>CM055116.1:689607371-692119871 GCA_029206835.1 Rana muscosa
GCTGCTTGACCATGGTCTTGTAGCCCATTCCAGCCTTGTATAGGTCTACAATCTTGTCTCTGACATCCTTGGACAGCATTTGGTCCTGGTCATGGTGGAGAGGTTGGAATCTGATTGATTCTGTGAACAGGTGTCTTTTTTTACAGGTAACAAGCTGAGATTAGAAGCACTCCCCTTTAAGAGTGCTCCTAATCTGAAGACACCTGGGAGCCAGAAATCTTGACGAGGGATCAAATACTTATAAATTGATTTGCATTTTAATGAGTGAAATTACTTTCTTTTTTTTTTTTTTGGATGTTTTTGTTATTCTGTCTCACTGTTATAATAAACCTACCGATTAAAATTATAGATTGATCCTTTCTTTGTCAGTGGGCAAACGGACAAAATCAGCAGGGGGTCAAATGCTTTTTCCCCCTTTTGCTGTATGAATGCCGGAAATGTTGTAATTGTAAGACTCCATGCACACTAGCTTAAAAACAGACCAAACGCTCATTGCATCAGCTTTTGATTTATTTTTTTTGTCTATAGAAGCAAATGGTGTTATTCTATGCGCCCATGCACACTATTTTAGTCTAGAAGCGTTTTTGAAGCTTCAGCATCTAGGAGCAAAAATATATATATAATATATATTTTTTTTTTTTGTGAGTCATTTGCTGACTCACAATTGGGGGGGCCTCCATCCCCCAAAGCACCTTGTCCGCATATTGTTGTGGACAAGGGCCTCTTCCCCAAAACCCTGGGTGGTGGTTGTGGAGGTTTTATCAGAATCTGGAAGCCTCCTTTAACAAGGGTATCCCCAAATCCCCCTCCCCTGTAAATGAGTAGCCCCTACTCATTCACCAAAAAAGTGTCAAAAATAAATCGAAACCGGTTCTGGCAAGTCCTGTATTACCAAAAAAAGTCCCCCAATGTAAATCCAGTGTCGATCGTGATGAACGCTGCTAACCCCAAAAAAAAGAAGCTCTGCACCTGATGCTGGCTCTTGCCATCTGATGGCTCTGCTTCGAAGCTGCCACTAAATAAACTGATGTCACAAGGGGGTAGAGTCATCCAATCTGGTGATGTTGCTGGTTGGCCCCACCCCTTAGCTTATTGGTGGCAGATGCAAAGTGGAGCTTTCAGAGAGTGGGAGCCAGCATCAGGCGCAGAGCTCCTGAGGTGAAGTTCATTGTGATTGGCGCTGGATTTACTTTGTTTTTTTTAATAAAGTACTTGTCAAAAAATGTTTTATTTTTGACACCTAATGTACCCCATACTTATTAACAGGGGGCTTCCAGATTCCGGTCAGTCCCCCTCCCTGGAGTCTTACACCATTCATTGTGCCTGGAGCGGTTATTTTCCTTTGCTGTCTACCCCCCCTGCCTGCAGACAACACTGGGCTGTGGTTGTTGGGGGGAGCATGTTGAGGGCATGTGGCCTGGTATGGTGCTCCCTTGCTTGTGCTCCATTCCTCCCCTGCCAGGCTATATGCTCGTATAAGCGTCTAGTAGGGATTTTTGGGATGACGCCCCCCTCACGCACGTACGTATGTTTTAAATGCCAGCAATTCTTTTTCTTCTGAGTCATCGGTAATGGACGCTGGCCCACTCCTTACAGCTATACACTGCAAAACACTGGCACAAAAAGAAAACGGTGGAAAAACACCCATATTGAGTGCTTTTTATTTGACTCCTAGAATGCGTGGGGCCTAAAAGGATTTCCTCCACACAGATTTCTAAAATTAAACATCTGAAAAACTGCATAAATATTGCTTTGACAAATCTAGATGAATGTTGTATTTGAGACCAGAAGTTTGTATTCATTACATGAGTAATTTTGTCCTGGTTGGGTTTGGTGTATTAATGTGGCCTATAGTGGCATGCTGCCACTATGGGCCAATAACATGGTCATTCAAATTTCACAGAATACCATATACATCTCTTTGAATAAAAAAAAAAGTGTATGTGTATATATATGTGTATATGTATGTATATATATATAAAGTGTGTGTATGTATGTATGTGTGTATATATATATATATATATATTGCTATTGACATGGAATTTTCACCACATGTCGGTAGCAATCCATACAAAGAAACCTAATCAAATAAGTTCAGAAATTAGGTTGTGTGTAATAAAATGGAATGACACAGGGAAAAAGTATTTGAACACCAACTGAAATGTATTTAATACTTTGTACAAAATCATTTGTTTGTAATGAGAACTTCAAGACGCCTTCTGTATAGAGAAACTAGTCGCGTGCATTGCTTGAGTGTAATTCTTCAACACAAACTGTCTTCAAATCTTAAAAATTCTGTGGGCCTCTTCTATGAACTCTGATCTTTAGTTCTTTCCATAGATTTTCGACTGGATTCGAGTCAGGTGATTGGTTGGGCCATTCTAGCAGCTTTATTTTCTTTGAAGCCAATTGAGTTTCCTTGGCTTTGTTTAGGATCATTGTCTTGCTGAAATGTCCACCCTTGTTTCATCTTCATCATCCTGGTAGATGGCAGATTTTTTTTTATCAAGAATGTCTTGGTACATTTTTCCATTCATCATTCCTTCAATGACCTAAAGGTTGCCAAGTACTGTATCCTGAAAAACAGCCCCACACCATGATGTTCAGGAAAAGGGGTGGGGACGAGCGAGCGCCCCCCCTCCTGCACCGTACCAGGCTGCATGCCCTCAACGTGGTGGCAGGGGGGTGCCCTGCAGCCCCCCCACCCCATAGCACCCTGTCTCCATGTTGATGAGGACAGGGCCTCTTCCCGACATCCCTGGCCGTTGGTTGTTGGGGTCTGTGGCTGCGGGGCTTATCGGAATCCGGAAGCCCCCTTTTTTTTATACGGTGGGGGCCCCCTTATGTGAATGAGTATGGGATACATCGTACCCCTACCCATTCACCTGGTGGAAAAAAATGTAAAAACCTGTGTAGTGTTTTTTTTTTTATTGAAAGTAATTTATTAGGCAGCTCGGGGGGGTCTTCTTCAGACTTTGGGGGTTTTCTTCTGCTCTCGGGTGTCGTCTCTGCGCTCTCTGGTTCTTCTGCCGCTCTCTGGTGCTTTCTGCCGTGCGCCCCGCTATCTTCTTCCAGCTCTTTTGCTAGCGGGGGCCTGGTCGTTGTCCCCCCTCCTCCCGATGTTGCCTCAACGCTCTCTGCCGCTATAATAGCGATTGCGTGGAGTGCAACGGCTTGTATAGGCATGGGGTGGGGTGACCCCGCCCCCGTATGACGTCACAGTCCCGGGGAATGATGGGAAAGTGACGTCATACAGGGGCGGGGTCACTGGGTGGCATCACCCGGTGACCACGCCCCATGCCTAATTTAAGTCATTGCGCTCCGCGCACACGGCATTATAGCAGCAGAGAGCGTTGTGTGAACATCGGGAGGAGAGAAGAGGGAAGATGACGACGATGAAGACCAGGCCCCCGCTAGCAAAAGAGCTGGAAGAAGATAGCGGAGGCGCCCGGCAAAAAGCATCGGAGAGCGGGAAAAGAACCAGAGAGCGCGCGGAGACGACACCGGAGAGCAGAAGAAGAGAATCCCTGAAGTCGGAAGAAGACCCCCCGGAGCTGCCTAATAAATTACTTTAAAAACCTGTGTAGTGTTTTTTAATTGACATTTTTTATCCACCAGGTGAATGAGTAGGGGTATGATGTACCCCATACTAATTCACATAAGGTGGGGGCCCCCTTATTAACGGGGGCCTCTGGATTCCGATAAGCCCCGCAGACCCCGACAACCAATGGCCAGGGTTGTCGGGAAGAGACCCTGTCCTCATCAACATGGGGGCAGGGTGCTGGCGCCCCCCTGCCCCCAGGTTGAGGGCATGCGGCCTGGTACAGTTTGTGGGGGGGGCGCGTGCATGCTCGCTCCCAACCCCTCTTCTGACCAGCTCGGATAAGGGTCTGGTATGGATTTTGGGGGGACCCCCACGCCGGTTTTTCGGTGTAGGAGTTCTCGTTAAAATCCATACCAGACCTAAGGGCCTGGTATGCTCCTGGAGGGAAACTCATGCCAGTTTTTTTAATTTAAAATTTGGCGTGGAGTTCCCCCCCCCCTCAAGATTCCTCTTCAGAACGGAACACGTGCGGATCAGATGCGTGCCCATATAAGATAATGGGCCTGATTTCGCACCTGAGCCGCACCGCAATGCCTAGAAAACACATGTTTTTGGGCAGTGCGAATGCATCGCACATATGTGAACCAGCCTCATTGAAATCAATGTAGTTTAGAATGTTATGCGAATTGGATGTGTTGTAAGCTGCAACCAATTTGCATAGGTGTGAACCCAGCCTTAATGTTGTGCAACAAACTTTAAATGAGCGTCCTCATGCTTTTGCCTTTTCCGCAATGGAGTCTTGCGTGGTGAGTGTGCATACAGGCCATGGCGGTTGAGTGCATTACTTATTGTTTTCTTTGAAACAATTGTAACTGCTAATTCCAGGTCTTTCTGAAGCTCTTCAAAAGTGGTCTTTGGTTCTTGGACAACTCTTCTGATAATTCTTTTCACTCCTGTCAAAAATCTTGAGCCTCTATCTGGTCCTGGCTGGTTTATGGTGAAATTATATTCTTTATACTTCCGGATTTTTTCCCCAACAGTGCTCACTGGAACATTCAGAACTTTAGAAATCTTTTAACCAATGCCATTGGTATGTTTTGCAACAATAAGGTTGCGAAGGTCTTGAATGAGCTCTTGGCTTTTATCCGTCATGAGATGTTTCTTGTGTGGCACCTTTTTATAGGCCAGCAGTTGAGACAGGACCAGCTGATATTAATTTGCATTGACAAGGGGGCAGGATTGCTTTCTAATTACTGATAGATTCCAGCTGGTGTCTTGGCTTTCCACGCCTTTTAGCACCTCCCTTTCTTCCAGGGTTGCCAACTTTCAGTAAATTTACAAACAGTTTGTAAAATCCATAATTGTTGCATCTGTCCATTAAAGTCAATTACAGACATGCAGCCTACATGTCTGCAATGGACATTCAAGGACAGATGCAAAAAGTACGGATTTTACAAACTGTTCAGAAATTTACTGAAAGTTGGCAACCCTGCTTTCTTCATGTGTTCAATACCTTTTCCCTGTGTCATTTAATTTTATTACACAACTTCATTTCTGAATGTATTTGTTTCTTTGTATGTATGGGTTGGTGCTGACTTGAAAATATCATGTCAATAGCACCTTAAGCCCAGGTTCACACTGGGCTGCGGGAGTGAAGCTGTGTGAGGTCAGCTGAACTCGCACGATTTCACTCTCGCTGGCAGTCCCGATTACAAAGACATCTGTGCAGGTTTCTGCACAGATGTCTAAGTAAATCGCGGGCCGAAATCGCAAAAAGTACAGAAACTACTTTTTGAAATCGGTGCAGCGCCGCAGATGCGGCGTCGCACCGATTAGGATGGTGCCATTTGCGGCAAATACTGCCGTTTTGACATGCCAAATCGCATGTCAAAATGCACCAGTGTGAACCAGGGCTTAGAAATATTTTTACCTAGAAAAATAGTGACGTGTTTAATACTTATATTACCCTGTGTGTAAAAAAAAAAAGAATACACACACACACACCCACACACCTCTGTTATGTGCCAGATGCCTGACTAATTGTCAAAAATCTTCAACTCTAGATCTGGGGCAACTTTTGAATTGTATTCACTAAAGTGTAAAGTTTTCAAATTTGTCACTAAATCTCAACCACTCTGCATCTGGTGGATGATCAGGTGTGACATTTCACTACAAGTCACACATTTTACCACCGCTTTTTCCTAGAGCCCTTTCAGGTGTTTTTCTCCTGACTTTTCCTGCGAGGATTCACTAAGAGTCTGCAACCAGGTTGCTGTGGTCTTCTCCTGTTCATGCTTACCCTATTTACTGTACCTTACTCCATGAGTACCCTACAGCAGAATACGAACACACGTAGCTATGCCAGAGGCCAGGTGAATGGGGGAAATTGCAAAACTGCACTATACATTCTCCCGAAGACCTGCACGACACTTAATCTTAGAATGACAATGTGCCCTTTACATCAGGGCAGGAGCTGGCTCTAGCACCCATCTCTGCATCCAAATCTAGCTTTATTTCAAGCATGCGACAAGCAGCCTATTTGACAAAAGCAGAATTGTATCCATCTAAGTCACAATTCCTTGGACAAATAATGACCTTAAAGTGGTTCTAAATGCTAGAATTTTTTTACCCTAATGCATTCTCTGCATTAAGGTATAAAAAATGTTCCAATGTTTGTATCACCCCCTCACCACTTTCTATACTTACCTGAGTCCTGTATCGATTGAGTACTGTGCCCATCTGTAATGGCCATTTGCTCCTGCTGCTGTCAATCAAATCGTGTAAGCCGAGAGTGGGGGCAGGGCTGTGTGTGTGTGTCAATAGATGCACACAGCCTGGCTCGGGATCAAGGCTACAGGTGTGCCTGCATAGGAATCATCTTCCTGTGGCGATGCACTGAACATAGCAGGGGCAGAGAGCACTGGTGGGGGACCCCAGAAGAGGACTTTCGGGGCGAGCAGGTAAGCATAACAAGTTTGTTACTTTAGAAAACAAAAAAGTAGGGCTGTGGAAAATAACTATTAATTCCTCGATTAATCGATTTAAGCTTTTTGATCGATCAAAATTCTGGGTCTTAAGGGAGATCCGGTGACGCCGCAGACACCGGCGGGGCTTGCCGTGTCCATCTGAAGGTCTCCTTTGCTGTGCCTTCATATCTGCATGCTGGTGGGACCTTACTATCTGCCACACACAAGGGCTGTTACACTTCCCTCTATCAACCTGGGATTCTACAGCCATCCACTGAGAGTTGTGAGAGTTCCCTTCATGGGACATCTACATGCCGATGGACTGATGTTAGCCCCTCCTCATCTGGATTCAGCAGTAGTATTGTTGTACACATTTTTATACCAGTATCATACTTAGCTACATGTTTTTATGACTGCTTTTGCTACCGTTTGGTATTACTCGCACCATTTTTACAGTTTATGTAGCTACATCGATTTTATCTCCAGTGCAATATTTATTTTGTTACCTACTTGGAGACTATAAAAGTTTTAATACTATTCCCATCGAGCGCAGCCTTTGTGTGTTTTTTGTATCCTGCTAATCATTTTTCCATTGGTTGGTAGCTGCACTGGCAATGAGCCTGCAAGGAGATCAGTTAAAAGTAGTTGGATCTGTATGTGCGTTATAATTAATCGAAATTAGTCGATTAATCGATTAAAAAAAAATCGATTAATCGAACACGAAAATTTTAATCAGTAACCGCCCTACAAAAAAGTAATGTCTTTACAGCCACATTAATACATCCGTCTTTGCCCAGAGCTTTAAAATGCCACACTTTTTCTCCTACTATTTTTTTCTACCTGAGTCAGATTCTGATATGCCTGCCCTAAAGGAGGCGGACACAGAAGGGCATGCTGAGGATAAAAATCTTTCCTGAACTGTATTCATTGGAAAAAGAGTTCACAAAAAAAAGGGTCTATCCATATGGTTGATTCTGCCGTCTCAGTTTTTTTTTTTCTTAATTTGCAATAATTTGTATTGATTTTTTTTATTTTAAAACAAAACATTACAGATCAAACAAAAAAGAAAAGTTGCTCTATTGACAAAGATACAGAACAGTATACTGTATGTCAACAAGACATAAGTCAAAAAAAGCTTTACAAGCCTAGAAATAAATGTTTTCTCACCTTTGTCTAGGTGAGAACACATGATAGGAAGTAAAGGAGCAGAACAGAGGTAACCACTGCTTGGATAATGATCAGTGACAAATTCTACATTAAGTAAGGCAGATGAAGTCCGTAGGCGGTCAGTCCTGGAGGGACTGACCGAATGGGCGTTGGCTGCTTTTATTGGAAGTGGCTCTTAAGCCTCATGCACACGATCTGACTTTTTGACAACAAACTTCAAAATGAGCAGGTTTTAAAAAAAAATCAGACTGTGTGTACGCTCCATCGGACAAACTTTTTCAGTTTTCATCGGACAAAAGTTCGCTCTGCAAAAGGACAAACTTTTCGGCAACAAAAGTCCTACGATGCAAAGTCCTGCCGTGTGTACAGAAATCTATCGGACTTTAGTCCGAAGTACAAATACGCATGCTCAGAACCAATGTTAAAATCAACCAACAATAGCAGAAGTTGACCAAAGGGTGGCGGTAAAGAGCAGAAAAAACACGTAGTACGTCAATTACGTCACTACGTTCATGTTTGTTGGCTGAAAAAGTCCTGTCGTGTGTATGCTATGGGCGTTCCCGTCCAACGCCCTTCAAACAAAAATCCACGGAAAAGTTTGTTTGAAGTCCGATCGTGTGTATGAGGCTTTAGAAGGCTCTGTGTTGATATGGAGATCATGTTAGAGGGATTTATTCGGAGAATGGTGCCATTGCAACCAAGGTTTCCATGAGCAGAGCAACTTCTCATATGAGGCCCTGCTAGCCCCTGCATATGAACTCAAGCATGAGTTCATATGAGCAATGTTTGTATACAAAGTCCAGGGTGTCAAGTACAGTAGGAGGTTGGGAATTTTTCCATAACCTTGTGATGCTAAGTCTGGCAGCTAGAGATTGTAGAGCCTCTCTTTGGAAAAAGGATAATGAAGATATGCTATTCTCGACTTAGCCCTGTAGCCTTTAATTTGTTGCACCATGGCCTTCCCAGCTCTATTGGAGGTTGAATAGGAAGTGGCTCTGAGTTTACGCTGGTAGCGCTCAAAGTTTCCCAGTAATAAGGATCTACCGTATATACTCGAGTATAAGCCGAGTTTTTCAGCACATTTTTTTTGTGCTGAAAATGCCCCCCTTGGCTTATACTCGAGTCTGTGTCCATCTTCAACTTTGTGCGCCTGATCCTGGCCAGCCGTAGGTCCCCCGGACCCCAATCTTGGTACACATGTAACCCAACTCTTCCTCTACAAGTGTGCAAAGTTTGTTGTCCAGGGGACCACCAATTTTTTTCAAAGCCGGGCACCCCTTCCATAGACCCCCATGTTAAACATCAGTCTAGTCACACAGCGCCGGAGATCAGGTAGGGAGATTGGGCACAGTGAGGCATGGTCACAGTGACAGTGAGGCATGCAGATGGACAACCTAGGCTTATACTCAAGTCAATAAGTTTTCCCAGGTTTTTGTGGTAAAATTAGGTGCCTCGGCTAATATTTGTGTCGGCTTATACTCGAGTATATACGGTAAGTTCCTATCTTAACGTCATAATCTTAGTTTTGAGGGTTTGGTCTGGACGGGATTTGTTTTTTGTTTCAAGGTCCCTAATGGAGGTCAAGAGCGTGTCTTAGGCGCTCTCTTTTTTTACGAGAACCTATATGAATCAGTACACCTCTGATAAATGTTTTATGAGAGTACCACACCACACCACACTTGGATTGGACACCGAGCCTTCGTTGCGGGTAAAAAATTTGGAAAGATGGTTGGATATTGTTTCGGCATGCTGGGGTTGTTGAATTAAATAGTTATTAGTCCTTCAAATGTAACTGGTTGGGCAGGAGTGTCTGAGAAGGTGATACCGTGTTTCCCCAAAAGTAAGACCTACCCTGATTTTCAAGGAGGGCTGCAATATAAGCCCTACCCCGAAAATAGGACCTACCCCGATTTTCAAGGAGGGCTGCAATATAAGCCCTACCCCGAAAATAAGCCCTAGTGTGTGTGTTTCTGTAATCTAACCTGTAGTCAAATATCTTCGGTATACAGCGCCACTCGGCGCTCAGCTGATCTCTTCCCCTCCCTGTCAGCGGGGGATCTTGTCCCCCCCTCTGCAATGCTCAGATCGCCGCAGGCTATGAAAGCACAGAGGCACACTCAGCTAATCTCTTTTCCTGCTTGTCAGCGGGGGATCTCGGCCTCCCTCCCTCTGCAATGCAGGAACGCGGCGGGCTATGGAAGCGTTGAGGCACACTCAGCTAATCTCCTCTTCTCCTGCTTGTCAGTGGGGGATCTCGACCCCCCCCCCCCTCTGCATTGCTCTGATCGTGGAAGAGAGCCCGACGGGCAATGGAATCGCTGAGCGGCGCTGTAAGAAGGTATGTGACACAATTGAACAGAAACACACACCTTTTTCATTGTTTTCTACTGTAATAGAAAGGATTCTTGGAGCTTACAACCCCTTTTGATTCACTTCACAGTGGGGATTCCTGCCAGGCAGGGAGGGAGAGGGGGCAAGAAGACAGCACATTAAATGGCAAGCCCTACCCCGAAAATAAGCCCTACTGTGTTTTTGATTGCCAAAATTAATATAAGACCCGGGCTTATTTTTGGGGAAACACAGTACTTATTGGCGCATGGTCCGACCAAGTGATAGCGTGGATCTCTGAAGATGGTACATTTTGTAACATCCATTTATCTAGAAGAAATAGACAGATTCTAGAATATGAATTGTGGTAAGGAGAGAAGTATGTATAGACTCGCTCCTTCGCTTGATATCATCTCCAAGCATCGTGTAGTAGGTCATGAGAGAACATTACATTTCAGTTGGGAGTCGTATCACTGGGGGGGGGGGGGGTATCTGGTACCACATTGAAGTCTCTGCAGAATATCAGATGTCCTTGCTGGATCTTCTTGGCTTTGTGGAGAGTTTTAGTAAGAAAAGTGATCTAATGTTTATTAGGTGCATAGACGTTTAGAAGGGCGTAAAGAACATTGTTTATGGAGCAGATGAGGAAGCGTCTGTTGTTGTCTGAGATCTGGTGTAGTAGTTGGAAGGCCACTGAGTCTTTTACAGCAATCATTACTCCTCTCTTCTTTGAGGTGGTGCATGAATGAAAAATGTGAGGGAAATGTTTGTTTTGGCAGTAGGGCGTAGCTATTTGGGAAAAGTGTGTTTCTTGCACACAGAGGATATCAAATCCATGGGATTGGGCAGATTTCCACAAGGAGTTGCACTTTGATGGGTGGTTTAAACCCCTGGCATTAATGCAAACCAATGTAATAGGCATGGCGGGATGTAGCGTAAGGTGGTACTGCAGGGACAAAAAGTATACAAGTAAATATCAACACTCTCAGTTGAGGAAGTCCAATCTTGAGATGGAGTCCGCAGGTAATAGTTGATTCCAGGAGAATAGTGGATTTGTACATTGGAAAGTAAATAAAGTCTGGGACAAAAGAACAGTAGTTAGGGTATGTTAAATAAAAATAAAGTATAAACTGGAGCCTATTCAGAGGCGCTACAGAGAAGAAAATAAAACAGAGTAGCAGTGACTCAGAACGATGATACTAAGATGCCACAGGTTAGATGGGGGATTAGTCTACTAGAGGTTTAAAGATGAGCATGGGGCACGGAGAGACTATGACATAGTCGTTGAACTTACCTCTGTGAAGTAGGGTTAGGAGCAGTGTTTGTACCTGCCGGAATGTAAGTGGCTGAAGTGAGCCTGACTGGCCGATGGTGATTTAATGGCGAATTCATAGGGTGGTTCTAGAATGATTCCCCAGGTGTGGAGAAGTTGCATCCCTTTGTGAAAAGATGAGATTGAATGAGATGAGCCATTGCAAGTGACTAATAGGGTGGCTGGATGACGCCATTTGTAAAAGATCTTGTGATTTTGTAGTGCTTTTGTGACCAAGTTTAACTGTCGCTGAAGTTGTAGAGTATGCTTAGATAGATCCGAGAATAATTTGAAGATCTGTGTATGGCGCCGGTAGTAAGCGCAGGGATCTGGTTGTGGATAGCAGTTGTTCCTTGATTTGAAAAAAGTGAGCCCTCATTAGCACATCCCTAGGGACTGGATCAGCTAAATGGGAGGCTTTAGGGATACGGTGGATCCTTTTGATCGTGAGACATCGCTGCCAGTTTACACTGCCCTGTGGCCTATCCTCCACTCCTAGAGTAATCACAAAGGCCCTAACGTCTTTTCTTTCCTTTAGAACTCAGGGCAACCAGATTACAGGTTACTTAGATGACCTTTTTCTGGGCCTTTTTCTCATCTCCAATCCAGCTATCTGCAAATAAAAATTCAAATGCTCATGATGTTTGGTTGGGCGATCAATTAAAAAAAAAATGCTCTCCATTATCAGTCTAGGCCTGGACACATTCCAAGTAAGGTTTTTTTCTTTTCAGAAAATAAAATTCTTTCTCTCAGAGACCATGCTCGAGGATTGAGGTCAAAGAAACGCACAAAGAAATTCTACATGAAAGTTCTAGGCCTTGCAGTAGCCTTCTTGAAGGCTTTTGCCTAATTTCATTCAAGAGCACCTACACAACATGCTTTGATACATTGTACCCCCTTCTAAAAGGACACAGCTGTGGTCTACATCAACCATTAAGATTTTGAAGGAAGTAAGCCAGATATTCTCATGGACAGAAACTCACTGTCCAGTGATCTCTGCAGTCCACATTCCAGGAGTGGAAAACTGAAAAGTGGATTACCACCACCACCTGGATCAGGGGAATAGGCCTTCATCCAGACATCTTCAATCTGATATGTCAGAAATGGGGGACTCTGAACATAGACACCCTGGCCTCCAGATTCAACAACAAACTTTCTGTTAGTAGCTAGGACCAAAGGATCATCTAGCCCTAGGCTCGGCTGCCCAGATAATTCCCTTCTCATTTCAGGCTAATATACACCTCTAGTGCAAATTCTACCTCGTCTTCTCAAAAAAATAGAGCAACAGAGGAAAAAGGTAATTCCAATTGAACCATACTGACCCAGAAAAACCGAATACACAGACATACTCCGACTTCTAGCAGACAATCCCTGGCCGCTTTCCAACAGGCAACATGCTATCTCAAGGCCCTCTATTTCATTTGGCTTTACAGCCTCTGGCTTTAACTATGTGGCTATTGAAGCCCAGGTCTTGAAAGATAGAGGGGTCTCTGAGTCTATTATTCCCATCTAAAAGCAAGAAATGCCACTTCCAGGAGGATCTATCGTACCCGAAAATATTTTTAACACAGTGAAAAATTGCACTATACCAAAGAAAGGGCACAGTGCCAAGTGCCACACAAAAGGATCCCAGGAAAATAATACCATAAATTTGTATATAATATATTAATTTATTGAAAAATAAGTATGACCAAATACCATAAAAAAAATGACAGAAATCCTACACCTAACATCATATAGACAACGTTGTCTGGGAACAAAGACAGACACACATGAAAACATGAAACAGAGCATAGGACAACACCCAAGCAAAACAATATACACTGAGCAAAATTATAAACGCAACATTTTTGTGTTTGCCCCTATTTATCATGAGCTGAACTCAAAGATCTATGACTTTTTCTATGTACACAAAAGGCCTATTTCACTCAAATATTGTTCACAAATCTGTCTAAATCTGTGTTAGTGAGCACTTCTCCTTTGCTGAGATAATCCATCCACCTCAAAGGTGTGGCATATCCAGATTCTGAATAGACAGCATGATTATTGCACGGGTGTGCCTTACGCTGGCCACAATAAAAGGCCACTCTAAAATGTACAGTTTTACTGTGTTGGGGGGACCGAAAACCAGTCAGTATCTGGTGTAAACAACATTTGCCTCACGCAGTGCAGCACATCTCCTTCGCATAGATTTGATCAGGTTGTATTATTTAGTGCAATTTGAGGTGGCTATACCACCAGCCAGGCAGTCCTATCAGTAAAAATACAAGCAACGGCCATTTCAAAAATGAAAATGGTGTTAACACAGGCATGTCAATCTCAGATTACTCTGGCCTTCCTACAATCAGGTCTTGACTAGAACTTGGCCTTAAGCACTGTAAAAGTACAGCTCTCTTCCATTCTCTTTCAAAGACCTTTGGCTTTGCTCTCCTGTGTAAAACCTTTTCTTCAAGCTGTATCTTGCATTAAAGTTTAACTAAAGGCAAAACTTCTTTTTTTATTGGGATAAAGTGGAAAGAGATTAGATCACCTGTCAGGTTTTTATTGCTCTCTGTGCCCCTGTTAAGGAGATTCACCCTCTTTATTTTTACTGTTTACCATTATCATTGAAAGTGAAGTAAAAGAAAATTCCACATTTTTGGGTTGTCCCCAGAAAAGTAATGGGGACACTAGTTCTGGTGACCTATGGATCCCCAAAGAATTTCCTTAATTTGCAGGGATTTCCTCTCATCCTGTTTGGCTATGGGACATGAAGTGAAGGTAAATCTTTGCAATGGGATACAGATGGTGAAAGAAAATCTGACAAGGGTTATAACCCCCCTTATTCCATCCCAAAAAAAAGTTTTGCCTATAGTTCTACTTTAAGCCCCTTTGTAGCACCTTGTAAAGTTTTTTTTTGGATTGCTATCATGTCTGTCAGTCATGTCTCTTAGTTGGCGACTTTCGTAAGGGCCCATTCTTCATACTACACAAAGTCAAGATTGTCTTAGACCAAAGATGCTCCTTTAATCCCAAGGTGGTATCAGTATTCCACCTGAAAGAGGATATAGTACTACCACCCACCCTTGTGCCCTGCTGCAAAGAATCCAAAGGAAAACAAAATACTTTATGTCTGCATGAAGTTAGAGTCTACCTCAATGCTACATCTTTGATCAGATTCCTTATTTGTCCTGTCCTCAGGACCCCGCAAGTGACACCCTGCTTCCAAGTCCACCGTTGCAAGATGGATAAGAAATCTGATCGCTAGAGTGTATGCTCTCAAGGACAAATTGCACATTTTCTTGCACTTTTACGTGCTCATTTTGCCAGATCGGTGGGAGTTTACTGAGCATCTCGGCAGCAGACCTCTGTAGCCCAGTTGTGTAAGGACTTATGCATACTGGATGTTTTGCTATCTCTCCTAGAAGCCTTTCCTCCTGGCAGCAGCGTTTTGTTAGAAAAAACACTTGATGTTTGTAAATAATTTATTCTGGCCATTGAAATTAATTAACACTCAAGCATTTTTTCTGCCAAAACACTGCTGCTCCTGGACACGTTGGCTGTAGGTTTTTTTTTTACCTCTACCTCTAAACTCCTCCAAATGCCTATGTGTGTATGGACACATAGGCTAACATGCAGGGGCGTTTAGAAGTAGAAAAAAACACCAGATGACCCTAACAGCCACGTTAAAAACATTCAGTGTGTATGAGGCTTAAGAGTGCCAACCTGGTCCTCTGTTCATACTTTTCCAGTTCTACTAGATGGATGTCTAATCTTCTGGGGATGCATCTTTCAGCTGCAAGGTTCTTGCGGTGGCACCATGAACTTGGGTCTGTCGACTCTTGTCGTTGGACCTGTTGGCACAATTTTTGTTTGCCTAGTTGTTGCCCACCCTCTCATTCAAAACTTGGGGACATCCCAGGGTCTACCAATATTCAGCCTGTACTGTAAGATTAAAATAATTTTGCACACCTGTAAAATCCATATCTTGGAGTACCATATAGGACTCACACTCCTTTCTATTCCTGTGTAACTGCACCGCTAGCTACAAAACAAAGGACTCATTGAGTGGGGTAGAGCTATAGGAGATGCCCAGGGCCATATCCTCCAAAGCTTTGTCAATATCCAATCACCTGAAGGTACCAGCCTATAACCCAGGGTCTATGAATATTCAGCCTTTGTCCTGTACTATACTCCAAGATATGGATTTTAGGCAAGTCAAAATTCCTTTTTTGTGTAGTTTCAAAAGACTTCTATTAAAATTGGGTCATGAGTCCAAATAAACAAAATCTGGGAATGCACTCACTACAATGTTTGTGGTGTTTTCAGAAAAAAAAAATACCCTGTAATGTTGATTTCTACATAAAAAATGTCTGTTGGCGGTCCAATTAAAATTGAAGCCTAGTGCTGATAAGTTATTCACTGCGAACATAAGCAAAAAAAAATAGTTTTTTTTTAACTTGGAATAAATGACACCCTCCCCCCCCCCCCCAATAATATAATAATATGTATTTTTTGCTGTGTTGCATTGAACTGCATTAGGTTGCTGTTGGTTTGATTTATGCTGACATCTAGTGGTAGTTTAGGGCTTTCAATCACAGTCAGTGAGCTGAAAGTGGGGAGGGGGGGCCGAGTTGTGCTGTGTGTCAATAGACATACAGGGGCGGCTTGCTATGGGGGCACTCAGCAGGGGGGAAGAGCCAGGAGTGCCAGCGGGGGACCCGAAAAGAGGAGGATCGGGGCTGCTCTGTGCAAAAGCATTGCACAGAGCAGGTAAGTATAAATCACTTTAAGTAAAATTGCGCTTGACCCAACTTCTGTATCTTATTAAAGTGCTAAGCTGCCTGTGGATAGTGTCAAGTCAGCAGTTGACCATACTGTCCAGAAAGACTGAGTCTAAGGAGGTATGTCAATGAAGAAAGAGGCATTTGAAACAGAACAGTAAGATGACAGATTCCTAAAGCCATAATACTCTCTGCTGCATTTGTTGTGAAATGTTACCTTTG
This sequence comes from Rana muscosa, assembly GCA_029206835.1. NCBI lineage: Eukaryota > Metazoa > Chordata > Amphibia > Anura > Ranidae > Rana > Rana muscosa. The sequence continues at coordinate 689,623,674 of CM055116.1, forward strand.
CATCAATAAGCACATGGTATTGTCTGTGTGAGCACATGCCGCATTACGGACTCTGTTATCTACTTTGAAGCCACTGAAGATCAGACTACAGTCTTCTGCAATGTTCTCATGTGTCTGATGTCACTAATTAGAAGAAAATCTTTATATGGTTTGAAAAGCTGTGCATGCAAAGGCATTTTCTGTATATTGACTTTGCTAGTAGAAAAGCAGGGACTGCAGTTTCTGGATTTATACCTTCTACTTTAATTGCTGTGCTGTGATAGACTGTTTAAAGAGGAAGTAAGCCCTGATGGGTTTACTTCTTCTTTGTTTCCCTGCAAAGGTAAAGCATAATGGGCTACTATGCATTGCATAGTAGCCCATTATGTGTCACTTACCTGCAGTAGAAGCTTGCAATGTCGCCGTCTTCCTCCATGGCAGCGAGCGTCCATCTTCACCCCTCTTCTTCCGGGAGACGCGAACTCCAGCTCTGTGACTGGCCGGAGTCGCGTGACGTCACTCCCGCGCATGCGCGGGGGTGCCGCCACTCGCGGCTTCATTCACGGCTTTCTGACAGAAGGGTCAGTGCGCCTGCGCCGTAGACAGCGGTGCCGTTCTTTTGCAAATATCTCCTAAACCGTGTAGGTTTAGGAGATATTTGTTGCACCTACAGGTAAGCCTTAATCTAGGCTTACCTGTAGGTTAAAGTGGTATGTAAGGGTTTACAACCACTTTAACTACTTGACCTCCGGAAGGTTTTACTCTTTTTATGACCAGGGCATTTTTTTTATTCAGCACTATGCTATTTTAACTGGCAATTGCTCTGTCATGCAACACTGTATGCAAATGCCATTTATATATTTTTTTCACACAAATAGTAGGATTTTTAAAACAGCTTACCTGTAAAATCCTTTTCTTGGAGTACATCACGGGACACAGAGCAGCATAGTCATTACTATGTGGGTTATATAGAATTACCTTCAGGTGCTGGCACTGGCAACTTCCAAAACAGGAAGTACCCTCCCCTATATAAGCCCCTCCCATCCGGGAGTACCTCAGTTTTGTAGCAAAGCAATACGTGTCCCCAAAAGAGGGGTGGGAGCTCTGTGTCCCGTGATGTACTCCAAGAAAAGGATTTTACAGGTAAGCTGTTTTAAAAATCCTACTTTCTTGTTCATACATCACGGGACACAGAGCAGCATAGTCATTACTATGTGGGACGTCCCAAAGCAATGCCACATGAGGGGGGGGATACACCATACATAAGCTGGGCGCCATCAGGCATGAGGATCTTTTGCGGCTTGCAACACACTGCGCCCAAAGGCGACATCCTCCTGACTTCTCACGTCCACCTGGTAGAACCTAGTAAACGTGTGTACTGAAGACCATGTTGCGGCCTTACAAATTTGCGCCAGGGAGGCCTGGTGATGCACTGCCCATGAAGTTCCAACTGCTCTCGTGGAGTGCGCCCTAACTTTGAACGGAGGCGGTCTACTTTTCAAGCCATAGGCTTGTATTATGACCTGTCGAATCCACTTGGCTAAAGTAGATTTTGATGCTGCCTGACCCTTTCTGGGGCCTTCCGGCAGAACAAACAGAGAATCCGTTCTACGAATCTGAGCAGTGGCTTTTAGATAAGCTTTAACTGCTCTTACTACATCCAAAGAATGCAATAACTTTTCCTCTACCGAGCTTGGTTTGGGGAAAAAAGAAGGAAGAACCACATCCTGGTTCAAGTGAAACCTCGATACCACCTTAGGAAGAAAGGCTGGGTGAGGACGTAATACTACTCTGTCCTTATGGATAACCAGATATGGCTCTTTACAGGACATGGCGGCTAATTCCGACACTCTTCTAGCCGAGCATATGGCTACTAAAAATATCAATTTCCTGGTGAGTAGAACCAAGGAAATGTGCCGCAAAGGTTCAAATGGCTGCTTCTGCAGAACCGACAGAACCAAATTTAGATCCCATGGGCATATGGGAGCCTTAATCGGTGGAATAATACGAGTCACACCTTGCATAAAGGATTTGACAAGTGAATGCATAGCCAGGGGCCTTTGAAATAGTATTGACAAGGCCGAAACCTGGCCCTTGATAGTACTTAAGGCAAACTTCCTGTCTACAGCCCACTGCAGGAAGTCCAGAATTCTGCCTATAACGTACTTACGTGGATGCCATTTTCTGGCCTCGCACCAAGTGATGTACGCCTTCCAAACTCTATAGTAGATCTGCCTGGATACATGCTTCCTGGCATTGATTATAGTTGATACCACAGAGTTAGAGAGACCTCTCTTCTTTAGGATGTGGGACTCAATAGCCAGGCCGTTAAACTTAGAGTTAGTAAGGAAGGGTGGTATATCGGTCCTTGCGAAAGCAGGTCCGGACGACGTGGAAGGGTCCAAGGACTCCCCACAGACATTTTGATGATCTCCGCGTACCAGGCCCTTCGGGGCCACGCTGGAGCCACCAGGATCACCGGCTTCTTCTCCAACCTGACTCTGCGAAGGAGTCGAGGCAACAATTGTAGCGGAGGGAATGCATATATCAGTCTGAACTGATCCCAAGGGAACACCAGAGCATCCGAGCCGCAAGCGAGGGGATCCCTTGTCCGGGAGACAAACCTGTCCACCTTTGCGTTGAATCTGGATGCTAGCAGATCTACATCCGGTGTTCCCCACCGCTGACATATTGCTCGGAAGACCTCGGGATGAAGGGACCATTCCCCTGGGCATAACTGTTGGCGACTCAGAAAGTCCGCCTTCCAATTCTCCACCCCTGGAATGAAGACAGCTGATATACATGGGACATGCTTTTCTGCCCATTCCAGGATGTGACTTACTTCCCTCTGGGCTGCACGACTCCTGGTGCCTCCCTGATGATTGATATATGCCACTGCTGTGGCATTGTCTGACTGAATTCTGACAGGGGACCCTTGGAGTCTGGATGTCCAGGCTACTAGGGCGTACCGGGCTGCTCGTATCTCTAAGAGATTGATGGGCAGGGTTTTTACTACATTTGACCATCTGCCCTGGAGAGACCATTGCTCCAGTACTGCCCCCCAGCCTGTAAGGCTGGCATCTGTAGTGACCACCTTCCAAGATATCGGGCTGAAAGGTTTTCCCTTCTGGAGATTCTGGGGGATCAACCACCAGCAGAGACTCTTCCGAACGGAAGGGGACAAAGCCATCGGGAAGTCTAGAGCCTGAACTTTTCCGTTCCAGGCTGACAATATGGCCCTTTGTAAATTCCTTGAGTGGAATTGGGCGTATGGCACAGCTTCGAATGATGCTACCATCTTTCCTAGCAGCCTCATGCACAGGCGTATGGACGGCTGTCTTTTTGCACAAAGCAGACGGACCAAGCCCCTCAAAGAGGATACCTTGTCTAGAGGTAAGAAAATCTTCCTCTGGTCTGAATCCAGCCGTAGCCCTAGATATACCAGGTTTTTCACTGGCTGTAGGGCTGACTTGTCCAGGTTGATGACCCAACCGTGAGATTCTAGATACTTGATTGTATCGATAATTACCACTTCTAGCTTGGCAACTGAGTGGTCCATCAACAACAGGTCGTCTAGGTATGCCATTATCGTTACACCCCGTGTTCTTAGATCGGCCAACAGTGGGGCCAGAATTTTTGTGAACACTCGTGGTGCTGTGGCCAGACCGAATGGTAAGGCTCTGAACTGAAAATGGCGCCCTTCTACTGCAAAGCGTAGGAATTTTTGATGACCTGGAAAGATGGGAACATGCAAGTAAGCATCTTTGATGTCGATCGAGGCTAACCATTCCTCCCCTTGTAGGGCAGCGGTGACCGATCGGATCGACTCCATCCGGAAAGACCGGACGTTTAGAAATTTGTTTAGACTCTTTAGGTCCAATATGGGTCTTATGTCCCCGTTTGGCTTCGGGACTGTGAAAAGGTTTGAGTAGAAACCCAACCCCCACTCTTCCATAGGAACCTCCATAATTACTCCTTGGAGCAATAGTTGTTCTAACGCCAATAGGAGAGACCGTCTTTTCAGAGGGTCTCTTGGCATGCCTGACCACATAAAATGGGACGGAGGAGACTCTTTTAACTCCAACTTGTATCCCAGAGTTACTGCGGAGAGCACCCATCTGTCTTTGATCGTCTCCCGACAGGTCTCTGCGAACAACTGAAGTCTTCCCCCCACCCGTTTGAGTGGGGGCAGCCCTTCATAGGCTTGACTTGGAGGCTGGTTTAGTACCTCTTCGGATCCAGGGCTTTTTATTACCCTGTGGCTGTCCCTGATTTTTACCTCCTGAGTTTGACCGAGGAGGCCGTCGGAACTGCTTAGTAGCAGACGTCGCAGGGATAGGAGAGGTAGTCCTCTTAAAAGATGGACCCCTAGACCTCTTCTTACTCGGTAAGAGAGTACTTTTACCACTGGAAATCTTCTGGATATACTTATCCAGGTCTTCGCCAAAAAGGCGTTCCCCATGAAATGGGAAGCTAACTAAGAGCTTCTTACAGGGAGCTTCAGCAGACCAGTTTTTAAGCCACAGAAGCCTACGCATATGTACCAAAGACAGCGTGAGGCGGGAGGCCTGATGGATAGAATCCTTGATGGCGTCAACCGCAAAGCATAATGCTCTAGGCAGATCAGCCAGAGCCTGGGCCTGTTGGTCTGGCAAATCCCTCAGGACCATTTTCATTTGATCCTTTAAAGCTTGGCAGACCCCAATAGCTGCCACTGCTGGCTGTGTAACAGCCCCTGCTGTGGAAAAAGCAGATTTTAATAAAGATTCCAATTTTTTATCCACTGGATCTTTGAACATTTGAACATTATCTACTGGACATGACAGTGATTTGTTCACAGAAGAGATGGCTGCATCCACCGTAGGAACATTCCATCTCTGGGTGAACTTTTCCTCCATGGGATAGATCACCGGAAACCTTTTAGGCGGAACAAATAGTTTATCAGGATGTTCCCAGTCCTGGTATATAAGTCCTTCCAATAATGGATGTATTGGAAAGGAGCAATTAACCTGGGGAGCTTTTAGCGACCCCATTGAGGAGACAGCAGTAGTTGATGGTTCAACAAGAGGCATTTTAAATGCAGATCGAACCATGTCAGTTAGGGTCTGGACCCACAATCTTTCAGTCTGTGATGCTGAAAATGGTTCATCTACTGTCGATTCCTCAAAAACAGAGCTAACCTCCTCCTGATCCCCTTCAGGTAGGTCGGTCCCTTCCTGGGACTGTTGCTCTGCCAACAGGCACTCTAATGGAGGTGATGGAGATCTGGCGCGCTTTCTTTCCTGTAGAGAAGAAGCGATCAATGCAGCCAATCTCTGCTCCAATCCCTCCAGAGTTGAGGAAAAAACCTCCTCTGTTATATATGCAGGAGCAGGTGGACTGAGGACAGCCGCAGTACCTGGCACTCCCGGGGGTTCCTTATGGGTATTAACCTCTGATTTCTCAGGGGAGGAGGGTGCAGATGACTGCTCCAGATCCTCAGAGCCCGATGGAGACCCCCTACACTTCCTGAGAGGTATATCTCGGAGTTTTTTAGGCGGCATATTCCTTAGTTCAAAGCTGAGGTATTCCAGCCGCAATACACCCCTTACTGAAATAGTCTAATGCAATTTGCTGCTATGTACATCAGTGGGTGTCTACTAATGCGTCTTTCTGGGGATGCCTGTATCAACCGCCCGCTGTAAGCCCCTATACCATGCTACCAGCTCCTTTTCATGCTCTGTGTCCATAGCAAGCAGCGTGGACTGAGTCCTTTTATCTTGCTGGGACGCCCGCGCATGCGCAGAAGCACTGGGCGCACAGAGCGCGTCATCCGCCAGGCTCCGCCCCCTTTTTTGAAGCTAAACCTTATAAAAAGAAAGCATGTGTGCGCGCGCGCGCGTGCACGTGTGCGCTCTTGGCGCCATGTAGGGAGAGGAGCCAGGGTCCCTGTTTTACCAGGACTCGGGGATGGAAGGAAACTACTTGGCAGCATGACAGAGGAATGCAGCTTCCCTGATAGAGAGCTCACTCATCTGCCTGGACTTTCACCATGGAAGGAATAGTCCCAAGAAAAAAGACGTTCCACAGTGGCCTCTAGTGGACAAACACAGGTACCGCACTTTTGTCTTTTTTTTTTTTTTTTAAAACCTCCTTTATGAAAAACATTTCCAGGTTTACAGTTTTTTTAAAACTTCCCTTATGAAAAAACATTTCTAGGATTTCTTAGGCATATACAGCTATTAGCGGGAATACCCTTTAGGTAACAGGCAGAAAGACATATTAGGCTTGGGGGTCCCCTCAATAGAACCAAGTTCCTGAGGGGCCCCCACTTACCTTTTCCCCGCCGCAGGACTTTGTTTGGTCCACAGAAGCCCAAACTTCACCTCTCACGGCAGGCATTGTACTAGACCTTCAGGGACCGGGTTCCCAAGGATTCCACTCCCCTGGACCTGTATAGCACCCTGCACAGATAGCCTCTTGGTTTTGGGTATGACCAGAGCTCTGGATCCCAGGGTCCAGCCCTCCTAAGAGAGGCATTACAGGCAAAACCCTGCTCTTCTCTGCAAGGCCCGGGTACCGACCGTTTAGCTATGAAGCTTTTTTGGTCGGATCCGGAATAGCTTGCTAAGGCCCAGAGAACCTGTACACAAGCCCAGATGAATACATGTTAACCTTGGCCAACACCTTAGACACTGGCAAAAAACTGAGGTACTCCCGGATGGGAGGGGCTTATATAGGGGAGGGTACTTCCTGTTTTGGAAGTTGCCAGTGCCAGCACCTGAAGGTAATTCTATATAACCCACATAGTAATGACTATGCTGCTCTGTGTCCCGTGATGTATGAACAAGAAATAGCTTTTTTAGTGGTATTTAATCACCAGAGTTTTTGGGCGTCTTTTCTTGCTATATAAACTTCTGCAAACAAATAATCTTTCTTCATAGATTTAGGCAAACTTTGGTAAAAATAACCCAAGTCAGTGTATATTATTTAGTCTTTGTGAAAGTTATAGAGTCTACAAACTATAGTGTATATACACTTACCGGCCACTTTATTAGGTACACCTGTTCAATTGCTTAGTAACACAATCACATGTACCCATTGAAGTGAACAGCCTCAGATGATACAGAGGAATGAAACAAATCTCCCCACAAGTTTTGCATGCATATCTGCTGTCTTAATCTTTATATACGCTTTAGAAAGTGCACGTCCTGTTCGAATTTTCTCTTTCTGATTCACCTGTGGGACATACACTGTGAGGCTGCTGATTGGAGGAAAGGCACACACTCTCCTCCACATAGGCAGAGACTTGCAGAGCTCTGCTGTGAATAGACCAGCTCTCTGCTAATCTATTTATAGCACCCAACCTGACACAAAATTCAGCCTGGTTTTATCATTGTTGTCTGAGAACTTGTCAGAAGTTATCAGGCTGATAACAGAAGAATGGAGCAGGAGAAAGCCACAGGACTTAAGGCTTTGGAGAAGAAAACACTGCAGATATATGTGCCCAGCTCAAATTTAATGAATCGGGTTTACATCCACTTTAATCCTGAAAACCCTAAAATGCCAGGACAGTACAAATACCCCAAAATAACCCCTTTTGACCCCTTTTTGAAAAGTTTTTTTTACAATTTTTGTTTCTTACATACTGTCACTAGTGCAGTACTTCATCATAATATGACTGGTGTGGCGGTGATCAGGTATACTGAATTGTGACAGTATGTAAAAAAAAAAAACAATTAAATACGTTGTTTAAACATTTTTATTTAATATTTTTTACATCTTGTCATTAAAGGGATTGTAATAGCAAAAGGTTTTTTATCTTAATACATTTTATGCATTAAGATGAAAAGCCTTCTGTGTGCAGCAGCCTCCCCAGCACCCCCTAATGCTAACCTGAGGTCCCTCTCTGTCCAGCAATGTCCACAAGTGTCTCAGTCGTCCGATATTCTCCTTCCTGATTGGCTGAGACACAGCAGCGGCGCCATCAGCTCCCACTGCTGTCAATCAAAGTCAGCTAGCCAATCGGGGGGGGGGGCGGGGGCAGGTCAGGGCTCCATGTCTGAATAGGCACAGGGAGCTTTGACTCAGCTTGGGTGCCCCCATAGCAAGCTGCTTGCTGTGGGGGCTTTGAACAGGAGGGAGGGGCCAGGAGCAGCAAAAAAGGACCCGGGAAGAGAAGGATCTGGGCTGCTCTGTGCAAAACCACTGTACAGAGGAGGTAAGTATAACAGGTTTGTTATTTTCATAGGAAAAAAAAACAAGACTTTACAATCACTTTACCCACTTGAGATCCTCGCTATAGCCGAATGACGGCCACAGCGCGGACCTGAATTGCCGGGAGGCCGTCAATAGACGTCCTCCCCTTCGCACGCTCCCCTGCAGGGCGCGTGTGGCACGCGCTGTGGTCACCGAGTCACTGAGACTTGGGTGATCACAGATCCGAGTTAGGGGCCGATCCCAGCTCTTGCCACGTTATCAGCTGTCAGCCAATGACAGCTGATCACATGATGTAAACAATAGCTCGGCAATCGTTTTTTTTTTCACCTCATGCTAACAGCATGAGGAGAAAAAAAAGCAGAAACCCAGCTTATGTGCAAGGGACATCGGTCCCAAAGAGGAAGAGGCAATTCTGCCTCATCTGTGCCAATCAGTACCCCCCTGCCAGTGCCACCTGCCAGTGCCCACAGTGCCACCTATCAATGCCCATGAGTGCCACCTATCAATGCCCACCAGTGGTGCCAATCAGTGCCACCTAGCAGTGCTGCCTATTAGTGTAACCTACCAGTGCTGATCAGTGCCTATTATTGCCACCCATCAGTGCTCATCACTGCCAGCTATCAGTGCCACCTATTAGTGCCACTTCTCAGTGTCCACCGGTGCCACCTATCAATGCCCTTCAGTGCCACCTCTCAGTGTCACCTCTCACTGCACACCAGTGCCGCTTATCAGTGCCCACCAGTGCCGCCTTATCGGTGCCAATGAATGCAGCCCATCAGTACAGCCCATCAGTACAGCCTATCGGTGCCCATCAGTGCAGCCTCATTAGCGAACATCAATGAAGGAGAAAAATTACCTGTTTGCAAAATTTTATAACAAAATATAAAAAAATATATATCTTTTTCGGTCTTTTTAATTTTTTTAACAAAAAATAAAAACTTGCTTTCTGCATAACTTGTGACTCCACATAGGTATAGTTGCAATGCTCACATTTGCGCAACATGCCTGAATAAGAATTTGTGCATCCATTACAGTCAGACAGCAGCCTTTTCTCCCCAAGATGAAGCTGACTTGCAACAGCTAAAAATTTCTGCTAGATCTAAATGCACAGTTTAGCTTTCCTTGAAGCGTAAAGGGATTTATAAAAACAAACATGGCAGAAAAGTCTCTAACTGATTTGTGGAAAAGGACTGTGCATTGCATAACAGTTGCTGATGAAACCTGTAATAATGTAGAGCAACTAAGCAGTGAACTTGCAAAACTAGAAGGAGATTATGAAAATGATAAGAGACTTTAAAATATTCCTCTCTTTTTATTGCGTATCAACACAGAAGCTTCTCTGCAAGAGTTAAATAATTACTGTTCTTTTTTTTTTTTAATCAAATAGACTTTTTTTCATTATACAACAAAACACAAAACGTTTCCATCAAATAACCCCACCAAACAAAAAAAATAAGGAAGATCTATATTTGCGCCCACCAGACTACGCTTCGACCATTGCTCAGGACCCTCCATCACATCAGATCCATTAACCACCCTTCTACCAGATAAGGTTAGCAGCATTATGAAACTAACCAAGGTATTCAATTTAATTCAATTTAATTATTACGCCTTAACGGCACATATATACATATGCAGTTATCCCACTCCAAAGATCTATCTAATTATTAACTTTCCTCAGTATCATTAGTGTACTCCACTGATTGCTGAGACAGATTGGAGACTAGTCACTAGGGATGAGCCTGATGTTCAAGTCGAACGTAAGTTCGACTCGAACATCGGGTTTTCGCCGAATAGCGGACATTATGTGGTGTTAGCGGCAAATTCGAAAGCCGCGAACACCGTTTAATAGTCTATGGGAGATTAAACTGCTTAAGTAGTGGGGCTAAATTCCTCTGCACATATGCACTCACTTGTGGTGTAACTTGTACGCCTAGATATTTAAATGTAGAGACTACAGCTATTTGGGACGCAGAGGTTGGCAGATTAGTCACCAGGAGGTCTATAGGTAAAAGAACCGATTTATCCCAATTTATTGTAAAGCCTGAAAAAGAGCCATATGTATTCATTAAGGACATCACTGCCACTAGAGAGGATGAAGTTTCTCCCAAAAATAAAAGTGTGTCATCAGCATATAAAGCAATCTGTCCTTTCCTAAGGGTCTATGAAATCCAATAATATTCGATGATTGATGGACAGCAGCAGCCAAAGGTTCAAGAGCCAAAGTAAAGGGGATAATGGGCATTCCTGTCTTGTTCCTTGTTGCAGTGAAAAAGGCACCACTACATGTCCATTTACCTGTACCCGTGCCACCGGGGCAGTGTAAAGGAGTTGTATCCAGCTTATAAACTGGTATCCAAAACCAAATTTTTCTAGACAATGCCATAAGAAATCCCATTCAATGCTATCAAAATCTTTTGCCACATCAAGCGACAATATAGCTCTGTTACCTAGATTTTCAGACGGAACCTGCAGATTAAGAAATAAGCGCCTTATATTCACTGCGGTAGATCTATTTGGGATGAAGCCAGATTAGTCTATATGCACTATCTTAGATATTACTTTCGCCAATCTATTGGCTAATACTTTTGCCCCTCAATGAACTGTAGCTCCCCAGTCCCGGCAGCACACATGCAGCCCCAGACCATGACACTCTTACCACCATGCTTGACTGAAGGCAAGACACACTTGTCTTTGTACTCCTCACCTGGTTTCCGCCACATACGCTTGACACCATCTAACCAAATAAGTTAATCTTGGTCTCATCAGACCACAAGACATGGTTTCCAGTGATGTAAGTAACTGAGTTAGAATAAACAGAGTTACGTAACGCAGTTACTTTAGAGGGTAACGAGTAATCTAACTGATTACTCTTCCCCTCATGGTAACGCAGTTACCATTACTTGGGCGGCGTTACCCCAATTACATTTACCGCCACTAGATGGCAGTAGTGTAATTCCTCCTCTCCTCTGTGACCGGGTCTCTCTCATGTCACGGCACTGACGGCAGTCACGCTGCTCCCCACGGCCCCTCCTCTCTTCTCGTCCATCCCCATTTGCTTGTGACATCATCTGGGATGGACGAGAAGAGAGGAGGGGCCGCCGGGGAGTAGCGTGACTGCCGTCAGTGCCGTGACATGAGAGAGAACTTATTACACACACTTCCTGCGCTACTCTGCATGGCTGGTAAACAATTTGCTATGTGCCCTGCCCTGATGTGCTATGTGCCCCGTCCTGATGTGCTATGTGCCACATGTCCTGATGTGCCCTCATGTGCTATGTGCCCTGTGCCCCATGCCCTGATGTGCTATGTGCCCCATTCCCTGATGTGCTATGTGCCCCATTCCCTGATGTGCTATCATGTGCCCTGATGTGCTGTGCGCCCCATGCCCTGATGTGCTATGTGCCCCATGCCCTGATGTGCCCCGTGCCCTTATGTGCCCCGTGCCCCGATGTGCTATGTGCCCCATGCCCTGATGTGCTATGTGCCCCGATGTGCTATGTGCCCTGATGTGCTATGTGCCCCGATGTGCTATGTGCCCCATGTCCTGATGTGCCCTCATGTGCTATGTGCCCTGTGCCCCATGCCCTGATGTGCCCTGATGTGCTATGTGCCCCATGCCCTGATGTGCTATGTGCCCTGATGTGCTATGTGCCCCATGCCCTGATGTGCTATGTGACCTCAAAAAAAAAGTCAGTTACTTTGCTGAGTAACTAATTACTTTTTCAATGTAGTAACTGAGTTACTAACGCAATTACTTTTTGGGAGAAGTAATTTGTAACTGTAACTAATTACTTTTTTAAAGTAAGATGACCAACACTGATGGTTCCAGTAACCCATGTCCTTAGTCTGCTTGTCTTCAGCAAACTGTTTACGGGCTTTCTTGTGCATCATCTTTAGAATAGGCTTCCCCCTGGGATGACAGCCATGCAGACCAATTTGATGCAGTGTGCAGCGTATGGTCTGAGCACTGACAGGCTGACCCCCACCCCTTCAACCTCTGCAGCAATGCTGGCAGCACTCATACGTCTATTTCCCAAAGACAACCTTTGGATATGAGGCTAAACACGTGCACTGAACTTCTTTGGTCGACCATGGCGAGGCCTGTTTTGAGTGGAACCTGTCCTGGTAAACTGCTGTATGGTCTTGGCCACCGTGCTGCATCTCAGTTTCAGGGTCTTGGCAATCTTTTCCAGTGATGGCGAACCTTGGCCCCCTAGATGTTTTGGAACTACATTTCCCATGTTGCTCATCTACACTGCAGAGTGCATAAGCATCATGGGAAATGTAGTTCCTAAACATCTGGGGTGCCAAGGTTCGCCATCACTGGCCTAGGCCATCTTTATGTAGAGCAACAATTCTTTTTTTCAGATCCTTAGAGAGTCCTTTGCCATGAGGTGCCATGTTGAACTTCCAGTGACAAGTATGAGAGAGTGAGAGCGATAACACCAAATTTAACACACCTGCTCGCCATTCAGAGGCGTAGAGGTGAGTCGCAGAAAGAGGGTTCAGGGGTGAGTCGCAGAAAGAGGGCACAGAGGTGAGTCACAGAAAGAGGGCGCAGAGGTGAGTCGCAGAAAGAGGGTGCAGAGGTGAGTCACAGAAAGAGGGCGCAGAGGTGAGTTGCCAAAGAGTGTGGGTGTGTAGATGTCAGGTGGAGAAGGGTGGGGGGTGCAGAGGTGGGTTGTGCATGGGTGGGAATGAAGAGGTGGGTTATGGATGGGTGGGTGTGCAGATGTGAGTTATGGACAGGGGGTCAATGGTCAGTCTGCATTTATGGCAATGGTCAGTCTGATTTATGGCAATGGTCAGTCTGCGTTTATGACAATGGACAGTCTGCATTTATGGCAATGGTCAGGCTGCATTTCATGGGCTCTTGGAAAAAATGTTATTACACCATTTGGTTCAGAATATTTTTTTTCTTGTTTTCCTCCTCTAAAACCTATGTGCGTCTTATGGTCAGGTGCGTCTTATGGAGCGAAAAATAAAATATTTACAAAAATGTGAGGGGTGTACTCACTTTTGTGAGATACTGTATATTGGCTAACACAAGGTTTTCTATACATTGTGCAATATAAGAAAATGTAGCGACCTCTAGTGTCCGTTTGTACCTGCCTGCAGGAGAAATCAACATACAGTAATTTGCTATCAATATAGAATATGTAGTATAAGTAGAATGATATTGCCTACTTTATTGTGCACGCTTCAAATAGTTTAATTTGTGTGTATTTAAATGAGTCTCCTGCAGGCAGATAATAGACAGAGAAAACTGCTTTAATGTAGTAAACATTGCTTGTCTGTTTGCTGAGTCGCTAAACCCCCTAACATTCCAAGATACTAGAACTTGTATTAAAGTTGACATATTGCTATAATATCGAGTTTAGGACCATAGCTCTGAATCAAATAAGCATTACAATTGAAGGATATAAAATGGAAAAGGGTCCCATCTAGTATCCATTTTAATAATACCGCCAAGCTGAAGTCTCTTAAGGTTCTTTGTGAAAAGAAGGTTTCTATATTAATTTTAATTGTCTGGTGCGTGTATTTAGTAAATCTATAAAAAGAATAATACAGCAACAAAAAAAAAAAGAAAAAAAATCCCAAAACTTGTACAAAGCTCACATAGTATCACGTACCTGGTACTGGAGGCCAATGGAGAGAGAGGGCTTCCCTTGCGGCTAAGTTCAAGACCCCCCTGAGGGTGAAAACAGGAAAGGTCAGGCCCAAAGCAGCACGGGTTGCCTGCTGGACTGTATGCAGGAGGTTCTGGAGTATAGCTGGTGTGCTGGGGTAGAATCAGCAGACAGGTGACAACCGTGAGGTGTTGCAGGATTCAGATAATGCTGCGACTGGAGCGTGGTCAGAAGGAAGCCTAGGTCGTGAGCCGGGTTGGGATCAGAGCAGACGTGGTCAGGTGGATAGCTGGAGTCGAACACAGGAAGCAAACAGGAGACAGGTCAAGGACAAGCCGGATCGGTAACAGGAGACACAGGAACAGGAATATCACGAAGATAACACACTGGAGGAGCCAAAGATCAACCAGCAAATGCAGACACTAGCAGACTTCCTTATATAGGCCCATGTGACCTGCTGGTAGAGATTCTGGGTCCTAAAGTCCTTCTGCCAGAGATTCTGGGTCCTAAAGTCCTTCTCCTGCTGTTGGTTCCCTGACAGTGCCCCCCCCTGACGGGCAGCCTCCGGATGCCCATCTGGGCAATTTTCTCCGGGTATTTGGCCCGAAACTCTCGGAGGAGTCTAGGAGCATGTACATTGGCTTCAGGTTCCCAGGAGCTCTCTTCGGGTGGATACCCTTTCCATTTAATTAGGAATTGGGTTTGTCTCCCTCGCTTCCTGCAGTCAAGGATTAATTCTACTTCGAATCCTGTGTCCTCTCCAATAGTTACTGGTGGCGGCGGTGGCTCCGCTCTCCCGGGAAATGGATCTGGAACAGTTGGTTTAAGCAAGGAGGTGTGAAAGACCGGATGGATCCTATATGATTCAGGCAGAGACAGTTCGTACACCACTGGGTTTATTTCCCGTTTGATCTGAAAGGGGCCAATATACCTTGGTCCTAGCTTCCGTGAAGGGCAGGCCAATTTCAGGTTGGCAGTAGACAGCCACACTTTGTCCCCTACCTTGAAGGCAGGATTCCCCCTCCGTTTCCGATCAAAGTGTTTCTTGTAATCCACTTGGGCTTTCTGTATGGACTCCCGGAGGACCTGATAATTGTTTTGTATGAAAACCAGTCTGTCCTGCAAGGCAGGTACAGTAGTTTCAGGCATAGTTTCAGGCAGGGCAGCAGGGTGGAATCCATAATTGGTCCAGAATGGGGACTGGTTTGTAGTTGAGTGGACAGAGTTATTATAGGCAAATTCTGCCAGTGGGAGCAGGGATGCCCAGTCATCTTGGGAAAAAGCTGAAAAGCAGCGGAGGTATTGCTCCAGGGTTTGATTTGTGCGTTCTGTTTGCCCATTACATTGGGGATGATAGGCGGATGATAGGCAGAGTTCCACTTCCAAGGCTTTACAAAGGGCTCTCCAAAACCTGGAGGTGAATTGCACCCCCCGATCTGAAACAATGTTCTTTGGGAGTCCGTGAAGTCTGATGACCTCCTTGATAAAAGTATGAGCCGTTTCGGCCGCAGAGGGAGTACCAATCATTGGTATGAAGTGGGCCATCTTGGATAGTCGGTCAACCACAACCAGGATGGTCATGAAGTTTTCAGAGGGAGGAAGGTCAACAATAAAATCCATAGAGATCATCTCCCAGGGGCGATTAGGGATAGGCAAGGGTCTCAATAACCCCCAGGCTTTGGCTTTGTCGCCTTTGCTACGTAGACATGTTGTGCATGACTTGACGTAGGATCTGCAGTCCCGACTGAGGTTAGGCCACCAAAAAGGACCGCTGAATGAGCTCATTAGTCTTACGGGCCCCAAAGTGCCCTGCAAGTTGGTGGTCGTGGAATGTCCTGAGAACCTGGAGCCTTGCTTCCTGAGGTACGAAGATTTTGTCCTGGTGCCAAAGTAATCCATCCAGCCTCCTTAATGAGTCCTGTTCAGATTCAGGGCAAAATGCAGAAGCTTGTTCAATGGATGCCTTTAGGCTGGGTTGAATTAGCAAAAAATTTTGCGCAGATAAGATGGTGCTTGGAGGAGCACATTCAGTAGATTCAGGGAACATCCTGGAGAGAGCATCGGCTTTCCCGTTTTTGGAACCCGGGCGGTATGTCAGGTGGAAGTTAAATCTAGAAAAGAATAAGGCCCATCTGGCTTGTCGAGGTCTTAGGCGTTTTGCAGATCTTAGATATTCCAGATTTTTGTGATCTGCGAAAATCATAATTGGGTGGTTAGCACCCTCCAGCAGGTACCTCCATTCTTCGAGGGCGACTTTAATTGCCAGGAGTTCTCTGTCACCCACATCATAGTTTCTCTCGGCCTGATTCAGCTTCCTGGAGCAAAAGGCTACTGGATGAAGCAGGGACTTTGGTCCCTGACGCTGAGAGAGAACGGCTCCCGTAGCTACTTCGGATGCGTCCACCTCGAGGACAAAGGGAAGAGCTGGGTCTGGGTGTTGCAACACGGGAGCAGAGGTGAAAAGGGCCTTCAGCTGTTTAAAGGCCATTTGAGAATCCTGGTTCCAGGAGAAGCGTGAGTGTAGGCGAGTGAGCTGGGTGATCGGGGCAATGATAGTCGAGAAATTTCGAATGAATTTCCTATAAAAGTTAGCAAAGCCCACGAACCTCTGGACCCCTTTCTTGTCAGAGGGTGCAGGCCATTCCAAGATTGCAGAGACCTTCTGAGGATCCATGGAGATCCCCTCTGTGGAGATTATGAGTCCCAAGAACTGGATAGATTGTTTCTCGAACTCACACTTCTCTGCTTTGGCATATAAGCCATGAGTTCTTAAGGTCTTTAACACTTTTCTGACGTGCTCTCGATGGAGTTCAAGTGAAGCTGAGAAAATTAGTATGTCATCCAGATAGACGATTAAGAACAGGTCGAGGTATTCCCTGAAAATGTCATTTACAAAATGTTGGAATGTCGCGGCGGCGTTACATAGCCCGAATGGCATTACAAGGTATTCAAAGTGCCCAAAGCGTGTTCGAAAGGCGGTCTTCCACTCATCACCTTCCCTAATACGAACCAGGTTGTAGGCCCCCCGTAAGTCCAACTTTGTGAAAACCCGAGCTGTTCAAAACCTTTGGAATAACTCAGGAACGAGAGGGAGTGGGTATCTGTTCTTGATGGTGATTTTATTAAGGTCCCGATAATCAATGCATGGTCTGAGAGAATGATCTTTCTTCTCAACGAAGAAGATGCCAGCTCCAGCAGGCGAAGAGGAGGGGCGGATGAATCCTTTGGCTAGGTTTTCATCTAGTATATTGTCGGAGGGCCTCCAGCTCCAGCTCGGATAAAGGAAAGATTCGCCCGAAGGGTACTTCTGCCCCGGGTAGCAACTCAATTGGGCAGTCATAGGACCGATGCGGGGGCAGGGCATCAGCCCCTTTCTTGTCAAAGACATCAAGGAAATCAAGGTAGGCTGAAGGGACAGTATGACAGGGATCTGGTGTAGGTTGAACTGAGAGACACACTGAAGGGTTGACAGGCGTGGGGATGCCACAGTGTTGGAGACAGTAGGGAGATGAGAAGTTGATTTCTCCCTTGGGCCAGTCGATTTGCGGGTTGTGGGCCCGCAGCCAGGGTATCCCTAGGATGGCTGGGAATATTGGAGACCTGATGACGTCAAAGCGGAGTAATTCCTGATGGCCTGCATCTGTGGTGGCAAGGATAGGGATAGTCTCCTGAGTGACAGGTCCAGAGCTGGGAGTAGTACCATCTGCTAAATGTACATCAAGTCTTTGATCCTTTAGTTTCAGGGGTATGTGCAAGTTCTTGGCAAGGTTGATGTCCAAGAAATGACTACAGGCTCCAGAGTCAACGATTGCCCGCAGCTTGACTTCCTTTCCAGCCACCTGCAGAGATATGGGGAGAATTACATGAGTGGATACAGTCCCAGGTAAATAGAGGTGCGAGGGGTGTGGAAGGCTGGATTTAGTTGGGCGAACAGGACAACTGCGAAGGAAGTGGCCCGAAGCTCCACAATAGAGACACAAGTTAGCTTGTCGTCTGCGTGCTCTCTCTTCAGAGGTTAAAGCAGGGCGGAGTAGGCCAATTTGCATAGGTTCCCTGTCAGAAGTATTGATAGGCTGGGAATCAGAGACTGGGATTGTTGGTCCTGGAACCATTGGCATTACCCATGTGGGTCGGAAGGTCTGGGTGCGTTCGGACCGTCGCTCCCGAAGCCGTCGGTCTAGTTGGATAGAGATTTGGATGAGATTCTCTAATGACGTGGGAGCCTCGATCCTAGCTAACTCGTCCTTGAGAGTCTCGGATAAGCCTTGCCGGAACTGGTATTTCAGGGCGGCATCATTCCACCCGGTATCAGCTGACCACTTGCGGAACTCCACGATATAATCCTCCACAGGCTGTCTGCCTTGTACTAGGGCATGAAGGGCAGACTCGGCGGAAGCAGTCCGCTGTGGATCGTCATATAGTGTAGCCATAGCTTTGAAAAAGGTGGCAACTGAATCCAGTACTAAGTTCTTTTGCTCAAGGAGGTTATGAGCCCAGGACTGTGGCCCATCTGATAAGAGTGAGATGATGAAACCCACCTTGACGGTCTCAAGACAAAAAGTCCTTGGTTGCAGGGCAAAGTAAAGTTCACATGCGTTTTTGAAGGCCCTGAATTTCCACCGGTCACCTGAAAAGCGCTCAGGAGTGGGGACTCTGGGCTCTGGAGGAAGTAATCCCACAGCAGGTGTGGCTATGGCAGGAGAGCTGGCCATTGAAGCTGAACCAGTGGAGCTAGTAGCTTGGTTAGAATCAGCAGGAGTCATAGAGGTAGAAAGGGGGTGAAGGCGTCCTTCCAGCTGAATGTAGCCGTCTTGTAAGCTCTGGACTACTTGCGTAAGAGCCGTCATCTGCTGACATAGGGACTCCAACGTGGAAGCACCTCTCTCGGCCTCAGACATCATGGCTGGTTGATACTATCACGTACCTGGTACTGGAGGCCAATGGAGAGAGAGGGCTTCCCTTGCGGCTAAGTTCAAGACCCCCCTGAGGGTGAAAACAGGAAAGGTCAGGCCCAAAGCAGCACGGGTTGCCTGCTGGACTGTATGCAGGAGGTTCTGGAGTACAGCTGGTGTGCTGGGGTAGAATCAGCAGACAGGTGACAACCGTGAGGTGTTGCAGGATTCAGATAATGCTGCGACTGGAGCGTGGTCAGAAGGAAGCCTAGGTCGTGAGCCGGGTTGGGATCAGAGCAGACGTGGTCAGGTGGATAGCTGGAGTCGAACATAGGAAGCAAACAGGAGACAGGTCAAGGACAAGCCGGATCGGTAACAGGAGACACAGGAACAGGAATATCACGAAGATAACACACTGGAGGAGCCAAAGATCAACCAGCAAATGCAGACACTAGCAGACTTCCTTATATAGGCCCATGTGACCTGCTGGTAGAGATTCTGGGTCCTAAAGTCCTTCTGCCAGAGATTCTGGGTCCTAAAGTCCTTCTCCTGCTGTTGGTTCCCTGACACATAGACCCTTAAAAAATTACCATCCCCCTCAATAACAATTTCCTGAAGGGTCTTATATATAGGGGCATCACAATATACACATAGTGCATTTTCTTTAGTAATTAGAAGCAGATATTTTACAAAAATCTACAAAAAATTAACATATGTATATATATATATATATATATATATATATATATATATAAAAATAGTAAACAAACATTTCCCACGGGAACAAAGTATAGAGAGTCCATTCTATAATTTTACTGGACTCTCTCCCCCAGCTCTATATGTTAGAAAATAATCAGACTAGCCACCTCCCAGCTATGCAGAGCATGAAAAACACACAAAAAAAAAGGAGAACGGAAGTAAAAGAACTTGAAAAAGAAGAAGAAAAAAAAAAAGAAGAAAGAAAGAAAGAGAGATAGAAATAAATACGTAATTTGCCACCACTCTAACTTTAGCGGGTTATAGCATTGAATATGACAATTGCAGAGTCTGCAATCTTTTTTTCACAACCTGAAATTTAACATGCTGTTTTTGTACTTCTGGAGAAAAATCCAGAAAGAGCATAACTTTAGTTCCATTAAAAAGAGATTCCTTCAATAATCTGACTCTTCGGAGAATAAAATCTCTATCAGGTTGATTGAGTAGTCACACTAAAAATGGCCACGGGGGCGGGGGGGATGGGGTTCCTGCTAGTAAATGCCTACTAGGTACTCGGTGTGCACTTTCAACCAAAAAGGTCATAGAAAGGTGGTCTCCCAATCATCTCCTATACTCATGTTTCTGCGAATTCTCTAGGATTCAAACCCTCAGAGTGCTCTGTGAGACCCACCAGCCTAATATTATTACGTCAAAAGCGGTTTTCAAGATCTTCTAACTTGCGAGCATTGATGTCTGATTTTTTCATTGCTTCTTTAACATATATGCCCAGTGGCTGTGAAGCTCCCTCTAACTCCTTAACACGACCTTCCAGAGCAGATGTTCTTTCCCTTATTTTCTGTACATATTGACAAAGAAAAATACATTTATTCTTTAAGTCCTTGCACTTGCCCGGTTAAATTGCATAAATAATTCTGACACTGTTTATGTCGTTTATATCCATTAGACTACCTTTACTAGCATAATCCATTGTTGGACGAGCATTATTCTTTGTTTTGTACATCTTGAAAATCCTCACTAAAAAACGTTGTTTTAAAAAAAAATTTTACATTGTTCCACCGCTTTTAGCACATCTAGTAGTGTGGGCTCTAGTAGCGTTAATGGTGTTGTTAATGTGTGCAGGTCATTTGGTTGTTTGTCAGTGTACTGTCTCACACTCTTATCCATTTCTTCCTCATCACATATCATTTGGTCCGGATGTTAATATAGAATAGTTTTATCTGTTCCATTACAAGTGATTTACAATTCTTCACTAGTGGCATGCTGAGGGACTTCATTTTCACTATCTTTAGATGTCAGTGCAAATGTTACAAGTTTAGCAGCAGTTTACCATCAACGAAAAAGAGCAGAAGCAGAGGTCCATTGCAACCTTCTCTTTTACAGATTTACCGCTTTGTGTGTGCTGAAAGAATCCACCAGCATCTTGCTTGGGAGCTGCAGCATTTAATGCCTCCTGTTCTTCTTTCTTCCCCTCTTCACTTCTTCCCCCTTTCTTAATTGTTTATTATTTAATTTATTTTACAGTTATTCTGCTGCTTTGCAGCTCAGCTCTCCCCAGCTTTTTAGCTGTTAAAATTAGAGTTAACTGTCCCTTTAATCGGGTTTCCACAAGCTCTGCTGAGTTCTACCGAGTTCTGACGATCTTTGCAGGTTGAAGCCGATCACAGCTCCCGACACCACCGAGCTACAGATGAATCGCCAGTGTCTGTCCTTGAGCCTCGCTGATGTCTCCTGAGGCTCGCTGGAGTGCTCCCGAACACCACCCACTCCAGTCAGCACTGGCTGAATCCACGGCGAGAGCCACCGATCCACCAATCGCCATCAACGAAAAAGAGCACAGACAGAGACCCACCAACCATGGAACAGCACCGCAAAGCAAAGGAGGGCCCCGCAAACCCTTGTCCGGAAACCACGGAGGTATCACAAATGCATCGAGTAAAAGCTCTGGATAAGATGAAGCAGGGAGAAGTATGATACAGCAAAAGTGAAGCTGCCAGGTTACCAGGCACAAGCCGACAATGTCCACGCTAGTTCTCAGCTAGCATACAGCTGTGCTTTGGGATCAGGAAGTTGATTTGAAAAGAGAGGGGAGGTTTAAGGCAAATCAGGACAGCTGCCACCATGACACAACGGTTGTAGATCTTGGGAGGTTAGCCAGAGTGATCTGCAGGATGGAAGAGCCAGAGAATGCCCTGCACACGTCCATTCACATCACGTATTTTCCTTAAATAATTACCGTTCTTAACAAAGAAAGATACATTACGTTCTTGGAAGCCAAGTCACGAGTAGATTACAAGATATCACAATTGTATAAAAACGACATAATGGTACTGCACTTCTTTCATGCATATGTAGCGCCCTCCCAAATTTAGGGAGCGCTATGTTCAAATTTAGGGGTTAGTCTGAGCCAATAGTTGGCTACAAAAAAACAGGTGCATATGCAAGCACAGGCTGATCAAGCACAAGCTGCAAGATTCAAGTAGAGGTTGAAACAGAAACAAAAGCTGTACAGGAAAAGGCAGAAGCACAGTTAAATCCCCCAAAGGAAAAGTGGAAGAAGTTGCTAAAGAAGCTTCCAATGACCCTGCAAGTTAAACCGTGTAATTCATTCTAAGCCAGAATAATGTCAAAGAAATAGCACAGGATGCTTCGAATCCTGTACACCTACCCATAGTATTTTCACCAGCAAGAGAAGCTGCAGCTATTAGTCACACAGGTCATCCTGGCCATTAGACGCCTTTCTGTTTCCCAAGTTACCAACATCCTATGCAGCAACTCCTGCCATTGCAGACCTTTCCAAGCCCAGCTCACCAAATCAGCATAAACCTTCCTGACATCTGTCACACAGGTCTTGAGACCAAAACCACAATACCTGCAGATCTCACGCCTTCACCATGACTAAACCGTCTGCTACTTTATTCTCTTCTCTAACTCATAAACATCAGGTATCGGATACCACCACCTCCAGCAGCCTGCAAAGTACATGATCTGCAGAGACCTTATTATTACAGGCCTCATGAAATACAGTGATTGCCCAAAGAACTACAGAAGTCAGGGGTTAAGGACCTTAGCAGGTTCAGTACCTGTTCGAGTCAGCAGTCCAGGACCTTAGCATCCACCCACCTATGAACTTCAGATGTTAATCAGATGGTTTGGGCCTCAGTAGTCAGACTGTGTTAGGAAACTTAAATCTGTTCACATTCATGAACTAGACAAAGGCCTTAATCTTGCATGGAGCACTGGAGCAAATTTATGGCAGCCCCAAAGTAATCAAATTTGCCATATTCAAAAGATTACAGGAGTTTCCTAGATTGACCAACAGCGGCAACCAGAAGTTCCAGGAACTGAGTGATCTTCTAGAGCTTGAAGGATGACCCACATCTTCCAGGTCTTAGCTCCCTAAACACTGCACATGATGTGAACCCAGTGGTCGAAAACTTGTCTTATCTAAGAAAAATGTGCAACAATTGGTTCAAGGTATAAGGAGGAGCATCAGGACTCCTTTCCACCTTTCTCCTTTTTTTCAAAAGTTCATCAAAATCTTAGCCAGAATGAAGAATGGTTGAAGCTTATAAATAAAGAGGAGAAAATTAACAAAGAGAGTAGTGCAAACATAATTGCATGCACCACTTTTCTAAACATAGAAAACAAAGCAGATGCTGCTCCTAATTAACAAAAAGAATGCAAAGTCCTTTGTTCATTTGGTCTGATCTGCTCCGTGTTCTATGCTGTGTCTGTCACAGACAAGCCGCAAAACAGTTAAGCTTGAGCTGATTCCTTTGTGAGTCCACACTCCTTCCACCCTCCTCCAACTCAGCTCAGAGCTGGAGGGAGGAGGAAAGCTGCACACTCTGTGATAGTACTGGTATAGAGAGTTCATATCCTGTATGCTGGGTCTATAATGAGAACATTTGGAATTCCTTTGTAAAATTGGGAGCAGACCCTACATCAGTTTTTACTTCACTCTAAAATAGAAACTGACGTATATGGCACAGATAGACCTAAAACTAAACTATCTACGTAGTTAATGTGGTGAAACCCACCATTACAATGGCGCAGGAACCTTTTGTTAACCATTTCAAGACCAGACTGTTTCACCTCCTTCCTGCTAAGGCCATGTTTCAGATTCAAGCACTCTCACACTGAATGACAATATTTATGCAAAACTGTACCCAAACAAATTTTTTGTCAATTTTTGAGACAGAGCTTTCTTTTAATGGTATTTAGTCACCACTGAGTTTTATATATTCTGCTATACAGGTCCTTCTCAAAAAATTAGCATATTGTGATAAAGTTCATTATTTTCTGTAATGTACTGATAAACATTAGACTTTCATATATTTTAGATTCATTACACACAACTGAAGTAGTTCAAGCCTTTTCTTGTTTTAATATTGATGATTTTGGCATACAGCTCATGAAAACCCAAAATTCCTATCTCAAAAAATTAGCATATCATGAAAAGGTTCTCTAAACGAGCTATTAACCTAATCATCTGAATCAACTAATTAACTCTAAACACCTGCAAAAGATTCCTGAGGCTTTTAAAAACTCCCAGCCTGGTTCATTACTCAAAACCGCAATCATGGGTAAGACTGCCGACCTGACTGCTGTCCAGAAGGCCATCATTGACACCCTCAAGCAAGAGGGTAAGACACAGAAAGAAATTTCTGAACGAATAGGCTGTTCCCAGAGTGCTGTATCAAGGCACCTCAGTGGGAAGTCTGTGGGAAGGAAAAAGTATGGCAGAAAACGCTGCACAACGAGAAGAGGTGACCGGACCCTGAAGAAGATTGTGGAGAAGGACCGATTCCAGACCTTGGAGGACCTGCGGAAGCAGTGGACTGAGTCTGGAGTAGAAACATCCAGAGCCACCGTGAACAGGCGTGTGCAGGAAATGGGCTACAGGTGCCGCATTCCCCAGGTCAAGCCACTTTTGAACCAGAAACAGCGGCAGAAGCGCCTGACCTGGGCTACAGAGAAGCAGCACTGGACTGTTGCTCAGTGGTCCAAAGTACTTTTTTCGGATGAAAGCAAATTTTGCATGTCATTCGGAAATCAAGGTGCCAGAGTCTGGAGGAAGACTGGGGAGAGGGAAATGCCAAAATGCCTGAAGTCCAGTGTCAAGTACCCACAGTCAGTGATGGTCTGGGGTGCCATGTCAGCTGCTGGTGTTGGTCCACTGTGTTTTATCAAGGGCAGGGTCAATGCAGCTAGCTATCAGGAGATTTTGGAGCACTTCATGCTTCCATCTGCTGAAAAGCTTTATGGAGATGAAGATTTCATTTTTCAGCACGACCTGGCACCTGCTCACAGTGCCAAAATTACTGGTAAATGGTTTACTGACCATGGTATTACTGTGCTCAATTGGCCTGCCAACTCTCCTGACCTGAACCCCATAGAGAATCTGTGGGATATTGGGAAGAGAAAGTTGAGAGACGCAAGACCCAACACTCTGGATGAGCTTAAGGCTGCTATCGAAGCATCCTGGGCCTCCATAACACCTCAGCAGTGCCACAGGCTGGTTGCCTCCATGCCACGCCGCATTGAAGCAGTCATTTCTGCAAAAGGATTCCCGACCAAGTATTGAGTGCATAACTGAACATAATTATTTGAAGGTTGACTTTTTTTGTATTAAAAACACTTTTCTTTTATTGGTCGGATGAAATATGCTAATTTTTTGAGATAGGATTTTTGGGTTTTCATGAGCTGTATGCCAAAATCATCAATATTAAAACAAGAAAAGGCTTGAACTACTTCAGTTGTGTGTAATGAATCTAAAATATATGAAAGTCTAATGTTTATCAGTACATTACAGAAAATAATGAACTTTATCACAATATGCTAATTTTTTGAGAAGGACCTGTATAAATGAAAAAAGACTGCACATTTTGAAAAATAAATGTTTACCTTAGTTTCTGTTATAAAGTTTTGCAAATAATCAATCTTTCTTCATAAATTTAGGCCAAACTGTATTCTGACACATTTCATTGGTAAAGATGACCCAAATCAGTGTACAGTATATTATTTAGTCTGTGTGAATGTTTTAGGGTCTACAAATTACTATATATATATTTGAAAATTGATCAATCCTGATGCACTAACTGCTTATCTAATTTCTTGAGACCTTAAAACGCCAGGACAGTATATATGCCCCCAAATCACCCCTTTTTGGAAATTAGATAGTCCAGGATTTCTTAAAAGGCATTATGATTGTACATTTTTGTCACAATTTATTGAAAAATTAAGAAATTAAATATTCGTTTTTTCACAAAGTTTCTTCTCTCACACAGCATAGGCATACTTACAATTACACTTACAATTATGGAGATACCACATGAGTGAGGATTTTACACAGGCTAGATGCATATAAGGGCCCAAAATCCAAGGAGGAGTCCCAGGGCAAAAAATTACATATCTAGTGTAAACACTTGCAAAATTACCCTCATTTTGGAAAGCAAACACTCCAAAGTATTTTTTAAAAGGCATATTAAATCTTTTGAAAATGTAATTTTTTGCCACAAGTTTTTGGAAAATGCAAATATATTTGTTACACAAAGATGTCCGTTAGTAAGATAATTCTATTACACATCATAGGCATACTTAGAATTATACCCCTACTACTCCTTCAAAGTATGGTGATACCACACGCATGAGACTTTTCAAAGCTTAGCCAAATAAACGGACCCAAAATCCAAGGAGCTCTTTCAGGCATTCCAGGGGCATAAATTACAAATCTAATTTTCTGATTACCTATCACATTTTTGGAGGCCCTGGAACACAATGGAAACAAAGGAATAATAGATATTTTAGTGAAATCGTTTTCTCACAAATTCCCATAAAGATTTTGAAATTACATTTTTGTGACGGGTATCATCTGACTATTCAGAGTGTGTTGGAGGAGACATTGGAAACACATTGAACCCAAGAAAAGGGAGGGTCCACAGGCCATTGGTGGTAAGGGCATGTTGTTTGGATCTTTACATTTGAGCGTGATTTTTTTTCTATATGCGCTGTACATACAGTATGTTCAGCTTTAACTCCCGTGGCCTCAGTGTTTGCATGTTTCTTCCTGGCTCAGCTTCGCTTGGCCTGCAAATGGTTGAAGGTGACAAGGTATTTTCATGCTCTGGAGCGAGGAACAAACTGCATGCCTACTGGTCCACCCACCCCAATCACCACATGCTTATTTATTCTGCTGTCATATCCAGGACACACTATGACATGATTATGCGTCTCCTACAGTTTAATGACAACTTGCACTGCCCTCCCTGGATCATCCAAACCACGATAAATTGTATTAAATGCGTCCCCTAATAAATTATTTTTCCAAGTGATTTGCTGAAGTGTATGCCTCAGACCAAAATATTGGACGAATCCCTTATCCACTTTACTGTCTGACTGCACTTCAAACAGGATATTCCAAGTAAGAGGGCCAGGCAGATGTTGAAACTGAATAATCTTTGCCATAGAGCCACTGGATATGTGCACACCTTCCGCGTGTATGGCTTTATTTGCTTTCCAAAATGGGGTAATTTTGTGGGCATTTCCATTGTCCTGCTGCTCCAGAGCCTTCAAAAGTGGGATAGGTCATCATGAAATTATATGTGGAATTTATGCTCCTAGAACGCCTGGAGGTGTTCCTTGCATGTTGGGCCTCTGTATGTGACCAGGCTGTGTAAAAATCTCAGAAAAAGGGTGAGATGGCACCAACTAAGCAAAAGTCTCTTGTAAATGGTAAAAAAGGGGGGATTAAAAAAATGTCCAATATAGTATACAGGGTAGGGGACAGTGACGATAGTCAATATAAGTATGATAAAAGTCAATATGGATATGGATATACACCGTTGGCAGCAACCATGAGAGGAGATGCACAACTCTGGAAGACACAATGGGAAAAAAGCAAGGTGCGTCAGACTAAGTGCAGTATTAAAAGAAGCATTTAATATAATATGACAAACAGTCAAATGGCTACTTACAAAGGGATGAAATATTCAGCCATGTAAAAGTAATGGGGTCCGGGCTCACTGGATGGTCCATGGAACGATGAGCTGTGTCCCAGAGAAGATGATAAGTCACTGAGGGTAGGGCAGCAATGAAGCCTCTGCAGGTGGTCCTAAGATTGGCAGCCCTGCGAAAAAAATCTCACATGTAGTATCACCATACTCAGGAGGAGTAGCAGAATTTATTTTGGGGTGTAATTGCAAGTATGCATATGCTGTGTGTGAGAAATAACTTGTTAATATGACAATTTTGTGTAAAAAAAAAATTAAAATATCTTAATTTTCCTAAGAATTGTGGGAAAAAATTACAACTTCAAAAAACTCACCATGCCTCTTATTAAATACCTTGGAATGTCTACTTTCCAAAAATGGGGCATTTGGGGGGTATTTGTTATGTCCGTCAGTACATCAGGTGTGATCAATTTTCAATGATTGGTACCATAGCTTGTAGACTCTATAACTTTCACACAGACTAAATAATATACACTAATTTGGGCTATTTTTACCAAAGATATGTAGCAGTATAAATTTTGGCACAAATTTATGAAGAAAAATTACTTATTTGCTAAATTTTACAATAAAATTTAAATTTTTTATCAAAATTTTTCCAAATCTTTGTTCTTTTTTCACTTATATTGCAAAAAATAAAAAGCCCAGCGATGATTAAATACCACCAAAAGAAAGCTCTATTTGTGTGAAAAAAATTCTCTCCCTGTCAGCCCAAACTGAGGAAAGCCTGGTTCACACTTTGATTAGCTGTGATTGGTCACAGCTGATCACGTGGTAAGGAACCTCCGTCAGAGGCACGCACGTGTGCACGCTGCACAGCGGGGGACCCGATGCACGTGGTCACACGCGATCGTGTGAACGAGAGCCAGCACAGGGATTTGTGAGTGTAAACACACAAATCCCTGTGCTGTCAGAGGAGAGGAGACAGATTGTGTGTTCCTACAAATTAGGAACAAAGATCTGTCTTCTCTCCTAGTTAGTCCCATCCCCACACAGTTAGAACACAGTGAGGAAACACACAGTTAACCCCTTGATCGCCCCCTAGTGTTAACCCCTTACCTACCAGTGACATTTATACAGTAATCAGTGCATATTTATAGCACTGATCGCTCTATAAATGTCAATGGTCCCAAAAATATGTCAAAAGTGTCCGATCTGTCCGCCGCAATGTCGCAATACTACTAAAAATTTCAGATCACCGCCATTACTAGTAAAAAATAAATAAATAATAAAAACACCATAAAAATGCCATAAATCCTTCCCATAGTTTGTAGACACTATAACTTTTGCGCAAACCAATTAATATATGCTTATTGCGATTTTTTGACCAAAAATATGTAGAAAAATACATATTGGCCTAAACTGATGAAGAATTTTTTTTTTTTAATTGGGGATATTTATTGAAGCAAAAAGTTAAAAATATATATTTTTTCAAAATTGTCGCTCTTTTTTTGTTTATAGCGCATGAAGTAAAAACCGCAGAGGTGATCAACTACCACCAAAAGAAAGCTCTATTTGTGAGAAAAAAAGGACGCAAATTTCGTTTGGATACAGCATTGCATAATCGCGCAATTGTCAGTTAAAATGACGCAGTGCCAAATTGTAAAAAGTTGAAAAAATCAAGAGATGGTGTTGCGCTCCAATAGCATAGAATGGTATAAATGGTAAAATGTATAAGTAACCAAAGTAGTATAATTGATAAATGAATGTGAAAATATGCAAATAGACTGACTGAAAGATAAAATCGCTATAAATGCTAAGATAAGGTGCATCCAAGGTGAACTGAATAAATGTGCAAACAGTGCAGATAAGGTGACTCATGGGGAGTTATTTACGAAAGTCAAATCCACTTTGCACTACAAGTGCAAACTACAAGTGCAAAGTGCACTTGAAAGTGCACTAAAAGTGCACTTGGAAGTGCAGTCGCTGTAGATCCGAGGGGGACATGCAAGGAAAATAAAAAACAGCATTTTAGCTTGCACATGATTGGATGATAAAATCAGCAGAGCTTCCCCTCACTTCAGATCTACCCCTCAGATTTACAGCGACTGCACTTCCAAGTGCACTTTCAGTGCAATTTTAAGTGCATTTTGCACTTGCAGTTTGCACTTGTAGTGCAAAGTGGATTTGCCTTTCGTAAATAACCCCCATGGTGTTATGCTCCAATACAAACAGTCCAAGAGGTGATGCAATTTAATCTAAAGAAATTGCAAGGTGCAGGTGGAGTGCTGGGTGCATAAATAAAATCACAACGTGAAGATAATAATATATGCCGCCGCAGACGAAATCGCAGGATGGTGTTATGCTCCAATCAAAATGAATGACTGAACATAACTGATATACAACAATGATGGATGAATAAAACAGTGAACTGAATAAGAGTGCAAATAAATACAAATAGGTGACTGTATGATGTGAGTAAAATCACATCCTATGAATGGTGGATGGAACCACAAGATTGTCCAATTGTTACACAGTGCAAATTGTGCAACTGCGACTCAGTCCAGGAGGTGATGCAATTTAATCAAAAGAAATTGCAAGGTGCAAGTAAAGTGCTGGGTGCTAAATGACATCAGCAGGTGGCAAGGTGACTTGTTGGTGAATCTTCGGTGTACCCGAAGGTGTGCTAGCAAATTACCTTATGGCTGCAAGGTAGGCAGCATTCAATAAAACCAATGGAATCCCTCGGGGGTAGAGGGGATAACTCCTATCCGTCTTTCCAGTAGTGTGGTGCCTAGGGGGTTAAGGCTTCCTTCCAGGCTGGGTGGTCAGCAAGGTAAGACAGCTCCAAAGTGTGTCTCCAGGCAGGGTAGAGAAAACATAGAGGAGGCTCTCTAGTGTAATATGTTTTAAACACTCAGCGGTTTATTCAAACATATAACAAACAGGGTACTCACATTTAAAACAGTAATGTAGTGTGTATCAAAAACGAGCAGCGAGCTCGCACCGTGCAAACGTCACTTCCAGTGTCCTAGTGTCTCACGCGTATCGTCACTGTCATGTGACTTCATCTCCGATCCAACATAGGCAAATATGCAGATACTGTACAGGAAGAGGGAAAGTGTGAGGAGGATAAAGGTCCTGCCTATAGAAGCTTACAATCTAAATTTTAAAGATGATTTTAAGATGATTATTTATTTTGATTAAACTGACATGTGCCCTGCTGATTCGGGTGAAGTATGAACTTCAGTAATAGGCTAACTTTAACCCCTTTGGCCCTAAGGGTAAAACAAATCTTAATGCCTAAACACAATTTTGCAACTTTGACATGTGCTGGTAAAACTGTACATATCATCATAACTACTTTGTTGTGCATAGAGGTGAATTATACCTTATTTTTTTCATGACAAATTGGACATTCATTTAGTTGTAAATGGTATTGGATATCTACTGATATTTTTTTTAATCTCAAAGGAAAACTGGCTCAAAATAGTAAAAAAAAACAAAAAACATATATTTCTTGTTACTACTATAACCTACCACCAAAGAACAACTCACAAATTTCCCTGCTCCCAACGATCACAGTGATACCACATATGTGTATGTTATTTGTTGTTTGTGCCCATAGTAGGGCCCAGAAACAATAGCACCTAAAACACACTGACACTAAGCCCAGGTTCACACTCTGCTGCGGGAATGAAGCCATGCGAGTTTAGCTGAACTCGCACGATTTCACTCTCGCTGGCAGTCCCTATTTCAGCCGTGATTACAAAGACATCTGTGCAGGTTTCTGCACAGATGTCAATGTAAATTGCGGCCCGAAATCGCAAAAAGTAGTACAGAAACGACTTTTTGAAATCGGTGCAGCGCCGCAGATGCGGCGTCACACCGATTAGGACGGTGCCATTGGCGGCAATTTGCGGCAAATATCGCCGTTTGGACATGCGATTTGACATGCCAAATCGCATGTCAAAACGCACCAGTGTGAACCAGGGCTAATACTAATTTAAAAAAAAATTCTGTTCAAAATATACTGACCCTGACCTTGACTTTTTTATGCTGAGCTTGACCTTTGACGCTGACCTTGACCCTGGCACTGACCTAAATCAAACATCTAGGTATTTTTTCTTTATTTTTTATTGTATTTTTTATTATTATTATTTTTTACACACACATACAATGTATCTTTTCTCTCCATTCACAGAGAGAGAAACACAGGGGTGGCTTCACAGTGACTGATCACTGTGATACCCAATCAAAGTCTATCACAGCGATCAGCTAACCCGGAACTGAGATTTCCGGGTCATGATCGTTATTACGGGACCCGGGGCTCTCAGTGAGATCCTGGTTTCTGTGCTGGGAGCGCACTGTTCGCAGGGCTGGGTTTACATAGGGGCTATTGGAGCTGCAGCTCCAGGCCCCTACCATAATATTGGCCCGATACAGTGAATCTCAACACTATTATCGGCCACTAACCGTTACATTGCCTTGCAGACACCAGCATTATAGGCCCAATACAGTGAGTCTACATTTAATTGCCCGTTGCCGGCCACTACATACATTGCCTTGCGCTGCATAGCCTCTTGCAACGTGGTACCAGTGCACCGAGGCTGAGCACGCTCCTTCTCTTGGAGTCCAACACACTTCCCTGTCGGATGGAGCTTGATGTCCCGACCGGCGCAACGTCATCCAGAGGCTGGCCCGGAAGGCTTGATGGGAAAGGAGTGCGGGCGGCGCTGCTGCGAAGCAAGGAGGAAGCACTGTACAACTTCAAGTAAGCTCTGCATGGGACTGGGGAAGTCGGGCAGATGATAAGTTGCTATCCTATTGTCATAACCAGATTAAGAACATCATGGGCCTGGTGCTGAGGATTTTGGTGGGCCTTTTATAAATAATAAATAAATAAATATGCATTTTTTTTTTTGTAATAACAAATTAAATTAAAGAGAGAGAGGGAGGATGAGAAAGAGAGAGAGAGGATGAGAGAGGGGTGAGGGGTAAGGGAGGGAGGATGAGAGAGAAAGGGGGAATGAGAGAGAGAGAGAATGCGCATGAGCATGCGCGGGAATGACATGAACGCAGCCCAGCCAAGGCAAGTGGCCGAAGGCACAGAGCCCAGAAGGAAGACCGGGTGAAGATGGAAGCGCCCAGGACTCGCCGGATTGATCACAGCGCAGCACTGGAGGGCTCAGTCTGACAATTTAAGTGTACCCTAATGTGCTAATTTGCTGTACATATTTTTGCACTATGGCATAACCTACCTCAGGGACTCTAAAAAGTAGTAATGTTAGCGAAGTTTACTACCGCTTTATTATCACAGGATCCCAGGAGCCTCTCATGGGGCCCCCTACTGACCCGGTGGCCCTTGGTCAGTGCCTAAGTGCATAGTTGCCAACATTTCAAAAATATTTTTAAGGGGGCACTTTTTTCACCAGTGCTATATTTAGAGTAGCTGAGATCCCCTATGTTCCTCTATACATCACAGTAGTAATCACAAAATTAAATGAGTACTAATAATGGGGCAGAACAAATATGAGGACTGAGAAGATTTCCTTTAGTTGAACTAACAAAAGTGTGCCCATTCTAGAGCTGGTAACATTGAGGATATTCAGTCAAATTTTAAAGAACTGTTTTGTGGGCAAGAGGCATAGGGGAGGAGTATGGACGGTATATAACTGGGAAGTATGTGCAGGTGATGGAGAGGAATGTGGAGGGTCTAACAGTGGGCACTATGTACAGGAGAGGAGTGTGGAGGGTAGGGCAGAAGGCACTATTGTACAGGAGAGGAGTTTGAAGGGTATGACAGTGGGCAGCATGCACAGCAGAGGAGTGTGGAGGGTATGACAGAGGGTGGTATGTACCGGAGAGGAGTGTGGAGGGTATGAAAGTGGGCATTATGTACAGGAGAGGAGTGGGGAGAGTATGACAGTGGGCAGTATGTACAGGAGAGGAGTGTGGGGGGTATGACAGAGGGTGGTATGTACCGGAGAGGAGTGTGGAGGGTATGAAAGTGGGCAGTATGTACAGGAGAGTAGACGTGTGCACACTGAAATATTTCGTTTCGGAATTTCGTTTTCGTCCGAAAAATACATTTATTTAGTTACTCCCGAAATTCATTTTTATTTGTTTCGTTTTTCGTTAGAAATTGCATTCGTCCGAAAATCTGAATTAATTAAGGTTCAATCTGTCATTGAAGGCTTATGGTGTCTGTCGAATGTTCAAAGAAGATTAGACGGAGCAGTGAAACTGTACGACGCTGCAATTATACATTTCCGGTCGAATGTTCCGCCCACAAGCTATAGAAGAATTCTAATGTTGTATGACTAGTAATAATTATATTTATTCATTACTATTACTAGTCAACCAACATTAGAATTCTTCTATAGCCTATGGGCGGATGCATTTGACCGGAAATGTACGATTGCAGCGTCGTACAGTTTTGCTGCACCGTCGAATCTTCTAACTTTTGATGCTTTGTCGAATCTTCGTCATTCTAGCTATTTTACTGCTCCTCCTCTTTGGTTACAATCAGCCAATAACATTCATCATCAACTTTATTTTTATTTTACTTCCCCCACCCAATTCCAGCAGTGATCTTTTCTCTCTATGTCGAATCTTTTCTCTCTATAATAACAAATCTTTTCTCTCCTATGTCGAATCTTTTCTCTCCTATGTCGAATATTTTCTCTCTATAATGTCGAATCTTTTCTCTCCTATGTCGAATATTTTCTCTCTATAATGTCGAATCTTTTCTCTCCTATGTCGAATCTTTTCTCTCCTATGTCGAATCTTTTCTCTCCTATGTCGAATCTTTCTCTCCTATGTCGAATATTTTCTCTCTATAATGTCGAATCTTTTCTCTCCTATGTCGAATCTTTTCTCTCCTATGTCGAATCTTTTCTCTCCTATGTCGAATCTTTCTCTCCTATGTCGAATCTTTTCTCTCTATAATGTCGAATCTTTTCTCTCCTATGTAGAATAATCTTGGACTAATAGAGTTAAGGTTAGGCACATTCGACCACAGGTTCGATAGACACAGATTGTTATTGTCAGCGTCACGTCGAATCTCCTATCTATATCGAACTGTTGTAGCAACGAAAACGAAAATAAAACATTTGTTTATGTCGGATCTTTCGGTTTTCGGATTCTGTGCTTTCGTTTTCGTTTGTTAAAACAATAACGAAAATAGCTGAAATTCGGACGAAAATGCATTCGGACGAAAACTAATGCACATGTCTACAGGAGAGGAGTGTGGAGAGTATGACAGTGGGCAGTATGTACAGGAAAGGAATGTGGAGGGTATGATGGGGGCAGTATGAACAGGAGAGGAATGTGGAGAGAAAGATAGTTGGCAGTATGTACAGGAGAGGAGTGTGAAGGGTAAGGTTAGGTTACAGTATGTACAGGAGAGGAGTGTGGAGGGTAAGGTTGAGTTACAGTATGTACAGGAGAGGAGTGTGGAGGGTAAGGTTGAGTTACAGTATGTACAGGAGAGGAGTGTGGATGGTATGATAGTGGGCAGTATGTACAGGAGAGGAGTGTGGAGGGTATGATGGGGGCAGTATGTACAGGAGAGGAGTGTGGAGGGTATGATAGTGGGCAGTATGCACAGGAGAGGAGTGTGGCGGGTATGACAGCCGGCACTATGTACAATAGAGGAGTTTATGAATGTGGGCAGTATGTACAGGAGAGGAGTGTGGAGGATATGACAGTGAGCAGTATGTACAGGAGAGGAGTGTAGACGGTATGATACTGAGCAGTATGTACATGAGATGAGTGGGGAGGATATGACAGTGGGCAGTATGTACAGGAGAGAGGTGTGGAGGGTATGATGGTGGGCACTATGTATAGAAGAGAAGTGTAGAGGGTATGACAGTGGGCACTATGTATAGGAGAGAAGTGTGGAGGGTATGACAGTGAGCAGTATGTACAGGAGAGGAGTGTGGAGGGTATGATGGTGGGCACTATGTATAGGAGAGGAGTGTGGAGGGTATGACAGTGGGCACTATGTATAGGAGAGGAATGTGGAGGGTATGACAGTGAGCTGTATGTACAGGAGAGGAGTGTGGAGAGTACGACAGCGGGCACTATGTACAGGAGAGGAGTGTGTAGGGTATGACAGCAGGCACTATGTATAGGAGAGAAGTGTGGAGGGTATGACAGTGAGCTGTATGTACAAGAGAGGAGTGTGGATAGTATGACAGTGGGCACTATGTACAGGAGAGAAGTGTATGACAGCGGGCACTATGTACAGGAGAGGAGTGTGTGGGTATGACAGTAAGCAGTATGTACAGGAGAGAAGTGTGGAGAGTATGTACAGGTGAGGAGGATGAAGGAATCTGGGAAGGAAAAATGTAAAGGTTTGTGGAAGGATGTTTAGGGACTGCGTAGTGGTTAAGCGGGCCATACATGGATTGAAATTACGCCAATTAAGCAGAGACCAGCCATAGTCAATATATGTATGGGCTAGCTGGTTTTACACAAGTCAATCTATTATCTGACTTGAGTACATCCAGCCTGTCAGGTTTTTCCCAAAACAATCAGTGCTGCCAGCTATAGTTAGCAACACTGATCATTGTATTCACAGGCAGAACACAATAACACTGCAGCAGTGATTCCCCTATCCACAGGTCAGCAGGTGAGAGGGTGTCTGGGGACAGGCTGGGTAGTATCAGAGCCAGATACATACAGGTTACATACGCCACGATTGTTAGAGCGAGAGCAATAATTCTAGCACTAGACCTCCTCTGTAACTCTAAACATGTAACCTGTAAAAAATGTAAAGCATCGCTTAGTATAAAAAAAAAAAATCGTGCTAACTTTAGAGTTTTTTTTTTTTTTTAATGAATGAAACAGTTTCTTTCCAAAAAAAAAAAACGTTTGAAAAATTGCTGCGCAAATACCGTGTAACATAAAAAGTTGCATACTGTCAACAGACATTGTCTTCCAGTTTATGTTCCTTGTCAATTTTTATAACATTGTCAATTGTATGTTTTAATTATCTTTCAATAAAACCTTTTGATTGTGAAAAAAAAAAAAGTTGCAAAGACCACCATTTTATTCCATAGGGTGTCTGCTAAAACAATATATATGTTTAAGGGTTCTGAGTAATTTTCTAGCAAAAAACAAATGATGATTTTTACATGTAGGAGAGAAGTGTCAGAATTGGCCTGGGTGGCAAGGGGTTAATTACTATAAGACCCCTTTCACACTGAGGGTGTTTTGCAGGCGCTATAGCGTTAAAAATAGTGCCTGGAATCTTCCCTAAACAGCTGCTCTATTCACTCCAGTGTGAAAGCCCGAGGGCTTTCACACTGGAGCGGTGCTCTGACAGGGCGTCAGAAAAAGTCCTGCCAGCAACTTCTTTGGAGCGCATTAGGAGCAGTGAACTCACCGCTCCTAATGCGCTCCTGCCCATTGAAATCAATGGGCAGCACCGCTGACAATACGCCGCTGTAGCGGCGCATCGCGGGCGGTTTTAACCCTTTATCGGCCGCTAGCGGGGGTTAAAAGCGCCCCGCTAGCGGCCGAAATGCACCGCAAATCCGACGGTTAAATAGCAGCGTTTTTCCGCTATTTTACCACCGACGCTCGGGGCGGCATAGTGTGAAAGCAGTCTTAGTAATATACAAATAATTATTATGAGCACTGTGAGCTCATCCTCTCTGCTGCAGAGTGTGTCAGCTTGTATTTAAACTGTCCGCTCTGTATATAGCTTCTGACAGGCTGCGCAAGCAGCCCCGTATCTCCGGAACCATAAATGTTAGCAGCCCCATATTTTAACAAGTGGTGGAGTGTGTCTTCAGCTACATACCTCCCAAATGGGGTCTCTGTGGCCCCTGGCCCCTGGTTGCCGAGCTACAATCCTCGCAGTCAACCTTTTTTTTTTTTTTGTGTTTTTTTTTTTTTGGGGGGAAAATGGGCCTATCTTGAGGAAGGGGCCTGTAGCTGCAGCTCCAATAGCCCCTATGTTAATCCGGCCCTGCCTATTGTGCAGCTCAGTGTTTACTGGCTGAAGTGGGTTAACTCTTGGGGGGGGGGGCAGGGGGGCTATCAGTGCAGTTCATCAGTGCGGCCTATCAGTGCCACATATTAGTGTTGCCTCATCAGTGCTGCCTTATCAGTGCCCATAAGTGCTGCCCCATTAGTGCCTATCAATGCCTATCAGTGCAGCATATCACGTGATAACATACTAAGAAAAACATATTTTTTTTTCAAAAATGTCAATTTTTTTGGATGTTTAGCAAAAAATAAAAAAGTGGTGTTTAAATACCACCAAAAGAAAGGTCTATTTGTGTGAAAAAAATTATAAAAATGTAATATGGGTACAGTGCTGCATGACCGCGTAATTGTCATTCAAAGTGTGACAGCGCTGAAAATTGGTCTGGGCAGGAAGGGGGTAAAAGTGGCTGGTAGGCAAGTGGTTAAAGGATAAGTTCACCTTTGGGAATATGTAACATGTTCCCACTTTCCACTGCAGCATCTCCCCTATCCACTGGATCTAGTGACAGCAAGCGGAGAATCTTCTCCCTGAACTCGCTGTCACTATTTAAAAACAATATATAGTGTAGTTCCTGTGCGCCACCACTTAGGTTAGTGGAACTAATTGGATATGAGGGAATGGTAATCTATGGGGGTAGCTGCTCACGTCAAACATGTGTCCTCACATGGAAATTATATCTTATAAATAGGTGAATGCAGCACTCACTCTTGCATTAGTTTGCTGTGTCATCCTACTGCTGTTAACTAATTAATTGACATACTGATTAAATGAAAAAAAAAGCGAATAATAATATATTTTCCCCCTACTGGGTATTGTGCCCAATACAGCACTGCGTTGTTGGGCACAATACCCAGTAGGGGTAAAATATTTATTTATTTATTTTTTGGTTGCACTTACTCAGTGTGTCAATTAATTGGTTAACAGCAATAGGATGAGATAGCGAACTATTAAAAAACAACACGGTGGTTTGGGGCTCCACCCACCCGACCACATCGTTCATTCACAGGGTTCTGTGAATGGGAAACTACAAGTACCGACAGTCTTTGTGGCTGTCGGCTTGTAGTTCTCAATGAACTATCAGGGTGCTGTTGAGCATTTAAGGCAGTTCATTGTCTTTTCCTGTCAGAGGTACGAGCAGACAGATACACTAACAAGTCTGCAGGAGTCTTACATGGCACCCGCAATCTGCTGATCGTGGGTGCAATGCTTTTCAGGCTACTAGCAAAAAAATATGTTTTTTATTTATTTCCATAAAAAGGCCCACTAAATCCTCAGCACCAGGCCCATGATGCTCTTAATCTGGCCCTGGCTGTTCGGTGCACTCCCAGTAAAAGGACAGATATGCGGCCCCACGGAAAAAAGCCCAATCCAGTGAGGCTGAAAATCTGCGAACTGTCAGTATCAAGAGCTTAAGCAATGGTGACAGTTAAAACATTGTTATGTACTCATCTAATTTAATCCAGATCTGTCAGTGTATTGGCTTTCTTGTACCACGTACGAGGAAGCCGATACATTCTGACAGGAAGACTCAATGAACTACTACGGTGCTAACAGCGTCCTGGTAGCTCATTGAAAACTACAAGCCGACAGTTGCAAAGGCTACCGGACCTTGTCGTTTTTCATTCACAGAGAGGACTGCAAATGAGTAATGCAGCCAGGTGGGCGTAGCCCCGCATGGCCACATCTTTTTGGAATTGTGGCAGCAGACACGGGGAGAAGATCCCCGATCTACTGTCACAGCGGAGATCAGGGGGCACGGGGGCCGGTGCATTCATAAATATGGGTGTAACATGTAGCATGTTATGAAAGGTGAACTTATCCTTTAATGCTAGTTACCAGGTTATTTCTGGCCTCAGTACCTTCTAAACCATTGAACTGAAACAAGCATGCATGTTAGAAAGTCAGGGTGAAGCCAGAACACCTGATTGGTATGCCTGTTCTCGGTCAGTGTCTCAAAAAGTACTGCAGACACAGACTAGGTATGGCAGTCAGTCAATTAGCATTTTTAGAAGGATGTTAAAAATTGCAGCTTCAATTTTTTCTCAGTAGAGACTTAGGCCCCGTACACACGGTCTGACTTTTGCCCAACAAACTTCGTTTTGAGCAAGTTGGACCAACAATCCGACCGTGTGTACGCTCCATCGGACAAACTTTTTTCGTTTGGTTTTGGATTTCATCGGACAAAAGTTGGGTCTGCAAACGGACAAACTTTTGCCCAACAAAAGTCCGATGGAGCAAAGTCCTACTGTGTGTACAGAAAACCATCGGACTTTAGTCCGATGGACAAAACAACTAATGTTAAAATCAACCAACAATAGCAGAAGTTGACCAAAGGGTGGCAGTAAAGATCAGAAAAGAGCAGAAAAAACACGTGATGTTGTAAGAAGTTTTAAGAAAGTTTGCAGAAAAGTCTGAGCGTGTGTATGCTATGGGTGTTCCCAACCAACTCCGTTCGGACAAAAAACCACGGAAAAGTCCGATGGAAGTCCGACCGTGTGTACGAGGCTTAACTTGAAGGCAATTTTATCTTTAGGTATGAAGCCAATCATCTAAGCTGCAATCCAGGAAACCATCAGTATTTCCTCCATTTAGGATGAAATGTGACAGAATATATCCGAAGGCAACATATCAAAAAGACAAATGCTGGATGTTTCTAGGCATGAAAAAAAAAATCCTATGAGTTTGAAATCCTGTCCAATTGTATGCCATAGCTTATGTCTTTACAGCTATCATATTAGAAACACTAGCTTGGCATAAGGAAACTTACCAATAAGCTAAAACATTTGTGCTGGCTCCTACTTATTTTTGAGTTTCTTATAAATATGTAACATATGTTGGTGCATGTTTGTAATTCAGAGTCTCTATGGAAACTATTTTTGACGGTATCAATTTAGATAGACGATTATTTCCCAGTTGGGATTAATGAGGATATTGTTTGTTTTCATGATTTTTAATGCAAAAAGTGAAGGCGGACACTTAGCATATGATGGCTGAATCCAATCCAACTTTGATGGAATAAAGAAAAAAGAGGACTCCTTCACTGCCTTTATCATTTTCTTAACTTAAAGAGGAAAATGTGTAAATGTGTAAAGTAATACAGAACCGTATTTGCTTTGGCTCAGGAAATATGGCAAATTGCCCAAGGGATAGCATTAAGTAAAAGCACATGGAAAAGATAAAGAATAATGTATGTGGAGCAATAAACAGGATTGTATTTCCAGCCATGGTTTACAACCTCCTGAACAAGGCCTAGAAATGAAGAGAAATTTTGTGCTGATACAAGAAGCTTTTAGTGCTGATACAAGATGTTGGAATATGACTGGATATGTTTAATTAGCATGCTCCAAATATTTAATAAAAGACAAAAGTAAAATTTAGCCAAATGCAAGCTAACTTGATTTTTTTTTTAGCTATGGCATATGTAAACAGATTGCTAAAATGGACGTAGTATCAGATATATTTTTTCATTGTGCATGCATGCTAAGCTGTGTGTAAAGGGCCCTTTTACTTGGGCAAACCTGAAAAACTGACAGGCGGACCCGTTCAGACCCTCCAGTCTCCTCTATGGAGCGGCAGATGTCAACAGGCATGTGTTCGTTGACATCCGTCAACATCCGATCCAATCCTGTCCACTAAAAAAAGACGAATGGATATCCGTTTTGCATCCTTCTGGTGTATCGGATTGGATGGCAGTCAGATGTAAACAGACAGGTGGTTCGTTTACATCTGACCACCCATAGAGGAGAGCAGACACTGACCAGCCATCTGCCTGCTCAGCGGGAATCGGTAGACAGACGCCCCGCTAAACAGGTGGACTCCAACGGAGCCCGTACCATGTGGAACGGGTCTAAGTGTAAGCATTTATTATTGCTCATAAAGAAAACGTAACACTGTCACTAACAATGCCTTCATCTGCATTTCTTTTTCTCCAGAATGCTAGTGCCATTTTTGTTTAGGCATTATCCAGGGTCAGCACCTACTTCCTGGACTAAAATGCTGGTTCAGAGATGACACAATCATGTAAGACTGGGTGTCTGTGCATTTCCTGGTGTTTCAAATGACTGACACATAACAATGTCTGCTGCGTTCTCTCACCTTGTGACTTGCAACAAAGTTATAACATTGCAATGTGAGCGATCACAGTCAGGGAATAGAATGAGAAAATGTTTACTACTGGCTGCTGCAAACTAATGGTATCATCTCACCCTATGCAAAGTTATGTGGAGCTCAAGAGCTGTTTTGTCATTTCAAAGATAGAGCTTCCTTCTAAAAAAAAATATATACTGTTGCTTAATATTGTATATGAAATATGTCAGGAAAAAGGAATTAGCAAGTCAACCTGGGTTTGGTTTGTGGGCTGTTTGTTGAATTCATCTTAAAGTCCGATAATCACAAACTTTAGTTCAAATCCCTTTAAAGTCTATAGGGGGAAATATTGAAAATAATTTCTGGACACTGTTAAGTCAAATTAAATGTATCTCTTTCTAGAAAACATGAAATACAATATTGATAATTGGTTGTCATAGTGGCAAACAGTTGCATTAGTTTGACATTTTTCAAAAATTAATGATTTTCATTGGGATCAAACTTATGACAAAAAACTCATCCCTATGGGGAACATATTCATGCAAAATAAAGAAAAGTTAGATCCACTTTAAAGATACACATATTGTAAGGTCTACTTTAAACATACTTGTTTAAACCCTGCAAAATGCTTACTATGTATTTATTTATTGCACCAAATATATACCTTCAATGTAATCAATCTGTGTTATGATTGCAGTTTGGTAACATCTCTACATCAAATTGTTGAGAAAGGAAAGAGTGAAGCCCTGTACACACGATCGGATTTCCTATGGTTTTTTAACCGATGGATTTTCCATCGGAAAACCGATGAAGCTGACTTTCATCAGTCTTGCCTACACACCATCAGTCAAAAAACCGACCGTTCCAAATGTGGTGACGTAAAACACTCCGATGAGCTGAGAAAAATGAAGTTCAATGCTTCTGAGCATGCATCGACTTGATTCTGAGCATGCGTGGGTTTTTTATCCGATGGAGATCCCCACAGACGATAGTAATTTGCTATCGTTTTTTTAACCATCGGATAAATTTAAAACATGTTCTATTTTTAAACACCGATGGAAAGAAGACCGATGGGGCCATACACGATCGGTTTGTCCGATGAAAAAAGTCCATCGGACTGTTTTC
This sequence comes from Rana muscosa, assembly GCA_029206835.1. Lineage (NCBI taxonomy): Eukaryota > Metazoa > Chordata > Amphibia > Anura > Ranidae > Rana > Rana muscosa. The sequence goes on from CM055116.1 coordinate 689,666,257, forward strand.
TTCAGTAAAACCTATCGTGTGTAAAGGGCTTAACACCTTTTACCGGGATATTTCGCCAAATAAATGCTATTTTCAAACCCTCATAAAAACTAAAAAGAAATAATATGCAGACAACACATTTTCATGCATTTTCAGATACTTGTATTGTATGGTAAATAGTGATAAATGAACCAAGAAAAGTTTGGGATCGCTTTAGGTTTGCAGAACACTTGAAAAAACTGCAAACCTGAAGCATAGCGCCAAAACTCTATGGAAGACTATGGGAGACAATTTTTTTTTCCTGGCATTCTTCAAAGCCAATTTGGAAGCTTTAGGTAAAAAAGACATACGTAGCTGGGCACTGCCATGGGTTTGTGTACAAATGCAAAAATAAAATAAAAAATTGCACACTAAGGGTATGGCTGGTTGATCCCTAAACTCCTCTGCACTTTGGGATTACTGAAGGGCCGCCCTTTACTAATATTCAGCATGGAGAAATCAAATAGAGTTATCCCAACCCATAAACTTCAAAGGGACCCTTCCATCCTTTCAGGAAAGAGCAAACCGGAGCTGTTCCACAATTGAACATTTTAGAGTGAGGGGATGATTCCCCTCCACCATGACCTACTTCTCTGGAACATGAGGTGGATTTACAACCTTCTCCACATGTTATTGCCACAGCACCTCCGGCCTCTTACCAACAATTTCAGGATTGGGTGAATCACCTGTGTAATTTGACCGTATCCATAGAGTCCTAGGATAGGGAGACTCCCCAGAAGACACACGCAGAGATATGATGATTAAAGCAGAACCTAATGTAAAAAATAAAAAATTACAAGCAGGCAGACTTTTTATTGCAGAAGAGAGATGCAATCTCTCTTCTGCAGTGAAGTCCACTTGGTGAAAATAGTTGCAGAAGGGAGAGCCCCAGATGGCTGAGACACTTGTGCACATCGCTGGATCGAGATGGATCTCAGGTAAGTATTAGGGGGGCTAAAGGGGGCTGCTGCACACAGAAGGTTTTTTATCTTAATGCATAGACTGCATTAACATAAAGAAACATTCTGTCTTTAGAATCACTTTATTCAAAGTGCAAAAAATATGTGCAAATACAATGTTGTCAAAAAATTACAATAACTCCACCCTCTATGAATTCCACGTGACATAAAATAAAAGCGGGGTTCGAGCCAAAAAATAATAATTAAAAGCCAGCAGCTACACATACTGCAGCTGCTGGCTTTTAGTAATAGGACACTTACCTGTCCTGGAGTCCCTCGATGTCGGCACCGCAGCTGATGTTTCCATCAGCTGTCGGGTGCTGCCACCACCATTGCAGGTACGGGAACCCGGCAGTGTAGCCTTTCGGCATTACGGAACCCTACTGCGCATGCTCTTCTCTCCTATTGGCCCGGCAGTCGGGTGAGGAGGAGGGAGCCCTGCGGTGATGTCACGGGCCGTGGCCCGGACTCCCGGAAGTGGGAAAGGATACCTGTCAAAGACAGGTATCCTGTTCCCCCTCCCCCTGGAAGGTGGCAATTGTGGCACCAAAGGGGGGAGGAATCAGATGAGCCGAAGTTCCACTTTAGGGTGGAACTCCGCTTTAAAGATATATGTATATAAAAAAAATCACTAGTTTTTTGGGGTATATTGTTTAGAGTTATATGTTGACAGGGCCTTTTTTGCAGCAAGGCTTCCTTTAAAAATGTGGGCTGTTTTTTTCACGGGCGGCATTTTGGAGTTTTAATTTAGGTGTTTTTATTTTTATTTGATGTTGATAGGGTTTTTTAAGTTTGGGATGCTTAATGTGGAGGTCCACACAAAAATGTAACCTCCGCTTTTTGGAACCCTCTCCCCCTCCGGTGTCACATTTTGCACCTTTCAGGGGGGAGGGGGGTGCAGATACCTGTATAATACAGGTATTTGCACCCACTTCCGGGCATAGACCCCCGCAGAATCTGCAGGGGTCTACGTCACTTTTCGTCCCCCCCGCTGTTTTCTGGGAAACACACAGGTCCTAGAAGAAAGCAGGGACCAGTTAGGACCCGCTGCGTGGCTCGCGCATGCGCAGTAAGGAACCGGGAAGTGAAGCCGCAACGCTTCATTTCCTGATTCCCTCACCGAGGATGGCGACGGGGGCATCCGAGAGACGAGCAATTGCTCGGCTTCGGCTGCCGACATCGCGGGCACCCTGGACAGGTAAGTGTCCATTTATTAAAAGTCAGCAGCTGCAGTATTTGTAGCTGTTGGCTTTTAGTACTTTTTTTTTTAGGCGGAACTCTGCTTTAAAGCACAACATTTACTTGTTACTTACCACCTATTATTTGAGCTTTTTGTTCAAAGCATGCTGCTAAATTATTTTAAAGTAAAAAATAAATAAATGCAAGAACAGTGTGCTCCTAAACCACCTCACATTATATTACTCGCATTTACTGCACCCCCCTATGCCTATAGGTAAAATAAAAGTTAGGCATACTGTACACTGGTTAGACATATTATCCCTATTTAAAATTGCATTGCTGCTGGTCTTTTTACACTGCTGTATCCTCTGCAGTATTTCAATTCATGAAGTAAAGCCCCAGCCTGTGTTCTTCATCTCTAGTAAATTTAGGCCTAGTTTTGATTTTTAAAATTGTGTTGCTTCTGGTCAATTTTAAACTGCTGTGTTACCTGTGGTCTTTTAATTCTTGTAGTAAAACACTGTGTTCTCTAGTACATTTTGGACACATTTGCCCTCATTAAAAATGGTCTGCTACTGGCTAATTTCACAATACTGTATCATCTGTGTTCTTTTATTTACAGTTTGATTGAAATTGCTCAGTGGCAGGATAGCTTTGCATCAGCGAGGAAAAAGACAGCTTTAGTCAACTACTGATAAATTTAAAGCAACTGTTTGCTGAAATGTATCATATCAGTCTGCTGCACCCTACACATAGAAAAAAGAGAACAAAAAAAAAACATTCCACAGCAAAATATTCACTTCCAATGTATACTGTTGCTGATATTATCCATGGAAATTGTTCTCTTCTGTAGTACCACATAGAGCCTTAAAGGGTTTGTAAAGAAATATAAAAAAAAATAACAAACATTTTATACTTACCTCCACTGTGCAGCTCGTTTTGCACAGAGTGGCCCCGATCCACGTCTTCTGGGGTCCCTCGGCATCTGTCTCGGCTCCTCCCCGCAATCACTCACCACCTATATGCGAACAAGCTCGCATGGTGGTGAGTGATTGCGGGCGTGCTCCAGTGATACAGCCAGTGGCTATCGCCGCTCACTGTATCACTCGGCCCCGCCCCCCGGCGTGCCGCGTCATTGGATGTGATTGACAGCAGCGCCAGCCAATGGCTGTGCTGCTTTCAATCCATCCACTGTAGCCAATCAACGGCTAGGCTGAACGGCGAGAAGGATGCCGGGGCCGAGCGTGGGACTTTCGAGGGCTCAGGTAAGTAAAACGGGGGCTTCGGGGGGGGGGGGGGGGAGCGGGGCGGTATTGTCGGATGTTTTTTCACCTTAATGCATAGGATGCATTAAAGTGGAAGTAAATCCAATGATTTAATAGTTTAAAAAAACAGTTACATTCCCGGCATGCCGGAAATGCTAACCTTCACATTGGTTGTGCTCTCAACCAAACTGTCACACCATCCAATGGCTGGTGTCATAACTGATCACATGTGCAGCATCATGGCAGTTGAAGATTAAACAGAGGCCAAGATGGCAGCTTCCTTGGCTGAAAATTATAGGAGGGTTTACTTACACTTTAAGGTGAAAAAACTTTTTCCTTTACAACCCCTTTAAGGTATCCCCCAAGAATGTTATTTAAAGGATTTTTGTATTTTCATTGTTGCTCTCAAAGCTGCATAAAAAGATCCTCTCCCCTTTGTATGGTATTATTTTTTTACATTGGTACATGACCCTCTGGCAGTGCCTGGTAAGAATCAGCTAACCTGGCTAGGTTTGGATCAAGCTGGGTTTGGCGAACCCAGCAGGAAATCTGCAAACCCCAAACTTAGCACCCAATCCCAGTCTGTGGGAGGTAATACTATCTATTTTTTCTAGCCATTTTCAATGTTAAAAGGCAAGCTATTGTTGAAAAATAAAAAATGGTTATGGCTAGCTGGGCACTGCCATAAGAAACATGTAGCAATGCAAACACAAAACATTAAAAATACAATTGAGTGAGGGGAGGTTATTTTCATGTGGCTCAAAGAGCAACATTGTAAGTACACATCTTTGCAGTGCAAGGGCCTGCCTGATTGCATACAAATTACAACTCTTAAGGTTTGACCTCATATTATATGGTTTTGGTAAATCTGAAGGAAAAAAAAAAGAAAGAAAATTGTATGGTGTGTATCCAGCTTTAAAGTTGCACATAGTGTGATAGAACATTACAGTGTAGACTTTTAAAAGTGACAGTACACGTTTAATAAAAAAGGGAAAAATGGCATGGGATTCCCTCTAAAAATCTACCCAGACCATTATCTAATCATGCATCCTGGATGACTGGGAAAGGGAGGGAAGCAAGAGTGTGCCTGCTTTCCTGTAACATACCAGGCCACATGTATTTTAACACTGTGGGGTACCTTGCAAGGAAGGGCCACAAAGGCCCCTGCCCCCTGCAAGCTGCCTTACCCCATTTAACTTCAAGTAAAACAAAACTTCTTTATTGTCTTGTTTGTTTTGCTTGAACATAATATTTACTATGAAGATGTACAGTCATGTACACATAAACAGATAAACCTCAACGCGTTTCACACTTTGTGTAAAATGCATCAATGTTTCTTCATTGATATCTGTTTATCTGTGTATGCTTGTACATCTTCACAACAAATATTATGTTCAAATAAAACAAACAAGAGATGGAAGTGGTTTGACTTTACTGGAGATTTGCTAAATTTTCCTGGGACCAGGCAAGGTCTGAAAGCCATGATATTAGGAACATAGTGGTAGCTGTCAGGCTAATACGGGCTGTCTGGCTGATGTGTATAGGCGTGCATATTTCCACGAGCATAGAAAACGACTGCACATTCATCATTGCCCACAACAGGTATCAGCAAGCGCATGCACCGTATTTAACCCTGGACTCTGCACTAGTTCTTTGCTGTATGGTCTTCAGCTTTGCTCCTATGATCCAGTCTTGATGTGCATCCTTGATCCTGTTACTGACCGAGCTACTTCTCTAACCTTGCTCTCAGATTACCCTTATGTACTCATGTTTTCTGTCTGCTTCCACTTCCGACTCTGGCTTGGACAACTGACCACGCTTCTGCCTAGTGAATCTGTACATCTCTACCCAATTGTTGCCGACTTCTGCCCGTTCCTGACTCTGATCCTGCTTACATCTTGGTGTCCTCCCACTCAACTGTTGCTTAACCAGATGTGGAATCTGACTCCACCATCAACTGGACTAAGTGCTAGTTCACACCAGATGCAGTTCCGTGCGCTTTTTTTCTGCACTAAAAATGCATGCACAGTGTTTTTGATGTATTCCATTGGCTCTAGTTCACACCAGTGCAGTCAGTTTCCAGTGCAGAAAAAAAAGTAGAGCGTGCTGCATTTTTTTATGCACAGAACTGTACAGGAACCTAGCAAATTGTATAAAAAACGCACTGGAACTGCGTGTGGTGTGAACTGTAAGCAAATACTGATCTGGAACGTATCCAGAGTGCATTTTTGTGGTGTGAACTGGCCCTAAAATTGCATGCACAGTGTTTTCCATGTATTCCAATGGCTCTAGTTCACACCAGTGCAGTCAGTTCCAGTCAGTTTCTGGTGCAGAAACTGACTGGAACTGACTGCATTTGGTGTGAACTAGAGCCATTGGAATATATGAAAAACACTGTGCATGCATTTTTAGTGCAGAAAAAAAGTGCACGGAACTGCATCTGGTGTGAACTGGCCCTTAGCATACCTCCTAACTTTTCGAGATAGAAGTGAGGGACACCTATTAGCAAAAATATGTAGGCATAGGACACACACCCCTGCCACACCGCTTTAAAAGAGAATTATGCAAAAAAAGTAAGTTGATTAAACCCAAAGATGCTTTTTTACCACTATTATTACTTTATACTTACTATTGGCATTTACAAATGCAGCAATTTAGAAATTGGATGAAAGGTTTAGCACTGGGACACACTTTTTGAATGCTAAATAGTGCATTTTATATACAACTATATAGATCAGACCAAAATGAGGGACAAATGAGGAGGAGAGAGGGGCAGAGGGACATTGTTCCAAATCAGGGACAGTCCCTCAAAATCAGGGACAATTGGGAGCTATGCCTTAAGCCCTGCACACGCGATCGGTTTGGCCGAATGAAAACAGTCCGATGGACTGTTTTCATTGGACAAACCGATCGTGTGTGGGCCCCATCGGACTTATTTCCATCGATGGAAAAAAAAATGATAGGAAATTACGATCGTCTGTGTTGAACTCCATCGGAGAAAAAATCCACGCATGCTCAGACTGAATTAGGAGACGGGAGCGCTCGTTCTGGTAAAACTAGCGTTCGTAATGGAGATAGCACATGCATCATGCTGTAACAGACTGAAAAGCACGGAGACTGAAAAGCGCGAATCGGCTCTCACCAAACTTTTACTAACACGCCGTAACACAAAATTAGCAAAAGCAGCCCAAAGGGTGGCGCCATTGGATTTGAACTTCCCATTTATAGTGCCGGCGTACGTGTTGTACGTCACAGCGTTTGGAACGGTCGGAATTTTGACTGATGGTGTGTAGGCAAGACTGATGGAAGTCAGCTTAATCGGAATTACGATGGAAAAATCCATCGGATTTGATTCCATCGGAAATCCGATCGTGTGTACAGGGCTTTAGTGTTTTTACAGGGCATTACCATCTATACCTGTACTTGTCAGATAGCAGTTCTCTCAAGCTCCTGCTCACAAGGGTTGATTTACTAAAACTAGAGAGTGCAAAATCTGGTGTAGCTATGCATGGTAGCAGCTTCTGACTTCAGCTTGTTCAATTAAGCTTTGACAGAAAAAAACCCGGAAGCAGAACTGCACCAGATTTTGCACTCCCCAGTTTTAGTAAATAAACCCCATAGTGTCTACACCTTGGCACTTGTGCCTTTCTTTTGCCCCTGCGGTCCCTGTCTCAACATTCAAGGTTGCTCAGATGGGAACTGTGCAAGAGGCCACGTTTGTCATCTCAGGCTGTATACACAGGCATGTGACACATGATCTTTGAAGTGTGGGCAATGTGGGATGACTCCCTGGTCTTTGTTGTTATTGTCCCAATGTTGAGGACATCCAGTCCCCATAAAAGGATGTAGGAGTTTGTGAAAAGGGAGACTTTGGGAGCAGAGAATAGGGTGAGTAAAACTGCTTTTCTCCATTACCTATATGTAAAAGAGCATTTTTATTTAATTTTTTTATAACTATTACCACAATCATTCACCAGATGAATTCTAGATGCTTACCACGTCTTTTTCATTTGAAAACTCAGAATTTCTTTAAATCATAATGATCTTGTGGAATGACGATCTCTGCCAAGGCATGCTCCACCTGATTACAGACTGAGGTAAGAATAAAGGCCAGCTTTGCAGACTCGCCATATGCCTATCTGATTTTGTGTGTGATTGTGTTATATCCCATCTGCCTTTCAAGCAGTTAATATTCTTATATATCGACATTCATAAAAATTCTGAGGTGAAGCATAGCAAAACATAGCCAGGTGTGCAGATTCAAAATATTTAACAAAGACTACAAAAACCTATATATTGTATATCCAACTTGTCACTGAGTGTTCTGTTGAAATAAATAATAAAATATCATTTGCGCAGACTGTCTTCAATTACGAAAAAGTTATGCTCAGGAAATGTTTATACATTCATTTCGGTATTGTGTGTTTTGTGTACAGAAAACATATGGTTTGATAGCAGGGCTAGCCAAGAAATACTTGCTCTTTACTTTAAGAAAATGATATATATGCTTTAAAATCTGTGTATATTTGATCAGCTCTTCCCAGGGAATGTATTCCATTAACAGAATAAAATCATTTTACTCTTTTGCCACAAGGAGTCAGTATCACGTTTTGTAACCCAAGAAGATAAGTCACAATGTATGTCACCTTGTCTTGTGTTCAAGCCCAACTCCAGGATAAAAGTATGTCTTTTGTCTTATAAATATCCCAATGACAACAATCAGGCTAACTATACAACAACCTGAAAAAAATAAATAAAAATTTTGGGTACCTTTACAGGAAAAACTGTATATCCTATATAGATACAGTATATGTATAGGTATATATAACTAACTGTAGAACTGCCAAACTATATAAGTACATGTAAACCCATTCACTAAAATATCATTTTACCCCTCTGCGCCTATGGGTAAAACAAATCTTAATGCCTAAGCCCAATTTTGCAACTTTGACATGTGTTAGTAAAACCGTACATCTGTATTTATAGGTAAAGTTGATCCAGGGAAAATCCGATTGCCTCTCAGGGGATCAGGAAGGATTTTTTCCCCTGCTGTAGCAAATTGGATCGTGCTCTGCTGGGGTTTTTCACCTTCCTCTGGATCAATTGTGGGTATAGAATTGGGTATATGGGATTGTATATTTTTTATTTTATTTATTTTTAGAGACCATTCACACAGGGGCGACTCGTCAGGCGACTCAGCCGCCTGACAAGTCACGTCCCGTTCTGTACAATGGAACCGCTCTAATAGGAGCGACTCAAGTCGCTCCGACTTAGAAAAAGGTTCCTGTACTACTTTGGGACGACTTCAGGGCGACTTCCATTGTCTTCAATACAGAAGTCATTTTGCAAGTCACCTCTGAAGTCGTGTGAAGATCGCCCGGCAGAGTCGCGGGACAAGTCGTGCCGCTCCTGTGTGAACCGGGTCTTATGGTTGAACTAGATGGACTTGTGTCTTTTTTCAACCTGACTAACTATGCAACTATGTAACTATCCATAGCTCCCAACTGTCCCTGATTTAGAGAGACTGTCCCTGATTTGGAGAGACTGTCCCTGATTTGTCCCTCTGTCCCTCTTCCCCCCTCATTTGTCCCTCATTTCGGTCTGATCTATATAGTTGTATATAAAATGCACTTTTTATCTTTCAAAAAGGGTTTCCCAGTGCTAAACCTTTCATTCAAATTGCTGCATTTGTAAATTTTTAAAGCCAATATAATGGAATAATGGTGGTAAAAAAAAAAGCTCTTGTGGATTTAATTAATCTTTTTTTTGGTTAATTTTCCTTTAAGGGGGTGTGGCAGGGGGCGTGTCCTATGCCTACATACGTTTGGTAGTAGGTGTCCCTCATTCCCATCTCAAAATGTTGGGAGGTATGTGTATCTCTCTCCTCCATTCACAGAGAGAGAAAACATGAGGGTGGGCTTCACCGCGACTTATCACTGTGATAGCCAATCAGAGGCTATCACAGAGATCAGTTGACCCAGAATCAGACATTCCGAGTCCTGATCGTTAGAACAGGGCCCCAGGCTCTCTGTGCGACTCCGGTCTCTGTGATAGGAGTGCACTGCGCTGCGTGCTCTCAGCACAAAGGGAGATACGCAAATATGTGGCCCCACGGAAAAAAAAAAAGGCCAGTCCAGTGGGGCCGCATATTTGTGTTACGACGGCGCCAAGGGGTTAATATTTAACATGCTAATGTAATTCCAAAAGTAGATTTCAATGTATTCAAAACTGCTGCTTTCAATTATAAAAGTATCTGGAGATCCTTCCATGAAGGGCCTCGTTCAGGCATTTCCTGGTATGGGGTGACAACACTCTGTCTCTGTCTTCCAAATTCATTCTAGCATTGTCACCATGTCACATAGGTTTCCAATAGAGATCACAAGTGGTCATATAAACACACATGCAGGCATGGCCCACTCTTATCATATCAAGAAACATGCCCTGAGTATAGCCATGTAGCCAATGCTGGAGTGCATGCATGTAGACATGAAGTGGGTGCAAAGAAATTGCAGAAGATCAGCAGCACTGAGATTCAACAAAGGATAAAATAATATGAAAGTGTGTATTTTATCAAAACAAAATGCCAATTATTTATGATGCATAAATAAAATGTAAGGGTTTATATCTAATTTAAGTCAATATTTACCCATACCAGTAAAGACATATGTTCTGGTGCCCAGGGTAGAATATTTTTACAGGATGTAAGAATTATCATGAAGAAAGAAAAATCTTCCAGCAATTTGATCCTATGCACAACTGAAAAACATTTTCTTACTGCAGCTGAAGAAATTCCCATTCTCATTACTGCTTTACGATTCGCTGGCTAAGCTTTTTAGAGACAGCTGTGATAAAGCTAAGAGCAATTCCGTCCTATTCCCTGGAAAAAGTGCTACGAGGTGGACTGACACTCGTTTCAAATAACAACTTAAAAGTCCAATTATAAGAGGAAGAAAATTGATATTTCACTATTTTGAGTGGGATGAAAAGATTCCACAGTATTCTGTTTCAAATGTCGCACTATATTCTAAGACCCATTCTTTGTGGAGATAACTGATGTATGCACAAAGACACATTATACGTAGAATGTAGTGTACTCTGTGTACAACTATGACCTGGAGTATTATAAGTTTTAGGTATTCAGAGGGAATTTTCTGATTGTTCCAGAGGTCCTTGCAAACCGAGCTCAGGAATTTTGCAAGGACCTCCAGAAAAATCAGAAAATTCCCTCTGAATACCTAAAACTTATAATACTCCAGATCATAGTTGTACACAGAGTACACTACATTCTACTTATAATGATAGGAATCATCTTACAATTCTAATAATTATAGCCAATAAACCAAATTACTAACTCTAAAAAATGTGCAATCTCTATAAGTATAGTGAGTTAAAAATGTCAAATGTCATCATTACATGGTTTGCATGCATTTGTAGGTTTCAAGTGTCACTAAACCCACATCATAAAAAAACTATCAATAAATGGTGTATTACTGTACATGCTGTTCATACTCACTCAGTCACTATGAGATTCGTTTTCTGTATTCTGCAAAAATCCTGGTTGATCCTGCTGCTCTCCATCTCCCCAATTCAGCTAGGGATTTTGCAGCTGTGGTGGCAACTCTGCACATGCTCAGTTTTTAGTGAGTTTCTATGCTGAGCATTTCCTCCATATCACATCTGAGCAGCCCATATGACTATAGAGTCACTCATGTGGGCGTATGCACAATTGTAAATGACATTCCACTCCCTCCCTCCTTCTCCATGCACACTAACCAGCTAAACACAATTGGGGTGGGATATTACATGTAGATTAAAGTGGTTGTAAACCCACTTTTTAAACAAAGACCTACAGGTAAGCCTAGATTAAGGCTTACCTGTAGGTGCATGAAATATCTCCTTAACCTACACGGTTAAGGAGATATTTGTATGTAAATGCGGCGACACTGACGTCACCCCATTCACAAATTCGGCTAGGTCGCAACATTCGACGACGTAGCCGAATTCGACAGCTCACGCGCGCATGCGCGGAGTCACGTCTTCGCCGCTCCGGCCAATCACAGCACCGGAGCGGCGCTGCGATTGGCTGCAGCGGCGATACCCAGAAGTAACATTCCGGCTATCGCCGCAGCGATGGATGCGGCTAGAGGAGGGACACGGACGACTTTGGGGGCCCCGATCGAAGGTAAGTGGTACATAATGAGCTAGTATGCTAGTCCTACTAGCTCATTATAGCTTTGTCTTGCAGGTTAGTAAAACAAAAAAAAAAAAAAAGATAAAGGGTTTACAACCACTTTAATGAAGTAACATTCCAGCTATCGCCGCAGCGATGGATGCGGCTAGAGGAGGGACACGGACAACTTCGGGGGCCCCGATCGAAGGTAAGTGGTACATAATGAGCTAGTATGCTAGTCATACTAGCTCATTATAGCTTTGTCTTGCAGGTTAGTAAAAAAAAAAAAAAAAAGATAAAGGGTTTACAACCACTTTAATGAAGTAACATTCCGGCTATCGCCGCAGCGATGGATGCGGCTAGAGGAGGGACACGGACGACTTCGGGGGCCCCGATCGAAGGTAAGTGGTACATAATGAGCTAGTATGCTAGTCATACTAGCTCATTATAGCTTTGTCTTGCAGGTTAGTAAAAAAAAAAAAAAAAAAGATAAAGGGTTTACAACCACTTTAATGCAGGCTTCACTTCCCTCTTATTCTAAGACACAGGTTGGAGGGGTGTGGCACAGCCTATAACTGGCAGAAATCCTCCCACACCATGTTATTGCCAAAAAATAATAAAGATTTGATATCAAATATATATTTGTATGACCATTTAAAACAGTTTATTGATATTAATTATTTCTTTTTACTCTGTATTACAAAAGCCTATTTTTATTTTGAACATGTGACCAGAAGCAGTGGACTAAAACCTCCTCCTGCTTATGTTTCTCTGCAGACAGGCTGGGAAAGATCTGGTTTATGTGACAGCAGTATATCGATTAGGAAAAAGGTACTTACCGTATATACTCGAGTATAAGCCGAATTTTTCCTGGGTTTAGTAACACTTTAATGTGTACCATTCAGCTTGCCCATAGGCCATCATTTTAACTGTGCTTTTCTTGCACCCTTTTCTAAACAGGTTGCTCATTGTGAAAAATGGATGTTACACCACCACAACTATCATTACAATTTGTTTTATTAATGGAGGTGCAGGACTGGAAGTAAGAATGACTTCTAGCATGTAAAACAAACCAGCACTTTTGTGAATGTGACTAAACTTTAACAAATCTCATGGAGGAATAGTGTGTTTTCGTTTTAGTATACACGCTAAGGTAGAGGCACTGTAATAGGGTCAATGTTTAGAGAATTTTTTTTTTTTCTGCTGATTTTGTTGTGCATAGATTTTTTTTCTTTACACAGGTCCAGGGGAATGCAGTATGGTAAAACATGATGTATTTGACTTGCTTTTGGATCTTAAGCGCTATGGGCCTGTTCACACCATTGTGATGCCATTTATTCTGAGTGATGTCCCAATGCACCTTGCCAGTGGACACATGTTGCAGTGTAGCGCTGCAAAAAATACTACTACTTGCGCCATTTTTGGTGTGTTTGGTGTGGAGATTTAGTAAAACTGGCGCACTCAGAATCTAGTGCAACTGTGAATAATAGCTTCTAACTTCAGCTTGTTCATTAAGCTTTGACAATAAAACCTGGAAGCTGATTGGTTTCCATGCAGAGCTGCACCAATTTTGCTCACTTCAGTTTTAGTAAATAACCCCCTTAGTGTTAGATTTTGAATAAAAACCTGTATTCATATTGGTTTTGGAGATATATGCGTGCATGTATTTATTTGAAATATAAAAAATATATATATATATATGTATATACAGATATATTTATATAAATATATATATATATATATATATATATATATAATATCTATATATATATCTATACAGTGTATATATATATATATATATATATATCTGTATATATATATATATATACAGATATATATATATATATATATATATATATATATATATATATATATAAAATATTAAAATTGTCTACTTTCGTATACATGCATTATTTATCTCTTGAAATGCACAATATCATACACATATACCAAATGAAACAGGTTACTTTTGTTCAATCACTTCCATGCTGGCCCTGCCACATGTCTGAGTAATTTCGTTGGTCTGTCACAAAGGACTCTTTTCCGTAAAAAGAAATATCTAACAGTTGCCTCATAAAATGATCCAATATCTTCCAAGATGCCCTATGGAATTTCATTTATTCTGAAATAAGGGAAAAAGCTAATCACTTTATTTTTTATCGTTTCCAGATCTTCTCTTAACATTTCCACTTATTCTTTAACTTGGCTATGATTTTTTTTAAACATTCCAATATGCTTTCTTTGGCTATACTACAGACCAGGGAGTTTCTAATAAGAGATGGCATACTATTTATACTAATAGTACACTTTCCTATTAGGTGATATTCTAATAAGGAAATATAGTATTTCCTTATTAGCAGTGATGTCACAAAAAAGATGCCATTTTATCCGCTGGATCAGCTGTGAAATAACCTTTCTCCAGCTTGGCTTTTGAAAGGTTATTACCATTATTCAAGCCCATCTCCAGGCAGCAAAAAAAAAAATACTTTTGTAGTAGGCCCCCCTCCACGCACTAAAAATGGTAATTGATTGTTTCGTTTAGGAATAGAAGAATAAGCAGTAATACTCTTGCAGGCTTCCTCACAGCTGCATGAATGGTCTACTAAAGCTGCTTTCATTTTGCTGTTCCTCCAGTCGCAGGATTTGCAATGTCAGGACAGCAAAGGCCAATCCACATCGTGGGATATTGGAGAGCCTAAAAGAGTGCAAGCTGCTGGGGGAACAAAGAATAAGATAAGTATTGCTGCTTATTTCAATCCTGTGACAAAAAGAGCAGTATGGGTTTGGGGGGATACAGCATGGGTACATTCTACATTAACCTAGAGTTGAGCTTTAATTATTTATTTTTAATGGAAAAGTACATTTATTCGAAAAAACGGTCCTTATTTAAAAAGTAGCTTCACCCTTCACACTGCAGGTGGGGATAGGGGGACAAGTGATGTAGGGGCAAGGGGTGGGGAGGAGAATAACCTGCTGAGCGGTATTCCCGAGTGTGGCTCGGGGTGAATTTTTCATACCAAAAGCGGTAACCCGGAGCCACACTCGAGATTGCATCGCAGGACCCATGTAGAGGTTACTTACCTTGTCCCCAGGATCCTGCGATGTCTCCCACGCTGTGATCTGCGAGCCGCAGTGTCCCCTTTGACATCCCCTTTGTCCCTAGTGGTCTGTCCAGTGCCTTGCGTGCACTTTTAAAATATAAATACAGTTTTTTCTGCCTGGAAACTGGAGATTGTCCATAGCAACCAAAAAGTGTCCCTTTACATCAAAAGTGCTTTTAGACCAGCTAGAAAACAGCGATAATAAATTAGAATCACTTTCAGTATTGAGTGATAGCAATTTGTGGGGAAATTCGTCATCAAACACTGAAAGTAATGACAGCGACAATTCTGCAACTGAGCAAATTTCTGTGTTTTTGATTTGATTACATTATTGAATAATTTTTTTATTATTATATTATTGTAGCACATCCCCGTAGGAGCTGCTGGTTTAATTTTGGGCCTGCACGTTACTTCAGTATTCGTTGTCATGGGGAAGAAAATCTGTAGAAACTCCAATGTCCACACAAGATGTAAAACCTTAAAGGGGTTGTAAAGGTTTGTTTTTTATTTTCTAAATAGGTTCCTTTAAGCTAGTGCATTGTTGGTTCACTTACCTTTTCCTTTGATTTACCTTCTAAATGTTTTTTTTCTTTGTCTGAATTTCTCACTTCCTGTTTCTCCTCACTAAACTTCACACCATCATCCGAGTGGTGTGGAGTCACCCAGAACAGCTTACTGAACAGCTTACTGAGGAGGAACAGGAAGTGAGAAATTCAGACAAAGAAAACAAACATGGTGAGTGACTGTATTTTTGAGGAGTTCTCCCAAGTGATCTGTACCGTGTGCCTGAACCTACCCTTTTCCCTTCACCTTTCTATATGTTTATGCAAAAAGGAAGATAAAACCTCACTGCTTAAAGGGGTTGTAAAGGTTCGTTTTTTATTTTCTAAATAGGTTCCTTTAAGCTAGTGCATTGTTGGTTCACTTACCTTTTCCTTTGATTTCCCTTCTAAATATTTTTTTTCTTTGTTTTCTTTGTCTGAATTTCTCACTTCCTGTTCCTCCTCAGTAAGCTGTTCAGTAAGCTGTTCTGGGTGACTCCACACCACTCGGATGATGGTGTGAAGTTTAGTGAGGAGAAACAGGAAGTGAGAAATTCAGACAAAGAAAAAAAACATTTAGAAGGGAAATCAAAGGAAAAGGTAAGTGAACCAACAATGCACTAGCTTAAAGGAACCTATTTAGAAAATAAAAAACGAACCTTTACAATCCCTTTAAGCAGTGAGGTTTTATCTTCCTTTTTGCATAAACATATAGAAAGGTGAAGGGAAAAGGGTAGGTTCAGGCACACGGTACAGATCACTTGGGAGAACTCCTCAAAAATACAGTCACTCACCACTCTCCCTGGAGTGGGTATTGCTCACCCGGATAGGCCCCTCTCACCTGGCCTAGCAGTCGATATGATGCACGAACAATATCAGGACCAGTCTCTGCCACAGACTGGTGGTGCACAAATTTGGATAATCCGGGATCCTCTGCCACAGGACTCAACACCCGAACTTCCAGCCAAACAGTCAAAAACCTTTAAGCCGACCCGGCAGACTGTAAGGTAACTTTAGTTGTGGTGCATCCTCCAATAGATTTACCAGGCTCTCCTCAAGACACCAGCCCTCCGCTTGGTCTTTTCCAGGACAGGTCCTCCCCTGGTTTCCTCCATTGCGTGGCTTCCTCCCTCAGGATGGACAGCACAGGATCACCTTCAAAGTACAGACCCAGTCAGCATAACTGGGCCTGTCTGTTGGAGTTGCGGCCTTGGACCAGCATGGTTCCAAGGCCAAGAATCACACAATACACCCCTCACGCCAGGAGGGCAGTGAGGGGATGAAGGACCCCAAAAGATGGCATCTGCCCCTTAAGTACCCTTCCCCTGCATGCTCAGCGGGTAGACCACGCCCACTAAACTGTTCACATTCTGGCTTGTCAGTCTTCCACACTGACCTGAGGTGGAAATGCCACCTACAGGCACACAGTGGGAAGTCTGCCCAACACAGCCATAACCAGAACAGAGGCTTATTTAACATCAATTATGTACATCTGAGCCTAACTACTGGCTCAGATACCCCCTAAATTGAACATAGCGCCCAGTCATTGGGAGCAGGGCGCTACATACCCCCCCTGCTACAAAAAGACACTGTCCCCAGTGTCTGGAAAAAAAACAGCACCTCAAGCCTGAGGGTTTGGCACCTAAACCAAACAAACTTGGATGGGGAAGGGGAGAAAGAGAAACAAAACAAAACAATGGCATAAAATTTACCACCCATCACTAACCATCTAGCCCTTCCAATTCTCCGGAGGCCTTGACAGAAGATTGCAAAATGGGGGATAGGTGCTGAGGATGGTCTATAGAGTAAAAATTCCCGCATCCCATTGGCTAAATGTACGGGAAAAGGGGGGTTCCTCTTTGGGGACTTTGGAGGGACCGGTGTGTAGAGTATAAACTGTGGGCTGGTCCAATGAAGGAAGGCTTGCTGTCATGCACTGAATCCTGATGCTGGGAGAGTTTGGAAAGAGCTAGGTAGTAGGATCACCTCCGTTTAAATATTGATAGATGGACCGTTAGGGTGGGGGGAGGGGGTTGGTTTACAGGGTAGATATACACCCCCTGCCGACGGTACTCATCAGTGATGTTGGAGGAGACGGAACAAACTTGGCCTTTTGGCAGGATCAGGGAGGCAGGCATGGAGCACAGCAGCGTGTGTTGGAATACACCACCAGCTGAACGTACTCTACACACCGGTCTCCGACCTTACTTTCAGCACTACGTGCCCCTTGTTGGGGAGTCTTCTCTCCACTGGGGTTGGTGTGTGTGCACACCCTCCCGGGTGAACCCTGGGCACCGGACGCCGGTGGGACTTGGCTCGTCTGGAATAAGAGGTTTCTTCCCTGGTGTCTTTTGATTTGATTTTATGTTTCCATCCCTCCCCCACGGATGCAACCCTATGATCCCCAAGTCTATACACATGGTCAGCAGCCTTTTAAATACATGAACAATGTCACTATACACTAACTCCTTTATGTATAATTTTTGTTCATTAATGTCTTTTCTCATTTTTTAGACATACTAAATATGCCTGTTTGACACAATCATCTCCCTGAAGAAAAAAATAACTGTACTTTTCGAAACGCGTCGGTTTTCACCATTATATGTTTTTTGTAACTAGATGGTGTTCCTGATTGTATAATTTCATGTATTGTATGTTTTTGTGTTAGCATCCTTCCTATGTTCAAACCTATTACTCCTGTAAGATATCCTTACTCACCACCACCACCCTGGTGGAAATAAAATAACTTTGTACTTTCTATTTGTGTACCACGCATTTACTACTAGAGTAAAGTTCCCTCCAAAGTCCCCTAAGAGGAACCCCCCTTTTCCCGTACATTGACAGAAGATTTGGTACCTAAAAGAGAAACAAGACACAAAAGACACACAGCAAGATAACTGTATACATCCTAAACATTTCTATAGAAGCAGAGCTACACCTCCCTCAGAGATGGAGCTTTCCTTCTTTTAATTTTAAAGCTTAAATGATAAGTGTAGAAAAAGTCTTTCCCTACTCTATCAACCACTGCCACCTAGTGTCAGTGATAGCACAAAAGAAAGTTCTTTAACCACTTAATGACCGCCCCATGTACATATACGTCGGCAGAATGGCACGGACAGGCACAATCACGTACCTGTACGTGCCTGCGATCGGACCCCCTCCCGGTACATGGGGCGGTCGGTATCGCTTCAGGAGCGATACGTGATGAGGGGGCGGCCATTGGTTTCTGGCCACCCCCTCGCGATCGCTGCCGGCGAATGAGATGCTTCCCCAGCCTGTGTAATGTAAACACAGGCAGGAGGAAGTGATGTCATCTCTCCATGCGGTGCTCTATTCGTCCGGAGCGCCGAGGAGAAAAGACATCAAGTAAGTGCACCAACAGCCCACTGACACCAGCACACATAGGCACATAAATCACCCCCCCAGTCACCCGCAGATCACCCCCCAGATCACCCCCCAGCCCCCATTCACAGTGTCACTGATTGCAGTGATCATTTATTTACTGATCACTGCAATCAGTGACTTTTATGATAGAAAAAGTGTCAGGGCAGTTAGTATTAGGTCCCTTTAGGTCCAGGGTAGCCCCCTAACCCCCCCCTAATAAAGGTTTAACCCCTTGATCGCCCCCCAGGTAACCCTTTCACCCCCTATCGCCAGTGTCACTAAGCAATCGTTTTTTTGATCGCTGTATTAGTGTCGCTGGTGCCGCTAGGTAGCCAGTTATTTTTTTAGGTTCGCCGCCAGGTTTATATAGCGTCAGGTACCCCCATATATTACCTAATAAAGGTTTTACCCCTTGACTGCCCCTAGTTAATCCTTTCACCAGTGATCACCGTATAAGTGTTACGGGTGACGCTGGTTAGTTAGTTTGCTTTTTATAGCACCAGGGCACCCGTTGTATATAACCCAATAAAGATTTAACCCCCTGATCGCCCGGCGGGTGATATCAATTAGGTTTTAGGGTCAGATAGGGTCTGCGTCACCCCAGACAACGTCAGGGTAGTGGCAGTAGCGCTAACACCCACGCATGAAGCATACACCTCCCTTAGTGGTATAGTATCTGAACAGATCAATATCTGATCAGATCTATACTAGCATCCCCAGCAGTTTAGGGTTCCCAAAAATGCAGTGTTAGCGGGATCAGCCCAGATACCTGCTAGCACCTGCGTTTTGCCCCTTCGTCCAGCCCAGCCCACCCAAATGCAGTATCGATCGATCACTGTCACTTACAAAACACAACACACATAACTGCAGCGTTCGCAGAGACAGGACTGATCCCTGCGACTCCAGTGCTGTAGGAGGTGATTTCACCACCACAGTTAAAAAAAAGAGCATATATGCCGAAGCATGGGGGCAGCAGGGGCGGAGGAGCGATTTTGCTCCTAATGCCGCGTACATACGATCGAAATTCCGACGGAGGTTTGCCCGTGGAAAAGTCTGACCGTGTGTACGCGGCATAACTTTTGCGGGAGGATGCCCCCATGCTTCGGCATATATAAATGGTGCATGTATGCCCATCATTAGAAGTGGGTGGATGAAGGGAGGTATTCTAATGGTGGGCATACCCACCGATCAATCTCTTTTTTCGTTCAGCCAACAGGCTGCATGAAAAAAAAGATTACAATACATGTCGAACAAGGACCAGTAAGGTACTGGTATGTTGCTGGACTTTGAATGGTTATACCAGAATGATGCCTGCGGGTTTAGGTATCATCTTGGTATCATTCTTTTCAGCCAGCGGCCGGCTTTAACGTAAAAGCAATCCTAGCAGCTAATTAGCTTCTGGACTGCTTTTACAAGCAGTGGGAGGGAATGTTCCCCCCCCCCCGGATATAAAACGCGCCATTGGGAAATTGGGAAAGCATTTCATCACACCGATCTTGGTGTGGTCAGATGCTTTGAGGGCAGAGGAAAGATCTAGGGTCTAATAGACCCCATTTTTTTCAAAAAAAGGGTACCTGTCATTACCTATTGCTATCATAGGGGATATTTACATTCCCTGAGATAACAATAAAAATTATAAAAAAAAAAATGGAAGGAACAGTTTAAAAATAAAATAAAAGGACTGTGATGCCATGCCATAAGGGGGCGAGGTCACCGAGTGACATCACCCGGTGACCACGCCCCATGCCTATATAAGTCATTGCGGACCGCGCACACGGCATTACAGCGGGGGAGAGCATCGCGTCAACACCGAAGAAGAGAAGAGGGAAGAAGACGGCGGAGAAGACCGGGCCAACGCTAGCAAAAGAGCGGCAAAAGAGCAGAAGATAGCGGAGGAGCCCGACAGAAGAACCGGAGAGCGGAGAAGTCGGAAGAGACCTCCGAAGTCAGAAGAAGACCCCCGGAGCTACCTAATAAATTCCTTAAAAAACCTGTCTAGTGCGTTTTTTTTATTGACACTTTTCCCCCCCAGGTGAATGGGTAGGGGTACGATGTACCCCATACTCAATCACATAGGGTGGGGGGGCTGGGATCTTGGGGCCCCCTTATTAAAGGGGGCTCCCAGATTCTGATAACCCCCTCGCCCACAGACCCTGACAACCAATGGCCAGGGTTGTCGGGAAGAGGCCCTTGTCCTCATCAACATGGGGACAAGGTGCTTTGGGGTGGGGGGCGCAGTGCCCCCCCTGCCCCAAAGCTCCAAACCCCCATGTTGAGGGCATGTGACTTGGTATGGTCTGGGGGGGCACTCGCTCGCCCCCCCTTCCGGACCTGCCGGGCTGCATGCTCGGATAAGGGTCTGGTATGGATCCTGGGGGAACCCCCACGCCATTTTTTTTGTGTGGGGGGTCCCCTCAAGAGCCATACCAGACTGAAGGGTCTGGTATCATCCTGGGGGGGCGGGAACCTCACGCAAAAAAATTTGCGGGGGTTCCCCTTCAAGATTCTCCGCACACGAGTTGCCCCGCAAGTCGGATCATCTTGATCTGACTTCTGGTGCGACCTCTATTCAAATCAATGGGCTCCCATAGGGAACCATTGATTTTGAATAGAGAAAGAAAAACGCGGCTGAAAGCTAGCGTGGGGAAACGTGCATTGAATTCAATGCAAAACGCTGAAAAAAATCGCGTTAAAAACGCTGCTTTTTTCCTGGCGTCTGTACTAGCTTTACAGCCCATTTTTCCTTTAGAAATGTCATTATTGCTGTGGCATGTTCTATACATCGCACAGATGTGCCACTTTACAGGCAGACTAAGGCGACCCCCAGTCACGATATTAAAAGGAATATTTCATTTTTATTGTTTCACTTTAAGCATCATTAAAATCACTGTTCCTTTAAAATCAATTGTTTTTAAAAACTTTTTTTTTGCATTGATACATGTCCCCTAGGCCTAGGGGACAATAACTTGCATATAAGCCTTTTAAAATGAGGACTTTTGATTTTTCATGTTCGTGTCCCATACAGTGCCTTGAAAAAGTATTCATACGCCTTGAAATTTTCCAAATTTTGTCATGTTACAACCAAAAGCAAAAATGTATTTTATTGGGATTTTATGTGATAGGCCTCTTACACACGGCCGATTTTCTCGGCAAGAACCAGCAAGAAACTTGCTGGCAGAGATGTCTTGCCGAGTAAATCGGTCGTGTGTACGCGGCTATCGGGTTTCTCGTCGAGAAAACCGACAAGTAACCTCAACGAGAAAATAGAGAACCTGCTCTCTATTTTCTCGTCGAGATTTTCGTCAGCCTGTTTCTCGACGAGAAAAGTGAGTGTGTGTACACTTACCTGTCCGCCGGGAAGCCCGCGCATGTTCGAAATGAATTCGACGCATGCGCGGTAGCTTCCTAGGCATAGATAGGGTATACCAAGATGGCGGCGACGGCATCGAATGTGACGAGCGCATGCTCGTCGTAGTCGATGACGTCACCGCGTACGCTCCATTCTTTGAATCGGGTTCTTTGAATCGAGTGTGTGTACACTCGGCCGGGACAATTTTCTTGTCCAAGAATCTCGTCGAAAAAAACGACATGTTTTTTTCGACGAGAATCTCAGCCGCGCGTACGAGGCCATAGACCAGAGATATGCAATTAGCGGACCTCCAGCTGTTGCAAAACTACAAGTCCCATCATGCCTCTGTCTCTGGGTGTCTTGCTATGCCTCATGGGACTTGTAGTTCTGTAACAGCTGGAGGTCCGCTAATTGCATATCCCTGTGATAGACCAACACAAAGGTGCTCATAATTGTGAAATGGAATGAAAATGATAAATGGTTTTCAATTTTTTTTACAAATAAATAGGTGAAAAGTGTGGCATGCATTTGTATTCTGCCCCCCAAAGTCAATACTGTGTAGAACCACCTTTCTCTCCAATTACAGCTACAAGTATTTTTCGGGATGTCTCTACTAGCTTTGCGCTTCTAGAGAGTGACATTTTTGCCCATTCTTCTTTGCAAAATAGCTCAAGCTCTGTCAGATTGGATGGAGAGAGTCTGTGAACAGAAATTTTCAAGTCTTGCCACAGATTCTCAATTGGATTTAGGTCTGGACTTTGACTGGGCCATTCTAACACATGAATATGCTTTGATCTAAATCATTCCATCGTAGCTCTGACTGTATGTATAGGGTCGTTGTCCTGGAACATTCCAGTCTCAAGTCTTTTGCAGACTCTAACAGGTTTTCTTCTAAGATTGCACTGTCTTTGGCTCCATCCATCTTTCTATCAACTCTGACCAGCTTCCCTGTCCCTGCTGAAGAAAAGCATGGTGTGGTCAGGGTGATGTGCAGTGTTAGTTTTCCGCCACACATTTTGCTTTTAGGCCAACAATTTCAATGTTGGTCTCATCTGACCAGATCACCTTCTTCCACATGTTTGCTGTGTCCCCCACATGGCTTCTTGCAAACTGCAAACAGGACATCTTATGGCTTTCTTTCAACAATGGCTTTCTTCTTGCCACTCTTCTATAAAGGCCTGATTTGTGGAGTGCACGACTAATAGTTGTCCTTTGGATAGATTCTCTCACCTGAGCTGTGGATCTCTGCAGCTCCTCCAGAGTTACCATGGGCCTCTTGGCTACTTCTCTGATGAATGCTCATATTGCCCGGCAGTGGCGGCCCGTCAATAGGGGGCGCAGGGGCACCACCCCCCCAAAGCTACTTATTAAAAAAATATATATATATAAGAAAAATATATATATAATTTTTTTAAGTGTCCCTTTAAGTGGTTGTGTTAAGGGCACCGGGCACAGGGTGCTATTGGAGGCATGACCCGTGTGTAAACATGTTATTGGGGCTAAGAAGTTCTATTGGCGTAGTTTAGAGTGTGTTCGGGGCGCAAATCCTGTAGCCACGAAAACTCCACCTCTAGGCTCTAGCATTAGGTTTCCAGTGCTTGTAATTGATTGGGTCCATAGGGTGGGGCTTTAATCAGACCTGCAGCATCATTGGCTCACAGGCTGCCTGTCTCCTTCAGTAAGTGAGGGGGAAATCACGAGCAGAAGAGAACTGGTCAGGGCAGACAGGGAGCTGAGGCAGCTCCATTCATCCCTGTGACACAGACTCGGCATTCAGCAGTGCACACAGAGGGATCACACAGAAATCTTCAGGTACATATCTACATGCCAGGACTGTAGGGGGGAGGGGGCAGAAGGGGCTATTATCACTGTGTCCTGACTCCTGAGAGACTGTAAAGCAGCATTTTAATCTCCAACTTTACTTCACCTCTCTCCATGTAATGCAAGTCTGTACACCCTCCCTTTTTTCCCCTGCCTGTTCAGCTGCTATAGAGAAACAAAAGGCATTGTTCTTAAATGAACATTATTCACATGTAAATTGCGTGGGAATTGTTATGCAAATTAGATTGGCCGCCGCGATTCATATGCAAATCATGCCCCGTCCGCTGCATGCCACCCACCTAGACAGCATACAGGTGAGCATAGGGGGCATGTAGAGGTAATCAAAAAGGGGGGCTTGAGGTGCAGAGGTGAGAAGAGGAGGTGTGCAGTCAGAGGTGGTGTACAGAGGTGCAGAGTGGATGGGAAGGAAGGGTTGGATTGCAGAGGTTAGCAAAGTAGGGGTTTGGGGGACAGAGGTTAGCAGGTGATGAGTTAGGGGAAGAGTTGTACTGATGGGAGATACGAATGCAGAGATTAGTAGACAGATGGGGGGGCACAGTAGGTGTACAGACCCAGGAACTCAGCACAGGGATGATGGGAACCCCTCATAATGGGCACAGCAGGTGTACAGACCCAGGAACTCAGCACAGGGATGGTGGGAACCCCTAATAATGGGCACAGCAGGTGTACAGACCCGGGAACTCAGCACAGGGATGGTGGGAACCCTCATAATGGGCACAGTAGGTGTACAGACCCAGGAACTCAGTACAGGGATGGTGGGAACCCTCATATTGGGCACAGCAGGTGTACAGACTCGGGAATTTAGCACAGGGATGGTGGGAACCCTCATAATGGGCACAGCAGGTTTACAGACCCAGGAACTCGTTACAGGGATGGTGGGAACCCCCCATAATGGGCACAGTAGGTGTACAGACCCAGGAACTCAGTACAGGGATGGTGGGAACCCTCATAATGGGCACAGCGGGTGTACAGACCCAGGAACTCAGTACATGGATGGTGGGAACCCCTCATAATAGGCACAGTAAGTGTACAAGGATGGTGAGAGGAACCCTCATAATGGGCACAGCGGGTGTACAGACCTGGGAACTCAGTACAGGGATGGTGGGAACTCCTCATGATGGGCACCTCAGGTGTACAGACCCAGGAACTCTGCACAGGGATGGTGGGAACCCCGCATAATGGGCAAAGTAGGTGTACAGACCCAGGAACTCAGTACAGGGATGGTGGGAACCCCTCATAATGGGCACCGTAGGTGTACAGACCCGGGAACTCAGTACAGCCTGTCCTTATACATTTACTTGAGATCACTTAGACCCGGTGGGTCTCTATAGTGGGAGGTAGCGCCAACACCCCATTCTTTTATATTATATCCTATTCTCCCTAGGGAGTTATTAGGAGGGGCTGCAACCTCTGTCTGGTGTTTTCCTGAGCGCAGATTCCCTACTTCTTTAATAATAGTCTAATGTCCATAAAATTTCATAATCTACCCAATAGACCTCATGCACACAGGGTGTTTGCTTTGCTCCTCTAAACATCAGAACTCCTGGCAGGAAAAAAGCCCACTGCAGGCGCGTCATGCGTTTTATCGTAAATGTATCCTATTGGCCAAAATATTTATTTGTTCTGGCCATTTAAATGCATTACCTCTCAAATGCGCCTAAATGCGTCTAGCGTTTCAGTGTGTTTAGCTTTTTTCTGCGCTTCACCTCCTCTCCTAAACTTGTTTTCCATGGGGGATTTTTTTTCAGACTGTAATTGCTCTGCTTCTAATATGTCTGTAAACGCCTGTGTGCACATGGACACATGAGCTAACATACAGGTGCTTTTACAGGCTGAGAAAAAAAATGTCAAATGCCAGTATTTTTTAAGCTTTAATCAGAGCCCTTTGTAATCTCATGTAGCCATATTCCTAAGCGATCATCACAAGTCTTTTTCTGTGCTTGATATACCATCAGTCCGATTCATGCTTCAGAGTAAGTTTAAGGCCCCGTTCAGGCTAGATTCACACTGTTGTGCAGAGAGGCTCACAGCAGGGGTCCGGTGCGTCCCTGTTCTCCATTTTAGGGATGAATCGGGCCCAAATTTTTGCCTGCATTTGGACCTAAAACAAAGCATATTTCCAGGTTGTAAGTTGGCAAATGTCATTGCAGATCCATACTTGTTATTGCTTGTATTGAAACTTACATAACACAGTTGGTGTTCTGTACATTGACCGTGTACAAAACACCATCCTACATGTACACCATGTTTAAACATTTGCCAGTTTTATGAGTCATAGCGGGCAGCAGATGAAACTACATAGGTAATTGTAATTGTAAAAATACAAAATGTAGTGTAGTACTTACATTTTTTTCTTATCAAAAGCGAAATTACCTTTTAAATGCAAACCCTGTCGTCTAACGTTTAATGTTGTAGAGAGGCTATGCAATGGGTTAATAAAGTCAGAACTTAAAATGCAAGTTTAAACCATTTCCTAGTCTGTGATCTCCAGATATCGTCTGGGTTTTAAAACAAATTGAAGCTTTGTCTGTGTAAAATGTGCAGCCTGGTATATGATGTGCAAAGCCCTGTGTATAATGTGGAGCCTGGTATATGATGTGTAGGGATGAGCTCTGACGTGTTCGCATACTCCACGTGCAGAGCCCGCCAGGAAGTGTATAATGTACAGCCTGGTATATGATGTGCAGAGCCCTGTGTATAATGTGCAGAGCCCTGTGTATAATGTGCAGCCTGGTATATGATGTGCAGAGCCCTGTGTATAATATGCAGCCTGGTATATGATGTGCAGAGCCCTGTGTATAATGTGCAGCCTGGTATATGATGTGCAGAGCCCTGTGTATAATGTGCAGCCTGGTATATGATGTGAAGAGCCCTGTGTATAATTTTCAGCCTGGTATATGATGTGCAGAGACCTGTGTATAATGTGCAGCCTGGTATATGATGTGCAGAGCCCTGTGTATAATGTGCAGCCTGGTATGTGATGTGCAGAACCCTGTGTATAATGTGCAGCTTGGTATATTATGTGCAGAGCCCTGTTTATAATATACAGCCTGGTATATGATGTGCAGAGCCCTGTGTATAATGTGCAGCCTGGTATATGATATACAGAGCCTGGTGTATAATGCTGACACTATGAGTGGAATACAGGGGACGGAGTGGGTGGATTCTATAAGGGGTGTGGCTTATGAGAAGTGGGAGGGGCCACCAGTGGAGGGGCAGGGTCTTATGCCCCCCCATCCTGAAACTTCACCAGCCGCCACTGTTGCCCAGCCTGTCAGTTTAGGTGGACGGCCATGTCTTAGTAGGTTTGCAGTTGTGCCATACTATTTCCATTTTCGGATGATGGATTAAACAGTGCTCTGTGAGATGTTCAAAGCTTGGGATATTTTTTATAACCTAACGCTGCTTCTCCACAATTTTATCTCTGACCCGTCTAGTGTGTTCCTTGGCCTTCATAATGCTGTTTGTTCACTAAGGTTCTCCAACAAACCTCTGAGGGCTTCACAGAACAGCTGTATTTATACTGAGATTTAATTACACACATGGACAGGACTCTATTTACTAATTAGGTGACTTCTGAAGGCAATTGGTTCCACTAGTTTTTAGTTAGGGGTATAAGGGTAAAAGGACTGAATACAAATGCATGCCACACTTTTCAGATATTTATTTGTAAAAAATGTTGGAAGCCATTTATTATTTTCCTTCCACTTCACAATTACGTGCCACTTTGTGTTGGTCTATCACATAAAATCCCAAATACGTTTTTGGTTAAGTGTATGAATACTTTTTCAAGTGACTGTAGACTTTAATAGAGTTTGCATGTTCGCTAGAACTTTTTTCCTGTACGAGAGGTTCTGGTGCAAACAAAACCAGGAGGGGGGTTCGGCCCATCCCTACACTTGAATATACTTGAAAGATAAGTGAATGGATAAAATATGACAGTGAAAAAATAGATTTGTTTTAAGGAAAGGGAAATTCATATAGAAAAATGTTTCTTATTTAACCCCTTACCACCAACTGTACACATACTATATATGTGACCTCACTGAAGTGGGCTGCAAACAGTATATGTGCACATGTCTATGTGCTGGGAGTGTGCTGCACAGCGTGCTCCCCGCAGAGGGACCAGGCTCTCAACGAGAGACCCGGGTCTCCTATTAGCAATCAGGAACCAGAAAGCCTGGCTCCTGAGCACCGGATCGCTGTGATAGCCTCTGATTGGCTATCACAGTGATCAATCACTGTAAAGGCCGCCCCTGTGTATGCTTTCTCTTCTGAATGGAGAGAAATATACATTGTATCTGTCTCTTCTTGTTAGAGGAGAAAAATGTAAATAAACAGTGTCTGTAAAAATAAATATATACAGTATATATATATATATATATATATATATATACTGTATATACAGTATATATATATATATATATATATATATATATATATATATACACATACAGTCATGGCCAAAATTGTTGGCACCCAGAATTTTTTCCAGAAAATCAAGTATTTCTCACAGAAAAGTATTGCAGTAACACATGTTTTGCTATACACATGTTTATTCCCTTTGTGTGTATTGGAACAAAACAAAAAAAGGGAGGAAAAAAAGCAAATTGGACATAATGTCACACAAAACTCCAAAAATGGGCTGGTCAAAATTCTTGGAACCCATAACTTAATATTTGGTTGCACACCCTTTGGAAAAAATAACTGAAATCAGTCGCTTCCTATAACCATCAATAAGCTTCTTACACCTCTCACCCGGAATTTTGGACCACTCTTCCTTTGCAAACTGCTCCAGGTCTCTCTTATTGGAAGGGCGCCTTTTCCCAACAGCAATTTTAAGATCTCTCCACAGGTGTTCAATGGGATTTAGATCGGGACTTATTGCTGTCCACTTTAGAACTCTCCATCGCTTTGTTGCCATCCATTTCTCGGTGCTTTTTGACGTATGTTTGGGGTCATTGTCCTGCTGGAAGACCCAAGATCTCGGACGCAAACCCAGCTTTCTGACACTGGGCTCTACAGTGTGACCCAAAATCCTTTATTAATCCTCAGATTTCATGATGCCTTGCACACATTCAAGGCACCCAGTGCCAGAGGCAGCAAAACAACCCCAAAACATCATTGAACCTCCACCATATTTCACGTAGGTATTGTGTTCTTTTCTTTGTAGGCCTCATTCAGTTTTCGGTAAACTGTAGAATGATGGGCTTTACCAAAAAGCTCCATCTTGGTCTCATCTGTCCACAAGACGTTTTCCCAGAAGGATTTTGTCTTCTTACTCAAGTACATTTTGGCAAACTGTAGTCTTGCTTTTTAAAGTCTCTGTGTCAGCAGTGGGGTCCTCCTGGGTCTCCTGCCATAGCGTTTCATTTCATTTAAATGTCTACGGATAGTTTGCGCTGACACTGATGCTCCCTGAGCCTGCAGGACAGCTTGAACTTCTTTGGAACTTGTTTGGGGCTGCTTATCCACCATCCGGACTATCCTGCATTGCAACCTTTCATCAATTTTTCTCTTCCGTCCACGCCCAGAGAGATTAGCTACAGTGCCATGGGTTGCAAACTTCTTGATAATGTTGCGCACTGTGGACAAAGGCAAATCTAGATCTCTGGAGATGGACTTGTAACCTTGAGATTGTTGATATTTTTCCACAATTTTGGTTCTCAAGTCCTCAGACAGTTCTCTTTTTCTCTTTCTGTTGTCCATGCTTAGTGTGGCACACACAGACACACAATGCAAAGACTAAGTGAACTTCTCTCTTTTTTATCTGCTTTCAGGTGTGATTTTTATATTGCCCACACCTGTTACTTTCCCCAGGTGAGTTTAAAGGAGTATGACATGCATGAAACAATCTTATTTATCCACAATTTTGAAAGGGTGCCAAGAATTTTGAGCAGCCCATTTTTGGAGTTTTGTGTGGCATTATGTCCAATTTGCTTTTTTTCCTCCCTTTTTTTGTTTTGTTCCAATACACACAAAGGGAATAAACATGTATATAGCAAAACATGTGTTACTGCAATACTTTTCTGTGAGAAACACTTGATTTTCTGGAAAACTTTCTGGGGTGCCAACAATTTCGGCCATGACTGTATATATATATATATATAGAGAGAGAGAGAGAAGACAGAAAAAATAGCTAGACAAAAGTTTGCTCTAGGTCAGGGTTAGAGATAGGGTCATTGTCAGGGTCATAGGTCAAGGTCAGAGCCAACATTCAAAGGTCAGTGTCAGTATATTTTAGGTACGATTTAAAACAAAAATGGTAATTGCTATTAGTTTCAATTAGTGTCAGTGTGTTTTAGGTAGGATAAAACAAAAGCAAGCATTGTTGTTGGGCCGTACTACAGGTACAAACAAATAACATGCTTAAAGAGGAAGTAAAGACAATTTTTTTTTTTTTAAAACCCTGCAAAAGAAAGGCATAATGAGCTAGTATGAATAGCATGCATAGCATACTAGCTCATTATGAATGACTTACCTGAGATCGAAGCCACCGCAGCGGTCCTCGGTCACCTCCGCGCCATCTTGCCTCAATGTCCGTCACTGCCGTCAGTGTATCGTCGCTCTGGCGCTGTGATTGGCCGGAGCGGCAATGACGTCATACGCATGCGCGCTCGGGCCGGCAAGATCCCATTCAGAAAACCAGCAATGATGCGCATGCGTGTGATGTCATCGGCGCTCTGTTTATAGTAAATATCTCATTACCATGTAGGTTAAGGAGATATTTCTTGCACCTACAGGTAAGCCTTAATCTTGGCTTATCTGTAGGTGCAAGTTGTCTAAGTGGGTTTACAACCACTTTAATCAGTCTTATCTTCCTTCTCAGTCCAGCTTGGTGGACTACAGAACACCTCCTTCTATGTTATTGAGATGAGGTGAGGTAAGTGCAAGATGTTTTGTAGTCCTAATGATTTTCCTGTCCTAGAGTGGCAATACTGCTCTATAGATACAGTACAGTGTGTGAGCATTGTCAGCCTAGGGCAGGAAATGTGTTACTGGCAGAATTACTAGTTGAAAATAAAGGGAAAAAAGCCTGAAAAAAAGAAAAGTAATACAGTCTATGGACTGGTAAGCTCAAAATATTACGTTTTTGTTCTTAGGTTTAGATACACTTTAAAATGGAACTAATCACTCTCAATCAACGTTAACTATTTTAATGCTGCCAGGTAGACATAATGTATTTACTTGTTTTAAACTTGTTTTACCTTTTTTAGTTGCTTCCTGATGCAGTATCTGGCCTAGGCCAAAGTGTTATAAATCTCCATGAGCCTTCATTGGCATATTCATTTTTTATTTTTTATTCATCTGGAGGAAAAGAGGAGGGGCTCTCTCAGCTAAGTACACCTTCCTGCCTGCATGCCTGAGCTAAGGGCAGATGGACTTCATTAAGTAAATGCTATATAAATCATCTGCCATTTACTCAAGATGTTTATGGCTCAGCAAAATAAAGCATGGAGACATGAATGAATGGATGACTTTGCCTTAAATATAAAAAATTATTTAAATAGCATTTTCAGTAGGGTTGTCCTGATACCACTGACGGCTGGCACTCACTGACGGCTGGCTGGCACTCACTGACGGCTGGCTGGCACTCACTGATGGATGGCAAGGAACTGACAGGTGGCACTGACTGATGGCACTAACAGGTGGCAGGCACTGAATATGGCACTTATGGGCATTGGGCACTGATAGGTGACATTTATGGGTACTGATGGCAGGCACTGAAATGCCATTAGGGAAGGCTGCCTGCGACGCCTATCTTGGTACTCCTTGCACTCGGCCGCATAAAAGCAGCAGCGGCCATCTTGTTACACCCAGCCCGAACTATATGGGCTGGGTGTAACAAGATGTCCGCTGCTGGCATACTGTGGCCGAGTGCAGGGTGTACCAAGATGGGCGTCGGGATTTTCAAGCACTGGCGGCAACACGGAGCGTCACTTCCGTTACCGAATGTGACGGCTCCGGTCGCTGATCCCGATGGATGATGCGGCTGCGCCCTGCACCCCTGACAGCTTACCTGCGTGAGGACTCGCTCTCCGCTCTGCCCGCTGACTCCACCCTCTGCTCTGCCCGCTGACTCCGCCCACTGCACACCGCCTCTCTCCCATCCCAGGTATCGGCTAAGGCATCGGGAGCATTTGCGCGAGTACAAGTACTCGCGCAAATGCTCGGTATCGGCCCCGATACCGATACTAGTATCGGTATCGGGACAACCCTAATTTTCAGTTTGTGGTGCTCAGATACTGTTAAGTTATGCTTTAACCACCCCATAAAATGAGCCCTATGCTTTAAAACATCTTACAAAATGTAACCTTATCTTGTGCCTTTAGAAGCATTTAACCTTCATAAGCCTAACACTTACCCTAATCCCTAAAGAGCATTAAATAAGTTATTTTTAAATTTCTGATAAACTCTAAATGCAAGCTGTTTTCTTTT
This sequence comes from Rana muscosa, assembly GCA_029206835.1. Lineage (NCBI taxonomy): Eukaryota > Metazoa > Chordata > Amphibia > Anura > Ranidae > Rana > Rana muscosa. The sequence goes on from CM055116.1 coordinate 689,698,505, forward strand.
GGCTGTGTATTTTTTGCACAGCTAATATTTTGTCAAAAAACAGTTTTGCATAGGAATGAGAGCCCTTTTTGTATTCCTAAAATATTTCTGGAGAAGTACATGTTAGAAGATTGCATTTTATTTAACTTAAAGTGATTTTAAAGGCTCTTTTTTTTATATATATATAACAAACATGTTATACTTACCTCCTCTGTACAGTTGGGTTTGCACAGAGCAGCCCTGATCCTCCTCTTCTAGGGTCCCTCTTTGCTGCTCCTAGCCCCTCCCTCCTTTAAATGCCCCCTCAGCCAGCAACTTTCTACCGGGGGCACCCAAGCCGCGTCAGACCTCAGTTTATCCATTCAGACACAAAGCCCCGACCTGGCCCTGCCCCCTCTCTTTCGTGATTGGCTGACTGACTTTGATTGGCAGCCGTGGGAGCCAATGGCGACGCTGCTTTGTCTCAGCCAATTAGGAGGAGTGTACTGGATGGCTTAGTGGATCGTGGACATTGCTGGAGAGACAAGGAGCTCAGGTAATTGTTTTTTTTTTTCATCTTAGTGTTTGTTTACTCAAATATTTTATTCACTGCCAGCCCCTCTTTAGAGGCTGGCCATAGCACACTATGCAAGTCCTTTGTAAAAACAAGTTTTCTAAATACCTCTTTAGAGCTGTCTTCAGGCCAGTCACGTGACTCGCGGCCGCTTTACAGCTCTGAGACATCGCTTCTGTGGGAGGTCACATGATCTGCCTCTGACATCAGCCGGGGAGATCACGTGACCTCCCGCAGAAGCAATGTCTCTTATTTTTAAGAATAGCCACTGGGGGGGGGGGGGGGGGCGTGGTCGGAAGGGAGACAAAGACACAGCTGACATGCAGGAATGAGGGGGTGAGGGAGAGAAAGGAGAGCAGAGAGGACAGATACGTATGATGGAGGGATGTACTTGGACTACAGTTGCAGATCAAACAGAAGCAGCTTGCTTGGCTGTAAAAGATAGGAAAGTTTAATTGTGCCTTAAAGCTGTCAGCAGATCAGCCTCTACAAACTTGGCAGTGCCTAAAAATGGAGAGCAACTTAGCATATGCAGAGCAGGGTGAGACAGTGTATTACCGGATTTTAAATAGTATAGACACTTATTTTTATTGTTTTTACATACCTATACCTGCAAAAGGGGCCAGTCTGAAGTAATCTAGCAGGACTTCATTTTCTGACTAAAGTTCCACTTTAAGCTGGCCATACACTGCTGGCTTGGCTGAAATTCAAGCAGTGTATGGCCCAGCTGGCACCGCTCAGTTTGGTGAAAGTCTATTGTTCAATCTGCTTTTGTCAAAAAAGAATGTAATGCCGCGTACACACGATCGTGTATCACGGCGGTGAAAACACCGCCGTGAATCACGACATGAAATTAAATGAAAAACGAGGGAACGGCATTTTCCCCCACACACGACCGTTTTTCCCGTCATTTTTTTCTTTGTCGAGAAAAACGACCGTCTGTGGGCTCCGCGGCAGTGTCTCCCTATGGGAAAACTGCCGTGGAAAAAAATGATGGAAAAAACGATGAGAAAATTTAGAACATGTTCTAATTTTTCTCGTCGTTTTTCCTGCCGTTTTTCTCAACGAGAAAAACGGCATAAAGCCCACAGACGATCGTTTTTCTCGGCGAAAAAAAAAAAAAGTAATTTTTCCCGACGGGAAAAATGATCGTGTGTACGCGGCATTAGAATATTGTCAGCCAAACAGAGCCTACATCCAATAAGATGCACACACTGTTTTGGTATTCTGACAGCCGGCGGTGCTAAATGAATACAATATAATACAATAATAAAAAAATACAATAGCATGACAGGGTTGATTCATCCATCAACAATGTTAGCATGGATCGAGGAATCTATTTGATTTCTTTCATTCAGTCCCCAAGATGAACAAAATAAATCTTTACATTTATGTCCAGCTTTAGAGACAGTGCATTTAAAAAAAAAAATATTGCTTACTTCATATTTGTCTGCTGAGTAGCAAGTTACACAATATAACATGGTTCTTATTAGGCAACCAAAAGTAGTACATTCCAAATAAAAATATATGCATGATGGGCGATCAGCTGAAATTTTCTGAGCTTAAAGTTTTTGTCTCACTTAATTACATCCAAGAAACTAACAATAACTTTTTGCTTCTGCTATTATATCCTATTCCCCACACAAGTAGTGCCATAAGCTCAATCTATAGTTTCTGCTATAGCCTTACTAGGGATGTTGCTGCTTCAGAAGGAAAAAGGGGGTTTGAAATCATAGAGAATTCTCTCATCAGTGATGATGTTCTGAGCTCTGAGTATACTGATAATTATGGGGAACATGCAGATGAGAAGGCCCAGTGAAGCTCAGAGGTCTTTCAAATGCAATCAGAAAACAGCCTCTGGTGACCCTGTACTTTTGCAATGCTTTTTTGGGGATGTTGTCCCCAAAGTGTCCATTAGGACTTCGCTCTGACTTCAGATGGATCAGTGACATAAAGATTACTGAGTACTAAAGCCGGGAAACCAGTATTTTCTAAATATAGAGAGCAATAGGAACACCAATATTTTTTCCAAGACAAGTTGTTTTTGCGAAATTAAACTGGATACTACTGATGGGCAATGTTATATCAGATCTTAAACACCTGGTGCTATGTCTTTGAGTTATTGTGGTGCCAAGAGCAGCATACATTGCTAAACACATCCTTTAAATGATTTAGTCATTCATTTCATATAGTTATATTCATTCTCATTTAAAACCATCCCTATACCAATTTTGTTTAAAGTAAAAATGTACCCTTGCGAGCAGGGCTGTCTTAATGAGAGGGCACACCTGGGCACTGCCCAGGGGCCCCAGCTGCATGGGGGGCCCCTGCACTTTCCCCAAAGCAGCTGGTCATTGAGTCCACGCTGCGCCGAAATTGGGGGCCCCATGATGGCACTGAGAGTGATGGATACACAGAGGAGGCAGGCTGGCAGCGCTGCGTGGTGCTGTGCAGAATGACACCTATTATTTCACAGCCAGCAGGGAGGGGCAGGACCGGAGCGCCAGTGATGCTCTGACCCCGCCCCATGCAGCTTGAATGCTCGGGACTCGAAGGAAGGGATGTAGAGAGGCCACAGTGTAGGAGTATCAGGGATGTAGTGGGGTCACAATACAAGGGGTATCTTATGGTATATGGTTACAGTGCTGGGGGGAATATCTAGGGTGTAGAGGGGTCAGAGTGCTGGGGGGACATCAGGGGTGTAGAGGGGTCAGAGTGCTGGGGGGGGATATATGGGGTGTAGAGGGGTCCGAGTGCTGGGGGGATATCTGGCATGTAGAGGGGTCAGAGTGCTGGGGGGATATCTGGGGTGTAGAGGGGTCAGAGTGCAGGGGGGATATCTGGGATGTAGAGGGGTCAGAGTGCTGGGGGTTATCTGGGGTGTAGAGGGGTTCGAGTGCTGGGGGGATATCTGGGATGTAGAGGGGTCAGAGTGCTGGGGGGATATATGGGGTGTAGAGGGGTCAGAGTGCAGGGGGGATATCTGGGATGTAGAGGGGCTCAGAGTGCTGGGGGGATATCTGGGGTGTAGAGGGGTCAGAGTGCAGGGGGGATATCTGGGATGTAGAGGGGTCAGAGTGCTGGGGGGATATCTGGGGTGTAGAGGGGTCAGAGTGCTGGGGGGATATCTGGGGTGTAGAGGGGTCAGAGTGCAGGGGGGATATCTGGGATGTAGAGGGGTCAGAGTGCTGGGGGTTATCTGGGGTGTAGAGGGGTTCGAGTGCTGGGGGGATATCTGGGGTGTAGAGGGGTCAGAGTGCAGGGGGGATATCTGGGATGTAGAGGGGCTCGAGTGCTGGGGGGATATCTGGGGTGTAGAGGGGTCAGAGTGCAGGGGGGATATCTGGGATGTAGAGGGGTCAGAGTGCTGGGGGGATATCTGGGGTGTAGAGGGGTTCGAGTGCTGGGGGGATATCTGGGATGTAGAGGGGTCAGAGTGCTGGGGGGATATCTGGGATGTAGAGGGGTCAGAGTGCTGGGGGGATATATGGGGTGTAGAGGGGTCAGAGTGCTGGGGGGATATATGGGGTGTAGAGGGGTCAGAGTGCTGGGGGGATATCTGGGAGATGTAGAGGGGTCAGAGTGCTGGGGGGATATCTGGGAGATGTAGAGGGGTCAGAGTGCTGGGGGATATCTGGGGTGTAGAGGGGTCAGAGTGCTGGGGGGATATCTGGGGTGTAGAGGGGTCCGAGTGCTGGGGGGATATCTGGGGTGTAGAGGGGTCCGAGTGCTGCTGGGAATTCTGGGGTGTAGAGGGGTCAGAGTGCTGGGGGGGATATCTGGGATGTAGAGGGGTCAGAGTGCTGGGGGGATATCTGGGGTGTAGAGGGGTCAGAGTGCTGGGGGGATATCTGGGGCGTAGAGGGGCCATAATGCTGGGGAGGCATCAATCTAGCAGATATATTATATGCACAGGACAGCTTTGTTACTTTATGTATGTAGTATTTCCCCACTGTTTCTTTGCTGTACAGAATGACTGTTCATGTAGTTAATGCGGAGCTCCACTCAAAAGGGAAAGCTCAGCTTGTCTGCCTCCTACCTTCTTGATGTCTGTTTACCTGCACTGTCTCCATTGTAGGGGCCCCAGAGAATTACTTTGCCCAGGGGCCCATGATGCTATTAAGACAGCCCTGCTTGCGAGTTGTGCTGAGTCCTTATAGAGTGTTGTAAATACCATGTCTGCTTTTTTTTGCATTGATATATGGCTGATATGTACGTACGCTCCCATCATGGACCTCTCTAGCTGTAACTATTACTATTTCCCATATTGATATTGAAATGCAACACTGAGTTCTATATCCGGTTTTGCGCCCTTGGAATTTGTTTTGTATCTGCACAATGCAATAAATAAATACAAAATTAAAAAAACTGACCCTTCGCAGCAGGACTCCCCTTGCATTGTATGTAGGTCACTACCGTCAATGTATGTAGGTCAGGTAGGTCAGTGTATGTAGGTCACTACCGTTAGTGTAGGCAGGTCAGTGTATGTAGGTCAGTGTATGTAAGTCACTACCGTCAGTGTATGTAGGTCACTACCGTCAGTGCATGTAGGTCAGTAAATAATTCATTTGGACCAGCCTGGACCAAAAAGAAAAAGTTAAACAACTTGGAAATGAGCTGTAAGCACCCAGTAGGAAGGGCATTAAGTTAAAGGCATGCCATTAAAAAATTGAAATTGACCAGAAGTCCAATCTCATCTTGAATAGGATTATTTGTACACTTACCTAGGGGAATGTTGCCCAAAGTCTCCCTACTTTTATTCTGTACTCCAGTTAAGTCAATCTTTTGGAGCTTTACATGCTAATGAGTCCAACTACTCCTATACTAATGAGCTCCAGAGGAAGAAAGAGTACCATTCATGAGTCTGGGTTTTGTTCAGAGGATGCTGAGTAATGCTTTAGCCGCTCCTCCCACACCTTATACCTATATGAACCAGATACATTTTTGCATTTCATCTATGCGCCTATAGGTTCTACAAAAATGTGTACTTACCGTATTTATCGGCGTATAACACGCACAGGCGTATAACACGCACCCTAACTTTAAGAGGGAGGTTTCAGGAAAAAAACTTTCCACAGCCCCCTGTGTATAACACGCAGGCACAGTTTACCCTCTATTTTCAGGGTAAAAAAGTGAGTGTTATACGCCAATAAATACAGTACATATGATCACCCAAAAGAACCCAATGTGTGAGCCGCTCAGGCTTCAGGAGGGGTGCAAGTCCTCGTAATCCACTGCTATGAGTGCTGGCTTGGGAGGGAGCTCGTCCCGACTCCTACCATCACTGAGTATGAAAGAAAGTCTCCCTGAAGCCTCGCATCGGAACGATCCCATCAGTTGGTAGGTCGTGGCAACCTCAGCCTGGGCTCCAAGCAGGTGACGCCTGCTTGGAGCCCAGGCTGAGGTTGCCACACACTACCAACTGATGGGATCGTTCTGATGTGCGGCTACAGGGAGACTTTCTTTCATACTTCCTTATGATAACACATTAAAATGTATAAGACAAACATCTAGTGGAGATAAGCATGTACTTTTTTTTTCTGTTTAAATCTACAGAAAAATAATGTTTCTGGTATAAGACACTGCAAAAACACTTATAAAGTGTAATCTAATAATGAAAGAACCAAAAGAAATAAAAAAAAAAGGTTTGCATATGAATAGTGAAGCCTCGTACACACGATCGGATATCCTATGGATTCTAATCCGATGGTTTTGTCCATCGGAAATCCGATGAAGCTGACTTCCATCAGTCTTGCCTACACACCATCAGTCAAAAAACCGACCGTTCCAAACGCGGTGACGTAAAACACTCCGATGAGCCGAGAAAAATTAAGTTTAATGCTTCTGAGCATGCGTCGACTTGATACTGAGCATGCATGGGTTTTTTATCCGATGGACTTGCCCATAGACGATCGGAATTTGCTATCGTTTTTTGATCCATCGGAAAAATTTAAAACATGTTCTATTTTTTAAAACCGATGGAAAAAAGACCGATGGGTCCCATACACGATCGGTTTGTCCGATGAAAAAAGTCCATCGGACTGTTTTCATCGGTCAAACCGATCGTGTGTACAGGGCTTTACAGAAAAAACGGGGTAACATAGGAAATGTGGGTAGTAATGACAAGCAATGCAATACATTCCGCACTGGATGCATGCAAATAGACAGGAAAGGGGCTGCAAAGAGGCTGAGGGGAGCCAACAGCACTGGGATGCAAAAAGGGGAAAAAAAGGGAAAAAAAAAAAAAGGAAAAATATAAATTATTTGATACACAGTATTCTATCAAACTAAATATAATCTAGTTAGGGTTTAGATCTACTTTAATATTAATTTGACTGGAATGCACCTTTAATTGTTCAGGAAGTTAGACAAATTGTTGGGCAAATAAGCTAAGCATTTTTAAAAGATGTATCTAGGCAAATAAGTTAAATATTATTCGATCTTGGTTACTTAGCACATATGTAAACCAGAATTGGATTGAATGACACATAAAATATTGTAAATAACCTGTTCTCTTGCTTGTCTGGGAAGTATTGTTTCGTTGGCTATTGTCGGATTATAGTCACCTTAGGGAAATTGATGTGCGTTGACTGTTGCGAAAACATTTTGCTGATGGTTTAAACAAACAGAATATGGCTTTGCCAACAGGAATATCCTGTTTGTGGCCGACCATTCGTTTGCAGAGTTGACTGCACAAACTATTCTCAACCTCCTGATAAGTAGCTTGGAGTTCAAAATATAGCTGCCTGGAACTCTAAACAAACACATTGTATATTGATAGGAAGATATGCCTCAAATTAGCCGTAGCAAAAGCAATCATTACTCTTTGAAGTTTATTTTGTCTCAGTGAAGTCTGGTGTTTGATTTCTCTGTGCAAATGACGAAAAAGGAAAATCTAGCTAACCACAATTATGTTCACAAGGAGAACTGTGAGCTGAGGAATAACACCAAATCCTAAGGACAAACAATGTCATTTCAGTGCAGTGGGAATTTCTATATTTCATTCACAGGCATCTTAAATTCATGAAATTATTTGTGCATGAGATTTGAGAAATGACACATCCACATATTATCGGTATTAGGCCCCTTTCACACGGACGGCAAAATTGCCACAGTGTTTTTGTTCTGTGAAATTCAAGGCTTCAGGCACTGCGATTAGCTGCATTTGTACATTGCGATTAGCTGCGTTTAGATGTGGCTGCGTTTAGCTGCGGTTGACCATTATTGTCATCTCCATAGCAACTGTTTTCATTTTGATGTGCTTCCTGTTGTTTTTTTCTTTTGTTCACGCTGCTATCCGCAGTTGACACAAAAGACTGCGATTACCTGCGGTTATGTGCATATAGCTGCGCTACGTCTGGACGCATTCAATTCTATTTTTTTATTCGCACCAAACCGCATGTAACGAGATCGCAGCTAAATGCTGTGTGTGAATGGGGCAATAGGAAAGTTTTTTTTTGTGTGCTTTTAGCTGCGGGAGAAAACTAGAAAATCCGCAGCTAAAAGCACTATTCTATCTGTCCGTGTGAAAGGGGCCTTAAAGGTAAAGTTAAGGATGTGGAAAAAAAAATGTAACTTCTTTCCCGCTGTTCAATGAGGTACACTGGAAAACGTTCTATATGAAAATGTATAATGTAACAAATATATCTCTTTATAGATTTTAATTATGTCCTCACCGGTCTCCAGTGGCGGCCAATAGAAATGTATTAGGGGGGCGGCAAAGAGTATGCCACAACAAACACCCCCTCCCCGGTCAGTCTGTAGCACATACCCCATCACCGGCGGCTTCCCCTGCTCGGCTGCGGCCTCCCATTCTCCTGCTCTCCATGAGTCTATGAGGGTTCCCTCCCTCCTCTTCAGCGGCCAATCGGGAGTCTTCTCTTTTCGGGCAATTGGAAAAACGTGTCGCACACCCACTTCTGATTGGCCGGATTGAGGATCAGTGTTTCAACAGTGAATATTTATTTGCTGTTGTAACACACCATGGTGGGATAGAAGCGCATTCTCTGCGATCCAAGCCCACACTATTTTGAAGCCTATTAGAGCCTCTGGCTCTAATCAGATGCTTAAAAAATACTGCCAGCTGTAATTCATGCACCCGGTGTCCTGAAAGGGGCCGTACACATGAATAGGGGGTGGCCTCTGCATTTTTATCCCCCACTATGTCACACCTACAGAGGAATGCCCCGCCCCCTAATTATATTAAGACTCCGCTCACAGACAAAAAAGTGTCCCAATTTTTTTTTTTACAATGTTGGCAACTATGCAACTGCCAGCAGTGCGAACCCAACATCTTGATGTCAATGATGATGACAGAGGTCCTCCCCTCCCTAGTAAGACCAGTCTGTGTGAGGAGGAGGAGTCACATTGACTCTGGTATGCCCAGGCTGGTCCTCCCCAGAGTATGTGAGTTCTGCAGAGTGTGGATAGAGTGACACAATGATGCTGAGCATCACTGTGTCACTCTCTCACCACATCTCTCAGCTCACGCATCACTGACTCATGTGTCACTCAGGATGATCCAATGATTCCATGGGCTCTGGTAAGGCTGCATTTAACCACTTGCCAACCAGGCCAATTCTGACATTTCTCTCCTACATGTAAAAATCATTTTTTTTTGCTAGAAAATTACATAGAACCCCCAAACATTATATATGTTTTTTTAGCAGAGACGCTAGAGCACGGTATTTGCGCAGCAATTTTTCAAACGTGTTTTTTTTTTTTTTAATAAAACAGTTTCATGCTTTAAAAAAAACGAAACAGTAAAGTTAGCCCAATTTTTTGCATAATGTGAAAGATGAAGTTACACCGAGTAAATAGATACCCAACATGTCACGCTTCAAAATGGCACACGCTCGTGGAATGGCTCCAAACTTCGGTACTTAAAAATGCCCATAGGCGACGCTTTAATTCTTTTTACTGGTTACATGTTTTGAGTTACAGAGGAGGTTTAGGGCTAGAATTATTGCTCTCGCTCTAACGTTCACGGCGACACCTCACATGTGTGGTTTGAACACCATTTTCATATGTGTGCGGGACTTACGTATGCGTTCACTTCTGCGTGCGAGCTCACGGGGACCGGGGAGCTTTAACCACCCGGACCATTTTTGCAGCTAAAGGACCAGGCCACTTTTTGCGATTCGGCACTGCGTCGCTTTAACTGACAATTGCGCGGTCGTGCGACGTGGCTCCCAAACAAAATTGACGTCCTTTTTTCCCACAAATAGAGCTTTCTTTTGGTGGTATTTGATCACCTCTGCGTTTTTTGTTTTTTGCGCTATAAACAAAAATAGAGCGACAATTTTTAAAAAAATTCAATATTTTTAACTTTTTGCTATAATAAATATCCCCCAAAAATATATATCAAAAAATTTTTTTCCTCAGTTTATACTATATATTTTTGGTAAAAAAAATCGCAATAAGCGTTTATTAATCGGTTTGCGTGAAAGTTATAGCGCCTACAAAATAGGGGATAGTTTTATGGCATTTTTATTAATAACTTTTTTTTTACTAGTTATGGGGGCGATCAGCGATTTGTATCGTGACTGTGACATTATGGCGGACAGATCAGACACTTTTGACATTATTTTGGGGCCATTGTCATTTTTACAGCGAAAAGTGCTATAAAAGTGCTATAAAAATGCACTGATTACTGTGAAAATGACACTGGCAGTGAAGGGGTTAACCTGCAGGGGGCGTTGAAGGGGTTAAGCGTTTTCTAGGGAGTGATTACTACTGTTAGGGGGCGTGGCTTGCCGTGTGACGTCACTGATCGTCGTTACCTATGACAGGGAACAGACGATCAGTGGCAGTCACACTAGGAAGAACGGAGAAAGGTTTGTTTATCTTACCTCTCCCCGTTCTTCAGCTCTGTGAACCGATCGCGGGACACCGCGGGTGCAGTCACGGAGCACAGGACCAGGTCACGAGCGCACCGCCGCCGCACTCGCGACCCACAGCTGGGCTCTTAAAGGCGACGTAGAGGTACGTGCTTGTGCCCAGCTGTGCCATTCTGCCGATGTATATCGGCGTGAAGGGGTCCTTAAGCGGTTAAAAAAATATATATATATATATAGGTAATTTTACCTAAAAAAAAAATTAGTTTGACACTTTAAAAAAAAATAATAATCATTTTGATCACATTTATTCCTATTACACGAATGTAAACATCCCTTGTAATAGGAATATGGCATGACAGGACCTCTTTACAGTGATATATGGGGTCAATAAGACCCCATATCTCACCTCTAGGCTGGGAAGCCTAAAAAACAAACAAAAAAAAAACGATCACGGCTTCCCAGCCGAGGCGGCGCCGTTTTTTTGAATGCAGAGGCCGGGCGTGACGTCATAACATCGCGCCTGGCCTCCGACGATCATAGAGACTCCGGCGACCATCTGGTCCGCCGGAAATCTCTATGGTCAACATCCGGGGCGGATCCGTTCTCCGACTCACTGATCGCAGCAAGTCAATAGAAGCACTGGAGGGTGGCGGGGGGGGGGGACATAATGATCATTCTTATGGTGTAGGGAATCGTCGGCTGAAAAAGCCGATATCTGAATGATGCCTGTAGCTTTAGGCATCATTCAGATATCCCCCAACAAAGTCGAGGACGTCATATGACTGCCAGCCATTGGCAAGTGGTTAATTGGCACTGATCAGGCTGCATTTAATTGGCACTGGTATAGCTGTATTTAATTGGCACTGGTATAGCTGCACTTAATTGGCACTGGTATAATTGCATTTGGCACTGGCAAAGCTGCATTTAATTGGCACTGGTATAATTGCATTTGGCACTGGTAAAGCTGCATTTAGTTGGCACTGGTATAGCTGCATTTGGCACTGGTAAAGCAGCATTTAAATGGCACTGGTAAAGCTGCATTTCATTGGGGGGGGGGGCGGTGCCGGCTCAAAGCGCCACCTCCCTGAGATGACTTTGCCGCCTCCCTGAAATTTGCTTTTGCAGGTTGGTATGTCTGTAATAATGGTAGGCCATGGCGTTTAACTGATGCTCAATTGGTACTAAGGGGCCCAAAGTGTGCCAAAAAAATATCCCCCACACCAATACACCACCACCAGCCTGAAACCTTGATACAAGGCAAGATGGATCCATGCTTTAATTTTGTTTATGCCAGATTCTGACCCTACCATATGAATTTTGCAGCTGAAATCGAGACTCATCAAACCAGGCAACATTTTTCCAATCTTCTATTGGGCAATTTTGGTGAGCCTGTGTGAATTGTAGCCTCCATTTCCTGTTCTTAGTTGACAGGAGTGGCATCTGGTGTGGTCTTCTGCTTCTGTAGCCCATCTGTTTCAAGGTTCGATCTGTTGTGCATTCAGAAATGGTATTGTACTGCGTACCTTGGTTGTAACGAGTGGTTATTTGAGTTACTGTTGCCTTTCTATCATCTTTAAACAGTCTGCCCATTCTATTCTTGCCTCTGACATCAACAAGGCATTTTCATCCACATAACTGCCACTCACTGGATATTTTCTCTGTTTTGGACCATTCTCTGTAAACTCTAGAGATGGCTGTGTGTGAAAATCCCAGTAGATCAACAGTTTTTGAAATACTCAGACCATCCTGTCTGGCACCAACAATTATGCCACGTTTAAAGTCACTTAAATCCGCTTTCCTCCCCATTGTGATGCTTGGTTTGAAATTCAGCAAGTCGTCTTCACCACGTCTAGATACCTAAATGCATTAAGTTTCTGCCATGTGATTGTCGGATTAGGAATTTGTGTTACCAAGAAGCTGAACAAGCGTACATGATAAACTGGCCGGTGAGTGTAAACTTTAACTTATTTACAGGTAAAAAAAAAAAAAAAACTTTCCGAGATCTTGCAAGATCTTAGTGCAATCTGCTCACATACCTGCAGAACATCTGCAGGTTCTTCACTGGAGCCTTCTGCAAGAGTGAAGATTATGATAACTTGTTGATTGATGAGATCACTCAAATGGCAATGAAGGGAGAGGTTTTTGATTATGGGTGACTTCAACATGCCTGACATTAACTGGAATTCTCAAACTGCTATTACAAGCAGGAGCAGGTATATAATGGAAGCACTGAATGGGGTTTCTCTAAAACAGTTAGTAAAAAGCCCAACCCAAGGTGATCATATTCTAGACCTAGTACTGACAAATGGGGATTGACTGTCTGATGTTGAGGTGGGAGAGAATTTGGGCTCTGGTGATCACCAATGTCTTTGGTTTGATATTTAAACAAGAACTGAAAAATCATATACAAAACCAAAAGATTTTAAAAGGACAAATTTTGCTGAAATTGGGATTTTTTTTTAAAAAGTTGGAGTAAAATGACAGGAGTAAGTAATCAGTGGGCACTATTTTAAAGTCTACCATCCTGGAGGCAACTAGATTATATGTCAGTTAGTAAGAATAAACAGAAGAAAACAACAATATGGTTCACTAAAGAGGTAAGTAGGATAGTAAAGGAAAACAAATAGCATATTGAAGACATACAAACAGGAGGTGTAGTAGACAGAGAGGAGTATAAAAATAGACAAAAGGAGGCCAAACACTTTATCAGTGCTGCCAAAGTACAGAAAGAGGAGGGAATTGCTAAGTCTATTAAAGCGGAGTTCCACCCAAAAGTGGAACTTCCGCTTTAAGTACTCCTCGCCCCCTGACATGCCACAATTGGCATGTCATTTTTTTGGGGGCGGTTGGGTTCCTGTCCCTCTTCCTCCCTTTGATTTCTGGCCACCTAGGCGACTCCTCCTCTCCCCCCTAGGCGGCCCCTCCCTCACGGCAATGTTCTGGGACACGTCACAGGTCCCAGAACATTGCCTGGCCTTTGACTGAGCGCAGCTCGCAGCGCGGCTCGGCACGCGCATGCGCAGTGCACGCCCGGCTGTGAAGTCGCAAACTGTCACAGCCAGGCGCCCACACAATGTTCTTTGCCGTGAAGAAGAGGGGGAGAGAACAGAGGCTTCGGGTGGCCGCATCGCTGGACCGTGGGACAGGTGAGTGTTGGTTTATTGAAGCCTCGTACACACGTCGTTATTTCTTGATGAGATTCTTGGACAAGAAACTTGTCCCGGCCGAGTGTACACACGCTGCTTTCAAAGAACCCGCGGTTCTTTGAATGGAGCGAACGCGGTGACATAATCGACTACGACGAGCGTGCGCTCGTCACATTCGATGCCGTCGCCGCCATCTTGCTACACCCTACCTATGCCTAGGAAGCTACCGCGCATGCGTCAAAGTCATTTCGAGCATGCGCGGGCTTCCCGGAGGACAGGTAAGTGTACACACACACACTTTTCTCGTCGAGAAACCTGCTGACGAGAATCTCGACTAGAAAAAAGAGAGCAGGTTCTCTATTTTTCTCGTCGGGATTCTTGTCGGATTTCTTGACGAGAAACATGATAGCCCGCGTACACACGACCGATTTACTTGGCAAGAAAGCTCTGCCAGCAAGTTTCTTGCTGGTTTTTGCCGAGAAACTCGGTCGTGTGTACGAGGCTTTAAAGTCAGCAGCTATACTTTTTGCAGCTGCTGACTTTTAATAAACTCAAAAACCAGTGGAACTCCGCTTTAAGAAAGGTGATAAAACCTTTTTTAGGTACATTATTGATAGAAGGAAAAAATACAAAGGAATCATTAAAATAAAAACTGGGCACAACACATATTTTAAGGGAGACCAGGATGTAGCAAACCATTAAAACAATTACTTCTGTTCAGTCTTCTCAGAAATAAGTTGCACTAACGACGGTTAATTTCTAGAATTTCTGGAGACAGAGGTACCAGAGGAACTGGCTTGGTTAAAGCTAAAAAAAGCAATGGGCCCTAATAGTATTCATCCCAGAGTTATAATAGATCTTCAAGGTATAGTTGTTGGACAATTAACGGCTCTTTTTAGAGTGTGGTGTAAATGGGGTTCACTCAGAACAGAGACCAGTCACTAATGGGGTACCACAAGGCTCTGTACTGGGTCCTGTTCTTCTGATCTCTTTGTCAAAATCAATGGCACAACTATCAGCCCATCCCCACATGCCAAGGTCCTAAGTGTAGTCCTGGATTCTGAACTTTCCATTAAGCCCCACTTCCACTTCCAATCACTGTCCAAATCTTGCCACCTCAACCTCTGCAACATCTCCAAAATACGCCCCTTTCTAACCAATGACACAACAAAGCTCTTAATTCACTCCCTGGTCATCTCTCGTCTTGACTACTGCTACTCTCTTCTCATTGGCTTACCTCTACGTAGGCTACTTCAATCCATCATGAATGCTGTTGCCAGACTTATCCACCTTACCAATCGCTCAGTGTTTGCTACTCCTCTCTGTCAATCCCTCCACTGGCTTCCGCTCACCCAACAAATTAAATTCAAAATGCTAACAACTACTTACAAAGCCATCCACAATTTAGCTCCCAGCTACATCACTAGCCTTGTCTCAAAATACCAACCTAATCGTTTCATTTTGTTCCTCTTAAGACATCCTGCTCTCTAACTCCCTCATCACCTCCTCCCATGCTCGTCTCCAGGACTTTACTAGAGCCTCTCCAATCCTATGGAACTCCTTACCTCAATCTGTCCGATTATCATCTACTCTTTTAGCTTTTAGACGATCCCTGAAAACCCTCCTCTTCAGAGAAGTCTATCCTACCCACACCTAACAACTGTAATTTCATTTTCTCCATCAGTTCATCCCCAAAGTTATTACCTTTTGTTTCACTTGACCCTCCCTTCTGGATTGTAAGTTCTAACAAGCAGGGCCCTCTGATTCCTGTATTTTATTGTATTGTAACTGTACTGTCTGCCCTAACGTTGTAAAGTGCTACACAAACTGTTGGCAATATATAAATCCTGTATAATCATAATAATAATATTTAAAGAGGAACTGCAGTCTGCTCACATCATTTGTAATAAAAACATCTTTGCCATTCTGAAGCTTCCCTACAACCACTTTGCATATTATTTTATATATACTGTGATTCTGTACTTGCCAAATATGCTGCAGAAATCTCCCTCCACTGAGTCTGGCTGTAACCAGGCAGTGGGAAAAGCAAATAGAATTCTATGATGCATCACTAGATGGATCACCAACAGGAGGAAGGAGGTTCTGATTTTCCTATATAGATCTTTAGTGAGACCTCATTTAGAATACTGTGTCCAGTTCTGCAGACCTCACTTACAAAAAGATAATAATAAGATAGAACGAGTCCAGAGACTGGTAACAAAAATGGTGAAAGGTGTGGGGGATAAAACATATTGAGAGCGACTTCAGGAACTTAATATGTACAGTCTGGAGGAAAGAAGGGAAAGGGGAGACATGACTGAAACCTTTAAATACATCAAGGGGGTGAATACGGTTCAGGAAGACAGTCTTTTCAATATTAAACCAAAATCAAGAACATGGGGACATGACCTCAAACTAACTGGAGGAAAGTTCAAAAGGAATCTTAGAAAGTATTATTTTACTTAAAGGGAGGTCGATGATTGGAATAAACTACCAACAGAGGTAGTGAGACAGTCAACAGTAAATGGCTTCAAACATGCTTGGGATAAACAAAGATCTATAGTCAGACAACAGGGTTAATTAAAAAAATACAAAAAAACAAACAAAATAAATAAATAAAATGGGTAGA
Organism: Rana muscosa; assembly: GCA_029206835.1. Lineage (NCBI taxonomy): Eukaryota > Metazoa > Chordata > Amphibia > Anura > Ranidae > Rana > Rana muscosa. The sequence continues at coordinate 689,714,651 of CM055116.1, forward strand.
CTCGATGGACTACTCATGCCGCGTACACAAGATGGGAAATTCCGACAAGAAAAGTCAGATGTGAGCTTTTGGTCGGAAATTCCGACCGTGTGTATGCTCCATCGGACTTTTGCTGTTGGAATTTCCGCCAACAAAAAATTGACAGCAGGTTCTCTATTTTTCCGACGGAAAAAGTTCCTATCGGAAATTCCGATCGTCTGTAGCAATTCCGACACGCAAAATTCCTACGCATGCTCGGAAACAATTTGACGCATGCTCGGAAGCATTGAACTTCATTTTCTTGGCTCGTTGTAGTGTGGTACGTCACCGCGTTCTTAACGGTCGAAAGTTCAGAGAATGTTTGTGTGACCGTGTGTATACAAGCCAAGCTTGAGCGGAATTCCGATCGTGTGTATGCGGCATCAGTCTTTTTCTGCTGTCACTTTTCTGTTTCTATGTATCGGTATCACAGGATGCCTCAGTCTCCCACAGATCAGCCCTGATGGTTAGTGCTTGCACAGTTCTATACATGCCCCCTCCCACCCCAACATTAGATATTGCTGAGAACTGTCAGCAGTATTGTGGGTCGACGTGGCATATGATGATGGTGGGACCCAAGGTTTACGTTAGTATTACCTTAGGTTTTTTTTTAGTTTTTTTTATCACTGCTTTTTAGGCTTAAAGGGGTTGTAAAGGTTTGTTTTTTATTTTCTAAATAGGTTCCTTTAAGCTAGTGCATTGTTGGTTCACTTACCTTTTCCTTAGATTTCCCTTCTAAATATTTTTTTTCTTTGTTGTCTTTGTGTGAATATCTCACTTCCTGTTCCTCCTCAGTAAGCTGTTCTGGCTGACTAAACACCGCTCGGATGATGGTGTGAAGTTTACTGAGGAGAAACAGGAAGTGAGAAATTCAGACAAAGAAAACAAACCTTTAGCAGGTAAATCAAAGGAAAAGGTAAGTGAACCAACAATGCACTAGCTTAAAGGAACCTATTTCGAAAATAAAAAACAAACCTTTACAACCCCTTTAAGGCATTGTAAAGTCCAAAATAAATATATACACTGAGTAAAATAATCCCCTTTATGAGGTCATGATTTGTGGATTAGTTCTTAGCAGATGGGCAATATATAGGCATTTATTTATTTATACTGTCCTAGCCATTTAAGATACTACCAGTTGCTTGGTAACAAAACTTCGATGTGTAAAAAGAAAATAGTATGGCATCTTTTTGTCTTTAAAACCTTGTATGTTGACACAGTGGATTTTATAGCACGTCACACAGCACAGGTGTGCTCTCTGTTCCTTAAACAAACGGAACCTTTCATACAATGGAAAGCTGCAATGGTTAAGTGGACATTAAATGGTGCAGGTGAGAAAAAATGTGTTTAACAAGAAGTAAATAGCGTGTGATTGGTTCCTTGAAATAAATGACCTGTTGCCCTATTATAGTCTGAAGTAACAAATGTGTAACATTTTTTTTTTTTGTAGGTTTACCTTGGCTAAAACAGGTAACATTAGATATGTTATCCTGAACGATGAGTGCCAACAATGCTATGTGAAAGAAATAAATTCTAATTGTGTCAACATTTACTTACTTGATTGTAGGTTTAAACTGATATTTGAACCCTTCCTGCTAGAGCTACATCCCAAATTAAACTTACAATGAATTGATGAAGTTCACCTTGGGGTATATAAAAGGAAATGTACACAGGAAAGCATAAATATACGTGCAGAAAAAAGTGAACGTATACAGTATGTGTACTAGATACTTACTTACTCCGCGTATGTGTACTAGATACTTACTTAAAGCCGCGTACACACGATAGGTTTTACTGATGAAAACAGTCCGATGGACTTTTTTCATCAGACAAACCGATCGTGTATGGGCCCCATCGGTCTTTTTTCCATCAAAAAACCTATAGCAAATTACTATCGTCTATGGGCAAGTCCATCAGATAAAAAACCCACGCATGCTCAGAATCAAGTCGACGCATGCTCAGAAGCATTGAACTTCATTTTTCTCGGCTCATCGGAGTGTTTTATGTCACGGCGTTTGGAACGGTCGTTTTTTTGACTGATGGTGTGTAGGCAAGACTGATGGAAGTCAGCTTCATCGGATTTCCGATTAAAAAATCCATCGGTTTAAAAACCATAGGAAATCCGATTGTGTGTACAGGGCTTTATGCCACAATGAAGGGCCTGGTAAATAAATGCCTTTTGACATTGAACTCCTTACCAAAGAACTGTGACCTAAATGCTGCTTTATCATAAAAATCAATCTTTCACATAAAAAAGAGTTTCATTATATTTTCTGTATTTAAAGTGACCCCAACAAAGTAAAAGTGAAAATTGTGCCTATTTAGTTGATCTTGGTTTGTAGAGATGCTTCTCTAAAAGACAGATTCTTCTTCTTCTACGTCATGCTCTAATAGTTCCAGCCCAAGTTCACCAGAATCAAGAGATGATAACATCTTAAAACGGAAGTTTAGGTATCAATATTTTTACATAGCTTGGACCACTGTAAGTATACATATCTCATATCTGGCCTATCCATGTGGAAGCTGGAAATCACTGTAGTAGGCACTGCTACTACAGAGTTTGCCCCCAGCTTCCAGGTCATGTACTGAGCAGCTACCCTGCTTGGACCCTTTGATTGAACAAGATATAGATTGAGATGTCACAACCACCCACAGACACCTTGTCACAATGCAGCCCCCTTCCCCTCTTCTCCTCACACATAAATACAATGCACCACCCTGCCACCTTTTTCCATTCTGTACATGTCTAGTGCAGAGGGGAGTGATGGAGTTGGTGCAGAGGTGAGCAGTAGATGAAAAGGTGCAGAGTTGATCAGTGTATGAGGGGGGACTCTGCAGACTCTGATGTAAGGGAGAGCTCTGGGGACTCTAACATAAGGGATCCTCTGGGAACCCTGATTTAAGAGGGGACACTGAGTACTCTGATGCACAGAGAGGACTCTGATGTAAGGGGGAACACTATGGCCTCTGGTGTAAAAGGGAACTCTGATGTAAGGGGTGCTCTGAGAACCCTGATTTACCTTAGTGTACTCACTCAGAGGCAGGAGAGAGAAGTCACAGACAGGGATGGATGGTGAGCTCACTCACCCCTTGGCAGTCAGCACTTCTTATCCAGATGTATCTAAGGCTGCTGGACTTCAAATTTCCGGCCCCCACTTTCCTTTTCTGAGGCACAGTGTAGGGGATTGGAGTGTGGGCAGACAGAGGGGTAGGGGCGGGAGGAAGAGGTGCAGATCGAGCCCTCTCTCCTCTCCCGTCTGTATGTGGGGGGACTGTTAGAGCTGGTTTTGGGCAGTGTGAAAGAGAGTGTAACAGACATTCTCGGCTTAGACAACTGGAGCCAGTAACCCTGCTAAGAAGCCATACTCCGGTCTGAATAATGTGTCTGGGTTTCAGGCAGTTTGAAACCCGGACACATGATCCCAAACCCGAACTGTCCGGGTTAATCCAGGACAGGTGGCAACCCTAGCTCCAGCTCCAGTCACATAGGAACAGAAGCAAGAGGCTCACAGATGTAACCCTTTACAGCCAGCATCCACCCAGGAGCTCCCTGGGGCTCTCCTGCGACCCACAGCTTAGACTTAAGCCAAGTAATGGACTCTCACCTTTGCATGGTATGCCTAGGCAGTCACACACACTCTAGTTAGGGATGCATGCATTAAACTGTGTTTGCACTTAACCTGTTATTAATATTATTATTATTGTACAGGATTAATATAGCACCAACAGTCTGGTCAGCACTTTACAATGTTGAGCAGGGCCGCTTATAAGACAGTACAACCCACCCCCGCTCCAACTTGCTTACCATTGTGTATAAATATATTTTCCTGGGCCCCATCAGGTCAACAGAGGGACCCAGAAGGTGATAGCAGAGTAGGGACTTTATTTCCAGTTTCGGGGTGCCTGGGCACCATATCCATGCTGCACGCTGCACGAGATAAATAGTTCTGGCCGCGGCGCGCCCACTGCCTACTATGTCTGGTGGAGTGATTCATTTATACACCGTTCTCCCTCAGTAACTAAAGGCGGTGAACTGAGAGAGAGACTAATAAGAGATGGCTGAGAGGGCTCGGCAGGGATTTTCCAGGTAGCGGGTGGCGGTGCACAGACAAGCGGTGCACACACTGCACACAGTGACACTGTCAGGAAGGTACAGCTCCCAGACTTTCCGACTGTGTGCATATGATCATTATCATTATGATGATCACAGCTGTGATGGCAATGTTTACCTACCTCACTTATCGCCTAAATATACATAAAATAAGTGATTAAAACCTTTTGTCTATATAAGAATCAACCAATGCGGTTGCAGCTATTACAGATAGAATTAAAACCGAATGATAACTGTGCGAAAAGAATAACAATCAAATTTATTTATACAGAAAAGAAACGTTAGAACAATCAGATTTTGCCAAATATAATGTAGTGATGTTACAAATACAGTGTTGCCAGTGGACAAAGATAATTAATACAAAAATAATATATTGTTACAATGGACATACAAATGCTATCAGTGTATTAAGACAAATCCTAGGACAGAAAAAGTTAGAGAAAAGAAAGGAGAAATAAGATACTATGGATACGTTACACAGACAGACCTTACATGACCATGCTTTATCAAGACCATGAGGCTAAGAGAGGGCGCATCAATGGAAGCTTTGATTTTTATGTTCCCTCTCTACCCATCCCCACCAATCACACAAATGGACTACTTTAATTGGTTCAGAGTTGCATCAAATTCTGATTGGCTGTACCTGAAGCCTAGTTGGCCATCATGCTTCTCACATAAGCATTAGACTCTCTTCGGTGTCTCTCTGTCTACCATGTTTATGGTTGTTAGGTAAGCAACCCTCTTTGATCCTACCATAACCAGTTCCGCTGATCTGGCTATCTCTATAAACAATAGGGTAACTTAGTTATCACCTGACTGTTGAAGACATCAAACAGCTTTTGAGAAACAGGAAAAAGAAGTACTGTGAGCCAGGCCCATATCTCATCATATCTAGAGTTGAGCGGACACCTGGATGTTCGGGTTCGATGGGTTCGGCCGAACGTCGCAAAAAAGTTCGAGTTCGGGACCCGAACTTGACCCGAACTTGACCCCGAACCCCATTGAAGTCAATGGGGACCCAAACTTTTGAGGAATAAAATAGCTCTAAAAAAGTAATGGAAAGGGCTAGAGGGCTGCAAATGGCAGCAAAATGTTATTAAGAGCATGGCAAGTGCTCTGCAAACAAATGTGGATAGGAAAATAACTTAAAATAATATAAAATACATAGTCAGGTGGACCTTGCCACAGATGGCCTTGCACAGTGCACACCTGATTTTGTCCCCCACTTGGTTGTGCAGGGAAGGGATGGCTCGCCTGGAAAAGTAGTTGCGGCTGGGCACGACGTACTGTGGGACAGCCAATGCCATCAGGCTTTTAAAACTCTGCGTCTCCACCAGACGGAATGACAGCATTTCAAAGGCCAGGAATTTTGAAATGCTGGCATTCAGGGCCAGGGATCGCGGGTGGGTAGGGGGGTACTTCCTCTTCCGCTCCAGTGTTTGGGAGATAGAGAGCTGAACGCTTCCATCGGACATTGTGGAGATGGTTGGTGACCCAGGTTTTTTATTTTTGCCCCTAAATGTTTTTTTTGGGGAATAGCAGAATGAAACAACAGTATCTAAAGTGTGTATCTCACACGTACAGATATGCAGAAAACGTTGGCAAAAAATTGTTTTAGTTTTTTTTGAATAGCAGAATAAAACAACAGTATCTAAAGTGTGTATCTCACTAAATATAGATATGCAGGAAACGCAGCAAAATATATATTTTTTGCCCTAAATGGGTGTTTTTAGGATAGCAGAATAGACCAACAGTATCTAAAGGGTGTATCTCACAGTAACATATGCAGTGCTGGTGCACTAAGCTTGCATAAAATGCCCGCTGACGCCAACCTAACTAACAGATGGATAAAAGTTATCTTTTTTCTCTGGCACTGGGCTCAGGGCAGGGTAAAAAGATTGTGCACTGCACCCACACAACAAAATCAAGGTAGATCGCTGAGTAATTTGATTTCTGAATCAGGACTCCTATCTAATTCTCTCCCTCAAAGCAGCAGCAGCAACCTTTCCCTACACTATCTAAAGCAGAGTGAAGTGCTGTGCTATGTGCCTCTAGCTTATATAGAGGCTGGGTCACATGCTGCACTGGCCAATCACAGCCATGCCATTAGTAGGCATGGCTGTGATGGCTTCTAAGGGCACACAAGTTAAACAAATGTTGATTGGCTACCCTGCAGCTTTTTAAAATGCGGCATTACATTGCCGAACACCTAACTCGAACTTGAACATACAGTAAATTGTTCGGGTTTGGGTCCGGGTACCAAAAACCCAAAAGTCCGGTACGAACCCGAACTTTACAGTTCGGGTTCGCTCAAACCTAATCACATCTTAAAATATATTATGTACATCATCTTCCTGTAAAAACATATATATATATATATTGTGACAGCAGGAAGGTAAAGTCACCTGGTTGCATCCAGGGGGGTAGGTATATTTCTCCCAGATTCAGGCTTTATGCCGACTTATACAACTAGGGAGAGAGTTGATGAAGCCCAGCTGAGGCTAGTGGGCTCATGGATGATTCATACCTCTAGGGAGAGTGCTGGGCGTCGTGCAGGCAGGGAGTTGATGAGACCAGCTGAAGCTTGTCAGCTCGTTTAAGGCCTCTATAAAAACTCCCAGCTTCATTAGGTGTTTGCTCATGCCTGGAACCAGACCTGTGTGGACTGTCTAGGGAGAGTGAACCCCTGTGCGGTGAGACAAAGCCTGTGTGGCTATTTGTTTGGACATTTACTAAACCAGGGACTTAGGGACTAGGACAGCACCAGGCTGATCCCAGTTGTTAGTTAGGAAACCTGCATGTTTAGTCAGAGGTCAAGCTGACCAGGGTTTATTTTGTTTATGTTTCTTTTTGCTTTGCTGTGTTTTTTGTCACTGTAAATAGAGAAATAAACTGCACCTTTTTGATCTTGAAAACCACAACCTCCGTCTGCTGGGCCTGTTTTTGTGTGGGGAGCCCAACCAGGGGGTCACACACACCCGCTACCGAGTTAACCCCCTCACAGTTGGTGGAGAACCAGTGGCAGTTTTTTTTTAAGCCAGCATGGAGGAGATACTGAAACAGCTGGCTCTAGCAAATGCCAATCAACAGCAGACAAATGCAGGCTTGCAAAAGAGCTTCGCAGCCCAGCAACAAGCCCAGCAGCAATCTGAGGCCCGCTTCATAGACCTGTTGCAGAAGCAAGAGCAGAGACTACAACAACAGATGGAAGCAGTAATGCAGCAACGTCCGCAGACCAGTGAGGAAAGCCGTCCCACTAATACCGCGTCCTTTGGGGTGAGTCGTTTATTGACAAAAATGACTGGAGAGGATGATCCAGAGGTATTTTTGACCACATTTGAAAGGACTGCTGAAAGAGAAAAGTGGCCTGAGGAACAGTGGGCTGGACTGGTGGCTCCTCTGTTAACTGGTGAATCGCAGAAAGCTTACTATGACCTAGAGCCTGACCAAGCAAAAGACTATGTGATGCTAAAAGCTGAAATATTGGCAAGGCTGGGTGTCACCCTGGCTGTCCGGGCTCAGCGTGTGCATAACTGGACTTTCCAGCTTGGAAAACCCCCCAGGTCTCAAATGTATGATCTCATTCACCTGAGCAGGAAGTGGCTACAGCCAGAGACTTTGTCCGCACCGGAGATTGTGGAACGTGTTGTGATGGATCGTTTCTTGAGAGCTCTTCCTACCGCCATTCAAAAGTGGGTAAGCCATGGAGACCCAGAAACGGCCGGTAAACTTGTGGATCGTGTAGAGAGATACTTGGCTGCAGAGAACCTGACGGCCTCTTCCAGAGACTCTCGGACTTTCCACCCTAAGACCAGACCATCCCCAGGGGCGGATAAGATGATTCCAAGGGGTGAGGGTGGAGAGAGTGAGAGGGTGGGAGCTCTGCCCAGGGTTTGGCGAGAACAGCCTGGGAAGTCAGGGACTCAAGAGGCAGCCAAATGGATTGTTTGCTACCGCTGCCGGCAAGCGGGACATATTGCAGCAAATTGCCCGGTTGTGGAGGAACCCATGCAATGTGACTTTCTGACGGACAGACGTCAGTCGCTGTGTGCGACAGTCGCATGCACTGCCATTCGGGGAACTGAGAAACATTTATGCAAAATGTGTATTAATGGTAGAAATGTTGTGGTATTACTGGATTCAGGTAGCCTTGTGACCCTGATAAAGGCTGAATTAGTTAAAACAGAGGTCTCTGGGAATAGCAAGGTAGCTGTTATTTGTGTGCATGGGGACACCCGAGAGTATCCAGTGACTACAGTGTGTTTCAAGACCCCCAAAGGTACCCTCTCTCATCCAGTGGGGTTAGTATCTCAATTACCGCATGATGCCATTGTGGGAAGGGATTTTCCGAAGTTCTGGGAACTGTGGGATGATCCTGAGCCCCCCACTGGTGCCCCTATGTACCAGGAAGGTGATAGCCAGAACTCCTCTGAGAGTGGTGAGGACTCTCCAGAATTTCCCTTGTCAGTATTGGCAGGCGAGACTCAAGAAACTGGAGAGGAGCCCACCTCCTCAGACGAAAACCTACCGTCTGTGGAGTTTTCTGATCTTGAGGTTCACAGGGAAAATTTTGCCACAGAACAGTTAAAGGACCCCGCCCAAATAAAGGCACGGGAAAACGTAGTGGAAATAGATGGCGAGTTAGTGAACCCAGATAATACCTGCACTTACCCATACTTCAGCGTAGAGAAGGACCTACTGTATCGGGTGGCAAAAAGGGCAGAAGAAACCTTTGAGCAGCTTGTGGTGCCCAAACCTTACAGGAAGTTGGTGTTGGAGTTGGCCCATGGGCACATTCTTGGAGGTCATCTGGGGACAGAGAAAACCCGAGAGAGGGTATTACAGAGATTCTATTGGCCTGGGGTGATGAAGGACATAGAAAATTATTGTTCCTCCTGCCCTGTGTGTCAGAGGTCGGCCCCGATGCCACATTTCCGTAGCCCGCTGGTCCCTCTACCCATCATTGAGGTCCCGTTTGAGAGGATCGCAATGGATTTGGTAGGTCCTATAATCAAGTCCGCTAGGGGGCACCAGTACATATTAGTTATAATGGACTATGCCACCCGTTATCCAGAAGCGATCCCTCTCCGAAATACCTCGGCCAAAACCATAGCCAAAGAGCTATCTCTTGTTTTTAGCCGGGTGGGTATTTGTAAAGAACTGCTTACGGACCAAGGTACCCCTTTTATGTCCCGGGTTATGAAAGAGCTGTGTAAATTGTTCAAAGTGACGCAATTGCGTACGTCTGTGTATCACCCCCAAACCGATGGGCTGGTTGAAAGATTCAACAAAACCCTAAAACAAATGTTGAAGAAAGTGGTGGATAGAGATGGAAAGGATTGGGACTGTCTACTTCCTTATTTGATGTTTGCTATTAGGGAGGTGCCCCAATCCTCTACGGGATTCTTCCCCTTTGAGTTACTGTATGGGAGACACCCAAGAGGGCTGTTGGATATTGCCAAGGAAACTTGGGAAAGTGAGAGTTCTCCCCACAGGAGTGTGATTGAGCATGTCGCCCTGATGCAAGATCGAATTGCACAGGTAATGCCCATCGTGAAGGAACATTTGGCCCAAGCGCAGTTGGCACAGCAGAGAGTGTACAACCGTGGAGCCAAGACCCGTACCTTTTCCCCGGGGGATAGGATATTGGTACTTGTCCCTACGGTTGAAAGTAAATTCCTTGCCAAATGGCAAGGCCCCTACGAGATAATGGAAAAAGTGAGCGAAGTGAATTACAAGGTCAGACAACCAGGAAGGCGAAAGCCCGAACAGATCTATCACGTTAATCTGTTGAAAGCCTGGAGGGATAGAGAGTCCCTAGTCGCAGAAACTTGGTCACCAGCTCAAACTGGTTGCGTGATTCCGGAGGTTGGAATAGCAGCCACCTTGTCACAACCCCAACAACAGGAGGTTAAGGAGTTTGTGCTTCGCAACAAGGAGGTGTTCTCTGAGCTGCCGGGACAAACATTTGGGGTAGAACATGATATTATTACCCCGCCCGGTGAAAGGGTGAAGTTAAAACCCTATCGGATCCCAGAGGCCCGACGGGAGGCAATACGGGAGGAAGTACAGAAAATGCTGAACTTAGGGGTGATAGAGGAGTCCCAAAGTGATTGGTCTAGTCCCATTGTGTTGGTGCCTAAACCGGATGGGAGCTGGCGATTTTGTAACGATTTTCGTCAGTTGAACAAAGTTACAAAATTTGACACCTACCCCATGCCACGTATAGATGAGTTGATCGACCGGCTGGGAACAGCCCGATACATGACGACTCTTGACCTCACAAAAGGGTATTGGCAAATTCCCCTGGCCAAGTCGGCCAAAGAGAAAACCGCATTTGTAACCCCAGACGGGGCGTTCCAATATAAGAGAATGCCGTTCGGGTTACAGAATGCGCCGGCCACATTCCAGCGGAAAATGGACCAGATACTGAGGCCCCATCGGAAGTATGCTGCGGCTTACCTGGATGACGTAATTGTCCATAGCACAGATTGGGCCTCACATCTGCCAAAAGTGCAAGCAGTCCTAGACTCTATCCGGGAAGCGGGGTTTACGGCTAACCCCAAGAAGTGTACCATTGGGCAGGAGGAGGCCAAATATCTTGGGTACACCATTGGCAGGGGAGTAATAAAACCCCAACTCAACAAAGTCGAGGCCATCCAGAGTTGGCCACGTCCCAACAGCAAGAAGCAGGTACGAGCCTTTCTGGGAATCGCGGGTTATTATCGGCGCTTCATTCCCCACTTTGCTTCTAAGGCTGTGCCCCTAACCAACCTGACGAAAGGGAAAGGGTCGGTCATGATTAAATGGACCCCCGAGGCTGAGGCAGCGTTCCAATTCTTGAAACAAGCCTTATGTAGCCAGCCAGTGTTGTACTCACCCGACTTCTCTAAAGACTTTGTCGTACAAAGTGATGCGTCAGATGTGGGGTTAGGAGCAGTATTGTCCCAGGTCTGGAACGGGGAAGAGCACCCAGTCATTTACCTCAGCAGGAAGTTGAAGTCCCATGAGGTAAATTACGCCACGGTTGAAAAGGAGTGTTTAGCGGTGAAGTGGGCTCTAGATTCCCTTCGGTACTATCTGCTAGGTAGGCACTTTGACATGGTTACGGATCACGCTCCGTTAAAGTGGATGGCTCAAAACAAGGAGACAAATAGAAGAGTAAATAGGTGGTTCCTGGCCCTACAGGAATTCAACTTCACAGTAAAGCATCGCCCTGGCGTTCAAATGGGGAATGTGGATGCTTTGTCTCGAGTACATGAATGCCTGATTGCTGGTGTTCCAACCCCAAGGTTAAAACAAGAGGGGGGGGGGTATGTGACAGCAGGAAGGTAAAGTCACCTGGTTGCATCCAGGGGGGTAGGTATATTTCTCCCAGATTCAGGCTTTATGCCGACTTATACAACTAGGGAGAGAGTTGATGAAGCCCAGCTGAGGCTAGTGGGCTCATGGATGATTCATACCTCTAGGGAGAGTGCTGGGCGTCGTGCAGGCAGGGAGTTGATGAGACCAGCTGAAGCTTGTCAGCTCGTTTAAGGCCTCTATAAAAACTCCCAGCTTCATTAGGTGTTTGCTCATGCCTGGAACCAGACCTGTGTGGACTGTCTAGGGAGAGTGAACCCCTGTGCGGTGAGACAAAGCCTGTGTGGCTATTTGTTTGGACATTTACTAAACCAGGGACTTAGGGACTAGGACAGCACCAGGCTGATCCCAGTTGTTAGTTAGGAAACCTGCATGTTTAGTCAGAGGTCAAGCTGACCAGGGTTTATTTTGTTTATGTTTCTTTTTGCTTTGCTGTGTTTTTTGTCACTGTAAATAGAGAAATAAACCGCACCTTTTTGATCTTGAAAACCACAACCTCCGTCTGCTGGGCCTGTTTTTGTGTGGGGAGCCCATCCAGGGGATCACACACACCCGCTGCCGAGCTAACCCCCTCACAATATATATATATATATACACACACACACACATATATACACACACACACATAAATATATATATTGTAAGCTCCTTGAGGGTAGGGACTGATGTGAATGTAAAATGTATATGTAAAGCGCTGTGTAAATTGACGGCGCTATATAAGTACCTAAATAATAATATATAAACACACACACACACACACATAAATATATATATATATATATATATATATATATATATATATATATATATATATACCCACACATACATATACATACATACACACACACATACATCTAACGGGGCATGGTAATTTAATTTGAAAGTCCCCACAATGGTTCCCTTGAAGCCCCTGGATATAAATATGAAGCTCAATATTTCCACATCACAGCACAGCACATACTTTACTGGGTCAGTGTAACATGCTGTTAGGTACGGACTTGCTTAACTTCATGGCAATACTGTGTGTTACAGACTGTAACACTGTAAAGCCATAATGAAGTCAGCACCCAACAGCCATGTGACACTGACCCAGTAAAGTATGTGCTGTGCTGTGATCATCATAATGATAATGATCATAAGCATTAGATGCTAGTTTACACATGTTTGTTTTGTTTTTTTTGTATTTTTGAGGGGTGGGGGCTTTAAGAACTTGCAGCTGTGCCCCCCACTACCACGGCTTCCCTTAAATAACCTTTCAACCAAGCTTTCCAATTAGGTCCGCCTTTTCATGTGGACTTGATGGAATGCTCCATGTAGGTCAATGGGAGTCTGGATGTAAATGGACTTGTGTCCATTTACACCCACCTACCTCCAGGTCTGTGCAGGCCTAGAAAAAAAATGTGTCCTTTTGTATTTTTCCAGACCTAAATATGAAATGTGACAGATCAAAGGTAGCCTGATGTAAATGGACACGAGTGCATTTACATCTGGCTACCCATAGAGACATCACAAGTCCACCCCTGTCTGCTGTGTGGTATATGTGGACACAGACTGAGAAGGCATGGATGTCAAAACACTGAAGCCTAGTACACACGGCCGAGATTCTCATCAGGAAAAAAACAGTCGTTTTTCCTGACGAGATTCTTGACAAGAATCTTGTGCCGGCCGAGTGTACACACACTCCATTCAAAAGAACCGCCGTTCTTTTGAATGGAACGAACGCGGTGACGTCATTGACTACGACGAGCATGGGCTCGTCACATTCGATGCCGTCGCCGCCATCTTGCTACACCCTACCTATGCCTAGGAAGCTACCGCGCATGCGTCAAAGTCATTTCGAGCATGAGCGGGCTTACCGGAGGACCGGTAAGCTTGTTGCCGCATACACACAGTTTTCTCGTCGGGAAACAGGCCGACGTGAATCCCGACGAGAAAATAGAGAGCAGGTTCTCTATTTTTCTCGTTGAGATTCTGGGCAGTTTTCTTGATGAGAAACCTGAAAGCCTCGTACACACGCACGGTTTTCTCGGCAAGAAAGGTCTCCCAGCAGTTTTCTTGTCGTTTATTGCCGAGAAAACCGGTTGTGTGTACGAGGCCTTGACATCTTTCCCATTCGGCTGCAATTCAGCAGGTAATCTGCTCACAAATTCCCTGCTGAGCGGAGTTTCTAACAGACTGGAGAAAGATAAAAATCACTTAAAGACAAAGCTAAAGACCCATACACACGATCAGACAATCAGACTGAAAATACCGCTTTGGAAGCGATTGTGCGATAATCTGATAATCTGATCGTTAGTACACAGCTCATCTGAAATTATCTTTAGAAACCTCTTCTTTTTAAATATCATCCAATAATCTCATTGTGTGTATCAGGCGTTAGTTTTTTTGAATTGAGTGGGTTAAGGGTGTGATCAAGAGCAGGGTTGGGGGGCCCCATTAGGTAGGCTATACGGGGCACCATGATTTCTAACAGCGGCCCTGACGTTAGGGCAAACAGTGCGATTACAATACAATTCAATACAGGAGGAATTAGAGGGCCCTGCTTGTTATGCTGCAGAACTTTCAGTAAAGTATGTTAAAGGGATAGTTCACCTTTACCACAAAACTGCCTATGCAAATCAGGGGCATCTGTGATAAAAGCAAACTCTGCAGCTCTGACTAAAGTTGAATAAAGCCCTTGCTATAGGTGTAGGCCATTTAAATACCCTATAAAACCTGACTGGAATACTTCCAGGACGTTGCTAAGTACTCCCCAGGACATTGCTAAGTGAGGCCTAATCATCACTGCTCACCCCCCCCCCCATCACAGATCACAGGAGTGAGCTCTCAATTGCTGAGCTCAGAGCTACTGCATTAGGGAAGATAAAGAGCATGTGAGGGGGATTGAATCAGAGAAAGAGCTCACTCCTGTGATGGTGGAGGTGAGCAGTGATGACTAGGCCTCACTTAGCAACATCCTGGGAGTACTTAGCAACATCCTGGAAGTATTCCAGTCAGGCTTCATAAGGTATATAAATGGCCTACACCAGGGGCGTCGGGAGGGCGGGGCTTGGGGGGCTCAAAAAGCCCCAAGTCCCAAGCGTGGCCGAGTCCTGCCGAGTGCCATAGCAGGTCCCGCATTCTGGAGCCTGCAACACCTATGATGGACGTCCCACTGGTCCAATGCCGGGACCGGGGGACGTGGGACGTCCATCATAGGCGCTGCAGGCTCCAGAAGGTGGGAATTACAATGCGGTCGCCACGCCACAGCTCGGGCGGGCAGCTCTCATCTCCTCCTCGGCTCTCCTCTTCTCCTCGGCTCCTCCTCTGACGACTGACTGACTGAATGACTGCCTGTTGTGACACCGCACACCACAGCTGAGCTGAGGTAGGTCAGATAGTGTATGTAAATGTCAGTGTATGTAAATGTCAGTGTATGTAAATGTCAGTGTATGTAGGTCAGTGTAGGTAGGTCATTGTAGGTAGGTCAGTGTAGGTATGTGTAGGTAGGTCAGTGTATGTAGGTCACTACTGTCAGTGTATGTAGGTCAGGTAGGTCAGTGTAGGTAGGTCAGTGTATGTAGGTCACTACCATCAGTGTATGTAGGACAGTGTATGTAGGTCACTACCGTCAGTGTAGGTAGGTCAGTGTAGGTAGGTCAGTGTATGTAGGTCCCTACCGTCAGTGTATGTAGGTCAGGTAGGTCAGTGTATGTAGGTCAGGTAGATCATGGCCCAGCCAAAAAAAGCCCACGTCACATACACCACCACCCCCCGTTTCCGGCCTTGGACTTTGGGCTGAATCCCCTCGTCTTTTTGCCACCTAGCAACGCCCCTGGCCTACACCTATAACAAGTTTGTTTTTATCTAAAAACATCCCTTACCTGCATAGGCAGGTTTTTTGTAAAGGTGAACTATCCTTTTAACTGTTTCCTGAGCCTGGTCTGAAGTCACTAAAGGGGTACATGAGTGTCCTGTGGCAGATACACTGCACTGCTTTGAGTCCATGAAGCACAGAGGGGTGTGAAGTAACACCGTTACAAAAAGGGGTTAACTCAACAAAGCAAGGAAACGTAAAGCCATTGCTAAGGGTAACCAAGCACAAGTTATAGACACAAAGCAACCAGTCGTTAGGCTTGGTAACTTATATGACAGGTCCTCTGGTAGTAAAGGGGTCAATGTTCTTGCTCCCTCCCTTTGTGCACAGTGGGACCTCATTCTGTTACTGGGAGTGATGTAACAGAGGTACGCTGGACTGGTGGAGTGGGCATAGGCTTAGTACGTTCCTCCTAATGCAACATTTACCAAGTTACAGTGTGTAATGACACTTTTCAGAGGAACGCTGTATGTTTTACTACAGCTCACCTCTAAGTTTGGGAACTGTCTTAATGTTAGATTCTTCACATGACTGCAGTCCCCAGCTGATCCCAGGCATGGATGAGGGGGCTTAGCATGATACGATACCCCTGTGTGCAGGGCGAGTGACCCTACCCACACTGCCTGCCTTAGCCCCAGAACCATGTGGGCTTACAGTTCAGAGGAGTCGGCAAGGATGCACCAGCTCCGCACTGCCCTCAAGTAGATGAGGGAGGCAGGGGGCTCTATTGTATGTAAGTGTGAGGAAGGGGGCAGGGGGATTCATTATATTTGATAGTTGGGGAGGTAGGGGGCTGCATTATATGTAAGTGCACAAACCCCGCTCTGCATTCCTTAGATTCACCTGCCAACATGCAATCTCTTCCTAAATTCCTCGCCTGTCCCCTTTAGGCCTGCTCCTCTCTTATTCTCCTATATTTCTTTTCACTCTGTTTTCTTCCCTTTACTAGGTTTTGTGGTTACAGCTTCAGCCATCTGGGGCTATGCAGGTAGAGTTCCCTTTTTCTCCTTCTGTTACTGAATTCAGATTGACTCTATCAAAAAGTGGCTTAAGCACCGTCAGGCAGAGTCTTGACAGCAGAAGGTGGAGCTGGAAGATAGTAGGCTTGGACACTCCCAGAAATGTTGGATTCCCATTAATTTTGCAGAGCTTATAAATACAGAAAAATCAAATAATTAAATCATGTTACTCATATATCTATTATGCTTAATGTTTAAAGAAAAAGACATTTAAATAAAAAAGAAGCTCAAAATAGTGTCAGAGTGTAGTCTCAGGGCCCTTTAAACTTACACCCCTTTAAGCTCCTCCCACTGTCAATGTAGTGTGGCCACACCCACTGTTTGCTGCTTCAACTTGCAGTGCCCAGGGGGATCCTTCGGAATCCCTGATACCCCATAATGCCCCCACTATCCTGACTGTAATTTCCACCATCACTGTGCTTATTTTCATAAAAATTTTAATGAAACACAAAACTTATAAAAATACTATATAAAGGAATCTCCTTGTGTTGATGATTGTCAGCTGAATCACCCACCAACTTTTTTGATCTGTAAGGAAAAACAGAGGTGAGAGTGGGTTCTAAACTTTAACATTTCAGTTTTAGCATAATATAGGAATACATTACTTACAGTATGTAGTCTTATAAAGAGCCTCTGTCTCTGTGCCCATTCAGGGCTTACATTAGGGAAATAGTGTCCTTCTTTTTTCTTACATGATGGTGTTTAGGCTTGCAGGGAAATTCCTTTGATACTTAGCTCCCTTTAGTGGCCAAATTCATTTTTTTCTGTTTAAAGAGGAAGTAAACTTCCATACCTGACTTTTACCTATAGACAAGCCTATAATAAGACTTACCTATAGTTAGTGTAGATGCCTCCAAAATCACTGACATCACTGGCACATGCGCTCTGAAGGAACGGCCACCCGTGCCGTTCCTTCCGAGTCCTGTCACCATAAACGGCGGCTCCCGTGCATGCGCGTCATGAAGTCATTGCGGCTCCGGTCAGTCACAGAGCCGGAGCCTCTGAACCTGGAAGCAAGACGGGTGAAGATAGAATCTGCTGCAGCGATGACATTGTGGCACTGGAACAGCTTCGTTTTAAGGTAAGTGTAAATGCCTCCAAAATCACTGACATCACTGGCACATGCGCTCTGAAGTAACTACCAACCGGCTCCGGTCAGTCACAGAGCCAGAGTCTCTGAACCTGGAAGCAAGACGGGTGAAGATAGAATCTGCTGCAGCGATGACATTGCGGCACTGGAACAGCTTTGTTTTAAGGTAAGTTTCACATAATTGTAAGTTTTCACATAATGTGCTAGTATGCGGTGCATACTTGTACATTATGACTTTACCTTGCAGGGGAAAAAAAAAGGGCAGAGGTATACAACTTTAAAATCAATGATTTACATTTGGATAGTACAGGATATAGTATATTTATATATTTCTTTATTTTTTTTTCTTGCATTAAATAAAAAGAAACATTCACTTTCACTGGGTGAATGGCTTTGCAATTTTTTTTATAAAATAAACTCCTTAATGTGGAAAAGGTTGCTGATCCCTATTAGACCTTCAGTACCTACAAATGCATAAAACCATAGCTGGAATAATTGTCTTAACCTTTGTGTATTAAGAATACAGGATATCAAGCTTAGTTAGTTCATACTTATTATCAAATAATTATGTTATATCGTCTTTATTGTTGGTTGTTTTCATAACCTTACACATTTTAATTATAATTGAATTGTGATGTAATTGTACTGTTTGCCCTCATGTAAAGCGCTGCACAAACTGTTAGTGCTATATAGGCTTGTGCAATTAGTTTTGTAACGAATCAAAATTCGTCCGAATTTAGCAACTTTCGGACATTCGGAAGCATTCGAATTTCTGAACAAAGCAATTACGAATAACCGAATCCGAAATAAATTATATCGCAAATAGCGAATGCCCGAATGTCTTCGGCATAATTCGTTATGAAAAAAGTTACGAATGTACGAATCCATTCGAAGCACGATAACACTCTGCTCTGCTCTCTGCTTCTCCCTCACCGTGCTGAACTCCCTCTCAAAATGGTGTACAGGGGCGGAGGCTATAGCCGCATGTAAAAAACAAAAGTAAAATACGAGATTTCGAATCGTTACAAATAACCGCTATTTATTTAGAAAAGTACAAATCCATTCGAAGCACATTAGGCATAATAGGCAGTGTCGTTGTGAGAGAGACACGGAAAATTACAAATCAACGAACCCAAAAAAAGTTACGAAAGTAGGAGTTGTGTCCAGAATCAACGAAAAACAATGTACTCTACCGAAAGTACGAATTATAAATCAACTAAAAATAAGGCTTACATTAATACGAATCATTCCGATTCAACAAAAAATGTCGTTGCTAAAATACGAATTAGTCCGAACACGAAAAATCCCGTCTACCAAAATTATGAACGATTACGAATCAACAGGACCGAAAAGAAACAAACCGAAACTAAACTAAATTTTCCGTTGTGCACAAGTCTAGTGCTATATAGATCCTGTATAATAATAATAATAATAATAATTGTACTCATAATGTTATTTACCTATTTCACCTTCTTTGCTATAGCTGAAAATTCGTAGATTTACATCCAGCTACAGAAAATGGTCTGTTATCTTCCTGAACATTGTTCTAAAGGAGACATTTTCTCGGCTATGGCAAGCTTATTTTGCCAGAAAAGATAAACCATGAAATTTTAACTTATAAGGTGAATAAGTTAGTTTTTTGAGTCACTCCAGAACGTATTTATATACTGTTTTTTCTGCATGAATTATTTTGCTATGTTTCTATTCTACATTATTATTATATCCTATATAAGTAAACATACATTTTGAATAAGTTTAAGTAAAAAATTTCAGCGCTTTCCATCTGTAGCTGGTTTACCTCTAGGGGGCACTGTAGTACAACACAATAGTCTACTCTACACTGAAACTTTTTAAGTCAAGCTTGGCATTTTACAACTTCTTTTAAGAGTAGCTTCCTACAATTTGTTGCTTCAAGGATTTCTTGGACACAATTCCCTCCTAAAAGAAGAATCCTGTGTATTATGTATTAAAATTGTAATGTTGTATAAATGTAAACATTCTATTCTTCCTTTACATATTATTTACATTTCTTTTACATAGTTTTTTTCATTAAATCAGTGAATTGGGCTCTGTAACAAAGCTTACATTCAACCTGACAGCAGGAAACTGTCATGTTAGGATTTTATATGCGCTTTTATTCAAAACAGATTCAAATTTCACATCTGTGGCATATTCTATAACTACTGTTAATGTAACGTAAGCAGAACATTTGCATTTAATTGTACTCATTTCAGTTACATAGGCACAACGCTCAAATTTCAAATATAGAAAGCGCTTTTAAATCAATCCGAGTTGCTTAAACTTGTTTTTTTTTTTGTTTTTTTTTTAACATGTATCCCATCAAATGTAACTATACATATACACAAATTAATTATAAGCTTAGATCTGAGAATTATAAGCATGTAACAAATCATCCTGTAGCCATTGGTTAGAAAGTATTATTATTATTACTGAAAGAGCAGATTCTTGCAATCAACTTGCAGGCAGATACATGTTTAATTTGGTGCTGTTTGTCAGTTGCATGCACACGAAAATGTTAGGAAAGAGTGAGTTTTTTTTCTTTTTTCACAGGTACCAAGATGAATTAAACTTACTAAAGCATAAAAGTTGCTACTTTTCTAATAAAACGTATGCCAGTTTATATGTAGAATGATACCCAGTAAAGAAATACCTGTGACTGTGTGCAGTAATAAGTTAATCCAGCCTTTTTCGACCTGGGTGCTTTCTGGGTTCTTCAGGGGTGTCTTGGAAAAATGCCTAAAAATTGCTCCAAATAGACCAAAAATAGTGTAGAAGTCAGTGGATCGATCAAACCTGCTCTTTTTTGTTACACAAAGCCACAGGTTTTCATTGTGCGCCATTACAACATTGAGCACTGTGCAGGCCAGCGTCCTATCAATTGCTGGTGTCATTGGTTGATAAGGGGGGCATTGGGCATTTGCCCAACATCCTTGTTTGACCCCCTCTTCTCTCCTGTTCCTCTCTGTCAGCACTGGGGTCACATTAGCTGCATGCGGGAGAGAAATTGATGAAGAGGAAATGCTGGAATACAGTGCCAGTGTGCAAAAGTGTATTTGCTTTGAAAGAATAAATCACCTTTAACCACTTTGCAACCCGCCCATAGTAATATGACGTCCACAGATGGGATCTCCCATTCTGGGTGGACGTCATATGACATCCTGGGCTTCCCGGCTGTCTAGGGGGTGCGCGCCAGCGGCATTGTTCGGGACCCGGTGCGCGTACCCAGCGGCCGCGATGTCCGCCGGGCACTCGCAATTGCCCGCTATCACAGCAGGACCATGGATCTGTGTGTGTAAACACACAAATCCACGTCCTGTCAGAGGTGAGGAGACCGATGTGTGTTCCCAGTACAGAGGAACACAGATCGGTCTTTTCCCCTTGTGAGTCCCCTCCCCCAACAGTTAGAATCACTCACTAGGGAACATATTTAACCCCTTCAGTGCCCCCTAGTGTTAACCCCTTCCCTGCCAGTCACATTTACACAGTAATCAGTGCAGTTTTAAAGCACTAATCGCTGTATAAATGTGAATGGTCCCAAAAATGTGTCAAAAGTGTCCGATATTCGTCCATCGCAATGTCAGGGTCACAATAAGAATCGCAGATCGCCGCCATTACTAGTAAAAAAATAAAAATAAAAATACAATCAATCTATCCCCTATTTTGTAGACGCTATAACTTTTGCGCAAACCAATCAATATACGCTTATTGCAATTTTTCTTACCAAAAATATGTAGAAGAATACATATCGGCCTAAACTGTGGAAAAATGTTTTGTTTTTTTTTTTATAGATTTTTAAGGGATATTTATTATAGCAAAAAGTAATAAATATTATTTTTTTTTCAAAATTGTCACTCTATTTTTGTTTATAGAGCAAAAAATAAAAACCACAGAGGTGATCAAATGCCACCAAAAGAAAGCTCTATTTGTGGGAAAAAAAGGACGTCAATTTTGTTTGGGAGCCACGTCGCACGACTGCGCAATTGTCAGTTAAAACGACGCAGTGCCGAATCGCAAAAAATGCTCTGGTAAGGAAGGGGGTAAATTCTTCCGGGGCTGAAGTGGTTAATGTTGGATGTTTTACATGCATGGATGCTGCTGCAATATATAAAACTATTTTTTTTTTATATTATAATGGGGTACCTCAAGATTTTACATAATTTTAAAGGGTGCCTTGACTGGAAAAAGGTTGAGGAACACTGGGTTATTCTATCCATTCTTAAAGGATAAGTTCACCTTTAGAACCTGTTGTATGTTACAACCGTATTTTTAGCACATATTCCCCTCACGCCCCTCACTTCTTCCTCTGTGAGTGCCAGCTGAGGTTCCTTTCCCCTGCAACCGCTGTCACATTTAAAATTGGTGTGGCTGTGCAGGACTCCGCCTGCTCAGCTGTGCCATTTATTCACAGAGATCTGTGAATGAATAAACTAGTCCCATCATCCACCGCAGCAGACAGACTGTAGTTCTCAATAGACTGTGAGTATGTTGATCAGCACGCTCGTAGTCCATTAACACTTCTTGTACCTCTGAAACTGACAGCCCATACAGAGTTACGGGCACAGAGCATGTGCAATGCTCCACAGGCACCTGTGAAAAAATAATAAATGCACAAATTTTTCATGCAAAAATATGTGCATTTATTTTTTCATAAAGCTGAACTTAGCCTTTAAAGGAAATCTATGGTTACTGCATGTACTTTCATTTTAAAACATCATAATTTCTTTCTTTAAAAACCCAATTTTAATGTTGTGAGTTATGCCTGTCTGTTGGTCATCTCTTTCCACAGCTTCCTGGATTCCCTGCATGCATTGCAGCTTATTTTCTTCTGTTTACTTTCAATTTCTAAGGACTACATACCCCATGGTATTTTGCTGCATGCAAGTAGTGATTCCTGTACCGCCTCCGCCTCCTGAAACTCCTCCTCTAAGCACCTCTGTAAATTAGAATGTTAGGTTCTGTGAAATGTGTGACACAGCAGTACCTACTCAAAGGACATAGTGAATACATGTCATAGAATTCAAGGAGGTAAATATGTGTGATTCTTCAAAAAGTAAGTTTTCAGTTTTCAAGATCATCCAGATTAAGAGGAGTAGGCCAGAAATAAATGACACACCATGTGGAAAATGACTATATGTTTTTAAAATTTGACCAGGTCTTACACTTGTGCGGCTCTGCGAGTAGCATTTGAATGGGCTGCCGTGCCTCCTGAAAATGCAGGGAAAAGGTCCCTCCTCCATTTTTGAAATCACAGCCCACATGGAAGCTGCAAGTGCAGTGCGGTTCCCAGTGCGGGAAGCGGTTACTGTGATTTCCAGTGCATGTGACAATTAAGATTAATGGCACCTGCACGCATCTCCTGCATTCTTCTATACAAATGGTTGCAGCAGCGGGAATAGGTGCAGACCTGCAGTGGGAACCACCCATACAGTTGTGTGAACCAAGGCTTAGACCGACAACATTACTACATTTTCTGCTAGCCCACTGAATGGTACGTAAGAGAGCACCTGGATGCTGACCCTGGATCAGTTCAGGTGATTAGTCCAATTTGTAAGCTAAAATGTCCACCAAGTCAAAGGTTTGGCAAAAAAAGGGGACTTTTTAGGAAAATATTTTCTTGGGTTTCGCTATGTGGTATGTGTTGTAACCATCTTTTAACCACTTAAGCCCCGGTCCAATATGCAGCATAAAGACCAGGCCCTTTTTTGCGATTCGGCACTGCGTCACTTTGACAATTTCGCGGTTGTGCGACGTGACTCCCAAACAAAATTGACGTCCTTTTTTCCCACAAATAGAGCTTTCTTTTGGTGGTATTTGATCACCTCTGCGGTTTTTATTTTTTGCGCTATAAACAAAAATAGAGCGACAATTTTGAAAAAAATGCAATATTTTTTACTTTTTGCTATAATAAATATCCCCAAAAAATATATAAAAAAAAACATTTTTTTTTCTCAGTTTAGGCTGATACGTATTCTTCTACATATTTTTGGTAAAAAATATTGGCGTCGGCGTTTATTGATTGGTTTGCGCAAAAATGATAGCGTTTACAAAATAGGGGATAGTTTTATGGCATTTTTATAAATTTTTTTCTTTTTACTAGTAATGGCGACGATCAGCGATTTTTTTTCGTGACTGCGACATTATGGCGGACACATCGGACACTTTTGACACATTTTTGGGATCATTGTCATTTTCACAGCGATCAGTGTTATAAAAATGCACTTGTTACTGTGAAAATTACACTGGCAGTGAAGGGGTTAACCACTAGGTGGCGCTGTAGGGGTTAAATGTTCCCTGCTTGTGTTTCCTTACTGAGGGGGTCGGGCTATGTGTCACATGACACCGATCTCCGCTCCGTGTACACAGAGCGGAGATCGGTGTCATTGTTACTAGCCAGAGCAGGGAAATGATTGTTTACACAAGCATCCCCCTGCTCCATACCTCCGTGAGACGATCGCGGGGATCCCCGCGACGATCGAGTCCACGGAACCCGCGGTCCGACTCACGGGGATGGCAGGGGGGTCGCGCATGCGCCGCTGCCCACGTCGGGCAGTTAAAGGGGACATACAGGTACGTGATTGTGCCTATGCGAGCCATTCTGCCGACGTATATATACAGTGCATGGTCGTAAGAGAGCAAAATAGTAACTTATTGGTTGACATGGCAAATAAACCCTGTGCACAGTTCCAAAGAATCCACCACATAAGCGTAAAGCAAAGGGTTGGTCTCATTAAAGATATAATGTTGGTTAGGTATCCTCCGGCAGGGTGACGTCCACTACACATATTTCCTACAGGCTGTTAAAACATTTAGGCCAAGTTGCTTTTTGTTTCTGTTTTCTTTCACAGATACTTCACAAAGGGGTGTTAGTAGTAGTAGTTTTACTAGATGTAGAGACTAATGTCTACCCTTATTTTTCCCACACCTTGATTTATTCTTTTACCTCCACTTCCACTAGCAGGTGTTTGAGCTGTTAAGCTCTTGTCGTCCTCATTGCATCCCTCTAACAACTCTGACACTATATTGTCGTTTGAATTTCACATGGGCAAAAATGTATAATTTTTCACCACTGAGTATTACAAAACAACGCGGCATAAAATACTTTTGTTCATTAGGGGAAAAGATCAATGGTGTCAGTGGGAACTAATCTGAGAGGCAGATATTGCTCATTGCTCAAGGAACCTCTAGCAACCTCTGGAGGAACCCTGGTTGAGAAACGATGATCTACAGTATCACTACTTAGCATTACCACAATTTATTTTATTTTTTTTACAATATATATTCATTGCTTACAATATATTTGTTAAATCAATTGAGAATGTAATTCTGTGTTTTGATTTTTAATATGGGTTCTAGCTGATATGATAAAACAACATTTCAGTGTTTTTAGTAGAAAGAAGGCATGAACTAACTGTATCTAACATTTTCTCCACAATATTATATATATATTTTTAAATGATCAATCAGTGAAATTTCTTGCATATATTTCTTTTTTTCCAGTTACTTCTGACTTCTGAACTTACACCAGTGAATCTTTGTGATGAATGCATTCTAGTGTCCATGCGTCTTACCTGACGTCAACACACCCATGTACCAGAGAAATCATTTTATTACTTTCATGGTCTGTGTTTATTGCCCATTTACGACACCTTTATCTGAATTAAGGGTCCAGCAGATAAGAAATGTAGATTTCATAGGAGCCAACAGGACTAAGAAAATTCTCATAACGGTAGTAATGAAGAGTGACAATAATTTGGTCTATACATCTATTTAAATTGTTCAGTTAAATACTTCATAATTCATATCTTATGGATATATTCATTCACAAAGGATTATTCCATATCTTTTAAACAGGATATTTGCAATGAATAAGTGTCAGTTTATTATATGTGATAATCATACAGTAAGTGAATAGGAAACCTCACTTGGATATGAAGAGAACATAATTTATATATTTTTTTTAGTTACCCAATATGATATAGACTAGGTCTTTACATTTGTTATGTATAAAATGAGATGTGACTCTAAATTGCAAAGAATACCAGTGCAACCTACTGTACTTGTATAGCAGTTACTGTATATGACAAGGCGATTCCACACTGTACATTCTTGCTGTAAGACTATAAGAAAATTCCAGCAAACGAGCAGCTAAGAGAGTCTCTGCAAACACACATTTATTGAGTACTTCTAGCAAAAACTGCCTGTAAGTGATTACTTGCTTAAAGAAAATAGGTGCTCATAAGTATAAAGTATAGGCATCTAATGTTGAACTTTCTACATCTTTGGTAAATAAATTCCAATGAGTTTGAAATCACCCCTATAGAAGTCCAGTCACTCTGGGTAAAATCTAGGTCTTTCAAAATTTGGTAGTGATGAAACTTGCTAACTCCATGCTCTGACATACATATTTCTACTGGTCAGTGAATGATTGTAAGGCAGGAGGAATTGGACAACCCCCAACACTACCCAAAGAACTGAAATTTTTTACAACTCTGCCACACAGCACAGGTTCTTCTGGCAGGACCGCAGACCTGAATTTCCTCTACTGCAGGTCTGTAACAACTACAGGTCTTGTCCCTGCCCTGCCTGTAACTGGACAGTAAAAGGAGAAGCAGTGCACTAATGAGCTCATCTGGCTTTATAGAACATTGGCAAGAAGAAAGCCATTGTTGAAATAAAGCCATAAGAAGTCCTGTTTGCAGTTTGAGAGAAGCCATGTGGGGGACACAGCAAACCTGTGGAAGAAGGTGCTCTGGTCAGATGAGACCAAAATTGAACTGTTTGGCTTAAAAGCAAAACACTATGTGTGGCAGAAAACTAACACTGTACATCACCCTGAACACACTATCCCCACTGTGAAACATGGTGGTGGCAGCATCATGTTGTGAGAATGCTTTTCTTCAGCAGGGACAGGGAAGCTGGTCAGAGTTGATGGGAAGATGAATGAAGCCAAATACAGGGGAATCTTAGAAGAAAACCTGTTAGAGTCTGCAAAAGACTTGAGACTGGGGCAGAGGTTCACCTTCTAGCAGGAAAATTACCCTAAACATACAGCCAGAGCTACAATGGAATGGTTTAGATCAAAGCCTATTCATGTGTTAAGCCTCGTACACACGGTCGGACTTCAAACAAACTTTTCCGTGGATTTTTTTCCGAAGAACACCCATAGCATACACACGGCAGGACTTTTCTGCAAACTTTCCCAAAACGTTCCCAATGTGGTTTTTCTGCTCTTTTCTGCCACCCTTTGGTCAACTTCTGCTATTGTTGGTGGATTTTAACATTGGTTCTGGGCATGCGTGTTTGTGCTTCGGACAAAAGTCTGATGGATTTCTGTACACACGATAGGACTTTGCACCGTAGGACTTTTGTTGCTGAAAAGTTTGTCTATTTGCAGAGCGAACTTTTGTCCGATGAAAACCGAAAAAGTTTGTCTGATGGAGCGTACACACGGTAGGATTTTTTTGAAAACTTGCTCATTTTGAAGTTTGTTGTCAAAAAGTCTGACCGTGTGTATGGAGCTTAAAGCCCCATACACACGGTCGGACTTTTGCCCAACAAACTTCATTTTGAGCAAGTTGGACCAACAATCCGACCGTGTGTATGCTCCATCGGACAAACTTTTTTTGCTTTTTTCTTGTTTTCATCGGACAAAAGTTGGGTCTGCAAACGGACAAACTTTTGCCCAACAAAAGTCCGATGGAGCAAAGTCCGACCGTGTGTACAGGAAACCATCGGACTTTTGTCCGATGGACTAAACAACTAATGTTAAAATCAACCAACAATAGCAGAAGTTGACCAAAGGGTGGAGGTAAAGAGCAAAAAAGAGCTGAAAAACCACATGATGTTGCCAAAAGTTTTGGGAAAGTTTGCAGAAAAGTCAGAGCGTGTGTATGCTATGGGTGTTCCCGACCAACTCCGTTCGGACAAAAAAACACAGAAAAGTCAGATGAAAGTCCGACCGTGTGTACGGGGCTTAAGAAAGTCAAAGTCCAGACCTAAATCCAATTGATAATCTGTGGCAAGACTTAAAAATTGCTGTTCACAGATGCTTTGCATCCAATCTGACAGAGCTTGAGCTACTTTAAAAAGAAGAATGGGCAAAATTTCACTCTCTAGATGTGCAAAGCTAGTAGAGACATCCCCAAAAAGACTTGCAGCTGTAATTGCAGCAAAAGGTGGTTTTATAAAGTATTCACTCAGGGGGGCTGAATACAAATGTACCCCACAATTTTCACATATTTATTTGTAAACATTTTGCAAACCATTTATCATTTTTTTCCACTTCACAATTATGTGCCACTTTCTGTTGGTCTGCAAAAAATCCCAATAAAATACATTTAAGTTTTTGGTTGTAACATGACAAAATGTGGAAAATTTCAAGGGGTATGACTATGAATACTTTTTCAAGGCACTGTATATGAACTGTTTGGCTTCTTGTGTTGCTTCTCTTTGCTGTACAGGAGGTTGCAAAAAATTATTTCAGGTCAAAAATTCTAATAGTGTCACTATTAGTGACAAATCTGTGTTTTTGATCACTTTTATCTAAATCTGTAACACTTTGAACAGTCAGCCTGTTAGCTGGCTGGAGGTAGCAGGGGATTTGAGCACTCCACACTGTCCTATACCTAAACACGGCAGAGAATTATTTAACATGCCTGTGGCCAGCTTGGATTTGGTGCTACACTGTGACATTATCCAGACACTGAAACGCTCAGTGAAAGCTACTTTAGGAGCAAATTCAGTAAGATGTATGAATTACTGTAGCTGCATTTGTTATTTTACCGCTCAATAATGTTTATTTAAAAAAAAAACATGAATATTGCATAAGTATGGAATGTGCATTTTTCTATATAAAATGGACAGTTAACAATTGAAAATCTCTATTTCTGGAGAATCTGTATTATATCTCACAAATCATTATTTTATTTCACTTGTTAATGGCTACTTTTCCTGTTCTCAGTAGATAACTCATAAATCCTCACAGTAATCTCCAACCAGAAACTGCCTGTAGTTTTTATATTTGCATTGAGGTAATGAGCACAGTGCAGTCAGGTGCCAAGCATTTTATATGGCACCCCAATGCACAAGAATGGACCTACATTTTTGTACATTGCATGTCAACCCGCAAAAAGAGAAATCTGTGCATTGCTGTTTACTGGAGAAAAAAAAGGTGCAGGTGCATATTTAGGTCCGTTATCATTAGGGATGAGCTTCGAGTTCGAGTCAAACTCATGTACGACTCGAACATTGCCTGTTCGCCCATTCGCTGAACAGCAAACAATTTGGGGTGTTCGCGGCAAATTCGAAAAGCCGCGGAACATCCTGTAAAAGTCTATGGGAGAAATCTAAAGTGCTAATTTTAAAGGCTTATATGCAAGTTATTGTCATAAAAAGTGTTTGGGGGCCGTTTTTTCGGGAGCAGTGATTTTAATAATGCTTAAAGTGAAACAATAAAATTGAAATATTCCTTTAAATTTCATACCTAGGGGGTGTGTATAGTATGCCTGTAAAGTAGCACTTGTTTCCCGTGCTTAGAATTGTCCCTGCACAAAGTGTCATTTCTGAAGGGAAAAAAGTAATTTAAAAGCACTCGCTACTATAATGAATTGAAAGTCATTGATAAAAAAAAAAGTAATTGATAAAAAAATAAAATAAATGCGTGGGGGTCCCCCCAAATTCAATTACCAGGACCTTCAGGTCCGGTATGGATATTAAGGGGAACCCTGCGTCAAATAAAAAAAAATGAAGTGGGGTTCCCCCCAAATATCCATACCAGACCCTTCCAGTCTGGTATGGATTTTAAGGGGAACTCCAACCAAATAAAAAAAATGGCGTGGAGTTCCCCCAAAAAATCCATACCGGACCCTTTATCCGAGCACGCAACCTGGCAGGCCGCAGGAAAAGAGGGGGGCGAGAGAGCGCCCCCCCTCCTGAACTGTACCAGGCCACATGCCCTCAACATGGGGAGGATGCTTTGGGGGTCTGTGACCTCTCAAAGCACCATGTCCCCATGTTGATGGGGACAAGGGCCTCATCCCCACAACCCTTGCCCGGTGGTTGTGGGGTTCTGCGGGCGGGGGGCTTATCGGAATCTGGAAGACCCCTTTAACAAAGGGGACCCCCAGATCCCACCCCCCCTATGTGAATTGGTAAGGGGTGCATTGTACCCCTACCATTTCACAAAGAAATTGTAAAAACACAGACACCGTTGGGATAAGTCCTTTATTAAAAATAAAAAAAATAAAAATAAAAAAAAGATTCCAGCGGTGGTAATCCACTCTCGGTCTCCACTCCAACGCTGTCGGTATCCTGCGATGGGTGATCTCCTCTCCGGGGTCCAGCGATGGATGATCTCTCCTCTCCAGGTCCAGGCTCCAATGATGAGATGTCCAGCGCAGCGAGGAACAGCAAGCATCACTGGGGAAGCCCAGGTTTCCCCTTGCGTCAGAGGGGGATGGGGTCACGTGACGGGTGGCCCCGTCTTCAGCTACATAAGAGACCTTTCAGGCTGCCGGGATTCCCGGGGTGTCTCTGGTAGAGACAGGATGCTTGCTGTTCCTCGCTGCGCTGGACATCATCGTTGGAGCCTGGACCTGGAGAGGAGAGATCATCCATCGCTGGACCCTGGAGAGGATACCGACAGCGTTGGAGTGGAGACCGAGAGTGGATTACCACCGCTGAAATCTTTTTTATTTTTTTATTTTTTTTATTTTTAACAAAGGACTTATCCCAACGGTGTCTGTGTGTTTTTTTACAATTTTTTACACTTTCTTTGTGAAATGGTAGGGGTACAATGTACCAATTCACATAGGGGGGCGGGATCTGGGGGTCCCCTTTGTTAAAGGGGTCTTCCAGATTCTGATAAGCCCACAGACCCCCACATCCACCGGGCAAGGGTTGTGGGGATGAGGCCCTTGTCCCCATCAACATGGGGACATGGTGCTTTGAGGGGTCACAGACCCCCAAAGCATCCTCCCCATGTTGAGGGCATGTGGCCTGGTACGGTTCGGGAGGGGGGGCGCTCTCTCGTGTGTGCTCGGATAAAGGGTCTGGTATGGATCTTTGGTGGGAACTCCACGCTATTTGTTTTAAATTTGACGTGGAGTTCCCCTTAAAATTCATACCAGACCTGAAGGGTCTGGTATGGATATTTGGGGGGAACCCCACGTCATTTTTCTTTTTAATTTGACGCAGAGTTCCCCTTAATATCCATACCAGACCTGAAGGGCCTGGTAATTGAATTTGGGGGGACCCCCCACACATTTTTAATTTTTTTTTATCAATGACTTTCAATGACTTTTATCTGTATTGCCGGGAGCCGACAATTCATTATAGCCGCGAGTGCTTTTAAATTACTTTTTTCCCTTCAGAAATTACACTTTGTGCAGGGACAGTTGTAAGCACGGGAAACAAGCGCTACTTTACAGGCATACTATACACCCCCCCCCAGGTACGAAATTTAAAGGAATATTTCACTTTTATTGCTTCGGCTGTTTTTAAAGCTTTTTTTTTGCATTGATACATGTCCCCTGGAGCAGGACCCGGGTCCCCAAATACTTTTTATGACAATAACTTGCATATAAGCCTTTAAAATTAGCACTTTCGATTTTTCATGTTCGAGTCCCATAGACTTTAACGGTGTTCGGATGTTCGAACAAATGTATTGCCTGTTCGCATGTTCTGATGCGAACCGAACTGGGGGGTGTTCGGCTCATCCCTAGTTATCATCAGGGATGAGCCGAACACCCCCCTGTTCGGTTCGCACCAGAACCTGCGAACAGACAAAATGTTCGTGTAAACTTTAGAACCCTATTAAATACAATGGACTCGAACGTTCCAAATCGAAAGTGTTAATTATAAAGGCTAATATGCAAGTTATTGTCCTAAAAAGTGTTTGGGGACCCGGGTCCTGCCCCAGGGGACATGTATCAATGCAAAAAGAAGTTTTAAAAACGGCCGTTTTTTCGGGAGCAGTGATTTTAATAATGCTTAAAATGAAAAAATAAAAGTGAAATATTCCTTTAAATTTCGTACTTGGGGGGTGTGTATGATATGCATGTGAAGTGGCGCATGTTTCCCGTGCTTAGAACTGTCCCTGCAAAAAATGTCATTTTTGAAAGAAAAAAATGCATTTAAAACTGACTCGCGGCTATTAATGAATTGTCGGCTCCCGGCAATACATACAAAAGTCATTGATAAAAAAAAAAAAAAAAAGCGTGGGGGTTCCCCAGAATTCAATTACCAGGCCCTTCAGGTCTGGAATGGATATTAAGGGGAACCCCGCCGCAAATTTTAAAAAAAATTGACGTGGGGTTCCCCCAAATATCCATTCCAGGCCCTTCAGATCTGGCATGGATTTTAAGGGGAACTCCACCCCAAATTTAAAAAAAAAATGGCGTGGAGTCCCCCTAAAAATCCATACCAGACCCCTTATCCGAGCACGCAACCTGGCCGGCCGCAGGGGAAAAGGGGGGGACGAGAGAGAGGCCCCCCCTCCCTCCTGAACCGTACCAGGCCACATGCCCTCAACATGGGGAGGATGTCCCCATGTTGATGGAGACAAGGGCCTCATCCCCACAACCCTTGCCCGGTGGTTGTGGGGGTCTGCGGGCGGGGGGCTTATCGGAATCTGGAAGACCCCTTTAACAAAGGGGACCCCCAGATCCCGGCCCCCCCCATGTGAATTGGTAAGGGGTACATTGTACCCCTACCATTTCACAAAGAAAGCGTAAAAAAATGTTTAAAAAAACACACAAACACCTTGAAAAAGTCCTTTATTTAAAAAAATAAATAAATAAACATTCCAGCGGTGAAATCCAGTGTCCCGCGGCGATCCCGATGTCCAGCGCTGTCCTTCATTGGTTGTGCCTGAGCGGACCTGATGGGGAACTCCCTCTCAGTATTTTAAATGTATAGACCCGCCCCTTCTAAAGTTCCCCATCAGGTCCGCTCAGCGGACGAGATGCAGAACATGAGAAGGGGCGGGTCTATAAATGTATTACCAAAGTGAGAGCAGTTCCCCATCAGGTCCGCCCCCTCGGTATGTCGGACCCGCCTACGTCATTGGCTTGAGCAGGGAACTTCCTTCACTATGTAAATTTAAATTACACAGTGAAGGAAGTTCCCCGCTCAAGCCAATGACGTAGGCGGGTCCGACATACCGAGGGGGCGGACCTGATGGGGAACTGCTCTCACTTTGGTAATACATGTATAGACCCGCCCCTTCTCATGTTCCGCATCTGGTCCGCTGAGCGGACCTGATGGGGAACTTTAGAAGGGGCGGGTCTATACATTTAAAATACTGAGAGGGAGTTCCCCATCAGGTCCGCTCAGGCACAACCAATGAAGGACAGCGCTGGACATCGGGATCGCCGCGGGACACTGGATTTCACCGCTGGAATGTTTTTTTTTTTTTAAATAAAGGACTTTTTCAAGGTGTTTGTGTGTTTTTTTAAACATTTTTTTACGCTTTCTTCGTGAAATGGTAGGGGTACAATGTACCCCTTACCAATTCACATAGGGGGGGGCCGGGATCTGGGGGTCCTCTTTGTTAAAGGGGTCTTCCAGATTCCGATAAGCCCCCCGCCCGCAGACCCCCACAACCACCGGGCAAGGGTTGTGGGGATGAGGCCCTTGTCCCCATCAACATGGGGACATCCTCCCCATGTTGAGGGCATGTGGCTTGGTACGGTTCAGGAGGGAGGGGGGGCCGCTCTCTCGTCCCCCCCCTTTTCCCCTGCGGCCGGCCAGGTTGCGTGCTCGGATAAGGGGTCTGGTATGGATTTTTAGGGGGACTCCACGCCATTTTTTTTTAAATTTGGGGTGGAGTTCCCCTTAAAATCCATGCCAGATCTGAAGGGCCTGGAATGGATATTTGGGGGAACCCCACGTCAATTTTTTTTTAAATTTGCGGCGGGGTTCCCCTTAATATCCATTCCAGACCTGAAGGGCCTGGTAATTGAATTCTGGGGAACCCCCACGCTTTTTTTTTTTTTTTTTTATCAATGACTTTTGTATGTATTGCCGGGAGCCGACAATTCATTAATAGCCGCGAGTCAGTTTTAAATGCATTTTTTTCTTTCAAAAATGACATTTTTTGCAGGGACAGTTCTAAGCACGGGAAACATGCGCCACTTCACATGCATATCATACACACCCCCCAGGTACGAAATTTAAAGGAATATTTCACTTTTATTTTTTCATTTTAAGCATTATTAAAATCACTGCTCCCGAAAAAACGGCCGTTTTTAAAACTTCTTTTTGCATTGATACATGTCCCCTGGGGCAGGACCCGGGTCCCCAAACACTTTTTAGGACAATAACTTGCATATAAGCCTTTATAATTAACACTTTAGATTTCTCCCATAGATTTTTCGAATTTGCCACGAACACCCCAATTTGTTCGCTGTTCGGCGAACGGGCGAACAGGCAATGTTCGAGTCGAACATGAGTTCGACTCGAACTCGAAGCTCATCCCTAGTTATCATATGTTGGCAGTCCATTTAAAAAGAATGGGCTGCCTTACTCCAATGCACATTAACCTGAACATACAGCAAATATGTGAACTCAACTCGAGAATAAATAACTTGTCTAATAATTGATTTCTACATACACTTTCCTTGTAACAAGTGTTAAAAATATAACATACGACATGCATTGATAATGTAATGTAGTCCCTTTTCTGGATTAGCCAATGTTATATTTCTATGCAGGTGATAAAGCGCCCAATGCATGGGAAATCTTTGTTAATTGAATCTATTGTGATCACCCAGTTGCATGCCCAACTATTCTGTCTGGTGACAGATAAGGTTTATGTGCCTTCCACACTCCAAAAACATGCTGCTAGGTTAATTGACTCCTGTCTAAGTTGGCTCTAATTTGTATATGTATGAATGTGAGTTAGGGACTTTAGATTGTAAGCTCCTTGAAGGTAGGGACTGATTTGAATGTACAATATATATATATATATATATGTAAAGTGCTGCCTAAATGGTCAGCGCTATATACAGTAAGTACCTAAAATAAATAAAATAAAATGTAAAGTTTAGTTTACAAAAATATATGTCAAAATGATTTCTCAAATTCGCTGTGTGTGTCCTGCAATGTTCTTGCCCGCTTGTGGCCATTGGGAACAGACAAAATTAGACTACGTTATTAAATCTCTTGATGATGCCATTATATCGCTGTATATTGAACAGAAAAAATACTGGAAGCAACATTCGCCATTATTTTAAGCATTGTACCTCACAAAACAAAACGTTCTACTCATTGTTTTTCTTTTAAATACGTACTTTAGTTTCTATCTAAATCTTCTAATGCATTAAACCACAACAGTCTCATCAAAATTCCACCTCCGCTTGGAAAGATCAGAAGATAATGGATAATCATGTGTCATGCTGCGATTACTTGTAAAATATTTTCATACCTCTCTCTTGTCTAAGCCAAGTTTCAGATTATTATGAATATGAAATCTGAATCATTGAAATAACATCTTGCAGCTGGGAAAAATAATAGGTATTAAGTCTGTGTTCTGGAACTAGCTAATTTGGGCAAAATGGCCTACTGAAATCAGCCTACACTCTGTTTTCCTCAATGCAGAGATTTCTGGATTTGAAGAAAACTGCCATAATTAAGAGACCCAACTTAAAACTTGCTAAAGTACAATGATATTGTGCCAGATTTTTAGAACTTGGCATGCTTTGACCCAATATGCCCTACCATAGGTGTGTGCAGCCTATTGCATTAGGGTGTGCACCCCAAAGCTCCAACACATATGTGCTTGACATATTTACCGGCCTCTTCCCCGCTCTCCATCCTGAAACAATGGGAGGAAGGGGGAGCAAGGGAGCACATGGGGGACCCCGGCAACAGAAGGAAGAGGAACAGGGAAAGGAGGGGTGGCATATATTAGTACTGATCCCCTATATTTTCCTCCTGTGGCAGATGAATGTTGACAAAAGGAATAGGAGGAGAAGCCTACTTTCAGCTGGTGCAGGAGGAAAAGACAGATCGGTATCACTATATTCCACCCGCGCAACCTCTCCTGTCTAGGTTTTGAGGGTCAGCAAGTTAGGATTGCAGTTTACCTGTCACCTGCCCACCATTGACAGGTTCCCAACCCCAGGATTAGGGTGTGCCCAGGCACACCTGGCACACCCCTTGCGCACGCCTATGTGCCCTACTAATTCTGAGTATATCTACTCTGTCACATATTTAACCAGCTACTGCCCTGCTTATGGCAGAATGATGCCTCTCATCGCTCTGGATGGACGTCATAGAATGTACTCCCCGGATCGCGGGGCTGCGCTGTGGCGCAATCTGTCACCAGCTGTGTCCACCAGACACATCTGATGACTGATCAATGTAGCGGCCTGCTGCCGGTACCATGTGACTGCTGTGACCAATCACAGCAAGTCACAAGACAGTTGTAAACAATTGGCTTCCTTTCAAGCCATAGATTGTGTACAATTGTGTTGCTAGCTGTGTGTAGTCACAGTGATCACATGGTACAGACTAGGCCAATCACAGCCCATCTGTGCCATGTGATCAGCTGTGGCATTTACAGCTAATTACAACAAAACAAACTGAATGAATCAATTTCATTCAATAAAATGCTTGCATATAGCAATGAAATTCATTGCTATAAGCAAAAATGATGTGTAGAAAAATAAAAAAATACTGATCACTTCCCAAGAGTAGTAACATGTTAGAATGTTACTATGGTAACATTATATTGCTGCGGTCAAAGTGTGTTAAAAAAAATTGTAAAAGAAAAGAAAATATAATATAACAAATTTAAAAAAAATATATATTTTTATTTTTTTCGTACTGTCGCCAGTTAGTGTCCCTGATCACCGCCACACTAGTTATATGATGTACTGCACTGGTGACAGTACATCAAAAAAAATTAAATCATTTTTTTTTTAATTTTCACAAAAATTATGACAAAAAATTACTACTTCAAAAAACTCGCCATGCCTCTTGCTAAATACCTTGGACTGTCTACATTCCAAAAAGGGGTCATTTGGGGGATATCTGCACTATTTTGACATTTTTGGGCCTCAAGAAATGAGGTAGGCTGTCAGTACATCAGGATTGATCGATTTGCAGATATATACCATAGATTGTGGACTCTTTAACTTTCCTACAGACTAAATAAAATACATTAATTTGGGTTATTTTCACCAAATAAATGTAGCAGAGTACATTTTGGCCTAAATTTATGAAAAAATATTATTCATTTTCAAATTTTATAAAAAATACGTTAGTTTTTTTCAAAATGTTCGGTATTTTTTTGTTTATTTAAAAAAAAAAAAAAAAAACCCCAGTGGTGATTAAATACCACCAAAAGAAAGCTCTATTTGTGTGAACAAAATAATAAAAATTTATTTTGGGTACAGTGTCGCATGACTATTCAAAGTGTTACCGGCCTGGGCAGGATTCATTCCAGACAGACTTGATGCTCACAGTGGTAAGGATGTGGAACTCCCTTCCACAATCGGTGGTGTCAGCAGGGGGTATTGATAGTTTTAAAAACCTCTTTGACGTGCATCTTAAGCAGGCCATACACGGTCGAATTTCGAACAAATTTTCTTTTCAAAATCAGAAAGTTTGTTTTTTTTGTGATCCGATGATGCCACCATTGATTTTCGAAATTCGGCCGACTAAGCCTTCATGTTGCTACAGAAAAAAAAATTTGTTGCCGGGAATATTCTTTTCTGTCCGGGACATTTTCTTTTCTTGCACATGCGCATTTTTTTTTCTATTACATTTCTCGCACGATTCTCCCATCATTGATTAGAAAATCGTTAGTTTTTCAACAAATTTCCAACATGTCTGATTCCTCAAATTTGATTGCCGCACGAAAATCGGCTGTCGCTGCAGCCCACTAACGATGCGAAATTCGTACGAAAATTCTTTTATACGATTTTCGAAAGAAAATTCTTTCGAAATTCGAACCGTGTATTGCCGGCATTAGGGAACACAGTATATGGGAAATGATTTTAGACACCACCAGGATTACCCCTTTGACAGCAGTGCATACACCCACCCGCTATTGGGGCTGTATGCAAAGAGTGTGTAACCATTACTAAGAGTTACAGCAAGGTTTCTTTTATACCGTTCATGCTTTCAAAGTTGATGCTATTCTTATTAATACTGTAAGGGCTAGTATAATGGGGCCTTGTCTTATTGCGGTGTAAGTTATGGGCTGCAGATGAGGCTACCCTGCCTGCCAGTCAATCTGACATATCCTGTAGTCCTGTTTATTTGTTCTATGCATTGCATTCGCTTACCCTATAATAATACATTCATTCATATTATTATAGGGTAAGCGAATGCAAGTTCGGCTCCTCGCAGGAAGAAAGGGGCACACCATGCCACAAGTCAGTACCCTCCTGTAATAAGAGGTTGAGCGGTGTTGTTGATGGGTCTTTCACAGTCAGATAACCAGAAAATGTCTCTCACCTCTGTGAATAACAGAGGTAAATCCTTGTTTCCCCCAGTAACTAAAATGTCCACACTCGCGGCAACTCCAACACAGAGTTTATTTTCTCCTTTAGTAAAACAACAGCCTCTGATAGGAAAGAGGTTGAAGTGAAGACAGGACAGAATAGGATATGGGAGAGGTACAGGCACAATCTCAATCACTTCACTGTTCGGCTCCTCCAACAGACTCAGCCCCAAATGGATAGTCTACTTAAGACAAGACTAGCAGCCAAATGACACTCCAACTTTACCCAAGGTCTCTGCCACAGACCTGGTGAACTTGGCCTCCGTTTAGGGAGAAGACGTCCCTCCGGAGAGTTACCGGGACCCTTCCTTCACTGTGACTTCTGCACCAGTCCCTCAGAACGGTTCCTCCCCCGGCCTCCTCTTGCAAGATACGGGTCCCCTTGCAAGATACGGGTCCCCTCGCAAGGCGGCACCCTGAGACTCCTCGATCCCCGTTGGGCTCCAGCCGAAGGTGCTGGGCCCAGGCCTCCGCCGCAGCCCCAGGACTAAAGGTGCCTGGGACTGATCCACCGACCACGAACTGCAGACCCGCCCCTGGGCTAAGGGTGCCCAGGGCGAACAGGAACAAGAACCTTGGGGTAGGACCCCCAACAACGAACCCTCAACAGGCAGCGTCTGCCCCTTTTATACCCTCTCCCAGCATGCCCAACAGGTAGACCACACCCACTATATGGTTGCCGAGAGGGGACACACAAGGCACAGCTCTGTATCAGCGGTTCAACCCTGGCCTACTATGGCAGCACCACCTGCAGGCCACAGGGAACTGTACACCAATACTCCACCTGTGGACCAAAATGGTTTCAAGAACTCTAACAATTAGGGTGTTTGGGTATAACTACCACCCAAGCACTTCCCCTAAATTTAGCACCCCGTTACACAAGACAAGTTCACGGCCAACGCCCTTCAGACAAAAGTCCTACGCTTTGTCCGGGAAAATCCAATCGTGTGTACAAGGTTTAACATAGAGCACAGTTGTCTGACACCCACCTTGTGCAAGAGGCATGCTGGACGTCTGGAGATTCAGATTCTTGTGATTTGGATGAGAACAGCAATCCGAATATTCTGTGTTGGCTGCACAGGGCAGTTTGATATATGGTTAAAGCACTAATACACTGTAAAGTAAAAAAACACTGATACATGGTTTACTTTTTAGCCAGTCTGAGTGTCCCACTATTAGAACATAAAGAGTCAATTGGGCTTTAATTATTTTAGGCTAGGTTCACACTGCTGCAAATTTTATTGCTAATTTGAGCCGTTGCGATTTCTCAAATTCGCAAGTCATTAAAATAACATTGTTTTCCATTAGTGCCGTTCACATCAGTGCGGTGCGAATCTAAGCTGTGGGGAAAAAAAGGGTCCTGTGCGAGTTTGATCCGTGTTGCTATGTGAATTCAGCTTTATAGACTGGTATTCCCTGAAATCGCGGCTGCAAATTCGCGGCAAAAACGCAGCAGTGTGAACCTAGCCTCAAAGGAGATGTTTAAACAGCAGAGGCAATATGTCAGCATTCAAATTGATCTTCACCTCTGTTAGCATAACTGCTTCATAAATCATACCTGTGCAAGCCTCTACTCTGTAATGCACTACATATGTTGAAATTCCTGATACTTGTTTGTGAAAAATAATGAGCACAGAATACAATCTTATGATAAGATGGAGCAGCAATTCATGGCGCCATAGAAGCAATATATATAAAACAGTCTGAATGTTATTAGTGCAGGTCAAAGGAAAATCCATCCAGGCAGCTGAACTCAAGCTGGATTATGCAGCGCTTGGCTTGTGAAAGTGTAATTCCTAGCAATATGTAGATAGTGACACACAGCTGTTAATGTGTGTCTGATTCATGAAATGAACGGCCAAATAAAGCAATTAATATGAATCATCCGATAAAATTAACTAGAAAAATAATTTTCACCTTTGCGCCTACTGAAACGCAAGACCTTATTATAACAAACTAAAGGACCTCTGTCACAAGCCAAGGGCATGTGCATGCAAGAAAGCAGAGAGACATGTCCGATTTTGTAAGTTCAGATGCTTGTGTCGAAATGAGTTAATAGCTCATCAAAGTTGTGTCAATGCTTTTTTTTTTTTTGAGTCATCTAAGTTTTAATATTAACTCTTGTATGTGCACAGGGACAGTGACATTGATTTTCTAAAGCAGTGGATACATTTCACTTAGCTTAGTGAATACGGTGATATGATATGTTCACTTCAATGATCTGTTGATGTCCAAGCAATAATTTAGCTTTTGCTTTTTATTTCCCTTGCATATGATTAGGTATTCAGTGTAGGGTTGACACCTTTTCTTCAAGCCAAACCTGAACACTTTTGCGACGCACAGCAATATTTTTTTTTTTTTAGCATACTCTATAGCAGTCGTCATCAACCCTGTCCTCAGCGTCCACTAACAGGCCAGGTTTTATGTATTACCTTGGGGAGATGCAGACTAGAATACTGCAATCACTGAGCAGCAAATGATATCACTGGTGATGTATTTCAGTTATCTTGCAAACCTGGCCTGTTAGTGGGTCCCAGGGTTGCCAACTTTCAGTAAATATACAAACAGTTTGTAAAATCTGTACTTTTTGCATCTGTCCATGAATGTCCATTACGGACATGTAGGCTGCATGTCTGTAACTGACATTCATGGACAGATGCAACAATTATGGATTTTACAAACTGTTTGTAAATTTACTGAAAGTTGGCAACCCTGGTGGGCCCTGAGGACAGGGTTGATGACCACTGCTCTATAGGATTCTAAAAGACCTGGGACACCTTTGGGCGCTCCAAAGAGAATAGTAATGTGGCGTGCATATTGCCCCCTCGCCTTCCTATCAGGCCCTGTTCTGAGCTACATTCCTGTCTGAATATTGTGTCCGGGTTTCAGGTGGACTGAAACCCGGACACATGATTCCAAACCCGAACTGTCCTGGTGAATCCCGGACAGGTGGAAACCCTAATTCAGTGTGAACATAGCATAACCTTGTTCACTAAACTAAGCAAAGTTTCATTAACCACCTCAAGTCTGGACACTTTCCCCTTCCAGCTGAGGCCAATTTTCGTGGGCAGCACAGTGGCTAAGTGGTTAGCACTTCCACCTAACAGTACTAGGGTCGTTGGTTTGAATGCCAACCACGGCACTACCTGCCTGGAGTTTGCATGTTCTCCCTGTGCCTGCAGTTTCCTCCCACACTGTCTTAAAGCGGTTGTATACAGTTTTTTTTTACTTTTACCTACAGGTAAGCCTACACTAAGGCTTACCTGTAGGTAAAAAAAATATCTCTTAAACCTTTACGGTTTAGGAGATATTCCCCTTGCACTGCACCACTGACTGCAGCGGCGCATGCGCACAGGGGATTCTCGGCTTAAGGCCCGGCAGACGCCGGACCTTGCCGGAAAGAAGTCTCCCACGCATGCGCGGGAGGGACGACATTGCGGCTCCAGCCACTCACAGCGATGGAGCCGCGATACCTTGAAGACACGCCGAGGCATAATGTCAGCTGCCTCGGCTTGGACCGGGAGGGACACCGACACCTCGTTCTAAGGTAAGTATTTCATATTAGGCTAGTTCATTATGCCTTTTTCCTTTACAGGTTAAAAAAAAAAAAAGTCAGCAGGAATACAACCGCTTTAATTGGCCCTACTATGTTCAAGCTCAATCGATCTCCATCCACACACTATACACGGCGCTATGTAAGCAGCCTTATATAGTGTGGTGCATGGACTTAGTCCCCCTGGGCCATGATTGGCCAAAGGCACCCAGCTTTTTTCCCTTGAAATTATTATTTAAAAACTGCATTTTGTATTTACTTGGGTTATCTTTGTGTAATATTAAAAATTGTTTGATGATCTGAATCATTTAGGTGTGACAACTATGTAAAAAAAAATAAAAAATCAGGAAGGGAATACTTTTTCACAGCACTGTACATTCCCTTTAATGTCAGAAATATTCAAAGAATAAAGAACTCTCTAGCTGCTACAGGGGATTTTTAGAAGGCCATGGAGAGAGTCTCAGGGATACACTAAACATTTAAAAATTGCAGCATATAAATGAGGAATTAATGCAAATAATCTCCACCCATTCAAGCCTACAAAATAAATTCATTGTTAATAAATTTTCCTGTGAGATAAAGTAGAGGCAATGCACACTTGTGGTATATTGACAGTATCTCCTGTATCTCATTTTCTAACAAAATATCTAAATAATGAAGTAAACACATGATGAAGGTTGTGGGAAAACTTAAGGCCATTTATTTATGAATTAGACTTTATCTTTTATTACCAAAAAGGGCCTCTGTTAACCATTAAAAGTCCAACATGTTTTAGTCACCAACACTCTACCAGTTGCATGGTGTTGCATATGTGACCAGTAATATAACACCATCCGACAGTTTGGTTGAGAGCACATGCAACTGTGACAGTTATCATTTAAGACATACAATAACTGTTTTGGTAAACAGTTAGCTCTTTGGTTTTAGCTCCACTTTAACAATCATCATAGCCCTCTATTAGGAATATAAATGATTTAAAAAGAAATGGGTGACAGGGGCAACAATCCTATGGGGCCACTTTATTATGTTTTCTTTTGTGTCCCTAACATTCTTACTAGAAGAAGGAGTCAAATAGTTATGTCTATTGACCAAAAAAAATATGTTTTTATACAGTATAGTCCATGGCAGCTCTATTTTTGTTACTTTTTTAATTTGATTGACCAGTGCCTACCAAATATGTGGAGAAATTCGTTTTCCTTACTGGCATGTTTCCTGAAACTGTGCAATGCTGTCAACATTACAACTACCCAGTCATGTACACTCCATTTAAAGAGCAGATTGGAAATCCAAGTTCCTTATATAAAAAAAAAAAGTGTCTGTAGTCCAAATAATGCTTTCTGGGGCTAAAGTGTACATCTTTTGTTTTGCTTTTCACATGATTGCATAAATAAAGTGAATCTTCACAAGTAATAACCAGATGATACTTGGTCCCTGCTCGCCTGGCCAAGATCTATAACACAGTTACTACGGAATGCTTTGGGGGCTGTATGTTGAGAGGTTCTATGCTTCATGTCTGATGTGAATGCCCTAAAATTAGGCATGTCTAGAATAGGGCATTTTCGATGCTCCAAAAAGTGATGGGGCCCTCAATTGATCCACAACCACAATTAGC
Source organism: Rana muscosa (assembly GCA_029206835.1). Classification (NCBI taxonomy): domain Eukaryota; kingdom Metazoa; phylum Chordata; class Amphibia; order Anura; family Ranidae; genus Rana; species Rana muscosa. Next base: position 689,757,805 of record CM055116.1, read on the forward strand.
TCTACTTAAAGCGGGATTCCACCCGCAATTTTTTTTTTTAAGTCAGCAGCTACAAACACTGTAGCTGCTGACTTTTAATAAGGACACTTACCTGTCCTACTCGCCCGCGATGATGGCCCCCCGATGCCAATCCCTCAATCACTGCAGGTCCCGCACCGCCATCCTCACTAAGGGAAACAGGCAGTGAAGCCTTACGGCTTCACTGCTCGTTTCTTACTGCGCATGCGTGAGTCTCGCGCCGATTTGAGAAGGGGCGGCTGCTCTCTGGGTTTACACACAGTTCCCAGAAGGCAGCGCGCCCTATTCACTAGAAGAGGATGCGGAAGGAGACCCACCGCAGATAAGGAAGAGGCAGATTAGGGAGTTCCGCATAGCAACCGCTATTTCGGGTGAGTAAAATTTTATTTTTTTTGCTGTATTTTGGTGTATTTTTTTTTTCAGGGTGGAACTCCACTTTAATGACTTGCCACCCGGGTGGCCTTGCCCATTGAACCACTTGGTCTATTTTATCCTGCTGCCGGTGAAAGTCACTATAGCAGGAGCATGGAAGACACCCTCAGTGTCTTTTGGATGGCTCAAACACAAAATATCACGGATCACGTTTAATGAAAACATTGCTAGTATTATTAATGACCGAAACAATCTGTTCACACAAAATTGGGAACCATGGGACTCCTATATCCACATACCCCTGTCCTAGACCCCTGGTGCTAAACGGCCTCCAGGCTCTTCCCCTCCCAGTTTATTTACACCTCCGACCTAGCTCTCCCTGCATCTTGGAGATCCTCTTCCCCTACCATTACCCCTTTTTTTCTTTTCTCTCTTTTCTTCTACCTTTCTCCTTCTCTATCCTTTCTTCCTTCTCGAGTTTTCTAATTACCCTTTTTCAAGGTTAATTATGGCCCACCTACACAGCCAATCACTGGGATGCTCAGTGTAATGCTGCTTCTCCTCACCAGCTCTTATGTAGCTGAGAACAGAGGGAACAGAGGGTATGTGATCACTTAACCTTTTTTGCCTTTCATTTCTATTTTCTTGTCAAATTTGTTTATTGGGATTGAAGTAAAGTGAAAACAATAGATACAATTGACAATAAATGATTACAAGAAATGGTATCATGTGTTAAGAGCGCATTGGAAACATAGAATCCGCTGATATATGTTTGAAGATCCTAAGAAGAATATCTAATGCCCCATACACACGATCGTTTTTCATGCCGTTAAAAATGCCATTAAAAAAAATGGCCATTAAAAATGATCGTGTGTAGGCTCCAGAGCATTTTTAACGACGTGAAAAACGTCCATTAAAAATTTCGAACATGCTCTCTTTTTTCACGTCGTTTTTCATGTCGTTTTTTTTAACGACGTGAAAAACGATAGTGTGTATGCTTTAACGACGTGAAAAAAACGCGCATGCTCAGAATCAAGTATGAGACAGGAGCGCTCGTTCTGGTAAAACTAGCGTTCGTAATGGAGATAGCACATTCGTCACGCAGTCACGGACTGAAAAGCACGAGACTGAAAAGAGCGAATCGTCGCTCAACAAACTTTACTAACATGAAGGGTGGCGCCATTCGAACGGAACTTCCCCTTTATAGTGCCGTCGTACGTGTTGTACGTCACTGCGCTTTGCTTGATCGTTTTTTTAAATGATCGTGTGTACGCAAGACAGGCTTGAGAGGAAACATGAAAAAAAACGACGTGAAAAACGATCGTGTGTATGGGGCATAAGGAATTGTTGAACCAGAAAATAGTCAATCAAATCATGTAAAACTATTACATTTGAACACATATGTAAATATTATAGAATAATATAATATTAGCAAACTGGATAAAATAGAAACATTGACTATAGTTATAAAAGAGTAATAAATTAATAATAAATTGTCTCAAAAATAGGAAGAGATAGGGTGGATAGGGATCATATTTATAAAAAATATTATATTATTAGGAGTAGAAGTAAATATCATGTTTATATATTCAAATATACAATTTTATATATTAAGTTATATAAAGATAGAAAAAAATAGAAAAAAGAGAGAGAGAATTAACCACTTCCATACAGGGCTTTTTGTACCACTTCAATACCGGGCCTATTCTGGCACTTCTCTCCTACATGTACAAATCATCATTCTTTTGCTAGAAAATTACTCAGAACCCCCAAACATTATATATGTTTTTTTAGCAGACACCCTAGGAAATAAAATGACGGTCATTGCAACTTTTTTTCTTGCACGATATTTGCGCAATAATTTTTCAAACGCCTTTTTAAAAAAAAAAATGGTTTAATGAATTAAAAAATAGTAGGATTTTTAAAACAGCTTACCTGTAAAATCCTTTTCTTGGAGTACATCACGGGACACAGAGCAGCATAGTCATTACTATGTGGGTTATATAGAATTACCTTCAGGTGCTGGCACTGGCAACTTCCAAAACAGGAAGTACCCTCCCCTATATAAGCCCCTCCCATCCGGGAGTACCTCAGTTTTGTAGCAAAGCAATACGTGTCCCCAAAAGAGGGGTGGGAGCTCTGTGTCCCGTGATGTACTCCAAGAAAAGGATTTTACAGGTAAGCTGTTTTAAAAATCCTACTTTCTTGTTCATACATCACGGGACACAGAACAGCATAGTCATTACTATGTGGGACGTCCCAAAGCAATGCCAAATGAGGGGGGGGATACACCATACATAAGCTGGGCGCCATCAGGCATGAGGATCTTTTGCGGCCTGCAACACACTGCGCCCAAAGGCGACATCCTCCTGACTTCTAACGTCCACCTGGTAGAACCTAGTAAACGTGTGTACTGAAGACCATGTTGCGGCCTTCCAAATTTGCGCCAGGGAGGCCTGGTGATGCACTGCCCATGAAGTTCCAACTGCTCTCGTGGAGTGCGCCCTAACTTTGAACGGAGGCGGTCTACTTCTCAAGCCATAGGCTTGTATTATGACCTGTCGAATCCACTTGGCTAAAGTAGATTTTGATGCTGCCTGACCCTTTCTGGGGCCTTCCGGCAGAACAAACAAAGAATCCGTTCTACGAATCTGAGCAGTGGCTTTTAGATAAGCTTTAACTGCTCTTACTACATCCAAAGAATGCAATAACTTTTCCTCTACCGAGCTTGGTTTGGGGAAAAAAGAAGGAAGAACCACATCCTGGTTCAAGTGAAACCTCGATACCACCTTAGGAAGAAAGGCTGGGTGAGGGCGTAATACTACTCTGTCCTTATGAATAACCAGATATGGCTCTTTACAGGACATGGCGGCTAATTCCGACACTCTTCTAGCCGAGCATATGGCTACTAAAAATATAAATTTTCTGGTGAGTAGAACCAAGGAAATGTGCCGCAAAGGTTCAAACGGCTGCTTCTGCAGAACCGACAGAACCAAATTTAGATCCCATGGGCATATGGGAGCTTTAATCGGTGGAATAATACGAGTCACCCCTTGCATAAAGGTTTTGACAAGTGAATGCATAGCCAGGGGCCTTTGAAATAGTATTGATAAGGCCGAAACCTGGCCCTTGATAGTACTTAAGGCAAACTTCCAGTCTACAGCCCACTGCAGGAAGTCCAGAATTCTGCCTATAACGTACTTACGTGGATGCCATTTTCTGGCCTCGCACCAAGTGATGTACGCCTTCCAAACTCTTTAGTAGATCTGCCTGGATACAGGCTTCCTGGCATTGATTATAGTTGATACCACAGAGTTAGAGAGACCTCTCTTCTTTAGGATGTGGGATTCAATAGCCAGGCCGTTAAACTTAGAGTTAGTAAGGAAGGGTGGTATATCGGTCCTTGCGAAAGCAGGTCCGGACGACGTGGAAGGGTCCAAGGACTCCCCACAGACATTTTGATGATCTCCGCGTACCAGGCCCTTCGGGGCCACGCTGGAGCCACCAGGATCACCGGCTTCTTCTCCAACCTGACTCTGCGAAGGAGTCGAGGCAACAATTGTAGCGGAGGGAATGCATATATCAGTCTGAACTGATCCCAAGGGAACACCAGAGCATCCGAGCCGCATCTGTCCACCTTTGCGTTGAATCTGGATGCTAGCAGATCTACATCCGGTGTTCCCCACCGCTGACATATTGCTCGGAAGACCTCGGGATGAAGGGACCATTCCCCTGGGCATAACTGTTGGTGACTCAGAAAGTCCGCCTTCCAATTCTCCACCCCTGGAATGAAGACAGCTGATATACATGGGACATGCTTTTCTGCCCATTCCAGGATGTGACTTACTTCCCTCTGGGCTGCACGACTCCTGGTGCCTCCCTGATGATTGATATATGCCACTGCTGTGGCATTGTCTGATTGAATTCTGACAGGGGACCCTTGGAGTCTGGATGTCCGGGCTACTAGGGCGTACCGGGCTGCTCGTATCTCTAAGAGATTGATGGGCAGGGTTTTTACTACATTTGACCATCTGCCCTGGAGAGACCATTGCTCCAGTACTGCCCCCCAGCCTATAAGGCTGGCATCTGTAGTGACCACCTTCCAAGATATCGGGCTGAAGGGTTTTCCCTTCTGGAGATTCTGGGGGATCAACCACCAGCAGAGACTCTTCCGAACGGAAGGGGACAAAGCCATCGGGAAGTCTAGAGCCTGAACTTTTCCGTTCCAGGCTGACAATATGGCCCTTTGTAAATTCCTTGAGTGGAATTGGGCGTATGGCACAGCTTCGAATGATGCTACCATCTTTCCTAGCAGCCTCATGCACAGGCGTATGGACGGCTGTCTTTTTGCACAAAGCAGACGGACCAAGCCCCTCAAAGAGGATACCTTGTCTAGAGGTAAGAAAATCTTCCTCTGGTCTGAATCCAGCCGTAGCCCTAGATATACCAGGTTTTTCACTGGCTGTAGGGCTGACTTGTCCAGGTTGATGACCCAACCGTGAGATTCTAGATACTTGATTGTATCGACAATTACCACTTCTAGCTTGGCAACTGAGTGGTCCATCAACAACAGGTCGTCTAGGTATGCCATTATCGTTACACCTCGTGTTCTTAGATCGGCCAACAGTGGGGCCAGAATTTTTGTGAACACTCGTGGTGCTGTGGCCAGACCGAATGGTAAGGCTCTGAACTGAAAATGGCGCCCTTCTACTGCAAAGCGTAGAAATTTTTGATGACCTGGAAAGATGGGAACATGCAAGTAAGCATCTTTGATGTCGATCGAGGCTAACCATTCCTCCCCTTGTAGGGCAGCGGTGACCGATCGGATCGACTCCATCCGGAAAGACCGGACGTTTAGAAATTTGTTTAGACTCTTTAGGTCCAATATGGGTCTTATGTCCCCGTTTGGCTTCGGGACTGTGAAAAGGTTTGAGTAGAAACCCAACCCCCACTCTTCCATAGGAACCTCCATAATTACTCCTTGGAGCAATAGTTGTTCTAACGCCAATAGGAGAGACCCTCTTTTCAGAGGGTCTCTTGGCATGCCTGACCACATAAAATGGGAAGGAGGAGACTCTTAACTCCAACTTGTATCCCAGAGTTACTGCGGAGAGCACCCATCTGTCTTTGATCGTCTCCCGCCAGGTCTCTGCGAACAACTGAAGTCTTCCCCCCACCCGTTTGAGTGGGGGCAGCCCTTCATAGGCTTGACTTGGAGGCTGGTTTAATACCCCTTCGGATCCAGGGTTTCTTATTACCCTGTGACTGTCCCTGATTTTTACCTCCTGAGTTTGACCGAGGAGGCCGTCGGAACTGCTTAGTAGCAGACGTCGCAGGGATAGGAGAGGTAGTCCTCTTAAAAGATGGACCCCTAGACCTCTTCTTACTCAGTAAGAGAGTACTTTTACCACTGGAAATCTTCTGGATATACTTATCCAGGTCCTCGCCAAAAAGGCATTCCCCATGAAATGGGAAGCTAACTAAGAGCTTCTTACAGGGAGCTTCAGCAGACCAGTTTTTGAGCCACAGAAGCCTACGCATATGTACCAAAGACAGCGTGAGGCGGGAGGCCTGATGGATAGAATCCTTGATGGCGTCAACCGCAAAGCATAATGCTCTAGGCAGATCAGCCAGAGCCTGGGCCTGCTGGTCTGGCAAATCCCTCAGGACCATTTTCATTTGATCCTTTAAAGCTTGGCAGACCCCAATAGCTGCCACTGCTGGCTGTGTAACAGCCCCTGCTGTGGAAAAAGCAGATTTTAATAAAGATTCCAATTTTTTATCCACTGGATCTTTGAACATTTGAACATTATCTACTGGACATGTCAGTGATTTGTTCACAGAAGAGATGGCTGCATCCACCGTAGGAACATTCCATCTCTGGGTGAACTTTTCCTCCATGGGATAGATCACCGGAAATTTTTTAGGCGGAACAAATAGTTTATCAGGATGTTCCCAGTCCTGGTATATAAGTCCTTCCAATAATGGATGTATTGGAAAGGAGCAATTAACCTGGGGAGCTTTTAGCGACCCCAATGAGGAGACAGCAGTAGTTGATGGTTCAACAAGAGGCATTTTAAATGCAGATCGAACCATGTCAGTTAGGGTCTGGACCCACAATCTTTCAGTCTGTGATGCTGAAAATGGTTCATCTACTGTCGATCCTCAAAAACAGAGCTAACCTCCTCCTGATCCCCTTCAGGTAGGTCGGTCCCTTCCTGGGACTGTTGCTCTGCCAACAGGCACTCTAATGGAGGTGATGGAGATCTGGCGCGCTTTCATTCCTGTAGAGAAGAAGCGATCAATGCTGCCAATCTCTGCTCCAATCCCTCCAGAGTTGAGGAAAAAACCTCCTCTGTTATATATGCAGGAGCAGCTGGACTGAGGACAGCCGCAGTACCTGGCACTCCCGGGGGTTCCTTATGGGTATTAACCTCTGATTTCTCAGGGGAGGAGGGTGCAGATGACTGCTCCAGATCCTCAGAGCCCGATGGAGACCCCCTACACTTCCTGAGAGGTATATCTCGGAGTTTTTTAGGCGGCATATTCCTTAGTTCAAAGCTGAGGTATTCCAGCCGCAATACACCCCTTACTGAAATAGTCTAATGCAATTTGCTGCTATGTACATCAGTGGGTGTCTACTAATGCGTCTTTCTGGGGATGCCTGTATCAACCGCCCGCTGTAAGCCCCTATACCATGCTACCAGCTCCTTTTCATGCTCTGTGTCCATAGCAAGCAGCGTGGACTGAGTCCTTTTATCTTGCTGGGACGCCCGCACATGCGCAGAAGCGCTGGGCGCACAGAGCGCGTCATCCGCCAGGCTCCGCCCCCTTTTTTGAAGCTAAACCTTATAAAAAGAAAGCATGTGTGCGCGCGCGCGTGCACGTGTGCGCTCTTGGCGCCATGTAGGGAGAGGAGCCAGGGTCCCTGTTACACCAGGACTCGGGGATGGAAGGAAACTACTTGGCAGCATGACAGAGGAATGCAGCTTCCCTGATAGAGAGCTCACTCATCTGCCTGGACTTTCACCATGGAAGGAATAGTCCCAAGAAAAAAGATGTTCCACAGCGGCCTCTAGTGGACAAACACAGGTACCGCACTTTTGTCTTTTATTTTTATTTTTTTCTTTAAAACCTCCTTTATGAAAAACATTTCCAGGTTTACAGTTTTTAAAACTTCCCTTATGAAAAAACATTTCTAGGATTTCTTAGGCATATACAGCTATTAGCGGGAATACCTTTTAGGTAACAGGCAGAAAGACATATTAGGCTTGGGGGTCCCCTCAATAGAACCAAGTTCCTGAGGGGCCCCCACTTACCTTTTCCCCGCCGCAGGACTTTGTTTGGTCCACAGAAGCCCAAACTTCACCTCTCACGGCAGGCATTGTACTAGACCTTCAGGGACCGGGTTCCCAAGGATTCCACTCCCCTGGACCTGTATAGCACCCTGCACAGATAGCCTCTTGGTTTTGGGTATGACCAGAGCTCTGGATCCCAGGGTCCAGCCCTCCTAAGAGAGGCATTAGAGGCAAAACCCTGCTCTTCTCTGCAAGGCCCGGGTTCCGACCGTTTAGCTATGAAGCTTTTTTGGTCGGATCCGGAATAGCTTGCTAAGGCCCAGAGAACCTGTACACAAGCCCAGATGAATACATGTTAACCTTGGCCAACACCTTAGACACTGGCAAAAAAAACTGAGGTACTCCCGGATGGGAGGGGCTTATATAGGGGAGGGTACTTCCTGTTTTGGAAGTTGCCAGTGCCAGCACCTGAAGGTAATTCTATATAACCCACATAGTAATGACTATGCTGCTCTGTGTCCCGTGATGTATGAACAAGAAAACAAAACAGTAAAGTTAGCCCAATTTTTGGGGAAAATATGATGTTACGCCGAGTAAATAGATACCTAACATGTCACGCTTTAAAATTGCGCACACTCATGGAATGGCGCCAAACTTCGGTACTTAAAACCAGGTTAGAATTACAGAGGAGGTCTAGTGCTAGAATTGTTGCACGCGCTCTAACGCACGCGGCGATACCTTACATATGTGGTTTGAACGGCGTTTACATATGTGGGCGACTTACGTGTGCATTCGCTTCTGATCACGAGCTACCGGGGACAGGGGCGTTTTAATTTTTTTTTTTTTATTATTTTTTTTTTTTTTTTACTTATTTATTTATTTTTTTACAATTATTTTACTTTTTTTTTTTTAATCACTTTTATTCCTATTACAAGGAATGTAACCATCCCTTGTAATAGGAATGTGTGTGACAGGTCCTCTTTATTGAGAGATGCGGGGTCAATAAGACCCCAAATCTCTCCTCCAGGCTGGAAAGCATGAGATCAGTGAAAATTTTTTCACTGATCTCATACTTACAGCCGCAATGGCGGCTTTGTTTACATTTGAGGACCCGGGCGTGACGTCATCACATCGCGCCCGGGCCTCCGACGATCATAGAGATGACTGGTGACCATCTGGTCACCAGTCATCTCTATGCTCGTCACGTGACCCACCAACAGTGCCGGAAGATTCGCTCCGGGTCCCCGATCGCACGGGAGAGCCCGGAGAAGCACCGGATGGCGGCGGGAGGGGGGATGTCCCCTCCCGCCGCCTATAAGAACGATCAAGCGGTGAAACCGCCGCTATGATCATTCTTATGGTGCACAGAATCGCCGGCACTTTAAAAGGATATCTGAATAATGCCTCTAGCTGCAGGCATCATTCACATATCCCCCTACAAAGCCAGGACGTCATATGATGTCCACCCAGGATGGGAGATCTCATCTGTGGACGTCATTTGACTATGGCTGGGTAGGGAAGTGGTTAAAGGAAAAAGGACAAGTTGTGGACTATAAAAGATAGAGAGTGAATAGAAACAAAGGGATAGAAAGGGAAGTACAGGATAGAGAGAAGACTCCGGGATTATTACATATAAAGGGGTACAGATAATATTGAGATAAAGTATCTAGAATATTACTGGCTTTCAAAATCTTACCAAGGTCTCAGTAAAGAATTGTCAGGGTTAGATGGGATAGAAATAAGTCACCCAAGGGTTCCATATTTTTTCAAATAGATCTATGGAATCATTGGTTATGGCTTCTGATTTTGAATGGAGCATGGCTTGGTGTATTCTATTTCTAGTTTCAGAAACTAGAAGCGTAGCTGTTTTCGAAGATTTGGTGATGGTTTGTAGCAATAACTTAAATTGAGTATAAGAGATACAGTCAGGTTTTAAATTTAGAAGTGCGATAGTCGGATCTGGAGTAATGATTTTCTTAAAAACTGTTGAAAGCATGAGGAATATTTATTTCCAATAATTTTTTTTAACAGGACACTCCCAAAAAATATGTAAATGTGTTCCCGGATCACCACAGCCACGAAAACAGAGCGGGGAATAATGGGGAGCAAATTTTGCTTCATTTCCATTTTAAACTGAATAGGCTGTTTTACAAGGTGATAGTATACAATCACTTTAAGCTGAAGATACCAATGAAGTGAAGAAAGGCTGTGTTACGTATGTGTGGGTACAGCTTAGATGTTTTTTTCCAGCTAGAAACTGTGTGCTGCTGGGTTGTCTATACAATTTGGCATTCAGTTTAGAAGTCCTGCTAAGTTTAAATAATAGGATGTATTCTCAGCTATTTAAGAGAAAGAGAAAGGTAAAAAAAAAAAACACTAAAAGTATTCTTAACGTTAAAAAAAAAAAAAGGCCCTTTGCTTTAAATGTTTTTCATAATACATGTTTCTATCAATTCTGAATGCAGTGTATAACTGACAGTGTCCTAAATAGTTTTCATTCCTTTCCGTTTACATCACTAGCTATTTTATCTTCCAGACTGAAATAATTAGATTAATTTTAGGTGATTGTTATCTGTTTGGAACATGTTTCTTAAAAATATACTTGCAAGTAATATCAATATTATTCTGTCCCATCCATAAGGTCCAAGGAATCAAATATTTCTGTGTCTTGTGAGGCTTCATGAATACCAAGACAGAGGTGTTTTAATCAGGTCACTAACATAGAGCAAAACAGAGTTACTATAAACGTAGTTGCTCCAGTCTTGTAAGGCCCCTTTCACACGGGACGGATCAGTGATGATCCGCCCCGTGAACCTCCGCTTGCTCAGCGGGGATCGCTTCGCTGATCCCCACTGAGCCGGCGGATGACAGAGCGGTCCCCGCACACTGTGCAGGGACCGCCCTGTCAGATCTCCGCTCTCCCCTATGGGGGGATCAAATGAACACGGACCGTCTGTCCATGTTCATCCAATCCGCTCCGCAGACAGATTGAAAAATAGGATTTTCTCCGTCTGCAGAATCGGAGGATTGCGGACCCCCGCTATCTCATAGGGACTAATGTATGTCCCTTTTTCATCCGTAAACGGATGGATGAAAAAGCGGACATACGGTCCGCATGTGTGAAAGGGGCCTAATAAAGAATTTATTTATGCAGAAATAATAATATACAAGCACAAACCCACTCATAAAAAAGAAACATGTTTCCTATTAGGCCCCTTTCACGCACGTCTTCAGTTTCATCAGTTCAGTCACGTTTTTTTCAAAGAGAAAATGGATCAGTTATTCATCAGTTTTTACATACATTTTTTATCCGTTTTTACATCAGTTCTTTACATCCACTTAACCACTTGAGCTGCACGATTCTGAATAAAATGGGATTTTAAATAAAGAGGTCAACTAGGTCTGGTAAGCACAATCTATATCCCGTGCACTTTGGGTGTCGTATGAAATATTTTGTTTGGGAGGGGCATGCTGGGAGCTCACTGTGACAGACATGTCCTGCTGAGGCTCCCCTTTTCTCGGGACTTCACGGCCAGCATACACACCCGAATGGAAGGGTAATTATTTCAAAAGCTTACCCTGGTCTTCCTCAGTGCCCTGGAAACGTTTTAAGATGGTTAAAGGAGCTGTCCGGGGAAAAAATAAGGTGAAACCCCTCAGAGATAATTCATCTAGAGGCCTCAGTAAAATGGAACAGGCTAAATCACCTCACACAATCTCACCTCATGCTGCCAGGCAGCAGCAGCAGTTACCTCATGAACTATATGATACAGACTGTGAGGACAGCGCCATCTGCCAGCCACAACAGACAGGCTCTTTACACCCAAATGTTTTAATTCAAATAAAAAAATTCTACAGAAGGCATTAAAGCAGACCTCCGACCATATTACTGAGAAATTAACAAAAGAAATCCGTGACTTAGGTCAGCGCACGGCTGAATTAGAAAACAGAGTGGATGACATAGAAACTAATGTAATGACTCATGAAACTGAATTGGACACACTTAAAGATGAAAATTTCTCGCTGCAAACTCGTTTAGAAGATTTTGAAAATCGCACACGTCGTTCAAACCTCCGCATTAGAGGTATACCGGAGTCTATTATTGATCTACAATCGACAATTACTGCCCTATTTCAAGAGTTATCACCGTCAATTCCAATTGAGAGACTGGAAATAGACAGAATACATCGAGCATTAGCACCACGCAAATCTGAAGGTCCCCCCCGCGACATAATTGCGAAATTCCATTTCTTTCGCACCAAAGAGCAGCTCATGGTCACTGCAAGGAACAAAGAATCCCTCATCTTCCAAGGCCACCCATATCAGATCTTTGCTGACCTTTCCCCAATAACAGTCGCTAAACGGCGCTCGATGAAACCCTTATTACAAAACCTACAACAACATCAGATCCCATACCAATGGGGGTTCCCTTTTTCACTTCGCTTCACATATCAAGGCACCAAGTACTCATGCAAAACCCCTGATGAACTAGAGAACACCCTACAAAAACTTCATCTCTGCGAAAGTCCTTCAGCTGGCCCTCACCGACGAACAGCATCCAGTTCTCCACAAAATGTATCCAAAATCAAAAATGACAGAACCAGACAAAGCCCATCGAAGAGGGGTCGATTCAACTCTCCAAACCAAGTTACTCCAGACTCAATGGACTGAATGCATTTTGCATATCAAATTGAAATTCACTCAATATTTTTGATCTTTCATCCACTTTTTGGATGCTAAACACTTAATGTCATTTAACCATCCTGAATTTAATTCCCTTAAGCAGGTTATGGTCTAATTTTATATATTTTTTATTTTAATTTTTTATTATTATTATTTTTTATTATTATTATTATTTTTTTATTTTTTATTTTTTTTTAATACTTTATTTTTATTTAATTAATTTATTTATTTTTTATTTTCCAATTTTTATCCCCTTTTTGGTCTAGGATAATTGACGTTTTAAATTATCCCCCAAAAAATTATATTCTCATAACACCCTTCCCTCCTCATCCTATCCTTCCTCACCTCACCCCCCTCTATCCCCTCTATCCCTTCTACTTCCCACATTTTACCCCCTCCTACCCGCCCCTTTCCCCTAATCCTTTCCTACCCACAACAAGGGTTCTATATTATTTTTATACAAAATTGTTCACTGAATAGAAGTAAATATTACTAATATATTAGTAATAATTGATATTTTATTTATTTTTCATCCTAATTAATAAGGACATTAGTGCCTCTCCTACAACTGCCAACCCAGAGGTAACCTGTATAATTCAACAACATTTATAATCTAACACTCTCCCCGTGAAACCATAAAACACAATTGTTAGATTAAAATTTTACATGTACTAATGTTGAACATATAATATTTTCTTATATTTGACATTTTTGCTTACTTCCGCCCAGTTTGGGTGTCATAATATATTTTTCTTCTCTAGATATATTTTTGGTCGTGAGGGACCCGAGAAACTGTCACTGCTCCCTGCATTTTTCTGTCTTTGGACTCTCCCCACACCTTTTTGTGTGAGGAGCCTCCCTGGTCAGACTCTGTGCCTCCGAGCTTGCACTTTTGCATGCTCGGAACGCCAACGTTTTACCTTCTTGCATTCTAAACGTTTTTTGTTAATTATTTGTTTAATAATGACTCTCATTTTCTCTTTCTTTCTCAACATTCTGTCTCCACTCTCCCTTTTCTCTTTGCTCCTCCCCGGGGTAAGTATGGATTTTCAATTGTTTTTAGATATGTCTTATAATATTTTCTATAAAATTTCATGATGGCTCCTTTAAATATTCTTACCTTAAATGTCCAAGGTCTAAATGTTCCACAAAAACAAACCAAAGTTTTTAGATCATTATCTTCTTCAAAGGCGCATATAATTTGCCTCCAAGAAACCCATTTCACTGAAACCTCGACACCTAAATATTTTGGTACAGCTTATCCCCAAGTTTTTACTGCTTCAGCTAAAACTAAACGAAGGGGAGTGCTAATTGCATTTCATAGAGCTACACCCTTCTCTCTTCTGACAGAAACCAAAGACCCAGAAGGTCGCTATCTCATTATTACAGGGCATCTATGTGATACGCTAATCACAGTAGTATCCTATTATGCTCCTAATAAAAATCCGACAGCATTCCTCTCCCATTTGTTCCAGGTAATAGAGACTCATAAAATGGGCACACTTTTGATCTGTGGAGATTCGAACCAAGTTCTATACCCTTATTTAGATAAGTCCCCAATTCCTTTCACTTCCAATTCTCAATCTCGTAGGTTCCAAAGACTTCTACAACAACATTCCTTGCTAGATTCCTGGCGAGAAATCAATCCCACGAAACGTCAATATTCCTTCTATTCCCATCCACATAAGTCTTTTTCCCGTATCGACCATATACTAATCTCTATTAGTATGTCCCCGGAAATGCTCACATCATCTGTAATTAGTGATGAGCCGAACACCCCCGGGTTCGGTTCGCACCAGAACCCGCGAACGGACCGAAAGTTTGCGCGAACATTAGAACCCTATTAAATACAATGGATGCGAACGTTAGGATTCTAAAGTGCTAATTATAACGACTATTATCCATGTTATTGTCCGAAACAGAGTTTGGGAACCCGGCTTCTGCACCAGGGGACATGTATCAATGCAAAAAGAAGTTTTAAAAACGGACGTTTTCCGGGAGCAGTCATTTTAATGATGCATAAAGTGAAAAAAAAAAGTCAAATATTCCTTTAAATATTGTACCTGGGGGGTGTCTAAAGTATGCCTGTGAAGTGCCACGTGTTTCCCGTGTTTAGAACTGTCCCTGCACAAAATAACATTTCTAAAGGGAAAAAAGTCATTTAAAACTGCTTGCGGCTTTAATGCAATGTCTGGTCCCGGTAATATGGATGAAAATCTTTAGGAAAAATGGCATAGCTACCCCATCAACCCCCCCCCCCTACCCCAGCCCATTACCAGCCCCTTTGGGTCTTGTATGGATATTAAGGGGAACCCCGCACACAAAATAAAAAAGGACCTATATACTCTGAACAGCCGTATACAGGCGGTGCATACAAGACAGGGACTGTAGGTTTGTTCTTATATAGAATCTGTTTATAATTTTGAACAGCTGCATTGTTTAAGTGGAGCTCCATGGCAAATTCCTTTTTTTTAGCTTTTTGTAAAACATAGGGAACGGTTATCACCCCTGTCACATTTTTTTTGCTGTCTGTGCCCCTGTTCAGAACATTTCACCTCACTTTGCGTCCCAATGACAACTGTTTTTGAAATGTGGTGTTTTTATTGAAACAAGGATTGGTGATAAAGCATCAGTAGAGAGGAGACACCTTTCTCCCATATTAATTCTTACAGGAGAGAATTTTCCTTCCAAGGGGTAGATTTCCTCTCACTTCCTGTTGTCTTCTTCCGTTTGCAAGTAGTAGTAGTTTGTAAGTTGGATGTTTGAAAGTAGGGACCTTCCGTATATACTCTGCAGAAATTGGCCCCTTAGGTGTTGGTGTTGGCACAACACTGAAAGCACTCACAGTTATTCTTGGTGGGTGCTGGAACGCCCTTCTGTCAAGTATAATATCAGGAATTGTAATAACATATAATTGTTGATCAGTGGTAGTAAAAATTGGGCCTTTGATGGTGGTGCTGGTGCCCCAACACTGTAAGGCCTGACAGTTACTCTTGGTGGGCGCAGCAATGGTCCCTGCTGTGAATTATTAGATCAATAATTATAATTGCATGCCCCTGTTGAACAGGGGCTGAAAAATTGGGCCTTTGGTGGTGGTGGTGGTGGTGATGGTGGTGCTGGTGCCACAACACTGTAAGGCCTGACAGTTACTCTTGGTGGGCGCAGCAATGCTCCCTGCTGTGAAATATTAGATCAATAATTATAATTGCATGCCCCTGTTGAACAGGGGCTGAAAAATTGGGCCTTTGGTGGTGGTGGTGGTGGTGATGGTGGTGCTGGTGCCACAACACTGTAAGGCCTGACAGTTACTCTT
This sequence comes from Rana muscosa, assembly GCA_029206835.1. NCBI lineage: Eukaryota > Metazoa > Chordata > Amphibia > Anura > Ranidae > Rana > Rana muscosa. The sequence goes on from CM055116.1 coordinate 689,773,489, forward strand.
GGTGGGCGCAGCAATGGGCCCTGCTGTGAATTATTAGATCAATAATTATAATTGCATGCCCCTGTTGAACAGGGGCTTAAAAATTGGGCCTTTGGTGGTGGTGGTGATGGTGGTGCTGGTGCCACAACACTGTAAGGCCTGACAGTTACTCTTGGTGGGCGCAGCAATGGGCCCTGCTGTGAATTATTAGATCAATAATTAGAATTGCATGCCCCTGTTGAACAGGGGCTTAAAAATTGGGCCTTTGATGGTGGTGGTGGTGGTGATGGTGGTGCTGGTGCCACAACACTGTAAGGCCTGACAGTTACTCTTGGTGGGCGCAGCAATGGGCCCTGCTGTGAATTATTAGATCAATAATTATAATTGCATGCCCCTGTTGAACAGGGGCTGAAAAATTGGGCCTTAGGCACTGGTGGCACAACACTGCAACCCCTCACAGATACTGTACTTGGAGCACAGCAATGAGGCCTGTTGCAAAGTATTGCATCAAAAATTTTAATTACACGCCCCTGTTAAATAGGAGCTGAAAAATTGGGCCTTAGCCACTGGTGGCGTCACCCATAAACCAAAATGATCTTCCAAGCTATCATCGTTAATCGTATCATTGAGGAGGAGGAGGAGGATAGCCAGTCAACATAACAGCACAGGCACTCAGCATCAGCATCAGTCTTGAAGGGATGTGACATTTTAAAATCAATTAGTCTGTTATATCAGCATCTGGTGTGTGGTAGCTGGTGGTGATCCAAGACTGGTTCATCTTGATGAAAGTCAGTCGATCAACCGAGTCGGTGGACAGGCGCACCCTGTGATCCGTGACAAATCCTCCAGCAGCACTGAATGTGCGTTCTGAAAGAACGCTGGATGCAGGACAGGCCAGTAGCTCAATTGCATACTGTGCAAGCTCTGGCCAGTGATCCATCCTCAAGACCCAGTAAGCCAGAGGATTTTCGGTGGGGAAGGTGTCCAAGTCTGACCTTGCCCCTAGGTATTCCTGGATCATGTATATCAGGCGCTGGCGATGGTTGCTGGAACCGATCATACTTTGGGGCTGCGGACTAAAGAATTGTCTGAACGCATCGGTCAGACGGCCACCTTCCCCACCGCTCCTTCTTTGACTGCCCGAAGCCTCAGCAACTCGTTGTCCAGGACCAAGAGTTTGTAACCTCACAGTCTCTGGGAACGCGTTGCACAGACCTTTCTGCAAGGCCTCCCGGAGTTGTCTCATCCTCTGCTCCCTCTGCGACGGTACGATAAGGTCCGCAACCTTACCCTTGTACCGTGGATCAAGGAGAGTGGCCAGCCAGTAATGGTCCCTCTCCTTGATCCGAAGAATACGAGGATCCTTCCGCAGACTTTGCAGGATCAGGGAGGCCATGCAGCGTAGGTTAGCTGAGGCATTCAGTCCGGAGTCCTCTGGGTCACTAAGGACGACATGATCCGCAGCCACCTCCTCCCAGCCACGTACAAGTCCACTGGTTTCTTGGGACTGTAAATCATCCCTAAAAGACTGCTGCTGATGATGCTAAGTACCAGCCTCCACCTCCATGCTGACACAATCCTCCTCCTCCTCCTCCTCCTCTTCCTGTGCGATGGGTGGGACAGAAGGAACACTGTCTGGGTAAAGGGGGCCTTGAGAGGCAAGGAAGTCCTCCTCTTCCTGCCTCTGTTCTGCCTCAAGTGCCCTGTCCATTATTCCACGCAGCGTGTGCTCCAACAGGTGGACAAGAGGTACAGTGTCACTGATGCATGCACTGTCACTGCTCACCATCCTCGTGGCCTCCTCAAATGGTGCCAGGACAGTGCATGCATCCCTGATCATGCCCCACTGGCGTGGTGAAAAAAACCCAAGCTCCCCTGACCCTGTCCTGGTGCCGTAGTCGCACAGGTACTCATTGATGGCCCTCTGCTGCGTGTGCAGCCGCTGCAGCATGGCCAACGTTGAGTTCCACCTGGTGGGCATGTCACATATAAGGCGGTTCTTGGGCAGGTTCAACTCCTTTTGAAGCTCAGCCAGGCGAGCACTGGCATTATAAGATCTGCGAAAATGCACACAGACTTTCCTGGCCTGCCTCAGGACATCCTGTAAGCCCGGGTACCTGCCCAAGAACCGCTGCACCACCAGGTTAAGGACGTGAGCCATACAGGGCACATGGGTCAGTTGTCCCTGTCGGAGGGCGGAGAGGAGGTTGGTGCCATTGTCGCAAACCACCATTCCTGGCTTAAGCTGGCGTGGCGTCAACCACCTCTCGGCCTGCCCCTGCAGAGCAGACAGGACCTCTGCCCCAGTGTGGCTCCTGTCCCCCAAACACACCAGCGCAAGCACGGCATGGCATCTTTTTGCCTGCGTACTTGCGTAGCCCCTTGAACGCCTACGGAGCACCGCTGGTTCCGAGGACAAACCACAGGAAGAGGCCATGGAGGAAGAAGAAGAGGAGGGGGTGGAGAAGAGAGGTGTGTCACAACCAGTAGTAGCATTTTGGAGGCGTGGCGGTGGTGGAACAACCTCCAACACTACTGCACCTTGTCCTGCATCCTTCCCAGCTGCCAAAAGAGTGACCCAATGGGCCGTGAAAGAAAGGTAACGTCCCTGTCCATGCCTGCTGGACCATGAGTCAGCGGTAATATGCACCTTACCGCTGACCGCCCTGTCCAGCGAGGCCAAGACATTGCCTTCCACATGCCTGTAGAGAGGCGGAATAGCCTTCCGTGCGAAAAAGTGTCGTTTGGGAACCTGCCACTGAGGAACCGCACATTGCACAAACTCACGGAAGGGGGCCGAGTCTACCAACTGAAAAGGCAGCAGTTGAAGCGCTAGCAATTTAGCCAAGCTAGCATTCAATCGCTGGGCATGTGGATGGCTGGGAGTGAACTTCTTTTGACGGTCCAGCAGCTGGGGCAGGGAAATTTGCCTGCTAGAATCGGATGTTGGTGTACTGCTAGCAGAGTGCCCGCAAGTACTTGCCTGTGACACACCTAATTCTACACCTTCATTCCTCTCAGAGCAGGTTTCAGAGAGGAGTGAAGGTATAGTGGGGTTGGAGATCCCAGCTGATGCGGTGCAAGAAGAGGTCAGCTTTGTTCTTTGGTGTGGGTCTTTAAGGTAGGCTTGCCAACGAGCTGCATGGCAGGTCAACATATGTCTGATCAAGCATGTGGTGCCCAAGCGGCTGATGTTTTGGCCACGCGATATACGCTTGAGACATATGTTGCAAACAGCAGCTGTGCGATCTGATGCACTCGCCTCAAAAAAGGCCCACACCAAAGAACTTTTTGCATGACGGGCAGAGGCAGCGCCCTGCACAGGCGGAGCTCTGCAGTGTGATTCCGTCGGTGTGCTGCCCATACGCTGGCCACTCAAGGGCATCCTGCCTCGTTGGAGATGTGCCTCCTCCTCATCCTCCTCCTCTCTCCTATTAGGCACCCACGTGGAGTCAGTGACCTCATCATCCCCTCCCTCCTCATCACTGGAGCCAATCTGGCAATATGCTGCAGCTGCTGGAGCATGACTGCCAGATTGGTGTCCTTCTTGAGCATCCCCTCTCTCTGCTCTCACGCTGCTGCCTTCCTCTAGCTGGGTATCATCATCAGATCCTTCCAAACGCTGGGCATCCTCCTGGAGCATGTACCCAACACTGTGCTCAAACAGTTCGGGGGACTCCTCAGGAGGAAGGCATGGTGGGTCTAGGGAAGGATTGACTAATGAAGATAATGATACCAGAGAAGAGGACGCTTTGGCAGCTGCTTTGCCAGTACCCTGAGCCTGGGTGAGAGAGGATGAGGAGGATGAGGTGGGCTTGGTCATCCACTCTACCAAGTCTTCGGCATGATGTGGCTCAACATGTCCAGCTGCCGAAAACAAGGACAAGCGTGTCCCATGGCCATGTGCTGATGACAATGCACCGCGTACACGACCAGCACTGTTGCCCCCAGACACAGAGCCTGCTTGCCCTCTTTTTTTGCCTCCTGACTGTCTGCCTCACCTTGGTTGCCTTCCAGACATTTTAATGGATGGCCTGCAGGGAGATGGGAAAAACAGCAATAAGGGCTACCTTCAGGTGTATATTGTGCAGGAGGCTTAGCAACAATGACACTGACACTGTCCCCTGCCTATCCTTCTCTGTCCCTAAACACAAGGATTGAAAATATGGTTCAGCAAAAAAGTTTTAGAACAGAATAGCACACTGACACTTTCCCTCACTGTCCTATTCTGTCCCTCCCTACAAACAAGATTTACCACAGAATAGCACACTGATAATTTCTACGAGTGTCCTTCTCTGTCCCTAAACTCAAGGATTGAAAATATGGAACAGCAAAATTGGTTTAGAACAGAATAGCACACTGTCAGTTTCACTCACTGTACCTCTCTGTCCCTCAACTCAAGGATTGAAAATATGGAACAGCAAAATTGGTTTAGAACAGAATAGCACACTGTCAGTTTCACTCACTGTACCTCTCTGTCCCTCAACTCAAGGATTGAAAATATGGAACAGCAAAATTGGTTTAGAACAGAATAGCACACTGTCAGTTTCACTCACTGTACCTCTCTGTCCCTCAACTCAAGGATTGAAAATATGGTTCAGCAAAATAGTTTTAGAACAGAATAGCACACTGACACTTTCCCTCACTGTCCTACTCTGTCCCTCCCTACAAACAAGATTTAGCACAGAATAGCACACTGATAATTTCTACGAGTGTCCTTCTCTGTCCCTAAACTCAAGGATTGAAAATATGGAACAGCAAAATTGGTTTAGAACAGAATAGCACACTGTCAGTTTCACTCACTGTACCTCTCTGTCCCTCAACTCAAGGATTGAAAATATGGTTCAGCAAAATAGTTTTAGAACAGAATAGCACACTGACACTTTCCCTCACTGTCCTACTCTGTCCCTCCCTACAAACAAGATTTAGCACAGAATAGCACACTGATAATTTCTACGAGTGTCCTTCTCTGTCCCTCAACTCAAGGATTGAAAATATGGAACAGCAAAATTGGTTTAGAACAGAATAGCACACTGTCAGTTTCACTCACTGTACCTCTCTGTCCCTCAACTCAAGGATTGAAAATATGGAACAGCAAAATTGGTTTAGAACAGAATAGCACACTGTCAGTTTCACTCACTGTACCTCTCTGTCCCTCAACTCAAGGATTGAAAATATGGAACAGCAAAATTGGTTTAGAACAGAATAGCACACTGTCAGTTTCACTCACTGTACCTCTCTGTCCCTCAACTCAAGGATTGAAAATATGGTTCAGCAAAATAGTTTTAGAACAGTATAGCACACTGTCAGTTTCACTCACTGTACCTCTCTGTCCCTCAACTCAAGGATTGAAAATATGGTTCAGCAAAATAGTTTTAGAACAGAATAGCACACTGACACTTTCCCTCACTGTCCTACTCTGTCCCTCCCTACAAACAAGATTTAGCACAGAATAGCACACTGATAATTTCTACGAGTGTCCTTCTCTGTCCCTAAACTCAAGGATTGAAAATATGGAACAGCAAAATTGGTTTAGAACAGAATAGCACACTGTCAGTTTCACTCACTGTACCTCTCTGTCCCTCAACTCAAGGATTGAAAATATGGTTCAGCAAAATAGTTTTAGAACAGAATAACACACTGACACTTTCCCTCACTGTCCTACTCTGTCCCTCCCTACAAACAAGATTTAGCACAGAATAGCACACTGATAATTTCTACGAGTGTCCTTCTCTGTCCCTAAACTCAAGGATTGAAAATATGGAACAGCAAAATTGGTTTAGAACAGAATAGCACACTGCCAGTTTCACTCACTGTACTTCTCTGTCCCTCAAATCAAGGATTGAAAATATGGTTCAGCAAAATAGTTTTAGAACAGAATAGCACACTGACACTTTCCCTCACTGTCCTACTCTGTCCCTCCCTACAAACAAGATTTAGCACAGAATAGCACACTGATAATTTCTACGAGTGTCCTTCTCTGTCCCTAAACTCAAGGATTGAAAATATGGAACAGCAAAATTGGTTTAGAACAGAATAGCACACTGTCAGTTTCACTCACTGTACCTCTCTGTCCCTACAAACAAGGATTAGTACAGAATAGCACACTGTCACTGACACTCTCCCTACCTATCCTTATTTGTCCCTAAACACAAGGAATCCAGGATTAGTAAAGGAAAAATAATGACACTGTCCCTGCCTATGCTTCTCTTTCCCTGCTCCGGAACACACTACACAAGGCCGCCGCGCTGGCGGCCTTTTATAGTGTGGGGCGTGTACTAAACCCCCTCAGCAATAATTGGCCACAGGCATCCTGCCTGTGGCCAATCATTGCTCTCCTCGCTGCCGGCGCTGTGATTGGCCAAGCATGCGGGGTCACAGTGCATGCTTGGCCAATCACAGCGCCTGGATGACACTGCGATGGCGTAGTGCATTGTGGGCCGTTCGCGTCACTCGAATTTGGCGCGAACGGCCCAAATCGTTCGATCTTCGTCGAACGATCGAACAGCCGATGTTCGAGTCGAACGTATTGTGACAGCAGGAAGGTAAAGTCACCTGGTTGCATCCAGGGGGGTAGATATATTTCGCCCAGATTCAGGCTTTACGCCGACTTATACAACTAGGTGGAGAGTTGTATAAGCCCAGCTAAGGCTAGTGGGCTCATGGATGACTCATATGTCTAGGGAGAGTGTGGGGCGTCGTGCAGACAGGGAGTTGATGAGACCAGCTGAAGCTTGTCAGCTCATTTAGGCCTCTATAAGAACTCCCAGCTTCATTAGATGTTAGCTCATGCCTGGAACCAGACCTGTGTGGACTGTCTAGGGAGAGTGAACCCCTGTGCGGTGAGACAAAGCCTGTGTGGCTATTTGCTTGGACATTTAAAACCAGGGACTTAGGGACTAGGACAGCACTAGGCTGATCCCAGTTGTTAGTTAGGAAACCTGTATGTTTAGTCAGAGGTCAAGTTGACCAGGATTTATTTTGTTTATGTTTCTTTTGGCTTTGCTGTGTTTTGTCACTGTAAATAGAAAATAAACCGCACCTTTTTTTTGATTTTGAAAACCACTACCTCCGTTTGCTGGGCCTGTTTTTGTGTGGGGAGCCCATCCCGGGGGTCACACACACCCGCTGCCGAGCTAACCCCCTCACAGTTGGTGGAGAACCAGTGGCAGTTTTTTTTAAGCCAGCATGGAGGAGATACTGAAGCAGCTGGCTCTAGCAAATGCCAATCAACAGCAGACAAATGCAGGTTTGCAAAAGAGCCTTGCAGCTCATCAACAGAGCCTTGCAGCTCAACAACAGAACTTCGCAGCCCAGCAGCAAGCTCATCAACAGAGCCTTGCAGCCCAGCAGCAAGCTCACCAACAGAGTCTGGAAGCTCAGCAACAAGCCCAGCAGCAATCTGAGGCCCGCTTCATAGACCTGTTACAGAAGCAAGAGCAGAGACTACAACAAATGGAAGCAGTAATGCAGCAACGTCCGCAGACCAGTGAGGAAAGCCGTCCCACTAATACCGCGTCCTTTGGGGTGAGTCGTTTATTGACAAAAATGACTGGAGAGGATGATCCAGAGGTATTTTTGACCACATTTGAAAGGACTGCTGAAAGAGAAAAGTGGCCTGAGGAGCAGTGGGCTGGACTGGTGGCTCCTCTGTTAACTGGTGAATCGCAGAAGGCTTACTATGACCTAGAGCCTGACCAAGCAAAAGACTATGTGATGCTAAAAGCTGAGATATTGGCAAGGCTGGGTGTCACCCACGCTGTCCGGGCTCAGCGTGTGCATAACTGGACTTTCCAGCTTGGAAAACCCCCCAGGTCTCAAATGTATGATCTCATTCACCTGAGCAGAAAGTGGCTACAGCCAGAGACTTTGTCCGCACCAAAGATTGTGGAACGTGTTGTAATGGATCGGTTTTTGAGAGCTCTTCCTACTGCCATCCAAAAGTGGGTAAGCCATGGAGACCCAGAGACGGCCGATGGTCTTGTGGATCGTGTGGAGAAATACTTGGCTACAGAGAACCTGACGGCCTCTTCCAGAGACACTCGGACTTTCCACCCTAAGACCAGACCATCCCCAGGGGCGGATAAGAGGATTCCAAGGGGTAAGGGTGGAGAGAGTGAGAGGGTGGGAGCTCTACCCCAAGTTTGGCGAGAACAGCCTGGGAAATCAGCGGCTCAAGAGGCGGCAAGAAGGATCGTTTGCTACCGCTGCCGGCAAGCGGGACATATTGCAGCCAATTGCCCGGTTGTGGAGGAACCCATGCAGTGTGACTTTCTGACGGGCAGACGTCAGTCGCTGTGTGCGACAGTCGCATGCACTGCCATTCGAGGAACTGAGAAACATTTATGCAAAATGTGTGTTAATGGTAGAAATGTTGTGGTATTGCTGGATTCAGGTAGCCTTGTGACCCTGATAAAGGCTGAGTTAGTTAAAACAGAGGTCTCTGGGAATAGCAAGGTAGCTGTTATTTGTGTGCATGGGGACACCCGAGAGTATCCAGTGACTACAGTGTGTTTCGAGACCCCCAAAGGTACCCTCTCTCATCCAGTGGGCTTAGTATCTCAGTTACCGTATGACGCCATTGTGGGAAGGGATTTTCCGAAGTTCTGGGAACTGTGGGATGATCCTGAGCCCCCCACTGGTGCCCCTATGTACCAGGAATGTGATAGCCAGAACTCCCCTGAGAGTGGTGAGGACTCTCCGGAATTTCCCTTATCAGTATTGGCAGGGGAGACTCAAGAAACTGGAGAGGAGCCCACCTCCTCAGACGAAAACCTACCGTCTGTGGAGTTTTCTGATCTTGAGGTTCACAGGGAAAACTTTGCCACAGAACAGTTGAAAGACCCCGCCCTAATAAAGGCACGGGAAAACGTAGTGAAAATAGATGGCGAGTTAGTGAACCCAGATAATACCTGCACTTACCCATACTTCAGCGTAGAGAAGGACCTACTGTATCGGGTGGCAAAAAGGGCAGAAGAAACCGTTGAGCAGCTTGTGGTGCCCAAACCTTACAGGAAGTTGGTGTTGGAGTTGGCCCATGGGCACATTCTTGGAGGTCATCTGGGGACAGAGAAAACCCGAGAGAGGGTATTACAGAGATTCTATTGGCCGGGGGTGATGAAGGACATAGAAAATTATTGTTCCTCCTGCCCTGTGTGTCAGAGGTCGGCCCCGATGCCACATTTCCGTAGCCCGCTGGTCCCTCTACCCATCATTGAGGTCCCGTTTGAGAGGATCGCCATGGATTTGGTAGGTCCTATAATCAAGTCCGCTAGGGGGCACCAGTACATATTAGTTATAATGGACTATGCCACCCGTTATCCAGAAGCAATCCCTCTCCGAAATACCTCGGCCAAAACCATAGCCAAAGAGCTATCTCTTGTGTTTAGCCGGGTGGGTATTTGTAAAGAACTGCTTACGGACCAAGGTACACCCTTTATGTCCCGGGTTATGAAGGAGCTGTGTAAATTGTTCAAAGTGACGCAATTACGTACATCTGTGTATCACCCCCAAACCGATGGGCTGGTTGAAAGATTCAACAAAACCCTAAAACAAATGTTGAAGAAAGTGGTGGATAGAGATGGAAAGGATTGGGACTGTCTACTTCCTTATCTGATGTTTGCTATTAGGGAGGTGCCCCAATCCTCTACGGGATTCTCCCCCTTTGAGTTACTGTATGGGAGACACCCAAGAGGGCTGTTGGATATTGCCAAGGAAACTTGGGAAAGTGAGAGTTCTCCCCACAGGAGTGTGATTGAGCATGTCGCCCTGATGCAAGACCGAATTGCACAGGTAATGCCCATCGTGAAGGAACATTTGGCCCAAGCGCAGTTAGCACAGCAGAGAGTGTACAACCGTGGAGCCAAGACCCGTACCTTTTCCCCGGGGGATAGGATACTAGACATGTGCATTCGTTTTCGTCCGAATGCATTTTCGTCCGAATTTCAGCTATTTTCGTTATCGTTTTAACAAACGAAAACGAAAGCACAGAATCCGAAAACCGAAAGATCCGACATAAACAAATGCTTTATTTTCGTTTTCGTTGCTACAACAGTTCGATATAGATAGGAGATTCGACGTGACGCTGACAATAACAATCTGTGTCTATCGAACCTGTGGTCGAATGTGCCTAACCTTAACTCTATTAGTCCAAGATTATTTTACATAGGAGAGAAAAGATTCGACATTATAGAGAGAAAAGATTCGACATAGGAGAGGAAAGATTCGACATAGGAGAGGAAAGATTCGACATAGGAGAGGAAAGATTCGACATAGGAGAGAAAAGATTCGACATAGGAGAGAAAAGATTTGACATAGGAGAGAAAAGATTTGACATAGGAGAGAAAAGATTTGACATTATAGAGAGGAAAGATTCGACATAGGAGAGGAAAGATTCGACATAGGAGAGGAAAGATTCGACATAGGAGAGGAAAGATTCGACATAGGAGAGGAAAGATTCGACATAGGAGAGAAAAGATTCGACATAGGAGAGAAAAGATTCGACATAGGAGAGAAAAGATTTGACATTATAGAGAGAAAAGATTCGACATAGGAGAGAAAAGATTTGACATTATAGAGAGGAAAGATTCGACATAGGAGAGGAAAGATTCGACATAGGAGAGGAAAGATTCGACATAGGAGAGGAAAGATTCGACATAGGAGAGAAAAGATTTGACATTATAGAGAGGAAAGATTCGACATAGGAGAGGAAAGATTCGACATAGGAGAGGAAAGATTCGACATAGGAGAGGAAAGATTTGACATAGGAGAGGAAAGATTCGACATAGGAGAGGAAAGATTCGACATAGGAGAGAAAAGATTCGACATTATAGAGAGAAAAGATTCGACATAGGAGAGAAAAGATTTGACATTATAGAGAGGAAAGATTCGACATTATAGAGAGGAAAGATTCGACATAGGAGAGGAAAGATTCGACATAGGAGAGGAAAGATTCGACATAGGAGAGGAAAGATTCGACATAGGAGAGAAAAGATTTGACATTATAGAGAGAAAAGATTCGACATAGGAGAGAAAAGATTCGACATTATAGAGAGAAAAGATTCGACATTATAGAGAGAAAAGATTCGACATTATAGAGAGAAAAGATTCGACATAGAGAGAAAAGATCACTGCTTGTGGGCGGAACATTCGACCGGAAATGTATGATTGCAGAGTCGTACAGTTTCGCTGCTCCGTCGAATCTTCTTTGAACATTCGACAGACACCATAAGCCTTCAATGACAGATTCGACCTTAATTAATTCAGATTTTCGGACGAATGCAATTTCTAACGAAAAACGAAATAAATAAAAACTAATTTCGGGAGTAACTAAATAAATTTATTTTTTGGACGAAAACGAAATTCCGAAACGAAATATTTCAGTGTGCACATGTCTATAGGATACTGGTACTTGTCCCTACGGTTGAAAGTAAATTCCTTGCCAAATGGCAAGGCCCCTACGAGATAATGGAAAAAGTGAGCGAAGTGAATTACAAGGTCAGACAACCAGGAAGGCGAAAGCCCGAACAGATCTATCACGTTAATCTGTTGAAAGCCTGGAGGGATAGAGAGTCCCTAGTCGCAGACACTTGGTCACCAGCTCAAACTGGTTGCGTGATTCCTGAGGTTGGAATAGCAGCCACCTTGTCACAACCCCAACAACAGGAGGTTAAGGAGTTTGTGCTTCGCAACAAGGAGGTATTCTCTGAGCTGCCGGGACAAACATTTGGGGTAGAGCATGACATCATTACCCCGCCCGGTGAAAGGGTGAAGTTAAAACCCTATCGGATCCCAGAGGCCCGACGGGAGGCAATACGGGAGGAAGTACAGAAAATGCTGAACTTAGGGGTGATAGAGGAGTCCCAAAGTGATTGGTCTAGTCCCATTGTGTTGGTGCCTAAACCGGATGGGAGCTGGCGATTTTGTAACGATTTTCGTCAGTTGAACAAAGTTACAAAATTTGACACCTACCCCATGCCACGTATAGATGAGTTGATCGACCGGCTGGGAACAGCCCGATACATGACGACTCTTGACCTCACAAAAGGGTATTGGCAAATCCCCCTGGCCAAATTGGCCAAAGAGAAAACCGCATTTGTAACCCCAGACGGGGCGTTCCAATATAAAAGAATGCCGTTCGGGTTACAGAATGCGCCAGCCACATTCCAGCGGAAAATGGACCAGATGCTGAGGCCCCATCGGAAGTATGCTGCGGCTTACCTGGATGACGTAATTGTCCATAGCACAGATTGGGCCTCACATCTGCCAAAAGTGCAAGCAGTCCTGGACTCTGTTCGGGAAGCGGGGTTTACGGCTAACCCCAAGAAGTGTACCATTGGGCAGGAGGAGGCCAAATATCTTGGGTACACCATTGGGAGGGGAGTAATAAAACCCCAACTCAACAAAGTCGAGGCCATCCAGAGTTGGCCACGTCCCAACAGCAAGAAGCAGGTACGAGCCTTTCTGGGAATCGCTGGGTATTATCGGCGATTCATTCCCCACTTTGCTTCTAAGGCTGTGCCCCTAACCAACCTAACGAAGGGGAAAGGGTCGGTCATGATTAAATGGACCCCCGAGGCTGAGGCAGCATTCCAATTCTTGAAACAAGCCTTATGTAGCCAGCCAGTGTTGTACTCACCCGACTTCTCTAAAGACTTTGTCGTACAAAGTGATGCGTCAGATGTGGGGTTAGGAGCAGTATTGTCCCAGGTCTGGAACGGGGAAGAGCACCCAGTCATTTACCTCAGCAGGAAGTTGAAGTCCCATGAGGTAAATTACGCCACCGTTGAAAAGGAGTGTTTAGCGGTGAAGTGGGCTCTAGATTCCCTTCGGTACTACCTGCTAGGTAGGCACTTTGACATGGTTACGGATCACGCTCCGTTAAAGTGGATGGCTCAAAACAAGGAAACAAATAGAAGAGTGAATAGGTGGTTCCTGGCCCTCCAGGAATTCAACTTCACAGTAAAGCATCGCCCTGGCGTTCAAATGGGGAATGTGGATGCTTTGTCTCGAGTACATGAATGCCTGATTGCTGGTGTTCCAACCCCGAGGTTAAAACAAGAGGGGGGGGTATGTGACAGCAGGAAGGTAAAGTCACCTGGTTGCATCCAGGGGGGTAGATATATTTCGCCCAGATTCAGGCTTTACGCCGACTTATACAACTAGGTGGAGAGTTGTATAAGCCCAGCTAAGGCTAGTGGGCTCATGGATGACTCATATGTCTAGGGAGAGTGTGGGGCGTCGTGCAGACAGGGAGTTGATGAGACCAGCTGAAGCTTGTCAGCTCATTTAGGCCTCTATAAGAACTCCCAGCTTCATTAGATGTTAGCTCATGCCTGGAACCAGACCTGTGTGGACTGTCTAGGGAGAGTGAACCCCTGTGCGGTGAGACAAAGCCTGTGTGGCTATTTGCTTGGACATTTAAAACCAGGGACTTAGGGACTAGGACAGCACTAGGCTGATCCCAGTTGTTAGTTAGGAAACCTGTATGTTTAGTCAGAGGTCAAGTTGACCAGGATTTATTTTGTTTATGTTTCTTTTGGCTTTGCTGTGTTTTGTCACTGTAAATAGAAAATAAACCGCACCTTTTTTTGATTTTGAAAACCACTACCTCCGTTTGCTGGGCCTGTTTTTGTGTGGGGAGCCCATCCCGGGGGTCACACACACCCGCTGCCGAGCTAACCCCCTCACAGTATGTTCGACTCGAACACGAAGCTCATCCCTATCTGTAATACCCTTTACATGGACTGATCATTGTGCAATACTTTCTACTTTCACTTCCCTCATACCCAAACATCAAGACCCCACATGGTACATAAATGATTCAACCCTATCCCATCCATCACACTCTACTGACTTAGAAATAGCCATAAAAGACTATCTGAAAAATAATAAAACCCCTGATATTTCTCCATTAACATTATGGGAGGCACACAAACCCGTCCTTCGAGGAATCTGCTTACGCCAAGCATCATATCTTAAAAAATAAAAAAAGAAGCTACAACTAATATTAGAAACAAAATTTAACACTTGCCACGCAAATTTTCAAGCGAATCCTACCCCTGTGACAAAAAATCAACTAGATGAAGCTAGCCTAAATCTTGATCTTTTCCTATCTGAATCCGCAGATAAAACCATACGCAAATCCAAGCATAAATTTTATATTAAAGCTAACAAGCCTGTCACTCTTCTCGCTCGAGCACTTAAAAAATTAAACAACCCATACAAACCGATTCAATTAAAATTACCTCATAATACTTACACCAGTAATCCAGAAAAAATCCTACAAACCTTCCACAAACACCTTACATCTTTATACAACAATCAGGGATTTTTTGACCGATCCGCTACAGAATTATTTTTTTCACAAACCAAACTTCCAAAGATTCCTTTAACCACTTAAGCCCCGGACCATTTGGTAGCTAGAGGACCAGAGGTGAATTCAGAATTTTGCACTGCGCTGCTTTAACTGTAAATTGTGCGGACATGCAATGTTGTACCCAAACGAAATTTGCGTCCTTTTCTTCCCACAAATAGAGCTTTCTTTTAATGGTATTTGATTGCCTCTGCGATTTTTATTTTTTGCGATATAAACGGAAAAAGACCGAAAATTTTGAAAAAAAATTAGAATTTCTACTTTTTGTTATAAGAAAAATCGAATAAACTCAATTGTAGTCATACATTTAGGCCAAAATGTATTCAGCCACATGTTTTTAGTAAAAAAAATGTCAATAAGCGTATATTTATTGGTTTGCGCAAAAGTTATAGAGTTTACAAACTAGGGTACATTTTCTGGAATTTACACAGCTTTAAATTTATGACTGCTTATCTCATTTCTTGAGGTGCTAAAATGACAGGGCAGTACAAAACCCCCCCAAATGACCCCATTTTGGAAAGTAGACACCCCAAGGAAATTGCTGAGAGGCATGTTGAGCCCATTGAATTTTTTATTTTTTTGTCCCAAGTGATTGAATAATGACTAAAAAAAAAAAAAAAAATTACAAAAAGTTGTCACTAAATGATATATTGCTCACACATGCCATGGTTATATGTGGAATTTCACCCCAAAATACATTTTGCTGCTTCTCCTGAGTACGGGGATACCACATGTGTGGGACTTTTTGGGAGCCTAGCCGCGTACGGGACCCCGGATCCAAGCACCGCCTTCAGGATTTCTAAGGGCGCAAATTTTTGATTTCACTCCTCACTACCTATCACAGTTTCGAAGGCCATAAAATGCCAAAATAGCACAAAACCCTCCCCCCCAAATGACCCCATTTTAGAAAGTAGACACCCCAAGGAAATTGCTGAGAGGCCTGTTGAGCCCATTGAATATAATTTTTTTTGTCCCAAGTGATTGAATAATGACAAAAAAAAAAAAAATACAAAAAGTTGTCACTAAATGATATATTGCTCACACATGCCATGGTTATATGTGGAATTACACCCCAAAATAAATTTTTCTGCTTCTCCTGAGTACGGGGATACCACATGTGTGGGACTTTTTAGGAGCCTAGCCGCGTACGGGACCCCAAAAACCAAGCACCGCCTTCAGGATTTCTAGGCACAAATTTTTGATTTCACTCCTCACTACCTATCACAGTTTCGAAGGCCATAAAATGCCAAAATCGCACAAAACCCCCCAAATGACCCCATTTTGGAATATAGACACCCCAAGCTATTTGCTGAGAGGAATGGCGAGTATTTTACAGCTCTCATTTGTTTTTGAAAATGAAGAAAGAAAATATATATATATATATTATTTTTTTTCAATTTTCAAAACTTTGTGACAAAAAGCGAGATCTGCAAAATACTCACAATACCTCTCAGCAAATAGCTTGGGGTGTCTACTTTCCAAAATGGGGTCATTTGGGGGGGGGGTTTGTGCTATCTGGGCATTCCATGGCCTCCGAAACTGTGATAGGCAGTGAGAAGTGAAATCAAAAATTTACACCCTTAGAAAGCCTGAAGGCGGTGCTTGGTTTTTGGGGTCCCGTACATGGCTAGGCTCCCAAAAAGTCTCACACATGTGGTATCCCCGTACTCAGGAGAAGCAACAGAATGTATTTTGGGGTGTAATTCCACATATGCCCATGGCATGTTTGAGCAATATATCATTTAGTGACAACTTTGTGCAAAAAAAAAAAAAAAAAATTGTCGTTTTTCCGCAACTTGTGTCAACATATAAAATATTCCATGGACTCGACATGCCTCTCAGTATATAGCTTGGGGTGTCTACTTTCCAAAATGGGGTCATTTGGGGGGGTTTTGAACTGTTCTGGCATTTTATACACAACATTAGGAAGCTTACATCCACTCTTCTAACCACTTGAAGACAAAGCCCTTTTTGACACTTTTTGTTTACATGAAAACATTTTTTTTTTTGCAAGAAAATTATGTTGAACCCCCAAACATTATATAAATATTTTTAAAGCAAAGGCCCTACAGATTAAAATGGTGGGTGTTGCATTTTTTTTTTCTACACAGTATTTGCGCAGCGATTTTTCAAACGCATTTTTTGGGTTAAAAAATACACTTTTTTTAATTTTAATGCACTAAAACACACTATATTGCCCAAATGTTTGATGAAATAAAAAAGATGATCTTAGGCCGAGTACATAGATACCAAACACGACATGCTTTAAAATTTCGCACAAACGCGCATTGGCGACAAACTACATACATTTTTAAAAGCCTTTAAAAGCCTTTACAGGTTACCCCAGTAGATTTACAGAGGAGGTCTACTGCTAAAATGATTGCCCTCGATCTGACCTTCGCGGTGATACCTCACATGCATGGTGCAATTGCTGTTTACATATGACGCCAGACCGACACTTGCGTTCGCCATTGGGCAAGAGCAGGGCAGGACAGGGGTGCTTTTTTTTTTTTTTTTTAATTATTAACCACTTCCCTACCCAGCCATAGTAATATGACGTCCACAGATGGGATCTCCCATCCTGGGTGGACGTCATATGACGTCCTCTGCTTTGTAGGGGAATATCTGAATGATGCCTGCAGCTAGAGGCATCATTCAGATATCCTTTTGTTCTGCCAGCGATTCTCTGCACCATAAGAACGATCATAGCGGCGGTTCCGCCGCTTGATCGTTCTTATAGGCGGCGGGAGGGGGCACCCCCCCCTCCCGCCGCCATCCAGTGCTTCGCCGGCTCTCCCAGGTACCGTTGTGTTCCTTAGGACACAGCAGTTCCCTGATGGGGGTAAATGAGTGGCGGCGGAGCAGCAGCGGCGGGCAGCGGAGCGGCTTACCGGCTCCCATATGCAGAGCTGCAGCAGCGACGTGCACGGCGCCCGCGCGCGCCCCCGGGGGCACGCAGCGCGGCGATCTGGGATCCGGTGTGTCCCTCTGGACACACCGATTCAAGTAATGTGGCGGCGGGCGGCGGAGATTCCGGTATAAACTTACCGGAATTGATGATGCAGAGCTGCGCAGCGGCGTGCACGGCGCCCGCGCGCCCCCCGGGGGCGCGCAGCGCGGCGATCGGGGCTGAGGTTTTTCCCTTGGATACAGCCCAGCCTCGATCAGGGTAAAGAGCCAATGAAATTGGCTCTTTACCACGTGACCGGCTGTGTCCAATCACAGCAGGTCACTAAATGTAAACAAAACACACAATTGTGTGTAACTCACTGTTGCCTGGTTCTCCTCTTCACACACCTGTGAGGAGGAGATCAGCTAACAGTGAGTTACACATATGTTATACACATATACATATGTACTACTGTGCCCAGATTGCCCCCCCTAAATAAAGAGTACCTGTCATCTAGTACCTGCCACCAGATCACCAGCCACCCACCTGTCCATCAGGAGTACCTGTCCATCAGGAGTACCCGCCACCTCACCTGAGTACCCGCCACCTCAGAGTACCCGCCACCAGTCCATCAGGAGTACCTGTCCATCAGGAGTAACTGTCCATCAGGAGTACCCGCCACCTCACCTGAGTACCCGCCACCTCAGAGTACCCGCCACCAGTCCATCAGGAGTACCTGTCCATCAGGAGTACCTGTCCATCAGCAGTACCTGCCACCTCACCTGAGTACCCGCCACCTCAGAGTACCCGCCACCAGTCCATCAGGAGTACCTGTCCATCAGGAGTACCCGCCACCTCACCTGAGTACCCGCCACCTCAGAGTACCCGCCACCAGTCCATCAGGAGTACCTGTCCATCAGGAGTACCTGTCCATCAGGAGTACCCGCCACCTCACCTGAGTACCCGCCACCAGTCCATCAGGAGTAACTGTCTATCAGCAGTACCCGCCACCTCACCTGAGTACCCGCCACCTCAGAGTACCCACCACCAGTCCATCAGGAGTACCTGTCCATCAGGAGTACCTGTCCATCAGCAGTACCCGCCACCTCACCTGAGTACCCGCCACCTCAGAGTACCCGCCACCAGTCCATCAGGAGTACCTGTCCATCAGGAGTACCCGCCACCTCACCTGAGTACCCGCCACCTCAGAGTACCCTCCACCAGTCCATCAGGAGTACCTGTCCATCAGGAGTACCTGTCCATCAGCAGTACCCGCCACCTCACCTGAGTACCCGCCACCTCAGAGTACCCGCCACCAGTCCATCAGGAGTACCTGTCCATCAGGAGTACCCGCCACCTCACCTGAGTACCCGCCACCTCAGAGTACCCGCCACCAGTCCATCAGGAGTACCTGTCCATCAGGAGTACCTGTCCATCAGCAGTACCCGCCACCTCAGAGTACCCGCCACCAGTCCATCAGGAGTACCTGTCCATCAGGAGTACCCGCCACCTCACCTGAGTACCCGCCACCAGTCCATCAGGAGTACCTGTCCATCAGCAGTACCCGCCACCTCACCTGAGTACCCGCCACCTCAGAGTACCCGCCACCAGTCCATCAGAAGTACCTGTCCATCAGGAGTACCTGTCCATCAGGTGTACCCGCCACCTCACCAGGAGTACCCGCCACCTCACCAGGAGTACCCGCCACCAGTCCATCAGGAGTACCTGTCCATCAGGAGTACCCACCACCTCACCAGAGTACCCGCCACCTCACCAGAGTACCCACCACCAATCCATCAGGAGTACCTGTCCATTAGAGTACCCGCCACCTCACCAGAGAACCTGCCACCAGAGTACCTGCCACCTCACCAGCGTACCCACTATGTCCAGAAAGGTGTACACCCCAGAAGAAGCATATCAAATACTCAGTCTGACCGATGAGAGCAACGGGGAGCTCTCACCGCTCAGTTCTGATTCCG
Source organism: Rana muscosa (assembly GCA_029206835.1). Taxonomy (NCBI): domain Eukaryota; kingdom Metazoa; phylum Chordata; class Amphibia; order Anura; family Ranidae; genus Rana; species Rana muscosa. The sequence goes on from CM055116.1 coordinate 689,792,711, forward strand.
ATTCTGGTTCGGAATATGAACCCCCCGAAGGCAGCACATCCGGATCCGAATTAGAGGAGGACACAGTCCGTCCAAAAAGAAGACGGTCTGAACACCAGGCAGCGACCAGCAGTGCCAACGGCGGTAGACCCCAGGAGGCGAGGTCCAGTGCAAGCGCTGCTAGACCCCAGGAGGAAAGGCCCAGTGCAAGCGCTGCTAGACCCCAGGAGGAAAGGCCCAGTGCAAGTACACGCCAAAGAAGTAGGACCCGAACCCAGCTTCCAGATGGCTTGGCAAACCCATTGTGGCTGCCTTCTACCTCAGGGTCAGCCACGATCCCCCCTTTTACAGCACAGCCAGGTGTGCAGGTCAACACTGAGGGTTTTTCCAAACTTGATTTTTTTAATTTATTTTTCCCTGATGAATTGGTTCAAGGCATTGTGGAGCAAACTAATCTTTTTGCTCAACAATTCATTGAAAACAACCCCAGCTCCAGCTATGCCCGCCCTTTTGAATGGAGACCCCTAACAGTGGTGGAGCTTAGATTGTTTTTAGGCCTAACGTTTAACACGGGGCTTACAAAAAAAAATGAAATGAATAGGTATTGGTCGAAGAAACCCATCCACCATATGCCAATTTTTACATCGGCCATGTCCAGGTCCCGATACGAACTTATAATGCGGTTCCTGCATTTCAGTGACAACTCACAGTGCCCCCCCCGAGATCACCCAAACTTTGACAAATTATATAAAATTCGCCCCCTAATTAATTTTTTTCCAAGAAGTTTGCCGAACTTTATGTCCCTGACCAAAACATTTCTGTGGACGAATCCCTGGTGCATTTCACAGGCCGGCTGGGAATCAAGCAATATATCCCCAGTAAGCGGGCGAGGTACGGCTTGAAGCTCAACAAGCTCTGTGAAAGCGCCACTGGTTATGTGCACTCATTCCGCATGTACGAAGGCAAAGATTCCCAGCTCGAGCCCCCTGAGTGTCCATCGTACATGGGAATAAGTGGAAAAATTGTTTGGGAGTTGGTATTTCCACTCCTCCAAAAGGGGTATCATATTTATATGGACAACTATTATACCAGCCTGCCCCTTCTCCGCCACCTCTACCTAAAAAAAAACTCTGGCGTGTGGTACAACAAGAATAAACAGAAAGGGCTTCCCACAGCGTCTTGTCACCACAACCATTCAAAAGGGGGAATCGGCAAGCTTGAGGAACGAGGAAGTGTTGGCTGTGAAGTGGAGGGATAGGAAAGATGTGTACATCATGTCCACCATCCACGATGACACCTCGGTGGAACTTCACAGAAGACGCAGTACCGTTCGCAAGCCTTCCTGCATCAATGAGTACAATAAATTCATGGGGGGTGTGGATTTAAATGATCAAATGTTGCAGCCCTATCTTTCAACCCGAAAATCCCTCTTCTGGTATAAAAAAATCGCAATTTACTTTTTTCATTTGGCCCTGTTAAATTCTTTCATAGTCTACCAAAAATCCACACATAGACCCACCACCTTCATGAGATTTATTGAAGACATTGTCACTGCCCTGATCTACCAACAAACATCCCCCCCAGAAAGCATTCACTCAGATTGTGTCAGCAGACTACATGAGCGCCATTTTTCAGACCATATTCCACCATCACGATCCGGAAGACGACGGCAAAAAAAATGTCGGGTGTGCACCAGAAGAGGAATTAGGAAAGACACCAGCTTCCATTGTCCCGACTGTCCCTCCCAACCTGGCCTTTGCATCGGAAAATGCTTCAAGCGATATCACACTCTCGAAAACTATTAGCCCATATTTCTAATACTGCCATTTCCCCGTTTTCAATATGTCCTGAATATTTCCCTGCCTCAACCAACCATATCATTGTCTTCCATGTGAACTGACCCTGGCCTGTTTCTCGACTATGTCTCTGCCTACTGTCTGCATTGTTTATCCGCCATGTTTCTGCCTTTCACGTGAACTGACCCTGGACTGTATGGATTATGCCTCTGCCTACCGTTTATTTCTGCCTTTTACCTGCACTGACCTCGGCCTGTTGACCATGTTTTTGCCTGCCCCCTTGGACTGATCTTTCACCCTGCTACACAGGGGTCTCACATATGTGAGGGGCTCCAGAATAGTGTTCTGAGTTCAGAAAACCAGTTTTTGAATTTCGGTGTTCCCAGAACAGGGTCTGGTTGTCCGGAGGCTTCAAAGCGATTTGGGTGGGAGAAGCCTCTACCCCTGTCCCCATTCTTTCCTGACCGTTGCCCTAAGCTTGATGGTCCTGCCTGCTCCCTGGACAAATACTCTGGCTGTGCTGACCATACCTCTGCCTGCTGCATGTACTAACTATGGACAGTATTCCTGCCTGCTGCATGGACGATCCTTTGTTCCTTTTGCTACTGCTGACCACATCTCTGCCTGCTATCTGGACCAATGCTTTGGCTGTGCTGACATCATCTCTACCTGTACTGACTATTCCTGCCTGCTGCCTGTTTTGCTGTCGCTGTCCACGTTCCTGCCTGCTGCCTGGACCGATGCTCTCCTCTTTGGACCACTGCACTACTAAAACCGCAGGTAATCTTTTCTTTACCCTTTTTCTCAGAAGAATGTATTTTGGTTTATAATTGGTATGTACAGTACATGCTATGTTTTAGAAATATGAAGGGCCTTCAACAATGTGATAGGTTGTCAGGAATTTATGTGTGTAATTTATGCTCCTAGAACACATGACGGTGCTACTTAGATGTTAGGCCTCTGTATTTGGCCAGGCTGTGTAAAAGTCTCACACATTTGGTATCGCCATACTCAGGAGGAGTAGCAGAATGTATTTTGGGGTGTCACTTTTGCTATGTACATGCTATGTGTTGGTAATATCTTATAAATGGACAACTTTGTATAAAAAAAATGCGTTTTCATTTTTTTCCCACATATTCCAAAAACTTCTGGAAAAAAATGAACCGTTCAAAAGACTCATTATGCCTCATAGATTATACGTTGGGGTGTTAGCTTTCCAAAATGGGGTCATTTTATGGGCGTTTCCATTGTCCTGGTGCTCCAGGGTCTTCAAAACTGTAATAGGTGGTTGAGAAATGAGATGTGTAATTTATGCTCCTAGAATGCCTGAAGGTGCTATTTCAATGTTGGGCCTCTGTATTTGGCCAGGCTGTGTAAAAGTCTCACACATTTGGTATCGCCATACTCAGGAGGAGTAGCAGAATGTATTTTGGGGTGTCATTCTTGCTATGTACATGCTATGTGTTGGTAATATCTTATAAATGGACAACTTTGTATAAAAAAAATGCGGTTTCATTTTTTTCCCACATATTCCAAAAACTTCTGGAAAAAAATGAACCGTTCAAAAGACTCATTATGCCTCATAGATTATACGTTGGGGTGTTAGCTTTCCAAAATGGGGTCATTTTATGGGCGTTTCCATTGTCCTGGTGCTCCAGGGCCTTCAAAACTGTAATAGGTGGTTGAGAAATGAGATGTGTAATTTATGCTCCTAGAATGCCTAAAGGGGCTATTTCAATGTTGGGCCTCTGTATTTGGCCAGGCTGTGTAAAAGTCTCACACATTTGGTATCGCCATACTCAGGAGGAGTAGCAGAATGTATTTTGGGGTGTAATTTTTGGTATGTACATGCTATGTGTTGGTAATATCTTATAAATGGACAACTTTGTATAAAAAAAATGCGTTTTCATTTTTTTCCCACATATTCCAAAAACTTCTGGAAAAAAATGAACCGTTCAAAAGACTCATTATGCCTCATAGATTATACGTTGGGGTGTTAGCTTTCCAAAATGGGGTCATTTTATGGGAGTTTCCATTGTCCTGGTGCTCCAGGGTCTTCAAAACTGTAATAGGTGGTTGAGAAATGAGATGTGTAATTTATGCTCCTAGAATGCCTGAAGGTGCTATTTCAATGTTGGGCCTCTGTATTTGGCCAGGCTGTGTAAAAGTCTCACACATTTGGTATCGCCATACTCAGGAGGAGTAGCAGAATGTATTTTGGGGTGTAATTTTTGCTATGTACATGCTATGTGTTGGTAATATCTTATAAATGGACAACTTTGTATAAAAAAAATGCGTTTTCATTTTTTTCCCACATATTCCAAAAACTTCTGGAAAAAAATGAACCGCTCAAAAGACTCATTATGCCTCATAGATTATACGTTGGGGTGTTAGCTTTCCAAAATGGGGTCATTTTATGGGCGTTTCTATTGTCCTGGTGCTCCAGGGCCTTCAAAACTGTAATAGGTGGTTGAGAAATGAGATGTGTAATTTATGCTCCTAGAATGCCTAAAGGGGCTATTTCAATGTTGGGCCTCTGTATTTGGCCAGGCTGTGTAAAAGTCTCACACATTTGGTATCGCCATACTCAGGAGGAGTAGCAGAATGTATTTTGGGGTGTAATTTTTGCTATGTACATGCTATGTGTTGGTAATATCTTATAAATGGACAACTTTGTATAAAAAAAATGCGTTTTCATTTTTTTCCCACATATTCCAAAAACTTCTGGAAAAAAATGAACCGTTCAAAAGACTCATTATGCCTCATAGATTATACGTTGGGGTGTTAGCTTTCCAAAATGGGGTCATTTTATGGGCATTTCCATTGTCCTGGTGCTCCAGGGTCTTCAAAACTGTAATAGGTGGTTGAGAAATGAGATGTGCAATTTATGCTCCTAGAATGCCTGAAGGTGCTATTTCAATGTTGGGCCTCTGTATTTGGACAGGCTGTGTAAAAGTCTCACACATTTGGTATCGCCATACTCAGGAGGAGTAGCAGAATGTATTTTGGGGTGTCATTGCAAGTATGCATGTGCTGTGTGAGAGAAATAACTTGTTATTATGACAATTTTGTGCAAAAAAATAAAAATTTAAAAAAATTTAAAAAATTTCCCAAGAATTGTGGGAAAAAAGTACAACTTCAAAAAACTCACAATGACTCTTACTAAATACATTGGAATGTCTGCTTTCCAAAAAGGGGTAATTTGGGGGGTATTTGTACTTTCCTGGCTTGTTAGGGTCTCAAGAAATGAAATAGGCCTTCAGTACATCAGGTGTGATCAGATGTGATAATTTTTCAATGATTTGCACCATAGCTTGTAGACTCTATACCTTTCACAGAGACCAAATAATATACACTTTTTTGGTTATTTTTACTAAAGATATGTAGCAGTATACATTTTGGCCCAATTTTATGAAGAAAAATTACTTATTTGCAAAATTTTACAATAAAAACAAAAAAAAGTGTTTTTTTTTAAAAAAAATCTAACTTTTTTCGCTTATATTGCAAAAAATAAAAAACCTAGCGGTGATTAAATACCACCAAAAGAAAGCTCTGTTTGTGAGAAAAAAATGATAAAAATTTGGTTTGGGTACAGTGTAGCATGACTGAGTAATTGTCATTCAAAGTGTGAGAGCGCTGAAAGCTACAAATTGGTCTGGTAAGGAAGGGTGTATAAAAGCCCTGTATTGAAGTGGTTAATTTTGCTTTTTTATTTTATTTTTAAATTGTTCCTTCCAAGTATTTTTTTTTTTTATCATTTTTATTGTTATCTCAGGGAATGTAAATATCCCCTATGATAGCAATAGGTAGTGACAGGTACTCTTTTTTTGAAAAAACTGGGGTCTTCTAGACCCTAGATTTTTCCTCTGCCCTCAAAGCATCTGACCACACCAAGATCGGTGTGATAAAATGCTTTCCCAATTTCCCAATGGCGCTTTTTATATCCGGGGGGGGGGGCATTCCCTCCCACTGCTTGTAAAAGCAGTCCAGAGGCTAATTAGCCACTAGGATTGCTTTTACATGAAAGCCGGCCGCAGGCTGAAAAGAATGATACCAAGATGATACCTAAACCCACAGGCATCATTCTGGTATAAACATTCAAAGTCCAGCAACATACCAGTACGTTGCTGGTCCTTGTTGGACATGTATTGTAATCTTTTTATTTCATGCAGCCAGTTGGCTGAACGAAAAAAGAGATTGATCGGTGGGTATGCCCACCATTAGAATACCGCCCTTCATCCACCCACTTCCAATGATGGGCATACACGCACCATTTATATATGCCGAAGCATGGGGGCATCCTCCCGCAAAAAAGTTATGCCGCACACACATGGTCGGACTTTTCCACGGGCAAGCCTCCGTCGGAATTTCGACCGTATGTACGCGGCATTAGGAGCAAAATCGCTCCTCCGCCCCTGCTGCCCCAATGCTTCGGCATATTTGCTTTTTTTTTTAACTGTGGTGGTGAAATCACCTCCTACAGCACTGGAGTCGCAGGGATCAGGCCTGTCTCTGCGAACGCTGCAGTTATGTGTGTTTTTGTTTTGTAAGTGACAGTGATCGATCGATACTGCACTTGGGTGGCCTGGGCTGGACGGAGGGGCAAAACGCAGGTGCCAGCAGGTATCTGGGCTGATCCCGCTAACACTGCGTTTTTGGGAACCCTAAACTGCTGGGGACGCTAGTATAGATCTGATCAGATCAGATATTGATCTGTTCAGATACTATACCACTAAGGGGGGTGTATGCTTCACGCGTGGGTGTTAGCGTTACTGGCACTAACCTGACGCTGCCTGGGGTGTGACTCAGACCCTCTCTGACGCTAAAACCTAATTGATATCACCCGCCGGGCGATCAAGGGGTTAAACCTTTATTGGGTTATATACACGGCGGGTGCCCTGACACTATAAAAAGCAAACTAACTAACCAGTGTCACCCGTAACACTTATATGGTGATCACTGGTGAAAGGGTTAACTAGGGGCAATCAGGGGGTTAAAACCTTTATTAGATAATATATGGGGGTACCTGACGCTATAAAAACCTGCGGCGAACCTAAAAAAAATTACCAGCTACCGATCTGCATCACCGACACTAAGACAGCGTTTAGAAAAACGATTGCTTAGCGACAGTGGTGATGGGGGTGAAAGGGTTACCTGGGGGGGCGATCAAGGGGGTTAAACCTTTATTAGATAATATATTGGGGTACCTGACGCTATAAAAACATGCAGCAAACCTAAAAAAAAATACTGGCTACGATCTGCATCACCGACACTAAGACAGCGTTTAGAAAAACAATTGCTTAGCGACAGTGGTGATAGGGGGTGAAAGGGTTACCTGGGGGGCGATCAAGGGGGTTAAACCTTTATTAGATAATATATTGGGGTACCTGACGCTATAAAAACCTGCGGCGAACCTAAAAAAAATTACCGGCTACCGATCTGCATCACAGACACTAAGACAGCGTTTAGAAAAACGATCGCTTAGTGACAGTGGTGATAGGGGGTGAAAGGGTTACCTGGAGGGCGATCAAGGGGGTTAAACCTTTATTAGATAATATATTGGGGTACCTGACGCTATAAAAACATGCGGCGAACCTAAAAAAAATTACTGGCTACGATCTGCATCACCGACACTAAGACAGCGTTTAGAAAAACAATTGCTTAGCGACAGTGGTGATAGGGGGTGAAAGGGTTACCTGGGGGGCGATCAAGGGGGTTAAACCTTTATTAGATAATATATTGGGGTACCTGACGCTATAAAAACCTGCGGCGAACCTAAAAAAAAATACCGGCTACCGATCTGCATCACAGACACTAAGACAGCGTTTAGAAAAACGATCGCTTAGTGACAGTGGTGATAGGGGGTGAAAGGGTTACCTGGAGGGCGATCAAGGGGGTTAAACCTTTATTAGATAATATATTGGGGTACCTGACGCTATAAAAACATGCGGCGAACCTAAAAAAAATTACTGGCTACGATCTGCATCACCGACACTAAGACAGCGTTTAGAAAAACAATTGCTTAGCGACAGTGGTGATAGGGGGTGAAAGGGTTACCTGGGGGGCGATCAAGGGGGTTAAACCTTTATTAGATAATATATTGGGGTACCTGACGCTATAAAAACCTGCGGCGAACCTAAAAAAAATTACCGGCTACCGATCTGCATCACAGACACTAAGACAGCGTTTAGAAAAACTATCGCTTAGTGATAGTGGTGATAGGGGGTGAAAGGGTTACCTGGGGGGCGATCAAGGGGGTTAAACCTTTATTAGATAATATATTGGGGTACCTGACGCTATAAAAACCTGCGGCGAACCTAAAAAAAATTACTGGCTGCCGATCGGCATCACTGACGCTAAGACAGCGATCAGAAAAATGATCGCTAAGCGGCAGTGGTGATAGGGGGTGAAAGGGTTATCTGGGGGGTGATCAGGGGGTTAAACCTTTATTAGGGGGGGTTAGGGGGCTACACTGGACCTAAGACTAAACTTTGACACTTTTACAGTCACAAATGTCACTGATTGCAGTGATCACTAAATAAATGGTCACTGCAATCAGTGACACTGTGACTGGGGGCTGGGGGGGTGATCTGGGGGTGATCTGGGGTGTCTGGGGGGGCCTGGGGGGGCGATTTATGTCCCTATGTGTCCTGGTGTCAGTGTAGTGTTGTGTGCACTGACCTGATATCTTCTCTTGTACGGCGCTCGGTATATGTGAGCGCCGCACCAGAGATGACATCACTTCCTCCTGCTCCCTCTGTCTGACACAGACAGAGGGGGCATTTCTATTCGCCGGGAGCGATCGCGAGGGGGTGGCCAGAAACGAATGGCTGCCCCCTCATCCCGGAACGCTCCCGGACACTTAGCCACCGCTCACTGTATAGAAGGGGGGTCCGATTGGACCCCCCAACTGTACAAAGGCAATCACGTACACTCTACGTGATTGTGCCTGTCGGTGCCATTCTGCCGACGTATATATACAGTGAGCGGTCGTTAAGTGGTTAACTCAACATGAACATCTTGAAAGTCCCATTACAACTGCAAAGGTTGAATTAGCCATTAAATCCCTTAAACCAAATAAACGCCCGGGTCCTGACGGCTTCTCTGCCCTATATTATAAAAAAATTACTCATCTTCTTGCGCCATTGCTGACAGATGCTTTCAATTCACTTCTGAACAACCAATCCTTTCGTCCTGAAACCTTAACAGCAATAATCACAATGATCCCCAAACCTCATTCAGATGATTCATCTTGTGCTAATTACAGGCCCATATCCCTGCTTAATCTTGATATCAAACTACTAGCGAAAATTCTAGCAACTCGTTTGAACAATATTATTGGTTCATTAATAAATAAAGACCAAGTTGTTTTTATTCCTTTTCGCCAAGCAGCTGATAACGTACGCAGGGCAACTTTATTAATCCAAGCAGCTAATACACGGCGAATACCTATGTGTCTTCTGTCGTTAGATATTAAAAAACCATTCGACACAGTATCATGGCCCTATCTACATTTTGCTTTACAAAAATGGGGGTTCGGTCCTCACTTTCTTAACTGGGTTTCATCACTATATAATAATCCCAAAGCCTATATTAAATATGCTGGATATAAATCTGGTTGCTTTAACATAAATAGAGGTACACGTCAGGGTTGTCCACTCTCCCCACTTTTATTTGCCCTACTTATTGAACCCCTAGCTCAGGCTATACGATCTGACCCTTCAATCAAAGGGATAGACTTAGCTGGTCATCAGCACAAATTATGTTTGTTTGCTGACGATATACTAATATTTATGTCTTCCCCTCATATTTCTGCTCCCAACCTTATAAGTAAGCTAGATCATTTTGCACAGATATCTGGACTAATTATCAACTCTCAAAAATCTACAGCCTTAAATATCTCCTTACCTCCCCATACTTTACAACAAGCACAAACTTCCCTCCCATTCTCCTGGTCTACATCGCACCTGACCTACCTAGGAATTACTCTTACTCCCAATTTAACTGAATTCTTCTCAGCTAACTTTCCGCCATTACTAAAGCAAATTACCAATCTCCTTAAACAATGGTCTTCTTTACCAATCTCATGGATTGATAAAATAAACGTAATAAAGATGACTATTTTACCCAAGATACTATATCTATTTCGGGTTTTGCCCATTCCAGTTCCAGCATACTTTCTTAGAAATCTTCAACGCAAAACACTAGCGTTCATCTGGGGCTCTTTAAAACATCGTTTATCTAAACACACACTCTACCTTCCCAAACTTAAAGGTGGACTAGGATTCCCCAATTTCGCCTCTTACTACCATGCAGCTCAAATAGCATGCATCCCCAAATATCACGCAAAATACGAAACCCCACTCTGGGTTGCAATTGAAGCAATTGACTGTGATCCATTTTCTATAACAAATTTAATTTGGTCCAAACCCTCAGATCATAAAAATATAAAAAATAAGATTACCAAACACACAGTTACTATCTGGGATAAATTTAAACGTATCAAAGGACTACAATCTCCTCATGTTCCCCTTCTATCATTTATTAGAAACCCACTATTCTACCCAGCCTGCACATTCCCTAATTCATTTAAAAAATGGATCTCCTCTGACATAACGCAACTCTGTGATTTATCGACATCTACCTCACTTATAACATTTCCTGAACTATGTGATAGGCATCAACTCCCCCAATCAGAACTTTTCCGATATCTGCAGATCAAAACATTTTTCATGCCATATATACAAAATATGAGTAAGCTCAACGAACTCACACAATTTGAACGTATATGTAAACGCGAACCTCACTCTAAGGGTCTCATATCAATAATATATAAACACCTTATTACTTTGCCTACTGCAGACCCACCATCATACGTGGCAAAATGGGAGAGAGACCTTGGACTTCAGTTGGAACCATCCGATTGGGATAAAATTTGGACCACAACAAAATCATCTTCACAAAATATAATAGCTCTAGAGACAAATTATAAAGTACTTTTGCGCTGGTATTTGGTTCCTGTCAGAATCGCGAAATATATTCCGCAATACTCCCCACTCTGCTTCCGTGGCTGTGGTGAACTAGGATCACACATACACATATTTTGGGATTGTCCCGTTACAAAATGTTTTTGGAAAGAGGTTTTTCTTATCCTCTCTACCTTATTCAAAAAAACAATCAAACCTGACCCTTCAATTGCACTACTAAATCTAAAACCGACTTCTATTTCCCACACTCAATTCAAACTCCTTCTACAAATCACTACTGCAGCAAAGCAGACAATCGCCAAAGCGTGGAAAACCCCAACATTAATGATCTCAGAAACCAAAACCAGAATAAACCAAGCCATGACCCACTCAAAAACGGAAGCCATTACCAATGATAATATTGGAAAATTTGAAAAAAATCTGGAATCCTTGGGTGACTAATTTTTTCCCTCCCAACTTTGACATCACATTATTAAGACCTTAGTAATATAACTACTAATAGCTATTTAATATACTAATATTATCAGACCAACATTATAAGATACCCCGGGGGCCTTTTCGACCTTTTCTATCTTTTCTACCTACTATCTTTATTTTTTTTCTCTTCTGCTTCTTACCCTTCCCTCTCTTCTATCTTCGCTCTTTAGCTCTTTTTTTGTTGTTTTTTCTTTCTTAGCATATATTGTTATTATATGCAAAAATGGTAGCAACATTTTTATTTTTTTTTAAGTTTTTTATTTATCAGTATATTTCAGCTTTAGAGCTCCTTTGAAACAATACAAACCTTATATATTACAATAACATTATATGAGGTCGAGAAATTATGACCCTTCATTTTTTCTTTATAAATCCTTATATTACCTTACATGTTATATATTATTACTAAATCTGGTTTGTAATTACTAAATTCAACACTAAGCATATATTTTAGCAAGTCTCCAGATAATGGTCAACATATGTTAAACTTAAATTACTGTTTTTTTTCTCCTCTTCTGTTGTTGTTGCCTTCAAAAATCACTGGAGCTTGACATAAATATCTAATTTGTGTTCTCCTTAACTGCTACTATTTATAGTGACTATGTTTATTGACAATATATGCTTGTAATTTTGAAAATTTAATAAACAAATTTGACAAGAAATATATATTGCACGATTGAAGAAGTCATTTTTTCCTCTCTCAGCAAGATTGTCACTGGACTTAAACACTTTTATGTAATTTTGAAAAGTTGGGACTTTTAATTTACGGTATGTTTTCTTGTGATGATTGATCTAATCACGGATTAATCTCTGGAATTCAATACTCCACAAGGGATTGTTGTTTTTTATTATTATATATGTGCACTAGAGTAATTTTCACATAAAGCGCCCTCTATAACTTGCACAAATCAATAGATAGAAGGTATCCACTTCATCATCAGGGGAGCAGCTTAGCACTACAGAGTTTTTTTTTTTTTGATTTAATTTATTTTTTGTGTATTTGGCGCAGAAACTATTTTTATAATCACTAGAAAGAGAACATGTTCTCTTTTTTTCGACGGAAAAAAATTCGATCAGAAATTCTGTTCGTCTGTGTGGAACTCCGACGTAGAAAAAAACATGCATGCTCAGAATCAAGTCGACGCATGCTCGGAAGCATTGAACTTCATTTTTCTCGGCTCGTCATAGTGTTATAAGTCACTGCGTTCTTGACGGTCGGAATTTGGTGCGACAGCGTGTATGCAAGACAGCTTGAACGGATATCCGTCGGAAAAACCCATCAGAGTTTATTCCGACGGAAAATCCGACTATGTGTACAAGGCAATACATTTTATTTGGGAACAGCGTTGTACAACCACGCAATTGCCAGTTAAAATAACACAGTGCCGTATCGCTAAAAATGGCCTGGTAAACCTTCTAGAGCTGAGGTGGTTAATAAAAAAAATATATAAGTACCTTCTTTTCATAATCAATATACAGCTGTACTGCTGTCATGTGACCCAGCTCTTTCCCAGCTCATCTGCAGGAGGCACTTCTAGTCCTCTGCTGCCGGTCACATGTTCAAAAAATAAAAACAGCCTTCAGAATACAAAGGAAAAATATATAATATCAAATAAGTGTTTTAAATTGTCATACAAATATGTATTTGAACTCAATTTTTTTTATATTTTTTTGCAAAAACATGCTGTGAACTATCTAAGGGGAGTTTCTGCCAATCACAGCCTGTTTCATGCCCCCTCCAGCCTGTGTCTGTTTGTGTGTACTTAAAATTACAGGCCAATGTCAGTGCTTCCATCAATTACCATGTAATATTCCACCCCATTGTGTTTAGCAGTTTAGAGGGCATAGAAGAGGAGGGAGAGAGTGGGCTATCATTTACCCAGATTGTATAAGCCCATATGTGTGACTCTATAGTCATGTGGGCTTTATAGATAAGAGAAAGAAGGAAATTAATAGCGTAGAAGGGAACTGAAACTACAGCATGTTCAGTAGATGTCAACAGCTGGTCTATACAATCTCAGACTGCTGCAGGGACACAGACAAGGTGGGAGGGACAGTGAACAGCAGGATATACCAGGTTTCTTGCAGAATACAGAAGCAAATCCCATAGTGACTGAGTGAGTATGAACAGCATTTACTGAAAGTTTTTAATGATAATGCAACTTATGTTGCAATGCGCACCTTCAATCCAGGGCCATCCTGCATAGTACTTTTCCACCACTAGATGTTCTAAGTGTTCTTAGCTAAATAATGGCCATCATCCTTCAGCCCTCTTCTTCTGAGCCCAGGCTGTCAGGAACTCACCACCTGGGGCAGTGCCTGGCTAAATAATGGCCAGGCAGGTTCGGTTCTACCACTAGGCAAACTAGGCAGCCGCCTAGGGCGCACTGCTGCTTAGGGCGCCCGGCCACTGGTGTTTCTACTCTCTTCTCTCTGCAGCAAGAAACAAAGTCTCAGCATCAGCAGGCAGCCGCCGCTTCGTTCACACATAGGGGTTGATTTACTAAAGGCAAATCCACTTTGCACTACAAGTGAACTTGGAAATGAAGTCACTTTAGATCTGACAGGAAGATCTGAAATGAGGGGAAGCTCTGCTGATTTTATCATCCAATCATGTACAAGCAAAAATGCTGTTTTTTTATTTTCCTTGCATGTCCCCCTCAGATCTACAGTGACTGCACTTCCAAGTGCACTTGTAGTGCAAAGTGGATTTGCCTTTAGTAAATAAACCCCATAGTGTCCAAGGTCCAACGGCAGCAGAGGACTGTGTCTGTGTCCCGACTCCCGAATGAATGGAAGCAAGCAAACATTCATTGATGGGCACTGGTAGGCTGCATTGATGGGCACTGGTAGGCTGCATTGATGGGCGCTGGTGAGGCTGCATTGATGGGCGCTGGTGAGGCTGCATTGATGGGCGCTGGTGAGGCTGCATTGATGGGCGCTGCTGAGGCTGCATTTGATGGGTGCTGGTGGGCTGCATTTCAGGGGATGCTTCATGAAAAAGGTGGGGTATAAATGGGCAGGGCAAAGAAGGTGGAGTCAGGGGTGGAGCCAAGGGGGGGCGGCAAAATGAGGTCTCACCTAGGGTGTCAAAAATCCTTACACCAGCCCTGTTCCCAGGTTATCAGTTACTCATCCCCTGGGGAAGTGCCAGCATGCAGCCCAGGCTCAGAGTACTACTGCATTGAATGGCACTTACAGATAATTTTCCCGGGTAGTCCTCGTAGAAGGGGGGTGCAAAAATACTAAACGTATTCTTTAAATTAGATGAAGACTGAATTACATCTAGTTTTTAGCTGGCTCGTCCAACTGCACTGAATGGAGCTCATCAGATTTCTGATTTAAACTGTTTACAGAATTAACACCTCTCTCTCCCATTCTGGTGTATCCAAGGATCACGCCTCACGCATGCACCATGGGCTGCACTCTGGAGCGATCTGTCATCCGCTGTGTCCACAGTTACCATGTCTTTACAGCAGATCACATGGCAATTGTACACAATGAATGGTGTCCATTCATGCCATTCATTGTGTACTACTGTGTTGATCTCTGCGATTGGTCACAGTGATCACATGGCACAGACAGGGCCAATCACAGCCCATCTTTACCATGTGATTAACCACTTGCCAACCAGCCCCTGTCATTATACTGTGGCAGTTTGGCTCGGCTGTGCAAATAGCTGTACGTCAGCCGCTTTAACAGCTACAGAGCCGATGCACATGGCCGGCGGCCGCGATGTCCACCAGCCACACACAATTGCTCCACAAAGAGAGCCAGAATGGGGATCTGTCAATCTAAACAGACAGATCCCTATTCTGACAGGGGAGTAGCGAGAGATCGTCTGTTCCTAGTGATCTCAACAGCGATCTCTCTAATCTTCCAGTCAGTATACTCCCCCCACAGTTAGAAACACGTCCCAGGGAACACATTTAACACCTTGCTCGCCCTCTAGTGTTAACCCCTTCCCCGCCAGTGCCATTTATACAGTGATCAGTGGCTATTTTTAGCTCTGATCACTGTAATAATGTCACTGGTCCTAAAAAAGTGTCAAAATTGTCCGATCTGTCCGCCGCAATGTCGCAGTCCCGCTAAAAATCGTTGATCACCGCCATTACTAGTAAAAAAAAACGCTATAACTTTTGTGCAAACCAATCAATATACGCTTATTGCGATTTTTATTTTTTTTACCAAAAATATGTTGAACAATATATATTGGCCTAAACTGATGAAGACATTTTTATTTTTTGGGGGGATATTTATTATAGCAAAAAGTTTTTTATTTTTTAAAATTGTCGGCTCTTTTTATTTATAGCGCAAAAAATAAAATCTGCAGAGGTGATCAAATGCCACCAAAATAAAGCTCTATTTGTTGGGAAAAAAGGACATACATTTTGTTTGTGTGGAATTGTCAGTTAAAGCAACGCAGTGCCGTATCGCAAAAAATGGCCTGGTCATTAAGAGGGTAAATCTTCAGAGGCTGAAGTGGTTAAGGCCGCTTTCACACATGCAGGCCATTCATTTCATCAGTTCAGTTCCTTTTTTTTAAAGAAAAACAGATGAAGTTTACATCAGTTTGGCATCAGTTTTTCATCCTTTTTTACATCCGTTTTTTTTTTACATCTGCCAGCTGGAATCCTTAACAACTGGAGTCCCGAAGCCATTCTTTCATGCACAAACGGACCGTTTGTCCATTTACAACCATTTTTCATCCGATCCATTTTTTAATGGAAGAAAAATAGGGCTTTGATCCATTCCAAAATAATGGATGTTGTTGGAAAAGGATGTAAATGGATGACCATCCATTTACATCTGTTTTTCCATTGAGATGCACCGATGTCCATTTTTCATTCATCAACGGATGGATGAAAAATGGACAAACAGTCCGCATTTGTGAAAGGGGCCTAACTAGGGTCAATCACGGCTAATCACAATAGTACACACTAAATTAATGGATTTCAGCCATAAAAACGGTTCCTTTTAACAGTAATTTTCACTTTTATAAGCAATCATAATGTGTAAAAAAAAAATCCTGATCACCTCCCCAGAGTAGCGGAGGTGGTAAAACTGTATTGCTTTGGTCATAGTAAGTAAAAAAATTGTAATAAAAAAAAAAGTAAAAAAAAAATGGTTACTTTTTTTTTTTTTACATACTGTGATGACACTGTACTGCACTGGTGACAGTAAGTAAAAAAAAAAATGTGAAAAGAACAATTTTTTCAAATTTCTTCAATTTCCAAAAAACTGTGACAAAAATTACAACTTAAAAAAAAACTTGCCATGCCTCTTACTAAATACCTAGAACTGTCTACTTTCCAAAAAGGGGTAATTTGGTTTTATATTTGTACTGTCCTGGCATATTCGGACCAAAAATTATATAGGCCGTCAGTACATCAGGATTAATCGAACTCTATAAATTTCCTACAGACTAAATAATATACACTGATTTGGGTAATTTCTACCAAAGAAATGTAGCAGAATACATTTTGGCTTAAAATTATGAAGAAATACTATTTATTTGCTTTTTTTTATCGAAAACAAGGAAAAACTTGTTTGTTTTTTCAAAAATGTTGGTCTTTTTTAGTTTATTTAGCAAAAGATTAAAAAAAACATAGCGGTGATTAAATACCACCAAAGGAAAGCGCTATTTGTGTAAAAAAAATTTTTGTCATTTGTGTACAGTGTTGCATGACCAGGTAAAAAGTGAAAAGAAGTCTACAGTAAATATCTGAGCTGTTACCAGAAAAAAAATGGGGCAAATTCCTGTTCCAGTGAAAGCTGTTATGCCGCGTACACATGACCGTTTTCATGACGAGAAAAATGCAATTTTTTAAATAGGTCATTAAAAACGATCGTGTGTGGGGTCCAGAGCATTTTTCTCGACGAGAAAAATGGGCATTAAAAATTTAGAACATGCTCTATTTTTTCTCGTCGTTTTTCACGTCGTCGTTTTTCTCGTCTTGAAAAACGGCCGTGTGTACGCTTTAATGACAGGAAAAAAGTTATGAGATAAGAGCGCTCGTTTTGGTAAAACTAGCGTTCAGAATGGAGATAGCACATTCGTCACGCTGTAACGGACTGAATAGCACGAGGCTGAAAAGCACGAATCGTCTCAAACCAAACTTTACTAGCACGAGGGTGGCGCCATCCGAATGGAACTTCCCCTTTATAGTGCCGTTGTACGTGTTGTTGAACGTGTTGTACGTTACCGCGCTTTGCAAGCATTTTTTTTCACGATAGTGTGTATGCAAGGCAGGCTTGAGAAGAATCACGTTGAGAAAAACTTCATTTTTTTCAATGACATTAAAAACGGCCGTGTGTACGCGGCATTAGAGGTGAGATGTCTACTCATTTCCTGTTCTGCCTATAGGATGCAAAGTAAGAGAAAATCTCCCCAATGGGGACAAGGAGATTCTAACCCTTCCAAGTAAGAGGAAATCTCCCCAATGGGGACAAGGAGATTCTAACCCTTCCGATCACTGTCCAATACTAGAAAAAAAATTTGGCTGGAGTTTCACTTTAACAGTGTTTCCCTCTTTGTTCCCTGTAGGTCTAAGCCTAGGTTCGCATTGGAGCGATTTGTCATGCGATTTGAGAGATCAAATCGCATGACAAGTCGCAGCCTATTGTTCCAATCGGTGGGACACCGATGTTGCGGCGCCGCATCGATTTGCAAAAGTAGCTCCTTCACTACTTTTGCTGATTTCAGGTGCGACTTCAATAGACATCTGTGTATGAAGCCACACAGATGTCTATCAAGTAGCACCTGAAATCGCGCTGACCCTGCTACTTTGAAATCGCGCTACTTCAAGTGAAGTAGCGCAATTTCAAAGCAGCATCAATGTAAACCAGGGCTAAAGGTCATTTGTAGGAATGTTCTGTCAGTGATCAGATTGTGCCTGCATGTTCCATTGTGCTTCGGACTGTACATTTTAAACCCTTCTAATTGTGTTAAAGAGAATCAAAGCTAAATTAGCAATTGAAGCATTAAAATCTATTAAAAAGCTTCACCTGCTGAAGGTGACTAATGGAGCTGGCTGAATCAACACCTGTTCTCTTGCAATTGTGTTTAGCTAAAAACAAACCTAATGCTGCAGATAAAAACACAACATATTTGTAGTCTAAATTCCAACGATTATTGTAAATGCAAATTTGACAATGTTATTCAAAACTGCAAAACTACTAGCAGGCATGCTCAGGCAGGTTATATACAGATATGCCTCGTACACAGGATCGAACATTCCGACAACAAAACCGTGGGGGTTTTTTTTTTCGACGGATTTTCGCTCAAACTTCTCTTGCATACACACGGTCACACAAATGTTGTCGGAAATTCCGATCGGCAAGAACGCAGTGGCGTACAACACTACAACGAGCCGTGAAAAATGAAGTTAAATGATTCTGAGCATGCGTCGAATTGATTCCGAGCATGCGTAGGATTTTTGTGCGTCGGAATTGGATACACATGGTCGGAATTTCCGACAAGAACTTTTGTTGTCGGAAAAATTGAGAACCAGCTCTCAATCATTTGTTGTCGGAAATTCCGACAGCAAATGTCCGATGGAGCCTACACACGGTCGGAATATCCGACCAAAAGCTCACATCGAACATTTGTTGTCGGAAATTTTGATTGTGTGTACACGGCATAAAGGTGTCCAAGTCCTTTATACAAAACATCATCCTATAGCAGAACCTCAGTCAATTGACCAAATACGTTGATGAAATACCTATATGTTTATAGTTTTACTTTCTTTTTACCACTTGTGTCCAGGCCAATGCTGACATTTATTTTATTGTTAAAAACAGCTTTTTTTGTTAGAAAATTACTTAGAATCCCCAAACATTATATAATTTCTGAAAGAAGATACACTGAAGATTAAAATGGTGGTTGTTGCAATTTTGTTATGCCGCAAGATAATTTTCAGGAAAAAATACACTTAGATGCATTTTGGTGCACACAGACATGGTATAATACCCAATTTGTTGGAAAATACAAAAGATGAGGTAGCGCTGAGTAAATAGATACCAAACATGTCAAGATTTAAAGTCTTGCACGCTCATGAAATGGCGACAAACTATGGTACTTAAAAATCTCCATAGGCGACACATAAAAAAGCTTTTACAGGTTATCAGTTTAGAGTGATTAAAGTGATTGTAAAGGTATATATTTTATTTATTAAAATAACACACATGTTATACTTACCTGCTCTGTGCAATGGTGGCCCCAAACCCCTCCTTCCTTCTGGGTGCCCTCATTGAAAGCCACTTGCTATGGGAGCACTCGTGCTGGCGTTCCTCCTTGCCTCCTTGATTGACTAATGCTCTCAGGCACAGTGCTGGATTGAGATCAGTCTCAAGTGAGTATTTGGGGGGGGGGCTGGGGGAGCTGGCCATCTTAATGCAGATAATGCAGTGCCCTGAGCCCCCCCAGGTCTAAATCTGGCCCTGGTGACAGGTGCTTCTAATTGAGAGATCAAGGATCTATAAGACCCCTGATCCCTCCTCTGTCTTCCAAGGCAGCCAATTAAACACAGATCAGAGGAAAGGGAGGAATGAATTTTTCTCCTTCTTTTCTGTGTGCAGTCAACCAGATTGACTGCACACAGGGGCCTTCCGAGCTCTGTAAAAGTAATCAGGTGGCTGTATAGCTGCTCAGATCACATTATCTGAAAGAGGATTGCTGGATATAAAATCTGATACCAGGATCATGGCTGTAGCTGCAACCATGAACCTGGTATAACCATTTATTCTCCAGGATGTTTATATACAGAACTTTGGCTGTTTGTAAGGGTGGCAATATTCCCACTGGCCACCAATGTGAGGGGCATTTTTTTCCATTGACCCCCAAATAAACTGCTATTAGCAAAGCTTCCTTGAGCCCCGCGCATTATTTCAAGGGTTCCTCAAGAACAACGAGCTTAAGAAAGGAACCCCAGATATCAACACAAGTGTCCACGACAGGGTGTCCCCTGCAGCAGATAAGTCCAGACTAAGAGACACTTAGGTGAAAGCCAGTGCAAGTGTCTGCCTTTCAAAGCTGTTTTGAAACAGAATGCTGTTTTGGCTGCCTACACAGCTAATGCCGCGTACACACGATCGGTTTTTCTGATGAAAAAAGACCGATGGACTTTTTTCATCGGAAAAAACGATCGTGTGTGGGCCCCATCGGTCTTTTTTTCCATTGGTGTAAAAAAATAGAACATGTTTTAAATTTTACCGATGGGAAAAAAAAACGATAGCAAATTCTGATCGTCTGTGGGGAACTCCATCGGAGAAAAATCCACGCATGCTCAGACTAAATTACAAGACGGGAGCGCTCGTTCTGGTAAAACTAGCGTTCGTAATGGAGATAGCACATTCGTCATGCTGTAACGGACTGAAAAGCATGGAGACTGAAAAGTGCGAATCGGCTAACACCAAACTTTTACTAACACGCGGTAACAGGAAATCAGCCCAAAGGGTGGCGCCGTTGGATTTGAACTTCCCCTTTATAGTGCCGTCGTACGTGTTGTACGTCACGGTGTTTTGGACGGTCGGAATTTTGTCTGATGGTGTGTAGGCAAGACTGATGAAAGTCAGCTTCATCGGAATTCCGATGGAAAAATCCATCGGATTTTATTCTATCGGAAATCCGATCGTGTGTACAGGGCATAAGAGTTCCAGGGCCACTGAAGTGTTTAACAGGCAACACAACAGTGGGGCTCAATGAAGGAGGGGGGGGCTTACTTGTCAAATTAGGTTTTCCTACGTTAACTAGGCTATAAATGCATCCAAGATTTGTATGCAACATACATGCATGACAGCTTAGTATTACAGTGTAAACCTCTGAGAAAAAGCCTCATCTGCTGATATATTCTCACCGACCATTTCGTTTTCTTTCCTTCAAGGCTTACATCACGGCTGTGGGAACTTGGTCAAAGTAAATGTTAGCAGAAACTAGGGATTATTTACTGAAGGAAATGTAGCAGAACATCTTGTGTAGTTAAATCTATTGTCAGCACAAACCTTTAAAAATAACTTTGGAATCAACATTTTACGGGTAGGTAATTGTAGTACCATAATTCTGTGACCTGACATTCAGGATACATAGTTTGACTATTCTGAATAGTAATCCTTTTCTGTTATATTTGTCTGGGAGGCAGCTTCACATCCAGGCAATAATATAGTAACTGGAATAGGAGCACATTCAGGTTACATTTTTCCTTTCTATATTGCAGAATGAAATATACTGTAAATAATTGTTTGCTATAAACAATACATCTAGTTTTTTATATTGTGATTTTTCATGTATTGTACCTATTGTTTAGCATAATACACATAAAATGTTACTTCTGGACAACAAAATTATCCTGATGTTGTGCTAACTTAATGGCGTAATTTTCTTTCAGCAGAAAAAACAAAACGATATAACGCAAAGTGCATAAACAACGGCCCAATAGCACCGCCCAGCGCCTAAGAAGAAACGTATCTGCGGAAATTTATGTCAATAATGTGCCTCTACACTCTATAACACTTAAATAATTAGCAGCTACTCAAAATTAATCACATGTAAAACAAATAACAATAAAAAAAGCTCAACATCCTGTGTCTTTAAATTGTCATAGCAGCGCTTATGTCAGTCCATAGGTATATGACACACTTTTATATGGTTCCACATATAAGGAAAAAGGTTCAATGAAGTGACTTCTATAGGTAAGTGAATTTCTTTACAGTGATTAGAGTTCTTGTCATGCGTGCACCATAACCCCAGGTTTATCACCACGTGAGAAAACTCTCCCCTTTGGAGATGAACTCACCAGATAACTCAATATCATGCGCCTTAAAAGAATCGTTTGTAGTGTTTGCACAAAAGTCCGGGTTCGGGTTCGGGTTCGGCAATCTAATTACGCATTTAGAAATGCTTCAGGGGCCAGCCAATCACCTTTTGATTAGCTGGTGTGCCCTTAGAGGCCATCATAGCCATGCCTACTAATGGCATGGCTGTGATTGGTCAGTGCAACATGTGACCCAGCTTCTATATAAGCTAGAGGCACACAGCACACACGTCACTCTGCTTCAGAATAGATAGGGAGAGGATCTAGTCTGCTGCTGCTGCTTTTAGGGAGAGATAGAAAAATACATGAGGTAGTCCTGATTCTGCAATCTGAGGGAAAAGATAGAGAGATAGTGTAGTGTAGGGCCAGGTTCCTGTGTTAGTGCTTTCAGGGAGAGAGAATATTATATAGGAGTCCAGATTCAGAGATTAAAATCAGCGATCTGCATAGGTTTACCTGTTTGTGTTGCAGTGCAGTCTTTTTACACTGCCATGAGCCCAGTGTCAGAGAAAATTTAACTTTTAGGGGAAAAAAAGGCACTTTATTGTGCTCTTTTCCAAAAGACCCATAGGGCAAAAAAAATAAAAAATTTGCATTTTATTTTGCTCGTGCAAAAAAAGACCCGTTTAGGGGAAAAAATAAATAAAAAAAATTGCACTTTAATGTACGCTTGCAAAAAGAGCCATTCAGGGCCACAAAAAATAGCTTGCAGTGTGTTATACATATGTGGAGGTGTGTGAAATAAACAATTTCTATATAGTTTTCTCCTACTGTGCTATACTAAAAAAAAAACATTTTTTTTTAATAGCATTTTCTGCAGTTCTGTAGCTGTGCGATTCAGCGGTTACGTACTGTGGGTGTGTTCTGCTCTTCGAAAAAACGCCTTTTAGGGACACAAAAAATAGTTTGCAGTGTGTTATACATATTTGGAGGTGTGTGAAATAAACAATTTCTAAATAGTTTTCTTCTACTGTGCTATACTAAAAAAAAAACATTTTTTTTTAATTGCATTTTCTGCAGTTCTGTAGCTGTGCGATTCAGCGGTTACGTACTGTGGGTGTGTTCTGCTCTTCCAAAAACACCCATTTAGGGCAACATCCTAAATTTTGAAAATATGAGGAGAAGGTCAAAGGGACGTGGTGGCCCCGGTCGTGGTGCTGCTGGTGGAGCTTCTGTTGCAGGGAGAGGACGTGGTGGATCTGTGCCAGATACACGCACAAGTGAAACACCTTCCTCAGGTGCGAGTAGGCGACCGAGCCTGCGGCGGTATTTTGTCGCGCCTAATGAGGCTGTACGAATGTTTAGGCCAGGACAAGTACAGGCGATAGTAGATTGGGTTGCTGACAGTGCCTCGGGTTCCTTCACATTGTCTCCCACCCACTCTTCTGATGAAAGATCAGAGTTGGCACCTGAAACCCATGTCCATCAGTCTTTCACTTCACCCCCTTGCAAATCAGCCAAGCAGTCTGAGCCCCAAATCATGCAGCAGTCTCTTCTGCTTTTCGATGACTCTGTTAGCAGGGTTTTCCAGGGCCATCCACCTAGCCCTGCCCCAGAAGTGGAAGAGATTGAGTGCACCGATGCCCAACCACTTATGTTTTATGATGAGTACATGGGAGGACCATCGCAGTACGTCTCGGATGATGACGAAACACAGGTGCCAACTGCTGCTGCTTTCGCAATTGTGCAGACAGACAAGGAGGGCAGGGGTGAAGACTGGGTGGAAGATGATGTGGAGGACAATGAGGTCCTTAACCCCACATGGAATGAACGTTATGCAGGTGACCAGTGTAGTTTGGAGGAAGAGGCGGTGGTCGCACAGAGCCACCAGCACAGCAGAAGAGGGAGCAGGGTGCAAAAGCGGAGCGTCCGTCCGCTAGACAGTATGTCTGCTACTGCCCAACGCAGCAAGGGACCGAGCACACCAAAGCCAGGTCCAAGGAGTTCCCTAGCGTGGCAGTTCTTCACACAATGTGCTGATGACAAGACACGAGTGGTTTGCAGGCTGTGCAATCAGAAGCTGAAGCGAGGCATAAACGTTCTCAACCTGAGCACAACCTGCATGACCAGGCATCTAAGTGCAAAGCACGAGCTGCAGTGGAGTAGACACCTCAAAAACCAAGAAAGGTCTCTGGCTCCTCCTGCTTCCTCTTCTGCTGCAGTCTCGGCCTCTTCATCCACCTCTGTAGTGACAGTGGCACCTGCCACCCCGCAAACAGAGGATCTGCCAGCAACACTACCACCTGGGTCACCGACCATCTCCACAATGTCCCATGGAAGCGTTCAGCTCTCTATCTCCCAAACATTGGAGCGGAAGAGGAAGTACCCCCCTAGCCACCCGCGATCCCTGGCCCTGAATGCCAGCATTTCAAAACTCCTGGCCTTTGAAATGCTGTCATTCGGTATGGTGGAGACGCAGAGTTTTAAAAGCCTGATGGCATTGGCTGTCCCACAGTACGTCGTGCCCAGCCGCCACTATTTTTCCAGGTGAGCCATCCCTTCCCTGCACAACCAAGTGGGGGACAAAATCAGGTGTGCACTGCGCAACGCCATCTGTGGCAAGGTCCACCTAACTACGGATGCGTGGACCAGTAAGCACGGTCAGGGACGTTATATCTCCCTAACAGCACACTGGGTAAATGCAGTGGCGGCTGGGCCTGAGGCAGATAGCAGTTTGGCGCATGTCCTTCCACCACCGAGGATTGCAGGGCGCTTCAGTTTGCCTCCTGTTGCTAACTCCTCCTACTCCGCTTCCTCATCCTCTACCGCCTCCTCATCAGGTCAGCGTAACACCTTCACCACCAACTTCAGCACAGCCAGGGGTAAACGACAGCAGGCAGTTTTAAAACTTTCCTGTTTGGGGGAAAAACCCCACACCGCGCAGGAGTTGTGGAGGGACATAGAACAACAGACCAATGAGTGGTTGCTGTCAGTGAGCCTCAAGCCCGGCCTGGCGGTGTGCGATAATGGGCGAAATCTCGTAGCAGCTCTGGGCCTAGCCGGTTTGACGCACATCCCTTGCCTGGCGCATGTGCTGAACTTGGTGGTCCAGAGGTTCCTTAAAAATTACCCCAATATGCCAGAGCTGCTGCAGAAAGTGCGGGCTGTGTGTGCGCACTTTCGGCGTTCTCACCCTGCTGCTGCTCGCCTGTCAGCGCTGCAGCGTAACTTCGGCCTTCCCGCTCACCGCCTCATATGTGACGTGCCAACAAGGTGGAACTCCACCTTGCACATGCTGGCCAGACTGTGCGAGCAGCAGCAGGCGATAGTGGAGTTTCAGCTGCAGCAATCACGCGTGAGTCGCTCTGCGGAACAGCACCACTTCACCACCAATAACTGGGCCTCCATGCGAGACCTGTGTGCCTTGTTGCGCTGTTTCGAGTACTCCACCAACATGTCCAGTGCCAATGACGCCGTTCTTAGCGTTACTATCCCAGTTCTATGCCTCCTTGAAAAAACGCTTCGGGCGATGATGGAAGAGGATGTGGCACAGGAGGATGAGGAGGAGGAGGAGGAAGCGGGATCATTTCAAAGGCTTTCAGGGCAGTCTTTTACAAGTGGCAACGAGGGTGGGTTCCTGCACCAACAAACGCCAGGTACACAATTGTCCGGCAGAAAGGGCACAGTTCTGGAGGATGACGAGGTGGAGGAGGAGATGGAGGAGGAGGAGGAGGAGGAGCCATTTTCACAGCAGGGTGGCACCCAGACCAGCTCGTGGCCATCACTGGTGCGTGGCTGGGGGGATACAGAGGACACAGACGATACACCTCCCACAGAGGACAGCTTTTCTTTGCCTCTGGGCAGCCTGGCACACATGAGCGATTACATGCTGCAGTGTTTCCGCAATGACCGCCGAGTTGCCCACATTTTAACTGGTGCTGATTACTGGGTGGCCACCCTGCTGGATCCCCGTTACAAGGACAACGTACCGTCCTTAATTCCCTCACTGGAGCGGGATCATAAGATGCGCGAGTACAAGAGCACGCTGGTAGACGCACTGCTGGTGGCATTCCCACCTGACAGCGGGCGTACGGTGGAAGCACAAGGCGAAGGCAGAGGAGGAGGAAGAGGTCGCCAACGCAACCGGGGCACCGGCAGCACCTCAGAAGGCAGGGTTAGCATGGCTGAAATGTGGAAAAGCTTTGTCAGCATGCCACAACAACCAGCACTACCAGCTGAGATGGAACTTCTTAGCAGGAGGCAGCATTTCACCAACATGGTTGAGCAGTATGTGTCCACAGGCCTACACGTACTGGATGACGGGTCTGCCCCCTTTAACTTCTGGGTCTCCAAATTGGGCACATGGCCTGAGCTTGCCCTTTATGCCTTGGAGGTGCTGGCCTGCCCTGCAGCCAGTGTATTATCTGAACGTGTATTTAGCACGGCAGGGGGCGTTATCACAGACAAGCGCAGCCGCCTGTCCAGAGCCAATGTGGACAAGCTCACGTTCATTAAAATGAACCAGGCATGGATCCCACAGGACTTGTCCGTACCTTCTGCAGAATAGACATGTATACCGGTGTTGTGACAAAAACTGTCCGGCCATCGGATTGTGTCCGGCCCATACTGCGAAGGCGCAGCGCTTGCGCAGTACAGAGGACAAGGAGATTCACAAAATCTCCGAAGATGAACGGCGCCTGCGCTGTGAGTGCAGGTTCAAGCCCCACCATCCAAGTGGACATACGGTAGCACATAGTAACAGGGCCCCTCACGGGCTCGGTTTGATCGCCACGCTTCGGGCACGGCCTCACTTGGCTCGGCTTGAACCACGGATGGTGTGGCCTTCACCTGAACTCACCACGCAGGCGCCGTTCGTCTTGGGAGATTTTCGAAATCCCCTTGTCCTACATACTGAGCAAGCGCAGTACAGGGTGGACACTATTTGACGGGGGACAGAATTCGACACATCACCGGCCTTACCCAGCCATTGTTGTATTTTTGAACCAGTGTTGGCTACCTCGTCCTCCTCCACCGCCGCTTCCACCTACACAGCCACATCCACCGCCACCTCAACCTCCTACTCCATATGGACCTCGTCCTCCTAGGTCAAGATTATTATTTTTTATTTTTATTTTTTTTATGTTATTGTAATTTATTTCCCTATCCACATTTGTCTGCAGAGCACTTGCCATGCTCTTAACAACATTTTGCTGCCATTTGCAGCCCTCTAGCCCTTTCCATTACTTTTTTAGAGCCTTTTTAGTCCTTGGAAGTCCGGGTCCCCATTGACTTCAATGGGGTTCGGGTTCGGGTCCGGGTTCGGGTTAAAGTTTGGTCCCGAACCCGAACTTTTTTCCGAAGTTCGGCCGAACCCGTCGAACCCGAACATCCAGGTGTCCGCTCAACTCTAATCGTTTGTTGTCACTTCTGAAATATCCACTGGCTCTGCTAGGATTGGGTACTGAAGGCTCCAGCAAACCAGGATCATGTGAAAAAATAATAACATAGCCACATAGCATAATCCTGTTGACTTAACTTTATTTAAAGCCAAAAAGCCCCCTTTTACAAGGTATACGTACTAGCAATAGAGCATTAAAAGGAAAAACGTACCAAAGTCACCGATTCCGTTGTGAACAGAGGCGTCTGTGTCTCACAAACAGTCGCGTTCGCTTCTTCCTGGTGTTTCCAGCTGGCAGTGACCCGCAAACATCTCTTCCGGATATCGTGACGCGTTTCATCACTTCCGACTTCGACTGAGGGAAAAACAAAACTGCTGCAGGAATAACAGTGCCTGCACATATCTTCACTTTTGTTTTAACAGGCAAAGCACTTCTGAGTAGTGTTGGAAGTTGCCGTTACAACCCAACCCTCTCATTTTCTTAATGGCCCATCACTATGATGGACTACCTCACTGGCATATAGGAATGGAATAGACATATAGGCCATCACACTATAGTATCATGAGTTGTAGATATAGTAATTTTAGCAGGGGTTCCCTGAGACTGGAAAATTATTTTAAGGGTTCCTCTGTGTTGAAAAGGTGGAGAAAGGCTGCTTTAGGGATTGGGACTGCTGTGTACAAGATGTACAAGAGAACTGCCTAAAGGGGCATACAAACAGGCCAAATATCGGGTGGCATCATCCGGTTAAATAGAAATTTGGCCCGTGTGTACTGCAGCCTTCTGTCGAAGGGACATGTTATACGTACCTCCCCTGTGCAAGGGTTTTGCACAGAACGGCCCGATCCTCCTCTTCTGGGGTCCCCCAGTGGTGCTCCTGGCTCCTCTTCTCAAGTGCCCCCACGGAGAGCCGCATTCCATGGGGGTACTTGTACTGGTGCACTTCTGAGTCCTGCTGCTGCGTCCATTGACACAGACAGCAGGACTCGGCTCCGCCCCTGGCTTCCCTGTCACTGGATTTGATTGACAGCGGCGGTAGCCAATGGCTAATGAGGACCCAAGACAGTGGCTGCTGTTCTTGTCCCCATCGCTGGAACGATCGGGTTCAGGTAAGTAAAAAGGGGGATCTGGGGGGCTGCTGCACTACAGAAGGTTTTTCATCTTAATGCATAGAATGCATTAAGCTGAAAAGCCTTGAGAATTTACAACCTCTTTAAGTGTTTTGAGGCCCAACCATGAGGGCTTGGCTTTGGAGGCCTCTGCAGACATTTTATACCCAAATGTATAACATAAATATAGTATTTTGGGTGTACCACCATCCACAAGTTTTTTTTCCATTTATATAAAATGTCAAACTTTTATTACTCCAAAATGAAACAAAAAATAATCCAGCCTATGCACCCAAAAAGCAGTCAGGCAAAGCATGTGGGGATGGAGGTACATACAAGCACCCACTGTCACACAGAAATACTGCAAAAAAAAATGAAACGAAATAGAATAACAAAAACATCAACTCCAATATCCACATTATTTCTGCTAGTGTTCTCGTATCCCTATATTCCACATGAAAGCGAATTAGGAACCTTCCCCATAGGGTGGCCCTATGTTCAAAATCCAAGATAAATTGCTGTTGCACAGCAGATGGAGAGACTTACAACAAGGGGGGAGTGGATTTTTTTTCTGATATAGTTAGGGGCAGGGCTTTTTTTCAGGGGGAACTTGGTGGAATTCAGTTCCACCACCTCTGGCTCAGACCCTTTGGTGTCTGCTCACCACAATCACTTGTAAACACAGAAGTCCGGTTTCTGTGTTTACAAGTGACAGCTCTGCACTCTGTGTGTAACCCCCATGAACTCTGCACTCGGTATGTAATGCAATCCTGGTATTTAATGCCCCTTTAAGACCCTCCTACTGTTTGTGAGGTGTGTGTGGGGGGGGAGCGGTTTTGGGGGGGTTCGTGGTTGAGTTCCAGCACCTATTGTTTGAGAAAAAAAAGCCCTGGTTAGGGGTAGATTTACTAAAGGCAAATAGACTGTGCAATAATTTCCCTCAATCATGTGCAAGCAAAAATGCATTTTTTTAAAAAAAAATCCTTGTCCCTAATTGGGTATTTATTCTTTACAAAGTGAAGCTTCGCCGCCTTAATTAAGCTCTGGGGAAAATTAATGAAAGTGCTCTTGTACAGTACACCTGCACTTCCAAAGTGTACCGTTTATTTGCCTTTTAGTTAATCCACCCCTTAGTTGTGTGTAGCTCCATCCCTACAGGCTTTGCCTGAGTGCTTCTTGGGTCCACGGGCTGTTTTTTTTCCTTTTTATTCATTTATGGCTGATAAGTATTGAACTCTCACTCACTCTGTAAGTGTTTAAAGCTTTAACCCAAGAAGGGAAGCTGCGCTTGTTTGCATCCCCCTCAACTGCCATGTTTGGCTCTTTTTTTTGTTGGGGGGGGGGGGAGTGGATATCTGGTTCTGTCAGCTACCTGCTCCCACTTCCAGTCATGGCCATGGCCCATGTATGTGGGGATTAAGACTGAGATAAGATAATTGTGGTGATAATAAATGCAGAGCCTAACATTTAGCAGTCAGCTTGACAGAAGTGCTGGCAAGGCTTTGTTTAATATTTTCAGAGTTAAGGAAAAAGTTAAACCAGAAGCAAAAAAAAAAAAAAAAACACACAAAAAACACACCCATTTGTATATACATTTTTCCATTAAACTTCTGGCCGGTCTGGGTGATGCCAAAAGTCCTTCTTCTTGTCTCTGGTGGCAGCTCAGGGGCGGTCTTTACTGCTGCGCATAAAGAACATGTAAGCGCTGTGCATAAATTAACCTAGGCAATGACGACACTCCAGATTGCAGGTCTATGACAGCAACTTCAGCGGAAGTGGGTTGAATGACGCTGACTGTCATTCAACCTGGAATACTGAGGACATCTAGTGACAGTAGAGAATTTCTACAAGGGGCATCTCTAGATTATAGTTGAGTATTGTAGCAAAAACTGAATTTATATTTTACTATTTCTGGACTATTAATATGTATTTATCAAATTTTTTATTGGAGTTCATCTTTATGAGTTTGCAGTAATTTTTTTCAAACCCTTTCAATGTATAAAGTTTACCTGGAGGGGACTTCTTTCACAACAAAACTGGAGTTTCATTTTAAGTTTAAAACACTCATATGGACATAAACCTAATACACCATGCTGCTAAAAGCATCATGAAGCAACATTATAATTCAATATTAAAAAGAAAGCCATAAAAAAGAAATTGGAAACCAGTTATTTTTAGGAAGATGCAAATAAAGGGCAAATCATGAAACAATAGGCCCCAGTTAATCGCTTTCTAAAATAAAAAAAACGAGTTGCAAATTAACTGGCACTGTCAAACTGAATTTGATTAACTGAGTACTAAATGTAAAAGTTCAGTTTTGGCAAAACTTTCTTTTTTATTTCCTTTCTATATTCAATTAACCTTCCCTCGTATATTCAAACGTAAATAAATGATCAAATATTTAATCCACTTTAAAAACTTTTTCGCGGAAGGGAGTTTAATAAGACACGTGGCCACTCACTAAAATTAGAAGAAAAGAGGTTTAACCTTAAACTGCGTAGAGGGATCTTTACTGTGAGGGCGACAAGGATGTGGAATTCCCTTCCACAGGTGGTGGTTTCAGCGGGGAGCATCGATAGTTTCAAAAAAATATTAGATAAGCACCTGAATGACCACAACATACAGGGATATACAATGTAATACTGACATATAATCACACACATAGGTTGGACTTGATGGACTTGTGTCTTTTTTCAACCTCACCTACTATGTTACTATGTACTGTATTTATTGGCGTATAACACTCACTTTTTTACCCTGAAAATAGAGGATAAACTGTGCCTGCGTGTTATACACAGGGGGCTGTGGAAAGTTTTTTTCCTGAAACCTCCCTCTTAAAGTTAGGGTGCGTGTTATAAGCCTGTGCGTGTTATATGCCGATAAATATGGTAACTATGTATAAATATACAGTATGTACTACTAAGAATGGGTTACAAACCAAAGGACACTATTATAAATACAAATACATTTTCATGTTAAAGAAAAGTGCTGTCTTCAAAACTGTTGCCAACGCTGCTTAATACAATAACAGCCCAGTTTTTTGTAGTACTCCAGACCAGATGGCAACATAGCTTGTTTTCACAGACATCTTACTGTAATTGTAAACCTAAAATGTAGCAAACAGCTAAATACACTTTAAAAAAATATTATGTAAGATCTTGTGTTGGTATTATAAAAGCAGCCATGTGTCGGCAGCATAATGGAGAGCCCACCCACTTTTCTCAAAGTCTTTTGTGTCCCCAGTGCTACGATTAGCAATGCTTATGCTCTTGTTATAAAAAAACGTATTTATAAAAGGTGTTGAGTACAGCCACTTGTACAAATCCATTATGGACTGCGGCTGTATGCTGGTAGTTGAACATCTGAATGTTTGCATGCTTACAGGAATATGTATAGACAGTTTGTGTTCAGCTGCCATTTATCCATCTCTTTAAAGGCTCAGATGTGTGGTTACCATCGTACAATGAAGAAATACGCTCGTTTTTTAAGGTCTACGACGCTCTGAACCTGTGTAAATGAGCTCTAAGCATTATTTTTGTTGCAGCATCGTGCAGGGCAGGTATTGAAACTCTAGAGCAGGGTTTCTCAACCAGGGTTTTTATGGAGCAGCCCTAGGGTTCCTCTAGAGGTGGCTAGGGGTTCCTTGAGCAATGAGCAAATTCTGCCACTCAGATAAGTTCCCCTTCCCACTGACACCATTGATCTTTTTAGTAGGGCTGTGGAAATTAACTATTAATTCCTCGATTAATCGATACATTTTTTTGATCGGTACTCAACTCTCCGCCGGCTTCCGGGTCTTCAGGGAGTTCCGTCGGAGATCCGGTGATGTCACGGACACCGGCGGGGCTTGCCGTGTCCATCTGAAGGGCTCCTTTGCTGTGCCTTCATATCTGCATGCCGGCGGGACCTTACTATCTGCCACACGCAAGGGCTGTTACACTTCCCTCTATCAACCTGGGATTCTACAGCTATCCACTGGGAGTTGTGATAGTTCCCTTCACAAGACATTTACATGCCGACGGACTGATGTTAACCCCTCCTCATCTGGATTCAGCAGTGGTATCGTTGTACACATTTTTATACCAGTATCATACTTAGCTACATGTTTTTATGACTGCTTTTGCTACCGTTTGGTATTACTCGCACCATTTTTACAGTTTATGTAGCTACATTGATTTTATCTTCAGTGCAATATTTATTTTGTTACCTATTTGAAGACTATAAAAGTTTTAATGCTTTTCCCATTGAGCGCTGCCTTTTGTGTGTTTTTTGTATCCTGCTATCCATTTTTCCAGTGGTTGGTAGCTGCACTGGGAATCGGCCTGCAAGGAGATCAGCTAAAAGTAGTTTTAACTGTATGTGCGTTATAATTAATCGAAATTAGTAGATTGATCGATTAAAAAAAAAATAAAAACGATCAATTGAACACGAAAATTTTAATCAGTAACAGCCCTACTTTTTAGCTATCTCTAAGGGGGTAATTATTTACAATGACTACAAGTGTAAGGGGCATTCTTCCCACTGACCATCACACTATAGTGTAGCGGCCTCCTCACTCCCCTCTTTGTATCAGCCCGTTTCTCTTCTTGTCTAGGGGTATCTTAGAGGGGAGAGAGCGGGGTCACCACGCCAAGCCTTCACCACATGTGTGCGTGCGGTGTAAGAAAAGCTCTTTCTCTACCTTCGGGTCAGTGTTGTGCACCTGGAGTTACCTTGAACAATGTCCACCAGAAAAGAGTCCCACACCATTAAAGTCCAACACTCCTTTATTCTTCTCGAGTGAACAGCACAATCAGTTAGACTCCCTTAAAGAATAGAACAAACAAGGAGGTGTGGATGTGAGTAGGCCCAGACACAATGAACTCTCCACTTTCCTTCCTGAAAGTGGGCTGAGGTCTCCTAGCAAGGGGGAATTTTCCTTCCAGGCGGTCTCCGATGGGAGGCTCACATGTCACTGGCAATCTGCTGCACCCGGTCTTCAAGTGAGGAGCTCCCCCCGGTCCATTGCGCCTTCCGGATTCGGGTACCCAATCCCTGGGTTCCCTAGGACCTCCTTCCCTCGCGGAACTCAGTGTTGGGCACTGATCTCCAGACCTCCATCCGAGTACCTCACCCCAGGCTAAAGGTGCCTGGGATGGAACACGACCTCCGGACGTCCTCTAGGCCTAGGCCGCCTAGAGGACCCACATGAACCACCGCCCTCAGGCTGAAGGTGCCTGGGACTCGACCCAGTGACAAAGATGGCTGGCCCCTTTATACCCTCTCCCAGCAAGCATGGCGGGTTCCCCGCCCCACCATACCGCTGCCAAGGGAGGACAAAAAGGAGGCACAGCACACAGCAATGGTTCAACCCCAGCCCAAGGCGACAGCGCCACCTGCTGGACCGCAAGGAACTGTACATCGCTGGTGTCTCTGCCAGTTTGAATTACACCCGGGAAAGTACATACCCGCTACACTCTCCCCCTGGTAATTTGACACTGGTCCCCAGTGTCTGGAACAAATCATACCCTCATGGGCTGACATAATCCAATCCAGAGACCAACTAACAATTGTACAAAAATAAAACTTTTTTTTTTGAAAAAAACTTGATCAACTAAAGCAATTGTGTCTGAGCCCTGTATAAAAAAAAAGAAAAGGGAAGGGAAACAACAACATTTAACCATAACTTTTGAATCACATAGTCACATTATACTTTTCCCACCCATCCTGACTAAGACCCACCCCATACTCAGTGGTCTTGATGGGATGTTCTCCTGCAGAGGGAAAAGAAACACAATTAACACACATAACCCTGACACATATGTTCGTGTGAGAGAAAATAAACTTCTCCGGGAAGAAATCTCTTTTCTCCAAGGAGTGAGTATGTGAAAAGTGTTTAGCATTGCGCAACACTGCCACCTGGTGACAGCATCGCGGTAACTGCACTCGTGGAACTTTTCCTCTTCTCTTGAGCCCTATCTACCCCAGAGTCTATGATCCCTTGCTGGAAAGTAAAGAACAAACAGGAACAGTTCTTCACTCCTCTGGGCACAAGGACAACGGGCCCCAGAAAGTTCAGCAGCATACAACAAGAACAGAGTCTTTTTCTCCTACAGGTAGAAGCGGGGATGCGGCAGAACAAGTGGCTTCAAGTGCTGGTCCATGGTCTCCAGATGATATTCTACATCTTCTCCTTCCTTGCGCCGGATCAGCACTTTGTCTGCATGGATGTGCTGTCCCAACATCCACTCTGCCTTGCAGTCCTTAAAACGTTGAGAGGCCTTGGGAGTACACGCAAGGTACCTGCGGGCGTGTGGAATCTGAAGGTGAGTCCACACAAAGTCATTGTACCAGCGCTCCCGGCAAACTTCCACCTAATAGAGCAGCTCGTTGGACAAGTATGGATACTCCCATCCGTACTCTGCAGCAACCTTCTGGCCAAATAGGCGTTGTAGTCTGGCCAAAGGAGGCATAGTAGCTCTGTCCCCTTCGCCAGGCAAAACTATCGAGTCCGGGTGGCGAGGGACCTTGATAACATCTGATCTGGGCATTGGTGCCCGCAACAGCAGTCTCTTTTCCCCGGTCTTCGGTACAGATGGTACCGGGGATGTAGAGGCAGGCCGGGGACGGGACCCCTCTTCAGGCGCTGGTGCCTCCACCCGGGGTGTACTTTCCCCTGTAGACATAGGTGGATCCCTATTTCTGCGGGATGAAGCTAGAGGTACTTTGTCCCAGCCCTTTTCTGCAAACAGTTCATCTATAGCAACGTCGTCTCCCATGTCCGAGAGCGACTCCAGGTCAGAGGTGTCACACTCCTCCGCGGGTAGGTACCCTGTAGTGGAGACTGAGTTTTCACCTCTTCCCACACACCAAATCTCTCCGCCTGGCTTACCTCGGCCTTTGCTTGAAACGGGACGTCCGAAATTTTTGCCGACGGATCCGTCCGGGCCGGGCGTAAGCGGGCGAGATGGTCCACCACAACCGCTGGTCGGGGCTACCATACCGGTCTTTCTCTTCGGTGGTGGACGCTGCGAGATCGTGGTGACCGAGTCAGCATCCTCGGATTTCTCCCGTTGAGTTTTCACGACCTCCTCCGCGGTCGCTGCAGTGTGCGCAGGGATGGCTGTCAAAGCTGTGATTCCTCCTCCTTGAGTGGTGTTGCCTGCAGCACGGCCGGGGTAAATGGTTCTCGGCTTCTCAACCGCTGGATCCACTTCAAAAAGAAACTCCCCACAGGCCTCACAACGCCCGAATGGCTTCAATTGGCACCCCAGTCCCGAACAGCCCGGACAAATCACACCCAGGGCCTCAACGTCCATGTATGAGTACAGGGCGAATCGACCCCTTGGCTTTAGCCGGATCCCCGTATCTGTTACCGGAGCAGCAGCAGTCAGTGTCGTGGTAGAAAGGTGAACCGGAATCCATGATGTATGTCCGAACATGGTGACCTGTTGCTGATCCATCGCACACTGCAAAGTTTTTGCGCCAACGTCCCACGTGTAGTCCTTCACACGTATTGGACTCCTCCCCTTTGCTCCAGTTCGCAGGCTTTTCTTCTTTTTTTCTTCTGAGTCACGCCCACGAACTAAGCGATGGGGGTGTGCCTGGTGGCGCAGTGCAAATAGAAACCCCCACGTGTAGTCCTTCACACGGCTGAGCTTCCCCCTTTTCTCGCTCTTCTCTGCGCGGGCCTTTCCCTTCATTGCGTCATGTCCACGACTTCAAGCAGGGATGCACTTCGGCCAATGAAGGCCTGCCTACTCGTAACTCCTCCGGGCAGACACGTTCAATTCCGTAGTACACAAACACTATACCGGACCCGAGCCCCCACGTGTAGCGGCCTCCTCACTCCCCTCTTTGTATCAGCTTGTTTCTCTTCTTGTCTAGGGGTAGCTTAGAGAGGAGAGAGCGGGGTCACCATGCCAAGCCTTCACCACATGTGTGCGTGCGGTGTAAGCAAAGTTCTTTCTCTACCTTCGGGTCAGTGTTGTGCACCTGGAGTTACCTTGAACAATGTCCACCAGAAAAGAGTCCCACACCATTAAAGTCCAACACTCCTTTATTCTTCTTGAGTGAACAGCACAATCAGTTAGACTCCCTTAAAGAATAGAACAAACAAGGAGGTGTGGATGCGAGTAGGCCCAGACACAATGAACTCTCCACTTTCCTTCCTGAAAGTGCGCTGAGGTCTCCTAGCGAGGGGAGAGCTCCCCCTGGTCCATTACGCCTTCCGGATTCGGGTACCCAATGCCTGGGTTCCCTAGGACCTCCTTCCCTCGCGGAACTCAGTGTTGGGCACTGAGCTCCAGACCTCCATCCGAGTACCTCACCCCAGGCTAAAGGTGCCTGGGATGGAACACGACCTCCGGACGTCCTCTAGGGCTAGGCCGCCTAGAGGACCCACACGAACCACCGCCCTCAGGCTGAAGGTGCCTGGGACTCGACTCTGTGACAAAGATGGCCGGCCCCTTTATACCCTCTCCCAGCAAGCACGGCGGGTTCCCCGCCCCACCATACCGCTGCCGAGGGAGGACAAAAAGGAGGTACAGCACACAGCAATGGTTCAACCCCAGCCCAAGGCGACAGCGCCACCTGCTGGACCGCAAGGAACTGTACATCGCTGGTGTCTCTGCCAGTTTGAATTACACCCGGGAAAGTACATACCCGCTATAATAGTATCATGATTTGTAGATATAGTAATTTTAACAGGATTTCCCTGAGACTGGAAAATTATTTTAAAGGTTCCTCTGTGTTGAAAAGGTGGGGAAAGGCTGCTCTAGGGATTGGGAC
This sequence comes from Rana muscosa, assembly GCA_029206835.1. Taxonomy (NCBI): domain Eukaryota; kingdom Metazoa; phylum Chordata; class Amphibia; order Anura; family Ranidae; genus Rana; species Rana muscosa. Next base: position 689,829,978 of record CM055116.1, read on the forward strand.
TGCTATTTTTTGACTGGGAGCAGGGGTCTTCTCTCCAATGTGCTGCAAATAAAACACAACTATTTCAGCACTAAGCTACGACACAGTAAAAATAAAATGTATACTATCTTGTTTCAGTCAGCAGCTTAAGGCTACTTAATAAGTAACATGTCAGCCTGTCATGCCCACTCTGCAGGAGGAATAAGCAGACCTAGTAGGCAGTCCAAGGGACGACCTAAAGAGTAAACATAGCAGGCTACTGCAGAGAGGGAGCAAAAGACTAGCCACTGAAGATAGTAGCAAGAAACTTGTGATGTCTACCCTTAGGCATGATTCTAGCCTACTATACTTTTAGGCTACATTCACATTGCCGTAAAAATGCTACTGATGTTTTAGTTTCTGTGTATGCTGATACTTGCTTTCAGAGCCCCTTTAAATGCGTAAAATTGTCCTTCTTTTTTTTTTTAAATACCAGAATACATGGTATGTGTAGATGCATGTCCTCAGATGCAGATCTTTGGTTTTCGTGGTAGGGATCAGAACGCAGTGCATGTTTACGCACTTATGTCAGTGTCTCTATTGAAAATTATGCAGCTGCATCCAGATCCGTTTAATAAAATATCTTTGTAAATGTGTTTTGCATGGCTGTGTGAATGAGGCCTTAATATGAGTACTGGCTTATTTTAAATAATTACTGTGCAGATTTACATCTGAAAAGTGTAAATTTGGCCCATTATTTAAAGTGATTGTAAAGGTTCAATGTTTTTTTTTTAAATAACAAACATGTCATACTTACCTCCACTGTGCAGTTCGTTTTGCACAGAGTGGCCCCCGATCCACGGCTGTCTCGGCTCCTCCCCGCAATAGCTAACCCCCTCTGGGAAGCTCTTTCCCGAGGGGGTTAGCTTGAGGACGCGCTCCCGTGTCATACAGTTGGCGTCCATAGACGCCGAGTGTATGACTCGGCCCCGCACCCCGGCGGCCGCGTCATTGGATGTGATTGACAGCAGCGGGAGCCAATAGCTGCGCTGCTATCAATTTATCCAATCAACGGCCAGACTCCATGGAGAAGAGGATGCCGGGGGTCACGCACAGCAGGTGAATGGGCTCAGGTAAGTAAAACGGGGGGCTGGGGGGCCCGTGACAGCCAGGTGTTTTTTCACCTAATGCACAAACCTTTACAACCCCTTTAAATGTACTTTCTTTTTTATTGATTAAATCTTAGATGAGGTAAACCACATGCCTTTCTGATCCTGTTATCTCACTGCTGATTGGAAATAATAGGCTCTGCAGTAATGCTTGCTTGCAGGACCTTGTGATCTTGGCTGCCTAAAATTAGGAGGAGCTAGAAAACAGCAGAGTTTATTCATGGGAAGAAGAAAGGTACCCTTTTAATGCAAAATAATGTGATTTGTTAATGTTGACATGTGACCTATTGATTTATGCATAGTGTGAATTTTCTTTGCAATGATTTTATTGTTCCTTTTAAGTCTAAAGCATTAAAAATGTAACAAAGCCTCAAACACAGAATTTAGAGCCAGAAGATTATATTGTTCTTTTTCCACCTCATAAAGAGACTAATTAAAAATGTAACTAATGCACTTTAGTTGTATATAGTGCACTTGACATCCATTTGAAAACAGGAGAAACCCCCAAACAAATCAGTAAAGTGAGACCGCAAGTAAGTAAATTAAAGGCAGAAAATTTTGAATCCCCCTTTATACCAATGAAGTGTAAATTTTAACTACTTAACCACTTAAGCCCCGGACCATTTTGTAGCTAAAGGACCAGGCTACGTTTTGCGATTCGGCACTGCGTGACAATTGCGCGGTCGTGTGACGTGGCTCCCAAACAAAATTTTCTTTTGGTGGTATTTTATCACCTCTGCGGTTTTTTTTTTGCGCTATAAACAAAAATAGAGCGACAATTTTGAAATAAATGCAGTATTTTTTGCTATAATATATATCCCCAAAAAATATATATAAAAAATTATTTTTTCCTCAGTTTAGGCCAATATATATTCTTCTACATATTTTTGGTAAAAAAAATCACAATAAGCGTTTATTTGTTGGTTTGCGCAAAAGTTATAGCATCTACAAAATAGGGGATAGTTTTATGGCATTTTTATTAATTTTTTTACTAGTAATGGCGGCAATCAGCGATTTTTTTTATCGTAACTACGACATTATGGCGGACACACCAGACACGTTTGACATCATTTTGGGACCATTGTCATTTTTACAGCGATCAGTGCTATAAATATGCACTGATTACTGTAAAAATGACACTGGTAGTGAGGGGGTTAACCTGTAGGGGGTGCTGAAGGGGTTAAGTGTGACCTAATGAGGGATTCTTACTGTGGAGGGCGTGGCTTGGCGTGTGATGTCGCTGATCGGCGTTCCCTATGACAGGGAACAGACGATCACTGACATGCCACTAGGAAGAACGGGGAAAGGTTTGTTTACACTTACCTTTCCCCATTCTTCAGCTATGTGACCCGATCGCGGGACACCGGTGGCGATCGGGTCCGCGGGTCCCGCGGGCACGGTCACGGAGCTCAGAACCGGGTCGCTCGCGTGACCCTAGGCTGTGATCTTAAAGGGGACGTACCTGTACACCCTTGTGCCTAGCCGTGCCATTCTGTCTACGTACATCGTCGTGTGGCGGTCCTTAAGTGGTTAAGCCCCAGACCATTTCGCTGGCCAAAGACCAGGCCACATTTTGCGATTCGGCACTGCGTCTCTTTAACTGACAATTGCGCGGTCGTGTGACGTGTCTCCCAAACAAAATTGACGTCCTTTTTTTCCCACAAATAGAGCTTTCTTTTGATGGTATTTTATCACCTCTGCCGTTTTTATTTTTTGCGCTATAAACAAAAATAGAGCGTCAATTTTTTTCCTCAGTTTAGGCCGATACGTATTCTTCTACATATTTTTGGTAAATTTTTTTTACAATAAGCGTTTATTGATTGGTTTGCGCAAAAGTTATAGCGTCTACAAAATAGGGGATAGTTTTATGGCATTTTTATTAACAATTTTTTTTTACTAGTAATGGCGGCGATCAGCGATTTTTATCGTGACTGCGACATTATGGCGGACGCATCGGACACTTTTGACACCATTTTGGGACCATTGTCATTTTTCCAGCGATCGGTGCTAAAAAATGCACTGATTACTGTAAAAATGACACTTGCAGTGAAGGGGTTAACCTGTAGGGGGCGCTGAAGGGGTTAAGTGTGACCTAGGGAGTGCTTCTAACTGTTGGGGGGCGTGGCTTGCCATAACACGTCACTGATTGCTGTTCCCGATGACAGGGGACAGACGATCAGTGACAGTGTCAGGGGAAGAAAGGGGAGATGTTGTGTTTACACTAACATCTTCCCGTTCTTCAGCTCTGTGACACGATCGCAGACAGGGTCGCGAGCGCGCCGGGGGGCAATTTAAAGGGGACGTATATATACGCCCATTTGCCTATCCGTGCCATTCTGTCGACGTAAATGTTTGTGCGGCGGTCGGCAAGCGGTTAATAGAAAGCTCTTTTATGGAATTCACTTTTAACTTCCAAGGTACAATTTTAACTGATTTCTTTAATGATAATCCAATAAAGATTATTAATAAAAACAGGTTTGGATAGAATCAGGTAAGATAAGAAAAGATGCCAGCTCACCCGAAAGTGATATTTTTTATTGTAGGTGGAAAGAGCCATTGACATATATTTTAAAACATTATTGGAAAGTTACAGTGCCTTGAAAATGTATTCATACCGCTTGAAATTTTCCACATTTTGTCATGTTACAACCAAAAACGTAAATGTATTTTGTAGGGATTTTATGTGATAGACCAACACACAGTGGCACATAGCAAATAAATATGTGAAAAGTGTGGTGTGCAATCGTATTCAGCCCCCTCAGTCAATACTTTATAAAACCGCCTTTCACTGCGATTACAGCTGCAAGTCTTTTTGGGTATGTCTCTACCAGATTTGCAGATCTAGAGAGTGACATCTTTGCCCATTCTTCTTTACAAAATAGCTCAAGCTCTGTCAGATTGGATGGAGAGTGTCTGTGAACATCAATTTTCAAGTCTTGCCACAGATTCTCAATTGAATTTAGGTCTGGACTTTGACTGGGCCATTTTAACACATAATTTTTTTTTTTTAGATATGCTATGTGAACGGGAAACACAAAACAAACATGTACTGAGGTTTTCTCACATTTAACTGCAAGAGTGGATATACCCTTAAGTGCAGTAGGACAAGCTGCGGTGGAAAAGTGTGTGGAAACTCTAAAAACTCCCAAGTGGAGAAGAACAAACTCTTGAATTATATCAGGAGGTTTTAATTGTTGGGGTACCCAGTAGGCTTGTGCACAACGGAAAAATTCGGTTAGTTTCGGTTCGTTTCTTTTCGGTCCTGTTGATTCGTAATCATTCGTAATTTTGCTAGACGGGATTTTTCGTGTTCGGACTAATTCGTATTTTCGCAAGCGACATTTTTCGTTGAATTTTTAGTTGATTTATAATTCGTACTTTCGGTAGAGTACATTGTTTTTCGTTGATTCTGGACACAACTCCTACTTTCGTAACTTTTTTTGGGTTCGTTGATTCGTAATTTTCTGTGTCTCTCTCACGACGACGCTGCCTATTATGCCTAATGTGCTTCGAATGGATTTGTACTTTTCTAAATACATAGCGGTTATATGTAACGATTCGAAATCTCGTATTTTACTTTCGTTTTTTACATGCGGCTATAGCCTCCGCCCCTGTACACCATTTTGAGAGGGTTCAGCACGGTGAGGGAGAAGCAGAGAGCAGAGCAGAGTGTTATTGTGCTTCGAATGGATTCGAAATCTCGTATTTTACTTTCGTTTTTTACATGCGGCTATAGCCTCCGCCCCTGTACACCATTTTGAGAGGGAGTTCAGCACGGTGTGGGAGAAGCAGAGAGCAGAGCAGAGTGAGTGTTATTGTGCTTCGTATGGATTCGTACATTCGTAACTTTTTCATAACGAATTATGCCGAAGACATTCGGGCATTCGCTATTTGCGGTATAATTTATTTTGGATTCGGTCTTATTCGTAATTGCTTTGTTCGGAAATTCGAATGCTTCCGAATGTCCGAAAGTTGCTAAATTCGGACGAATTTCGATTCGTTACGAAACGAATTGCACAAGCCTAGTACCCAGGATATAAAAGAAGCCAGGCACTACCTGCAACAAAAATATAATTTTTTGGGTGGACTGGCATCTTTTCCTGCACATGGAGTTGCTAAATCTCATTGGAAATGAATAACTATATACAGTATGTGGGTACCTAAATACCTACATTCCAGTTTGCAGGTTAAGGGTCAATTTATACAAGCTACTGCGTTACAATGTAGCAGCTGGTGTGCGTTGCAGAGCAGGCAGTGCTGATGTGCTGATCCTGCCACATCACACTGTTCATATAGTTTTACAAGACAGAATTCTCTTAAACTTTACCCATTATGATAAACTAGTGAAAGGCCTTGCTGATCAACTAGATATTTATTACTGTAGATGATAGAAATAATAAGGTAATAACAACAGTAAATAATGAAAATAGATTAAGACCATAGTAATAAATGGGGTCTCTTGGATCTATCCCATAAGTTACCGAAAATTAGAATCTCTTTGATGACGTAGTTGAAATGGCTTTGACGGCTTTGTATTTATGCAATCCCAGTGAATAATATAGTAAGAATCCACACGGGCAAATACTTCCTGCATTCATTCAGTACAGAATCTACATAACTAGACGTGCTAACTATTGTTTTAGGTACACTGAACTTGTTTATTATGCCATGGCTTGCTTAAACTTGCTAATCCACGGCTAGGCTCCTCATAATTAACAGTATCGACTCAAAGTACCATATGATCATTTTCTTTTGTAATATACAAATTGCATTCTGTTGTGTAACAATCCATACTTAGCTACTTTTTATTTTATAATGGCACCATAAACACTAAAAACATTTGTTTTTCCTTTTGTGAAGATCAGTACATTTGGCAGACTGTATATATTTTTCTTTTCATCATGTGGGTATTTTCGAATGATTCATGTGAATTATAAGCTATAATTATCAGCTGGTAAATTTCCTTTGACCTGTTTAGCAAGGACCTTGTGGGGATAGGCTCACCGTCATTATTAAATATTGTTTATTTGGCTCTGCATCTCTCCATCTAAATGACACACACAGTATTTTGTACTTTTTCTCGCTAAGCATGGATTTTAAGGTATCATGGAAGTCTTTTCAATGCGCTTTCAGTAAACAAAGGTCATTTATGACCAGTCCAGCATTGTGGAATAGGGATGAGCTTCGAGTTCGAGTCGAACTCATGTTCGACTCGAACATTGCCTGTTCGCCCGTTCGCCGAACAGCGAACAAATTGGGGTGTTCGCGGCAAATTCAAAAAATCTATGGGAGAAATCTAAAGTGTTAATTATAAAGGCTAATATGCAAGTTATTGTCCTAAAAAGTGTTTGGGGACCGGGGTCCTGCCCCAGGGGACATGTATCAATGCAAAAAGAAGTTTTAAAAACGGCCGTTTTTTCGGGAGCAGTGATTTTAATAATGCTTAAAATGAAAAAATAAAAGTGAAATATTCCTTTAAATTTCCTACCTGGGGGGTGTGTATGATATGCATGTGAAGTGGCGCATGTTTCCCGTGCTTAGAACTGTCCCTGCAAAAAATGTCATTTTTGAAAGAAAAAAAGTCTTTTAAAACTGACTCGCGGCTATTAATGAATTTTCGGCTCCCGGCAATACATACAAAAGTCATTGATAAAAAAAAAAAAAAAAAAGCGTGGGGGTTCCCCAGAATTCAATTACCAGGCCCTTCAGGTCTGGAATGGATATTAAGGGGAACCCCGCCGCAAATTAAAAAAAAAATTGACGTGGGGTTCCCCCAAATATCCATTCCAGGCCCTTCAGATCTGGCATGGATTTTAAGGGGAACTCCACCCCAAATTTAAAAAAAAAATGGCGTGGAGTCCCCCTAAAAATCCATACCAGACCCCTTATCCGAGCACGCAACCTGGCCGGCCGCAGGGGAAAAGGGGGGGACGAGAGAGCGGCCCCCCCTCCCTCCTGAACCGTACCAAGCCACATGCCCTCAACATGGGGAGGATGTCCCCATGTTGATGGGGACAAGGGCCTCATCCCCACAACCCTTGCCCAGTGGTTGTGGGGGTCTGCGGGCGGGGGGCTTATCGGAATCTGGAAGACCCCTTTAACAAAGGGGACCCCCAGATCCCGGCCCCCCCTATGTGAATTGGTAAGGGGTACGTTGTACCCCTACCATTTCACGAAAAAAGCGTAAAAAAATGTTTAAAAAAACACACAAACACCTTGAAAAAGTCCTTTATTAAAAAAAAACAAAACATTCCAGCGGTGAAATCCAGTGTCCCGCGGCGATCCCGATGTCCAGCGCTGTCCTTCATTGGTTGTGCCTGAGCGGACCTGATGGGGAACTCCCTCTCAGTATTTTAAATGTATAGACTCGCCCCTTCTAAAGTTCCCCATCAGGTCCGCTCCCTCGGTATGTCGGACCCGCCTACGTCATTGGCTTGAGCGGGGAACTTCCTTCACTGTGTAATTTAAATTTACATAGTGAAGGAAGTTCCCCGCTCAAGCCAATGACGTAGGCGGGTCTGACATACCGAGGGGGCGGACCTGATGGGGGACTGCTCTCACTTTGGTAATACATGTATAGACCCGCCCCTTCTCATGTTCCGCATCTGGTCCGCTGAGCGGACCTGATGGGGAACTTTAGAAGGGGCGGGTCTATACATTTAAAATACTGAGAGGGAGTTCCCCATCAGGTCCGCTCAGGCACAACCAATGAAGGACAGCGCTGGACATCGGGATCGCCGCGGGACACTGGATTTCACCGCTGGAATGTTTTTGTTTTTTTTTCTTTTTTAAATAAAGGCCTTTTTCAAGGTGTTTGTGTGTTTTTTTAAACATTTTTTTACGCTTTCTTCGTGAAATGGTAGGGGTACAATGTACCCCTTACCAATTCACATAGGGGGGGGCGGGATCTGGGGGTCCCCTTTGTTAAAGGGGTCTTCCAGATTCCGATAAGCCCCCCGCCCGCAGACCCCCACAACCACCGGGCAAGGGTTGTGGGGATGAGGCCTGGTACGGTTCAGGAGGGAGGGGGGGCCGCTCTCTCGTCCCCCCCTTTTCCCCTGCGGCCGGCCAGGTTGCGTGCTCGGATAAGGGGTCTGGTATGGATTTTTAGGGGGACTCCACGCCATTTTTTTAAAAAATTTGGGGTGGAGTTCCCCTTAAAATCCATGCCAGATCTGAAGGGCCTGGAATGGATATTTGGGGGAACCCCACGTCAATTTTTTTTTAATTTGCGGCAGGGTTCCCCTTAATATCCATTCCAGACCTGAAGGGCCTGGTAATTGAATTCTGGGGAACACCCACGCTTTTTTTTTTTTTTTTATCAATGACTTTTGTATGTATTGCCGGGAGCCGACAATTCATTAATAGCCGCGAGTCAGTTTTAAAAGACTTTTTTTCTTTCAAAAATGACATTTTTTGCAGGGACAGTTCTAAGCACGGGAAACATGCGCCACTTCACATGCATATCATACACACCCCCCAGGTACGAAATTTAAAGGAATATTTCACTTTTATTTTTTCATTTTAAGCATTATTAAAATCACTGCTCCCCAAAAAACGGCCGTTTTTAAAACTTCTTTTTGCATTGATACATGTCCCCTGGGGCAGGACCCGGGTCCCCAAACACTTTTTAGGACAATAACTTGCATATTAGCCTTTATAATTAACACTTTAGATTTCGAACGTTCGAGTCCATTGTATTTAATAGGGTTCTAAAGTTTACACAAACATTTTGTCTGTTCGCAGGTTCTGGTGCGAACCGAACAGGGGGGTGTTCGGCTCATCCCTGTTGTGGAATAGAGCTTATAGTGCAATATGATTACATTTCAGTAAATGTAAGGGATGCACAAAGTGGTGCTAATAGCTAATTCATCTACACTGGGCCAGGACGCAGGAAACTGGATGTTGAAAGTGAGAGTTTGTACACAGCTACATGAAACCTTAAACTTCATAGTTTTTCAAAGATATCATTCTAGCACATCTGAAATGATAGAAAAAAACAGAGGCTAGAGGCATGTACTTTCTAGTACCCAATCCTTTGACTTTTCTAGCACTGCAGGTAGAAAGGAGTTTTTATATAGGGCAGATATATAAGGCACTTAGCCTGTATAGTGCATTATGTAGCACCCTGGTCCTAAACAAGGCTGCTAATACATCTAGTTGTGCTAGGTGGTAACTAGCCTGGCTAATTGGTAGTCTTTGATCCACTAATTTATTCTCTCTTCTGTCAATAGGTGGCACTGCTGCCTTTGGCATTAGGATGATGGATTACAGTGAATTCAGGTGATGGATAAAAAAGTTGTCTCAGCCAATTAGCAGGAGTTTATGTTGGCTGCTTTGCATGCGGGATAGGCTATTTAGTTTGAAGGAGTCAGGTGATCGGGGTTCTTTCCGCCTGGTGCTGTGGCCTGGGTGGGGGTGTGTCAAACAGCTCCTGGCTGCTAGGCCTGAAACCTATCCAGGAGTCCTACTGGCTGCTAGGTCTACATAATGCCTATCCAGTAACTCAAGGTTCCGAAAGAAGGAGCAGCAAAGGTTAAGCCAGAAGCCTGGGGCGGAACCACGTGTGTTAGAGGCTCAGCCCAACTGGAGCCTGTTCATTGCCGGAGGTAATGGAGAAGCATTTGACGGAGGGACGACCACTCCTGTTACCAGAGGCAAGCTTGGAAGGGGTGAAGTTCTGAAGGAGTACCAGAGCAGACGCTTCACTAGACGGGGACGGTAAAGCAAGTGAAAAAGCTTCAGTGGAGACTCATCCATGAAGACAGCGGGTAGCTGTGAGTAAAGCTTAAAGGAGTATGGCGGGTAGCTGTAAGTAAAACAATATCAGTTCTGGCTCTGGGGGTCACCATCAGGCCATTGGAAGTCGGGGAGTCCGCTACACTTATATAGGATAGATAGGGCAGGGGGGCGGTTCTCAAACTTAGAAAACAAGACATTTGTGAGCAAAAGTCAGCAACAGATCTTTAAAGTGTATGTAAACCCATCCACAAAAAGCTCAACTCTCATATAAACTTTAACATGTTAAAGAAATGTAATAAGTTATTTTCCATGAGTGTGGCAGTAGTGCTAGCTAGAGATGCACGGATACCGGTATCAGTGCAGAAACAGAGTATTTTCATTTGTACTCGTGAAAATGCTTTGTTACTCGAAACCAATGCTTTGCGTCCATACAAAATGAATGGGCGCAAATCTCGTCGCAAAGTAGCGCATGTTATTTGAACAGGAATGTGGTGCAATTCCTGTCCAAAACGCATGTTGTTTCCCGCACTGCTCCTATGTGAGCCCAGGCTGAAATCACTATGACAAGCCTGGGCTCACTGCATTCCTGTTCAAATCGCATGCCATTCTTTGCAGTTCAATTTGAACCCATTAATTTTGCTAAGGCTCAAAACGCACCACAAAGTATTGGTAGTATAGGCGAGTACTTGACCAAAAGTATCAGTACTTATACTTGCCGATAAAAAAAAGTAGTGCTAGCAGGATAGCAGCAGTAGTGCTACTGTCGCTTAGTGAAAAAACTGGGCTGGTTTGTTCACTAACAGCAGCCAGCCAGAGATCTCTCATTTTGCATAAGTAGTACAAAATGATATCCAGGAAAGGGGCCAACAAGAATACAGCCCTCTTCCTCCCCCCCCCCCACCAACTATACCATGCCACATGCCTTCAACATTGGGAGAATACCTGCTGAGACTGTCAGTGAAAATCATGCTGATCCATAACACCACATACAGTTTTGTCATTACCCAAACCTGGAATTTAAAGGATTTCTGTATTTTCAGTCACCATGGAAGCTGTACAAAAAGACCCTGCCTCCACTGCCCAGCAGCCCTACAAGGAGCCACGATTGCTCATTAAATTTGTCTCCAATTGATTTCAATGGGGTTTGCATCAAAATTCAGTTTGAAATGTTTTTTTTTTTTTTTTTTTTTTTTTTTTTTAAGGATTCACTGAACAATTGGTAAAAAAAGAACCTCTGCAGATTTACTTATATAAACGTTTCATACTGTATGTTTTAGACATCTTCACATATAACCTGAACTGAAAATGTTAACATTAAAATTAAGTTTGCAAGGTTTTAAATGACAATACTGGTTAATCCAGTGCAGCACATGATCCTTTTTTTTCTGTCACCAAATACTCAGGAAGAGTATTACCAATATCCCATATATCAGTTTTCCATTGTTCTAAACGATGTGTTAGTTACTGTTATATGTAATCAACACTGCCTTGTGAAAGTCTTCTATCTTCTGGATGTGTTAGGAAATTAATACCCTCATTGGTCAGTAGTCAATGGCAGTCATTTTGAATAGACAAATAATTACTTTTTTTTTTCTCACCCCAAATCAAGTAATATATATTCAATTTGAATAAATGCGGTTTAAAATGTATATATGCATTGCATAACCTTTTTTTTAAAGTTATATGTGGCTTTATTTAAAAGCAACATTATGCTATAGTTACATAGTTATATCTTTCTTGATAGTTATATGTTTTTACCATCAAGATAAATCAATTAACCTTTTGTTTTTTGTCTTTATTTATACTGCACCATCAGGCCTGGACTCACCATTGGGCTTGACTGGGCTCAAGCCCATCGGCCCGCCCAATAGGGGGCCCCGCCAGGGTTGCCAACTTTCAGTAAATTTACAAACAGTTTGTAAAATCCATACTTTTTGCATCTGTCCTTGAATGTCCATTACGGACATATAGGCTGCATGTCTGTAACTGACATTCATGGACAGATGCAACAATTATGGATTTTACAAACTGTTTGTAAATTTACTGAAAGTTGGCAACCCTGGGCCCCGCGCTTGCGCACATTAGCCCCTCTAAACCGGCATTTAAAGCTTGCCGGAATGCAGTCTGTGATAACTTCCCCTCTGTTCGGCACAGAGGAGAAGTCTTGCAGTGTTTAGCTCCTTCCACTCTTCCTGATACTCCCCCGTGTGACTAAAGAAGACATCAAAAAAGGGGAGGGAAAGAAAGCAGCAGCCGCAGACACAGCAACGTATGGTTATGGCGCAACGGCGCATGCGCGAGATTACCGACAGGGACACAGTAAGGGCGGAAGCGACGTCATAATTTGAATCGCATAACAGCAGTATGAATGGTGCTTGAGATACCCGGAAATACAGAAAACGAAACCATCCTAAAAAAGGTATTTGCGGGCCTCGTTTTTGGGGGATATATATGTAGCGGACACCCTCTCCCCAGTCCCCTCTATTAAAGTTCAACTCGCACTGTCTCTGGTCTAGGGGTATGATAGGGGAGGGAGAGGGTGAGCTACGCCAGGCTTCCACCACAGGTGTGATGTGGTATCAGCAATGTCTCTGTTGTTTTTACCTTCGGGTCTGTGCTGTGCATCTGGATCCTCCCTCCAAGAGTCTCCACGAACCTGGCCTGCCAGAAATTGAGCCCCACACCATTAGAGTCCAACACACTTTTATTGTAGAACATAACATGGACTCCCTTGGCTATAGAACGGAAAAGGAGGTGTGGGTGCGAATAGGCCCCAGACACAAATTCGATCCTCCACTCTCCTCCCTGAGAGTGGGCTATGGTCTCCGCACGAGGGAAATTCTCCTTCCGGGCGGTCTCCGACAAGACACTCACCCGTCACCGGCAGTCTGCTGCACCGGGTCTTCAGATGAGGAGCTCTTCCCGGTCCATTACACCCACCTCGGATTCAGGCATCCATCCCCGGAGTGCCTTAGGATCCTTCCCTCATGGAACTCAGTGTTGGGCACTGAGCTCCGGACCTCCATCCAAGTACCTCACCCCAGGACTAAAGGTGCCTGAGGTGGAACACGATCTCCAGTGGTCCCTAGGCCTAGGCCGCCTAGGGGACGAACACGAACCACCGTCCGCAAGCTGAAGGTGCTTGGGACTAAGACCCCGTGACCAAGATGGCCGGCCCCTTTATACCCCCTCCCAGCAAGCACGGCGGGTTCTCCGCCCCACCATACCGCTGCCGAGAGAGGACAAAAAGGAGGCTCAGCACACAGCGATGTCCATCCGTCAGCCCATGGTGACAGCGCCACCCGGTGGGCCGCCGGGAACACACCACTGGTGTCACTGAAAAATTAAAAAATTACCCCGGGAAAGTAAGTACCCGCTACACTCTCCCCCCTGTCATTTGACACTGGTCCCCAGTGTCTGGAGTGAATCATGCCCTCTTCGGCTGACATAATCCAGTCCAGAAACCAACTAACAAATTGGAAAACAAAATTTTTTAGGAAAACTATCCTAACAAAGAAGTTGTGTCTGAGCCCCTGTAACAAAAGAGGAGTGAAGAACAACACATTCAACATGAAATTCAACATTATACTTTTCCTTCCCATCCTGACTAAGAACCAACCCCCGGGTTCCATAATCTTGCCGGGATGTTCTCCTGCAGAGGGAAAAAAATAAAACCAACACACAAACCCTGACACATGTATTCGTGTAAGAAGAAAAGAAACTTCTCCGAGAAGAAATTCCTTTCCTCCAAAGAGTGAGTGCATGAAAAGTGTTAAAAAAAAACGTTGCGCAAGACTGCCACCTGGTGACAGCCTCGCGGTACTGCACTCGTGGAGCTTCTTCTTCTTTGGCCCTATCTACCTCAGAGTCTGTGATCTCTTTGCAGGAAGATAAAAAAAACAACAGGAATAGTTCCTCATTCCTTTGGGCACACACAAAACAACTGCCCCAAAAAGTTCAGAAACATGATAAGAGCAGAGTCTTTCTCTCCTATAGGTAAAAGCGGGCATGCGGCAGAATCAGTGGCTTCAAGTGCTGATCCACGGTCTCCAGATGATACTCCACATCTTCGCCTTCTTTGCGTCGGATCAACACTTTATCTGCATGGATGTGTCGTCCTAACATCCATTCGGCCTTGCAATCTTTGAAACGCTGTGAAGCATTGGGAGAGCATGCCAGGTACCTGCGGGTGTGCGGAACTTTGAGATGAGTCCACACAAAGTCATTGTACCAGCGCTCCCTGTACACCTCCACCTCATAAAGCAAGTCCTTCGATAAGTAGGGATACTCCCATCCGTACTTCTCTGCAACCTTTTGGCCAAATAGGCGTTGTAGTCTCGCCAAAGGAGGCATGGTAGCTCTGTCTCCTTCACTAGGCAAAACTATTGATTCTGGATGACGAGGCGCTTTGACCACCTCCAATCTGGGCATCGGTGCCCGCAGCAACAGTCTCTGTACCCCAGCATCAGATGCAGGTTGCGCCAGGGATCCAGGGACAAGCTGGGGACGGGACCCTTCTTCAGGCGCTGACGCCTCCACCCGGGGTGTGCTCTCCCCTGTTGACATGGGTGAATTCTGAGGTCCGCGGAATGAAGCAAGCGGTACCTTGTCCCAGCCTTTCTTGGCAAACAAATCATCTATGATGGCATCATCTCCCAGATCCGAGAGCGATTCCAGGTCGGAGGTGTCACACTCCTCCGCGGGTATGTAGCCCTTTGTGGAAACGGAGCCTCCACACTCCGCGGACTTGCTAGGCCATGCCTTCCCGACACCTCCTCCCACACACCAAGTCTCTTCACCTGGCTTACCTCGGCCTTTTCTTGAAGCGGGACGTCCGGAACCCTCGTCAACGGATTCATCCGGGCCTGTCGTAAGCGTGCGAGACGGTCCACCACCACCGCTGGTCGGGGCTACCACGCTGGTTCTTTTCTTCGGTGGCGGATGCTGCGAGACAGTGGCGACCGAGTCAGCATCCTCGGATTTCTCCCGTAAGAGTTTTAACGACCTCCTCCGCGGTCGCTGCAGTGTGCGCAGGGGTGACTCTCACAGCGGTGATCTCTCCTCTCTGAGTGGTGGTACCTGAAGCCCGACCTGGGTAGATGGTTCTCGGCCTCTCAACTGCCGGATCCACCTCAAAAGTGAACTCCCCACAGGCCTCACAACGTCCGAACGGCTTCAACAGGCACACCAGTCCCGAACACCCGGGACAAATCATACCAAGGGCCTCAACGTCCATACACGAGTATAGGGCGAATCGACCCCTTGGCTTCAGTCGGATCCCCGTATCCGTTATCAGAGCAGCAGCAGTCAATGTCGTGGTAGAAGGATGAACCGGAATCCACGAGGTATGTCCAAACATGGCGACCTGTTGCTGATCCATCACACACTGCAGAGTTTTCGCGCCAATGTCCCACGTGTAGTCCCTTCACACGTATTGGACTCCTCCCCTTTTTGCTCCAGTTCGCGGGCTTTCTTCACTTTCCTTGGTTGAGCCACGCCCACGAACCACGCGGCGGGGGTTGTGTCTGGTGGCGCAGTGCAATTAGAAGCCCCCACGTGCACTGCTCCACACGGCTGAGCTCCCCCCCATTCACCGCTCTTCCCGCGCGGGCCCTTCCCTTCTTGGGGTCATGTCCACGACTTCAAGCAGGGCTGCACTTTGGCCTATTCGTTTAACTCTTCCAGCAGACACGTTCCATACAGTGATGCACAACACAATCCCGGACCCGAGTCCCCACGTGTAGCGGACACCCTCTCCCCAGTCCCCTCTATTAAAGTTCAACTCGCACTGTCTCTGGTCTAGGGGTATGATAGGGGAGGGAGAGGGTGAGCTACGCCAGGCTTCCACCACAGGTCTGATGTGGTATCAGCAATGTCTCTGTTGTTTTTACCTTCGGGTCTGTGCTGTGCATCTGGATCCTCCCTCCAAGAGTCTCCACGAACCTCGCCTGCCAGAAATTGAGCCCCACACCATTAGAGTCCAACACACTTTTATTGTAGAACATAACATGGACTCCCTTGGCTATAGAACGGAAAAGGAGGTGTGGGTGCGAATAGGCCCAGACACAAATTCGATCCTCCACTCTCCTCCCTGAGAGTGGGCTATGGTCTCCGCACGAGGGAAATTCTCCTTCCGGACGGTCTTCGACAAGACACTCACCCGTCACCGGCAGTCTGCTACACCGGGTCTTCAGATGAGGAGCTCTTCCCGGTCCATTACGCCCACCTCGGATTCAGGCATCCATCCCCGGAGTGTCTTAGGATCCTTCCCTCATGGAACTCAGTGTTGGGCACTGAGCTCCGGACCTCCATCCAAGTACCTCACCCCAGGACTAAAGGTGCCTGAGGTGGAACACGATCTCCGGTGGTCCTCTAGGCCTAGGCTGCCTAGGGAACGAACACGAACCACCGTCCGCAAGCTGAAGGTGCTTGGGACTAAGACCCCGTGACCAAGAGGGCCGGCCCCTTTATACCCCCTCCCAGCAAGCACGGCGTGTTCCCCGCCCCACCATACCGCTGCCGAGAGAGGACAAAAAGGAGGCTCAACACACAGCGATGTCCGTCCGTCAGCCCATGGTGACAGCGCCACCCAGTGGGCCGCCGGGAACACACCACTGGTGTCACTGAAAAATTAAAAAATTACCCCGGGAAAGTAAGTACCCTCTACATATATATATATGTATTGCATTGCGATGAGCTGTTATAACCTAATAATTGAAAAACTGCAAAAATCGGCCGGGGTTTGCTTCCTCTTTAATTTTTAATTGAATTGTTCTATTTAAAGTAATGTATAGAAGGTAAGGCCCGAAAGTGATTCAAGCCCAGGGCCCCCCACCACTTTAAGTCCTGCCCTGTGCACCATAGTAATACGTTTGTGTTCAGCATACATTTTTACTTTTAACCTTCAATGCTTTTCGAGAACTTTGACAGCTGCCTGGCAGTAGAAATGTATAGATATAATTCCCATCAAGTACATCAAATGCAAATTGTAGACTTACACAACATATTTAAACAGGAAAACATTCGATCTTCCTTCAAATGGTGGTTACAGATAGACTAATTAATCAAATACAGAGTTCGCTGACTACAGTAACAGTAGATAGGTTTGGCAAAAACAAACAATGCATTATGTGACAAAAACATTATACCAGCTGTGAAGCATGGTGGTGGAATTGTTATGGGTTGGGGTTGTTTTGCTGCTTTAGGTCCTGGGTAGAGTTGAGCGGACACCTGGATGTTCGGGTTCGACGGGTTCAGCCGAACTTCGGAAAAAAGAACCCGAACCCCATTGAAGTCAATGGGGACCCGAACTTCTGAGGACTATTCGCGCTTGTTTCCCGTGCTTAGAACTGTCCCTGCACAAAGTGTAATTTCTGAAGGAAAAAAAGTAATTTAAAACTCACTCGCGGCTATAATGAATTGTCGGCTCCCGGCAATACATAGAAAAGTCACTGATAAAAAAAAAAGCCGCAAATTAAAAAGAAAAAATGTGTGCGGTTCCCTCCAGATATCCATACCAGGCCCTTCATGCCCTCAACATGGGGAGGATGTCCCCATGTTGATGGGGACAAGGGCCTCATCCCCACAACTCTTGCCCGGTGGTTGTGGGGGTCTGCGGGCAGGGGGCTTATCGGAATCTGGAAGACCCCTTTAACAAAGGGGACCCCCCATGTGAATTGGTAATGGGGTACATTGTACCCCTACCATTTCACAAAGAAAGTGTAAAAAATTGTAAAAAAAATACACAGACACCGTTGGGAAAGTCCTTTATTAAAAAAACAAAAAAACAAAAACATTCCAGCGGTGAAATCCAGTGTCCCACGGCGATCCGATGTCCAGCACTGTCCACACGAAACGTCCTTGGCTGAGCCTGAGCGGACCTGATGGAGAACTTCCTCCGCAGTGTAATAAATGAATAGACCCGCCCCTTCTAAAGTTCCCCATCAGGTCCGCTCAACCAATGACGTAGGTGTAAGGCTAAGGACCTGATGCGGAACGTGAGAAGGGGCGGGTCTATTAATTTATTATACTGGAGGAAGTTCCCCATCAGGTCCGCTCATCCAATGACATAGGCGGGGTCTGACATACGAGGGGGCGGACATGATGGGGAACTTCCTCCACAGTGTAATACATGAATAGACCGGCCCCTTTTCACGTTCAGCATCAGGTCCTCAGCCTTACACCTACGTCATTGGCTGAGCGGACCTGATGGGGAACTTTAGGAGGGGCGGGTGTATTCATTTATTTTTAATAAAGGACTTTCCCAACGGTGTCTGTGTATTTTTTTTACAACTTTTTACACTTTCTTTGTGAAATGGTAGGGGTACAATGTTAAAGGGGTCTTCCAGATTCCGATAAGCCCCCCGCCCGCAGACCCCCACAACCACCGGGCAAGGGTTGTGGGGATGAGGCCCTTGTCCCCATCAACATGGGGACATCCTCCCCATGTTGAGGGCATGTGGCCTGGTACGGTTCAGGAGGGGGGGCGCTCTCTCGTCCCCGCCTCTTTTCCTGTGGCCTGCCAGGTTGCGTGCTTGGATAAAGGGTCTGGTCTGGATTTTTGGGGGTACTCCACGCCATTTTTTTTAAATTTGGGGTGGAGTTCCCCTTAAAATCCATGCCAGACCTGAAGGGCCTGGTATGGATATTTGGAGGGAATCGCACGCATTTTTTTTTAAATTTGCGGCAGGGTTCCCCTTAATATCCATACCAGACCTGAAGGGCCTGGTAATTGAATTTGGGGGAACCCCCACGCTTTTTTTTTTTTTTTTTATCAATGACTTTTCTATGTATTGCCGGGAGCCGACAATTCATTATAGCCATGAGTATGTTAAATGACTTTTTTTCCTTCAGAAATGAAACTTTGTGCAGGGACAGTTCTAAGCACGGGAAACAAGCGCGACTTAACATGCATATTGCCGAACACCGGACCCGAAAACTGGGGACCCAAAAACCCAAAAGTTCGGTATGGACCCGAACTTTACAGTTCGGGTCTGCTCAACCCTAGTCCTGGGCAGTTTACAGTAATTAAGTCAACTATGAATTCTGCATTATGTCAAAGTGTGATTGATGAAAATGTGAGGCCAACTGTGTGAAAAGTAAAGCTGAACTGGATATGGTTCATTACAATTGGCACATGAGTTGAACTTGAGAAAGGGCAGGGACCCCTGAAAAAAATGTTTTATTTGTGCTGACCACAGTATCCATATACCCACAAAGGAGGTGGCATATATCCCCAGTACAGTTTATTTAGTATTTTACATTTTTAGAACCAGAACCAGAATCCAAGACAAATTTGTCAGATAAAGTAGTGTCCAAATAACTCAAGAATTGTGACTCCTCTTTCCCACTGCTAGAAATAAGGCTCACTCCCTCCCAATTGTAGCTGCATCCTTAGACTGTTTCTTCCTGTAGTCATGTTTGTTGAATAGGGTTACCACCTTTTCTTCAAACCAAACCAACACTTTAGTGACGTACTGCAATTTTTTTGTAGTATACACTGTAGAATTGGGTGCCCCAAGGAGAGTAGTGGCGCACCATGGCAAGCAGTTGCTGTGGCCAAATTTTGTTAATGGTGGGAGAGGCTTAAGAGGCGTCGGTAAATAAAATAAGATCAGTGTGTCCCCCAGTACAACTTCCCCCAGGTTGGGCTGTCCCCCTGTCATATCCTTCACTCCCAGATCAATCTGTCACCAGTATAATCCTCCCTAGGTTAGTCTGTTCCAGAGTATAATCCCCCCCCCATCAGGTCAATCTGTACCCCAGTATAAATCCCCAGGTCAGTCTGCCCCCCTGTAGAATTCTCCTCCCAGGTCAATCTGTCCCGCTATACAATCCTCCCAAGTCAGTTTGTCTCCTAGAACAATCCTCCCTCAAGGTCAGTCTGTCCCCAAGTATAATCCTTCTCCCTCCCACCCGGGTCAATTTGTCCTCCAGTATAATTCACCCTAGGTCAGTCTGTTCCCCAGTATAATCCTCCCCCCAGGTCAGTCTGTCCCCCACAGTATAATCAGCCCCCCAGGTCAATCTGCCCCTGAGTATAATCCCCATCAGGTCAGTCTGTCCCCCAGTATAATCACCCCCAGGTCAGACTGCTGAGGAAGAAGCTTGACAGCTTTGAAAGGCATCCCTGTTTCCACTGCGCATGTGTGAGAACTGATATCAGGGTTTCTATTCTCTTCCATGTTCAAGTTCCAGCTCCAGCACCAGTCGCAGCAGCTCCCTTTCATCTCGGCATGCTCCATCCCTAGCCGGTGGTCAAGGCTTATCTATTTATTTATGTATTATTGATTTATTTATCAATGTGCTAACCCATTTTTTTCATTACCATTGCTGGCTACAACTACTTGTACCTGTGGCTATTTGGTCATTGCTACAGTAATCATGATTGATTCCAACACTTTGGAGCAGGGTTTTTAGACCAGTACTGTGAGCTGGGATTTGGTCAGACTTCCTCACATCCACCCTATTTATGCACTTTCCCAGCCACCTTCTGAGCACCCTCTCCTGAGGATTGGTCGGAACCAAAGAAATATTCAGGCTGCCTATTTAACTCTCCCAACCCACTATCATCAGAGGGAAGCAATCACACCTGCAGCCTGCAGAACCCAGAACAGCCCAAAGCAATCACAAAATGCTCAACTGATTATAGGAGAGCTACAAGAGCTAACTCGAAAATTATCTAGGAGAGTGCTACAGATATATGGTCTAAATTTCAGAATTTGGAATTGATTTGTAACTCATTTGCTGAAACCTCAACTTTTTGCAGTGTTTGGAGCAATAGGTTTGCCAGCTTTGGAAGTTGCTGATGTTATCCACTGCAGCCGATAAAATGCCATCAATTTGTAGATGGCTAGACAAGCAAAATGTTGCTGGTGTGATATTGCTTTAAGTTCATCACACAGATTTCAGCTTGTAGAAGAGTTTGTGTACAGCAAGCTTTGACCAAACTGTTTCAAAGCATCTGGCTTTTTTGAAGGCTTCTAAAGCAATATTCTGCTTCAGTTTGGTCATGTTCAGCACAGGGGAGTGCTGACTGGCACAAATCAACTTTCCTGGAGCAGTCAAATTTTCTAGCAAGTTTAAAGGCACATTGCAAGTGAATAAAAAATAATTTATGGAAAGGGAAGTAATTGCAAGTAAGCATTTAAAGTGGTTGTATACCAGCACATACAAAAAAAACACGCAGAAAAAAAAACTCCTGTTAGGCAAAGGCATAATGAGCTTGTATGCACCGCATACTAGCTCATTATGAAATACTCACCTTAAAACGAGGTCCCCGTATTGCATCCCGGTCCACGCTGGGAGAGCTGACATTTTGCCCTCTGCGTTTCTTCCGGGTTCGCGGCTCCGGCGCTGTGAGTGACCGGAGCTGTGATGACGTCACTATTCTTTCCGGCAAGGTCCGGCAGCATCTGCGCCGCTGACATCAGCGGCTGCATGCAAAGTGAATATCTCCTAAACCGTACAGGTTTAGGAGATATTCATTTTACCTACAGGTAAGCCTTATTATAGGCTTACCTGTAGGTAAAAAAAAAAAAAAAAAAAGGGTGTACAACCACTTTAAAATACTTTTTTTTATTTCAATGCCTTTACCTGCAATTTTTTGAGTTGGTGATAGGGACTCTTTAACCACTTCATGCAAAATGACGTACCCGTATGTCTGTACTTTAACGCTAAATACTGGGGTTATGACAGAAGCTAGATGCCATAACCCTGGTATTTTCTGTAACGCTGTGCAATTCTCTTTAAGATAAAAGTGGTCTCTGCGAAGGATTCGCCGCAAGATCACTTTTATCAGCGGCGAAAGAGGTGCCCAGCCCCCTCCCGCCGCGCTCTGGTCATCTCCGTCGCTTACCAGACCTGCCTGTAGCAGTGGAGGCAATCGCGTCCTCTCCCGTGGATGCCTGGCTGCCGACTGAGGGAAAGCCCCTGCTCGGCTCCATGGCATGGGACTGCAGAAGCGACGTCAAACGTCACTTCCGCCCATAGCTCTTAATGGAGATTTATTTATTTTTTTCCATTTTTTTATTTATTATTATTATTTTTTTTATTGCATTTTAGTGTAAATATGAAATCTGAGGTCTTTTTGACCCCAGATCTCATATTTAAGAGGTCCTGTCATGCTTTTTTCTATTACAAGGGATGTTTACATTCTTTGTAATAGGAATAAAAGTGACCCAAAAGAAATTTTTATTTTAAATTTTTTTTAGAGTAAAATAAATAATAAAAAAAATTAAAGCGCCCTGTCCCGACGAGCTCGCGTGCAGAAGCAAGCGCATACGTGAGTAGCGCCCGCATATGAAAAACAACACATGTGAGGTATCACCACGATCGTTAGAGTGAGAGCAATAATTATAGCCCTAGACCTCGTCTGTAACTCAAAACTGGTAACCTGTAGAAATTTCTGAACATCGCCCATGGAGATTTTCAAGGGTAAAAGTTTGTCGCCATTCCACGAGCGGGCGCAATTTTGAAGCGTGACATTTTGGGTAAAAATTTACTCGCCGTAACATTATCTTCCACAATATAAAAAATTGGGATAACTTATGACCCCTTTTACACACTAAAACGCTGCTATTTTTACCGCCGACGCTATGGGCGGATTTGCGACGCATTTCGGCCGCTAGCGGGCGGTTTTACCCCCGCTAGCAGCCGAGAAAGTGTTAAAACTGCCCGCATTGTGCTGCTGAAGCAGCGCATTGCGGGCGGTATAGCCACGCTGTCCCATTGATTTCAATGGGCAGGAGCGGTGGAGGAGCGGTAAACACACCGCTCCTTCACCGCTCCAAAGATGCGGCTAGCAGGACTTTTTTTTTTATCGTCCTGCTAGCGCAACACTCCAGTGTGAAAGCCCTCGGGCTTTCACAGTGGAGACAATGCAGCATCTGTTTGAGGGCGGATTGCAGGCGTTATTTTTAACGCTATAGCGCCTGCAATACGCCCTCAGTGTGAAAGGGGTCTTACTGTTGTCTTATTTTTTATTTCAAAAAAGTGTATATTTTCAAAAAAGTGCGCTTGTAAGACCACTGCACAAATACGATGTGACAGAAAGTATTGCCACAACTGCCATTTTATTCTCTATGGTGTTAGAAAAAAATATATATAATGTTTGGGGGTTCTAAGTAATTTTCTAGCAAAAAAAAAAAAACGATTTTAACTTGCAAACAACAAGTTTAAAAAAGAGTCTCGGTCCTTAACCACTTAAGCCCCGGACCATTTCGGGCCATTAGGACCAGGCCTGTTTTTGGGATTCGGCACTGCGCTGCTTTAACTGTAAATTGTGCGGACATGCAATGTTGTACCCAAATGAAATTTGCGTCCCTTTCTTCCCACGAATAGAGCTTTCTTTTAATGGTATTTGATTGCCTCTGCGATTTTTATTTTTTGCGATATAAACAGAAAAAGACCGAAAATTTTGAAAAAAAATGATATTTTCTACTTTTTGTTATAAGAAAAATCGAATAAACTCAATTTTAGTCATACATTTAGGCCAAAATGTATTCAGCCACATGTCTTTAGTAAAAAAAATGTCAATAAGCGTATATTTATTGGTTTGCGCAAAAGTTATAGCGTTTACAAACTAGGGTACATTTTCTGAAATTTACACAGCTTTAAATTTATGACTGCCTATCTCATTTCTTGAGGTGCTAAAATGGCAGGGCAGTACAAAACCCCCCCAAATGACCCCATTTTGGAAAGTAGACACCCCAAGGAAATTGCTGAGAGGCATGTTGAGCCCATTGAATATTTTTTTTTTGTCCCAAGTGATTGAATAATGACAAAAAAAAAAAAAAATTACAAAAAGTTGTCACTAAATGATATATTGCTCACACATGCCATGGTTATATGTGGAATTGCACCCCAAAATACATTCTGCTGCTTCTCCTGAGTACGGGGATACCACATGTGTGGGACTTTTTAGGAGCCTAGCCACGTACGGGACCCCGGAAACCAAGCACCGCCTTCAGGATTTCTAAGGGCGCAAATTTTTGATTTCACTCCTCACTACCTATCACAGTTTTGAAGGCCATAAAATGCCAAAATAGCACAAAACCCCCCCAAATGACCCCATTTTGGAAAGTAGACACCCCAAGCTATTTACTGAGAGGCATGTTCAGTCCATGGAATATTTTATATTTTGCCACAAGTTGCGGGAATATGACAAACTTTTTTTTTTTTGCACAAAGTTGTCACTAAATGATATATTGCTCACACATGCCATGGGCATATGTGAAATTACACCCCAAAATACATTCTGCTGCTTCTCCTGAGTACGGGGATACCACATGTGTGGGACTTTTTGGGAGCCTAGCCGCGTACGGGACCCCAAAAACCAAGCACCGCCTTCAAGGTTTCTAAGGGCATAAATTTTTGATTTCACTCCTCACTACCTATCACAGTTTTGAAGGCCATAAAATGCCAAGATGGCACAAAACCCCCCCAAATGACCCCATTTTGGAAAGTAGACACCCCAAGCTATTTGCTGAGAGGCATGTTGACCCCATTGAATATTTTTTTTTTGTCCCAAATGATTGAATAATGACAAAAAGAAAAAAAAAGAAAATGTACAAAAAGTTGTCACTAAATGATATATTGCTCACACATGCCATGGTTATATGTGGAATTGCACCCCAAAATACATTCTGCTGCTTTTCCTGAGTACGGGGATACCACATGTGTGGGACTTTTTGGGAGCCTAGCCGCGTACAGGGCCCCAAAAACCAAGCACCGCCTTCAGGATTTCTAAGGGCGTAAATTTTTGATTTCACTCCTCACTACCTATCACAGTTTCGAAGGCCATAAAATGCCAAAATAGCACAAAACCCCCCCAAATTACCCCATTTTGGAAAGTAGACACCCCAAGCTATTTGCTGAGAGGCATGTTGAGTCCATGGAATATTTTATATTTTGCCACAGGTTGCGGGAATATGACAAACTTTTTTTTTTTTGCACAAAGTTGTCACTAAATGATATATTGCTCACACATGCCATGGGCATATGTGAAATTACACCCCAAAATACATTCTGCTGCTTCTCCTGAGTACGGGGATACCACATGTGTGGGACTTTTTGGGAGCCTAGCCGCGTACGGGACCCCAAAAACCAAGCACCGCCTTCAAGGTTTCTAAGGGCATAAATTTTTGATTTCGCTCCTCACTACCTATCACAGTTTTGAAGGCCATAAAATGCCAAGATGGCACAAAACCCCCCCAAATGACCCCATTTTGGAAAGTAGACACCCCAAGCTATTTGCTGAGAGGCATGTTGAGCCCATTGAATATTGTTTTTTTTGTCCCAAATGATTGAATAATGACAAAAAGAAAAAAAAAATGTACAAAAAGTTGTCACTAAATTATATATTGCTCACACATGCCATGGTTATATGTGAAATTACACCCCAAAATACATTCTGCTGCTTCTCCTGAGTACGGGGATACCACATGTGTGGGACTTTTTGGGAGCCTAGCCGCGTACGGGACCCCAAAAACCAAGCACCGCCTTCAAGGTTTCTAAGGGCATAAATTTTTGATTTCACTCCTCACTACCTATCACAGTTTTGAAGGCCATAAAATGTCAAAATAGCCCAAAACCCCCACAAATGACCCCATTTTGGAAAGTAGACACCCCAAGATATTTGCTGAGAGGCATGGTGAGTATTTTACAGCTCTCATTTGTTTTTGAAAATTAAGAAAGACATTTTTTTTTCTTTTTTTTTTCTTTTTTTACATTTTCAAAACTTTGTGACAAAAAGCGAGATCTGCAAAATACTCAACATACCTCTCAGCAAATAGCTTGGGGTGTCTACTTTCCAAAATGGGGTCATTTGGGGGGGTTTTGTGCCATCTGGGCATTCCATGGCCTCCGAAACTGTGATAGGCAGTGAGGAGTGAAATCAAAAATTTACACCCATAGAAATCCTGAAGGCGGTGCTTGGTTTTTGGGGTCCCGTACGCGACTAGGCTCCCAAAAAGTCCCACACATGTGGTATCCCCGTACTCAGGAGAAGCAACAGAATGTATTTTGGGGTGTAATTCCACATATGCCCATGGCATGTTTGAGCAATATATAATTTAGTGACAACTTTTTGTACATTTTTTTTTTTTTTGGTCATTATTCAATCACTTGGGACAAAAAAAAAAAATATTCAATGGGCTCAACATGCCTCTCAGCAAATAGCTTGAGGTGTCTACTTTACAAAATGGGGTCATTTGGCGGGGTTTTGAACTGTCCTGGCATTTTATGCACAACATTAGGAAGCTTATGTCACACATCATCCACTCTTCTAACCACTTGAAGACAAAGCCCTTTCTGACACTTTTTGTTTACATGAAAAAAAAAAAATTTTTGCAAGAAAATTATGTTGAACCCCCAAACATTATATATTTTTTTAAAGCAAAGGCCCTACAGATTAAAATAGTGGGTGTTGCATTTTTTTTTTCCACACAGTATTTGCGCAGCGATTTTTCAAACGCATTTTTTGGGGGAAAAACACACTTTTTTTATTTTTAATGCACTAAAAAACACTATATTGCCCAAATGTTTGATGAAATAAAAAAGATGATCATAGGCCGAGTACATGGATACCAAACACGACATGCTTTAAAATTGCGCACAAACGCGCAGCGGCGACAAACTACATTCATTTTTAAAAGCATTTAAAAGCCTTTACAGGTTACCACGTTAGATTTACAGAGGAGGTCTACTGCTAAAATTACTGCCCTCGATCTGACCTTCGCGGTGATACCTCACATGCATGATGCAATTGCTGTTTACATATGACGCTAGACCGACGCTTGCGTTCGCCTTTGCGCAAGAGCAGGGGGGGACAGCGGTGCTTTTTTTTTTTTTATTTTTTTTTTATTATTTATTTGGCTTTTTTATTTTATTTTTAAACTGTGCCTTCCATATTTAATTTTTTTACCATTTTTATCGTTATCTCAGGGAATGTAAATATCCCCTATGATAGCAATAAGTAGTGACAGGTACTCTTTTTTTGAAAAAAATTGGGGGGTTAGACCCTAGATCTTTCCTCTGCCCTCAAAGCATCTGACCACACCAAGATCGGTGTGATAAAATGCTTTCCCAATTTCCCAATGGCGCCTTTTATATCCGGGGGGGGGGCATTCCCTCCCACTGCTTGTAAAAGCAGTCTAGAGGCTAATTATCTGCTAGAATTGCTTTTACATGAAAGCCGGCTGCTGGCTGAAAAGAATGATACCAAGATGATACCTAAACCCGCAGGCATCATTCTGGTATAAACATTCAAAGTCCAGCAACATACCAGTACGTTGCTGGTCCTTGTTGGACATGTATTGTAATCTTTTTTTTCATACAGCCTATTGGCTGAACGAAAAAAAGAGATTGATTGGTGGGTATGCCCACCATTAGAATACCTCCCTTCATCCACCCACTTCTAATGATGGGCATATATGCCGAAGCATGGGGGCATCCTCCCGCAAAAAAGTTATGCCGCGTACACACGGTCAAGCCTTCGTCGGAATTTCGACCGTATGTACGCGGCATAAAAGGTTATGCCGCGTACACACGGTCGGACTTTTCCACGGGCAAGCCTCCGTTGGAATTTCGACCGTATATACGCGGCATTAGGAGCAAAATCGCTCCTCCGCCCCTGCTGCCCCCATGCTTCGGCATATATGCTCTTTTTTTTAACTGTGGTGGTGAAATCACCTCCTACAGCGTTGGAGTCACGGCTTTATGTATCGTGGGAGCAAACGCTGTTGCTGTCAAGATAAATAGATCCGCACTGCAACTGAATGGCGTACCTGCTAAGCAAATGGTGGTTAACATTAAAACAAAGTAACATTACAGTACAACAGTAAGACCTTACCATGCCATACCTGCAAAGCAAATACCAAAACAAAACCTAGTAAAAAATAAAAAAATGTTTTAACGCAACCTGTGCCTAAAATATATATATGCCGAAGCATGGGGGCATCCTCCCGCAAAAAAGTTATGCCGCGTACACACGGTCGGAATTTTCCACGGGCAGGCCTCCGTCGGAATTTCGACCGTATGTACGCGGCATTAGGAGCAAAATCGCTCCTCCGCCCCTGCTGCCCCCATGCTTCGGCATATATGCTCTTTTTTTTAACTGTGGTGGTGAAATCACCTCCTACAGCACTGGAGTCACGGCTTTATGTATCGTGGGAGCAAACGCTGTTGCTGTCAAGATAAATAATTCCGCGCTGCAGTTGAATGGCGCACCTGAAAACAAAAAATTACATACCTGAAAAGCAAGCATGATAAAACATTGCAGAATAGAATACAGTAAAAAAGAGCAGAACAATAGAGAGAAAATAGAGAGAGAGAGAACAATAAAACGACAACTATTTTTGGTTTTTTTATTTTATATTTTTTTTGTGTTTTGTTTTTTACGTTTTTTTTTTCTTTTTTACACTTTTTTTTGTAACTTTACAACTGTAATGGTTCGGGTCTCTCAAAATGTAATGGCATCTTGGGAGACCCTGTGTAAGTGTGTCCTTGTCTGTGAAATGCTGTACCCTACGCTAAAACTTCACTTTTGAGTGGTAGCGTTCAAAACATTCACCTTGGCAAAGACCAGGCTTGTCAGGACAGAGTGGACAAAAACTACGGGTGTCACGCCTAAATCCGCGCTTGCTACAGACACGACATCTTTTTTGGGGGTGGCTTTGGGTAGGGGTACTCGGGAGGACATACGAATAATGCCTCTCATGCAGCCGGCTTACTGCATTTGGTAGGGGATGGTGAGGTGCAGAACCGCCTGGATACAGGAGTTCTGTGACTATCTCATTCTGGAATTTTAGAAGAGATAACGTCCCGCCTGAAGCTCTGTATAGCACATGAGCGTTCAGCAAAGCCAATTGGAATAATGATAGAGACACTTTTTTGTACCAGCGTCTCGCCTTACGGTCAATTAGATACGGCGCCATCAACTGGTCGTTGAGGTCCACCCCTCCCATATTTTGGTTATATTCGTGGACACAGAGGGGTTTCTCCACAACACCAGTCGCCGTACGAATTTGGACTGTCGTGTCTGCATGAAGGGAGGTAAGAAGGAAAACATTCTTATTGTCCCTCCACTTCATAGCGAGCAAGTTATTACACTTCAAGCAGGCTCTCTCCCCCAGCCTAAGACGGGCATCTACAAGCCGCTGGGGAAGGCCCCGGCGATTAGGTCGCACGGTGCCACATGCTCCAATCTGATGATCAAACAAGTGACTAAACAGTGGCACGCTCGTGTAATAATTGTCCACATACAAGTGGTACCCCTTTCCGAATAAGGGTGACACCAAGTTCCACACTATCTTGCCAGCGCTCCCTATGTAATCCGGGCAGTTGACCGACTCAATCTGACTATCTTTTCCCTCATAAACCGTAAAGTTCACTACATAGCCTGTTGCCCTGTCACAGAACTTGTAGAGCTTAACCCCGTATCTGGCACGCTTGCTGGGAAGGTACTGCTTGAAAGACAAGCGGCCAGAAAATTTAATCAGGGACTCATCAACGCAGACAACTTGATCGGGAGTAAACAAGGCTGCAAAACGTTCGTTGAAGTGGTTTATGAGGAGCCGAATTTTATAGAGCCGGTCGTATTCAGGGTCCCCACGTGGACGACAAAGTTCATTGTCGTTGAAGTGCATGAACCGCAAAATCTGCTCGTATCGTGCCCTGGACATGGAGGCAGAGAACACGGGCATGTGGTCAATTGGGTGCGTGGACCAATAAGCACGCAATGACGGAAATTTGTGTGTGCCCATGTTGAGGGAAAGGCCCAGAAAGGTCTTAAATTCGGAAACCATAATTGGTTTCCAATTTCTGGCAATTTTAGGCAACTGGGGGTTAGCGGCGATAAATTGACCAGCATATAAATTACTCTGGTCCACAATAGATCTATAGAGATCTTCCGTGAAAAACAGCGAATAAAAATCAATTGGAATAAAATCAGCTGTTTCCACCTGAATACCGGGTTGGGCAGTGAATGGGGGAAGTACGGGTTCTGCAGAAGTGGTGGGGACCCAATCAGGATAGGCGAATTCTGCAGGAAGGGCAGTATGGGCACGACGAGCCTGCCTTTGTCTTCTTGGTGGCAGCGGGACACTACTTGTGCTTGCCACCTCGCCAGCTTGAACTGCACTTATGGGACTCGCCACGTCACCAAGTGTTACTGCAGTGCTGGATGTACGTCCAGGCTGTACTAGGCCGCTGGTGCTTGCCAGTTCACCAGAAGGAATAGCGGCGCTAGTACTACTCTGCTCCATGATACGAGAGACCTGCGGTTCTTGCTCCTCAACAACCTCAGAAGATCGGGATCGGGTACACCTGACCTTAGCAGGGACCTCAACTTCGTCGTCAGAGCTATCTGACGTGGGGCCGCTGACGTCACTGTCTTCTACGGGAAGATATTCTGAGCCTGAATCTGACAGATACGTGACCTCCTCTTCACTATCTGTCATGCTCAGAATCTCGTAGGCCTCTTTACTAGTGTACCTTCGTCTTGCCATTTTGGGCTCTAAATTTAGGGGTACACTAGTAAGATTCACAGGAAAAAAAGCACCTGACTGTCGTCAGCAAATATATCAAACGCTACAAAAAAACTGTTAGCGATCGCAGGGATCAGGCCTGTCTCTGCGAACGCTGCAGTTATGTGTGTTGTGTTTGGTAAGTGACAGTGATCGATCGATACTGCACTTGGGTGGGCTGGGCTGGGCTGGGCTGGGCGGAGGGGCTAAACGCAGGCGCTAGCAGGTATCTGGGCTGATCCCGCTAACACTGCATTTTTGGGAACCCTAAACCGCTGGGGATGCTAGTATAGATCTGATCAGATACTATACCACTAAGGGGGGTGTATGCTTTGCGCGTGGGTGTTAGCGTTACTGGCACTAACCTAACACTGCCTGGGGCGACGCAGACCCTCTCTGGCGCTAAAACCTAATTGATCTCACCCGCCGGGCGATCAGGGGGGTTAAACCTTTATTGGGTTATATACGGCGGGTGCCCTGATGCTATAAAAAGCAAACTAATCAACCAGCGTCACCCGTAACCTTTATATGGTGATCACTGGTGAAAGGGTTAACTAGGGGCAATCAGGGGGTTAAAACCTTTATTAGGTTAAATATGGGGGTACCTGACACTATATAAAAACCTGACGGGTAACCTAAATAACTAAATAACTTACTGGCTAACCAGTGACACCAGTGACGCTTATACGGCGATCACTGGTGAAAGGGTTAACTCTAGGGGCAATCACGGGGTTAAAATAATATATGGGGGTACCTGACACTAATAAAAACCTGCGGCGAACCTAAAAAAAAATAACTGCCTATCTAAAACACCAGCGACACGAATACAGCGATCGGAAAAACAATCGCTTAGTGACGCTGAAGTTAGGGGGTGAAAGGGTTACCTGGGGGGTGATCAAGGGGTTAAACCTTTATTAGGGGGGGTTAGGGGGCTACCCTGGACCTAAAGGGGCCTAATCCTAACTGCCCTGCAACTTTTTACAATCACAGATGACACTAAATGCAGTGATCAGTAAAATAAATGATCACTGCAATCAGTGACACTGTGATTGGGGGCTTTGGGGTGACCTGGGGGTGATCTGTGTGCCTATGTGTACCTACGTGTCAGTGGACTGTTGGTGCACTAACCTGCTTCTTCTCTCCTCGGCGCCGGGAACGAAAAGACCGCGGCGAGGGAGATGACATCACTTCCTCCAGCCTGTGTTTACATTTCAGGCAGGAGGAAGCAATTTCATTCGCCGGGAGCGATCGCGAGGGGGGGGGCGGAATCGAGCGGCCGCCCCCTCATGCCTGATCGCTCCCGAACACTTAACGGCCGCTCACTGCAGTGAAGGGGGGTCCGGATGGACCCCCCAACTGCACAAAGGCGATCACGTAGATCTACGTGATTCTGCCTGTCCGTGCCATTCTGCCGACGTAAATCGGCGGTGGGCGGTCGTTAAGTGGTTAAGTGGTTAAAGTGACAGTCAGCTTCAAAACGTGTTTAACCTCTCTATCTGATAACTAAAGTTTTCTTTAAAGGTTTCAGCAAAGCTGTTTGAGGCTTTTTTGAAAGCTATACACTGCTTTTATAGCTGTGTCCCTGCTGTACTTACCTCTGGGGTTGCTGACCTATCAGTGTCCCTGCAGCTGGCCTAGTGGTCCAGGGATTTTAAACCCCCACTCTTCTACATCTTCTCTGTGCAGTGCTTCCAGGGTGGACCACTGAAATTCACTGTGCAGGCGCTGACCAATCAGAATCACCCTGGTCCGTCCCAGAAGTATTGCACAAAAAAAAGGGGGAAAGAGTTTGGTTTTTAAATTCCTGGATCAGCTTTGGGAACACTGAGAGCGCAGTAACTAGGGTTGTGCTGAATGTTCGAGTCGGACATTGATTTATTGATTTTTCAACTATATTTTCATTAGCCGGCAATACATTACAGCCGCGAGCAAGTTTAAATGAAATTTTTTCCTTTAGATCACACACAGATGCTCCACTTTACAGGTAGACTAAGGGGAATAAAGGAATATTTCATTTTTACTGTTTCACTTTTAAGCAATAATAAAAATCACTGCTCCTGAAAAAACGATTGTTTTAAAACGTTTTTTTTGCATTGATACATGTCCCCCAAGGCAGTACCCGGGTTCCTATACACTTTTTATGGCAATAACTGGCATAAAAGCCTTTAAATGAGGACTTTTGATATTTCATGTTAGTGTCCCATAGACTTTAATAGGGTTTGCATGTTCGCTAGAACTTTTTGCCTGTTCGAGGTGTTCTGGTGCGAACCGAACCTGGGGGTGTTCGGCCTATTCCTATCAGTAACCCCAAAGTAAAGCACAGCAGAGACCAGGGGGTGTGGGGAGGATGTCCGGGGTTTTAGTTCACCATTACATTTTTTCTGTAAAGGTGAACTAACACGTCATAAATACTTTGCTGTGAGAAAAAAATGGCCATAGGATTCAATAAGGTTCTCATGCCGCGTACACACGATCATTATTCACGGCGGTTAAAAAACCGCCGTGAATAATGACAGGAAAAACGAGGGAACCGCTTGGTTCCCTACACACGGTCGTTTTTCCCGTCATTTTTTCTCTTGACGAGAAAAACGATCGTCTGTGGCAGTTTTCTATGGGAAAACTGCCGCGGAAAAAAATGCTGGAAAAAACGATGAGAAAATTTAGAACATGTTCTAAATTTTCTCGTCGTTTTTATGCCGTTTTTCTAGACGAGAAAAACGACATAAAGCCCACAGACGATCGTTTTTCTCGGCAAAAAAAAAAAAATGCAGTTTTTCTTGTCGAGAAAAGCGGTCATGTGTACGCGGCATAACTCTCATTTCTGCAACTCACTAAACTACCGCTATTTGGTTGCTATGAACAGCAAGAATTTATGGTAAACTCACTTTTAGTACATCAGCTCCTGAGAGTGGCTACAATTACTGTATATAAAGAACCAGTGGCGGCTGGTGCATAATTTTCTTGGAAGGGGGGGCAACCAGCCCCCCTTCCCCCAGCCAGCCACCCACCCCCGTCACTCAATCAATCGCCTCTCCCACCATCGTTCACTCGATCGATCGCTTGCCCCTGTCAGGCCAGCCCCGCACTTACCCCATCCAGGCCTGCGTCTCGCTATTGTCACACAACTGGGTGGGCTCAGGGCGCAGTGCTCTGTGCCCCGAGGCAACCTTTTTTTTATGCTAATTAGAGCCTCTGGCTCTAATCGCGTGCTTCAAAAAAACATTGGAATCAATGCGTCCGGCGCCCTGCATGTAGATTAGGGGCCGGGCGCACGGATTAGGGGGGCGGCGCCCCTGCGCCCCTTATGGAGCGGCCGCCACTGTAGAGAACAAAAAAAAATCACGATGAGCCTTGCACATGTTTCTCATGCTTCCATATTTTTATGGTATATTATATTATACATCATTGTAAAGAAAACAAGTAGATTGAACTCATCCAGGACATATACTTCTATTTGCGTCAGTGGAACACTGATGTCACCTTGAGGCCCGACAAGACTAATGACTGAATTTAGCAGTAATAGTAATGCTAATCAAAACATGGGGGAGTTGGGTAATGGGCCTATGAAATGTACTTGTTGACAGATGTGTGGACATAAAATATACATGCATCATTCTGTTATGTCTATAAGCCAGATGATGACACTTTCTTTAGCAAGTGATGTGACTCACTTTTTAGATCATGACATAATTTGCAAATTCTGATTATTGCAAATACCAAAAGCCCCTGAAAGCTGCTAAAGTAGCAGATCTTTCAGCACTTGTTTTCTTACTATAGGTATGCATGCTAAATGAGATTACTGGTAATACTGGCAAGACACCAGAGTGATATTTATCTATTGTAATGTGATGTGCAATAAGGATGTGAAAAGCGTAGGTGCAGCCGAACAATCTCTATATGTCACTCCATAAACAAACTGGGTAAATACATGGAATGATGTGTTCAATGATCCCTGTAAAGTATTACAGAACAGCTATAAAATAAAACTACAACAAACAATTACATCTGTATATTTATAGATCATCTGATGGAAACATGTAATTATGTAGGACACATTTTTTTTCCCCTGCCCCAAAATGTGGTTCTTAACAATCCAAAGTTATCCCTTGACCACCCAATAGACCCCAGGTAAAAAGAATGTATTAAGGATATTTTTTTGAAAAACAGATTTCAGCTTTAAAGTCGATCAAAAGCCAATCAATAAAATCTTATATAATCTTTAAGATACTAATTTAATTTCACACTCTTTTTTTTTTTTTTTTATAATTATTATTTATTAAAATAATACATGGAAATCCTTCCGTGAAGGTTCTTCTTTATAAACTTTCTACTATAAGGTGACAATGCTCTCTCCCAGTCTTCTAATTACCGTATATACTCGAGTATAAGCCGAGTTTTTCAGCACATTTTTTTGTGCTGAAAATGCCCCCCTTATACTCGAGTCTGTGTCCATCTTCAACTTTGTGCGACTGATCCCGTGCCAGCCGTAGGTCCCCTGGACCCCAAACTTGGCACACATGTAGCGCCACTTCCTCTACAAGTGTGCAAAGTTTGTTGTCTGGGGGACCTACGGCCGGGGAGCATTGGTTTTTCAAAGCCGGGCACCCCTTCCATTGACTCCCATGTTAAATGATAATTTCTCTGGTGATTTTGGGGACCCGTTACCGGCCGGTACTAGGTCCTCTGGACCCCAAACATGGCACACATGTAGCCCCCTCTTCCTCTACAAGTGTGCAAAGTTTGTTGTCCAGGGAACCTACGGCCGGGGAGCACTGATTTTTCAAAGCCGGGCACCCCTTCCATAGACTCCCATGTTAAACGTCAGTCTAGTCACACAGCGCCGGAGATCAGGTAGGGAGATTGGGCACAGTGAGGCATGGGCACAGTGAGGCATGGATACAGTGAGGCACAGTGAGGCATGCACATGGACACAGTGAGGCAAAGTGAGGCACAGTGAGGCATGCAGATGGACACCCTAGGCTTATACTCGAGTCAATACGTTTTCCCAGTTTTTTGTGGTAAAAGTAGGATTTTTAAAACAGCTTACCTGTAAAATCCTTTTCTTGGAGTACATCACGGGACACAGAGCAGCATAGTCATTACTATGTGGGTTATATAGAATTACCTTCAGGTGCTGGCACTGGCAACTTCCAAAACAGGAAGTACCCTCCCCTATATAAGCCCCTCCCATCCAGGAGTACCTCAGTTTTGTAGCAAAGCAATACGTGTCCCCAAAAGAGGGGTGGGAGCTCTGTGTCCCGTGATGTACTCCAAGAAAAGGATTTTACAGGTAAGCTGTTTTAAAAATCCTACTTTCTTGTTCATACATCACGGGACACAGAGCAGCATAGTCATTACTATGTGGGACGTCCCAAAGCAATGCCAAATGAGGGGGGGGATACACCATACATAAGCTGGGCGCCATCAGGCATGAGGATCTTTTGTGGCCTGCAACACACTGCGCCCAAAGGCGACATCCTCCTGACTTCTAATGTCCACCTGGTAGAACCTAGTAAACGTGTGTACTGAAGACCATGTTGCGGCCTTACAAATTTGAGCCAGGGAGGCCTGGTGATGCACTGCCCATGAAGTTCCAACTGCTCTCGTGGAGTGCGCCCTAACTTTGAACGGAGGCGGTCTACTTCTCAAGCCATAGGCTTGTATTATGACCTGTCGAATCCACTTGGCTAAAGTAGATTTTGATGCTGCCTGACCCCTTCTGGGGCCTTCCGGCAGAACAAACAAAGAATCCGTTCTAAGAATCTGAGCAGTGGCTTTTAGATAAGCTTTAACTGCTCTTACTACATCCAAAGAATGCAATAACTTTTCCTCTACTGAGCTTGGTTTGGGGAAAAAAGAAGGAAGAACCACATCCTGGTTCAAGTGAAACCTCGATACCACCTTAGGAAGAAAGGCTGGGTGAGGGCGTAATACTACTCTGTCCTTATGGATAACCAGATATGGCTCTTTACAGGACATGGCGGCTAATTCCGACACTCTTCTAGCCGAGCATATGGCTACTAAAAATATCAATTTTCTGGTGAGTAGAACCAAGGAAATGTGCCGCAAAGGTTCAAACGGCTGCTTCTGCAGAACCGACAGAACCAAATTTAGATCCCATGGGCATATGGGAGCTTTAATCGGTGGAATAATACGAGTCACCCCTTGCATAAAGGATTTGACAAGTGAATGCATAGCCAGGGGCCTTTGAAATAGTATTGATAAGGCCGAAACCTGGCCCTTGATAGTACTTAAGGCAAACTTCCTGTCTACAGCCCACTGCAGGAAGTCCAGAATTCTGCCTATAACGTACTTACGTGGATGCCATTTTCTGGCCTCGCACCAAGTGATGTACGCCTTCCAAACTCTATAGTAGATCTGCCTGGATACAGGCTTCCTGGCATTGATTATAGTTGATACCACAGAGTTAGAGAGACCTCTCTTCTTTAGGATGTGGGATTCAATAGCCAGGCCGTTAAACTTAGAGTTAGTAAGGAAGGGTGGTATATCGGTCCTTGCGAAAGCAGGTCCGGACGACGTGGAAGGGTCCAAGGACTCCCCACAGACATTTTGATGATCTCCGCGTACCAGGCCCTTCGGGGCCACGCTGGAGCCACCAGGATCATCGGCTTCTTCTCCAACCTGACTCTGCGAAGGAGTCGAGGCAACAATTGTAGCGGAGGGAATGCATATATCAGTCTGAACTGATCCCAAGGGAACACCAGAGCATCCGAGCCGCAAGCGAGGGGATCCCTTGTCCGGGAGACAAATCTGTCCACCTTTGCGTTGAATCTGGATGCTAGCAGATCTACATCCGGTGTTCCCCACCACTGACATATTGCTCGGAAGACCTCGGGATGAAGGGACCATTCCCCTGGGCATAACTGTTGGCGACTCAGAAAGTCCGCCTTCCAATTCTCCACCCCTGGAATGAAGACAGCTGATATACATGGGACATGCTTTTCTGCCCATTCCAGGATGTGACTTACTTCCCTCTGGGCTGCACGACTCCTGGTGCCTCCCTGATGATTGATATATGCCACTGCTGTGGCATTGTCTGATTGAATTCTGACAGGGGACCCTTGGAGTCTGGATGTCCAGGCTACTAGGGCATACCGGGCTGCTCGTATCTCTAAGAGATTGATGGGCAGGGTTTTTACTAGACATGTGCAAAAGGAAAAAATTCGTTTCGTTTCGTTTTAATTCGTTAATTAATTAATTTCGTTTAGTTAGATTCGTTAAATTTGTTAAATTCGTTTTCGGATTTCGTCTTGTTTTCGACTGAATTCGAAAATCGGTCGCATTCGAAAATATTTCAACCGAATTCGAAAATATTTCTACCGGATTCGAAATTATTTCAACATGATTCGAAATTATTTCAACCGCATTTGAAACTATTTCAACCGGATTCGAAAATATTTTGCGACCCGACTTTGGGTCCACGTATCTCAGGGTCACTTAGTAATAGAAACCCCAAATTTGGAGATGTTATAGTGCTAGTTCTACTGTGTTTGCATACCAAATTTGGGGTTTCTAGCTACAAGTGGCCCCGAGATATGTGGCCCCAAATTCGGGTCGCAAAATGTCATTCTCTGCTGCAGAAAAGTGTTTGACATTTTGCGACCCGATTTTGGGTCCACGTATCTCGGGGTCACTTAGTGATAGAAACCCCAAATTTTGTGTGCAAACACAGGAGAACTAGCACTAAAACATCCCCAAATTTGGGGTTTCTATCGCCAACTAACCCCGAGATATGTGGACCCAAAGTCGGGTCGCAAAATATTTTTGAATCCGGTTGAAATAGTTTCAAATGCGGTTGAAATAGTTTTAAATGCGGTTGAAATAATTTCGAATCATGTTGATACTATTTAAAGCGGATTCGAAAATATTTTGCGACCCGACTTTGAAAAAAAAAAATTAAATTGATTCTAACAGTCTGCAGGAGATCTGCAAAAAAAAAAGAAGTGAAATGGCTGTTAATAGTCTACAGGAGATCTGCTAAAAAAGAAATAGATGCTAATAGTCTGCAGGAGACCTGGTGAGAAAACTAAATAGATACTAATAGTCTGCAGGAGATCTGCAAAAAAAATAAAAATAAATGCTAATAGTCTGCAGGAGATCTTATGTAAAAAATAGTAATCTGCAAAAAAAAATTAAACATGAAATAGATAGTATCTATATTCTATTCTATTCTATTGTTTTTCTAGTGTATTCTCTATTTCTATTCTAATCTATTCTATCCAAAGTTAAAATTAATTAATTACATTTTTTTTAATTCCTACTATTCGAAATTCAAATGTATTCTATTCGAAATTCGAATTTCATAAGATGGTTGCATATTCTTTCTATTTTATTCTATTAAATTATATATTTTTTTCTATTCTGTTCTAATCTTTTCTATTTGAATTATAAATTTTGGAAGATGGTTAGTTACTTACTTATATACATCTGTCACATAAAATAAAGATGTGAAATGGCTGTCATGGATGTAGATCGCAAGGCAAGTACATATGCTGTATGTCATTGTCCGAGTGCCACGTGACCGGCCACGTGACCAAGTTGTGGATTGTCCACTTGCCACGTCACCTGCCACAAGTTATGGGGTTCCTAGCACCAAGTGACCCCAGATAGGGGCGATCTGTCAAGTGCTTTTCTGCAGCAGAGAATTAAATTTTGTGACCCGACTTTGAGGCCACGTATCTCGGGGCCACTTATAGCTAGAAATCCCAAAATATTTGGTATGTAAACACATTACAACTGGCACTACAATAACCCCAAATTTGGGGTTTCTATCACCAAGTAACCCCGTTGTAATGCTAGTTCTACTGTGTTTGCATACCAAATTTGGGGTTTCTAGCTATAAGTGCCCCCGAGATACGTGGCCCCAAAGTCGGGTCACAAAATGTCATTATCTGCTGCAGAAAAGTACTTGAAATATCGCCCATATCTGGGGGTCACTTGGTGCTAGGAGCCCCATAACTTGTGGCAGGTGACGTGGCAAGTAGACAATCCACAACCCCAAATTTGGTATGCAAACACAGTAGAACTAGCACTACAAGATCTCCAAATTTTGGGTTTCTATCACCAAGTAACCCCAAAATACATGGACCCAAAGTCGGGTCGCAAAATATTTTCGAATCCGGTTGAAATAGTATCAACATGATTCGAAATTATTTCAACTGCATTTGAAACTATTTCAACCGGATTCGAAAATATTTTGTGACCCGAATTTGGGTCCATGTATCTCGGGGTTACTTGGTGATAGAAACCCCAAATTTGGGGTTATTGTTTTTCTAGTCTATTTTCTATTTTATTATAATCTTTTCTATCCAAAGTTAAAATTAATTAATTAATTAAAAAATTTGAATTCATACTATTCGAAATTCAAATTTATTCTATTCGAAATTCGAATTTCAGAAGATGGTTGTATATTCTTTCTATTTTATTCTTCTAAATTATATTTTTTTTCTATTCTGTTCTAATCTTTTCTATTTGAATTATAAATTTTGGAAGAAGGTTATTTACTTACTTATATACATCTGTCACATAAAAAAAAAGATGTGAAATGGCTGTCACGGATGTCGATCGCAAGGCAAGTACATATGCTGTATGTCATTGTCATTGGAGATGTTGTAGTGCTAGTTCTACTGTGTTTGCATACCAAATTTGGGGTTTCTAGCTACAAGTGGCCCCGAGATATGTGGCCCCAAAATCGGGTCGCAAAATGTCATTCTCTGCTCCAGTAAAGTGCTTGACATTTTGCGACCCGACTTTGGGTCCACGTATCTCGGGGTCACTTAGTGATAGAAACACCAAATTTGGTATGCAAACACAGAAGAACTAGCCCTACAACATCTCCAAATTTGGGGTTTCTATCACCAAGGAACCCCGAGATACATGGACCCAAAGTCGGGTCAAAAATATTTTTAGATTCGAAAAAATTCGGATTCGGTTAAATTCGTTAGTATTGTAATTCGGTAATTCGGATGCATCCGAATGTCCGGATAATGAAAAATTCGTCCGAATTTCGATTCGGAACGAAACGAAATGCACATGTCTAGTTTTTACTACATTTGACCATCTGCCCTGGAGAGACCATTGCTCCAGTACTGCCCCCCAGCCTATAAGGCTGGCATCTGTAGTGACCACCTTCCAAGATATCGGACTGAAGGGTTTTCCCTTCTGGAGATTCTGGGGGATCAACCACCAGCAGAGACTCTTCCGAACGGAAGGGGACAAAGCCATCGGCAAGTCTAGAGCCTGAACTTTTCCGTTCCAGGCTGACAATATGGCCCTCTGTAAATTCCTTGAGTGGAATTGGGCGTATGGCACAGCTTCGAATGATGCTACCATCTTTCCTAGCAGCCTCATGCACAGGCGTATGGACGGCTGTCTTTTTGCACAAAGCAGACGGACCAAGCCCCTCAAAGAGGATACCTTGTCTAGAGGTAAGAAAATCTTCCTCTGGTCTGAATCCAGCCGTAGCCCTAGATATACCAGGTTTTCCACTGGTTGTAGGGCTGACTTGTCCAGGTTGATGACCCAACCTTGAGATTCTAGATACTTGATTGTATCGACAATTACCACTTCTAGCTTGGCAACTGAGTGGTCCATCAACAACAGGTCGTCTAGGTATGCCATTATCGTTACACCTCGTGTTCTTAGATCGGCCAACAGTGGGGCCAGAATTTTTGTGAACACTCGTGGTGCTGTGGCCAGACCGAATGGTAAGGCTCTGAACTGAAAATGGCGCCCTTCTACTGCAAAGCGTAGAAATTTTTGATGACCTGGAAAGATGGGAACATGCAAGTAAGCATCTTTGATGTCGATCGAGGCTAACCATTCCTCCCCTTGTAGGGCAGCGGTGACCGATCGGATCGACTCCATCCGGAAAGACCGGACGTTTAGAAATTTGTTTAGACTCTTTAGGTCCAATATGGGTCTTATGTCCCCGTTTGGCTTCGGGACTGTGAAAAGGTTTGAGTAGAAACCCAACCCCCACTCTTCCATAGGAACCTCCATAATTACTCCTTGGAGCAATAGTTGTTCTAACGCCAATAGGAGAGACCCTCTTTTCCGAGGGTCTCTTGGCATGCCTGACCACATAAAATGGGAAGGAGGAGACTCTTTTAACTCCAACTTGTATCCCAGAGTTACTGCGGAGAGCACCCATCTGTCTTTGATCGTCTCCCGCCAGGTCTCTGCAAACAACTGAAGTCTTCCCCCCACCCGTTTGAGTGGGGGCAGCCCTTCATAGGCTTGACTTGGAGGCTGGTAAGGTACCCCTTCGGATCCAGGGTTTCTTATTACCCTGTGACTGTCCCTGATTTTTACCCCCTGAGTTTGACCGAGGAGGCCGTCGGAACTGCTTAGTAGCAGACGTCGCAGGGATAGGAGAGGTAGTCCTCTTAAAAGATGGACCCCTAGACCTCTTCTTACTCGGTAAGAGAGTACTTTTACCACTGGAAATCTTCTGGATATACTTATCCAGGTCCTCGCCAAGAAGGTGTTCCCCATGAAATGGGAAGCTAACTAAGAGCTTCTTACAGGGAGCTTCAGCAGACCAGTTTTTGAGCCACAGAAGCCTACGCATATGTACCAAAGACAGCGTGAGGCGGGAGGCCTGATGGATAGAATCCTTGATGGCGTCAACCGAAAAGCATAATGCTCTAGGCAGATCAGCCAGAGCCTGGGCCTGCTGGTCTGGCAAATCCCTCAGGACCATTTTCATTTGATCCTTTAAAGCTTGGCAGACCCCAATAGCTGCCACTGCTGGCTGTGTAACAGCCCCTGCTGTGGAAAAAGCAGATTTTAATAAAGATTCCAATTTTTTATCCACTGGATCTTTGAACATTTGAACATTATCTACTGGACATGTCAGTGATTTGTTCACAGAAGAGATGGCTGCATCCACCGTAGGAACATTCCATCTCTGGGTGAACTTTTCCTCCATGGGATAGATCACCGGAAATTTTTTAGGCGGAACAAATAGTTTATCAGGATGTTCCCAGTCCTGGTATATAAGTCCTTCCAATAATGGATGTATTGGAAAGGAGCAATTAACCTGGGGAGCTTTTAACGACCCCAATGAGGAGACAGCAGTAGTTGATGGTTCAACAAGAGGCATTTTAAATGCAGATCGCACCATGTCAGTTAGGGTCTGGACCCACAATCTTTCAGTCTGTGATGCTGAAAATGGTTCATCTACTGTCGATTCCTCAAAAACAGAGTTAACCTCCTCCTGATCCCCTTCAGGTAGGTTGGTCCCTTCCTGGGACTGTTGCTCTGCCAACAGGCACTCTAATGGAGGT
This sequence comes from Rana muscosa, assembly GCA_029206835.1. Lineage (NCBI taxonomy): Eukaryota > Metazoa > Chordata > Amphibia > Anura > Ranidae > Rana > Rana muscosa. The sequence continues at coordinate 689,872,683 of CM055116.1, forward strand.
GATGGAGATCTGGCGCGCTTTCTTTCCTGTAGAGAAGAAGCGATCAATGCTGCCAATCTCTGCTCCAATCCCTCCAGAGTTGAGGAAAAAACCTCCTCTGTTATATATGCAGGAGCAGGTGGACTGAGGACAGCCGCAGTACCTGGCACTCCCGGGGATTCCTCATGGGTATTAACCTCTGATTTCTCAGGGGAGGAGGGTGCAGATGACTGCTCCAGATCCTCAGAGCCCGATGGAGACCCCCACACTTCCTGAGAGGTATATCTCGGAGTTTTTTAGGCGGCATATTCCTTAGTTCAAAGCTGAGGTATTCCAGCCGCAATACACCCCTTACTGAAATAGTCTAATGCAATTTTGCTGCTATGTACATCAGTGGGTGTCTACTAATGCGTCTTTCTGGGGATGCCTGTATCAACCGCCCGCTGTAAGCCCCTATACCATGCTACCAGCTCCTTTTCATGCTCTGTGTCCATAGCAAGCAGCGTGGAACTGAGTCCTTTTATCTTGCTGGGACGCCCGCACATGCGCAGAAGCGCTGGGCGCACAGAGCGCGTCATCCGCCAGGCTCCGCCCCCTTTTTTGAAGCAAAATTTTATAAAAGAAAGCGTGTGTGCGCGCGCGCGCGTGCACGTGTGCGCTCTTGGCGCCATGTAGGGAGAGGAGCCAGGGTCCCTGTTTCACCAGGACTCGGGGATGGAAGGAAACTACTTGGCAGCATGACAGAGGAATGCGGCTTCCCTGATAGAGAGCTCACTCATCTGCCTGGACTTTCACCATGGAAGGAATAGTCCCAAGAAAAAAAGACGCTCCACAGCGGCCTCTAGTGGACAAACACAGGTACCGCACTTTTGTCTTTTTTTTTTTTTTTTTTAAAACCTCCTTTATGAAAAAACATTTCCAGGTTTACAGTTTTTAAAACTTCCTTTATGAAAAAACATTTCTAGGATTTCTTAGGCATATACAGCTATTAGCGGGAATACCTTTTAGGTAACAGGCAGAAAGACATATTAGGCTTGGGGGTCCCCTCAATAGAACCAAGTTCCTGAGGGGCCCCCACTTACCTTTTCCCCGCCGCAGGACTTTGTTTGGTCCACAGAAGCCCAAACTTCACCTTTCACGGCAGGCATTGTACTAGACCTTCAGGGACCGGGTTCCCAAGGATTCCACTCCCCTGGACCTGTATAGCACCCTGCACAGATAGCCTCTTGGTTTTGGGTATGACCAGAGCTCTGGATCCCAGGGTCCAGCCCTCCTAAGAGAGGCATTACAGGCAAAACCTTGCTCTTCTCTGCAAGGCCCGGGTACCGACCGTTTAGCTATGAAGCTTTTTTGGTCGGATCCGGAATAGCTTGCTAAGGCCCAGAGAACCTGTACACAAGCCCAGATGAATACATGTTAACCTTGGCCAACACCTTAGACACTGGCAAAAAACTGAGGTACTCCCGGATGGGAGGGGCTTATATAGGGGAGGGTACTTCCTGTTTTGGAAGTTGCCAGTGCCAGCACCTGAAGGTAATTCTATATAACCCACATAGTAATGACTATGCTGCTCTGTGTCCCGTGATGTATGAACAAGAAATTAGGTGCCTCGGCTTATATTCGGGTCGACTTATACTCGAGTATATACGGTATTTTCCTGTGCGATCAACCTGTCACATGGGCCCCTAATGGTGACTACATGTGGCCATGCCAACAAACATTGTACAGGGATGGTTCTCTGTTGGCACTATCAGGATGATGATCCTGAGCAATGAGATATACAGCTGAATATGAAATGAATGCAGTTAGACAAGAGATGGGCTGGAGGAGAGATCAGTAGTACTGAGATGCAAAAAGAGATATAAAAATTAGATAAAGATATTTAATGAATAAAGTCATGGCAACCGTTTACGATGTACACTAAACTAAATATTGACCAACGGCCAAAAACGTATGAAATTGTAATAAAAATATAGCATTGGCTTACAGCAACCAATTAGATTAAGGCTCCATGCACACTGGTTGTTAAAATAATGTTATAAAAACGCCAGTGAGTCTTTCAGCGGTTTTTAACGTTTTTGCAATAGCGTTTATTAGTGTTTTTTTTTTTCAATGGATCAAAAACGTTAAAAAACCCTGGTGAGCCACGTTTTTGAGCATTTATCAACGTTTATCAGAGTTTATGAGCGTTTGGCGTTTTTTGTGGTCAGAAAAAAGACTCCTGAACGCGATTTTAGGGCGTTCAGAAAACAGACCATAAACTCCACTGCTGATAAATATCCATGTGTGCATGCACACATAGGATAACATAGACTGGAGTTTATGGGCTTTTTTAAAAAAAACGCCCAAACTCCAAAAAACTGCAGTTTATGAGCTCCAGTGTGTATGGAACCTAAATAGTTGCTCTGGACCACTGGTCTAGTCTTTATAAAACAACCTAAGTAGTTTTTCCATATGGCATATGGTAGTTCCTTCCTTTTCCCTCAATAATGTAAGCAGCAGGGACAATGGTTACTTGTCTCTGCCTACTAGCTACATGAATCCAAATAAAAATGGCTGCAAAAAAGATGGAGGGTAGTGTGATTATTGAGAGAGTATAGGTGAGTGGTGAAGGTACCCGGACAATGATAGGAATACAAGTGACTTTGTGTAAGGGCATGATAAATTTGCCTGTGTTGACTTTATATAGGTACACAAATGCTGCACATAGAAAAATTGCTTTTTTGTGCTCATTGAATGCTTGTAAACATAATAGCAGTAGTACACTATGTGCACTGAAATCACATGCACTAGAAAAGTGAAATTTTATTGGCATATGCAATATTTCAGTGAAAAGCCTAGCTAGCAATGGATATCAGTAATCTAATGAAAAACATATTTTTTTAAATTTTTAATATAGCTTCTATAAATTTTTAAGTGTACAGTAAAACCTTGGATTGTGAGTAACTTGGTCTGTGAGTGTTTTGGAAGACAAGCAAAATTTCTTAAATTTTTTTTTAACTTGATACACGAACTAGGTCTTGCAATATGAGTAGCATTGAGCAGCACCATCTAAGTGTAGTATGATCACAGTTTTAATGTACAAAAAGTGGAATACACTTACAATGTTAAAAACAATATCCAGCGTTAAGGAGTCTGGTGCTTATCAGTGTAAAGCCGCTTGTGTATACTTGGCCAGAGGTCCGGGGGCGCTGGTGGCTCCCAGCGCTTCCTGGAGAACTCACATATACTAGGAGACACTCAGAGACACTCCCAGACAGGTGGGGCGGGTATAGCATGTGTTCGGAGCACCCGGAAGTGACGTCAACAGTTCCCCAGTGTCTCCGAGTGTCTCCCCTGATCGCTCAGTTTGGCCGGACGACCCGCTCTAAGAAGAGTCCTGGTGGTTCCAAACTTCTTCCATTTACAGATGATGGAGGCCACTGTGCTCATTGGGACCTTCAACATTTTTCTGTACCCTTCCCCAGATCTGTGCCTCGATACAATCCTGTCTCAGGGTCTACAGACAATTCCTTGGACTTCATGGCTTGGTTTGTGCTCTGACATGCACTGTAATGCCTCGTACACACGATCGGATTTCCATCGGACAAAGCCGTGGAATTTTGCCTGAAGGGTGTTGGCCGTGAACCTGTTCTGCATATAAACGGCAAAGAATTGTCGGCCAACAAACAGAAACTACGTGGTTTTTCAGCTCTTTAGTGCCACCCTTTGGACAACTTCTGCTAATGTTGTCTTATGGTTAGCATTGCTTCTGAGCATGCGTGTTTGTACTTTGGATTTTTTTTTTCAATGGACTTGTGTAAACACGATCGGATAATCCGACATCACGCATTTGTTGTCGGAAAATTTTAAAGCATGCTATCCAACATTTGTTGTCGGAAAATCCGACAACAATTGTCCGATGAAGCATACAAACGGTCGGATTTTCCGACAAAACCCTGCCATCACACAATTCCCGTCGGAAAATCCGATCGTGTGTATGGGCCTTAAGATCCCTTTCACACTGAGGCGGGTTTCAGACATTTTAGCGATAAAAATAGCGTCTGTAAAGCGCCTGAAAAATGCCTCCCATTCATTTTAGTGTGACTTTTCACACTGGGGCAGCGCTTGCGGCATGTTAGGAAAAGTCCTACAAGCAGCATCTTTGGGGCACTTTGGGAGCGCAGTGCTCCCAAAACGCCCTGCCCATTGAAATGAGCGGGCAGCCTGAAAAACGCTTCGGAAGCACCGCAACACGGGCGCTTTTAACCCCTTCTTCGGCCGCTAGTGAGGGTTTAAAGCACCAGGCTAGCGGGCAAAAAGGGCCGCTTAAACTGCGGTAAAGTGCCACTAAAATGAGCGGCGCTTTACCGCTAACGCTCGGCGGCCCAAGTGGGAAAGGGCTCTTAACTGTGGGACCTTATATAGACAGGTGCGTGCCTTTTTAAATCATGTCCAATTAACTGAATTTACCACAGGTGGACTCCAATCAAGTTTTAGAAACATCTCAAGGCTGATCAGGGGAAACAGGATGCACCAATTTTGAGTGTCATGGCAAATGCTGTGAATACTTATGTACATGGGATTTTTTTTGTTTTTTAATTTTTTTTTATTTTTAATAAATTTGCAAAGATTTCAAACAAACTTCTTTTACGTTGTCATTACGGGATATTGTTTGAATTTTGAGGAAAATTATGAATTTAATCCATTTGGAATAAGGCTGTAACATAACAAAATGTGGAAAAAGTGAAACGCTGTGAATAATTTCCGGATGCACTGTGTAGGTTAATGATTAATGGAAAATTCCTTTAAGCAGCACCTGCATCAAAAAAAGATCAAAAATAATAAAAGTGTGTTGTTTTTATGTCAGCTATTTTGAACACTCCGCAGCTTAAATCCCAATCTTATCCTGTCATTGAAAAAAAATCCCATTATAATGGCTTATCAGTCATTCAAGTCCTACTACTCCTGTCTACATGAGCAGACATCAATAATGTATGTGTGAACAGACTGGAGCTGTAAGAAAGTTTTGGCTGTACACTGCTGCCGATCATGTAAATGCATGCATGTACAACACAACACGTGCCTAGCATGGGTGTGACAGATTAAAATACTACTAAAAAAAAATATCTAATTATCTGCCCCCTCACTTCCCAGCCTTAAAAAAAGTTGTTGTTTTTTATAATAAATTCACATTTTGAGTGAGAGCAGTTGTGAAATGTTTTATTTCAACCTATGTTTGTTACCTTTTTAATAGAGAACAAAAACTGGTTTATGTATTTGCATAGTTATATTATTGTTGTTAAAAGAGGGAGTCATGGTAAGAATATGCTTGGGAATTAGAAAGAATGATGTTGTTAACAAACATAGTAATTATGTATACAATGTTACACCAAATTACAGATTAAGTACATTATAACAAGCACACATATATATATATATATATATATATATATATATATTTATATATTATTTTATATATAATTGTTGTTTTTTTTCTTTTTACGTATATATATATGACAGTATCACTAACAAATAAGCAAAACATGAACCTTTTCATTTCTAGTACTGAAGCGAGAATAGTAATTAAAGTGATTGTAATCCTAAATATTTTTAAAAATAGCATATATGTTATACTTACCTGCTCTGTGCAATGGTTGTGCACAGAGCAGCCCTGGTCCTTTTTCTCTGGGGCCCCCTGGTGGCTCACTGGCTGTGATCGACAGCAACGAATGACTCCTGCTGCTGCATCTCTGTCCAATGAGGAGAGAGAGGGCCGAAAGATCCGCTGCTCTTGGACATAAAGGCGGATAGAGATCAGGCTCAGGTAAGTATTTTTTGGGGGGGGGGGGGGAAGCAGAAGCTTTTTTACCTTAATTCAGGGAATGTATTAAAGATTAAAGCGGAGTTCCACCCAAAAATAGAACTTCTGCTTTTCGGAATCCTCCCCCCCTCCGGTGTCACATTTGGCACCTTACAGCGGGGAGGAGGGAGCAGATACCTGTGTAATACAGGTATTTTCTCCCACTTCTGGGCATAGATCACCACGGTGACCTATGCCACTTCCGGCGCCTACTTTGTCCCCCCCCCCCGCTGTCTTCTGGGAGACACACAGGTCCCAGAAGACAGCAGGGAAATGTGGGATCGCGCAGCGCGACTCGCACATGCGCAGTAGGCAACCAGGAAGTGAAGCCGCAAAGGCTTCACTTCTTGATTCCCTCACCGAAGATGGCGGCGGCAGCACTCTAGAGCCGAACGACAGATCGGCTTCGGATGCCGACATCGTGGGCGCCCTGGACAGGTAAGTGTCCTCATATTAAAAGTCAGCAGCTGCAGTATTTGTAGCTGCTGACTTTTTTTTTTTCAACGGAACACTGCTTTAAGGTAAAAAAAATACTTTTGCCTTTACAACCACTTTAAGAGCAAACACTGTTGGGTACCCTTTCAATGTGTTTTTCAGTTCCCCTAGAACCCCCCCAGCAGAGATTGCAGGGAATGCTTTTCAGAGGTTTCCCTGAAAAACTCCCAGAGGTTAAAAATGAAGTCCTTCAAAACCCAGGTGCTAGGACAGTGGGCTCCATTCACTAAAGCAGATTGCATGCGGTATTTAGGACACCCAACACATTTTCCAAAAAAACTCTCTATCCTGAAACTGTCAATTCACGACACCGTTTTGCGCTATTTACCGCAAAATTCTGAAAACGCTTGGTAAATATAACATGGAAAGGTGTTATGGTCAATTCACAGAAGGAAATAAATCTAGTGGTTGTAAACCCTTTCTGACCACTTGCACCTAGAGGTAAGCCTAGATTAAGGCTTACCTATAGGTGCAAGAAATATCTCCTTAACCTACACGGTTAAGGAGATATTTGCAGAAAGGACTGCACCGATGTCTACGGCGCATGCGCACTGAGCGTGCCGGTTTTATCAATGGGATAATGCCGGAACCACGCGCATGTGCTGGGATCGTGCCGGTCACGCGCGTATGCGTGGGAGTGACGTCATCGCCGCTCCTGCCAGTCACAGCGCCGGGGCGACGATACACGGAAGGTACTCATAGGCAACATGGCGGTGGAGGGGAACGAGGAGCGCTTCGGGGGCTTCGATCTCAGGTAAGTCATTCATAATGAGCTAGTATGCTATTCATACTAGCTCATTATGCTTTTCTCTTGCTGGGGTTTTTTTTTCAGAAAAAAAAAAGAGGGTTTACTTCCTCTTTAAATACATGCATTACTTAAGTAGTGGTCTAGGCATGTAGTATTTAAGGAATGTAAAAATATAATAGCCAATTTTGAGTAGTTTCTGCCTTTTTGGATCGATTCTCACAACAGCAATGCAGAAAAACCAAAATATGTTAATCATTGGGTTTGATTTACTTAAAGTATAACTAAGACTCCTTTCACACTGGGGCGCTTTGCAGGTGCTATAACGCTAAAAATAGCGCCCGCAAAGTGCCCGCTGCTGTGTCTCCAGTGGGAAAGCCCTGAGGGCTTTCTCACTGGAGCGGTGCGCTAGCTGGACGTTAAAAAAGTCCTGCTAGCAGCATCTTTGGAGCGGTGAAGGAGCGGTGTGTATACCGCTCCTCCACCTCTCCTGCCCATTGAAATCAATCAGCGCTTTGCGGTGGTTTTAACCCTTTCTCGGCTGCTAGCGGGGGTTAAAAAAAACTCCCAATTACTCTAAACATAATACAATGGGCTCCATTCAGAAAGCGGTATCTTACCACATCTGAGTATGTGGTAAGATACTGCACAGCTCCTTTAAAAAAAAAATTGTATTCACTAAAAACGCTACTAAAATACCTCATGCGCAATTTTATGAAGTGATACGGTATTTTATCAGTGAAAGCTTGTGTTAAGTTGACGCCGGAATCCTTAACATCCAGTAACTTAATGGTTGTTAAGAAGTGTTAAGAAGTGGGCAGCCGTCGCATCCCTAACAACCGATGAGTCTTAGCTGTCTGTGTGGTTCCCCGCTGACAGCTGAATGTTTGGTCTGCAGGCAGTGGGCTTATCGGAATCTGGAAGCCCCATTGTACTCCTACTCATTCACCCCAAAAAAAAGTGTAGTGTGAAAAAACACAGAAGGCAGTTTTTTACAAGTCCTTTAACCTCTTCCCGGCCGCCGCAGGAGGATATACGTTGACAGAATGGCACGGCTGCGCAAATGGGCATATATATACATCCCCTTTCATTTGCAGGCCGTGTGGTCCCGTGCGCGCCGCCGGCGGCGCGCTCGCGACCCTGTCGCGAGCTCCATGATCGGGTCACAGAGCTGAAGAACGGGGAGATGTTAGTATAAACACAACATCTCCCCGTTCTGCCTAGTGACATGTTACTGATTGTCTGTTCCCTGTCATCGGGAACAGCGATCAGTGATGTGTCACGGCAAGCCACGCCCCCTAACAGTTAGAAGCACTCCCTAGGTCACACTTAACCCCTTCAGTGCCCCCTACAGGTTAACCCATTCACTGCCAGTGTAATTTTTACAGTAATCAGTGCATTTTTATAGCACTGATCGCTGTAAAAATGACAATGGTCCCAAAATGGTGTTAAAAGTGTCCGATGTGTCTGCCATAATGTCGCAGTCACGATAATAATCGCTGATCGCCGCCATTACTAGTAAAAAAAAAAAAATATTAATAAAAATGCCATAAAACTACCCCCTATTTTGCAGACGCTATAACTTTTGCGCAAGCCAATCAATAAATGCTTATTGCGATTTTTTTTAAATAAAAAATATGTAGAAGAATACGTATCAGCCTAAACTGAGGAAAAAAAATTATATATTTTTGGGGGATATTTATTATAGTAAGAAGTAAAAAATATATAATTTTGTTCAAAATTGTCGCTCTATTTTTGTTTATAGCGCAAAAAATAAAAACCGCAGAAGTGAATTTTGTTTGGGAGCCACGTTGCACGACCGCGCAATTGTCAGTTAAAGCGACGCAGTGCCGAATCGCAAAAAGTGGCCTGGTCTTTGGCCAGCGAAATGGCCTGGGGCTTAAGTGGTTAATAAAAAAATGTAAATCCAGCGTCATTCACGATGAACGCCGGCCAAGACCCAAAAAAAAGTTAAAAAAAAAGCTCTGCTCCTGATGAAGGCTCCTGCCGAATGTCAGCTCCGCTGCCTCTTGCCACTAAATAAGCAAAGGTTTTTTTTTTTTCAGGTTGGCGGCTGGCGTTAATCACGACTGATGTGGGATCTACATTGGGAGACAATTTTTTTTATAAATGGGGTGCTGGGATCCGAGGGATTCTTTTTTAAGGGGGCTTCCAGATCCCCATAAGCCCCCTGCCCACAGATCCCCACAACCACCGGCCAGTGTTGTGGGAAAGAGGCCCTTGTCCCCATGAACATGAGGACAAGGTGCTTTGGGGGGCAGAGCCCCCATGCCCCAAAGCATCTTCCCATGTTGAGGGCATGTGGCCTCGTACAATTCGGGGGGGGCAAGCTGGATGCTCAGGTAAGGGTCTGCTATTGATTTTGGGGGAATCCCGCACCATTTTTTGTAAAAATTTTGGTGTGAGGGTCCCCCTCCAAATCCATACCAGACTTGAAGTGTCTGGTCTGAACTAGGTAAAGACCCCACACATTTTTTTCCCTGTCAGTTTTTTTTTGTAAAAGTGTAAAAGAATCCGAGCTAACCGTGACTAAACTTTGAATGAAATACTTAATAAACAAAAAACTATTATATATATAAAAATAAAAAATAGTGTTAGTGACAAAAATAAATTGGTGGGTGCTGCAAATATTAATAGCTGGAATAACGGCTAAATAGATATGTGCAAGAAGTGAAATATAAATGCGCAACCCTTCAAAAAGCAATCACAGTGCTAATATATTCCTATGTATACACACACACGAAAAAAACTGGAACAAAGTCCTGTGCTGAAAAAATATCCTCTATATAAGTGCTACTGGTGAGAAAACACTTGTGTAAAACAAAAAAACAAAAAAATAATAATATATAAAGTTCCAAATAGAATTAGTTCATAAATGAGACGAGCAACCACATCTGCTGGTGTATGTGTGATAAAATCTTCAAAGCAGCTATAAGTGAAAATCCACATCCAACTTGCTCAGGTAAAAAATGGAAGAAATAGCAGCTTACCGGATCCGATGGATCTCTATTACGGAGATCTATAGGGGCTCAGACTCATATGGTAATCCCACAAGCAATCAGCAAAAGAACACCGGAATCAGATGGCATCTCCCTCTTCATGGACTTTCCAAGAGAAAACTCCCTCCAGGTGTCAGCTAATGCAAATAGCGGATCAGATGGATCTCTATTACGGAGATCTATAGGGGCTCAGACTCATATGTTTTTTTTTTTTTGCTATCTATGTTACATCAGGGAGATTTATCTTTACTTCCTGTCCCATTGCCAAAACAGAAGTGAGAGGAAATCCCTGCAAATCCCTTGGGGTCCCTCAGGTCACCAGAACTAGCTTCCTCGTTAAAAAAAATTCTGGAGACAACCCCAAATTTTGGATTTTCTTTTCATTTCACTTTCAATGATAATGGTAAACGGGACAAATAGAGAGGATACATCTCCCTAATTGGGGCACAGACAGCAGTAAAAACCTAATAGGTGTTCTAATACCTCTCCACCTGATCCAAAACGTGAAAAAAAAAAGTTATACTTTAAGTAAATACAAAATATCTTTATAAATGTCAAATACTGAAAGGAAATAGTAATAAAAATAATCACACACACATATATAAATACCCTTCTTCCACCAAAAAAAAGACAACATTGTAATTTTTATTGATGGAAGAAGGGTATTTATATATGTGTGTGATTGTTGATACTATTTCCATTCAATATTTGACATTTATAAAGATATTTTGTATTGAACTTAGTTGTTTTTGATACACCACGTGTGTCCTGTGAAAGCAGCTTCCCTTTGAATGGTATTCTAGTCAGCTTTTTTCTTTTTTATTAATACATATGCTGCAGGGACTTCACTGATTTAGGGCCAGTTTACACCACATGCAGTCCAGTGCGTTTTTTTCTGCATCAAAAACGCATGGAAAGTAGGTTCTATGGTTTTCAATGGTATAGTTCACACCAGTGCTTGTGGTTCCAGTCGTTCCGGTTCCAGAAAAAAAAAAGTAGAACATGCTGCATTTTTTCTGCACTGGACTGTACTGGAACACTGTAAAATGCACCAAAAATGCAGTGGAACACACATGTCCTTATTTAAGGTTAAGAAAAAGAGGGGGGAAAATACAAAGGACTGCATCAAAAACACACTGGGACGCATGAAAAATGCGTCAAAAACTTGCATGCAGAATTGAATCTGGAACACATCCAGACTGCGTTCCTATGGTGTGGACTTGCCTTTAGTGAGTTAGCATATTTTTACGGTTTAAACCATTTTACCTTTTTAATAGCAATAACAACTGACCGGGGTTCTAATTTTTCTTCACTGTATCCATCCAACTGGATATCGCATGAGATAAAATACAGCATGGTTTCATGAGATAAATACCAAAATGCAGTATTTTACAAGCGTTTTTAGTGAGTGCCCAAAGAATTGTGGTATTTTACCACATGCAGTATTTTATTGCATTTCTTAAAGCGGAGGTTCTGCGGTGCATACTTTTTTTTTTTTCTTTTCATTCTATGTTAAAAGCTTAGCAATGTAATTACTCACGTCTGCGGCACTTTAAAACGCCCCCTGTCCATTTTGCGGTAAAAAAGAGTTTATAAAACTCTTCCTGCTTTTCCCATTTTGCTTGTGGGCATCTTGAAGCCCACAAGCATATCCTTCCGGGTAGAGAAGAATGCTTCTCTCCCGGCATTCAGCGCTGGATCTCGCTCACGCCGGACGGACGCACGCCCCACGCGAGCAGCGCCGTCAACACTTCCTGGTTGCCATGACATTGCAGGTGTATAATGGCAAAATACACCAGCGTGCCCTTATCTAAAATGGCGGAATTAGATCCGCCCCCGTCACGTGACCGGTTAGACGAGTCACGTGACGATACACTTATCGTGAGATCTGACTGAAAGGAGCCAGGAGCCACTGCGAGAATAGGAGCATAGGAAAGGACACGCCTACTCCCGCGGGAGTAAATCCGGAAGTAAGATTAAAGATAAAAGATATAAGCAAAACTACTTTGAAAAAAAAAAAAAAAGGTTAGTGCTATGCTTATTTACGTGATAAGAGGAACTAATGATGTTAAACTTAAATATGTGGGTGAACCTCCGCTTTAAAGTGGTTGTAAACCCTTAAGCCCTGTACACACAATCGGATTTCCTATGGATTTTAAACCAATGGATTTTTCCATCGGAAATCCGATGAAGCTGACTTCCATCAGTCTTGCCTACACACCATCAGTCAAAAAACCGATCGTCCAAAACGCTGTGACATAAAACACTCCGACAAGCCGAGAAAAATTAAGTTCAATGTTTCTGAGCACGCGTCGACTTGATTCTGAGCATGCGTGGATTTTTTGTCCGATGGAGTTCCACACAGACGATCGGAATTTGCTATGGGTTTTTTTCCCGTCGGACTGTTTTCTTCAGTAAAACCGATCATGTGTACACGGCTTAAGAGCCCTTTTACACGTCGGCGGTAAAGCGCCGCTAGTTTTAGTGATGCTTTATCGTAGTTTTTGCAGCGCTTTTCGGGCACTAGCGGGGCACTTTTAACCCTCGCTAGCAGCCGAAAAAGGGTTAAAAGCGCCCGCTTTGCAGGCGCTGCCCATTGATTTCAATGTGCAGAGGCACTTTAGGAGTGGTGTGTACACCGCTCCCAAAGCGCCTCGAAGAAGCTGCTTGCAGGACCTTTTTTGACGTTCTACCAGCGCAGCGCCCCAGTGTGAAAGCATTCGGGCTTTCACACTGGGATTGCAGATGAGGCTTTTTTCGGGTGCTTTACAGGTGCTATTCTTAGCGCTAAAGCGCCTGAAAAAAGGATCCAGTGTGAAAGGGGTCTTACAGACCACATTATGCTACAGGTAAGCCTATAATAAGGCCTACCTGTAGCTACCCTGGATATCTCTTAGACCTGCACAGTTTAAGAGATATCCCCTGTATCTGCATGTGCCAATGTCATCGGCACATGTGCACTGAAACAAGGGCGCGTTCTTTCCGTTGCTTCAGCTAGTGTGTTCAGCTAGTGTGCCGTTACCGGCGTCTGGAGTGGTGTACGATGACCGCTACGGGGGCTTTGATCTAAGGTGAGTATTTCATAATGAGCTAGTATGCTATGCATACTAGCTCATTATGCCAGATTTTTTTTATTTTTTTATTGTGGGTTTACAACCACTTTAAAGCGGTAGATACTAGTGTCCCTAATAGACAATACTGTTTCTTTAATGTGGAACTAAACCTTAATAATAATAATAAACAACAATAATAATAATAAAAACGTTATAATATTATTATTATTTATTATTAATTTGTTCCGTTCCACTTGTTTAGATGTGGCATTTGTTATTTCAGGTTATGCGTAACTTCAGATAAATTTGTATTCGTTAAAGTTCGCTAACAGCCAAATTTGAAAGGAAATTACAATACCTATAATTTAATAGTTATTTTCCGGTTTTCGGAATTTCGAATTTCCAAATTTCCGAACTTCCTAATTTCCGAATGTACGAATTTACGAATGTATATATATTTACGAATGTACGAATTTACGAATGTATAAATTTACGATTTTACGATTTTACGAATGTACGAATTGCGATCATAACGAATGACCCGAAAAACGAAAAAAAACAAAAAAAAACGAATGAAACGAAAACTAAAACTAACAAATTTTACACATCAATGCATGTTATAACGCACTGCAATGGACAAAAAATCCAACATATAGTAATTTTTTACAGCACAGCACACTACAATGCATGGTATGTACATCGTGATGTACTGAGTGTATTAGCTGCTACTGAACAGTGCATTGGGGTGCTATTCGCAATACGCCATGCATTGCAGTAACATGATGTAAAGTACATTTTACCGTGAGTTACCACAACTCATAAGTGTGAATGGGTCTGTTATATTATTTTCACACTGTATCGGTTATATGTACTGATAGTGTCCCGTGAAGAAGGCAAACATTTCATTTTTTTAAGATGACCACACAGTCTCTGCACTTTGGGATGTAAAAATGTTGACAAAGTTACATGTACAGTAGACCAAACACAAATATAGTGTAGTGCTACCCTAAATATCAACGTGTAAAATAAATGAAATGTGCACATCACATATTAAAGGGGTCGTAAACCCTTGTGTTTTTTTACCTCAATGCATTATGGCAGTCACCGCCCCCCTCCCCGCCCCCCCCCGTTTAACTTACCTGAGCCCCTTTATTCACTCGGCGGAGACGCGCTCTCCCTCTCTGTACAGGGTCCCGGCTCTTGATTGGATAGATTGATAGCAGCGCAGCCATTGGCTCCCACTGCTGTCAATCAAATCCAATGACGCGGGCACCGGGGGGGGGGCGAGTCCAGCATTCGTGTCTATGGATGCCGAATGCTGGACTCGGGGGTGCGGCCGCAAGGTAACCCCCCGGGAGAGCGCTTCTCTTAGGGGGTTATCTGATGTGGGGAGGAGCCGCGTGAGTCGCTGAGGGACCCCGGAAGACGGTGTTCGGGGCCCCTCTGTGCAAAACGAACTGCCCAGTGGAGGTAAGTATAACATGTTTGTTATTTAAAAAAAAAAAATGAAGGGGGCGTGTCCAAGATGGCGATCTGAACGGTCACACTCTCTGGAGCTTTGCTGGCTAGCCTAGTTTTTCTCCTTTTCCCGGCGTACTAACCTGCTGTCTGAAGTTGTGTCTGGCCCTGATGAGATGGTGTTCCGGCAAGGGAACCCCTAGCAGAGGTAAACAGCTTCGCTTTCTGCCGATCAACGAGATTCAGCCTCCCCCTCCTGAGGCCTGTGTGTCTCCTCGTGGAAGGAGCAGCTGCAACATGGCGTCCCAGACAGACGGGGTTGAGGAGGCCTCACAGCCGTCAGGCTATGTGGCGGACATAATGTCGGCGATTGCCGCGTGTCAGGCGACCCTCACGGTCAAGATTGAAGCGGTTCAGCTGGAGATGGGCCTAATGAGGCAGGACGTTGATAAGCTCCGCTCCCAGGTCACTAAAACGGAGCAGCGTGTGGGTGCAGCCGAGGACACGGCGGAGGAGCACTCATCTGTCCTCCGCACCATTCAGAATAAAATTAAGGCACTGGCATACAAGGTGTACGATTTCGAAAATCGTAACAGGAGGAATAATCTACGCATTGTGGGAATGGCGGAAGGTGTGGAGGGCACTAATCCTACGGTGTTTGTGGGGGACCTCCTGCGTAATCTCCTTCCCAATGCCCAATTCTCCCCTTATTACACGGTGGAGAGGGCACATCGTGTCCCACCTAAGCCAGGGCCTATTGGGACCCCCCCCGCACATTTATCCCCTGTCTCCTCAATTTCAGGGATAGAGACGAGGTGCTGAGGGTGGCTAGAGCGCAAGGTGACCTGCAGTTTCAGAATAACAAGTTGCTAATTTTCCCGGACTACTCTCTGGAGACTCAGAAGCTGAGAAGGTCATTCGATCATGTGAAGGCGGCGTTGCGGGCCCGCAACATACGATACAGCATTCTCTTCCCAGCACGTCTCCGGGTACAGGATGGGGAGACAGTCCAGTTTTTCACCTCACCACGAGAAGCTTCCTCCTGGATTGACACCCTGCCACCCCATCGCTGATGCTGGATGCCTGCGTTGCCCTGGAAGGGGGGTGGATGTTCTGCCTTTCTACCTTTCCTTGTGACCGACGGAGTGCCTACTTTTCCTGGCTTCATGATCTGTGTGATGGCCACTGAAATCTACCTATTGCTGGGGGATTCTCCTATGTTATTGCTGTTTGGAGCCCCTGCACTGCTCAGGTACTGTAAGTTTTAAGATTTGTGCCCCTGCCTGCAGGAGAAAAGTTTGCTGCAATGTTGTGTTTTCAATAGCTCCCTTCACGATACTGTACAATTGATAGCTGGGGGCTCGGCTGTGTGTTTGCCTCTGATTCCTACCAGCGCCCTGCCTCCTGTACAGCCGTGGAGAACACTTACCTTCCTGAACATGCCGTGTTATTGGTGCCCAGCATCTCCGGTACATTGCTGGAGACCGGCCCTGCATATAGACCCATCTGTTTCACGCCCTCTGGTTTGGACATTTGACTTAACAGACCTGTTGTCTGTTGTTTGGGGATTTATGCACTCCATGATTGGGATGGAGATGCGGGGTGGGGGGAGGGATGGTTTATTCCCAGGGGAGAGAAGGGGACTGGGTAATGTGTTCAGTTCTGTTTTTCTTAATTTTAGTTTTTTCTCTTTTTTTTCCTTTTTCATTGTTTGGTGCTTTATGTTAGTTGCATTGTCTTGCTATGCATTTTTACATTGGATCGGGACACAGTGTCTCGCTCTACCTCAAATGGGTGGTTGCTCAGGTATGCCGCCGGGTCCGAGGATATATCTTTATTTTGATCTATGTTATCTGGTCTTTACTATGTATTTATATGCACATGGCTGATATTACTATTGTTTCCTGGAATGTGAGGGGCCTTAATTTGGCTGTGAAGCGCTCATTAGTATTTAAATATCTCCAGAAATATAACGCACATATTTGCATTTTGCAGGAGACGCACCTCCGGGGCTTCAGGGTAAAGGGACTCCGTCGGCCGTGGGTTGGTCCGCACCATCATGCCAAGTATTTTACTTACGCCCGTGGAGTCAGCATCCTTATACGGAGGTCCCTGCCCCTGCAGGTCCTGGAGGTGCGCACGGACCCGGCTGGAAGGTACTTCATGCCTGCATTTATGGTAGAAATATGGTACTAGTGGGTCTGTAGTTGTACTTACCGCCTCCGGCCTCGGTTCATGCTTTGAACGAAATAATGCAGATTGTCCTAAAATTTGATACCTCGGCTATTCTCATGCTGGGAGAATTTAATATGGTTCCCTGTGTTAGGGTGGACAGGCTGTGGGGGGTGAGTAGGGGGGAATCTGCCCTGGCACACTGGGCCTCTGCCTATGCCCTCACTGATGTGTGGCGTTGTTTGCACCCAGACGCCAGGGAGTACACGTGTCATTCTAGTTCCCATAAAACTCTGTCACGTCTGGATCTAGCTTATGCCTTCCCGGAGGCTTTGCGCTGGGTTACAGGGGCACATGTGCTCCCCCGCGGGGTATCTGATCACGCCCCGCTCAGTCTGGCTATTTCTATCTCTGAGCCTTCTAACACTAAGTTATGGCGATTATCAGGGTTATGGGCGTCAGACGACCGGCTGCAGGAACCTATGACAGAATCCCTGGTCACATATTGGAATCTGAATAATGATACTGAATCCTCCCTGGTGCAATGGGACTCGTTTAAGGCATGGGTTAGGGGGAGCCTACATCTCCTGCATTGCGAAGCTGCAACGGGTATCATCCCAGATTCTGGAGCAGTTGGAGGAGGAGGCGGCTGGGCAGGAGGCAGAGTTTGTGTTGCTCCAAACCACAGATAAGTATAAATCCTGGCAGCGGGCTCTCCGGAAACTCTCTCTCCACCAGGTGGAAAATACCAAAAAGGATATGTTTTACACTCGGCAGAGAATTTTTGAATACGGTGACAAGAATGGCCGTCTGTTGGCCTGGTTGGCTAGGACTCAAAACCCCATGACCTATATTGCGTGTGTAAGGGACGTTGACAATTTCCTTCTTGTGATGCCTGAAAGTATAAACGCTAGATTTATGCAATTTTTTAGAGACCTGTACCAATCTAGGGCTACATACTCCCTGACCGATCTGACGACATTCCTGGACTCCATGACATTCCCACTCCTGGCCACAGCTGATAGGGACCGTCTTGAGGAGGACATCTCCCTATAGGAGGTTCAAATTGCTATAGGGAGCGATTGCAGGCGGGCAAAACACCAGGTTCGGATGGCCTTCCGACAGAATTGTATTCTAATTTTGCTGAACTTGTGGCCCTTAAGCTTACATCCCTGTTCTCAGGCTTGGCCTCTTTGGACCAGCTTCCTGAATCCATGGAGGAGGCGGTAATTGTTTTAATTCCTAAACCTGGTAAGAATGTAATTAAATGTGGATGCGAAAATATTAGCAAAGATTCTGGCAAATCGCCTCTCTACTGTCATAGAGGACTTAATCCACATTGACCAGACGGGCTCCATGCCCGGTAAGGGAACTGACATCAACCTGAGACGCCTTTTTCTGAACTTGTCCATTCTCCACGATAACCCGGGCACTAGAGTCATCGCCTCTCTGGACGCAGAGAAGGCGTTTGACTCTGTGGAGTGGTCTTACCTCTGGGAGATAATGCGTCGTTATGGCTTTGGTCCTAAGTTCCTGCATTGGCTTCAGTTATTATATCGGGCTCCTAAGGCTAGGGTTGCGTACAAATGATAGATTATTGGACACCTTTGCCTTGCATATAGGTACGCGTCAGGGCTGCCCATTATCGCCCTCCCTGTTTGCCCTGGCTCGGAGGTCCGGGGCATGCGGGTGGGACGATTGGAGGAGAAATTGTCCCTTTATGCGGATGACGCCCTGTTGTATTTAAATGATGCGGGGCCGTCCCTTGAAGCGGCCCTGTGGATTTTTTACAGGTTTGGTTCCTTTTCAGGCATTAAAACTAATTGGTCTAAATCGATTCTCTTCCCGATCGACGAGTGGCTGCTCTGGGCTCTTATACTCTGCTTCGCTGGGTAGAGGAGTTCAGATATTTGGGGATACAGGTGACCAGACGGACGACGAACTTTTTCGACCATAATCTTCAACCCTTACTTGCCTCACTTAAAAAGAGTTGCTCTTCTTGGGCGGGGCTTCCACTAAACCTTCTGGGCGCATCAATCTTGTCAAGATGATGCTTCTTCCTCGGTTCAACTATGTGTTCCGCAACTGCCCTATTTCTGTATCAGCTGCCTTTTTCAAAGAAATTGATTGCTGCTTGCTCTCTTTTATTTGGAACGGGGCATCTCCCAGACTGGCTGGGATGACCTTATCCTTACCACAGAGGTTGGGGGGACTGGCACTGCCAGACTTTCAGGTATATTTCTGGGCGGCGGTTTTGGTCTTGGTATTTTGGTGGTTTCAGGGCTCTAGATCAAATGCGGCTACCTGTTTGGAAGCGTCTTTTCTGGGATCCTTGCTGGACCTCCGGAACTTGATATCCAGAGGCCCACGGGCGTACCCCTGTCTACCGGGACCAACTCATGCCACGTGGAAAGTATGGAAGTTAGCAACTAGATGTTTTAGTCAACCGGGCAAGCTGTCACCTGCCCAGCCATTGTGGAGTAACCCACACCTTTCTCATTTTCGCACTGTCACGGATCCTCACGTGTGGGCACGGTTTGGGATAAAAACTGTGGGAGACATAATGCCTGCGGGGATTCTTCTGACCTTCTCCAAGATGTCTCAGAAATTTGATCTGCCCGGGTGGATGTTTTTTAGATACCATCAATTGCGACACGCGGCTAGGGCCCAATTTCCCCGCCCTCCAACCATTGCAGTGGATACTATTGAGGAGCTGATGTCCCCGGGGGTAATGGAATAACCCCTCTCCACCCTCTATGGTGCACTTCTTTGCACTAGCTAGGTTAAGCTGGAAAAACTGTGGGAATATTGGCAGGCAGATGTTCCATCTTTGGATAAGGAATCTTGGGAGGACAGTTTGGAGCTTGGTCCCAAACTTGTCATCCCGTCCAGGGATAAATTAATACAGGTTAAGTTTATCCACAGGGTCTACTATACCCCTCAGAGGCTTCAATGGATGTTCTCGCACCGTAACCCTAACTGCCCCCGCTGTGACCTTAACGTAGGAACTTATATGCATATGTTCTGGGAATGTCCTGTCATAGTGTCCTATTGGCAAGCCGTTTTTGATTAAATAAACCTTGGGTTGCAAATTAGTCTGATTCCTACCCCAGCCTTGGCTCTGTTGGAAATCCCTGATGACGAGCAGTGTTCACATCATTCTAAGTTTCTTAAAGCTTACCTGTTGTTTTATGCTAAAAAGGCAATCCTGCTTAACTGGGTTTCTTCATCTCCGCGACCATCTCTGGTTGGGAGAAGTTGGTGGATGAGGCACTCCCGTTATATAGGATGACGTATTCTAACAGGGGGTGTGCCTGGAAGTATGATAAGGTATGGGCACCCTGGACACTAACGTAATGTCTGCGGCTGGGTATTGGCGGGGGTGTGGGGTGTTCTCCTGGTTTGAGGGGTAGCCTTTCGGCCCTCTCTCCCCTCGCACCTGCCGTTGATACACACCAGCTGCTGCTACGATGGGATTTTGCACGTTCTTCTTCTGTAGGGGGTCTACTGGTCGCTCTGTTATTACGTGACTTGTATTAGGTTGTTGACTGTCTGACTCGCTGGGCAAACCAGGCTGAAGTCACTGTTATTATACATGAGTTCTTTGCTGTTTGCGTCTATCTTTTTTTTTTTTTTTCCCTCCTGTATTCGTAATGCAATGTATGGTATTGACAATGTATGATCTGTATTATTTTGTATGTAACATTTTTTCTGAATAAAGCACCTTGTTGTTAAAAGAAAAAAAAAGGAAGCCTTACAATCATTTTAATTTCATAAATGTGCGTAAATGAATGTCACATAATTACACTTTCTTCTCACCCATCTAGAGATTTGAACAACCAGGGGTTCATCTTTAAATAAAGAAACAACTAACTTTTTTTTTAAAAATCTGTATGTCAGCGATAAAATGTTTATAGGTTCTGTGTAAGAGAGCAATAACACAATACTGCACTTCATTATTACAATATTTCAAGTGCAGGGTATTTCCTTTTGTTTGATATTCTATATGTTCATGTACACAACGATACTACATTGTTAGGAGTTTTTTTTTTTTTTTTCCTTTGCATCAAATTCGACATTGACCTCAGTCATAGTCAGTTAACAGTCTAGAGATTCTTCCATGTGTATTTTTTTGTCAATGCATTGTAACAAAAGGTAGAATGGAAAAGGTATAGCATAACATATGTTGCCCTGCAGACATAAGGGGACAATATATCTGGTAGCTTTATACTGGCAGTGTCAGGTTCTTATCCCCACATAATGTAATACAATGAGATGCTAGTTTCATTTGTATCACTTTTACCATCTTAATGTTGGAGATCCTTGGAAATCCCCTGCAGCATGGAAAGATAACAAAGCCCCTGTACCATCATGTGTATACTTCTGTGTCTATCAAATTGTAACTGATGACCATGCCTTTATTATTTCAAAAGGACTTATAAAAAAAAACAGAGCATGAAAAACAGACTTAGACTTTCCGAAGTCACACAGTAAATGGGGTTAATTTACTAAAAGCAAATCGACTGTGCACTTTGCAAGGTGCACTTGTACTCTGCAAGTGCAGATGCTCCAGAGCTTAGTAAATGTGGTAAAGCTTCACTTTGCAAACAATACCCAATCACGTGCAAGGAGAATTTAAAAAAAAAACCAGCATTTTTGCTTGCACATGATTGGATGATGGAAGTCAGCAGAGTTTCTGCCATTTACTAAGCTCTTGCAGAGTGCAACTGTACTGTGCTAAGTGCACAGT
Organism: Rana muscosa; assembly: GCA_029206835.1. Lineage (NCBI taxonomy): Eukaryota > Metazoa > Chordata > Amphibia > Anura > Ranidae > Rana > Rana muscosa. Next base: position 689,894,197 of record CM055116.1, read on the forward strand.
CTATTTGCCTTTAGTAAATCAACCCCAATGTATGTAGTGTTAGGGCACATCAGGAGAGGTATCACGCTGATTAATGATGGTAATCGGCCAACGTTGTAAATAGAAACCACATACAGAGTGATCAATAAAAATAAATAAAAAAAAGAAGTCTATAGACACTAGCTGAATACAAGCTGGGGTCATTCACATGGAAGAACACAATCATCAGGAAGAAGAACACCTAGCACTGATCACATGCACTGGCGTCCCTAAATAGTGTGTGTTATTGTTGTCAGCATTTGTGCATGCCAAACTGCACGCCAACATTTATACACATACACAGTAGGCACCATTACCTGCCTGCTCTGAGCTCTGTTTGATAGACTGCTGTTGTGTGTGGGAATCCTACTCATTCTTAAAGTGTTTGGTTTTGCCAAACAGAACCTGGTAAAAAGGCAAAGGACATATCTGTCTACACAAGACAAAATCACTTTGCACTCATGATACTTGTGCAGGCATGGTCACAGATATTATTCAAGATTTAGTAAGCGTGGCATCAAAGCTGAACTCCTGGCTAAATACAAGGATAAAATACAAATACCACACTGGTGACCCCTCAATAGGGATAAAAAAAAATTTGCGGAAGGGAGTTTACCAAGACACATGGCCACTCATTAACCCCTTGAGACCCGGGCCATTGACGAATGACGGCCTCAATGCGGATCTAGAAATCCGGGAGGCCGTCATTATACGGCCTTGGGTATTCTGGCCACTAGGGGGCGCACGCGGCATCACTGAGATGCCGATGCGCGTGCCTGGCGGCCGCGATGTCCGCCAGGTACCCGCGATCGGCGTGTACACAGAGCAGGGACGTGGATCTCTGTGTGTAAACACAGAGATCCACGTCCTGTCAGGGAGAGGGACCGATGCTGTGTCCCTTGTACATAGGGACACAGCTCGGTCACCTCCCCCAGTCAGTCCCCTCCCCCACACAGTAGTAATCACTCCTAGGGAATACATTTAACCCCTTCCTCGCCCCCTAGTGTTAACCCCTTCCCTGCCAGTGTCATTTTTACATTAACCAGTGCATTTTTATAGCACTGGTCGCTGTTATAATGACAATGGTCCCAAAATGGTGTCAAAAGTGTCCGATGTGTCCGCCATAATGTCGCAGTCACAATAAAAATCGCTGATCGCCGCCATTACTAGTAAAAAAAAAATATTAATAAAAATGCAATAAAACTATGCCCTATTTTGTAGACGCTATAACTTTTGCGCAAACCAATCAATAAACGCTTATTGCGATTTTTTTTACCAAAAATATGTAGAAGAATACGTATCAGACTAAACTGAGGGAAAAAAATATTTAAAAAAAAAAAAATTGGGATATTATTATAGCAAAAAATAAAAAATATTGTGTTTTTTTCAAAATCGTCGCTCTTTTTTTGTTTATAGCGCAAAAAATAAAAACCGCAGAGATGATCAAATACCACCAAAAGAAAGCTCTATTTGTGGGAAAAAAAGGACGTCAATTTTGTTTGGGAGCCACGTCGCACGACTGCGCAATTGTCATTCAAATCGTGACAGCGCTGAAAGCTGAAAATTGGCCTGGGCAGGAAGGGGGTTTAAGTGCCCAGTAAGCAAGTGGTTAAAATTAGAAGAAAAGAGGTTTAAAGGGGTTGTAAAGCTTAGTGTTTTTTCACCTTAATGCATTCTATGCATTAAGGTGAAAAAACACCTTGCAGTGTCCGACCCACCGAGCCCCCGTTTTACTTACCTGAGCCCCGAATTTCCGTGGGCACGATCCCGCGTCGCTCTCTCCGGGGCTTCTCGGCTCTTCATTGGCTCCCACTCTGTGCAAAACGAACTGCACAGTGGAGGTAAGTATGACATGTTTGTTATTTAAAAGAACAAAAAACTGAACCTTTACAACCACTTTAACCTTAAACTACAGTAAGGAGAGGGTTCTTTACTGTAAGGATGTGGAATTCCCTTCCACAGGCGGTGGTTTCAGCGGGGGCATCGATGGTTTCAAGAAACTATTATATAAGCACCTGAACGACCGGGATATACAATGGAATACTGACATATAATCACACACATAGGTTGGACTTGATGGACTTGTGTCTTTTTTCAACCTCACTTACTATGTAACTATGCAACTATGTAACATATAAGATCACTTTTTTTTACCTACCAGAGGACTTGTATTTCTGTCCATCCTGCCCTAAGATTTACACAGTAGAGCCGCGTATATCACGGTAAAACAGTATGTATAGTGCAGTGATTTGTTTCCTTTTATGACAGGATGCATTGTCATGTTGAAAATCTGACATTTACATTCTTCGTGTTGAGGTAACATTCAAAATTTAGTGTTGAGTTATTCACTTTAAAGTGGAGTTCCACTCATTTTATGTAAAGTCAGCAGCTACAAAAAGCGAACACACACTAACCTGTCCCATGGTCCAGCGATGCGGCCGCCCGAACCCTCGCCTCCCCGCGACACCGACATTGCAAGTGTGGGCACCGGGCTGTGACAGCTTGCGGCTGCACAGCCGGGTGCGCACAGTGCATACGCGAGTCGCGCAGTACCTCCCCATTGATCGGGCAATCTTCTGGGACCCGTGACGTGTCCAAGAAGATTGCAAGGAGGGAGAGAGAGAGGAGAACTTCCGTTCGAGCCACCTGGGCAGCCCGAGCGTAAGTGGGAGCAGGTACCTGTCAAAACTAGGAACCTGCTCCCCCTCCCCCCAAAATGACATGCCAATTGTGGCATATTTGGGGGGGAGTTACGCTTAAAGTGGAACTTCCCCTTTTGGGTGGAGCTCGGCTTTAAGGTCATCACAGAGGACAATGGGGCACTCTTTATGTCTAGAGAAAAAGAGCTTTAATCTCCAAATATGGAAAGGTTTCTTCACAGTCATGCCGCGTACACACGTGAAAAATGCAATTTTTTAAATTGGTCATTAAAAACGATCGTGTGTGGGCTCCAGAGCATTTTTAACGACGTGAAAAATGGGCTAAAAAAAATTAGAACCTACTCTATTTTTTCACGCAGTTTTTCACGTCGTTCTTTTTAACGTCGTGAAAAACGGCCGTGTGTAGGCTTTTGCAAGGGGAAAAAAAATGCACATGCTCAGAATCAAGTATGAGACGGGAGCGCTCGTTCTGGTAAAACTAGCGTTCGTAATGGAGATAGCACATTCGTCATGCTGTAAAGGACTGAAGAGCATGAGGCTGAAAAGCGCGAATCGGCTTTCACCAAACTTTTTTAATAAGAGGATCAGCAAAAGCAGCCCAAAGGGTGGCGCCATCCGAATAGAGCTTCCCCTTTATAGTGCCGTCGTACGTGTTGTACGTCACCGCGCTTTGCGCAAGCATTTTTTTAGTGTGTAGGCAAGGCAGGCTTGAGAGGAAACACGAAAAATCACGTCGAGAAAAACGTCGTTTTTTTCAATGACATTAAAAACGGCCGTGTGTACGCGGCATAAGAGCTGTGAAAATGTGGAATAGACTCCCTTCAGAGGTGGTTCTGGACAGCTCAGTAGATTGCTTTAACCTCCCTGGCGGTATGATTCTGTCTGGAATTTTGTACCAAAAGCGGTACAATTATTTTGCATGGAAATTTGGTGTTATGTATTGTAGGCCTGCAATTATTAGTAATTACTTACTTAAACCTGAGCAAACAAGAGTCTAGTTGACATCAAGGGTATGATAAAGTTTGAAACACAAAATCATAAATTATAATGTAATAAATAAATAATTATAACAAATATTAATGTAATTATAATAAAAATTATTCACTAATGTAATCAAATCAAAAACACAGAAATTTGCTCAGTTGCAGAATTGTCGCTGTCATTAGATTTAGTGTTTGATGACGAATTTCCCCACAAATCGCTATCGCTTAATTCTGCAAGTGATTCAAATTTATTATCGCTGTTTTCTAGATGGTCTAAAACCACTTTTGACATAAAGGGACACTTTTTGGTTGCTATGGACAATCTCCAGATTCCAGGCAGAAAGAACAGTTTTAAATATAAGTGCATGCAGGACACTGGACAGACCACTAGGGACAAAGGGGATGTGTTTTTATTTGATACAGTACTGTAATCAGTAAGATTACAGTGTACTGTATCTATACTATGTTTTTCACTTTTTGAATTTGGCGCCGAACTCTTCCCCCGTGCGCCGCAACGTCGCAGGGAACGGAGCTCGGCACTCGGCAGTGTGGATCGAGCGAGACACGGCTCGCACACACTGCGGGGAGACATCACAGGATCCAGGGAACAAGGTAAGTAACTTCCCCTGGATACTGCGATGCATCCTGGGTCTGGCTCGGGGTTACCGCTCTTAGTATGAAAAACTCACCCCGAGCCAGACTCGGGAATACCGCTAAGGGGGTTAAAAAAGGCCTGTATTCTTTCCTAAATGTACATAATATAACTGGGTACTAACATTTAGAGGTAAAGTTGATCCAGGGAAAATCTGATTGCATCTCGGGGGATCAGGAAGGAATTTTTTCCCCTGCTGGAGCAAATTGGATCATGCTTTATTGTTTGTTTGTTTTTTGCCTTCCTCTGGATCCACTGTGGGTATAGGATTGGGTATATAGGGTTGTATGATTTAAAAAATAAAAATAAATAAGGATATATATACACTGCTTAAAAAAATTAAAGGAACACTTTGAAAACACATCAGATCTCAACAGGGCAAAATCTCATGCTGGATATCTATACTGATATGGACTGGGTAATGTGTTAGGAATGAAAGGATGGCACATCGTTTGATGGAAATTAAAATTATCCACCTACAGAGGGCTGAATTCAAAGGCACCCCGAAAATCAAAGTGAAAAACATTATGCAGCAAGCTAGTCCATTTTGCTGAAATTTCATTGCAACAACTCAAAATGGTCCTCAGTAGTTTGTATGGCCCCCAAGTGCTTGTATGCATGCCTGACAACATCAGGGCATGCTCCTAATGAGACGATGGATGGTGTCCTGGGGTATTTCCTCCCAGATCTGGACCAGAGCATCACTGAGCTACTGAACAGACTGAGGTGCAACCTGGCGGCACCGGATGGACCGAAACATAATGTCCCAGAGGTGTTCTTTTGGATTTAGGTCAGGTAAGAGTGGGGGCCATTCAATGGTATCAATTTCTTCATCCTCCAGGAACTGGCTGCATGCTCTCGCCACATGAGGCCGGGCATTGTTGTGCACCAGGAAGATCCCAGGACCCACTGCACCAGCGTAGGGTCTGACAATGGGTCCAAGGATTTCATCCCGATACCTAATGGCAGTCAGGGTGCCATTGTGTAGCCTGTAGAGGTCCGTGCGTCCTCCATGAATATGCCTCCCCAGACCATCACTGACCCACAACCAAACTGGTCATGCTGAACGATGTTACAGGCAAAAAAAAGTTCTCTGTGGCTTCTCCAGACCCTTTCACGTCTGTCACATATGCTCAGGGTGAACCTGCTCTCATCTGTGAAAAGCACAGGGGGCACCAGTGGCGGACCTGCCAATTCTGGTGTCCAATGGAAAATGCTAATCGAGCTCCACAGTGTCTGGCAGTGGGCACAGAGCACACTAGAGGACGTCGGGCCCTCAGGCCACCCCCATGAAGTCTGTTTCTGATTGTTTGATCAGAGACATTCACACCAGTGGCCTGCTGGAGGTCATTTTGTAGGGCTCTGGCAGTGCTCATCCTGTTCCTCCTTGCACAAAGGAGCAGATACTGGTCCTGCTGATGGGTTAAGGACCTTCTACGGCTCTGTTCAGCTCTCCTAGAGTAACTACCTGTCTCCTGGAATCTCCTCCATGCTCTTGAGACTGTGCTGGGGGACACGGCAAACCTTCTGGCAATGACACGTATTGATGTGCCATCCTGGAGGAGTTGGACTGCCTGTACAACCTTTATAGGGTCCAAGTATCGCCTCGTGCTACCAGTAGTGACCCTGACCCTAGCCAAATGCAAAACTAGTGAAAAACAGTCAGAAGAGATGAGTAGGGAAAAAAAATGTCAGACACCTCCACCTGAAAAAACATTCCTGTTTTGGAGGTCGTCTCATTGTTGCCCATCTAGTGCACCTGTTGTTAAAATCTGCTGTAAAAGTTAATTTACAGTAAATCCAAAACCTTTTGTAGGCAGGGGTTAGAAATTCTGTCAGGTTTGTATTGCTGCCTGTTTCCTCGTTAGGGAGATTCGCCTTGTTGTTGTTAGTTCTGCGGATCACCTGGACAAAAAGTAATGGAAAATGCAACATTTTATAGTTGTTACCAGAATAGGAGTTAAAGGTAAATCTTCCAGTGGAGGAACCTGTTCCATGACAACCTTCTACAAAGTAATTTCCCCTCATATTGAATAGATTTCTCCTTGCTTCCTGTTGCATCACCAGAGCAGGAAGTAAAAGGAAATCTCCCCAACAGGCTTCCTCTGTAAAACCTGTTTTTAATGCAGATTGTTGAAAGAGTGTAGAATTTGTTTATTAGGGTCCCTGTTGACTTCATTGAATAATAAGTTTACTGGTAAAAAAATAAAAATAAAAACCTCTTTAGATACAATTGGCAATGACCCCCCCACCCCCCTGTTAACAATGGGTTAATATGATATTTTATATCATTTTTGGAATAGAAAATGATGTCCATTCAGCTGTGCCTTTGTTCCCTGGGCTTTTGTTCTTCAGATCTTCTTTGTGTTGTTCTATTCATTGAAATGTGTAGACCTGAGAGCCAGCAGCCTAATGGAACAGGTGTCTGTCCCATCTCACATATTTAGCTAAGTATAGTTATAATAGAAATAAAAACATAAAGGTTTTTCTTTTTATTTGCATTGTCCCTAGAAACCCTGGGAATAACATCCATGTATAAAAAGATAGGTGCCAGCAGCCAATTTTTTTTTTTTTTTTTTTTATATCTTGCCACGTGAAGTCTGGAGCTCATGACTAAACCCATCCACTAAACATGTTGTGTAGGCATTATGCTTTGCGTGGGAGCATTCAACATACTATGGCTTGAAACAACAGCTTTGTGCAAACTAAGTGTCTTCATCATATAAATATTAAATATATTACAATATTGCTGTTAAAGCCTGCACAGACACTTTTATTGCTTTTTTTAGCACAATATTCAATAATGACCCATTTCTCTTTAAACTTTTTTAGAACTCCACATTAATTATTGAAAGTGTTCGGCATGCTGCTTGCATTCGCTGAGCCTGCAATTAGTGTAAAAATGCATTGTTTTCTGGCTACTGGGGTGCATACATACCCACAGGTGGGGCATACAGCTGGCCATAGAAGTAAATGGCTGTATGCCCCTGTACGTAAAAATCCAGTGTTTCTTTGTGTGTGCATTTACCAGTGCATGTGCATACAACATATTTACCTTGCCGTGGAAGTGGCACATTCAAGGATTTACAATGTTTGTATATGTGTGGGTAAACGTCGATGATGCAGAAAAGCATCTGCCTTTACATGAATACAGGAGTATGCAACTATTCACTTCTATGACTGGCTGTATGCCCCACCTGCAGGTCCCCTGCTGCCAGGAAACATTTTTTATGCCTAATCTTGTGCCTAATTTCATCCGAGTGCATTAGGTCTTAAACTCAAACTACAAGGTTAACTGGTATTGCAGGGCATTCTTTCAGGTTTAATGAAACTGCATAATTAAAGTGTCACTAAACCCACATCATAAAAAAACTATCAATTAATGGTGTATTACCTGCTGTTCACACTCACTCGGTCACTATGTGATTAGTTTTCTGTATGCTGTAAAAAAAAGACTGGTTGATCCTGCTGTTCTCTATCTCCCCCTTCTATCCATGTCCCCAATCAGCTAGAGATTTTGCAGAGCGGTGTTGGCAGCTCTGCACATGCTCAGTTTTCAGTGAGTTATCATGTTAAGCATTCCCTCCCTATCACATCTGAGCAGCCCATCTGAATATAGAGTCAGACATGTGGGCGTTTACACAGTGGTAAATGACAGCCCATTCCCTCCCTCCTCCGGCATGCCCACTAACCAGCTAAACACAATGGGGGCGAGATATTACATGTAGATTGATGGAGGCTTCACCTCCATCTTATTCTTAGACACAGGCTGGGGGGGGGGCATGACAGGGGCGTGACTAGCAGAAATCCACCCACATGTTATTGGCCAAAAATGACAATCATTAATGAGACCGTTTTTTCCCATTGCTACATAAAAAAAAGACATCTCATTTGTCAGCTAACAGGCAGCACTTCTATGGTAAGCTGCAGTAACCCAGCAAACTTAGCATAAAGGTGCCTGCAAGCTAATCCAAGATGTGCTTCCAGATAAGTTTACCTCCAGACACAGTGGCTTGGAACTCGGCTCCCTCTGCTCAGCTCGCTGTCACCCCACCCTCTTCCCGGCAGGCGCAATCTCATAGGCCATGCACATCCCCATTCTGCCCACTCAAACATCAATAGCCAGAAGGTTCCACCCCAGGGATGTCCCTTTGTTCCTTCAGGAGAGTGCCTGCAAAGCAGCTGGGGAAACAAGGTAGGGGGAGGTACTGGGGTCGGCGATTCCAGTCTCTGCAGACAGTGGGCAGCAATTACAAATACTGTGGTACAGTGATCTGTGATGTGCTGTCTACGGCTTGCATTTTTGGAGATTTACTAGAATTCTTGACAGTTGGCAGGTATGAGCAGCGCGGGCTCAAGAGGCAGCTGCTTTGGGCCCCACAACAATGACTGGGACCTGGGCAGCTGCCCCTTTTGTCACACATTAAAGACGGCCCTGTATGCAGTACCTAGTATTATCAAAACATTCAGTGGTTCAGGACAGTAAAAAAAACGAAAAAACTGTTTGGACAGCAGAGGGACATATAACAATAACCATTAATGGTAGTTTTCATAATAAATATACCAAATAGCATAATATATCAAATGTAAAAAGCTGAATAATAAAAAAATACTATAAAGTTAAATAAAACAACCTTGTTACTAAAAAATATTAACCATATAGCTACCAGTATTCCCGGTGCAGTGTTTAACTTCATTAGTATTGGTAACTCTACACATCTTGAAAAAGACTATTATAAATAATGACAGAAAATATTGATAAGAGGATTCCTCATCCAGGTCACATGGGCTTCTGTACCAACAGCCAATTCCAAGAGGAATTCCTCTGTAGAATCCTCACTCTTGGGTTAATGACGTTGCCTAGTGAGTCACTTCTAAACTAAACTTAGCAGATGTCTACGACCATGATCAGAGAAATTCTGGGCAAGGGAGAGTCATGTTTGTTTTTATAATAATCTTTACCTTTCTTCTTAGTGTTAGTGTATTAGTGTTGACTTGGAAATGCTTATCAAACATCTGTTCTCTTTTTTTTTTTTTTTAAGACAAACAGGAAAAAGTTGTGAATCTTGTCCTGTACACCGCAGCTTGCAGGACATTTAAAGCAGAACTCCGGGCAATTTTTTTTTCCATGTCCTTGCTGCTGATCTCCTACCTTCACCAACTTTGCCATCCATGTTCTTCTGAGCTCTGTAGTTCCTCTGCAATAGTCTGCTGATCTTGTGAAACCGTTATTGCCTGTTGACATCCTGTTTTTAAGACCGCTCTGTGCCAATCCGGCGAGAGATTACAGTGATCGGTGTTCCCTAGGGTTGCCAACCGTCCAGGATTCACCCGGACAGTACGGGTTTTAGATCCTGTGTCCGAGTTTAAGTCCATCTGAAACCTGGACACATCAGTGGCAGCCCTGCAGCACCAGTCCTCCTATCCCCCTCTTCCCTCCTGTCAGCTTCCAGTGCTTTTAATTATATTGGTGGGGGGGAGGCACTTTAACTGGGATACAGACTGGCCTGGGGGAGATTATACTGGGGGACAGACTGACCTGGGGGGGACTGTACTGGGGGACAAACTGAGCTTGTTTGATTGAACTACGCTCCTTAAGCTTCTCCCATTAATAACACATTTTGGCCACAGCCACTGTTCATCACGAGACGCTACAAGCGTTGCAATACTACTCTTATTGGGGCACTCAAGGGCGTCCCAGGTCTTTTACAATCCCATAGTGTAAACTGCAAAAAATTCTTTCTGTGCGCCACTAAAGTGTTCAGGTTTGGCTTGATGAAAAGGTAGCAACCCTAGTGTTCCCGCATACAATACCTGTCACAGCCAGAGATCCCTGCTGTGTCATCCGGTGATTGGTACTAACTATCCGCTATGCACTGGTAGGTCACTGATGAGCTGCACTGGGGGCCACTGATGAGCTGCACTGGGGGGCCACTGATGAGCTGCACTGGGGGGCCACTGATGAGCTGCACTGGGGGGCCACTGATGAGCTGCACTGGGGGCCACCGATTGCTTTTAGAACAAACTCAAAGCTGCAGCAGGAGCAATATTTCTAATACTGAATTACAGCAGAGTACAGTGTGTATAATATATAGTTATGGGATGTGTCTACAGTTCAGTAATGATTACATAAAGTAAGTAAGGGCAATATGATTATCTCCTGTTGTGGCTGGAGGGGAGAGACATGCTTTGCATTTATAAGGCTGTAACTTATCATACCTGTTGTTATGTATGGCTTTCTGGCTGCAGAATAAGGGGTGTAATTTATGTTGAAGTGGGCTTGTTCACATTTACATGTACAAGCCTAGTGTAAGAGAGAGTGAGTGAGTGAATAACTTGTATAGCGCTACAAATGCAAACTAAATCGCCTCAAGGCACTTTGCATCCAGTGACGTCCTGATCCTTCAGAAGAGGTGGGTCTTACGTTTTTTCCTGAAGGCCCGATGGTTTTCTTCCATACGGATGTCCGTGGGTAGAGCGTTCCATAACCGTGGTCCTTGGACTGCAAATCTTCGTTCTCCCTTTGATTTGTAGCGGGACTTGGGAATGTGGAGGAGGTTTTGGTTGGTTGATCGGAGAATGCGTTTGGGGGTATAGTGTTTTATCTTCTCGCATAAATATTGAGGAGTGTTTCCTTGTGTACACTTGTGGGTGAGGCAGAGGGTCTTGAACGTGACCCAATCCTTTATGGTTAGCCAATGCAGGGTCCTCAGTGAAGGGGTGATAGATTCCCAAGGTTTTTTCCCCGTTACCAGTCTGGCTGCCGTGTTTTGGACGACTTGTAGGCGCGAAATCTGATATTTAGGTAGTCCTATGTAGAGGGAGTTTGCGTAGTCGAGTCGGGAGTTGATGATTGTTCCAACCAACTACTACTGCTATGTCCTCTTCTGGGATGAAGGGGATGAGTCTACACAGCAGGCGGAGAAGATGGTGCGATCCGCTGACTACTGATCCTATCTGTGCATCCATCGACATCTCCAAGTCAAAGATGACTCCGAGACTTTTGACTTTGGTGCTCGGGGTAATGGTCTGTCCAAGAATGGTGGGTGGTGTCCAAGAAGTCTTAGCTTTTGTCTTTCGGTTTGTGTGGAGGAGAAGAAGTTCTGTTTTGGATCCATTGAGTTTGAGGGAACTCTCAGACATCCAATCACACCTCCCACATTCATTAAAATTTGAAAAGCATGATGGGAAATGTGGTCTGATTACAGTGTATAGAGAGGATATGATGCAATCACTGTTCTAAGAGATCCTCCCTGCCAGAAAAGATGATGCATTTTTTGAATCACGGAGCTGACTTCCTGAAAATTCAATCGGACATCTCTCTTAAACTGTAAGAAATTTCACAAATGTAATAACTGTTTAGCGTTTTGTGTGTGTGTGGGAGGAGGTAATCATGGGGGATTTTTTGAAAATCCCGGAGTTCTGCTTTAAAGCAAATGCATAGTGCTTTTTTCCCCCCCTCCTTTATACTGTGTATACACAATGCAGTATGTATTTAAACAGTTTAATAATATTTAAATTTTTTATTTTTTATTTGGTTAAATGTTGCATATTATTGATTCATATTTACCATTTTTAGCCATCAGGTAATCCATGTCTAGTAAGAGCTGGTTGATTTTGTGAAGCTGGCCCAAGATTAGATTAAACTGACTGCAGAGTGGACGATCTCGCTTAGTTAGTTATGGGAAGACTGCAAACGAATATGTAGTTGTTGCTGGCTTTCCTTTAATAGTGTAGTAAATGTATCCTGTAAAAATGTTTATTTGTAAAATATTGGCTTTGTATATATAAATTAAAATTTATATAGACTTTAAGTTTATACATAAAAAAAAAAAAAAAAAAGATTAAAAAACTCCTGTAAAGTAATCCTATATAATAAGCTGGTACAAAATATACCTCCTTAGAACTACGGTAGATGAACATCTCAATATAAAAATGAAAACATGTTCACGCTGGCTGTACACATATTCGTGGCCTCTCGGCGTGTGGGCCCTAACGCTGAGCGGCTGCATATATGCAGCAGGGTTGCCAACTTTCAATAAATTTATGAACAGTTTGTAAAATCTGTACTTTTTGGATCTGTCCTTGAATGTCCATTGCGGACATGTAGGCTGCATGTCCGTAACTGACATTCATGGACAGATGCAACAATTATGGATTTTACAAACTTTTCGTAAATTTACTGAAAGTTGGCAACCCTGATATGCGGCCCTGTATAAAGAAATAAACAGAAAAAGGTATTTAGAAAAAATAAATAAATAATTTTTGCCCATTTACAATAGCATTGCGGATGGGCATAGGAATGCTTGCAGGTTAAAAAAATGCGTGGAACTCCGCTTTAAGGGCAGGGACTGATGTGGATGTATAATAAATATGTAAAGCACTATATATGTACCTGTAATAAAGAAAACTGCTCTTGAGGTATGTAGATATAAACCTCCATACCAATAGAGAGGATATGTCTTCTACAATAACATTTAGGGCCCTTTCAAACGTGCGGACCGTATGTCCGTATTTCATCCATCCATTTTTGGATGAAATACGGACATACATGTATCCCTATGAGATAGCGGGTGTCAGCGGATGAACATCCGTCTCCGCTATGGTCCGATTCTGCAGACGGAAGAAAATCCTATTTTTCCATCCGTCTACAGAGCGGATCGGATGAACATGGACAGACGGTCCATGTTCATCCGATCCCCCCATAGGGGAGAGCGGAGATCTGACAGGGTGGTCCCTGCACAGTGTGCGGGGACCGACCTGTCATCCGCCGGCTCAGCGGGGATCAACGGAGCGATCCCCGCTGAGCAAGCGGATAATAAAGGAACGGATCCTTACGGGATCCGTGAGTGTGAAAGGGCCCTTAGACAGTAAGGGAACGTGTTTTCATCAACCCAGCACGGTTACAGAAAAGTTGGACCTAAACTTTAAGCAAGGATTTCTTTTAAATTTACAAAACCATCCTAATACATTTCTATCCATTTTCTGTTCCACATCATCAACTTTCTGCAGCATGCACACATCTTAACCTCTCTGATTTAATCTGTCAATCAAAAGCAGTATTGGTATATCATATTTCTCATTAGAGCTAATAATGAGACAATGGGATAAACTGATTCTGGGTAAGGCTCCCTAGCATCCTAGGGCAATGAAAATGTGACGCCAACAATAGATTATTCCTGTCTGCGTGTTTAAAATATAAATATGTGCTCAAGCAGCCCTCAGACAACGCCATAATTAATGGTATAGGGATAAAGCTTAATAATTAAATGAATACTAGAATGATAGGAATCAGTTTAATCCAGCATGACCTTTGAATTGTTTTCATTATTGTTCCATTAGAGAAAAAATAAAATCAACAAAACAAGCATATATCTAAAAGTGTGCTTGGCAAATTTAGCTTTAAAGTATAACTAAAGGCAAAACCTATTTTTTTTTTATTTTGTTTTGGATAGAGTGGAGAGGGATTAGAACACCTGTTGGGTTTTTATGATTGCTGTCTGTGCCCCCGTTAGGGAAATTCACCCTCTACATGTGTCCTGTTTACTGTTATCATGGGTGTCCGCTCCATAGGGCAAGGGGGTCAATTGCCCCCCCTGGAGACACACTATATTTATATGGACATGGAGTAAAGCCAAATTATCCTCAAGAGCTATTTCACACTGCCAGCTGGCCACGTTATCGGTAAAGCGCTGCTAGTTTTAGCGGCGCTTTACCATCGTTTTAGTGGCGCTATTCGGCCGCTAGAGGGGGGGGGGTTTAAAAAAAAATAGAAATTGCTAATCAGACAATGGCAGCTTGATCCTTCTATTAAGCTTTTGCATCAGGTTTCTCAAACCTTTGCATGCCTGCACTTTATGTCATAATGACTAAGCCCCTCCCCTTCATGACATTGTCAAAAAGGGACCGAGCATGGATGACCTGAAAATTATGCCCCCCCCCCCCTGAAAAAAGTTCAGCGGACGCCCATGACTGTTATCATCAAGAATGAAAGTGAAAGAAGATACCAAATTTTGGGTTGTCATCAGAGCAGGAATAGAGGGGAAATCATCCATTGGGAACACTAGTACTGGTTTCCCCCTTTGACAACTAGGGATTCCCTCACTTTGGAGGGATTTCCTCCCACGTCCTGTTTTGGCTATGGGACAGGAAGTGAAGGGAAATCTTCCCAATGCGATATAGATGACAAAAACAACCCAACAGGGGTTATAAACTTCCCTTACTCTATCCAAAATGGAAAAAAAAAAGTTTTGCCTTTAGTTCTATTTTAAATAGGAACAAATACATCTGTAACTTCTAGAATATACACCAATCGGCCGTACCTTTATAACCACTCAGCTAATATTGAGTAGGTCCCCCTTTTGCCACCAAAACAGCCTTGAGACCTCTGAAGGTATGCTGTGGTATTTGGAACCAAGCTGTCAGTGGCAGATGCTTTCATTCCTGTAAGTTGGGAGGTGGGGCCTCCATGGATCAGACTTGTTTTTTCAGCAGATCTCACAGATGCTCGATTGGATTGAGATCTGGAGAATTTGGAGGCCAAGTCAAAACCTCAAATTCGTTATTGTGTTCCTCAAACCATCCTTGAACCATTTTTACAGTGTGACAGAGCGTATTATCCTGCTGAAAGAGGCAACTGCCATCAAGAGAATATTGTTTCCATGAAGGGGTGTATTAATCAACAACAATGTTTAGATAGGTGTTACACATAGGTGTGCGCACAGGGTGTGCCAGGTGTGCCCAGGCACACCCTAATCACCCTTTACAGCACAGATTCCCCCTACTTCCCTGGCTCCCTCCTCCCCCCTGCAGTGCTACCATCTTCCCTCCTCTCCAACAAACTGTTGCTGCAAGGATGTTTTAGGATGAGTAGGAGAAGGGGCCAGTAAATATGTAATTGACCATCCCCTTCCCTTTCTGACTGAACACCGTGAGTGATCAGTAGTGTGTGCTTGAGCTTTGGGCTGCACACCCTAATGCAATAGACTGCGCACACCTATGGTGTTACATGTCAAAGTAACAGCCACATGAATGACAGGACCCAAGGTTTCCCAGCAGAATATTGCCCAAAGCATCACACTGCCTCCTCCAGTTTGCTTTCTTCCCATACTGCATTTTAAAACCATCTATTCCCTAGGTAAGCGACACACACGTAACCAGCCATCCACATGATGTAAAAGAAAACATGATTCATCAGACCAGTCCACCTTCTTCTAGTGCTCCATGGTTTGGTTCTGATGTTCATGTGTCCATTGTAGGTGCTTTTGGCTGTGTACACAGGTTAGCATGGTCAGCACGGGCAACCTGCCTGGTCTCAGCTACTCAGGCCCATACATGAGAAACTGCGATGCCCATTTTTTTCTGCTTTCAACACATCAACTTCAGGGACAAGTTTCTTGCCTAGGCAAATTATGTTGTATTTCCCAGGAGTCATGGGGAGAGGAGAGGAGGAGAGGAGAAGGGGTTTCCCAGCTGAGCACACTCTCCAGCATGCATGCCTGAGCTAAGGGCAGATGGATTCCAGGAAGTAAATGCTACATAATTCATTTGCTTTTACTCAAGATGGCCACGACCAGAAATGTTGGGGGGGGGGGGGGGGAGTTTAAAGGGCTTTCTCAACAATACAAAGCATAGAGACATGGATGGGGAAGTTTGCTTTGAATATACTGTAAAAATGAATTAAATTGTGTTTTGTGGTGCTCAGATGCAGTGAAGATCCGCTTTAACCTGTCAGTGGTCATAAAGTTATGGGTGCGTAGTGTCCATATTCTTCAGTAAGCACTTATTGCAAAAAATACCTTATGGTGGTTGCTGATTTCTGTTTTAAGTGTATACAGTTCTGTGGACCTGTTTGTATTGATTAGAGTTTTGCCAGGATAGGCAAGGCCTAGGAACCTCGGTATACATAGGTGGAAGTTCTGTCCAGTCTCCATAGTGGCAACAGAGAATCACTTTGTTTACAAATTTGTGTATGTTATCAGATGAGCCAATTTATTTGCCCTGATTTTCAACATAAAACATATAAAAAATATTCAAGCAAAAAAAATAAAGCAAGTAAGATATTATAAAAGATAGTAATCCTAAAACTGAACTTTGGTGAAACAGCCAAATACACATTAAAAATACATATATATGTACTGTCCTATCTGTCAATGAATGTGTAATTCTGTCCAGCCACTTTTGTGGTTCGTACACCTCTGCAAGACAGCACAGCCAGGACCATGACAACATTTTCTCTGTTACAGTGGCATTACATTGTGTTTTTTTCTATCTGTATAAATTTCAGGTTTAGAAGCAGGACAAACACTTTTTCCTGGCTGCTGTTTTGAATAGGACATAATGATATTCATATCAGATGATAGGATCATCTTTAAAAACTGTTACAACTGATCTTTTTTCTTTAAAGCGGAGTTCCACCCAAATTTGGAACTTCTGCTTAAACCACTCCTCGCCCCCTTACATGCCACATTTTTTTGGGGGGGGGAATGGGGGCTTCAGTAGGAGTGGGACTTCCTGTCCCACTTCCTCCTTCCGCCCAGGGACCGCCTAGGTGACTCGTCATATCGCCTAAGGCAGCCCCTCCCTGTAGGCGATCACCTGGGACACGTGACAGGTCCCAGGCGATCGCCTGTCCACTCAGGGAGCGCTGTGCCATTCAGGCATGCGCAGTGAGTGCCCGGCCGTGAAGCCGAAAGCTGTCACGGCTGGGTGCCCACACTATGAATGGAGGCGGAGAAGGGGGGGGAGAGGGGCGGAGCGAAGCTCCGGGCGTCGCGTTGCTGGACAGTGGAACCTTTAAGTGTCTGTTTATTAAAAGCTAGCAGCTACACTTTTTGTAGCTGCTGACTTTTAATAAACATAAAAAAAGGCTGGAACTCCCCTTTAACATGGTCAGGCCATTTCTCATTCAGTCACATAAACAAATAACATGGTGAACTCACAGGTGACTTTCAACAGAGGGCGCCATTATCAATCCATTGAAAGTTCATAAATGTCACCAGTACATCTTATAATGTTCATAATCTTTATTTGTAACAAAGAAACATGCAATGTTCCGGGGCCATACATCAGCCCTTTCCTCAAGCAACAATGACATCATAATAAAAACATTTAGCCCATGTGACTGACCTAGGCTTTGGGTAGATTAGAACACTCATTACCCTAAAGTGGAACTAAAGTCCACAATACTTACCTCTACTTTAGCGGTCCAATGTCCCTCGTTGGTACCGACATCTTCTACCTGGCTTCTCTCGAGTGCTGGGATGCGGCCATCTTCATTGGCCAAAGCAGGATGACATCACTCCTGCAGATACGCAGGGATTCAGTCATACCGGCACACAGAATCTGTAAGCTGTATGTGCAGCTCGGTGAACATTCTAAAGAAGACAGGAAGCAGGCAGAATAATTTATTGCATGTCTCTTCTGCAATAAAGAGCCTGCCTGCTCACAGAGAAATATGGGGCTGTTATTGCTGCTTTCCTCCTCAAAATACTTGTCGCCTGGCTTCATTACTTATCAGAGTCATTGATCCAGAGGAAAGTATTAAAACTACAGATAAAATGAAGTAAAGAAAGTCTCTAGAGCTCTTAAGAAATTACAAAATAAAAGATTAAAGCCTCGTACACACGAACGAGTTTCTCGGCAAAAACCAGCAAGAAACTTGCTGGCAGAGTTTTTTTGCCGAGAAATTTGTTCGTGTGTATGGTTTCTCGTCAAGAAAAGCGACAAGTATCTCGACGAGAAAATAGAGATCCTGCTCTCTATTTTCTTGTTGAGATTCTCGTCGGCATGTTTCTCGACGAGAAAAGTGAGTGTGTGTACACTTACCTGTCCTCCCGGAAGCCCGTGCATGTTCGAAATGAATTAGACGCATGCGCGGTAGCTTCCTAGGCATACGTAGGGTATACCAAGATGGCGGCGACGGCATCGAATGTGACGAGCGCATGCTCGTCGTAGTCGATGGCGTCACCGCGTACGCTCCATTCAAAGAACCGCGGGTTCTTTGAATCGAGCGTGTGTACACTCGGCCGGGACAAGTTTCTTGTCCAAGAATCTCGTCGAAAAAAACGACATGTTTTTTTCGACGAGAATCTCGGCCGTGTGTACGAGGCCTAAGTATTGCTTCTGAGCTAATGACAAAAAGTTTTCAGGGACAATTAAAGCAGAGGTTTAGGTGTGTATATTTGTGCATGGTTACATTCAGGGTTGCCAACCATCAGTAAATTTATGGATAGTTTGTATAAATCAGTTATCAGTAAATTTCAGGGGCTGATAATTTAACATGCTATGTTGATTTTTTTAAAGGAGTTGTAACCAAGAAGGTTTTTTTTTTTTTTTTATCTTAATGCATTCTATGCATTAACACAGAAGCTTTTTTATATTTATTACTGTTTATGCAGTCTGACTGCATCACAGTTATAAAAAGGGGAGGTTCAATTGGGCTTTAAGGATTGTGTTAGGATGGCTTTGTTTATATCATGGAACAAAGACTGAGCTTGCAATATAATTGCCAAAATATAGTCACATTGTTATCTGTTAACTTACAAGTCTAATTAACTTGGTTTCAGACACCTTATTTGAAAAGAAATGAAGCGTGTGTTGGTGTGGGAAGGGTTCTGAAAAGAATAAAAAGTTATGTAACAATAACATGGCCATACATGGTAAGGGAAATGAACATAAAAACTACTCCCTTTACTTGTCAGACTTGTTGTTCTGTGTTTAAATGGCATCAAAATCCAACATGAAATCATAACATGAAATTATATAGTATTACATATAATTAAACAGTTGGATCTGTAAATCGTTAACTCAATTAACCTCTGCATATGCCATTTATGTCCCATGCAATGATTATTGATGGTTTATTTTAATGTGTAGTACTATGTGAGGCAGGGGCGGATCCAGGAAGGGGGGGGCAATTGACCCCTCCGAGAATGCAGGTGAGAGCAGGCAGCTCCGCGGGTCACAGCGCGAGCGGCTCCGCAATTCTGCCGGTGGGCGGCTCCGCGATTCCGCGAGCTGGCGGCTCTGCAATTCCGCGGGCGTGCGGCTCCGCGGGCGAGATAGCGGACGCTCGGTTGGTGAGTGTGCGGGTGAGAGAGGGAGGAGGGTAGCTGGGCGGCTCAGTGTGTGAGCGCTGCTGGCCAATCAGGGAGCCGGCAGACATGGGAGCAGAGAGATGACATCATCTCCCGGCGCCCGCCCTGCATCCTTGCAGTTCCGCCCTCACTGTGCAGGCAGCCGTAAGCAGCAGAGAGATTATATCATCTCTCTGCTGCCTGACTTTGGGACAGAGCACCTTAGCAGGAAAGTGACACAGCAGGTGACAATCTGCAACGTGTGGCAAGTGATGTGGCAAGTGACAATCCGCATCTGGTGGCAGGTGACGTGGCAAGTGACAATCGGTATCTGGTGGCAGGTGAAGTGGCAAGTGACAATCCGCAACGTGTGGCAGGTGACGTGGCAAGTGAGAATCCGCATCTGGTGGCAGGCGACGTGGCAAGTGACAATCTGCAACGTGTGGCAAGTGACAATCCGCAACGTGTGGTGGGCGACGTGGCAAGTGACAATCCATGACATGGCAAGTGACAATCCGCAATGTGTGGCAAGTGACAATCCGCATTTGATGGCAGGCGACGTGGCAAGTGACAAGCCGCATTTGATGGCAGGCGACGTGGCAAGTGACACACTCGGGGCTCCCATTGATTCTGCATTATGGTGATTTGAACTATTTATTTTTATATTACAATGTAATAATACAAATAATGCGCTTTAATCATCCTGAGACCATAAAAACCATGGTGCCGTGATGATTGAAGCGCCAATACCAGCAATTTCCCTGATAAATTGCCCCAAAAAAAACATATTTTCTGGCAGTGCCCCTCCCGAGACTAGACTCTGGATTCGCCCCTGGTGTGAGGGCCATAAATAAATAAAGTCGGTCAACTACTTCAGAAATATATAGATACATATCTGTCTGTATGAAGTTTAACTAAATGTGTCAAAACGTATCTAACCCAAAAACAAAATTGTAATTGCAGTAGAGGACGTGGCTTTGTTGGGGTTTTTTTTGTTTTTTTTCTTCAGACCTCTTATCACATGGAAATCCTGCAAATTACACATTTCCTATTCCTGGGAGGCTACGCTCATACCTCCACTGTATCAATGGAGAATGCCCTAATAGCCACCCAGTCAGGACTATAAATACAGTATATTTGTTTGCTTTTATGGTGGGGCGACTAGTTGCTTACGGAACGCAATCCTATTTGCCCATCACTATGATGGGCTGCCTCACAAAACCATGGGCCATAGACCATCATAGTGATGGGCAAATAGGATTGCATTCTGTAAGCAACTAGTCGCCCCACCATGAAGGCAAACAAAGGCAGACATACTGTATACAGTGGGGAGAACAAGTATTTGATACACTGCCGATTTTGCAGGTTTTCCTACTTACAAAGCATGTAGAGGTCTGTAATTTTTATCATAGGTACTCTTCAACTGTGAGAGACGAAATCTAAAACAAAAATCCAGAAAATCACATTGAATGATTTTTAAGTAATTAATTTGCATTTTATTGCATGATATAAGTATTTGATCACCTACCAACCAGTAGGAATTCCGGCTCTCACAGACCTGTTATTTTTTCTGTAAGAAGCCCTCCTGTTCTCCACTCATTACCTGTATTAACTGCACCTATTTGAACTTGTTACCTGTATAAAAGACACCTGTCCACACACTCAATCAAACAGACTCCAACCTCTCCACAATGGCCACGATCAGAGAGCTGTGTAAGGACATCAGGGATACATCTGTAGACCTGCACAAGGCTGGGATGGCTTACAGGACAATAGGCTAGCAGCTTGGTGAGAAGGCAACAACTGTTGGCACAATTATTAAAAAATGGAAGTTCAAGATGACGGTCAATCTCCCTCGGTCTGGGGCTACATGCAAGATATCCACTCATGGGGCATCAATGATCATGAGGAAGGTGAGGGATCAGCCCAGAACTACACGGCAGGACCTGGTCAATGACCTGAAGAGAGCTGGGACCACAGCCTCAAAGAAAACCATTAGTAAAACACTACGCCGTCATGAATTAAAATCCTGCAGCGCATGCAAGGTCCCCCTGCTCAAGCCAGCGCATGTCCAGGCCCGTCTGAAGTTTGCCAATGACCATCTGGATGATCCAGAGGAGGAATGGGAGACGGTCATGTGGTCTGATGAGACAAAAATAGACCTTTTTGTCTAAACTCCACTCACCGTGTTTGGAGGAAGAAGAAGGATGAGTACAACCCAAAGAACACCATCCCAACCGTGAAGCATGGAGGTGGACACATCATTCTTTGGGGATGCTTTTTTTTCACTGTATATAGTCCTGGCTGGGTGGCTATTATGGCATTTCCAAAGATACAGTGGAGGTATGCGCGTAGCCACCCAGGAATAGAAAATGTTTAATTTGCAGGATTTCCAGATGAAAAGAAGTCTGAAGAAAAAACGAACAAAGCTACGTCACCTAAGCACTAGTAAGCCAATGGTTCCCGCTGCTGTGTCTCAGCAAATGAAGATGGAGAGACCTGGGAGAGGATGCATGCACATCGCTGGATAAAGACAGGGCTCGGGTAAGCATTAGGGGAGTCAAGTTGCACACAGAAGTTTTTTTTTACCTTAATGCATAGAATGAATGAATGTAGAAAACCTTCAACCTTTACAACTACTTTAGTGTTTGTTTTTGGCTGAATTCATGTTATCCCACACATTAGAATCGGAACTAGATCCTTCACAGTCCCAGTGCAATAAACCATGAAGGGCCCCCTGACCCTGTCCTGGATCCCTTTCCATCAATCCTGGGGCCCTTTAATATGGTCCCACAGCTGGACCTTTTCACATGTTCTGCATAGGGCTGCCACCTTTTCTTAAAGCCAAACCGGAACACTTTTGCGGCAAACAGTAAAAAAAAAATTGTAGTATACACTATGCATGTATTTTGTGATTAAATTATATTTTTTGAAATGTACATGTACAGGGGTCAGTGTCACCCCCTTCATAATACAGGAGCCTCCCATTAGGTCAGAGTCCCCCTTATATCAGTTCCCCCTTAGAGACTCGATCAGAGCCCCTTTATATCAGAGACCCCCGTTAGATCAGAATCTCCTTGACTCCCCTTAGAGATGCAAAAAAACATAAAATTAAAAAAATGCAGTGCAACCTACCCCTATAATTATGCTAATTCATACACTATATAACTAAAAGTATTGGGACACCTGCTTTTTCACGCACATGAGATTTAATGGCATCCCAGTCTTAGTCCGTAATAAAATAATAAAAGGCGTCAAGCATACCAAGACATTTTGGACAATTTCATGCTCCCAACTTTGTAGGAACAGTTTGGGGGTGGCCCCTTCCTGTTCCAACATGACCGCGCACCAGTGCACAAAGCAAGGTCCATAAAGACATGAATGAGCGAGTTTGGGGTGGAGGAACTTGACTGACCTGCACAGAGTCTTGACCTCAACCCGATAGAACACCTTTGGGATGAATTAGCGCGGAAACTGCGAGCCAGGATTTCTCGTCCAACATCAGTGCCTGACCTCACAAATGCGCCTCTGGAAGAATGATCAAACATTCCCATAGACACACTCCTAAACCTTGTGGACAGCCTTCCCAGAATAGTTGAAGCTGTTATAGCTGCAAAGGTGGGCCAACTTTGGTAATGACTAAGCGCTGATCTTTGCGCGAAACGCGTCTACCTTTTTGTCCCCTGCTCCATCAACCACTTGTCACATGAAGCTTCAATAAAAGCATTTTTGGAAGTGCAGCCGTCCGGAATTATTTCTTCACGTTACACAGCATGCGAGCTGGGCTAGCACCTGACTAGTAGTTTGTGTGGGGATTAACCAGAGACTCACTCACCTGGAGCAGCTTTTCTTGTTGCATGGGCCAACTCAATATTGAACCGTACAGACTAAGACACCATTAAAGTTCATGCGCGTGTAAAGACAGGTGTCCCAATACTTTTGGTAATCTAGTTTATGTGAAAAAATAACTGTGAATGATGGTGGAAACCCCTAAGGGTAATGCAAGTATTAATACACTCCAATTTTATTCAATAGTGGTGGAATCCTCCAATCCATTCCAAAATGTGTTATGCTAACTAACTCAAAAGGACTTTATAAGGTCTTTATGGAGTGTATTAATACTTGCATTACCCTTGGGGGTTTCCACCATCATTCACTTTTTCACATATAATTTAATATAATTAGGGGGGGGGGGTTGCACTGCATTTTGTAATATGTGGGGAAACATATCAGTGCTAGCAGCCCAACATTAAGTTTATTTACTGAATGTTAAAAAAAAAAAAAAATTAATATATCAATGTCCCCTTATATCAGAGACCCCCACTTAGAGACCAACCGTTGGTCTTTTTAAGAGGGGCGCTGATATAAGGGGACGCTGATCTAATGAAGGGGGGTGCCAATATAAAGGGACACTGATCTAATGAGGGTCTGTAAGGTGAGGTGCTGATATAAGGTGACTCTGATATAATGAGACTCTGATCTAATGGGGTAGGGGCCTGTAAAGGGAAGTGCTGACTGCTGATCTAATGGTTGGTCACCAACCATTAGATCAGCAGTCAGAACCCCCCCCCAGAGACCCCCATTAGCTCACAGTCCCCTTATATCAGTGCCCCCCATCCTTAAAGACCTCAATTAAATCAGAGGAACCCCCCCTTATATCATTCCCCCCTGTCCTCTTTAAGATAGATTACCTTACCAAGTCTCTGAACTTACTCTGGGGCCACTGCAAGTCAGGAGGTGTGGGAGGCTGGCAGCCGGAGTTGGGGGTGGAGCGGCTGTGGCTCTAGAGCTTTTTTTCTTCTCTCCAGTGTGTGCAGTGTCATCGGTTGTTAGGACACTGGCAGTCCCAGCAACCAATGACTGCACAGCAAACAAGATCGTGAAGGCAAGGAAGAATGGGGGGTTGGCACCCAGAGGGGAGAAGGCACAGGCACGCAGGAAGGCAGCCATTGCCAGCAGGAGTGGAGTTCAGTGCTGGAATTTGGTCCTGCCATCTTGGGCCCCCTCACAGTGGCAGAACTCCAGGGCCCAGTCACAAGTGTGACCTTTGCAACACTGGTAGTTCCACCACTGCCGCACATTAATGTGTATTGTGGTAAGGCAGCTCAAGAATATGAATTCGCTAACCCACTGTTATTTTTTATGTGGATTACCACAACTCTGCAATGTAGGTGTGTTGGAATGTCATTGCACAACACTGTAAGCCCTGATTTAGTATTTACTGCCTGAAATCCTTAAAGAAGAGCTACATACACCAATAATTATTTTCATATAGAGCTTTTTGCTGGAAGAGACTTTACATGTTTCTTTTGCCAGAAAACTGCTTCCACTTGCTCTTGCAGTGCATGTACAGTGCCGTGTATGCTGCTGGCCCATCCCCAGCTTATTCCTGGCATCTGCAAAATGCCAAGGTGGAGGCCATATGCTTGGAATGATGTAACTCCTGGAGTTACATCATCAGTGGTTGTGTAATGACCAAATACAAGGGACACAAATTAGGAAGAACCAAGAAGTGGCAGAGAATATGGTAGCAATGGCTAACAGATAGATGAGGGGACAGCTCTAAATTCTAAGCACTTGGGGAAGGCTAATAGAGAGTTGAGCTTTTGCATACTTGCAAGTTATGCAAAAGTGCAGCAGACCTACAGTTACTAGCCTCATACAATGTATGCATCTACATTAGAATTTCAAAGAGCTGTCAGTGGACATTTTATATGTCCTGTTTATAAATCACTTTCCGGTTCACACAGGGGCGGCACGACTTTGGGGACGACTCGGCGACGCGATCTCAAGACGACTTAAGAGGCCCGGTTCAGGCGATTTGCATAATGACTTCTGTATAGAAGTCAATGCAAGTCGTCCCGAGTCGCCCCCCAAAAGTAGTACAGGAACCTTTTTCGAAGTCGGAGCGACCTGAGTCGCTCCTATTAGAACGGTTCCATTCAACAGAGTGGGACGCGACTCGTCAGGCGACCGAGTCGCCTGACGAGTCGCCCCTATGTGAACCGGGCCTAACAAACATGAGCCACTTGTTTTGCCAAACATTGTAAAATTATTAGTATTTCTACATGTTTTCTTCCTGCCTATGATGTTGACAGCCTATGTTACCTTAAAGTCTTTGCCACTGTATACAGCCTGAAATGAATCCAGCAGGAAAAAAGGGACATCTTAAAGCATAAGGTCACCTTTACAAAAAATAAAATAATACATGCACATTTGTTTTCAGGTAAAAAAAATAAGTGCATTTATTATGCACATTTATTTGCAGGCAGTTACTGAATGACAGATAGCTAGCTCACTGCCCATCAGTGCCCTTGTAGTTCATTAAGAACTACAAACCATCACTCACAAAGGCTGACAGTACTTGTAGTTCATCGATTCACAGGGATCTGTGAATAAATGGCGTGGCTGTGTGGGTGGAGCCCTTTGAATTGTGACAGAGGGTGTGGGGAGAAGCTCCCTGGCCCGCTGTCACAAGGAGGGGGATCGGGAGGAGAGGGGACAGATACTGAACATGTTACACCCTAAATATTGGTATAACATGTAAAATGTTCAGAAAGGTAAACTTCTTTAATTACATTTTTTAAGCTGGCCATACACTATGCATAACTCACTATGTAATTGGCCCTGCTGGTCCCCTCTTATCAGATATCCTTTGACTGAAAAATCAAAGGTGGTGAACAGAAAATCCAATTAGATGGAACCACAGTCCAGATACTCTGACAGCCGCCTGCGGCAGTTGTCGTAGTCACAGTTTGTTAATCCATTTGTGCAGTATAACATGATCGAGGACTCCGCAGGCTAAACAAAAAATCGTAGTTTATAAGTAGCCTTTGCCTCTAATTTGGTCATAGCTTAATTAAGGTTCCATATAAAACAAAACAGAGGTTTGTACCCCTATTTTATATATAGGCATCAATCCCATTCATTACAATCTGGGAGGGTTAAAGTGTATGTTCAATAAATATATATATAAAAAAAATGGATTTTTGTGTAGGGGGGTGGATTATTTCACTTCAGTTATTGAGAGAGAAGTACCTTCTCCCAGACACAGAAGTATACCACTACACACAGTTACACAACATCAAGGTGATATTTTTAGTCAGGCTGCCTTTGAATCTTTATTCAGAACATGTGATAAATAATCTGTTTTCATATCAGAAATTTATTTTTCCATGTTAATGCCACAACCCTCTTAGGCCACGGTTCCCTGCATGGGGTCCAGTGCGTTCCTGTTCACCGGTTCGGGTGCAAATCAGGTCCGAATTTTCACCTGAACCGGACTCAAACAAGCACAAGACCCTTTTGGAATGTGGACTGCGGCTGCCGTGGACATGTGTGAACTGGCTCCATTGAGAGCCAGTCACACTCGCATGTCATGCGAATTGGATGCGGGGAAATCCGTATCCAATTCGCACATATGTGAACCCGGCCTAAACAACATTTGTTAAAGTGGGAACATAACCCGAATGTGGGATTGGATCTTGAGGCTTGGCATAAACTAGCAGGGCATGCTTCTAGATCATATATTACCACCTCTTTAATAGAAGCCAATTATATATATTTTACTTAGATGGTACAAGGTCCAAACGAGATTGGTCTCTTGCATCCTGGAAGCCTCACTATGCTGCTTTAGAGGTTGCGTCCAGGCAGGCTCTTTCCTCCATATTTGGTGGGAGTGCCCAAAAGTTCACAGACTCTGGGATCTGCATCTACAATTTCCTATATTCCCTGACAGAAACAAATCGTAAAAAACAAACACAACGAGCCCTATTGGAACGACTCACTCTTGAGGCTTCATGGCATGTAGGAGCCTTTTGTGTCCTTAGGTCGTATTGCGATAGCTATGTCGTGGAAATCTCCAAAATTATCATTTGATATGCTTACGTCCAAACTCTCGACCATCCTCAATAATAAAATGCCCCAGTTTGAAAAGATATGGGAACCCTGGATCACCTATCTTTCAGGGAACACCTAGGGTTCGAAAGTGTTCCTGGAACCTTGGTAATGAGCGTTTCCATTGCAGACTACTCTACATACTCTCTTTCTTTCAATTCCTATTCTTCTTGAATGTGATGTTTTTTTACCCTCGGACTAGCTATTTGGGAAATCATCTGATGAGTCAAGGAAATATTACTATCAAGGGGCTGTAGAAGCAGCATTCCTTTATATGTAATTTACTATTTTGAACATTACTGTTGGCCGATTATGCTTGATAATGGCTTTTTCAACCCTTTATAATTGTTTTGTATATACAGTATCATTTAAATTTTACCAATAAAAATTGGAAGCGAGAAACATATTAAAAAAAAAAAAAAAAAAGAATATACAGTACATCTCTGCAATACATTCCTTTAAAATCCCTTTAATTACTTTAAAAAAGTACAGAGCAATACCTGTTGATCTGCCAGAAATGCACTCAGCTACAAAGTCCTGTTGTGGACTAAAAAAAACAGGACTTTTGTGGACTAAGTGGTATCAGCCCTGCCCAGTTTTCTCTTGCCAAACTACACAGAGCCATCTACTCTATTTTCACAACATAAAACCTAATCATTCTGTAGTCCCAAATTAAGGACTGAGTGGGCTTAATACATATCTTGGCATAACACAGGAAGGGAGAAATGGACGCAGGACAGCTCAACGGGTATTTTTCTGCACATATCAATATAACAGAATCCTTTCAATCACACAGACCAAAAGGGAGCAAATAGGAGAAGTTTCTTGTTAGTTTACATACACTTTAAAGTGATTGTAAAGTCCCATTTTTTTTCAATAAAAATAACAAACATGTTATTACTTACCTGCTCCGTGCAGTTTGTTTTGCACAGAGCAGCCCAGATCCTCCTCTTCTTGGGTCCCTCTTTGGCTCTCCTGGCCTCTCCCTCCATTGAGTGCCCCCACAGCAAGCAGCTTGCTATTGGGACACCTGAGCCGAGCTGCAGCTTCGTGTATCCATTCAGACCCGGAGCTGCGGTTGAGCCCCACCTCCTCTCTCTCATTGGCTAACTGACTTTGATTGACAGCAGAGGGAGCCATTGGCACCACTGCTGTGTCTCAGCCAATGAGGAGGGGAGTCCCGGACAGCTAAGGCAGTCATGGACATCGCTGGATAGAGATGGGGCTCAAGCAAGTATTAAGGGGGGCTGCTGCACACAGAAGGTTTTTTACCTAATGCATAGAATGCATTAAGATAAAAATCATTCTACCTTTACAATCACTTTAAGCAAGGATTTGTGTACAAGCATAAAGTCCTTTAATTTGGGTAAATAAAAGTAATTATAACAAATAAAAATACAAAGGGAAAATAAAAAATGTTTTACTCTTTTGTGTGCATTTTATACATGTATTTTGCTGTCCTGTCCGATTGCTGATCGAATACTTTAGAGCAACGAAGAAGGTGTACCCCGTTATGCAGGACAGACGACTAAAGTTGAGGGTGCCCCTTCCTAGACGCAAAGGGTTTAAAGAGTTTCCAAATGTATCATCTGTGGACAAAAACCCTAAATCATTAGGAAACAGAAGGTATTACCCTCTTCCAAACCAAATACAGACTTTATTTTTGCACCTCAGAAATCAATCAACAAAGTTTTTACCTATGAATACTAATTATCCGCGCAAATTGGAGTGCGTAAGCTGCTGCCCCGCCCCCCCCCCCTTTGTGTTGATCTGTACTAGACAAATCAATTGAGTAATATTGGTAGTGGTGGGTGGATTGGCGCTGCTTGTCCGCTGTAGTATATTTGTTGGTTCAAAGGCCTATCCTCAGTGGTATGACCCTTATTCAGGGTTGTATCTCCTTAGTACAGATAACTGAGATTGGTATTTGTACTTATTATTGTGAGCAGATGTGTAAAATCTGATAGTAACCCTCCATCGACAGGAAACTAGTTGCTATGCGTTTCACCCAACAGTGTAATATTACAAGTGTGGATAACAGCTAGGTTCCTATCTGGTGAGAATTACCAGTAATTTCAGTCATCAAAAAATTGTGAAAATGTAATAAATAAAATGAAAGTGGTATCCTACTAAGCGATCTCTACTATAATTAACGTGATGGCCTCATGCATACGCTGTCTGTGTATATAGACCTTATATGTATCTCAACATTAAATTGCTTATGCCAACAATGGAGTTATGTGTCACTGCTCCAGGTGGGAGCTGCCTCATAACTTTCCAAGTAGCAAACAATCCTTTTCAAGTGGCAAACAAATTGACAGTGGTAATTGTTCCCTGCAGTGAATAAACCCCAGTGGGGGGTGTTCTAAAATTAATGCAAAATTAGATAAACCAAACTTATATAATGTTCATTATGCCTGAAGGCAATAAATGGTGATATTTGTGAAAAGACTGTTTTCAAAGACACAGTCTGATGTGACAATTCAAGTGACTCCGTGACTTCTGTGATGCCTGTTTGTCCTCAGGCAGACATATGTTGTGACATTGGTGCTCCCCTCTCCTTTAGGACCCCACTCACCAGATTGAAGCTCCCCTGCAGGGGTATAAGGCACGTCTGGTAATGTCCTCTATGCGATCTGTGCACTCCTCTTTGTAGCTGTGCTGTTCCTCAGGGATGTCCGGTCTTTCGCTACGCCCCACTTCCTCCCAACTTGGGGAAAGTCTGTGTAGTTCCTCAGGAAAAAAACCAGGAAGGCGCTCTCATAGCGTATTCGTTTTATTTAAAAATTGTAAAAAAGGTAAAAACAAAACAAAACTATCCCTGCTCCTGTAGTTTGCAAAGCTCAGGGCAGTGGTGGACGTTACAAACAAGTCAGAACCTTCACGGCTAAGTCACGCTGGCGGGTAGGCTTTCCACAGCCTGGGCGTGCGTTCCACTACGCTAGCCCCGCAAAACCGACGCATCACGTCCAGTTTTGCGGGGCTAGCGTAGTGGAACGCACGCCCAGGCTGTGGAAAGCCTACCCGCCAGCGTGACTTAGCCGTGAAGGTTCTGACTTGTTTGTAACGTCCACCACTGCCCTGAGCTTTGCAAACTACAGGAGCAGGGATAGTTTTGTTTTTACCTTTTTTACAATTTTTAAATAAAACGAATACGCTATGAGAGCGCCATCCTGGTTTTTTTCCTGAGGAACTACACGGACTTTGCCCAAGTTGGGAGGAAGTGGGGAGTAGCGAAAGACCGGACATCCCTGAGGAACAGCACAGCTACAAAGAGGAGTGCACAGATCGCATAGAGGACATCACCAGACGTGCCTTATACCCCTGCAGGGGAGCTTCAATCTGGTGAGTGGGGTCCTAAAGGAGAGGGGAGCACTAATGTCACAACATATGTCTGCCTGAGGACAAACAGGCATCACAGAAGTCACGGAGTCACTTGAACTGTCACATCAGACTGTGTCTTTGAAAACAGTCTTTTCACAAATATCACCATTTATTGCCTTCAGGCATAATGAACATTATAAAAGTTTTTACCTAAACTACTTTTAACTATTTTTGAAAGATACTGCTTAGTTAGACTTTAGTTATTTTGGGTTACTTATCTCTCCACCTCTATCCCTTTTATTTTTAAATATGTAGTTTATATATTTGTGCCTATTCCAAGATTGCTTGTACACAAGTCAGTATTGTTTTCTGTCCCATCTTAATGCATGTGTTGAAGATGTACAAAAAGGTGAACAAAGGAACACAATGGAAAATGATATCAAGACTACATGGGGAAAAGAAAAAACAGCGGAAGACTTTTCTTCTTTGTTTTATCTTTCAATTGAATGCATATAGTATTAGTGGCATATAGGTGGAAGATGGACAAAAAGATCAACAAGGGAACACAATGGAAATGATATCCAGATTACAGGAAACAGAAAAGGCTTTTCTACATGATTTTGTTTCTTAGGCCCCCTTGGTGGCATGGCCACATATTTTGTAGCTGTGTATATAGGATAAAGGGTCTAAATATTTGGAATCCGGAAGAATCCCCTCCCCCCTTGTGGAGGTAAGATAATGAGAACTTCCTATCCAAAATTGACATAGGCACCATCTCCCACCCCAGTGCCAGATGTATTGGACTGACAGTCATTGTATTGGAAGAATGGAGATGGTGGATATGTCTACACTAACATAGAGCACATGGCTTGTAAAGCCTCATCGTACACACAATTGGATATTCTATGGATTCTAATCCAATGGTTTTGCCCATCGGAAATCCGATGAAGCTGACTTCCATCAGTCTTGCCTACACACCATCAGTCAATAAACCGACCGTTCCAAACGCGGTGACGTAAAACACTCAGATGAGCCGAGAAAAATGAAGTTCAATGCTTCTGAGCATGCGTCTACTTGATTCTGAGCATGCGTGGGTTTTTTATCCGATGGACTTGCCCATAGACGATCGGAATTTGCTATCGGTTTTTTATCCATCAGAAAAATTGAAAACATGTTCTATTTTTTGACACCGATGGAAAAAAGACCAATGGGTCCCATACACGATCGGTTTGTCCGATGAAAAAAGTCCATCGGACTGTTTTCATCAGTAAAACCGATCGTGTGTACAGGGCTTTACAAAATACGCACACACTGCTTATTCTGTCAGCAATGTTTGGGCCATGCTTTCCCAAAGGAACTATTTCCATTACAGAGTGATGCCACTGCTGTGTGCGCTATAATGGGCTGTACTAGCATTAAAGCGCTGGTTAACCCCCCCAAAAAACTAAAAAAAAATGATTCTGTTCCTTTAAAGCATGTTATACAGCACAGTGCTTGTGCTGTGTAATTTGGCACTCTGTAACACCTGTAATACCTGGCTGATCCTGTCTGGCTATCCCCTTCCCTCTGCAAACAGACCACGATAATCATGGCTGCTGAGCCCCTGACACTGTGCTCCGTTTGCGTGTCTGTGTTCTTCTGTGTCTGTCTGTTTCTCCTCTGCCCCCCCCGCCTCCTGCTGCTCTCATATTTCATTAAAAAAAACCTCCCATCTGTGCTCTAATAAAACTAGTAAATGTCCCTGTGCCTGTGTTAGGTAAAAAAAATATGCTTATGTGTATGTATAACAGCATGGCTCCCAGCAGCACTCAGCTGACTCGGCTTTCACACTCTCCTCTCCGGCTGACATCAGCGGGAGCACTCCGCCCCGTCCACTGGAGCTGTAAGTCAGAAAGAGAGGAGACCCGAAGAGGCAGCTGAGCGATGGGAGCTGCGCTGTTATACCATGTGTGACGGGAGTCACTTTGGGTCGGGGGTTTGTGCGGCTCAGCTTGCCCCGAAGAGTTCTGGAGGCTCCTGGAGGGTCCAGCTTCCCCGACGCCTCTTATGTGTAGATCACCCTATGTCTCTAATAGGGGCACAGGGTGAATGAGAATCCCAGTCTGATCTGTGCTAGTCAGATTCAATGCTGTATACGTTGTACATATTGTGTGTCATGCTGTTGGACTATTTGCTGTGATGGTGGTTTTAGGGTGGGACTGTATTCTATTGTCTATTGTGTCTGATGCCTCAACTATTATTATGGGATGTGTAGTGTCTTGCTGTGAGGAAAGAGGGAGGGGGGATTTCTCCAACCCCCCCCTGCTGATAAGACTGTTTACTCAGAAGTTGGAACACACCTGACCTGTATAACAATGGTCATTGGACAGTTTAACCCGCCCTGTTCCCCAAGGGTGGGGGGAGGGTTTTGGAGCGAGATATCTGTGAACATGTGCTTGAAATAAATTCATTCCTGTTTAACCCTCAACACGGAGCTTTGTCTTGTCTCTGGGTGAGGATTATTTGTATGGGATCTTATTCGGCTGGTTGGAGTGTCTGGTAGCTGACTTGGTGTTCGGGAATGGAATATCCTAAACGGCTTTAATCCCTTTCATACTTGGGGTGCTGTTACACCGTGTTTCCCCGAAAATAAGCCCAGGTCTTATAATAATTTTGGCAACAAAAGACCCAGTAGGGCTTATTTTCGGGGTAGGTCTTAACATATTCTCTCTCTCCCTGCCTGTCAGGAATCTCCAGTTTGAACAAACTTAAAATGCCCAAATCCTTTCTTTTACAGTAGCACACAATACAGAATATGTGTGCCCCTGCAATCCAACAGTGCCAAACACCTCAGCTCTCCTCCACCTCTCCCAGCTAGGGGACCCTGGCCCCCCTCCCTCTGCAATGGTCGAAGCAGGGAAGAGAGCACACCAGCATGTGAAGAAAAAAAAAATCTGTAAATACCTTGTGGAGACAGGAGTATCCATGCTGCATACCGCACACAGTATGGCATGTTGATTGCAGAGGCTCTGCACCATACTTTCAGTGACCTGCCGAAGCTCTGCAAAGGAAGGGGGGTCGAGATCCCCTGCAGACAGGTGGGAGAAGAGGAGACCAGCGGGGAGATCAGCTGAGCACCGCTCTGTATCAAAGGCACCTGACACCGCCAGAGACACACACAGCACACCGCTGTAACAGGATTATACCGCATTTCCTCGAAAAGCACACAATCACCTCGGGGTAGGGCTTATATTGCAGCCCTCCTGGAAAATAGCGCTAGGTCTTAATTTCGGGGAAACACGGTACATACAGCTAAGCATATTTTTTATTTATGTTATTGTTTTTTTATTTTTTAAACACAGGCACAGGCACATTTAGAGCCCATTCACACAGGGGCAACACGACTTCCAGCGCGATTTTATGAGGCAACTCAGACACGACCTGAGTATGAATCACAGCGCGACCTGGAGCTATTTACAAGGCAACTCCAAGTTGCCTGCAGGACAGGAGACATTCCAGTGACCAATCAAACAAGAATCAGCTCTGTGGGAGGGAGGGGGGAGAGAGAGTTTTGCAGGAGAAATGTATGTTATCTTCCTGGAGAGTTGCTCCTATTAAGACAGTGAGAGGCGACTCCCATTGAAATGAATGGTTACAGGTCACCTAGGAGTCGGATTGAAGTAGTACAGGGACCTTTTTTGAAGTCGGAGCGACTGCAGTAGTGTGCATAAGGACGGCTCCATTAACTTACATTGATTTCTTCAGCCAGCGCGACCTGAGGCGACTAGGGGCGACCTGGGGCGATTTGGAGTCGGATCCAAAGACGCCCCTGTGTGAATGGGCTCTTACTCGTTTACTACAGTGCAGGTGGGATGTTTTTATATACGTGGGTTAACAACCACTTTAACTAGTACAAACTGTTTGCTGCACTAACAGATACATTTGCTGGGCACACTGTATGAACAGCATATGACTCCAGCTACATACAGTGCACAGAATTGTGTTCCGGCAGTGAGACTAGGACTTTCCATCTCACTTTCAGGACAAAACAGAGTCGGGATTGATTGCCATTCACAGGAAGCTTTGTATTCTACGAATTCAAAGCTTCCTCTGATTGGCTGAGTAGTGCACATGACATCAAGATCTCCCCCTCATAGCCAAGTGCCGTAAGCCCAACTCAATTTTGTTCCAGGAGTGAGACAGGAAGTCCCCATCCCACTGCAGGAACACTGTGCTGTGTACTGTATGTAGCAGAGGACATATACAGTTTTTAAAGCACGCCCCGCAAGCGCACCTGTCAGTAGTTTATTTGGGCCAGTTTGGCTCAAACTATTTAAAGAGATTTTAAATGTGGCAATCAGAGAGTCGGGCTGAGTTCTGCTCTGCCATTCAGGAAAGGTGTTGTATTTTTAACAATGAATACCAGGCTTACACTGATTGGCCAAGGTGGAGAGGGGGACAGATATCATCACAAGATCTGTAATGGAAAGTTCATTTAGGACAGATTGGCCCAAACACACTATTTAAACTTAAAATTAACCTGAAAAGACATGCGGGTTGCACCAGATCAAGCCCAAAGGAGTTAATGCCTGACCTTGGATCTTTATTCAGACCCTCACTGGACCATTATAAAAAACAAATCCAAATTGTACAATACCCACTTCAGGTCCGGAAGATTTTACCCCCTTCATGACCGGGCCATTTTTGGCTAATTGGCACTGCACTACTTTAACTGGTGATTGCCAGTACACGCTGTACCAAAACAAAATTTATGTCATTTTGTTTCACACAAAGGTGTGGTATTTGATCACCACAGTTTTTTTTTTTTTTTGCGATATAAAAAGGGAAAAAAGACCAAAAATGTAGAAAAAAAAATATTTTGTACTTTCTACTATAAAACATATACAATAAAAAAAAATTCAATTTCTTCATATATTTTGTTCCTATAATCACTTAAGGCAAATAAAGGTCTCCCTGCAGCCACATATCCGTGCTGTCCCTTGAATGTATGTCTACATTGCAATCTCAGCCTGGACTCCGACAGGCCACGCCCCAACGTGTTTTGCTCCACCCCTCAGAGCTTAGTCATGGGACTGAAAATACCAGGCATGTGGGGGGAGTATTTATGCAGCCATCACTTAAATGTGCAGAGGACTGACAGGTGTGTGCATGGGACTGCATTTAAAAGATGTGCGAAAATGCAAATACTTGACAAAAAATTACGACAAGTTTAAATGACAAATCTCCCTCCCAAAACCCAATGAAAATATTATCTGTGTCTTTCATTTAAAAACCATGTAAAAAAATAAATGATAAATGTCACTATGGGTAATATTTATATAGGATCTCCAAAGAGGAACACAACACTCTGAGATGGAGTAATATGGTCATGAGTAAGGCAAGCCTTGATGTGTCTAATTGTATATCTAATGAAAAAAAAATAGAAGGATAAAAGATGTGTATGCACTATTCATAGTAATGAGCACGGTTCCACTCATAGTTTAGGCCCTTAGGGATACATATATCCAGTCTAAAGATCCAATAAACATCACCTTCTACACAGAAAGGAGTACCGGTCACCACCCCAGGTTGGCAATAAACCCTTTCAACACTCTGGACCTTGTAAGATTGTACATTTTGGTGGTGAAATTGGTTGAAGTGCCTGGCCTGATTTGTGTTCTTATTGGTTCTGATAACAAAGAAATGATCTGTCTTTGTCACTGGGTGGCCTAGTTGTCCTTCCTATATACTGGATACTATGTGTTGTGCAGTTAACCACATATATTTAATTATTATACAAGATTTATACAGTTTGCGCAGCGCTTTACAATGTAGAGGGGGGACAGCACAATTACAATACAGTAGGGACAGGAGGGCCCTGCTCATGGAGCTTACACTCTTAAGCCGCGTACACACGATCGGTTTAACCGATGAAAACAGCCCGATGGATTTTTTTCATCGGACAAACCGATCGTGTATGGGCCCCATCGGTCTTTTTTCCATCGGTGTTTAAAAATAGAACATGTTTTAAATTTATCCGATGGTTAAAAAACCGATAGCAAATTACTATCGTCTGTGGGGAACTTCATCGGATAAAAAACCCACGCATGCTCAGAATCAAGTCGACGCATGCTCAGAAGCATTGAACTTCATTTTTCTCGGCTCATCGGAGTGTTTTACGTCACCACGTTTGGAACGGCCGGTTTTTTGGACTGATGGTGTGTAGAGGCAAGACTGATGAAAGTCAGCTTTATCGGTTTTCCGATGGAAAAATCCATCGGTTAAAAAACCATAGGAAATCCGATCGTGTGTACAGGGCTTAAAGGGGGGTTGGTACAAAAGATAATAGCTGCGGGGGATAATTTGATGGGGGTGGCTCAGGTACAGTTTTGGGTGTCAGATAGGCTTCCCTGAATAAATGAGTTTTCAGGGATCTTCAAAAGGTGGACAGGGTAGGGGCTGATCGGACATGAAAGGGTAGAGAGTTCCAGAGGATGGGAGAGACTCTAGTGAAGTTCTGTGGGTGAGCGTGGGAGGAGGTAGCAAGGGAGCTAGAGAGCAGGAGGTCCTTGGAGAAGCGGAGGGGACAATTTGGGCAATATCTGCAGATGAGGTTAGTGTTATAGCTGGGGGTGATGTTGTGGATGGCCTTGTATGTTGTGGTTAGCATTTTGAATTTTATACAGTGGGGTATTGGAAGCCAGTGAAGGGATTGGCAGAGAGGGGCAGCAGTCACCGATCGTTAGTAAGGTGTAGGAGTCTAGCAACAGCATTCATAATACACTAAAGGGGGGATAGCCGGTGTAAGGGTAGGCCATTAAAGAGAGAGTTGCACCAGTCGAGGTGGAAAATAACCAAGGAGTGAATAAGTTGCTTTGTGGTGTCATTAGTCAGGAAGGGGCGAATTCTGGAGATGTTACGGAGGTTAAGGCGGCAAGATTTAACCAGTAATTGGATGTGGGGGCTGAAGGAAAGGTCAGAGTCAAGAATTACACCCAGCACCCTGGCATGTGTGGAGGGACCAATGGTTGTGCTGTTGATCTTAATGGTAAAGTCATGGGGAAGGGACTAGGAAGGACAAAATATAACAAGCTCAGTTTTAGAAAGGTTGAGTTTGAGAAAGTGGTATGACATTCATACCGATATGTCATTCAGTAAGTTTATGATCCGTGAGGAGATCGAGGGGGGTGAGTTCAGGAGTGAAGAGATCGATCTGGGTGTCGTCAGCATAGATATTGGTAGGTATTGGAAGGCATGGGAGGTTATAAACTGGCCCAAGGAAGAGGTATAGAGAGAGAATAGGTGGGGCCCAAGGACAGAGCCTTTGGGTACCACGACAGAAAGGGGAAGAGGAGTGGAGGAGATGGAGTTGTGACACTGAAAGTGCGCTGAGATAGGAGAAGAACCAGGATAAAGCATAATCACAGAGGCCAAGGGAGTGAGTTTGCTGAGGAGGAGCAGGTGGTCAACTGTGTCGAAGGCAGCAGAGAGGTCCAAGAGTATGAGTATGGAGTACTGGCTATTGGTTTTAGCAGTTATTAGGTCGTTGGTGAGTTTTAGTAGGACAGTTTCAGTGGAATGTTGTGGGCGGAAGCCAGACTGTAGGGGATCGAGAAGGTTGATGTCAGTGAGGTAGCAACTCACTTGGTCATGGACAAGACATTCGATGAGCTTGGAGGCAAATGGGAGCAGGGAGATGGGTCTTAAGTTAGTCAAACAGGTGGGGTCTAGTGAGGGTTTTTTAAGTATGAGGTGACCAGTGCGTGTTTGAGCAGGGAGGGAGAGGTGCCAGGGGACAGTTTGAAGATGTGGGTTAGAGAGTTTAGGATAGAGCAGGAAGGTGGTCACAGTAATTGTGAGGGGACAGGTGGTGAGGTGGGCCATGGGGAGGAGTTTGTCAACTTCCTGGGTGGTAACAGGGCAGAAGGAGGAGAGTATTGCGTGCGATGTTGGACCAGATGTGTTGGTTAGGGGAGAAAGTTGATGCTGGATATCTTTTTGCGAATTGTGTCAATTTTGCTTTTGAAATGGTTGGCAATCTCCTGAGTGGTAAGCAAGTTAATGTGTGGGGGCAGTAGGGGGTGAGGTAAGGAATTAAGGGTAGAAAAGAGTTGAGGTTTGGATGAGAAGATTTTCATGAGATGTAGTAGGTTTGTTTAGCAGTGTGGAGGCAGGAGTTGTATTTGAGAAGGGCAGATTCATAGAGGGTAAATTCTTGCAGGGATTTAGATTTACGCCACGCTCGGTCAAGAACACGGCTGCGTCTCTTGAGACTTCTGATGTCGACTGTTTGCCAGGGTTGTGGAAGAGGAGGCCTGGTTCTGCATGTAGAAATAGGAGCAAGTGCATCCAGGGAGGATAACAGCGTGTTGTTTTAGATGGCAGTGGTTAGGTCTGGGGAGGACAGGGGTGCGATTTTATGGTAAAGGAAGTCGTAGCAGAATGAAGGTGGGAAGGGTTGAGATGGCGACGGTTACTGCAGGTAGCAGCATTGGTGGTAGGAGACAGGGAGACTGAAATGAATAAGGTTGTGATCAGAGAGAGGAAAAGGGGTGTTGGAGAGGTTTCAGGGAGTGCTTCGATGGGAGAATACGAGGTCAAGAGTGTTGCCGTTGGAGTGAGTGGTGGTGGTTTGCGTTCATTGCATTAGGTTGAGTAGTTGAGAGGTGGTTGCGGTGTTAAAATTAATTGGAATGTAAAAGTCACCTAGGATGATGGCAGGTACTTCAGAGGAGAGAAACTAGGTTAGCCAATGCAGAGATGTCATCTAGAAAGCATGACACTGGTCCAGGACGACGATAAATGATTGCGACCCTCAGACAAACTGGAGAGAAAAGACGAATGCAGAGCACTTTGAAAGAGCGGGGGGAGAAGGGGGAGGTGCATTGTGGGACGAGAAGTCCGACGCCGCCTCCTTTTCATCCACTGGGTCTGGGTGAGCGAGTCCAGAGGAGGCCACTGTGGGAGTGGGCAGCTGGAGAGGTAGTGTCGAATTCCTGTGGCCAGGTTTCGTTAATAGCAAATAGCTTAAAGTGGTTGTAAACCCATTTTTATAACTTTATGCTACAGGTAAGCCTATATTAAGGCTTACCTGTAGCTACCCTGGATATCTCCTAAACCCGTGTCTGCATGTGCCAAAGTGATCGGCACATGCACACTGAAGCAATGGCACGTCATGCTGCTGCTTCAATTGGATGTGCCGTTACTGGCGGCTCCTGCGCGCATGTGCAGGAGTGACGTCATCGCGGCTCCAGCCAATCACAGCACCGGAGCCGCGATTCCCAGAAGTAAGCTCCGGGAGAGATGTCTGCGGCTGGGGGGGGTATTTCGAGGACAGCAGCGGGGGCTTCGATCTAAGTTAAGTAATACATAATGAGCTAGTATGCTATGCATACTAGCTCATTATGCCTTTGTCTTACAGGTTTTTTTTTTTTTTAAAACAACCACTTTAAGGGAGTTGGAGAGGAAAAAGTCAATCGACAGAGGCTAGTTTGTTGAAAACTGAGCAGGCATTCCAGAGGGCACACGAAAGGGGGGGGGGGCGGACTAGTGGAACCGGGTGAAATGGGATAAGAATGTGGGAGTTACGGCTACTGTTGGAAGAGGTAGACTGCCAGTTTTGGGGGTGGGAATTGGTTTGATGTCCCCAGACATTAGGAGTAGTAGAAAGGTAAGGGTGGTAATGAGGGAGTGGGATTTGAGGGCAGAAGCAGTAGTGGAGGTGGTGACATTGCGTGGGCCTAGAATGAGCAGGAGGTGATAAGTGCAGAAATATTGAGTGGGCAGAAGTTATGGGAGATATGTACAGGTTGTGAGCCGGGGGGGGGGGGGGGAGGGTAAAGAAATGAGTTTGAGGAGAGAGGACATTGTACCAAAGAAGATTAGTATGAGCATGTTGGAGGGTGGAGAGAGGGGAATAGAAAGAAGGCTGAGGAAAGTTAGAAGATGAAAGGGAACTTAGTCAAAGTGCCCGTGTACAAGTGCCAAACACTTGTCGCCGGACTCGGAGTGACACTTTGCGTATGGAGTGCTCAGCCAAGCCCTCGCCATATACATATTTGATGTAACAGTTAACCAGCTGTCAAAGACAAAACCATTTGAGCAGGAAGTTATGGTGTGGAGATGACCTAGATGGTTGCACCACACCTGTACATCCCTGTGGTATTTTACCACGTACATGTAGATTGCTTAGAGGTGTACATGCTGAGAGAAATTATATTTCTGATGGTGCAGGCCTGCCTAGCAACATATCTGACACATCCATTCAAGGGACAGCATGGATGGGCAGCTGCAGGGAGACCTTTCTTTGCTTACAAGTTACAAGCTATGATATCTAGTCTGGAATTTTTTATACTAATGGTGGCGATAGCTTGGCAGACAATCTTACACTGCTGAGTGACATCGCCAGTGACGCCAGTCACTGCTAATATGCAGTCACTGTACTAATGACACTGGCTAGAAAGGGGGTAACAACTAGGGTAATCAAGGGGTTAAAGGGGAGTTCCAGACTTTTTTTATGTTTATTAAAAGTCAGCAGCTACAAAAAGTGTAGCTGCTGGCTTTTAATAAACATACACTTACCTGTTTAACTGTCCAGCGACGCTCCGCTCCTCTCACCCCCTTCTCCGCCGGCGCCTCCATGCATTGTGTGGGCACCCGGCCGTGACCGCTTTCGGCTTCACGGCCGGGCACTCACTGCGCATGCGCGAATGGCGCAGCGCTCTGTGTGGACAGGCGATCGCCTGGGACCTGTCACGTCTCAGGTGATCTCCTACAGGGAGAGAACGCCACAAGGCGACCCCAGGGCGGAAGGAGGAAGTGGGACAGGAAGTCCCACTCCTACTGAAGCCCCCACTCCCCCCCAAAAAAAATTACATGCCAAATGTGGCATGTAAGGGGGCGAGGAGTGGATAAAGCGGAAGTTGCGAATTTTGGTGGAACTCAGCTTTAAATATGTGCCTGTGTAAAGTGTGCTGCTCTTACTAGCTGATCTTTAAGTTTGGGATGGTAAACATATCTCTCTGTGTACAGATCTGTGTTGATTGTCAACACAGAGCTCTGGGCTGTAAATGTACAGTACACAGCTGATCAGCACATCCCAGCCATGAATCATCGGCCGAGACTTGATGACAGGCGCCAGCTGAGTACAATCACAGCAGGCGCGTGCACTCTAAACCTGGAAGTAGGTGGCTATGTATATCACTTTGCCTACAGTAGTTGATCGTCCGCGGCGCTAAGTGGATACTGCTTAAGAAATTGTGACTGTATTGTGTGAGCAATTCTTTGCGAAGCCTTTTTTATTATGTTAGTCTGCCAGTTAAATTCTTTGCACAGATTTAATTTTAAAGTTAATTACAGAGGCCATTTCACGAAAATGGGAAAAAAAAAAAAAAAAAAAAAAAGCTCCTGACTCCTTGTGTCTCCCACTAAGCATCTTTGATTATGGATGTATCATGTGCCCAAAGCCTGTTAGCGATTTCTGTATTCAGAGCATTTTGGCTTCTTGCTCTTGCCTAAATATATACTGGAAAACAGACAGTCTTTGCAACTGTATTTTTGTGGTCTACAGTATACGATTATAGCAATCTAGGCATAAGCTGGAGGAGCAAAACATTAAAGAACACTTTCAGGTCACCTATCAAGGCAAAAAAAAAAAATACGGTAATTCAACAGCAACACTGCCAGTAATCCTTTTTTTAGATCTAATGGAGCAGAGTCTCACTATACAGCTATGTTAATAATCAATTCTGATTGGATGCAACGGGTTACTGCCTTAAAAGTGATTGTAAACTATCACCTTTTGAGACCAGGTTCACACTGGGCTGCAGGAGTGAAGCCATGCAAGTTCACTCGCACCTGTCGGTCCCGATTCCGGCCGCGATTACAGAGACATCTGGCAGGTTGCCCAGATGTCAATGTAAATCATGGGCCGAAATCGCAAAAAGTAGTACATAAACTACTTTTTGAAATCAGTGCAGCACCGCAGATGCGGCGTTGCACCGATTAGGACAGTGCCATTGCTGGCAAATGTCGGCGTTTTGACATGCGATTTGACACGTCGATTCGCATGTCAAAACACACCAGTGTGAACCAGGGCTAAAACATCCTATTCCGTTTAAAATTGAAATAAAAGGCAAAACAGTTGTAACACATTGCCCATGTTCTTAGCTACATAAGAGCTGGGGGAAGAGAAGCAACAGAACACTGAGCTTCCCAGTAAAAGGCTATGCAGGGTGGGGTGCAAGGACAAGTCTCATTATGGGAGGAGAGCAGGCCAAGTTCCCAGCACAGTTAGCTAACCACAATGTGCTTAGTGTGGTCAGTTTGATAGCAAAGCAGAGGGGCTCACAGGTACACCAGGGATTTCACACAAAGGAAGCAAAACAAAGAGGACAGGATACTTTTTCCATTCAAGTACATGGAACAGCAGGCACATATCAGGAATATGGGTTTACATTAGAGGTCGACCGATATGGGTTTTTCTCTGGCCGATGCCGATATTTAGAAATTGCGGCGGCCGATATGATGCCGATATTTTTGGGCAGATATGTTAGGCCAATTTTTTTTCCCCCTTCAACCTGTAAAAGTGGCTGCAAAACAGCTCCCCTGCAGTCTGTGTGAAAGCCCGAGTGCTTTCACACTGAGGTGGTGCGCTGGCAGGACGTTAAAAAAAAGTCCTGCAAGCAGCATCTTTGGAGGGGTGTATACCGCACCTCCACCACTCCTGCCCATTGAAATGAATGGGCATTGCTGCCGAAGCGGCTGCAAAGCGCTTCAGCAGCGGTGCTACACGGGCGCATTTAACCTCATCAGCCGCTAGCTGGGTTATAAGCGCCCCGCTAGCAGCCGAATAGTGCCGCTAAAACTAGCAGCGTTTTACCGTCAACGCCTGCCCGCTCCAATGTGAAAGCAGCAGAGTTCCGCCGAAAAAAATAATATTAAAAGTCAGCAGCTACAAATACTGCAGCTGCTGACTTTTAATATATGGACACTTGTCCTGGGCGCCCGCAATGTCGGCACCCGAAGCCGATCTCTCCCTCGGCTCTCGGGTGCTGCCAACGCCATCTTCGGTAGAGGAATCAGGAAGCAGGCACAAAAACAGGTAATCAAAACTTTTAGACGAAAAAAAAAAATAAGGGCCAACTTTACAGTTTAGTTTTATTTAAAATTCATTAAAGTGTATTTTTTCCCCAAAAATTGCATTTATAAGATCGCTGCGCAAATACCGTGTGACATGAAATATTGCAACAACTGCCATTTGATTCCCTAGGGTCTCTGCTAAAAAAAAGTATATAATGTTTGGGGGTTCCAAGTGATTTTCTAGCAGAAAATACATGATTTTAAATTGTAAGCTACAAGTGTCAGAAAAGATTTAGTCTTCAAATGGTTAAACTTCTACACACAGTTCAGTTCATTGATAAATAGAAACATTGTATCTCTTTTCTCACACTTGAAAGGCTGCCCAGAGACACATCACGCCACAGGAAACTTCAGGCAACTTGCA
Source organism: Rana muscosa (assembly GCA_029206835.1). NCBI lineage: Eukaryota > Metazoa > Chordata > Amphibia > Anura > Ranidae > Rana > Rana muscosa. The sequence continues at coordinate 689,938,290 of CM055116.1, forward strand.
TTGACTTCTATGAAAGAAGTTATTTGCAAGTTGCGCTGAAGTTTTTTTAAATCTGCTTTTTTCCCCAGCACAATCGGCCGATGCCGATTAATTATAAAGTGCCAAAAATCGGCCGGCCGATATATCGGTCGACCTCTAGTTTACATATGTCAAGTATGTATATGTCCATTCAGTTGTATTAGTGATTCTATAGGCCCGCCCCCTGGTCTTCCTTAACCCTCCCCAATTGTTTAGGAACAGTGTGCTAAGTGTGAGGAGACATGTGCATAGCCAGATGGTAAAAACATACTAGAGTCAATTTAGACAGGTGTAAATTAACCCCTCACAAAGAGGAGCATGTGAAACCCCATTTAAATAGTGTCCTGACCAAGACCAAGGGATCCCAGTGCTTCAAAGCTCAAGTGCAAATCACCAAATCAATGCGCTATCTGCCTTGTGCATATGCAAGCATGTTATCTGGTGCAAGAATAGTGCAGCGGGTGCTGCGTAGCACTAAAGGGCCAGGCTTTGAGTTACTTAGAATTAGCACATTCATAAAATGTCATCTGTGCTGAGCCCATGATATACAGTAGAGGAGCATTTCAGGATCACGTGGCAATCCACAAACCCTCACCGTTTAGTCTAAGACCATGATCTACACCATTAGGCACCCATAGAACGATGATCACCTACAAATCCAGCCGTAAATTAATGCGCAACTCTCAAGCTTACCAGAACTGGTGGTCATCTACAAACCCCCCCCCCCCCCCCCCCCCCCGATAATATCTACCCATGTGTATCACTAGACTGCAAATAACCCCCAAAATCACAAACTGACCCATCCAGACTTTCCCTCCATACTCTCAACTTCTATATCCCCTCCATAACCGCTTCCATTTACACTCAAAATGCTTGCTTGAATATCACAACCCATTTTTAATACTTGTTCTGGAATGTGTTTTGACCAGAGTTCTCCTTGAAATTGAGTTTGCATTACCAGGAACGATGGGAAACAAAAAAGTTGGATTCTCAGAATCGCCTCCATCAAGTTATACTGGAATCAGGAATTGTTGGAACATGTAACATGCTGCAGCGGTCTGGTATGTGGCAAGGTAACCAAAATAAAATGGAATGTTAAATTAATCGAGTAGCTGGTCAAACCATATTTTCTGTGCAGACATGAAAAAGATAAGCAAATTTGGTTTACAGATATTTTAAACTCAAACCATTTGCTAATCAACTTTTACTAAAAAAAAAAAAAAAAAAAGACCATGTAGAAAAAGTTTAAACTGTTGCTCATAGTTAGGTGAGCTTTCCATTGTAATCGACCACATCTTCACGACTACAAAACAGGTTGTTAAATCTACAGCACCAGTCACCTGTGTTTACATCCCAATCACTAAAGCTTAAGTAAACCTTGCAAGAAAAATGCAGTATGTAACAAGCGGGGGGGGGCAGTTTGTTTATAATGCATAGCCATCTTTATGATTAATGCCGGTTTTGCAGCTATGCATTCAATGTCTGAAGAGGCACTTTAGAACAGTATTTTCTGTAACGCCTTATTAAGCACAGGCAAAGTCACCTTTCAAAATGGAAAAACCATTAGAAGGAACGTTTTGATAAGGTTTTTTTATGGGTTTCTATATACAAAACACAATCCTAACCAGATTCTTAAGTGTGAACATAGCCTACGCACAGGAAAGCATTCAGTTCCTGGGCAGACTACATTCACTCAATATAAAGAAAGCAGGTCAATTGCCGTATTAAGGTCCTGCGTGCCATGTATTACTAGTTCTTAGTGAACTTTATTCGATTAATAAGCACAGGCTAAAAACAGTATTACCTGATAACTACTTTTTCCAGGAATCTTCCAGGACGGCTTACAGAGAGATAGGCTCCTCCCACCTAGCACAGGAAACACATGATCGACATCATAAAAAGCACTGCACATGCATCAGCGCCTCAGTATTTAACAAATAACCGAAGGCTTCAGAATAAGTATCATTAAACCCTTATTAGCGTAGCTTTATTCTTACTCTATGTTCTACATTGCCACTCACCAACACAGAAGAGAGGGAACTGACGCCGTCCTGGAAAAAAAGTAGTTATCAGGTAATAACACTTTTTCCCCAGTCATCTTCCAGGACGGCTTACAGAGGAGGACAAAATAAGACTACCTGATCAGGGCGGGACCCCAGCTTTACCCACTTCCCAACAGCCTGTTTCTGGTTAGAGAACAGGCCCGGTTGGTAATGTCTATGAAGTTTTGGAAACTGGACCCAGATGCGGTCTTAAAGAACTTGGAAGGAGAAGCGCTAACCTTTCCAGCTCAGGAAATGGCCCCTGCTCTGTGTAAATGAGCTTCAATGTTTTCCAGCGGAAACAGCAAGAATGCCTGAGATGTCTACCCATGGACATTTAGATAATAGTAAGGTGACCAGATTTTTTAAAAGAAATCCGGGGACATAATTTTACTAGGAATAGCGGCAATAGGCGACTCTCTGCCCGTCACCGCCGCCGGCCTCACAACTTGTCAAGTCTTAATCTCCGGGCCCCGCTACTACTGGGTGGGGAACGGAGGAAGATCACTCTGCCAGGGAAGGCAAGGAGATAATCTGGCAGGCAGTTGGCCGGTACTTGAGCCAAGGCAGAAAAAACATGCGAGCAGAGCTGAATGCTTTCTGGAGGCAGAAGCTATCTCATCACTCTGCGCCCCCCAGCACAGTCCACATGCTGGGGATAGAGAAGCCCTCTAACATGAGGATCTCTTGAAATGGCAGCAAAAAAAAGGCATCCTGACCATGCAGCGGCCTATGGCTCCACTAGGAGAGACCACCCTGCTGTGCCATTCCGGATGGACCCACTGGATCACCTCCTTCACTCCTCAAAGCTAACCTCACTGAGGATACAGCCATAAATCGGGAGAGGGGGTCCCCTATTTTCACCCCAGACCGCTTCCTTCAGGTCTCTGGGTGGCCCAAACTGACTCATACCCCAGGAGAACTACCCCTGTTGCACTGTGTATGGACGTCGGGAGGCCCCTGCCACCTAGCACAAAGGCCTGGAAAAATAAACATCCGTTTGGAGGTCCTGCCTGGCCAGAGGAAACAAATACTGGAGGAGCTGATGCATGTGCAGTGCTTTTTATGATGTGTATCATGTGCTTCCTGTGCTAGGTGGGAGGAGCCTATCTCTGTAAGCCGTCCTGGAAGATGACTGGGGAAAAAAACACTTTTTGCCCAAAATTAGACAGATGGGTTGATTTACTAAAACTGGAGAGTGCAAAATCTGCTGCAGCTGTGCGTGGTAGCCAATCAGCTTCTAACTTCAGCTTGTTCGATTAAGCTTCGACAATAACACCTGAAAGCTGATTGCTATGCAGAGCTGCACCAGATTTTGTACTCCAGTTTTAGTAAATCAACAACAAGCTGTTCATGTGGGTTAAAGGGGTGAGCCACTGCCCTGGAAGAATAAAGTCATATTCATTTGCATGTTGGTTTTGGTAAGGGACACAAGTATTGCAGTAACAGGGTAAACACTGCAGCTAGGACATTCATATTGGCAGAATGAAAAGACAAGCCAAAGCTTAGAAATATCAGCACTTGCGTTCAGAAAGCATCAGCATGGTTAATTACCATCAATGTCAAATTGGTAAAATGTTGGCATGATCCAATTACAGACCGATTGGCTATATGCTACAATCCTCCCAAGCTGCACAATTGGCATGCATGGTAAGGCCTTGCACAAATTACCTTCAGAAAGCATTATACAGGTTTTCTTCATGATGACCTGATGCCAGGGGCAAGAAGGAAAAAACGATTTGTTTTTGCAGCTCTGCATACTTTGGTTTCAATTTGTATTTTTACACCACAGTAAAATGTTAGTACTACTCTCAAAAGGTGTCCAGCATTTAGACAAATTTCTCAGATGGCTTGTTTGCAAATTAATAGATTCAGCCCTTTGATTGCCCATTTCCAGCCCTTGGGGCACTACTTCACCAACCAACAATGGGATCACTAAGCCAACCCCCCACAATTTCCTCAGACCTTTAATCTAGCGATTGAATGCTGCCGATCACTTGGTTCTCACAGCTCCACAAGAAGAAAGCTGTTGACTGCCATTCAGCAGCTCTCTACCCCTTCCTCGCTCACTGGAGTGTTGAGCTGTGGAGGGGGTGGGAGTGGCTGGCTCAGACTCAGCAGCTCAGAGGCTGAGCTGGCTGCCGGTCCAGGCATGTAGGCAGATCACGACTCAGGTCATGACAAACACCCAAGCTTGGATCGACTGACATCAGTAGAGAGTGGACTTCAGCCTGCTCTCTGCTGAAAACGGGTCACAGAAGTGCAAAATGAACTCCACAGGAGAAGTACAGTTAACCACTTGCCGACTGCGCCATGTACAAAAGACGTCCACAGCGTGGTCGAGTTATCTTGAGTGGACGTCCCAGGGACGTCCTCACAGAATCTTGCTCCCGCACGCCCCCTGGGGTGCGCTCCAGGATATGACCGTGACCGCCGGGTCCGGAAGACCCGGCGCATCACGGATCACGGTAGATGGCCGCTAATCGCGGCCGTTTACCACGTGATCGCTCCGTCAAATGACGGAGCGATCACTTGTAAACAGACCGGCGTCATGTGATGACGCCGGTTCCTCCCTCCCCTCTCTGTACCGATCGGTACAGTGTGAGAGGAGAGGGGAGGGAGCGGATCATGTCCGCTCCCTCCTCCATGTCAGAACATGTCAGCTGTGGGCTGGATCTGTGACAATTGCAGTCACAGATTCAGCCATCCATCCCTGCGCAATACCCGGCAATACCCCGCAATAAACAGAAAAAACACATACACAATTATATACATATATACATACATACAAATATGCAGCGCTAATTAAGTGCAAGCTGTGGGGGAGGGGGAAACAGTTTCAGACAGGAGTGAATCTTAAGGTAAAAAACACACAGTATCTCATGGAAAAGTCCGTAATAGGAGGTGATGAGAAAAAGCAATCTTCTTAATAGAGCCGCAATGCTCTCATTCTGCCACCAACACCACCACTCGTGAAGAGAGGAAAACTGGGGGGCCGCGAGACCTCCCCTATGATAGAACTCTTACCAGACGGCGCTGGATCAAAGGCAAAAACAAAGTGGCTACAGATCTCCTCCTCTCTGATAGCGGATATCATCAGATGGGATGCTCACATGTGTGTAAGAAAGAAGATCCACAATAGTGTAACTCCACAAAAACACAAGTTTATTGGCCCCCAATAACTCCCATAAAAACCGCACTTACAATATATAAAGAATCATAATACATTACTCGATCATGGACGCTGCTGGAACTGCGAGATGTCAGAGCTGTGTCTCCGTCCTAACTTCCCTGCGTTCCCTGCTCCGTTCAGCTGACGTACGTGTGCGACGACCAGCGTCGTGACGTCACTGATATGCAGTCACTGTATCTAACCCAAGTTTGTTTTTGCCTTTGATCCAGCGCCGTCTGGTAAGAGTTCTATCATAGGGGAGGTCTCACGGCCCCCCAGTTTTCCTCTCTTCACGAGTGGTGGTGTTGGTGGCAGAATGAGAGCATTGCGGCTCTATTAAGAAGATTGCTTTTTCTCATCACCTCCTATTACGGACTTATCCATGAGATACTGTGTGTTTTTTACCTTAAGATTCACTCCTGTCTGAAACTGTTTCCCCTCCCCCACAGCTTGCACTTAATTAGCGCTGCATTATATATATATTGTGTATATGTGTTTTTTCTGTTTATTATTTTGCCTGTCTATGGACAGGAACTAGCAGCAGCTTTTTTCCTTCATTGGTAGGAGGGAGGTGTTTTATAGCACAACCTCTTGCAAGTGTTTTTTTCTTTCACCGGATTTCTCTTTTTCCTCCTGGAGCGCTCGATTGGGAAGGGCAATACCCCGCAATACCCGGCAATACCCACTTGCCGCCCGCCATATGACGTCCTTGACTTTGTGGGGGTATATCTGAATGATGGGAGCAGCTACAGGCATCATTCAGATATTCGCTTTTTCAGCTGGCGATTCCTTGCACCATAAGAATGATCATAGCGGCTGTTCCACCGCTTGATCGCTCTTATGGAAGGTGAGAGGGGATGCCCCCCCCTCCCGCTGTCCTCCGGTGCTTCTACCGACTCACCGCTACGATCAAAGCCAAGATTGTTTTTTTTTTTGTTTTTTTTCAGGCTTCCTAGCCTAGAGGTGAGATGTGGGGTCTTATTGACCCCATATCTCACTGTAAAGAGGACCTGTCATGCCATATTCCTATTACAAGGGATGTTTACATTCCTTGTAATAGGAATAAAAGTGATCAAAAAAAAATTTGGGGCGGAAAAACATGTCAAACTAAAATAAATAAAGTAAAGTGAACAGTAAAATATATATTTTTTTAAAGCGCCCCTGCCCCCGCGAGCTCGCATGCAGAAGTGAACGCATACGTAAGCCCCGCCCACATATGAAAACGGTGTTCAAACCACACATGTGAGGTATCGTTGCGAACGTTAGAGCGAGAGCAATAATTTTGGCCCTAGACCTCCTCTGTAACTCAAAACATGTAACCAGTAAAAATATTTAAAGCGTTGCCTATGGGGATTTTTAAGTAGCGAAGTTTGGCGCCATTCCACGAGCGTGTGCAATTTTGAAGGGTGACATGTTAGGTATCTATTTACTCGGCGTAAATTCATCTTTCACATTATGCAAAAACATTGGGCTAACTTTACTGTTTTTTTTCTTTTAAGCACAAAACTGTTTTTTCCCGTAAAAAACGCGTAAATACCGTGCAAGATAAAAAGTTGCAATGACCACCATTATATTCTTTAAGGTCTTTGCTAAAAAAACATATATAATGTTTTGGGGTTCTATGTAATTTTCTAGCAAACAAATGATGATTTTTACATGTAGGAGAGAAATGTCAGAATTGGCCTGGGTGCTCCAGAACGCCTGAAGGTGCTCCCTGCATGTTGGGCCTCTCTATGTGGCCACGCTGTGTAAAAAAGTCTCACACATGTGGTATTGCCATACTCGTGAGGAATAGCAGAATGTGTTTTGGGGTGTAATTTGTGGTATGCATATGCTGTGTGTGAGAAATAACCTGCTAATATGACAATTTTGTGAAAAAAAAAAAAAAAAAAAATCTTGATTTTTGCAAAGAATTGTGGGAAAAAAATGACAACTTCAAAAAACTCACAATGACTCTTTCTAAATACCTTTAAATGTCTTCTTTCCAAAAAGGGGTCATTTGGGGGGTATTTGTACTTTTCTGGCATGTTAGGGTCTCAAGAAATTAGATAGGCTGTCAGTACTTCAGGTGTGATCAATTTTCAGATATTGGCACCATAGCTTGTGGACTCTAACTTTCACAAAGACCAAAAAATATGCACCAATTTGTACTTATTTTTACCAAAGATATGTAGCAGTATAAATTTTGGCCAAAATTTATGAAGAAAAAAATACTAATTTGCAAAATTTTATAACGGAAACAAAGAAAAATTCACATTTTTTACAAAATTTTCAGTCTTTTTTCTCTTATAGCGCAAAAAATAAAAAACCCAACAGTGATTAAATACCACCAAAAGAAAGCTCTATTTGTGTGAAAAAAAGGACAAAAATTTCATATGGGTACAGTGTTGTATGACTGAGTAATTGTCATTCAAAATGTGAGAGCACCGAAAGCTGAAAATTCGTCTGGTTAGGAAGGGGGTTTAAGTGCCCAGTTGTCAAGTGGTTAAACAAGCTTTGGCTGTACTTCTCCTTTAAGACAAAGCAAACAACTGCTTGGACCCAACTTAGATTAAACTTTTTGACATTTGCATTTATACTACCTGGGAGGCCAGGGGCATCCAGTTGCACTTAGCTGCTCATTTTAAAGCAAGATGAGGCCAAGACATGAGACTATCCTCCAAATAAAATAACTTTATTTAAAACTTATTGAATAAGCAAAAATACAAATTCCAAAAAAGTTAATTTTACTTCATGCTTTACAAATATACAAAATAGAAGTTGGCATACGTTTATATTACATATTTTATTATGTAAAGTCCTATATAGAAAACAAACCTTTGTTCTGGATAAGGCATATGCGGGGAAAGACCATTGTACAAATTTATTGCACATAGAAACCACAGTGCATCACGTACTGTCTGCATATACAAATATATTAACAAAATAAATCAGGTTTACACACCTGACTTTGGTCAGACAAAAAAAAAATAAAAAATAAAAAAAATCGGAAGACAAATAGATTTCCTTGTCAAATATGCAGCAGTTTGAGAACTTTGGCTTCAATTTTGGTACCAATAGAAGTATCAGCCTGTAAGCACCATTAGCTAATTGTATTTATTTCTTCAACCAGCATTATATACTACCTGTGTGAACATGCACACTAAGTTAAGCATCCAATTGAATAATGATATTTCCTCAACTGTTACATAATTCCATCGCACAAGGAGGAAAAAAAATTATTCATGGTCCTTTTTTGGCCATTTGCTCCCTAAAACATACCATAAAGCCCTTAACCCATCAGAAGGAGCACTATGATTAACAACAGCAGCAGGTGGGACAAGACTGAACACTTCTAAATAGTGCAATCACCAGTTTTCCAGTCCTTAAAAGTTCCAGGAGTAAGTCCAGTTTTATCCAAAAATGGAATGCCTGAAGATCCAGTCAAAACCCGTGTTTCAGAGGCTCTTAAATTAATATGCTTTCCATTATGCTATGGAGAAAAGTCAGACTGAGGTTTCCGAGTTTTGATTTATCACAAAATTTGTAGTGCTTGCGTTCAGTTTCTCTCCCATCCCCTTGTAATAAGTGCTGTAAAAATACTGACTCCTTTAGGCCTGTAATCACTTTTACCACTCAGAAGTGCCTTTTCATATGCAAGGCAAGGTGGTCTGACCTGGAGAAGGCACGATCACACCTTTGGCACTGGAATGGTCGATGGCCAGTATGTTTTCGGTAGTGGCGCGTCAGTTCATCAGAGCGAGCAAATTTCCACCCGCACCCTTCCCAGTCACAATGGTATGGCTTTTCACCTACAAAAGAAACATAGCAAAATTAGTGACATGACGACACCCCAAATTACAGACAAGGAGCTAATCTACTTAAAAACCAAGAATAAGTAGTATCTGTTATTCATAGAAACCAATTAAATTCCATCTATCATTCTTCCAATGCAAGTTGGAACCCGATTACTACGGACAACCCAGTCTTATTTCAGACCCAAGACATGAGCCACATTCTTTTCTCAGCCCACAACAAAACAATGCAATAATAAAGTGTTGCTTGGAGTTGCATATATTTTATGAAAATACATGTAGCATAGACTATGGTGTGGCTCACCTGTCATGAGCCAGACACATGTTAAAACCAGTTTATCTTCATTTTAACATTTACAATACAAACTAACGCTCCATGCTTTGAAACATTCATTGGAAATGCACACTTATGAATACTATACTTTAAAAGATTTAAAAAAAAAAAAAAAAAAAAAGTGTATAGAAAGCTATTATCAGCTCTAAGTATTCAACTTAGTGTGTCATTTAAAATTACTAAAGCAGAAATCTGCTGTAACCCAAAGCGCGTACCCAACATTTTCTAGTCACACTACGGTAAACCTGTTGAAAACCAGCACTTGATTGCTGAAAGGTTCTACCCTATAGTGTGCTGTTCAGGTATAAACTTCATACAGACTAAGACAGCTTATGAAACCGTATTGATGACTAGTGGGAAAGCTGTTGCAATTTGTGCTAAATATAAAATAAAAAAAAGGTTTTTAAAGCAAACTTTCTGACCTTAACTTTAAAAATGAAGTCACCCTGATGGGCTGGCACCTCAAGGTGCCATCTATTTTTACTAGTTTGAAAAAAAAAAAAAACCTCTTCTGTATGTTGGAGAGGTCCGTCACTAAAGATGACCATACAGGTTACAATCTATGGTAATCTCATTTAGATATACCATTAACTGTAGTATAAGGGTATACCAAAGCAAAAAAAAAAAAAAAAAAAAAAAAAAAAAAAAGAAAATGTAGGTGCTGCTCAGGTAGAGCAGTCAAAGTCCAAGCAGACCGCTGTGAGTGCAGGCAGAGACAGGGAGCTCATCCCAGCGGCAAGCTGCAGCAATGTCCAAGGCAAAGATCCATAAGCCGCATATTACAGCAGACCCATGTGCATAAAGTCTCAGCCAGACCACACCCCCAATGTGTTTTGCTCCACCCTTTGGGCTTAACCTGGGGAACCATGATTAAGCTCCAAGTGGCGGATCAAAACGCGTTGGAGCCTGGGCTGAGAATGCCATTTATCTCGCTTAATGCACACAAGTCTGCTTCATGTGTGGCTTATGGATCTTTGACATTGGTATAACAAAGCAACTGAGTATATACCATCAGGTAAACCCTCATTACATAGTTCTTGGTAAATTGAAAGTAGTTTGTAGGTGCATATGGACACTCTTAGCAAGGTAGCCTAAAGGTGTTTCTGGTTTTCTTTAAGACTATTTGATGCACAATACAAACTACAGAATGTCAAATTGAAGGTCAGGGCCAGGTTATAAATAAGGACATTTGTAATATGTTGGTAACTGTACTGAGAATATTAAATGTCTGGTTTTGATTTGGTCCTGCAATTATATCTTGATTTCCAAAAAAAAAATAAAGATAAAAAAAAAAACCTTAACATTTCTGGCTATGGAAAATGCAACTGTAAGAAAGGTCCCCTCATCAGAATTAAACATGCATTACAGCATTTAATACTTGTTTCCACTCTTCATGATGCAAAATCTATTTTATAAACTAAGATAGAAAGTCACATGTGCCCTGCAGTATCAAAGCAGTAACTGGAATTTGTGAGGATGGGCATCAAATCTACTTCATTCAGCACCTGTATTTATGGTGCTATGCAGTGCCAACAGTTAAGACGGCACAAACATTGAAGCAGATAGAAAACACCTCCGAGTCATCATGACTAGGCAGGCCAACACCAGTGGCAGACAGGCTTAAAGAACAAGCTGGAGGGGACCCCAGTCAGGATTAACTGCTACTACAGTGACCAAGAAATTTGTTACATATCCAAAGTACATATATAAAAGAACTTGCATTATGAACTTGGAGTTACAAATGAATGTGTATATCTTCCTAACATACATACATACACACACAGTTTTAGGAGCTATAAGTATATAAAACCTGTAAAAGCCACCATCACAAAAGGTAGACAAAAAAAAAAAAAAAAGGCCATGAACAGCAATTTACCCTTTACTCCAAAAAAAAAAAAAAAAAATGACTACGGCAGCTTGCTTTTTAATGCCAGGTATAAAAAAACTTTCCTATTAGAAATAGTTAAAATGTTCCGAATTTTCTGAGGTGATTAAAGAGATGATTTTTACATTTACGTCACACACTATTACAATTTTGCATAGTTGCTAATCGGGTGCATAACATGCTTCTTTGGCAACTATAGTGGCCAACAATTCCTAGTTTTACTCAACTATTGTGTCCAAAGCAAATTATGCTCATCTAGGAAGTATATTGTGAGTCCAACTGTTAACAGTGACCATTTACAGTGTTTTAATTGGAGAGCGGACACAAGTTTTTGCTGGACAGCCGACACGATCTTTAGACAAGAATTTGGCAGATAAACCAATTCATAAATGTCTACATCAGCTCTACTCCTCAGACAGAAAGCAAGCTTATATGTTGACAACACTCCCTAAATACATACTAGCATGCATCATTACTTATCAATATACTGTAGTGAGGGATATGAAACAAGTTGCCTAAAAATATGGTGCCATAGCAGTAGATAGACTGCCTTCTCTTTAATAAAGGATTTATGACCGTATATTTGCTACCGCCTGCATCTGCAGTCCATTTTGAAGGCCAACATATCTACCACTATACTGTAAGGAGAATGGGGCCAATTTACAAAAACTGCAGAGTGCATGGCAGCAAATCCACTTTGAAATTCAGTTTGTTAAAATTAAGCTTTGACAAAAAAAAAAAAAAAAATGGAAGCCGATTGGTTTCTATCAAGAGCTGCGCCAGATTTTGCACTCTCCAGTTTTAGTAAATCAACCCCAATGTCTTCTATTGCTGCAGTGCTACATCAGGAGGGAGATGTCTGACTCAAACTACAATCTAATCGTAAATCTGACTCACTCCATCTTAAGCTGGCTACACACTATACAATTTTCTCGTGCAACTTTCCTTGAGAGATTTACCAAAACCATACAATATGAGGTCAAACCAAAACACTTTGAAATTGTATGCAATCAGTCAGGCCCTTGCACTACATAGTTGAAGGTAAATCTAAAGGAAATTTGAACAAAATATGTGTAATGTGTATCCAACTTTAGTGTGTGCCAAAGAGAATAAAAAACTGTTCATGGATTTTAACACACAGGTACTTAAAAAAAAAAAAAAATATGCATTTAGAATCCAAATGATAAGTAGGGAAGAGACAGATTTGGATTTACAAACTGTCAGCTTTGTTTCTAGCAACAAAGTATTTTCTTGACATCCAAAATTACCTGCCATCTAGAATTTTCACAAGCATCATGCACTTGGCCCATAGGGCTTCTGCGGCAGTGTCTCAGAAGATCAAAGTCACTTTACCTTTATTGTTTGCTACAAATAGTATATGCTATTCGAAAAATGAACCTGCTTTGTGGTAAACTTGCTGTAAACTTGGCCAGGCTGCATAGGATATTAACCACACCTCAAAGCCTTATGAAATGAATTTTTTCCACTTGAAAGCCAGCGACAAATATGCAACTGCCTGTATTGACAATTTTTGGCACAAGGTAAAAAATAAATAGAACAAGCTGCTCTTGGGTGAAAAACAACCTGAATTTGCTCGCTTGTTCAGTTCATTCCACTTATCGGAGGTGGAAAACAGGTCGTTAAAGTTTCATGAATCTAAATTTTGATTCGTTAGAAAGATTTGTTTGTGTAACCAAAGTTATATAAATAAGGCTTCAACTGAACCATTCCAAATGAACTGTATAGGAAAATAAAGTTCAAATGCTCTGTATATCTTAATTGACCATTATACAGAAACACACAAGATACATAAAACTGCTTATTTATGTTTCACTTTGTGGACTTAGGGGTCTACCTAAAAAATGTTTTCGCACAAGAATCAAACATTTTTCCAATTGATTGGAAAAAGGTGTGAATCTTATGTGAAAATAAATAGAAATAGACCCCTTGGCAATGAAAAGGGCAACTGTAATACAAGAGGCAAAATAAGATGTTGCATTATTGCTGGTGAGAGGATATAACTAAATTAGGATGGTCTCCACAAACAAGCAGTAAGTGCACCAAATGATGAAAAAAATGACTGCGATTTACCACTTTTCTTTGGGAGTTGTATATGCTTCTAATTCCCTTAATATACAAACTAAAAAGCAGAACATTTTAAAAATGGTATTTGTATATAACTTTCTCATAAAAATGAGCATAATCCATATCAGGGGTTTGGTGCATGTGTTTGTATGTTTAACAAACTGGCAATAAATTGGTTATTTTATAACATATTAGCACAACTGAATTACCACTAAAGGAACATTCATAAAGAATTTGTCCTATGCACCTGTGAAATACACAGCTTTGCTTAAAAACCTAGACGGAATTGGTTGAGAGCATGTAATATATACCTTATTTTTTCTTATTACATATTCAACTGGGAAAAATATGGACAATTATTGGTTTCAGTATCCACAGGAACCAATTCATCAGCTAGTTTGGATAATTATAATTAGTGCAGTGTTTCATTAGGCTTATTACACCTGTATTTAAGACACAAATTTGATTCAGCATTTGGTATGCAACTGAAATTTTATTAGGTTTTACTTTATTTTTACCCAGGTGTCAAATTCACCAATAGGACTATAAAGACTAGATAACAAGGAAGCTTTAGGCAAGTTATCTGTAAAAATATATTTTTTATTTTTTATTTCATGGCCTCATTTTCTGTTTTCCTCTGTAATATGCCTCAAGTTCAAGTTTTGCCAAGAGCAAACCACAAAACCCAATGTTATAAATAGTCTTCTGGAGGAAACAGAGCTGTGTGGGCACAGATGTTTATGCAAAGCACGCTGATGTTTTGTAATACTAGTGTACTGATTACAACCAGCAACAGTATTCTTCAAGCTCGAAAATTGGAGTCAGTATTGTTCAAACCACATACCTGTGTGCGTTCGCAGGTGGGCCTTTAAATGTGAGCTCTTGGTATAGGTCTTTCCACAGCCTGCATACTCACAAGTGTGAGTAGCTGTCCTTTTCCTGGGCCAGGATTTACGACCTCTCTTAGGCTTAACTTCTTCTGACATACATCCTGATGTTAGGAGCTCTAAAGGTGAAGAGGGTGGAGTCAGCATCACTTCTTGTTTCAATAGTTGAAAGTTTAGAGAAGGATCTTCATAAATATTTAGATAAGACTGACCTTGATACTGAAGTTGAGTTGGAGGCAGCTGTGGCTGCTGTTGGTCTGGTGTGAAGTGAGGGAAGCTGGCAGAAGTGCGGTAGCCTGGAGGTATTGACAGTGATGGATGGCTTAATGTCTGTGAGGAGGCATGGCAATCTCTAACCATTAGCTCCTCTGGGGTCAAAGGTTGGTTAGTCCTACTTGGCAGTACCCTCCCTATTTGGAAGTCATGCTGCCCTTGTGACTGCTGTACTTGTCCATCCATTTGGCATGACACAGAGCAAGACGCAGTTGGCTCCTGCTTGATCTTTTGACACATGTGGGGCAGCTGATGGCTGGTGTAAACCATAGGACCATCCATACCAGATCCACTTTTTCTAACACTGAGAGACTGGCCATAATCACTCATGTCCACAGCAGCTTTCAACACAAATTTACCTTGAAGACTCGTTTGTGGCTGTTGTATATAAACAGGATCCAAATCTGGTCTCATAAGCTCAGCCACAAATCCACCAGAAGGAGAAACATCATTTATATCCGCCAGGTTAAAAGTGAGAGTTGGCACAGTTGTGTCCCTAGGGGTGTACATGAGTGAACCGCCTCCAGCTGTGTCCTGGGGGCAGCGTATTTGGTAGGTAAAGTTACAATTGGCAGACATGCTGTCTTGGAGAGGTGCAGCTGGTGGTGGCGAAGAAGCAGTAGCAGAAGAAGAGGAGGAGGAAGTAGCCAGAGACTCCTGATGAATAAGGGAATTGGAGAGTATAAAATCAAAGTCCAACAGGTCATTGAATTCTTCTTGTTCCCTACGAGAACCAAACGGTGCCGTCTCCCCTTCTAAGCCATCGTAGGGGCGTGACTGGTTAAGGGCAGGATGTCTTTTCATGAGGGACAGCTCGTCTCTCCACCTCTGTAGAAAACATAAAACAAAAAAGGCATTAAAATAAAATCACCAAAAATGGCATATAATGCATTATGGGGCAGATTTAACAAAAAACTGGATAAAGGGGCAATGAAAGCTGAAGCCCAGGTGGGGCAATGGCCCTATTCTTTGCTGCTGTATTTCTAAACTGGACACAAATCTGACCAGACTAAAGCGTTATTACACAAACTAGATAACTCTGTTCACCATTTTCACCAAGAAAACCCCTAGACTTACTCTTCCAAACACTGCCTCCCACTAAACCTATACAGCGTGGTCCCCAAAAAAAAACACATTTCCACATGCATTTTAACTATGGCTACTAAATGCAGGCTACAGACAGTACCTGCTTTCCAGCAAATAAAACACATGTCAGATTGTTAGCCGTTGAAAATTTGCATCTCACATTTCCCTTTAGTAGTAGTATATGTACTGGTTTCTAAGAGAATACCGTACTTAACAGTCTTCTATGTGCCAGCTGAGGGCTATCAGTAGGAGATGAGTAAGAGCAAGCCGCGAGGAATAACCAAGCAAACCTCTGTAGACAAGCAACAATTACTGTCCAGTACAGAAGCTAGGACAAAACTCTTCATGCCATAAGAAAATAAAATAAAAAACATACTATAGCTAAAGAAATCATTTACAAGTTCTCTGTATAAAATCCTTAGAGGAAATGACTGCAAAAAGAACAGAACGCAAATACTTTAAAAACTTGGAATGAAAAGCACACCATTTTCTTGGAACGGAGATTTTGTGCTAAACTGAAGGAGATGCAATCCATACAGCAAACATCATTAGAATAAAAAAAAAGCTTAAGTTTGATGATAAATAAAAAAATAAGCATCTTGCAAGAAACAAATCCCATGACATACTACAATAAGATCTCATTTCAGGCTTCACTGTCGCGGATATCTAAAGGGGATTGCAGATCAGGGAGCCCCTCGAACACAAGCAGAAGTGGCAGAAAAAGTCAAACTGTTAAGAAAGCCAATAATGATACATCATGATACAAATGATACATCAGCTCCCACAGAGAAGGTGCAAGAAGTTTACAAAACACAAGTGTCATCTCTAGCCAGAGTTTATTGAAATGTGGGTAATCTGAAGAACTTTTACAAGCAATGATCTGGATATCCTCTCCAGGATACTCACGTTGCCAACACTTGCCTGTCTCAAAACCTTGTCCTTGCCTGGGGTCCCCGCTGTGAAGGTGGAGATGGAAGGCAGCAAGGTCCCGCTGAGAGCCATGTCACACTCACTGGGCGGCTGTCTAAGCAGATATATACATAGGGTTGGTCAGATCATGCTGCATACATTGACAGAGTAAAGTTATCAGTAGCCATTGTGCACACAACATCCTGATAAAATGACTTCATATTACAGATCTTTAGAAGGCTTTATGTGACTTCTTGTGTTCTTAAAGTGCAAGTACAGCCAAGTTAAGCATCAGAACCTCTGTCAGTTTACTGCTATCTTAGGCTTTTTTATGATGGGCAAACACCCTTTGATAAAAGATTGATTTTCTTACTGATCTCTAGAGCAGTGTTTCTCAACTCCAGTCCTCAAGGCGCCCCAACAGGTCTTGTTTTCAGGCTTTCCATTATTTTGCACAGGTGATTTGATCAGTTTCACTGCCTTCGTAATTACCAAAGCTGTTTCATCTGAGGGAAATCCTGAAAACATGACCTGTTGGGACGCCTTGAGGACTGGAGTTGAGAAACACTGCTCTAGAGATTAATAATCGAATTACTGTCCACAACCCAAATGATCGAAAAAGGCCATCTAATTCAAACAACAAAAAAAAAAAAAATTAATAGATAAACCTTAAGTCTATACCCACAGTTAATGCAGAGAAAAGCAAAATATGCCACACATGGGGATGTGGAATTCAGTCAATAGTTGGAAGATTTGATTGTACATTATAGATCACATCTGTGTCCACCATGCAATCTTACAGAATTTGATCAGATTAATGACCATGCATTTCAATGCTGCCAACTGATCCAAAATTAGCAACAATTTTCTGCACTGGCTAATCAACTCAGTTTGATTTGATGTTCCTTCACTTCCTGTCAGGAGATTGTGTTGTCACCAGGACAGTGTGGAGACAACTGAAGCCCCAGATAGCAGTAAAAACCCAACAGGGGATGTAACCCTTCACCACCCAATCCAACACTAGTAGATGAGGTTTTGTCAGGACCGCCACTGTAGGTGCAGTCTATGGACAAGCAGTGATTAAATAGTACACTATACAAGCCTTTAACCTTTTTACCCCAGAGAAACCCTTGAAATAATTTTCATGTCTAAGCAATCCCCTGGTATAATTAGATCTGGGGTCATGCCCAAAAATGCCCCTTACTTTAGTGGCACTAAGTAGGAAGAATGTCCCCCTTACAGGGATTTGGGGCAATAATGACACTCTTGCAGTCATACTGCTGACTCTGGCAAGTGTCTTTGGACCTTGAGCTAGGCAGGCACCATCAGATGGAAGGTCAACCAGACATAGCTCAAGGAACCCCCAGCTACCTCTGAAGGAACCCCTGTTGACAGTGGCTTCTTTATAGGGTGCTGTAGGACAATCTCCCTGTAGGTGCAGCCTATGGACAAGTAGTGACCAGACACTGTATTGAGGAAAAAATGTTATATATAAAATTTTCTCAATACAGTGTCTGATCACTACTTGTCCGTAGGTGCAGCCTATGGAAAAGTGGTGATCAGATACAATATACTCTATATATAGGGCGCCATGGGATGATCTCCTTGTAGGTTCATCCTATGGACAAGTAGTGATCAGACATTGTATTGTTATACATATATACACACACACACTGTACATACAGCTGTAGGAGGACCTCACTGTAGGTGCAGCCTATGGACAAGGGATCATTGTATAATCTATATGGTGCTTTAGGAGGATCTTCCTGTAGGTGCAGCCTATAAGCAAGTGGTGATCAGATCTGGTATACTCTACATACAGGGTGCTGTGGTTGGGATCCCACTGTAGGTGCAGCATGTGGACAAGTGGTGATCATTATATAATATATATATGGTGCTGTAGTTGGATCCCCCTGTAGGTGCAGCCTATAGACAAGTGATCATTGTATAATATATATGGTGCTGTAGTTGGATCCCCCTGTAGGTGCAGCCTATAGACAAGTGATCATTGTATAATATATATGGTGCTGTAGTTGGATCCCCTGTAGGTGCAGCCTATAGACAAGTGGTGATCATTATAGAATATATAGGGTGTTGTAGTTGGATCCCCTGTAGGCGTAACCTATAGACAAGTGATTATATAATATATATGGTGCTGTAGTTGGATCCCCTGTAGGTGCAGCCTATAGACAAGTGGTGATCATTATAGAATATATAGGGTGCTGTAGTTGGATCCCCCTGTAGGTGCAGCCTATAGACAAGTGGTGATCATTATAGAATCTATATGGTGCTGTGGTTGGATCCCCTGTAGGTGTAACCTATAGACAAGTGATTATATAATATATATGGTGCTGTAGTTGGATCCCCTGTAGGTGTAACCTATAGACAAGTGGTGATCATTATATAATATATATATATATGGTGCTGTGGTTGGATCCCCTGTAGGTGTAACCTATAGACAAGTGGTGATCATTACATAATCTATATGGTGCTGTGGTTGGATCACCTGCTCCTAGCAGCAGACATACCTCAATGACGTAGTGCAGCCCCTTGTATCCCCGATGAGAGAGTTGTCGTCATTCGGCAGCAGTGTAATCCACAGAGCGGAGAAGTTTATTAGAGTGTATAGTGAGAGGTGCGGGCTCGCAGGCTATGCACAGTATTGTGCAGCATACAGCTCTCTCCAGCCCCGGAGACACCAAGCCAGCCGCGGGGATTCCCTGTGCCTGCCGCAGCTGCCATCAGAGCCTCCTCCCCGCTATCGGCTCCGCCGCCTCAGAGCCTTTGCCTCGTGTTATGTATGACTGCGAGCGGGCGCCTTGACAAGCCTTAAAAGCACGGGGGCGGGGTCTTCAGCTCACGTGACATGCCAAGCACTGCCTTTGCTCCAGCACAACACACCTGAACCCAGCCCCGCTTCACAAGTTCCTAGGAGCCCCCAAGAGGCGGCGTAGCTCAACGCCACAGGAACCAACGCATAGCCACTACGGAAAAGAAAAAAGAATGTTATTCTTATATAGTCTATGTATTCTACATGTGCAGAACTTCGCTTGAAAAAAAAAAAGTGACGCGCGGCCACGGTGTCCAGCTGCGAAGCTCTGGTGTGCACGTGGGAGGATCCTTGGAGGGCGCGGTTTGGGGGCGTGACGTCAGAGCAGCAGCTGGCTGGCAAGCGCTCCTCGAAATGTGACGGCAGTGAGTGGAGAATGAGCGGGTGGGCGCGGCTGTTAGCCCTCGTGACGTCACTTTGTGTTTTGGGAGATAAACAGAATTGGTTGCTAGGTGAGAAGTGCGCGCCGCCGGGAGGGAACATGAGCGCGCGTACATCAGCTGGGAAGCTTCTGTAGAGCGCGCTCTTGTGTCAGCGGAGCCCAGTGTGCTGTGTGTGAGGTGTGCGCTCTGTGTGCTGTGTGTATGCGGGGAGCGGCACAGTTCGGCAGTTTGCTGCTCTGCTGTATGGAGTACAAATGTCAGGAAGCCTGTCACTAGCTTTAATAGAGAACCAAGGCTCCATTCACACCTCTGTGGGTTCACATCTCCGCTACAAGTCACCTGAAGCTCCAAAAACTTCTGCAGCTTCTTCCAATCAGGCTGCTTGGTGCGTTTTATTTACATGCATGGAAATGCTTGATTCGAGCATTTTATGGCAAGTTTGTGAGCGGCTTTCTGCTCAAATGCACTAATTAAATGAAAATAAAGAATAGTAAATAAATACAGAATACATAAAAACCCAAACCCTTAGACCCCTTTCACACAGGGCAGATCCAGGGCTGGTGCAAGGATTTTTGACACCCTACCAGTGATGGCGAACCTTGGCACCCCAGATGTTTGGGAACTACATTTCCCATGATGCTCACCTATACTGCAGAGTGCATGAGCATCATGGGAAATGTAGTTCCAAAACATCTGGGGTGCCAAGGTTCACCATCACTGCTCTAGGCGAAACCTCATCCCCCCTGACCCCACCCCTTTGCTCTGCCCATGTAACACGTGACCTACCTGACCATTTCACTGACCTACCTGCCCTCTATACTGACCTACCTGAGCACTACACTGACCTACTTAAACTGACCTACCTGAACACTATACTGACCTATCCTGACCCCTACACTGACCTATCCTGACCCCTACACTGACCTATCCTGACCCCTACACTGACCAATCCTGACCCCCACACTGACATATCCTGACCCCTACACTGACCTACCTGACCCCCACACTGACCTATCCTGACCCCTACACTGACCTACCTGACCATTACACTGACCTACCTGACACATACACTGACCAATCCTGACCCCCACACTGACATATCCTGACCCCTACACTGACCTACCTGACCATTATACTGACCTACCTGACACATACAGTGACCTACCTGACCCCTATCCTGACCCCTACACTGACCTATCCTGACCCCTAAACTGACGTATCCTGACCCCTACACTGACGTATCCTGACCCCTACACTGACGTATCCTGACCCCTACACTGACCTACCTGACCCCTACACTAAAATTTCCTGTCCCCTACACTGACCTATCCTGACCCCTACACTGACCTACCTGACACATAAACTGTCCTGACCCCTACACTGACCTACCTGACCCCTACACTAACCTATCCTGACCCCTACACTGACCTATCCTGACCCCTACACTGTCCTATCCTGACCCCTACACTGACCTACCTGACACATAAACTGTCCTATCCTGACCCCTACACTGACCTACCTGACACATAAACTGTCCTATCCTGACCCCTACACTGACCTACCTGACCCCTACACTAACCTATCCCTACCCCTACACTGTCCTAGCCTGACCCCTACACTGTCCTATCCTATCCTCGCTCCATTGATCCCCACTGAGCAGGCGGATGACAGGTCCATCTCCGCTCACTGTGCAGAGACGGACCTTTCAGAGTCCCGCTCTCTTCTATGGGGAGATTGGATAATAACGGACCGCCTGTCTGTTTTCATCCGATCTAACCCGACCCGCTGGACAGATGACGAACATATCACCATATGTCTGTTTTCAGAGGATTTTGTCAGATTGGATGTCAGGCGGGTGTCAGCGGACACATATCTGCTTACATCTGCCCCCCTATAGAAGTCAATAGGTGGCCCGATCTGATCCCCCTGAAGAACAAACAGGCGGATCCAATTGTGTGAAAGGGGCCTTAAACCTAATAATAACCCCTAATCCTAAACCCTAATATTAACCCCTAATCCTAAATACTAATATTAAATCCTAACATTAATATTAAACCCTAACTCCTAACATTAATATTAAACCCTAACTCCTAACATTAATGTTAACCTCTAATCATAAACCCTAATATTAACCCCTAATCATAAGATTAAACCCATATTTAACAATATTAATCCTAACAATATCCCCAAATCCTAATTTTAATCCCTAACTTTATTATTAACCCTAACTCCTAACACTAATATTAAACCCCTAATCCTTAACCTTAATATTAACCCCTAACCCTAATATTAAACCCTAACTCCTAACACTATTAAACCACTAATCCCAAATTCTAATATTAACCCCTAACCCTAATATTAAACCCCAATTGCTAACCCTAATATTAACCCCTGATCTGAATATTAACC
Source organism: Rana muscosa (assembly GCA_029206835.1). NCBI lineage: Eukaryota > Metazoa > Chordata > Amphibia > Anura > Ranidae > Rana > Rana muscosa. The sequence goes on from CM055116.1 coordinate 689,960,397, forward strand.
CCAACCCCTAATATTAAACCCTAATCCCTAACCCAAATATTAACCTCAAACCCTAATATTAAACCCTAATCCCTAACCCAAATATTAACCCCAAACCCTAATATTAAACCCTAATCCCTAACCCTAATATTAATCCCTAATCCTAAACCCTAACTCTAATATTTACCCCTAACCCTAATATTAAACCCTAATTCCCAATACTAATTTTAACCCCTAATCCTAACCCCTAATCCTAACAATAAACCCTAATTCCTATCACTAATATTAACCCCTAATATTAACACAATCCAAATAATAAACCCTAATTCCTAATAAGGATGAGCTCCGGCGTGTTCGCGTTGAACACGTGCAGAGCCCGCCAGGAAGTCGGCACCACGCTGCGCTAATCACCGGCAGGGAGACATTGTCCCGATGCTCGGCTGCAGAGATCGGGAAATGTCTCCCTGTCTGTTAGTGATGAGCCGAACACCCCCGGGTTCGGTTCGCACCAGAACCCGCGAACGGACCGAAAGTTCGCACGAACTTTAGAACCCTATTAAATACAATGGATGCGAACGTTCGAAATCTAAAGTGCTAATTATAACGACTATTATGCATGTTATTGTCCTAAAAAGGGTTTGGGAACCCGGGTTCTGCACCAGGGGACATGTATCAATGCAAAAAGAAGTTTTAAAAACGGCCGTTTTTCTGGAGCAGTCATTTTAATGATGCATAAAGTGAAAAAAAAAAGTCAAATATTCCTTTAAATATCGTACCTGGGGGGTGTCTAAAGTATGCCTGTGAAGTGCCACGTGTTTCCCGTGTTTAGAACTGTCCCTGCACAAAATTACATTTCTAAAGGAAAAAAGCCATTTAAAACTGCTTGCGGCTTTAATGTAATGTCTGGTCCCGGTAATATGGATGAAAATCTTTAAGAAAAATGACATAGCTACCCCATCACACACACCCCCCTACCCCAGCCCATTACCAGCCCCTTTGGGTCTTGTATGGATATTAAGGGGAACCCCGCACACAAAATAAAAAAGGCCCTATATACTCTGAACAGCCGTATACAGGCGGTGCATACAAGACAGGGACTGCAGGTTTGTTCTTATGTAGAATCTGTTTGTAATTTTGAACAGGTACATTGTTTAAGTGTAGCTCCAGCCAAAAAATCTATTTTTAAGCTTTTTGGAAAACATAGGGAAGGGTTATTACCCCTGTAACATTTGTTTTGCTGTCTGTGCAGTGTGCACCTGTTCAGAACAGTTCACCTCACTTTCCGTCCTAATGACAAATGTTTTTTGAAAATTTGGGGTTTTTATTGAAACAAGAATTGGTGATAAAGCATCAGTGGAGAGGAGACACTTTTTTTTCCCATATTAACTCTTACAGGAGAGAATTTGCCTTCCTGGGGGTAGATTTCCTCTCACTTCCTGTTGTATCCTTCCGTTTGCAAGGAGGAGTCGTTTGTAAGTTGGATGTTTGAAAGTAGGGGCCTGCCGTATATATACTCAGCTGAAATTTGCCCCTTACATGTTGGTGTTGCCACAACACTGTGAGCCCTCACAGTTACTCTTGGTGGGCGCATGAATGGGCCCTGCTGTGAATTATTAGGTCAAGATAGAATTGTAATTGCATGCCCCTGTTGAACAGGGGCTGAAAAATTGGGCCTTTGGTGTGGTGGTGGTGGTGGTGTTGACACAACACTGTAAGGCACAGTTAGTCTTGGTGGGCGCAGGAATGGGCCCTGCTGTGAATTATTAGATCAAGAATTGTAATTACATGCCCCTGTTAAACAGGGGCATAAAAATTGGGCCTTAGGCACTGGTGCCACAAAACTGCAACCCCTCACAGATACTGTACTTGGAGCACAGCAATGAGCCCTGTTGCAAAGTATTGCATCAAAAATTGTAATTACACGCCCCTGTTAAACAGGGGCTGAAAAATTGGGCCTTAGCCACTGGTGCTGGTGCCACGACACTGCAACCTCCCCCAGATACTCTAGTTGGAGTGCAGGAATGAGCCCTGCTGCAAAGCATTGCATAAAAAATTGTAATTACATGCCCCTGTTAAACAGGGGCTGAAAAATTGGGCCTTAGCCACTGGTGCCACAACACTGCAACCCCTCACAGATACTGTACTTGGAGCACAGCAATGAGCCCTGTTGCAAAGTATTGCATCAAAAATTGTAATAACACACCCCTGTTAAACAGGGGCTGAAAAATTGGGCCTTAGCCACTGGTGCTGGTGCCACGACACTGCAACCACTCCCAGATACTCTAGTTGGAGTGCAGGAATGAGCCCTGCTGCAAAGCATTGCATAAAAAATTGTAATAACACACCCCTGTTAAACAGGGGCTGAAAAATTGGGCCTTAGCCACTGGTGCTGGTGCCACGACACTGCAACCACTCCCAGATACTCTAGTTGGAGTGCAGGAATGAGCCCTGCTGCAAAGCATTGCATAAAAAATTGTAATAACACACCCCTGTTAAACAGGGGCTGAAAAATTGGGCCTTAGCCACTGGTGGCGGCACCCAGAAACAAAAATGTTCTTCCAAGCTATCATCGTCAATCGGATCATTGAGGAGGAGGAGGATAGTCAGTCAACATAACAGGACAGTCTCTCAGCATCAGCATCAGTCTTGAAGGGATGTGACATTTGAAAATAAATTAGTCTGTTATATCAGCTTCAGGTGTTTGGTAGCTGGTGGTGATCCAAGACTGGTTCATCTTTATGAAGGTCAGTCGATCAACAGAGTCGGTGGACAGGCGCACCCTGTGATCCGTGACAAATCCTCTAGCAGCACTGAATGTGCGTTCTGAAAGAACGCTGGATGCAGGACAGGCCAGTAGCTCAATTGCATACTGTGCAAGCTCTGGCCAGTGATCCATCCTCAAGACCCAGTAAGCCAGAGGATTTTCGGTGGGGAAGGTGTCCAAGTCTGACCTTGACCCTAGGTATTCCTGCACCATGTATATCAGACGCTGGCGATAGTTGCTGGAACCGATCATACCTTGGGGCTGCAGACTAAAGAATTGTCTGAACACTTCGGTCAGACGGCCACCTTCCCCACCGCTCCTTCTTTGACTGACCGAAGCCTCGGCAACTCGTTGTCCAGGACCAGGAGTTTGTAACCTCCCAGTCTCTGGGAACGCGTTGCACAGACCTTTCTGCAAGGCCTCCCGGAGTTGTCTCATCCTCTGCTCCCTCTGCGACGGTAAGATAAGTTCCGCAACCTTACCCTTGTACCGTGGATCAAGGAGAGTGGCCAGCCAGTAATGGTCCCTCTCCTTGATCCGAAGAATACGAGGATCCTTCCGCAGACTTTGCAGGATCAGGGAGGCCATGCAGCGTAGGTTAGCTGAGGCATTCGGTCCGGAGTCCTCTGGGTCACTAAGGACGACATGATCCGCAGCCACCTCCTCCCAGCCATGTACAAGTCCACTGGTTTCTTGGGACTGTAAATCATCCCTAAAAGACTGCTTCTGATGATGCTGAGTGCCAGGCTCCACCTCCATGCTGACACAATCCTCCTCCTCCTACTCCTCCTCTTCTTCCTGTGCGATGGGTGGGACAGAAGGAACACTGTCTGGGTAAAGGGGCCCTTGAGAGGCAAGGAAGTCCTCCTCTTCCTGCCTCTGTTCTGCCTCAAGTGCCCTGTCCATTATTCCACGCAGCGTATGTTCCAACAGGTGGACAAGAGGTACAGTGTCACTGATGCATGCACTGTCACTGCTCACCATCCTCGTGGCCTCCTCAAATGGTGCCAGGACAGTGCATGCATCCCTGATCATGCCCCACTGGCGTGGTGAAAAAACCTGAGCTCCCCTGACCCTGTCCTGGTGCCGTAGTCGCACAGGTACTCATTGATGGCCCTCTGCTGCGTGTGCAGCCGCTGCAGCATGGCCAACGTTGAGTTCCACCTGGTGGGCATGTCACATATAAGGCGGTTCTTGGGCAGGTTCAACTCCTTTTGCAGCTCAGCCAGGCGAGCACTGGCATTATAAGATCTGTGGAAATGCACACAGACTTTCCTGGCCTGCCTCAGGACATCCTGTAAGCCCGGGTACCTGCCCAAGAACCGCTGCACCACCAGGTTAAGGACGTGAGCCACGCAGGGCACATGGGTCAGTTGTCCCTGTCGGAGAGCGGAGAGGAGGTTGGTGCCATTGTCGCAAACTACCATTCCTGGCTTAAGCTGGCGTGGCGTCAACCACCTCTCGGCCTGCCCCTGCAGAGCAGACAGAACCTCTGCCCCAGTGTGGCTCCTGTCCCCCAAACACACCAGCGCAAGCACGGCATGGCATCTTTTTTTTGCCTGCGTACTTGCGTAGCCCCTTGAATGCCTACGGAGCACCGCTGGTTCCGAGGACAAAGCACAGGAAGAGGCCACGGAGGAAGAAGAAGGGGAGGGGGTGGAGGACAGGTGTGTGTCACAACCAGTAGTAGCATTTTGGAGGCGTGGCGGTGGAACAACCTCCAACACTACTGCACCTTGTCCTGCATCCTTCCCAGCTGCCAAAAGAGTGACCCAATGGGCCGTGAAAGAAAGGTAACATCCCTGTCCATGCCTGCTGGACCATGAGTCAGCGGTAATATGCACCTTACCGCTGACCGCCCTGTCCAGCGAGGCCAAGACATTGCCTTCCACATGCCGGTAGAGAGCCGGAATCGCCTTCCGTGAGAAAAAGTGGCGCTTGGGAACCTGCCACTGAGGAACCGCACATTGCACAAACTCACAGAAGGGGGCCGAGTCTACCAACTGAAAAGGCAGCAGTTGAAGCGCTAGCAATTTAGCCAAGCTAGCATTCAACCGCTGGGCATGTGGATTGCTGGGAGTGAACTTCTTTCGACGGTCCAGCAGCTGGGGCAGGGAAATTTGCCTGCTAGAATCGGACGTCGGTGTACTGCTAGCAGAGTGCCCGCAAGTACTTGGCTGTGACACACCTAATTCTACACCTTCATTCCTCTCAGAGCAGGTTTCAGAGAAGACTGAAGGTATAGTGGGGTTGGAGATCCCAGCTGATGCGGTGCAAGAAGAGGTCAGCTTTGTTCTTTGGTGTGGGTCTTTAAGGTAGGCTTGCCAACGAGCTGCATGGCAGGTCAACATATGTCTGGTCAAGCATGTGGTGCCCAAGCGGTGATGTTTTGGCCACGCGATATACCCTTGAGACATATGTTGCAAACAGCAGCTGTGCGATCTGATGCACTCGACTCAAAAAAGGCCCACACCAAAGAACTTTTTGAATAACGGGCAGAGGCAGCGCCCTGCACAGGCGGAGCTCTGCGGTGTGATTCCGTCGGTGTGCTGCCCTTACGCTGGCCCCCTGAGGGCATCCTGCCTCGTTGGAGATGTGCCTCCTCCTCATCCTCCTCCTCCTCTCTCCTATTATGCACCCACGTGGAGTCAGTGACCTCATCATCCCCTCCGTCCTCATCACTGGAGCCAATCTGGCAGTATGCTGCAGCTGCTCGAACATGACTGCCAGATTGGTGTCCTTCTTGAGCATCCCCTCTCTCTGCTCTCACGCTACTGCCTTCCTCTAGGTGGGTATCATCATCAGACCCTTCGAAACGCTGGGCATCCTCCTGGAGCATGTACCCAACACTGTGCTCAAACAGTTCGGGGGACTCCTCAGGAGGACATGGTTAGTCTAGGGAAGGAGTGACTGATGATGACATTGATACCAGGGAAGAGGACGCTTTGGCAGCTGCTTTGCCAGTACCCTGAGCCTGGGTGAGAGAGGATGAGGAGGATGAGGAGGGCTTGGTCATCCACTCTACCAAGTCTTCGGCATGATGCGGCTCAACACGTCCAGCTGCCGAAAAGAAGGACAAGCGTGTCCCATGGCCACGTGCTGATGGCGATGCACCGCGTCCACGACCAGCACTGTTGTCTCTAGACACAGAGCCTGCTTGCCCTCTTTTATTGGCTCCTGACTGTCTGCCTCTCCTTGTTTGCCTTCCAGACATTCTAATGGCCTGCAGGGAAATGGGAAAAGCAGCAATACAGGCTAAGTTAAGGTGTAATATGATCAGGAGGTACACTCCGCCCGCTGTAAGTGCCGCAAAATCTTGTTGGTGTAACACACCAGGAAAAAGCAGCAATACAGGCTAAGTTAAGGTGAAATATGGTCAGGAGGCACACTCCGCCCGCTGTAAGTGCCGCAAAATCCTGTTGGTGTAACACACCAGGAAAAAGCAGCAATACAGGCTAAGTTAAGGTGTAATATGGTCAGGAGGCACACTCCGCCTGCTGTAAGTGCCGCAAAATCCTGTTGGTGTAACACACCAGGATAAAGCAGCAATACAGGCTAAGTTCAGGTGTAATATGGTCAGGAGGCACACTCCGCCCGCTGTGAGTGCCGCAAAATCCTGTTGGTGTAACACACCAGGAGAAAGCAGCAATACAGGCTAAGTTAAGGTGTAATATGGTCAGGAGGCACACTCCGCCTGCTGTAAGTGCCGCAAAATCCTGTTGGTGTAACACACCAGGAAAAAGCAGCAATACAGGCTAAGTTAAGGTGTAATATGGTCAGGAGGCACACTCCGCCCGCTGTAAGTGCCGCAAAATCCTTTTGGTGTAACACACCAGGAAAAAGCAGCAATACAGGCTAAGTTAAGGTGTAATATGGTCAGGAGGTACACTCCGCCCGCTGTAAGTGCCGCAAAATCCTGTTGGTGTAACACACCAGGAAAAAGCAGCAATACAGGCTAAGTTAAGGTGTAATATGGTCAGGAGGCACACTCCGCCCGCTGTAAGTGCCGCAAAATCCTGTTGGTGTAACACACCAGGAAAAAGCATCAATACAGGCTAAGTTCAGGTGTAATATGGTCAGGAGGCACACTCCGCCCGCTGTAAGTGCCGCAAAATCCTGTTGGTGTAACACACCAGGAAAAAGAAGCAATACGGGCTAACTTCAGGTGTATAATGTGCAGGAGGCTTAGCAACAATGACACTGACACTGTCCCCTGCCTATCCTTCTCTCTCCCTGCACACAAGGTTTATCAAAGTATATGACACTGACACTCTCCCTGCCTATCCTTCTCTCTCCCTGCACACAAGGTTTAGCAAAGAATATGACACTGACACTGTCCCCTGCCTATCCTTCTCTCTCCCTGCACACAAGGTTTATCAAAGTATATGACACTGACACTCTCCCTGCCTATCCTTCTCTCTCCCTACACACAAGGTTTAGCAAAGAATATGACACTGACACTCTCCCTGCCTATCCTTCTCTGTCCCTACACACAAGGTTTAGCAAAGAATAGATTTGACAAGATTTGACACTGTCCCTGCCTATCCTTCACTTTCCCTGCTCCGGAACACACTACACGAGGCCGCCGCGCTGGCGGCCTTTTATAGTGTGGGGCGTGTACTAAACCCCCTCAGCTATAATTGGCCACAGGCATCCTGCCTGTGGCCAATCATTGCTCTCCTCGCTGCCGGCGCTGTGATTGGCCAAGCATGCAGGGTCACAGTGCATGCTTGGCCAATCACAGCGCCGGGATTACACTGCGATGGCGCAGTGTATTGTGGGACGTTCGCGTCACTCAAATTTGGCGCGAACGGCCCAAATCGTTCGTTGTTCGCCGAACACGCGAACAGCCGATGTTCGAGTCGAACCTATGTTCGACTCGAACACAGAGCTCATCCCTACTGCCTGTGATTAGCGCAGCGCAGTGCCGACTTTCTGGCGGGCTCTGCACATGTTCAATGCGAACACGCCGGAGGTCATACTTAATTCGTAACACCAATATTAACCCCTAATTCCAAACCCTAATATTAACCCCCAATATTAAATCCTAATAACTCTAATATTAACCCCTAACATTAAAGGGGTTGTAAAGGTTTGTTTTTTTATTTTCTAAATAGGTTCCTTTAAGCTAGTGCATTGTTGGTTCACTTACCTTTTCCTTTGATTTACCTTCTAAATGTTTTTTTTCTTTGTGTGAATTTCTCACTTCCTGTTTCTCCTCACTGAACTTCACACCATCATCCGAGTGGTGTTTAGTCAGCCAGAACAGCTTACTGAGGAGGAACAGGAAGTGAGAAATTCACACAAAGAAAACAAAGAAAAAAAAACATTTAGAAGGGAAATCAAAGGAAAAGTTAAGTGAACCAACAATGCACTAGCTTAAAGGAACCTATTTAGAAAATAAAAAACGAACCTTTACAACCCCTTTAACACCTAACCCTAATATTAAACCCTAATTCCTAACGCTAATATTACCTCCTAAACCCTAAATAATATTAACCCCCAACCCTAATATTAAACCCCAATTCCTACCGCTAATATTAACCCCTAATCCTAATATTAAACCTTAACCCTAATATTAACCCCTAATCCTTAACCCTAAATAATAATATTAACCCCTAACCCTAATATTAAACCCTAACTCTTAACACTAATATTAAACCCCTAACCCTAATATTAAACCCTAATTTCTAACCCTAATATTAACCCCTAACCCTTCTATTAAACCCTAACCCCTAATCCGAATATTAACCCCAAACCCTCATTTTTTTTATATTAAATCTTTTTTATTATTATTATTAATTATTGATCAAGGTTTTCTTCATTTACATTGTTCAATACACAGTAATTGTCGGCTTTGCATAATCAAAGCTGGCTTTTTCTTTTTAAATGTTCCTCTGTTTCACCCCTTATTAATCCTTAATTTATTCTAATCCATTCCAATTAACTCCTAAAGCCTCATACACACAATCGGACTTCCATCTGACTTTTCCGTGGATTTTGCTCTGAAGGGCGTTAGCCGTGAACTTGGTATGCATACACACGGCAGGACTTTTTCAGCCAACTTTCACCAAATCATGTGGTTTTTCTGCTCTTTACTGCCACACTTTAGGCAACTTCTGCTATTGTTGTCTGATCTTTAGCATTGGTTCTGAGCATGCGTGTTTGTACTTTGGACTTTAGTCTTATGGACTTGTGTACACACGATCGGATTTTGCTCTTTTGGACATTTTGTTGCCGGAAAGTTTGTCTGTTTTTACAGCGAACATTTGTCTGATGAAAAACACAAAACATTTGTCCGATGGAACATACACACGGTCGGATTGTCCGCTAAAACAGGTCCTTTGGACAATTGTTGTCAAAAAGTCAGATCGTGTGAATGGGCCTTTAGTCTCCTTTTTTCCAACTATTATTTTCCTGCTGATTTTTTTTTGTTGTTTCTATTTTATTAGCTATTATTATTTAAAATGCAATATTTTTACACACTTAACATAAATTTACACACTTCCTATTAAAAAAGCACAAAATCATAATAATAAAGAAAAAAACGCTATTTCATTTGTAATTAACTTTGCAATGTTTTTTTACGAAAATCATAATTTTATAGTGTCATTTTAAACAGGAAAAATTACAGAATTTTTTATCTGCAAAAGTGTTTTGTTTCGTTTTTTTGTGTTTTATTGTCTTTGTGAATTCTGAAAAAAATAAATAAATCATTGTTGCAAGACAATATCATGAAAAAAAAGCCTTGTTTGTCCTCAAACAAAACAAAATATGTATTCCTTTGCTATCTAAATAATGAAAAAGTTATTGCCAAATAAACAGGTCCATAACAGCAATGTTAAAATTGCTCTGTTCCATAGGGGGTGAACTGGTGTAAGAGCAAAGTAGTTAAACTAAACTAGATTCTTTTTGAATCTCTGTTATTCAGATTTCAGATTTGTATTTCGTCTTCATTGGTCTTACCAAATTGGCTGAAAATTCTGTTGCTGGGTGACTAATTGCAAACCCAAAGATAGCTTTAGATATTATGAGGGTGCATAATTAAGTAGGCTAAAGGTAATACAATATTAATGCCAAACTCAGTTGCAGATCATTTAGTGTTCTTTAAAAATTAAATGCTTTGTGGTTTGTTTAAAAAATAAAATAAAAATCTGCTGGCATCCTACATTTTGCTAAAAAAGCCATAGCTCATATGTTGCTATCATACTTCAGCTTATGATAGGATAGAGGACCAAATATTTCATTCTGAATTTCCCGAGAAGGACAATAAACATATATAGCAGCGTATAACCACAAAAGTATTAAAACAGATGTTATTTTACTTAACAAAGCAATAAAGCCTAATGCCAGGAAAATTACATTTTTGTAATAGAGTCCAGTGAATTGTTCTTGACAAAATATTTTTGGTAAATTATTTTGCTGTTCAGCTGCTGAGATTTACCTATCATACTTTCAATTTCCCTTGCTAGTAATTTTCTTGACAATTTTTAAAATAAGTTTATAGTTTAAAGGTAAAAAAAACTTTTTGACCTGTCTGTAATCCACTAAAACAAGAAACATTTGCAACTGAATTGCAAGCAAGCATTTGCGTGAAATGTATCTTAACCCGAATTGCGCTGCAGCTCAGAATTCAGCTAATATTTGGCAGTCCCCGCCCAAACATTTGTTTAATTTAAATTTTTCCTGGTGATACTTCAAACTACTCTTTAGGCTAGATTTACACTGCTGCGATCCGAGTTCGATTTGACTTTTAGTGCGATTATGTAGGGCTACATGGATGCAACTTAGATAGGGTTTGTATATTCTATGGGGCCAAAATCACACCAAAGTAGTACAGGCATCTTTTCCAAAATCGCTCCGTGCTGAATCACATTGATGTGAGTGGAAAATGATGTGATTTCCCTTGTTATGAGAATCTGTGCGACTCAAGTTGCATCTGAAATCAAACTAGAGTGACTTAGGCCCCTTTCACACATGCGGACCATATGTCCGCTTTTTCATCCATCCGTTTACGGATGAAAAAGGGACATACATTGGTCCCTATGAGATAGCGGGTGTCAGCGGATGACCATCCACTGACACCCAATCTCATCCGGGTCCGCAATCCTCCGATTCTGCAGACGGAGGAAAATCCTATTTTTCAATCCGTCTGCAGAGCAGATCGGATGAACACGGACCGTCATTTGATCCCCCCATAGGGGAGAGCGGAGATCTGACAGGGCGGTCTCTGCACAGTGTGCGGGGACCGCCCTGTCAGTCGCCGGCTCAGCGGGGATCAGCGGAGCGATCCCCGCTGAGCAAGCGGAGGTTCACGGGGCGGATCATCATGGATCCGTCCCATGTGAAAGGGACCTTAGGCCTCATAGTGCCTTGAAGGACTTCCAGCCCCCCCGAACTGAATAGATAACCACTTACAGGTTGGTAGTGTAAGGAGGGGTCAGTTTAGGGTTTGATAATGACTAAAGATCAGAGTTGGGATTTGAAGATGGAGGTTACATAGAAAGAGTTAAGAGATTAATTACTAGTCTCCTGCTTCTCCAATGTGTGATTCCACAACCCTAAGCCCAGAAGGTCCCAATTTTTATCTTGCTGACATTGGTGGTGGTGGTGCTGCTCTGTGTGTATATATATATATATATATATATATATATATATATATAAATACAATTATTATTATTACACAGGATTTAAATAGCACCAACAGTTTGCACATTTAACAAATCGATGGGAGACATTACAGTTACAGTGACTCCAATCCTGCAGTCCCAACCTTGCACTGCTTTTCCTGCTTCTGGATAGACAGCCTAGCAGCCAGAAGTCCCCGGGATAGGCCTCAGGCTTCTGGCCTAGCAGCCCGGGGCAGCATAACACATCCACCTAGACAGCCGTCCGGGTAGCACAGAACCCCGATCACCTGACTCCACCCAAATAAATAGGCTCTTCCAGCAGGCCAAGGGGCTTAAAGAAACCTCTGCCCATTGGCTGAGACACCCCATCCACTCGTAACCTGACCTTTCTAAGCCCTTGTCTATATAATGTCACCAGCATAACGCCACATAGCGACAGAAGAGAGAAGGTGCAGCAAGTCCAGAACTAGAGAGTAATCAGTGGATCTAATAACAATTAACCAGGGCAACTACTGCCTGGCAAACTCAATTTACTAGAAACCCTGCCTAAACACCAGGGTACTATATATCTACATTATATATATATATATTAGGGCTGTTACTGAATAAAATTTTCGTGTTCGATTAATCGATTTTTTTTTAATCGATTAATCAACTAATTTCGATTAATTATAATGCACATACAGATCCAACTACGTTTAGCTGGTCTCCTTGCAGGCTGATTCCCAGTGCAGCTACCAACCACTGGAAAAATGGATAGCAGGATACAAAAAACACACAAAGGCAGCGCTCGATGGGAATAGCATTAAAACTTTTATAGTCTTCAAATAGGTAACAAAATAAATATTGCACTGGAGATAAAATCAATGTAGCTACATAAACTGTAAAAATAGTGCGAGTAATACCAAAGGGTAGCAAAAGCAGTCATAAAAACATGTAGCTAAGTATGATACTGGTATAAAAATGTGTACAGCGATACCACTGCTGAATCCAGATGAGGAGGGGCTAATATCAGTCCGTCGGCATGTAGATGTCCCGTGAAAGGAACTATCACAACTCCCAGTGGATGGCTGTAGAATCCCAGGTTGATAGAGGGAAGTGATAGAGGGAAGTGTAACAGCCCTTGCGTGTGGCAGATAGTAAGGTCCCGCCGACATGCAGATATGAAGGCACAGCAAAGGAGCCCTTCAGATGGACACGGCAAGCCCCGCCGATGTCCGTGATGTCACCGGATCTCTGGCGGAGAGGTGAGTACCGATCAAAAGAATTTTGATCGATCAAAAAAATTAATCGATTAATCAAGGAATTAATAGTTAATTTCCACAGCCCTAATATATATATATATATATATATATATATATATATATACATACACACACACATACACATATATACATATACAAACACATACATACATACAGTTGTGCTCATAAGTTTACATACCCTGGCAGAATTTATTATTTCCTGGCCATTTTTCAGAGAATATGAATGATAACACAAAAACTTTTTTCACTCATGGTTAGTGTTTGGCTGAAGTCATTTATTATCAATCAACTGTGTTTACTCTTTTTAAATCATAATGGCAACAGAAACTACCCAAATGACCCTGATCAAAAGTTTACATACCCTGGTGATTTTGGCCTGATAACATGCACACAAGTTGACACATAGGGATTTGAATGGTTATTAAAGGTAACCAACCTCACCTGTGATCTGTTTGCTTGTAATTAGTGTATGTGTATAAAAGGTCAATGAGTTTCTGGACTCCTGACAGACCCTTGCATCTTTCATCCAGTGCTGCACTGACGTTTCTGGGTTTTGAGTCATGGGGAAAGCAAAAGAATTGTTAAAGGATCGTTGGGAAAAGGTAGTTGAACTGAATAAAACAGGAAAGGGATATAAAAAAGATATCCAAGGAACTGAGAATGCCCATCAGCAGTGTTCTGCAAATTTTTCAAGAAGTGGAAAATGAGGGGTTCTGTTGAAACCAAACCACGGTCAGGTAGACCAACTAAAATTTCAGCCACAACTGCCAGGAAAATTGTTCGGGATGCAAAGAAAAACCCACAAATAACTTCAGGTGAAATACAGGACGCTCTGAAAACATGTGGTGTGGCTGTTTCAAGATGCACAATAAGGAGGCACTTAAAGAAATATGGGATGCATGGTCAAGTCACCAGATGAAAGCCATTACTATTCAAATGCCACAAAGTATCCTGCTTACAATACGCCAAACAGCACAGAGACAAGCCTCAAACCTTCTGGCACAAAGTCATTTGGAGTGATGAGACCAAAATTTAGCTTTTTGGCCACAACCATAAACACTACATTTGGAGAGGAGTAAACAAGGCCTATGATGAAAGGTACACCATTCCTACTGTGAAACACGGAGGTGGATCGCTGATGTCTTGGAGATGTGTGAGCTACAAAAGGCACAGGAAATTTGGTCAAAATTCATGGCAAGATGAATGCAGTATGTTATCAAAAAATACTGGAGGAACATTTGCATTCATCAGCCAAGAAGCTGCGCATGGGACATACTTGGACATTCCAACACGACAATGATCCAAAATACAAGGCCAAGTTGACCTGTCATTGGCTACAGCAGAATAAAGTGAAGGTTCTGGAGTGGCCATCTCAGTCTCCTGACCTCAATATCATTCAGCCACTCTGGGGAGATCTCAATCGTGCAGTTCATGAAAGACAGCCCAAGAATTTACAGGAACTGGAGGCTTTTTGGCAAGAGGAATGGGCAGCTTTACCATCTGAGGAGATAAAGAGCCTCATCCACAAATACCACAATAGACTTCAGGCTGTCATTGATGTTAAACGGGGCAATACACAGTATTAAGAACTGGGGTATGTAAACTTTTGATCAGGGTATTTTGGGTAGTTTCAGTTGCCTTTATGATTTAAAAAGAATAAACACAGTGGATTGATAATAAATGGCTTCAGCCAAACACTAACTATGAGTGAAAGAAAAGTTTTTGTGTTATCATTCATATTCTCTGAAAAATGGCCAAGAAATCATAAATTCTGCCAGGGTATGTAAACTTATGAGCACAACTAATATATATATATATATATATATATATATATATATTGTGACAGCAGGAAGGTAAAGTCACCTGGTTGCATCCAGGGGGGTAGATATATTTCGCCCAGATTCAGGCTTTACGCCGACGTATACAACTAGGTGGAGAGTTGTATAAGGCTAGTGGGCTCATTGATGACTCATACCTCTAGGGAGAGGGCTGGGCGTCGTGCAGACAGGGAGTTGATGAGGCCAGCTGAAGCTTGTCAGCTCATTTAGGCCTCTATAAAAAACTCCCAGATTCATTAGGTGTTAGCTCATGCCTGGAACCAGACCTGTGTGGACTGTCTAGGGAGAGTGAACCCCTGTGCGGTGAGAAAAAGCCTGTGTGGCTATTTGCTTGGACATTTAAAACTAGGGACTTAGGGACTAGGACAGCACTAGGCTGATCCCAGTTGTTAGTTAGGAAACCTGTATGTTTAGTCAGAGGTCAACTTGACCAGGATTTATTTTGGTTATGTTTCTTTTGCTTTGCTGTGTTTTGTCACTGTAAATAGAAAATAAACCGCACCTTTTTGATTTTTGAAAACCACAACCTCCGTTTGCTGGGCCTGTTTTGTGTGGGGAGCCCATCCCGGGGGTCACACACACCCGCTGCCGAGTTAACCCCCTCACAGTTGGTGGAGAATGCGGGCAGTTTTTTTAAGCCAGCATGGAGGAGATACTGAAACAGCTGGCTCTAGCAAATGCCAATCAACAGCAGACAAATGCAGGTTTGCAAAGGAGCCTTGCAGCCCAGCAGCAGACAAACGCAACTTTGCAACAGAGTCTGGAGGCTCAACAACGAGCCCAGCAGCAATCTGAGGCCCGCTTCATAGACCTGTTGCAGAAGCAAGAGCAGAGACTACAACAACAGATGGAAGCAGTAATGCAGCAACGTCCGCAGACCAGTGAGGAAAGCCGTCCCACTAATACCGCGTCCTTTGGGGTGAGTCGTTTATTGACAAAAATGACTGGAGAGGATGATCCAGAGGTATTTTTGACCACATTTGAAAGGACCGCTGAAAGAGAAAAGTGGCCTGAGGAGCAGTGGGCTGGACTGGTGGCTCCTCTGTTAACTGGTGAATCGCAGAAGGCTTACTATGACCTAGAGCCTGACCAAGCAAAAGACTATGTGATGCTAAAAGCTGAAATATTGGCAAGGCTGGGTGTCACCCAGGCTGTCCGGGCTCAGCGTGTGCATAACTGGACTTTCCAGCTTGGAAAACCCCCCAGGTCTCAAATGTATGATCTCATTCACCTGAGCAGAAAGTGGCTACAGCCAGAGACTTTGTCCGCACCAAAGATTGTGGAACGTGTTGTAATGGATCGGTTTTTGAGAGCTCTTCCTACTGCCATCCAAAAGTGGGTAAGCCATGGAGACCCAGAGACGGCCGATGGTCTTGTGGATCGTGTGGAGAAATACTTGGCTACAGAGAACCTGACGGCCTCTTCCAGAGACACTCGGACTTTCCACCCTAAGACCAGACCATCCCCAGGGGCGGATAAGAGGATTCCAAGGGGTGAGGGTGGAGAGAGTGAGAGGGTGGGAGCTCTACCCCAAGTTTGGCGAGAACAGCCTGGGAAATCAGCGGCTCAAGAGGCGGCAAGAAGGATCGTTTGCTACCGCTGCCGGCAAGCGGGACATATTGCAGCCAATTGCCCGGTTGTGGAGGAACCCATGCAGTGTGACTTTCTGACGGGCAGACGTCAGTCGCTGTGTGCGACAGTCGCATGCACTGCCATTCGAGGAACTGAGAAACATTTATGCAAAATGTGTGTTAATGGTAGAAATGTTGTGGTATTGCTGGATTCAGGTAGCCTTGTGACCCTGATAAAGGCTGAGTTAGTTAAAACAGAGGTCTCTGGGAATAGCAAGGTAGCTGTTATTTGTGTGCATGGGGACACCCGAGAGTATCCAGTGACTACAGTGTGTTTCGAGACCCCCAAAGGTACCCTCTCTCATCCAGTGGGCTTAGTATCTCAGTTACCGCATGACGCCATTGTGGGAAGGGATTTTCCGAAGTTCTGGGAACTGTGGGATGATCCTGAGCCCCTCACTGGTGCCCCTATGTACCAGGAATGTGATAGCCAGAACTCCCCTGAGAGTGGTGAGGACTCTCCGGAATTTCCCTTATCAGTATTGGCAGGGGAGACTCAAGAAACTGGAGAGGAGCCCACCTCCTCAGACGAAAACCTACCGTCTGTGGAGTTTTCTGATCTTGAGGTTCACAGGGAAAACTTTGCCACAGAACAGTTGAAAGACCCCGCCCTAATAAAGGCACGGGAAAACGTAGTGAAAATAGATGGCGAGTTAGTGGACCCAGATAATACCTGCACTTACCCATACTTCAGCGTAGAGAAGGACCTACTGTATCGGGTGGCAAAAAGGGCAGAAGAAACCGTTGAGCAGCTTGTGGTGCCCAAACCTTACAGGAAGTTGGTGTTGGAGTTGGCCCATGGGCACATTCTTGGAGGTCATCTGGGGACAGAGAAAACCCGAGAGAGGGTATTACAGAGATTCTATTGGCCGGGGGTGATGAAGGACGTAGAAAATTATTGTTCCTCCTGCCCTGTGTGTCAGAGGTTGGCCCCGATGCCACATTTCCGTAGCCCGCTGGTCCCTCTACCCATCATTGAGGTCCCGTTTGAGAGGATCGCCATGGATTTGGTAGGTCCTATAATCAAGTCCGCTAGGGGGCACCAGTACATATTAGTTATAATGGACTATGCCACCCGTTATCCAGAAGCGATCCCTCTCCGAAATACCTCGGCCAAAACCATAGCCAAAGAGCTATCTCTTGTTTTTAGCCGGGTGGGTATTTGTAAAGAACTGCTTACGGACCAAGGTACACCCTTTATGTCCCGGGTTATGAAAGAGCTGTGTAAATTGTTCAAAGTGACGCAATTGCGTACGTCTGTGTATCACCCCCAAACCGATGGGCTGGTTGAAAGATTCAACAAAACCCTAAAACAAATGTTGAAGAAAGTGGTGGATAGAGATGGAAAGGATTGGGACTGTTTACTTCCTTATTTGATGTTTGCTATTAGGGAGGTGCACCAATCCTCTACGGGATTCTCCCCCTTTGAGTTACTGTATGGGAGACACCCAAGAGGGCTGTTGGATATTGCCAAGGAAACTTGGGAAAGTGAGAGTTCTCCCCACAGGAGTGTGATTGAGCATGTCGCCCTGATGCAAGATCGAATTGCACAGGTAATGCCCATCGTGAAGGAACATTTGGCCCAAGCGCAGTTGGCACAGCAGAGAGTGTACAACCGTGGAGCCAAGACCCGTACCTTTTCCCCGGGGGATAGGATATTGGTACTTATCCCTACGGTTGAAAGTAAATTCCTTGCCAAATGGCAAGGCCCCTACGAGATAATGGAAAAAGTGAGCGAAGTGAATTACAAGGTCAGACAACCAGGAAGGCGAAAGCCGGAACAGATCTATCACGTTAATCTGTTGAAAGCCTGGAGGGATAGAGAGTCCCTAGTCGCAGACACTTGGTCACCAGCTCAAACTGGTTGCGTGATTCCTGAGGTTGGAATAGCAGCCACCTTGTCACAACCCCAACAACAGGAGGTTAAGGAGTTTGTGCTTCGCAACAAGGAGGTATTCTCTGAGCTGCCGGGACAAACATCTGGGGTAGAGCATGACATCATTACCCCGCCCGGTGAAAGGGTGAAGTTAAAACCCTATCGGATCCCAGAGGCTCGACGGGAGGCAATACGGGAGGAAGTACAGAAAATGCTGAACTTAGGGGTGATAGAGGAGTCCCAAAGTGATTGGTCTAGTCCCATCGTGTTGGTGCCTAAACCAGATGGAAGCTGGCGATTTTGTAACGATTTTCGTCAGTTGAACAAAGTTACAAAATTTGACACCTACCCCATGCCACGTATAGATGAGTTGATCGACCGGCTGGGAACAGCCCGATACATGACGACTCTTGACCTCACAAAAGGGTATTGGCAAATCCCCCTGGCCAAGTCGGCCAAAGAGAAAACCGCATTTGTAACCCCAGACGGGGCGTTCCAATATAAAAGAATGCCGTTCGGGTTACAGAATGCGCCGGCCACATTCCAGCGGAAAATGGACCAGATGCTGAGGCCCCATCGGAAGTATGCTGCGGCTTACCTGGATGACGTAATTGTCCATAGCACAGATTGGGCCTCACATCTGCCAAAAGTGCAAGCAGTCCTGGACTCTGTTCGGGAAGCGGGGTTTACGGCTAACCCCAAGAAGTGTACCATTGGGCAGGAGGAGGCCAAATATCTTGGGTACACCATTGGGAGGGGAGTAATCAAACCCCAACTCAACAAAGTCGAGGCCATCCAGAGTTGGCCACGTCCCAACAGCAAGAAGCAGGTACGAGCCTTTCTGGGAATCGCTGGGTATTATCGGCGATTCATTCCCCACTTTGCTTCTAAGGCTGTGCCCCTAACCAACCTGACGAAGGGGAAAGGGTCGGTCATGATTAAATGGACCCCCGAGGCTGAGGCAGCATTCCAATTCTTGAAACAAGCCTTATGTAGCCAGCCAGTGTTGTACTCACCCGACTTCTCTAAAGACTTTGTCGTACAAAGTGATGCGTCAGATGTGGGGTTAGGAGCAGTATTGTCCCAGGTCTGGAACGGGGAAGAGCACCCAGTCATTTACCTCAGCAGGAAGTTGAAGTCCCATGAGGTAAATTACGCCACCGTTGAAAAGGAGTGTTTAGCGGTGAAGTGGGCTCTAGATTCCCTTCGGTACTACCTGCTAGGTAGGCACTTTGACATGGTTACGGATCACGCTCCGTTAAAGTGGATGGCTCAAAACAAGGAAACAAATAGAAGAGTGAATAGGTGGTTCCTGGCCCTCCAGGAATTCAACTTCACAGTAAAGCATCGCCCTGGCGTTCAAATGGGGAATGTGGATTCTTTGTCTCGAGTACATGAATGCCTGATTGCTGGTGTTCCAACCCCGAGGTTAAAACAAGAGGGGGGGGTATGTGACAGCAGGAAGGTAAAGTCACCTGGTTGCATCCAGGGGGGTAGATATATTTCGCCCAGATTCAGGCTTTACGCCGACGTATACAACTAGGTGGAGAGTTGTATAAGGCTAGTGGGCTCATTGATGACTCATACCTCTAGGGAGAGGGCTGGGCGTCGTGCAGACAGGGAGTTGATGAGGCCAGCTGAAGCTTGTCAGCTCATTTAGGCCTCTATAAAAAACTCCCAGATTCATTAGGTGTTAGCTCATGCCTGGAACCAGACCTGTGTGGACTGTCTAGGGAGAGTGAACCCCTGTGCGGTGAGAAAAAGCCTGTGTGGCTATTTGCTTGGACATTTAAAACTAGGGACTTAGGGACTAGGACAGCACTAGGCTGATCCCAGTTGTTAGTTAGGAAACCTGTATGTTTAGTCAGAGGTCAACTTGACCAGGATTTATTTTGGTTATGTTTCTTTTGCTTTGCTGTGTTTTGTCACTGTAAATAGAAAATAAACCGCACCTTTTTGATTTTTGAAAACCACAACCTCCGTTTGCTGGGCCTGTTTTGTGTGGGGAGCCCATCCCGGGGGTCACACACACCCGCTGCCGAGTTAACCCCCTCACAATATATATATATTTATATATATATATACACAGTATAACACAAAAGTCAAGTATTCTGCTTCATACCCACTGGCAGGGTTGCCAACTTTCAGTAAATTTACGAACAGTCTGTAAAATCCGTACTTTTTGCATCTGTCCTTGAATGTCTATTGCGGACATGTAGGCTGCATGTCTGTAACTGACATTCATGGACAGATGCAACAATTATGGATTTTACAGATTGTTTGTAAATTTACTGAAAGTTGGCAACCCTGCCCACTGGGGTTGTTTGTAACAACATACACAGTGGGGTTGTTTATATAAAAGGGTTTATTTAATATAACTGGAGAGTGCAAAATGTGGTGGAGCTCTAGATAGAAACCAATCAACTTCTAGGTATTTTTGTATAAGCTTAGCTGAAGAAGCTGAAGTTATGCTTAGTACACACGATCGGTTTTCCTGGAGGTAAAAAGTCCGCTGGGAAAACCGAGGGGAAAACCGAGAACCTGCTCGGTAGCTTTTTTCCCCTACACACGGCCGGGTTTCCCGGCAGGAAAACTGCCATGAGAGCTTTGGTCGGGAAACCCATAGGTAAACTGTATTTGTAATTTTTCTAATTTTTCTCATTTTTCCCGCCGGGATTCCCGGAAAACTGCGATGGAGCATACACACGTCCGGGATTCCCGGCCAAAAGCTCTTATGGCAGTTTTCCTGCCGGGAAAACCAGTCGTGTGTACGAGGCATTAGAAGCTAATCGGCTTCCATGCACAGCTGCACCAGATTTTACACTCTCCAGTTTTAATAAATTAACCCCTGTGTGTTTATTGTTACATTTAGGCCGCTGTGACAACAGCAACAAAAAAAAAAAATAGGATTTTTTACTCACCGTAAAATCCTTTTCTCTGAGTCCATGGACCGACACAGCTTCTCTATTGACAAAGTGGGTATTATCCGTTAATTAGGAGTGACTAGGCAGAAAAACTTGTAAAAAGTGTTGCATCACACCTTCTACAGTACCTGCACATCGCAGATCAGTTCGTCAAAAAGCAGTACAAACTTAAAAGGAGGGGTGGGTGCTGTGTCGGTCCATGGACTCAGAGAAAAGGATTTTACGGTGAGTAAAAAATCCTATTTACTCTTTCGTCCATGGACCGACACAGCTTCTCTATTGACAAAGTGGGACGTCCCAAAGCAGTGTCAGAGAAAAAACGAGGGGTGGTAACAGCATAAAAACAAACTTCACCCCAAAACACAAAACAGCACTCCTCCAACGGAGGAGTTGCAACTCTAAACAGCCGCCTGCAAAACCTTGCGGCCGAAAGAGGCATCCGAAGATGCACCTACATCAACTTTGTAGAATTTTGTGAAAGTGTGAGCGGACGACCAAGTCGCCGCTTTACATAGTTGGGAAACAGACGCTTGATGTCGGAAAGCCCAAGAGGCACCTATTGCCCTGGTCGAATGCGCCGTGACAGGAAAGGGGGGCGCCTGACCCTTTAAGGCGTAAGCCTGGATTACTATCTGTCGGATCCACCTAGAGATGGTGGCCGATGAGACTGCTTGGCCCTTCTTGGGACCAGCCACCGAAACAAACAGTGAGTCTGACTTCCGGAACAGGGAAGTAGCAGATATGTATACTCTCAAAGCTCGGACAACGTCCAAGGAATGCAACGCCGACTCCTTAGGATTCGACGGCTGAGGACACAAGGATGGAAGTACAATGTCTTCGTTGAGATGAAAAGCCGAAACGACCTTCGGAAGAAAGGAAGGCTGCGGCCGCAGCACCACCTTATCCTTGTGGAAAATCAAATAGGGAGCCTTGCAGGACAAGGCTGCCAGCTCAGAGACTCGTCTAACTGACGTAACAGCCACCAAAAAGACCACCTTCTGAGAAAGTGTCAACAGGGGAATATCTCTAATATTCTCAAACGGTGCCTTCTGAAGCACCGAGAGGACCAGGTTCAAGTCCCACGGAGGTAACGGGGGGCGGACCGGAGGGGCCACATGTCGAACCCCCTGCACAAATGTACTCACGAGAGAGTGAGTCGCCAGGGGTCGCTGAAAAAAGACAGCCAGGGCAGATATCTGTCCCTTAATCGTACTTAGGGCAAGCCTTTGGTCTACCCCATGCTGTAAAAACAGCAGGATTCTGGAAACCAAATAGGTACGCGGATGCCATTTCATTTCCTCACACATGGAGATGTAGGCCCTCCAAGTGCGGTGATAGACCTTCCTAGAGGACGGTTTCCGAGCACTTCTCATAGTAGAAATTACTGAGTCTGACAGGCCCCGGTCTCTCAGTACCTGGTTCTCAACAGCCATGCCGTTAAAGCCAATGACTGTAAAGCAGGATGGAATATGGGACCTTGCGACAGCAGGTCCTTCCGTAGTGGTAGGCGCCAGGGGACGTCTGCTACCAGACGTACTAGATCGGCGTACCAAGGACGCTGAGGCCAATCTGGAGCGATTAGGATCATTGGAATTCCCTCTGCCTCCCCTCTGCGGAGCAGAAGAGGAAGAAGCCTTAAGGGAGGGAAGGCATAGATTAGCCGATACTGGCCCCACGATGCTACCAACGCGTCCGTTGCGTCTGCCCATGGGTCTCTTGACCGGGCCACAAACCTCAATACCTTCCGATTGAGTCGGGAAGCCAGAAGATCTACGTCTGGTGTGCCCCATCTTTGGCAGAGGAGTTGAAACACCTCCGGGTGTAAGGACCATTCTCCCTGGTCCAGCATCTGGCGGCTCAGGTAGTCCGCCTGCCAGTTTTCCACACCCGGAATGTACACGGCCGACAGTGCCGGTACGCTCCTCTCTGCCCACTTCAGGATGCGAGCGATCTCCGATGCTGCAGCTGAGCTTCTTGTTCCTCCTTGATGATTGACATATGCCACTGCTGTGGCGTTGTCTGACTGGATCCTGACTGGACGCCCTTGCAGTCTCTGAGACCATTTGAAGAGGCACAGCTTGATCGCCCGGATCTCCAGGACATTGATCGGCAGGAGGGCTTCCTCTGGGGTCCAGCGACCTTGCGCCGACTGGACACCCCAGACTCCCCCCCAACCTGTAAGGCTGGCGTCCGTCGTGATCACTATCCAGTAAACCGGAAGAAATGACTTCCCGGCCATTAGAGCCGGTGCTGTCAGCCACCATACCAGGGATCTCCTGACTAGGTGGCTCACTCGGATTTGATAATCCAGAGATGAAGGGCATCTGTTCCATCTGGACAGAACTTCCCTCTGTAACACTCGAGTGTGGTATTGAGCATATGGGACCGCCTCGAAGGAGGCTACCATGAGGCCCAACACTCGCATGCAAAAACGGAGTGACGACCAATTCCTGGAAGTCAGCTGCCGTACTGCAGCCCGGAGGGTCTGCAACTTCTCCACAGGGAGGAATACCTTTGCCTCTGAGGAATCCAGAATCAACCCCAGGTACACTAGGCGTTGAGTGGGCACCAATACTGACTTTTGCGTGTTTAGTATCCAACCACAGTCTCGAAGAGTCTGACAGGTAATGGACACGCTTACCTCTAATTCTGAGCTTGAAGGGCCCTTCAGCAGAAGGTCGTCCAAGTAACCTGTGATAGCGATACCCCGCTGTCTTAGAAGTGCCAGAATCGGAGCGAGCACCTTGGTGAACGTCCTGGGTGCTGAGGCAAGGCCAAACGGGAGGGCCACAAACTGGTAGTGGTTCTTCCCGATAGCAAATCGCAGAAACCTCTGGTGTCTGGAGTATATGGGGACATGCAGGTATGCGTCCTTGATGTCCAAGGAGGCCAGAAAGTCCCCCGGATGGAGAGCCGTGACTACGGATCGAACCGACTCCATCCGAAATCTTTGTACCTTCACAAAGCAATTGAGGGCTCTGAGATCCAAGATTGGACGAACCCCCTCCTTCTTTGGCACAATGAACAGATTTGAGTAAAAACCCTGACCCCGTTCCTGTTCTGGAACTGGAATAACTACCCCGCGTTCCAGTAGACCCTGGACCGCCCCATACAGGGCCTCCCGACGGGTCGGTAGTAGCTGGAGATTGGAGGTGATGAATCTGTCTGGTGGACAAGAGAGAAATTCTATCTTGTAGCCTGAGGAGATTACTTCGCAAACCCACCTGTCGGAGACTAGAGCAGTCCACTGAGTCGCAAATTTGCGAAGACGTCCCCCCACCCGAGAGCTGGGTGGGGGCGGACCTTCATGTGGACGCAGATTTGTCCACAGGCTTGTTGGGTCTGCGGGACCAAGGGCGCTTTTGTCCTTGGGCAGGCGCTTTATCGGCCTGGGGTCTTTTCCCTGTCGCCTTAAGAGGGCGAAAAAAACGCTTACGTGCAGTAAAGGAGGGCCCTTGCCCTTGGCGTGGTCCCCTACCCTTGCTAGTTTGGGGAAGCAAAGTGCTTTTACCTCCTGTAGCATCCTTGATGATGTCATCCAGAGAAGCCCCAAAAAGTCTGTCGCCCTTAAAAGGCAGATCCAATAGGGCTTTCTTGGAAGTCTGGTCCGCAGACCAGCCCTTTAGCCAGATCAGGCGGCGTATTGCTACTGCATAAACCGAAGCTCTTGACAGCAGGGGAATAGTATCCATGTCTGACTCGCAGACAAACTTAAGGCCCTGGACCAACTGGTCGGCCAAAGTTATCTCATTAGGAGGAGCATCTCGCTCCTTTAACCCCTGGAGTAGCAATTTTGCCCATTCAGTAAGTGTCTGAGACACTAGGGCCCCCGCCAATGCCGGGCGTACTGCTGAGCCTACCACTGAGTATAGGTAGCGAGCGAGTGCTTCAGCCTTCTTATCCACAGGGTCCTTGAAAACAGGAGCCCCTTCTACTGGAATAGTGGTGGCTCTATTAAGTCTGGACACCGAAGGGTCCACTATAGGGGGAGAGGTCCATATCTTCAGAAAACTCTCCTCAAAGGGGTACCGTACTGCAAACCTCTTTGGGGCTGTAAAGACCCTCAGTGGGTTCTCCCATTCCTTGTATAAGAGTTTGTCAAAATAAGACACACAAGGGAACACCTTAGCAGTGCGGGCAGGTTTACGAAACCCAAAGGGGACTGGAGTATCTGCTACTTCTTCAGTCCTTTCCAACTTTAGCGTATCCCGCACTGCAGTAATAAGGTCAGATACCAAAGCCGTCTCGCGTACTGACCTGGACTTGGAGTCCTCCTCACTGTCCGATCGGTCACGGTCTGCAGTCTCTGATGCATCAGAATCTGGGCCATGAGCCGTAGCTGGACCTGGTTCTGCATCAGAAATATCCCCAGAAGATTGCAGGGGACGGGGGCGTTTATTACCCCCTGTATTCCCGTGTGCTGCTTCCACCCTGGCAGCAAACGCCTCTAGGATTGCCGACATAGCGTCCATAGACACCTCAGGGACACCAGCTGCTAAATCTGGTGTTTCAGGGGAGAAGACATCTGGCTCAGATGCCATGCTGACCACACGCTGACACTCACAGGGCTCCAGGCAAGATATCAATAGGCCACCCTCCTGCGCTGCAGAGATGCTGGGTTACCCAGAGGACTCACCACCCTGGATAGGTACTGCTATGCTGCGCCTATGATGCTGTCCCCTTGCTGCTGTGTCAGTCTGCTTCTTTTATCAGCACTTCCTGTGTGAATTTTCGCGCCAGTGTAATGCACCCTAGAGGCCGGAGGCTCTCGCAAAATGGTTGCCAAAACCGTCTGTATGGAAGATAATGTGGGCTCTAAGAAAATGGCCGCCGACAGAAGATAGAGGTCAGGCAGCCATAGCCCACAAAAAAGATGGCCGCCGAACGGCAATATCTGCATACAGGGTGGACAAACATGGCCGCCGATCACCTGATAGGGGCCAGTGGGTGTGGCCGAACTACAGGAAGATGGCCGCCAGGCAGTTACAAGAGGCCAAACTTGGCATGGACCACCTCAAAATGGCCGCCGACAGCATGGAGACACAGAAACACAGGTAAGCAAAAATGACATTTCTTTTAAATGTTAGTTACAGCCAGCCCCGCTCCAGTGGGACCCCCTAGGTGACCCCCAGCACCCAGCAACCTTTAGCTAGAAGCCCAGGGAGGAGGGAAAGGCAGGGAGAGAGGAAAGAAAGGGGCCACAACCACTTACTTGATCTCTCCAGGAATGTCCAGCTAAATCACCCAGCCGAGGCAGGGGAGTTTTACTTACCTATCCTGCATGTATTCTGCTGGAAGACATTCCAAACAGATCATCGTCCGCGCACGGAAGGTGACTGTTGGCCAGGCATGCTGTGATTGGACCCAGAAGGGACGATCATATGTATGCCCTGGAGCATGACGCTCACCGGACAGGCTGCTGCGACTCGGCCGTAAGGTCAGCCGAAGCTGAGCGGTCCGATGCAAGCCTTGGAGCGTAAGCTCACCGGCCAGGCTGCTGCGACTCGGCCGTAAGGTCAGCCGAAGCTGAGCGGTCCGATGCAGGCCCTGGAGCGTAGGCTCACCGGCCACCCGTGGAGCGACGGGCATGTCGTGGAAAACCCAGCGCGTAGCTAGGGTCGGCACACGCTCGATGGCCGAAACTGGGGAGACTACAAGGATCGAGGATCCAGCCTGTCACCCAGTCGGCAGTTGATCGAAGATCGCAGGAAACAACAAATGTAGCAAAAAAATAAAAAATATATATATCTTTTTTCCCCGGACCAATGAGCCCGAAGGGAGCCATGTCCTACTCCTTGCTAGACAGAAAAAAACTGATCTGCGATGTGCAGACTGAGAGGGTATACCCAGAGGGTCCGCCCCCTGGGCGGTACTGTAGAAGGTGTGATGCAACACTTTTTACAAGTTTTTCTGCCTAGTCACTCCTAATTAACGGATAATACCCACTTTGTCAATAGAGAAGCTGTGTCGGTCCATGGACGAAAGAGTAAAAAGGTTTTACCTCTACTGCCACCCATCCAGCAGGTCTGCCAGACAATTTCTCACAAACCCATTGTGTCTAGTAAAAAAAATACATAATTATGATTTGCATTATTGTGGTTGTTGGGTCAACAGATACAGATCTAAGCTGTTCTAAGCTGCTGTTTTGCTGATGTGACTTGTAGCTAACCATTTGCTGGCTACAAGTTGTAATCTGAAACATTCATATGTAATAAAGACAAAATAAACAAAGTAAAATATAAAAAAATATATATTTTTGGTATTTATACTAATGAATTCATGAAATATAGCAATATAGTATTCACTCCCTTTTACTGCTTGGTTCATTGTTACTTGCTGTCGAATACAAACCTTATTGTGTGTTTCTTCCCAAGTTTCAGCTAGGTGTGCATAGAACTTCTAAGCGCCTTCAACTTATCACCTGACTCTGACTGCACCCAATAAGGGGGCTGCATGGTCTTCATGTCTCCTACTTTTAGGTTCATTGCACCCTACAGGTAGTGTTTCTGCTAAGATGTACACTGCTTTTTAACTGAATTGACAAATAAATATTCTTGCAGTGATGATCAAACCTCAAGCTTCAAAAGAAACCTGTCAGAATAGAAAAATGTTGCTGCCATTTTTGAGGTGATCAGCAAGTCAGAGGTCACCCGAAATTTGACATTTGCTGGCCTGTTAACTGCTTGACCTTAACCTATTTTTACAATCTTCTAAATATGAACAGTCTAAACACACAGTATAGTGAGCGCTAGGAAGTTATTTAAGCAGCTTGCACTAAGATATGACAAAGCTTACTATAAAGAATTAGTCAGCATGTAGAGCGCCTCCCTACGAGTTTTGTGTGCATGCACGTTTTCAGGGGACTGCCTAGGACTGGCCCCTGACTGCCCACCACTGTAAAACACAAATATAAGGAGAACTATTGTAAATGTTTATATTTCAACTTTCAGATCACAACGAGAATTTATTCATTTTTCCTGACTTGGGGGCTTACTCATACACATAGTCAAAATTACTACTTGCGCTACTATGACCTCTATAAATGAAAACTTTAACCAGTCTGTCAATTATTTGTACCTTCAGCCAATCCTGTTTGGTCAAGAATGTCATAGATATCAATTTCTAAATGCAATTATCTAATGGAATGTGAGACTATGCTTCATATAGCTCAAATCTATCAGATATCTTAATAACAGCAGTTATTCAGCCAATGTATTACTGGTTAGCAGGCCACAGGTTGTAATTTTAATGAAGATCGCTTGACTGCAAAAGAGAGGGTAAAAGCAAAGAGAACTAAGGATGGAAATGGAGGTTAACCACAATAAATAGCCAGGCTCCCAGCTCAGTGGGGAAGTGTTTTCTTTTCAAAACATGTTATACTCAATAGTATTGCATGGAGCGCCCCAAACCTCCCCTTTAGGGGGTCCTCCACCAAAACTTTAGGCTCCTCCTCTTCTGCGTGTACCGCCATAGCAAGCTGCTTCCTTTGGGGGTGCACATGTAAGCTTTTGTCTTTAGGCACACACACAGCACTGCTTGGCCCTGCCCCTACTCCCTCCTCAGAGGATTTGATTGATAACAGGAGCCAATGGCTCGCGAAGCTGCCTCTGAGTCCTGTGAGGAGAGAGTGAGATATCAACATGGCTGCAGACAGGTACAGTACTTGATCGATATAGGACTCTGGTAAGTGGGGGAGGGGGGGGGTTAGGAGGCAATACTACCAATGGGACATTCAGGGAATTCATTAATGTAAAAAATGTTCTGCTTTTAGAGCCACTTTAACATGGAGGGAGAAAAACAAGGAAGACCAGGATATATAGTATTTATTGCATGCACTCACAGCTTCTGGACTTTGTTAAATTTGTCAAGAGTATCATGTAGACAAGTGGTGAGATTTTCCATTAGTTTGACATCCTGAATCTTTGACTATAGCTCTATAAGGAACAAGTGTTCAATACTTTTCCATTTGAGAGATACCAGGCATCCAGCCACTGTAATGTATATGTGAGAGCAGTGTTTTACTAGTTCCTATCTCAACCTACTAACTAAATAGTGTTAATAAACATTTTTTTTATAGTTCCGGAGATAAAATTAAGAGTTGAAGAGGAGTAGGCCTGAAAGCTGGAATTTTAATCCTGCCACTGTCACTAACTAACTAGAAGAAGCAAAGTCCTCATTGTAGAATCTGTCCCTGAACATAATCCTGGCAATAAACATTTTTAATAGCTGAAACAAGGTAGGAAGGTAAATACAACGAATCCTTTAAGCTGTGAAAATATCTCATGTGTCAGTCACCGATAAAAAGTAACACCAGGCTAGCTGTTCTTCTCCACATCTCTGAGACCCTTGCACAGTGTTCCTGACAGAAAATTTAGAGTAGAAATGTGGCCAAGAATTAGGGCATTAATGATTCCATATTGTCAACAAACAGCAAATACGGTATTTCAAAACATGCCCTCACTGAACCTTGCAGTTGCGGACATTATGGAACAATTCATCCTCAAATTTCAGGAGATGCAGTGAAGTCTTTCAAGTTAAGTCTTTTTACTCTGCTTTACCCACTCCCTCTGTACATCTGCCCTGTATTTACATTAGAGATAAAGAGGCTGGCCTGGCTTCCAACTTACTGCTGAAGTGGGGAACAAATTCATCTACTGTGGCAAAATGAAAGTGGAGCTTTGAGGATTAAAGTTCATTAAATGCTTTAAGACCACTAACTTTTAATGCGGGTGGGCGGCACAGGCTTTCTGTATCACGCACATGTACATGATCCAGCCTGTTCCAGGACCGCTGTCTGGTGGATCCCAAGGCCCAGTACGCTTTTGGTAGCTGGGGAACCATGTGATTGCTATGTGATCACATTATTACAATGTTATCAAAGCTGTTATGAACAGCTGTGATTCCTATAGTAATGCTTTAATTGGGCCACAGCTATCACATGGTGCTGTGATTTGCCCAATTACAGCGCCATGTAATTAGATGTAGCCAATCACAGATCAATAGTAATCACAGTTGTTATAAATGTAACCCCAGCCATGACAGTTCAAAACATTGCTATTACAGTTATCATCATTGTAACAGCAATCAAATCTCTGATAATGCCCCCCCCCCCCCCAAAGTACAGCCGTAGCCAAAAGTTGAGAATGACACAAATATTCATTTTCACAAAGCCTGCTGCCTCAGTTTTTATGATGGCAATTTGCATATACTCCAGAATGTTATGAAGAGTGATCAGATGAATTGCAAATAATTGCAAAGTCCCTCTTTGTCATGGAAATTAAAACATAAAAGAAAAACCAAACGCACAGGCTCCTAGTGCAACACAGCTTTATTGAGTAAGGATAAAAGATAAAAACACAATACACTCAACAGGGTGTGTGGGGATAAGCATCCATGTCTGTCTATGTGTGTGTGACTCCCCCAATGGCCAGCGCTCCGGGCTAGATCTTCAATGGGACATCAGAGGGCTGGCAGTGGATGGTGATGATTATCAGCATGCAGTCGCCGATGCAAGCACTGTAGTTTTTCTATACAATTGTATTTGCCATGAAAATGAACTTAATCCCATAAAAAACATTTCCACTACATTTGTGAAGAAGGCTCCAGGGTGCCCAAGAAAGTCCAGCAAGCGCCAGGACCATTCAGTACAGTTGATTCAGCTGCAAGATCGGGGCACCACCAGTGCAGAGCTTGCTCAAGATTGGTAGCAAGCAGGTGTGAGCGCATCTGCATGCACAGTGAGGTGAAGATTTTTGGAGGATGGAATGGTGTCCATAAGGGCAGCAAAGAAGCCACTTCTCTCCAGGAAAAACATTAGGGAAAGACTGATATTTTGCAAAAGGTACAGGGATTGGACTGCTGAGGATTGGGGTAAGGTCATTTTCTCTGATGAATCCCCTTTCCGATTGTTTGGGGCATCTGGAAAAAACCTTGAGAAGAAATGGTGAGCACTACCATCAGTCCTGTGTAATGCCAACAGTAAAGCATCCTGAAACCATTTAAGTGTTGGGTGGCTTCTCAGCCAAGGGAGTGGGCTCACAATTTTGCATAAAAAAAAATGGTACAAAAATATCCTCAAAAAGCAACTTCTCCCCACCATCTAAGAACCGTTTTGGTGACGAGCAATGCCTTTTCCAGAATGATGGAGCACCCTGCTATAAAGCCAAACATGATATCAAAGTGGCTTGGGGAACAAAACATCAACATTTTGGGTCCATGGCTAGGAAACTCCCCAGACCTTAATCCTATTGAGAACTCGTGGTCAATCCTCAAGACGCGGCTGAACGAACCCCCCCCCCCCCCAATTCTGACAAACTCCAAGCATTGATTATGCAAGCTGTCATATGATGATAGTTTGTAAATGTACATACATATGATGAAAAAAAATGTTAAAAAATAAATTTTCCCAAAAAATTGTGACAAAAAAAATTACAACCTAAACAAAACTTGCTGTGCTGCCTACTAAATACCTTGGACTGCGTACTTTCCAAAAAGGGCTCATTTGGGGTTATTTGTACTGTCCTGGTATTTTAAGGGCCTCAAGAAATGAGATTGGGATTTTTGCACCAAAGACATGTAGCAGAATACATTTTGACCTAAATTTCTGAAGACATTTGATTCTATTGGATATGTTTTATAACAGAAAGTAGAACATATAATTTTTATTTTTATTTTTATAATATTTTTTTCCCGCTTATTTAACAAAAAATAAAAATGCAGTGGTGATCAAATACCACCAAAAGAATGCTTAATTTGTATGGAAAAAAAATATATTATAAAATTGAATTTGTGTACATTGTTGCATGACCATGCAATTGCCATTTTAAGTAGCACAGTGCTGAATAGCACAAAAATGGCCTGGTCATGAAGGGGGAAAGACCACAAGTGGTTAAATAAAAAAATAAAAAAATTGCTGAAATATTCAGCTTCAATCTGGAGATTCCCCCCACAATGCTTTTTTTTCTGATGCTAGATGTCCGCAGTCTGATGGCCAGGATCATTCAACCCACTTCCTCTGAGCCCAGGTCTTCCTGGACCTACTCCAGCTCCAGACTGGTCACAGATATGAGCACAGTGATAGACTCATCTCTGTCACTCTGCTTTATCTTCCTCTTAGCATGTTACGTGTCAGCACATCAACTGATTCGCTCCTTGTATTGCTTCTTTCTCTCGCCCTCCAGCTCTGCTGTACAGATTGCAAGAGACTGATCAAAGGTCAAATTCAGGTACCTAAAGTGTATATGCATCATACGAATGTAAGTGCTCCTTCACCCCAGTATGCTATAAATAAGATACTGCCCAGCTCTCGCTAGTCCTTTAGGAGTCATATTTTCACTCACGATTTGTTGTTTACCCACTTTACACTGGTCACGGCCAATGGTTAAAATGAGTCGTGATGCCCAGAGCCGGCAGGCGTGGCTTCAATCTTGCAACACTGTGACTGGCTGCATGGGGCTTACGTCAATATGCCAATGAAGCATGCACAGAACAAAATTGCAATGCATATGTGGCAGATGAGTGTGAAGGACCGCCTGGCCAGCCTACACATACATCTGTAATGCTGTCGTAAAGGGGTTTTAAGATGTACTGCATCCACTTTCTCTAGTGGTGGAAATCAATCCCCAGCCTACTCTCCTTTAGTAATGTAAGGAGGAGGGTAGAATGTCAGATTGTTATTTCTGTCTATGTTGCTGATTTTCCTCACTTCCTGTCTGATGAAACTGTTGTCAGCAGGACAGGAAGTAGGGGTCAATTGTAAAAACCGACGGAGGGAGAGAGTTACCGCTCAGGTGTGGCTGATGACTCATTCACAAGATCCAGAGCCGTGGGTGCAGGCAATGCATATGACAATGCAAAAATTCTAGAGAAAACGCTTGGACAGCCGCACTCCAAAAAATAGGTTCTTTTATTTAAAACAAAAGCACAAATGACATGCCACAGCAAAAAACAGCAGGTATGAGCTGATGCGTTTCGCACTGCGATTCAGTGCTTAATCATAGCTCCATTTTTTGGAGTGCGGCTGTCCAAGCGTTTTCTCTAGAATTTTTGCATTGTAAAAACCAACAGAAGTTATAATTGTAAGGAAAGGCCTTCTGTGCACAGGCTAAAACATGTTCCGTTTTGTGCTCGCAAGAATTGTGCTAATGCATATGTAGCGGGTAAATGCTTTTCTATCATGTTTGAATTTGGTGGGGGATCTGTGATGTGTGGTTCCCTGGGGCCCAGCAGGTGGCGCTGTCACTTTGGGTCCGGGGTTGAGCCATCGTTGCAGTGGCATACCCTTTTTGGCCTCTCGCAGCATGAGTACAACGGGGCGGGGGCTCCGCTGGGCTTTCTGGGGGAGGGTATAAAGGGGTCGGCCATTTTGGTCACGGGGTCGTCGAGTCCCAGGCACCTTCAGCCTGAGGGCTGTGGTTCATGGTCGGTGTCCAGGCGGCCTAGGCCTGGACACCCGGAGCTCGTGTTCCACCCCAGGCACCTTCAGCCTGCGGTGAGGTACTCGGTTGGAGGCCTGGGGCCCAGTGTCCTCTGCTGGGCTCCATGAGGGAAGGATGTCCTAGAGGACCCCGGGAGTGGGGTACCCGAATCCAGAGGCGTAAGGGACCGGAGGAGCTACTCACCCGAAGACCTGGTGCAGCAGATTGCCGGTGCCGGGTGAGCCTCAGGAGACCGCCCGGAGGGGTATCTTCCCAAACAGGGGCCAAATGCATGGGAGAAAAAGAAACCCTGGACTGCCGCACTCTGTATAGACAGTTATTTATCCCAAAATTTCAAGTAAAAAAATCCAAATTCAAAATAAATCCATAGATCCAAAACAACAAATGCAGATAGTGTGCATGCAGGGAAGGGTGGCTAACGCGTTTCAAGTCACAAATTGACACTTACTTATAGCCGAATGCAGTCAGGAGGAAGGTTCACGGTTCATCCGGTCAGTGGCAGCGACCAAGATTCTCAACAGGTGGCATAGATCATGTGCCAAACCTATTCGCTGATAGAGGAATATGAGAGTTCATTGTGCCTGGCCTACTCGTCAGGAGGAAGGTTCACGGTTCATCCGGTCAGTGGCAGCGACCAAGATTCTCAACAGGTGGCATAGATCATGTGCCAAACCTATTCGCTGATAGAGGAATATGAGAGTTCATTGTGCCTGGCCTACTCGTATCCACACCCCCTGTCTGTTCGTTGAGGGAGTCCAACTGATTGTGTTTCATCCTGACATTGAAGAATAAAGGAGTGTTGGACTTTTATTGGTGTGGGGCTTATTTACTGGCAGACACTGTTCCAGAGAAGAGGCGTAGGCTCCAAACTCAGAACACCGACCCGAAGGTAAAGGAACTTTGCTTACACCACACAAACATCTGCGGTGAAGGCTTGGCATGGTGACCCCGCACTCTCTCCTCCAAGGTACCCCTAGATAAGCAAAAACCAGCCAGCAGAGGAGTGAGAGAGTGGAGGCCGCTACACATATACACAAAGTTGCACGCTTACACGAGCCATTGCGCATTCTTGTGTCGTGCACCTTTGACAGATGTTGGTGCCAAGCAGCCTATTTGAACTCATCCAGTGCTCAGGATCAGTGCTGCTTTGTCTTTCAGCCTTCTCCACATCCTGTGATCCTGTATCCTGATTCCAGTTACTGACCCGGCTTGTCTGAGCACTCTCTGAACTCAGTCTGCTCTGACCCCAGCTTGTCTTTGCCCTCCGCTGCTGTCTACTCCATTTACTTCTGTTGTGCTGATTGGTTCCTGACCCCGCTTGTACCCAGATCATGTCATTGCCTTCTCCTCTGTACCTGATCTGTCCTGCAAGTATATGACCCGGCTTGCCTAACTATGCTTCCTGTGACTTCTGTTCCATATTCTGCTACCAGCGCATGCCTCACCTGCCTGCTGTCGTCAGTACCAGCCTGCTTCAGTCTGCCATCCTCCAGCTATCTAGCAGCCCGCCAGCTTAACTGAAGACTACTGATGACCTCTCTTGCCTAGCGTAGACACCCACTCTGCTACTGGCAAGTCCTACAGACACTCGTGCCACTCTGCACTCCTGTTCACACTACCAGGGGCCCCGGGTCAGAGGTGAAAGAAAGGCCTTCCTCATTCCTCAATTTTGTGACAGGCCAGTAATAAATTAGTGGCCCACCCAGTAGTGTCATGAGGAGGATCAGGGTCATCGTCTATCAAAGGCTCAATAAAGGAGGCAAGTGCTTGACTAGAACGTTGAGCAGTAGGAATAAGTTCATCAGAATTTTCTCCAAAGGTGTCATAAGTCAATCTCTTGGGAGAATAGATGCTTTCCACGATCTGTTCCCCAGAAACTACATCTGCATTCTGGTTCAGTTTCTGGCTCAAGTTCTGTCTCAGGTTCTGGCCCAGGTGCTGTCTCAGATTCTGGCTCAGGTTCTGGCTCCCCTTGGTGGTCAGGAACAGGGTTTTCCTCCACATTAGATTAACTGAGTTCCATCTTAACTCCCTCATTTCCTCTTTTCAGGTGGGGCCTCAGCCCTTCAGCTTCAAGCCGGAAAACCCAGTTCTTCCTCTCATAATATGCTTCCTTACGGTTTGCCTGTGAAGTCTGAGGAGAGGTAGGATTGTCATCAGTGGGGGGAACCCATAGCCAATCAAGGATTAGTTCTTCATCATCACTTTCCATCTGGAGGCATGGATTCACAACCCCCGATCAATCCTAGACATCAGGGTAGGAGTCTGATAAGTCTCAGGGCATGGGGGTGGAGGCACTCTGACATCTTCGGATATAGGCAGCAGATGATTTCTATGCCAAGTTTTTAAAGGGCCGATCTGACCTTCAGGGCAGATCTGATACACAGGAAGCCCAGGCAATCATTTGCAAACAATGTAAGGCTGGGAGCGCCATTGATCAGCCAGCCTATGTTTTCCGGGCACTTACAGATTACGCAACAACACCTGATCTCCAGGTTGCAGGTCTTGAACCCTTACTTTAAGATTAAAGCTTTTCTTGTTTTCGCTTGTTCTCTGGCGGTGGATGCTTCCCTAGCTTTCTCATAGGCAGTCTTTAAATTCTTTGAGGTTTTGTCGACAGACTCCTGATTAGAGGCCGGGGATGTATGATCTAATGATGTTCCAAAAGCCAAATCCATCGGCAAGCGAGCTTCCCTGCTAAACATCAACCGCTAGGGGGAATATCCAATAAAGTCATTTGCTGTGCTATTCTAAGCATGGACTGCAGCAATATGATCTCCCCAATGTCGTTTCTTCTCCAAAGGGAGAGTTCCTAACATATTCAACAGAGTACGGTTGAAACAATCAGGTTGTGGGTCCCCTTGGGGATGGTAAGAAGTAGTTCTGGATTTTTTTATACTCAAGAGTTCACACAGTCTTCGGAATAGCTTACTCTCAAAATCCCGACCTTGATCTAATGCCGCGTACACACGACCGTTTTTCATAGCGAGAAAAATTCCATTTTTAAAAATGGTCGTGAAAAACGGTAGTGTGTATGCTCCAGAGCATTTTTCTCAACAAGTGAATGAGGAACTTCTCTAGTAGGGTCTTTGCTACAGTACTGTCTTGTTGATCCCTATTCCCTAGTGGGGATGGCCTGAACATAATGAGTAAAAATTATCTGTTACAACCAGGACATTACTCCGCCCACTCAGGTCAGGTTCCAAGCACAAGAAATCAGTGCACACCAACTCCATTTTTCCCTTACTCTGTAGATGGCCCATTGGGGCTGCCCTGCCTGGTAAAGTCTCTCTGGATGCATCTGATGCAAGAGTGGCAGTAACTTTCCACTTCGGCCCTCATAG
Source organism: Rana muscosa (assembly GCA_029206835.1). Classification (NCBI taxonomy): domain Eukaryota; kingdom Metazoa; phylum Chordata; class Amphibia; order Anura; family Ranidae; genus Rana; species Rana muscosa. The sequence goes on from CM055116.1 coordinate 689,997,085, forward strand.
ACGGCCAATAAAATAGATCTATGACTAATTTAAAGGTCCTACCTGGACCTAAGTTACCATGGTCATCGTGAAGAGCGGTCAGCACTGTTAACTGGTGTTTCTCAGGAAGGAACAGTTGATGGACACCCACCGGTTCCTGCGATGGGCCTTTCCGGTATACAACTCCGTCTTCTAGCCGCATTCGTTTCCATTGTTTATGGATTACTTTAGCTCCTTCAAATGGAACTACTTAACAGCATCTGAGGGTCACAAACCGATAGGGATTTCTTTATAAGGCTACCCAATGGGTCTTCACGTTGGACCCTCCTCATATCCTCTCTAGTCAATTGAGGCAGCTCTTGACTACGCACTTGTGTCAAATCACAGTAATATCTGGGCACTCCAGCAGGGGTGATCCCTACAGCTTCGGCCCCTGTCACCCCTTTGTGACGATGTTCTATTCCGTGATATACAGCCAGTACCCCCTCCAGGGGCAAATGGATCCAGCTCTTACAACCAGTGTCCGTGGCGTAAGGTCTTCGGGAGAGAGCATCAGCATCTCGGTTTCCCACTCCTGGCCCGATAGTTCAAACTGAAATGAAACTCCACTTCTTAGTAAGGCCCTTGTGAGTACGATCTCCGGAACCAGTTCTATCCCATTTACTTCCTCCATCTGGCGAATCTCCAGATGAAAACAGAATAAAAGAAAGCCTAAAAGGGAAAACTAATGCAGAAATCACATTTAAAGCAGTAGTAAACCGCAGCGGTTTAAAAGTTTAAAAAAGTCAATTGCACAATGTGTTAGTATGCATCGCATACTGGCACATTATGAAATACTTACCTTGTGACAAATCCTTCCAGCGGCGCGCTGGCACCGCTGAGACAGCTGACATCTTCTCCCAGGGCTTTCTTCTGTGTCCGCACGCTCCAGCGATGTGATTGGCCAGAGCCATGATGATGTCACTCTTGTACACACTCGTGGGAGCCCTCAGTTCTGGCACGAAGCTCTGAAGGTATGCCGGACCTTCAGAGTGCATGCGCCGGTGATGTAACTGGCTGCAACCAGGGTGAATATCTCCTAAACGGTACACAGGTAAGCCTTATTATAGGCTTACCTGTAGGTAAAAATCACCAAGCAGGCTTTACTACCATTTTAAGAATCAATATGCTGTATTATTATAAACCCACAGCTCTGATACAGCATCAGGGTTGTACAAACAAGATGATATCAGTGGGTCAATGTGTGTGTGTGTGGGGAGATATTTCAAGAGAACCTGTCAGTTTGCCCACAATGGACACAGTGGCAGGAAGTTTTTATCTGTTTTTGATACATAAAGCCCTTTGCCAAAAACTATGGTTACATGGCATTCTGAAAGCACACACAAAGAAAAAGTACCTGATGCCCTTACATTTGATTTTAGTTAAGGTGTTTATATTCAAAGATTGCAAAGAGACAGAAAAAAATAAAAAAATATTTTGAATTTCAATTGGGCGACCTGACCGCTTGCACTCCAGTGCCGGTCATGTGGGTTTACCTTCACAGGTAGGTACATGAATCTGCCAGTGCCCAGCAATGTGTCCATACTGGACCCTCTTTCCTCAATATGCTCCCTTCCTCCCTGGCCATGCTATTCGGCTTTCAAATCTACCCATTGTTGTGTGCTGTCAATCAAAAGTAAGGCTGACCTGATAGAGAACTAATCTCTCAGTTCCCAAATCATTTCCCAAATATGGGCATTGCCATATTTGAGTAATGACACCACCACTGTCAGGGACCTGCTGGAATGGTAAGAAGGCACGTGCGTGCCCGCATGCGCACACATGGTCCTGTGCAGAATAGGCAACAGCATCCATCCGTGACTGTGCGCCGGAGGGTGCGCGCGTGTGCACGTTAGCGCTACATGGCGCCATTATGCCTTTAAAAGGTCAGCAACTGCAATGATATATTGCTGTCTGATCTGCAACTCTGTACCAGTAATCTGCATACCTGTTCACCTGTTACCTGTACCGACCACCCGATATCTCCAATCCTGACCTTTGCTTGCCTTAAACTTGCTCAGTCTTCTATTGCCCACCTGCTGCCAGACCTTGCCTGTACCTCTGACCACGCTTAAGTCTCCTGTATCCAACCGTCTGATTACCTGCTCCGACCCAGCCTGTCTGACCCTGCTATTGTTTGCTGCTCTGTGTTGCACCTAACCCGGCTTGTCTCACCCAGCTACCTGCTGTTCCTGTACCTGCCAGCTCCTGGGTCGCTGACCTGCAACCATCCTTACTGCTGCCTACAGTTCCAGCCATCCCTGGAGGATCATCACCCTGCCACTGTGCAAGGCTACTACAACTACCTCAGGCACTCCTACCTCGCTGCGCTCCCGAGCTCACTGTCCTCACTCCAGTGACTCCTGAGCCAGGGCTGTAAGAGAGGTCTCCTCCTACAGGTCAGGCTCTACTACCAAGTACATTCTGTACTTAAAGCGGAAGTAAACTCATCGATTTAACAGTTTCAAAAAGCAGTTACATTCCCGGCATGCCGGGAATGCCAGCTGTCACATTGGTTGTGCTCTCAACCAAACTGTCAAATCATCCAATGGCTGGTGTCATAACTTATCACATGTGCAGCATCATGGCAGTTGAAGATTAAACAGAGGCCAAGATGGCAGCTTCCTTGCCTGAAAATGATAGGAGGGTTTACTTCCACTTTAACAACCACTATCCCTGGTCCCTTTGGTTACATTGACTTTTAGCCTGAGAATTTTCCTGGCTCTGCACAGATATGCCCACACTGTATACTGTACGCCAGCAAAAAGCTGGTCTTAATTATTTCCAATTTTCCAAATTTTGAACTGGAGTAATTTTTTATAAATCTGTCACCTCCATAGTCACAGGTTCCTAAAGTAGCAATGCTTAGAATGACCTACATTTGTCACCCATGTCAGCAATGTTACCAAAACTGGTGCAAATGCTGTCCGGAATTAAGAGCAGGTAGTTCGGAAACTCCAGCCAGAAAAGTGTCCTACATGCCTTTTTGAATTCCCCTTATTTTGTTTAGTCCAGTGCTATCCCCTATATTTATCACTTAGCATCTTTCCTGCACATTACTATTTTTTAGCCATACATGTGCCATTTAATATTTAACAATTTGCTCTGTCTCACCTTTGCTGAATTTCAATGTATTTTGAAATAATTCCAAAACCACTTCTCAGTTGCAATGTTTTGTTTGACTCTTTAATTAACATCTGGAAATATTAATGGTAATGGCATTCTGAGAATTGGAAACATTTCCTTTGCTAAAGCAGAGCAAATGTTAGTTTCTGTGGAACAAACGGCAAGTCAGAAAACAAGGAGTATGTGACGCTGCTTTTAATGAAATTATAGTAACCAAAGTTTTATATGTATAGAAAGAATTTAAATGTTTGGCACTTCTTTAAACATTTTTTTTTATTTTTTATTACATCTGCATATTTAACACTGGATATGAACAATGTTACTCTACATGTACTTTAGATCAAATGCTTTTTTAAATGTTTAGTATAAAATAGTAAACAGAACACTGAAGGAAGATACGCGATAGGCCCCGGCCCTTTCACACGGGCGCCTCCGTTGGACAGACTCTGCTTGCTCAGCAGGGGATCGCTCCACTGATCCCCACTAGGCAGGTGTATGACAGATCTGTATCTGCTCACTGTGCAGAGCAGAGATGGACAAAGATCCCTCTATGGGGAGATCGGGTAAAAACAGACCACATGTTCGTTTTCATCCAATCATATCTGATCTGATCTGCAGATGGAAAATAGGACCATAATCCGCCTGGATTTGGCGGACAGGATCAGATCGAATAGTGGCAGGTGTCAGTAGACATATCACGGCTGACATCCGCCGCTCCATAAGAGTGAATGAAGGGCCTGATTAGGTCCACCTGAAAAACTGACAGGCGGACCTGATCGGACAGCCCATGTAAATGGGCCATAGGTTGTGACATCTTAAACAAATTTGCTCTTTTGTATTAAAAAAAAATAAACATAAAAATCTAAAAATGCATATGGTCAGGCATGGGCGTCCGCTGAACTTTTTTCAGGGGGGGCATCATTTTAATGCATATGCTCGGTCCCTTTTTGACAATGTCATGAAGGGAAGGGGCTAATGGCGCGTACAAACGATCGATTTTCTCGACGGTGAAAACACCGTTGAGAAAATCGACGGGAAAAACGAGGAACGGCTTATTTCCCTACACACGGCCGTTTTTCCCGTCATTTTTTCTCTCGGTCGAGAAAAACGACCGTGTGTAGACTCCCCAGCAGTGTTTCCCCATGGGAAAACTGCCGCGGAAAAAAATGCTGTGAATCACGATGAGAAAAATTAGAGCATGTTCTAATTTTTCTCGTCATGATTAATGCCGTTTTTCTCGTCGGGAAAAATGACCAAAAGCCCACACACGGTCGTTTTTCTCGTCAAAGAGAAAAAAATTAATTTTTCCAGACGAGACAAAAGGTCGTGTGTACGCGGCATCAGTCATTATCACATAAAGCACAAGCATGCAATGGTTTGAGAAAAAATGGAGGCCCCCCCCCCCCCAAGGAAATAACAACCCCCAGGATCAGTGCCAGTTTCTGCAATAACAATCCCCAGCTTTGCTGTCAGTTTCAGCAATAAAAATCGCCAGCATTGGTGTCAGTAGCAACAATAATAACCCCCCACATCGGTGCAGATTTCTAGAATAAAAACTTCAGCATCTGTACCAGACAGTGTACATAATAATGACCCTCAGCACTGGTGTCATTTTCCGCACAAAAAACTTCCAGCATTTGGTGTCATTTTCTGCAATAATTGCCCCCAGCATAGATGGGAGGATATCGGGTTAGACACTTCCTAATGGCTCAGTCCCTAGGAACAGTAATGGATAATGGCCAACAGGCCCTCTTACCAGACCTGGTGAAACTGCAACAGTGATCCCTCTGGCTGGATGTTCACTCACTCTGGGTTGACCGTGGTGACTCTAGTCAGTAGTGTAGCATGCCTGTACCCTGGCAGTGGCTCGGTCTTTCTCCCCCTCTGGTGGTGCGGGTACAGCCTGGCTCCCTCTCTGGTGGTGTGGGTACAGCGTGGCTTCCTCTCTGGTAGTGCGGGTACAGCGGGGCTCCCTCTCTGGTGGTGTGGGTAAAGCGTGGCTCCCTCTCTGGTGGTGGGGGTACAGCGTGGCTCCCTCCCTGGTGGTGCGGGTACAGCATGGCTCCCTCTCTGGTGGTGCGGGTACAGCGTGGCTCCCTCTCTGTTGGTGTGGTTACAGCGTGGCTCCCTCTCTGGTGGTGCGGGTACAGCATGGCTCCCTCTCTGGTGGTGCAGGTACAGTGTGGCTCCCTCTCTGGTGGTAGGGTTACAGCGTGGCTCCCTCTCTGGTGGTGCGGGTACAGCGTAGCTCCCTCTCTGGTGGTGCGGGTACAGCGTGGCTCCCTCTCTGGTGGTGCGGATACAGCGTGGCTCCCTCTCTGGTGGTGTGGGTACAGCGTGGCTCTCTGGTGGTGCGGGTACAGCGTGGCTCCCTCTCTGGTGGTGCGGGTACAGCGTGGCTCTCTGGTGGTGCGGGTACAGTGTGGCTCTCTGGTGGTGCGGGTACAGCATGGCTCTCTGGTAGTGTGGGAACAGCGTGGCTTCCTCTCTGGCTTCCGCCAGCACAGTATTCTCTTTTCTCCTTTAGTAACACTCCCCCAGAAGAGTGCTTGCATGCTGGGGGCTGTAGCATGGTGTCTGTGAACACGCTGGGGCCGCCACTCTTCAGGGACTACATTTTCCATGATGCCCCCAGTCCCCAGAGTCTTCTGATTGGCCCTCTGCTGTGGCCAATCATGGGGAGGAAAACAGCGGGCAGGAAGTGGGGCGGCGGCACGGCGAATCCAATTAGAGCCGCTCTCTCTCTCTTCTAGCTTCAGCTGACAGAAAGGGGGAGTGGGCGATCGGGGGAGATATACAGACAGCCCGCAGCTCTCCTCTCCCTGTCACAGCGTCGCTGCTACATTTACCAGAGAACTCGGCAGAGTCGCCGTGACAGGGAGAGCAGAGCTGCGGGCTGTCTGTATATCTCCCCGATTGCCCCCTCCCCCTTTCTGTCAGCCGAAAAGAAAGAGAGAGAGCGGCTCTAATTGAATTTGCCGCGCCGCCGCCCCACTTCCTGCCCGCTGTTTTCCTCCCCGAGAATCACGGCACTGGATTTCAGGGGGGGGGGCAAACACCCTCCCTTGCCCTATGGAGCGGATGCCCATGTGGTCAGGTTACGTGCTGTAAAAGTACACAAAAAAAGGCATAAGACACATCTTGGCAGATATGTGTTGGCAGAGGTTAAATTACTACCCTTTTATAATAGCCCAATCACCTAATCACCCCATGAAAATGCCAATACACACGTAGGTCCTGCACACACATGTAAATAATGATCATACCACAGATGTAAGGTATGGCCATGCATGTCAGAGCAAAAGCAATAAATTCTAGTGCCAGACCTCCTGTGTATTCTTTAACATAGTAACTTGTAAAGGCTTTTTAAAGCATTACCTATAGAGATTTTTTTTTTTTTTCGGTACTGTAATTTGGTGCCGTTCCACAGGCATACACATTTTTAAAGCATGACATATTAGGTATCTATTTACTTGGCATAACATCATCTTTTAGATTTTACCAAAACGTGGGTAGTATATTGTGTTCACTAAAACTCATTAAAGTTGTTTAACTGCTCTGCAAGTATCTTGTGACAAAAAATTGCAACAACAACCACTTTATTCTCTAGAGTCTCTGCTTAAAAAATAATGTTTGGGGGTTCTAAGTAATTTTCTAGCAAAAAAAATATGATTTTTACGTGTAGCGCTACCCCCAGTTAAGAGAGCCGCTGGTTTGATTTCGGGCCCTGTATACAGCACCGCCAACCCCCGGCAATCTTACTCGACCCACTCTGGCACAGTTAGTCTAGGGTTAAACTTATATCACATTCAATATAGTATTGCAAGGAGTAATCTCTTTGCAATAAGACAACACACTGAGGCGAGAGATCAAATATAACAGGTTTACTTTTATACCAAAAGGCATAGGCAGAACAGAATACATGCAACTTGCTTACAGAGCCCTGCAGCAATAGGTGTAGCACACAACAATGGCCCAGCGCGGTAACCCACCGCGCGCAGCTATTATGGTGTACACGCCCTGTGGCGCACTAAAAAATATTACGATCTCCCCTCCCTGGTCAGGCCTGACATAGAAGAAATCTCAGTCTTTTCACTTAGGATTTCTTCGCATGCAAACTTTCGGTGGTGCACTTGATGAAACAGTGTTTGTAATCCACAAGTAGGCAGTCCCAAGGAACACTATACTGGAGACCCTTTAACTCTGTCCTGCTACTGATCTCCTAGTGGAACAACAAACAAACGATCGGTGGGCCAAGACAGTTTATAGGCCTAAACACGGTACAGTCTATTGGCTTGAGCAAGTGCTCGCTCACCACTCCGGACGCGATCCCAGTCCGGGACTTCCACCTGCTGTGTCTCCGCACACAGCGTCTGTCACGATCGGGTCCCCGATCCGACTGATGTCCTCACTCGACAAGTCAGATGCTATTCAGACCCCGCAGTGGGATGGAAGGCTCTTCGGAAGTTGCGCAAGGCCCCAGGCTTCAGGCCTTGCACTGCAGCAGATCCGCACAGGAAGAAGCTGTTGCTGGCAGCGCGGTGTCCCAAGAGACCGAGCTCCGCCTCGCCTCCTTCTTAAATAGCCCCTCCCATGAGTCTCTGCGGTGGCCAATTGCACTCTGGGTGCCAAACGGGGTTCTGGGTAACGTAGTTCCGGGGCCTTAAAGGAGACCCCGCTACATACATGTATGACAGAAATGTCAGAATTGGCCGGTACTGGACCTGGTAATCCTGCCATTAACTCACTTCCTTCACCCTAGGTCAGGAAGTTTGTTAGGACTACATAACACCTTCCCTCTTTGCCATAACAGCGGGAGGTCCCATATAGCAAGGATAACTTGCCACAAATTTGTGGCAGTGTTGAATTGTAAGTCTGTTAACTTGCTGCAGTTCTAGTTGACATTTTTCCAATTTTGTAGAAAATTTGCGTGGCAAGTCACTAACAAGAGCAAAGTTGCAAGGGTGAGTCAACAGCAAGAGCTCTGCAAGTCTACAGCATGAAAATTCAGCCACAGTGACCCCTGTGGTGGGATGATTATTGCACAACATAACTGAACCAGAATTTGCAGCAGACTTGCAGAATGTTTGCAAAGAGAGTTGATCTGGAGTAATGAAATGTGGACTTGCTGCAACTGACCAACAAACTTGTGAAGCCTGGCAGGTCTATCAATAGCTTAGCAAGTCATTTTCAAACTTGCAGCACAATTGCTTGCTATCTGGGATGTTTTGTAGTCCACAGAGCTAGCAGGGAACAATGCTAACTAATAACAGGTTCAGAGGCATAGGCGTGCGCAGCCTATTGGATTAGGGTGTGCACCCCAAAACTCAAACACACACGCTTGTGGGTGTGTGTGTATATATATAGACATATATACAGACATACACTTGTTTAATTAAATGTAAACAAACATTTTGAGATGTGTTAAAACAATTTTTAATCTTTCAATACATTTTACATCTTATGGCAGAGCCAGTCAGAAGGAGAAAGTGGGGATGAGAGAGGGGGGAGATGGGATCAGTTGGCAGTGGTGGTGGGGGGAGGGGAGTGGGATCAGTGACAGTGCTGGACGGATGGGGATCAGTGGCAGTGCTGGGGGGGGTGACGGGGTCAGTCGCAGTACTGAGGGGAATGGGATGAGTGGCAGGGGTGATGGGGGATCAGTGGCAGTGCTGGATGGTTGATGGGCTCAGTGGCAGTGCTGGGGGGTGATCAGTAGCAGTGTTGGGGGTTGATGGGATCAGTGGCAGTGTTGGGGGTTGATGGGATCAGTGGCAGTTGTGGTGGGGGGGTAACGGGGTCAGTGGCAGTACTGAATGGGATGAGTGGCAGGGGTGATGGGGGATCCGTGGCAGTGTTGGGGGTTGATGGGATCAGTGGCATTGTTGGGGGGGTGATCAGTGGCAGTGCTGGGGGGTTGATGGGCTCAGTGGCAGTGCTGGGGGGGTGATCAGTGGCAGTGCTTGGGGGTTTATGGGCTCAGTGGCAGTGCTTGGGGGGTTTATGGGCTCAGTGGCAGTGCTGGGGGGTGACCATTGGCAGTGCTGGGGGGTTGATGGGCTCAGTGGCATTGATGGGGGTTGATGGGCTCAGTGGCAGTGCTGGGGGGGTGATCAGTGGCAGTGATGGGGGTTGATGGGATCAGTGGCGGTGGTGGGGGTTGATGGGATCAGTGGCAGTTGTGGTGGTGGGGGGGTAACGGGGTCAGTCGCAGTACTGAGGGGAATGGAATGAGTGGCAGGGGTGATGGGGATCAGTGGCAGTGCTGGTTGGTTGATGGGCTCAGTGGCAGTGCTGGGGTGGGGGGGTGATCAGTAGCAGGGTTGGGGGTTGATAGGATCAGTGGCAGTGTTGGGGGTTGATGGGATCAGTGGCAGTTGTGGTGGGGGGGGTAACGGGGTCATTGGCAGTACTGAATGGGATAAGTGGCAGGGGTGACAGGGGATCAGTGGCAGTGCTGGGGGGTTGATGGGCTCAGTGGCAGTGCTGGGGGGGTGATCAGTGGCAGTGTTGGGGGTTGATGGGATCAGTGGCAGTGTTGGGGGGGTGATCAGTGGCAGTGCTGGGGGGTTGATGGGCTCAGTGGGAGTGCTGGGGTGGTGATCAGTGGCAGTGCTGGGGGGTTTATGGGCTCAGTGGCAGTGCTTTGGGGGTTTATGGGCTCTGTGGCAGTGCTGGGGGGTGACCATTGGCAGTGCTGGGGGGTTGATGGGCTCAGTGGCAGTGCTGGGGGGTTGATGGGCTCAGTGGCAGTGCTGGGGGGTGATCAGTGGCAGTGATGGGGGTTGATGGGATCAGTGGCGGTGGTGGGGGTTATGGGATCAGTGGCAGTTGTGGTGGGGGGGTAATGGGGTCAGTGGCAGTACTGAGGGGAATGGGATGAGTGGCAGGGGTGACTGGGGATCAGTGGCAGTGCTGGGGGGTTGATTTTCTCAGTGGCAGTGCTGGGGTGGGGGGGTGATCAGTGGCAGTGCTGGGGGGGTGATCAGTGGCAGTGCTGGGGGTTGTGGTGGTGGGGGGGTAAGGGGATCAGTGGCAGTCCTGGGGGGATGGGATGAGTGGCAGTGGGGGGGCATCAGTGGGAGTGGTGTGGGTTTGGGATCAGTGGCAGTACTGGGGGGGGGTGAGTGGCAGTGGGAGAGGGGGTGGATTCAGTGGGAGTTCTGGGGGGATGGGATCAGTGGAAATGCTGGGGGGGGGGAGATAGGATGAGAGGCAGTGTTGAGGGGCATGGGATCAGTGGCAATGCTGAGGGGGGGGTGGATGAGTGGAAGTGCTGGAGGGAATGGTACCAGTGGCAGTGCTGGGTGGGGGGATAGATGGGATCAGCGGCACTTACTTGCTCTCAGTGTGGATTCCCAACTCCATGCTTGCTGTGTCTCTGGCTCCCTCCAGGCTTCACAGGTCACCTCACACAGTGGAGACCTCCTCCCCCTTAACTCTACTGGATTAGCCGTCTCTTCCAGTACCCGGACCCATGCCCCATGCTCCCATCTGCCTGCTGCTGGAAATTCAATGGGCGGAGCCGCGGAGAGGGTGGGCGGTCCTGCAGCAGTTACTTGGAGCCAAGGAGTCAGGGGGATCTGGGAGGCACAGCCAGCAGTTAGCAGGAAACATATTGCACTCTAGGCTGGATTAGAGGGGCAGTGGTATTCCATATAAAACAGCCGATGCTCTGCATTTTCTTCCCTGCAGCCCCTGAATGCTCGCTTCTTCTCCTCTTCCTCCCACTGGCATTCAATGGCTGCAGGGAGGAAAATACAGAGCATCATTTGGTCTATATGCCGCCCCGCTGCCCCTCTCATCCAGGTGTAGATAAGTATGACAGGGGAACCGCACGGCTACTCGAAGCATGAGGCCAGGTCGCAAATGCGAACTTTATAGTTACCCTTTTTGGTGCCAACAACATGGCCTGGGGAATGCCCAGGGAAAAACCAAGCCTACTTACCGACCAGCTCGCTGACAACCAATTAACCTGTCTAACAGTATGCGTTAAAAACAGGGGTTTGTCCGCACGCATTTGCAAACGCATGCGTGAGCCACAGAGCCACGCCAAGGCCCCCTGGAGTCTGTGGTCCTACACTAACAATGAGTGTCCCCACAATGGAGGCACATGCATTCTGATGGTTAGATGAGGGCAGGTGGACTGAAGGGGAGCCACCCCTCCTTAAAGGTACAAAAGCACACCAAACACCCAGCATGTAGCACAATGGCTGCAAAGGTGTTGGTGCACTGCTGGACCAATACAAGCACCATAGGTGAAAACAAAAACCATGTCCACCGCCCCCATCTATAGCTGGCTATCACGGCAAGTAGCATTGGAAGGCTAAAACAGGTAACAACATGGCCTGGGGAATGCCCAGGGAAAAACCAAGCCTACTTCCTGACCAGCTCGCTGACAACCAATTAACCAGTCTAAGTATGCGTTAAAAACAGGGGTTTGCTTCTTGGTGCCCCTGGTGATTAGGGTGTGCCCAGGCACACCCGCCCCCCCCCCCCCTGTGCACGCCTATGTTCAGAGGTACAGAAAGTGATCAGCTAACAAACTTTCTGGTTGGATAAATATTTTTTATTTTTTTGCAGTTTTTGAATAGATATAATAAAACACTTTCACTGGTATATTTAACAGACCAGAAGAGAACAAATAAGGTAAGTTTATGGTTAGAGTTTACATACACTTTAATAGAAAAAATCATTCAAATTTTTAGAACTATTTTGTTATAGTACCTGGAACCTGGATCAAAACTAGAGATTAATTTCTTACTACACGCCCAAAAACAATTTTTTTCTTCAAAATGATAAAAATTACAAGGAGTTTAACTTTAAGTCTTTATAATGATACTAGCTGGATTATTTTTTATTTGTCAAAAGAGATGGGTTAGGGCAGTGATGGTGAACCTTGGCACCCCAGATGTTTTGGAACTACATTTCCCATAATACTCATTCACTCTGCAGTGTATTTGAGCATCATGGGAAATGTAGTTCCAAAACATCTGGGGTGCCAAGGTTCTCCATCACTGGGTTAGGGTGTGTTCGGGATCTTAGTCCCAACCCACCTGCCCGATCCTGCCAGGAAGCCGACACTGCACAGCGCTAATCACAGGCAGTGAGACATTTCCCGATCTGCACAGCTGCGGATCAGGAAATGCCTCACTGCCTGTGATTAGCGCTGTGCAGTGTTCCCGCTTCCTGGAAGGATCCCGAACACGCCCGAGCCCATTCCTATTTGTCAAGGATTCTGGTTAGCAGCACTGACTAGCCTTTAATAGCTAATAAGGGAAAGTACTGTGAAAGTCCTGAAGATATAGAAAAAAATAATCTGCACATACACACTATATTTTCAAACGTTTTGGGACACCTGCCTTTACATGCACATGAACTTTAATGGCATCCCAGTCTTAGTCTGTAGGTGTTCTATCGGGTTGAGGTCAGGACTCTGTGCAGGCCAGTCAAGTTCCTCCACCCCAAACACACTCATCCAATTCTTTATGAACCTTGCTTTGAGCACTGGTCCAAATCATTTGGTGGAGGGTGGATTATGGTGTTGGGTTGTTTTTCAGGGGTTGGGCTTGGCCCCTTAGTTCCAGTGAAGGGAACTCCTAAGGTGTCAGAATAACAGAGAACATTTTGGACAATTTCATGCTCCCAACTTTGTGGGAACATTTTAGGGATGGCCCCTTCCTGTTCCAACATGACTATGCACCAGTGCACAAAACAAGGTCCATAAAGACATGAATGAACGAGTTTGGGAAGGAGGAACTTCACTAGTCTGCACAGAGTCCTGATCTCAACCCGATAGAACACCTTTGGGATGGGATGGATTTGAGCGAAGATGCGAGCCAGGCTTTCTCATCCATCATCAGTACCTGACCTCACAAATGCCCTACTGGAAGAATAGTCAAACATTCCCATAGACACACTCCTAAAACTTGTGGACAGCCTTCCCAGAAGAGTTGAAGTTGTTATAGCTGCAAAGGGTGGGCCAACTCAATACTGAACCCTACGGACTAAGACTGGGATGCCATTAAAGTTCATGTGCCCCAATACTTTTGGCAATATAGTGTATAAATATATAATTTTATTAATTTTTTTTACAAATACACACTACGCATATGTTTTATATATACTGTAGTATAAATACATAAGATACAATATTGTATCTAGTGCTGATCTTTTACAGTAAATGTCTGTCATCACCAAATTCCCAGAAGTACAAAGTATTGTCCTTTCAGGATTGTTTAAAGGTTGTGTACTTATAGAAAGGGGTGAATCAGTGATAAAAAGACTCAAATCATTTATTTAGCAATCTTTAACTGTAAAACAGCTGTTTTTTGTAAGCTTCTTGGCAGGAAGCCTAATTTTTTTATTTTTATTTTATATAATACTTCGGGTTTGTACCTCTAAAGAAGCAGATATTGTACTGAAATATATAGATAAGCTTACAATAACTGTCACTTTAACAACAACAAACAATAAAAAGCTAGTGACAGTTGAAAAGTGCAGTCACCTATGGGGGCATGCACATACCCGCAAACAGCATAGTTGCCAACATTGCAAAAAAAACATCTGGGACACTTTTTTTGTATTGAGGCGGAGCCTTGCTATAATCAGGGGGCGGGGCATTCGTTTGTAGGCGTGTCATGCCGGAGTGAAAAATGGGCGTGGTTTACGCACGATAGTGGGTGTGGTTTAAATGGGCGTGGTTCAAAGGGGTGTGGCTAGAGTCCGAGGTGAGAGAAAGAGAGAGAAAGAAAAAGAAAGAAAGTAGCCAGATCCTACACCACAATAGTAATGTGTAACAAAATTGGCAGATAAGGATACTCCAAAACACCTGTTGGCGCTTCAATCATCCTGGCACCATGGTTGTTACGGTGTCAGGATGATTGAAGTGCATTATTTCTATTTTTACATTGTAATATAAAATGAAATCATTCAACTCACCATAATGCCGAATCAGTGGAAGCCCTGAGCGTGTTACCTGCCACGTCGCCTGCCACCAGATGGCCTCCCCAGCAGTCCGTCCTTGCATCAGGTGCCTCCCCAGCAGTCCATCCTTGCATCAGGTGCCTCCCCAGCAGTCCGTCCTTGCATCAGGTGCCTCCCCAGCAGAGCCCCCTCCACACTTGTGGACAAGGGTCCAAAAATCATGATTGTCCCGGGAAATTCGGGACTGTTGGTAACTATGCAGGCGTCCCCAGTGGAGTCCCCCCTTACATCAGGCGTCCCCAGTGGAGTCCCCCCTTACATCAAGTGTCCCCAGAGGAGTCCCTCCTTACATCAGGCGTCCCCAGCGGAGTCCCTCCTTACATCAGGCGTCCCCAGCGGAGTCCCTCCTTACATCAGGCGTCCCCAGCGGAGTCCCTCCTTACATCAGGCGTCCCCAGAGGAGTCCCTCCTTACCTCAGGCGTACCCAGCGGAGTCCCCCTTACATCAGGCGTCCCCAGCAGAGTCCCCCCTTACATCAGGCGTCCCCAGCGGAGTCCCCCCTTACATCAGGCGTCCCCAGCGGAGTCCCCCCTTACCTCAGCCGTCCCCAGCGGAGTCCTCCCTTACCACAGGCGTTCCCAGCGGAGTCCCCCCTTACCACAGGCATCCCCAGCGGAGTCCCCCCTTAACCACAGGCGTCTCCTGTCTCGGCCGCCATTATTGTTTCCCCTTCCCCGAAGGGGAACAAAATAGAGGCGGAGCCGACAGTGTGGCTGAAAAAAAAAAAATTAAGCTGTGGCGCTGCCGACCCCGCCCCTTTCCATTACAGACAGACCTGCAGCGGGGCGGGGCGGTGGCCTGCCGGCCAGCCAAAACACAGATGTAGTACAATAGAAGATAAAGCTGCTGCGGCGCCGCCCACCCCCGGGGAGGTGCGGGGTGTGGGTGGCGCCGCAGCGGCTTTATTTTCTATTGTACTACATCCGTGTTTTGGTCTTCTTGAACATGGCGGCCGGCCGAGACATTGTCTCCGCCAGCCGTGGAGCTCTAGCGGCGGCGGCCTGCGGCGTCCAAATTCGGGGAAAACGGGAAAAATCTGATTGGCCGGGACATTGGCCGGGACAAAATAAATCCGGGAAAAGGGTTTGAATCCCGGGAACGTCCCGGCCAATCCGTGACTGTTGGCAACTATGCCCACAGCCTTCCAGCATGATGAGCCTGCCATAGGATTGAGTGCAAAGTAAAGCCTCCCAGCACCCACCCCCTTTCAGATGAGCCTAGGCAGCATACATTGCAGGACTCTGGAGTGAGCGATCTGCAGCCATTGCCTCCCGCATGTTGTGTGTGTGCGGAGGACACAGAAGCACTTAGTTGGTGTGCGATGAGCTGCTGCTGGACTTACTTTGTGGACGAGGCTGGTGGTGCTGTGCTTGTAGCGGGATCCTCCTCTCCTAACCTGAGCTCATTCCACTCTGAGGACATCCGACACTGCAGGCGGCAAGGTAAAGGCAGCCCCGGCTCATAGTAAGAGGGAGGGGAAGAGCGGCATCGGCGGCAGCTGAGCGGCCGGATGAGGATCACAATCTGGTCTCTGTGTGAAGGAAGGGAGGGGCCGCCGAAACAGAGAGAGACGCAATTGGCTGCCCCTCTCCTCACACTAGAGGTCAGAGAAAATAGCACTTGTGGCGGCGGCGGCGGCCATTTTGGTGTAGCCGCCGCCGTTTTAAGCCCTAAACATTCCCGAATTTACCGGGACAAAACGGGACAAAAAGAATTGGGCTTGTCCCGAATCGGGACAAGCCCAATTCGGGACAAGGGTCCAAAAATCGTGCTTGTCCCGGGAAATTCGGGACTGTTGGCAACTATGGCAAACAGTCTTTAGTGCACCTGGTCTGCCACACATTCTGACTGGCCAAAGAAATAGCTCATTATGGTGGTAGCCTTATGAATACATAGCTCCCAACTTTCTCATATTATAAAGGAGGGACACCTTTTAACACACAGTGGGGGTTATTTACTAAAGGCAAATCCACTTTGCACTACAAGTGCAAACTACAAGTGCAAAGTGCACTTGAAATTGAACTGAAAGTGCTCTTGGAAGTGCAGTCGCTGTAGATCCGAGGAGTAGATCTGAAATGAGGGGAAGCTCTGCTGATTTTATCATTCAATCATGTGCAAGCTAAAATGCTGCTTTTTATTTTCCTTGCATGTCCCCTTCGGATCTTCAGCGACTGCACTTCCATGTCCACTTTCAGTGCAATTTCAATTGCACTTTGCACTTGTAGTTTACACTTGTAGTGCAAAGTGGATTTGCCTTTAGTAAATAACCCCCAGTATGTAGAGGACATGGCCCCAGTTTAGGTTGACCACGTGTCCCGGATTGCCCGGGACAGTCCCGCATTTTGCAGATCTGTCCCGGGTCCCGGGCACCTTCATTCAGTGTCCCTGAATGGAACTGACACAGCCACCCCCCTGGGCCAATCTGATGCCCCCAAAAAAGGCCACCGCCTCGCCACTTCTTTACTCATTAACAGTACGTGTCCTGGCTGGCCGAAGCCCCAGCATTCTGAGCGTAGGAGGATTGAACTTCCTCCTCCTCCTTTGCCCCTAGTGCTTTAACTCTACCCACCTCCTCCCCAATCTTCTCCGGCGGCATGCTCAGAGGGAGGGGAACTGCCAGGATTTTAGAGCAACTCTCAATACTCAGAGGTGAGGCCGGGCGCCGGGGATGGATGTAACACCATGTGTGTCATGAGACACTGACTGCAGAGAGGACGGCAGATGAGCTGGCAGCAGAGACAGTGGCGGCTGGTGGTCATGGGATCACAGGCGGCCCCCCTCCCCCGTCGGTCAGTCAGTCAAGGCCCTGCACTTACCCCAATTAGCGGGCAGTGCTTCGGTAATGGGGCTGCTGTCACGGTTCCCCAGCGTCTCCTCCCTCCACCTCCTGGCGGCCAATCCGATCGGATTTCCTTTCGGACAATCAGGTGATGGGTCTCATGACCCCCCAAAAGTGAAGGACTACAGGTCCCAGCATGAACTCCTCAGAGCTGAAGATGGGACACCCCTACACCCCCCAATAGTGAAGAACTACAGGTCCCAGCATGAACCCGTGAAAGTTATAGGGTCACAACTTTAGATCTCAGGGGTTCATGCTGGCACTTGTAGTCCATCAATTTTTGGGGACGTAATCCCCCAAAAGTGAAAGGCTACAGGTCCCAGCATGAACCCCTCAGAGCTGAAGATGTGACCCCCCCAACTAGTGAAGAACTACATGTCCCAGCATGAACCTGCAAAATCTATGGGGTATGTTAGATCTCAGGGGTTTATGCTGGGACTTGTAGTCCTTCAATTTTGGGGGATGTGGGGGGGGGAGTCACATCCTTAGATATCAGCAGTTCATGCTGGGACTTGAATTCTTTCACTTTTGGGGATGTGATCCCTCAAAAGTAAAAGACTACAGGTCCCAGCATGAACCCCTCAGAGCCGAAGATGTGACCCCCCCCCCCCCCAACTAGTAAAGTACTACAGGTCCCTGTATGAACCCATGAAATGTATGGGGTCACAAAAAAAGGTATCAAAAATCATCTTTTTTTGGCGGGGGGTGTCGCGGGGGGGGGGGGGGTGTCCCAGAATGGCAGTTTGGAAATGTGGTCACCCTACCCCAGTTGCATGGACCACAAAGATCTGATATGCAAAAAATGATTGGCTAAGCCACACAAGTGCTTTTTTACCTCTATTTTCCTATTATATTGGCTTTTCAATATAAGTTGTGCAGTAATATGATAGGTTGGATCATAGGTGTGCGCACAGGGTGTGCCAGGTGTGCCCAGGCACACCCTAATCACCCTGTGCAGCACAGATTCCCCCTACTGCCCTGGCTCCCATCTTTCCCCTTGCAGCGCTGCCAGCTTCCCTCCTCTCCTATCGGCTGTTGCTGCTGGGATGTTTTAGCAGTGGGGAAGGGGCCAGTAAATATGTAATTTACCGGCCCCTTCCCTTTATGAATGAACACCGTGAGCGATCGGTAGTGTGCGTTTGCGCTTTGGGGTGCACACCCTAATGCAATAGGCTGCGCACACCTATGGGTTGGATAAAAAGGTTGAGTGCAACAAAACACTTGTGGTAGTAAAATATATATTGTATAGAGATGTACACATCAGAGCAAAAAGAGGGACAACTGAGGCTGCTTGAAGGACAGGGGGGTTTGGTCTCAAAAGAAGAACAATTTCTCCAAATGAGGGACAAATGAGGGACAACTGGTGGCTTTGTGAATGTATGGGTGCAGGACGGAGGAGAAAAGCCTGGACAAAACAGCCTGACATTCAGGCAGAGCAGGGGCACTTCATACCTGTCAGCAGCTTTTTTTGGTTTTAAAGCAAGCCTTTCCTTTTTAAAAGTGTTTTCAGAAACTGCCACCATATGAGAACTAGTCACCCTATAAACACCTCACTGATGCATAATTATTGAGCAAGAACTGCTTCTATCTGCTGACAGAAATCACTGCTGGGCGTAGCTTTTGGTACAGCATAGAGAAGGTGGAGACATTTTCTTAATCACAGCCTACACATCTATGACACCACAACTCTTCCTGTGACAATCACGTGTTACTGCTCTCTCCATACATAATTTTTTTTTCGCTAACCCAAAAAACATACAGTATATGCAAATCAGAAATTCTGGACTTTTTTTTTTTTTTTATCAGAATAAAGTTTATTAACAACTTTTAACAGTACAATAAACAAAGCACATTCTGAAGTATTACATTTATACAATACCTTACAGAATACGAAGTAGAATAATGTTCTTGTACATAGCCAAAGCAGGTTTATAAAACCGACTAAACCTGAAATGTCATTAGTTGTTACAGTATATCTCATAGTGTATGCATCCCTAGATATGGTTTAGAAAGACATTCTTATCATATCTCTTCCCCAGTACTTTAAACCAAAGGGTGAGGACACTCTGAGCGGTTGAGTTCCCACTTTAAGTCAATAGCCTATCAAGAATTAGGTCAGGGGTAGCTAGCAGGAGCAGCTCCAGACCAATTATTTTGGGGGTGCTGTGAGGGTGCTAAAAGTATATGTAGGGGAGCTAATGCGGCGAGTGTAGCTGCGCTCTTATAGGCGTGGCAAAAAGTTGGTGTGGCCGATGGTGGGAGTGGCCAAAGGTGGGTGTTGTTTCATTGATTAGCCCATTGTATAGACAAAATATGACCTTGGAGCACACTAAAAAGATTTTAGAAGTAAAATAAGCCCAACTGGGACCAACAATGGTGTACCCCCCCAAACACAAGTGTCAGCAATAACCCCAGCAAGCGTAAAGGTCAGAGTGGCATAAAAAAAACTAAAATAAATTAGATTCTCAGCCTAGCACAATAATTAGCCACAAACACAGGACATTAATTAACCCCCAGCACAGCACAACACTTAATAATCAGCATGGCAAAATTATATACCCACAGCACTGCACAAAAATTTACCTCCAACAATTAATTAACCCCTTAGCATGGCACAACAACTAACTCCCAGCAAGGCACAATAATAAACCCCAGCATGGCAAAGAAACTCCCAACACTGCAGTAAACCCCAGGATTGTGCAATAATAATCCCCAGAACTACACAATGATTAACCTCCAGGAGTATATCAGTCAGCGTGCCCCCTTCAGTATGTAGTGGAGCAGTGAGCAGTATGCAGTGGGGGCATTCAGCAGTATGTAGTGGGCCAGTATGTAGTGGGGGCAAGGAGCAGTATGCAGTGGGGGCAGTGAGCAGTATGTAGTGGGGGCAGTATGTAGGAGGGGCAGTGAGCAGTATGTAGTGAGGGCAGTATTTAGGAGGGGCTGTGAATAATATGTAGTGAGGGCAGTATGTAGACGGGGCAGTGAGCAGTATGCAATGGGGCAGCGAACAGTATGCAATGGGGGCAGTGAGCAGTATGCAATGGGGGTAGTATGTACTTGTGGCAGTATGCAGTATGTAGTGGGGGTAGAACGTAATGGGGGCAGTGAGCAGTGTGTAGTGATTGCAGTACATAATGGGGGCAGTGAGCAGTGTGTAGTGATTGCAGTACATAATGGGGGCAGTGAGCAGTATGTAGTAGTTGCAATACATAGTGGAGGCAGTGAGCAGTATGTATTGGGGGCATACAAAAAACATTTTCCCCACAAAATTGTCATATTAGCAGGTTATTTCTCACACACAGGATATGCATACCACAAATTACACCCAAAAACACATTCTGCTATTCCTCCTGATACCACATGTGTGAGACTTTTACACAGCATGGCCACATACAGAGGCCCGACATGCAGGGACAGGGAGCACCATCAGGCGTTCTAGGAGCATAATTTACACATCTTATTTCCTGACTATCTCTTGCACTTTTGAAGGCCCTGGAGCACCAGGACAATCGAAACGCTCCAAAATGACCCCATTTTGGAAAGAAAACACCCCAACGTGTCATTTTTTTTTCTACAAGTTTTTGGAAAATGTGGAAAGAAAATGAAAACGCATTTTTTTTTACACAAAGTTGTCCATTTATACAATATTTCTAACACATAGCATGTACATACCAAAAATTACACCCCAAAATAGATTCTCCTACTCCTCCTGAGTATGGCAATACCACATGTGGGAGACTTACTTTTCTACAGCCTGGCCACTAGGGATGAGCTCAGTGTTCGAGTCGAACATACGTTCGACTCGAACATCGGCTGTTCGATCGTTCGACGAAGATCGAACGATTTGGGCCGTTCGCGCCTAATTCGAGTGACGCGAACGGCCCACAATGCACTACGCCATCGCAGTGTCATCCAGGCGCTGTGATTGGCCAAGCATGCACTGTGACCCCGCATGCTTGGCCAATCACAGCGCCGGCAGCGAGGAGAGCAATGATTGGCCACAGGCAGGATGCCTGTGGCCAATTATTGCTGAGGGTGTTTAGTACACGCCCCACACTATAAAAGGCCGCCAGCACGGCGGCCTAGTGTAGTGTGTTCCGAAGCAGGGAAAGAGAAGCATAGGCAGGGACAGTGACATTTATTTTTTCTTGCTTAACCTGGATTCCTTTAGTTTAGGGAAAGAGAAGGATAGGTAGGGAGAGTGTCAGTGTGTTTTACTGTGCGAATCCTTGTTTCTAGGGACAGGGAAGGACAGTGAGGGAAATTCTCCTTGTGCTATAGTGTGCTAAAGCATTGATCATCAATCAGCTTTAAAAAAAAAAAAATTCTAGGGACAGAAAACTATAGGTAGGAAGAGTGTCAGTTTCTTTCACTGTGATAATCCTTGTTTCTAGGGACAGGGAAGGACAGTGAGGGAAATTCTACTTGTGCTATAGTGTGCTAAAGCATTGATCATCAATCAGCTTTAAAAAAACATTTTTTCTAGGGACAGAAAACTATAGGTAGGAAGAGTGTCAGTTTCTTTCACTGTGATAATCCTTGTTTCTAGGGACAGGGAAGGACAGTGAGGGAAATTCTCCTTGTGCTATAGTGTGCTAAAGCATTGATCATCAATCAGCTTTAAAAAAACATTTTTTCTAGGGACAGAAAACTATAGGTAGGAAGAGTGTCAGTTTCTTTCACTGTGATAATCCTTGTTTCTAGGGACAGGGAAGGACAGTGAGGGAAATTCTACTTGTGCTATAGTGTGCTAAAGCATTGATCATCAATCAGCTTTAAAAAAACATTTTTTCTAGGGACAGAAAACTATAGGTAGGAAGAGTGTCAGTTTCTTTCACTGTGATAATCCTTGTTTCTAGGGACAGGGAAGGACAGTGAGGGAAATTCTCCTTGTGCTATAGTGTGCTAAAGCATTGATCATCAATCAGCTTTAAAAAAACATTTTTTCTAGGGACAGAAAACTATAGGTAGGAAGAGTGTCAGTTTCTTTCACTGTGATAATCCTTGTTTCTAGGGACAGGGAAGGACAGTGAGGGAAATTCTACTTGTGCTATAGTGTGCTAAAGCATTGATCATCAATCAGCTTTAAAAAAACATTTTTTCTAGGGACAGAAAACTATAGGTAGGAAGAGTGTCAGTTTCTTTCACTGTGATAATCCTTGTTTCTAGGGACAGGGAAGGACAGTGAGGGAAATTCTACTTGTGCTATAGTGTGCTAAAGCATTGATCATCAATCAGCTTTAAAAAAACATTTTTTCTAGGGACAGAAAACTATAGGTAGGAAGAGTGTCAGTTTCTTTCACTGTGATAATCCTTGTTTCTAGGGACAGGGAAGGACAGTGAGGGAAATTCTCCTTGTGCTATAGTGTGCTAAAGCATTGATCATCAATCAGCTTTAAAAAAACATTTTTTCTAGGGACAGAAAACTATAGGTAGGAAGAGTGTCAGTTTCTTTCACTGTGATAATCCTTGTTTCTAGGGACAGGGAAGGACAGTGAGTGAAATTCTCCTTGTGCTATAGTGTGCTAAAGCATTCCTCATCAACCATCTTTGAAATCCTTGTTTTTTGGACAGTCAGGGAAATTGTCGTTGTGCTATTCTGTGCAAAAGCAATCATCCTCAACCATATTTAGAAATCCTTAAGTAAAGGGACAGAGAAGGACACCTGAAGGTAGCCCTTATTGCTTTTTTCCCATCTCCCTGCAGGCCATCTATTAGAATGTCTGGAAGGCAAACAAGGAGAGGCAGACAGTCAGGAGGCAATAAAAGAGGGCAAGCAGGCTCTGTGTCTGGGGGCAACAGTGCTGGTCGTGGACGCGGTGCATTGTCATCAGCACATGGCCATGGGACACGCTTGTCCTTCTTTTCGGCAGCTGGACATGTTGAGCCACATCATGCCGAAGACTTGGTAGAGTGGATGACCAAGCCCTCCTCCTCCTCCTCATCCTCTCTCACCCAGGCTCAGGGTACTGGCAAAGCAGCTGCCAAAGCGTCCTCTTCCCTGGTATCAATGTCAGACTCATCATCAGTCACTCCTTCCCTAGACCCACCATGTCCTCCTCCTGAGGAGTCCCCCGAACTGTTTGAGCACAGTGTTGGGTACATGCTCCAGGAGGATGCCCAGCGTTTCGAAGTGTCTGATGATGAAACCCAGCTACAGGAAGGCAGTAGCGTGAGAGCAGACAGAGGGGATGCTCAAGAAGGACACCAATCTAGCAGTCATGTTCCAGCAGCTGCAGCATACTGCCAGATTGGCTCCAGTGATGAGGAGGGAGGGGATGATGAGGTCACTGACTCCACGTGGGTGCCTAATAGGAGAGAGGAGGAGGATGAGGAGGAGGCACATCTCCAACGAGGCAGGATGCCCTTTGGTGGCCAGCGTAAGGGCAGTACACAGACGGAATCACACCGCAGAGCTCCGCCTGTGCAGGGCGCTGCCTCTGCCCGTCATTCAAAAAGTTCTTTGGTGTGGGCCTTTTTTGAGGCTAGTGCATCAGATCGCACAGCTGCTGTTTGCAACATATGTCTGAAGTGTATATCGCGTGGCCAAAACATCAGCCGCTTGGGTACCACATGCCTGACCAGACATATGTTGACCTGCCATGCAGCTCGTTGGCAAGCCTACCTCAAAGACCCACACCAAAGAACAAAGCGGACCTCTCCTTGCACCGCATCAGCTGGGATCTCCAACCCCACTATAACTTCAGTCCTCTCTGAAACATGCACTGAGAGGAATGAAGGTGTAGAATTAGGTGTGTCACAGCCAAGTACTTGCGGCCACTCTGCTAGCAGTACACCGACGTCCGATTCTAGCAGGCAAATTTCCCTGCCCCAGCTGCTGGACCGTCGAAAGAAGTTCACTCCCAGCCATCCACATGCCCAGCGGTTGAATGCTAGCTTGGCTAAATTGCTAGCGCTTCAACTGCTGCCTTTTCAGTTGGTAGACTCGGCCCCCTTCCGTGAGTTTGTGCAATGTGCGGTTCCTCAGTGGCAGGTTCCCAAACGCCACTTTTTCTCACGGAAGGCTATTCCGGCTCTCTACCGGCATGTGGAAGGCAATGTCTTGGCCTCGCTGGACAGGGCGGTCAGCGGTAAGGTGCATATTACCGCTGACTCATGGTCCAGCAGGCATGGACAGGGACGTTACCTTTCTTTCACGGCCCATTGGGTCACTCTTTTGGCAGCTGGGAAGGATGCAGGACAAGGTGCAGTAGTGTTGGAGGTTGTTCCACCGCCACGCCTCCAAAATGCTACTACTGGTTGTGACACACCTCTCTCCTCCACCCCCTCCTCTTCTTCTTCCTCCATGGCCTCTTCCTGTGGTTTGTCCTCTGAACCAGCGGTGCTCCGTAGCCGTTCAAGGGGCTACGCAAGTACGCAGGCAAAAAGATGCCATGCCGTGCTTGCGCTGGTGTGTTTGGGGGACAGAAGCCACACTGGGGCAGAGGTCCTGTCTGCTCTGCAGGGCCAGGCCGAGAGGTGGTTGACGCCACGCCAGCTTAAGCCAGGAATGGTGGTTTGCGACAATGGCACCAACCTCCTCTCCGCCCTCCGACAGGGACAACTGACCCATGTGTCCTGTGTGGCTCACGTCCTTAACCTGGTGGTGCAGCGGTTCTTGGGCAGGTACCCGGGCTTACAGGATGTCCTGAGGCAGGCCAGGAAAGTCTGTGTGCATTTCCGCAGATCTTATAATGCCAGTGCTCGCCTGGCTGAGCTGCAAAAGGAGTTGAACCTGCCCAAGAACCGCCTTATATGTGACATGCCCACCAGGTGGAACTCAACGTTGGCCATGCTGCAGCGGCTGCACACGCAGCAGAGGGCCATCAATGAGTACCTGTGCGACTACGGCACCAGGACAGGGTCAGGGGAGCTTGGTTTTTTTTCTCCACGCCAGTGGGGCATGATCAGGGATGCATGCACTGTCCTGGCACCATTTGAGGAGGCCACGAGGATGGTGAGCAGTGACAGTGCATGCATCAGTGACACTGTACCTCTTGTCCACCTGTTGGAGCACACGCTGCATGGAATAATGGACAGGGCACTTGAGGCAGAACAGAGGCAGGAAGAGGAGGACTTCCTTGCCTCTCAAGGCCCCCTTTACCCAGACAGTGTTCCTTCTGTCCCACCCATCGCACAGGAAGAGGAGGAGGAGGAGGAGGAGGATTGTGTCAGCATGGAGGTGGAGGCTGGCACTCAGCATCATCAGCAGCAGTCTTTTAGGGATGATTTACAGTCCCAAGAAACCAGTGGACTTGTACGTGGCTGGGAGGAGGTGGCTGCGGATCATGTCGTCCTTAGTGACCCAGAGGACTCCGGAGCGAATGCCTCAGCAAACCTACGCTGCATGGCCTCCCTGATCCTGCAAAGTCTGCGGAAGGATCCTCGTATTCTTCGGATCAAGGAGAGGGACCATTACTGGCTGGCCACTCTCCTTGATCAACGGTACAAGGGTAAGGTTGCGGACCTTATGTTACCGTCGCAGAGGGAGCAGAGGATGAGACAACTCCGGGAGGCCTTGCAGAAAGGTCTGTGCAACGCGTTCCCAGAGACTGGGAGGTTACAAACTCCTGGTCCTGGACAACGAGTTGCTGAGGCTTCGGCCAGTCAAAGAAGGAGCGGTGGGGAAGGTGGCCGTGTGACCGATGCGTTCAGACAATTCTTTAGTCCGCAGCCCCAAAGTATGATCGGTTCCAGCAACCATCGCCAGCGTCTGATAAACATGGTGCAGGAATATCTAGGGGCAAGGTCAGACTTGGACACCTTCCCCACTGAAAATCCTCTGGCTTACTGGGTCTTGAGGATGGATCACTGGCCAGAGCTTGCACAGTATGCAATTGAGCTACTGGCCTGTCCTGCATCCAGCGTTCTTTTGGAACGCACATTCAGTGCTGCTGGAGGATTTGTCACGGATCACAGGGTGCGCCTGTCCACCGACTTGGTTGATCGACTGACTTTCATCAAGATGAACCAGTCTTGGATCACCACCAGCTACCACACACCTGATGCTGATATAACAGACTAATTGATTTTAACATGTCACATCCCTTCAAGACTGATGCTGATGCTGAGTGCCTGTGCTGTTATGTTGACTGGCTATCCTCCTCCTCCGAGTCCTCAATGATACGATTGATGATGATAGCTTGGAAGATCATTTTTGTTTATGGGTGCCACCACCAGTGGCTAAGGCCCAATTTTTCAGCCCCTGTTTTACAGGGGCGTGTAATTACAATTTTTTTAGCAATAATTTGCCATAGGGCTCATTGCTGTGCTCCAAGTACAGTATCTGTGAGGGGTTGGAGTGTTGTGGCACCAGTGCCTAAGGCCCAATTTTTCAGCCCCTGTTTAACAGGGGCGTGTCATTACAATTTTTGAAGCAATACTTTGCAACAGGGCTCATTGCTGTGCTCCAAGTACAGTATCTGTGAGGGGTTGTAGTGTTGTGCCACCAGTGCCTAAGGCCCAATTTTTCAGCCCCTGTTCAACAGGGGCATGTAATTACAATTCTTGATCTAATAATTCACAGCAGGGCCCATTGCTGCACCCACCAAGAGTAACTCTGAGGGCTTACAGTGTTGTGGCAACGCCACCACCACCACCACCACGAAAGGCCCAATTTTTCAGCCCCTGTTCAAAAGGGGCATGTAATTACAATTCTTGATCTAATAATTCACAGCAGGGCCCATTCCTGCACCCACCAAGAGTAACTGTGAGGGCTTACAGTGTTGTGGCAACACCACCACCACCACCACCACCACCACGAAAGGCCCAATTTTTCAGCCCCTGTTCAACAGGGGCATGCAATTACAATTCTTGATCTAATAATTCACAGCAGGGCCCATTGCTGCACCCACCAAGAGTAACTGTCAGGGCTTACAGTGTTGTGGCACCAGCACCACCATCAAAGGCCCAATTTTTACTACCACTGTTCAACAATTATATGTATTTAAAATTCCTGATATAATAGTTGACAGCAGGGCGTTCCAGCACCAACCAAGAGTAACTGTGAGTGCTTACAGTGTTGTGCCAACACCAACAACTAAGGGGCCTATTTCTGCAGAGTATATACGGCAGGTCCCTACTTTCAAACATCCAACTTACAAACGACTCCTACTTGCAAACGCAAGAAGACAACAGGAAGTGAGAGGAAATCTACCCCTTGGAAGGAAAATTCTCTCCTGTAAGAATTAATATGGGAGAAAGGTGTCTCCTCTGTACTGATGCTTTATCAGCAATCCTTGTTTCAAGAAAAACACCACATTTCAAAAACAGTTGTCATTGGGACGGAAAGTGAGGTGAAATGTTCTGAACAGGGGCACAGACAGCAAAACAAATGTTACAGGGGTGATAACCCTTACCTATGTTTTCCAAAAAGTTTAAAAATAGATTTTTGGGCTGGAGCTACACTTAAACAATGTACCTGTTCAAAATTACAAACAGATTCTACATAAGAACAAACCTACAGTCCCTGTCTTGTATGCACCGCCTGTATACGGCTGTTCAGAGTATATAGGGCCTTTTTTATTTTATGTGCGGGGTTCCCCTTAATATCCATACAAGACCCAAAGGGGCTGGTAATGGGCTGGGGTAGGGGGGGGGGGGGTCATGGGGTAGCTATGCCATTTTTCTTAAAGATTTTCATCCATATTACCGGGACCAGACATTACATTAAAGCCGCAAGCAGTTTTAAATGGCTTTTTCTTCCTTTAGAAGTGTAATTTTGTGCAGGGACAGTTCTAAACACGGGAAACACGTGGCACTTCACAGGCATACTTTAGACACCCCCCAGGTACGATATTTAAAGGAATATTTGACTTTTTTTTTTTCACTTTATGCATCATTAAAATGACTGCTCCCGAAAAACGACCGTTTTTAAAACTTCTTTTTGCATTGATACATGTCCCCTGGTGCAGAACCCGGGTTCCCAAACCCTTTTTAGGACAATAACATGCATAATAGTTGTTATAATTAGCACTTTAGAATTCGAACGTTCGCATCCATTGTATTTAATAGGGTTCTAATGTTCGTACGAACTTTCGGTCCGTTCGCGGGTTCTGGTGCGAACCGAACCCGGGGGTGTTCGGCTCATCACTACTGGCCACATACAGAGGCCCAACATGCAGGGAGCACCATCAGGTGTTCTAGGGGCATACATTTCACTAATCTAATTTGACTACCAATTACACTTGTGAGGCACTGTAGTGGCATGGATGAGAACTGATGTTGCATGGATGAGAGTGAATGAATGGGGATGGATGAGCCATGGATGGGGATGGCTGAGCATGGTTGAGCCATAAATGTGGATGGCAGAGTATGTCTGGGTATGGCTGGGTATTGCTGAGTATGGCTGGGAATTGCTGAGTATGGCTGGGTATTGCCGAGTATGGCTGAGTACGGCTGGGTACTGCCAAGTATGGCCGAGTATGGCCGGGTATGGCCGTGTATGGCTGAGCATTGCTGAGTATGGCTGGGTACTGCTGAGTATGGCTGAGTATGGCTGAGCATGGATGGGATGGCTGAGCATGGATGGATGGATGAGTATTGCTGAGTATGGATGGCCGAGCATTGATGGATGAGTATTGCTGAGTATGGATGAGTATTGCTGAGTATGGATGGCTGAGCATGGATGGATGGATGAGTATTGCTGAGTTTAGATGGCTGAGCATGAATGGATGAGTATTTCTGAGTATGGATGGCTGAGCATGGATGGATGGATGAGTATTGCTGGGTATGGATGGCTGAGCATGGATGGATGGATGAGTATTGCTGTGTATGGATGGCTGAGCATGGATGGATGAGTATTGCTGAGTATGGATGGCTGAGCATGGATGGATGGATGAGTATTGCTGAGTGTGGATGGCTGAGCATGGATGGATGGATGAGTATGACAGAGGGATGAAAGAGTATGGATGACTGAGCATGGATGGATGGATGAGTATGACAGAGTGATGGCTGAGCATGGATGGATAGATGTGGCTGCAATGGGCACAGAGCAGCGCTGTGGGCACTACAGATCCAGCCCACAGCGATGCTGCAACCGATCTTTCCCCTCTCCGCTCACACTGTACCGATCGGTGCAGAGAGGGGAGAGAGGAACCGGACATGACGCCGGTTTGTTTACAAGTGATTGCTCCGTCATTTGACGGAGCGATCACTTGGTAAACGGCCGCTGCCAGCGGCCATTTACCGTGATCCATGATGCGCCAGGTCTTCTGGGGGGCACGCGGGAGCGCGATTCTGGGAGGGCGTCAATGTACGCCCTCCCAGAGTTATCGAGCCACGCTGTAGCCATCATTCGGCTATGGCGCGGTCGTTAAGCGGTTGAAACCTGAGTTTAGTATAAAGAAAAAAAAAAAATCGAAAAAAAAAAAGAAAATGTATCACAAGGAATATTACATACAATTAACGTAATGTGCCCTCCTGCTTCTGGCAACTGCTTTAGTTGACATCTTCTGTCCTTTGATTTCCTCCTACACCCACCTATGCAGCAGGAGTTAATAGAGCCGTGGGACCTGTCATATATGTACTTGTCAAGAGTGCCGACTATGCCTGCTCTCTCTGCCCAAATCCTCCATTCATAGAAACTGTACTATAGCTTCTATTAATTAAAGTGTTTGTTAACCCACTAAGGTAAAATTACACCATCCTCTCTGTGTAATCACGTAATGTGCCCTGTGACCAGGGATGAGCTGAACACCCCCCTGTTCGGTTCGCACCAAAACCTGCGAACAGACAGAATGTTCGCGTGAACTTTAGAACCCTATTAAATACAATGGACTCGAACGTTCGAAATCTAAAGTGCTAATTATAAAGGCTTATATGCAAGTTATTGTCCTAAAAAGTGTTTGGGGACCCGGGTCCTGCCCCAGGGGACATGTATCAATGCAAAAAGAAGTTTTAAAAACTGCCGTTTTTTCGGGAGCAGTGATTTTAATAATGCTTAAAGTGAAATAATACAAGTGAAATATTCCTTTAAATTTCGTACCTGGGGGGTGTGTATGATATGCATGTAAAGTGGCGCATGTTTCCCGTGCTTAGAACTGTCCCTGCGGCTATTAATGAATTGTCGGCTCCCGGCAATACATACAAAAGTCATTGATAAAAAAAAAAAAAAAGCGTGGGGGTCCCCAGAATTCAATTACCAGGCCCTTCAGGTCTGGTATAGATATTAAGGGGAACCCCACCTCAAATTTAAAAAAAAATGCGTGCGGTTCCCCCAAATATCCATACCAGGCCCTTCAGATCTGGCATGGATTTTAAGGGGAACTCCACCCCAAATTTAAAAAAAAATGGCGTGGAGTCCCCCCAAAAATCCATACCAGACCCTTATCCGAGCACGCAACCTGGCAGGCCGCAGGGGAAGAGGGGGGGACGAGAGAGCGCCCCCCCTCCTGAACCGTACCAGGCCACATGCCCTCAACATGGGGAGGATGTCCCCATGTTGATGGGGACAAGGGCCTCATTCCCACAACCCTTGCCCGGTGGTTGTGGGGGTCTTCGGACGGGGGGCTTACCCCCAGATCCCGGCCCCCCCCCCCTATGTGAATTGGTAAGGGGTACATTGTACCCCTACCATTTCACGAAGAAAGTGTCAAAAAATGTAAAAAAAACACACAAACACCTTGGAAAAGTCCTTTATTAAAAAATAAAAATAAAATAAAAACCATTCCAGCGGTGAAATCCAGTGTCCCGCGGCAATCCGATGTCCAGCGCTGTCTGTCATTGGCTGAGCCTGAGCGGACCTGATGGGGAACTTCCTCCGCAGTCTATTACATGTATAGACCCGCCCCTTCTAAAGTTCCCCATCAGGTCCGCTCAGCCAATGACTCGGTGTAAGACTGAGGACCTGATGCGGAACATGAGAAGGGGTGGGTCTATACATGTATTACACAGTGAGGGAAGTTCCCCATCAGGTCCGCCCCCTCGGTATGTCAGACCCCGCCTACGTCATTGGCCTGAGCGGACCTGATGGGGAACTTCCTTCACTGTGTAAATTTAAATTACACAGTGAAGGAAGTTCCCCGCTCAGACCAATGACGTAGGCGGGGTCTGACATACCGAGGGGGCGGACCTGATGGGGAACTTCCTTCACTGTGTAATACATGTATAGACCCGCCCCTTCTCATGTTCCGCATCAGGTCCTCAGCCTTACACCTAGTCAATGGCTGAGCGGACCTGATGGGGAACTTTAGCAGGGGCGGGGTTATACATGTAATAGACTGCGGAGGAAGTTCCCCATCAGGTCCGCTCAGGCTCAGCCAATGACGGACAGCGCTGGACATCGGATCGCTGCGGGACACTGGATTTCACCGCTGGAATGTTTTTTTTTTTTAATAAAGGACTTTTCCAAGGTGTCGGTGTGTGTTTTTTTACATTTTTTTACACTTTCTTCGTGAAATGGTAGGGCTACAATGTACCCCTTACCAATTCACATGGGGGGGTCGGGATCTGGGGGTCCCCTTTGTTAACGGGGTCTTCCAGATTCCGATAAGCCCCCCGCCCGCAGACCCCCACAACCACCGGGCAAGGGTTGTGGGGATGAGGCCCTTGTCCCCAT
This sequence comes from Rana muscosa, assembly GCA_029206835.1. NCBI lineage: Eukaryota > Metazoa > Chordata > Amphibia > Anura > Ranidae > Rana > Rana muscosa. Next base: position 690,028,615 of record CM055116.1, read on the forward strand.
CAACATGGGGACATCCTCCCCATGTTGAGGGCATGTGGCCTGGTACGGTTCAGGAGGGGGGGCCGCTCTCTCGTCCCCCCCTCTTTTCCTGCGGCCTGCCAGGTTGCGTGCTCGGATAAGGGTCTGGTATTGATTTTTGGGGGGACTCCACACCATTTTTTTTTATTTGGGGTGGAGTTCCCCTTAAAATCCATGCCAGATCTGAAGGGCCTGGTATGGATATTTGGGGGAACCGCACGCATTTTTTTTTTTAATTTGCGGCGGGGTTCCCCTTAATATCTATACCAGACCTGAAGGGCTTGGTAATTGAATTCTAGAGGACCCCCCCAGGTACGAAATTTAAAGGAATATTTCACTTTTATTGTTTCACTTTAAGCATTATTAAAATCACTGCTCCCGAAAAAACTGCAATTTTTAAAACTTTGTTTTGCATTGATACATATCCCCTGGGGCAGGACCCCGGGTCCCCAAACACTTTTTAGGACAATAACTTGCATATAAGCCTTTATAATTAGCACTTTAGATTTCTCCCATAGACTTTTCGAATTTGCCGCGAACACCCCAATTTGTTCGCTGTTCGGCGAACGGACGAACAGGCAATGTTCGAGTCGAACATGAGTTTGACTCGAACTCGAAGCTCATCCCTACCTGTGACTGTGCCTTTTAAAAATAATGCATTTACAGTATATATCTATTTACATGACCCGCCGCCTCTCTCCTCTCTCGGCCTGACAGCTGCAGTGGGCGGGGCCGAGGATCCCCCACTGACGTTAGTAAGGAAAGGGAGGATGAGAGGAGGAGAGAAGTGGCCCGCCTGCTGCTACGCTCACAGAGGAGAGAGGCGGCAGGTCACATGGGCACAGTACATGAATACACAGAGAGGATGGTGTAATTTAAACCCTAATTTGAGCAGCAGGAGGGGGGGACAGACGGAGGAGGACACAGAGGAGAGAGCGGATGATGGAGGCACATAAACTGACCACAGTGTCAGGGCTCAGCAGCCATAATGCACCATGGTCAGTTTGCAGGGGGAGGGCAGAACCAGGCAGGATTAGGCAGGTATTTCAGGTAATACAAGGGGCCAAATTACACAGCACAAGCACTGTGGTTTCAGGTTAACAAACGCTTTAAGAAAACAATCTATACATGGAGGAGTACAGGCAGAGGAATAAAAGGTTCACCTCTACCATAAATGTATATATTATATATATACATAAATACATACACACACACATACATACATATACACACACACACAAATACAGTAGCTCACGAAAGTCAGTACACCCATCACATTTTTGTAAATATATTATATCTTTTTTTTTTTTAATACAAGCGTTTTTATTGAGAGAAGAATAAAAAAAATCAAAAAAGAAAGAAAAACATGAACAATAAGTGTCAAATACAGAGCATAATAAATGACAAAAAAAATGGGGCACAGAACATATAACACTGAGCAATATCAAAGACGGTAAGAACGTTCATCCTAGGTAGGTTATGGGCATATCAACAAGGATCAAAGTAGTCTACTGCCATAATTTTATCCACATAATTAGACCTTTGTGGGGAGCCTGCCTAAAAGAAGGACTCGGGATGAAATCAGTGGGTATTATAGGTCTCACCACATTATTGTGACACTTCTGTCTCAGAAATCTGAATAAATCTACGAACATATCAAGTAGAAATAAATGAAAAGATAAACTCAAAAACAAAAAAATAAAACAGGTAAGATTACGGGACGCCCAACTAAGAGAAGCTAGCTACGATGCAACTTAAAATGCGGATATAGGGTTAACATGACCTTAAACTAAGAAGTATGACAAGAGGAGCAAGGCTTTCACTTCAGGTCATATACAGGCATGGAATCCATAATGGTGTGGAAGACCTTTTCCATGAGCTGGATAGCTGCCATTCGTTTAAGGATTTGATCCCAAGGGACACTAGGGGAACGCCAAAATAAGGCAATAGACCAGGGATATGCAATTAGCGGACCTCCAGCTGTTGCAGAACTACAAGTCCCATGAGGCATAGCAAGATTCTGACAGCCACAAGCATGACACCCAGAGGCAGAGGCATGACGGGACTTGTAGTTTTTCAACAGCTGGAGGTCCGCTAATTGCATATTCCTGCAATAGACCAATGGACCGCACTAAAGAGTGTATGTGCCAGTATATATTATATCTTTTCATGTGATAACACTGAAGAAATTGCACTTTGCTACAATGTAATGTAGTGAGTGTACAGCTTGTATAACAGTGTCAATTTGCTGTCCCCTCAAAATAACTCAACACAACAAAAGTGAGTACACCCCTAAGTGAAAATGTGCCAATATTTTGTGTGGCCACCAATATTTTCCAGCACTGCCTTAAAGTGAATATAAACCCGAATTTTTTTTTTTTTGCTGTCACAATGTAGAGTATAAGATTTCCTATCATTTGTGCCAGGTCTTGCCACAAAGAGTTAATCCAGCTCTGAGCAATCCTCTTTTATTGTTCAGTGAGATAAAACGGACAAACAGAGAAAAACCTTTGTCCGTTCCGCCCCCCTTGCTTTGAGTGACAGGTTATTTACATATCTCGTGCACTAGCTTTATTTTTTAATTCCCACCCCCACTCCTTTTCTCAAGTCATGTGGTTACTTTTATGGATTTTGACTGGATGTAAGTGATCATAGCAGAAGGAATACACAGGAGAAAATGCATGTTGACAAGGGGAGTGTAGAGGTGGGCGGGGAGTCTACTGACATCACGACTCCACCCACCGAGCTCCAGACAACAGATCCACCCACAGAATCTGCAGTTTTTCAGTTCTTATAACAGACAAAGGGGAGACATTTGACAGATAAGGATACATGCAGGAGGCATCTATATCCTTATAGGTCAGCACTATGGCAGTAGTTTAGAAAGGATAAGAGTGGGTTTACATCCACTTTAACCCTCTTGGGCATGGAGTTCACCAGAGCTTCACAGGTTGCCACTGGAGTCCTCTTCCACTCCTCCATGAGGACATCACAGAGCTGGTGGATGTTAGAGACCTTGCGCTCCTCCACCTTCCGTTTGAGGATGCCCCACAGATGCTCAATAGGGTTTGGGTCTGGAGACATGCTTGGCCAGTCCATCACCTTTACCCTCAGATTCTTTAGCAAGGCAGTGGTCACCTTGGAGGTGTGTTTGGGATCGTTATGTGGGAATACTGCCCTGTGGCCCAGTTTCCGAAGGGAGGGGATCATGCTCTGCTTCAGTATGTCACAGTACATGTTGGCATTCATGGTTCCCTCAATGAACTGTAGCTCCCCAGTGCCAGCAGCACTCATACAGCCCCAGACCATGACACTTCCACCACCATGCTTGACTGTAGGCAATACACATTTGTCTTTGTACTCCTCACCTGCTTGCTGCCACACACGCTTGACACCATCTGAACCAAATAAGTTTATTTTGGTCTCATCAGACCACAGGACATGGTTCCAGTAATCCATGTCCTTAGTCTGCTTGTCTTCAGCAAACTGTTTGCGGGCTTTCTTGTGCATCATCTTTAGAAGAGCCTTCCTTTTGGGATGACAGCCATGCAGACCAATTTGATGCAGTGTACGGCGTATGGTCTGAGCACTGACAGGCTGACCCCCCACCCCTTCAACCTCTGCAGCAATGCTGGCAGCACTCATATGTCTATTTCCCAAAGACAACCTCTGGATATGACGCTGAGCATGTGCACTCAACTTCTTTGGTCGACCATGGCGAGGCCTGTTCTGAGTGGAACCTGTCCTGTTAAACAGCTGTATGGTCTTGGCCACTGTGCTGCAGCTCAGTTTCAGGGTCTTGGCAATCTTCTTATAGCCTAGGCCATCTTTATGTAGAGCAACAATTCTTTTTTTCAGATCCTCAGAGAGTTCATTGCTATGAGGTGCCATGTTGAACTTCCAGTGACCAGTATGAGAGAGTGAGAGCGATAACACCAAATTTAACAAACCTGCTCATCATTCACACCTGAGACCTTATAAAACTAATGAGTCACATGACATCGGGGAGGCAAAATGGCTAATTGGGCCCAATTTGGACATTTTAACTTAGGGGTGTACTCACTTTTGTTGCCAGCGGTTTAGACATTAATGGCTGTGTATTGAGTTATTTTGAGTGGAATAACAAATTGACACTGTTATACAAGCTGTACACTGTAGCAAAGTGTAATTTCTTCATGAAAAGATAGAATAAAATATTTACAAAAATATGAGGGGTGTACTCACTTTTGTGAGATACTGATTAGGATTATATAAAGTTGGGAGAACAAGTATTTGATACACTGCCAATTTTGCCGGTTTTCCTACTTACAAAGCATTTAGAGGTCTGTATTTTTATCATAGGTACTCTTCAACTGTGAGAGACAGAATCTAAAACAAAAATTCAGAAAATCACATTGTATGATTTTTAAATAATTAATTTTAATTTTATTGCATGACATAAGTATTTGATCACCTACCAACCAGTAAGAATTCCGGCTCTCACAGACCTATTATTTTTTCTGTAAGAAGCCCTCCTGTTCTCCACTCATTACCTGTATTAACTGCACCTGTTTGAACTCGTTACCTGTATAAAAGACACCTGTCCACACACTCAATCAAACAGACTCCAACCTCTCCACAATGGCCAAGACCAGAGAGCTGTGTAAGGACATCGGGGATAAAATTGTAGGCTTGCACAAGGCTGGGATGGGCTACAGGACAATAGGCAAGCAGCTTGGTGAGAAGGCAACAACTGTTGGCGCAATTATTAGAAAATGGAAGAAGTTCAAGATGACGGTCAATCTCCCTTGGTCTGGGGCTCCATGCAAGATATCACCTCGTGGGGCATCAATGATCATGAGGAAGGTGACGGAGCAGCCCAGAACTACACGGCAGGACCTGGTCAATGACCTGAAGAGAGCTGGGACCACAGTCTCAAAGAAAACCATTAGTAACACACTACACCGTCATGGATTAAAATCCTGCAGTGCACGCAAGGTCCCTCTGCTCAAGCCAGCGCATGTCCAGGCCGTCTGAAGTTTGCCAATGACCATCTGGATGATCCAGAGGAGAAATGGGAGAAGGTCATGTGGTCTGATGAGACAAAAATAGAGCTTTTTGGTCTAAACTCTACTCGCCATGTTTGGAGAAAGAAGAAGGATGAGTACAACCCCAAGAACACCATGCCAACCGTGAAGCATGGAGGTGGAAACATCATTCTTTGCGGATGCTTTTCTGCAAAGGGGACAGGATGACTGCACCGTATTGAGGGGAGGATGGATGGGGCCATGTATCGCAAGATCTTGGCCAACAACCTCCTTCCCTCAGTAAGAGCATTGAAGATGGGTCGTGGTTGGGTCTTCTAGCATGACAACGACCTGAAACACACAGCCAGGGCAACTAAGGAGTGGCTCCGTAAGAAGCATCTCTAAGTCCTGGAGTTGCCCAGCCAGTCTCCAGACCTGAACCCAATAGAAAATCTTTGGCGGGAGCTGAAAGTCTGTATTGCCCAGCGACAGCCCCGAAACCTGAAGGATCCGGAGAAGCTCTGTATGGAGGAGTGGGCCAAAATCCCTGCTGCAGTGTGTGAAAACCTGGTCTAGAACTACAGGAAACGTATGATCTCTGTAATTGCAAACAAAGGTTTCTGTACCAAATATTAAGTTCTGCTTTTCTGATGTATCAAATACTTATGTCATGCAATAAAATGCAAATTAATTACTTAAAAATCATACAATGTGATTTTCTGGATTTTTGTTTTAGATTCCATCTCTCACAGTTGAAGAGTACCTATGATAAAAATTACAGACCTCTACTTGCTTTGTAAGTAGGTAAACCTGCAAAACTGGCAGTGTATCAAATACTTGTTCTCCCCACTGGATATATGTTAGAAAGGCCAGTATGCTGGCCTGAATTTATGGGAGGAGCCCGGGGGGCTATTTAACCAGCCCACTCACCTGCAGTCTTCGTTGGTTTCCTGTGAGTGATACTAGATGTCACTGGGCCGACTCTTACCAGCTCACCTCATGTTTGTGAGTCCTGGCGTTTCGATCGCAGGGCATTTCGGCGTCTTCGTTCGTGGTCTTCGTCGGCGGTTCCCGCTCACTATCGCAGGTACTTTTCGAATCTTTTGCGTCAGGTACAATCTTGCAATTAGTAATGCTTCCTGTTCTGCATTCCTTTCTTTAAAAGTCTGCTTCTGAGTTATTGTCTGTCCCATACATACGATTCATTTATAAATCCTAACCTCCGAGTCGCTTTCGGTCATTGTCCGATATCACTCGCCGTAGGTTTCACTGGACGTAAAGATTCACTGTCCATAAGGTTGCCGTCTCTTCCATTTGGGAAAAAATAAAAAAATAAAAGAGGAAAAAAAAAGGGAGACTCTAATTAGTCCCACCTGCTGCCTCTCTGCACTGGTTAGCCTGGGGGGAGGGGTGATTGGTTGGTTTTCAGTTTTAGAGTAAAGGGCGGCATACACTATACAACCAATTCGTATTACATTAATTCTATACTCCTCACTTCTGATTCGTATCGGATTCCTTTCGTATATTTACGAACTGATTCGGGTCACATACGTTGCATACTTTCCATCGTTGCCATTTGTTGTTTGCCTTCATGCCGTGTGTTTTAGTTCCCACAGCGGAACTTGCGTATCGTTTGTACACGTTTTTTCCTCTCACTCGTTTACCAAACCAAAGTAATTTTTTGTGCGTCATACATGGCGCAACACCACACTTGTTGGATGTCTTGGACACCCACCATGCTTTTCGTACATCAAGTTTTCAAACTGTCACAGGTAGGATTCGTGCAATTTCTTTGCTTCACGCACTGTTTGCCAGGTAAACCATGTCATCAAAACCCCGCTGTGGAACTTGCGAGTCATTAGTCAAGTCTCCATATGCGGCCTTATTTCAGCCTCGTGCAAGACCACGGTCTTGTCGTGTAATTCGTGAACACAATCAGTTTAGTTTTGTGCTTTTTTTTTTTTTTTTTCTCTTTCTTGTCGTTTCACGCCAAGTAGTAGGCCCATGTCACTTAGAATGCACTGTCTATCATTACAGTTATTTTACTTTGCATTACCCTCCGGTCGAATCTAGTCGCATCAGCGACTCACTGGTTCGTCCCCGCTAGTTTGTCATCTCATTCCACTGATAGTAATTTCACTTGTCTCATCTCGCACACCCTTCTCTCTCCTCATGAAACCCTGCACATAGCTATTGATTTGTCTTGCATCGATAGTGATTTCCTCTGCATCATTCTGATATGAGTCCAAGTCGCATCCACAATGCACCGATTCGTCCCGGCGGGCCCTAGTTGCTGGCCTCATTTTAGTACATGCTCCAGAGTCCGCTCGTTGTCAGCCGCACATGCGGCGCACCGTCTCATGCCTAGATCATGGGAGAATTCTGTCATTCACGTCACCATCACGCATCTGAGTTGAATCCACGCGCATTCTTATGTGCAGGTTCGTCCCATACGTGTCACAGTTGCTGGCCTCATTTCAGTACATGCTCCAGAGTTTGCTTGCTGATAGTCGCACAGCGCAGCACCGATTCATGCCTCTGTCATGGAAAATTTCTGTCACTCATGTCACAGCCACGCATCTGATTTGAATCCACGCGCATTTTCGTGTGCAGGTTCGCCAAGCGTGCCCCAATTGCTGGCCTCATCTCAGAACATGCTCCAGAGCCTGGTCATTGTCAGTCGCATCTGCGGCGCACCGATTCATGCCTCTGTCATGGGACATTTTTGTCACTCATTGCACTGTAACACATCTGATTTGAATCCACTCGCGTTCTTAGGTGCAGCTTCATCTCAAGCGTGCCCCAGTCGTTGTTGGCCCCATTTCAGTACATGCTCCAGAGTTCGCTTGCTGTTAAACGCACAGCGCAGCACCGTTTCGAGTCTCTGTCATGGGAAGTTTCTGTCACTCATTTCACTATCACGCATCTGATTTGAATCCACGTGCATTTACGTGTGCAGACTTGTCTTAAGCGTGCCCCAGTTGTTGTTGGCCTCATTTCAGTACATGCTCCAGAGCCCGGTCGTTGCCAGTCGCACCTGCGGCGCACCGATTCATGCCTCTGTCATGGGACATTTTTGTCACTAATTTCTCCGACACGCTCCACCATCCGATCCGCCCACTTATATAAAAAGGCCATAGATCAAAAGACAATCCCAGTGATCTTCTAGAGTGATTTATAGAATCGGAAACATGCAGATGATGTGAACACAGTGAGAGACCTCCACCAGTAATAAGAATGGCCGCTCACCTCCCAAAGTGGACCCTTTGGTTATAGAGGGTCACAGATACCTTCCCATATGGGTATATACGTCTCAGGCATGTATTGCAGCTCTGGGATGGTTGGATGACAACAGCAGATGGACCGGATCACAAATGACTCCAATGAGGTGTGTATATAAATATATATATAAAAGACAGGCAGACCATAGTGTTCTCCGCATATAAAAGGATATTTAATAAAAAGAAATGCACTTGCATGTAAAAGGCACTAAACCAGTGCCGAGTGTAACAGCGTGTATGAAACAACAGATGCAGTCTGTCGTGTTCAAATCAGCTAGTCAAACCCCTCACCACTCATCACCTGTCATTTGTCCTCCAGGTCAGTCAAGTAGGTCCACCCTGCACCAGGTTGGACGTAATTTTCCCTAAAAAAAAAAAAAAAAAACCTATAAAAAAAAAAAAAAAAAAAAAAAAAAAAATAAGTATGTATGTATGTGTACCAAGCACTTACCAACAGCCGATCTGAATCTAGTCGCAACGTCGGCCCTATGATTCGGATCCTCAGCAATCACAAACCCCTTGAACCACTAACACCATCAGCCGATCTGAGTCTAGTCATATCATCAGTGCAACGACGCGGATCCGGAACATGAGCTCCCTCATCACCTTACATCTACAGCCGTTCCAAATCTAGTCGCATCATCGGCGCAACGATTTGGATCCTCGGCAATACAAACTTCACCGACCGATCCGAGTCCAGTCGCAGCACCGGCTCAACGTTTAAGATCCTTTACAAACCAAACCTCACCGGTGCTCACACCTCAGCCCGATTCGAACTATTCGCATCAGTGATACCAATAAAGTGGTACTTACAATTCAGATCCCTGGCCTTGCGTCCGTTATCAAGCATAAACCTTTACATCTCACTCCATCTGCATATACAATGTTGCGCACGGTCGTTCCTACATACTCAAAATTTCCGCTAACTTTGTTTTCATTTTTCCAATAAAGCGGCTTAATTGCAGTCGCTGCAAGCATTCCGACTCAAATCGGTCATTCATCTCCAGTAGCAACTTGGCTGCTCACCTATTCTCTGTCGTGCTAAACACGCAAACTAGCTTTCACTACGTTTGTCGTTCCTTAAAGCCGACCCGCATCAGGTCAGTTCTCCAAAACTTCACCCGTACACGGGGGTGTACTAAGGAGCAGCTTCAGTCTCTCCCGGGAATGCTCAATTTGCAGCAAGGATCATTCCCGAGGGTCGATCTTTTTGTATCACGCCTCCTGGTCTTCCTCTTGCAGACACAGGACCCCGATCAGCTCCTTAACTTCAGATCCTTAACTTAGACACAGCGGCAGTAGCGGACCTGTCATTATGGGAGGAGTTCCTTACTACGTGAAACAGTATCAAAGTTATACCATCAATATCGCCCCCATCACCGCTGGTAGTGACAAATGCCGCAGCCTCCACAGGCTTCGCTGCAATTTTTGGCCATTATTGGTTTGCAGGACCATGGCCTCCAGAGACACTCCTAATCCCAGGGTTTACCCGGACTTCCTCCCTGTTCGAACAATACCAGATCGTGGCAGCCGCTCAGCTCTGGGGGTCATATCTGGACAGGACAAACCGTGGCCTTCACCACCAACAACCAGGCCATGGCCGATATTATTAGTAAAGGCAAGTCCAAGTCATGTCCTTCCTACGCAGGCCCGTACAACTATGCCCTCAGCACCAGTTAATGTCCACTACAGTAGCTAGTTCCCCATTTGGCCTTCTCCCCAGCCTGGTCATTCAAGCAGCCTTCAACTCGGCCTACCACGGGTTCTTGCGGCCTAGCGAGTTCACCCGCAACTACCCCGCCGGCCAAGTTCTACGTAGACCTCACTTGGCTCGCTACCAAGATCGTTTCATCCTCCACCTGGCCCTTGCCAAAACCCAGCGATCAGGCACCGGGTTAGACATTTAACTCTAAAAACAAACAATCTCTGGTGTGCAGTAACCTTACTCGATCGCCTTCTGTCACTCCTACCTGAACAGTCAAACTCTTGTCCTCTACTACCTTTCACGATCAAACCCTTAAGTGCCTGCCAGTTCATCAAACACATGAGAATTAATCGGGCACAACCAACCATAGGAAGTTGATCCAGGGTTCACCCGGTCGCCTCTCGGGGGATCAGGAAGGAATTTTCTCCCCTGCTGTAGCAATTGGCCTAGGCTCGGCTGGGGTTTTCGCCTTCTTCTGGATCAACGGTGGGGCGGTTAGGTCAATTTGGGTCCTGTCACCTTCACACTCACTCACTCTTCCACGCTACCACACCTCAACCCCAGTCAGTGCTCCAGTCGCTCTTATCGTATTGGAGCGGCCTCGGCCACATCCCGGTGTGGGGTCCCAGATCACGACTATTAAGAGACTTGACAGGTGGAAGTCTGCCTGCTTCGCCCAGCACATCCTCCAATCCTCAGGTGGAAATGGCACAAGCATTCACCAAACTTGCTCAATGAACAAAGCTAAAACCAATAAAACTACATCCCTACCTGAATGTTTTTGCCCCCTTATTTTGGCATACCGTCCATCAGATCAGGGCACACTTAAGGTCCATTTCATGTTGTAAGTCTTATGTTAAGTCTATCTATCTTATTCATATCTGTATCGGATATAGGGCTTCAACCATAAGTTAGAAGGCCAGTATGCTGGCCTGAATTTATGGGAGGAGCCCGGGGGGCTATTTAACCAGCCCACTCACCTGCAGTCTTCGTTGGTTTCCTGTGAGTGATACCCACCCTCCCATTCCCTTTTTAAGGGCATTTCTCAAAAATAATTTCTCTCCACAAAATATTCATTCTAATCTTGGGTATGCCCCCTTATTTTGGCATACCGTCCATCAGATCAGGGCACACTTCAGGTCCATTTCATGTTGTAAGTCTTATGTTAAGTCTATCTATCTTATTCATATCCGTATCGGATATAGGGCTTCAACTATATATATATATATATATATATATATATATACACACACACTTACTGTATGTATATACATTATATATATATATATATATATATATATATATATTTTTTTTTTACTGAGTCATTTTTCATTCTCTGCTGCATTATTCAAGTTTACAAGTTTAAAGATTAGTATTTGAAGAGAGTGTTTATTATGTTTTGCTTTATTTTAGGCTGCAGGCTTTCAATTATGAAGCTAACATTTGATCTTTACTTCCTGTTTTACTTCCCTGCTGTCTGAATGTCTAGAACAATGGATGTCTTCATAACTCTTTCTGTAATTAAAACATAGACCTTGATAAATATTGGGATATTCCCTTACTAAAAACTGTTTTAGAACAATTCAACAGCCAATGTCACCTATCTCTGTCACAGTTTTTTTTTTTTTTTTTATATCAAAACAGCAACTCTCCTGGCATTCACAATTGCCTTGAAAATAATTCCTAGCAACCTGTCGCTCCCTCGTGTATATTCTTACAATTTAAGCCTGCCACACCCTTCCTTTATGCCACATACTTTCCATTTTAATCTTTCCTGTTACATCAAAAGGGAAAACGTCCCTTAAATATCAGCAGAAGGAATGGAATTAAGGCACAATTATTCACTTTTTAAACTTTAAAAGAGAAGTATGGGTTAACAAAAGAAGAAAAAAAATTATAATCTCCTAGGTGGATGTAGCATCGATCCTATGCTGCACCTGTCCCCCACCAGCTCTAATGCCTCATACACACGATCGCGATTTCCAAAGAGAAAAGTGTGATGTGAGCTTTTTGTCGCAAATTCTGACCGTGTGTATACTCCATTGCACTTTTTTTGTGAGAATTTCCGCCAAGAAAAGATTGAGAGCAGGTTCTCTATTTTCGTGACGGGAAAAATTCCTATCGGGAATCGCGATCGTCTATATGCAATTACCACACGCAAAAAAACACGCATGCTCAGAATCAAGCAGAAGAGCCGAACTGCCTATTGAACTTCATTGATCTCGGCTTGTCGTATGTGTTGTACGTCACCGCATTCTTGACGGTCGGAATTTCAGCCAATATTTGTGTGACCGTGTGTATGCAAGACAAGTTTGAGCCGTTTTCCGGCTGAAAAAAAAACGCGGTTTTCTTGTCGGAAATTTTGATCGTGTGTACGAGGCATGAGACTGGAAACTGAGCAATCAAACACTGATAATCACCCAGTTCTTAGTGCTTTTTCACCTGAAAATGGGTCACAGGAGTGCAGAAGGAACTGCACTCTTGTGATCCCCAGGAGAAGTACAACCAAACAAGCTTTGGCTATACTTCTACTTTAAGGTCAGTAACATAAAGTAGACATCTTTTCCAGACACATCCAGCAAAGGAAGAGTATTCTGTATATCTAGATTATAAATCCATGACACATATTCCAAAATAGCCTGTGACGTGGGAATGGAATCCTGAAATCATATTTGAATAAGATGCTTGCTTCTTCTATTCAGCTTTGCAATACCCAATCCTAGCACCCAAGTGATGCAGAAAGCTGGAATTTGCAACGCACAGTGTTGTAGTGAGTCACTTCTCCAGAGTTCTCTTAAGAAGTCCACCTGAATCCCTGGTCATGTGACCTGACAACTCGCTCAGGATTATCCTAGAATCCTAAAACGGTCTCACCTTTTTCACCATGATTTAAAGCCCAGCCCTCTCTTTTAAAATTTTGGATTGAGTGTCTAAGTGCTAGAACCTCTGTTGCATTTTCATTGTGGTTTATCCATTTGGGAGATTTATTTTTATTTTCTGCCTATTTGATCAGTGTCAAAAAGGGCAGGAGTACTGGAAAGTCTCCCTACATTTTGTCTACCTGATGGCTTTCAGACAAAACAGGAAGTGAAGTGAAATCTCTTAAAAGGGACACAGGCTTTGATAAAATAATATTCTCTATGAAAGTAAGGAAGATTAAGGCTAGCTATACTGTAGATGCCTCATCTTTTTCGATCAGCCAGATGAAGAACAAGCGATTCTCCCATCCACAAATGCGAGGTGGATGGAGGAGTCCTCCCACTGTGCCATTGTATTTTGACAGCAGGACTCTTCCGTTGTCAGATTATAAAATTTCGAACAGTCCTGTGACAAAATCATTAGATCCACTATTTTGAAAGGGGGACAGCCTTCGACTCAGTCCCTGCTGAACTGGTTGAGTTTCGATCCACCTATGGGCAGCTTTACAATCTCAGTTTTATTGGTGTCTGTGCAGGGGTGATGTCCCCTAATTTTCTGCCCTGGTGACAGCATCAAAAATAACAGGAATAGAAACATGAATCTCCTCTATGGGGACACAGACAGCTTTTAAAATTGACAGAATAATCCCAATTGGGACAAAGAAAGCATTTCAAATCTGACAAACTGCAACCCTTCACCACTCTAGCCAAAAAGATTGGCGTAAGGCTGGCATACATGGTGCAAGTTTCTTTCCTGCAACCACAGGGGCAGTGAGGGGTGGAGTTACCTGTCCCCACTGGGAGAAGACAGTGATTATTGTAGCTAGCGATAATCGCAAGAGAATCCGGCAGGCTGGTTGTACCTAAGTTAATCAATCAACTTGGTACATTCAGCCTGCCCATTAACGATTCAAACTATGCATGGCCTGCCTTAAGCACTGTACACACGCTCGGTTTTCCCGGCTGTAAAGTCAGCCGGGAAAACCGAGGGGAGAGCCGAGAACCTGGCAGGAAAACTGCCATGAGAGCTTTGGCCGGGAATTCCGGCCGTGTGTATGCTCCATCGGCACTGCCTCGCAGTGTTTCCCATAGGAAAGTATTAGTAAATCTGGCGGAAAAAAAACGCTGGGAATCCCGACGGGAAAATAGAGAGCAGGTTCTCTATTTTCCCGCCGGGATTCCCGGCTGTTTTCCTGTCGGGAAAAACTGCGAGGAAGAATACACACGTCCGGTTTTCCCGGCCAAAAGCTCTTTTGGCAGTTTTCCTGGCAGGAAAACTGGTCATGTCTACAGGGCTTTAGGCTTGAACTGAAGGCATAGTTCATTCTCCAACCAAATGATGTGTAATTCTGTTTACACCATTATTTTCAGCTTCACAGCTTCCTGTGTCTTCAGCTTGCTCATTGCTAAGGGGTGAAGATGCTGACTTGGGGACAGGTTGGAAAGATGACACGGGAAGCTGCAAATCTGAAACATGAAATACAGGTGTTGCCTATTGTTGGTTGTAGAGTGTAGCAGAGGATGTGGAGTCACAAGGCCGGCCAAACAGAAACATAAAGCCTAAACTAGGTAACAATGATCACATATATGAATTTCAGTTGTGTGTTCAGATGTTAGTTATGAGTTCAGCTTTAGTCTTTCTATTGCTTTTTTGTTTACAGTGTATTCAATTTTGTATTACCTAAGGATTAGTTGCTGGCATTATGTCTTCTCATCTGTGCTGCATGTGTAGTTGCTCTTATTTCATATGAGATTAGAAAGCATTCTTGAGAGACTGCAGTTTAGTTAGGGTTATTTTAATTACAGTAATTAAACTCCTAACAGCGTCCTCAGTGTTGTAGCTCTTCATAGTCATAAAAAATAAAAAAGTATTATTTTTTCAAGCTATACTGTAATTACAGGTTACAACAACACTTTATTTTGGCTAAGTAAAAAGGAATGGTAGTGCTAACAGAAACATAATTACCTGAGTACAAAGTACTAGGCTTGTGCAATTCGTTTCGTAACAAATCAAAATTCGTCCGAATTTAGCAACTTTCGGACATTCGGAAGCATTCGAATTTCTGAACAAAGCAATTACGAATAAAACCGAATCCGAAATACATTATATCACAAACAGCGAATGCCCGAATGTCTTCGGCATAATTCGTTATGAAAAAAGTTACGAATGTATGAATCCATACGAAGCACAATAACACTCTGCTCTGCTCTCTGCTTCTCCCTCACCGTGCTGAACTCCCTCTCAAAATGGTGTACAGGGGCGGAGGCTATAGCCGCATGTAAAAAACGAAAGTAAAATACGAGATTTCTAATCCATTCGAAGCACAATAACACTCTGCTCTGCTCTCTGCTTCTCCCTCACCGTGCTGAACTCCCTCTCAAAATGGTGTACAGGGGCGGAGGCTATAGCCGCATGTAAAAAATGAAAGTAAAATACGAGATTTTGAATCTTTACAAATAACCGCTATGTATTTAGAAAAGTACAAATCCATTCGAAGCACATTAGGCATAATAGGCAGCGTCGTTGTGAGAGAGACACGGAAAATTACGAATCAACGAACCCAAAAAAAGCTACGAAAGTAGGAGTTGTGTCCAGAATCAACGAAAAACAATGTACTCTACCGAAAGTACGAATTATAAATCAACGAAAAATAAGGCTTACATTAATACGAATCATTCCGATTCAACGAAAAATGTCGCTTGCGAAAATACGAATTAGTCCGAACACTAAAAATCCCGTCTAGCAAAATTACAAATCAACAGGACCGAAAAGAAACGAACCGAAACTAAACAAATTTGTCTACAAAGTACAGCATCACTGACCCTTTTTAGAACCTTCTTTAGTATTCTGTTGCTGATTGTGGACCCAAAGGGGCTTTCCCCGTCACTTCCTGTCCAGATGACCATGCCAGACAGGACAAAAAAAAATTAAAATCGAATAAAAACCAATCTAAACAGGGTTCAAAATTAAGGGAGGTGTTTTGGGATCACAACAAGCATGCAGGGTGCAACAGGTTTCAAACTAGGTCCCATTTATTGAAGAGTATAAATCAGTGGTTCTCAGCTCCTGTCCTCAGGACCCACTAACAGGCCAGATTTTAAGTATTACCTTGTGGAGATGCAGACTAGAATACTGCAATCCCTGAGCAGCAAATTATATCACCTGTGATGCATTTCAGTTATCCCTGAGGACTGGAGTTGAGAACCACTGGTATAAATGGATCTTCTACGCCAGTGGTCTTCAACCCTGTCCTCAGGGCCCACTAACAGGCCAGGTTTTATGTATTACCTTGGGGAGATGCAGACTAGAATACTGCAATCACTGAGCAGCAAATTATATCACCTGTGATGTATTTCAGTTATCTTATAAACCTGGTCTGTTAGTGGGCCCTGAGGACAGGGTTGATGACCACTGTTCTACGTGATTTCTTTCAGTGCAGAGTACAGTATTTGAAATTTGGTCTAACTAAATATGTACATATATAGAAGAATTAGGATCTCCTTCCTCCTGTTGGTAAGCCCTGTAGTGATGCACCCTAGAATTTTATTCACATTAAGACAAAGGGTACAGATTTAACCGCATGATACTGTATATGGAACAGTCTCTCACTCTCTTACCACACAATCAGGCTTGGTGACGCATACACCAGATGCCCTCCTTAAACCCTGCCTTTGCAGAAAGTAGTGACCAGCTCAATGGCTAACATGGAGCTTCCTTTCAGATCCACCTGAAAAACTAATAGATGGATCTGATCATACTGCCCGTGTGAAAGGGGCTGTTTTAGGTCTTTACAGGTAAAAAGAACTTTCCAGAGGACAAGTAACCAATTTAAAAAATATATATCAGTTGTGTATTTTAAATTGTGAGGGGAAAATCTTACCTTGTTACACCCTGAGATGAGGAAACTCAACATGAACAAACATTTCCTGTAATCTGCAACATTTTACATACACTTTCCCACAGATTTTACTGTCATTAGTAAAATGCTGATCTCCATTCTCCAGGCACAAAAAAAATTATTTAAATATATTTCCCAATAGCAACAAAGGGGATGAGATCCACTTAATGGGCACCAAAAGCCATTGCAAACCCTTATATTACCATAAAAAATAATAATAATAATAATCAGTGTGTCGTACATAATCTACAGGGTTGTGGGAGGAACTCAACAAATGCACATACTACAGGCTGCTTGCAGAAAACTACAGGGGGGTGAATAGTATAAGACCAATCACCCTGCACAAGAAGTGAGAAAGTAGTGACCAGTCATTAGTATAGGAAGCTTATGCACAGATGGCAAAGTTTCATGCAGGAATTACTGCACAGATCTGGAAGAAATATACAAAGAGAGGCAGCCTTTCTATTTGGGGCACAGGGGTGCCGTCCCCCTAATCTACATGCAGGGCGCCGAACGCATGGATTTCAATATTTTTTTTCTTAAGTACGTGATTAGAGCCTGAGGCTCTAATTGGCTTCAAAAAAGTTGTGTGACAATAGTGAATTCGTGATTTTGACTGACAGACCGACCAAACGGATGGGGGGGGGGTGTTTGACCAACTGAGCTGGCAAGAAGGGGTGGGCGATGTCCGGTTGTTTTGTTTTCCACCCGCCCCCCTAAAAATGGAGCACCAGTCGCCACTGTCTACAAAGCACACAAAGATTCAAGTAAGAATATGCATGCTTCTTGTATTTAGACAATATTTTCTCATCCCGGAGTTCAGCTTTAAATGAGGAGAAAGACAGATGGATAACCAGAGACTTCAGCTGCATGAATGTGTCTGCAAAGAGCACAGAGACTAATGCCGCGTACAGACGACCATTTTTAATGTCATTGAAAAAAACTGAATTTTTCTCGACGTGATTTTTCGTGTTTCCTCTCAAGCCTGCCTTGCCTACACATTATCGTTGAAAAAAATGTTTGAGTAAAGCGCGGTGACGTACAACACGTACAACGGCACTATAAAGGGGAAGTTCCATTCGGATGGCGTTACCCTTCATGTTAGCAAAGTTTGTAGAGAAGATTCACGCTTTTCAGCCTTGTGCTTTTCAGTCCGTTACAGCGTGACGAATGTGCTATCTCCATTATGAACGCTAGTTTTACCAGAACGAGTGCTCACGTCGTTAAAGCCTACACACGGCCGTTTTTCATGAGGAGAAAAACGACAATGTGAAAAACAACGAGAAAAATTAGAGCATGTTCCAATTTTTTCTTGGCCATTTTTCACGTTGTGAAAAACGCTCGGAAGCCCACACACGATCATTTTTAATGACCATTTAAAAAAATTGCACTTTTCTCGTCATTAAAAACGGTTGTGTGTACGCGGCATAAGACCACAGGAGAGAATGACAGAGCAGTGTAATTTCAAGGGAGAATAGCATTTTTTGTTTTCTCTGAATAAATTTAAACTCCAAAGCCTTCTTGTTCTAAAATATAATTATTCATAGTGCAGAAACTTGTGAAGCTTGCAATTACAGTATGACATTGTCTACACTGGTTGAGGTTTTCTTACATACTCTGTAATCTTTTCACTGTGGGTTCCAACATAAAGGAACGTACTGCACTCAATAGCCTTCATTGACTGATACTATGAGAATCTGTTTTTTCCCCAGTGTCTCCTGTGTTGGTAAATCATTTTTTAACTTAAAAGAAAGAGTTCAAAATGTAAATTAAAGTCACTTTCCACTTTAATCACAGACTATATCCTATTGATTCTTCGGCTTTCTATATGTTTTGAATGGCACCCTTAAAAGCAACAGCCATGCCTTTGTCTTAGTGTTGGTTCCCTTCTTTTACATGTTATTGTAATTGTCATAATACCCTATGTTTAAAAGCATTGCATTACCAGTATGTGATGGAGGGGCACCTTTCCTTGTTGTCACAAGTTTTTTATCAAGTAGAGGTCAATTATTAGACTACAGTGAAAAACTTTTTTGAGTTAAAGCTCTTTGCATGGCTTGAACGGCATTTACTATGCCTCTGCATTGAGTTCATACATTGTCTAGTGTACAATTTAATGCATTTTATGTCATTGTACTTTTCATATATCTTGACCCACAAGTGTTTTATCCCACTCCTCTCATCTTCCATCTTAAGCATTTTTTCAGCAAAGACCTTGTTAACATTCTCAAAACTGGAATCCAGGCAAACAGCTAAATACCCAGTTAAATTGTAGAAGCTGTGTACTTGCCAAATGATTTGTAACTTTGTTCAGCAAGTCCTGAGAGTTACTACTGATTAGCGAACTGTGATGGGTTTTCGTTCCGTGAATGTTCACCAAACCTAGCCAGAACTTTTTAAACCCTGAACATAGCATCAAAACTCAACTGAAGTCTATAGAAGCCTGAAGCTAATATTTTTTCTTCCCCCTTTTCAAGGAAAATTTGGAAGCTATTGTTATAAAAAAGGCATGGGTAGTATGGGTAAAAATAATATTTTTCGGCAGGGAAAAGGTCTTGGAAAAGCACCTTGTCCCCATGTTGATGGGGACAAGGGCCTCTTCTCAAAATTCTTAGTCTCTCCTTCATTTAAGGAGTTATCCCTGCTGCAATAAGCAGATAGAAGTCCACGCGTTGCTGCAGGCTCCTCACTGCAGACTGCATGTTATGAATAGAAAAAGGGCAATTTAAATCAAATTTTCTCTAGTCGTCTGTCCAGGACAGCACTAGAGAGATAGGCTCCACCTCCGGAGGCAGGAAACACATCATACCGATCTTTAAAGGGCGGCTTCCGTCCCTCGTCCTCAGTCTTTGTGTTTCCTCCACCGGAGGATGGATGGAGCTCTCCTTCCCCTAAGCCGAGGCAGACTGCTAGAGGAAGGGGGAAGGAGGTCTGCGATACCTGAGAAGGTGGCAGGCTTTGTTGGGTCCCCCGGTCAGGCTGCAGTGAAGCTGGTACCGGCGCAATCCTCCGGTATAGCCCGAGGAGGGCTGATGTTCCCCGCAGGACATCCTGGCATCTGCCGGCCAGTTACTGTGGTCTCTGGAGTGTGGGTCCAGCGGGGGGCGGGCGTGGGCCTCGAGTTCCGGCCTGTGGAATGCAGGAGGAGGGCGGGGACTTCCGGCGCAACACTTCCGGTTCCGGGTCGCACGGCGAGCGTGGACGCTGGGGCCATGGCGGGAATTTTAAAAAAACGCCGGCCACAAGATAGACGGTTCCTTGAAGATGATCCAGCAGCTGACTACAGAGGTAGGAGACAGCATGGAGACAATGGAACCAGGTGGCAGTGGTGCCGGCCCAGCTCAGGTAGGCAGACACTGGGGTGCCCTGGACCTACAGGGCTGGGGAAGGGGGGGGGAAAGGGGTAATACCCCCCCCTCCTTCAGCGACAGGATCCGGGCTAAAGAGCCATGCGAATCCTGTCAGCAGCTGGTGGGGGTGCACATCGGTGTGGTGAAGGTACAATCCCCGATTGTCTAAAGGGTTTCTGACTACTTGCCCTGGTTTCTTCTCTCCTTCTCTTTCCCAGGCTCAGCCTAAAGACCCGGAGAGGTCAGGGGGGAAGAAGAGATGTCCGTCATGTACGAACAAACTAAAGGAGGGATGGAGCAAGCCCCTTTGTAAACCCTGTATTGACAAATTGGTTTACAAGGAGGCAACAGGGGCATGTAAAGAACTAATTGCTGGGGTTCAGAAAGAAATGAAGACCATTAAATCAATGCTGGCAAGCCTTGAAACCCCAAAACCACCAGCTGCAGTCCCCCCTGATTCGGCCCCAGAGGTGGGTGACGCATCAGACGGAGGGGAACCAGATTCCTTGGACGAGCTAAGTGAGGCGGCTTCATCCAGAGATATTCCGAACCAGGGGACAAGTTCGCCCAGATACAGGCTCTCACTCGAGGAGGTGGATGCCTTATTAGGGGTGATATATGAGACTCTCGATATCAAAGAAGAGCAGGCTTCCTTGTCCTTGCATGACCAGATGTACCAAACCCTGAAAGAGGGTCAGAACAGGGTATTTCCGGTACATAGTACACTGGCAGATTCTATTAAAAAGGAATGGCGGGAACCAGAGAAAAAATTGTTTTTTCCCAAAAGTCTGAAGAGGAGATTTCCCTTCAGTGAGGATTCCTCCTGTATCTGGAACAAAGTGCCCAAAGTGAATGCAGCTTTTTCCCAGTGTTCCAAGTCAACAGACCTCGCCTTTGAGGACATGGGTGTCCTTAAGGAACCTATGGACAAAAGGATGGAGGTACTGCTGAAAAGGTCATGGGAAGTAGCCATGACAAGTTTAAAGCCAGCAATGGCTACAACTATAGTGGCTCGTAACTTGGAGGTCTGGCTGGACCAGCTACAAAACCATCTGGAAAGTGGGACCTCCAGGAAGGAGATTCTTGATTCCCTGCCTATGCTACACAAGGCGGTGGGCTATATGGCGGACGCATCCGCGGTGTCGGTCAAGCTATCGGCAAAGACTGCTGCCTTAATCAATTCCTCACGCAGGGCTTTATGGCTAAAGTCCTGGTCGGGAGACCCGGCATCAAAAATCAGACTATGTGGCATCCCATTTGAAGGAGACCTTTTGTTCGGGCAAGATCTAGAGAAAGTGCTAGACCGTACTGCCGACAAGAAAAAGGCCTTCCCGGTCAAAAATAAAAGGGTTCAGGGGAAACGTTTTTTTCGTCCCCAAGGACAAAGGCCGATTCAGGGGCAGGCCCCTAAGGGGTCGACCTCTGGGAAGCAGTGGGGAAAGGGTAAGCAGAAAGGTGTCCTGTTTTCCTCTCCTAAAAAGACCACCAAATCCCAGTGACTTAGTTCCAGTGGGAGGGAGATTGGGGCAGTTCCTCCCACAGTGGGAAAAGACTACCCCAAATACATTTATTCGGAGGATAATCAGGGAAGGCTATCAAATTCAGTTCAGGGGCACTCCGCCCACAAGAACGTTCGTAACCTCTCCGCCCAGGGATTTTCAGAAAAGGACAGCCTTGTTGTCACAAATAGGCGACTTGGTAGACCAGGGGGTTCTTATCCCAGTGCCACAGCAGGAGATAAACCTAGGTTTCTACTCGCATGTTTTCATAGTGAGAAAACCGTCGGGCAATTTCCGCCTAATATTAAATCTGAAATCACTAAACAAATGGGTGGCTTACAAAAAATTTCGGATGGAGACAATCCTTTCGGTGAAGTCAATTCTTCCCCCGGATTGTTTCTTGGCCTCCCTCGATTTGAGGGATGCCTACTTACACGTCCCTATCCATCCGGAATCTCAAAAGTTTTTAAGGGTAGCAATCAGATGGGGAAAGCAGGTCCGACATTTTCAGTTCAGGGCCCTGCCATTCGGCCTGTCTTCATCCCCCAGAATATTTACAAAAATTTTGGCGGAGGCACTGGCCCCCCTGAGACTGGAAAGGATATCAGTCATCCCTTACCTGGACGACCTTTTATTTTTTGCACCCTCCGCGCTCCAACTGCAAGAGGATCTACGGGTGGCCATATCCTTTTTGGAAAAACTGGGGTGGTTAATAAATTGGGAGAAATCAAACCTAACCCCGACACAGGTCCTGCAGTACTTGGGCTTCCTAGTAAACTCAGTGACGCAGAAAATTTATCTTGCAGCGGAGAAAGTAAAAAAGGTAAAGGCTACGGCAGCCTTCCTTCAAAACAATCTGGCAATTTCTATCCGCTCAGCCATGTCGGGTTTGGGTGTCCTGACGGCAACAATCCCTGCGGTACCATGGGCAAGAGCCCATTTCAGGTGTCTTCAGGCAGATATTCTGAACAACTGGGACGGAACGCAGGAATCGTTGGACGCGACCTTCCACCTATCCCCAAAGACCAAAAGGTCTCTTTGGTGGTGGAGGGACGAAGAGAACCTAGTGCAGGGTCTGTTTTGGTCTCTTCCGGTGTCAGTCCGAATAACCACGGACGCCAGTGCCTGGGGCTGGGGGGCCCATTGGGGATCAAAGGTAGCCTAAGGGCGCTGGGAAAAAGTGCAGTCCCAAAGGTCAGCCAATTGGAGGGAGTTGCAAGCAATCTGGGAAGCCCTAAGGGCATTTGTCGCGGAGCTGAAAAATCACCACGTACAGGTCCTCTCAGACAGTGTGGTAGCAGTCTCATATTTAAACAAGCAAGGAGGAACAAGGTGTCCATCCTTAATCAAGATAGCGAGCGCTATCTTGGCCTGGGCAGAAAAAAATCTGAAGTCCATATCCGCGGTCCATCTGAAGGGAGTGGACAATTGCCTGGCGGACTTTCTGAGTAGGGATGAGCTTCGTGTTCGAGTCGAACATCCGTTCGACTCGAACATCGGCTGTTCGATCGTTCGACGAAGATCGAACGATTTGGGCCGTTCGCGCCAAATTCGAGTGACGCGAACGGCCCACAATGCACTACGCCATCGCAGTGTCATCCAGGCGCTGTGATTGGCCAAGCATGCACTGTGACCCCGCATGCTTGGCCAATCACAGCGCCGGCAGCGAGGAGAGCAATGATTGGCCACAGGCAGGATGCCTGTGGCCAATTATTGCTGAGGGTGTTTAGTACACGCCCCACACTATAAAAGGCCGCCAGCACGGCGGCCTAGTGTAGTGTGTTCCGGAGCAGGGAAAGAGAAGCATAGGCAGGGACAGTGACATTTATTTTTTCTTGCTTAACCTGGATTCCTTTAGTTTAGGGAAAGAGAAGGATAGGTAGGGAGAGTGTCAGTGTGTTTTACTGTGCGAATCCTTGTTTCTAGGGACAGGGAAGGACAGTGAGGGAATTCTCCTTGTGCTATAGTGTGCTTTAAAAAAACATTTTTTCTAGGGACAGAAAACTATAGGTAGGGAGAGTGTCAGTGTGTTTTACTGTGCGAATCCTTGTTTCTAGGGACAGGGAAGGACAGTGAGGGAATTCTCCTTGTGCTATAGTGTGCTTTAAAAAAAACATTTTTTCTAGGGACAGAAAACTATAGGTAGGGAGAGTGTCAGTGTGTTTTACTGTGCGAATCCTTGTTTCTAGGGACAGGGAAGGACAGTGAGGGAATTCTCCTTGTGCTATAGTGTGCTTTAAAAAAACATTTTTTCTAGGGACAGAAAACTATAGGTAGGGAGAGTGTCAGTGTGTTTTACTGTGCGAATCCTTGTTTCTAGGGACAGGGAAGGACAGTGAGGGAATTCTCCTTGTGCTATAGTGTGCTATAGTGTGCTTTAAAAAAACATTTTTTCTAGGGACATAAAACTATAGGTAGGGAGAGTGTCAGTGTGTTTTACTGTGCGAATCCTTGTTTCTAGGGACAGGGAAGGACAGTGAGGGAAATTCTCCTTGTGCTATAGTGTGCTTTAAAAAAACATTTTTTCTAGGGACAGAAAACTATAGGTAGGAAGAGTGTCAGTTTCTTTCACTGTGATAATCCTTGTTTCTAGGGACAGGGAAGGACAGTGAGGGAAATTCTCCTTGTGCTATAGTGTGCTAAAGCATTCCTCATCAACCATCTTTGAAATCCTTGTTTTTTTGGACAGTCAGGGAAATTGTCGTTGTGCTATTCTGTGCAAAAGCAATCATCCTCAGCCATATTTAGAAATCCTTAAGTAAAGGGACAGAGAAGGACACCTGAAGGTAGCCCTTATTGCTTTTTTCCCATCTCCCTGCAGGCCATCTATTAGAATGTCTGGAAGGCAAACAAGGAGAGGCAGACAGTCAGGAGGCAATAAAAGAGGGCAAGCAGGCTCTGTGTCTGGGGGCAACAGTGCTGGTCGTGGACGCGGTGCATTGTCATCAGCACATGGCCATGGGACACGCTTGTCCTTCTTTTCGGCAGCTGGACATGTTGAGCCACATCATGCCGAAGACTTGGTAGAGTGGATGACCAAGCCCTCCTCCTCCTCCTCATCCTCTCACCCAGGCTCAGGGTACTGGAAAAGCAGCTGCCAAAGCGTCCTCTTCCCTGGTATCAATGTCAGACTCATCATCAGTCACTCCTTCCCTAGACCCACCATGTCCTCCTCCTGAGGAGTCCCCCGAACTGTTTGAGCACAGTGTTGGGTACATGCTCCAGGAGGATGCCCAGCGTTTCGAAGGGTCTGATGATGAAACCCAGCTACAGGAAGGCAGTAGCGTGAGAGCAGACAGAGGGGATGCTCAAGAAGGACACCTGTGCAGGGCGCTGCCTCTGCCCGTCATTCAAAAAGTTCTTTGGTGTGGGCCTTTTTTGAGGCTAGTGCATCAGATCGCACAGCTGCTGTTTGCAACATATGTCTCAAGCGTATATCGCGTGGCCAAAACATCACCCGCTTGGGTACCACATGCCTGACCAGACATATGTTGACCTGCCATGCAGCTCGTTGGCAAGCCTACCTCAAAGACCCACACCAAAGAACAAAGCGGACCACTCCTTGCACCGCATCAGCTGGGATCTCCAACCCCACTATAACTTCAGTCCTCTCTGAAACATGCACTGAGAGGAATGAAGGTGTAGAATTAGGTGTGTCACAGCCAAGTACTTGCGGCCACTCTGCTAGCAGTACACCGACGTCCGATTCTAGCAGGCAAATTTCCCTGCCCCAGCTGCTGGACCGTCGAAAGAAGTTCACTCCCAGCCATCCACATGCCCAGCGGTTGAATGCTAGCTTGGCTAAATTGCTAGCGCTTCAACTGCTGCCTTTTCAGTTGGTAGACTCGGCCCCCTTCCGTGAGTTTGTGCAATGTGCGGTTCCTCAGTGGCAGGTTCCCAAACGCCACTTTTTCTCATGGAAGGCTATTCCGGCTCTCTACCGGCATGTGGAAGGCAATGTCTTGGCCTCGCTGAACAGGGCGGTCAGCGGTAAGGTGCATATTACCGCTGACTCATGGTCCAGCAGGCATGGACAGGGACGTTACCTTTCTTTCACGGCCCATTGGGTCACTCTTTTGGCAGCTGGGAAGGATGCAGGACAAGGTGCAGTAGTGTTGGAGGTTGTTCCACCGCCACGCCTCCAAAATGCTACTACTGGTTGTGACACACCTCTCTCCTCCACCCCCTCCTCTTCTTCTTCCTCCATGGCCTCTTCCTGTGGTTTGTCCTCGGAACCAGCGGTGCTCCGTAGGCGTTCAAGGGGCTACGCAAGTACGCAGGCAAAAAGATGCCATGCCGTGCTTGCGCTGGTGTGTTTGGGGGACAGAAGCCACACTGGGGCAGAGGTCCTGTCTGCTCTGCAGGGCCAGGCCGAGAGGTGGTTGACGCCACGCCAGCTTAAGCCAGGAATGGTGGTTTGCGACAATGGCACCAACCTCCTCTCCGCCCTCCGACAGGGACAACTGACCCATGTGCCCTGTGTGGCTCACGTCCTTAACCTGGTGGTGCAGCGGTTCTTGGGCAGGTACCCGGGCTTATAGGATGTCCTGAGGCACGCCAGGAAAGTCTGTGCATTTCCGCAGATCTTATAATGCCAGTGCTCGCCTGGCAGAGCTGCAAAAGGAGTTGAACCTGCCCAAGAACCGCCTTATATGTGACATGCCCACCAGGTGGAACTCAACGTTGGCCATGCTGCAGCGGCTGCACACGCAGCAGAGGGCCATCAATGAGTACCTGTGCGACTACGGCACCAGGACAGGGTCAGGGGAGCTTGTTTTTTTTTCTCCACGCCAGTGGGGCATCATCAGGGATGCATGCACTGTCCTGGCACCATTTGAGGAGGCCACGAGGATGGTGAGCAGTGACAGTGCATGCATCAGTGACACTGTACCTCTTGTCCACCTGTTGGAGCACACGCTGCGTGGAATAATGGACAGGGCACTTGAGGCAGAACAGAGGCAGGAAGAGGAGGACTTCCTTGACTCTCAAGGCCCCCTTTACCCAGACAGTGTTCCTTCTGTCCCACCCATCGCACAGGAAGAGGAGGAGGAGGAGGAGGAGGAGGATTGTGTCAGCATGGAGGTGGAGGCTGGCACTCAGCATCATCAGCAGCAGTCTTTTAGGGATGATTTACAGTCCCAAGAAACCAGTGGACTTGTACGTGGCTGGGAGGAGGTGGCTGCGGATCATGTCGTCCTTAGTGACCCAGAGGACTCCGGAGCGAATGCCTCAGCAAACCTACGCTGCATGGCCTCCCTGATCCTGCAAAGTCTGCGGAAGGATCCTCGTATTCTTCGGATCAAGGAGAGGGACCATTACTGGCTGGCCACTCTCCTTGATCAACGGTACAAGGGTAAGGTTGCGGACCTTATGTTACCGTCGCAGAGGGAGCAGAGGATGAGACAACTCCGGGAGGCCTTGCAGAAAGGTCTGTGCAACGCGTTCCCAGAGACTGGGAGGTTACAAACTCCTGGTCCTGGACAACGAGTTGCTGAGGCTTCGGCCAGTCAAAGAAGGAGCGGTGGGGAAGGTGGCCGTCTGACCGATGCGTTCAGACAATTCTTTAGTCCGCAGCCCCAAAGTATGATCGGTTCCAGCAACCATCGCCAGCGTCTGATAAACATGGTGCAGGAATATCTAGGGGCAAGGTCAGACTTGGACACCTTCCCCACCGAAAATCCTCTGGCTTACTGGGTCTTGAGGATGGATCACTGGCCAGAGCTTGCACAGTATGCAATTGAGCTACTGGCCTGTCCTGCATCCAGCGTTCTTTCGGAACGCACATTCAGTGCTGCTGGAGGATTTGTCACGGATCACAGGGTGCGCCTGTCCACCGACTCGGTTGATCGACTGACTTTCATCAAGATGAACCAGTCTTGGATCACCACCAGCTACCACACACCTGATGCTGATATAACAGACTAATTGATTTTAACATGTCACATCCCTTCAAGACTGATGCTGATGCTGAGTGCCTGTGCTGTTATGTTGACTGGCTATCCTCCTCCTCCGAGTCCTCAATGATACGATTGATGATGATAGCTTGCAAGATCATTTTTGTTTATGGGTGCCGCCACCAGTGGCTAAGGCCCAATTTTTCAGCCCCTGTTTTACAGGGGCGTGTAATTACAATTTTTTTAGCAATAATTTGCCATAGGGCTCATTGCTGTGCTCCAAGTACAGTATCTGTGAGGGGTTGGAGTGTTGTGGCACCAGTGCCTAAGGCCCAATTTTTCAGCCCCTGTTTAACAGGGGCGTGTCATTACAATTTTTGAAGCAATACTTTGCAACAGGGCTCATTGCTGTGCTCCAAGTACAGTATCTGTGAGGGGTTGTAGTGTTGTGCCACCAGTGCCTAAGGCCCAATTTTTCAGCCCCTGTTCAAAAGGGGCATGTAATTACAATTCTTGATCTAATAATTCACAGCAGGGCCCATTCCTGCACCCACCAACAGTAACTCTGAGGGCTTACAGTGTTGTGGCAACGCCACCACCACCACCACCACGAAAGGCCCAATTTTTCAGCCCCTGTTCAAAAGGGGCATGTAATTACAATTCTTGATCTAATAATTCACAACAGGGCCCATTGCTGCACCCACCAAGAGTAACTCTGAGGGCTTACAGTGTTGTGGCAATGCCACCACCACCACCACCACGAAAGGCCCAATTTTTCAGCCCCTGTTCAAAAGGGGCATGTAATTACAATTCTTGATCTAATAATTCACAGCAGGGCCCATTCCTGCACCCACCAACAGTAACTCTGAGGGCTTACAGTGTTGTGGCAACGCCACCACCACCACCACCACGAAAGGCCCAATTTTTCAGCCCCTGTTCAAAAGGGGCATGTAATTACAATTCTTGATCTAATAATTCACAACAGGGCCCATTGCTGCACCCACCAAGAGTAACTCTGAGGGCTTACAGTGTTGTGGCAACGCCACCACCACCACCACCACGAAAGGCCCAATTTTTCAGCCCCTGTTCAAAAGGGGCATGTAATTACAATTCTTGATCTAATAATTCACAGCAGGGCCCATTGCTGCACCCACCAAGAGTAACTCTGAGGGCTTACAGTGTTGTGGCAATGCCACCACCACCACCACCACGAAAGGCCCAATTTTTCAGCCCCTGTTCAAAAGGGGCATGTAATTACAATTCTTGATCTAATAATTCACAGCAGGGCCCATTCCTGCACCCACCAAGAGTAACTCTGAGGGCTTACAGTGTTGTGGCAACGCCACCACCACCACCACCACGAAAGGCCCAATTTTTCAGCCCCTGTTCAAAAGGGGCATGTAATTACAATTCTTGATCTAATAATTCACAGCAGGGCCCATTGCTGCACCCACCAAGAGTAACTCTGAGGGCTTACAGTGTTGTGGCAACGCCACCACCACCACCACCACGAAAGGCCCAATTTTTCAGCCCCTGTTCAAAAGGGGCATGTAATTACAATTCTTGATCTAATAATTCACAGCAGGGCCCATTGCTGCACCCACCAAGAGTAACTGTCAGGGCTTACAGTGTTGTGGCACCAGCACCACCATCAAAGGCCCAATTTTTACTACCACTGTTCAACAATTATATGTAATTAAAATTCCTGATATAATAGTTGACAGCAGGGCGTTCCAGCACCAACCAAGAGTAACTGTGAGTGCTTACAGTGTTGTGCCAACACCAACAACTAAGGGGCCTATTTCTGCAGAGTATATACGGCAGGTCCCTACTTTCAAACATCCAACTTACAAACGACTCCTACTTGCAAACGCAAGAAGACAACAGGAAGTGAGAGGAAATCTACCACTAGGAAGGAAAATTCTCTCCTGTAAGAATAAATATGGGAGAAAGGTGTCTCCTCTGTACTGATGCTTTATCACCAATCCTTGTTTCAAGAAAAACACCACATTTCAAAAACAGTTGTCATTGGGACGGAAAGTGAGGTGAAATGTTCTGAACAGGGGCACAGACAGCAAAACAAATGTTACAGGGGTGATAACCCTTACCTATGTTTTCCAAAAAGTTTAAAAATAGATTTTTGGGCTGGAGCTACACTTAAACAATGTACCTGTTCAAAATTACAAACAGATTCTACATAAGAACAAACCTACAGTCCCTGTCTTGTATGCACCGCCTGTATACGGCTGTTCAGAGTATATAGGGCCTTTTTTATTTTATGTGCGGGGTTCCCCTTAATATCCATACAAGACCCAAAGGGGCTGGTAATGGGCTGGGGTAGGGGGGGGGGGGTCATGGGGTAGCTATGCCATTTTTCTTAAAGATTTTCATCCATATTACCGGGAGCAGACATTACATTAAAGCCGCAAGCAGTTTTAAATGGCTTTTTTTTCCTTTAGAAGTGTCATTTTGTGCAGGGACAGTTCTAAACACGGGAAACACGTGGCACTTCACAGGCATACTTTAGACACCCCCCAGGTACGATATTTAAAGGAATATTTGACTTTTTTTTTTCACTTTATGCATCATTAAAATGACTGCTCCCGAAAAACGACCGTTTTTAAAACTTCTTTTTGCATTGATACATGTCCCCTGGTGCACAACCCGGGTTCCCAAACCCTTTTTAGGACAATAACATGCATAATAGTTGTTATAATTAGCACTTTAGAATTCGAACGTTCGCATCCATTGTATTTAATAGGGTTCTAATGTTCGTACGAACTTTCGGTCCGTTCGCGGGTTCTGGTGCGAACCGAACCCGGGGGTGTTCGGCTCATCACTATTTCTGAGCCGACACCAAGTGTGCGAATCAGAGTGGTCGCTAAACAGGGAGGTCTTCCAACTAATAGAGAAGTGGGGCATTCCCGAAGTGGACTTGTTTGCCAACAGGTCGAATGCCAAAGTGCCAGCTTACTTTTCGATAGAAAGAGAAATAGGGTCCAAAGGGATAGATGCCCTAGCCCAGAAGTGGCCGTTTCACCTATGTTACGCCTTTCCCCCGTTCAAACTTATTCCTCTTGTCCTGAGGAAATTTGTGCAGGAACGCACCACAATGATCCTAGTGGTCCCGTATTGGCCAAAGAGGCCTTGGTTTTCCATACTGTTACGCCTGACAGCGGAACCCCCCCTCATGTTGCCCGTAAGGAAGGATCTGCTATCCCAGGGCCCAGTCCTATTATCCAAGGTTCAGACCCTGAAGCTGTCAGCCTGGTGTCTGAAGAGAGTCTCCTGAAGTCTAAGGGGCTCTCGGATAGGGTAGTAAACACCATTCTTTCTAGTAGAAAGAAGGTTACCCAAGCGATTTATGTTAAAGTTTGGAAAAAATTTTGTTCATGGTTGGATACCAAAAAGGTGTCTGCAAGTATCCCAGCCATCTTGGAGTTTTTACAAGATGGTGCGGATAAAGGACTGGCCATTAGTACGCTAAAAGTACAGGTATCGGCCTTGTCAGTTTTTTTAGAGCGACCCCTGGCTATAGACCCGCTAGTGAGCAGGTTCTTCAAGGGGTTAGCCAGAATTAGACCCATTCCATTTAAAGTCCTGCCAAAATGGGACCTGACGACAGTGTTGCAGGGTTGGGCTAAATGGTCACAAGAGAAAGAGCTGTCCCTAAAATGGGTCACGCTCAAATCTGTCTTTCTAGTGGCCATAACCACTGAGAGACGCATTAGTGAGCTGCAGGCACTTTCCATTAAAGCGGAGGTTCACCCACATTTTAAAGATTGCTTAAAAAATTTCCTATTAGCATAAATAGAAAAGAATGCCTAACCTTTTTTTTTTTTTTTTTTTTTTGTGTCGTTTTCGTTGATCATCTTTCTCCATTGCTACTTCCGGGATTTCCTCCCGCGGGAGTAGGCGTGTCCTTTGCTGTCCTATGAGTCGCTGTGTATGCCGGGATGTGTGTAGGAATGTCTCCTGGGAGCAAAGTGTCCTGCTTCCCAGGAGTAAAAGAGTAAACATGACGATAATTCAATCGTCATGTGACTTGTCTACCCGGTCACGTGACGCGCATTCACCTCTACACGGAAGAATATGCTTGTGGGCTTCAAGATGCCCACAAGCAAAATGGCAAATCCAGGAAGTGTTTTTATAAAGAGTTATTTATTATGAAAACGGACGGGGGATGTATAGCAGCGCTGGGCAAGTGAGTACTACACATGCATAAGTAGTAGCATAGAATGCACTGAAAAAAAAAAATGTATGCACCGCGGAACCTCCGCTTTAAGGAGCCTTTTCTACAAGTTTTTGAAGACAGGCTGGTATTACGGACAGACCCAGGTTTTTTGCCCAAAGTGGTGTCAAAGTTCCATAGGGCTCAAGAAATTGTTTTGCCTTCCTTTTTTGGGTCCCCAACCAATCTAAGGGAGACAGAATTCCACAATCTGGACGTGAGAGCCTGTGTCTTACAATATCTGGAGTTGTCCAAAAACATTAGGAAATCCAATGCTCTATTTATTTTGCATTCGGGAAAAAAATTGGGGTTTCAAGCTTCAAAAGGCACAATCGCAAGATGGATTAAGCAGGCTATTGTGGAAGCTTACAAAATCTTAGGAAAAGAATGCCCTTTTTCCCCCATGGCTCACTCCACACGGGCACTATCGGCCTCTTGGGCAGAGCGAGCTGGAGCAACACCAGAACAAATTTGTCGAGCAGCAACATGGTCAAATTACTCGACGTTCATGAAGCATTATAGATTGGACCTTCTCTCAGCGCAAGACCAAGCGTTTGGGAGGAAAGTCCTCCAAGCTGTAGTCCCCCCCCTAATCTGGTAAGTTCTCGCTGATCCTCTCTAGTGCTGTCCTGGACAGACGACTAGAGAAAACTAGAGTTAGACTTACCGGTAACTCTATTTCTAGGAGTCGTCCAGGACAGCAGGGATTCCCTCCCTATATGCTGTTATAATGGTGGACGAGTGTTTTTTTGTTGTTTCAGAAGCCGTTCCGGGGAAGTTCTCGGTTAAAAGACTGAGGACGAGGGACGGAAGCCGCCCTTTAAAGATCGGTATGATGTGTTTCCTGCCTCCGGAGGGGGAGCCTATCTCTCTAGTGCTGTCCTGGACGACTCCTAGAAATAGAGTTACCGGTAAGTCTAACTCTAGTTTTCTTAACGTAATCCAAGAATATTATAGGGTGAAAAGCCCCATTCTCATGATCATCATGGAATAATTAGTTAGAAAAAATGACTGTTAAAATGAGTCTTATGCCGCGTACACACGATCACTTTTCTCGTCGGGAATTTTTTTTTCTTCTCTTGGACGAGAAAAACAGCCGTGTGTAGGCTTTCCAGCATTTTTCCCGACGAGAAAAACGACAAGAATCACGACGAGAAAAATTAGAACATGCTCTAATTTTTCTCGTCGCGAATCGCAGCATTTTTCTCTGCCGGAGTTTTCCTATAGGGAAACACTGCTAGGGAGCCTATACACGGCCGGTTTTCTTGACCAAGAGAAAACCTTTCATGAAAACCGGCCGTGTGTAGGGGACCAAGCCGGTCCTTGTTTTTCCCGTCGGGTTTCACGGCGGTGTTTTCACCGCCGTGAAACTCGATCGTGTGTACACGGCATTAGGCTTCACTTTGGTTGACTTGACTCTCCCTTTCTTAGTTAGGCTCAACCAATTAAAAATCAGGTTGACCAGTGAAACTGCCTTCTGGGTCACTGATATGTTTTTAGTGGAAAGTGGCATTTAAGTTTTCTGGGCTTAGCCACAAAATCATGAAGTTAGGCCCCAGTAAAAGCAAAACTAATGGTGGACACATCTTTGAGTTCTAGCATGAGGTTTAAGCCCAGTACACATGGGCCCTATGATGGGTCGGCATCGGCCGGTTCAATAGAAACCGTCTGACATTCGGCCCATGTGTACTGCGGTCGGCCTGACCGAAAAAGGTCTATCCCCCTGCCAGAACACAATAGCACAACAGGGGAGATCAATGTACTAACGTCGGATAGTTAGTACAGCTGCTCCTCCTGAGCTGTCAGTTTTTTTTCGTTCAGCCCTTCTGGGTTGAACGAAAGAAAACTACTAGTGTGTACTAGGCTTTGGGGGTCTATTTATTAACTTTGGAACATAATATAAGGTCTGGTGTCACCCCAACATCACCTCCATCCCAATTACAATATATATATATATATATATATATATATATATATACATGGGGTTCGCCCTGGGACTTTAAATGAGGTGAATATGGTAAGCCCAAAAAAAGTCGGGTACTACTGATGCTTGCACATTTTTCTGATGTTTGTAATTGGTATATACTGTTTACCATGTATGTGGACTGACCCATGTCCGCATTGTATGTATATTTTATCGGCCTGTATTTATTTCTGTTGTGTCTTACATGTGCAACAAACTGTAAAAAATCTACTTTTTTACTATCATATGTTTTTTTGGCTTACCATATTCACATCATTTAAAGTCCCAGGGCGAACCCCATGTATATATATTTATTAACTTTTTCACCCAGTATTTACACACCGTTCACACATTTTTCTCATAGAATCTGATGAAAAAATGGGTGCATTTTGGGCAACATCATAGATAAATAGACCCCTTGGTAGAGATTACAGACAGATCTCTTGGTGAGCTTTAGAAACCTTAAGAACATAGGGGGGGGGGGGGGGCATCTACTAATTTACAATTGTGTAAATTAATTCTCTACTTTGACCCTTAGTCACATCAGTTGTGCGCAGGAAACTTTGTACTGATATTACACTATTTACACTTCTATATGCTTTATGTATTCATAAACTATTTCTTCTCCATTTATGACATATAACTGCACTAATCTGAGACTACACAGGAATTACAAAGTCAATAAACTAAGCATAAATTAGTAGTCTTCAACAATTTTTGTAAACTCTAAAAGTATCTTTTTCATGTTAGCCTTCTACCTATACAAATTGTGAGCAGAAAAGCAAACGTCATTTACGGCTAATATTGACATTAACATCTTCAGAGAATAAATATATAGCATATTTATTGTATACATTGTATGTACAAAAAATCATATACATTTGGCTACTATCCGACCACCACTATGCCACCATTGTCTAACTTGGGTCGAACAATTTACTGGGACACAGCTGAGAGATTTTGTTGTCAAATGAAATACACACATTACATTATTCTAAATAAAAATAGACCTGCAACACTGATGTCATGAGTGAAAAAAATACTGAGACATGTGAATGCAGCCAGCCAATCTTCATTCACCATGTAGTGGAATAAACTGCAATTATTATGAGTATGGTGGATTACATTTCTTCCATCTATACAGTGAATTTTAATCTTCTTCCTGACTTAGTGTATTTCGGCATGCGTCATTTGGATTTCAACGTTTAAATACTGATATTCATGGGGAAACTGTGATTTAATTGCTGTAAAGCTTATAATGAAACCAAGAATCAGTTATATTATGAAATTATACTTTGCAGTTTTATTGAAATCTACATGTTGACGTAGGCGTGAATGCATTTTCTTTTGTGTACTCTATGTATCTGTAGTAGAGCATTGTACTGTGTTAGCTTTCAATTTAGAATGCAGAAAGTTTGGAGTTCAAGTGATACATTTTACTGACTAACTTTAGTTGGCCAATAACCTTAGTTATTTAAGTGGGAGTAATCTATACATGACTTTTACCGATAGGTAAGCCTATAAAAAGGTTGATTTAATAAAACTGGTAGGGCTCTTTCACACGGGGCGGATCCGTGAAGATCCGCCCCGTGAAGCTCTGCTTGCTCAGCGGGGATCGCTCCGTTGATCCCCGCTGAGCCGGCGGATGACTGGGTGGTCCCTGCACACTGTGCAGGGACCGCCCTGTCAGAGCGCCGCTCTCCCCTATGGGGGGATCGGATGAACACGGACCGTCTGTCCGTGTTCATCCGATCCGCTCCGCCAACGGATGGAAAAATAGGGTTTTCCTCCGTCACACTTTGGCGGATCGGAGTGGGTCGGATGTCAGCGGACATGTCACCGCTGACATCCATGGCTCCATAGGGCTACATGGAGCATCCGTTCAGGTCCGCCTAAAAAACTGACAGGCGGACCTGAACGGACCGTCCGTGTGAAAGGGGCCGTAGAGTGCAAAATCTGGTGCAGCTCTGCATAGAAACCAATCAGCTTCCAGGTTTTATTGTCAAAGCCTAATTGAACAAGCTGAAGTTAGAAGCTGATTGGCTACCATGCACAGCTTCACCAGATTTGTCATTCTTTAGTTTTAGTAAATCAACCCCAATGATCCCAAACACAAAGCTCTCAATTGGTGGTTTTATATCTCATGCATCTTCCAGAAACTGATATTCAGTATCAGTTCTGGGTGGACTGAACCATGAATCTATATTTGTTTACTGGTATAATTAGATATTTAATATAAAATATATGTTTTACCTACAGTCATTCAATTCATATAATTACTTCTAGGTCTCTTGCACACTGTACTGATGTATGAGTTTCAGACATTCCTGGTAGAAAAAAAAGGGGAAGATGAGCTGTATATCACTTCTGTGCATTTGCCTGTATTTACACACATTTGCAGGTATGCAAACACAAGAAGGAAACATGGCATTTGTGCATATTTGCAAGTATTTGTGCACATTGCACGTATTTGCAAGTATATACATAAAAATACTGACTGGCAACTCAGATTTTTTTTAATTCATTGACTAATACATAGCGTATGTTTATGCGCCTGTGTGTACATACACATTGAAAACAATGGCTGCATTTAGATCAGTAAAGAAAAAAAAAAAGGAAAATACCATATGCCTGAAAACTGATGTGCAAGATTCTTAAATCTTAATGTGCATACACGTTTATTTTCAGCTGTGATTGCAAAGGATAAAGCTCTTGAGAGTATAAAAGTGTAGTTGATTTATAGCTAGCTAGTGCAGTTATTAAAATAAATAAATAAGTGGAATACATTGAAGCCATTAACATTTTGTTATTGTTCTATTTGGCTGCATCTCTAACTTTAGACAGTTTTGAAAATGTTTGGCAGTATTCCAGAATAACATCTGCCAGATCTTTTGATGCCCAGAATGCTGTGTATTTCCCACAAATTATTAGGTAATACAACTTTGATGCATTTCAAATACAACATGTCATTGCACTTAAGCTACACTTTAGGCAAACAGCTAAATAAACAAATGGAATTCATATAGGGGAGCTCTTTAATTGCCAAAGTATTTGTATTCCTGTTTATCTGATCCTGAGGTTTACACATCCCTAGCACACAGCACAACACCACCAGGTGGAAAACATCACTTACAGTTGAATGCAATGGTATTAGCTCTCTGCCCCCAGCCTGCTGACAGTAAATAAACAGCAGCTGAATGATGAGGTCAGGTATCCGCACTGTCCTACTATCAGCATGTTACAACTATACATGCATGCAGCACACATGATTGACTCTGGTCTTGCACCTTCCTCCCCCAGTCTAACTACTTATGTATAGGGGATTGAAAGAGTTTGACATCAGGTCCAATTTAGTTACATACATTCATTGTATTTAATTTTTTTTTTTTTTTTTAGAGAATACAGCACTGCATTCATTTGTACTTGTTCATAGGTTTTTTATATGTGCCTGGAGTTCAGCTTAAGACCTGGTTCACACTGGTGCGTTTTGACATGCGATTTGGCATGGCAAATCGTATGTCAAAACGGCGATATTTGCCGGAAATTGCCGGCAATGGCACTGTCCTAATCGGTGCGACGCCGCATCTGCGGCGCTGCACCGATTTCAAAAAGTAGTTTCTGTACTACTTTTTGCGATTTCGGCCCGCAATTTACATTGACATCTGTGCAGAAACCTGCACAGACGTCTTTGTAATTGCGGCTGAAATCGGGACTGCCAGCGAGAGTTCAGCTGAACTCGCACGGCTTCACTCCCGCAGCCCAGTGTGAACCTGGGCTTAAAGAGACAATGGGGGAGATTTCCTAAAACTAGAGCACTCAGAATCTGGTGCAGCTGCGCATGGTAGCCAATTAGCTTTTAACTTTAGCTTGTTCAATTAAGCTTTGGAAATAAAACCTAAAAGCTGATTGGTTTCTATGCAGAGTTGCAGATTTTGTACCTTCCAGTTTTAGTAAGTAACCCCCTCTGTCACCATCATAAAAACAAACAAAAAAAGCACAGGCTGTTTTGACAGGTAAAGCTTCATCACCTTTGAGTAATATTAAGATGGGCCTACATGGGTCAGTTTTTTTTTTTTGATAAGCATGCGAGCTGATCAAAAAAACTGAATGGATTTCCCATCTACACAAGCATGGTAAATAGAAGGAATCCTATAAAAAAATATGAAAAAGGGGAAAGGGGAAAAAGCACTCACATTTGCCACATCCAAAATTTAAGGGGATATATTGAATACTCAAAAGAGTGAAAAATAGGACTTTGTAGGCAACACACAGGACATGGAGTACAAAATAAATTTATTAGCACAAAAAAATGTTAAACAAGGGTTAAAAGACCATACAGTATATATATAAAGTGACAATGGAGAGTCCCTTGAATGTCGACGCGTTTCGCCGTGAGGCTTCGTCAGGACGTCCCCCCTATTTTGTCCGTCCTGACGAAGCCTATAAAAAAATAGTCCCGTGAGTGGTTTAGGAGTTGTTCTGTCCTCGACTCACCCAACCGTTTGGTGTGGCCACTATTTGATGTCTTTGAGGGGGAGGTTTGTGGAAAGACAAAGTTGTATTTTTTAGGTGGTGATGGATGTCTTTGAAGGTAACCACTGCCGCAGGAGGTGGACACCCTCATTCACCCACTAAGACAATTTTTTCTATAGTATATAGGGTTACATAAGACTACACATGTATGTGAAGTTCGGACATCAGTTACTAGATTGCTTCCATATGCTTTCTTTTGTTTAATTTATTTTGGTATTTTTGGATTCGAGGGATCCTTCTTTGGGAGGAGGTCTTGAATTATTTTATATTCATCACCCTCGCAGGCATTTTTGTGTGTGTCGGTTTTGGTTATTTTATTCCTTACATGCCATTTGTTTTAGGTGCAGACATAGACCAAGAAATTAAGACAGCCTTCATTAACCACTTAACGACCGCCCACCGCCGATTTACGTCGGCAGAATGGCACGGACAGGCAGAATCACGTAGATCTACGTGATCGCCTTTGTGCAGTTGGGGGGTCCATCCGGACCCCCCTTCACTGCAGTGAGCGGCCGTTAAGTGTTCGGGAGCGATCAGGCATGAGGGGGCGGCCGCTCGATTCCGCCCCCCCCCCTCGCGATCGCTCCCGGCCAATGAAAATGCTTCCTCCGCCATGTGATGTAAACAAGGCTGGAGGAAGTGATGTCATCTCCCTCGCCGCGGTCTTTTCGTTCCCGGCGCCGAGGAGAGAAGACAGAGGTTAGTGCTCCAACAGTCCACTGACACGTAGGTACACATAGGCACACAAATCACCCCCCAGTCACCCCCAGATCACCCCCCAGGTCACCCCAAAGCCCCCAATCACAGTGTCACTGATTGCAGTGATCATTTATTTTACTGATCACTGCATTTAGTGTCATCTGTGATTGTAAAAAGTTGCAGGGCAGTTAGGATTAGGCCCCTTTAGGTCCAGGGTAGCCCCCTAACCCCCCCCTAATAAAGGTTTAACCCCTTGATCACCCCCCAGGTAACCCTTTCACCCCCTAACTTCAGCGTCACTAAGCGATTGTTTTTCCGATCGCTGTATTCGTGTCGCTGGTGTTTTAGATAGGCAGTTATTTTTTTTTTTTAGGTTCGCCGCAGGTTTTTATTAGTGTCAGGTACCCCCATATATTATTTTAACCCCCTGATTGCCCCTAGAGTTAACCCTTTCACCAGTGATCGCCGTATAAGCGTCACTGGTGTCACTGGTTAGCCAGTAAGTTATCTAGTTATTTAGGTAACCCGTCAGGTTTTTATATAGCGTCGGGTACCCCCATATTTAACCTAATAAAGGTTTTAACCCCCTGATTGCCCCTAGTTAACCCTTTCACCAGTGATCACCATATAAAGGTTACGGGTGACGCTGGTTGATTAGTTTGCTTTTTATAGCATCAGGGCACCCGCCGTATATAACCCAATAAAGGTTTAACCCCCCTGATCGCCCGGCGGGTGAGATCAATTAGGTTTTAGCGCCAGAGAGGGTCTGCGTCGCCCCAGGCAGTGTTAGGTTAGTGCCAGTAACACTAACACCCACGCGCAAAGCATACACCCCCCTTAGTGGTATAGTATCTGATCAGATCTATACTAGCATCCCCAGCGGTTTAGGGTTCCCAAAAACGCAGTGTTAGCGGGATCAGCCCAGATACCTGCTAGCGCCTGCGTTTAACCCCTCCGCCCAGCCCAGCCCAGCCCACCCCAGCCCACCCAAGTGCAGTATCGATCGATCACTGTCACTTACCAAACACAACACACATAACTGCAGCGTTCGCAGAGACAGGCCTGATCCCTGCGATCGCTAACAGTTTTTTTGTAGCGTTTGATATATTTGCTGACGACAGTCAGGTGCTTTTTTTCCTGTGAATCTTACTAGTGTACCCCTAAATTTAGAGCCCAAAATGGCAAGACGAAGGTACACTAGTAAAGAGGCCTACGAGATTCTGAGCATGACAGATAGTGAAGAGGAGGTCACGTATCTGTCAGATTCAGGCTCAGAATATCTTCCCGTAGAAGACAGTGACGTCAGCGGCCCCACGTCAGATAGCTCTGACGACGAAGTTGAGGTCCCTGCTAAGGTCAGGTGTACCCGATCCCGATCTTCTGAGGTTGTTGAGGAGCAAGAACCGCAGGTCTCTCGTATCATGGAGCAGAGTAGTACTAGCGCCGCTATTCCTTCTGGTGAACTGGCAAGCACCAGCGGCCTAGTACAGCCTGGACGTACATCCAGCACTGCAGTAACACTTGGTGACGTGGCGAGTCCCATAAGTGCAGTTCAAGCTGGCGAGGTGGCAAGCACAAGTAGTGTCCCGCTGCCACCAAGAAGACAAAGGCAGGCCCGTCGTGCCCATACTGCCCTTCCTGCAGAATTCGCCTATCCTGATTGGGTCCCCACCACTTCTGCAGAACCCGTACTTCCCCCATTCACTGCCCAACCTGGTATTCAGGTGGAAACAGCTGATTTTATTCCAATTGATTTTTATTCGCTGTTTTTCACGGAAGATCTCTATAGATCTATTGTGGACCAGAGTAATTTATATGCTGGTCAATTTATCGCCGCTAACCCCCAGTTGCCTAAAATTGCGGTTTCCGAATTTAAGACCTTTCTGGGCCTTTCCCTCAACATGGGCACACATAAATTTCCGTCATTGCGTGCTTATTGGTCCACGCACCCAATTGACCACATGCCCGTGTTCTCTGCCTCCATGTCCAGGGCACGATACGAGCAGATTTTGCGGTTCATGCACTTCAACGACAATGAACTTTGTCGTCCACGTGGGGACCCTGAATACGACCGGCTCTATAAAATTCGGCCCCTCATAAACCACTTCAACGAACGTTTTGCAGCCTTGTTTACTCCCGATCAAGTTGTCTGCGTTGATGAGTCCCTGATTAAATTTTCTGGCCGCTTGTCTTTCAAGCAGTACCTTCCCAGCAAGCGTGCCAGATACGGGGTCAAGCTCTACAAGTTCTGTGACAGGGCAACAGGCTATGTAGTGAACTTTACGGTTTATGAGGGAAAAGATAGTCAGATTGAGTCGGTCAACTGCCCGGATTACATAGGGAGAGCTGGCAAGATAGTGTGGAACTTGGTGTCACCCTTATTCGGAAAGGGGTACCACTTGTATGTGGACAATTATTACACGAGCGTGCCACTGTTTAGTCACTTGTTTGATCATCCGATTGGAGCATGTGGCACCGTGCGACCTAATCGCCGGGGCTTTCCCCAGCGGCTTGTAGATGCCCGTCTTAGGCTGGGGGAGAGAGCCTGCTTGAAGTGTAATAAC
Source organism: Rana muscosa (assembly GCA_029206835.1). Taxonomy (NCBI): domain Eukaryota; kingdom Metazoa; phylum Chordata; class Amphibia; order Anura; family Ranidae; genus Rana; species Rana muscosa. The sequence continues at coordinate 690,070,175 of CM055116.1, forward strand.
TTGCTCGCTATGAAGTGGAGGGACAATAAGAATGTTTTCCTTCTTACCTCCCTTCATGCAGACACGACAGTCCAAATTCGTATGGCGACTGGTGTTGTGGAGAAACCCCTCTGTGTCCACGAATATAACCAAAATATGGGAGGGGTGGACCTCAACGACCAGTTGATGGCGCCGTATCTAATTGACCGTAAGGCGAGACGCTGGTACAAAAAAGTGTCTCTATCATTATTCCAATTGGCTTTGCTGAACGCTCATGTGCTATACAGAGCTTCAGGCGGGACGTTATCTCTTCTAAAATTCCAGAATGAGATAGTCACAGAACTCCTGTATCCAGGCGGTTCTGCACCTCACCACCATCCCCAACCAAATGCAGTAAGCCGGCTGCATGAGAGGCATTATTCGTATGTCCTCCCGAGTACCCCTACCCAAAGCCACCCCCAAAAAAGATGTCGTGTCTGTAGCAAGCGCGGATTTAGGCGTGACACCCGTAGTTTTTGTCCACTCTGTCCTGACAAGCCTGGTCTTTGCCAAGGTGAATGTTTTGAACGCTACCACTCAAAAGTGAAGTTTTAGCGTAGGGTACAGCATTTCACAGACAAGGACACACTTACACAGGGTCTCCCAAGATGCCATTACATTTTGAGAGACCCGAACCATTACAGTTGTAAAGTTACAAAAAAAAGTGTAAAAAAGAAAAAAAAAAACGTAAAAAACAAAACACAAAAAAAATATAAAATAAAAAAACCAAAAATAGTTGTCGTTTTATTGTTCTCTCTCTCTCTATTTTCTCTCTATTGTTCTGCTCTTTTTTACTGTATTCTATTCTGCAATGTTTTATCATGCTTGCTTTTCATGTATGTAATTTTTTGTTTTCAGGTGCGCCATTCAACTGCAGCGCGGAATTATTTATCTTGACAGCAACAGCGTTTGCTCCCACGATACATAAAGCCGTGACTCCAACGCTGTAGGAGGTGATTTCACCACCACAGTTAAAAAAAAGAGCATATATGCCGAAGCATGGGGGCAGCAGGGGCGGAGGAGCGATTTTGCTCCTAATGCCGCGTATATACGGTCGAAATTCCAATGGAGGCTTGCCCGTGGAAAAGTCCGACCGTGTGTACGCGGCATAACCTTTTATGCCGCGTACATACGGTCGAAATTCCGACGAAGGCTTGACCGTGTGTACGCGGCATAACTTTTTTGCGGGAGGATGCCCCCATGCTTCGGCATATATGCCCATCATTAGAAGTGGGTGGATGAAGGGAGGTATTCTAATGGTGGGCATACCCACCAATCAATCTCTTTTTTTCGTTCAGCCAATAGGCTGTATGAAAAAAAAGATTACAATACATGTCCAACAAGGACCAGCAACATACTGGTATGTTGCTGGACTTTGAATGTTTATACCAGAATGATGCCTGCGGGTTTAGGTATCATCTTGGTATCATTCTTTTCAGCCAGCAGCCGGCTTTCATGTAAAAGCAATTCTAGCAGATAATTAGCCTCTAGACTGCTTTTACAAGCAGTGGGAGGGAATGTCCCCCCCCGGATATAAAAAGCGCCATTGGGAAATTGGGAAAGCATTTTATCACACCGATCTTGGTGTGGTCAGATGCTTTGAGGGCAGAGTAAAGATCTAGGGTCTAACCCCCCAATTTTTTTCAAAAAAAGAGTACCTGTCACTACCTATTGCTATCATAGGGGATATTTACATTCCCTGAGATAACAATAAAAATTGTAAAAAAATAAAATATGGAAGGCACAGTTTAAAAATAAAATAAAAAAGCCAAATAAATAATAAAAAAAAAAAAAAAAAAGCACCGCTGTCCCCCCCTGCTCTTGCGCAAAGGCGAACGCAAGCGTCGGTCTAGCGTCATATGTAAACAGCAATTGCATCATGCATGTGAGGTATCACCGCGAAGGTCAGATCGAGGGCAGTCATTTTAGCAGTAGACCTCCTCTGTAAATCTAACGTGGTAACCTGTAAAGGATTTTAAATGCTTTTAAAAATGAATGTAGTTTGTCGCCGCTGCGCGTTTGTGCGCAATTTTAAAGCATGTCGTGTTTGGTATCCATGTACTCGGCCTATGATCATCTTTTTTATTTCATCAAACATTTGGGCAATATAGTGTTTTTTAGTGCATTAAAAATAAAAAAAGTGTGTTTTTCCCCCAAAAAATGCGTTTGAAAAATCGCTGCGCAAATACTGTGTGGAAAAAAAAATGCAACACCCACTATTTTAATCTGTAGGGCCTTTGCTTTAAAAAAATTTATAATGTTTGGGGGTTCAACATAATTTTCTTGCAAAAAAATTATTTTTTTCATGTAAACAAAAAGTGTCAGAAAGGGCTTTGTCTTCAAGTGGTTAGAAGAGTGGATGATGTGTGACATAAGCTTCCTAATGTTGTGCATAAAATGCCAGGACAGTTCAAAACCCCCCCAAATGACCCCATTTTGTAAAGTAGACACCTCAAGCTATTTGCTGAGAGGCATGTTGAGCCCATTGAATATTTTTTTTTTTTGTCCCAAGTGATTGAATAATGACCAAAAAAAATAAAAATGTACAAAAAGTTGTCACTAAATTATATATTGCTCAAACATGCCATGGGCATATGTGGAATTACACCCCAAAATACATTCTGTTGCTTCTCCTGAGTACGGGGATACCACATGTGTGGGACTTTTTGGGAGCCTAGTCGCGTACGGGACCCCAAAAACCAAGCACCGCCTTCAGGATTTCTATGGGTGTAAATTTTTGATTTCACTCCTCACTGCCTATCACAGTTTCGGAGGCCATGGAATGCCCAGATGGCACAAAACCCCCCCAAATGACCCCATTTTGGAAAGTAGACACCCCAAGCTATTTGCTGAGAGGTATGTTGAGTATTTTGCAGATCTCACTTTTTGTCACAAAGTTTTGAAAATGTAAAAAAAGAAAAAAAAAAGAAAAAAAAAATGTCTTTCTTAATTTTCAAAAACAAATGAGAGCTGTAAAATACTCACCATGCCTCTCAGCAAATAGCTTGGGGTGTCTACTTTCCAAAATGGGGTCATTTGTGGGGGTTTTGGGCTATTTTGACATTTTATGGCCTTCAAAACTGTGATAGGTAGTGAGGAGTGAAATCAAAAATTTATGCCCTTAGAAACCTTGAAGGCGGTGCTTGGTTTTTGGGGTCCCGTACGCGGCTAGGCTCCCAAAAAGTCCCACACATGTGGTATCCCCGTACTCAGGAGAAGCAGCAGAATGTATTTTGGGGTGTAATTTCACATATAACCATGGCATGTGTGAGCAATATATCATTTAGTGACAACTTTTTGTACATTTTTTTTTTCTTTTTTGTCATTATTCAATCATTTGGGACAAAAAAAAATATTCAATGGGGTCAACATGCCTCTCAGCAAATAGCTTGGGGTGTCTACTTTCCAAAATGGGGTCATTTGGGGGGGTTTTGTGCCATCTTGGCATTTTATGGCCTTCAAAACTGTGATAGGTAGTGAGGAGTGAAATCAAAAATTTATGCCCTTAGAAACCTTGAAGGCGGTGCTTGGTTTTTGGGGTCCCGTACGCGGCTAGGCTCCCAAAAAGTTCCACACATGTGGTATCCCCGTACTCATGAGAAGCAGCAGAATGTATTTTGGGGTGTAATTTCACATATGCCCATGGCATGTGTGAGCAATATATCATTTAGTGACAACTTTGTGCAAAAAAAAAAAAGTTTGTCATATTCCCGCAACTTGTGGCAAAATATAAAATATTCCATGGACTGAACATGCCTCTCAGTAAATAGCTTGGGGTGTCTACTTTCCAAAATGGGGTCATTTGGGGGGGTTTTGTGCTATTTTGGCATTTTATGGCCTTCGAAACTGTGATAGGTAGTGAGGAGTGAAATCAAAAATTTGCGCCCTTAGAAATCCTGAAGGCGGTGCTTGGTTTCCGGGGTCCCGTACGTGGCTAGGCTCCTAAAAAGTCCCACACATGTGGTATCCCCGTACTCAGGAGAAGCAGCAGAATGTATTTTGGGGTGCAATTCCACATATAACCATGGCATGTGTGAGCAATATATCATTTAGTGACAACTTTTTGTATTTTTTTTTTGTCATTATTCAATCACTTGGGACAAAAAAAAAATATTCAATGGGCTCAACATGCCTCTCAGCAATTTCCTTGGGGTGTCTACTTTCCAAAATGGGGTCATTTGGGGGGGTTTTGTACTGCCCTGCCATTTTAGCACCTCAAGAAATGAGATAGGCAGTCATAAATTTAAAGCTGTGTAAATTTCAGAAAATGTACCCTAGTTTGTAAACGCTATAACTTTTGCGCAAACCAATAAATATACGCTTATTGACATTTTTTTTACTAAAGACATGTGGCTGAATACATTTTGGCCTAAATGTATGACTAAAATTGAGTTTATTCGATTTTTCTTATAACAAAAAGTAGAAAATATAATTTTTTTTCAAAATTTTCGGTCTTTTTCTGTTTATATCGCAAAAAATAAAAATCGCAGAGGCAATCAAATACCATTAAAAGAAAGCTCTATTTGTGGGAAGAAAAGGACGCAAATTTCATTTGGGTACAACATTGTATGTCCGCACAATTTACAGTTAAAGCAGCGCAGTGCCGAATCCCAAAAACAGGCCTGGTCCTAATGGCCCGAAATGGTCCGGGGCTTAAGTGGTTAAGGAGGTGACCACTGCTCTAAATGAAGAGGAAGAGCTTAAGACCAGGTTTAAACAACATAAGAAATTAGTGATAAAGCATCTTAACTGTAAATGGAATGTTTGCTTTTTAGAGCCATATATCCAGCAGGGTATTATCCCATGAGGTTTAAGAAGCAAAGTGGTGCAGGCGGAGCACTTCCACTATGAACGTTTTTTAACTAAATGGAAAAAATGATGCCTAGAACAAGGAATTGAGGGAATGAAGTCAATTGTAGAAGAATAATAACTTCAACTTCAGGAATTAGATGCAGAAATTGTAGAGCGTTCAAGAGGTCTAGAACCATTTAAAATATATGAAGAATTGAGAAACATAAAGAGATTTTGAAAAAAGAGTTGAACAAAGTACAAAAAAATTTGAGGACCATTAAACAGTCTAAGTTCAGGAGAGATCTTAGAGACTAGGAAACGGGGGAGATATTCGATCTCACATTACGTAGAGGGAGGAGCCGCTCTAGATGAGGGGTCTCTCACTTGGTATCTAGATAAGAGGGTGAGGGTCCCTCTAGTAAAAGTGATTGTGAAGCCCAGTCTAAATCAGTCTCTTTTTTAGAGCCAAAGGAAAAAGAAGGTACATCTCTGGAAGACACACAAGTTGGGAAAAAGTTGCAGAAAGTACAGGGAAAAGGGGACCAAGAGAAAAGAAACACAAGAGAAAAGAAGCAGAACGAGGAGCCAGAGGACATATTTGTTTACCCCAACCCAGATCTAATTTCCACTTGGAGTAAAGACATATCCGACTATTGAGCAGGGGGATGTCATTTTCACCAAGATAGACGCAATTGAAGTCTTTAAAGACTTGAATTTGTTCCTGAGAAAGGTCTTTCTGAGACTATTACATGAAAAAGAGGGACCAAATACGGGAAATACAGGTGACTTCACCACACAGGAAAAGGAGGCAATTGATACATTGGTCTCCTTACTTGAGGAAAATTAAATGGATACAGAATCTAATGAGAAAGAGGACCCTCTGGCCCTTAGAAGAGCTAAGATAAAAATGTAATCTTCGAAAATGCCCACCTTTGGGAGTAAAGCCTCGTACACACGACCGGTTTTCTTGGCAAGAAATTACAAGAAAACTGTTGGGAGAGCTTTCTTGCCAAGAAAACCGTGCGTGTGTACGAGGCTTTCAGGTTTCTCGTCAAGAAAACTGCCCAGAATCTCAACGAGAAAAAAAGACCTGCTTTCTTTTTTCTCGTCGGGAGTCTCAGTTTTCTCGTTGTGATTCTCGTCAGACTGCATTTGGATGAGAAAACCGTTCGTGTGTATGCTTTTCCGAGTCTTCAAAAACCGCGCATGGTCAGAATCAAGTATGAGATGGGAGCGCACCTTCTTGTGAAACTAGCGTTCGTAATGGAGATAGCACATTCGTCACGCGGTAACAATTTTTGCATTGCATTGTTTAAATGCTGCGCATTAAAATCTTCTTTAGAATGGTACAATAATGAACAATTAACTTTTTTTGCTGCTGATATTCACACAGAGTTCTGACTAACTTTTTGCAACATTTATGAATGCAGATCTCATGAATATTTGTGTTTATTTTATCGAGCAAGATCTCATAATATTCATTTTTTTTTTTATGTTTTAAAATTTTAGTTCAGATATGCATTTTAAAATCTTATTTCATTTCTAGTGATCTCCATGTTTTTTTTCTTTTCTCTTGTGTAAATTTACCACAATTTAAACATAATTATCTTCTATTTTTTGACCTCCAAGGAGATTGTTTGGTGTTATCTGTCCCATTTTAATTATAGCTTTTGAATTTTTGTTACTTACCTGACTACTCACCAGCTAAATAAAAACACCTAGGCAAGTATTAACTGTAAAAATAAATGCCATTTATTCTGGTATAGAAAATAATAAGAAAATAAATAGAAGGCAGCGCTGGAGACCCTGCTGCAATTTGTGCAACCCTGTGTGGACACTAAATTTGGGACCTTGAGAAGCACATAAGTAGTGAGCCCAATCTGGTTTTGGACTCCCAGAGGTCAGGAACAGCAGCAGGTTAGATACATGTCCCAAGTCTGTGGAACTACAACAGGCTGCCTTCTGTCAGACCACATTGAAGCAAGGCAATCACTTCCTGGTCTTCTTCGTAGCCTTCCCTGCAGCCTTCTTGGTAGCCTTCCCTGCAGCCTTCTCTGCAGCCTTCCCTGCAACCTTCCTTGTCCACCTGGAAGGAGGCTGTGCCTCTGGAGGTGTACCCATGTCAGGAGGAGGAGAAGGAGGTGGAGGAGAAGAAGGAGGAGGTGGAGAAGAAGGTGGAGGTGGAGAAGAAGGAGAAGGTGGAGAAGAAGAAGGTGGAGGTGGAGGAGGATGGCCGTGGTCGCAAATGACAGTTGTGTCAGTTAGTGTCCCCCTCAACCCCTTATTTAAAAGGCTAATGAGCAGGGTCTCACATATTAGGCGTTGGCCCATCGGCATCTGGCTCATTTTCACGCCAACTAATGCCGCATAGCCCTCATCAGGGGTTGGTGGCTGCTGGAGGGTGGCATGTGCCTCTTTAATCAGGGCCAGTGCTGCCTGACTCACAGCCCTATCCCTCCTGGCCCTTCTTGGTGGAAGGCGGATGGGAGGCAGCTGATGTTCAGCTCATGACTGTTGCAAATTGAATTCAAATACATTTTAAAGACTCTCATTATGACCCCATCAGTTTTCATTCATCTCACAAACTTTTTGGCCCACTACTGTCTATTCCTATGAAAAACAAATGTTCTTGTTTTTAAAAATTTGTTCCCATCTTAACATCTATTTTACAGCATTAATTTTATCACAAGAAATGTTTAGAAAAGACTATACCTGGCTCCAGACGGACAGATCTTGGTCTTCATCCAGGATGGAAGGCTCCTCTTGCTCCTGAGAAGGATCATCTTGGCTGGAGGGAAGGCTGGAGGGAAGGATGGAAAGTGATTCCCTTGCTGTAATGTGGTCATTCAGAAAGGCCAATCTGCTGTAGTACCACAAATGTGGGAAATATACCTTCCCTGCTTCTGCTCCTGACCTCTGAGAAGCCAGGACCCTATTGCGCTCAGTCCTGTATGTGCCTCTCAAGGTCCCAATTTTTGTATCCAGCTGTTCAATGTTTGCGTGGGGCATCCTGGTGTGCACAAATGGAAGCAGGGTCTCCAGCGCTGCTTTCCTTACTCCTTTTTTTTGTGGATAGGGTTTTTTGTCTCCCACAGAGCGGGCAGCTCCCTAAACCTATCTATAAAATCCGCAATAAAGTCGTTGTCAAGAAAAGCATTCATTCTTTCTGCAAGACAAAACACAAGACAAAAATACTAATGTCAATCACAGTCTAAACGCAAGGAATCTTTATGCCCATATATGCCTCTTCAATCTCTATGCAGTATAGGCCACTGATGTACCAAGTTAAAATATTACCTTCGGTCTAAAGTTCGGCGCTCTTAACTCCTTCCTCCGCACACAGAACATAGGTACGTCACATGTGTGTTAGCTTTATATACACTACGCATGTGTGACACAAGTCGCCCGCCCATGACGTTCTTTCTCAATGTTTCCCCGCCCCTTCTCTTTCGGCGCACAGACGACATGGTGGAGTCACAGCAGGTGTCTGTTAATTCCTCTAATAACGAGGAGACAAGCCCGCAGCGTGAAACGTCACAAACAAGGAGGAGATACAAGGCATCTAATATGTCCTTCGCGGAGATGGCGGAGATGGTTGACATATTGAATAGGTCGGATTATGATGGGAAGCATGGGCCGTATACCCACCCTAATCTAAGGAAAGCCAAAATCATGAAGCAAGTTGTGAAAAGTCTGAAGCGTCATTTTGGGGCGAAGCGATCAAAGGAGCAGCTCAGAAAGAGGTGGTCTGACCTCAAACTGACGGAGCCGGAGCAGTTAAGGAGCATTAAGAGAATGCTAGAAAAAAGTAAGTACTTCTCCTGTGTCCCTATTATTGTATTTCACAACTTGCATGTTGCTCCATGTTGTTGCTTTTTACTATTGTACATTAGAAAATGTCATCTTTAAAAATTTAGTGGGCACAGTAATCGGTCGTTACAGACACATCGTTTGCCCACTACATACAATGTTTTTTGAATATCCATGTTTTTTTTTTTTCTTAAAATGTCTGTTTATATTCCATAAATGTTATCACATTGTTGTCTAGATCAGTGGTTCTCAACTCCTGTCCTCAGGACCCACTAACAGGCCAGATTTTAAGTATTACCTTGGTGAGCTGCAGACTAGAATACTGCAATCCCTGAGCAGAAAATTATATCACCTGTGATGCATTTCAGTTATCTTGCAAACCTGGCCTGTTGGTGTGCCCTGAGGACTGGAGTTGAGAACCACTGGTCTAGATGATGTGTTTGTAACTAGAATGAAATGCAAACTTGAATCAATGTAAAGGAGAGGACACTCAGCAGTTGTTTACACATCTGCACTCACAGGAGCACTATAGTGTGGGCCACCAGAACAACCTTTTTAGGGTGTCCCACACAGGTGATACAGTGGGTACTGGGGGCCCATGTGAGAAAATTGTCACAAAAAGGTAAGTATTCCAGCTTTAAGTTCAAAAATCATGTCTTCAGCTTGGAACTGTGCCAAAACAGAAAATTGTACCCCACTTGCAAGCAAAGTATCATATTCCTATTTTTGACTTCAAATATGTGTGTGCTAAGTGTGCCATTTGTTTCATTCTCATAGGGGAGAGAAGACTGGGAGGACACCACTCCTCGGAGCCCAGGAACCCCACATCTCTTAAAGTGCCTTGAAAAAGTATTCATACCCCTGGACATTTTCCACATTTTGTCATGTTCCAATGAAAAAACGTAAATGTATTTTATTGGGATTTTATTTGATAGACCAACACAAAGTGGCACATAATTGTGAAGTGGAAGGAAAATGATAAATGGTTTTAAACATAATACTTTGTAGAACCACCTTTCACTGCAATTACAGCTGAAAGTCTTTTTGGGTATGTCTCTACCAGCTTTGCACAACTAGAGAGTGACATTTTTACCCATTCTTCTTTGCAAAATAGCTCACGCTCTGTCAGATTGGATGGAAAGCATCTGTGAACAGCATTTTTCAAGTCTTGCCACAGATTCTCACTTGGATTTAGCTCTGGACTTTGATTGGGCCATTCAAACACATAAATATGCTTTGATCTCAACCATTCTATTGTAGCTCTGGCTGTATGCTTAGGATCTTTGTCCTGCTGGAAGGTGAACATTCCAGTCTCAAGTCTTTTGCAGACTCTAACAGGTTTTCCTCTAAGATTGCCCTGTATTTGGGTCCATTTATCTTCCCATCAACTCTGACAAGCTTCCCTGTCCCTGTGGAAGAAAATCATCCCCACAACATGTTTCACAGTGAGGATGGTGTGTTCATGGTGATGTGCAGTGTTAATTTTCCGCCTCACCTGACGTTTTGCTTTTAGGTCAAAAAGTTCAATTTTGGTCTCATCTGACCAGAGCACCTTCTTCCACATGTTTGTTTTGTCCCCCAGATGGCTTCTCGCCAATTGCGAATGGGACTTCTTATGGCTTTCTTTTAATTGTGGCTTTCTTCTTGCCACTCTTCCATAAAGACCAGATTTGTGGAGTGCACGACTATAGTTTTCATGTGGATAGATTCTCCCACCTGAGCTATGGATCTCTGCAGCTTCTCCAGAGTTACCATGGGCTGCTTCTCTGATTAATGCTTTCCCTGCCCGGCCTGTCAGTTGCGGTGGACAGCCATGTCTTGGTGGGTTTGCAGTTGTGCCATACTCTTTCTATTTTCGGGTGATGGATTTAACAGTGCTCTGTGAGATGTTCAAAGCTTGGGATATTTTTTTTATAACCTAACTCTGCTTTAAGCTTCTTCACAACTTTATCCCTGGCCTGTCTGGTGTGTTCCGTGGACTTCATTATGCTGTTTGTTCACTAAGGTTCTCTAAAATACCTCTGAGGGCTTCACAGAACAGCTATATTTATACTGAGATTAAATTACACACAGGTGGAATTATTTACTAATTAGGTGACTTCTGAAGGCAATTGGTTCCACTAGATTTTAGTTAGGGGTATCAGAGTAAAGTGGGCTCAATACAAATGCACGCCACAGTTTTCAATATTTATTTGTAAAAAAAAAACTGAAAACCATTTATCATTTTCCTTCCACTTCACAATTATGTGCCACTTTGTGTTGGTCTATCACAAAAAAAAACAATAAAATACATTTACGTTTTTGGTTGTAACATGACAAAATGTGGAAAATTTTAAGGTGTATGAATACTTTTTCAAGGCACTGATTCTACCATACCTGGCTGTTAAGCCTGAAATCTGGAAATTACTGAGGTAGACAACACTACTCCAGTGATCTCCACTTGCTCCTGGGTTCCATGCCGAGCAGCTGGCATGATGCATTCTGAACACAGGAGGTGGAATGCTCACCATAGCCGCCATTTACAGAATGCTTTGCATTTTAGAAATAAATGCAAATTATTCTTTGATTGGACAAGGTGAAAAGGTGGGGTGGTGATGCCACGCTCTCTACCTTGTCTAATCAGAGAAAGCTTTGTATTCATTCAGAAAATGCAAAGCATTCTGTGAATGGCAGCTATGCTGAGCAGTCCGCCTCCTGTGTTTAGAATGCAACAGGCCAGACGCCTGGCATGGGACCCAGAAGCGAGTGGAGATCATTAGAGTAGCAGTATCTACTACAGTGGTTTCCAGCTTTCAGGTGCAAAGGCCAGAATTCTTCTCTAAACTATTTGTAACTTAAATGTATTGCTGCCTTTTTAAAACTGAGTTACTTGATTGTAAATACTCTATGTTGGTTTAAATGTGATGTTTGGATTACTACAGAATGTGCTAGTAACATGTACAAAAGTACTCATAAGACTCCTAGATCACAATCATTATAAGTCACATACTTTTTTATGGCCAAAAAGTCCATTATTCAGATATTCCAAGAATACTAAATCCATTTTTCATGTTTATGTTGAAAAGAAAGGCATGGTATGATAAGCGATCAGCTGGGTTCTTAAAATGTATTATTTAGAAAATACTACCAAAGTGTTGACAGTAAACACATGTGTAAACTGTCAGTACTATATGTGCTATCAATCAAACATAAAAAATACCAGTGGTATTTATTAGTTTTATTATAGCTCTAGGGGTCAGTATGCCATTTTCCCTTATCCACGTTTTCCTGTTTGACATTTTCCAGAGGAAAAAAAAAACGTCTAGCCCAGTGAAGACTAGAATAAGATGAAAATCGTATCTAATAATGGCCAAAAAACAGACTACAGGGTACAATTTGGTGTCCCAAAATCACACCTTTGATATTTTCATACTCCTATTCTCTACCAAGTACACACAGATTAAGTACATTGTTAGTGTTTTTTGAGTAATTGGCAAGTTAGAAAATGAATGTACAAGGACAAAATTAGCTTTTATTAAATAGTTTGTATTATGCGTCTGTCATGTGTTCTTAAAAAATAGGCAATAGTCTGCTTGTATCATATGAATCATTTAAAAACATTCCATATTATAAAACGTAACTTTCTTCGAAAATAAAACTTACCTACAAAGAAACACATTGATATATCAGCTTTATATAAAGCAAGGGTGTCCAACCTAGGGCGCTAGATGGCTATAAATGCGGTCCAACACAAAATCATAAACTTACCTAAAAATTTTGATTTTTTGGGGGGATTTTTTTTAAAATGCATTTATACTTAGCAAACACATGCGCCTGAAGAGAAAAGTAACAGTGTCTTTTTACTGGACTTTTATAAGTTTTATATTCCCAAACAAAAATTTCCCTCTTTTCACAATCATGCCTTATTCATGTCATCCGTATTCGGCAGCACCTATTTTTGTGAGCAACTATTTTAATTTCAATAATTTTTATTGAAGTATTTTCACATACAGAATAATATCATGTAATAAGATATAATAAGAAAACAAAAGAAAAAATGCTGTAAAGAGTTTCTTTGGTCACTGTAATTGATTACATAACATTCTGGGATAAGAAAGGAGATTGTTTCTATGCTGTCCCATGTAGTCCCCTGCTGAAAACTTGCATTGACTGGTAGCACCCGGCCCCAGCAGGCAGTCCCCCCCCGCCCCCGGCACCCCGGTGGGGATCATGCTGTGCCATCCGGCGGAGAGCGACGCCCCACCCACACCGAGCCCCCACCTTGTGAGCAATAAGGGGCTATTCCCAATCATATTTCTAACATTGGCAGAGCCTAGTCACGTGTGTACACGTTAATATGAGAGGTGGATGGATCTCGACCACAAAACTATCCTCAGCAGAGGTAGGTTTCATTAAAACATTTAAACAGATGTCCAAACCATAGGTAAATAAATCAAACATGAAAATAAACAGAAACATAAACATAAACGTAAACATAAATGCAGCAAATAAAAATCTTGAGTATTATTGTTAGACCATATTCCAACACTATGAATCAAACTGTGAGCATGAATTGAAAATCATGGAAGTCATGAATTGGAAATTATATAAGGAGTTTGTTTGTATCATACCAGTCTATCCATTTTTTCCATAAAGCCTCAACTTTCAAGTGATTACTTTGGGCCCTGGCATGCAACCTTTCATATGTAGAATGTGTGTTAGTAGTCATAATGACCTCATCTATGCTTGGGGTCTGTTGGTCCTTCCAGTGTCTCATAAGTACTAAGCGGGCACTAAGGAGTAAATGGACCATTACAGTTTTGTTCTCGTGAGGTATGGATTCTATTGTCAGTGACAGCAGTGCAAGACCCGGGGAAATAGGTATTGGCGTATTTAGTACCTTTCCAATCAAATGGAACACTTTTTTCCAATAAGTCGCTATCCCTGGACAAGTCCATAGGATGTGATACAGTGATCCCGTCGATCCACACTTCCTCCAACACCCATCAGGCGTCCGAGGAGAGAATTTGGCAATCCTGTAGGGCGTCAGATACCATCTTAGTATAATTTTTTGAGTTAATTCCCACAAGTTTGCACTCCTAGTCACTGCATAGTTAACTTGCATGGCATATTTCCATTGTTCCTCTGTGTACTCACTGCCAAGGTCCCTTTCCCAGGCTATTATATTACGACTTCTATTGAAGTTGTGCTTGTCACCTAAAATATTATAAAATAAGGATATACCTTTGATCTTAGAGGTTGGTGAATTGAAGTATTGATTTACCTGCCACGGGAGATTTATCGTGACGGGGGGTGAGGTATTCAGATAGTTCAACAGTCTCCGATAGGTATAGTAATCTTTATCTGGGAGACCATATTCTATTTGGAGAGAGCGAAAAGTTTTGGGAGCAGGGCCTATTAACAAATGGTCTATTTGCGTAATCCCCCTCCTGACCCAAGCGCTGACGTCAATATTCGGAATAACGTTGGATATGCTCGCTAATGGTATCTGGACTGGTGTACAATGGACTTTTTGGAGGTTAGTGGACAACAGTTCCTTCCAAGCTGACACAGAAGCTCTAATGGTCGGTGACCAAACACCGGGTTTAGCAGTTGCTTGTGGGCTGGCTAGAAGAAAATGGGCTAGGTTACCATTGTGGACTTGGGTTTTCTCGATTTTCTATCCATCTATTGGTTACCTGTGGGGTGAACCATGGTTTAAGTTGAGTTAGTATGGCTGCTGAGTAATAATCTTTTAGTACTGTTAAACCTACCCCTCCCACCTTCCTAGTGGATGTTAACTTGGAAAAAGCACATCTCGACCTTTTGCCCATCCAAAGGTATTTATTAATTAAAGCCTGGGCTCTAGTGAAGAAACTGTTGGGAACCGGGATGGGCAGAGTCCTGAATAAATATAAGAATTGGGGAAGTACGAACATTTTGAAAGCTGCCAGTCTCCCTGACCATGATAGTTCTGTCTTTGATATATTCTGTAGTTTCTTGTGTAGGTTGTCTAAAAATTTTGAGTAGTTTTCCTTGACTAACTCCTTTGTAGAGGGAGTTAGTTGAATACCAAGGTACTTCATCCCTGAAGTGGTCCATCTGTATGGGTATCTACCAGATAATTCTCTCATTGTATCTTGTGGCACATTGATACTCATTATATACGATTTATCCTCATTAACCTTGTAGTATGAGATACTGTTGAATCTTTGTAGTACCTCATGTACCGAAGCCAGGGAAGTTTTCACATCCGTAATCATTAGGATAACGTCATCTGCGAATAAGCTGATGACGTGTGTTGAGTTTTTAAATTTGATTCCCTCTATGTGAGGATGGTTGCGAATGTGGCTCGCCAGAGGCTCCATGACCATGTTAAAGATCAGCGGGGATAAAGGGCACCCCTGGCGGGTCCCATTTGTGATTTGAAATGGTTTTGACAGCACCCCTGAACTAAATATCTGGGCAGATGGCTTAGTGTACAGCGCCATTATAGCGGAGAATATTGGTCCCTCAAACCCGAAGGACTGCAACACCCATGACAAGTACCCCCAGTGGACTCTATCGAACGCCTTCTCCGCGTCCAGAGCTAGGAGCAGAGATGGCGTTCCTCGTAGGTTTGCTTGATGGATTATGTTAATTAAGCGTCTCGTGGCGTCAGACGTCTGTCGCCCTTTTGTGAATCCCGACTGGTCGGGATGTACGATTTGGGGGAGAATGTCCATCAGACGCATTGCTATCAATTTGGCATACAATTTCAAATCATTGTTGAGGAGGGAAATTGGCCTGAAATTTTGGAGAGTGGATGGGTCCTTCCCCGGCTTCGGCAGGGTTATTATTAACGCTTTCAACATTTCAGGGGGAAAGGACGAAGAGGCAACCGCAGCATTGTAAACTTTCGATAAGTATGGTGCTAGGATAGTCTGGAAGGTCCTATAGTATTCTCCTACAAATCCATCTGGCCCTGGAGATTTATTTGCTGGGAGTGTATGTATAGCTTGTATGACCTCGGAGGTCGTGAAGGGAGAGTTGAGTTGTGTAAGCTGTTGATGGCTGATCTGTGGGAGAGAAATGTTCTGTAAGAAGTCCTTGATAAGGTCAGTGGAAGGTTGAGGTATAGTAGGGTCATGCGACAAATTGTATAGAGAACTATAGTAGTGACTAAAGGCCTCTGCAATGTCATTGGGGTGGAATTGTTTTTCTTTGGTAAGTGGGTGGACAATAAAAGGAATTTTGGTCTTGTACCTGGTACCTCTCATGCGTTGGGCCAATAGTTTCCCTGCTCTGTTCCCATTTGCATAATAATTAGTTTTGAGTCTTCTAGAGGACCTCTCAAATTCGCCTAATAAGAGCAAGCGTAAGTCATAGCTGAGTTGAAATAGTTGTTTTGAGATTGTAGGGGTGGGGGATTTTTTGTTTTGTGTTTCTAGGATTTGGATTTTCTGTGTTAGGTCTTGTAATTGTTTTTGCTGCTGCCTCTTCCTCCTCGCCCCCAACTGAATAAAAATACCCCTCATGTAAGCCTTATGGGCGTTCCATAACACAAAGTTATCATTGACCGACTGTTCATTATTTATAAAATATTGAGTCAGATGTTTTTCTAGCAATTCTTTAGTGTCTTTAGACTGCAAGAGAATGGGGTTAGCTCTCCATACTGGAGTCGGATTAGAAGAGAAAGCATCGGAGATGGTCAGAGTCACTGACGCATGGTCAGACCATGTTATGGTATTAATGACCGCGGATGTTGATCTAGCCAGCACGCCTTGATCCACTAAGAAGAGGTCCAGTCTAGAATAAGACTTGTGTGAAGCGGAAAAAAAGGTAAAATCCCTTTTTTAACCTCTGCATTGGCAGTGAAAATATATGGGAAACTTTTATTGGAGCATTGCGGAGGATTTTTGGCGTTAAAGTGCGTTTCCTGGACACAAAGTACATCGCTCTTAAACTGAACGGCCTCCTTCCATATAGATCTCCTCTTAGCAGGGTGATTAAGACCCTTTGCGTTTATGGACAAAAATGTTATCCCCATGGTTGTAAGGAGTTTTTGCCAATAGAGAGGTGTAGATCAAAGTTGTGTAATACAAGTGACCACGGCACCCTCCTGTGGCGAGAGGTGGTAGTGGAATGGACATATGTTATTTCTAGATGGATCCTGATATGCGTACTCACTATTCGGTGTCTTAGTTGAAGTTTGGATAGTTGCTGGGTTCTGAGGTATAGCTTCCTTTGGAGATTCGGCTTCTTCTCCCCAGGTCTTCCTGTTAGACCATGTGCATGCTTCGGTGCTAGATGCTGCATTTCAAAAAAAAACCTGAAAAACAATAGACAAAAAAGAAAAACACAACCAGAAGGAAACGACTGCTGCATATTCTGCAGCTTAAGGTCACATGACTTAAAGGGTATAAACATTGTTCTCAGGAACTGAGAAAAACTAGTGAGAGTTTATCCTCGGGTGCAGCTATAGCTGCTCAAGTGTAAACAAGGGCGAGTTCAAGTGCGAAAGAAACTTTACTCTTCCAGGGCTCTTATGGTAGTATTTGCAATTTCCAAGGGCTAGTGCTTTGTGCCATTTTGTGCGTTCACTGTCTGCCACTCAGGTTTCTTGTGGGGGATGTGTTTGTTAGACATCGCCCGACCCTCCGGTTCCGGGATGATCTGCCATTCTTTAAGTTGCTTCAATCCTTTTTCCAAAGAATCTATAACAAAGGTGGCGTCATCTTTAGTTATTGTAAGTTTGGTGGGATATCCCCACCTATAGTTGATCTTGTGATTTCGCAGGGCCTTAGTTATGGTGTTAAGGTCCCTTCTTTTTTGGAGAGTGTGCTGCGAGAGGTCTGCAAAGAATTGCAGGTGTTGATGCTGCAGGGGGATTTGATCTTTGTTGCGCATGGCTGTCATGAGTTTGTCTTTTGTATAGTAAAAATGTAGCCGCAGGATGACATCCCTCGGTACTTGATTAGGGAGATAAGATGGTTTGGGCAAGCGGTGAATCCTGTCTATGGAAACATCCAGCTCTGTAAGGTCAGGCAGGATGTCTTTGAACAGGGCTGTGGCAAATGCTCTTAGTTCCCCTTGCTGCACTGATTCAGGGATACCTCTTATTTTTAAATTGTTTCTTCTTGCCCTATCTTCCATATCTGCGATCTTCGTTTTGAGTCCCTCTATCTCCTCCCCACGCTCATCATGCGCGTCAACCAAGTCGTTAATAGTTTCCGCAAATTCCCCCATCTTATTTTCCACATGGTCTACCCGTGCTTCAACCCCTTGGATCTCCTTAGTAAATTTCTGCATACATGTCACAAGATCTGTGTGGAGCGAGCTCCTGAACGACAGTAACATATCTTTTAATACCGTGTCCATGACTGGTTGATTTTTTGTGGGGAAAACCTCTATGCTGTCTGGCAGCTCCCTCGTGTCCTCCCCAGAGTCTATGTCAGGGCCTGGGCCTGTGTTCAGATCGCATCCCGTGCCATCCAGCCGGAATCTAGCCTTAGCCGGGCTAGCGGATTGCGGGGTTGCAGGGAGGGAGTGTGAGCTGTTAGGGGAGCTCTCAGTACTGCTATGTGAGGCGGGATGCGAGCGGGGATGTGTGCTCTGGGCTGGGGTGGATGAGGCGCCGGCGCCATTTTGCCTACCTCCATGCATCCCCCATGCATAAAAGTCCGTCAGTTTCTGCGGTCTCCTTAGCTCCTTTCTTTTTCTGGTCATGGTCCACAGGTTGTGCGGGTACAGAACACTCTCTTTCTGGTATGTCAGTGTCCCTCAGTAAGTTGCTTTTAGCCGCGATGTGTCCCTGGTTCACAGAGCTCAGCTCTCACGCCACCATCTCGGTCCGCGGCTAGCCACGCCCCGTGAGCAACTATTTTAAAGGGTGAAGCACGCAAAGGGCAAATTAGAACCAAAATATCTAATGAGCACCTTGAGAATTCCTTGAGAATTGCTACTACATCCATCAAACCAGATACTGATGCATTAGTTTATCAAAAACAGTATCAAATATTGCACTCGTTTTATGTTGCCCTCTTTTACTAAAAAAATACAAAAGAAATACGTTTTATTACTCAGATAGGTACATTATCTATATCAGTTAGCATTAACTTGTGATTTACACAACTTTTTTTGCTGATCAGCTATCCTGATTTTTTGTGTATTTTATGTCTGGCCCAAAACAATTCTTCTTCATTCAATGTGGCCCACAGATTTCAAAAGATTGGACACGCCTGATACAAAGTGAAGGAGTAGCAGCTATGAGGTAAGATATATAAACACGAAAAGGCATTGTTGTAATTCAAAGAACAATGCCCTGAAAAGGTATATCCCTTAAAATTTTCCACATTTTGTCATTTTACAACCAAAAATGTAAATGTATTTTATTGGGATTTTATGTAATAGACAAAGTGGCACATAATTGTGAAGTGGAAGGAAAATGATAAATGGTTGTCAACATAATTTACAAATAAATATCTGAAAAGTGTGGCATGCATTTGTATTCAGCCCCCCTGAGTCAATGCTTGAACCACCTTTCGCTGCAATTACAGCTGTACGTTTTTTTGGGGTATATCTCTACCAGCTTTGCACATCTAGAGAGAGACATTTTTGCCCATTATTTCTTGCAAAATGGCTTAAGCTCTGTCAGATTGAATGGAGAGCGTATGTGAACAGCAATTTTCAAGTCTTGCCACAGGGTTTCAATTGGATTTAGGTCTGGACTTTGACTGGGCCATTCTAAAACATGAAGATGCTTTGATCTAAACCATTCCATTGTAGCTCTGTGTGTATGTTTAGGGTCATAGTCTCAAGTCTTTTGCAGACTCTAACAGGTTTTCTTCTAAGATTGCCCTGTATTTGGCTCCATCCATCTTCCAATCAACTCTGACCAGCTTCCCTGTTCCTGCTGAAGAAAAGCATCCCCACAACATGATGCTGCCTTCACTATGTTTCACGGTGGGGGGGGGGCAGGGGGGTGTTCAGCGTGATGTGCAGTGTTAGTTTTCCACCACATATAGTGTTTTGCTTTTAGGCCGAAAAGTTCAATTTTGGTCTCATCTGACCAGAGCACCTTCTTCCACATGTTTGCTGTGTCCCCCACATGGCTTCTCGCAAACTGAAAATAGGACTTCTTAGGGCTTTCTTTCAACAATGGCTTTCTTCTTGCCACTCTTCCATAAATGCCAGATTTGTGGAGTGCACGACTAATAGTTGTCCTGTGGACAGATTCTTCCACCTGAGCTGTTGATCTCTGCAGCTCCTCCAGAGTTACCATGCGTGTCAGTTTAGGTGGGCAGCCATGTCATGGTACTTTTGCAGTTGTGCAGTACTCCTTCCATTTTCAAATAATTGATTGAACAGTTCTCTGTTAGGTGTTTAAAGCTTGGGATTTTTTTTATAACCACGTGGTTCGGAACCACGTGGCTAGCGTGACGTCACCCGCGTCTATCGTTGATCCTCGTGGATTTGTTTTATCTGTCTACCTTGTGACCGAGCAGTGCAGTGGGAAGCAGTGCTATACTTGGAAGTGCAAACTTTTTATTTAAATTAATGTTCTCATCAAAACGGAGAGCACTATATTTTACTGCTTCTATTACATGTACCTGTGAACTGGAGTTCATGTTCAGAGCGCAAGTGATCCTTTTACTATCAGAGTACACTCCTCTCTGGCGTTCAGCATATCCTATGATCTAGCTGTTTTACCCTTCAGAGGGAAATGTCTGTGTGACCCGTCTGATTTATCAGGGGTCCATTCATTGAGGTGAGCTGCTAGGAATATCACCGGTGGAGTATGTCACATGATCACCTTGTGTCTCATCTATAGAATCATTACTTTGGACACTCTGTGGTGCTCGTGTGTTTTATTATTCATCTCATTATGAACTTTATGGATTTTACGATTCATATGCAATTTTTTAATGGTTCAATGTGTTTTTTGCGCTGCACTGCTTTTTGAACTCTGCTTGTAACCTAACCAATCTCTGCCTTCCGTCAATGCCTCTGACCTTACTCATCTGATCTTTCATCCAGTTATCTGCCCGTCCTGCTCTGCATGCTACCTGGTCAATGCTGGTCCTTCACCTGCTGAGTGCCGCCAGCCCTTCCACACCTGCTACCTGCCAGCTGCCTGTCAAGCACCTGCCATCTGCTGTCTGTCCAATCTTGGGTCTGCTGTCTCTGCTGCCATTTGCTGTTCCAGCGACTTGACCTGTCTCTGATGACACACCTACTGTCCACCGCTGCGGCTGATGAAACATCTTACAGGCACTCGTACCTCGCCATGCTCTCATTGCTACTGTCGCAACATCAGTGGTCCTTGAGCCGGGGCTGTAAGAGAGGGCTTCCTCTACATTTCGGGCTCTGCCACAAGGTACGCGACAGACACTTCCCACATCACTTGGTTACACATTGGGTATGCATGTTAGAATAAATGCATGCTATTATTTTGGGGTTTCCTGGCCAGCATAATAAGAGGCTTGGATTCAAGGAGTCTCAGTATATTATGTTACTAGTAACTGGAGTAGATGGTGGAGGTGATAGTGGTCTGGAGTACACAAGCAATGCTACAATAAAAGGATTTGGAGATACTATGGGGTTGATTTACTAAAACTGGAGAGTGCAAAATCTGCTTCCAGGTTTTTTTGTCAGCTTAATTGAACAAGCTGAAGTTAGATGCTGATTGGCTACCATGCACAGCTGCACCAGATTTTGCACTCTCCAGTTTTAGTAAATCAACCCCTATGTGTCCCTGTTTTTTTTTTTTTTTTTTTAACACTTCATTTGTGCTTTCAACTGGAGTGTATTCATCACCAAAACTATTTTGTTAAGTTTTGGATGGTGTGGGGAAGGATTAGAACATCTCTCAGGTTTATCTGCTGTTGGAGGCATAAAAAACTCTCTGTCAGGTTTTTATAATTGTCTGCATCCCTGTTGCAGATTTTCCCTCACCTCTGGTAAAGCATTGTTCTCAAAAAAGGAAGTGAGGGGAAATCTCTCTAACAGAGCCCTGGGTAAACAAAATGTGGGGTATATACAGTATATACTTAAAGGGGTGGTAAAGGTTCGTTAATTATTTTCTAAATAGGTTCCTTTAAGCTAGTGCATTGTTGGTTCACTTACCTTTTCCTTCGATTTGCCTTCTAAAGGTTTGTTTTCTTTGTCTGAATTTCTCACTTCCTGTTTCTCCTCAGTAAACTTCACACCATCATCCGAGTGGTGTTTAGTCAGCCAGAACAGCTTACTGAACAGCTTACTGAGGAGGAACAGGAAGTGAGAAATTCACACAAAGAAAACAAAGAAAAAATTTTTTTAGAAGGGAAATCTAAGGAAAAGGTAAGTGAACCAACAATGCACTAGCTTAAACGAACATATTTAGAAAATAAAAAACAAACCTTTACAACCCATTTAAAACCAGGTCTTAAGCTGGCTAGTTGGAGTTTTCAGCCCAAATGGTGAGAAGTGAGTGAATCCATGTATACATAATAATCTTAGATCCGTAATGACAAGGATTAACATTGTCTACAGCAATTTTTTTAAGACGAATTTAAATATAGCTTTTTGGACAGCAATGCTGCATTTGAGGGCAGCCTACATTGCCTATATTGCAATGTATGGTTGAACCACCTTTGTCAAAGGTTATGTGATTTTATAAAGACACCTTGGTAAGAAACTATTTCAAGTTGGGATAAAAGGAGATCATCATTATGCACAGGGTAGTAATGTTTTCTAACATGGATGAATAATAAGGGACATTGAAGGTATATAAAGTTAATGATTTTATGGTAATACATATAGAGTAGTATATATAATCTGTGATATATTAGAAAAATATTTATAAAACAAAGTTGTTTTTCACATCATCTTGTAAAACTTTATTGGCATAGGTATAGATGGGTTGGTTTCAATTTAATAGGGAAGGGACTGCTTCTGCATTTAATCTACATATAGATTTTACATTCAAAGAAGTTGAGTGTATGTGCTCAGCCTCATATCCACAGGTTGTCTTTGGAAAATAGACGTATGAGTGCTGCCAGCATTGCTACAGAGGTTTGAATGGGGTGGGGGTCAGCCTGTCAGTGCTCAGGCCATACGCTCCCTCCTATATAAAATTGGTCTGCATGACTGTCATCCCAGAAGGAAGCCTCTTCTAAAGATGATGCATAAGAATACCTGCAAACAGTTTGCTGAAGACAAACAGACTAAGGACATGGATTACTGGAACCATGTCCTGTGGTCTGATAAGACCAAGAAAAACTTATTTGGTTCAGATGGTGTCAAGTGTGTGTGGCATACCCCTATGTAAGTGTTGGCTACATATTTATGCTACTATATTAAACAGTTTACTCAGAGGCACTTTTCTATTTGTTTTTTCTCTATGGTTTCCTGAGCTGGCTTCACTCCTGAGAAGATCTGCCCTGATTGTCTGTTCACTCCAATTAGATCACTCATCTAGTATTTTCTTCCTTCAAGATAGATTATCATTGAACCATTTTATTTCATTTAAATGGACATCCGCCCTGCTACCTGGACTTGGTTCATAGACTTTTATTATTGCTTTTAAATAGAACTTGTGATTTACTATGCAGGCATCCTGAGCGCTAGCATTTGCTGTTTTTTCTATGTACCGTTTAATATTAGGCTATGTTGTTCACATATATAAAATAAAGGCAATCAGTGCACAAACAGCAAATTATAAAATCAATTGCAGGCTGAACACCAAATAGGTAATCACAAAAAACCCCAGAGTACAATGTAAAAAATAAAAGTGCAGCGCAATATTAAAGTCCATAAACTAGAAACAGCAGTGACACCCCGTGATGCAGACAATCTTCAAACGAGAAGTGACAAATCCTCCACCATCAAGAAAAATGCTTGCTTACCAGATGAGGTGGACCATTTGAATGAAAAAGTGGTCAAATGCGCTCGTTCCCACCAATGGGGGAGATGGTATTGATGGTTGAGATCCAGCAGCGAGATATGCAGGCATCAATGCATAAGGGTCATGGATGGAATAAAGATGAACACGATCTCAGTGCAGACTGATACGTTTATTCCAATATGATAAAACACAGATAAAAGTGGGCACAGTGGCCAGAACCATACAGTCCAATGGGGATAAAAACCACCCAAGACGGATGGATAAGTGCAATAGGATAGCAGTGTGGAGCCGCGGATGGTGATAGATGGGACGCGGGTGACGTCACGATGGAAAGCTCCGCGTCCCATCTATCACCATCCGCGGCTCCACACCGCTATCCTTTTGCACTTATCCATCCGTCTTGGGTGGTTTTTACCCCCATTGGACTGTATGGTTCTGGCCGCTGTGCCCACTTTTTATTTTTTTTATTTTTTAATTGTCATAAAAAACATTGGTTACAGTATACCCGTTGACACAGTACAAAACCGTACATGCGAGGTAGACACATCCACATACCGAAGACATCTTGGATCAGGCAATACATCAAACAACATTACATCACTCGTGAAATAGGGTAAAGAGGGTAAATCCACCAATAATCGTACCCCGCTCATCCTCCCCGGCGGTTGCAGAAGTCAAGGCTTTAGGGCCATTAGGAGGAAAGACAGGGAGCCCACACCTTCTCATATTTCCACGGGCAACCGCTGTTAATGTAAGTTGATCCTATACATAGGCAAGGCCGCCTCGATCTGTGCCTCCCAGGAGGAAAGGGACGGGGGGGGGGGAGGGGACGATCCATTTCAAAAGGATCTCTTTCTTAGCGTAGAATAAAAGATAGGAGATCAGTAATTTCAAATGGTGAGCGCTGTGCCCACTTTTATCTGTGTTTTATCGTATTGGAATAAACGTATCAGTCTGCACTGAGATCGTGTTCATCTTTATTCCATCCATGACCCTTATGCATTGATGCCTGCATATCTCGCTGCTGGATCTCAACCATCAATACCATCTCCCCCATTGGTGGGAACAAGCGCATTTGACCACTTGTTCATTCAAATGGTCCACCTCATCTGATAAGCAACCATTTTTCTTGATGGTGGAGGATTTGTCCCTTCTCGTTTGAAGATTGTCTGCATCACGGGGTGTCACTGCTGTTCCTAGTTTAAGGACTTTAATATTGTGTTGTTCACATGACTGTGTTTTTATCTGGACTGTGTGCTTTATCTATGCCTTACAATAAATGTTACTTCATGGTTTATATGGAAGCAAGTTTCCTTTATTTATCATCCTCCAATTTATCTACATGTTTCTTATGGATACCTTAACTTTACCAGTGCACAGCATATAGCCTTTGCACTATGCAAAGTGTACCATTGTGTATCTGTGATTGGTTAGCATGGTAAAAGGTGGGGGGGTTCCTAAAGGACATGCTTTTTGACACCTCTTTTTTACATCCTTCAGCATCAGCTTCCCTTGCAATGCTTGACATCTGGTCACATGATATCTCAAAGGCAAAGGAGGTTGGTACTGGAAGACTTCCATCTGCCAGAGCCTGTAATCACAGGTCTGAACAAGGAGTGTATAGCTATATAATGCCCAGCATGTATCACTGAATGTACCAAGAACAGGTTTGGATGAATAATTTGGTTGGAGATGCTCCAATTTGCCATCTTTAAGACTTAATGCAGTTTAAGGTTGTTGTTTTGACTGGGCTGGTCTATCATTGAGTCCTGATTTAGGTATTTTTTTATGATGCCTCTAAAAAAAATCCAAAGTTCATACATACAGCATGTTTGGATAACTTCCCCTTATGCTCTGTACCTCACTGTAGGCAGATCTAAGTCATACAAAGCAAATTAAACCTGGCATCTCTTGCTTCCCTAGAAGCATGAATCTCTTCTTTAGTCTAGATTCACACCTGTGCATTTTTAGTGCTTTTTGCATTTTGTAGATTTGCACTACAGTCCATTTAGCATGGTTTGCTATGGAACACGTTCTGTAGTGCAAATCTACAAAATGCAAAAAGCAGTAAAAATGCATAGGTGTGAATCCAGCCTTAGTCACTAGATAGATTTGTGCCTTTAACCACTTCGCGCCCGGGCCATTCTAAAAAGACATTGCGGCGCTCAATTGCCGGGAGGACGTCCATGGACGTCCTCCTGTTTACTTCCATGATGCGCGCTCCCGGTGGCGCGCATCACGGAAGAGCTGTGCCCGCCATGTCAGGCGGGTGCCGATGCGCGTGCCTGGCGGCCGCGATGTCCGCCAGGTACCCGCGATCGGCTGTCACAGAGCCAGAGACGTGGATCTCTGTGTGTAAACACAGAGATCCACGTCCTGTCAGGGAGAGAGGAGACCGATGGTTTGTCCCTTGTACATAGGGACAACCATCGGTCACCTCCCCCAGTCACTCCCCTCCCCCCACAGTAAGAACATCTAGCAGGGAACATATTAACCCCTTGATCGCCCCCCTAGGGTTAACCCCTTCCCTGCCAGTCACATTTATACAGTAATCAGTGTATATTTATAGCACTGTTCGCTGTATAAATGTGAATGGTCCCAAAAATGTGTCAAAAGTGTCCGATGTGTCCGCCATAATGTCAGTCACAATAAATATCGCAGATCGCCGCCATTACTAGTAAAAAAAAAAATACAAAAAATGTCATTCTATTCCCTATTTTGTAGGCGCTATAACTTTTGCGCAAACCAATCACTATACGCTTATTGCGATTTTATTTTTTACCTAAAATATGTAGAAGAATACGTATCGGCCTAAACTGAGAAAAAAATTATTTTTTTTTTTTTTAAATGGGATATTTATTATAGCAAAAAGTAAAAAATATTGTGTTTTTTTCAAAATTGTCGCTTTTTTTTGTTTATAGCGCAAAAAATAAAAACCGCAGAAATGATCAAATGCCACCAAAGAAAGCTCTATTTGTGGGAAAAAAAGGACGTCAATTTTGTTTGGGAGCCACGTCGCACGACCGCGCAATTGTCATTCAAAGCGTGACAGTGCTGAAAGCTGATATTTCGCCTGGGCAGGAAGGGGGTTATGTGCCCAGTTGTCAAGTGGTTAAAAAGTAACATAATCTGGAGCAGGAAAAAAACACATCCTAGAGATGGTGGAATCCACATGACTCCCCAAAAGTAAGCTATGTCTAGTTTTTAGGCTAACCGTTAGAGTGTACTTGCATACTTTTTCAGATCTCCATAGGCACAACTTACACCTTACTTTACCTTACTTTACACCACAGTATTTTTCAACACCCTGACAAACTGTATATTGCTTTTTTGAGTTTGGAGTCCTTTAAGACGAGAGAAGTCAAGTTTTGTGTTGCAATGGCTGCTTTTTATAAAATGATCACCTCTTCTATTCATGAAACCTGGCCCCCTGGCAGTTTTTATGTCTTTCCATGTTTAAAAGATCTTTTGCATAGAGTAATAATGATGTGATGTCTGCTGCAGCCCAGAGACATTCAACAGTCTTGACAAATAATTTTCTTTTTAAAAAGTATAAACATAATATAAAGCCACAAAATCTTCATTTTAAACTGCTGCGAGTAATAGTAAATTTAAAGCAACCACTTTGATTTCTGATACATATACTAATTTTTATGTGACAACTTTGTGATTTTTATTTTGTTTTATTTTCTGACGCAGGGTATGGAATAGATACGGCCATTCATTACTAGTTAGTCGACTTGCTGTTTCAGGAGGAAAGTCAAAATTCTGGTATGAAATATAATTTTATTGCCATTTTTAAATCCTAGCTTTGCTGGAGCCAGTAACTAGTATGCTTTTTCCTGATTCAGCAACATGAAAGTTCATTTAAAGACACTCTGTGGCTGAAAATAATAAATGTAACCTCTTTGTGGTAACACTTCAGAAAACTCTTAGGCCTCGTACACACGACCGGTTTTCTCGGCAAGAAACGACAAGAAAACTATTGGGAGAGCTTTCTTGCCGAGAAAACCGTTCGTGTGTATGGTTTCTCGTCGAGAAAACTGCCGGGAATCTCAACGAGAAAAATAGAGAACCTGCTCTCTATTTTCCCGTCAGGATTCTGGTCGGCCTGTTTCCCGATGAGAAAACCGGTCGTGTGTATGCTTTTCCGAGTCTTAAAAAATCACGCATGCTCAGAATCAAGTATAAGACGGAGCGCTCCTTCTGGTAAAACTAGCGTTCGTAATGGAGATAGCACATTCGTCACGCTAAAACGAACTGAAAGCACGAAGACTGAAAAGCGCAAATCGTCTCTCCCCAAACTTTTACTAACACGCGGTAATACGAGATCAGCAAAAGCAGCCCAAGGGGTGGCACCATTGGAATCGAACTTCCCCTTTATACTGCCGTTGTACGTGAGCGCGCTTTACAACGACGAGATTTGGAATTGACAGTGTGTATGCAAGGAAAGCTTGACAAGAAGCTCGTCAAGCTTGACAAGAATCTCGTTGAGAAAAACAACGTGTTTTTTGACGACGAGATTCTGGGCCGTGTGTACGAAGCTTCAGGGCCAGAGGTGGGCTTCGTGATAACCGTGATTGTCTATCACAGTGATCACATGGTTGGGCACCCATCCTACTGGCTTCCTGATTATACAGTAAACATTGACCAGAAATTATCGGTGACAGTGTCAGGGATGCCAAGTGAGGTTGCCCCCTGCACGAAACAGCGTGGGCAGGGGCGGACTGACCATTCGGGTACTCGGCACTGCCCAAGGGCCCCATGCCATTAGGGGGCACCATCAGGGTTGCTAGCCTCAGTAAAGCCAGGGACAGTATGTAAAAATCTGTGTTTTTTTACATCTGTCCCTAAAATGTCCTTTACCGACATCCTTTTGATCTAAAAATCCCAAGATTATAGCTGCCCGCCTCTCCAGTACCTTCTCAGTGTGTGTATGTATACTGTGTGTGTATATTGTATGTCTGTGTGTGTATACTGTGCATGTATACTGTATGTGTGTGTGTGTGTATACAGTACTGTGTGGCCCCATAATCTATTGCCTGGGGGCCCCATAATCCCCTATTGCCTGGGGGCCCCATAATCTCCTATTGCCCGGGGGCCCCATAATCTCCTATTGCCCGGGGGCCCCATAATCTCCTATTGCCTGGGGGGCCCATAATCTCCTATTGCCCGGGGGCCCCATAATCTCCTATTGCCCGAGGGCCCCATGAGTTGTCAGTCCGCCCCTGAGCTTGGGTGTACTCATATGTTTGGCAATCCAGTGTTAAAGCTGACCGCTTTGCTGCCACATATCTGCGTACATCAAAGCCTGTAAGAAATATACTAATAATACTCACCAGTCCAATGGCCTGTGACTCCAGTCATCATTCCTTTGTAGGGGTTTAAACAATCAAAAACAATGTGCAGTAGCCAAACAAATATAATGTGCAGTAACCAAGCAAATATAAAACCAATCATAACTTGCTCTGCTAGGTTTCCTGGCTCATAAAACATTCATTCCTCAAGGTGTATAAAATAGGCTCCTTTACATGCACTGGTACTGTAGAACTTCTCAAACAAGATGAAGATGATCCATTTTCTCAAAAGAACAACAAGATAGAAAACAGGCTGTAACAAATTAAGTGAAGTAATAAAATATACTGTATATGCTTTAATAATATCATAAAATTGCACTAACAAAACTGGAAGAGGTACTCCAGCCTGTCATAAGCTCATTGAAACTGAATAAACATGTCTTCATGGCCAGTAGTGGACCTGTCAACCTTACCAGCTAGTCAGGATCCAGGATGGACTTCCTACAGCTCCAATGATGGCCACTATAAGCTGTTTGATTCTGTTTCCTTAGGCATATGATAGGCTGATGTACCCTTTCCCATTCTATTTAAAAAAATCTTCAGCCTTTGGAACCACTTTAAATGCCATTATTTTTTTCCTCCACAAACTGGAGTTACCCTTTAAGTTATGGGAGAAGCTAATCATATGCTCCAGTTGCATTAATTTGTTTTAAAGGATATCATTTATGGTTTATTCACACCAAAATGTTGTCAAATTTACCTTGCCATTCATTCTCAGGATGCTTTGCATTTTAAAAGGATACCATTAAAATGATTTGAATGGGACTTGTAGGGCAGTGCATTAAAACATGCAGCACTTGAAACCTTTTCACAATGCATTGCAATGTAGTGTGCCTATGTGAACCTGGTCTATTCAAATTTACTGGTTTCAAAATGCAGGGTATCATAACCAGTGGCAAAATACTATCATGAGGAGCTTCTCTTTGGAATAAGTTCTTCTAAACTGATCACCTCATATTTTTGGGGGGGAATGAAGCTGAATCTATTCAGCCTCACAGCAAGTGAGGTTGCCGTCTTGAAGTATGTTAAGATGGCCTATGTGTCTAGCCAGTGCTTACCACCAGCTCACTTGGCGCCCCAAGCACTGTGACCAGCTCCTGGTCACTGTTTACAATTAGAATGTGAACAAATATTATAAGCTACATTGTGAACTAACCAGAAGTGAACTTGACCTACAATGTTTTTTTTTCCAGTGTAAATTATAAGCAAGGGGCCTTTTCAGCAGTTTGTTTAGCTACAAGCTGTGGAGATTCTCTGGGGTGTAGAAGCCACCTGCCCAAGAACCACATCAATACTCCAAGATTAAGATAGCTATACCAGCAGGATAACCCTACCCCAGTTCAGCACTGTCTTTAAACTATCCTCAACCGTTTGCAATTAGAAGCTGGAGGCAAGGTGTCACGTACATCTATGCAGATCCTGAGATGACAAGGGTGGCCCCTTGCACAGCTCCTGTCCAAGCACCCCTGGATAGTGAGATAGTGGCACCAGGTTCCTGACAGATGGGTGCCCAATCACATGATCACCGTGACAGCCAGTCACTGTGATCATATGATCAGGAAGCCCACTTCCACTGGTAAAGTTTATAAAAATGCCAGCTTCCGCCAGCGGGAAGAAGTTAAAGTGGTTGTAAAGGTTGAAGGTAAACAACCTTCTGTGTTCTGCCTTCCCCACAGCCTTCTTAATTCTCACCTGAGCCCCCCCCCCCTCATTCCAGTGATGTGCAGGAGAGTCTCGGCTGTCCTGGGACGCCCTCTCTATCTCCTCCTGTCAATCACAGCCAGTGAGCCAATAAGGAGAGAGTGTGGGGTAGGGCCGAGCCACGGCTTTATGTGTCTTATGGACACATAGAGCGGGGCTCGGCAGCGAGCATGTGCTAGTGCCCCCATGGCAAGTGGCTTGCTATCGGGGGGCACTGGTCATGGGGAGGAGCCAGGAGTGCTGACGGGGATCCTAGAAGAGAAGGATCAGGCTGCTATGGGCAAAACCATTACACAGAGAAGGTAGACATGTTTAATTATTTTATTTATTTTTTAAAAGACAAACCTTTTACAAAACTGAATTAGGGAGGCAGCTTCCTAAAGATTTTCAAACAGGCATTTCGCTTCATTACTAGATTCATTTAAAAACATGTAGCGTGGGTTCATTTGGCTTTGCTGCAATGTCTAATATGAACCATGCCTGTGTAATTTAAGTTTATTACAAATTTTATTAGGCTGTACATGCTTACTGAATTGCAACATTCCCAAAAATGTATGACACAATATGATTCTTACAGGAGTTGATGGATCAAAACTGGAGAGTGCAAAATCTGGCGCAGCGCTGCATAGAAACCAATCAGCTTCCAGGTTTTTTGGTCAAAGCTTTTTATATGGGCTGTCTGATCAGTTTTTCAGGTGGACCTGATCAGACCTTGCAGCCTCCCCTATGGAGCGGTGGATGTCAGCGGACACATGTCTGACCTGATCCTGTCTGCAAAATCCAGACGGATGGTGGTCCTATTTTCCATCTGTCTTAAAAGAGAAGTATGGGTTTCGTTTTTTTTTTTAGATTCATACTTACCTCCGGTGGATGGAGCATCAGGCCGATGCTGCAGCTGTCCCCCGGCATCTCTGCACTGAGAACCGAGCCACCGAACACCACCGATGGCTCGGTTCTCACTCCTCCCCGAGCGGAGAGCTGCTGCCTGTCAGTCAGCATCTCTCCTGCTCTCATCATCCACGCTCATTGGAGCGATGAGCTGTGGAGGGGCGGGGAGTGGCCATCTCAGTGTCTCAGCGGCTCGCTGAGACTGCCATCAATCAAGGCAGCTGGTGGATCCAGACTTGGGAAGTTGGGATGACGCGCTGCCTCAACGGATAGCAGTGACGTCAGCGGAGAGCGAACTTCCGACAGCTCTCAGCTAAAAACTGGTCACAGGAGTGCAAAACAAATTGCACTCCTGTGACCCAGAGTAGAATCCCAGGCTAAAAAGCTCAGGCTGGACTTCTCCTTTAAGGATGCCACCTCATTCTAGGGTTTCCCCCTTATCCCTTTAAACCCAAACACATATGAATTACACAGGTTCTGAGGCTAATTTAATGCAGATAAGGCAACAAGTGAGTTTAATTACCACCTTAATCAGCCACAGAACCTGTGTAATGAATGTATGTTTGGTTTTAAAGGGATGAGGTGGCAACCCTACCTCGACCCTACCTGAACATATATGAATTACACAGGTTCTGAAGCTAATTTAATGCAGATAAGGCACCAAGTGAGTTTAATTACCACCTTAATCAGCCACAGAACCTGTGTAATGAATGTGTGTTCGGTTTTAAAGGGATGAGGTGGCAACCCTACCTCATCCCTACCCAAACACATATGAATTACACAGGTTCTGAGGCTAATTTAATGCAGATGAGGGACCAAGTGTGTTTAATTAACACCTTAATCAGCTGTGTAATTAATATGTGTTTGGTTTTAAAGGTATGAAGTGGCAACCCCAATCCGTCTGGCAGATCGGATGGGATAGGATCAGATGAAAACGGGCAGGCGGTCCATTTTCATCCGATTTCCCCATAGAGGAGAGCGGGACTGAGTCCATGTCCACTCTGCATAGCGGCGCGGACGGAAGCTGTCATCTCCCTGCTCAGCGGGGATCAGTGGTACGATCCCCTGCTGAGCAAGCAGATTCCGTCAGGCGGAGGTGCCCCTGTGAAAGGGGCCTATTCGAACAAGCTGAAGTTGAAAGCTGCTTGGCTAACATGCACAGCTGCACCAGATTTTATTAGATCAACCCCACCGTGTTTATAAAAATCTTCTGTGCCAGCTTATTTGTGAAAATTCATAAATCAGTAAGATGAAAAGTCATATATTCGGGTTGCTGTAGGATTCTGCACTTAACGGATCACAAGTGAATGTTGTTTTAGGCTTTTATAGGATGCCAATTGTAGTAACTTATGGTCAATACAGATATACTGCAAACTCCGTATGACAGAAGATATTCTTCCTGTGTCTTAGATTTCCTTTTATTTTTATTCTATTTGTTCATGAGCTGCTCCGTCCATCAGCAGTTGATATATATACACGTGGAAAAGCAGGTGTATCACCACGTCTGTAAGTACTTTACACAGCTCGGCGCACATCCCCTTGAGAACATGTGTTTTTATGTTAACGCACAACTGTAGAGCTTGTACCTCATCAACTGACCAGCCTCTCTGCTTGTGCTGGGATTCCACTGCTGCCTTTAAATATGCTGGTTATTTTTATCCTCCTACGTAGTAACTACACGGACCGCCCCGCCAACCCAGAGCCAAACAATGTTTCTCTTTAGTCGGGAGGGGAAGTGGAAACGAGCCAGTCACGTGGCCAGCAAATCAATGAAAAAAAACAAAAAAACGCTTAAACTTCCACATCTTTTTCCCATTTTTTTTTTTTTTTTCTCAAGTCATAACAGACTGCTGTCCAGGCTGAACAGTGCAGTACTCGTACATGGCAGAGGAGGGAGGCAGGGTGGGAAGCAGTCTGACAGGGATTCAGGACCTAAAACACACAAGGGAGCATTAGGAAAAAAAAAGTAAACACATGACTGGCAAATCAGCAGCAGCATACCGAATATTAAGGAAATGAGAGGCTTGTACAGACCATCAGCCCATGAGAGGCGAGGTGATGTCAGAGCGCTCTCTAAGATTAGCAACCCTTAAAAGCTGCTCATCTCCCAAAGAAGCTGAGTCTGGCTGGAGCTGTTTAGCTGACGGATGGAATAACTCAACCTTACACGGCAGCTTTCAGTGCTGGGACGTTGTCATACATAGAAAATAATATTTAATATACATGTTGGATAATAACAATTGCTGCCATCTCATTTACAGAACTCTTATATCACTATAAAATACAACGTTGCAGCATGCACATGCATACGATAAGTAATTAAAGTGGAACTTCACCAGGGTATGGGGAAATTAAATATCAGCAGCTCCAAGAATTATAGCTGTTCACACCAGTGCGACTTGTCATGCGACTTCACAGTTCAAAGTCGCATGGCAAATCGCACCCCATTTGTGGCAATGGAACAGCTCAAATCAGCGTGACTCATGTTGCAGCAACTTTGACAAAGGTTCCCGCACTATTTCTGTGTGATTTCATGTGCGGCTTGCATTGATATCTTTGTAAATTAAAAAATAATGGATTTTGCTCCTTTACTTTTATTTATTTATTTCAGGTACTTATATAGCGCCGTCAATTTACGCAGTGCTTTACATATACATTGTACATTCACATCAGTCCCTGCCCTCAAGGAGTTTACAATCCTAAGGTCTCTAACTCTCTAACTCACATTCATATGTACACATACTAGGGACAATTTAGACAGGATCCAATTAACCTACCAGCGTGTCTTTGGAGTCTTTAACCATTTGAGATCTGCGCTATAGCCTAATGACGGCTACAGCACGGATCTGCTTTGCCGGGAGGCCGTCAATAGACGTCCTCCCCTTTGCACGCTCCCGGCCCCTTACCACGTGATCAGCTGTCAGCCAATGACAGCTGATCACGTGATGTAAACAAAAGCTCGGTAATCGTTTTTTGTTCTCCTCACGCTGACAGCGTGAGGAGAAAAAAAAAGCCGATCACTGGCTTATGTGCAAGGGACATCGGTCCCAAAGAGGAAGGGGCACATCTGCCTCATCTGTGCCCACCATTACTGCCTGCCAATGCCCCCTGCCAGTACCACCTGCTAGTGGTCACAGTGCCCACTAGTACCACTCATCAATGCACACGGGTGCCACCTATCAATGCCCACCAGTGGTGCCAATCAGTGCCTCATCGGTGCCACCTAGCAGTGCTGTCTATCAGTGTAACTTACCAGTGCTTCCCATCACTGCCACCCATCAGTGCCCATCACTGCCACCTTTCAGTGCCCATCACTGCCAAATATCAGTGCCACCTATTAGTGCCACTTCTCAGTGCCCACCAGTGCCACCTATCAATGCCCTTCAGTGCCACCTCTCAGTGTCACCTATCGGTGCCCATCAGTGCAGCCCATCGGTGCCCATCAGAGTAGCACATCAGTGCCCATCAGTGCAGCCTATCAGTGCCCATCAGTGCAGCCTCATGGAGGGTTTTTATTTTTTGTAAAAAAAAAAATTAACCACTTAACGACCGCTCACTGTATATATACGTCGGCACAATGGCACCGACAGGCACAATCACGTAGAGTGTACGTGATTGCCTTTGTACAGTTGGGGGGTCCGATCGGACCCCCCTTCTGTACAGTGAGCGGTCGGAATACGTCTGGGAGCGTTCCGAGATGGGGGGGCGGCCGTTCGATTCCGACCACCCCCCCGCGATCGCTCCCGGCAAATAGAAATGCCCCCTCTGTCTGTGTACTGTTTACACAGATAGAGAAAGCAGGAGGAAGTGATGTCATCTCCTGTGCGGCGCTCACATATACCGAGCGTCGTACAAGAGAAGACACACAGGTCAGTGCACTAACACTACACTAACACCAGCACACATAGGCACATAAATCGCCCCCCCAGGCCCCCCCAGATCAATTATCTAATAAAGGTTTAACCCCCTTGATCGCCCCCCAGGTAACCCTTTCACCCCCTATCACCACTGTCGCTAAGCGATCATTTTTTTGATCGATGTCTTAGCGTCGGTGATGCAGATCGGTAGCCAGTAATTTTTTTTAGGTTCGCCGCAGGTTTTTATAGCGTCAGGTACCCCCATATATTATCTAATAAAGGTTTTAACCCCCTAATTGCCCCTAGTTAACCCTTTCACCAGTAATCATCATATAAGTGTTACGGGTGACGCTGGTTAGTTAGTTTGCTTTTTATAGTGTCAGGGCACCCGCCGTATATAACCCAATAAAGGTTTAACCCCCTGATCGCCCGGCGGGTGATATCAATTAGGTTTTAGCGTCAGAGAGGGTCTGCGTCACACCCCAGGCAGCGTCAGGTTAGTGCCAGTAACGCTAACACCCACGCGTGAAGCATACACCCCCTTAGTGGTATAGTATCTGAACAGATCAATATCTGATCTGATCAGATCTATACTAGCGTCCCCAGCAGTTTAGGGTTCCCAAAAACGCAGTGTTAGCGGGATCAGCCCAGATACCTGCTAGCACCTGCGTTTTGCCCCTCCGTCCAGCCCAGGCCACCGAAGTGCAGTATCGATCGATCACTGTCACTTACAAAACACAACACACATAACTGCAGCGTTCGCAGAGACAGGCCTGATCCCTGCGACTCCAGTGCTGTAGGAGGTGATTTCACCACCACAGTTAAAAAAAAAAAGAAGCAAATATGCCGAAGCATTGGGGCAGCAGGGGCGGAGGAGCGATTTTGCTCCTAATGCCGCGTACATACGGTCGAAATTCCGACGGAGGCTTGCCCGTGGAAAAGTCCGACCATGTGTGTGCGGCATAACTTTTTTGCGGGAGGATGCCCCAATGCTTAGGCATATATAAATGGTGCATGTATGCCCATCATTAGAAGTGGGTGGATGAAGGGCGGTATTCTAATGGTGGGCATACCCACCGATCAATCTCTTTTTTCGTTCAGCCACCTGGCTGCATGAAAAAAAAAGATTACAATACATGTCCAACAAGGACCAGCAACGTACTGGTATGTTGCTGGACTTTGAATGGTTATACCAGATTGATGCCTGCGGGTTTAGGTATCATCTTGGTATCATTCTTTTCAGCCAGCGGCCGGCTTTAATGTAAAAGCAACCCTAGTGGCTAATTAGCCTCTGGACTGCTTTTACAAGCAGTGGGAGGGAATGTCCCCCCCCGGATATAAAAAGCGCCATTGGGAAATTGGGAAAGCATTTTATCACACCGATCTTGGTGTGGTCAGATGCTTTGAGGGCAGAGGAAAGATCTAGGGTCTAGACCCCAGTTTTTTCAAAAAAAGAGTACCTGTCACTACCTATTACTATCATAGGGGATATTTACATTCCCTGAGATAACAATAAAAATGATAAAAAAAAAAAACATGGAAGGAACAATTTAAAAATAAAATAAAAAAGCAAAATTAATAATAAAAAAAAAAAAAAGCACCCCTGTCCTGCCCTGCTCTTGCCCAATGGCGAACGCAAGCGTCGGTCTGGCGTCATATGTAAACAGCAATTGCACCATGCATGTGAGGTATCACCGCGAAGGTCAGATCGAGGGCAGTAATTTTAGCAGTAGACCTCCTCTGTAAATCTAACGGGGTAACCTGTAAAGGCTTTTAAATGCTTTTAAAAATGTATGTAGTTTGTCGCCAATGCGCGTTTGTGCGAAATTTTAAAGCATGTCGTGTTTGGTATCTATGTACTCGGCCTAAGATCATCTTTTTTATTTCATCAAACATTTGGGCAATATAGTGTGTTTTAGTGCATTAAAATAAAAAAAGTGTATTTTTTCCCCAAAAAATGCGTTTGAAAAATCGCTGCGCAAATACTGTGTAGAAAAAAAAAATGCAACACCCACCATTTTATTCTGTAGGGCCTTTGCTTTAAAAATATATATAATGTTTGGGAGTTCAACATAATTTTCCTGCAAAAAAAAATGTTTTCATGTAAACAAAAAGTGTCAGAAAGGGCTTTGTCTTCAACTGGTTAGAAGAGTGGATGTAAGCTTCCTAATGTTGTGTATAAAATGCCAGAACAGTTCAAAACCCCCCCAAATGACCCCATTTTGGAAAGTAGACACCCCAAGCTGTATACTGAGAGGCATGTCGAGTCCATGGAATATTTTATATGTTGACACAAGTTGCGGAAAAAAGACAATTTTTTATTTATTTTTTGCACAAAGTTGTCACTAAATGATATATTGCTCAAACATGCCATGGGCATATGTGGAATTACACCCCAAAATACATTCTGTTGCTTCTCCTGAGTACGGGGATACCACATGTGTGAGACTTTTTGGGAGCCTAGCCGCGTACGGGACCCCAAAAACCAATCACCGCCTTCAGGCTTTCTAAGGGTGTAAATTTTTGATTTCACTTCTCACTGCCTATCACAGTTTCGGAGGCCATGGAATGCCCAGATGGCACAAAACCCCCCCAAATGACCCCATTTTGGAAAGTAGACACCCCAAGCTATTTGCTGAGAGGTATTGTGAGTATTTTGCAGATCTCGCTTTTTGTCACAAAGTTTTGAAAATTGAAAAAAAAAAAAGAAAAAAAAAAAAATTCTTTCTTCATTTTCAAAAACAAATGAGAGCTGTAAAATATTCACCATGCCTCTCAGCAAACAGCTTGGGGTGTCTACTTTCCAAAATGGGGTCATTTGGGGGGGTTTTGTGCTATTTTGGCATTTTATGGCCTTCAAAACTGTGATAGGTAGTGAGGAGTGAAATCAAAAATTTGCGCCCTTAGAAATCCTGAAGGCGGTGCTTGGTTTCCGGGGTCCCGTACGTGGCTAGGCTCCTAAAAAGTCCCACACATGTGGTATTCCCGTACTCAGGAGAAGCAGCAGAATGTATTTTG
This sequence comes from Rana muscosa, assembly GCA_029206835.1. NCBI lineage: Eukaryota > Metazoa > Chordata > Amphibia > Anura > Ranidae > Rana > Rana muscosa. Next base: position 690,108,460 of record CM055116.1, read on the forward strand.
GGGTGCAATTCCACATATAACCATGGCATGTGTGAGCAATATATCATTTAGTGACAACTTTTTGTATTTTTTTTTTTTTTGTCATTATTCAATCACTTGGGACAAAAAAAAAAATATTCAATGGGCTCAACATGCCTCTCAGCAATTTCCTTGGGGTGTCTACTTTCCAAAATTGGGTAATTTGGGGGGGTTTTGTACTGCCCTGCCATTTTAGCACCTCAAGAAATGAGATAGGCAGTCATAAATTTAAAGCTGTGTAAATTCCAGAAAATGTACCCTAGTTTGTAAACGCTATAACTTTTGCGCAAACCGATAAATATACACTTATTGACGTTTTTTTTACTAAAGACATGTGGCTGAATACATTTTGGCCTAAATGTATGACTAAAATTGAGTTTATTCGATTTTTCTTATAACAAAAAGTAGAAAATATCATTTTTTTTCAAAATTTTCGGTCTTTTTCCGTTTATATCGCAAAAAATAAAAATCGCAGAGGCAATCAAATACCATTAAAAGAAAGCTCTATTTGTGGGAAGGAAAGGACGCAAATTTTGTTTGGGTACAACATTGCATGTCCGCACAATTTACAGTTAAAGCAGCGCAGTGCAAAATTCTGAATTCACCTCTGGTCCTCTAGCTACCAAATGGTCCGGGGCTTAAGTGGTTAAAAGACCAAATTTTTTAAACTTTTAAAAAAAATAATTATATTTTGTTATAAAATTTTGCAAACAGGTAATTTTTCTTCTTTATTGATGTACGCATCAATAAAGAAGAAAAATTACCTGTTTGCAAAATTTTATAACAAAATATAAAAAAATATTTAAAAAGTTTAAAAAATTTGGTCTTTTTAAAAAAAAAATTACAAAAAATAAAAGCCGCATAGGTGATCAAATACCACCAAAAAAAAGCTCTATATGTGGGAAAAATATTATAAAAATTTCATTTGGGTACAGTGTGGTATGACCGCGCAATTGTCATTCAAAGTGCATCAGCGCTGAAAGCTGAAAATTGGTCTGGGCAGGAAGGGGGTTTAAGTGCCCAGTAAGCAAGTGGTTAAAGTATGTGTAGCGCCCCTCTACTTTGAGGGGTGCTGTGTGCCTAAATTTAGGGGTTGGTCTGAGCTAGTAGCCAGGCTTAGACCGCTTTTATTGATAGGTTCCGTTATTTGTTCTTCAGGTGTTGTACTGGTGTGCAGTTCCCTGTGGCCTGTAGATGGCACTGCCATGACAGGTCAGGGTTGAACCACTGGTAACAGTGTTGTGCCTTAGGGTACCCTCTCTCGGCAGTAGTACAGTGGGCATGGTCAACCTGCTGTGCATGCCGGGAGAGGATACATAAGGGGCAGCCACCGGCTGGAGAGGGGTTCGTGGTTCCAGAGTTCCAGGGCTCCGGAGTTCGGGTCGCGTGACCTGGTCCTCCAGGCCAGGGGTGCGCGTATGCATCGGTCCCAGGCACCTTTAGCTTGGGGCTGCAACTTCGCCATTGGGCCCAGCACCTTTAGTTGGGGCTCAGCTCTAAGAGGAAGAATCCCAGGGTGCCCTGGAAGAGGGGACCCGTTCTAAGAAGAAGGGACCGGTGAGAGTTTCACGGTGAAAGAGAAGCCCGGTAAACTTCTAGAGGGATTCCAGAAATCATCTGAGGCCTTGTAATGTACACCAACTTGCAACTGTTCTTTAATTACAAGCGCTGAGAGGTTCGGGGCTCAGAGATTCTGTGGCAGAGAATCTCCCGATCGTATCTCTAAATAGAGGGACTTAAGTGAAGAAAAGTTTGTGCATCACTCCGGCTGCTAGGCCCGTGAGTGGGGACTATCCGGGTGAGCAGAGTCCACTCGGGATTGAGTGGTGATACCAAGTGCATGAACCTGCCTCCCTGTTTCTTTTTATTCTTCAACTCCAACTTTCCTATCCAGTTATCAGCATAAAGAAAATAAACCTTCCTTCATTAAGGTTTAACCTGTCTGGACATTGGCCTTATTGGTACACCTACAACAGACTCTTCCCTACACTCTAGGGGTGAGAACCAGCCGAGGGAAGGTAACTCGCTGCGGGACCCAACAATTTCTGAACACCGCTCACCCTCTTATTCAAGAAGGAACCTGGGCATTGTGGTGCGGTGTGTCCCGCCTTGAGGAGGTAAGGCCAGGGATCTGTGTGCTACATATGTTATATGACATGGTGCTTGTCCTGTGTCATTTGGCCCTCTGTAAAACATAAAAAACCTGGCAGATTATGCCAGTGTCCCCTCACCCCTCTGTAAACTGACCACGGTGTATCAAGGCTGCTGAGCCCTGACACTGTGGTCAGTTTACGTGCCTCCGTCATCAGCAGCCTGCTATCTTCTCCCCCTTCCCCTCTGTCTGTGTGTGATCTGCCCCCCCCTCCTGCTGCTCTCATAACGCTAACTTGTATACACCATCAGCACTGCCTCCTATTGCAGTGTCCCCCTCTGTGAATGATTTATAAATATAAATGCTGTAAATACCTAATTTAAGAGCCGAGATTGCAATCACATGACCAGCCAGCACTCTCCTCCTCCCCTCCAGACTGACATCAGCAGAGGAATCTCAGCCCCGCCCACTGCATCTCTCAGAGGAGGAAAGTAGGAAGCTGGCCAGTCATGTGATCGCAATCTTGGCAGTGAAATTAGGTATTTTGTTTTTATAAAGAACACACAGAGGGGGGGATACTACAATAGGAGGCAGTGCTGATGGTGTATACAAGTTAGAGTGGCTTAACAACCACTTTAAGTTATACAGATGTCCCCCCATCACAGACTCCTCTCTGTCACAGATCCCCCCATCACAGACTCCTCTCCATCACAGAGCCCCCCATCACAGATTTCCCTCATCACAAAGCCCCCCATCACAGATCTCCCTTATCACAGACTCCCCCATTACAGAGCCCCCCATCAAAGACTCCCCTCATCACAGAGCCCCCCCATCAGATACCCCCATATCACAGACTCCCCCCACATCACAGATCCCCCTCATCACAGACTCCCCTTATCGCAGATCCCCACCATCACAGACTCCTTTTCATTACAGATCCCCCCCATCATAGACTCCTCTCCATCACAGTATCCCCCATCACAGACTCCCCCCACCACAGACTACCCTCATCACAGACCCCCCCTCATCACAGACCCCCCTCATCACAGACCCTCTCCATCACAGACCCCTCTCCATCACAAACTCATCTCCATCACAGACTTCCCTCATCACAGAGCCCCATCATCACAGATCCTCCTCATCACAGAGACCCCCCATTACAGACTCCCCTCATTACAGAGCCCCATCACAGATCCCCCACATCACAGATCCCCCATCACAGATCCCCCCATCACAGACTCCCCCATCACAGACTCCCCTCATCACAGATCCGCCCACATCACAGACTCCTCTCCATCACAGATCCCCCCCCATCACAGATCCCCCCCCATCACAGACTCCACTCCATCACAGAGCCCCCCATCACAGATCCCCCCTATCACAGACCCCCCCCACATCAATGACCTCTCTCCATCACAGATCCCTCCTCATCACAGACCGCTCTCCATCAAAGACCCCCCTATCACAGTCCTCAATCAATATTACAGACTGCCCCTTCTATAAGATCACAGCACTCCACCTCCCTTACCTTATTTACACAAGACGGGAAGCATGGCAGGTCCGGACAAAGGGCGGGACTTTTTATGTAAAATACAGGTGATTGATTGCTGGGACTGCCCCGCTGTCTAATAACAAATCACCTGCTTCTTAACTTGATGTCATCCTTGCCTAGGCAAGGATTAAGGAAGTGGGAGTGGGTATCACCAAAAAAGGTATTTGCAGCCCCAGCCAAAAAACAAAAACAAATAAAAACATCTGAAATGTCTTCGACTAGGGGCGAGAAGGTTAAACAAGTTAACATTAAATAAAATCTACAGTCGCACCATACACTTTCTATTTATAACATCACTGTTGTAATAACAATATAAACAATAGTTATATTTGACAATACAATATAATCTTACTTGGAAAATTTTATTTTGTGTGTTCTGCCTATCTGCTGGCCATTTCTTTCCATAAATTCCTGGATTTCCTGCATGCTTTGCAGCTTCTCCTCTTCTGTCTACTTTCATTTTCCAACAACTACATACCCCAGGGTACCTTGCCGCCTGCAAGCAGTAATTCCTGTACTGACTCCGCCTCCTGAAACTCCTCCTCTTAGCACTCCTGTAGATCAGAAGGCAGGTTCTGTGAAATGTGTGACACAGCAATACCTACTCACAGGACATAGTGATTACATGTCACAGAATTCAAGAAGTAAATTGTCCAGAACTTCACAAAGTAAAGCTGGCCATAGATTCCTTCAAATTCCTCCATCCGCACAAACAATGTGGATAACTCCACTGGGACATTGTATTCAGAACACAATACTGATTAGCGAAAGTTTTCAAGTTTGTCTGCTTAGAAGTCAATAGTTAGAAAAAAATTCAGACAATCCCTGGTAAACCGGCTGAATTTTGATCCAGCTTTAGTTTACAAACGTCCTTCAGAACAATATGAGTACATTCTAAATAAATAAAATACAATGTGGAAATTAATATATGACCTTTTATTTTGCTCATAGATACCCTTATATTTTCAGGTAAAGTAACTTTTAAGAAAAAGGCAGCACAACATTGCAGTTAAATGTTGAACCTCTTTGCTTAAAGACTCCCAGAAGACCATTTCTATGAAATCACCATCTAAATACATTTTTTTTTTAGCTTTTCTATGTGACTGCCAAGCTCAGGCCAGATATCCTGTTTCACCCAAGAACGCTGCTAAATCCCATAGAGCAGTAACATTACCTGCCGGCATCCATAGCTCCAGGACACCGTTGGCTGGCAAGACGTTTATGCCCATCATCTGCAACAACATTAGTGAAAGGGGATAGAGCTGGAGCTTTGTGGTCATGTGATGCATAGAGAAACTTAAAAACTATTTATTTAGATGGAGATTTTGTAGAAAATGTCTCCGGGGAGTATCTAAGCTATAGGCAAGCAATATTTAAGGTATAGGTTTGTTGTGTAGCCTCTTCTTCCATTATAAAGTAAAGCCTCGTCAACCACTGACATCGTCTTGGGGAACTAAAAAGGATTACGTCAGTGGTTGACGAGACGTGCGTCGGGACGTGGACGTACTGACGCCATCACGCTGCCCTCGCTGTGGACGGGTGTATGCCTGTGTGCTGGCCGGCTTTTTTATACGCTTTGTGATTTCTGTGACCATGAAAGTGCAACCTTTGTTTTAATAAATACGTTTGTGTAAACTGGTTCACACTATGTGAGTTCCTTTTGTTTTCGGATTACTGATGTACCTGGGCCCCCAGCTGGAATACCTATCTACAGAGAGCCGTGCTTGAATGAGTCGCTTGCTGCTTCCTGATATAGGACCCGGATTGGGTTGCTGCTTGCTTGTCAAAAGCTTGCCTCTGGTAAGCCTGTAATCTTTATGGTGGTGGTGCATGGAATTTTTGGTGGACATCTGTCATTTGAGTGTATTCTCAACTTGTGGGCCTCATTTTTTCCGGCTTTATGGACTTTATAATATTATTCACCGCTTACGGACTATTCTTTATTTGATTCACAATTATCAATACTTTCACTTTAATCACATAATTCAATATTTGTGTTACTGGTTATTATATTATATTTGTGGTGCATATATGTGTGGTTAATATGTGATGCTCCCTAGGGGTTAATCTATATTGACCTTTACTTGATCACCACTTAATTTGGTTTATCACAAGTTTGGTTCATTTTTATGTTTACGTTTATGTAATTTACAAGGGGAGGGCAGCTTTATTATTTTCTTTTGTGTTGTTGGTGTATCTCACTTTTTAGTTGCTGCTTTTTTTAGATCCCAATACAAGCGCGGTGTCCTATTTTTTTATTCTGTATTTTGATATTCATACCTACTCCATAAAGCCTTATACACACCTGTCAATAGTGCTGTCAGATAACACTGTGCAGTCCAAATGAAGCCCCACAGCTGCCTGTGAAAACTCTCCTTCAATTCTTCTGTGCATTTGCAGAAACAATATTGTTTATTTTTATAGGGAGACTATTTATCAAGAGCTTCTCCATAAAAGGAAAAATGATCATTTCCAGGCATGTGCAAAAAGAAGTGAGGAGCCTGCAGAAGAGTTTGCAGTAGTGGCTATGTGGATCCAGCTGAGCTGCATGGTGTGGATCTGGTGGGATCAAGGACAGGTGGGTATAATCTTTTAGGTTGTATGTGCTTGGGAAGAGGGGGATAAATGAAAGGCTGTATGAGATTATAGTTATTCTTTACACCTGAACTTTTCACCTGCATACTTGTTGTGGGATAGTGACTTAGAAAATATGGAAACCATCTGATCAGCATCAGACCCCAGCAACTCACATTTTTAGAAAGGGAGGGAAGAGGTCAGCAAGGGCAGCCTACATAAGGTTTCGTTTATCTGTGTCAGTACATAACATAACTATTATGAAGTTACTGCAGTATTTAGAGCTGAGCAAGCACTTTTGTGATGGTGATTTCTAAAATCTGAATAGTGACCAGACATGAGTGAATTAGATCATGCAAACAGATTCAATCTTGCTAAGCCCAGTTGGTGAGTGGTTGGTATATGCAAGTATCACTACCCCTTACCCTTAGGCTGCTTTCACACTGAGGCACTTTGCAGGCACTATTGCGCTAAAAATAGCGCCTGCAATGCGCCCTGAAATAGCCACTCCTTTCTATCCAGTGTGAAAGCCTGAGGGCTTTCACACTGGAGCGTTGCGCCGGCGGGACGCTAAAAAAAGTCCTGCCAGCCACATCTTTGAGGCGCAGTAGGAGCGGTAAAAATACCGCTCCTATAGCGCCCCTGCCCATGGAAAACAATGGGGTAGCGCCTCCAACCAGCCCGAAAAACGCTGCAAATCGGCGTTTTTGCGGGCGGGTTTAACCCTTTTTCGGCCGCTAGCGGGGGTTAAACCGCAACGCTAGCAGGCAAAAATTGCGGCAAACAACACGGTAAAACGCCGCTAAAAATAGCGGCGCTTTACCGCAAGTGCACCCAGCGCCTCAGTGTGAAAGTATTATTTCATATTCCCATCGCACACGTTCCTGGATGAGCTCTCAAATTAGGGTGCTGCAGCAACAACCAGCTGCACTCTCCTTGTGTTGTGATCATGCAATAAATCATCCGTTTGGACGCTATTCATGTCGTTCCATGGTGTGCTGGCAAATATCTACATCAGTGTGAAAGTAGCCTTAAAGATTACAGCCTGGTGCACCAAGGAAATGGGCTTTGTACATACAGGGTTTGCAAGCACGTAGACCCCTGCTATGTTGATAGCCTAGTTTAATAAAACACTTATACCACTTTTCTGTCGATACTGCCCTCTAAAAGGTCCTGTGCCAGATTCAAATAGCCCTGTGGCCTGCTTCGGTAGCTTTACCAAAACATGTGACAGACTAGTCCTTAGTAAAGTAGTCCTTAATGGTACCACTTTTAAAAAGCGGTGCTATGGCTATGCCAAGAAAAGATATCTCCAATTCATAGACAACTTGAATTAAAGTATAACTAAAGGCAAATAATTTTTTGTCTGGATAGAGTGAGGATAGAATAGAACACCTGTCAGTTTTTATTGCTGTCTGTATCCCCATTAGGGAGATTCCCCAAACATTATATATAGATTTATATTTTCTAACACCCTAGAGAATAAAATGCCGGTCGTTTCAATACTTTCTGTCACACCATATTTACGCAGCGGTCTTACAAGTGCAGTTTTTGGGGAAAAAAAACTATTTTTTTACTAAAAAAATAAGACAACAGTAAAGTTAGCCCAATTACATTGTGAAAGATGATGTTACGCTGAGTAAATTGATACCCAACATGTCACGCTTCAATATTGCGCCCGCTCGTGGAATGCTGCCAAACTTTTATCCTTAAAAATCTTCATATGCAATGTTTAAAAAAATCTACAGGTTGCATGTCCTGAGTTACAGAGGAGTTCTAGGGCTAGAATTATTTCACTCGCTCCAACGATCGCGGTGATTTCTCACATGTGTGGTTTGAACACCGTTTTCATATACAGGCGCTACTCACGTATGCGTTCGCTTCTGCACGCAAGCTCTGCTTTTTTATTTTACTTTTTATTTTTACACAGTTTAAAAAATTAAATTGTGTCACTTTTATTTCTATTACAAGGAATGAAAACATCCCTTGTACTAGAAAAAAAAAAGCATGACAGGACCTCTTAAATATGAGAGCTGGGGTCAAAAAGACCTCAAATCTCATATTTACACTAAAATGCAATAAAAAAAAAAGTAGTTTGAAAAACAAAAAACAAAATGTCCCTTTAAGAACTATGGGCAGAAGTGACTGTTGGACGTTGCTTCCACCCTGCAATTGTATGGAGCTGAGCGGGGGCCATCTTTCCCTCACTCAGCTCCATGCCAAGCAGGGGAGAGGACGCGATCACCTCCGCCGCTGCCGGCGGCAGATGTAAGCGGCGGAGGGCACAGGAGAGCGGCAGGAGCCCCTCTCCCGTCACCGATTAAAAGTGATCTTGCGGCGAATCCGCCGCTAAGACCACTTTTATCTGAAAGTGGACCACCCGCTGAAGAAGTGAATACCAGGGTTATGTTATGGCAGCAGCTAGCTGCTGCCATAACAACAATAATCCACTTCAAAGTACCGCCGTATAATGACGGCGGGCGGTCCGTAAGTGGTTAAAGGTTAATACCTAGTAGATGTATGAAAATTAATACATTCAAAGTTCAGTTCTACATTATCTGTTCGCTAATAATACTTACTACATTGGAGTCAACTTCTGTAACGTTACCAAAGAAAAATGCCCTTTTGACTTTCTGTATGTCATAACAGCTTACAAGATGGATATACCATATATTTTTTTAATAAACCTTATTGTTACACAAAGAAAACAAAAAAATTCAGCCACAGTAAAGAAACCTACTTTTCAAATTAAATTTCAACAAATAATTTTCTGCCACCTTACTCCAGGCATAATCTTTATTTTTTTTAATCAAAATCCAGCATGTGATTCTAGTGTGAATGTAGCTCTAAAAATAAAAAATAAATCAGCTCTATAATAACTGTAGGTTTTCATCTATAATAACGTTGACATTCTAAGACCGATTTTCTCAATATTTTTACCATGGGGAAGCTCTTTAAAAATAACATTTGCAAACCAAGGTACATTAGCCACACCAGAAATGGTGTGATGAAATGCATAGGGCGTGCTGACGTCATTACGTGTTCCAGGAAGTGCGGGACGCTTCTTTGCTACTAGCCGGCCGGTGATTTTTAATATGTGATTTATGCTACTTTTGTAATGCAAGTGCAACCTTAATTTTTTAATAAAACATTTAGAAGGGTTTTACACTATATGGAGCTTCTCCTTTCATGTTGATTGTGGCCTTATCTGGAGGCCATTGAGATGAGAATTACAGTCCATATCCTTACTCCTGAGTGGATCTTGTAGGCAAGTCTTGAGAATACCCTGGCCAGGGTGTTTGTCCACATGCTCATCTGACCTCTGTTTGATTAAAGGGTCCATTAAATTTGGTAAGCCTGCATCTTTACTGAGGTGGTGGTGTGCCAATTTGGGAGACCTGAATGGTGATTGGATGTTCACGATTTTCATCTGAACACTTCTGAAGAAGATTGCTTTAAATTTTCATGAACCTTATATTAAAAAACATTTTCACTTTATTGGTGTATTTGCACTTGGATTCTGTTATAAACAGGTGTTACACAATAGATTATATAATATTCATGTTGTCACTGTAATGCCGAATTTTACGTGAATTGATTTTTTGATTTATATATTTTGATTATCACTGCTTTATAGCGCAGCTCTTTTTTAATATATTATGATCTGTTCTGTGGAAAATATCTTGCAGCAGAGCCACTGCTTCTCATTATTGTTTATATTATCAATAATTTTTCATTGTGAATTATTATTTTCCAAGAACAGTTTTTTAGTCGGTACAGTACTTAAATTTATGTTTTTAGTGTGAATGTAGCTCTAAAAAAAAGTGTTCATCTTTAATAACGTTGAAATTCTAAGACAGCTTTTCTCAATGTTTTTACCATATGGGTTACCCCTATAAAAATGATAAAATTTGCAAACCAAGGTACATTAGCCACACCACGATGGTGGTCAATAGGAAAGGGTCCTTCACACTTGCGGCCAGTGAAAAGACTGATCTATGTCATTAGTGATCATTGGAAAGAATGCTCCTTACATTGGTGACCAATTGGAAGAATGCCTATTCTTACAGACAGCTATCATGACCATTCATTTCAGTGGTTTGTTACCTGAGAAAGGATAGGAAAAGCTAAATTGATCCCGCACAACTGGTGCTGCCAAGTGGTATTGGTGTCAGAAACATGCAGACACCACCCGGCAGGAGATTTACTACCCGCTGCTCAAGAAAACCCTAGCAATCTTGGTTGAACCTAGGTTGAAAAACGTCTGTTCAAAGGAATATTGTTTTTTTAAAAAGACAGTCCTCCATAAACTTACAATTCAATTTTGGTTTATACAGGTCCAGGATTATTTTTGATTTTATATGAAGAATGCAGCAGAAGTTCCTGCACAGGTGGGTAAGAACCCCCACACTTCTATTCGGACAGGGATAGAGTCAGGGAGACCTTGCTGTTAGACACACCTAAATCTATAAACATATAAATCACCCCGCAAGGCTCCACCAATAACCAAAATATCACTTTATTAGACTGGCCCTTTGATTATTTATGCAAGCTATGTGTGTGGGAAGCTGTTCTAAATAACGGTTGCTTCAAAGAAGGTAATGCAGAAGACATTTTACAATGTTTCTAGGAAAATTATTTACTCGTAATATTACGTTGTTCGTTTTATAAACTTCCAATATATGTGAACCTATTCTTAACCGTGATTTACTTTAGATCTTCAAAGTAAACAATTTTTGCAAGGAAAGCAAACTTTTCTTTCTTTGATAAAATATGGTTATAAAGCTGTAAAATGTGTGCAAAATATATTACCACCAATTAGGTTTTACTGCCTGTTTACTGCCTAGCACAAATCTACGCAAATCTACGCCTATACCAAATATTTTCCCATAGAAATCTAAACTGAAAATGTTCCCCTTTTCTAAGTTCCGAGTATGGATGACAGTGTCCTGGAAAAGAAAATGTGTTATCTTGCTGTTTTGTATGACAGCTGTATCTACTGTGTAAATATTAGTGTGCGTATACGTATAGGGAAGGATTTACTGCCAGTGTAATCTTTACCTTAGCCTAACTCAATGGGCTTTTCTATTTTTTCTGCAACATATGTAAGCCCTAGCAATGAACTTCTCCAAATGATTCTCTTTTGGTGTATTAAAGCCCAACTCCGGGCAACTAAAAATGATCCCTTGTAGTGGGGGGTGTGCCCAAACTACAGGAATTAAATGTTTGTTTAGGTCTAGATAATAATAAAAGTGCATCAGCCTTTTTTCGGTTTAGGTTTCTGACGTCAGGGTCAATAATCCTGCATTGGATGTGTTGATGCCAAATGACAGTCCACTGCCAGAGCATAGGGCAATGCGGCTTCTCCTCCGCCCTAGACAAAATGAGCAATTATTCCATGCAGTGTGGACATAGCCCTACTGCAAGGACAATTTAACATTGTTCCATATTTGGGCTTTAAATATACCATTGAAAGAGTGTTGTCATATTTGTTTGATAAATTTAGAAAAATAACTGTTGATCTTGCTAGAAATCTTGTAAGCTGATAACTTTCTGGGTTCCCTACTGATTTTCATAATTTACATTGTTCTGTAAGGACTACAGAACAAGGCTCCTCTATGTTGTGGACAATAGGAAAGGGGTAGGATTACATAGTCCTAGAAAAGGAAGTGTGGTACTGGCGGAATTACCAGGCGCAAGATAAAGGGAAAAATGGTTTGGTGAAATGCGTCAGTAGGGAGCAATTTTTAGGCAGGGATTTCCAGCGTGTTGCTTTGGCTAAATAAAGCTTTTTTTATGAGAAGTGATTGCGTTAGAGTGCAGCACACAGAGCAGGGGCAGGCATCTGATACACCTTCAACTATGGAGTAAGAGTGGAGCTGATTTTATGGATCCTAAAAGGGTGATTTTCTAGGGTTGACTATAGACAGACAGATGATTGCATGAGAACTGCAAGTGGTGAGACATCTGCCTCTAGTTAAATGCATAGGCAACCATTTCTGATTATCCTGGACCTATATAAATAAGTGTAGCCTCTACAGCCATTACTGTTTTTGTGTCTTATCAATGATGAGAGGGAAGGAAATACAAGGCAGCTCAGTTGGCAAATATAATTTCTTCCAATGTCAGATGTGCCTGTTTTTTCCCTAAGTGTTGCCCTAAATTGCCACTTGCCTGAGCATTGGATCCAGCAGTCGGATCAGGACAGGACTTGGCCTGGATTTGCACAAGTGATTCTAGCTTAAGAATCTATGTCTACTATAAATCTAAGAAAAGTGAAGCTTAAGCCCAGGTTCACACTGGGCTGCGGGAATGAAGCCGTGCGAGTTCAGCTGAACTGGCACGATTTCACTTCCGCTGGTCAATCCTGATTTTGGCTGCGATTACAGAGACATCTGTGCAGGTTTCTGCACAGATGTCAATGTAAATCACGGGCCGAAATTGCAAAAAGTAGTACAGAAATGTATTTTTGAAATGGGTGCAGCACCGCAGATGTGGCGTCGCACTGATTAGGACGGTGCCATTGCTGGCAAATGCCGTCGATTTGACATGTCAAATCGCATGTCAAAGCACACCAGTGTGAATCGGGGCTAAATGGTGCTTTTGATTCTCCTTATTATCACTCGCAAACAAAAAAGGAGAGTCTGTATGGTTCCTATGGGCAACACAGACAGTTCTTTTCTCAGACACTTTAAGATGAATTCAGGGCCAGATTAGAAAAAAAAAATGTTTCTTGCTTTCCTAAAGTCAAAGGAGTCAAATGTGTTAAAAGAATGAAGCCTCTTTTTCCCTCTCTAGGCCCAACTTGTGTGGCCTTCCCACAAATCTGGACTGCATGAGACTTGCCAAGTTTTGTCCAGATTGATAATATGGTGCATCCGCCACGATCCTGTATGTATTTCTGCTTACTGGTGCACATCATAAAATTATTGCTGTAATAGAACGTAAACAAAAGCTGGGATGGCTTTCATTTATAGGCCTAATTGCTTCAATATTATGCATGCGCTGCTCCAGACAAAAAAGTACAAAACCAATTAAGTCCAGGATGTGGTTTATCTTGTGGGGGCAAGAAGGCCAATTGTCACAGCGTTTTATAGAAAAATATTTAACAACAGTGGCTGTTGATGAGTGTGTCATTCCGTTTTCTCTTGTTTTTGTGGGTTGGCCGAATTAAAATTTAAAGTATTGCAAGCGTATGGTAATTACGGATTAGAATTAGTATATATTACATATTTTCCCCATGCTGTCAAATGTTATCTCGCTGTAAAAGCTCTGTGGAACTGTTGCTATTTTTCTTGGACTATTCAGGGGATTATAGCCACAATAAAAATCTTCAGTTGCGTCAGACCTCTTAGAATCCCTATTGGCTGGAAAACCCCACTCCCTTATAGCAAAGTCAGTTTCAGCAACAATCTTGTATGTGTAGCTTGGAGCTGGAATTTGGCATTCTCCCTATTTCGGCAATGTGTTTTCCAGCAATAACATAGATCTGTTCAAAACAATTGTTTTCTGCTGCACAGTAACATTTACCCTCTCCAGTGTATTTCTCTGTATTTATTAGATACAGTAAGCATTCGCTTTTAATTATTGTAAGTATAATTGAGGCAAAAAATACATTGATAAACACTATATGCATATAAACTGCAAATATAAATTTTCTTATGATTTTCATGGAAAAGTCCGTAAGACTGCATTCACAACTGAGCAGAACGATTTTTAGACATTTCGAGGCACATTTTTGAGCGTTTTCCTGCTTTTTTTGTGCGCATGTTGTACGCATATTAGCAGTTTAGAAGCATATCTCTAGTGTTTTTCATGTGTATGCAAGCTTCAGATGTTTTTATTTTTAATGCAATGGAAAGCCCTAGGGGGAGAAGACCAGTTCTTACAAGCAAAAAGAATCTGAAATAAAATTATTATTATTAAACAGGATTTATATAGCGCCAACAGTTTATGCAGTGCTTTACAATATATAAGGGCAATAAAATACAAGAGGGTTAAGAGGGCCCTGCTCATAAGAGCTTACAATCTAAGAGGGTGGGGAAAGTAGTATAAAAGGTTTTAACTGTGGGGATGAGCTCATGGAAGTGATAAAAGATTAGTTTGAGGCGTGATAGACTTCCCTGAAGAGATGAGTTTTCAGGAAACGCCTAAAGGCAGGCAGAGCAGGAGATAGCCCAACAGATTGAGGTAGAGAGTTCCAGAGGATGGGAGAGGCTCTGGAGAAATCCTGGAGATGAGAATGGGAGGAGGAGACAAGGGAGCTTTAGAGCAGGAGGTCTTGAAAGGAGTGGAGAGGACGGTTTGGGTGATATACGGAGACAAGATTGGTGATGTAGCTCTGGGCAGATATGTGAATGGCTTTGTATGTTGTAGATAGTATTTTGAATTTAATTCACTGCCAGTGTAGGGATTGGTGGAGAGGGGTGGCAGACACTGAGCGGTTGGTAAGGTAGATCACGAAAACTAGGACTTGAGCTAGGGGAGTACATAGCTGAAATCTGAGTCTATCATGAATGCTGCTGCCAGACTCATCTATAGTTGCAATTGATGAAACATTTCAAAGTATGTAAATAGGGTTCAAAAATTGGCATTCCTGTTGTGGCATCGCAGCAGAAACATGTAGTGTAGGGAGCAACAACAGGTGTCAAGCAGCAGGTGTTTCTTTTGTGCAATGGCTATCCGCAGACTATAAAAGTGATCTAATGGTGCAGCCCCAATCTGCAGTGCTCAAGATTTTTCAGATGGCTTTTCTAAGCACACAAACATTGATTTAGAGTGTGAATTTTTAAACCTTCATATTGGTAATATTAATATAGTTCTCACTTGGTCAGGAGTGGCAGAAGCATAACCAATACTCTTAAGCCCCGTACACACGGTCAGACTTTTGCCCAACAAACTTAGTTTTAAGCAAGTTGGACCAACAATCCGACCGTGTGTACGCTCCATCGGACAAACTTTTTTGAGTTTGGTTTTGTTTTCATCGGACAAAAGTTGGGTCTGCAAACGGACAAACTTTTGCCCAACAAAAGTCCTATGGAGCAAAGTCCTACCGTGTGTACAGAAAACCATAGGACTTTTGTCCGATGGACAAAACAACCAATGTTAAAATCAACCAACAATAGCAAAAGTTGACCAAAGGGTGGTGGTAAAGAGCAGAAAAGAGAAGAAAAACCATGTGATGTTGCAAAAAGTTTTGGGAAAGTTTGCAGAAAAGTCCCGTGGTGTGTATGCTATGGGTGTGCCCAGCCAACTCCGTTCGGACAAAAATCCAAGGAAAAGTCTGATGGAAGTCCGACCATGTGTACGGGGCTTTACTTAACCACTTAACGACCGCCCACTGTAATTATACGTCGGCAGAATGGCACCGACAGGCAGAATCACGTATATGTACGTGATCGCCTTTGTATAGTTGGGGGGTCCGATCGGACCCCCCTTCTGTACAGTGAGCGGTGGTTAAGTGTTCGGGAGCGATCCGGCATGAGGGGACGGCCGTTCGATTCCGGCCACCCCCTCTCGATCGCTCCAGGCGAATGAGAGAGCTTCCCCTGCCTGTAATGTAAACACAGGCAGGAGGAAGTGATGTCATCTCTCCTCGTGTCGGTCTTTTCGATCCGGCGCGAGGAGAGAAGACATCACATAGTAAGTGCACCAACAGCCCACTGACACCAGTACACGTAGGCACACAAATCACCCCCCAGTCACCCCCAGATCACCCCCAGTACCCCCAGTCACAGTGCACCGTTTGCAGTGATCATTTTTTTTACTGATCACTGCAATCAGTGTCATTTGTGACTGTAAAAAGTTGCAGGGCAGTTAGGATTAGGCCCCTTTAGGTCCAAGGTAGCCCCCTAACCCCCCCTAATAAAGGTTTAACCCCTTGATCACCCCCCAGGTAACCCTTTCACCCCCTAACGCCAGCGTCACTAAGCGATCGTTTTTCCGATCGCTTTTTTCTTGTCGCTGGTGTCCTAGATAGCCAGTTAATTATTTTTAGGTTCGCCGCAGGTTTTTATTAGCGTCAGGTACCCCCATATATTATTTTAACCCCCTGATTGCCCCTAGAGTTAACCCTTTCACCAGTGATCACCGTATAAGCGTCACTGGTGACACTGGTTACCCAGTGAGTTATTTCGTTATTTAGGTAACCCGTCAGGTTTTTATATAGCGTCGGGTACCCCCATATTTAACCTAATAAAGGTTTTAACCCCCTGATTGCCCCTAGTTAACCCTTTCACCAGTGATCACCATATAAAGGTTACAGGTGACGCTGGTTGGTTAGTTTGCTTTTTATAGCATCAGGGCACCCGCCGTATATAACCCAATAAAGGTTTAACCCCCTGATCGCCCGGCGGGTGATATCAATTAGGTTTTAGTGCCAGAGAGGGTCTGCGACGCCCCAGGCAGCTTTAGGTTAGTGCCAGTAACGCTAACACCCACGCACAAAGCATACACCTCCCTTAGTGGTATAGTATCTGATCAGATCTATACTAGTGTCCCCAGCGGTTTAGGGTTCCCAAAAACGCAGTGTTGGCGGGATCAGCCCAGATACCTGCTAGTACCTGCGTTTAGCCCCTCCGCCCAGCCCAGCCCACCCAAGTGCAGTATCGATCGATCACTGTCACTTACCAAACACAACACACATAACTGCAGCGTTCGCAGAGACAGTCCTGATCCCTGCGATCGCTAACAGTTTTTTTGGTAGCGTTTGATACATTTGGTGACAGTCAGGTGCTTTTTTTACCTGTGAATCTTACTAGTGTACCCCTAAATTTAGAGTCCAAAATGGCAAGTCGAAGGTACACTAGTAAAGAGGCCTACGAGATTCTGAGCATGACAGATAGTGAAGAGGAGGTCACGTATCTGTCAGATTCAGGCTCAGAATATCTTCCCGTAGAAGACAGTGACGTCAGCGGCCCCACGTCAGATAGCTCTGACGACGAAGTTGAGGTCCCTGCTAAGGTCAGGTGTACCCGATCCCGATCTTCTGAGGTTGTTGAGGAGCAAGAACCGCAGGGCTCTCGTATCATGGAGCAGAGTAGTACAAGCGCCGCTATTCCTTCTGGTGAATTGGCAAGCACCAGCGGCCTAGTACAGCCTGGGCGTACATCCTGCACTGCAGTATCACGTGGTGACATGGCGAGTCCCATAAGTGCAGTTCAAGCTGGCGAGGTGGCAAGCACAAGTAGTGTCCCGCTGCCACCAAGAAGACAAAGGCAGGCCCGTCGTGCCTATAGTGCCCTTCCTGCAGAATTCGCCTATCCTGATTGGGTCCCCACCACTTCTGCAGAACCCGTACTTCCCCCATTCACTGCCCAACCCGGTATTCAGGTGGAAACAGCTGATTTTATGCGAAAAGATTATTATTCGCTGTTTTTCACGGAAGATCTCTATAGATCTATTGTGGACCAGAGTAATTTGTATGCTGGTCAATTCATCGCCGCTAACCCCCAGTTGCCTAAAATTGCCAAAGATTGGAAACCAATTACCGTTTCCGAATTTAAGACCTTTCTGGGCCTTTCCCTCAACATGGGCACACATAAATTCCCGTCATTGCGTGCTTATTGGTCCACGCACCCAATTGACCACATGCCCGTGTTCTCTGCCTCCATGCCCAGGACACGATACGAGCAGATTTTGCGGTTCATGCACTTCAACGACAATGAACTTTGTCGTCCACGTGGGGACCCTGAGTACGACCGGCTCTATAAAATTCGGCCCCTCATAAACCACTTCAACGAACGTTTTGCAGCCTTGTTTATTCCCGATCAAGTTGTCTGCGTTGATGAGTCCCTGATTAAATTTTCTGGCCGCTTGGCTTTCAAGCAGTACCTTCCCAGCAAGCGTGCCAGATACGGGGTCAAGCTCTATAAGTGCTGTGACAGGGCAACAGGCTATGTATGGAGCTTTATGGTTTATGAGGGAAAAGATAGTCAGGTTGAGCCGGTCAACTGCCCGGATTACATAGGGAGCGCTGGCAAGATAGTGTGGAAATTGGTGTCACCCTTATTCGGAAAGGGGTACCACTTGTATGTGGACAATTATTACACGAGCGTGCCACTGTTTAGTCACTTGTTTGATCATCAGATTGGAGCATGTGGCACCGTGCGACCTAATCGCCGGGGCTTTCCCCAGCGGCTTGTAGATGCCCGTCTTAGGCTGGGGGAGAGAGCCTGCGTGAAGTGTAATAACTTGCTCGCTATGAAGTGGAGGGACAATAAGAATGTTTTACTTCTTACCTCCCTTCATGCAGACACGACAGTCCAAATTCCTACGGCGAATGGTGTTGTGGAGAAACCCCTCTGTGTCCACGAATATAACAAAAATATGGGAGGGGTGGACCTCAACGACCAGTTGATGGCGCCGTATCTAATTGACCGTAAGGCGAGACGCTGGTACAAAAAAGTGTCTCTATCCTTATTCCAATTGGCTTTGCTGAATGCTCATGTGCTATACAGAGCTTCAGGCGGGACGTTATCTCTTCTAAAATTCCAGAATGAGATAGTCACAGAACTCCTGTATCCAGGCGGTTCTGCACCTCACCATCCCCTACCAAATGCAGTAAGCCGGCTGCATGAGAGGCATTATCCGTATGCCCTCCCGAGTACCCCTACCCAACGAACCCCCCAAAAAAGATGTCGTGTCTGTAGCAAGCGCGGATTTAGGCGTGACACCCCTGTTTTTTGTCCACTCTGTCCTGACAAACCTGGTCTTTGCCTTGGTGAATGTTTTGATCGCTACCACTCAAAAGTGAAGTTTTAGCGTAGGGTACAGCATTTCACAGACTAGGGCACACTTACACAGGGTCTCCCAAGATGCCATTACATTTTGAGAGACCCGAACCATTACAGTTGTTAAAGTTACAAAAAAAAGTGTAAAAAAGAAAAAAAAAAACGTAAAAAACAAAACACAAAAAAAATATAAAATAAAAAAACCAAAAATAGTTGTCGTTTTATTGTTCTCTCTCTCTCTCTATTTTCTCTCTATTGCTCTGCTCTTTTTTACTTTATTCTATTCTGCAATGTTTTATCATGCTTGCTTTTCAGGTATGTAATTTTTTGTTTTCAGGTACGCCATTCAGTTGCAGCGCGGATCTATTTATCTTGACAGCAACAGTGTTTGCTCCCACGATACATAAAGCCGTGACTCCAACGCTGTAGGAGGTGATTTCACCACCACAGTTAAAAAAAGAGCATATATGCCGAAGCATGGGGGCAGCAGGGGCGGAGGAGCGATTTTGCTCCTAATGCCGCGTATATACGGTCGAAATTCCGACGGAGGCTTGCCCGTGGAAAAGTCCGACTGTGTGTACGCGGCATAACCTTTTATGCCGCGTACATACGGTCGAAATTTCGACAAAGGCTTGCCCGTGGAAAAGTCCGACCGTGTGTACGCGGCATAACTTTTTTGCGGGAGGATGCCCCCATGCTTCGGCATATATGCCCATCATTAGAAGTGGGTGGATGAAGGGAGGTATTCTAATGGTGGGCATACCCACCGATCAATCTCTTTTTTTCGTTCAGCCAACAGGCTGCATGAAAAAAAAGATTACAATACATGTCCAACAAGGACCAGCAACGTACTGGTATGTTGCTGGACTTTGAATGGTTATACCAGATTGATGCCTGCGTGTATCATTCTTTTCAGCCAGCGGCCGGCTTTCATGTAAAAGCAATCCTAGTGGCTAATTAGCCTCTGGACTGCTTTTACAAGCAGTGGGAGGGAATGCCCCCCCCGGATATAAACAGCGCCATTGGGAAATTGGGAAAGCATTTTATCACACCGATCTTGGTGTGGTCAGATGCTTTGAGGGCAGAGGAAAGATCTAGGGTCTAACCCCCCATTTTTTTTCAAAAAAAGAGTACCTGTCACTACTTATTGCTATCATAGGGGATATTTACATTCCCTGAGATAACAATAAAAATGATAAAAAAAAAAAAATATGGAAGAAACAATTTAAAAAAAAAAAAAAAAAGCAAAATAAATAATAAAAAAAAAAAAGCACCGCTGTCCCCCCCTGCTCTTGCGCAAAGGCGAACGCAAGCGTCGGTCTAGCGTCATATGTAAATAGCAATTGCATCATGCATGTGAGGTATCACCGCGAAGGTCAGATCGAGGGCAGTAATTTTAGCAGTAGACCTCCTCTGTAAATCTAACGTGGTAACCTGTAAAGGCTTTTAAATGCTTTTAAAAATGAATGTAGTTTCTCGCCGCTGCGCGTTTGTGCGCAATTTTAAAGCATGTCGTGTTTGGTATCCATGTACTCGGCCTAAGATCATCTTTTTTATTTCATCAAACATTTGGGCAATATAGTGTTTTTTAGTGCATTAAAAATAAAAAAAGTGTGTTTTTTCCCCCAAAAATGCGTTTGAAAAATCGCTGCGCAAATACTGTGTAGAAAAAAAAATGCAACACCCACTATTTTAATCTGTAGGGCCTTTGCTTTAAAATATATATAATGTTTGGGGGTTCAACATAATTTTCTTGCAAAAAAAAAAATGTTTTCATGTAAACAAAGTGTCAGAAAGGGCTTTGTCTTCAAGTGGTTAGAAGAGTGGATGATGTGTGACATAAGCTTCCTAATGTTGTGCATAAAATGCCAGGACAGTTCAAAACCCCCCCAAATGACCCCATTTTAGAAAGTAGACACCTCAAGCTATTTGCTGAGAGGCATGTTGAGCCCATTGAATATTTTTTTTTTTTGTCCCAAGTGATTGAATAATGACAAAAAGAAAAAAAAAAAAATTACAAAAAGTTGTCACTAAATTATATATTGCTCAAACATGCCATGGTTATATGTGGAATTGCACCCCAAAATACATTCTGTTGCTTCTCCTGAGTACGGGGATACCACATGTGTGAGACATTTTGGGAGCCTAGCCGCGTACAGGACCCCGAAAACCAAGCACCGCCTTCAGGATTTCTATGGGTGTAAATTTTTGATTTCACTCCTCACTGCCTATCACAGTTTCGGAGGCCATGGAATGCCCAGATGGCACAAAACCCCCCTAAATGACCCCATTTTGGAAAGTAGACACCCCAAGCTATTTGCTGAGAGGTATGTTGAGTATTTTGCAGATCTCGCTTTTCGTCACAAAGTTTTAAAAATTGAAAAAAAAAAAAAAAAATGTCTTTCTTCATTTTCAAAAACAAATGAGAGCTGTAAAATACTCGCCATGCCTCTCGGCAAATAGCTTGGGGTGTCTACTTTCCAAAATGGGGTCATTTGTGGGGGTTTTGGGCTATCTTGGCATTTTATGGCCTTCAAAACTGTGATAGGTAGTGAGGAGTGAAATCAAAAATTTGTGCCCTTAGAAATCCTGAAGGCGGTGCTTGGTTTTCGGGGGCCCGTACGCGGCTAGGCTCTCAAAAAGTCCCACACATGTGGTATCCCCGTACTCAGGAGAAGCAACCAAATGTATTTTGGGGTGCAATTCCGCATATAACCATGGCATGTTTGAGCAATATATAATTTAGTGACAACTTTTTGTACATTTTTTTTTTCTTTTTGTCATTATTCAATCACTTGGGACAAAAAAAAAAAAATATTCAATGGGCTCAACATGCCTCTCAGCAATTTCCTTGGGGTGTCTACTTTCCAAAATGGGGTCATTTTGGGGGGTTTTGTGCTATCTTGGCATTTTATGGCCTTCAAAACTGTGATAGGTAGTGAGGAGTGAAATCAAAAATGTATGCCCTTAGAAACCTTGAAGGCGGTGCTTGGTTTTTTGGGTCCCGTACGCGGCTAGGCTCCCAAAAAGTCCCACACATGTGGTATCCCCATACTCAGGAGAAGCAGCAGAATGTATTTTGGGGTGTAATTTCACATATGCCCATGGCATGTGTGAGCAATATATCATTTAGTGACAACTTTGTGCAAAAAAAATAAAGTTTGTAATTTTCCCGCAACTTGTGGCAAAATATAAAATATTCCATGGACTAATCATGCCTCTCAGTAAATAGCTTGGGGTGTCTACTTTCCAAAATGGGGTCATTTGGGGGGGTTTTGTGCTATTTTGGCATTTTATGGCCTTCGAAACTGTGATAGGTAGTGAGGAGTGAAATCAAAAATTTGCGCCCTTAGAAATCCTGAAGGCGGTGCTTGGTTTCCGGGGTCCCGTACGCGGCTAGGCTCCTAAAAGGTCCCACACATGTGTGAGCAATATATCATTTAGTGACAACTTTTTGTAATTTTTTTTTTGTCATTATTCAATCACTTGGGACAAAAAAAAATATTCAATGGGCTCAACATGCCTCTCAGCAATTTCCTTGGGGTGTCTACTTTCCAAAATGGGGTCATTTGGGGGGGTTTTGTACTGCCCTGCCATTTTAGCACCTCAAGAAATGAGATAGGCAGTCATAAATTAAAAGCTGTGTAAATTCCAGAAAATGTACCCTAGTTTGTAGACGCTATAACTTTTGCGCAAACCAATAAATATACGCTTATTGACATTTTTTTTACTAAAGACATGTGGCTGAATACATTTTGGCCTGAATGTATGACTACAATTGAGTTTATTCGATTTTTCTTATAACAAAAAGTTGAAAATATCATTTTTTTCAAAATTTTCGGTCTTTTTCCGTTTATATCGCAAAAAATAAAAATCGCAGAGGCAATCAAATACCATTAAAAGAAAGCTCTATTTGTGGGAAGAAAAGGACGCAAATTTCGTTTCAGTACAACATTGCATGTCCGCACAATTTACAGTTAAAGCAGTGCAGTGCAAAATTCTGAATTCACCTCTGGTCCTTTAGCTACCAAATGGTCCGGGGCTTAAGTGGTTAAAGCCCTGTACACACGGTCGGACTTCCATCTGACTTTTCCGTAGTTTTTTGTCCGAACGGAGTTGGTCGGGAACACCCATAGCATACACACCACAGGACTTTTCTGCAAACTTTCTTAAAACTTCTTACAACATCACTTGTTTTTTCTGATCTTTACTGCCACCCTTTGGTCAACTTCTGCTATTGTTGGTTGCTTTTAACATTGGTTGTTTTGTCCATCGGACAAAAGTCCTATGGTTTTCTGTACACACGGCAGGACTTTGCTCCATAGGACTTTTGTTGGGCAAAAGTTTGTCCGTTCGCAGACCCAACTTTTGTCCGATGAAAACAAAACCAAACTCAAAAAAGTTTGTCCGATGGAGCGCACACACGGTCGGATTGTTGGTCCAACTTGCTTAAAACTAAGTTTGTTGGGCAAAAGTCCGACCGTGTGTACGGGCCTTAAGCCTCATACACGGATTTTCCAATGGGAATTGTGCGTTGACAGACTGTTGGCCTAAAATTCGACCGTTTGTATGCTCCATCGGACAATTGTTGTCGGATTTTCCACAGACAAATGTTGGATGTCTTTAAAATTTTCCGTTGACAACGGTCTGTTGTCAGATTTTCCGAATGGTGTGTTCAGACAAAAGCCCAAAGTACAAACACACACATGCACGGAAGCAATGCTCACCAAACACAACATTAGCAGACGGTGCCCAAAGGATGGCGCTAAAGACCTGAAAAATTACGTAGTACGTCACTACGTTCGTGTTTGTTGGCCAACAATTTTTTGCCGTTTGAATGCAAGACAAGATCCTGGCCAACGCCCTTCGGACAAAAGTCTGACGCTTTGCGGAAAATCCGATTGTGTGTACGAGGATTTAGAATCTGTGTTTCCTTCATATAATGCCTACCCATGAACTTGACACTGATCTAAGTGTGTGGCTCTACCTCCAGTCCCTTAAGCCCCGTACACACGATCGGTTTGATTGATGAAAACCGTCCGATGGATGGTTTTCATCAGACCAACCGATCGTGTATGGTACCCATCGGTCTTTTTTCCATCGGTTTTAAAAAATAGAACTTGTTTTAAAATTTTCCGATGGATAAAAAACCGATCGAAAACTCTGATCGTCTATGGGCAAGTCCATCGGATAAAAAACCCACGCATGCTCAGAATCAAGTCGACGCATGCTCAGAAGCATTGAACTTAATTTTTCTCGGCTCATCGGAGTGTTTTACGTCACCGCGTTTGGAACGGTCGGTTTTTTGACTGATGGTGTGTGGGCAAGACTGATGGAAAACAGTTTCATCGGATATCCGATGGACAAATCCATCGGACGAAAATCCATAGGTTATCCGATCATGTGTACAGGGCTTCAGAGTTTGTGGATGCCTTTTCTGAGTACACGGGACTTCCTTTTTTAGTGTGAAATTTTAAAAGGGCAGAATGATAAATTCTATTTAATTGTTTAGAAAGCTTAGTGGAGGAATGGTTGGTGGAAGAAAAATTCTTATGCCGTGTACACACGATCGTGATTCACGGCGGTGAAAACACCGCCGTAAATCACGACAGGAAAAACGAGGGAACGGCTTGTTCCCCCACACACGGCCATTTTTCCCGTCATTTTTTCTCATTTTTTCACGACTGTGTGTAGGCTCCGCGGCAGTGTTTCCCTATGGGAAAACTCCAGCGGAAAAAAATGACAGGAATCACGACGAGAAAGATTAGAGCATGTTCTAATTTTTCTCGTCGTGATTAATGCTGTTTTTCCCGTCGGGAAAAATGTCAAAAAGCCCACAGACGATCGTTTTTCTCATCTAAAGGAAAAAATGAAATTTTTCCAGACGGGAAAAATGATCGTGTGTACGCGACATTAAACTTTTACAAATTGCTCACACATTTGTATAGCGTCCCCTCCACCCTACACCATATTTTCCTTTGAATCCCCCGATACATGCTGGCATTGTGAGGAAGCAGAAGGCATTAACCTCCTTGTTTTCTGGGAATGCCTAAAACGTCAATGTCCTTCATGGCCTTCTCCATTACAATACATACCCAAGAAAGACATACAAGAAGTCAGTGCTCATCCACCTAATGTGATTCTCTGAACACGACAGCTACTCAGTCTTCAGACTGTGGAAGAAAATGATCAACTAACGGATGACTGGTCAAAAAACAAATATGTTGCCAAATGGTGCAAATGGCAGTGATGCAGCCCACTCTTTTTATACACAAACTTCCACCCCCAGCAAAATGGATATGTGTCAAATTTAAACTTGACTGGATTGATTCTCTCATCCCTGAAACAGGAAGATCTCTCCTCTCTATAAATCATACGGCATTAGTTAATACCTCTATATACAGGAAAGTTTTTTCAATAATGCAAAAAAAAAAAATTCTGTTCATTCCTGTTGTCATTTATACTATTTCTTATTACCAGAAATTTATAACTGTGGAATATGTCGCCTCCATTTCCAAACATATGGCGTGCATTTAACAAACATGATACATTCATGCAGGAACAACAGGGAAAATCATGAACCGCTCTCATTTTTATGTAAGCGTAAAAATGTGTGATACAGCTGGAGTCCAGCGCAAAGTATCATGTTTTGGACAGTCTGCAAAAAGCAGATGTCAATCAGCCTTCCACAAAGGTTTTGTTTTATCACTGGTTCTTTTTTGTCCAAGTGCTGCATACCAAGATTGCCTTCAGAAAATCAGAATCATTTCCTGCTTTCTATTAGATTTTAAGCTGCCAGGGGTGGAGTACATCTACCTTTTGTGTTAAGTTATGTATGTATATTTACTGCATTTCCCATTGCAGTGCAGTTCAGAATATTTTTGAGCTCTGTATATGAAGAAATAACTGTCTAATTGCTTGCAGTGCATGCTGCAGTTTGTGTTTTCTGCATCCTGATTTGGCATGACAACTGACCAACTATGGTATTTGCTGGTCTGACTCTTTATTACTTATCAGCTTTTCGTCAATGTTATTGTGAACTTTGATATTTAATGTTGTGGCCTTTTATTATTTAACTTTCCGTGGTGTTATTCAAAAGTTGATGTGTTAGACCCTTTTTATTGCGGTCTGTGTCCCTGCTAGGGAGATTTACTATCATTACCTATCCTGCTAACCATTCTTTCCAAGATAGAAAGTGAGGGAATTTTTTTTTTTTTTTTTTTACAGATGCCATTGAAATGAGAGTAAAGCCTCATACACACGGTCAGACTTCAAACCTTTCCGTGGATTTTTGTTTGAAGGGCGTTGGCCATGAACTTGTATAGCATACACACGACAGGACTTTTTCAGCAAACTTTCCCAAAATCACGTGGTTTTTCTGCTCTTTACCGCCACCCTTTGGTCAACTTCTGCTATTGTTGGTTGATTTTAACATTGGTTCTGAGCAAGCGTATTTGTACTTCGGACTAAAATCCGATGGATTTCTGTACACACGGCAGGACTTTGCACCGTAGGACTTTTGTTGCCGAAAAGTTTGTCCATTTGCAGAGCGAACTTTTGTCCGATGAAAACCGAAAATGTTTGTCCGATGGAGCGTACACACGGTCGGATTTTTTTGAAAACCTGGGAATTTAATAGTTTGTTGTCAAAAAGTCCGACCATGTGTATGGGGCTTAAAAGGTGATATATACCTTTTGGTGACACCTGTCAAAGGTAAGATTCCGCCTGGGAAGACCTTGTCTCATGTCCTGTTGTGTTCCCTAGTCAATAAGTGGGGGCAATTTCATGGGGACACAGACAGCAGTTGAAAATTGACAAAGGTTCTAACACTTGTCTTGGGACTGTAGGCCACACCCGCCCCCCACCTATACCCCAGGTACAACAAACCCATAAACCAACACCACAACATGTTTATTTGGCATAAAAAGGCCGCAACACTTTATTGGTTTACCACAGTTTTCAACATAACCATTATAATTGAAACTTGTATCATATATATAATAAAACCATAAACCATTCACATAAACTCTGCCCAGTTTTTGGAACTCGGGCAGCATCACTGTAACATCACCAAATATGTCCCCACCAGCCGGACTTGCGCAACAAGCCCGGCCTACCCCACATACGCGGCCCTCTCAATACTGTATTGCAATCCGAGGTTAAATATATCAGAACCCACATCTGAAAGATGGACCCCGTCCTGTCGGTACAAGCCTGGGATCCCCCCTTCCAGATCCACGTGCCGATACGAAAAACCTCCTAATGATGGCATAAAATTAGCCATTGCTCGGTTAATCCTCTTCCTCATTTTTTCCATCACCTTACTCAACGGAGAAGATAGCCAACACATGCGTGGCACGATCTCCGAGAATATGATGGTTGTACCTGGGGAAGTTAAATGGAAACGATAAAGATCCCTCTTAACCGCCGCTAACAACTCTAACGTTCGGGTGTTTCCTAAATCGTTCCCCCCTAAATGGACTATTAATATCGAGGGGAGGGGCCAGACTTGATATAATTGTGATAAATGACCATACAGTTGGTGCCACTTCATGCCACGCACACCTTTCCACTACAAAGTGTAGGATTCCGGCTGTAGGGACAAATTGGTTGAATACCTACGCTGAGCCGCACGCTTTCGTGCCCAGAAGATATAGGAATGGCCCAGAATCCAAACATAATGATGAAAACCTATGAATTAAAAGAAAAGATTAGGTCTGACATAACGCTTAAAACAGACGGACGACCATCTACCCAAACCCATAATGGCCGAAGCCGGGAGACCCTGATCCGCTGCGTCAGACGCAGCCCCTATCCTAAATGAATGGGAGGAGAATTTCAATTCGTCCAGACCCAACTGAGCCAGGCAGCGCTGCAGTACATATGTAAATTGATATTTAGTAACCAGGGATCGATCCCTATGTATTAACAAATGACCACCCCCCCGGGGACGAACTAACAAAAACGGCTAACCACCGCTACTGGGCACAGCGAGCTATCCTCGCCTGCCGATAACGTCACCCACTCCCCCCGCCCCAGTTGGTCCCTTTTGGATTGCCGCAGGAAAAGGTACACCTTTCCATCTTCTACCAGCACATGCTCGGCTAACATGCCCCGAGAACACCTCTTGGAACCTGGAACCAATTCTGAGACCCGAAATGCTCCAAAATAGGCCAACACGAATGCAGTTTGAAACAGCAACGCCTCATATTCTGTAAAACACACCACCGACGTCATCTCGCAGATCCGTCCTAGTAACAACCGACCAATGGGCCTCCGCCCATCCGGGGTGAAATGATGTTTTTTGTAACCCTTCAATGCCTGCGTCACTGAGAAAAAACTAGAGCAAGGCGGGAGCTGCCGCAATCGCAAGAAAAAGGATACCCCCGCCAGCGTCATTGCAATGTAACTGTGAGACAACTGCCGTTCCATCAAAGAAACCAGAAAGGCCAAAATAGCCGATTCAGAGGGTGCATCCCAGGCAAAGCCCGTACTGCCGGCAAACGCCACCCATTTCCTCCATGAAGCAGAATACTCCACCCACGTATGAGGGGCGACTGATTGTTTGATAACCTCAAACACCGGTGTCAGATCAACTCCCATAGGTAGTCCGGGCAGGGCGTGCCCTCCTCGTCCGCTTCCGGAAGCAACCGTCGAAAGCGCCGCATCTGTAAACGGGAGAGAGAATCAGCAACCACATTCAGCACTCCTGGCGTATACCGTGCCTTAATCCATATATTAAATTTCAGGCATAAAAAGACCAAATGACGCAGCATCTTTACCACCAACAGAGAACCTGAAGAAAGACAGTTGATCGCGAAAAGGACCCCCTTATTGTCGGTCTCCACCAAAATCCACTTATTGGCAAAAAAACGGCCCCACAGTGAGACTGCCACCAGTATTGGAAATAGCTTGAGGAGCACAATGTTCTTCGTAGCCTTCTTGCGGACCCAAGCCTCCGGCCAGGTACCACAACTCCAATGAGACCCCCAAATTGCCCCAAAACCCTTGGAGCCCGCCACGCCGGTAAATAAACGAAAATCTGGCGCAAAAACAAAATCCGACTGAAAAAAGGATCTACCATTGAATTCTGCCAAGAAATCGGCCCATACCAGCAAGTCGTCCTTAAGCGCTCCCGTCAACCGGATGTGCGCGGACGGGGATTTCAACCCGGAAGTGGCGAGATATAAACGACGCGAAAATATCCTCCCTACCGGTATGATTTTGCAAGCGAAAGCCAGAAGGCCCAGTAACGACTGCATTTCCTTCAAAAGCACCTTCCGGCGTCTCAAGAAAAAGGCGATAAGATTCCGCGTCCTCACCACCTTCGCCATAGGCAGGCTAAACTCCATAGCCTCAGTGTCCATGTGGATTCCTAAGAATTCCAACCGCGTTGTCGGCAGACAAGTCTTCTCGCTCGCCAGAGGAACACCAAAGTGGCCTGCCATCACTGTAAACAAACTCAACAAATGGGAGCAGAGCGTAGATTCTGCCGGGCCGACAAACAAAAAATCATCTAAATAATGCACCACCGTGTCCTGGCCTGTCTCAAAACTCATGACCCAATGCAGGAACGTGGAAAATGACTCAAAATATGTACAAGACAAAGAGCACCCCATTGGGAGGCACTTGTCAAAACAATAAGCACCCATAAAACAAAAACCCAAAGAACAGAAAGCCGCCGGAGCAATGGGCAATAGCCGGAAAGCCGGCTTAATGTCTGCTTTTGCCACCAGTGCCCCACGGCCTTGTGCCTTAACCTTGCCAATGGCTTCTTCAAATGTTGCGTCATTCAACGAACCCCCCTTTGGGAAAGAGAGGTGCTGAATCAAACGGAAGGCGTTCGGCTCCTTTTTTTGGCACTACCCCAATTGGTGAGATCCTGAAATTAGGGAAGGGCGGCTCAGAAAAAGGCCCTGCCATCCGCCCTTCCGCAACTTCCTTCAAAACCTTCTCCCGTACTACCTCCAGAAACCACTGAACTGACTTTAAATTCTCAATCACCGTACAGCCCGTGCCTGAAAACCGGAAGGGGAAAACCAAATGAAAAACCTTCAATTAATAAACGTGCCTTCTCCCTGTTTGGGTACAGCTCCAACCAGGGGCGCATGTTTTCCAGCCTCACTGGCATGCAGGCTCTTCGGAAAAATATCCCGCGAGGACTGCGGCGCAGTCTTCTGGAAACATTTAGCCATCGCCCCGCACAGGCCGAGCACTCGTGCCTATACTTGCACGACGCATTAAAGCGGCAAGAACCTTCGTTAAAAGCAAAGCAGCACCCTCTGCGGTACCCAGAGGTACTAGCGGCACCCTGGCTCAACTTACCCACCGTTGGTCTCTGAGGAACGATCAAGTTAAGCCATAGGCCTACGTCCTTCATCCCCCATCTCAATGATGGATGCACCGCCAGTTTCTGGCGGAATGATTAGTCGTAGAAGTACCAACCCAAACCGCCAAAACTTTTATAGGCTTCCAACACATGATCCATATGTTGGAAAAGGCCCCCGCTCAGCTCTGGGTGTCTCTCGACCATTACACTGGCAAAAACAAAAAATGCCTGCAACCAGTTATTAAAAGAGCGAGCCACCGGCCTGCGCCTATCCTCCTCCTGCCTGTCCTCCCCCTTCTTTTCTGTCTTAAAAATAAAATCCTTAGCTGCTGGGAGAAGGGATAACATATCAACAAATTCTCCAGCCCAAATTTTATCCTTCACTGACCCCGGCAGGTGATACCCCAATGGGGACATCTCACACGGCAATACCTCTTTCATACTCACCTCCGGGACTGACCTTCTAGCCGTCTCCCTAGGCAAGCGCAAGTCTGGGCCGTACACATAACTACCTGACGCACTGTCAGACACTGGAGTAGAATCATTAGGGGGATGGAAAGAACAGGGAGAAGAAACCAAAGTAGGTGCAATAGCAGCAGGGAGAGCAGGAAGAGGAATACCAGCAGAAGAAAGAGCAGCAGAGATAGCAGACAGGTAAACCATTACATCAGAAGTCACATTATGCCTTAACTCACCCTGTGCCACCAGAGCTGGGACTGGTTCTGGACCTGGCACTGGACCCGATATTAGCGCTGGCACCGGAGCTGCTGAGGCGGGTACTGCACTTGTCACCGTAGCAGATACAGTAACTGGAATTTGGGCTGCTGGCACAGGCGCTGACATAGGTGTTGCTACAGCATGCGCCGCCGGGCCCGTCTGTATTGCGTTGAACACTGAGCCTGGGACCAGGCCATCCTGCAGAGCCAGCAGCTGAGAGGGAGCTGCCACCTGACGTCCGGCGCCCCCTGAGGCAGGCGGCGCCATTCTTCTCGCTCTTCCCCCCTGAGGCCCGGAGCTCCCGCCCCGCCTCCTTGCAGGGGACTGTGAAAGAAGTCTCTTCTTCTGCCCAGGCCGCCGCCTGGGCTCCGTCTCTTCGCCGACCGCCCCCGCACTTGCCGCGGGGTCACGGCACTCCTCTTCCCTTGTCTGCCGCTCCGGGGCTACACTTCGGCGTGTGAGCCGCCTAGGGGAGGGGTCCGCTGCTCCGCCGCCATGCTGCTGTCCTACCTCCTCCACCCTCGCTGGCGCGTCTTCCTCCAGGGGCATCTCCAGGCACCGCCGCAGCCAGGCCTCCCCCCGGCTCTCTGCTCTTTTAACGAATCCTCGGATCAGGCCCTCCATACTGGTAAGCGCAGCTCTTCTTTCTTCTTCCTGGGTTGCTGCAGAGGACGCCCTGGACCCTCTGCTGCCCTTAAATAGCCACCTGGGGACCAGAACCTTCTTCCGGACCGCTATTGGCCCGCCCACACCTGACCCATAAGTTCATTAAAGGGACAGTACCGCCCCTCCCCTCACCTAATACTCCTTAACCCCTTAACTACCCACCCGAGGGGCCAGGTGGCCCCAGTCCCAAGAAAGCGGGCCCCAATGCTTTTGCCCGCTTTGGCATTCTTTTTTTTGCAAAATTATTTTTATTGAGTATTTCCAACATTTGCAACTGCAACAGTGCAATAGTTACAGGGCAAACATAAAACAGACAATAACAAAATAAGAAAGTAGAGGGTCAGCCTCAGCAAAAACATACCAGCTTAAGGTCTCCGCCATTACATAGGCCAGAGACTGGTACCCAGGTACAGTGCAGCCCCCTAGTTCAACAATGATATAAGGATAAGCGGTGCATGAGCCAATTACCACCTACCACCCACAAACAGACAGTACCAATGTTTTAGAAAAAAAAGTATATGGCAGCAACCAATGCCACTCATACAGTACTAGACAAAGAGGGAATATCAGTTAACCCCCAATCAATACCCAATCAAGCACACCAAGTGCCCTTTAGTGAGAAGATAAAGGGAGTACTTTTTGGGTAAATTTCATGGTAAACAGGGAAACATTGAGTGAACCAACAATCAATTTTAACACTTACCTTTCTAACAAAAACAATACAGGTTTAAATGCATTCTGTATGTAGCACTACCCCCATAGGAATTGCTGCAGTTAGGGGTTTCCACTGCTAGTCACATAGCATTTTCTTTATTCACTCAACACAGAAAACAGTCCTTGGCTTGTTTTTATTTTTATTAGATGTAGCGGGGTGTCACTTTATGGTGTTCATAGAGACTATATTTCATGCAAGTGAACCCGGATCGCCCATGGTTCTCTGTTGGATAATACGCTGACTACTGTTTGACTATGAGTAGGAAAGTGCATGGTGGGATTTGTGGTACAGGGAGAATTGGACTCCAATGGCGTGGATACTACACAGACTACTGTACCCACAGTGCAACTGTACATCCATCGTGCATTGCCCGGCGCAAGGTCTGCTGGGGATTGGTTATTTAAGGAGAGGAGGAGCAACGCGCGGTCTTTGGACATCGCCCACCCAGCAAGTCGGAGCCTGTGTTGGGGCCTGTCGTGCTCGTCTAGGCCGGAGAGTCTGGGCCTCTAGGTGGGGAAAAGCCTGCTTGCCAGCGAGGGTGAGATTCTTCATCCAGAGAGCCTGCTGACATCTCGGAGCATCCAAGAGTCGAGTCACCTTCAAATTCCTTTCAGTTGTCTGAAGGATCGGAGACTACGGGTGACCGGGAGATCGCGTGCTGGAGCCCAGCAACGGTTAAATGGATTGGTCCGGTTGGGTGAGAGAGCACTTGCTCAGGATTCTTAACTGTTTGCTAGGCCCGAGATCCCTTACATAGGGCCCACCGCCATTACAGCAGTGTGTCGTGCACCAAATGACAGTGTGTTGCGCAGATAAAGTTGGGCGTCTTATTGCCTGTGACTTTAGGTCCTAAACTATAGCAGGATTACAGCTAACTGTTGATATCCCTTGGATTACAAATATAAAAGTGCACCAACGAGGCTAGCGAAGATCCCTTCTATTGGAGTAACTGTGTGTGTGAAATAGTCAGGCTTGACTGTAACTCACGGAGACATTGTTTTGGCTCCATATTGCCCACGAGGGGAAGCTCGCGAGCGTAGTTCCTCTAAAGACATTTAGAGTGTATAAGATTTGTATGTCTCGGTATTGTTTACACTGTGCATAATTTTGACTTTGCAGGGCCCTGCATATGTAAATGCATATCTGTTAACCTAATTTTTCCTATCTAGTAAAGATATTTTATGGTTAAGCAAACACGTTGTGTGGAGTATTAACTGTTCCAGAGAGAGAGACGGTCAACACAGGTACTCTAGTTCTGAACTGTGAATGTATACTTTATTGTGGCATTGTGGTTTCCATTGTTAGTAGGTTCCACAATCTCATTCGCTTAACCGCTGTGCCAGTGGAGGGTCAGGGACAGTTTTCTTGGGGTTGACAGCAGTAAGGTACAGGCCTAAAATAATACCAGCAGCCCTCTTAACTGCGGGTAGTGCTACATAGGGAATGTTAACTTGGATGGGGTAGTGAATTATAGGATGCCCAGTGTGACAACATGCAGAACTTCAGGGACAACCTCCTCCTTATTTACAGATTCCTCCTCTCACATCCTCCTGCACACTCTTGGTTCCTTTATGTACAGCTCCTGCTAATACACTAACAGTTTTCCTGTGGCCACTGATCCCAGTTCCACTTGCTTGCAGAATGCTGCCACCAGCCCCAACTGGCTGTTTTCCTTCCCAGTCTTCCTGACTGGCTCTCAGCCCCAGTTCTGCCCAACTGACACATGGAGATTCCCCGGGGGAAGGCTGGATGAAGACTTGGCACACTGCTGTCTTCAAGAGAGATCTGCTACAGATGGCAGTCTCTCCCCTTGTCTGTCCCTGCACCATGTTGATCTACTCACTGTATCTACTTGCTCTCTCAAGCTGCCTCTCCAGCATGAATCCCTCTAACTTCCTCCTGTGGTAGGATCCTTCCAGGCTAGCCTTCCAAGCTTCAGCCAGAGGTAGCCCCCCTCCCCGGTGGGGGTCCCTCAAGGGCCACCGACAGCCTCTCCTCAGCACTGCTTCTCCATCTTCCACTCAACTCTTCTGCTGGCATATCCCATGTTTATTTATGTGTTATCCCAGTTCCCTGCCAGGCCCACTCCTGGGGATTGGCTGAGAGCCCATAAATATTCAAGGTAGCTCCTCCTCACCTCCACCCACTAGTTCCAGAATGTTCTTCAATGTTCCAGATACCAGGGGGAGGTCATCCAGCACTGGCCTCTAATAACCCTGACCCAGATTCAGTGACTCAGGTTTATCCCTGGGCCAGAAAATGCTTTTTCCTACTCTCACTTCTAGTACCACACACTAAAGGGTGCCACATGTACATAACCCCCATATTTTATGAAGACAGGAGTTGAACTAGTATGTAACA
The DNA here is from genome assembly GCA_029206835.1 of Rana muscosa. Taxonomy (NCBI): domain Eukaryota; kingdom Metazoa; phylum Chordata; class Amphibia; order Anura; family Ranidae; genus Rana; species Rana muscosa. The sequence goes on from CM055116.1 coordinate 690,143,215, forward strand.
ATTATTGCTTTTTTTACTCACAAATACTTAAATGTTGTCTCTTGTATATTAATCGCTGGTACTGCTGTCTGTTATTCATATTGTACCCCTCTGGCTACCCACATGTCATCAAGTTCTGTCTTGCAATATAATTGGGACATTTAGACAGAACTCTTTCTGTAGCAGAAAATGCTTTGTAATTTTTTGATAACCAGTTTTTTTAAACAAATGTGTTCCTTTCTCTTATGGATTCCCAAACGTAGTGTAATGTAGCAGTTTACATTATACAACAGATAAGCAAATTTAAAAACGGTGTCCACTCAACATAAAAAACATGTAAAGGTCTGTACATTTCTATTCAGTTGTACCATTTTCACCTGTGTTTTGATTCTTAACAGAAAGTTTCTTGCCCTTGAAAAATGCATGCAGAGAATGCATGTTAAAAGAATGCATTACAATGCAAAAAAAAAGCAGATCAAAGACCATAATTACATAAATGCAGTCTAACAAAATAATAACAACATTATGTAAAGGAAGAAGTTTAATACTTACCTTTTTAGTGGCCAGTGTGTTATTTTTCCCCTCTTTTCAAGAATTAGTGCTCATTCACATTATGTGCAGTGACTTGCACTTATCTATACAGATCAATGCAGGCTCACCGCAAAAGCACATAGAAAACAATTGTTTTTTATGTTCCCTGTTCCCAGCATAATGATGTGTTGAGGTGGATTGTGGTGCATTGCATAAAAATGCAATCATGTTAGCGCATCTCATTGTACAGCATGAATGAAATTACATTTTGTGGGATTCCAGTAAAGTTTAAAAAAAAAGGTAAACAGTACCTTGTGTAGTAACAACAATGCTACACAGTAGACATCAGCCCTCATGCTAAAACAGTCAATTTTAGGCCCCTTTCACACTACTGCGACTTCAAAGTAGCGCGATTTTACTGCGATTCGCGGCCGCAATTTCAGGGAATGCCTGTGTAAGTGGCATCAAAATCGGACCAAAGTAGTGCAGGGACTACTTGAAGTCGGAAAGACTTGAAGTCGTACTAATATGAATTGTCATTGGAAATAATGGGAAACGACTTGTCATGCTACTTTGCCATAACAAATCGTGGGACAAGTCGTATAAGTGTGAAAGGGGCCTTAGGCTGACGTGGTCAAGCCCTTAAAAGTAGTGCTGTTATCTGACACTTCTGGGTGTGTCAGGTAGTGTGTCTCTAGGCTAGCTGTTGTGGTTACCCCCGCAGGCCGCTAAAACACTACTATGTCCTGTTGTAGAAGGAACCACAGGGTGCATCAGGAAACTAAAATGATGGATAGTAGTAGTAGTAGTAGTGCCCATAGCTCACAGATGTCACTGGGACAGGAAGGGAAGCTGAATCATTCCAACAACACAGACTGTAATAAAACATTTAGAGTGGGTCCGCAGCCTCCTGGGAAATGTCAAACACCTAAGTAAACTGCAGGCCCAGTTACCCTATGGCCTTGCAATCTTGTGTATGTGCAGTAAGGAGACAGCTGTGATTCCTCAGGAAGTATTTGTAGCTACTCCTGTTTAACTGAAAGTGCTGACTATTTAGCAGTTCCCAACACTTAAACACTTGCCGACCGCCGCACGCAGATGTACATCGACAGAATGGCATGGGCAGGCACATGGGCGTACCTGTAAGTCCCTTTAAATTTGCCGCCCAGCGGGCACGCGCGCGCCCACCGCATGCCTCATGAGCGTGTTCGTGGGTCATGGCAGCATACATATGATATAGCTCCACCCCTATATCCACCCACAGGACTCGTTTAACTGTCTATAAAAGTCTGACTGAAAGCTACCTCCCCCATTCTCCGTATAAAGCAAAAAGATCAGAGGGAGGGTTCGTATGCTGCCATGTCTTGGCGTCAGGAAAGGAAAATTACGGTAAGTATTTGATACAATTTTCAATTTTCCTGACACCAGACATGGCAGCATATATATGATACATAACAAGCTTTTGAGAGGGAGGGTTTAATACTACACACTAGTCTTTGACAATAGACATAGAAGCTTGTATAGTCTTCCTCCCAAACTCTACTGTAGTAAGAACTGCTGGATCCACCCTGTAGTGTTTTAAGAATGTATGATGTGATGACCAATCAATCCTGCCTGTGCCGTCCAAGAAGACGATGTCACCAGGGTTGAGTGAAGAGTTCTAACCACCTCTGGAGGATCCTTCCTGGCTCTACATGCCTGGTGAATATTTTTACTATCCAGGCTAAAATGGTTCTGACCGAAGCCCCTTACACTTTAAATCTTCATGATGAAAAATTCTGTCAGAACTTCTGAATGTAGAAGTAGCCTGGAGATAGGCTTTGAGGACTTTTGGAATGTCCAACTTGTGCAGATCAGCACCTGATTCTGCTGGGAAGGCTGGAAGCACCCATTCACTGGAAAGATGAAATATCGATGCCACTCTTTGGAACAGAATGATCCAATGGTCTCAGCACAACCCTGTCTGGGAAGAACCTGGAATAGGGTTCTGCCGCCCCAAATTCTTGGAGCCGTCACTCTTCCCCCTGAAATTATGGCTAATAGTAAAGCCGATTTTAAGGAGATCTCCCATAAAGAACAGTCTTCTGTCAGAGTACGATGAGGGTTTACTAGAAAATTGACTACTGCCAGGTCCCATTGAGGGAACCCATTTCTCTTGGGAAGGCGTATTCCAAGTACCTCTCTCATGAAGTGATCCATCATCAGGTTTGCTGCCCATTTCTTTTGGGTAAAAGCCAAGATGGCTGACATTTGAACCTGAAGCGAACTGAGCCCCAAGTCCAATCCAGATTACAGGAAAGACAGGATTTGAGATAAATTTGGGTCACTAGGGTCAAACTGACGTCAGCTGCAAAGCTTGTGAACCTATTCCATATTCTGGAGTAGATGGCATTGGTTGACCCTTTTATGGAACTCTGAAAAGTTCTAATACCCTCTGGAAAACATCCTAACTCTTGTAACCTCTGCCTTACAATTTCCAGGCCTCTAAGGATAGTCTTGATGGTTGCGGATGTAGGGTATCTCCCTCAGACAAGAGGAGATGAGGAGTCACCGGCAGAGTGAGCGGTGTGCACACGCTGATACCCATTGCCAGAGAGACCCATGGTAGTTGGCTGATGAGGCAAACAGATCCAGTTGCGGGTACCCCCACTTGTGGATGATCCCTTGGAACACTTCGGGGTGAAGGTACCATTCGTTGGAATCCTTAAATTGTTTGGATAGATGATCCGCTTCCAAATTCTGATAGCCTGGAAGATATATGGCTGTTAAATCTGGGAGATATTGTTGTGCCAATGTCATGATTGGTTCCACCTCTCTTAAGAGGGATTGGCTGTGTGCGTCACCTTGTCGCTGTATATAGAACACTGCTGCCGTGTTGTCCAGACGGAGTAGGACTGGAAGACCCTGTATGTGGCAGTAAAGTGGTCAATGCCATGAATGCTGGTAGGAGTTCCCAAATATTGTAAACTAGGCCCTGAGTGGGAAATTCTCATCTGCCCTGTATCTTGAGTTGCTCGCAGGTGGCGCCCCACCCTGATGTGTTGGCATCTGTGGTAACAATGATCCATGGCTGCAGCCCTAATAGACCAAGCAATTTAGCTTTTTTTTCTTTGTATACCACCAGAGACTCTGGTACCTCTGGCTGGTGATCCTGATTGGCTGGGCTAGATGAACTCTTCCATTGCATTAGAAAGCCTGGTTGGAAAACTGAGTTTCCAGTGAGCCCAGAGGATCATCGGAATACATGAAGCCATTGTCTCGAGAGTACTCATGCACTGGGATGCTGACCTCACTGGTGCAGCCAATGCCTGTTGGAACATTTCCCTGATTTTGGGGAGTTTGAGGTGGGGGAGAGAGAGAGAAGGAGAGAGAGAGAGAGAGAGATCTAATCAAAAAAAGGGCTCGTACAATTAGGAGGGCCAACGCCCATCCACACAAAAGGACCTTTTTAAGCTGGCTACACATCATACAATCCTCTGCAGATTTTTTCCCTCAGATTTACCAAAACCACACAATATGAGGTCAAACCTTAAGAGCCTCAATCTGTATGCAATCAGGAAGGCCTCTGCACCACATGGTCCCAGCAAATCCAAAGGAAATCAGACAACAAAAGTTGCACAGTGTGTATGGGGTCTTTAGAGACATGATAGCAAGAAAAAGGTTTTATAGAAATTGACAGACCTGGAAAGAGTTCCATAGGAAAGAAGACATCATGCAGTCCCAGCTGCTGGATCCAGACTCCAAAGCAGGCATGCCACAGAGGATTGTCGTCTCTGATTAGAGAACACCTCGACCCCAGAAGACCACCAGAAGGGGTTCCCCACCTTGTAGGTGCGTTGAGCGTGCCTAAGATGTGGGACTTCGCACTGGGAGAGGCTTGAACCCAGACGGAACTTCGACGTAGACGGCAGGTAAGGGCTTTATCCTGATTGTAACGGTCTGTAGGCGTTGATCTTTTGAGGACAAAAAGCAGAATGGGGGAGGTAGCTCTCAGTCAGACTTTTATAGAGAGTTAAACTAGTCCTGTGGGTGGATATAGGGGTGGAGCTATATCATATGTATGCTGCCATGTCTGGCGTCAGGAAAAATGTTTTTTTATATATTTTTTGGGGATATTTATTATAGCAAAAAGTAAAAAAATATTGCATTTTTTTCAAAATTGTCGCTCTATTTTTGTTTATAGCGCAAAAAATAAAAACCGCAGAGGTGATCAAATACCACCAAAAGAAACTCTATTTGTGGGAAAAAAAGGACGTCAATTTTGTTTGGGAGCCACGTCGCACGACCGTGCAATTGTCAGTTAAAGCGACGCAGTGCCGAATCGCAAAAAGTGGCCTGGTCTTTGACTAGCGAAATGATCCGGGGCTTAAGTGGATAAAGAGTAAGCCCACTTTTGTTGAGAAATAAACATTCCCCTCTGGGTGATCTATGTACATTGCAAGGATTTTAATGAACTTTGTTGCAGATTCCTACCTTTTGTTATTCTGAAGAAATCCCTTTGTTTGTCTGTGTCCCTGTGAGAATGTAAATCTAATGGGAGTGGTTTCAGAATTATCAATCAGCTGCTGCACCTGCAGGGCCCTTATGAGAAAAATTGCTGGGTCTGCATCCCTTTAGATGTGACTTCCTTTTGGGAGTATCTAACCAAAAATGACATTTTTGTTGCAGGGGATGCCTGAAATCTGACTTGTATCTTAGTGCAGACTTCTGGGGAAATCGATGAGCCAATCACACAAGCAGGAAATTATGTTTCTGGAGGGGCATTCTGTACACACTCTGTGTACAGAACACCTCCAGGTAGCCATATTGCTTTGCATTTACAGAAAATTACAGCGGCTGCAGATTGAAAGGGAAAGGTAATTTTTTATAACATTACAATATGACTCATATCACAATTGTATATGCCATATTATTTTTTCTTTATTTGCTTTTTTTTTCCCCCAAGAAAGTGTAGTTACCCTTTAACCACTTGCCATCTGCCCACAGTACATTTAATGTGACAGGGTGGCAGCTTCAGGCTGAGCAACGTACCGGTACATCGCTCAGCACATGCACACAGGCACGCCCCCTGGGGAGTGAAGCGGCGTGATCCTGTGACCACTGGATCACGGTGCTTAGTACCCGGCCTATGTGAGTAGCCAGGGTATCATGTGATTCCTATCATAGAGATCACATGATAAAATGTAAGAAAACGTAAGCAAAACTGTCATTAATGGCTTTCATTCATTACAGCTTGCTTACTATTGTGATGTTGCGATTGACCCACAGCTATCACATGGTACCTGGGCTAATCACAGCACCCTGCACCATGTGATTAGCTGTAGCCAAGAGCAGCATCACAATAGTAATCCATCTCTCATGAATGAAAGCCATTCGCGACAGCTAAAAATAGCAATAACCGTGTAAAAAAGTAGTAAAAAAGGAAAGAAAACGTTTAAAAAATGTAATAAAAAATCCCGGATCACTGCTTCACCAGTCTTATAATGACACTGTACTGCGCTGGTGGCAGTTTAAAAAAAAAAAAAATGTAAAAAGAAAAAATGTAATTCTATTTAATTTCTTAATTTTCCCAAAAATTGTGACAAAAAAAAATTGCAACTTCAAAAAACTCGTGCTTCTTAAAGCGTCAATTAGGGTTTTTTGTACTGTCCTGGCATGTTAGGGCCTCAAGAAATGAGATCAGTACATCAGGAATGATCAATTTTTATATATATATATATATATATATATATATATATATATATATACCATAGTTTGAAGATTCTATAACGTTCACATGGACTAAGGCCTCGTACACACGACCGAGTTTCTCGGCAAGAACCAGCAAGAAACTTGCTGGCAGAGATGTCTTGCCGAGAAATTCGTTTGTGTGTATGGTTTCTCGTCAAGAAAACCGACAAGTAATCTCGACGAGAAAATAGAGAACCTGCTCTCTATTTTCTCGTCGAGATTCTCGTCGGCATGTTTCTCGACGAGAAAAGTGAGTGTGTGTACACTTACCTGTCCTCCGGGAAGCCCGCGCATGTTCGAAATAAATTCGACGCATGCGCGGTAGCTTCCTAGGCATAGGTAGGGTATACCAATATGGCGGCGACGGCATCGAATGTGACGAGCGCATGCTCGTCGTAGTCGATGACGTCACCGCGTACGCTCCATTCAAAGAACCGCGGGTGTGTACACTCGGCCGGGACAAGTTTCTTGTCCAAGAATCTCGTCGAAAAAAACGACATGTTTTTTTCGACGAGAATCTCGGCCGTGTGTACGAGGCTAGAATAATATACACTGAGGTAGATTATTTTCACCAAAGAAATGGAGCAGACTACATTTTAGCCTAAATTTATGAAGAAAGATTATTTGTTTCCAACATTTTATGACAAAGAAATGTTTTATTTTTTTATTTATGTTATTTATTCTGTTTATAAAGCAAGAAAAAAAAAAAAAAAAAAAAACAGTGATGAATAAATAAATAGAATAAATACCACCAAAAGAAAGCAGCTCCATTAGTGTGAAAAATGATATAAATTTCATTTGGGTACTGTGTTGCATGACCGAGCAACTGCCGAGTAAATTAGCACAGTGCTGAATAGCAAAAAATGCCTTGGTCATGAATGGGGGAAAACCTTCTAGAAGTCAAGTGGTTTAGGCCGGGTTCACATATATACAAATTGAATGCAGGTTTCTCCGCATCCAATTCGCATTACAGGAGAGCGTGGCACAGCTCCGGGGTGGCCGCATTAACCACTTCTCTACTGTGCACGAAAACCCCCTTCCTGCCCAAGCCATTTTTCAGCTTTCAGCGCTGTCACACTTTGAATGACAATTGCGCGGTCGTGCGACGTGGCTCCCAAACAAAATTTGCGTCCTTTTTTTCCCACAAATAGAGCTTTCTTTTGGTGGTATTTGATCACCTCTGCGGTTTTTATTTTTTGCGCTATAAACAAAAATAGAGCGACAATTTTGAAAGTTTGGAAAAAAAACACTATTTTTTACTTTTTGCTATAATAAATACCCTTTTTTTTTTTAAATAAAATTTTCCTCAGTTTAGGCCGATACGTATTCTTCTACATATTTTTGGTAAAAAAAAAATCGCAATAAGCGCGTATTGATTGGTTTGCGCAAAAGTTATAGCGTCTACAAAATAGGGGATAGATTTTTAGCATTTTTTTTTTCATTAGTAATGGCGGCGATCTGCGATTTTTATTGTGCGATATTGCGGCGGACACATCGGACACTTTTGACACATTTTTGGGACCATTCACATTTATACAGCGATCCCTGCTATAAAAATGCATTGATTACTGTATAAATGTGACTGGCAGGGAAGGGGTTAACCACTAGGGGCGGGAAGGGGTTAAATATGTTCCCTTAATGTGTTCTTACTGTGGGGGGAGGGGACTGACTGGGGGAGGTGACCGATGGTTGTCCCTATGTACAAAGGACACACCATCGGTCCCCTCTCCCTCACAGGACGTGGATCTCTGTGTTTACACACAGAGATCCACTTTCCTGCTCATTTCCCGGGCAATCGCGGGTGCCCGGCGGCAATCGTGGCCGCCGGGCACGCACATTGGGGCCTTGGTAACGCGGCGGCCGCACGCACGTGCCACCGGCGGCGCGCGAGTGCCTCCTAGCTTATTTTAAAGGGAGGATGTCATATGACGTCCTCCCAGAACGAGAGTGTCCTCCGCCCGCCGTCAATTGACAGTGGGCGGGGGACTAGTGGTTAAAGAAGGGTCCTGTGCGTCTTCTGTTCCGATTCAAGTGCAAAATGAGGCAAAAATTTGGAACTGATTCACACCTGAATTGGTGAACAGGGATGCACCGGACCCCATGCTGTGAGCCGCGGCCGCAGCATATGTGAACGAAGCCTTAGGCTGGGTTCACACTTATGAAAATTGGATGTGGGTTTGCCCGCATCAAATTCTCATGACAAGAGACTGTGACCTGCTCTCAATGGAGCCGGTTCACACATCTCCGGGGGGCAACTGCAGAGCGCACAGCAGAAAAGTCCTGTGCGTCTTTGACTCCATGTCAGGTCCGAATTCAGGCAACAATTCAGACCTAAGTCGGACCTAAAATGGTGAATGGGGACGCATCAGACCCCCTGCTGTGCCCCGCGACGCACATAGTATGAACCCAGCCTCAATCTCTGTCTCTATTCAACTCCTCCTTATTGACCCAGGACTCTTGAAGCTGCTCTCTACCTGAACATTGGGGATAATAATTAAAGCTAGTTGCACCCAAGTACATTGCATTTTAAACAGACTCCAAATAAAAATGAACTGCTCTCTTGGTTGCAGATCTCCTGCATTCCGTAAATCTGCTTTTAATGAATATAATTCTCAGTAACCATATCCATGATGTTTACAGTAAATATGGGTTAAGGGTGTCATCTGTGGTCGGACAGTCCCAGACCCAGTGTTCTAACGGTAAGCCCCCGGTCTGACTTGATGACATCATACACAGGTCTATTGTTTCTAGGAAATATCTATTTTCTGAGACTGGAGGATGTACAGGAAAACTAATCAGATGTGAACCAGGAGCACTACAGCTGCATTATGTCGGAAGTTCATTCAGTTGGAAGATCTTTCAGTAAGGCCCCTTTCACGCTGAGGCGTTTTTACCGCGTTTTCGCTGTAAAAATAGCGCTGAAAAAATGCCTGAAATAATCCTGCCCCATCATTCTCAATGTGAAAGCCCTGAGGGCTTTCACACTATGGCGTTTTGCTGGCTGTGCGTTGGAAAAAATCCTGCAAACAGCAGGAGCATCTTTAGGGTGCTAAAAATAGCGCCGTAAAAACGCCTAACTCCACTGAAATGAATGAGTAATGCGGTAAAAACGCGATAAAAACACGGTAAAAACGCATAGGCGTTAGCGCTATTTTTTACCGCAAACGCGGTAAAAACGCGGTAAAATCGCAGGAAAAAATCTCATAATTTGTTTGCGTTTTTTCAACTCCTCAGTGTAAAAGGGGCCTAAATTTACCACATATTTATGTGATAATTAGGGATGAGCTTCGTGTTCGAGTCGAACATACGTTCGACTCGAACATCGGCTGTTCGATCGTTCGACGATCGAACGATTTGGGCCGTTCGCGCCAAATTCGAGTGACGCGAACGGCCCACAATGCACTACGCCATCGCAGTGTCATCCAGGCGCTGTGATTGGCCAAGCATGCACTGTGACCCCGCATGCTTGGCCAATCACAGCGCCGGCAGCGAGGAGAGCAATGATTGGCCACAGGCAGGATGCCTGTGGCCAATTATTGCTGAGGGGGTTTAGTACACGCCCCACACTATAAAAGGCCGCCAGCACGGCGGCCTAGTGTAGTGTGTTCCGGAGCAGGGATAGAGCAGCATAGGCAGGGACAGTGACTTTTATTTCTTTCTTGCTTAACCTGGATTCCTTTAGTTTAGGGAAAGAGAAGGATAGGTAGGGAGAGTGTCAGTGTGTTTTGTGCTTGTGCTATATTGTGCTTAAAAAAAACATTTTTTCTAGGGACAGAAAACTGTAGGTAGGGAGAGTGTGTCAGTTTCTTTCACTGTCAAAGTCCTTGTTTCCAGGGACCTGGAAGGACAGTGAGTGAATTCTCCTTGTGCTATATTGTGCTTAAAAAAAACATTTTTTCTAGGGACAGAAAACTGTAGGTAGGGAGAGTGTGTCAGTTTCTTTCACTGTCAAAGTCCTTGTTTCCAGGGACCTGGAAGGACAGTGAGGTAATTCTCCTTGTGCTAAATTGTGCTTAAAAAAAACATTTTTTCTAGGGACAGAAAACTGTAGGTAGGGAGAGTGTGTCAGTTTCTTTCACTGTCAAAGTCCTTGTTTCCAGGGACCTGGAAGGACAGTGAGGTAATTCTCCTTGTGCTAAATTGTGCTTAAAAAAAAACATTTTTTCTAGGGACAGAAAACTGTAGGTAGGGAGAGTGTGTCAGTTTCTTTCACTGTCAAAGTCCTTGTTTCCAGGGACCTGGAAGGACAGTGAGGTAATTCTCCTTGTGCTAAATTGTGCTTAAAAAAAACATTTTTTCTAGGGACAGAAAACTGTAGGTAGGGAGAGTGTGTCAGTTTCTTTCACTGCCAAAGTCCTTGTTTCCAGGGACCTGGAAGGACAGTGAGGTAATTCTCCTTGTGCTAAATTGTGCTTAAAAAAAACATTTTTTCTAGGGACAGAAAACTGTAGGTAGGGAGAGTGTGTCAGTTTCTTTCACTGTCAAAGTCCTTGTTTCCAGGGACCTGGAAGGACAGTGAGGTAATTCTCCTTGTGCTAAATTGTGCTTAAAAAAAAACATTTTTTCTAGGGACAGAAAACTGTAGGTAGGGAGAGTGTCAGTTTCTTTCACTGTCAAAGTCCTTGTTTCCAGGGACCTGGAAGGACAGTGAGGTAATTCTCCTTGTGCTAAATTGTGCTTAAAAAAAACATTTTTTCTAGGGACAGAAAACTGTAGGTAGGGAGAGTGTGTCAGTTTCTTTCACTGTCAAAGTCCTTGTTTCCAGGGACCTGGAAGGACAGTGAGGTAATTCTCCTTGTGCTAAATTGTGCTTAAAAAAACATTTTTTCTAGGGACAGAAAACTGTAGGTAGGGAGAGTGTGTCAGTTTCTTTCACTGTCAAAGTCCTTGTTTCCAGGGACCTGGAAGGACAGTGAGGTAATTCTCCTTGTGCTAAATTGTGCTTAAAAAAAACATTTTTTCTAGGGACAGAAAACTGTAGGTAGGGAGAGTGTGTCAGTTTCTTTCACTGTCAAAGTCCTTGTTTCCAGGGACCTGGAAGGACAGTGAGGTAATTCTCCTTGTGCTAAATTGTGCTTAAAAAAAACATTTTTTCTAGGGACAGAAAACTGTAGGTAGGGAGAGTGTGTCAGTTTCTTTCACTGTCAAAGTCCTTGTTTCCAGGGACCTGGAAGGACAGTGAGGTAATTCTCCTTGTGCTAAATTGTGCTTAAAAAAAACATTTTTTCTAGGGACAGAAAACTGTAGGTAGGGAGAGTGTGTCAGTTTCTTTCACTGTCAAAGTCCTTGTTTCCAGGGACCTGGAAGGACAGTGAGGTAATTCTCCTTGTGCTAAATTGTGCTTAAAAAAAACATTTTTTCTAGGGACAGAAAACTGTAGGTAGGGAGAGTGTGTCAGTTTCTTTCACTGTCAAAGTCCTTGTTTCCAGGGACCTGGAAGGACAGTGAGGTAATTCTCCTTGTGCTAAATTGTGCTTAAAAAAACATTTTTTCTAGGGACAGAAAACTGTAGGTAGGGAGAGTGTGTCAGTTTCTTTCACTGTCAAAGTCCTTGTTTCCAGGGACCTGGAAGGACAGTGAGGTAATTCTCCTTGTGCTAAATTGTGCTTAAAAAAAACATTTTTTCTAGGGACAGAAAACTGTAGGTAGGGAGAGTGTGTCAGTTTCTTTCACTGTCAAAGTCCTTGTTTCCAGGGACCTGGAAGGACAGTGAGGTAATTCTCCTTGTGCTAAATTGTGCTTAAAAAAAACATTTTTTCTAGGGACAGAAAACTGTAGGTAGGGAGAGTGTGTCAGTTTCTTTCACTGTCAAAGTCCTTGTTTCCAGGGACCTGGAAGGACAGTGAGGTAATTCTCCTTGTGCTAAATTGTGCTTAAAAAAAAACATTTTTTCTAGGGACAGAAAACTGTAGGTAGGGAGAGTGTGTCAGTTTCTTTCACTGTCAAAGTCCTTGTTTCCAGGGACCTGGAAGGACAGTGAGGTAATTCTCCTTGTGCTAAATTGTGCTTAAAAAAAACATTTTTTCTAGGGACAGAAAACTGTAGGTAGGGAGAGTGTGTCAGTTTCTTTCACTGTCAAAGTCCTTGTTTCAAGGGACAGAGAAGGACACCTGAAGGTAGCCCTTATTGCTTTTTTCCCATCTCCCTGCAGGCCATCTATTAGAATGTCTGGAAGGCAAACAAGGAGAGGCAGACAGTCAGGAGCCAATAAAAGAGGGCAAGCAGGCTCTGTGTCTGGGGGCAACAGTGCTGGTCGTGGACGCGGTGCATTGTCATCAGCACATGGCCATGGGACACGCTTGTCCTTCTTTTCGGCAGCTGGACATGTTGAGCCACATCATGCCGAAGACTTGGTAGAGTGGATGACCAAGCCCTCCTCCTCCTCCTCATCCTCTCTCACCCAGGCTCAGGGTACTGGAAAAGCAGCTGCCAAAGCGTCCTCTTCCCTGGTATCAATGTCAGACTCATCATCAGTCACTCCTTCCCTAGACCCACCATGTCCTCCTCCTGAGGAGTCCCCCGAACTGTTTCAGCACAGTGTTGGGTACATGCTCCAGGAGGATGCCCAGCGTTTCGAAGGATCTGATGATGAAACCCAGCTAGAGGAAGGCAGTAGCGTGAGAGCAGACAGAGGGGATGCTCAAGAAGGACACCAATCTGGCAGTCATGTTCCAGCAGCTGCAGCATACTGCCAGATTGCCTCCAGTGATGAGGAGGGAGGTGATGATGAGGTCACTGACTCCACGTGGGTGCCTAATAGGAGAGAGGAGGAGGAGGAGGATGAGGAGGAGGCACATCTCCAACGAGGCAGGATGCCCTTTGGTGGCCAGCGTAAGGGCAGTACACCGACGGAATCACACCGCAGAGCTCCGCCTGTGCAGGGCGCTGCCTCTGCCCGTCATTCAAAAAGTTCTTTGGTGTGGGCCTTTTTTGAGGCTAGTGCATCAGATCGCACAGCTGCTGTTTGCAACATATGTCTCAAGCGTATATCGCGTGGCCAAAACATCAGCCGCTTGGGTACCACATGCCTGACCAGACATATGTTGACCTGCCATGCAGCTCGTTGGCAAGCCTACCTCAAAGACCCACACCAAAGAACAAAGCGGACCTCTCCTTGCACCGCATCAGCTGGGATCTCCAACCCCACTATAACTTCAGTCCTCTCTGAAACATGCACTGAGAGGAATGAAGGTGTAGAATTAGGTGTGTCACAGCCAAGTACTTGCGGCCACTCTGCTAGCAGTACACCAACGTCCGATTCTAGCAGGCAAATTTCCCTGCCCCAGCTGCTGGACCGTCGAAAGAAGTTCACTCCCAGCCATCCACATGCCCAGCGGTTGAATGCTAGCTTGGCTAAATTGCTAGCGCTTCAACTGCTGCCTTTTCAGTTGGTAGACTCGGCCCCCTTCCGTGAGTTTGTGCAATGTGCGGTTCCTCAGTGGCAGGTTCCCAAACGCCACTTTTTCTCACGGAAGGCTATTCCGGCTCTCTACCGGCATGTGGAAGGCAATGTCTTGGCCTCGCTGGACAGGGCGGTCAGCGGTAAGGTGCATATTACCGCTGACTCATGGTCCAGCAGGCATGGACAGGGACGTTACCTTTCTTTCACGGCCCATTGGGTCACTCTTTTGGCAGCTGGGAAGGATGCAGGACAAGGTGCAGTAGTGTTGGAGGTTGTTCCACCGCCACGCCTCCAAAATGCTACTACTGGTTGTGACACACCTCTCTCCTCCACCCCCTCCTCTTCTTCTTCCTCCATGGCCTCTTCCTGTGGTTTGTCCTATGAACCAGCGGTGCTCCGTAGCCGTTCACGGGGCTACGCAAGTACGCAGGCAAAAAGATGCCATGCCGTGCTTGCGCTGGTGTGTTTGGGGGACAGAAGCCACACTGGGGCAGAGGTCCTGTCTGCTCTGCAGGGCCAGGCCGAGAGGTGGTTGACGCCACGCCAGCTTAAGCCAGGAATGGTGGTTTGCGACAATGGCACCAACCTCCTCTCCGCCCTCCGACAGGGACAACTGACCCATGTGCCCTGTGTGGCTCACGTCCTTAACCTGGTGGTGCAGCGGTTCTTGGGCAGGTACCCGGGCTTACAGGATGTCCTGAGGCAGGCCAGGAAAGTCTGTGTGCATTTCCGCAGATCTTATAATGCCAGTGCTCGCCTGGCTGAGCTGCAAAAGGAGTTGAACCTGCCCAAGAACCGCCTTATATGTGACATGCCCACCAGGTGGAACTCAACGTTGGCCATGCTGCAGCGGCTGCACACGCAGCAGAGGGCCATCAATGAGTACCTGTGCGACTACGGCACCAGGACAGGGTCAGGGGAGCTTGGTTTTTTTTCTCCACGCCAGTGGGGCATGATCAGGGATGCATGCACTGTCCTGGCACCATTTGAGGAGGCCACGAGGATGGTGAGCAGTGACAGTGCATGCATCAGTGACACTGTACCTCTTGTCCACCTGTTGGAGCACACGCTGCGTGGAATAATGGACAGGGCACTTGAGGCAGAACAGAGGCAGGAAGAGGAGGACTTCCTTGCCTCTCAAGGCCCCCTTTACCCAGACAGTGTTCCTTCTGTCCCACCCATCGCACAGGAAGAGGAGGAGGAGGAGGAGGAGGAGGAGGAGGAGGATTGTGTCAGCATGGAGGTGGAGGCTGGCACTCAGCATCATCAGCAGCAGTCTTTTAGGGATGATTTACAGTCCCAAGAAACCAGTGGACTTGTACGTGGCTGGGAGGAGGTGGCTGCGGATCATGTCGTCCTTAGTGACCCAGAGGACTCCGGAGCGAATGCCTCAGCAAACCTACGCTGCATGGCCTCCCTGATCCTGCAAAGTCTGCGGAAGGATCCTCGTATTCTTCGGATCAAGGAGAGGGACCATTACTGGCTGGCCACTCTCCTTGATCCACGGTACAAGGGTAAGGTTGCGGACCTTATGTTACCGTCGCAGAGGGAGCAGAGGATGAGACAACTCCGGGAGGCCTTGCAGAAAGGTCTGTGCAACGCGTTCCCAGAGACTGGGAGGTTACAAACTCCTGGTCCTGGACAACGAGTTGCTGAGGCTTCGGCCAGTCAAAGAAGGAGCGGTGGGGAAGGTGGCCGTCTGACCGATGCGTTCAGACAATTCTTTAGTCCGCAGCCCCAAAGTATGATCGGTTCCAGCAACCATCGCCAGCGTCTGATAAACATGGTGCAGGAATATCTAGGGGCAAGGTCAGACTTGGACACCTTCCCCACCGAAAATCCTCTGGCTTACTGGGTCTTGAGGATGGATCACTGGCCAGAGCTTGCACAGTATGCAATTGAGCTACTGGCCTGTCCTGCATCCAGCGTTCTTTCGGAACGCACATTCAGTGCTGCTGGAGGATTTGTCACGGATCACAGGGTGCGCCTGTCCACCGACTCGGTTGATCGACTGACTTTCATCAAGATGAACCAGTCTTGGATCACCACCAGCTACCACACACCTGATGCTGATATAACAGACTAATTGATTTTAACATGTCACATCCCTTCAAGACTGATGCTGATGCTGAGTGCCTGTGCTGTTATGTTGACTGGCTATCCTCCTCCTCCGAGTCCTCAATGATACGATTGATGATGATAGCTTGGAAGATCATTTTTGTTTATGGGTGCCGCCACCAGTGGCTAAGGCCCAATTTTTCAGCCCCTGTTTTACAGGGGCGTGTAATTACAATTTTTTTAGCAATAATTTGCCATAGGGCTCATTGCTGTGCTCCAAGTACAGTATCTGTGAGGGGTTGGAGTGTTGTGGCACCAGTGCCTAAGGCCCAATTTTTCAGCCCCTGTTTAACAGGGGCGTGTCATTACAATTTTTGAAGCAATACTTTGCAACAGGGCTCATTGCTGTGCTCCAAGTACAGTATCTGTGAGGGGTTGTAGTGTTGTGCCACCAGTGCCTAAGGCCCAATTTTTCAGCCCCTGTTCAACAGGGGCATGCAATTACAATTCTTGATCTAATAATTCACAGCAGGGTCCATTGCTGCACCCACCAAGAGTAACTCTGAGGGCTTACAGTCTTGTGGCAACGCCACCACCACCACCACCACGAAAGGCCCAATTTTTCAGCCCCTGTTCAAAAGGGGCATGTAATTACAATTCTTGATCTAATAATTCACAGCAGGGCCCATTGCTGCACCCACCAAGAGTAACTGTGAGGGCTTACAGTGTTGTGGCACCAGCACCACCATCAAAGCCCCAATTTTTACTACCACTGTTCAACAATTATATGTAATTAAAATTCCTGATATAATAGTTGACAGCAGGGCGTTCCAGCACCAACCAAGAGTAACTGAGTGCTTACAGTGTTGTGCCAACACCAACAACTAAGGGGCCTATTTCTGCAGAGTATATACGGCAGGTCCCTACTTTCAAACATCCAACTTACAAACGACTCCTACTTGCAAACGAAAGAAGACAACAGGAAGTGAGAGGAAATCTACCCCTAGAAAGGAAAATTCTCTCCTGTAAGAATAAATATGGGAGAAAGGGGTCTCATCTGTACTGATGCTTTATCAGCAATCCTTGTTTCAAGAAAAACACCACATTTCAAAAACAGTTGTCATTGGGACGGAAAGTGAGGTGAAATGTTCGGAACAGGGGCACAGACAGCAAAACAAATGTTACAGGGGTGATAACCCTTACCTATGTTTCCCAAAAAGTTTAAAAATAGATTTTTGGGCTGGAGCTACACTTCAACAATGTACCTGTTCAAAATTACAAACAGATTCTACATAAGAACAAACCTACAGTCCCTGTCTTGTATGCACCGCCTGTATACGGCTGTTCAGAGTATATAGGGCCTTTTTTATTTTATGTGCGGGGTTCCCCTTAATATCCATACAAGACCCAAAGGGGCTGGTAATGGGCTGGGGTAGGGGGGGGGGGGTCATGGGGTAGCTATGCCATTTTTCTTAAAGAATTTCATCCATATTACCGGGACCAGACATTACATTAAAGCCGCAAGCAGTTTTAAATGGCTTTTTTTTCCTTTAGAAGTGTCATTTTGTGCAGGGACAGTTCTAAACACGGGAAACACGTGCCACTTCACAGGCATACTTTAGACACCCCCCAGGTACGATATTTAAAGGAATATTTGACTTTTTTTTTTTTCACTTTATGCATCATTAAAATGACTGCTCCCGAAAAACGACCGTTTTTAAAACTTCTTTTTGCATTGATACATGTCCCCTGGTGCACAACCCGGGTTCCCAAACCCTATTTATGACAATAACATGCATAATAGTTGTTATAATTAGCACTTTAGAATTCGAACGTTCGCATCCATTGTATTTAATAGGGTTCTAATGTTCGTTCGAACTTTCGGTCCGTTCGCGGGTTCTGGTGCGAACCGAACCCGGGGGTGTTCGGCTCATCACTAGTGATAATGTTGCAATCAGCACAGTGGCTTTGTAGCTTGCACTTTAGCTTTGCAGCTCTAGGGTCCTTGGTTCTAATCCTGGCTTGGATGATTTATGCATGGATTTTTGCATGTTCTCCTTCTACGAAGACATGCTGGTAGGATGATTTCCTTCTGTCTAAGGCTACTTTCACACTGAAGCGCTGGATGCGCTGGCGGTATAGCGGCACTATTTTTAGCGCCGCTATACCGTATTTTTTGCCGCGATTTGCGGGCGCTAGCGGGGTTAATGGGTTAAAAACGCCTGCAATAACGCCTCTTTGCAGCGTTTTGCAGGCGTTTTGGAGGCGCTACCCCATTGATTTCAATGGGCAGGGGCGCTATAGGAGCGGTATCTTTAAACTCTCTTGGACAGCAGCATTGTCTACAAAGAGTAGTGTTGGATGAACTTTATATAAATAATGCTGAGCTCCAGCTAATACTTTTTAAGCAGTTACAGCAGCAGTTTTTTTTAACCTTTTAGGATAAATGTTTTACATACATTAATAGAAGCTGATCATTGTAAGCACCCCTGTCAGTGTTACATTATTTGTCTTAACCAACTAACTGATGCTTTTGCTGGACAGCTTATGCTGGTCATCAGTTATGCAATTTTCTTTCCCACAACCATGAGCTGAAGGAAAGAAAATTGCTTGATTCCCCCATCAACACATTCAGTGTTGATAAGGGAATCCCTCCCTCTGCGCTATTGTATTCTGACAGTGGAAGGTTTTGTTCGAGTTCAAAGATCACTGCTGGCAGTTATAAAAAAACCTGACAGGCTGGTTGTACTGAAGCTGATCGATAGATTGACTTAATTACGACCAGCCTTCTTATAGATAGAGTAAAATTAATCTGGTTCCTGCTGAATCAGATGAATTTCAATCTGTCTATCTATGGTGGTTTTAGTGTGTTAAAAGAAATTGAAAAACAACAGACTTACTGGCAGGATCACCAGTTAATAAACTGTATTATAGAGGAGACTAAAAAAACAACAAAAAAATGAAGACAACTTTTTTAGAGCTAGTGGAAGACTTCATTATATATGCCATTTTAGATTTTGCATTTAGTATCAATTTAATTGCCTGTAATCAAGGACTTTAAGGACTTTAAGTACAGACATTTTGAATTGATTGAATATTTTTGCATTTATTAATTAAATAAATAATGCATTTATTTATACTTTTATTTTTTAATTTTTTGATTAAAGCGGCAATAAAGTGATTTTTTTCACTTTGACCTACAGATAAGCCTATAATAAGGCTTTCCTGTAGGTAAAAAGAATATCTCCTAAACCTGTACGGTTTAGGAGATATTCCCCTTCCATGCAGCCGCTGACTTCGCGGGAGTGACGACATCGCGGCTCCGGCCACTCCTAGTGCCAGAGCCGCGATACCCGGAAGACACGCCAAGGGAAAATGTCCTCTCCCTCAGCGTGGACCGAGATCACCTGCCGACGCCTCGTTCTAAGGTAAGTATTTCATAATGAGCTAGTATGCTGTGCATACTAGCTCATTATGCCTTTTGCCTTACAGGTTTAAAAAAAAAATCTGCGGGTTTACTACCGCTTTAAGTTTTATTATTATTATTACCACCCCTCTACCTAGTCTTCCTAGGAAATAGGTATCAGTAATCGATATCGGCGAGTCCTTTAACCACTTCAGTATCAGGCACTTACGCCCCTTCCTGCCCAGGACAATTTTCAGCTTTCAGCGCTGTCGCACTTTGAATGACGATTGCGTGGTCATACAACGCTGTACCCAAACTACATTTTTATCATTTTCTTCCCACAAATAGAGCTTTCTTTTGGTGGTATTCGATCACCTCTGTGGTTTTTATTTTTTGCTAAACAAACTAAAAAAGACCAAAAATTAAAAAAATAAATGTTTTTTTGTTTTGTTTCTGTCATAAAATTTTGTTTTCCCATTCACTGACGGGCACTGATGAGGCGGCACTGATGGGCACTGATGAGTTGACACTGATAAAGTGGCACTGATGAGGAGGCACTGATATGTAGAATTGATGTGCACTGATAGGCGGCACTGATATGCAGCACTGATGGGCACCAATAGGTGGCACTGATGAGGCAGCACTGATGGGCACTGATAGGCGGCACTGATGGGCACTGATAGGTGGCACTGATGGGCACTGACGGGTGGCACTGATGGGCACTGACAGGCGGCTGTGATGGGCACTGACAGGCGGCTGTGATGGGCACTGACAGGCGGTACTGACAGGTGGCACTGATGGGCAGCACTGATGATGAGGTACTGACAGGTGTTTCTGCTGGGCAGTGATTGGCACTGTGGTGGGCAGTGATTGGCACTGTGGTGTGCAGGGATTGGCACTGTGGTGGGCAAATGCATATTTTATTATTGTGGCACTGCTGGGCAGGTGATTTGTACATTGGAGGGGGCTGTGCTGATAATCAATGTGCTGATTATCAGCACAGACCCCCCCCCCCCTCTGACTGGGAGAGCCGCCGATCGGCTCTCCCTGTCAGCGTGAAACGAGAAATGTTTACCGGCACTTCCTGGTTCACACGATGATCAGCTGTGATTGGTCACAGCTGATCACGTGGTAAGAAGCCTCTGACAGAGGCTTCTTATCACAATCGGAGGTGTAGGGTGTCACACTGACACGTCGCACTCGCGGTCGCCGCGATGCGGGCCCCCGCGGGTGCGCGCCGGCATGTTATCCTGCTGGACGTCAATAGACGTCCAGTCAGGAAAACAGAACTACTTCCCGGACGTCAATTTGCTATTGACCGGACGGGAAGTGGTTAAAAAAAAGTATCGGTACTCGTACTCAGTGTTAAAAAAAAATGGTATCGGTGCATTTCTAGTACAAATAAATGTATTTTACAAGCATATTTTATTAATACTTGAACCTGACTTGTTTTCTATCTTATGTAATCCCCTTCACAGCAACATTCAGACAGACAAAAGCAGGAGCAGCACAATGAGCCAATCAGATGTCCTGCATTAACATCTGCTGAAAAGGAACATGCTGACAGAGGAGAGAGCAGAGAGATGACCTCATCAGTCTTCTGCTTCTACCAGATTTGGTACATGTTGGTAAATGTGAGTTGATTCCAGTATGGAAAATGCTCCTTGATAAATCTGCTCCAAAGTATTTGTGTAGGTTGATACTTTCCATAGGCTTACAGGAATTGAATTGTGAGAAAAAATAAATAAATAAGAGACTATGGTTTTCATATATTCTTTGGGGAAGCTGTTCCCTTGTAACATGTGCAATAGTTGTGTAATACATGCAGCTGCTGTACCAGATGGGCTGTGTCCATACTAAACACAAGTTTCATTTCCATTAATAAGATTGCATTGCACACATTCATTTAGTCATACCACTATGAAGCCAGTTTGAGGCTTTGTAAAAATGACTCACTACAAAAAGTATGAGCTTCATTTGTCACCCGTTATCATTTGCACTGATTTCAGTACACAGCACACTGTCCACAAACCTACGTGTTATTATAAAGAGAGCACATAGCTACGTTTATAAATGAACATTTTGCTTTGATTTTTTGCAAAACATATTTGAAAATTATCTTTTCAAATTACCTTGAACTATTTTTTTTTTTTAAATGTATTTCTTAAACATTATGAAAGTGTATGTATCCCAACATTTGTTAAACAGTTTCCTATGTGCTGCTCATTCTAATGCTTGCCATACACTATAAACGAAAAATCAGCCGAACCCATTTTCGAAAAAACAAACATTCGAACGTGAGAGCAAACGATAGTGCCATCATGTAATGACCGACAAATCGTTCAGTGGACATAAATGAATCCATTATTTGTTTGTTTTTTTACATATACCTAGTGCAAACAGTTCGGACGGGAAACACATTAACCTTTCAATTTATCGTTCGTTCGGCAGAAAATTTCCAAACCTGTCCTTCGTTTTTTCAGCTCAAAAACATCCCAAAGATTATCGATTTTGTGCCCATTAACTCTCCGAAAAATGAACGAACTGTCTTAATGACCGAATTTCGGCCGATTTTTCGTATAGTGTATGGCCAGCATTACAGTGCCAGGCGGCTTTGAGCAGAACGATTTTTAGACATTTTCAGGCATTTTTAAGTGTTTTTGTGTGCATATACAAGCATTTTAGAAGCATAGTTCACGCGTTTACATGTGTATTCAAGCGTCAAGTGTTTTTGTTTTATCCAATAAACCGCAATAGCATACCTCCCAACTGGCACGGATTGTGCGGGTTTTACCCGCAGAGGCTCCTCCTTCCCGCACTCCCGCGAGACTATCATGTTTCCCGCACAGCAGGAAACATGAACAGAAGAAGAGGAGCAGCAGCAGCAGGTAAGAGCCCCCCCCCCGCGATCGGCGCACTAGTATGCCCCCCCCGATCGGCGGCCCCCCGCCGCGCCCCAAACCCCCCCCCCTCAACAACTTTTTTTTTGCAAGTTCTTTTTTTTTTTGGCGGCAACCATCACAACCCCCCCCCCCCCCCGGCTCAACAACTTCTGTGGCAATTCCCGTTTTTTTTGGCAATGTCCCGCAGCCCCCCCCCCGCTCAACAACTCTGGTTGGCAGGGGAGAGGGGACATCAGAATGTCCCGCGAAGGGACTTTACAAAGTTGGGAGGCATGCAACAGAAGGAAGAGACCAGTTCTTGCTGGCTCAAAACTGCCAAAAAAAACATATCTGAAACAGTATGCAAAAAAGCAAAGTTTGAACATTTACAGGCACTACTAATAAAGTCTATGGGGCCAGAATGTCTAACTCTACTTCAAAAGTAGCTCAAGTATCTTTCTGAGTGTCAGGCATCAAGCTACAGGCACCTGAACATTCATATGTAAACGACCACCATTTAAAAAAAAATAGGATTTTGTTTTATGAGAGTTTTGGAGCTATCAGTCACTGACTCTCTGCTCTGCCTCTCTGGTTTTGTCTTTCACGTGTTTGCCCTTCAATGTGCTCCTTGCTGTGAAGGCCAGTTATAGGCGGATCAGGGGCCATCTCTTTGTTACTGGTGTAAATCTGGTCAGGGGACTCACTGGGCACCTTTGCTGTCATTGTGCTATATGCTGGGTGTCCAATGTGCCCCCTGTGCCTTTAAGGAGAATTGGGCTACTTCCAGGCCCACCTGCCCCTCATCTATCCATTAGATTGTTTGTGCTGCCACTGTGGAGACCCTCATACATTTAGAAAGATTAGGACTGTAAGCAATACACAGGGTGCCGTGAAGAGGACTTGCAGCTTACGCATGCGTTTGCAAATGTGTGCTAACTAGACCCCTGTTTTTAACGCATATTGTTGAACAGATTTATTCGGTTGGTAAGCAGACTGGTTGGTGAGTTGAGCTGGGAAGTTTCTCTGGTTTTGCCCTTGACATGGAAATTTGGCTGTACGCTGTGTGTAAACCATATCTCCTGTGCTAATAAGCACACATTCAGTCTAATGGTATAATGCATCTTACCTATCACTCTATTTCCCGTATATCCCCATATAAACAAACATGACCACAGCTTACATCCTCTCCTTCGCACAACTGCCCCCACCGAGCATTGCACTTGGCTTTTTATTCATAGGCAACAAAAGCAATGACAAACAGGAAGCCATGGCCCGGCCCCCAACAGCCAATCGCTTCCATCATTCGAAATGACATCACAGGAAATTACCTCCACACAGGAAATTACCTCACAGGAGATCCTTCCAACAAGATGAGTTTATACAACAACCAATGAATAATGGCTAGGGGAGTGTGATGGGCGTGTCTGGGCAGGGACAGCATGTCTCTTTTCCTGTCCCCTGTACCTGGAAGCCATGCTCTTAAACTAGACAAAGGAAGCCGCATGGCTTTCAAACATGGGCGCTCTCCCCGACCATAACAATTCAAAAGCTCCTGTTTTACCTCTGGTATGAATCCTTATTCTGCTTTGTTCAGAGGACAACGCATACCCGGAAATATACTACCGTTCCTGTGGATGGGAGATTATCTGCAGGGGCACGCCATGGCAGCCCCAAAATGTGTTTGATCAGGCACACCGGGGTGACATGAGCGTACATCGGCCTATAACAGATAATGTCCTTGCAGAGTGAACACATCCCCCCCAGACGATCGTTCTGTGCATCCCACAGGGGCCCTTTGCTGGCCGACATATCCCCACTCTGCAAACACCTCTCCCCAACCTCAGGAAGTTTTTCACTACCAGACGGGACTCAACCAGCATCAGTCTGCCCCAGTCAGTAGACCGGGCTGCTAGAGTAATAACACTGGGAGACAATGGGGGTTATTTACGAAAGGCAAATCCACTTTGCACTACAAGTGCACTTTCAAGTGCAGTCACTGTAGATCTGAGGGGGACATGCAAGGAAAATAAAAAAACAGCATTTTTGCTTGTACATGATTGGATGATAAAATCAGCAGAGCTTCCCCTAATTTCAGAGCTTCCCCTCAGATCTACAGTGACTGCACTTTCAAATGCACTTGTAGTGCAGAGTGGATTTCCCTTTAGTAAATCAACCCCAATATGACAATACATATTAAATACATCTTCATAAAATTTCCACAACACCCTCCAGCCTCCTGCCAGGCAGTGGATGGGGGGAGGGGGTGGAGCATCTGTCTCAGTCACCCAGTAAGCCTTTTGAAAACCCAAGTTTTTGAAAAATTTGTGTTACTAAACCCACAACAGTAAAATCAGTCTGTATATGTAGTAAAGCATGCTTGTTATATTCACTGTTAAATCCTTTGCATTGTGTATAAAGGCTGTTTGATCCTGTCTCTCTGATCCTACGCTTCTTTCACTGTCACAAAAAAATAACCTGATATTTACAGAGCTAGGGGATAGGCTGCACATGCTCAGTTTGGTGTGTATTGCTAGAGAGTTTTTTTTTTTTCTTGGGAGGGTGCATGTTATCAGCACAGGGCCAATCAGCACTTTCCAGACATGTCCAGACAGAGGATCGGGGGAGAATGAAAACTCCTCTTACAAGCTTTATTAGGAACTGATTGGAGTCACAAGACTGCTATATACTGATGAGAAAGGGTATTTATCCGTTTGTATTTACTAAAATAATTACATAATTACATTTCCATGTTCTGTGTACTGTGGGGGACCAGATATAGTGAATGCAGGTTCTGGGTTGAGTAACACTTTAATAAAGAAAATGAAAATGTATTTTTTTCCACAAGTATGTCATTTAGATATGATTTGCCACACACACACCATGGGCATACTTGGAATTATACCCCAAAACACATTCTGCTACCCTTCCTGAGCATTAGGATAACACATGTGAAATCACGGACACTCTACATGCAACACAGAAACATGGACACCTCTGACTATATGATTTTGTTAGGTCAATGAAAATCAAGGAACAGCCAGACTCTCAGAGAACATACTTCTTTAGGGAGAACGAGTTGGAGTAGGTCAGCGCTATTTGTTCTCATTGACATATCTGGAAACCTTTGTAAATCAGGGGTCTGACAATGGGGATGGGCTAGGAATGGAGTAGGGGGTCTAAAAAAGCATAATTAAAGTGGTTGTAAAGTCAGAAGGTTTTTTTTCTTAATGTATTCTATGCTTTAAGATAAGAAAAACCTTCTGTGTGCAGCAGCCCCCCTCAGCCACCCTAACACTTACCTGAGTCCATCTTTATCCAGCGATGTTGTAGGACAGACTTGGCTGTCTGGGACTCTCTCTCCTGATTGGCTGAGGCGCCATTGGCACCCGCTGCTGTCAATCAGTCAGTTAGCCAATGAGGAGAGAGAGGGGGCATGGCCCGAACCGCAGCTCTGTGTCTGAATGGACACACAGAGCTGCGGCCTGGTTCGGGTGCCCCCATACCAAGCTGCTTGTTGTAGGGGCACTCGGCAGGAGGAAGGGGCCAGGGGCTCAGGCGAGGGACTCGAGAAGAAAAAGATCTGGGCTGCTCTGTGCAAAACCTCTACACAGAGCAGGTAAGTATAACATGTTTGTTATTTATATATATATATATATATATATATATAAAAAATTGACTTTACAATCACTTTATTGAATGTTATATCAAGGATGCTTTGGAAGCCCTACCTAAAAAAGCACCGCTCAGCGCTCAGTAATGAAGCAATTCAGGTTTGCAGGCAATATAAAGTGTCAAAGTTATTAAAATACAATGTTACTCATAAAATCTGAAATAAATAACAGGCGTACAATGGAAAAGGTAACTGTTAGCGCAAACACAAAGTGCATAAGTAAATGGGGATATAGCAATGAGTCTGTTTAAAATAATAATGGTAACAGGCAGTTCAAGGGTTAAAAGGCAGATAATATGGCTGGTGGATGGCGGCTGCTGTCCTCAGAGAGCTGACTCTGTGGTAGACAAAAAAGGGTAGAGAAAAAGAAAGCGCCACCTAAGTGCAGTCTTAAAAGATTATTTTAATGACACAAATCTCAATCACACTTACAGGAAAGGAAGCAAAGGAAGGCTCATCTGTAAAGATGCTGTTGTCCTCGTCCCGGGTCCATGGGCTGCACAGATGTAGAAGATGCAGAGTAGGAAACAGGAAATACAAAGGCTCATCTGTGTGTCAGTGGTCCGTAGGGAAGCCTCAGATCCAAATCCGTTTTTCTATGCAGAGATGGAAAGCTGCAGTCGTTGTTGCTGCTCAGCCTGGAGCAGTCCCTGTGGCCATCAGGAAGAAGCTGGGGCTCAGGTCACGGGTCACGGGATCACTTCCGGGGGAGGACTCCACAGAGTGAGAAGGGTTGGATAGGCAGGCTACGCGCTCTGAGCCACTCCTCCTTCTAGAGGCCAATAGAAGGCACATTGATCAATAAAATCCATTACCAGCCATCATTAAATTATTAATTCATATAAAATTAAATTAAAATAAAATGAGGTTAAAACAGGCGCAAATCAAATAAATAATTACGTGCAACAAGCTTTATGATTAAAACCAAAACACCTGATGCACTTATGACCGCAAAATATGAATGACATATGAATAAATATATTATCTGTTAATTATAAACTGGATAATAAAATTTTCATAATGGAACAGTATTAAAGTCTCACTAATCAATTGTACTTTAACCAGTTAAGCCCCGGACCATTTTGTAGCTAAAGGACCAGGCCACTTTTTGTGATTCGGCACTGCGTCGCTTTAACTGACAATTGCGCGGTCGTGCGACGTGGCTCTCAAACTAAATTGGTGTCTGACGAATAGAGCTTTCTTTTGGTGGTATTTGATCACCTCTGCGGTTTTTATTTTTTGCGCTATAAACAAAAATAGAGCGACAATTTTGAAAAAAATTCTATATTTTTTGCTATAATAAATATCCCCAAAAAATATATAAAAAAAACCCCCCAATTTTCCACAGTTTAGGCCGATACGTATTCTTCTAAATATTTTTGGTATAAAAAAATCGCAATAAGCGTTTATTGATTGGTTTGCGCAAAAGTTATAGCTTCTACAAAATAGGGGACTGTTTTATGTCATTTTTATTAATACTTTTTTTTTTACTAGTTATGGCGGCGATCAGCGATTTTTATCGTGACTGCGACATTATGGCGGACACATCGGACACTTTTGACACCATTTTGGGACCATTGTAATTTTTACAGCGTACAGTGCTATAAAAATGCACTGATTACTGTAAAAATTACACTGACAGTAAAGGGGTTAACCACTAGGTGGTGCTGCAGGGGTTAAGTGTTTCCTAGGGAGTGATTGTTACTGTGAGGGGGCGTGGCTACACGTGACACGTCACTGATGACCGTTCCCAAAAACGGGGAATGGTCATCAGTGACAGTGTCACTAGGTAGAATAGAGGAATGCCTTGTTTACAAAGGCATTCCCCTGTTATGCTCTTGCCGACCGCAATCGTGGGACTCCCGGGAACATCGAGTTCCCGGTACCAGCGGCCGCACTCGCGAGGTACGCGGCGTACCCGCAGGGCGGCAGATTTAAAGGGATGTACCTGTACGCCCATATGCCTGCCCGTGCCATTCTGCCGACGTACATCGGCGTGCAGCGGTCGGCAAGTGGTTAAATAGATGGGATAAACTAAGATGATAAAATCATAATGATAATAGTGCCTAAGTGAACTAGAATTTAAAATAGCATCTATGAAATATCTTCACTATAGAACCTGTCTAGGCAATATTATTATGTGTATTATTATGTGAGAAAGAGAGAAAAATAGGTAGACTAGGAATATTAAGAGCCCTAAGTATCGCTGATAAAACAATTAATGTCAAGTTCTATGTTCAAGCCTTTGGGTGCTAAAACATCAGTTAAAAAAATCCACTGAGTCTCACGTAGGTTGTAATTCTCACACTGTGAATACCACTGTGAATCCTATAAGAGCAGTTGATAGTGGTCTAAAAAATAAATCTCTATTCAACCCTTTGAACAATGCCAACCACCAAGTGGAGGTTTTTAAGGGTTTGGTCCTACGTGATATAGACCATCTTAAACCCAAAAAAAAAGGTCAACTTGAGACACATCCAAGAAGGAATAGACATGTTGGAGAAATGCAAGGATATCATTATAAGGCCAGCAGATAAAGGAGGTGGGGTAGTGGTACTACCTACAGAGTTTTACCACGGTCAGATCATAGAAATGTTGTCAGATGAAGTGACCTATAGATCATTGGATCGAGACCCCACACAACCTTATAGAGACCAATTAGAGGCCTTAGTGGATATCGGATTCCGATATATACCTTGCCAAAGATCCATAAGGATCCGACTAACCATCCTGCCAGACCAATCTTTAATAGCATAGACTCAATCTCTTCAAGAATGGGACAATATCTAGACCAATTCTTGCTTAAAAGTGTGGTGAAGACCTGATCGTATCTGAGAGATACAAAAAAACATTTTTTTGTATTTTGAAAATAGACACGCCCTCGACTTTTGTTTATCCCAGAACTATTTCTGGTACGCCAATAAATTCTATTCCAGCAAAGTGGTGTCGCTATGGGCGCCAAGTTCGCGCCCACCATCACAAATCTATTTATGGCAGAATGGGAGGACAAGGTCATTTTTAAAGAGAAGAGGGCAGAGTTGATTTTTTATAAACGTTTTATTGATGATCTCTTTTTTATCTGGGCTGGATCGACCGAGTCTCTACATTACTTTTTAAAGGAATTAAATACAAATAACAACATAAGGTTGACCTCACAGTGGCATAATGAAGAAATCAATTTCTTGGATGTGAACGTCTATCGTCGGAATGATAAACTAGAAACAAAGGTTTTCTATAAACCGACAGATAGGAACATGTTATTTCCCAACTTCTAGTGGTCATCACTCCCTCTGGCTTAAAAATATCCCTAAAGGACAGATCATGAGGGTCAAGAGAAATTGCTCTGAGGCTGAAAATTTCCTTATACAATCAAAAACTCTAACCGACAGGTTTGAAGCTAGAGGATATGACCCACAAGTATTGAAAAAGTTGGCTGAAGACGTTGGGGCCCTCCCAAGAGATGGATGCTTACAAGAAAAATATCCACAGACTACTCCTTTTAAGGAATAATACCAAAGAATGGGGATTTATTTCCGGGTTTCACACCCAATATAAAGATGTTGAGTCAATCTTCAGCCAATATTGGCACATTTTACTCATGTATAAGAAATTAAGTACAGTTCTTCCACCCATATATAGAAAGGCGCCCAATTATGGAGATCTGGTTGTAAAAAAGGTCCTTGACCCTCCAACATGACCCCTGTTCTTTTGGGATCGTAATGGCTTTTTTGCCTGTAGAAGGTGCAAGGCATGCAGGGAGGTATCAAGACCAATCAGAGGGCTTGATAATTTTACATCTACCCCCAACAATCAAAGCTTCGATATAAAACAATTTATCACCTTTAATAGCACATTTTGTTGTCTATGCGCTGAAATGTCCGTGTGGCCTTATTTATATAGGGCACACTAGGAGGATGTTGAGGGTGAGAATAGCTGAGCACATACACAACATTAAAATAGGGTTTAAAGACCATAATGTGTCTCTCTACATTTTAAACTGAAGCACAACCAGGACACATCAGGTTTAGTATTTTGGGGTGTAGAACATCTGGAGCCACATTGGAGGGGCTCTAACTTGGTCCGTTAGTTGTCAAAACATGAGATTTTTTTAACTGATGTTTTAGCACCCAAAAGCTTGAACATAGAACTTGACATTAATTGTTTTATCAGCGATACTTGGGGCTCTTAATATTCCTAGTCTACCTATTTTTCTATCTTTCCCACAATAATATTGCCTAGACAGGTTCTATAGTGAAGATCTTTCATAGATGCTATTTTAAATTCTAGTTCAATTAGGCACTATTATCATTATGATTTTATTTTATCCCATCTATTTAAAGTACAATTGATTAGTGAGACTTTAATACTGTTCCATTATGGAAATGTTATTATCCAGTTTATAATTAACAGATAATATATTTATTCATATGTCATTCATATTTTGCGGTCATAAGTGCATCAGGTGTTTTGGTTTTAATTATAAAGCTTGTTGCACGTAATTATTTATTTGATTTGCGCCTGTTTCAAACTTATTTTATTTTAATTTAGTTTTATATGAATTAATCATTTAATGATGGCTGGTAATGGATTTTATTGATCAATGTGCAATTTTGAATGTTACTATATGCTACCATATTTCACCAGCCCCGCTGTTGTGTTGTCTCTGCGCTCTGTGTACCTGCCTGTCAATACAGCGGCTGCGCGGCATGTGTATGAGCACAACTGACATTGCGGCTAGAGTTAATAGCTCAGGGGGCGGTGGCGAATCTCCAATATAAAAGCCGGTGACCACGTCATGAGATCACGCCCTCAGATGAAGTCAGGAAGTGAGGAAACGCATCAGAATCGTGATCGCTGTGGTTTACCTGAAGTGACGCATGCGTTTCACGGGCTGCCGAGGAACCAGGAAGTAAATAGAATGGCTGATGTACACAGACGTCTCTCCCTGCTACTAACGGTGACCGGGTGACTACGCTTGCACTTGCACTTTATTTGCTTGAGATTTATTATATTTTAGTACGTATAACTTGTAAGGGGGGTTTTTGGCTTTCATTAAAACTTTTAAACGCAGTATTACACTATGTGAACAATTCGTTTTTTCACATGTTTATACTGGATCCTTGCAAAGTGTGACTAAAGTTTGGTGGAAGTTCAGTTGGAGCGGTGGATGACCAGTTTGACTTAAGGCGTATTTTATCTGTATTTGTGGTGAGTGCATCCCCAAAAGGGGAGATCCCCTCACGTGGTGAAGCGTTTTTGGTGGAAGGTGTTCTGGCTAAGATCGATCACAACACAAATCATAACGGATCTCCTCCGCATTATTATTTTCCCTATATGAACATTGTATGGAAGTTTGTCAAGTTTACAAGTTTAAGATTTGACTAAAGCACTGCTACAATATTTTTGAGGACTCTGCCAGTTTTGAGTGTTTTTAATATTGTCTTTTTACACTTTATTGAATGTGTCAGTGATTGTGGCATGCCACAAAAAATTAAAGGGTGTGAAATTTGGGTAACGGTGCTCCAGCATTGGTGTGAGGGAACAATGTCCTTGACTATGTGGTATTGCTGGAAGAAAAAATGCCCTTCTGTGCAAGGTGTCACGAAAAGATACAAATTCTGCCGGATTGAGGAGATAACTTCCCTTTTACAAAATGTCTCTTAGAATTAGCCTGAGGATAGATGAATCTGTAAACCCAAAGACTTTATGTACAGCTGTCATTATGGTATAGCATGAATAACCACTCATGTATGTTACCACAGGTGATGGACTAGTGTAAACACCTCAACAAAGTCCTTATATCCATTTATTAACCACTTAAGCCCCGGACCAATATGCAGCTAAAGGACCAGGCCCCTTTATGCGATTCGGCACTGCGTCGCTTTAACTGACAATTGCGCGGTCGTGCGATGTGGCTCCCAAACAAAATTGGCGTCCTTTTTTTACCACAAATAGAGATTTCTTTTGGTGGTATTTTATCACCTCTGCGGCTTTTATTTTTTGCGCTATAAACAAAAATACGATAATTTTGAAAAAAATTCAATATTTTTTACTTTTTGCTATAATAAATATCCCCCAAAAATATATATAAAAAAATACGTATTCTTCTACATATTTTTGGTAAAAAAAATCGCAATCTCCGTTTATTGATTGGTTTGAGCAAAAGCTATAGCGTTTACAAAAGAGGGGGTAGTTTAATGGCATTTTTATCATTTTTGTTTTTTACTAGTAATGGCGGCGATCAGTGATTTTTTTCATGACTGCGACATTATGGCGGACACATCGGACACTTTTGACACATTTTTGGGACCATTGTCATTTTCACAGCGAACAGTGCTATAAAAATGCACTGGTCACTGTGAAAATGACACTGGCAGTGAAGGGGTTAACCACTAGGTGGCGCTGTAGGGGTTAAGTGTACCCTAAGAAGTGATTCTTACTGAAGGGGGCGTGGCTACACGTTACACGTCACTGATCGTCTGTTCCGATGACAGGGAACAGACAATCACTGACATGCCACAGGGAAGAACGGGGAAAGGTTTGTTTACACTCACTTCTCCCCGTTCTTCAGCTCTGTGACCCGATCGCGGGACACAGGTGGCGATCGGGCCCGTGGGCACGGTCACGGAGCTCAGCACCAGGTCACGAGCGCGCGACCCACGGCTGGGCTCTTAAAGGGCAACGTACCTGTACGTTGATGTGCCCAGCCATGCCATTCTGCCGACGTATATCGGCGTGAGGCGGTCCTTAAGTGGTTAAACTCAGGTTGATTAACACATCCTTAGGATATGATCACTGCTAAATATATATTGCACACATATCAAGCAGAATTCCATATTGGATCACATTTAGACCAGCACACAATAGCTCTATTAATGATAGATCTGCAGAGTTTTATATCTTCAAGTGGGGCAAATATATAATTGTCACCATGCATAGAGATCCTTATGTACCCACAGCTCCCCTTTATACCGATAGAGGCAATTGATATAACTGCATGTCCAATCCATTGTGGGCAACACCATCCCTCTTACCACCCACCATGGATTTGTATACCTGTCCTATGATGACCTATTCCCCAGCCTATCTTCATAGTAGAGTGAGCAGCTATTGTGGCCAATGTAAAGATTTGAACATCCGTTCAGTTGTTACTGCTTATTGGGGCTGCATTGGAGAGATTTACCCACAATTCCTGCACTGTTAACAACCGTTTCACCAGACCGGAAGTAAAGGAAAATCTGCAACAGAAATAGAAATTGAACAGGGGTTTTAACCTTCCGCTACTCTACTAAAGATTTTTTTTTCTGTGAAGTGAAGTTTGCCCACTTCCTGGCTGAAAGGACTGGAAATGAAGGGAAATTTCTCTAACAGAGCCCCGAATAGTAGTAAAAACTTGACATTTTCTTAAATTTCTGCATCCATTACTCATAACCATGTTCTGCTCACATCTATCTAACAAGATTCATAGTAGGATGCCACGTACACACGATCGGAATTTCCGACAACAAATGTTCAATGTGAGCTTTTGGCCGGATATTCCGACCGTGTGTAGGCTATATCGGACATTTGCTGTCGGAATTTCTGACAACAAATGTTTGAGAGCAGGTTCTCAATTTTTCCGACAAGAAAAGTTCTTGTCGGAAATTCTGATCGTGTGTAGCCATTTCCGACGCACAAAGGTGATGCACATGCTCGGAACCAATTTGACGCATGCTCAGAATCATTGTACTTCATTTTTCTCGGCTCGTCATAGTGTTGTACGTGTCCGCGTTCTTGATGTTCGGAATTTCTGTGACCGTGTGTATGCAAGACAAGTTTGAGGAAAGATCCGACGGAAGAAAAACCACGGTTTTGTTGTTGGAAATTCCGATCGTGTGTACGCGGCATAAGACTCTAGAAAGATGTGGGGGTCTTACACAGTACTATGAAGGTAAGTACTCAGAAGGTAAGTACTAATTTCTGGCTCTGTACTAACGGTAGCACAAAATTTGTAAATGAAAAATGGAACTGTATTTACAATTTTAGTTCATTTCATTAGTTCATGTTTACTAGTCTATTTCAATGTATAAACAGCTGTCTGTCATCATTTCTGAAGTAGGTATTTGGAGGTCCATATGGTGTACGCATATACTGATTTAGATGATTTTTGCTGACCAAGCTCTAAATTTGGTTCTAAAATATTAGATTTTAGTCTATTAAATTAAATTTCCTTCCCCATGGAAACAAGCAGCCTATTAAAAGGGGCCATTTAGAGGATGTAAAATGAACAAATAGACTTTAAGGAAACCTAAAACATATTTTATTTATTTTACATGCTTTTTGTTCCCATTAAACTGCCCCCAACCCTAAACGTATTACAGTATAGTGCAAAGTTGAAATGCTGCCATGTTTTTCATTATCAAGGAATGTATATATAGTTTTCTTTATAAATGATATAATTTTAATTAAAAAAACAAAGTCCTGTAATAATCCAATCTAATACCAACATTTCAAGTATAAAGTCACACAGCACATACCAAATGTATTAAACACCTTTAACAGAAACACAGATAAGCATAGAATTTAGAAGTAGGATAGTGCTATCCAATCATTGATTGTTTCAACATGAAACCCCACAACTTTTCTAATTATCGGATTGGTGGTACGTAAAAGTCATATATGTTTCTTAATTTAACAGAGATTACTGTTTATATATAACCAAACCTTTTCTTTAGGATTGTGTAGAAAAGGGTTAAAATCCCTGCCAGTTTATTTTTTGCTATTTACATATCATTATATGCCAACAGAACAGGTGTCCCCATTAGAAGATTTCCTCTTACCGTTTGTTCTGGGGATAACTCTAAAATGAACCTTACTTTCTGGTTCAACGCAATGGTCACCCCTACAAACATATGGGGTGAATCTCTCAATGGGAGGCATAGACAGCAATAACTTGACAGAGGGTCTAACCCTTCCCTCCGGAATCCAAAAATAAAAATAAAAATGCCTAGAAATACACTTAAAGCTCACTAAGCTAAAACTCATGTATTATCTGCTCGAACATTGGCTGTTCGCCCATTCGCCAAACAGTGAACAATTTGGGGTGTTCGCGGCAAATTCGAAAAGCCGCGGGACACCCTATGGGAGAAATCTAAAGTGCTAATTTTAAAGGTTAATATGCAAGTTATTGTTATAAAAAGTGTTTGGGGACCTGGGTCCTGCCCCAGGGGACATGTATCAATGCAAAAAACGTTTTAAAAACTGCAGTTTTTTCGGGAGCAGTGATTTTAATAATGCTTAAAGTGAAACAATAAAAGTGAAATATTCCTTTAAATTTTGTACCTGGGGGTGTCTATAGTGATCCTGTAAAGTAGCGCATGTTTCTCGTGTTTATAACAGTCTCTGCACAAAATGACATTT
This sequence comes from Rana muscosa, assembly GCA_029206835.1. NCBI lineage: Eukaryota > Metazoa > Chordata > Amphibia > Anura > Ranidae > Rana > Rana muscosa. The sequence goes on from CM055116.1 coordinate 690,178,272, forward strand.
CTAAAGGAAAAAAACTACTCACGGCTGTAATGAATTGTCAGGTCCAGGCAATACAGATAAAAGTCATTGAAAGTCATTGAAAAAAAAATGCGTGGGGGTCCCCCGAAATTTCATTACCAGGCCCTTCAGGTCTTGTATGGATATTAAGGGGAACCCTGCGCCAAATAAAAAAAAAAATGGTGTGGGGTTCCCCCCAAAAATCCATACCAGACCCTTAACCGATAACGCAACCTGGTAGGCTGCAGGAAAAGAGGGGGGATGAGAGAACGCCCCCCCTCCTGAACCGTACCAGGCCACATGCCCTCAACATGGGGAGGATGTCCCCATGTCGACGGGGACAAGGGCCTCATCTCCACAACCCTTGCCCGGTGGTTGTGGGGGTCTACGGGCGGGGAGCTTATCAGAATCTGAAAGCCCCCTTTAACAAAGGGGACCCCCAGATCCTGGCCCCCCCATGTAAATTGGTAAGGGGTACATTGTACCCCTACCATTTCACAAAAAGAAAGTGACAAAATGTTAAAAACCACAGGAGACAGCATAATGTCCTTTATTAAAAAAATAAAAATAAAAAAGAGATTCCAGCGATGTAATCCAATAAATACATGCTCGATCTCCAGTTCTGCAGCGATGGATGATCTCCAGTAGGGATGAGCTCGGTGTTCGAGTCAAACATAGGTTCGACTCGAACATCGGCTGTTCGCGCGTTCGGCGAACAACGAACGATTTGGGCCGTTCGCGCCAAATTCGAGTGATGCGAACGGCCCACAATACACTGCGCCATCGCAGTGTAATCCCGGCGCTGTGATTGGCCAAGCATGCACTGTGACCCTGCATGCTTGGCCAATCACAGCGCCGGCAGCGAGGAGAGCAATGATTGGCCACAGGCCGGATGCCTGTGGCCAATTATAGCTGAGGGGGTTTAGTACACGCCCCACACTATAAAAGGCCGTCAGCGCGGCGGCCTCGTGTAGTGTGTTTCGGAGCAGGGAAAGTGAAGGACAGGCAGGGACAGTGTCAAATCTATTCTTTGCTAAACCTTGTGTGTAGGGACAGAGAAGGATAGGCAGGGAGAGTGTCAGTGTCATATTCTTTGCTAAACCTTGTGTGTAGGGAGAGAGAAGGATAGGCAGGGAGAGTGTCAGTGTCATATACTTTGATAAACCTTGTTTGCAGGGAGAGAGAAGGATAGGCATGGGACAGTGTCAGTGTCATATTCTTTGCTAAACCTTGTGTGCAGGGAAAGAGAAGGATAGGCAGGGAGAGTGTCAGTGTCATATACTTTGATAAACCTTGTGTGCAGGAAGAGAGAAGGATAGGCAGGGGACAGTGTCAGTGTCATTGTTGCTAAGCCTCCTGCACATTATACACCTGAAGTTAGCCCGTATTGCTGCTTTTTCCTGGTGTGTTACACCAACAGGATATTGCTGCACTTACAGCGGGCGGAGTGTGCCTCCTGATCATATTACACCTGAAGTTAGCCTGTATTGCTGCTTTTTCCTGGTGTGTTACACCAACAGGATTTTGCGGCACTTACAGCGGGCGGAGTGTGCCTCCTGATCATATTACACCTAAACTTAGCCTGTATTGCTGCTTTTTCCTGGTGTGTTACACCAACAGGGTTTTGCGGCACTTACAGCAGACGGAGTGTGCCTCCTGACCATATTACACCTTAACTTAGCCTGTATTGCTGCTTTTTCCTGGTGTGTTACACCAACAGGATTTTGCGGCACTTACAGCGGGCGGAGTGTGCCTCCTGATCATATTACACCTGAACTTAGCCTGTATTGCTGCTTTTTTCCTGGTGTGTTTCACCAACAGGATTTTGCGGCACTTACAGCGGGCGGAGTGTGCCTCCTGATCATATTACACCTGAACTTAGCCTGCATTGCTGCTTTTTCCTGGTGTGTTACACCAACAGGATTTTGCGGCACTTACAGCGGGTGGAGTGTGCCTCCTGACCATATTACACCTGAACTTAGCCTGTATTGCTGCTTTTTCCTGGTGTGTTACACCAACAGGATTTTGCGGCACTTACAGCGGGCGGAGTGTGCCTCCTGACCATATTACACCTGAACTTAGCCTGTATTGCTGCTTTTTCCTGGTGTGTTACACCAACAGGATTTTGCGGCACTTACAGCGGGCGGAGTGTGCCTCCTGACCATATTACACCTGAACTTAGCCTGTATTGCTGCTTTTTCCTGGTGTGTTACACCAACAGGATTTTGCGGCACTTACAGCGGGCGGAGTGTGCCTCCTGATCATATTACACCTGAACTTAGCCTGTATTGCTGCTTTTTCCTGGTGTGTTACACCAACAGGATTTTGCGGCACTTACAGCGGGCGGAGTGTGCCTCCTGATCATATTACACCTGAACTTAGCCTGTATTGCTGCTTTTCCTGGTGTGTTACACCAACAGGCATTTGCAGCACCTACAGCAGGCGTAGTGTGATTCCTGCAAAATATACTCCTGAAGCTAGGCCTTATTGCTGGTTTTCCCATTTCCCTGCAGGCCATTAGAATGTCTGGAAGGCAAACAAGGAGAGGCAGACAGTCAGGAGCCAATAAAAGAGGGCAAGCAGGCTCTGTGTCTAGAGACAACAGTGCTGGTCATGGACGCGGTGCATCGCCATCAGCACATGGCCATGGGACACGCTTGTCCTTCTTTTCGGCAGCTGGACGTGTTGAGCCGCATCATGCCGAAGACTTGGTAGAGTGGATGACCAAGCCCTCCTCCTCCTCCTCATCCTCTCTCACCCAGGCTCAGGGTACTGGCAAAGCAGCTGCCAAAGCGTCCTCTTCCCTGGTATCAATGTCATCATCAGTCACTCCTTCCCTAGACCAACCATGTCCTCCTGAGGAGTCCCCCGAACTGTTTGAGCACAGTGTTGGGTACATGCTCCAGGAGGATGCCCAGCGTTTCGAAGGGTCTGATGATGATACCCAGCTAGAGGAAGGCAGTAGCGTGAGAGCAGAGAGAGGGGATGCTCAAGAAGGACACCAATCTGGCAGTCATGTTCCAGCAGCTGCAGCATACTGCCAGATTGGCTCCAGTGATGAGGAGGGAGAGGATGATGAGGTCACTGACTCCACGTGGGTGCCTAATAGAAGAGAGGAGGAGGATGAGGAGGAGGCACATCTCCAACGAGGCAGGATGCCCTCCGGGGGCCAGCGTAAGGGCAGCACACCGACGGAATCACACCGCAGAGCTCCGCCTGTGCAGGGCGCTGCCTCTGCCCGTTATTCAAAGAGTTCTTTGGTGTGGGCCTTTTTTGAGTCGAGTGCATCAGATCGCACAGCTGCTGTTTGCAACATATGTCTCAAGCGTATATCGCGTGGCCAAAACATCACCCGCTTGGGCACCACATGCTTGATCAGCCATATGTTGACCTGCCATGCAGCTCGTTGGCAAGCCTACCTTAAAGACCCACACCAAAGAACAAAGCGGACCTCTTCTTGCACCGCATCAGCTGGGATCTCCAACCCCACTATACCTTCAGTCCTCTTTGAAACCTGCTCTGAGAGGAATGAAGGTGTAGAATTAGGTGTGTCACAGCCAAGTACTTGCGGGCACTCTGCTAGCAGTACACCGACGTCCGATTCTTGCAGGCAAATTTCCCTGCCCCAGCTGCTGGACCGTCGAAAGAAGTTCACTCCCAGCCATCCACATGCCCAGCGGTTGAATGCTAGCTTGGCTAAATTGCTAGCGCTTCAACTGTTGCCTTTTCAGTTGGTAGACTCGGCCCCCTTCCGTGAGTTTGTGCAATGTGCGGTTCCTCAGTGGCAGGTTCCCAAACGCCACTTTTTCTCACGGAAGGCGATTTAGGCTCTCTACCGGCATGTGGAAGGCAATGTCTTGGCCTCGCTGGACAGGGCGGTCAGCGGTAAGGTGCATATTACCGCTGACTCATGGTCCAGCAGGCATGGACAGGGACGTTACCTTTCTTTCACGGCCCATTGGGTCACTCTTTTGGCAGCTGGGAAGGATGCAGGACAAGGTGCAGTAGTGTTGGAGGTTGTTCCACCGCCACGCCTCCAAAATGCTACTACTGGTTGTGACACGCCTCTCTCCTCCACCCCCTCCTCTTCTTCTTCCTCCATGGCCTCTTCCTGTGCTTTGTCCTCGGAACCAGCGGTGCTCCGTAGGCGTTCAAGGGGCTACGCAAGTACGCAGGCAAAAAGATGCCATGCCGTGCTTGTGCTGGTGTGTTTGGGGGACAGGAGCCACACTGGGGCAGAGGTTCTGTCTGCTCTGCAGGGGCAGGCCGAGAGGTGGTTGACGCCACGCCAGCTTAAGCCAGGAATGGTAGTTTGCGACAATGGCACCAACCTCCTCTCCGCTCTCCGACAGGGACAACTGACCCATGTGCCCTGTGTGGCTCACGTCCTTAACCTGGTGGTGCAGCGGTTCTTGGGCAGGTACCCGGGCTTACAGGATGTCCTGAGGCAGGCCAGGAAAGTCTGTGTGCATTTCCGAAGATCTTATAATGCCAGCGCTCGCCTGGCTGAGCTGCAAAAGGAGTTGAACCTGCCCAAGAACCGCCTTATATGTGACATGCCCACCAGGTGGAACTCAACGTTGGCCATGCTGCAGCGGCTGCACATGCAGCAGAGGGCCATCAATGAGTACCTGTGCAGAAGTATATTTAATTGGGGTATGGCGCTGCTCCCTAACCCTAATGAAAGGGTCAGTAATCCTAAGTGATTGCTAAATACTCAAAAGTATATTGTAAATAATATATACTTCAAAAAGTGAACAATTATAATCAGTCCACCTTTCAACAGTGGTGTTGACACTAGATGCATGAAACCAACATCACCATCAGATACACCACGGTGAACATAAAGACACCCAGAAACAAAGTGTAGTGTCAAACTAATTATATGTTAGTATACAAAAAATACAAGACTGTATCATTAAGACCACAGTTTAGTGCAATACATCTATACACATTGATAAGATCCAAATGTGATAAGTGCACGTTAGCTCCAGATAGAAGCTCCAATCTGCAGCTGCAGATACCTATCTCTGCCAGATAGCAACACAATCCAAAATTAGTATGCACACAGACAGTAAAAAACAGTCTTCTTCATAAAATTCAAAAGTAAACGTTCTGCTCTTCATTAAGATGTCAGTGTCCCCCACATGTGTCCCCACTCACCAGATCCTTTAACCCCTACAGGGGTAAACAGCTCAAAGGGATATCCGGATCACACGTCCACAGGGGAGATATCAGCTGGGCTAGTTCTTCCTATAATTTGTGAAGTTCCGTGGAAGGGAGGATTCCCAATTACCTCATAGGTGCAGACAAAAAGAGAGAGAGGCTTCCATAGTGCAGATGAAAAAAACTTCTGGCTTTATTAAAAAATATATTTAAAAACATACAATGCAGCAAAGTCTGCAATAGACAAGCTACACGCCAAAGGAACAAACAAAAACGAACAGCACAGCAATCCTCAATTTGGTCAGTACCAGCTGGTAACGCTGCATGCGTTCCAAATGCGTTCCAGCAGTACTTCCGGATCAGCGTGGTATGGGTATGACGTAGCTCCGCCTTACGCGTTTCGTCATAGGACTTCGTCTAGAGGCGGTACCACGCTACGCTATCTCCACGCTTAAGAAGGGAGAGCGTCACTCTAAGCCCACCCACTCCTTCAGGGCTGCCAAATCAGGCCTTAGTATCACGGTTCATCACCGGCCAATGGGCTGGTCATGCTACAACGAGGGGAGGCATCTCCACAGGAGCAATTTGATGTGTGTTCCCCCGGGTCATACTGTCTACCGTGACGCTCTTCCAACTACAAAGTTATAATATTATAGAGGGACTGTGAGATATAAATTATAAAATAAATATGACAGGTTTAAAATTGTTGCATTGCTATCCACACTTTAACATGTTTACAGCACTCCATAAATCACTCCATATGTTTTCTATCTATGTATTTCGCCTAGGCAGATGCATGCGCCCTCTATGGTGAAAATACATCGCTACACTAATTGCACTGTATAAACCCAGCTATTACCTTGTAAAAGTGTGAAATTCATCCCCTCTAATTTAAATCTACATCCAGCCTCTGCGATCAGATGGCTATACTATATTTGGTATTCATATTTAGATGTAAATTATAAAGAGAAAATGAGCTATAACATATGGGTGAATTATATAACTGAATTGTAACTACAATGAGCGCACATATACCGCCCTACAATTCACTCACCATAGTCTGTCATTAAGTCTAACTCAGGTTAGAATTGTGCGCCCTCTCTGGTGATAATGTATACTACACTATCTGTATAGTACAAACCCAGCTACTGCCTTGTAAAGCTTGTAAAGAAATCCACATGTGGGTGTACCAACTTCGATGGTGGATATGCTGAACAGCCCAACTTCTATGCAATAGGTAATATATATAGTGTGGATCCAAAGAAGTTAAGAATTACAAAATAAAATGTTGTAGTGGAAAATATAAAAAATATAAAAAATATATAAATTTTTTTTCTTATTCTTGAAATTATTTTTCAAGACCATGGGTATGTCTATGTAAGCATAACGCCTATCCATATAGTCACCATGCCACATATGCGTACATACTCAGGCTAGAAATATGTTAGCTAGGGGATGGCCTAGACTTAATTAGGTAGTAAATAGGTACATAAATATGCCCCAGTTAAGCCATGCTACGCGCATGCCAGATGACAACCATACATCCTGTCCCCACATGGGGTGCTAGTAAAGCAACCCAGTATGAAAAAGGGGAACAGAAATGTATGGTATGAAGAGAATGCAAAATTATATACGATACTTCCTATGTTCTAAATGTCGGGGCCAGTATTCTCAAGGGTTGGCTATGAAGCAGTTTGGGTCTATGTCCACGTTCAACCCTTTCGGCACCAAAGACCCAAGTCGATAGATCCAACTAGTCTCATTTTGGGAAATGCGAGTGGTTTTGTTACCCCCCCTCCAATGATCCTTGATCAAATCAATCCCATAGAATATGAGTCCAGTTGGATCTCTCCTATGAAATAAGTCAAAATGTCGTGAGAGGTTGTGTTTAGGGAACCCCTTCTTTATGTTGTTTATATGTTCCCTAATGCGTACGCACAATGGACGTGTAGTCCGACCCACATATTGTAGGTGACATGGACATTCGATAACGTAGGTGACGTGCGTACTATTGCATGTTATCAATTCACAAATTTTGTATTCTTTGTAGTTTACCCTTGATTTAAATGTTTCTTTCCTACGTGGCTGCTTCTTACTGACCCTACATGCCAGACATCTTTGGCATTTATAGAACCCTTTCATTTCAGGAAAGATGTTGACTGCTTTGGGGGCATTAATTACATTATGTACTATATGATTCCGTAGACTAGGGGCTTTTCTGTACACAAATGCTGGTTTGTTAGGTAGAACCGTCGATAATACTCTGTCTTCTTTCAAAATGGGCCAATATTTCTTAATGATGCCCTCCAAGGCCCTATATTGGTTATTAAACCCCGTAATAAATGCCAATTCCATTTTGTTCTGTTTAATGGACGTTTTTTTCAGCAGGCTGGATCTATCTAGCTTAGAGATCTCTTCCTTCATTTTAGTCAGGGATGTGATATCATAACCTTTTTCTTGAAATCTATTAATGACAACATCCGCTTGCTGGTTGAAATCCATCAATGAGCTGCAATTTCTTCGCAGCCGGAGCAGTTGTCCTTTAGGGACATTTCCCTTCCATCTAGGGTGGTGACAGCTGGAAGTAGGGATGTATCCGTTACGATCCGTAACTTTAAAATAGGTTTTTGTATGAAGCAGATCCCCTTGCTTAAAAATCTCCAAATCCAGATAATCAATTTTTTGTTGGTCACATTTTCCCGTAAAAGTTAACCCGTACCTATTGTTATTTAATTGTTGAAGGAAGATTTGGAAGGTTTCAATTGGTCCATCCCATAATATCACTAAGTCATCTATGTACCGCCGGTACAACTTGATTTCAGGGAGGTTCCTATGATAAATGTACTCCTCTTCCCACATTGTCATTAGGAGGTTCGCTACACTGGGGGCATAACGCGCCCCCATAGCTACCCCCTTAGTTTGGACATAATAAGTTTTATCATGCCAAAAGTAATTACATTCCATAGCCATTTTCAGGCCTTCTAAGATGTAGTCTATTTGTTGTTGTCTCATATTGGTACTCTCATGTAGTGCCTTTTCCACACTTTTAAGTCCATCTTCTTGGAAAATACTAGTATACAGGGAATTCACATCCACTGTTGCTAGTAGAAGGTCCTGTGCACCCCTAATGTCCTGTATTTCCTGTATGAGTTGCAGACTATCTCTTAGGTATGATCTACCTTCCTTTACAATAGGCTTTAGAAAAGTGTCCAAGTATTCTCCTAAACGTGAGAATACAGAATTGATTCCGCTTATTATCGGCCTACCCGGTGGTTTTATTAGCCTTTTGTGGACTTTCGGCGTGTAGTACATAACTGGGGTTTTAGTAGAGTTGGATACCATATATTCAGCTTCCTTTGTGTTCAGAATTCCCATCAGTAGTCCTTTCTTTACATAATTTTTTAATTTGTTCTCAAATATAATTTTTGGATTCCCCTTAAGCTTTTTATACGTATTCTCAATGTTAAGTAAATTTTGCATTTCTTCTTCATAATTTTTCTTGTTTAGAATTACTAGCCCACCCCCTTTGTCGGCTGGTCTAATTACGACTTCATTCTTTTTCCCAATATCTTTAATCGCTTTCCAAATTTCTTTTATTCTGGAATGCTTCTTCCCTGGATGTTTCAATTTTTGCAGGTCATCTTCGACCATTTTTTTGAACGCTCCTATACACTGGTTGCCTGGAGCAGGGGCAGGCCGAGAGGTGGTTGACGCCACGCCAGCTTAAGCCAGGAATGGTAGTTTGCGACAATGGCACCAACCTCCTCTCCGCTCTCCGACAGGGACAACTGACCCATGTGCCCTGTGTGGCTCACGTCCTTAACCTGGTGGTGCAGCGGTTCTTGGGCAGGTACCCGGGCTAACAGGATGTCCTGAGGCAGGCCAGGAAAGTCTGTGTGCATTTCCGCAGATCTTATAATGCCAGCGCTCGCCTGGCTGAGCTGCAAAAGGAGTTGAACCTGCCCAAGAACCGCCTTATATGTGACATGCCCACCAGGTGGAACTCAACGTTGGCCATGCTGCAGCGGCTGCACATGCAGCAGAGGGCCATCAATGAGTACCTGTGCGACTACGGCACCAGGACAGGGTCAGGGGAGCTCGGGTTTTTTTCACCACGCCAGTGGGGCATGATCAGGGATGCATGCACTGTCCTGGCACCATTTGAGGAGGCCACAAGGATGGTGAGCAGTGACAGTGCATGCATCAGTGACACTGTACCTCTTGTCCACCTGTTGGAACATACGCTGCGTGGAATAATGGACAGGGCACTTGAGGCAGAACAGAGGCAGGAAGAGGAGTACTTCCTTGCCTCTCAAGGCCCCCTTTACCCAGACAGTGTTCCTTCTGTCCCACCCATCGCACAGGAAGAAGAGGAGGAGGAGGATTGTGTCAGCATGGAGGTGGATCCTGGCACTCAGCATCATCAGCAGCAGTCTTTTACGGATGATTAACAGTCCCAAGAAACCATTGGACTTGTACGTGGCTGGGAGGAGGTGGCTGTGGATCATGTCGTCCTTAGTGACCCAGAGGACTCCGGACCGAATGCCTCAGCTAACCTATGCTGCATGGCCTCCCTGATCCTGCAAAGTCTGCGGAAGGATCCTCGTATTCTTCGGATCAAGGAGAGGGACCATTACTGGCTGGCCACTCTCCTTGATCCACGGTACAAGGGTAAGGTTGTGGACCTTATGTTACCGTCGCAGAGGGAGCAGAGGATGAGAAAACTCCGGGAGGCCTTGCAGAAAGGTCTGTGCAACGCGTTCCCAGAGACAGGGAGGTTACAAACTCCTGGTCCTGGACAACGAGTTGCTGAGGCTTCGGTCAGTCAAAGAAGGAGCGGTGGGGAAGGTGGCCGTCTGACCGATGCGTTCAGACAATTCTTTAGTCCGCAGCCCCAAGGTATGATCGGTTCTAGCAACCATCGCCAGCGTCTGATATACATGGTGCAGGAATACCTAGGGGCAAGGTCAGACTTGGACACCTTCCCCACCGAAAATCCTCTGGCTTACTGGGTCTTGAGGATGGATCACTGGCCAGAGCTTGCACAGTATGCAATTGAGCTACTGGCCTGTCCTGCATCCAGCGTTCTTTCAGAATGCACATTCAGTGCTGCTGGAGGATTTGTCACGGATCACAGGGTGCGCCTGTCCACCGACTCTGTTGATCGACTGACCTTCATAAAGATGAACCAGTCTTGGATCACCACCAGCTACCAAACACCTGAAGCTGATATAACAGACTAATTTATTTTCAAATGTCACATCCCTTCAAGACTGATGCTGATGCTGAGAGACTGTCCTGTTATGTTGACTGACTATCCTCCTCCTCCTCAATGATCCGATTGATGATGATAGCTTGGAAGAACATTTTTTCAGCCCCTGTTTAACAGGGGCGTGTAATTACAATTTTTGATGCAATACTTTGCAACAGGGCTCATTGCTGTGCTCCAATTACAGTATCTGTGAGGGGTTGCAGTGTTGTGGCACCAGTGCCTAAGGCCCAATTTTTTAGCCCCTGTTTAACAGGGGCATGTAATTACAATTTTTTATGCAATGCTTTGCAGCAGGGCTCATTCCTGCACTCCAACTAGAGTATCTGGGAGAGGTTGCAGTGTCGTGGCACCAGCACCAGTTCCTAAGGCCCAATTTTTCAGCCCCTGTTTAACAGGGGCGTGTAATTAAAATTTTTGATGCAATACTTTGCAACAGGGCTCATTGCTGTGCTCCAAGTACAGTATCTGTGAGGGGTTGCAGTGTTGTGGCACCAGTGCCTAAGGCCCAATTTTTCTGCCCCTGTTTAACAGGGGCATGTAATTACAATTCTTGATCTAATAATTCACAGCAGGGCCCATTCCTGCGCCCACCAAGACTAACTGTGAGCCCTTACAGTGTTGTGTCAACACCACCACCACCACCACCACCAAAGGCCCAATTTTTCAGCCCCTGTTCAACAGGGGCATGCAATTACAATTCTTGATCTAATAATTCACAGCAGGGCCCATTCATGCGCCCACCAAGAGTAACTGTGAGGGCTCACAGTGTTGTGGCAACACCAACATGTAAGGGGCAAATTTCAGCTGAGTATATACGGCAGGCCCCTACTTTCAAACATCCAACTTACAAACGACTCCTCCTTGCAAATGGAAGGATACAACAGGAAGTGAGAGGAAATCTACCCCTAGGAAGCGTAATTCTCTCCTGTAAGAGTTAATATGAGAAAAAAAGTGTCTTCTCTCCACTGATGCTTTATCACCAATTCTTGTTTCAATAAAAACCCCAAATTTTCAAAACACATTTGTCATTAGGACGGAAAGTGAGGTGAACTGTTCTGAACAGGTGCACACTGCACAGACAGCAAAACAAATGTTACAGGGGTGATAACCCTTCCCTATGTTTTCCAAAAATCTTAAAAATAGATTTTTTGGCTGGAGCTACACTTAAACAATGTACCTGTTCAAAATTACAAACAGATTCTACATAAGAACAAACCTACAGTCCCTGTCTTGTATGCACCGCCTGTATACGGCTGTTCAGAGTATATAGGGCCTGAAGGGTCTGGTATGGATTTTTGGGGGGAACCCCACGCCTTTTTTATTTTTATTTGGAGCAGGGTTCCCCTTAATAACCATACCAGACCTGAAGGGCCTGGTAATGGAATTTTGGGGGACCCCCACGCATTTTTTTTTTCAATGACTTTCAATGACTTTTATCTGTATTGCCGGGACCCGACAATTCATTACAGCCGCAAGTAGTTTTGAATAACTTTTTTTCCTTTAGAAATTTCATTTTGTGCAGATTTTTGCATTGATACATGTCCCCTGGGGCAGGACCTGGGTCCCCAAACACTTTTTATGACAATAACTTGCATATTAACCTTAAAAATTAGCACTTTTGATTTTTCATGTTTGTGTCCCATAGACTTTAACGGTGTTCAAACAAATTTTTTGCTTGTTCGCATGTTCTGGATGTGAACCGAACCGGGGGGTGTTCGGCCCATCCCTACTTGTAACCAACAAATGTCAGAAAAAGGCTAATGCCCCGTACACACGATCGGTTTTCCTGTTGGGAGAAGTCTGATGAGAGCTTTCGGTCGGGAATCCCGGCCGTGTGTATGCTCCATCAGACTTTTTTCAACAGAAAAACTGCTGGAATTACGAATGAAGATTGCCACCCCTTTTGACTTGACAAGTCAAAAGGGGTGGCAATCTTCATTCGTAATTCTATCATCTTTGACATACAAAACATATATAGAGATACAGAAAGCCGTTTCATCATACTAAAAGGCACAATAAACAAACGTACGATCACGATCGCCTCCGTCTACGCACCTAACGATACACAATCTACATTCTTTAATACCTTTTTTGACACCCTTGACCGACACAGCTCCCCTCATATTGTGTTAGGGGGTGACTTTAATTTAGCTGCACACCCCTCTCTAGATAGGAGTAAGACGACTCCCTCCTCAAAAGCCTTCTCCAGATCAATGTGTCGCTCACTCAATAAATTCCAACTGATCGACTCATGGAGATCCCACAATGTAGGCATAAAGGCCTATACCCATTACTCCTACCCACATGACTGCTACGCCAGACTAGATTATATATTTTGCACCCCCATTCTTCTAGCGAACTCCTCTAGAGCTCGAATTCACCCTTGCCCCTGGTCTGACCATGACATGGTTGAATTTGACACCTCTCAAGTGGGACTCGCCCCCACTGCATTTAGCTGGCGCCTTAATGACTCCCTTTTATCTGACCCACACACACTACAAGACATTAACTCTCACATTGTAGACTATTTTGCTAACAACTCAACTGAAGACATCGCTCCTACCTCACTCTGGTCGGCACACAAAGTTGTCCTGAGAGGACACTTGATTAGCATTGCTGCAGCCAAAAATAAAGCTAAACTTACAGAAATAAAAACTCTAACTAAGGAATTAGACCTGTTGTATAACAAACTTAGCCAATCCCCATCTCCAGAAATTACATTCCAAATCCATTCCAAACGCCAATCCCTAGACACAATTCTGTCAGCTGACACGGAGAAATCCCTTAGATTTTCCAAAGCAAAATTCATGTTACATAGCAACGCCACATCCAAAATGTTTGCACGCAAACTCAACCAGGAACATAACCCCCCACACACATACAAACTACGTAACCACAAAGGTAACTTGGTTACACATCCCCGTGATGTCCTGGACATCTTCTCCACCTTCTATAAAAATCTCCTTTCAGGGCCCCAGACCCACCCCTCCACCCCCTCGCTTAATTGGTTAGACAATATACATCTCCCCACCCTTAATGACCAACAAACTGCAACTCTCAATAATCCCTGTACAGAGCTAGAAATTACTAACATCATTAAATCTCTCAAAACTTCGACAGCGCCGGGTCCTGATGGCTTCTCCACATTATACTACAAAAAATTTGCTCCCCTTTTAGCACCTAGATTAACTAAACTTTTTAACCATATCCTCACAGGTGGCCATTTCCCAGAAGACATGCTCCTTGCAAATTTGTCTCTTATTCCCAAACCTCTTAAAGACCACTCCCTTCCCCAAAATTTTCGCCCAATATCAGTCCTTAATAATGATTTGAAAATCTTTGGCCGACTCCTTGCTGACAGACTAGCATCTGTCATCACCCCCCTTATCCATATTGACCAATCAGGGTTCATCCCTGGCCGTCAAATCACAGACAACATCCGACTTGTTACCAATATCATCCAAGATGCTAATCTTTCCTCCAGCCCACTATGCCTCCTTAGTCTCGACATTCATAAGGCATTTGATAGTGTAAATTGGTCCTATCTTAACTTTCTCCTCCCTAAATTCGGCATCACAGACAAATTTATCCATGGATTCAAAGCACTTTACCACCACCCCCAGACCAGAATCAAAATCCCAGGCCACAACTCTGACTTCTTCCCCTTAAGCAGAGGTACCAGACAGGGCTGCCCCCTCTCCCCACTTTTATTCGCCTTAGCAATTGAACCTCTAGCACAAGCCTTAAGAAACAACCCAAACATCAAAGGGTATAACAAAGGCCCACATGAATTCAAACTTAGCCTCTACGCTGATGACGCGCTGGTGTTTCTTTCGAACCCCTTAACATCTTTACCAAACCTTATCTCTGAACTTAAATCGTTTCACAACATCTCTGGTTTAGGTATTAATGTCAATAAATGTTCCGCCCTCCCTATCAACCTCCCCACTGACCTGACCACTACCCTACAAAAAAACTTTAACTTTATTTGGTGCTCTACATCATTTAGATATCTAGGTGTCCTCATCACTTCCCATCACAAAACCTTATATACTACCAACTTTATCCCCCTATTCCAACAGATTAGCTCTCTACTTAAAATATGGTCCACGTACCACATTTCACTCCTCGGTAGGATCTGCGCATTTAAAATGACCCTCCTTCCAAAATTATTATACTTTTTTAGAGCTTTACCTATCAATGTCCCCAAAACAAGGATTGAATCCCTTCAAAGGGAGATTAACAAATTTATCTGGTCATCAAAAAAACCAAGATGTGGTTACCCTCTCATGTTTAGACCCCAAAATAAGGGCGGCCTAGGCCTCCCCAATATCTGGCACTACTTTATTGCCACTAAACTTTCACAGATGGCCCAATGGCATGCTCCCACTCCACAGCTCCCATGGCTTAAATTCGAATCCTTCTCCATTGCTCCATACCACCTACAAGGCATCATCTGGTCTAACTGTATTCATCACCAAAAACTTCTCAAACATAACCTTATTGTTGCCCATATTCTCTGACTATGGCTTACACTTACTAAAACCCTCAAACTTTCATCTGACACTCCCCCTCTTGCCTCATTTTTAGGTGACCCCAGACTTACACAGAACTTGAATAATATACGTTCGTTCCCCCTATGGCGAAATAATAACTTGTCCTCCCTAAAATCATTGTCCTCTAACAATACATTCCTCACATTCCCCGCTCTCCAATCTAAATACGATCTCCCATCCTCGGAACTCACAAACTACTTTCAAATCAAAAACTTTTTCAACGAGCATTACTCTTTATGTATTCATCCCCCTACGACGATATTCAAACACGTTTGTTTAAACTCCTCGAGAGATAGGGGCCTAATCTCCCTTTTTTATAAAGACCTCAACAGCTCCTCGATGCCAGACAAATCTATCCAAATGTTACACTGGGAATCAGAACTAGATTGCTTCATCCCCATTGAATCCTGGAACACTATGATAGACAATCTCCGCAAATGCAACATAGCTCCAGCATACAGAGAATCCCCAATGAAACTATTTACTAGACTATATCTAACTCCTGAAAAAATTCACTCATTCTACCCATCATCTTCTCCATGCTGCTTCAGAGGTTGCATAGAAACTGGCACATACACTCACATTTTCTGGAGTTGTAGATTTTTAGAAACAATATGGAGACACGCCGAATTGAAAATAGAAACAATAGTCAAAAAGAGAATTACCCTCTCCCCACAAATATGTATTCTCTATGCTAATATCCCAGATATCCCCCCACCCTGTGTTAGACTGATCCATTCACTAGTAAGCTCAATTCAATGGATGATTGCTCTCAATTGGAAATCCAATAACCTACCCTGGCCCCAGGTTTTATCCAGAATGAAAAATCTACAGTTATCCGAAAGAATCCATCATACCCTAACTGATAGCATTCACACCTTTAATTCAAAATGGATGTACTGGTCTAATGATTGATTCATATGCCCTCCAAATCTCAGGAACTTCTTTGTTTTCTATCTTAAACTCCTTTATTCTCATGGTATATATCATATTGCATTATATCTTCTACTGTAATACTTCCTCACAGTTTTGTAAATTATTTTTGAATCTTCCAAATAAAACTTATGTAAACAAAAAAAAAAAGAAAAACTGCTGGAAAACGATAGAGAGCAGGTTATCTTTTTTCCTGTCAGGAAAAAAAACTGTTCGGAATTTCCGATCGTGTGTACAAATCCCGACGCGCTAAATTCCGACGCATGCTCGGAAACAAATCGATGCATGCTCGGAAGCATAGAACTTAATTTTGTCGGCTCGTCATAGTCTTTTACATCACCGCGTTCTTGGCAGTCAAAAGTTAACCGGACTTTTGTGTGACCGTGTGTATGCAAGGCAGGCTTGAGAGGAATTCCGTCAGGAAAAAACATCCAACTTTTTTCTGACTGGAAAACCGGTTGTGTGTACGGGGCATTAGTCTTGAAGTGGATAAACTGACCTCATTTACAGACCGAAGTTCTTCCCTTTGAGCTAAAGAACCAAATGATACAATGTTTCTTTTTATCTCAGCGCTGAGCAGTTTTGTGATAAATTTGGCAGGCTGCCTTTTTTTTGGACAGCTGTCAGCTGTGAGTAGGGATGAGCTTCGTGTTCGAGTCGAACATACGTTCGACTCGAACATCGGCTGTTCCATCGTTCGCCGAAGATCAAACGTTATGGGCCGTTCGCGCCAAATTTCGAGTGACGCGAACGCCCCACAATACACTGCGCCATCGCAGTGCAATCCCGGCGCTGTGATTGGCCAAGCATGCACTGTGACCCCGCATGCTTGGCCAATCACAGCGCCGGCAGCGAGGAGAGCCATAATTGGCCACAGGCAGGATGCCTGTGGCCAATCATAGCTCAGGGGGGTTTAGTACACGCCCCACACTATAAAAGGCCACCAGCGCGGCGGCCTTGTGCAGTGTGTTCCGGCGTGCAGCGAAAGAGATACATAGGCAGGGACAGTGTGTTCTATGTTGTATTCTTTTCTCAGGCATCTGCAGGAGTTAGTGGGTGTTGTGTGCCTCCAGTAGTGATGAGCCGAACACCCCCGGGTTCAGTTCGCACCAGAACCCACGAACGGACTGAAAGTTCGCACGAACATTAGAACCCTATTAAATACAATGGATGCGAACGTTCGGATTCTAAAGTGCTAATTATAACGACTATTATCCATGTTATTGTCCTAAACAGAGTTTGGGAACCCGGGTTCTGCACCAGGGGACATGTATCAATGCAAAAAGAAGTTTTAAAAACGGACGTTTTCCGGGAGCAGTCATTTTAATGATGCATAAAGTGAAAAAAAAAAAGTCAAATATTCCTTTAAATATTGTACCTGGGGGGTGTCTAAAGTATGCCTGTGAAGTGCCACGTGTTTCCCGTGTTTAGAACTGTCCCTGCACAAAATAACATTTCTAAAGGAAAAAAAGCCATTTAAAACTGCTTGCGGCTTTAATGTAATGTCTGGTCCCGGTAATATGGATGAAAATCTTTAAGAAAAATGGCATAGCTACCCCATCAACCCCCCCCCCTACCCCAGCCCATTACCAGCCCCTTTGGGTCTTGTATGGATATTAAGGGGAACCCCGCACACAAAATAAAAAAGGCCCTATATACTCTGAACAGCCGTATACAGGCGGTGCATACAAGACAGGGACTGTAGGTTTGTTCTTATGTAGAATCTGTTTGTAATTTTGAACAGCTACATTGTTTAAGTGTAGCTCCAGACCAAATACCTATTTTTAAGCTTTTTGGAAAACATAGGGAAGGGTTATCATCCCTGTAACATTTTTTTTGCTGTCTGTGCCCCTGTTCAGAACATTTCACCTCACTTTGCATCCCAATGACAACTGTTTTTGAAATGTGGTGTTTTTATTGAAACAAGGATTGGTGATAAAGCATCAGTAGAGAGGAGACACCTTTCTCCCATATTAATTCTTACAGGAGAGAATTTTCCTTCCAAGGGGTAGATTTCCTCTCACTTCCTGTTGTCTTCTTCCGTTTGCAAGTAGTAGTCGTTTGTAAGTTGGATGTTTGAAAGTAGGGACCTGCCGTATATACTCTGCAGAAATTGGCCCCTTAGGTGTTGGTGTTGGCACAACACTGTAAGCACTCACAGTTACTCTTGGTGGGTGCTGGAACGCCCTGCTGTCAACTATTATATCAGGAATTGTAATAACATATAATTGTTGAACAGTGGTAGTAAAAATTGGGCCTTTGATGGTGGTGCTGGTGCCACAACACTGTAAGGCCTGACAGTTACTCTTGGTGGGTGCAGCAATGGGCCCTGCTGTGAATTATTAGATCAATAATTATAATTGCATGCCCCTGTTGAACAGGGGCTGAAAAATTGGGCCTTTGGTGGTGGTGGTGGTGGTGGTGGTGTTGACACAACACTGTAAGGCCTGACAGTTACTCATGGTGGGCGCAGCAATGGGCCCTGCTGTGAATTATTAGATCAATAATTATAATTGCATGCCCCTGTTGAACAGGGGCTGAAAAATTGGGCCTTTGGTGGTGGTGGTGGTGGTGGTGGTGGTGGTGTTGACACAACACTGTAAGGCCTGACAGTTACTCTTGGTGGGCGCAGCAATGGGCCCTGCTGTGAATTATTAGATCAATAATTATAATTGCATGCCCCTGTTGAACAGGGGCTGAAAAATTGGGCCTTAGGCACTGGTGGCACAACACTGCAACCCCTCACAGATACTGTACTTGGAGCACAGCAATGAGGCCTGTTGCAAAGTATTGCATCAAAAATTTTAATTACACGCCCCTGTTAAACAGGGGCTGAAAAATTGGGCCTTAGCCACTGGTGGCGTCACCCATAAACCAAAATGATCTTCCAAGCTATCATCATTAATCGGATCATTGAGGAGGAGGAGGAGGATAGCCAGTCAACATAACAGCACAGGCACTCAGCATCAGCATCAGTCTTGATGGGATGTGACATTTTAAAATCAATTAGTCTGTTATATCAGCATCAGGTGTGTGGTAGCTGGTGGTGATCCAAGACTGGTTCATCTTGATGAAAGTCAGTCGATCAACCGAGTCGGTGGACAGGCGCACCCTGTGATCCGTGACAAATCCTCCAGCAGCACTGAATGTGCGTTCTGAAAGAACGCTGGATGCAGGACAGGCCAGTAGCTCAATTGCATACTGTTCAAGCTCTGGCCAGTGATCCATCCTCAAGACCCAGTAAGCCAGAGGATTTTCGGTGGGGAAGGTGTCCAAGTCTGACCTTGCCCCTAGGTATTCCTGCACCATGTATATCAGACGCTGGCGATGGTTGCTGGAAACGATCATACGTTGGGGCTGCGGACTAAAGAATTGTCTGAACGCATCGGTCAGACGGCCACCTTCCCCACCGCTCCTTCTTTGACTGCCCGAAGCCTCAGCAACTCGTTGTCCAGGACCAGGAGTTTGTAACCTCCCAGTCTCTGGGAACGCGTTGCACAGACCTTTCTGCAAGGCCTCCCGGAGTTGTCTCATCCTCTGCTCCCTCTGCGACGGTAACATAAGGTCCGCAACCTTACCCTTGTACCGTGGATCAAGGAGAGTGGCCAGCCAGTAATGGTCCCTCTCCTTGATCCGAAGAATACGAGGATCCTTCCGCAGACTTTGCAGGATCAGGGAGGCCATGCAGCGTAGGTTAGCTGAGGCATTCAGTCCGGAGTCCTCTGTGTCACTAAGGACGACATGATCCGCAGCCACCTCCTCCCAGCCACGTACAAGTCCACTGGTTTCTTGGGACTGTAAATCATCCCTAAAAGACTGCTGCTGATGATGCTGAGTGCCAGCCTCCACCTCCATGCTGACACAATCCTCCTCCTCCTCTTCCTGTGCGATGGGTGGGACAGAAGGAACACTGTCAGGGTAAAGGGGGCCTTGAGAGGCAAGGAAGTCCTCCTCTTCCTGCCTCTGTTCTGCCTTAAGTGCCCTGTCCATTATTCCAGGCAGCGTGTGCTCCAACAGGTGGACAAGAGGTACAGTGTCACTGATGCATGCACTGTCACTGCTCACCATCCTCGTGGCCTCCTCAAATGGTGCCAGGACAGTGCATGCATCCCTGATCATGCCCCACTGGCGTGGTGAAAAAAAACCAAGCTCCCCTGACCCTGTCCTGGTGCCGTAGTCGCACAGGTACTCATTGATGGCCCTCTGCTGCGTGTGCAGCCGCTGCAGCATGGCCAACGTTGAGTTCCACCTGGTGGGCATGTCACATATAAGGCGGTTCTTGGGCAGGTTCAACTCCTTTTGCAGCTCAGCCAGGCGAGCACTGGCATTATAAGATCTGCGGAAATGAACACAGACTTTCCTGGCCTGCCTCAGGACATCCTGTAAGCCTGGGTACCTGCCCAAGAACCGCTGCACCACCAGGTTAAGGACATGAGCCATACAGGGCACATGGGTCAGTTGTCCCTGTCGGAGGGCGGAGAGGAGGTTGGTGCCATTGTCGCAAACCACCATTCCTGGCTTAAGCTGGCGTGGCGTCAACCACCTCTCGGCCTGCCCCTGCAGAGCAGACAGGACCTCTGCCCCAGTGTGGCTCCTGTCCCCCAAACACACCAGCGCAAGCACGGCATGGCATCTTTTTGCCTGCGTACTTGCGTAGCCCCTTGAACGCCTACGGAGCACCGCTGGTTCCGAGGACAAACCACAGGAAGAGGCCATGGAGGAAGAAGAAGAGGAGGGGGTGGAGGAGAGAGGTGTGTCACATCCAGTAGTAGCATTTTGGAGGCGTGGCGGTGGAACAACCTCCAACACTACTGCACCTTGTCCTGCATCCTTCCCAGCTGCCAAAAGAGTGACCCAATGGGCCGTGAAAGAAAGGTAACGTCCCTGTCCATGCCTGCTGGACCATGAGTCAGCGGTAATATGCACCTTACCGCTGACCGCCCTGTCCAGCGAGGCCAAGACATTGCCTTCCACATGCCTGTAGAGAGCCGGAATCGCCTTCCGTGAGAAAAAGTGGCGTTTGGGAACCTGCCACTGAGGAACCGCACATTGCACAAACTCACGGAAGGGGGCCGAGTCTACCAACTGAAAAGGCAGCAGTTGAAGCGCTAGCAATTTAGCCAAGCTAGCATTCAACCGCTGGGCATGTGGATGGCTGGGAGTGAACTTCTTTCGACGGTCCAGCAGCTGGGGCAGGGAAATTTGCCTGCTAGAATCGGACGTCGGTGTACTGCTAGCAGAGTGCCCGCAAGTACTTGGCTGTGACACACCTAATTCTACACCTTCATTCCTCTCAGAGCAGGTTTCAGAGAGGACTGAAGGTATAGTGGGGTTGGAGATCCCAGCTGATGCGGTGCAAGAAGAGGTCAGCTTTGTTCTTTGGTGTGGGTCTTTAAGGTAGGCTTGCCAACGAGCTGCATGGCAGGTCAACATATGTCTGATCAAGCATGTGGTGCCCAAGCGGCTGATGTTTTGGCCACGCGATATACGCTTGAGACATATGTTGCAAACAGCAGCTGTGCGATCTGATGCACTTGCCTCAAAAAAGGCCCACACCAAAGAACTTTTTGAATGACGGGCAGTGGCAGCGCCCTGCACAGGCGGAGCTCTGCGGTGTGATTCCGTCGGTGTGCTGCCCATACGCTGGCCACTCAAGGCCATCCTGCCTCGTTGGAGATGTGCATCCTCCTCATCCTCCTCCTCCTCCTCTCTCCTATTAGGCACCCACGTGGAGTCAGTGACCTCATCATCCCCTCCCTCCTCATCACTGGAGCCAATCTGGCAGTATGCTGCAGCTGCTGGAGCATGACTGCCAGATTGGTGTCCTTCTTGAGCATCCCCTCTCTCTGCTCTCACGCTGCTGCCTTCCTCTAGCTGGGTATCATCATCAGATCCTTCCAAACGCTGGGCATCCTCCTGGAGCATGTACCCAACACTGTGCTCAAACAGTTCGGGGGACTCCTCAGGAGGAGGACATGGTGGGTCTAGGGAAGGATTGACTAATGAAGATAATGATACCAGAGAAGAGGACGCTTTGGCAGCTGCTTTGCCAGTACCCTGAGCCTGGGTGAGAGAGGATGAGGAGGATGAGGTGGGCTTGGTCATCCCCTCTACCAAGTCTTCGGCATGATGTGGCTCAACATGTCCAGCTGACGAAAAGAAGGACAAGCGTGTCCCATGGCCATGTGCTGATGACAATGCACCGCGTCCACGACCAGCACTGTTGCCCCCAGACACAGAGCCTGCTTGCCCTCTTTTTTTGCCTCCTGACTGTCTGCCTCTCCTTGTTTGCCTTCCAGACATTTTAATGGATGGCCTGCAGGGAGATGGGAAAAACAGCAATAAGGGCTACCTTCAGGTGTATACTGTGCAGGAGGCTTAGCAACAATGACACTGACACTGTCCCCTGCCTATCCTTCTCTGTCCCTAAACACAAGGATTTGCAATATGCTTCAGCAAGATTGGTTTAGCACAGAATAGCACACTGTCAGTTTCACTCACTGTCCTACTCTGTCCCTACAAACAAGATTTAGCACAGAATAGCACACTGATAGTTTCCACGAGTGTCCTTCTCTGTCCCTAAACTCAAGGATTTCAAATATGGTTCAGCAAGATTGGTTTAGAACAGAATAGCACACTGTCAGTTTCACTCACTGTCCTACTCTGTCCCTACAAACAAGATTTAGCACAGAATAGCACACTGATAGTTTCCACGAGTGTCCTTCTCTGTCCCTAAACTCAAGGATTTCAAATATGGTTCAGCAAGATTGGTTTAGAACAGAATAGCACACTGTCAGTTTCACTCACTGTCCTACTCTGTCCCTACAAACAAGATTTAGCACAGAATAGCACACTGATAGTTTCCACGAGTGTCCTTCTCTGTCCCTAAACTCAAGGATTTCAAATATGGTTCAGCAAGATTGGTTTAGAACAGAATAGCACACTGTCAGTTTCACTCACTGTCCTACTCTGTCCCTACAAACAAGATTTAGCACAGAATAGCACACTGATAGTTTCCATGAGTGTCTTTCTCTGTCCCTAAACTCAAGGATTTCAAATATGGTTCAGCAAGATTGGTTTAGAACAGAATAGCACACTGTCAGTTTCACTCACTGTCCTACTCTGTCCCTACAAACAAGATTTAGCACAGAATAGCACACTGATAGTTTCCACGAGTGTCCTTCTCTGTCCCTAAACTCAAGGATTTCAAATATGGTTCAGCAAGATTGGTTTAGAACAGAATAGCACACTGTCAGTTTCACTCACTGTCCTACTCTGTCCCTACAAACAAGATTTAGCACAGAATAGCACACTGATAGTTTCCACGAGTGTCCTTCTCTGTCCCTAAACTCAAGGATTTCAAATATGGTTCAGCAAGATTGGTTTAGAACAGAATAGCACACTGTCAGTTTCACTCACTGTCCTACTCTGTCCCTACAAACAAGATTTAGCACAGAATAGCACACTGATAGTTTCCATGAGTGTCTTTCTCTGTCCCTAAACTCAAGGATTTCAAATATGGTTCAGCAAGATTGGTTTAGAACAGAATAGCACACTGTCAGTTTCACTCACTGTCCTACTCTGTCCCTACAAACAAGATTTAGCACAGAATAGCACACTGATAGTTTCCACGAGTGTCCTTCTCTGTCCCTAAACTCAAGGATTTCAAATATGGTTCAGCAAGATTGGTTTAGAACAGAATAGCACACTGTCAGTTTCACTCACTGTCCTACTCTGTCCCTACAAACAAGATTTAGCACAGAATAGCACACTGATAGTTTCCACGAGTGTCCTTCTTTGTCCCTAAACTCAAGGATTTCAAATATGGTTCAGCAAGATTGGTTTAGAACAGAATAGCACACTGTCAGTTTCACTCACTGTCCTACTCTGTCCCTACAAACAAGATTTAGCACAGAATAGCACACTATAGTTTCCACGAGTGTCCTTCTCTGTCCCTAAACTCAAGGATTTCAAATGTGGTTCAGCAAGATTGGTTTAGAACAGAATAGCACACTGTCAGTTTCACTCACTGTCCTTCTCTGTCCCTACAAACAAGATTTAGCACAGAATAGCACACTGATAGTTTCCACGAGTGTCCTTCTCTGTCCCTAAACTCAAGGATTTCAAATATGGTTCAGCAAGATTGGTTTAGAACAGAATAGCACACTGTCAGTTTCACTCACTGTCCTACTCTGTCCCTACAAACAAGATTTAGCACAGAATAGCACACTGACACTTTCCCTCACTGTACCTCTCTGTCCCTAAACTCAAGGATTTCAAATATGGTTCAGCAAGATTGGTTTAGAACAGACTAGCACACTGACACTTTCCCTCACTGTACCTCTCTGTCCCTACAAACAAGGTTTAGCACAGAATAACACACTGACACTCTCCCTACCTATCCTTATTTGTCCCTAAACACAAGGAATCCAGGATTAGTAAAGGAAAAAAAATGACACTGTCCCTGCCTATGCTTCTCTTTCCCTGCTCCGGAACACACTACACAAGGCCGCCGCGCTGGCGGCCTTTTATAGTGTGGGGAGTGTACTAAACCCCCTCAAGAATAATTGGCCACAGGCATCCTGCCTGTGGCCAATCATTGCTCTCCTCGCTGCCGGCGCTGTGATTGGCCAAGCATGCGGGGTCACAGTGCATGCTTGGCCAATCACAGCGCCTGGATGACACTGCGATGGCGTAGTGCATTGTGGGCCGTTCGCGTCACTCGAATTTGGCGCGAACGGCCCAAATCGTTCGATCTTCGTCGAACGATCGAACAGCCGATGTTCGAGTCGAACGTATGTTCGACTCGAACACGAAGCTCATCCCTAGCCTCCAGCACAGTATACACCTGGATCTACACTTTATTGCTGTTCTCTAAGCTAGATAGGCAGGCAGGGACAGTGTGTTCTTTTCTCAGGCATCTGCAGCAGTTAGTGGGTGTTGTGTGCCCCAGCACAGTATACACCTGTATATACCCGTCATTGCTGTTCTCTAATACAGGCATCTGCAGGAGTTAGTGGCACAGTATACACCTGTATATACCCGTCATTGCTGTTCTCTAATACAGGCATCTGCAGGAGTTAGTGGCACAGTGTACACCTGTATATACCCGTCATTGCTGTTCTCTAATACAGGCATCTGCAGGAGTTAGTGGCACAGTGTACACCTGTATATACCCGTCATTGCTGTTCTCTAATACAGGCATCTGCAGGAGTTAGTGGCACAGTATACACCTGTATATACCCGTCATTGCTGTTCTCTAATACAGGCATCTGCAGGAGTTAGTGGCACAGTATACACCTGTATATACCCGTTGTAACGACACCCCCAAATATGAAAGGGGTTTAACGCCGTTTAGATATCTTCCCTCTCCTGGACACAAATTCACTGTCGATCCTCCACAGCCAGACGACCACTTCCCATAGGAATTAATCCTTCTGAAAAAACGAGACGCACTCTGTATCTTTCTCTGGATAGACTGACTTTATTGCCAAAAACATTGTAACCTTTATACACATCCAATACTGCATTAATCTAAAATGAACAATGGTCCACCTCCACCCACAACATAACAAGACCCAATACATATTATTTTGACACCTGTTAGGAGACAACAGGTTCTAATCCCCTTATGTTTAAATAACTATGCATGACCTTTATATTCACCAGACTGTCTGTTACTTTACAATACACACAAGGACAGACTTAATTTCCCCAATCCACATCACCACAAACAATGAACGGGTCTTTTAGAAGCTGGGATTAGCATTACACTAGGCAGACAGGTGATTGAGGCTGAACACCTCAGTATCTCTCAATTAACCTGTTGAGTTCAGAATCAGTAAATAGTCCTTTCCAGATATCCTTGGGAATATGGTGGATAAATATTACAGACCCATTTTAGGTAGTCCAAGATATATTTCTTAATGTCCATGGTTTCCTGGCTCACCCTGTGTCCAAAGTGACCCTCCTGTCACACCCGTCATTGCTGTTCTCTAATACAGGCATCTGCAGGAGTTAGTGGCACAGTATAAACCTGTATATACCCATCATTGCTGTTCTCTAATACAGGCATCTGCAGGAGTTAGTGGCACAGTATACACCTGTATATACCCGTCATTGCTGTTCTCTAATACAGGCATCTGCAGGAGTTAGTGGCACAGTATACACCTGTATATACCCGTCATTGCTGTTCTCTAATACAGGCATCTGCAGGAGTTAGTGGCACAGTATACACCTGTATATACCCGTCATTGCTGTTCTCTAATACAGGCATCTGCAGGAGTTAGTGGCACAGTATACACCTGTATATACCTGTCATTGCTGTTCTCTAATACAGGCATCTGCAGGAGTTAGTGGCACACTATACACCTGTATATACCCGTCATTGCTGTTCTCTAATACAGGCATCTGCAGGAGTTAGTGGCACAGTGTGAACCTGTATATACCCATCATTGCTGTTCTCTAATACAGGCATCTGCAGGAGTTAGTGGCACAGTATACACCTGTATATACCCGTCGTTGCTGTTCTCTAATACAGGCATCTGCAGGAGTTAGTGGCACAGTGTACACCTGTATATACCCGTTGTTGCTGTTCTCTAATACAGGCATCTGCAGGAGTTAGTGGCACAGTGTACACCTGTATATACCGGTCGTTGCTGTTCTCTAATACAGGCATCTGCAGGAGTTAGTGGCACAGTGTACACCTGTATATACCCGTCATTGCTGTTCTCTAATACAGGCATCTGCAGGAGTTAGTGGTACAGTATACACCTGTATATACCCGTCATTGCTGTTCTCTAATACAGACATCTGCAGGAGTTAGTGGCACAGTATACACCTGTATATACCCGTAATTGCTGTTCTCTAATACAGGCATCTGTGGGAGTTAGTGGCACAGTGTACACCTGTATATACCCGTCATTGCTGTTCTCTAATACAGGCATCTGCAGGAGTTAGTGGCACAGTGTACACCTGTATATACCCGTCATTGCTGTTCTCTAATACAGGCATCTGCAGGAGTTAGTGGCACAGTGTACACCTGTATATACCCGTCATTGCTGTTCTCTAATACAGGCATCTGCAGGAGTTAGTGGCACAGTGTACACCTGTATATACCCGTCATTGCTGTTCTCTAATACAGGCATCTGCAGGAGTTAGTGGCACAGTGTACACCTGTATATACCCGTCATTGCTGTTCTCTAATACAGGCATCTGCAGGAGTTAATGGCACAGTATACACCTGTATATACCCGTCATTGCTGTTCTCTAATACAGGCATCTGCAGGAGTTAGTGGCACAGTATACACCTGTATATACCCGTCATTGCTGTTCTCTAATAAAGCCATCTGCTGGAGTTAGTGGGTGTTGTGTGCCTCCAGCACAATATACACTACCCAATTGCTAGTTTTCCCATCTCCTTGCAGGCCATTACTATGTCTGGAAGGCCAACAAAGAGAGGCAGACAGTCACGAGCCAATAAAAGAGGGCAAGCAGGCTCTGTGTCTAGAGACAACAGTGCTGGTCGTGGACGCGGTGCATTGTCATCAGCACGTGGCCATGGGACACGCTTGTCCTTATTTTCAGCAGCTGGATGTGTTGAGCCGCATCATGCCGAAGACTTGGTAGAATGGATGACCAAGCCCTACTCATCCTCCTCATCCTTTCTCACCCAGGCTCAGGGTACTGGCAAAGCAGCTGCCAAAGCGTCCTCTTCTCTCGTATCAATGTCATCATCAGTCACTCCTTCCCTAGACCCACCATGTCCTCCTGAGGAGTCCCCCGAACTGTTTGAGCACAGTGTTGGGTACATGCTCCAGGAGGATGCCCAGCGTTTCGAAGGGTCTGATGATGATACCCAGCTAGAGGAAGGCAGTAGCGTGAGCGCAGAGTGAGGGGATGCTCAAGAAGGACACCAATCTGGCAGTCATGTTCCAGTGGCTGCAGCATACTGCCAGATTGGCTCCAGTGATGAGGAGGAAGGGGATGATGAGGTCACTGACTCCACGTGGGTGCCTGATAGGAGAGAGGAGGAGGAGGAGGATGAGGAGGAGGCACATCTCCAACGAGGCAGGATGCCCTCCGGGGGCCAGCGTAAGGGCAGCACACCGACTGAATCACATGGCAGAGCTACGCCTGTGCAGGGCGCTGCCTCTGCCCGTTATTCCAAAAGTTCTTTGGTGTTGGCCTTTTTTGAGTCGAGTGCATCAGATCGCACCGCAGCTATTTGCAACATATGTCTCAAGCGTATCTCGCGTGGCCAAAACATCAGCCGCTTGGGCACCACTTCCTTGACTAGACATATGTTGACCTGCCATGCAGCTCGTTGGCAAGCGTACCTTAAAGACACACATCAAAGAACAAAGCAGACCTCTCCTTGCTCCTCATCAGCTGGGATCTCCAACCCCACTATGCCTTCAGTCCTCTCTGAAACCTGCACTGAGAGGAATGAAGGTGTAGAATTAGGTGTGTCACAGCCAAGTACTTGCGGGCACTCTGATAGCAGTACACCGACGTCTGATTGTAGCAGGAAAATTTCCCTGCCCCAGCTGCTGGACCGTCGAAAGAAGTTCACTCCCAGCCATCCACATGCCCAGCGGTTGAATGCTAGCTTGGCTAAATTGCTAGCAATTTAACTGCTGCCTTTTCAGTTGGTAGACTCGGCCCCCTTCCGTGAGTTTGTGCAATGTGCGGTTCCTCAGTGGCAGGTTCCCAAACGCCACTTTTTCTCACGGAAGGCGATTCCGGCTCTCTACTGGCATGTGGAAGGAAATGTCCATGCGTCGCTGGACAGGGCGGTCAGCGGTAAGGTGCATATTACCGCTGACTCATGGTCCAGCAGGCATGAACAGGGACGTTACCTTTCTTTCACGGCCCATTGGGTCACTCTTTTGGCAGCTGGGAAGGATGCAGGACAAGGTGCAGTAGTGTTGGAGGTTGTTCCGCCGCCAGGCCTCCAAAATGCTGCTACTGGTTGTGACCATACCTCTCTCCTCCACCCCCTCCTCTTCTTCTTCCTCCATGGCCTCTTCCTGTGCTTTGTCCTCGGAACCAGTGGTGCTCCATAGGCATTCAAGGGGCTACGCAAGTACGCAGGCAAAAAGATGCCATGCCGTGCTTGCGCTGGTGTGTTTGGGGGACAGGAGCCACACTGGGGCAGAAGTTCTGTCAGCTCTGCAGGGGCAGGCCGAGAGGTGGTTGACGCCACGCCAGCTTAAGCCAGGAATGGTGGTTTGCGACAATGGCACCAACCTCCTCTCCGCCCTCCGACAGGGACAACTGACCCATGTGCCCTGTGTGGCTCACGTCCTTAACCTGGTGGTGCAGAGGTTCTTGGGCAGGTACCCAGGCTTACAGGATGTCCTGAGGCAGGCCAGGAAAGTCTGTGTGCATTTCCGCAGATCATATAATGCCAGTGCTCGGCTGGCTGAGCTGCAAAAGGAGTTGAACCTGCCCAAGAACCGCCTTATATGTGACATGCCCACCAGGTGGAACTCAACGTTGGCCATGCTGCAGCGGCTGCACATGCAGCAGAGGGCCATCAATGAGTACCTGTGCGACCTACGGCACCAGGACAGGGTCAGGGGAGCTCAGGTTTTTTTCACCAGGCCAGTGGGGCATGATCAGGGATGCATGCACTGTCCTGGCACCATTTGAGGAGGCCACGAGGATGGTGAGCAGTGACAGTGCATGCATCAGTGACACTGTACCTCTTGTCCACCTGAGCATACGCTGCGTGGAATAATGGACAGGGCACTTGAGGCAGAACAGAGGCAGGAAGAGGAGGACTTCCTTGCCTCTCAAGGCCCCCTTTACCCAGACAGTGTTCCTTGTGTCCCTCCCATCACACAGGAAGAGGAGGAGGAGAAGGAGGAGGATTGTGTCAGCATGGAGGTGGAGCATGGCACTCAGCATCAACAGCAGCAGTCTTTTAGGGATGATTTACAGTCCCAACAAACCCATGGACTTGTATGTGGCTGGGAGGAGGTGGCTGCGGATCATGTCGTCCTTAGTGACCCAGAGGACTCCGGACCGAATGCCTCAGCTAACCTTTGCTGCATGGCCTCCCTGATCCTGCAAAGTCTGCAGAAGGATCCTCGTATTATTCGGATCAAGGAGAGGGACCATTACTGGCTGGCCACTCTCCTTGATCCACGGTACAAGGGTAAGGTTGTGGACCTTATCTTGCCGTCGCAGAGGGAGCAGAGGATGAGACAATTTCGGGAGGCCTTGCAGAAAGGTCTGTGCAACGCGTTCCCAGAGACTGGGAGGTTACAAACTCCTGGTCCTGGACAACGAGTTGCTGAGGCTTCGGTCAGTAGCAGAAGGAGCGGTGGAGAAGGTGGCCGTCTGACCGATGCGTTCAGACAATTTTTTAGTCCGCAGCCCCAAGGTATGATTGGTTCCAGCAACCATCGCCAGCGTCTGATATACATGGTGCAGGAATACCTAGGGGCAAGGTCAGACTTGGACACCTTTCCCACCGAAAATCCTCTGGCTTACTGGGTGTTGAGGATGGATCACTGGCCAGAGCTTGCACAGTATGCAATTGAGCTACTGGCCTGTCCTGCATCCAGCGTTCTTTCGGAGCGCACATTCAGTGCTGCTGGAGGCTTTGTCATGGATCACAGGGTGTGCCTGTCCACTGACTCGGTTGATCGACTGACCTTCATAAAGATGAACCAGTCTTAGATCACCACCAGCTACCAAGCACCTGAAGCTGATATAACAGAATAATTTATTTTCTAATGTCACATCCCTTCAAGACTGATGCTGATTGACTGTCCTGTTATGTTGACTGACTATCCTCCTCTACCTCAATGAACCGATTCTTGATGATAGCTTGGAAGAACTTTTTTGTTTCTGGGTGCCGCCACCAGTGGCTAAGGCCCAATTTTTCAGCCCCTGTTTAATAGGGGCATGTAATTACAATTTTTGATGCAATGCTTTGCAGCAGGGCTCATTCCTGCACTCCAACTAGAGTATCTGGGAGAGGTTGCAGTGTCGTGGCACCAGCACCAGTGCCTAAGGCCCAATTTTTCAGCCCCTGTTTAACCACTTAACGACCGCCCACTGTAAATATACGTCAGCAGAATGGCACCGACAGGCAGAATCACGTACATATGCCTTTCGACATCCCCTCTCGATCGCTCCCGGCGAATGAGAGAGCTTCCCCTGCCTGCCAGGAAGGAGGAAGTGATGTCATCTCTCCTGCGGCGCTCACATATACCGCGCGCCGTACAGGAGAAGATGCAGGTTAGTACACAAAACAGCACACTGACACCAGGACACATAGGCACATAAATCGCCCCCCCAGACACCCCCAGATCACCCCCCAGCCCCCCCAGCCCCCAGTCACAGTGTCACTGATTGCAGTGACCATTTATTTAGTGATCACTGCAATCAGTGACATTTGTGACTGTAAAAGTGTCACTACATTTAGTTTTAGGTCCAGTGTAGCCCCCTAACCCCCCCTAATAAAGGTTTAACCCCCTGATCACCCCCCAGATAACCCTTTCACCCCCTAGCACCGCCGTCACTAAGCAATCATTTTTCTGATCGATGTCTTAGCGTTGGTGATGCTGATCGGTAGCCAGTAATTTTTTTTAGGTTCGCCGCAGGTTTTTATAGCGTCGGGTACCCCCATATATTACCTAATGAAGGTTTAACCCCCTCGATCACCCCCCAGGTAACCCTTTCACCCCCTATCACCACTGTCACTAAGGTATAATTTTTCTGATCGATGTCTTAGCGTCGGCGATGCTGATCGGTAGCCAGTAATTTTTTTTAGGTTCGCCGCAGGTTTTTATAGCGTCGGGTACCCCCATATATTACCTAATAAAGGTTTAACCCCCTTGATCACCCCCCAGGTAACCCTTTCACCCCCTAGCACCGCCGTCGCTATGCGATCATTTTTCTGATCGATGTCTTAGCGTCGGTGATGCTGATCGGTAGCCAGTAATTTTTTTTAGGTTCGCCGCAGGTTTTTATAGCGTCGGGTACCCCCATATATTACCTAATAAAGGTTTAACCCCCTTGATCGCCCCCCCAGGTAACCCTTTCACCCCCTATCACCACTGTCACTAAGCGATAATTTTTCTGATCGATGTCTTAGCGTCGGCGATGCTGATCGGTAGCCAGTAATTTTTTTTAGGTTCGCCGCAGGTTTTTATAGCGTCGGGTACCCCCATATATTACCTAATAAAGGTGTAACCCCCTTGATCACCCCCCAGGTAACCCTTTCACCCCCTAGCACCGCCGTCACTATGCGATCATTTTTCTGATCGATGTCTTAGCGTCGGTGATGCAGATCGGTAGCCAGTAATTTTTTTTAGGTTCGCCGCAGGTTTTTATAGCGTCAGATACCCCCATATATTATCTAATAAAGGTTTAACCCCCTGATCGCCCCCCAGGTAACCCTTTCACCCCCTATCACCACTGTCGCTAAGCAATCGTTTTTATGATCGTTGTCTTAGTGTCGGTGATGCCGATAGGTAGCCAGTAATTTTTTTTTAGGTTCGCCGTCAGGTTTTTATATAG
The DNA here is from genome assembly GCA_029206835.1 of Rana muscosa. Taxonomy (NCBI): domain Eukaryota; kingdom Metazoa; phylum Chordata; class Amphibia; order Anura; family Ranidae; genus Rana; species Rana muscosa. The sequence goes on from CM055116.1 coordinate 690,210,735, forward strand.
CGTCAGGTACCCCCATATATTACCTAATAGAGGTTTTAACCCCCTAATTGCCCCTAGTTAACCCTTTCACCAGTGATCATCATATAAGTGTTACGGGTGACGCTGGTTAGTTAGTTTGCTTTTTATAGTGTCAGGGCACCCGCCGTATATAACCCAATAAAGGTTTAACCCCCTGATCGCCCGGCGGGTGATATCAGTTAGGTTTTAGCGTCAGAGAGGGTCTGCGTCACACCCCAGGCAGCGTCAGGTTAGTGCCAGTAGCGCTAACACCCACACGTGAAGCATACACCCCCCTTAGTGGTATAGTATCTGATCAGCTCAATATCTGATCTGATCAGATCTATACTAGCGTCCCCAGCAGTTTAGGGTTCCCAAAAACGCACTGTTAGTGGGATCAGCCCAGATACCTGCTAGCACCTGCGTTTTGCCCCTCCGTCCAGCCCAGGCCACCAAAGTGCAGTATCGATCGATCACTGTCACTTGCAAAACACAACACACATAACTGCAGCGTTCGCAGAGACAGGCCTGATCCCTGCGACTCCAGTGCTGTAGGAGGTGATTTCACCACCACAGTTAAAAAAAAAAGCATATATGCCGAAGCATTGGGGCAGCAGGAGCGGAGGAGCGATTTTGCTCCTAATGCCGCGTATATACGGTCGAAATTCCGACGGAGGCTTGCCCGTGGAAAAGTCTGACCATGTGTACACGGCATAACTTTTGCGAGAAGATGCCCCCATGCTTCGGCATATATAAATGGTGCATGTATGCCCATCATTAGAAGTGGGTGGATGAAGGGCGGTATTCTAATGGTGGGCATACCCACCGATCAATCTTTTTTTTTCGTTCAGCCAACAGGCTGCATGAAAAAAAAGATTACAATACATGTCCAACAAGGACCAGCAACATACTGGTATGTTGCTGGACTTTGAATGTTTATACCAGAATGATGCCTGCGGGTTTAGGTATCATCTTGGTATCATTCTTTTCAGCCAGCGGCCGGCTTTCATGTAAAAGCAATCCTAGTGGCTAATTAGCCTCTGGACTGCTTTTACAAGCAGTGGGAGGGAATGTCCCCCCCGTATATAAAAAGCGCCATTGGGAAATTGGGAAAGCATTTTATCACACCGATCTTGGTGTGGTCAGATACTTTGAGGGCAGAGGAAAGATCTAGGGTCCAATAGACCCCAGTTTTTTCAAAAAAGAGTACCTGTCATTACCTATTGCTATCATAGGGGATATTTACATTCCCTGAGATAACAATAAAAGTGATAAAAATAAATAAGTATGGAAGCAACAGTTTAAAAATAAAATATAAAAGCAAAATTAATAATAAAAAAAAAAAAAAAAAAAAAAGCACCCCTGTCCTGCCCTGCTCTTGCCCAATGGCGAACGCAAGCGTCGGTCTGGCGTCATATGTAAACAGCAATTGCACCATGCATGTGAGGTATCACCGCGAAGGTCAGATCAAGGGCAGTAATTTTAGCAGTAGACCTCCTCTGTAAATCTAACGGGGTAACCTGTAAATGCTTTTAAAGGCTTTTAAAAATGTATGTAGTTTGTCGCCAATGCGCGTTTGTGCGAAATTTTAAAGCATGTTGTGTTTGGTATCTATGTACTCGGCCTAAGATCATCTTTTTTATTTCATCAAACATTTGGGCAATATAGTGTGTTTTAGTGCATTAAAATTAAAAAAAGTGTATTTTTTCCCAAAAAAATGCGTTTGAAAAATCGCTGCGCAAATACTGTGTAGAAAAAAAAATGCAACACCCACCATTTTATTCTGTAGGGCCTTTGCTTTAAAAATATATATAATGTTTGGGGGTTCAACATAATTTTCTTGCAAAAAAAATATGTTTTCATGTAAACAAAAAGTGTCAAAAAGGGCTTTGTCTTCAAGTGGTTAGAAGAGTGGATGTAAGCTTCCTAATGTTGTGTATAAAATGCCAGAACAGTTCAAAACCCCCCCAAATGACCCCATTTTGGAAAGTAGACACCCCAAGCTATATACTGAGAGGCATGTCGAGTCCATGGAATATTTTATATGTTGACACAAGTTGCGGAAAAAATGCAATTTTTTTTTTTTGCACAAAGTTGTCACTAAATGATATATTGCTCAAACATGCCATGGGCATATGTGGAATTACACCCCAAAATACATTCTGTTGCTTCTCCTGAGTACGGGGATACCACATGTGTGAGACTTTTTGGGAGCCTAGCCGCGTACGGGACCCCAAAAACCAAGCACCGCCTTCAGGCTTTCTAAGGGTGTCAATTTTTGATTTCACTTCTCACTGCCTATCACAGTTTCGGAGGCCATGGAATGCCCAGATGGCACAAAACCCCCCCAAATGACCCCATTTTGGAAAGTAGACACCCCAAGCTATTTGCTGAGAGGTATTGTGAGTATTTTGCAGATCTCGCTTTTTGTCACAAAGTTTTGAAAATTGAAAAAAAAAAGAAAAAAAAAAATGTTCTTTTTTCATTTTCAAAAACAAATGAGAGCTGTAAAATACTCACCATGCCTCTCAGCAAACAGCTTGGGGTGTCTACTTCCCAAAATGGGGTCATTTGGGGGGGTTTTGTGCTATTTTGGCATTTTATGGCCTTCAAAACTGTGATAGGTAGTGAGGAGTGAAATCAAAAATTTGCGCCCTTAGAAATCCTGGAGGCGGTGCTTGGTTTCCGGGGTCCCGTACGTGGCTAGGCTCCTAAAAAGTCCCACACATGTGGTATCCCCGTACTCAGGAGAAGCAGCAGAATGTATTTTGGGGTGCAATTCCACATATAACCATGGCATGTGTGAGCAATATATCATTTAGTGACAACTTTTTGTAATTTTTTTTTTTGTCATTATTCAATCACTTGGGACAAAAAAAAATATTCAATGGGCTCAACAGGCCTCTCAGCAATTTCCTTGGTGTGTCTACTTTCTAAAATGGGGTCATTTGGGGGGGGGGGTTTGTGCTATTTTGGCATTTTATGGCCTTCAAAACTGTGATAGGTAGTGAGGAGTGAAATCAAAAATTTGCGCCCTTAGAAATCCCGAAGGCGGTGCTTGGTTTCCGGGGTCCCGTACGTGGCTAGGCTCCTAAAAAGTCCCACACATGTGGTATCCCCATACTCAGGAGAAGCAGCAGAATGTATTTTGGGGTGCAATTCCACATATAACCATGGCATGTGTGAGCAATATATCATTTAGTGACAACTTTTTGTAATTTTTTTTTTTTCGTCATTATTCAATCACTTGGGACAAAAAAAAAAATATTCAATGGGCTCAACATGCCTCTCAGCAATTTCCTTGGGGTGTCTACTTTCTAAAATGGGATCATTTGGGGGGGTTTTGTACTGCCCTGTCATTTTAGCACCTCAAGAAATGAGATAGGCAGTCATAAATTTAAAGCTGTGTAAATTCCAGAAAATGTACCCTAGTTTGTAAACACTATAACTTTTGCGCAAACCGATAAATATACGCTTATTGACATTTTTTTTACTAAAGACATGTGGCTGACTACATTTTGGCCTAAATGTATGACTAAAATTTAGTTTATTCGATTTTTCTTATAACAAAAAGTAGAAAATATCATTTTTTTTCAAAATTTTCAGTCTTTTTCCGTTTATATCGCAAAAAATAAAAATCGCAGAGGCAATCAAATACCATTAAAAGAAAGCTCTATTTGTGGGAAGAAAAGGACGCAAATTTCGTTTGGGTACAACATTGCATGTCCGCACAATTTACAGTTAAAGCAGCGCAGTGCAAAATTCTGAATTCACCTCTGGTCCTTTAGCTACCAAATGGTCCGGGGCTTAAGTGGTTAACAGGGGCGTGTAATTAAAATTTTTGATGCAATACTTTGCAACAGGGCTCATTGCTGTGCTCCAAGTACAGTATCTGTGAAGGGTTGCAGTGTTGTGGCACCAGTGCCTAAGGCCCAATTTTTCTGCCCCTGTTCAACAGGGGCATGTAATTACAATTCTTGATCTAATAATTCACAGCAGGGCCCATTCCTGCACCCACCAAGAGTAACTGTGAGGGCTTACAGTGTTGTGGCAACACCACCATCACCACCAAAGGCCTAATTTTTCTGCCCCTCTTCAACAGGGGCATGCAATTACAATTCTTGATCTAATAATTTACAGTAGGGCCCAATTATGCGCCCACCAAGAGTAACTGTGAGCGCTGACAGTGTTGTAGCACCAGCACCACCACCAAATGCCCAATTTTTCCTACCACTGTTCAACAATGGCATGTAATTACAATTCCTGATATAATAGTTCACAGCAGGGCATTCCAGCGCCCACCAAGAGTAACTGTGAGGGCTCACAGTGTTGTGGCAACACCAACATCTAAGGGGCAAATTTCAGCAGAGTATATACGGCAGGCCCCTACTTTCAAACATCCAATTTACAAACGACTCCTACTTGCAAACGGAAGGAGACAACAGGAAGTGAGAGGAAATCTACCCCTAGGAAGCGTAATTCTCTCCTGTAAGAGTTAATATGGGAAAAAAAGTGTCTTCTCTCCACTGATGCTTTATCACCAATTCTTGTTTCAATAAAAACCCCAAATTTTCAAAACACATTTGTCATTAGGACGGAAAGTGAGGTGAAATGTTCTGAACAGGTGCACAAACAGCAAAACAAATGTTACAGGGGTGATAACCCTTCCCTATGTTTTCCAAAAAGCTTAAAGCTGGAGCTACACTTAAACAATGTACCTGTTCAAAATTACAAACAGATTCTACTTAACAACAAACCTACAGTCCTTGTCTAATGTTGCCTGTTTTAGTTATTTTGAAAAAGAACTGTATGAATCTGATGACTTATTTCCTTTCATGGAAAGCTGCCATTTCTGCATGCATTTGGCCAATGTCCATAACAATGACCACTTTTTCAGCTACGGTAGTTTGTTTTAAAGTACACACCTGTGCCATAGGAAATAATTTGTTGGCATGAATTACCACTTAGAGATGGGCGAATGTGTCTGAGTTCAATTTGTGGAGGAAAGGGTGGTTTGTTGAATACTTTGTTATTTTACAAAAACACAAACTTTTTTTTAAGAACCCTATTGAAGTCCATGTGGGCTAAATCTTGGTAATCAATTTTCAAGACCATATTCAAGGTTAATAAGCAGCAGGGAGAGGGTATTCCTTTTAATGCAACTTCAAGGGCAACATGGTTAAATTACATGCCTGGGAAATGTGTTTAAGATGTATGATGTGCTTTACAACAGTATGATTTTCAAGGACACCATCAGCGACAACATATTCTGTCATCAAATATTTTGTATATGTAATTGATTTTTTAACTTTTGTATTTACAGCACAACAACTTAAAAAAAGGTTACATATGTACTTTTTGTTGAGACATCTGGATTTTTTCATCCAGAGGGAATAGTTCTGAATTAAACAGGGGTTTTGTAGTCATTGCTAATGAATGACTGGTACATTTTTATGAAAGTGAATTAGTTCACAATGTAAAGGAAAAGGCAAACTGGTTACTGTAACAAAACCTCCTGCTGCCCTGAAGGCCCTCTCCGACAGAAAACTGACTGCAGGGCAACCCAGAAGCCCCAGCACATATAGTCCCAAAGACTTGTCCACACAAAGCTGAAAAGGGGGATTCAGCAAGTCTGCATTATTATTTTTTATTTTTTTGCCCTTTAAGGGGTTGTAAACCCTCATTTTTTATGTTTCTTTTAAATAACAAACTTGCCATACTTACCTCCACTGTTCAGTTCATTTTGCACAGAGGGGCCCCAATCCACCTATTCTGGGGTCCCCCCGGCGGCACTATAAGTTCCTCCCTGCATCAGTAAACCCCCTAGGAGAAGCGCTTTCCCTGGGGGTTACCGTGCAGGCATGCTCCAGAGTCCAGCATTTGCGTCTATAGACACAGAATGCCGGACTCGGCCCCGCCCCCGGGCAACCCGCGTCATTGGATTTGATTGACAGCAGTGGGAGCCAATGGCTGCGCTGCTATCAATCTATCCAATCAAGATAGAATATGTATATATGATAGGTGGATTGCGCTAACTTTTTTATATGTATTACCACTCCTTATGATATAAAAAAAACAAACACAAATTGGAGTATGGGTTATGTGAGCTCTATGCTCTATAGGTATAGTATATCCAAACCTGTTATATGAGACCTGTTATATAAATACCAATGATCAAAGTGCTTGTGCCCAAAACAAAGTGGATATATTTAAGAAAATATATAAAGTTATAAAATAGTGAAAATATAAAAAATAAAAAAATATAAAAAACCTCCCACTTCAAAGAATATAAAGTGCTTAAACCAAAAAACTGTTTTGTACAATTCATTAAGTCCATCAGCAAAAAAAACAGCAAATGGTGACAAGTGAAAAAAATCAGGTGCAAACAATTCAATCAGTGTCCTGTCTCCTCAGTGAAAAATCACTCCTTTTCAATGGTGCCTTCCTATGCTGCTACCTTCACCATATATGTGCATCCACCACCACCTAATGAAATGGCCACTCACCAAATATGGCTAGGATTAGCGCCTTTGGTTCATTTAGATAAGGATAACCACTCCGTATTGCAGATCCGTCAGCAATCCTCCCCACTGCTCTGTTTGAGTGTCTTGCTCTATGAACTCTCATGGAGCACACAAACGGCCATCATGGTGTAGTATATTGTATAAAATGTATTAAAGTTAAAAAATATATCACAAACTCACATGTTCCGGTGCCTTAAGGCCGACACTAAGCTGATCCAGCCGTGTATAAGAGTATGTCTGGTTCGCATGTGTGCCCCTGTAATTCCTCACAAACAGCGTGCTTTCCAGGCCTCATTATCGCATGACCGGAAGTGACGAACAAGTTGTTTCCCAGCAGCCTCTATGCATTTCGCATCATCAAATGCGTCATCAGGAAGCTGCCTTGTTATTGTTCGTCCTCATATTTATACCCCCTTGTGCTTATTATTGTCCTATCCCTGTGTCTATAGGTCAGAACCAGCAATTCCGTACGGCCGGAAGTGGTTAATCCGCCATCTTAACTGATGGCGATTCCCCATTGTTGGAAATGCCCACTCCGTACGACCGGAAGTGGTTAATCCGCCTAGTTGACTGATGGCGATTCCCTCATTTTTTATATAACGTCCGGCCGAAAATTCCCACTCCGTGCGACCGGAAGAGGAGCATCCGCCATCTTGGCTATTGGTGGGTATTCATTGCCATAGGTGTAAACCTACTGGCAAGAATCCCTATCTGGCTACTCCCAATTTTGTGCCGGGTCACCCCTATACACAGCTGGGTCGCTTTTACAACACATTTCTATCAATACACCAATTTAAAAGGACCTACAATGTTTTAATTAAAAATTATCTTCAAAGCTTATTATTTGCGCACCTCTATAAAAAAAAACTTTGATTATTAGGTTTTATTGCCAAAAAAAATAAATTAAAATAAAATAAAAATAAGATATCATACACTAGAAAGATTCCATCTTTATATCGCACCACACCCTTATTTGTTTGTCCTTGGCATTTTTAAGATGTTAAAACCCCTGTTCTAGATTCACTGCTGTGGTATTATCAAAACATTCTTTTTTTTAAAAAGAAGTTTACCTAAATCTAGCCTGCGACTGGCCAAAAAATAGAAAAAACCTCCATTCTTTGCTGCCCGTAAAAATATTTACCCAAAAGTGTAAAAAAATATATATATGCAAAAATGTGTTACCGGCACCAAGATACAATTCAATATATGCTTATTAAGTTTGCTGCAATCAGATAAAACATACACCCCTGTGGGCTGAGTGTTTAAAATTTATATATGATAGGTGGATTGCACTAACTTTTTTATATGTATTACCACTCCTTATAATATCAAAAAAACAAACACAAATTGGTGTATGGGTTATGTGAGCTCTATGCTCTATAGGTATAGTATATCCAAACCTGTTATATGAGACCTGTTATATAAATACCAATGATCAAAGTGCTTGTGCCCAAAACAAAGTGGATATATTTAAGAAAATATATAAAATTATAAAATAGTGAAAATATAAAAAATAAAAATATATAAAAAACCTGCCACTTCAAAGAATATAAAGTGCTTAAACAAAAAAAACGTGTTGTACAATTCCTTAAGTCCATCAGCAAAAAAAACAGCAAATGGTAACAAGTGAAAAAAATCAGGTGCAAACCATTCAATCAGTGTCCTCAGTGAAAAATCGCTCCTTTTCAATGGTGCCTTTCTATGCTGCTACCTTCACCATATATGTGCATCCACCACCACCTAATGAAATGGCCACTCACCAAATATGGCTAGGATTAGCGCCTTTGGTTCATTTAGATAAGGATAACCACTCCGTATTGCAGATCCGTCAGCAATCCCCCCCACTGCTCTGTTTGAGTGTCTTGCTCTATGAACTCTCAGGGAACACACAAACGGCCATCATGGTGTAGTATATTGTATAAAATTTATTAAAGTTAAAAAATATATCACAAACTCACATGTTCCGGTGCCTTAAGGCTGGCACTAAGCTGATCCAGCCGTGTATAAGAGTATGTCTGGTCCGCATTTGTGCCCCTGTAATTCCAACAATTGGATCGCGTGTACGAGGCTAAAGCCCTGTACACACGATCGGATAACCTATGGATTTTCGTCCGATGGATTTGTCCATCAGAAATCCGATGAAACTGTTTTTCATCAGTCTTGCCCACACACCATCAGTCCAAAAACCGACCGTTCCAAACGCGGTGACGTAAAACACTCCGATGAGCCGAGAAAAATGAAGTTTAATGCTTCTGAGCATGCGTCGACTTGATTCTGAGCATGTGTGGGTTTTTGATCCGATGGACTTGCCCATAGACGACCTGAGTTTTCGATCGTTTTTTTATCCATCGGAAAAATTTAAAACATGTTCTATTTTTTAAAACCGATGGAAAAAAGACCGATTGGTCCCATACACGATCGGTTGGTCTGATGAAAACCATCCATCGGACGGTTTTCATCAGTCAAACCGATCGTGTGTACAGGGCTTTAAAGTGGTTGTAAACCCACTTTGACAATAAACACCTACAGGTAAGCCTAGGTTAAGGCTTACCTGTAGATGTTTGCAATATCTCCTAAACCTACATGTGCACCGTAGATAATGGCGCAGGCTCACTGAGAGCTTCCATTCATAAATCCGGCAATGACGGATTGGACGGCTCCCGTGCGAATGCGCAGGAGTGACGTCATCGCCGCTCCGGCCAATCACAGCGCCGGAGCGGCGAAAACAGGAACTATCGACGAGGGGACATGGCGAAAGCGGTGGACGGGACCGAGGGGGACTTCGGGGGCTTCGATCTCAGGTAAGTGACACATAATGAGCTAGTATGCTGTGTATACTAGCTCATTATGCCTTTCTCTTGCAGGTTATTTAAAAAAAAAATAATAATATACGAGGGTTTACTTCCTCTTTAAGGCATTAGACTGCAATGTGTGTTTACAGTGTTTTTCTCACATGCCTGACTAGTTGTAATTTTCCTTTATGTGATCTCCCGTGTACCGACTTTTTGCCTGTTTTTTTTACCATGCCTGTTACCTGGACCAGCCCTTTGTCTGCATAATGAGCACCTCTCAACCTGCTGCCAGAACTGACACTTGACTGATTATTGACTATGTTCCTGCCTGCCTCTTGGACCAATCCTTTGCTTGTTTGCTGACGATGACTCTACCTTCTGCCTAGGCCAATCATTTGACTATTTGCTGACCAATCCTTTGCCTGTATATTTAGCACATCTTTGCCTGCTGCTGAAACTGACACTTGCTTGTTTATTGACCATTGCCTATCCTTTGCCTCTTTGCTGACCACGTCTCTATCTGTCCTCTGGGCTGATCCTTTGGCTGTTTTCTGACAACGTCTCTGTCTGGCATTTGGACTGACCCCCTTACATGTCACACTTACTTGGATTCCTGCTGAGACACTAGTTCCAGCCATCCTCTGTGACATGTGTGAGACTTTTTGGCAGCCTAGCAGTTTAGAGGGACCGAAAATCCAAGGAGCACCAGGCTTTTCGGTGGGAAAAATTACGCATTTCATTTCCCAACTACCTTTCACGTTTTTGGAGGGACTGAAATGCCAGGACAGTAGAAACACTGACAAAACTACCAAATTTTGGAAATCCAACATGCCATGGAATTTGCAAAGAGGCATGATGAGTCTTTGGAAGATTTAATTTTTTTGTTGCAAATTTTGGGAAAATAAAGAAAGAAAATTAAAATGTATTTTTTTACACAAATTTGTAATTTTACTAAGATATTTCTCAAACAAACTATCTGTATACTTAGAATTACACCCCAAAACACATTATGCTACTCTGTTTGAGTATGGCGTTCAAGGAGTACATTTAAATCGGTGGTATAAACTATGCAGCTGATTTGCTGACTACCTATCACATTTATTGCAACCTAGCCACTTAGAGGAACCCATAATACAAAAACTGCCTACAGGTATCCAAAGGACATACATTACACATCTGATTTCCTGACAAAATTCTATGAAGCCTGAAGGTGCTCATTCGATTATTAGCTCCTCTCTGCAGCTAGGTTGCAAATAGTTTCACACATGTGGTATCCCCATGCACTTATTTGGAACCAAATAAATAAATATATATATATATATATATATATATATATACATATATATATAAATTTTTTGAGGAAATATTGTTTATTTGTTATGTGTTATAACAGAAAGAACAACATCTTTTAAAAATGTTTAGTCTTTTTTCTTATACGTACTAAAAACGAAAAATCCAATGGTAAGCGAATACCACCAAAATAAGTTTCTGTCTGTCTCTAAAATGATAGAAAGTTCACGTGGGTACAGTGTTGCATAACTAAGTAATTGTCAGTCCAATTATCGCGTTGTTGAGAACTGAAAAATGGCCTGGAAATTAAGGGGGTGAAATATGACAGGACTAAAGTGATTAAGTATAAGCTTTGTAGACCTCTTGTGAAAAATTGAATATTTGATTTCATATCTACACCAATTAAAGGATCCTGTGCTGTTATTCATATCCTAAACTATGATTTAACGTTCAAGTATACCCAAAGCATTTTTCTTTAGTTCTGAATGGAGTTGGAATAGAATAGTGCCACTGTGAAGTTTTTATTGTAATCTGTGTCTCCACTTGGTAGATAAGCCTCTTTATTTGACCATTGTCACTGAAACAGTAAAGCTGGTCATACATGGATTGAAATTTGAACAGCACAGCAGGATTTTGGTTTTGATTCATTTATGGCAGTGGTTCCCGTTTGAGAGAAGTTAAACTACTTGATGACAGTCCAAGCTGGACTGTCCATATATTTCTGCTTGATCATCAGCACTTGCAGCTAAACAGCTGCAGTACCGATCTGTGTATTCAGGAGTCCTGCTGCCATAATACAATAGCAAAACAGGGGGATACCCCCATCTACCTCAAATATGTGGATGGGAGAATTGTGTTTTTTTTTTTAACTGGCTAATCAAAAAAAAATAAAAAAATGGCCAGATTTTGTGATGGGAAATTAAACATTTTAATGGTGTCACCAGAACAAGAGGTGAGGAGAAATCTCCTGATGAAAACAACTGTTCTGGTGACAGCTGTTATAGAAGGGATTCTCCCTAAATTTTTGAGGTTTCCTCTCACTTCCTGCTGCATCTCCAGGACAGTAAGTAAAGGTAAATCCCCTAAGGGGACACAACAACAATTCACAGGGATTTAACCCATATCTATTGTATTTATTGGAAAGTTACCTTAAATTAAAATTGGATATACAGTATATATATTAACAACCTCTATTAAAGCTGCTGTACAAAAAATAGGGCTATCAAAACAATAGTTATTAATTAGTAGGTTAGCCATTGTTTTGTAAAATGTATATCTACAGCTTATATAAAAATTTTGTTTGGGGTGAATTAAAAAAAAAAAGGCTTTAATTTACTCTTGCTTGGACTAGAGTTCAATATGGGATCAATGATATGTCCAATATAACCTATTTTTTGGAAAGTACTTAATAAAGAGTTGGAGCAAGTGCCACTTCTCTAGTGGTTGATACATTTTCAAATTGGGAATAATATTAAAGCGTAACTCCACTTTTGTTGAGAAAAAAACATTCCCCTCTGGGTGATCTATGTACATTGCAAGGATTATAACAATCTTTGTTGGAGATTCCTACCTTTTGTTATTCTGAAGTAATCCATGTGTGTTTGTCTGTGCCTCTTTACTGAGGGGGAGTCTAATGGGAGTGGTTTCATAATTAACTGTCAGGTGTGAAGCTGCAGGGCAATAATGAGGAAATCAGCTGGGCCTGCATCCCTTTAGACATGCTCCTATTGAAATTATCTCTCCAAAAATGACATTTCTGTTGCAGGGGAGGCCTGAAATCTGACTTGTATCTTAGGCAGACTTCTGGGAAAATTGGTGGGCCAATCACACAAGCAGGAAATTATGTTTCTGGGGAGTGGTCAGTACACACTCTGTGTACAGAACAACTCCATGTAGCTATATTGCAATGCATTCTCAGAAAATTACAGTGGCTGCAGATTTAAAAGGAAAGGTAATTTTTAATAACATTCAATTACAATATGATTAGTGTCGCAATTATATGTGCTATATTATTTTTTCTTTATTTGCTATTTTTCCCCCCTACGAAAGTGGAGTTACCCTTTAATATTAATGATGTTTACAATTACTACTACAAAGAAAAAAAATTTTTTTTTGGAAGACATGATTATATCAGTGGAATGCACCTATGTGTGTGGTCTTTTCTATTTGCCAAAATGAACAGAGAACCCAGCATGGAATCATAAGGTTAACACCTTCCTTACATATCAACAAAGCAATGTTGTTACAGTTAGTTTTGATATCCATTTGTACCACATGTAAGAGTTACATAGAGCACATTCCACTTCCAGAGTTTAAATGACATACATTACTCCTGTAAACATGTACACCCTTAAATTACATATGTCAAAACACATTCAAGTTGTAGACCACCATTTTGTAAACTTCCTTTTTTAACCTATATTTAAAGTCAAAAGATGTAAACATTGTTGTAAAAATATGGGTTTAAACAAGTACGTATATTTTCTTTGGTTTTATGTTACAAGAGTTCTTTTTACCTTTTCCACATACAGTGCCCTAGCCTGTTATATTTAACTCAGTAACTTAGTACAGAGCTTGGGAAGATATTCATCAGATGACACAAGGTCCAGAAGATGTCTATTACTGTAAATATCACTAGTTTTCACAATAAATCTATTCCTTTAGCATTGAGGTTTGTTTGAGAGAACCAGTACCTGATACTGATGGGCCTCATGCAATTTGGCACACCAAATGCTCAAGTGGGTGCCAGCAGTGAGCAGGGCTTTATGTGCAACAGTACAAAAAGAAAAGCCCTCCGGGGAGAATGTGGAGAGACCCCTCCAGGCAAAGAAACCAGGGGCGGAGAACGGCGCGTATGAAAAAAATGTTTTTAATGGTAGAAAATATGCAAAAAAACACAATTTACTGACACTCAAAAAACCTTCACCAACACCCTGTATAAAATTAATAAGACAACGTTGTCAATATTAAAAAATCAAACTACGTCAAGGTGCATCCATACTCTGGCAGGGTGACCAGCTGGAAACCAAATCCAGTTGGTTACATTGCAGTGAACGAGGTCAGCCAGTAAAACTGACCAATTCCCTAAAGGGCATGAAGAGTATTATAAAGTGGCTGTGCGTAGGGGCTCATATAATGAATGACATCAGGCAATATTGAAAATAGCACAGTTGGAAAGGATATCCTGTAATAAAGGGCTGTAGATTGCAAACTAGTCAATGGGATGGATCAAAGCACACTGAAGAAGCCAAGGTTGAAGGGCAAAGAAAGCAGGATGGCTAAATAGCAGCATTCAAAGCAGGTCCAGATTAGCAAGGATTGCAAGCAGCTGGGTTAGCAATAATCTCTAGGCAATATCAGCTAAACATGAAGCACCAGCATGATATATTTGTATTTGGACCAAAGGTCCGCTCACCAAGCCTGGGTAATCAAAGGGATCATCCTAGGTACCGAAGTTCCTCCTCTCCACCATGCAGATAGGGAGTCAGTTGTTGCAGACCGCTAGTGCTCAGAGCGGATAAAGGTACCATAAGGTGCAATGGCCCCCGTTTCGGGGATTAAATCTTCTGCTGTCCCTATGCTGCAGGGATGTGGACGTCCTGTATGGATCTTTCAGGCTGGTGGGATCCAGGGTAATGACCCGCGTCTGGTGCTGATTTTTCCCGCTAGTGGTGCCACGCAAAAGAGCGTATCATAAGCCAGCATCAGAAGTGTGGTGATCAGAACGAGTCCATCAAAGCGCAGAGCACATGCGTCCGTATGACGTAGCTGTCAGTGACGATATTGGCGCCACTGCAATAACATTTGACCTGACATGTTTCAACCAATAGCAATGGTTTTCATCAAGGGATGGTTTCTGTGATGTAATAAAATGAGACAAAGGTAAATTATTTCAGAACTTTTTCCACCTTTAATGTGACTTATAAACTGTTCAACTCAGTTGAACAACAAACTAAAATCTTTTAGGTGGAGGGAAGTAAAAATAAAAAAATAAAATAATATGGTTGCATAAGTGTGCACACTCTTAAACTAATACTTTGTTGAAGCACCTTTTGATGTTATTACAGCACTCAGTCTTTTTGGTTATGAGTCTATCAGCATGGCACATCTTGACTTGGCAATATTTGCCCGCTCTTCTTTGCAAAAACACTCTAAATCTGTCAGATTGTGAGGGCATCTCCTGTGCACAGCCCTCTTCAGATCTCCTCTCTGATTTTCAATCAGATTAAGGTCTGGGCTCTGGCTGGGCCATTCCAAAACTTTAATCTTTTTCTGGTGAAGCCATTCTTTTGTTGATTTTGATGTATGTTTTTGTCGTTGTCATGCTGAAAGATGAAGTTCCTCTTCATGTTCAGCTTTCTAGCAGAAGCCTGAAGGTTTTGCTCCAATATTGACTGGTATTTGGAACTGTTAATAATTCCCTCTACCTTGACTAAGGCCCCTGTTCCAGCTGAAAGAAAACAGCCCCAAAGCATGGTGCTACCACCACCATGCTTCACTGTGGGTATGGTGTTCTTTTGGTAATGTGCTGTGTTGTTTTGCTTTGCGCCAAACATATCTTTTGGAATTATGGCCAAAAAGTTCAGCCTTGGTTTCATCAGACCATAACACATTTCCCCACATGCTTTTGGGAGCCTTCAGATGTGTTTTTGCAAAATGTAGCCACTGGCTGATCATAAAAAAATCTATGTATGATCACCTTGAAATTGAATAGCAGGAAGAATGCAAGAGTCACTTTAATTACAATGATCAAAACACAAAAAAACAGTGTCCTTAATGATATGGCACTATATTTTATTTAAGACAGAATTGGATCCATAAGTACAAAATTCCTCTATAAAATGTAAATTTGCCTGGGAAATAGCTACTGCTTTCATAGAAGGGAACATATTTTAGTTCACAGGAAAAAAAATCTTAAACATTCCTAAGTAAGACATTTCTATTGGAGCTTCTACATTTTTAAAAACACAAAATAATCCCATATGCAGTAAATATGCTGAGGATCGAATGTAATGAATGAGGGCAGATTGCAAGATAAATAAACATGGTAAATTTTAGCTCACTGAATCAGCATCCACTTTACTAATTTTTTCCACATTGATAATATTCAAGTCGCTTAATCTACTACTGAATCATATTTGGGTGATGAAAGGTTGCGATATGGATCAACTTTTCTATTGCATAAACTTTCTATGTTTTGTTATGTTTTGCTGATGCTGAACATGTTCACTTGTGGACATCAAAGCGTCTCCCATTACTTGTATATTCTCATGTGAGAACCATTTTATAATGATCTTTATTAAATAATGCACCTTGTGGTAACACAGAGATTTTCTATTAACTGCAAGACCAAGATGCATTGCTGGGATGCTCTTTAAATACCGTCAGCATGCTCTAGGCTTCTAAAACCTTTTAATGCTGGCTTGAATATAGCTTGAACTATAGATCCTTGTATCTGATTACATATAGCACAGGAATACCAGCTACCCCCATTCAGGGTGTCCATGCCTGTGGTTATTAAGCTATTCAGTTTATCATCAACTGTCTAAAAAGAAACAGAACACAATGGAGCTCTTTTCATAACAAAGACTCAGGAAATGTCAGTATAAATTTAGCTACCATCTATTAATCAAACCTGAAGACAAAGTCTATGGGTGTACAGGAAACACTGATGCTTGATAAGTGCTGATTTATAGTGGAGCAGAATAAGGCAAGAGAACAGCGACATAAACTAATTTCTGGTATCTTGGCTTGGTATAGTTAGTTCATAGTTCATCTCTCTAAGACCAGCAAAACAGGGATTTGTAAAAAAAATGTTTTATATAACTATGGCTGTACTTATTGTAATTATTTAATATAATTAAAAATCATACTCCATAGGGGCAGCACTCCTTAATAGGACTGCATGCATAAATTATACTGTAACCCAGCCTATAGATGTGCCTATTTCATATAAAGAAATAGCTTCTGTCTAAAAATGGGAGAATTTTTAGCTTCAACTATTAGAGCTATTCAAAAACTCAAAATTATGCCTTTTCTGGGTAACTTATCACTATTAGAAAAACAAGCACTGGAAAGCCTGACTAACCTAACCAACTACAACTTACCGTAAAATCGTCTGATAAAGGAGGTAACACAGTAGTGATGTAGTGTTGACCAATAGTCAGTACCAGTCCAGTTTCATGATCCATAATAGAAAGATACAACCAAGAATTGTACTTGTTAGTAGATAGAGCCTACTTAAATAACATTATAACAGCTGGGAGTTTGTATGTACAAACCATCCCAGGACACCTATGTACATTTTACAGTCTCCCCAAAATCCACAAAGACAAGAACAACCCTCTTGGAAGACCAATTGTCTCGGGGCGTGGGGGCATTAGCAAGTTCTTAGATAAGCAGCTGAGGTCATTAGTGGTGAGTCTCCCATCCTATATTAGAGATACAGTTCATCTCCTGCAGAACTTGGATGGTCTACATTTGCCGAAAGATGCCCTGCTGGTGGCGGTTGATGTGGAAGCTTTATTTAGTTCCATCCCGCACCAGCAGGGTATCTCAGTAATTAAACACATTCTCTCCCTGTCTCTAAAAAAGAATGGAGGTCTACATACATTTTTACTCTCTTCCTTACAATATATTCTTACACACAGTATTTTTGAAGGTTTACTTGGTCCATAGCGAATATACTGGTGAATTAAGAAAGCCCCCGTGTAAATGTGCAGGAACTTTTAAATGTGGAGGCTACTCTTATTGCCAGTATATTAATACTGACACTGACGTCAGGCTCCCAAACGATAGACAATTTAGACCCCTCTATGTGCCCATTACAGAGGAGTTTTCTCTGACAATGGTTACCAGGAAACATGGAACAAACCACTCATATCTCACAGTTAAAGAAGGAAATATTTGATGATGGATAATCTGCTCAACTACTATTCCCTCATTACCCACCTCATGGATCAAGATTACAGCAGATGTCATTTGTAAGTGATACAATGTCCATGGTTTTTGTAACCTGGTACTGGTTGTAGGCTCTTCAGTCCTATTGAGGCTGAGCAAATATACAGTGCTATCATACATCAAAATGCAGCCTGAGATTACTCAAAGAATTATAACTGTTAATAGCCTGGGTAAAGAGGAATAATTCCAACATTTCTGCAATTTACATTCCAGAGGGTTCAAAACATCCAAGTGAACTTCCTGTGCTGCTCCAAATTGGACAACCATGAGTGATTTCTACATCCAGACTCCGTTATGTACATTCCTGCTCTGAGCATGATTCCAGAGATTTTTGCATCTCCATGCAACCAAAAGCTGTAGTTTTACAAAAGGGGCCTATGACAGCAAGCGTTGGGAATGAATTCACTGGCAGATCTATGGAGATTTCACAAAGTGAATGTTGTTTCTTAGTTCCCACTATTTCCAGATTTCTCAGAAGACTACTGTTAGAAACAGTGGAGATTGTAGCAGTGAGCCCTTATTGGCCAAACACACCAATGTTCTTATTCTACTTTATCTCAGTTGTCAGAACCTAGTTTCGCTAAGTATCAAGTGTGATCTTTTGTTGCAGAGTGCAATACTCTTACCCCTCTTCATTTTGAATTCAGTTAATGGTCTCATTTATGAGAGGAAGAGACTAGGCAGCCTTGGCTGGGCCTCTAAGGTTAAACATTCAACTCACTAGGATGATTAGACATACAAAAACAAAAAAGGTTGGGACTTTGTATGAGGTGCAGGGCATGTAGAGCCAGGCACCTTCATCCCCAATACTTTGAAAAAAACATGGGTGGGACTTTGAATGAAGCATGTATCCCAGGAGTAGGGATGAGCCGAACACCCCCGGGTTCGGTTCGCACCAGAACCTGCGAACGGACCGAAAGTTT
This sequence comes from Rana muscosa, assembly GCA_029206835.1. Taxonomy (NCBI): domain Eukaryota; kingdom Metazoa; phylum Chordata; class Amphibia; order Anura; family Ranidae; genus Rana; species Rana muscosa. Next base: position 690,229,221 of record CM055116.1, read on the forward strand.
GTGCGAACTATCGAACCCCGTTAAAGTAATTTTAAAGCTAATATGCAAGTTATTGTCCTAAAAAGGGTTTGGGACCTGGGTCTTGCCACAGGGGACATGTATCAATTCAAAAAAAAGCAGTGATTTTAATGATGCTTAAAGTGAAAAAAAAGTATAATATTCCTTTAAATATCGTACCTGGGGGTGTCTATAGTATGCCTGTGAAGTGGCACGTGTTTCCCGTGTTTAGAACTGTCCCTGCACAAAATGATGTTTTTAAAGGAAATATAAGTCATTTAAAACTGCTTGCGGCTTTAATGTAATGTGTGGTCCCGGCAATATGGATGAAAATCATTGAGAAAATCGGCATGGGTACCCCTCCCCCCAGCCCATTTGGGTCTTGTATGGATATTAAGGGAAACCCCGCACCCAAATTAAAAAAAGGAAAGACGTGGGGCCCCCAGGCCCTATATAATCTGTACAGCAGTATACAGGCTGTGCAAACAAGACAGAGACTGTAGGTTTGTTCTTAAGTAGAATCTGTTAGTAATTTTGAACTGGTACATTTTTAAAGTGTAGCTCCAGCCAAAAAATTTATTTTTAAGCTTTTTGGAAAACATAGGGAAGGGTTATCACCCCTGTAACATTTGTTTTGCTGTCTGTGCACCTGTTAAGAAGATGTCACCTCACTTTCTGTCCCAATGACAATTGGATTTTGAAAATTTGGGGGTTTTAGGGAAACAAGGATTGGTGATAAAGTATCAGTGGAGAGGAGACACCTTTTTCCAATATTAACTCTTACAGGAGAGAATTTCCCTTCCTAGGGGTAGATTTCCTCTCACTTCCTGTTGTCTCCCTCTGTTTGTAAGTAGGAGTCGTTTGTAAGTCGGATGTTTGAAATTAGGGGCCTGCCCTATGTACTCTGCAGAAATTTGGGCCTTAGTTGTTGGTGTTGCCACAACACTAACAGTTACTCTTGGTGGGCGCTGGAACGCCCTGCTGTGAACTATTATATCAAGAATTGTAATTACATGCCATTGTTGAACTGAACAGTGGCAGAAAAATTGGGCCTTTGGTGGTGGTGGTGGTTGTGGTGCTGGTGCCACAACACTGTAAGTGCTCACAGATACTATAGTTGGAGCGCAGGAATGAGCCCTGCTGCAAAGTATTACATCAAAAATTGTAGTTACACGCCTGTTAAACAGGGGCAGAAAAACTGGGCCTTAGGCACTGGTGCCACAACACTGCAACCCCTCACAGATACTATAGTTGGAGCGCAGGAATGAGCCCTGCTTCAAATTATTGCATTAAAAATTGTAAATACACGTCCCTGTTAAATAGGGGCAGACAAATTGGGCCTTAGGCACTGGTGCTGGTGCCACAACACTGCAACCCCTTACAGAAACTCTAGTTGGAGCGCATGAATGAGCCCTGCTGCAAATTATTGCATCAAAATTGTAATTACACGCCCTTTTAAACAGGGGCAGAAAAATTGGGACTTAGGCACTGGTGCCACAACACTGCAACCCCTCACAGATACTATAGTTGGAGCGCAGGAATGAGCCCTGATGCAAAGTATTGCATCAAAAATTGTAATTACATGCCCCTGTTAAACAGGGGCTGAAAAATTGGGCCTTAGCCACTGGTGGCGGTACCCAGAATCAAAAATGTTCTTACAAGCTATCAGCATGAACATTGAGGAGGAAGAGGATAGTCACTCAGCATAACAGGATAGTCACTCAGCAATGCATCAGCATAGGCAGTCTTGAAGGGATCTCCCATTCAAAAAAAAATATTCGGCTACATCAGCATCAGGTGCTTGGTAGCTGGTGATCCAAGACTGATTCATTTTCATGAAGGTCAGCCGATCGTACGATTCGGTGGACAGGCACACCCTGTGATCGGTTACAAAGCCTCCAGCAGCACTGAATGTGCGTTCCAAAAGAACGCTGGATGCAGGACAGGCCAGTAGCTCAATTGCATACTGTGCAAGCTCTGGCCAGTGATCCATCCTCAAGACCAGGGATGAGCCGAACACCCCCCTGTTCGGTTCGCACCAGAACCTGCGAACAGACAGAATGTTCGCGTGAACTTTAGAACCCTATTAAATACTCGAACGTTCGAAATCTAAAGTGCTAATTATATAGGCTAATATGCAATTTATTGTCCTAAAAAGTGTTTGGGGACCCGGGTCCTGCCCCAAGGGACATGTATCAATGCAAAAAAAAGTTTAAAAAAAAGGTTAAAAAATTGTTTAAAAATAGTTTAAAAAATAGATGTTTTTACGGGAGCAGTGATTTTAATAATGCTTAAAATGAAAAAATAAAAGTGAAATATTCCTTTAAATTTCGTACCTGGGGGGTGTGTATGATATGCATGTAAAGTCGCACTTGTTTCCCGTGCTTAGAACTGTCCCTGCACAAAATGTCATTTTTGAAGGAAAAACAGTCATTTAAAACTCACTCGCGGCTATTAATGAATTGTCGGCTTTTATCAATACATAGAAAAGTCATTGATAAAAAAAAAAAGCGTGGGGGCTCCCCCAAATTCAATTACCAGGCCCTTCAAGTCTGGAATGGATATTAAGGGGAACCCCGCCGCAAAAAAAAAAAAATGGCTTGCGGTTCCCCCTAAATATCCATACCAGGCCCTTCAGATCTGGCATGGATTTTAAGGGGAACTCCACCCCAAATAAAAAAAAATTGCGTGCGGTCCCCCCAAAAATCCATACCAGACCCTTATCCGAGCATGCAACCTGGCTGGCCGCAGGGGAAGAGGAGGGGACGAGAGAGCGGCCCCCTCCCTCCTGAACCGTACCAGGCCACATGCCCTCAACATGGGGAGGATGTCCCCATGTTGATGGGGACAAGGGCCTCATCCCCACAAACCTTGCCCGGTGGTTGTGGGGGTCTGCGGGCAGGGGGCTTATCGGAATCTGGAAGACCCCTTTAACAAAGGGGACCCCCAGATCCCGGCCCCCCCTATGTGAATTGGTAAGGGGTGCATTCCTCCACCGTGTTTTAAATGTATAGACCCGCCCCTTCTAAAGTTCCCCATCAGGTCCGCTCAGCGGACCAGATGCGGAACGCAAGAAGGGGCGGGTCTATTCATGTATTACACAGTGAAGGAAGTTCCCCATCAGGTCCGCCCTCTCAGTATGTCAGACCGCGCCTACGTCATTGGCCTGAGCGGACCTGATGGGGAACTTCCTTCACTGTGTAAATTTAAATTACACAGTGAAGGAAGTTCCCCGCTCAGACCAATGACGTAGGGGGGGTCTGACATACCGAGGGGGCGGACCTGATGGGAACTTCCTTCACTGTGTATAATACGTGAATAGACCCGCCCCTTCTAAAGTTCCCCATCAGGTCCGCTCAGCAGACCAGATGCGGAACATGAGAAGGGGCGGGTCTATTCACGTATTACACAGTGAAGGAAGTTCCCATCAGGTCCGCCCCCTCGTTGAGCGGACCTGATGGGGAACTTCCTTCACTGTGTAATACATGAATAGACCCGCCCCTTCTCGCGTTCCGCATCTGGTCCGCTGCGCGGACCTGATGGGGAACTTTAGAAGGGGCGGGTCTATACATTTAAAACACGGTGGAGGAAGTTCCCCATCAGGTCCGCTCAGGCACAACCAATGACGGACAGCGCTGGACATCGGGATCGCCGCGGGAAACTGGATTTCATCGCTGGAATGTTTTTTTTTATTTTTTTATTCTTTTTTTTTTAATAAAGGACTTTTCCAAGGTGTTGATGTGTTTTTATTTAAATTTTTTGACACTTTCTTTGTGAAATGGTAGGGGTACAATGTACCCCTTACCAATTCACATAGGAGGGGGGGGCCGGGATCTGGGGGTCCCCTTTGTTAAAGGGGTCTTCCAGATTCCGATAAGCCCCCTGCCCGCAGACCCCCACAACCACCGGGCAAGGGTTGTGGGGATGAGGCCCTTGTCCCCATCAACATAGGGACATCCTCCCCATGTTGAGGGCATGTGGCCTGGTACGGTTTAGGAGGGAGGGGGGCCGCTCTCTCGTCCCCCCCTCTTCCCCTGCGGCCAGCCAGGTTGCGTGCTCGGATAAGGGTCTGGTATGGATTTTTGGGGGGACTCCACGTCATTTTTTTTTTAATTTGGGGTGGAGTTCCCCTTAAAATCCATGCCAGATCTGAAGGGCCTGGTATGGATATTTAGGGGGAACCGCACGCCATTTTTTTTTAATTTGCGGCGGGGTTCCCCTTAATATCCATTCCAGACCTGAAGGGCCTGGTAATTAAATTTGGGGGAACCCCCAAGCTTTTTTTTTTTATCAATGACTTTTCTATGTATTGCCGGGAGCCGACAATTCATTAATAGCCGCGAGTGAGTTTTAAATGACTTTTTTTCCTTCAAAAATAACACTTTGTGCAGGGACAGTTCTAAGCACGGGAAACATGCGCCACTTTACATGCATATCATACACACCCCCCAGGTACGAAATTTAAAGGAATATTTCACTTTTATTGTTTCACTTTAAGCATTATTAAAATCACTGCTCCTAAAAAAACGGCCGTTTTTAAAACTTTTTTTTGCATTGATACATGTCCCCTGGGGCAGGACCCGGGTCCCCAAACCCTTTTTAGGACAATAACTTGCATATAAGCCTTTATAATTAGCACTTTAGATTTCTCCCATAGACTTTTCGAATTTGCCGCGAACACCCCAAATTGTTCGTTGTTCGGCGAACAGGCAATGTTCGAGTCGAAGCTCATCCCTACTCAAGACCCAGTAATCCAGAGGATTTTCGGTGGGAAAGGTGTCCAAGTCTGATCTTGCCCCTAGGTATTCCTGCACCATGTAAAACAGACGCTGGCGATGGTTGCTGGAACCGATCATACCTTGGGGCTGCGGACTAAAAAATTGTCTGAACGCATCGGTCAGGCGGCCACCTTCTCCACCGCTCCTTCTTTGACTGACCGAAAGCCTCAGCAACACATTGTCCAGAACCAGGATTTTGTAACCTCCCAGTCTCTGGGAACGCATTGCACAGACCTTTCTGCAAGGCCTCCCGAAGATGTTTCATCCTCTGCTCCCTCTGCGACGGCAAGATAAGGTCCACAACCTTACCCTTGTAACGTGGCTCAAGGAGGGGTTGCCAGCCAGTAATGATCCCTCTCCTTGATCACACGAATATGAGGATCCTTCCGCAGGCTTTGCATGATCAGGGAGGCCATGTAGCATAGGTTTGCTGAGGCATTTGATCCGGAGTCCTCTGGGTCACTCAGGACGACATGATCCGCAGCCACCTCCTCCCAGCCACGTACAAGTCCATGGGTTTCTTGGGACTGTAATTGATTTCTTGAACACTGCTGCTGATGCTGAGTGCTAGGCTCCACCTCCATGCTGACACAATCCTCCTCCTCCTCGTCCTCTTCCTGTGTGATAGGCGGGCCAGCAGGAACTCTGTCTGGATAAATGGGGCCTTGAGAGGTAAGGAAGTCCTCCTCTTCCTCCCTCTGTTCTGCCTCAAGTGCCCTGTCCATTATTCCACGCAGCGTGTGCTCCAACAGGTGGACAAGAGGGACAGTGTCACTGATGCATGTGCCTGATACCCTTGCAGGGGTTTCTACTTTTGGTGAGTGGGGAACCTTGAGGGCGAGCACAACTGTCACCTGGAGACTGCAAGGAACCTCAAAGAGCTACACAAAAGTCACCTATATCCACTGTTTGAACTTTCCTATAACACCAACCTATAACTGCTGCTATTATTACTAACAAACACCAATTATTGCTTTGGACTCTTTTCTAACATTAGTCTTATTTACTACTAATGCATTGGACTATTACAATAATCAATATTGAAGTGGGTCCCAGAGACCGCAATTGATGTTGGGATTTATTAATGTGCTGCTGAGACCTAATACCTTGATTATTTAATCCACACTGATTGTTTATATTGCTTTTATTGTTTAAAAATCACTGTATGCACAACACTCTACTCTAGCCCTGGACCTGTTTATACAGTGCAGCTGACACTATTGCACAATAGGCCATTTCTACTGGCCTTTTTATTTTAGTATATCCTATCTTATTTCACTTTATTTATTCGTTTTTTACACTATTGCACGTAGCACTTTTCACTAATTAGGCGTCACCAGTGACCCAGAATTATCTCGTTAAGACCCAACATTCTTTAGCACGCTTAGTTTGTTACCTATTCTTACTTATTTACCTATTGGCACTTCACATTTACCCCACCTATAGAATCCACAACTGATGCATGCACTGTCACTGCTCACTATCCTCGTGGCCTCCTCAAATGGTGCCAGGGCAGTGATTGCATCTCTGATCATGACCCACTGGCGTGGCAAAAAAAACAAGCTCCCCTGACCCTGTCCTCGTACCATATTGGCACAGATACTCATTGATGGCCCTCTGCTGCATGTGCAGCCGCTGCAGCATGGCCAACATTGAGACCACCTGGTGGGCATGTCACAGATTAGGCGGTTCTTGGGCAGGTTGTATTCCTTTTGGAGGTCAGCCAGCCGAGCACTGGCATTATATGACCGGCGGAAATGCACACAGATTTCCTGGCCTGCCTCAGGACATCCTGTAAGCCCGAGTACCTGCCCAAGAACCGCTGCACCACCAAGTTAAAGGAACACTACAGGTTCCCGTTTAAAAAAATAAAATAACAAACATGTTTAACTTATCTCCACTGTGCAGCTCGTTTTGCACACAGTGGCCCCGATCCTCCGCTTCTGGGGTCCCTCGGCGTCTGTCTCGGCTCCTCCCCGCAAGGACTCCACACCATAATGCGAGCGAGCTCGCATGGTGTGGAGTTACTGCGGGCGCGCTCCCGTGATACAGCGGCGGCCATAGCCGCCGACTGTATCACTCGGCCCCGCCCCCCGACGTGCCGCATCATTGGATGTGATTGACAGCAGCGCCAGCCAATGGCTGCGCTGCTTTCAATCCATCCACAGTAGCCAATCAACGGGCAGGCAATAGAACTCGGAGGATGACGGGAGCGAGCGCGGGACTTTCGAGGGGCCAGGTAAGTAAAACGGGGGCTCGGGGGGTGCCGGTATTGTCAAATGTTTTTTCACCTTAATGCATAGGATGCATTAAGGTGAAATTTTTTTTACCTTTACTACTCCTTTAAGGACGTGAGCAAAACAGGGCACATGTGTCAGTTGTCCCTGTCGGAGGGCGGAGAGGAGGTTGGTGCCATTGTCGCAAACCACCATTCCTGGCTTAAGCTGGCATGTCGTCAACCACCTCTGAGCCTGCCCCTGCAGAGCTGACATAATCTCTGCCCCAGTGTGGCTCCTGTCCCCCAAGCACACCAGCTCAAGCACCGCATGGCATCTTTTTGCCTGCGTACTTGCGTAGCCCCTTGAACGCCTACGGAGCTTCGCTGGTTCCGAAGACAAAGCACAGGAAGAGGCCATGGAGGAAGAAGAGGAGTAGGTGGAGGAGAGAGGTGTGTCAGAATCACCAGTAGTAGCATTTTGGAGGCGTGGTGGCGGAACAACCTCCAACACTATATAATATTGTTTCCAATGCTCTCCTGCAGGTGTCCGCCATCCTGTCCATGCATGCCCCGAAGCGGCCATTCTCCAAATTGTGACTCCCTGCAAGTCGCATGTGGCCTATTTAACACTGCATCCTGGGGTGCCAGATGGCCGGGGAGCCATCAGGATTTATTTTAAGGCTTTTTAGTGGAAACTCTGGTCCAAGAGGGTTCCCTTTTTTATACACAGCCAACTGGTAACTATGTACCTTATATATATTTCTTGCCGTTTTGGAATATACCTGAGCGGGATTTGAAAACTCATTATATAATTTCTTACAGCAAACCAAAAACCTCTGAAGAAGACCCCTAAGGCAGAGATCTCAAACTGGCGGCCCTCCAGCTGTTGTGAAACTACAAGTCCCATGAGGCATTGCAAGGCTGACAGTTACAAGCATGACTCTCACAGGCAGAGTCATGATGGGACTTGTAGTTTTGCAACAGCTGGAGGGCCGCCAGTTTGAGACCCCTGCCCTAAGGGGTTGAAATGCGTCAGTATTGTATATGCACAGATGCATGTAACATATCAAGTTGTATAACAATTTTGGTTTTGCACCATTGTGTATGGATTTTTGGATTCTTCTTTTTTACCACAGTTTATATTATAATTGCTAATTAAATCACAATAATGGCGCTTAAAGTGTATCAGAAGACAATACATATATACATATACCTAAAATGTCCTATGAGCTATGCGAAGAGCTCAGGTGTGAGTGAAAACAGTCCAGGAAGGTAACCGGGCAGCCTTGCTGAGGGAGCTGAAGCCAGACTCCAAACATATGAAAACAGAAAAAAACAGAAAAGAGGCGCCACTTAGTAAAAACTGTTTCACTTTAATAATACAATAGTATTAAAGCACTCACTCGTAAGTTGACTGTATGAAGCACATAGATGATCAGGTCTGTGGTCGTATTCCGCTAGCTAGCAGTCTCAGTGTGAGATGACCTCCTCGTTTGCTGTTTAAGAAGCCGGGATAATATCCATGATGGATGTTGCCGGAGGATCTTCTCAGAAAACCAAAGGGAGGGCTGGACCGCAAACAGGAAGTTCAGTTTGAGACGCAATGCTTCGTTCAGCGGGATGACATCAGGACCGGCATGCAACGCGTTTCGATGCTTAATGCAAAGAGACGTTCTAGGTCCCCGCACGCATCTTTCTCAAGCAATAATGTGACAGGCTAGACAAAGCCTTTTTATGTGCGCCTGAGGTGATGTTGCCACCTTGTGGGGATTAGTTGTAAGACTCCCTAAACAGAGTGTGCTCACACTAATATTGTCACATTTATACAAAAAGGGAACAAATGCTGTAATATAATAAAACTAAACCGGGCCTATACAAACATAGCATGTAGATCCAATATTGTGATATAGTATACAATTTTATAAAATTTCATTCAGAAAACCAATATCATTTAATATATGTTAAAAACACACACAAAACACACACACTACTCTGAAAATAAAAAAAGGGAAAGTAGCAGATCAAAATACATCCCTGAAAAAGCAAAGATGTTCGATATGCTTAATCCTTTGTATGCATAGATGGACCATAAGCAAGGTCTCTGCCTTAAACTACATAAAAATTCCTATAAAAATTATACATATATATATATATATATATATATATATATATATATACACATATACATATATATATATACACCCATATATTCTGGAACACACATACTTGTATATATATTCCACAACAAGAATGTACATACATTATATCAAAAATCTGATTTTGTTAAAAATCAAATTAATTAACTATATTTTATTATAATGATTAATTTTTTTAAAACTTTTTTTTAAAAACGTTTTTTTTAAAAATTGGTATGAGAAAAGGAAGGGAAGGGAAAAAGGGTGGGAATATGGAATGGGTAATATATGATAGTGAGGAATTTCATAGAAATAAGTTATATATGTGGTAAAAAAGCAAAATATAGATATGCATTTATCTTACTTAATTAAATAAAAGATGATAATGGTAGAGATACAGACACAAGATTAATCATAATATAGTAGAGATTTCCAATTCATCGTTGATACCCCCTGGATTGAGGGTATCTAAAGAATAGATCCAAAAGGTTTCGCGCTCACAGAGCTTGCAAAATCTTTCTGCCTCTGGCAATGTGTTTGGAATTTGTTCTACCACCCATACTCTGAGGCCTTCCGTGGATTTTTGGTGACAACCTGCAAAGTGACGAGGCACACTGTGTTTATCTTTTCCACCCTCTATTTTCCTTCTATGTTCGCCAAAGCGTTGGCGTAGAGGTCTTATGGTGCGGCCCACATACAACAAATTGCAGGGGCAAGTCAACACGTAGACAACAAAGTCTGAACTGCAATTATAAAATGCATCCAGATAATGTTTTTTACCTTTGGTGGAAAAATCTTTTTGTCCATGATCAATGAAAGAACATGTTTTGCACAGGTTTTTTTTGCACCGAAACATGCCCTTTAAAGGAAACATATCAAGATGTTGTAAAAATGGAGTATGTTTTTCCTTCAATTTACTAGGAGCTATTCTATTTTTTAGATTGGTAGCTCTTCTATACGTTACCCTAGGTGTGTCAGTGAGGACTGATTTTAAATGTTGGTCTTCCAATAGAATGGGCCAATGTTTTTTCAAAATAGATTCCATTTTATTGGACTCTGTGTGGAACCTTGTTATGAAACGGACAGATGGATCAAACTTATTTCGGTCCTCATATTGTGTGCTCTTGGGTACTTTAGGCTCTAGATAATAGTTATATGCATTATCTATCAATGAGGTGGGATACTTTTTATCATGTAATTTTTTTTTTCAGAATAGAACTCTGTTCTATATAATCTGTTGCCGGGGTACAATTACGCCGTAATCTACAGAATTGGCCTTTTGGAATATTATTAGTCCACTTTTTGTAATGGCAACTATTAAAGTGGAGCAATGAATTACCTGCAGTAGGTTTAAAATGATTTTTGGCTTGAATGTTCTTGTCTAGATGATAGAGATCCAAATCAAGAAAAGTTAGTCTGTCTCTGTCCCAAACATGGGTGAAAGACAGGCCACATGCGTTTTTATTGCAGTGATTTACAAATTCATCAATGACTCCATTCTCACCATCCCAAATGACTATAATATCGTCTATATACCTACCAAAAAAGACTAAATTCTTGGCAAAAGGATTATTAGACCACACATACCTATCTTCCCAAAAGCCCATGGCTAGATTTGCATAGGACGGCGCAAAATTTGCGCCCATAGCGGTCCCCTTTATTTGCAAAAAATATTCTTTGTCGAAACAAAAATAATTATGAGTTAAACAAAAATTAGTGCATTCTAATATAAAATTTGTCTGTTCACCTCCCATATAAGGGTTGTCAGATAGAAAATGACTTATGGCTTCCAAACCAAACTCATGAGGAATAGAAGTGTAGAGGGAAGTTACATCCAGAGACATCCAGATGTAACTCTCCTCCCACCTATAGGGTTCTAATAACTCCAAGAGATGAGTGCCATCTCGAATATAAGAACGTAAACCTTGGGCCAATGGTTGTAAATGATAATCAATGTACTTTGATAGTCCAGAGGTGATACTGTCCATGGCAGCAATAATAGGTCTGCCAGGAGGAGATTCAATGTTCTTATGAATTTTGGGAATATGATAAAAATAAGGAGTATTATAGAAATCTCTATGTAGAAAAAAAGCTTCATTTTTACTAATTATATTTTTGGATAGTGCTGACTTGATCAATAGCTCAATTTCAGTTTTGTAAGCTGAAAGTGGGTCACTCCTTAGCTTCAAGTATGTTTGTTTATCTCCTAAAAGGCGTACTGCCTCCAGGATATATTTGTCTCTGTCCTGTATGACGATACCTCCGCCTTTATCGGTGGTTTTAATAATGATATCGTCATTTTTAATGAGACTGGACAGGGCAATGTTTTCTTCTCTGGTTAGATGACCAAGAGGAGAGATATTTTTGGAAGAATTAGAACACATCTTTTTTAGGTCAGTGTAAACCATGTTGTAAAAGGTTATCAAATGAGGTCCTCTGGACTGATAAGGAAAAAAAGTTGACTTTGGTTTTAATGGAGTATGTATAATAGGTGGGGAGGTACAAAGATGTTGAGTAAAAAGATCGAGTCTTGTATGGGACTCGTCTTGCCATAATTCCTCAAGAGTCTCAAAGACATCAATGTCGAAATTGAATTCGCTGATATCTTGTTCCGAGTCCTGAAGGCTCGGAAGATCAAGATTGTCAGAGTGTGACTTTTGTTTTGTTTTCTGTATCTGAAAAAATCTCTTTAGAGTCAAATTCCTGACATATCTATTGAGATCCTTGAATAATAGAAATGGGTCAGGTTTATTGGAGGGTGCAAAATTAAGGCCCCGACCAAGAAGGGAGGTTTTAGCTGATGATAATTTATGTTTAGACAAATTATATATCTTTACAGTCTCCGAGCTTTGGATACATTTTTTTCCTTTGTTTTGAGTCTAGACTAGCCCCGCTTGCTCCTCTCCTTTCCCTCTGAATGAGCACCTCCGCACCATTATATTGCTATCCTACTAAAGACAGATAGGGACGGTCTGTTTTGGTCCCCAGAGGCTCAATTGGGAAGTACACAGGCTTCTACTGCTCCAGACAACACAGTGTGTCGGCTCCAGGCAAACGTCTACTGCTACGCACGCTATAGCGGCAACACGTGACCTGACGGAGAGACGCCGTCTACACAGCAGATCTACACAAGCCGAAGTGATCCTCGCTTCCAGCAGCAGCACCACGTTAGCCACACTGCTCGGAGACTTCCTCTCACCCCAGCAGCCACGGCCATACACAGACCCTACAGTCAGCAAGATCGCCGGTCTTTTGCCATGGATGGGTAAGCCAGCCAATCATTATATGGTCACCATCTTCTATGCAATCTAACTACACCATATCTGGCGTGCATTGAGGTCTATTCACAGTGCCTTTTCAGAGACTGCCGACAACAGACCTTCCCCTACAGGAGCTCTATGTGATACCTTGACGTGCAATATGATAGGTGCTCATTGATTAGGCATATATTCCCCGCCATTTTCTTTACTATCAATTACAAGCACATTCTCAGGTACATAGAGCCTGCTACATATCTGTTGAACACTGTTAAATCTCAACCATATCAGCTTGATACAAGTTCAGGATTGGACTTTGATCAAAGAAGCTACTCATCTGTAGCAGCTACCACCATATGTTTCTGTTTGATCTGTTTGTTTAGACAGCAGTGAGCATCATTTACAGTTGGTATTTCATGTAGCATGATTAGTAGGCCTTTATATAAGACATCAATTATGTCCGGACATTGAATGCTCATTCTCAGCCAGGTTAAAGGAGTAGTAGAGCAGGTGGCCCTAGTCCACTCTGGTCATCGTTTTAATTCTTTCCAACAGTGCACTGTGTTAAGTTTTTTCCATGTCTATATTCTTTTATCCTAGTGTGTTATTATACGTGAGAAACCTTTCTCCTTTATGATTCTATGTATTTTATTAGGATGATATGTGTTCAATTAGCATACAACAATAAAGTCTTTTCTATTTTTTCAATACCAATTGAATAGTGGTTGATTCACCGTATAACCGTCTCATTGGGCCTTGTCCCAATTCCCTTCCCTTTCCCCTGCATTTTTTCCAGTTGATATTTGGTTAGGAGGATCCCGTCCTTTATCAGACGCATCTATCCTTTGGTATTAATAATATATATTGGCTCTATGTGAATCAGGCATACCCCTCTTTCCCCCTGTTTCATATAGTCATTGGAGTAGGTCTCCATAATAGCTGTAACCCCAATCGGTAGGTAGAGTCCAATTGGTGTTTGATGGTAGAACGGTAGCAATATATGTACAAGGGGGCATCTATTGTCTCAACGCGTTTCGTGGCCACTGCCACTCTTCAGGAGCAAGTATGAGTTGGATGTCTAGAATGGGCCTCTAAGGTGATTTCTACACTTATGAGCTCCAGAAAACCAATCACCAATAAAGGCCAAAAACAAATCATGCTTCATTCTATTAACCACTTAACACCGGGCACTTACCCCCCATCCTGCCCAGGCAAATTTCAGCTTTCAGCGCTGTCGCATTTTAAATGACATTACTGATGGGCACTGATTGGCACCTCTAATGGGCACTGAATGACTCCTCTAATGGGCACTGATTGGCAACCCTGGTGGCAACCCTGGTGGTAATTGGTGGGAATATATGGTGGTCCTGTGTGGGCATCACTGGTGGGGACCAGTGGGCATATTCAGGAGGCTGCACTTATAATCAATCAGCACAGAACCCCCTGTCAGGAGAGCAGACGATCGGCTCTCCTCTACTTGCGTCTGTCAGTGCGCGTGGAGGAAAAGCAGATAAACGTCTCTTTCTGTTTATGCTGTGATTGGTAAAGAGCCTACGTCAGAGGCTCTTTACCGAGATCGGTGATGCAGTGTGTCAGACTGACACACCACACCAACAATCGCCGCCCTGCGCACCCCCGCAGGCGCGCAATCGCGGCTTATCCTGCTGGACGTCATATGACGTCCAGTCAGGATAACTTGACCACTTTGCGCACGTCATTCTGCTATATGGAGGGCGGAAAGTGCTTAAGATCGGGCAAATTCTATTGACTTATCCATCAATAAAGGCTTTCTATTGGCTATCACCTCTGCCAAGATTTATAAAATTGGCGCTTTGGGCTAGAAGGAACCCTTTTTAACCTTCTATCCAAACAGGGTATTTCTTATTTCCATGTTGGAATTCAATCCAAAAGTGGCTTCTTCAGTCAAAGGTTTCATTAGAACCAAGAAATTGTTTTTCCCATAGTCAGGGCAATAAAGGATAAACTGTAGTCGCGAGCCTACAAGTCTACATACAAGCTACAACTTCATTGATAAACCATATTTTAATCAATTTTTATGGAAAAAAATAAATAAAACAAAGCAAGCATTGTTCAAAAACATTGCTGCACAAATTGTGATGGCTATCCAATGGCTTATAGGACAAAAGGCATAGCACTTCCAGAGGCAGTGACAACAAACTCAGCCAGGAGTCCCAACATCAGGGATGAGCCGAACACCCCCCTGTTTGGTTCACACCAGAACCTGCCAACAGACAGAATGTTTGCGTGAACTTTAGAACCCTATTAAATACAATGGACTCGAACGTTCGAAATCTAAAGTGCTAATTATAAAGGCTAATATGCAAGTTATTGTCGTAAAAAGTGTTTGGTGACCCGGGTCCTGTCCCAGGGGACATGTATCAATGCAAAAAAAAGTTTAAAAAATAGACGTTTTTACGGGAGCGGTGATTTTAATAATGCTTAAAATGAAAAAATGAAAGTGAAATATTCCTTTAAATTTCGTACCTGGGGGTGTGTATGATATGCATGTAAAGTGGCACATGTTTCCCGTGCTTAGAACTGTCCCTGCATAAAATGTAATTTTTGAAGGAAAAAAAGTCATTTAAAACTCACTCGCGGCTATTAATGAATTGTCGGCTTTTATCAATACATACAAAAGTCATTGATAATGGATATTAAGGGGAACCCCACCGCAAATTTAAAAAAAAAATGGCGTGGGGTTCCCCCTAAATATCCATACCAGGCCCTTCAGATCTGGCATGGATTTTAAGGGGAACTCCACCCCAAATTTAAAAAAAAATGGCGTGGAGTCCCCCCAAAAATCCATACCAGACCCTTATCCGAGCACGCAACCTGGCCGGCCGCAGGGGAAGAGGGGGGGACGAGAGAGCGGCCCCCCTCCCTCCTGAACCGTACCAAGCCACATGCCCTCAACATGGGGAGGATGTCCCCATGTTGATGGGGACAAGGGCCTCATCCCCACAACCCTTGCCCGGTGATTGTGGGGGTCTGCGGGCGGGGGGCTTATCGGAATCTGGAAGACCCCTTTAATAAAGGGGACCCCCAGATCTCGCCCCCCCCCTATGTGAATTGGTAAGGGGTACATTGTACCCCTACCATTTCACGATAAAAATGGGTAAAAAAATGTAAATAAAAACACACAAACACCTTGGAAAAGTCCTTTATTAAAAAACAAAAACAAAAACAAAAAACATTCCAGCGATGAAATCCAGTGTCCCGCGGCGATCCCGATGTCCAGCGCTGTCCGTCATTGGTCCGTCATTGGTTGTGCCTGAGCGGACCTGATGGGGAACTTCCTCTGCAGTGTTTTAAATGTATAGACCCGCCCCTTCTAAAGTTCCCCATCAGGTCCGCTCAGCGGACCAGATGCGGAACGCGAGAAGGGGCGGGTCTATACATGAATTACACAGTAAAGGAAGTTCCCCATCAGGTCCGCCCCCTCGGTATGTCAGACCGCGCCTACGTCATTGGCCTGAGCGGACCTGATGGGGAACTTCCTTCACTGTGTAAATTTTTTTTATTTTTTATTTTTTAATAAAGGACTTTTCCAAGGTGTTGGTGTGTTTTTTTTTTACATTTTTTGATACTTTCTTCGTGAAATGGTAGGGGTACAATGTACCCCTTACCAATTCACATAGGGGGGGCGGGATCTGGGGGTCATCTTTGTCTACTGTTATTATGACCTAAATGTTTTGTCAATGGGTAGCTGTGATTAAAACTTTTCTTTTCCGCATCCCACCCTTGCTTGTGGTGAGTTATTTTCAATTCATATGCTGCCATGGTGTTAGTCAGAAAAATTGAAACATTGAAAATTATTATCATAATTTTCCTTTCCTTTCACCATGGCAGCATAGGATCCCTCTTAATTTGGTTAATTATGGGCTGGATTAGCCTCAGATTTATGGGAGATGAGTCCTATGAGATAGGAATGAGGGCATAGAAACCCCACAAGCTTATGTCAGGAAAATAAAATGATGGTAAGTATTTGAGATTTTTGTCATTTGGTTTTTGCATCATTTAAGGATGGATTTAATATTCCTGTTCCTATAGTGGTCTGCTTTGTGCTGGAGCTAAGTGCCAACTTTCTGATGGCAAGGTTTTTTTTTTTTTTTTTACAAGAATCTCTTTCTTTGCAGGACAAAACAAGTTTGCAAAACAAGTTTGCACATTGGGTAAAAGAGAGGAAACATATCATACCTTATAAAGAATTGATTCCTAAACTTTATTCATATGTAACTGAATATTTGGCCAAATAATGAGACAGGGAGCAACTGTTACTTGCAGTTTACTAAACAGTTGCAGAGTTGGAAGCAACAATGCAAAACAGGTTTGGGATGGCAAAAACTTGCATACACTGCAGAATAATTCCAACCAGATTATAAAATCTGAATAAACATAGATTATTAAGGGCAATACCCCTGTGGCTTAGTCATGATAACATGATAACATGTGGCTGTATAGCATAGTCTCTGTAAGACTCTATACCAACAGAGGCCGTGAGAGACCAGGTCTCTCTTGGGTAAGCAACCAGCGACTCTTTTCCCTCCACTATAATTTATTGATACTTTGGTATAATGACATTTTTTCTTTGTTGTAGTTGATACTATATATAGCACCTTCTGAAGAAGCGGCCTCTGCCACGAAACATGTAGATGATATACAATACATTGCGCATCACGTGCCTTCAGAATTCATCTGAGGCTACTATGTGATGACTTAGACATGTTTGTATAACTTACTGTCTGTTGAGGTTATCATGTATTGCTGTTTTCTCACACAATGAGCATCTATGTCTTTTTAAACAATTTTGTACAAATAAAACATATATATTTTTTATATTTTTGTTCAATAATTGGGTACCAAGATAGTCCATTATTCTTCCTACTGGGGGTTCTGTTGGGGTCACCCCTAGTTACTCTTCACTAATATTCAATTTAGGATGATGGTACCTCGTTAACCTTCTAAACATGTACATGCATAGAGCTTACATGCTAGGATGAGGCTTATGTACATGCATAGAGGCTTATATGTATGTTGCTAGGATGAGGTGTGCTTAGGAGACTGAGAACCCTAATAAATTAATAATTATTAGCTACAGAATATTTTTTATACATGTATACAATTTGATGAATTAATAATCCTTTATACTTCATGATGTTTTATCCTTGTAGCTTGTTTGTTCTAGTTAAGCGTATTTGCATATAAAACATGTACACTGTACACATGCAAATATGTGCAATCTGAAAAGTAAACAATCTAAAACCAAAAGTGTAAAACCACATAGTAGAGAGAATGATGACATAAATCATGGAGCAACATTGTATATTGCCTACCAAACCATGGACAATAGTTATATAAGAAAAATAAAAGGGAAGGCACACCATGTGCTGAAAACAAAAAATTTAACTGACTTTTCACTGGTTATTAAAAAATAGTTATACATTACTAAGAGGCTGATTTATAAAGTAATGGTATGTTCTAAATGTAGCCATATCAAAGATACGCTGACATACAACCACATGCTTTAAATGTTCTTTCTGCTTTGCTTGCTTCAGAGCCCTGAAGCAGGAGAAGACCTATTCATTTTAATGAATGGTTATAAAAATCTGCTGGGAGAAAAAGGAGGTTGCATGACTTTGACAGGTCTCTCCTCCTATCTTGGAGTGTTCTCTTCAGTGTCCTGCATAGATGTAGCGGTCCTCCCCCAGCTTCTCCCCTCTCTTCATGGCTGGTTTTACTCGTCTAGGGGTATCTGGAAGAAGGGGGAAAGATGCACACCACCAGCTCGGCTCTCTGATGTAGGATGCAGAGATATGAGCAAAACCGTTTACCTTCGGGTCTGCGTTTTAGGCCGGAGCCTCAGCTTCCTCTGTGGAGGATGATTGCCACTGTCACTGACAGGGACACTTAGCTTCCAGTAACACGAGTTCCACACCATAAAAAGTCCAACTCTGTTTTATTGCTTTGATCAATAGGTAGACTGGTTGACTTTTAAAAGAACAGACAGGGTGTGGGAAAGAGTAGGTCCAGGCACAACACAATGAATAGAGTTTCTCCTGTTCCATTTAGTGCAAACAGGCTTGGCGCACAGTCTCTGCCACCGACTGTGAATTTGGTCACTGCCACTGACCTGGGTGAACGTTGAGGCCCCTGCCACAGGCCTTGGATGAGGCCTGCCACTGACCTGAGGAAGATGGGTCCCTGCCACAGACCATGAGAACATGAATTACCTCCTTTAGAACAAACGACCCCTGTCAGAGGAAGACATCCATCCGGACGTCACCAGAGGCCTCCACCAGCACCAGCAAATGCTGCCCTGGCTCTTCGGGGAGGTCACGTCTCCGGTCTCTTACGCCCTGGATTCAGGCACCCAATACCGGGGGCACCTTAGGAATGCTTCCCCCTCGCAGTCGAAGGTACTGGGCCCAGGCCTCCTGGAAAAGTACCTCACCCCAGGCTGAAGGTGCCTGGGATGGAACTCAACTCCACGTGCCCAGGCCGAGGGCGCCTGGGCACAGACGAACCGCAGCAGCCCCCAGGCCGAAGGTGCCTGGGGAATGGACTTCGTGCGCAAGATGTCCGCCCCCTTCTATATCCTCTCCCAGCAGGCACAGCGGGTTCCCCGCCCCGCCCTACTACCGCCGTGAGAGGACAAAAAGGGCACGGCTCTAGAATGGCAGTTCAACCCCGGTCCCAGGTGACAGCGCCACCTAGGGACCGCAGGGAACATGACACCATCCATACCTCCCACACTCAAAAGTGTCCATAAATCCCTAAAAATCAATGTATCTGGGCCATCTATGGCCCAGATACACCCCACTAAATTTGACACCCGCTACATAGAATACTCCAACAGACCCTACACTACGCTTTGCATTTTATAAGTGCAGCATAAAATTCTGGTGCAGTGTGCAGTAATCAAAGCAATGTTATACGCCAAGCAGCATACTCTTACTAGTTATCATTGGTATATATCCTTTCAGAGAGATTTTCTGTGTTTCTTGCTGATATACTGTAATACATATTGTAACAGTGCTGTGCAATGTCACAGTGCCAGAAGGTTTAGATGTCACCCGGGGTTCTCACTTTTGCAAGTTGATGGACCCAAGTATGTCTGATTTGTGCTAGCGACTAGGGAAGGGGATTTGGGCTAGGAGGGGAAATTTGGCGGGGGAGGAGTAGTAATTTGTGCCTGGTGGTGGGGGGGGGGGTTGTTCTAAGAACAGGATTCAGGGGGATTTGTACTGGGAGGGGGGATTTGGAGAGGAGGAGGATTTGTGCCTGGAGGGGAAACTTAAGGGGTAGAGAATTTGTGGGTGATTTTTTTTTTTTTGGGGGGGGCTTACAATGGGGATTTATGCTTGGGGGGGGGGGAGCATGCAGATTAGTGCTCAATTTGCCTTGGAGGGAAAAGAGGTGATTTTTTTCAGACACCTGATGCTCACACATTGTAAGGGAAAAGGGGTGGCAGGGTACAGTTTGTCATTTTTGACCTGGATGCTAGATGACTTTGTCCCGAGACTGGTGGTCAATACATAAAGTCAGTATGAAACAAAAAAAATGGCTATACACTTCATTAAATGGGTCATCCATCCATCTCATACCAGCTGAATTATTTGTACCCAGCTTGATCGAGGCTTCCTTGTAATGCATGTAGGCAGGTGCACTCTACTTTCTCCACTGTAAGTGGCGCTCGTCCGCATCGGCATTGCAGTTGAGGAGCAAGTCAAGAGGAACGTGGTTCCTCGATTATTTTCTGGGTCACTGGGGAAGCTATCTGATTGGATGCTGCCACCACATGTGACTCTATCAGCCATCTTGGGTCAGGCAGAGCCTATTTCAGATCCTTGCTCCCAGGCTTGGCGCACTTTTGTGAGTAGGTAGAGTAGGGGCAGGTAGCCCGTCTGTCAGGGACAGTATAAGTAACCTTGGAAAGGTTCCAGATGAGGAGGCAAAGCATAGGGTTTGCAACTTCTCTGGACATCTTCCCACTTGCCCCTCCTAACAGGCGCTGTCAGTTTGGCTGAAACCGGCTCTCTACATGCTGCTGGAATTCGTTCCCGAGTGTTGGGCTGTCATCCCACAGGGTTTATTGCGAACTGTATTTTCCTTAGTTCAATACAAGTTATTATTGCACCTGGACTGTGTGTGTTATTGCCACTGCACCACGCTGCACCCACCCTGTCCCTTGCAGAAAATGCAGAAGAAAGATTGGGCTCCAGAATGGCTTTGCTAGGATTGGCCTTAGCCCTAATACCAAAGTTCAGTGGCTCCGACATTCCCCTGGCAGAGTGGGAGCAGAGACTGAAGAGTAATGTGTGCCTGTACCAGGTTCTGACCCAGCCAGAAAAGGAGCAAGCTACACTAGAACAGATTGTGTCACACTTGAAGAGCCTGTTTGGGGAGAAGATACCGCTTCTGGAACTGAGGTGAAGGTTCTTCTTAAGGGGAACAGCATGAGGATGAGAACCTCACCCGTTATGTGGTGGCCCTGCAGAATTCAAGAAGCAGCTGAAGCAAATAGGAGTGGTCTATACCCCCCGAACAGAATTTATTCTTGGCACCCCTGCAAGAGGTGGTCTGGTCACTTCCTGTTGGGACCCACCAGAATTACAGGGGGCCACCATTATGGTAGAACCATGCAGGGATCCTGTGACACCAGGGGAGTGGCTGGTGGGCCGTACCCTATCCAAGATCCATCGGGGAAGAATCTTAGTGCAACTCATAAACCTGGGAACAGGGCCCATATCACTTCCCAGGTACGCCACCCTGGCTCATCTCTATGCAGTGACCCCCCACTGTATCTCTGAGGCCTAACCAGGGGTGGAAGCGGTTTGCGCCCCTCTGCAGGCATCTATGGAATCCTGGTACAAGACTTAGTACAGATCATTAATGGAGCAGCTGGATATCCGTTTAAAGCCTTTTCCCTTCCTCAGCAGAGACTGCTTCATCAGCCACTGGAAAAACACCTCCTGGTGTTTGCCACCAGTGCAGAGGATTACAGGTTCATCAAAGCCATCAACCACCGCATACACAAGGGGGACACACCATCATATTACCCCAGCATTGTACAAGGAGGTCAAGGAGTTGCTTCACAACATGCTACAGAGTGGAGTGATCAAAGAAAGCCGCAGTCCATGGCCCATTCCTGTCATCCTGGTGCAAAAAAAGGATGGTAGCATCCAGTTATGTGTGGATTACCGTAAACTCAATGCATGCACCTACTGGGATGCCTACTCACTTCCTCAGATTGAGGAATCCCTAATCACCCTCTGACAAGAATAAATCTTATTAGCATGATTTTATCGGCTCTTTTGTAAGTAGGATTTAAATTTTCTAATAAACCATATGGTACAATATCACACTATCGAGTATCCTTATATTTTTGGGGCATGATTGGTGACCTTCTGGGAGCTGGTTGATTGAAACTACCCCCCTTGGATTTGGATCCATCCTGATCGTTTGGAGTGCTGCAGATCACCTGACAGGCCTTACACCCATTTGCCTCTGGTAAGCGGTTTATTCAGATGGTGGTGGAGCACGAGTGTTTCTTTGGTGTTCATTTGATCCTCATCCCTTCGATATTCCATCATCACCTCAGTTGGTTTATCACGGTCTCTTTGGATTTAGTGATAAGGGACTTTTTATTCATTTTTTTGACCACTGATTTCTATAAATATTTTAAATTTCCTTTACTGGTTTACTATGGACTTTTAATTCATTTTCCCATCATTCAACATGGTTGTATCATTTGTTTTAATTTATGATCACATGTCATTCCAATGATATATGCACTTTTTCATATGATGGATTGATCACATTGTTGGTTCCTCACTTTGTAGCGCAGCCTTATTTTTTTCTTTCTTCTTTGTATGTTTATCACATGTTAGAGCTGCTGCTGGTTCTTCCAGTCACTTTTAGTTAGCGCAGTATTTTTCTATTTTTTCTACGGTCAAGAGGAGTTGGTGCTGATTCAGCAAAAAGATCCAGACATGATGTAGGTGCAGCGCTACCTCTCCCGGAAGCTTAAGTCTACTTCCAGAGAGTGCTAGAAGTTGTCCCCTGTCACTCAGACCATCCTGAGACATAGGGATGGCCTGTAATGGCAGGACAAGGTACTGTACCATCAGGTACACATTCCCACCGAGCAGCGGGATGTCCTACAAATTGTGGTCCCCCAGTCGCATAGCCTGCAGATCTCTCCACATACAGAAGGCCATTTCAGGGTTGATCAGACTGAGTCATTGGTTCAGAGACACTTTGTCTGCCCCTTTTTGTCAGACTGGGTGCACAAGGCTTGTCAGGAATGTTGCATCATACACAAGGCTCTCCCTGAGAAGACAACTCCTATTGCAATCACTACCTCTGAACCCTCCAAATTGGTAAACATTGACTTCCCGATGATCTCCAGCTCACCTTCTGTCTATCAGTACCTGCTGGTCTTCATTGACCACTTCACCAAATTAGTGGTGGTGGTGCTTACTAAGGACCAGACAGCAGCCACCACTACCAAACTTTTCTGGGAGCACATTGTCCACTTGTAAGGCTGCCCAAAGCAGATCCTGTTGGACCAAGGCCTTAAATTTCAGTCAGTAAGTCTTACACCACTCCCTAACACCCCCAAGGATGCTGGGCATGCTGCAGACCCTAGAGCTGAGTTACTGAAATCATTGGCACCAATATGTAGGGGACGTGGTGTGGACATACAACAACACTATCCACAAGTCCACTGGCCACATTCCCTTTTTCCTAATGTTTGGCGATACAGCGGAATGCCCATGGACCTTCTGTTGGGGATACCGAAACACCTCCCACAAGGAAAGATCAGTTCTTGGGTATAGGAACATTGTTAATGGATGCAAAAGCCAAAGCATTTGGTGCTGGACAAACACAAGGAGATGGCTCCTGAACCTGCTTTGGAAGAATTGCCACTGCAACTGAGGGATTGGGTGTTGGTAAAGAATACCAAAAGCATCAGAGGAAGTAAACTGAAGCCCAAGTAGGAGCGCACCCCATATTGGATGTTAGGACAGCCTTTTCCAGCTATCCCTGTCTATAATCTTGTCTTGAAGGTGCCCGACCCTGTAAAGAAGTAACTACATCATAACATGCTGAGACCTTGCATACTGGGTGGTGACTGCTCTAGAAAATCTGCTGATGATCGGGAGACATTTGACCCCGTGGATCTTCCCCCAGTGCGTGAAGCTCCAGCTGACTGGTTCTTGCCAACCCTTGTACTCGAGTCTCTGACCTCTCCTAACTAAAAGACTGATGACTATGGTGTCGAGAAGCCGGAAGGGCTGTCCATTCAGTACCACAGACTGTACTAACTTATCCAATGATTTGACCTTGGGGCCAGATAAAGGGGAGGTAGGAGACACATCTGGTCCCGGGTTACTACTTGCAGATGATCCTTTGTCAAGTGACTCTACAGAGAATCAAGAGGGCTGGTGCCTGTTACGGTCTAACCGTGAATAGCTCTGTGCAAGATATTCCAACTATGTAGTTTGAAATTGTTTACTGTTCTTTCTTAACCTTCCTTTGATTTTATCACTGTTTTTGTTTCCATGTTGCTGTGATGCCGAGGACAGCATCTGTTAAAGAGGAGGGAAGTATAAGCAGGTGCCATCTAATTTCTCCACTGTAGGTGTTACTCGTCTGCAGCGGTATTGCAGTTGGAGAGGTAGTCAAGAGGAACATGTTTCCTCTATGATTTCCTGGGTTACTGGGAAAGCTATCTGATTGGATGCTTCCACCCAATGTAACTCTAGCAGCCATCTTGAGTCAGGCAAAGCCATCTTGAGTCAGGCATGGCCTTGTCTCCCAGGCTTGGCACACTTTTGCGAGTAGGTAGAGTAGGGACAGGTACCTCATGTGTCAGGGACAGTATAAGCGGTAGAGAAAGGTTCCAGGTGAAGAGGGAAAGCATAGGGTTTGCAACTTCTCTAGACATCTTCCCGCTTGGGCATGAGATGGCCAGGCCACATACTGCTCTTCCTAACAGGCGTTACACGCTGCTGGAATTTGAATGTTCCCGGTTGAGCTGTCTTCCCATTGGGTGTATTGTGAACTGTCTTTGCCTTACTTCAATACAAGTTATTATTATTGCACCTGGACTGCATGTGCTATTGCCACGACACCACGCTGCACCAACCTATGTGCACATGTAATAAACTAAAACGATCACAAAAATATTATAGTTTATTGTAAAAGTTTTAGGTGTGGTAATAAACACTTCTGATTGTGCCAAATGCTCTCAATTAAACCATTCAAGACCTGACTGTCAAAAGTGATGTCTGGAACTGTGTTAGCACTGATAAATATTGCATCATGCTTCAGTCCTCCCTTATCTACACTTGTCAACTATACACATCATATGATATCAGCATCTAAACAGAAACAAAGCTGAATATATGTTATGCTGTATACAGGATTGCGACAAGGCAGAAAAGGCATCTGCCTCTGATGCCAAGCTTCAGTGGGGATGAGCTAAACAAATTTGGGTTCCTCGAACATTACTGAAATTTGATGCTGAACCAGAACCAATGGGTAACAATGGAAATCAATAGGAACTTAATGTTACAAACAGCTATTGTTATTTTGTAGGCTTATAGCAAGGTATTGGCAAACAAATGGCATGGAGGACTTGGCACTGTTCTGGGGAAAATGTACCAAAGCAAAAATAAATAAAAAATTCTGTTTGGTGAGCAGCAATTTTAAAATGCTTAAAGGGCAACATTAACTTATTTTCATATGACATCCTGGAATTTGAATGGAGATATCGGGATGAAGCCTGCAGCTACAGACATCATCTCAGTATCTTTCCTTTAAGCCAGCAATGCTCTTTAATTTAAAAGCAATCCTAGGGGATAATTAGCTGATGGATTGCTTTTACTAGTGACGGGAAGGTTGCCCACTGGCAAATCACCTTGTCTCCATGTTGATAAATGCAGAGTTCTTCTCCTCCCCAGATACTACCACCCCATGTGAATGAATAAGGGGCACATAAGTAAATAGTAAATCAAGACACACTTTATGACACGTCTTTAAATAAAATATATTAAAAAAAAAAAACGAAAAAGTCTAACAATGTAAATCCATTGTCAAAAACACCATACAGCAATGCAGATCCTCTTCAATCAGAATGAATGACACCTGCCAAACTAACCAAAAAATACTGTGACACATCCAATCCAATTGCTCACTCGATGCAAATGACAGTTCCTGAGCCCCACTGCTAAATGTAAACAAAGAAGTAAAGTTTCCAAGGTGACATCATCAAATGTGAAAATGACCTTATATGGGCAATGATATCACAATGTACTGTATCCCCTGTGATTTCCATATTTGGTCAATGATATCATTTGGGAGGCCCCACCCCTTGGTTTACATTTAGTTGCAGAATGTGTATGAGAGAAAAACTTTTTTTTCAGTGACTCGGCGGGTGTTGTTTATCATGATTGGCAAGGATCTGCATTGCTGGACAATGTAATTGATGACAATTTTAAATTATGAGACATTTTGGGGGCCTTGTCAAAAATGTGTCGTTAATTACTACTGATTTAAAAAAAATGTTTTATTACTTATTTCATATTTTTATTATTCCTTATTTTACTTGCTTTTATGTTAATGAATAGGTGAATTATTCCAGAATCTGCTAAGCCCCCTGCCCAAAGACTCATACAACCAACAGGACAGGGTTGAGGGGAAGAGGCCTTGCCCTCATCAACGTGGGGGCAAAGGGCTTTGCTAGGGGGTACTTACATAGTAACATTTCTTTTTTTTTTACTTAAAAAAGGTGTATTTTTTTGTTTTGTTTTTATCCTTTAAAATATGTATACAATAAATGTAAATGTTTTAAGGCAGTACATCTAAAAGAAAGACCGGTACACCCCTTCCCAAAAAAGTGGGTGGGGTGTACTTTGGCATTCTTGCTTTGGCAGCCATAGGACTGTGTCCTAGCTCTGGCTGAATGTATTCTATATACAGCTTCACCAGTATTTTATGCTTTCTGGCCCACTGTGTTGAAGACAACAGAACAGTGGGGGTTATTTACGAAAAGGAAAATCCACTTTGCACTACAAGTGCAAACTACAAGTGCAAAGTGCACTTGAAATTGCACTGAAAGTACACTTGGAAGTGCAGTCACTATAAATGGGAGGAGTAGATCTGAAATAAGGGGAAGCTCTACTGATTTTATTATCCAATCATGTGCATGCTAAAAAGCTGTTTTTTATTTTCCTTGCATGTCCCCCTTCGGGTTCTACAGCGACTGCACTTCCAAGGGCACTTTCAGTGTAATTTCAAGTGCACTTTGCACTTGTAGTTTGCACTTGTAGTGCAAAGTAGATTTGCCTTTCGTAAATAACCCCCATTGTCTTCATTTAGATGGTCAGAAAGGACTTTTAATAAGAAAACAAATGATTCTTTACTTATTAAAGAAATTATCTGCCATCATTATAAAAGCTAGATACAATTTATTTACTATTACTCTGGAAAATGCAATGGAAACGTTAAAATACAGTTATAGGACCTAAAGCAGCTGTTTTAAGTTTTTATTTTATTTAATTGTATTTCAAGGCTGCAGTGTGGCGTTCGTGTTTCAGATCCAGCTGTTTATTCACACTTTTTCCACTCCATCAGGCAGCATAGACTTCTTTTCCATGCACTCTACACATACGATCTTCTCAAGAGGTTATTTAAGGTCTTCCAAAGTAACTTAACAACTTTAAAAAAATTAACATTTGATGTAAATTTTAAGTGCTTAAAAACCCCTTAACGGACTATGTTATAAAGATCTCAGTTACACAAGTACTTGCAATTTCTCACATGTAATGCTAATTAATGCATTTGAGATCTTGCATGTATTTTTGCTGTTGAAATAACATTAGACAAACTCATTCTGAATTGGAAAGGTTACTAAGTATAATTTACATATCAAGGTGGATCACAGGGTAAAAGAGATTATGTAAATGGTTCAGAAGGATGAGGTTCTAATTCACCATGACCATGGATGCCCAACGAATACTGCAGGCACAAAAATCATGGCCACAGACCATAAAGCAGTTTTAGAAGGAAATGTTAAACATGCATTGCAATATATACAAACCAAAAATCCTTAATCCTTTGCAAAAGTTGGCTTGCAATATGTAAGGGTGTATAGCAGTGTTCATAGAATTAATTCAGAATCTTCATTACTGTGGTCAAACTCCAGTAGCACATCATGTCTTATATGTATGCAAGCATTTAGGACTTGAGTACTGGCATGTCATTATTTCTCCTGCATGTCAAGGTCACCTGTGGCCAGGTGACAGATGCACACCGTAGGGGGACAGGAGTGCACCGCAAGGTAGTGAACCCTATGGCTGACTGCTGCGGATAGGAAACTGGGTGGTTGTGGAAAGCGGGACCAGAGGAGCACAACCGGGATCCTAACGGAAGCTAGAGCCAAGATTCCCCAGGGCACGGAGTCTAAGACCCAGCAGGTCTTCTCCAGGGCCTCTAGTGGTGAGGATGTTATGCTGCAGGCTGGGACCAGGTCGCGGCCCCTGGAGTTTCCTAGCTCACGCCCCGTAGGATAAGGGGAAAAGAGGGGAAGCAGCAGCACAAGATATGAGAGAACCGAATAACAAGCTGAAGGTCAGGGGCCACAAGCAGACAAGGATAACGAAAGAACAAGCCGAAGGTCAAGGGTCACGAGCAGACAGGGATAGTCGGGGACAAGCCAAATATGTAACAGAGAGACAGACGTAGCACACGGCAGGCAGGAACCCAAACACACAATGCCTAACAAACACGTTGATCAGCAAAGCAGGCTTGCAGTGCACAGGTTAATATAGTGTTCTGTGATAGGGCCTGGAGTGGAGTCTGGCTGGGAGGAGATTATAAAGGAAGCCAGGTGAAAGGGCTCAGGCCTCTAAGATGAACACATAGGAAGGAAGGTAAGCTGACAGACAAACACTACTGCATATCCATGACAGTACCCTCCCTCTTATGGGCCCTCCCCTGCCTGGGCCCAGGCTTAAAGGGAAATCTCTGATGAAACCTTCTCAACAGATGAGGTGCAGCGACATCAGATGCAGCGATCCAAGACGCCTCCTCAGGACCAAAACCTCTCCAATGCACAAGGTACTGAAGAATGCCTCTGCAGAGCCGAGAATCCAGAACTTGTCTAACCTCATACTTAAGATTATCCTCAGAGACCGAAAACGAGGTAGGGAGATGACAAGAAGATCTATTGAGGACCAAAGGCTCTCTAGGAATAAGCAAGGGCATGAGAGGATCAACAAGAATCTGAGGAGGGTCCCCTAGACCCTTAAAGGGGAACTGGTCATCTTGCACAGGACCATCAGACTGGGCAGATGTCAGTGGAACCCTGAAGTCAGGTTGGTTAGAAGGTGACATGTCGCCGGAGTCAAACTGAATAGCTGAAGGACAAGCAGAATGTCCCGAACAAGAAAAAGTAGGAGGCTCACTGGGCATGGGCTGGACTGGCATAACTAGTACAGAGGCAGAGTGAATAGCTGAGTCAGGTGTAGCGACTACCTGAATCGCATCGCAAGACGTAGCGACTGCAGGACTTGTGGACAAGCTAGCCTGGCTGTGCGTCCAAGGGTGGTTAGGGACAGAGAAATGTAAATGGTTATGCAACCTGGAATGAATGACCGGCTCAGATTCACAGGGGGCAACCTTGGGTAGGCAGGACGAGGAACAGGAGGGACCCCAAGCCAGGATCTGTCCAGTCCACATGAGGAGAATGGAGCTGTAACCATGGGAGACCCAAAATTATAGGCGTTGAGGCCTTGGGTAAGATAAGGAAGGATATCCACTCCTGGTGGAGTGTCCCTACCAACATCTTAACAGGGAGGGTCTGGAAGCGGATAGGTCCCCCTGGGAGAACAGTACCATCAATCGCCAAGACCACCAATGGTGTGGTGAGGGGCAAAAGAGTAAGTCTCATGGACGATGCGATTTCCCAGTCCATAAAATTACCAGCGGCTCCGGAATCCAAATATGCTGAGACCGAATGAGAAGAAGCACCAACATGAAGGAACACAGAAAGCAGAAGACGAGAAGGGGAAGGTGATATTTCTGGGTCCAATACTCCACTTTCCAGATGAAGTGGACCCGAACGTTTTTCTGGACAAAGAGAGCAAGTGTCACGAAAATGACCTTTGCCCCCACAGTAAAGACACAGACCAAGAGTTCTGCGCCTAGCACGTTCCTCGGGGGATAGCCTGGTCCGACCCAGCTGCATGGGTTCCTCAGCTGGTAGGAGATGCTCTACGGGTCGAAGAGAGGGGAGCTCAGGCTGACTAAGAACCAAGGAGTGCTGGCGTTGCTTTTCTAAGGTCCTCTCCTGAAAGCGAATATCGATCTGGTTACACAAGGAGATAACGCCGGCCAGATCAGTGGGGATGGTTCTTCCTGCTAATTCATCCTTCACTCTATCAGACAGGCCATGCAAAAAGGTTGCGACTAAGGCCTCATTGTTCCAGCTCAACTCAGCCGACAGTATGCGGAAATGAAGGGCATACTGTCCCACAGAAGCAGACTCTTGGCGGAGACGTAAAAGGGCGCTGGCCGCTGAAGAGACACGAGCCGGTTCTTCGAAGATATTCCGAAAAAGTTTCAAGAAGCCAGACAGGCTAGAAACCACTGGATCATTCAGTTCCCACAGAGGGGCTGCCCAGGCTAAAGCTTCACCAGAGAGGAGGGAAATGATATAGGCTACCTTAGCCCGATCAGACAGGAAGTTTTGGGGCTGGAGCTCAAAATGAATTGTGCATTGGCTAAGGAACCCCCTGCAAGCCTTGGAGTCCCCAGAGAAACGGGACGGAGCTGGCAGTTGTAGTGAGTGTGTGGCTGCGACTGGTGCAATAGGTGCAGCCGCTGGTTGTATTTGAGGTTGCGGATTCAGGGTTCCCAAGGAGGCCTGAAGCTGCTCAAAGCGAGAAGCCAGATCCTGGAGGAATCGCATCACCTGAGTCTGATTCGATTCCTGGGTTTCAAGTCTGCAAACTATGCCCTGCAACGGATCATCCACGGGTAACGGGATGTCAGCCGGGTTCATGGCTGATCAAACTGTCAAGGTCACCTGTGGCCAGGTGACAGATGCACACCGTAGGGGGACAGGAGTGCACCGCAAGGTAGTGAACCCTATGGCTGACTGCTGCGGATAGGAAACTGGGTGGTTGTGGAAAGCGGGACCAGAGGAGCACAACCGGGATCCTAACGGAAGCTAGAGCCAAGATTCCCCATGGCACGGAGTCTAAGACCCAGCAGGTCTTCTCCAGGGCCTCTAGTGGTGAGGATGTTATGCTGCAGGCTGGGACCAGGTCGCGGCCCCTGGAGTTTCCTAGCTCACGCCCCGTACGATAAGGGGAAAAGAGGGGAAGCAGCAGCACAAGATATGAGAGAACCGAATAACAAGCTGAAGGTCAGGGGCCACAAGCAGACAAGGATAACGAAAGAACGAGCCGAAGGTCAAGGGTCACGAGCAGACAGGGATAGTCGGGGACAAGCCAAATATGTAACAGAGAGACAGACGTAGCACACGGCAGGCAGGAACCCAAACACACAATGCCTAACAAACACGTTGATCAGTAAAGC
This sequence comes from Rana muscosa, assembly GCA_029206835.1. Taxonomy (NCBI): domain Eukaryota; kingdom Metazoa; phylum Chordata; class Amphibia; order Anura; family Ranidae; genus Rana; species Rana muscosa. The sequence goes on from CM055116.1 coordinate 690,260,239, forward strand.
AGGCTTGCAGTGCACAGGTTAATATAGTGTTCTGTGATAGGGCCTGGAGTGGAGTCTGGCTGGGAGGAGATTATAAAGGAAGCCAGGTGAAAGGGCTCAGGCCTCTAAGATGAACACATAGGAAGGAAGGTAAGCTGACAGACAAACACTACTGCATATCCATGACACTGCATAGTGCAGGTCAGTGACAAGACCATGACACATAACTCTCCCCCAAACGCGTCTGTTTGCCCCATTTAGGCATTAAATGTCTATAAAATAAGCTAATAAGTATTTAGCATTTTGCATATTAGAGTAGGGACTGGCCAGAGAGGGATGGCTTTGATGCAGCTGTCCAACTTAAACATGATTTGGAATATATGCAAACCAATAATTACTGTTTTTATGAAAACGTTGGCTTGAAATATTTAAGGGTTCATGGCAGTTTACATAAGATCATTTGAAAATCTTAAACAGGTATAGAAGGGCCCATAAGTTTAAAAAAATTAAACAACATCTCTCATTATAGCAATGATGGTGGGGGGATGTTGGGTTCCTCAGAGAAGCATTGTTATCAGTGTTTTATAAAGCTGCTGTAACAAAGGGGAACTCCAGATCCCGGCCCCCCTATGTGAATTGGTAACGGGGTACATTGTACCCCTACCATTTTACAAAGAAAGTGTAAAAAAAAAAAAAAACACAGACACAGTTGGACAAGTCCTTTATGTAAAAATAAAAAATAAAAATAAATACATTTCAGCGATGTAATCCCGTCGATGTCCAACGATGATCCATTCTCCAGCGACGCTGCAGTCTCCCCTCTCCAGCAGGAACAAAACCCCTATGATGCGTAAGAGGGGGCGGGGTCACCCGTCCTTATGTGCATTTTATATACAGCTATATAGATCAGACCAAAATGAGGGACAAATGAGGAGCAATGAGGGACAGAGGGACATTGTTCCAAATCAAGGACAGTCCCTCGAAATCAGGGACAGTTGGGAGCTATGGATTATGCTGGAGCACACCAAGATTAAAGTAAGAATACACATGTCTCTTGTATTTAGACAATTATTGCTTAACTAAGCATTTAAGTCTGTATGCCTACTGTGAGTGGCATAAGGACTGGAAAGCTGCAATATATTATGTAGTGCTACCACCGGGAGAGCCGCTAAATAGAATAGGTTCTCTGTTGTTTGCCTCAACCTCCTCAAGAACTTCAGCCCCTCTGACACACTAGGCTAGATACACAAACAGTGGCAGTTGGTGCTCAAAATTGTGGGTGGGGCGCAAACAAACTTAAAAATTTGGAAAAATACTTTAAAAAAACATCAATTGCAGCCTCACTGTGCCTATCAAATGCAGCCACTTTGCCCATCAAATGCAGCCACTGTGCCATCAGCATTGTTATCAGTGTTTTATAAAGCTGCTGTAGCAAGAGGATGGGGAGGAATGACAAACTGTATACTGAGAGATTAAAGTGGTTGTAAAGTCAGAAGTTTTTTTTAATCTTAATGCATTCTATCCATTAACATAAAAAAATCTTCTTTGTGCCCCCCTAAAACTTACCTGAGCCCATCTTTATCCAGCAATGTTGCAGGAGAGACTCAGCTGCCTCCTCATTGGCTGACTCCCTCCTCATTGGCTGAGACAACAGTGGAGCACCATTGGCTCCCACTGTCAATCAAAGACAGTGAGCCTATGAGGAGAGAGAGGGGGCAGGAACTAGCCCAGACTCTGTGTCTGAATGGACACACAGAGCTGCAGCTCGGCTTGGGTGCCCCCACAGCAAGCTGCTTTCTGTGGGGGCACTCAACAGGAGGGAGGGGCCAGGAGCACCAAAGAAGGACCCGAGAAGAGGAGGATCTGAGCTGCTCTGTGCAAAACCAACTGCACAGAGCAGGTAAGTATAACATTTTTTAAGCAAAATTAAAAAGGAGACTTTAGTATCACTGTAAGGCATGTTAGGAAAATTGGCTTTACTTCTGATTGCTAGCTTTTTGGGCAGTTATCCCCTTTGCCGTTTTCTTTTTACCTTACTAGTTTGGGCAATTTTTGAGTTTAATTTTAGTTTGTGTTTGAGGACAGAATTCACTTTTAGCTTTTGCTGTATCCATAACAAGCTGTTTTTTTTTGTTGTTTTTTTAAATTTTCTTAAAATTTCAATGGAATTTGCATGTTGAATTAAATCCAGGCTGAGTTACTCATCCCAATTAGCTCTACAATCAATAAAAATCAGGCATGAAATACACACTGGGGTAGGCAATCAGCTTGTAACTTTAGCTTGTTCAGTTAAGCTTTGACCAAAGAAAAAACTGAAAGCTGATTGGTTTCTATGTAGAGCTGCACCAGATTTTACACTCTTCAGTTTTAGTAAATTTACCCCATTGTCTAAAACACCACCCTCATCTTCTCTATTGTGCAATGATGTGATCCTTACTGGGATTTTACTCACTATGTATGTGTGAGAAACATTGGAGTGCAAAACTTATAGATCATCCTTATTTCCCACACAATGAAATATATGAATTACACAAGCAAAAGAAGTGCCCCAAATACTTTTTAGAAGAGATTATACACTGAGGTCACATGACACCTCCAAATCGCTACCCTCTGCTCTGTGAGATCTGGTTTTGGAGCATAAAATAATAAAGAGGATGGGGAGAACATGACATTCTAAGTGCTAAAGCAGTCCCTAAAGCTGATGCAAAGAGTCATGTGGGGCTTGCAGAGGGAAAAAAGGAAGTGAACGAGTACACTAGCAGAGCATTCACACTGAGAGTAGCAACGCTAAAGCTGGAGAATCAGCTGTTATTGAGTTGCCACTAATTATAAGTGAGAAGAAATGCCAGAAACAATCGGGTATTTACTAATGTAGAGAACATGCGTAATTTAATGTTTATGCTAAAACAGGGGTGTCCAACTGGTGGCCCATCATGCCTCTGCCTTTGGGAGTCATGCTTGTAACTGTCAGCCTTGCAATGCCTCATGGGACTTGTAGTTCCACAACAGCTGGCACCCGTTTGCTAAAAGGTATAGTACCTAATTAGTAATCATATTACCCCTATCCTGGAGTCCTTGCACTGGCTTCCCCCCAGGTTTCGCATAGACTTTAAGATCCTCTTCCCCCTCCCTTTTAGGCTCTTCATGGCTTGGCACCCCATTCTCTCTCAATTTTTATCAACTTATGACTATTCTCCGGCCAGAAGCACATCAGAATTCCGACGGAATTTCATCAGAGAAAAATATAACATGTTCTATATTTAAACTCCGATGGAATTTATCGGAATTTCTCCGATGGGGCACACACACGAGCACGCAACCTGGCAGGAAAAGAGGGGGGGACGAAAGAGCGCCCCCCCTCCTGAACCGTACCAGGCCACATGCCCTCAACATGGAGAGGCTGTCCCCATGTTGATGAGGACAAGGGCCTCATCCCCACAACCCTTGCCCGGTGGTTGTGGGGGTCTGCGGGTGGGGGACTTATCGAAATCTGGAACCCCTTTAACAAAGGGGAACTCCAGATACCGGCCCCCCTATGTGAATTGGTAATGGGGTACATTGTACCCCTACCATTTTACAAAGAAAGTGTAAAAAAAAATAAAAAACACACAGACACAGCTGGACAAGTCCTTTATGTAAAAATAAAAAATAAAAATAAATACATTTCAGCGATGTAATCCCGTCGATGTCCAACGATGATCCATTCTCCAGCGACGCTGCAGTCTCCCCTCTCCAGCAGGAATGAAACCCCCATGATGCGTAAGAGGGGGCGGGGTCACCCGTCCTTATGTGCATTTTATATACAGCTATATAGATCAGAACAAAATGAGGGACAAATGAGGAGCAATGAGGGACAGAGGGACATTGTTCCAAATCAGGGACAGTCCCTCGAAATCAGGGACAGTTGGGAGCTATGGAATTATGCTGGAGCACACCAAGATTAAAGTAAGAATACACATGTCTCTTGTATTTAGACAATTATTGCTTAACTAAGCATTTAAGTCTGTATGCCTACTGTGAGTGGCATAAGGACTGGAAAGCTGCAATATATTATGTAGTGCTACCACCGGGAGAGCCGCTAAATAGAATAGGTTCTCTGTTGTTTGCCTCAACCTCCTCAAGAACTTCAGCCCCTCTGACACACTAGGCTAGATACACAAACAGTGGCAGTTGGTGCTCAAAATTGTGGGTGGGGCGCAAACAAACTTAAAAATTTGGAAAAATACTTTAAAAAAACATCAATTGCAGCCTCACTGTGCCTATCAAATGCAGCCACTTTGCCCATCAAATGCAGCCACTGTGCCATCAATTGCAGCCACTGTGCCCATCAAATTCAGCCACTTTGCCATCAATTGCAGCCACTGGGGCCATCAAATGCAGCCACTGTGCCATCAAATGCAGCCACTGTGCCCATCATACGCAGCCACTGTGCCCCTCAAATGCAGCCACTGTGCCCATCATATGCAGCCACTGTGCCCATCAAATACAGCCACTGTACCCATCAAATGCAGCCCCTGTGCCCATCATATGCAGCCACTGTGCCCATCAAATACAGCCACTGTGCCCATCATATGCAGCCACTGTGCCCATGAAATGCAGCCACTGTACCATCAAATGCAGCCACTGTGCCCATCATATGCAGCTACTGTGCCCAGCAAATACAGCCACTGTGCCCATGATATGCAGCCATTGTGCCTAGCAAATACAGCCACTGTGCCCATCAAATGCAGCCAGGCGTGTCCCCCGTGGCCGGTCCGGCTGCACTTACTGCTCGTGTGGTGGGGCTCTGCTCCTCTCCCAGAGTGACAGGGCTCTCCTCCTCCTCTTCTGCAGTGGCAGGAAGCTCTGGTGTCCGCTCGGCTCCTCAGGCTTCCTCCTCTGTGTCTCCTCTTCCGATAAAGTGTTAAGCCTCGTACACACGGGCGAGATTCTCGTCGAAAAAAACATGTCGTTTTTTTCGACGAGATTCTTGGACAAGAAACTTGTCCCGGCCGAGTGTACACACGCTCCATTCAAAGAACCCGCGGTTCTTTGAATGGAGCGAACGCGGTGACGTCATTGAATACGACGAGCATGCGCTCGTCACATTCGATGCCGTCGCCGCCATCTTGGTTCACCCTATCCTATGCCTAGGAAGCTACCGCGCATGCGTCAAAGTCATTTTGAGCATGCGCGGGCTTCCCGGCGAAAAGGTAAGTGTACACACACACCATTTTCTCGTCGAGAAACAGGCTGACGAGAATCTCGATGAGAAAATAGAGAGCAGGTTCTCTATTTTCTCGTCGAGATTCGAGTCGCTTTTCTTGACGAGAAACCATACACACAAACGAATTTCTCAGCAAGAAATCTCTGCCAGCAAGTTTCTTGCTGGTTCTTGCCAAGAAACTCGTTCGTGTGTATGAGGCATTAGGCATCCAATAGGATCGCCTAATGCTTTGGCCAGTTAGGAGACAGGTCTCACTGATCTGCCTCCTGATTGGCAGGGAGGAACGTTAGTGGGAAAATTGCGAAAATGTGTTCGCTATGTCACACAGCGGGATGGGATCAGGACGCAGTGCTCTGCGCCCCGAGCCCACCCTATTTTGAAGCATATTAGAGCCTCTGGCTATTAGAGCCAATCACGTGCTTCAAAATACACACCCCCGCCTATCTTCACCATAGTATTTCATATGTCCGGCGTCCTGAAAGGGGCCGGGCACATGAATAGGGAGGTGTTGGGGGGTCAGCGGGCTGCCACTGTAAACAAAGAATGCACTATCACAGAAAATCACTGACTGCAAAACCTTTTACACAGTAGTGGTACTACAATAATCAAGTTAGTAAACGCAAGTCTTAGCATATTGTCACACAGAGTTAATAGTAGCAAAAGAAAGCATAAAGAAGAATTGGCTATGATAATAATAGCACAATTTGGCATACAGTGTGATCGGTAGCAAACACTAGGTATAAGCTGATATTTTGCACCAGATCAGCATAAACAGTAACAAGGCTACTGAAATGCAACAGTGGGCATTAATGTTGATTAATTAACTACGTTCATGAGACTGTACTGCCAAGGTGCCCTACTGGTGACTATGCTAGGCCTAGGATTTCTGGGCGGAGGTTCCCTTTAAATAAATAATGAGTAGGGGCTAGTAGAATGGCTTTGTAGGGGCAGTCTTTTATGATGTTCTTCTGCTGGCTATAGTTGGGGCCCTTTAAAAAGTGTTGGTGCACTTATTGACAGTTTTAATAAACCAGCATATAGTTAGGTGTAATAAGGATGCAGTATTGGTGCAGTATAGATGTTGGATAGTTGCAGTGTATTCACAGTATGGGTACTGTATAACTAATGTCCTTCCTCTAGTGGCTCAGTCCCTGCAAGCAGAGTGAACTATGGGCAGTGAGCCCACGCACTGGTCCCCGTGGTGTGGCTGTGAACTCTCACTGTGAAAGGAGGGGACCCCCCTCTGTCTCTCCACAGGAAGCCTCTGGTGATCAGCGATGGGAAGAAGTGGGTGAGAGGATGCTCTGGTATCCCTGTGGCAATGGTGCAGATGCAATGCTGTGGTCCGTGTGGCTTGTCAGGTGTCTCCGCTCTCAGGTCTCAAGCTCCGGTCCCTCTGGATTGGCCGTCCTGCCGATATGTGGGCACACAGGCAGATGTGCTCACATGGACTCCCTCAGTGCCAAGAGAAAGAAGTTCTTAGAGCAATCTGTTAAAAGCTATTCCACCATCCCACCTTCCTCAGTGTTCTATGGGAACTATAGTGTAAAGAATCTATAATCACCACAATATGGCTTACTTCCTGGACTTCAAATCTCATAATTCTCAGTGTTCTGCATAGGAATCCATAGGCTTTTCTGGCTATGGTTCTCCCTCTGCTGACTAGAGGGGATAGTGCAACAAAACATTCAGCATAAAAGCAGAAAGTGAAAGTAAACTGATTTAAAGAGGAGGAATGTCTCATTCTGAAGTCAAGCACCTGGCTAAAATTACATTTTTGTTCTTGAGTTTAGATATACCTTCAGTTCTTTAACATCCTTGATGCATCTGACTTACAGCAGACTACATAAAACCTTGAAAGGATGAATACATGGAGAAAGATTGGTTTAAAATCTTAAACTCTGATTACTTTAAAATTGCTACCTACCTCTTTACTACCTAGAACAACATGGAGGTTTATGTCAAGTTTGTGTTACAGAAACATAATTTAAACAACTTTTTTTTCCCATTGAAATTAAACCCATTCCTATTTGGATGTGCATGTACTATATGTTTTTATTGTTAGAGCTGCCCCAAGCAATGAGATTCTCTTTAGAACTAGGACTTCTGTACTTGAGATCTGTTATGTGTTCTTCTCACGTCTAATCAAAGCTTTGACTTTCAGCGCTAAAACTGTTACTGAGGGGTTAAATGATACCTAAAACCATGAACCCTAAATTGTAAACCAGTCACATAGACTGAAATCTCTATTACATTTGTAATGTTTGTATAGCTCAAGTGTGGCACCTGCTAGCGAGTACAGTCCATGGCAGAAATTGCCATTCAACCACTTCAGCTCTGGAAGGTTTATGCTTTCATGACCAGGCCTCTTTTTGTGATACAGCACTGCGTTACTTTAACTGACAAATGCGTGGTCGTGCAACGCTGTACCCAAATAAAGATGATGTCCTTTTTTCCCCACAAATAGAGCTTTCTTTTGATGGTATTTGATCACCTCTGTGGTTTTTATTTTTTGCGCTATAAACAAAAAAAGACAGACGGAGAAGAATTTTTTACTTATCATCTATAAGTTATTGGCACCACATTCCCTTGATTGGTAACAATAAAGAAAAGTGGAAATTGAGATTTTTAGGGTGCAAAATTACAACAACAAAATATATCAAAAAATATTTTATTGTAAAGGTTAAAAATTGACAGAATATAATCTATCCAAAAATACAATACAGTTTCAGAATGTGCGAGCTGACAAAAATCTCTACATATTTCACCACAGTTAGTAGCTTCCTCTGGAGAATTACATTTATCAGGCACTATCTACTAAAAAATAGAAAAGAAACAACACACTTAATTCCAAAAATATATAAATACATAAATACACACATTGTAAGACATAGACAACAATTATATTTTAATCCCAAAATTGGCTGAGGTCACAATGACAAACTGGAATGGGAGCAAAAAATGACCTGTATAGGGATGGACTTGTTAAAATGTAAAAATTGTAATTGAGACCAGGAGGTCGAGAGGAAACCCAAAAATTGATCATCTAGTGTAACCATAGAGGGTGGTATGTGGTGAAAGACATACTTGAGCAGTGGGGACTAGTAAATGGTCCACCCATGTGCAAAGGGAGATGGAAATAGGCTTATAAATAGGTATTGATCAATAGACTTAAAGGTGATAATCCATATGTCTCAAATAAAGAATAAAACAGAAAAATCTACCTGTAATGGAATGAATGCTATAGACTCAATTCAAGTGATCACAAAATGATGACCAATATTCAAAAGGTCACACGAAAGACTTCAAGACCTAGGAACAAATTATTGTTCAGTCACTAATCTTGATAGACAGATGCTAAGAAGGTCCCCATGAATGACCGACCGAAAGACCGACAATTTTGAAAAAAAACACAATATTTTTTATTTTCTGCTATAAATCACATCCAATAAAAAAATATATATTTTTCCATCGATTTAGGCCAATATGTATTCTGCTACATGTTTTTGGTAAAAAAAATCCCAATAAGTGTGTATTGATTGGTTTGCCCAAAAGTTATAGCGTCTACAAACTATAGAATATTTTTATGGAAGTTTTTTTTTTTTACTAGTAATGGCGGCGATCAGCGACTTATAGCGGGACTGCGATATTGCAGCGGGCAAATCAAACACTAAGTGACACTTTTAATCAATTTTTTGGAATCAGTGACACCAATACAGTGATCAGTGCTAAAAAATATGCACTGTCACTGTACTATTGACATTGGCAGGGAAGGGGTTAACATCGGGTGATTAAAGGGTTAAATGTGTCCCTAGGGGGTGCTTGCTAACTGTGGGGGATGTGCTTTAACTGTGGGAAGACAGAGACCCCTGTTCCTGCTTAGCAGAAACCATAGGCGTGCGCACAGGGTGTTTCAGGTGTGCCCAAGCACACCCTAATCACCCTGTGCAGCACAGATTTGCCCTACTGCCTTGCCCCCCCTCCTCCCGCGGTGCTTCCGGCTTCCCTCCTCTCTTCTCCCGCTGGCTGTTGCTGCAGGGATGTTTTAGGATGAATGGGGGAAGGGGCCATTAATAATGTAATTTACCGTTCCCTTCCCTTTCTAAATGAATATCGTGAGTAATCGGTAGGGTGTGTTTGAGCTTTGGGGTGCACACCCTAATGCAATAGGCTGCGCACGCCTATGGCAGAAACACAGGATCTCTGTCTTCCCTACTAACAGAACGGCGATCTGCCTTGTTTACATAGGCAGCCTGCTGTTCTGCCTCTGTCGGGAATGATCAGCGGATCCCGGCGGCCATTGGGCTCACTGAACCCGCTGATTGCTTCCTGCTGGGTCCAATCCGCAGACCTGGAAGTGCAGAATCAGGGCAGTTAGCAAGAAGTTAAGGGCTTGCTGGCCCACTTTTTTTTAAAGAAAGTTCAAACAAATTTCCAGAAAACAAAATCAAAGGGCTGCCCTCGCAGGGGGTTTTCACCATCAACACCAAAAAAATATAGATTCAGCCTCCTGGCTTATACATGCAACATTGCCGCTGTGGCCTTTCGCTTTAGGCCATTGTCTGCCTCCCACAGACCATTTTCTCAACAACACTCTGCATAGCTAGCAGCCCCTTGCTGCTCTGGCCCTCAGGCTTGGGTCTTTGTCTTTTCCAGTGCAGACATGCACCCCTCTGGCTTCTCCCTTGTACACCAGGACTCCTTAGGAGGGTGGAGCACAGAACAATGGCCATGTCACTATTAATAGCCCAGCACACACCTGGACCCAGAATTGGAGATTTAATCCCACCCAGTTCTCTAGGAATTCTCTAAGCTCGAGGTCCCAAAATGTATTTTTCTAAACAATGAGGAAACTGAAAAGCCAGTTTCCTTCTAATTAAACAAAGCTCTTAGAGCCCATCAACTTGCCTGGTTGAGAATTGTGGGTTAACATCACCCTGGTAGGGCATCACACTGTCACACTATTCACTAGGGGTGCGCATCTTCACTGGCCTCATGATTCGATTCGATTACGATTATCATGTCAACGATTCTATTGCGCATGGTTTTCATGAAAAAAATTAAAGTACTCCATTTTTTTTATTCTATCTGTTCTTATATATATATATATATATATATATATATATATATATATATATTGTGACAGCAGGCAGGTAAAATCACCAGGATGCATCCAGGATGGAAGGTATATATGTCCTAGATTCAGGCTTTATGCCAATTTATACCACTAGAGGGAGTGCTGGGAGTCTTGCAGGGGAAGAGTTAATGAGCCCAGCTGAATCAAGTGGCTCATTGAGGCCTCTACAAGAACTCCCAGCATGCTAAGGGAGATGCTCCAAACTGGAACCAGATCTGTGTGGATAGTCTGGGGAGTGTGATCTCTGTGCGGTGAGCCAAAGCCTGTGTGGTTATTGTAAGAACTTCAAAAAGCAGGGAGCTAGGGACTGGGACAGCACAAGGCTGTACCCAGTTGTTAGTTAGGGACACCAACGTGTGTAGTGAGCGGTCAAGTTGACCAGGATTTATTTTCATGTTTCTTTTTGTTTTGCTGTTTTTCCCTTGTAAATAGTTTGAATAAACCGCACCTTTAGTTTTTGCAACTACAAACTCGGTCTGCTGTGCCTGTTTTGTGTGGTGAATCCATCCAGGGGGTCACACACACCCGCTTCCGAGTTAACCCCCTCACAGTTGGTGGAGAACCAGTGGCAGTTTTTTTAAGGCCAGCATGGAGGAGATACTGAAACAGCTGGCTATAGCAAATACCAATCAGCAGCAGACAAATGCAGGTTTGCAAAAGAGCCTTGCAGCTCAACAACAGAGCTTCGCATCCCAGCAGCAAGCTCATCAACAGAGCCTTGCAGGCCGGCAGCAGACAAATGCAACTTTGCAACAGAGCCTCGCAGCCCAGCAGCAAGCTCAGCAACAAGCCCAGCAGCAATCTGAGGCCCGCTTCATAGACCTGTTACAGAAGCAAGAGCAGAGACTACAACAAATAGAAACGTTATTGCAGCAACATCCGCAGACCAGTGAGGCAAGTCGTTCCACTAATACCGCGTCCTTTGGGGTGAGTCGTTTATTGACAAAAATGACTGGAGAGGATGATCCAGAGGTGTTTTTGACCACATTTAAAAGGACTGCTGAAAGAGAAAAGTGTTTTACAAATGACGGCGCAAAAAGAAGGAACAACAACCTAACTGATAAAAATAAATCAAATGAAAATCAATGGGGTTTAGAGTATAAAAGTCTTTCTCTTTGGAAGTCCATGTAATATTAAAAGCAAGTCATATAAACATATGCACCGTTGGCAGCAATTGTAGAGCGAAGCAGACTCTATATACAGCAAGGAAAAGAAAAAACAAATGCGCCTACTAAGTGCAGTATGTTAGAAATTTATTCGAAAGGAATTAAAATAACAGCCAAATGGCTACTCACAGGATGGAAGTGGAGTATAAGCATAAATAGATATCCTTCTAAGTTGTCTGCAGAGGGCATGAGTCACTCCGTGTGTCTGTAGTCTCCCAGTGGTGGAATACTGCCAAGATGAAGAGGTAGTGCACTGCGGTGTTGCTGCAGCGATGGGGAGATGGCAGAAGAACGGTAGAAAAGAACGAGGAAAATGCGGAAGCATTGAAACGCGTCATCAGTTAGCGTCTGCTATTGACGTCACGTCCGGTTGCCGAAGCTGACTGCGCTCCAGCGTGAACCGCACGCCGTACGCCGTGTGGGAACTGGTGTCCACACTGGCATAGAGGGACAGCTCTTCTTGCATCTACCGTTCTTCTGCCATCTCCCCATCGCTGCAGCAACACCGCAGTGCACTACCTCTTCATCTTGGCAGTATTCCACCACTGGGAGACTACAGACACACGGAGTGACTCATGCCCTCCGCAGACAACTTAGAAGGATATCTATTTATGCTTATACTCCACTTCCATCCTGTGAGTAGCCATTTGGCTGTTATTTTAATTCCTCTCGAATAAATTTCTAACATACTGCACTTAGTAGGCGCATTTGTTTTTTCTTTTCGAAAGAGAAAAGTGGCCTAAGGAGCAGTGGGCTGGACTGGTGGCTCCTCTGTTAACTGGTGAATCGCAGAAAGCTTACTATGACCTAGAGCCTGACCAAGCAAAAGACTAAGTGATGCTAAAAACTGAAATATTGGCACGGCTGGGTGTCACCCTGGCTGTCCAGGCTCAGCGTGTGCATAACTGGACTTTCCGGCTTGGAAAACCCCCCAGGTCTCAAATGTATGATCTCATTCACCTGAGCAGGAAGTGGCTACAGCCAGAGACTTTGTCCGCACCAAAGATTGTGGAACGTGTTGTGATGGATCGTTTCTTGAGAGCTCTTCCTACTGCCATCCAAAAGTGGGTAAGCCATGGAGACTCAGAAACGGCCGATAATCTTGTGGATCGAGTAGAGAAGTACTTGGCTACAGAGAACCTGACTGCCTCTTCCAGAGACTCACGGACTTTCCACCCTAAGACCAGACCATCCCCAGTGGCGGGTAAGATGATTCCAAGGGGTGAGGGTGGAGAGAGTGAGAGGGTGGGAGTTCTATCCAAGGTTTGGCGAGAACAGCCTGGGAAGTCAGGGGCTCAAGAGGCAGCAAGAAGGATTGTTTGTTACCGCTGCCGACAAGAGGGACATATTGCAGCAAATTGCCCGGTTGTGGATGAACCCATGCAATGTGACTTTCTAAGGGACAGACGTCAGTCGCTCTTTGCGACAGTCACATGCACTGCCATCCGGGGAACTGAGAAACATTTATGCAAAATGTGTATTAATGGTAGAAATGTTGTTGTGTTGCTGGATTCAGGTAGCCTGGTGACACTGATAAAGGCTGAATTAGTTACTACAGAGGTCTCTGGGAATAACAAGGTAGCTGTTATTTGTGTGCATGGGGACACCCAATAGTATCCGGTGACTACAGTGTGTTTTGAGACCCCCAAAGGTACCCTCTCTCATCGGGTGCAATTAGTGTCTCACTTGCCTCATGATGCCATTGTGGGAAGGGATTTTCCAAAGTTCTGGGAACTATGGGATTGTCCTGAGCCCCCCACTGGTGCCCCTATATACCAGGAATGTGATAGCCAGAATTCCTCTGAGAGTGGTGAGGACTCTCCAGATTTTCCCTTGTCGGTATTGGCAAGGGAGACTCGAGAAACTGGGGAGGAGCCAACATCCTCAGACGAAAACATGCCGTCTGTGGAGTTTTCTGATCTCGAGGTTCACAAGGAAAATTTTGCCACAGAACAGTTAAAAGACCCCCACCCTAATAAAGGCACGGGAAAACGTAGTGGAAATAGATGGCGAGTTAGTGAACCCAGATGAGACCTGCACTTACCCATACTTCATCGTGGAAAAGGACCTACTGTATCGGGTGGCTAAAAGGGCAGAAGAAACCATTGAGCAGCTTATGGTGCCCAAACCTTACAGGAAGTTGGTGTTAGAGTTGGCCCATGGGCACATTCTTGGAGGTCATCTGGGGACAGAGAAAACCAGAGAGAGAGTATTGCAGAGGTTCTATTGGCCTGGGGTCATGAAGGAAACAGAAAATTATTGTTCCTCCTGCCCTGTGTGTCAGAGGTTGGCACCGATGCCACATTTCCGTAACCCGCTGGTACCTCTTCCCATCATTGAGGTCCCCTTTGAGAGGATCGCAATGGATTTGGTAGGTCCGATAATGAAGTCCGCTAGGGGGCACCAGTACATCTTGGTTATAATGGTCTATGCCACCCGTTATCCGGAAGCGATTCCTCTCCAAAATACCTTGGCCAAAACCATAGCCAAAGAGCTATTTCTTGTTTTTAGCCGTGTGGGTATTTGTAAAGAACTGCTTAAGGACCAAGGTACACCCTTTATGTCCCGGGTTATGAAAGAGCTGTGTAAGTTGTTCAAAGTGACACAATTGCGTACATCTGTGTATCACCCCCAAACAGATGGGTTGGTTGAAAGATTCAACAAAACCCTAAAACAAATGTTAAAGAAAGTGGTGGATAGAGATGGAAAGGATTGGGACTGTCTAATTCCCTATTTAATGTTTGCTATTAGGGAGGTACCCCAATCCTCTACGGTCTTCTCACCCTTTGACTTACTTTATGGGAGACACCCCAGAGGGCTGTTGGATATCGCCAAGGAAACCTGGGAAAGTGAGAGTTCTCCCCACAGGAGTGTGATTGAGCATGTCGTCCTGATGCAAGATAGAATTGCACAGGTAATGCCAATCGTAAAGGAACATTTGGCCCAAGCGCAGTTGGCACAGCAGAGAGTGTACAACCGTGGAGCCAGGACTGGTAACTTTTCCCGGGAGGATAGGGTATTGGTACTTGTCCCTACGGTTGAAAGCAAATTCCTCGCCAAATGGCAAGGCCCCTATGAGATAATGGAAAAAGTGAGCGAAGTGAATTACAAGGTCAGACAACCAGGAAGGCGAAAGCCCGAACAGATCTATCACGTTAATCTGTTGAAAGCCTGGCGGTCTAGGGAATCGCTAGTCGCGGAAACTTTGTCACCAGCTCACTCTGATTGCGGGATTCCTGAGGTTGGAATAGCAGTCACCTTGTCAAACCCCCAACAACAGGAGGTTAAGGAGTTTGTGCTTCGCAACAAGGAGGTTTTCTCTTAGCTGCCGGGACAAACGTCTGGCGTAGAGCATGATATTATTACCCCGCCTGGTGAAAGGGTGAAACTAAAACCCTATCGGATCCCGGAGGCCCAACGGGAGGCAATACGTGAGGAAGTACAGAAAATGCTTAAGTTAGGGGTGATAGAGGAGTCCCAAAGTGATTGGTCAAGTCCCATTGTGTTAGTGCCTAAACCGGATGGGAGCTGGCGATTTTGTAACGATTTTCGACAACTAAACAAAGTTACAAAATTTGACACCTACCCCATGCCACGTATAGATGAGTTGATCGACTGGCTGGGAACAGCCCGATACATGACAACTCTTGATCTCACAAAAGGGTATTGGCAAATTCCCCTGGCCAAGTCGGCCAAGGAGAAAACCGCATTTGTAACCCCAGACGGGGCGTTCCAATATAAAAGAATGCCGTTTGGGTTACAGAATGCGCCGGCCACATTCCAGCGGAAAATGGACCAGATAATGAGGCCCCATCAGAAGTATGCTGCAGCTTACCTGGATGATGTAATTATCTACAGCACAGATTGGGCCTCACATCTGCCAAAAGTGCAAGCAGTCCTAGACTCTATCCGGGAAGCTGGGTTTACGGCCAACCCCAAGAAATGTACCATTGGGCAGGAGGAGGCCAAATATCTTGGGTACACCATTGGGAAAGGAGTAATAAAACCACAAGTCAACAAAGTCAAGGTCATACAGAATTGGCCACGTCCTAACAGCAAGAAGCAGGTACGAGCCTTTCTGGGAATCGCTGGTTATTATCGGCGATTCATTCCCCACTTTGCTTCTCAGGCTGTGTCCCTAACCATATAAATGTGTAGTATTAGTGTTCAAAAATTAGGTTGAATTCTTCTTCTCTTCCACTACACCACAGTGTTCAAGTGAGTCAAAACCCCCTTCAGATGAAACACTCACCGCAATGTAATGCCTCACACTCTCGTGTTTTGGCAGATACGCAAATAGCACCTCTCAAATAGGTGGATAGGTTCAGCATCCGATAGAGTGATCTTCAAATTAGCTCCATATAAATGCAAAAATAAAAAGTGCAAAGAATAGTGTAATACTGCAAATTCAGTTTTATTTATGTACTACAAATCCTTCAAAAATTGCACTCACATGGTAACCAATCAAATTAAGCAAAATCACACTGCAACCGAAAATTCACAACAACAGCTTCAAACTGTCTCCACCAACGAATACTGGTCACGGCGGACCCAAGATCAGCACAGGGCACAGAACAGTACAGTGTACACTCTCTACCTGTCCTCTCTGCTCGTTGTCGCCATTTCCAAAGGTGGCTAGATTTAAAGTGTATATCACACGGCACTCCACACACACTTTACTAAGTTTTCAATAGCCTGCCGTGTAGCCACGCCCCGACATGTTTCGTCATTGAGACTTATTCATGGGATTGGCCACATAGCAGAAAAACCCTCCCTTTATACTGTTAATTCTGATTGGTGGATACAGAACATATCACAGCGCCGGTGCACCTCATCAAGTAATGGCGGAAGTACCTCCGCCATAATAAACCATCAAAGGGCAAACAGCAGCTGTGCAGCTCCAACATAGTGATGACTCACCCCGGCACGTAACAAAACATCCGTCAACTGCGGACACGTCCTGCATTGCGTGTGGGCGGAAGTGACTCACCGAGTCCAGAAGCTCTAAGGGCGAAAGTCTCCTCCCCACCCAGAACCTCAGCAGACACAATTGGTGTGGCTACACGGCAGGCTATTGAAAACTTAGTAAAGTGTGTGTGGAGTGCCGTGTGATATACACTTTAAATCTAGCCACCTTTGGAAATGGCGACAACGAGTGGAGAGGACAGGTAGAGAGTGTACACTGTACTGTTCTGTGCCCTGTGCTGATCTTGGGTCCGCCGTGACCAGTATTCGTTGGTGGAGACAGTTTGAAGCTGTTGTTGTGGATTTTCGGTTGCAGTGTGATTTTGCTTACTTTGATTGGTTACCATGTGAGTGCAATTTTTGAAGGATTTGTAGTACATAAATAAAACTGAATTTGCAGTATTACACTATTCTTTGCACTTTTTATTTTTGCATTTATATGGAGCTAATTTGAAGATCACTCTATCGGATGCTGAACCTATCCACCTATTTGAGAGGTGCTATTTGCGTATCTGCCAAAACACGAGAGTGTGAGGCATTACATTGCGGTGAGTGTTTCATCTGAAGAGGGTTTTGACTCACTTGAACACTGTGGTGTGGTGGAAGAGAAGAGGAATTCAACCAAATTTTTGAACACTAATACTACACATTTATATGGACTTTATTGTGTTGATTACTATATCACTTTATACACGGTTTTGTGGTTTTCTTTATGCTTTTTTCAATTTTAGGATTTAAGAATATTTCACCAATTATTTTTGAATCACAGTATATATCAATATGATTGTTATATTTATTTAGCGCCACTTATAGTTTGTCACCCTATTTCTAGTGTGTTTACTATCATTTTTTACAGGTATATATTTAAAGTGGCTGCTGTTAATATTTGTGCACTTTATCTTCTGTTAATCAGCGCGGTGGGGTAATCATTAGGGCGGCTTTTTATTGATTACCATTTTTTTCATTGTTTGTATTATATAACCACTTGCAGCTATGGAAGCCATTAATTACTTGTCGAGTAGGCAGATTAATGCTGAATGTGTCTTCTCCACCAATCAAGAAATGGTTGTGTGTGAGGAGGACTACTCAGGGGCACTCAAAACGTTGGAATACCTGCTTGAAAAACAGGTTAAAGCGTGGTGGGATGTGTTCACTTTTGAGCACTACAGCAAAGAGGGATTAATTTTTAGAAGTTTGAGGTGGGAGGTTCCCCCTCAGGATGGGCTCAATGAAGCTAAATATATGGATGAATGGCTTTGTTTCTTTAACAGAGTTAGTAGTGAGTTGCAGGATTTGGTCTTAAAAAGGAAACAAATTAAATTGAGCATATTAAATGAGAAGATCAAAGAAATACAAACTATATTGGAGCCAGTTCAGGAATCAAGTTTAGTTAAGGAATTTAACACTAACATGAAAAAGAAATTAGAGAAGGTCGATCGAGAGACTCAAAAGAGGAAAGTTAAAAAATATAATCGAGATGCCAATGATTATAAAACTAATAATATTTATGCCTGGCAGAATGCCATTACCTCAGCTGAGGATCCTGTAGTGATTAAAGTGGATACTAAGCTCAGTGTACCTATTTCTAAAAAGGATCCACCAAAAATAAATGGAAATAAAGGAACTCTGAAGAAAGAAGAACAGGGGTCACATGGTCCTATTAGGACTAATGTTTCACATACCTCTAAGGAAGGTCAGCATGGACCCTACTATGAGTCACCAGGACCACAATATTATCATCAGGGGAATCCGAATTATTAATCACCCCGCCCCTCGCAACATTACGGGAGAGGTACCCCATATAACCACTACCCACCACAGGGCTATGAACAATGGCACCAATACCCCCCTCCAGACTACCCACAGGGTCCGGGACACATCCCCACATATAATCGTTTTCAGCCATTGGCTGAGGAGGACTATGGAGGATATTACCAACAGTCTTTTTTAGGGGCTCGGGGGAGGGGTGGGAGGGGAGGAACACCAAAGAGGAATCCTCACCCAAACAACAGGGGAGGGGGGGGAGGGGAGGACCTTCAAACAGGGATCCCGCACCCTTCCAAAGAGACAACGGGGATGCAGGGCAGGAAAGCGGAAACAACCCAAAGAAAAGGATGAGGCACAATTAACCACCGGCATTTTCAATATAAGTAAAATCAAATTAAACCCTAAAGAATTAAACATACTGGGAATGGGCCTAAAATGTGCCCCAAGAAGGGTGATGAATAAATTAGATATTTATATTGACACGCATAAGTTTATAAGAACTATGAACATGAAGAAGTATTTTTTAAGTCACCCTGTGGAAGCCGCTACTAGAAGTATAGTGGCACCGGATAAAGTTGACAGTGGCCTAAAAAATAGGTCCATATTTAATCCTCAAAACTCAAGCAACCACTTCATTGAGGTTTTCAAGCAGTTGGTTTTTAGGGATATTGAAGAACTTCCTGAGAAAAGGAATGTGAATCCAGGTTACATAAAGGAAGGAATCAAATCCCTGGAAAAGAATAAAAACATTATTATACGCCCGGCAGATAAAGGTGGTGGAGTAGTATTGATGGACAGAGACTTCTATCAGAATCAATTAACTGATTTATTGAACGATAGAATAGCATATAAAAGGTTGGTCTCTGATCCAACGGAGGCGTATAAAACACAGCTTGAAGCTCTTGTGGAATGGGGGTACCAGATAAATGCTTTAAATTCCAAGGAGAAGAGATACCTAGCTCCATCAGTGTGTAGGATCCCAGTGATCTATACACTTCCAAAGATTCACAAAAATGCAACTGTGCCACCAGCCAGACCCATTGTAAATGGGATTGGGTCGGTTACAGCTAGGTTGGGTGAGTACCTTGATAAATTTCTCCAACCAAGCGTGAGAAGCACTAAGGCTTATTTAAGAGACACCTCTGATTTGTTGCAATCTCTGGAAGGTGTGAAGTTTAAATCAGGTTCAGAAATCTTTTTGGTGACAGCGGATGTAGCGTCGCTCTACACCATCATTCAGCATGAGGATGCTGCATTAGCACTGAACTGGGCCTTGAGCAAAAGAGAGGATATTCCACACATACAGAAGAAATTTCTGGGACATGCTTTAGAGTTTTGCATGTCGCATAATTATTTTTGGTTCAATGGTTTTTTCTTTTCTCAATCTGTCGGTGTAGCAATGGGAGCAAAATTTGCTCCCAGTTTAGCTAATTTATTTATGTCAGAGTGGGAGGATAGACATGTCTTTTTGAATCAGAAACCACAGATCATCTTTTATCGTAGATTTATAGATGATCTCTTGATGATCTGGGAGGGATCTGAAGGTGCTCTAACTGAGTATTTGAATATTTTGAATGATAATACTAATAACATCAAATTGGAGTATCAAATCAGCAATCTCTCTGTCAATTTCCTGGATGTGACTATTGATTATTTAGATGGAAGATTGAAAACAAAGGTTTTCTTTAAACCCACAGACCGTAACAGTTTCTTGTCTATTAGGAGTGGACATCATCCTGCCTGGATTAAAAATATACCAAAAGGCCAGTTCCTCAGAGTACGACGAAACTGTACGGATGACAATGACTATCATACCCAGGTGGCCACACTAAAATAGAAATTTGTTCAGAGAGGATAATCAGATAACAATTTAAATAGTATGATACAGCAAGTGGCAGAGTGCCCAAGAGATCAATGTCTGAAGAAGACAAATACCAACACGAATCAAGGGAATAATGAACATCAATGGGCATTTTTATCAGGGTTTCATGTTCAATATAGGGAGATTGAAATGATCTATAATAAGCATTGGCACATTCTTAGTAGGGATAGACATTTGGGTCAGGTTTTACCTACTAAACCTAGATTCAAGTTTTGGAGATCGGGTTGTTCGAAAGATTCTTGATCCACCAGAACAAATGTTAAAGATTGATTTAAAAGGTTTTTTTCCTTGCAACAAATGCATTTGTTGTAGAACAGTGAAGATCCATAATAGAGGAAAAAGACAGGTTATGAGTTCTGACCTTAAGACCTTTGACATCAATGAGTTCATCACGTGTAATTCCTCCTACGTGGTATACTTATTATGGTGTCCATGTGGGTTGCTCTATGTGGGGAGGACAAAGAGATTATTACGTATTCGTATCTCCGAGCACCTCACTAACATCAAAAATGGCTTTAAATACCATAGTGTATCGGTTCATTTTAAGGAGAAACACAATCAAGATCCTTCTGTAGCTCAATTTTGTGGCATAGATTGTGTATACCCAACATGGAGAGGGTCTAATAGAGTCAGAGACTTATCGCAACGCGAGACTCAATGGATCTTTCTTTTAAAGTGTTTATTTCCGAGAGGTTTGAATGTGGAGGTGGATCTAAATTGCTTTATCAACAAATTTTGAATTTGTGATATAGTTTTTTTAAACACATCCAAACCTCATGAAAAATGAGGAAACTAGACAAGTGTTTTCTATGGTTCCATGTAGATTAAGTAATAGTGCAGTTTATATGTTCACCAATAGGGGATCGGTATAGATTTTGTTTAGTTGCTTAATTTGATCTGATCAATTTCCCCTTAAGTCAATGTTAAAGGTGTTTAGGCTAACATGTTCGATTTAATATCCATATATGAAATTACATTTGCGACTATCAGTTTGGTCACAAAAGGTTATTGGTTGAACCTGGGTGCATACACCATACATTGGTACATCCATGTGTGTGGATGTGTGTATATGTTTACTCAATTGAAATCATTTGGTAGGCCCACAATATATTTCATCCATTCATTGGCCCTCCCATTTGTTTTGAATTTTGTTTTTAGAGATTTTTTTGAGATTTTTTAAAAAAAAGAGCTTTTAAAAGACTTTTTAAATAAATTTTTATTAATTTCAATATTTTTAAATATTATCTTGGAATAAGTTTAAATGATTATTTTAAAGATTTATATTGTCTCACTTTATTTGTGTTGGGGGTAGCGTAATAATAAATAATATTCTGTATATTCTAAATCGGTGGTTTCTAATTGATCTATGGGGACTCTATGATGCCTATAGATGTTGAGGACCGGCGAATTTTGGTCACGGGGACACTTGATCGGTTCTTCTAGTTAGACAGGACGCTTGGCTATAGAATTTTCTGTTGGAGAGACGTCCCCGTCTAGTTATGATGCGGTACGTCACACCAATGGTGTCTGCTGAGGTTCTGGGTGGGGAGGAGACTTCCGCCCTTAGAGCTTCTGGACTCGGTGAGTCACTTCTGCCCACACGCAATGCAGGACGTGTCCGCAGTTGACGGATGTTTTGTTACGTGCCGGGGTGAGTCATCACTATGTTGGAGCTGCACAGCTGCTGTTTGCCCTTTGATGGTTTATTATGGCGGAGGTACTTCCGCCATTACTTGATGAGGTGCACCGGCGCTGTGATATGTTCTGTATCCACCAATCAGAATTAACAGTATAAAGGGAGGGTTTTTCTGCTATGTGGCCAATCCCATGAATAAGTCTCAATGATGAAACATGTTGGGGCGTGGCTACACGGCAGGCTATTGAAAACTTAGTAAAGTGTGGTTGGAGTGCCGTGTGATATACACTTTAAATCTAGCCACCTTTGGAAATGGCGACAACGAGCGGAGAGGACAGGTAGAGAGTGTACACTGTACTGTTCTGTGCCCTGTGCTGATCTTGGGTCCGCCGTGACCAGTATTCGTTGGTGGAGACAGTTTGAAGCTGTTGTTGTGGATTTTCGGTTGCAGTGTGATTTTGCTTACTTTGATTAGTTACCATGTGAGTGCAATTTTTGAAGGATTTGTAGTACATAAATAAAACTAAATTTGTAGTATTACACTATTCTTTGCACTTTTTATTTTTGCATTTATATGGAGCTAATTTGAAGATCACTCTATCGGATGCTGAACCTATCCACCTATTTGAGAGGTGCTATTTGCGTATCTGCCAAAACACGAGAGTGTGAGGCATTACATTGCGGTGAGTGTTTCATCTGAAGGGGGTTTTGACTCACTTGAACACTGTGGTGTGGTGGAAGAGAAGAGGAATTCAACCTAATTTTTGAACACTAATACTACACATTTATATGGACTTTATTGTGTTGATTACTATATCACTTTATACATGGTTTTGTGGTTTTCTTTATGCTTTTTTCAATTTTAGGATTTAAGAATATTTCACCAATTATTTTTGAATCACAGTATATATCAATATGATTGTTATATTTATTTAGCGCCACTTATAGTTTGTCACCCTATTTCTAGTGTGTTTACTATCATTTTTTACAGGTTTATATTTAAAGTGGCTGCTGTTAATATTTGTGCACTTTATCTTCTGTTAATCAGCGCGGTGGGGTAATCATTAGGGCGGCTTTTTATTGATTACCATTTTTTTCATTGTGCCCCTAACCAACCTGACAAAAGGGAAAGAGTCGGTCATGGTTAAATGGACCCCAGAGGCTGAGGCAGCATTCCAATTCTTAAAAAAAGCCTTATGTAGCCAGCCAGTGTTGTACTCACCAGACTTCTCTAGGGACTTTGTCGTACAAAGTGATGCATCAGACGTTGGGTTAGGAGCAGTATTGTCCCAGGTCTGGAACGGGGAAGAGCACCCAGTCATTTACCTCAGCAGGAAATTGAAGTCCCATGAGGTAAATTACGCCACGATTGAGAAGGAGTGTTTAGCGGTGAAGTGGGCTCTAGATTCCCTTCGGTACTATCTGCTAGATAGGCACTTTGACATGATTACTGATCGCGCTCCTTTAAAGTGGATGGCTCAAAAAAAAGAGACAAATAGAAGAGTGAATAGGTGGTTCCTGGCCCTACAGGAATTCAACTTTACACTAAAGCATCGCCCTGGCGTTCAAATGGGGAATGTGGATGCTTTGTCTCGAGTACATGCATGCCTGATTGCTTGTGTTCCAACCCCAAGGTTAAAACAAGAGGGGGGGGGTATGTGACAGCAGGCAGGTAAAATCACCAGGTTGCATCCAGGATGGAAGGTATATATGTCCTAGATTCAGGCTTTATGCTGATTTATACCACTAGGGGGAGTGCTGGGAGTCTTACAGGGGAAGAGTTAATAAGCCTAGCTGAATCAAGTGGCTCATTGAGGCCTCTACAAGAACTCCCAGCATGCTAAGGGAGATGCTCCAACCTGGAACCAGATCTGTGTGGATAGTCTGGGGAGTGTGATCTCTGTGCGGTGAGCCAAAGCCTGTGTGGTTATTGTAAGAACTTCAAAAAGCAGGGAGCTAGGGACTGGGACAGCACAAGGCTGTACCCAGTTGTTAGTTAGGGACACCAACGTGTGTAGTGAGCGGTCAAGCTGACCAGGATTTCTTTTCATGTTTCTTTTTGTTTTGCTGTTTTTCCCTTGTAAATAGTTTGAATAAACCGCACCTTTCATTTTTGCAACTACAAACTCGGTCTGCTGTGCCTGTTTTGTGTGGTGAACCCATCCAGGGGGTCACACACACCCGCTGCCGAGTTAACCCCCTCACAATATATATAAAGACAACTTCCTGCATGTAACAAAGTCTAAACACAGCAGACAACAACTTAAAGGAGCTCCAGGCTCTCCCCCAAAATACTAAAGGAGATAGTCAGAGACTGCAGACATGATACAAGAGATGGTCAGAGACTGCAGACATGATACAAGAGATGGTCAGAGACTGCAGACATAATATAGGAGATGATCAGAGACTGCAGACATAATACAGGAGATGATCAGAGACTGCGGACATGCTGCAGGACATGATCAGAGACTGCGGACATGCTACAGGAGATGGTCAGAGACTGCAGACAATAATGCAGAGTTGTGGTGTGATGAAGGCACATAGAAGACAATTCTATCATATGAACTTGTGTTGGGTTATGTAGATCAGCTGAATGGTGATTGTGACACAACCTGACAGATGTTCAGACTGGTGAGAGAAAGCAATGCACACAGTGTGTGTCACCCCAGCATCATACTGGGAATAATAAGAGCAGACGTTTGTGTTTTTATTTCTGACAATCTATTGGTGTCCTGTGTCCCCTCCCGAGCTGTCATCACATTCAGGAAATATCACACCATTCCTCCTCCTGTCTATATTTCTCCTCCATACAGCTCATTCCCTGCCTGCAGTGACAATGACTTATCACAGGTGACACATCAGATTCCACTACATGTCCGGACTCCCCCCTGTGTCCCCGGATCACAGCGCCCCCCTCCCCCTCTGTACATACATGCTGCTCTGCCAGTGCTGGTGGCCGTTCTGCAGGCCGTGGCTACTGGTCTCCCTGGTAACGCTGTAAACCATTGCCTAGTGATAAGAAGGGGGTGTAGCCAGGCAGGCGCACACCTTGTAATCCTACTCAGGCGATAGAGGATCATTGGAGGGAACTTACTTGAAGAAACATGTCATTGCTGTCCCTCTCACCATGGCAGCCTTGTAATGAGAAGGGCGATCTGCCTGCTCACCATCCACCCGATCTCCATTCCAGCCGCCGGTGTTCTCATTTCTCTCCTGAGGTCAGCAGGGAATTCTCAGTGTGTATATGCCGTGCTCATGTGACTGCACGGCCTGCCTCTCTCCTCTCTGCTCTCATGTTTCACGTCTCTCCTGGCGTCAGCCCCGTCCGCCTCTCTTCTGATCTGATAGCTACAGTCAGTGGGCGGGGCTGACACCAGGAGAGACTTGAGAGCAGAGAGGAGAGAGGCAGGCCAAGCAAGTCACATGAGCGTTACATATACACACACTAAGAAATTAGGTAACAGCTGCGCGGAACGCTCTCCCGGGAGGGGCGGGGCAAGACATCGATTTTTACGGTCACATGCATCGATGCCGCATCGGGGACACCCAAATCGCGATGCATCAATGCAGCAATTAAATTCGGCACCCCTACTATTCACCATCCATGCCTGACTATGAATTACAGTAGTTCAAGTTATTTTGTCAAATGTGGAATGAATTAATAATGGGATTATAGCAGTGCCAAAAACAAAATCCATCAAAATAGTAAAATTTACAAACTTTAATTGATACACTGTAAAAACATGATAATTAATAAAATGCACATGCTCAGAATATGGCCAACTTGAATACATGCGGTAAAGGCTGGTACTGTAGTGTCTGCTCCTGACATGTTTCACCAGTGATTGATTCTTCAGGGGACTTTGAAAGACACTTAAAACTAATGGACTATAACAGAAAAAAAAAAAAAAAAAAAATAGTAGTCACTTGAAATTAACATATAATATGCTTTAGTACAATAATTAATACAGTTTAAATAGAGCAATATTCATCCTGTTATTACCCAAGCAATCATTGACATGCTCCCACCTGACTGCCAGCATCATCATCAGACCCTACGATCAGTAAATTTATAAAACACTATCCTGAAAGTACATATACAGCCGGCACCCTCACTTAAGGATCAACTTGTCAGAAGTCATTATACCACAAGGATTACTACTAACCCTGTGCAGACGGGCACCTATGCCTGTGGAAATTGTGATGTCTGCCAGTTCATTCAGAATGATCCGGAAATCATTTTTCCCAACGGTCAAACTTATTCGATAACAAACAGGGTTATATATAAAACCATAGGAGTAATATATCTTGCTACATGCCTCTGTGGAGCCTTTTATATATGAAAAGACAAACATCCATTTTATAAACATATCAGGGATTATGTTGTGCCTATTCAGAAATGGCTATTAGCCGACATTTAGAGTTATACCACCAATTTGACACTTATATGATCAAATTTGCGGCCCTTGAATATGTTCCAACACATGTAAAGGGGGCAGTATAGGCAAAACCCTACTGCAATTAGAAACCTGTGGGATTTATAATTTAAAAGCTACGGTGTATCCAGGCCTTAATAAGACTCTAAGCTTTAAACCCCTTCTTTAAATCAGTGTCTTAAGCCCTGTTCCAGTCCTCCCTAAACTACCACAAATGGCTAGAATTTTGGAAATTTGGTCTACACGTGGTTAGGTAAAGTCACTATTGTGAAGACTAATTACGAATGTGCTCTGAGTTAACTGTTTTTGAAATTCGATTTTGTATAGAAATATATGTTTAACTGTCTTTGTATGTTTATGATAATTTTTTTCTGTCTTTCACCCCAATGGCTAAGGTCATTTATGGAGGTGCAGCCATCCCTGCTTCTCTGGCTGTCCCTCCTTGTCCCCCTTTGCTTAAAGAATATTTAGACTCCCATGGGGTGGCATGTGATTGCCATCATCCCTTGATAATTGAAAAAGATTTTACCTCAAAGGTTGCAATTTTAAAGGCAATGAAAAATCAACAAATATATTTAAAAATTATAAGTTTATTACAAAATTACATATAAGCATATGTGCTCCACAGAAGTGGAACAGCAAAGTGTTAAAACTTGGTTGCATAAAAATACATGCATCAGAACCCAAAAAATGTATACAAACAGTTCCTTGGGGATGAAGAGGTTGCAAAATCCAATGCGTTTCGAAAGATACATATATAGAACAATCTTCATCAGGGCTAGCAACTGTCTCTGAAATTGCAGAACATAAGATCAATGTATAAAATACCAAATGCATAGTATAACATAAATGTCCATGATTTTGTATTTAAGCGTGTACAGTAACGAATATTATACAATACAATACAATAGCAGCAACTTACATGTCCATATGTTCATTTAATAGGAAAGACAGCTCCTTTGTCCTAGACGCTCCACCAAAGTCCACATAAGCCCTCCACTGCATAGAGGAGTCCCAGAGTATTAGACTCAATTTAAAGATGCCAAACAAAAAAGTCTCCACCCATAATTACCCCATTCCCAATTTGGGGAAGAGGAAGGAAAAAGGGAACGCACCTGTGAAAAAATAATTGAATAGTAAATGGCTTGATATTGAATTCAAGACCCAGTATCCACAAAATTATATATATATATACCCTCCCTTTTGTCAAAAAGTAGAAATGGTTGGCTAGGAAAGATGTATCTAAATAGGTACAAACAAATGGGGAACACAAAGCACCCAAAAATGAACCACAAAACCCTCCAAATAGAAGTGACTCCCTAAGGTGGGCCAGCAGGACCACTAGAGACTCAGTAGCATTGCAAGCCAAGACTGTAGATGGAAAGATGGAAAAAGGGCTGGGCATTTACTATTGGAGGGACCTTGAAAAAATCATCCAAAAAGCCAAAACAGGGACCAAAAACAACCCCCAAAATCTCAGGGAGAAACTCCAGCTGTTTTTCAAAGGTATCTTCGATAGACAGGAGCGGTGATCTCATGAGATGATGTCCACAGGAATGTCCAGAGGGAACTGGCATCTAAGGGACTCCCGGCGTGCTCCTTATAAAGCCCAAAACCGGCGCCAGAAAGTGACGCGCATAAGCAGAGCCTAAGCATCACTTCCTAAAACCGCCAGACACCCTACCAGTGTGAGGGTTTGTGTGGGAACGCGGCCGCGCCCGGAAGCGACCCCATAGTAAGGGAACACTCCCGGAAATGACGCAGCACCGCGTAAACTGGAAGTGACCTCAAATAGGAGAGACCGCCGGAAATGGCGCAGCAATGCTCCATGTGACACTGTCAAAGCCATCCAGGCCCCAAAGCGAGATCCTGTCAGCAGGGAATGTGTCACAGATGACTGCACTATCCACCATCAGACAACGGGGGGGGGGAAACCAGAGTCGTCCCAAATAATGAGCCAAGACCAGTAATAACCCCCGACGCAGGGTGGCAAAAAAAGGGGGGGAAGAAGATGGAATGACAAGAAAACGCACCAAACATGGGGCGAGAGCAGTCAAGAAAATGACAGTGTACCAAAGGTACATCTGTCAAAGGTGCTGGAGGTAGCCAGATTGGGAACTGCTCAAAATATTGGGTCAGAAAAATTAGTCATATACTGTGATAATATTGTTGGTGATGATCATACCAAAGCAAGTATATAAAGAGACCCATCCTAAGGGAGAACTAAAAACCCACCGACACATATACTGTATAACCTTCCGACATCCCAAGGACGGCACCAAAAAAGGATGCTAGGAAGGGAGGCCCCCTCATAAAAGCACATAAAAACAAAAACAAGAGGGCCTGGGTGGTGCCGGGCATGCAGTGGTAACAGCAGATGTAGATGAAGGTCTAAATGGAGAAGAGGAGCCGATCCCCCTGAAAAACATGACAAAATAATCAAATAAATAAATTTTTATACAGATTATCGCTGCACACTGCATAGGGACCCGTACACTGCCCCCCAAAAAAACAGGGGAAAGTGGGCAAGTCCAAACATATACTGCAGAGTAATCTGTACAAAATGAAAAAATAATGACAAGTAACACAAAAATAACAAAAACCCCTATACACATACCGTATATACTCGAGTATAAGCCGAGTTTTAAGCACATTTTTTTGTGCTGAAAATGCCCCCCTCGGCTTATACTCGAGTCACCGTTTTGCGCCTGATCTCCCGGACTTTGGGGACCCGGTACCGACCAAACTTGGCACACATGTAGCCCCACTTTTCCTCTACAAGTGTGCAAAGTTTGTTGTCTGGGGGACCTACGGCCAGGGAGCACCGATTTTTCAAATCCGGGCACTCCTATCATAGACTCCCATGTTAAACGGTCATTTCTCCAGTGATTTTGGGGACCCGGTACCAACCGGTCGTAGGTCCCCTGGGCCCGACGCTTGGCACACATGTAGCGCCATGTCTCCCATACAAGTGTGCAAATTTTGTTGTCTGGGGGACCTACAGCCGGGGAGCACTGATTTTTCAAAGCCGGGCACTCCTTCCATAGACTCCCATGTTAAACGTCAGTCTAGTCATGGACACAGTGAGGCATGGGCACAGTGAGGCATGGACAAAGTGAGGCATGGACACAGTGAGGCATGGACACAGTGAGGCATGGGCACAGTGAGGCACAGTGAGGCATGCAGATGGACACCCTAGACTTATACTCGAGTCAATACGTTTTCCCAGTTTTTTGTGGTAAAATTAGGTGCCTCAGCTTATATTCGGGTTGGCTTATACTCGAGTATATACGGTACTTTAGATAGTCCCTATGTATCAACTTAGACAATAAAAACCGGGAAAAAGAGAGGGGAGATCTTGAATAGGGATGAGCTTCGTGTTCGAGTCGAACCCATGTTCGACTCGAACATCGGCTGTTCGCCGAATTTCGAACATTATGGGCCGTTCGCGCCAAATTGGAGTGGCGCATCATGGCCCATAGTTCACTGCGGCATCGCAGTGCATTGCTGGCTGATGATTGGCCAAGCATGCACTATGACCCGCATACTTTGGCCAATCACAGAGAGTAAAAACTGAGAGCCGGAATTGGCCAAAGCCAGGGTGGCTTCGGCCAATCATGGCTCAGAGGAGTAGGTACACGCCCCACACTATATAAGGCCGCCTGGAAGTCGGCCTTGTGTAGTGTGTTGGCGTTTGCGAAAGAGAAAGTTACAGAGAGAGAGACAGTGTCATTTATATTGAGTTAGAGCAGGCAGGCGAGTCAGTTAGCTGCTGTTACAGTGTGTAGAGGATATATATGCATCCTATGTGTTGTATATATATTTATACACTGTATTTAGTTTAGCTAGATCCGTTACTGCTGTTCTCTACACTGTGACAGGCAGGCAGGTGATTGTGCTAGCTGCAGTAGAGTTTCACTTAGTGTACTGTGTGCGTTGCATAGCGTTCACCTAAAGCTTACCTGAATACAGTTAGTGGTGTTCTCATAATAAAACAACAGGCAGAGTGCTGCATTAATTTCATGTGGTGTACTGCAGTACTTCTGTCCTTTGCAGTGGATTCACTTAAAGGAACCTGAATAAAATTTGTGGTGTTCTCGTAATAAAACCACAGGCAGAGAGCTGCTAATATTTTCAGTTAGTGTACTGTGTGCTCTGCACAGTGTTCACCTAAAACTAACTGAAGACCTTTGCTGTTTTTCTCATACTAATACCACAGCAGGCAGTGGATTCTGATAGCTGCATTATATATATATATATATATATATATATATATATATCTACATCCCACCTTTGTGCAGCTACATCTCACTGCAGGCCATTAGTATGTCTGGAAGGCAAACAAAGAGAGGCAGACAGTCACGAGGCAATAAAGGAGGGCAAGCATGCTCTGTGTCTAGAGTGCTGGTCGTGGACACGGTGCATCCTCATCAGCACGTGGCCGTGGGACACGCTTGTCCTTCTTTTCGGCAGCTGGCCATGTTGAGCCGCAACATGCCCATGATTTGATAGAGTGGATCACCAAGCCGTCCTCATCCTCCTCATCCTCTCTCACCCAGGCTCAGGGTACTTTGTCTGGCAAAGCAGCTGCCAAAGCGGCCTCTTCCCTCGGCTCAATGGCATCAGTCACTCCTTCCCTAGCCCCACCATGTCCTCCTGAGGAGTCCCCCGAACTGTTTGACCACAGTGTTGGGTACATGCTCCAGGATGATGCCCAGCGTTTTGAAGGGTCCAATGATGGAACCCAGCTAGAGGAAGGCAGTAACATGAGCCCAGAGAGAGGGGGTAGTAACGTGAGCCCAGAGAGAGGGGGTGCCCAACAAGGACAGCTATCTGGCAGTCATGTTCCCCCAGCTGCAGCATACTGCCAGATTTGCTCCAGTGATGAGGAGGGAGGGGATAATGAGGTCACTGACTCCACATGGGTGCCTGATAGGAGAGAGGAGGAGGAGGAGGAAGCACATCTCCAACGAGGCAGGATGCCCTCCAGGGGCCATCTTAAGGGCAGCACACCGACTGCATCACACCGCAGAGCTCCGCATGTGCAGGGCGCTGCTGTCTCTGCGCGTTATTCCAAAAGTTCTTTGGTGTGGGCCTTTTTTCAGACGTGTACAGCAGATTGCACCATTGCCATTTGCAACATATGTCTGAAGCGTATCTCACGTGGCCAAAACATCAGCCCCTTGGGCACCACGTGCTTGACCAGGCATATGTCGACCTGCCATGCAGTCCGTTGGCAGGCGTACCTAAAAGACCCACACCAAAGAACAAAGCGGACCTCTCCTTGCTCCTCATCAGCTGGGATCTCCAACCCCACTATATCTTCAGTCCTCTCTGAAACCTGCACTGAGAGGAATGAAGGTGTAGAATTAGGTGTGTCACAGTCATAGCCAAGTACTTGCGGGTAATCTCCTTTCGGTACACGACGTCCGATTGTACCAGGCAAATTTCCCTGCCCCAGCTGCTGCACCGCCGAAAGAAGTTCGCTCCCAGCCATCCACATGCCCAGCTGTTGAATGCTAGCTTGGCTAAATTGCTAGCACTTCAACTGCTGCCTTTTCAGTTGGTAGACTCTGCCCCCTTCCGTGAGTTTGTTGAATGTGCGGTTCCTCAGTGGCAGGTTCCCAAACGCCACTTTTTCTCACGGAAGGCGATTCCGGCTCTCTACCGGCATGTGGAAGGCAATGTCTTGGCCTCAATGGACAGGGCGGTCAGCAGTAAGATGCATATTACCGCTGACTCATGGTCCCGCAGGTATGGACAGGGATGTTACCTATATTTCATGGCCCATTGGGTGACTCTGCTGGCAGCTGGGAAGAATGCAGGACAAGGTGCAGTAGTGTTGGAGGTTGTTCCACCACCACGCCTCCAAAATGTTACTACTGGTGATTCTGACACACCTCTCTCCTCCACCCTCTCCTCTTCTTCTTCCTCCATGGCCTCTTCCTGTGCTTTGTCCTCGGAACCAGCGGTGCTCCGTAGGCGTTGAAGGGGCTACGCACGTACGCAGGCAAAAAGATGCCATGCGGTGCTTGAGCTGGTGTGCTTGGGGGACAGGAGCCCCACTGGGGCAGAGATTCTGTCAGCTCTGCAGGGGCAGGCTCAGAGGTGGTTGACGCCACGCCAGCTTAAGCCAGGAAAGGTGGCTTGCAACAATGGCACCAACCTCCTCTCCGCCCTCTGACAGGGACAACGGACCCATGTGCCATGTTTGGCTCACGTTCTTAACTTGGTGGTGCAGCGGTTCTTGGGCAGGTACCCGGGCTTACCAGAGGTCCTGAGGCAGGCCAGGAAAGTCTGTGTGCATTTCCGCCTGTCATATAATGCCAGTGCTCGGCTGTCTGACTTACAAAAGGAATTGAACCTGCCCAAGAACCGCCTAATTTATGACATGCCCACCAGGTGGAACTGTACGTTGGCCATGCTGCAGCGGCTGCACATGCAGCAGAGGGCCATCAATGAGTATCTGTTGCAATATGGCACCAGGACAGGGTCAGGGGAGCTTGGATTTTTTTCCCCACGCCAGTGGGCCATGATCAGGGATGCATGCACTGTCCTGGCACCATTTGAGGAGGCCACGAGGATGGTGAGCAGTGACAGTGCATGCATCAGTGACACTGTCCCTCTTGTCCACCTGTTGGAGCTCACGCTGCATGGAATAATGGACAGGGCACTTGAGGCAGAACAGAGGGAGGAAGAGGAGGACTTCCTTACCTCTCAAGGTCCCCTTTATCCAGACAGTGTTCCTGCTGGCCTGCCTATGACACAGGAAGAGGACAAGGAGGAGGAGGAGGAGGATTGTGTCAGCATGGAGGTGGAGACTAGCACTCAGCATCAGCAGCAGTCTTCAAGGGATCAATTACAGTCCCAAGACACCCATGGACTTGTACGTGGCTGGGAGGAGGTGGCTGCGGATAATGTCGTCCTCAGTGACCCAGAGGACTCCACACAGAATGTCTCAGCAAACCTACGCTGCATGGCCTCCCTGATCCTGCAAAGCCTGCGGAAGGATCTTCGTATTCGTGCGATCAAGGAGAGGGATCATTACTGGCTGGCAACCCTCCTTGATCCACGTCACATGGGTAAGGTTGCGGACCTTATCCTGGCATCGCAGAGGGAGCAGAGGATGAAGCATGTTCGGGAGGCCTTGCAGAAAGGTCTGTGCAATGCGTTCCCAGAGACAGGGAGGTTACAAATTCCTGGTCCTGGACAACGTGTTGCTGAGGCTTCGGTCAGTCAAAGAAGGATCGGTGGAGAAGGTGGCCATCTGACCGATGCGTTCAGACAATTTTTTAGTCCACAGCCCCAAGGTATGATCGGTTCCAGCTACCATCGCCAGCGTCTGGTTTACATGGTGCAGTAATACCTAGGGCAAGATCAGATTTGGACACCTTTCCCACAGAAAATCCTCTGGGATACTGGGTCTTGAGGATGGATCACTGGCCAGAGCTTGCACAGTATGCAATTGAGCTACTGGCCTGTGCTGCATCCAGCGTTCTTTCGGGAATGCACATTCAGTGCTGCTGAAGGCTTTGTATCCGATCACAGGGTGCGCCTGTCCACCGACTCGGTCGATCAACCGACGTTCATAAAATGAATCAGTCTTGGATGACCACCAGCTACCAAGCATCTGATGCTGATGTAACCGAATAATTTTTTTGGAAATGTCAGATCCCTTCAAGACTGCCGATGCTGATGCTGAGTGACTATCCTGTTATGATGAGTGACTATCCTCTTCCTCCTCAATGATCATGCTGATAGCTTGGAAGAACATCTTTGTTTCTGGGAACCGCCACCAGTGGGTAAGGTCCAATTTTTCAGCCCCTGTCTAACAGGGGCGTGTATTTACAATTTTTTATGCAATGCTTTGCAGCAGGGCTCAGTATCTGTGAGGGGTTGCAGTGTTGTGGCACCAGTGCCTAAGACCCAATTTTTCTGCCCTTGTTTAACAGGGGCATGTAATTACAATTCTTGATCTAATAATTTACAGCAGGGCCCATTCCTGCGCCCACCAAGAGTAACTATGAGGGCTTACAGTGTTGTGGCAACACCACCACCACCACCAACCCCACCACCACCAAAGGCCCAATTTTTCTGCTCCTGTTCAACAAGGGCATGTAATTACAATTCTTGAGCTAATATTTCACAGCTGGGCCCATTCCTGTGCCCACCAAGAGTAACTGTGAGAACTTACAGTGTTGTGGCACCAGCACCACCACCAAAGGCTCAATTTTTCCTTCCACTGTTCAATCATCAATGGCATGTAATTACAATTCTTGATATAATAGTTCACAGCAGGGCGTTCCAGCGCCCACCAAGAGTAACTGTGAGGGCTTACAGCATTGTGGCAACACCAAGACCTAAGGGCCAAATTTCTGCAGAGTATATACGGCAGGCCCCTACTTTCAAACATCCAAATTACAAACGACTCCTACTTGCAAACGGAAGGAGACAACAAGAAGTCTACCCCTAGGAAGGGAAATTCTCTCCTGTAAGAGTTAATATGGGAAAAGGGTGTCTCCTCTCCACTGATGCTTTATCACCAATCCTTGTTTCAATAAAAAAAAAAACATTTTCAAACAACATTTGTCATTGGGAGGGAAAGTGAGGTGAAATGTTCTGAACAGGTGCACAGACAGCAAAACAAATGTTACAGGGGTGATAACCCTTCCTATGTTTTCCAAAAAGCTTAAAAATAGATTTTTTAGCTGGAGCTACACTTTAAAAATGGACCAGTTCAAAATTACAAAAATATTCTACGTAACAACAAACCTACAGTCCCTGTCTTGTTTGCACTGCCTGTATACTGCTGTTCAGAGTATATACAGTATGGCCTGGGGGCATCACCCCTTTCTTTTTTTTTATTTGAGTGCGTGGTTCACCTTAATATCCATACAAGACCCAAAGGGGCTGATAATGGGCTGGGGGAGGGGGTACCCATGCCATGTTTCTCAATGATTTTCATCGGTATTGCTGGGACAAGACATGACATTAAAGCCGCAAGCAGTTTTAAATGACTTTTTTTCCTTTAGAAATGTAATTTTGTGCAGGGATAGTTCTAAACACGGGAAACACGTGCCACTTCACAGGCATACTTCAGACACCCCCCAGGTATGATATTTAAATGAATATTTCACTTTTTTCTTTTTTTTCTTTTTTTTTTAAAGCGTCATTAAAATCACTGCTCCCGAAAAAACTGACGTTTTAAAAACTTTTTTTTGCATTGATACATGTCCCCTGGGGCAGGACCTGGGTCCCCAAACCCTTTTTAGGACAATAACTAGCATATTAGACCATTATTATTAGCACTTTTGATTTTGAACGTTCGAGTCCATTCTATTTAATAGGGTTATAAAGTTCGCGCAATCTTTCGCTCCGTTCCAAAGTTCTGGTGCGAACCGAACCGGGGGGTGTTCGGCTCATCCCTAATCTTGAACTACAAAACGGAGAGAGAAAAGAGTCCCTGTATCTAACTAGAAAGATGGAATACATAAGAGGCATGAAGAATCATTTTAGTCCGTTTTCCCTGAGCTAAAGCCATCTAAAAAGGGCCTAAAGCTTTCAGCCTCATTGAGGCCAGGCCAGGTGGGGTGGTAGCATCTAGGTGCCTGATCCACCGCATTTCCCGTTGTAGGAGTATTTTATTCCAGTCACCTCCCCTCCTGGCGATGTGTACCCGGTCAAGAACCGTAAAATTTATCATGGGCATTCTGTAGCCATGTCTTTCACACTGGGAGGGTGTCTGGCGGTTCCAGGAAGTGATGCTTAGGCTCCGCCTATTCGCGTCACTTCCTGGTGCCGGTTTTGGGCTTTATAAGGAGCACGCCGGGAGTCCATTAGATGCCAGTTCCCTCTGGACGTTCCTGTGAACATCATCTCATGAGATCACCGCTCCTGTCTATCAAATGTACCTTTGAAAAACAGCTGGACTTTCTCCCTGAGATTTTGAGGGTTGTTTTTGGTCCCTGTTTTGGCTTTTTGGATGATTTTTTCCAGGTCCCTCCAATAGTAAGTGCCCAGCCCTTTTTCCATCTTTCCATCTACAGTCTTGGCTTGCAATGCTACTGAGTCTCTAGTGGTCCTGCTGGCCCACCTTAGGGAGTCACTTCTATTTGGAGGGTTTTGTGGTTCATTTTGGGGTGCTTTGTGTTCCACATTTTTTTGTACCTATTTAGATACATCTTTCCTAGCCAACCATTTCTACTTTTTGACAAAAGGGAGAGTATATATATGTATAATTTTGTGGATACTGGGTCTTGATTTCAATAACAAGCCATTTACTATTCAATTATTTTTTCACAGGTATCCACAAAATTATACATATATATACTCTCCCTTTTTCCTTCCCCTTCCCCAAATTTGGAATGGGGTAATTATGGGTGGAGATTTTTTTGTTTGGCATCTTTAACCACTTCCACCCCGGGCTTTTTTTACCACCTCAATATCGGGCCTATTCTGGCACTTCTCTCCTACATGTGCAAATCATCATTCTTTTGCTAGAAAATTACTCAGAACCCCCAAACATTATAAATGTTTTTTTAGCAGACACCCTAGGGAATAAAATGACGGTCATTGCAACTTTTTTTCTTGCACGGTATTTGCGCAATAATTTTTCAAACGCCTTTTTTTTAGAAAAAAATGGTTTCACTAATTAAAAAATAACAAAACAGTAAAGTTAGCCCAATTTTTTGAAAAAATATGAAAGATGATGTTACACCGAGTAAATAGATACCTAACATGTCACGCTTTAAAATTGCGCACACTCATAGAATGGCGCCAAACTTCGGTACTTAAAAATCTCCATAGGCAACGCTTTAATTTTTTTTACAGGTTACCAGGTTAGAGTTACAGAGGAGGTCTAGTGCTAGAATTGTTGCACACGCTCTATCGCACGCGGCGATACCTCACATATGTGGTTTGAATGGCGCTTACATATGTGGGCGGGACTTACGTGTGCGTTCGCTTCTGATTGTTTTTTTTTTTACTTATTTGTTTTTATTTTTACACTTATTTTACTTATTTGTTTTTTTTATCACTTTTATTCCTATTACAAGGAATGTAAACATCCCTTGTAATAGGAATGTGTGTGACAGGTCCTCTTTATTGAGAGATGCGGGGTCAATAAGACCCCACATCTCTCCTCCAGGCTGGAAAGCATGAGATTGTGAAAAAAATTCACTGATCTCATGTTTACTAGCCGCAATAGCGGCTTTGTTTACATCTGAGGACCCGGGCGTGACGTCATCACATCGCG
This sequence comes from Rana muscosa, assembly GCA_029206835.1. Lineage (NCBI taxonomy): Eukaryota > Metazoa > Chordata > Amphibia > Anura > Ranidae > Rana > Rana muscosa. The sequence continues at coordinate 690,297,667 of CM055116.1, forward strand.
CCCGGGCCTCCGACGGTCATAGAGATGACTGGTGACCAGTCATCTCTATGCTTCCTATCATGCGCTGGACGATTCATTCTCCGGGCCCCCTGATGGGACGGGAGAGCCCGGAGAAGCACCGGAGGGCGGCGGGAGGGGGGATTGTCCCCTCCCGCCGCCTATAAAAACGTTCAAGCGGTGGAACCGCCGCTATGATCGTTCTTATGGTACACAGAATCGTCGGCACAACAAAAGGATATCTGAATTATGCCTCTAGCTGCAGGCATCATTCAGATATCCCCCTGCAAAGCCCAGGACGTCATATGACGTCCACCCAGGATGGGAGATCCCATCTGTGGACGTCATTTGACTATGGCTGGGTAGGGAAGTGGTTAAATTGAGTCTAATACTCTGGGACTCCTCTATGCTGTGAAGGGCTTATGTGGACTTTGGTGGAGCGTCTAGGATAGAGGAGCTGTCTTTCCTATTGAATGAACATATGGACATGTAAGTTGCTGCTATTGTATTGTATTGTATAATATGCGTTACTGTACACGCCTAAATACAAAATTATGAACATTTATGTTATACTATGCATTTGGTATTTCATACATTGATCTTATGCTCTGCAATTTCAGAGATGGTTGCTATCCCTGATGAAGATTGTTCTATATATGTATCTTTCGAATCGCGTTGGATTTTGCAACCTCTTCATCCCCAAGGAACTGTTTGTATCAATTTTTTGGGGTTCTGATGCAGATTCTATGTATCATTGTCAGATGTTCATGTATTTTTATGCAACCAAGTTTTAACACTTTGCTGTTCCACTTCTGTGGAGCACATATGCTTCTATGTAATTTTGTAATAAACTTATACTTTTTATATATGTTTATATATGTTTTTTGATTTTTCATTGCCTTTAAAATCCCAACCTTTGAGGTAAAACCTTTTTCAATGTTCCCCTTTGCTTGTCTGCATCTGGAGTCAGGTCTAGCCATGCGTGATTGCACGGACTCCCAGGGCACTTGCAGGCTCCATATGTCTGGTGGGGCCCTGTTTTGCTGCCCTGCATTTCCCTGGTTGGTCTATGTCCAGCGCTCATGGTATGGTGCACGGATTGTTCTACCTGATCCCTGGATGCCTCTCCATGGCATCCTCCTTTGCTGCAACCCAGACCTTTGATTGGCTGGCTGAGGCGTCTAGCTGCTGGGACCTTTGGTGGACCTCCCCCTTGGCCCGCTTCTTGCTCCGACCGCTCTGCCCTGCCCAGCATGCCCATCAGGCCTTGTGGGTCTTGTAGTGAGGTAGGGCATTTGGACCTCGGTGCATTGCGCGGTAGCATTGTTTTGTCTGCATACGGCCGGTGATAACAGACGCTGGCTGTGTGTATATGAAGCCGGCATTTCCGGTGTTCATACTGATGGAGTCCCGAGGGCTGTGCTGACACGGACACATCTCTGCAGTGAGTTAACTAATTGTTTTTTGTATTGGCTACTGTGGTATTGTCACTTGACACTGCTTTGTCCTTGGTTGGTTACCTATTTATGCAACCAGCCCTAAGTGTTTCTATTGACCTGTGTTTTTATTTGGCATGTAAAGACCTTTGAGGCTTGCTCAGCCCCATACTTATTTAATCTATCTGCTATGCTTATGCTTATACATGTCCAAATGGTGATTTAGACTATCTAATGGAATAATGGTGATGATGTATTACTATCTGATCTTGGGATCACTGTATACTGATCTATAGGTTTCCTTCCCCCTTTTTTTTTTAGCTTTGTTTGATCTGGTGTCCAACCATGTTGCCCTCAGTTTAACCCCTTACTTTGCACACATTGTGTAAGTAACTATATTGAACCCTTTTTAAGGCTTTTGATGGACTTGTATATTTCCTTGTATTATCTAGTATGTAATTGTGTATTCGATCTAATTTAGCTAGGTCTTTATATGCCTTCTGTGGTAATGCGGCTTCCTCTCTCCATCCTTTGATGCTGGCGGCCAGGTGGGGAGCTTGTCGGTGATTGCTTGGGTAAACGGGGATGGCTATGACAGGATGAATATTGCTCTATTTAAACTTTATTAATTATTGTACTAAAGCATATTATATGTTAATTTCAAGTACCTATTATGTATTTTTTTCTTTTCTGTTATAGTCCATTAATGTTTAGTGTCTTTCAAAGTCCCCTGAAGAAGCCTTCAATGGTGAAACATTTCGAGAGCAGATACTACAGTACTAACCTTTACCTAATGTACCGTATTTAAGTTCACCATATTATGAAAATTTTATTAATTATCATGTTTTTACTGTGTATAAATTAAAGTTTGTAAATTTTACTATTTTGATGGATTTTGTTTTGGCACCGCTATAATATCATTATTAATTCATTCCACTTGTGTCAATTCAGGGATGAGGTGCATTACTATATTTTAGCCTCGCCGTTGTTTCAAGAAATTATTTTGTCAAATGTTTTTTGAAACAAAATACATAAATGCAACAAATTATGTTTAACATATTCCAGCATTTCTCATCTACTGTCTTTGCATGAATTACAAATTTCACTTCTCATGTTTGGAAAAGCAGGAACACATTGCATTATTCAGTAGTGATTCTAAAATTTCACTGAGGCTTTGATGGAAAAAATGTTATTCCAAAACTTGTGTGTCAAGTTGGCAATAATCTTCTCCAGCTGTGCTTGAGATGGGCTAAAATGATGTGGCTGCTTTAAGAATTTCCTAAGGGTACCAGAGCTCACAATTATATGTTTTCTTTTTTATTTCACGCATGTCACTTCAAAGAAGAATTCCACACAGAATACAAAGTTTAGTAATAAAAATGTAATTTCAAAACCTATTTATTCCCATTGCTTATTTGTGCCTGCTTTTATAAAGTGTTAGTCCCTTATCAGGAAAATAAATCTCCCTCTTTAGCCTTTTGCTTTTCAAGGTCTACAACACAAACATGCTATTGCACATATTGCAATTCAATCAAACAATGGACTTCTTCTATAAAATAAACAATTTAGAAATTCATCCCCAGATGGCAGAAATCAGTTGTAATGCTCATTGTATGTACTGCACCTGCTGATTATTCATTACACAGGCGGAACTGCAGTCTGCCTATGTAAACAAAGACGATTGCCGTTTTATCAGCGGGAAAGACATTGATCCGGTGTTCCTGATAAGCAGGAACATAGATCTCTGCCTTCCCTTAGTACAAGCACCTCCCACAGTTTAGTAAAGCACAGGCTAGGAACACATTTAACCCTTTATCGCCCCTGATGTTAACCCCTTCCCAGCCATTGTCATTAGTACAGTGACATACAAACAAAAGAGCAATGGTCATGGGACTTACATGAGGCATGTCACTTTAAAAATAATACATAGAGTACATATAGTTTAAAATGTATTTGGCAATTAAAATTGAACATTACATGATCATAGGGTACATGATAAGATTTTTTCAAAATGATAAAGCCATATTCAGGAGAGCTGACATATAGACAATACATGATTGATGAAATAAATACATATTGTACTGATACATAATAATATATACAAGAACAGATACATGATTTACATAAATTGTGAGAACTGAATGTCTTGACATCCTAAGACTCTACAGGTTTTGTGAATCCCTGTCCACTCATCAGGAGTTTGATACAAGAGATATCTATAAATGTAGGTAAGTATAAAAAATATGATAGTAAATGGTTCCCAATAAAGGGAATAAAAGAGAAAAGATCTTAGGGGGGCAAGAGGCCTAAATACTTACAAGTCAGTTCAAAAAATTGACCCAGCATCTAAAAAGAGAATAGGGGCATCAGACAAACATCTAACCCAGGGCTGAGGCAGGAAAACTCATCCAGGCAAGGGAGCAGCCAAGGAGCAGGCCAGGTTTCCAAGGTGCAATCCGTGGAAGAAAATATAAAATAATGAAGACACATCTAGCCCTACTGGTTTGAAAGATATATGTGTGTGTGTGTGTGTGTGTGTGTATATATATATATATATATACCGGTGTGTATATATATATATCGTGACAGCAGGAAGGTAAAGTCACCTGGTTGCATCCAGGGGGGTAGATATATTTCTCCCAGATTCAGGCTTTATGCCGACTTATACAACTAGGTGGAGAGTTGTATAAGGCTAGTGGGCTCATGGATGACTCATACCTCTAGGGAGAGTGTGGGGCATCGTGCAGACAGAGATGAGGAGACCAGCTGAACCTTGTCAGCTCATTTAGGCCTCTATAAGAACTCCCAGCTTCATTAGATGTTAGCTCATGCCTGGAACCAGACCTGTGTGGACTGTCTAGGGAGAGTGAACCCCTGTGCGGTGAGGCAAAGCCTGTGTGGCTATTTGTTTGGACTTTTACTAAACCAGGGACTTAGGGACTAGGACAGCACCAGGCTGATCCCAGTTGTTAGTTTAGGAAACCTGCATGTTTAGTCAGAGGTCAAACTGACCAGGATTTATTTTGTTTATGTTTCTTTTTGGCTTTGCTGTGTTTTTGTCACTGTACATAGAGAAATAAACCGCACCTTTTGATTTTGAAAACCACAACCTCCGTCTGCTGGCCCTGTTTTTGTGTGGGGAGCCCAACCAGGGGGTCACACACACCCGCTACCGAGTTAACCCCCTCACAATATATATATATGAGTATATGGAATATATAATCAATAGAGGTGTTAGTGTCTAAGTGATGTCCAACAAACCCAAGGGAAAACACCAAGGTATTAAAAAATGGAAAAGAAACAGCAAAGCCCCTTAGGACCAGGAAATGATGACAAGAGGAAATAAAAACACACAATGTGAGTTGGAAAGGAATGAGAAAAAGAGTAAACAGTCCACCAGTAGGGAAGTATAAAAGTGCTAAATAAAATGAACAATAATTGTGTGTGTGGGTGAGGTCACAAAACCACCAATACACACCAGTTAAAAAGAGTAAAAAAGTACTCAATAAACGAGACAAAAAGTGCGTGGGTGAAGTCGCAAATGACCCCCCTAGGATGTTACATGTATGGCCTATGAAGTGGAATGTGGTTCCAGCACCCCTCTGGTGAAAGATGCATGAGGAATGGTCTACTGACCAGCCTCTGCCCGTTTTTCCTGAGACCCAGGGCGGGTCCACTCCAGCGTCGTGCCAAACGCTCAATAAATGAAGGGGGGGCGGCGAGGACATGTCCCACATCTGGTGCCAGATGGACACACCCACCGACCCTCCCGCATCTGATGGACAAGAACCATCCTTGCATCGCAGGGCACCCCACGGCAGGGATGAGTAGCGGAAGTCATGCCGCACATTGCATCCCCAGGGAACAGACTCCAATCCAGCAACCCCCGCTGGGCTCACTGCTGGATGGAAAAAGGACCTAAATAAAGCAAAGGTTTCACAATATGCCGTGACAGTGCATATTTTTCCACTGTATTGCTGTCACTGGTCTCTAAAAAGTGTCAAAAGTGTCAGTTAGTGTCCCGACTGTCCCCTGCAATATCGCAGTTTTGGTCTGTGTTTGTTTATAGCGCAAAAAAAAACACAGAGGTGATCAAATACCACCAGCAGAGGGAAGCATGAAGTGCTGTAGAATTTCCTGGTAGAGGACTGCACTGGACTTGATAAAACACAGTGGGCCAGCACCACCAGATGACATCAGTGGACCAACACCAGCAGATGACATAGCTCTGCAAATCATCACAGACTGTGGAAACTTCACACTGAACCTCATGCAATTTGGATCCTGTGCCTCTCTACTCTTCCGCCAGACTCTGGGACCTTGATTTCCAAATGAAATGCAACATTTTCCACAGTCTGTGATGATTTGAGGAGCCATGTCATCTGCTGGTGTTGGTCCACTGTGTTTTATCAAATCCTAAAGTCAGCGCAGCCCTCTACCAGGAAATTCTACAGCACTTCATGCTTCCCTCTGCGGACCAGCTTTATGGACATGCTGATTTAATTTTTCAGCAGGATTTGGCACTTGCCCACACTGCCAAAAATACCAATACCTGGTTTAAAGATAATGGTATCACTGTGCTTGATTGGCCAGCAAACTCGCCTGACCTAAAGCCCATAGAGAATCTGTGGGGTATTGTCATGAGGAAGATGAGAGACACCAGACTCAACAATGCAGACGACCTAAAAACTGCTATCACAGCAATCTGGGCTTCCATAACACCTTGACAGTGCCACAGGCTGATCGCCTCCACGCCACGCCACATTGATGCAGTAATTCATGCAAAAGGAGCCCCAACAAAGTATGAGTGCATACTGTACTGTAAATGGACATACTTTTCATTAAGCCAACATTTTTGTATTAACCACTTAAGCCCCGGACCATTTTGTAGCTAAAGGACCAGAGCTGTTTTCAGAATTTTGCACTGCGCTCCTTTAACTGGAAATTGTGCAGACATGCAATGTTGTACCGAAACGAAATTTGCGTCCTTTTCTTCCCACAAATAGAGCTTTCTTTTAATGGTATTTGATTGCCTCTGCGATTTTTATTTTTTGCGATATAAACGGAAAAAGACCGAAAATTTTGAAAAAAAATTATATTTTCTACTTTTTGTTATAAGAAAAATCGAATAAACTCAATTTTAGTCATACATTTAGGTCAAAATGTATTCAGCCACATGTCTTTAGTAAAAAAAATGTCAATAAGCGTATATTTATTGGTTTGCGCAAAAGTTATAGCGTCTACAAACTAGGGTACATTTTCTGGAATTTACACAGCTTTTAATTTATGACTGCCTATCTCATTTCTTGAGGTGCTAAAATGGCAGGGCAGTACAAACCCCCCCCCAAATTACCCAATTTTGGAAAGTAGACACACCAAGGAAATTGCTGAGAGGCATGTTGAGCCCATTGAATATTTTTTTTTTGTCGCAAGTGATTGAATAATGACAAAAAAAATTAAAAAATTAAAAAAAGTTGTCACTAAATTATATATTGCTCACACATGCCATGGTTATATGTGGAATTGCACCCCAAAATACATTTTGCTGCTGCTCCTGAGTACGGGGATACCACATGTGTGGGACTTTTTGGGAGCCTAGCCGCGTACGGGCCCCCGAAAACCAAGCACCGCCTTCAGGATTTCTAAGAGCGCAAATTTTTGATTTCACTCCTCACTACCTATCACAGTTTCGAAGGCCATAAAATGCCAAAATAGCACAAACCCCCCCCCCCAAATGACCCTATTTTAGAAAGTAGACACCCCAAGGAAATTGCTGAGAGGCCTGTTGAGCCCATTGAATATTTTTTTTTTTTGTCCCAAGTGATTGAATAATGACAAAAAAAAATAAAAATTACAAAAAGTTGTCACTAAATGATATATTGCTCACACGTGCCATGGTTATATATGGAATTACACCCCAAAATACATTTTGCTGCTTCTCCTGAGTACGGGGATACCACATGTGTGGGACTTTTTGGGAGCCTAGCCGCGTACGGGACCCCGAAAACCAAGCACCGCCTTCAGGATTTCTAGGCAAAAATTTTTGATTTCACTCCTCACTACCTATCACAGTTTCGAAGGCCATAAAATGCCAAAATAGCACAAAACACCCCCAAATGACCCCATTTTGGAAAGTAGACACCCCAAGCTATTTGCTGAGAGGCATGGTGAGTATTTTACAGCTCTCATTTGTTTTTGAAAATGAAGAAAAAATTTTTTATTTTTTATTTTTTTCAAAACTTTGTGACAAAAAGCGAGATCTGCAAAATACTCACCATACCTCTCAGCAAATAGCTTGGGGTGTCTACTTTCCAAAATGGGGTCATTTGGGGGGGTTTTGTGCCATCTGGGCATTCCATGGCCTCCGAAACTGTGATAGGCAGTGAGAAGTGAAATCAAAAATTTACACCCTTAGAAAGCCTGAAGGCGGTGCTTGGTTTTTGGGGTCCCGTACGTGGCTAGGCTCCCAAAAAGTCTCACACATGTGGTATTCCCGTACTCAGGAGAAGCAACAGAATGTATTTTGGGGTGTAATTCCACATATGCCCATGACATGTTTGAGCAATATATCATTTAGTGACAACTTTGTGCAAAAAAAAAAAAAAAAATTGTCTATTTTCCGCAATTTGTGTCAACATTCAAAATATTCCATGGACTCGACATGCCTCTCAGTATATAGCTTGGGGTGTCTACTTTCCAAAATGGGGTCATTTGGGGGGGGTTTTGAACTGTTCTGGCATTTTATACACAACATTAGGAAGCTTACATCCACTCTTCTAACCACTTGAAGGCAAAGCCCTTTTTCACACTTTTTGTTTACATGAAAACATTTTTTTTTTGCAAGAAAATTATGTTGAACCCCCAAACATTATATATATTTTTAAAGCAAAGGCCCTACAGATTAAAATGGTGGGTGTTGCAATTGTTTTTTCTACACAGTATTTGCGCAGCGATTTTTCAAACGCATTTTTTGGGGAAAAAATACACTTTTTTTAATTTTAATGCACTAAAACACACTATATTGCCCAAATGTTTGATGAAATAAAAAAGATGATCTTAGGCCGAGTACATAGATACCAAACACGACAAGCTTTAAAATTTCGCACAAACGCACATTGGCGACAAACTACATACATTTTTAAAAGCCTTTAAAAGCCTTTACAGGTTACGCCGTTAGATTTACAGAGGAGGTCTACTGCTAAAATTACTGCACTCGATCTGACCTTCGCGGTGATACCTCACATACATGGTGCAATTTCTGTTTACATATGACGCTAGACCGACGCTTGCGTTCGCCATTGGGCAAGAGCGGGGCAGGACAGGGGTGCTTTTTTTTTTTTTTTTTTTTATTATTAATTTTGCTTTTTTATTTTATTTTTAAACTGTTGCTTCCATATTTATTTATTTTTTATCATTTTTATTGTTATCTCAGGGAATGTAAATATCCCCTATGATAGCAATAGGTAGTGACAGGTACTCTTTTTTTAAAAAACTGGGGTCTATTGGACCCTAGATCTTTCCTCTGCCCTCAAGGCATCTGACCACACCAAGATAGGTGTGATAAAATGCTTTCCCAATTTCCCAATGGCGCTTTTTATATCCGGGGGGGGCATTCCCTCCCACTGCTTGTAAAAGCAGTCCAGAGGCTAATTAGCCAATAGGATTGCTTTTACATGAAAGCTGGCCGCTGGCTGAAAAGAATGATACCAAGATGATACCTAAACCCACAGGCATCATTCTGGTATAAACATTCAAAGTCCAGCAACATACCAGTACGTTGCTGGTCCTTGTTGGACATGTATTGTAATCTTTTTTTTTCATGCAGCCTGTTAGCTGAACGAAAAAAAAAGATTGATCGGTGGGTATGCCCACCATTAGAATACCGCCCTTCATCCACCCACTTCTAATGATGGGCATACATGCACCATTTATATATGCCGAAGCATGGGGGCATCTTCCCGCAAAAGTTATGCCGCGTACACATGGTCAGACTTTTCCATGGGCAAGCCTCCGTCGGAATTTCGACCGTATGTACGCGGCATTAGGAGCAAAATTGCTCCTCCGCCCCTGCTGCCCCAATGCTTCGGCATATATGCTTTTTTTTTTTTAACTGTGGTGGTGAAATCACCTCCTACAGCACTGGAGTCGCAGGGATCAGGCCTGTCTCTGCGAACGCTGCAGTTATGTGTGTTGTGTTTTGTAAGTGACAGTGATCGATCGATACTGCACTTGGGTGGCCTGGGCTGGACGGAGGGGCAAAACGCAGGTGCTAGCAGGTATCTGGGCTGATCCCGCTAACACTGCGTTTTTGGGAACCCTAAACTGCTGGGGACGCTAGTATAGATCTGATCAGATCAGATATTGATCTGTTCAGATACTATACCACTAAGGGGGGTGTATGCTTAACGCGTGGGTGTTAGCGCTACTGGCACTAACCTGACGCTGCCTGGGGTGTGACGCAGACCCTCTCTGACGCTAAAACCTAATTGATATCACCCGCCGGGCGATCAGGGGGTTAAACCTTTATTGGGTTATATACGGCGGGTGCCCTGACACTATAAAAAGCAAACTAACTAACCAGCGTCACCCGTAACACTTATATGGTGATTACTGGTGAAAGGGTTAACTAGGGGCAATTAGGGGGTTAAAACCTTTATTAGGTAATATATGGGGGTACCTGACGCTATATAAAAACCTAACGGCGAACCTAAAAAAAAATTACTGGCTACCTATCGGCATCACCGACACTAAGACAATGATCATAAAAACGATCGCTTAGCGACAGTGGTGATAGGGGGTGAAAGGGTTACCTGGGGGGCGATCAGGGGGTTAAACCTTTATTAGATAATATATGGGGGTACCTGACGCTATAAAAACCTGCGGCGAACCTAAAAAAAATTACTGGCTACCGATCTGCATCACCGACGCTAAGACAGCGATCAGAAAAATGATCGCTTAGCGACAGTGGTGATAGAAGGTGAAAGGGTTACCTGGGGGGCGATCAAGGGGGTTAAACCTTTATTAGGTAATATATCGGGGTACCTGACGCTATAAAAACCTGCTGCGAACCTAAAAAAAATTACTGGCTACCGATCTGCATCACCGACGCTAAGACAGCGATCAGAAAAATGATCGCTTAGTGACAGTGGTGATAGGGGATGAAAGGGTTACCTGGGGGGCGATCAAGGGGGTTAAACCTTTATTAGATAATTTATGGGGGTACCTGATGCTATAAAAACCTGCGGCGAACCTAAAAAAAATTACTGGCTACCGATCAGCATCACCGACGCTAAGACAGCGATCAGAAAAATAATCGCATAGCGACGGCGGTGCTAGGGGGTGAAAGGGTTATCTGGGGGGTGATCAGGGGGTTAAACCTTTATTAGGGGGGGTTAGGGGGCTACACTGGACCTAAAACTAAATGTAGTGACACTTTTACAGTCACAAATGTCACTGATTGCAGTGATCACTAAATAAATGGTCACTTCAATCAGTGACACTGTGACTGGGGGCTGGGGGGTGATCTGGGGGGTGATCTGGGGGGGCCTGGGGGGGCGATTTATGTGCCTATGTGTCCTGGTGTCAGTGTGCTGTTTTGTGCACTAACCTGCATCTTCTCCTGTACGGCGCTCGGTATATGTGAGCGCCGCAGGAGAGATGACATCACTTCCTCCTGCCTGTGTAAACAGTACACAGGCAGGGGAAGCTCTCTCATTCGCCGGGAGCGATCGAGAGGGGGGGCCGGAATCGAACGGCCGTCCCCTCATGCCTGATCGCTCCCGAAGGTAAAACGACCACCCACTGTAAAGAAGGGGGGTCCGATCGGACCCCCCAACTATACAAAGGCAGTCACGTAGATATACGTGATTCTGCCTGTCGGTGCCATTCTGCCGACGTATATTTACAGTGGGCGGTCGTTAAGTGGTTAAAAATCCTTTTTTTTAATGGTCTTATATAATATTCTAATTATCTGAGATGCTGAATTTTGGGTTTTAACTAGCTGTAAGCCATCATCAAAATTAAAATAAATTGAAAGAAATGCTTGAAATACCTGTATATCACTCTGTGTGTAATGCATCTATATAAAATATAAGAGTTTCACTTTTCGAATTGAATTACTGAAATAATTTTTTTTTTTGATGATATTCTAATTTTATGAGATGCACCTGTATATCCTTTTGTAAATTCAAAATTCAAAAAAGAAACATTGAGCATGAAAAAAAGCTGATAGAGCTTATAACCCTCTTTTCTGTTATCCAAAATAAAAAAGAGTTTTACCTTGACCTGTGGTCTCCAAACTGCGGCCCTGGTGCAGGACCAGGTGCAGCCCTTTACTTGCTTTTATCCAGCCCTTTGGGCACTATTTTCATCCACAACAATGGGACATAAATCCCCACACTGAAACCAAAAGGTGGGGCACAATTCCTCCCAATGACATCAAATTGGGGGCATTGTTTGTTGCCACTGATGTTGGGACCTTTTCTACTCCCAATGGCCACAGTCTGGCCCCCTTAAGTCTGAAGGACAGTAAACTGGCCCTTTGTTTAGAAAGTTGTTTAGAAAGTTTGGAAACCCCTGTCCTAGACCAAACTGCACCCAATCACTGCTGCTCCTGCCACTAATGGCTACCCACTCACATTCCTTTAGTGTTGACTGCTGTATCCTGCTCTTCAATTCCCAGACCTGAAAAGATAACTCAGTCTTCAAATTATTGAAAATGGATTACCCTATCCTGTTGGAAAATACATTTTTATTTTTCCCTCCCTGAGACTGATGGCTGTATTCCACTCACCCAACAGCCACTAATCCCCCAATTTTATCTTCAGTCATATACTCCGCAGCCTCACATTCCTTGAGAGAGATGACCACCTTCAAGCCAACTCACCTGATGGTCACATCCCGCAATCCGAGTACCGTATATACTCGAGTATAAGCCGAGATTTTCAGCCCTTTTTTTTGGGCTGAAAGTCCCCCCCTTGGCTTATACTTGAGTCAGCGAAATTTAACATTGTAAATTGTACCTGAAAAAAAGTTGAGAGGCTGCGGCGTCCATCGTTTAAATCTCGCGGTCTCTTCCTGGTGCCTTCCGTGATAGGCGGAGAGTGTCTGCTGAGAATCGCTTATCACGAACGTTCTCTCATCCTCACCCATCCCAGCAGACACTGTGTTCAGTGTTCCGCCAATCACAGACGTCTGCTGGGAAACTGAGGATGAGAGAACGTTCGTGATAGGCGGAACTGTGTGCTTAGAAAACGCCTATCACGGAAGGGAAGAGGAAGAGACCGCAAGTTTTAAACGATGGACGCCGCAGCCTCTTAATTTTTTTTCAGGTACAATTTACAATGTTCAATTTAAACAGTGAGCTAGGGAACAGTGAGCTAGGGAACAGTGAGGATAGGAACAGTGAGGATAGGAACAGTGAGGATAGGAACAGTGAGGTGAGGAACAGTGAGGTGAGGAACAGTGAGGAACAGTGAGGATGGGAACAGTGAGGATGGGAACAGTGAGGAACAGTGAGGATGGGCACAGTAAGGATGGGAACAGTGAGGATGGGCACAGTAAGGTGGCAATGGGCAGTGACAATGGGCTTAGTGAAGTTGCAATGGGCACAGTGAGGCGTGCAAATGGACATTGTTGACCCTCGGCTTATACTTGAGTCAGTACGTTTTCCCAGTTTTTTGTGGTAACATTAGGTACCTCGGCTTATACTCGGGTCGGCTTATACTCGAGTATATACGGTAATCCTGGCCCAGCAGTAATATCCTGCTAACCACAGCCAGCTGAACTGATGGTCACTGAATTTCTCCCCAGAGTAACAACCATCCTCTCCCTTCTTTTTTCCATGGCCAAATCCTCCACACCTCCTTAATGACAGCCATCCAACCGGCCAAGCATTAGGACCTGCCACACACACTTGAATCTATGGCAACATCAGAAGTTTTTCTTGGGACTAGCACTTCCCTGCATCACCTACAACCTGTTCTCTGCATTTGCCTAAAATGCCTCTCTATCTCTATCATATTTTATTTTTGGAAACACCTATTGATTTTTTATTTTATTTCACTATAGCAGGCTTCCAAAAAGAGTGCATTTTGATAGGTTTGTTAAAACATTTATAAATGATCTTATTATAAAAAATATGGTAGGATTAGTCAGATCCAAGGTAGGTTTCCATGCCTTTTATTTAATGTTAAAGTTAGGACAATATTTGTTTTTATTCTAAAAAATCAATACTAGAATTATATAAAGTTGTATGAACTTGCTAATTACAAAATGTTAAGTAATATTTTATCCAAAAAAGTGCTATAAATTAAGATTTAAAAAAAAAAGAAGATTTTCAGGTACTATGAAAGACAAAAAGTCACAAAAAAAAAAAATGAGAACTATATTTTCCAAATGAATTTACAAACCTGTTCTCTTTGGAACAACTGGAGTGGTTGAAAGCCAGGTGGCAGCCCTTGTGCCCAGACTCATGTGACTGCTCCAACGCCTTAAGCTCTTTGCATAAAAGTGAATCTCAGAGATGGATTTGTTCATGCTAGACAAATAATACAAAGCTGCTGTGTAAAAATTGGGAGATATTACAAACCACAGCAAAGCATTAAGGTTACAAACATCCCCCAGTAGCTCACCACATGCTACTTGTTTTTCTTCTATCTGTAGACAATAAACAAGCTACTGAAAGCCATGCCTATCTGGCTTCTTATTTATTACAGTTTCACATGTGCAACCTATTTTCTGCCATTCCATATGCTCCTCCGCAGATCTTGCAAGCCAGGTTATTAAGTCCAATCATAATCAATTACCAGTGTTTATAAGTCAGCCCCGTGAAATCAATTAGGTCAGTCCATTTTGAGGTGGGTAATCACGTAGAAGCCCAGAGAATAATGGGAAAAAAGTCAGAAGAAATTACATTATATAGTGATGTAATTCCCGATGGATGGAGAGTGTGTACAGCACAGTGCAGCAAGCTTGCAGCTCCTCTCTTAAACTTGGATATCTTTCAAGACTCATTACAAAGTAAATATCTCAGTGACGGAGGCCAGCATCCTCTGTGTGCACTCAACAAACATCATGACAGGCGCGTGTCACCTGTGATTTATTACAACTTAGGTTTTCCTTAGTGGAACAATATATATTTTATCCATGGAGCAACAAGGGAGATTGTGTTTTTCAAACATTTTAGAAAAGAACATATGTAATCTGGAAAAGTAAGTATTATTGTCAAGCTTTTCTCCCATCTGTCATATTTAACTCGTTCTGTCGTTACAGTTTTACAAGCTGTTAAACTACTTTCGTATGTCTCTATGCTATTCCAGATTGACTAGCGTGAATGAAATATCAAACTGGAGTTTCAATAAACTGCTACCAAACTGAAACACTGTTTGAACGGTACCCTTAAAAGTAAAAAAATACAAAAAAATTTTAAAAATTGTCCTAATCGAAACAGAGCAAAACATTTAAATATAAAGAATATATACAGTATGTACATTTGTTATATTTTGCAAAAAGGTCTGTTTAAAAAGACCTGCACCTTTGAGCCAGAAGTTTTCTTGGCCTCAGCATCCAAAAGTTACATAGAAGGAGGTATCCTAAAAGCAGCTGTGCCATAAAACTACTTCTAATGACCGGCCCTGTTAGGGCGGCTGTCTCCATGTAAATAGCGTTATTTCACTGGAACAGGTTGACACGAGCAAATCTGTATATGGGAATCTCCATAGAAAAGCCCAAAGCAATTACAAGAGCGTCATTACTTTTCTATGGAGATTCTCACAGCTTTTACAAGATGCACCAAATTGTAGGCTTTTAAAGCGGTAGTAAACTGCAGAAGAAGGATAAAAAAGAATAAAAAAAGAATAAAAGAAGAATAAATAAAAAAATAAATTGTACCCCCTGCAGATTTATCATAATGTACTAGTTTGCACACTAGCACATTATGACAGACTTACCTGGACACAGAACCCTCCAGTGCAGTGCTGTCATGCTCCCCAGCACTTCTATCTTCACCCGGTCTTCTTTCTGGGTTTGCGGATTCCGACTATATGAATGACCGGGGCCAGAAAACAGAGCTCTGTTGTCCCTTTAGAGGTATGTTGTTCCTTCAGAGCCCATGCGCCTGTGACTTTACCGGCTGCATGCTGTGTGAATATCTCCTAAACTGTACAAGTTTAGGAGATATTCACTGTACCTACAGGTAAGCCTTATTATAGGCTTACCTGTAGGTACAAATTAAAAAGTGGACTTAACTTCCACTTTAGGTGCAGGTACATAATGTAATGCTAGAAAGGCAATCATGGATCCACAAAGCACTATTGGTTAACTAAAGAAACAACAAAATTGATAAAGCTTGCTTTAAGGCTCTGTTTGTATGAAAAAAACCTTATACCCGGCCTTGTTCTCTTGTTATAGTTTTACAAGTTTTGAAACTGCTTTTGTATGTCTCTATTTTATTGCTAGTCTAATAAGGGCTCAGTCACTGCTATGATTTGTCACTTAACACTATAAATAGAAGACATCTTTTAGCTAAGCTGAAATAGCTGTATATGTAAAAAGGAGCTTAGAGCGTCGTCTGCTGGCTGGATAGAAGTCTGCATAAAGGAAATACGCAAGGGTATTTTTTTACCCTGACTATAATAAATGAAAAATATATTTTATTTACCTATTCAGGATGGAAAAAAAGCTACTTGTTACTGTCTATATTTTAGGTTGTTTGGTTAAACCTGTTAAAAATGCTATAATTTTCTTTTGTCCCTCTTATGGCAGCATTGTTTCATTAGAGGGGAGATTTAAATCCAAGGACTAAAATCCCATATAAAAATAACATGTTACTGCAATTTTAGTAAAATGCCGCATACACACGATCGGAAAATCCGACAAGAAAACCGTGGATTTTTTTCAGACAGAATGTTGGCTCAATACACACGGTCACACAAATTTCCGACCGTCAAGAACGTGGTGACGTACAACACGTACGACAAACCAAGATCAATGAAGTTCAATAGGCAGTTCGGCTCTTCTGCTTGATTCTGAGCATGCATGTTTTTTTGTGCTTCGGAATTGCATACAGACGAGCAGAATTTCCGACAAGAACTTTTCTTGTCAGAAAAATTGAGAACCAGCTCTCAAATTTTTGTTGTCGGAAATTCCGACAGAAAATGTTTGATGGAGCCTACACACGGTCGGAATTTCCAAACAAAAGCTCACATTAAACTTTTCTTGTCGGAAATTCCGACCGTGTGTACGCGGCAGTAGTTTTCAATCTGAAGATTTGTTGATTCTGCCCTAACCACTTCTGCTGTATAGAGAAATGAATTTAATTTTTTGCACACATATAAAATTCTGCATTTTTTGCCATAAAATTACTTAACCCCCTGAACTTTATATATTTTCTGAAAGCAGAGGCCTTGTAGAACAAAAAGAGTAGTTACTTTTTTTCATGTAGCACGATATTTGCACAACCATTTATCAAGAGCATATTTTCTGGAAAAATATATAAAAATGAATTTTGGTTCATACAAATGCAATATAATACCTTATTTTTGGTAAAATATAAAAGATGGGGTTGTACAGTAAATAGATATCAAACATCCCAAGCCTTGTACCAGTGATATTGTAAAAATCAATAGTACCTATAAACCTCCATGGACCATGCTTTAAAGGCCTTTACAGCTCATAAGTTTAAAGTTCAGTCAGCCGTTAAAAATCAGGGAACAGTTTGTATGTACTTCAACTGTGCATTTAGCTTTATGCTTTGAGTCTCATGTTAGGTATTCAAATCTATAATGGTTAAAATATTTCTTAAAAAAATAAAAAAATAAAAATATTTCTTATTACATGGTTGACTGGATTGATTAACGGTACATATATTTGGGATTTTGCCTCACAATGCAGCACGGTTCCATTCTTTGTAGCCAGTATTTTCTAGTAGTTTGTTTTAAAAGTCCCCAGTCTATGTAGTACAGATGAGGGAGATTTGGCTCTTTGCCTAAATGATAAATGACTGCATATATTGAATATTATTTTATATATTATTATAGTACTGCACTTCCAATGATAGTACAGCAGCCTGTGAAGCCAAGTACTATGTTGCTGTGTACAGCACACTCTGGCCTTTTTTGGTATCCATCTTATAATGTCAACAGGGAGCAGAATGAGACAACATTAACATAGCATACAGTATGGCCATAGGAGTGCAATAGGCACAGCTTATTTGTCTTGGTTTAGCAGCTACAAAGAGATGGAAATTGCTAATGGTCAGGCTTGTGGAGTGTGACAGCTTTGGAATTATGGAAGTATTTCTTAATTTAATTTTTCATTATTGAGGTTTCCACTCTTATTGTAATTTGTACTGTTATAAAATGTCTTCACTTAGTGAATATATTTAGAAAATAGTCAGTTAGGCCCTATGCTTCATTATTGTGTATATCTTGTCTAGAACTAGAACTACAATCTATCAGGACCCTATGGAAGAACAAGTTACAAAAAGCAGCATGGGCACTTCCTGCAGTAACAGCTACTCACACACTTCCACCTTGACTAACGGCCTTTTAAACCTGCACACTACCTCTCTGATCATTCATTCTGCCAATATTTAAGTCCACCATAAAGAAAACACAATTTTTGAAACCAAGAAATCATATACCATTTATCCACAAGAAAACCTCTAAAAGCACTGCATGTTCTTTTATTGTTTAGGTTTTTTAAATTCATGAAAAACTTAAATGACCTACCAAGTCAGGTTGCTTTTCTACCCAGTTTTGTTTTTTTAATGTTTTCAAAAATATTCACGAATCCTAAAGATGTTCCCTAAGAGCCCTGTATGCTGCTGACGTTAGGAGTGGATGTGTCCTGTTGCACCTCTAAAAGATCTTTTGCTCTCTGAGCTGCCTTTGCGTAGTGCAACCTTTTGTGACATCAATCCACTCCTAAATCTTTGTTGAGACATATGTTTGGATACCATTCAAACAGATGGTTTAGGGAACAACGGCATCAGCAGTAGAAATCATCTCCTGTTTTGGCCGTAGGCACCCTCTGTGTCCTGATCCTGGACGTTGTTTTGCATTGGTCCCCTGTGCTCTGACCCTCCTGTGTCTCCTCATCCACCTGCAGCGATATTTGACCTCTGTTTTTTAACAAGGATGTCCCTCATTAAACTCCATATGCAACAATGATCATAGTACATACCGCTATTAGCCCCTGAAGAAGAGGTTTTATACAAATCTACAGCCTCGAAACGCGTGTCCTCTTGTAGGAATCAGGACTTTCATAGTGGTTTCTGGTTTATGTGACACTGTAATCCTTGTTGTTCTGTAATAGTCTATGTTCTTTAATGTACATCCGATTTTGTTCTATGTTTTATCAAATATTTTTTGATACTATGTACCATATTTAATACATTTATATTTTTGATACCTATGAATTTTCAAGACTCCACCCTCAAAAAGTCCCACAGAGGACTGTACCCATATCTTCCCTAAGAGTCCATTCACACAGGGGCAACACGACTTCCAGCACGACTTTGGGAGGCAACTTGGACATGACTTGAGCATGAATATCAGCGCGACTCCAGGCAACTTACAAGGCAACTTAAAGTTGCCTCCAGGACAGGCTACTTTCCAGTGACCAATCAAACAATAATCAGCTCTGTGGGAGGGGGGGGAGGCAGGGGTTTGCCTGGAAAACTATTTTTACTTCCTGGAAAGTTGCTTCAGTTAAGACAGGGGATCTGACTTGGAGGCAACTTCCATTGAAATCTATGGCTACAAGTCGCCTAGAAGTCAGATTGAAGTAGTACAGGAACCTTTTTTGACTTCAGTAGTGTGCATTAAGACGGCTCTCATTCACTTACATTCATTTTCTCATGCCGCGTGACTTGAGGCGACTTGGGGCGACTTGGAGGCGACTTCAAGTCGGATCCAAAGTTGCCTCTGTGTGAATGGGCTCTAAATAAATTGTTTGTATTCTTCTGGTTTAAATAGTTGTGTTTCATACTCTCATGTGCTCTAATTGGTTAACATTTGTTAGTCTTAGGGCAGGTCTTTTAAATCCATCAATTTAATACATCAAAAAAAGGATAAAAATTACATTCAACTGAATGACTATTTATCAATAAGTTGTAGTTTGTACACTTTATAAATGGAATCTGCTAAAGTCATTATTATTCCTTGCCCCTTTGGACTTAATAGTAGTACTCATGGCAGTGTAAACCTCTCTTCGCAAACTTCTGCGTCACTTAAACATCTGTTTTCTTGCCAAGCTAGATATGTGTTAGACTTGGAGGCAGAAAAAGGCAGAGAGCCGAGGTATTCTTGTTCTTTTACCACATACTAAAAAAATGTATTCTTCTTATAAGTGATTATTCCCACTTCCAGACCTTATAAACCCCTGTTGTGTGAAGATTGCCAGAAAAGTAACACCATGTCTGGAAAACAAGGATGTATTTGTACCATCTTTCTATATGTCAAGATGTTATAATAAAGTTGGATACAGACGTAGACTAAAGCTAGCAAAGATATATGAGAATAATACATACAAAAAAAGACAGTTTTTATTGGTTAGTACTGCTTGCAGATATTGCTATGTAACACACTGATGCCCAAGAGAGTACATACACAAAAGCAGGCCTTGGAAATGTGTCATTTGTAAAACAGTGCTCGACAGAAAACCTGTAAAAGAACTCTGTCATTATAAATGGTATAGATAAAGACACAAATAGTAGTTAGGACATGTGTGATTACTTTTCTAGCTATTTAAAAGATGAGATAATAGATGGTGTCGTCTGGATTAGAATTTCTTGAAATCCAGTAATTACTGTAACATCTGCTTTACACATTAGATCCAGCAGGTATCTATCAGCTTAATCCACTTTACTAGTGGAACACTATATGTACATTTTCTGCTATACCTTAGGCCTCATTAAAGCTTGGATGGGTAACTCCTGTATTGGAAGAAGAAAATTTGCGTTCTAAATTATTTTACTAGCCCAGGCAACATTTGTCTTTTACTGGCCAGGTTTCTCTCCTTTGGCTGCTTGTACTTTTGTTAGGTGAGGCAAAAGCTACACTATATTACCAAAAGTATTGGAATGCTTGCCTTTACACTCACATGGACTTTAATGGCATCCCAGTCTTAGTCTGTTGGGTTCAATATTGAGTTGGCCCACCCTTTGCAGCTATAACAGCTTCAACTCTTCTGGGAAGGCTGTTTACAAGGTTTAGGAGTGTGTCTATGGAAAAATTTGACCATTCTTCCAGAAACACATTTGTGAGGTCAGGCACTGGTGTGGTCTGGCTCCACTTTAATTCATCCCAAAGATGTTCTATCAGTTTGAGGTCAGTAAGGGGCCATCATCAAACTGTTCCCACAAAGTTGGGAGCCTGAAATTATCCAAAATGTCTTTGTATGCTGACGCCTTAAGAGTTTTCTTCACTGCAATTGGTGCAAGCCCAGCCCCTGAAAAACAGCCCCACACCATAATCCCCCCTCCACCAAATGAATTGGACCAGTGCACAAAGCAAGGTCCATAAAGATGAGTGAGTTTGGGTTGGAGGAATTTGACTGGCCTGCACAGAGTCCTGACCTCAACCCGATAGAACACCTTTGGAATGAATTAAAATGGAGACAGTGAGCCAGGCCTTCTCGTTCACACCAGTGCTTGACCTCACAAATGCGCTTCTGGAAGAATGGCCAAACATCATCATAGACACACTGCTAAACCTTGTGGACAGCCTTCTCAGAAGAGTTGAAGCTGCTACAGCTGCAAAAGGTGGGCCAACTTAATATTGAACCCAATGGACTAAGACTGGGATGCCTTTAATACTTTTGGTAATATAGTGGGCATTATTCAGGTGGCAGTGAACAGGGCTTGAGCAAAAGGGTTTCTCCTGGTGCTTTATTGTGCATTGGGGCTTTTGATTTACAGTTCCTAATGTCATTCTTGCTCTGACATGGTTTGACTTCTGGATTCTGTTTATCTGTTGCCGTTCTTGAACTTTGCCTGTGTTATAGCTCCAACTAAACACAACCTGCTCTGAACTTTTCTAAGCCTGTATGTAAATGTAGCATCAAGTTCTTTACCTTTACAGCTGTAACTACAGCATGTTTATTAACTGAGGTCAGCATCAACCAATACACGATTCTGCTGACTTCCGAATGTGACCTCCACCATCCTACAGAGCATGGTTCTAATTTGCCTGCTGTCTTTCTCTTTGGTTGCTGACCATGGTGACTCCTCCTGCAGCAATGCCCTTTGGTGATCATTCTATCAGTCTGCCTGTGTACTTTGCAGTCAAACCTTCTGTCAGAATTTAGCTTTCGTAGACTGGACTTTAGGCACCAGTGCCACTCTGTGTCCTCTTATTCCCTGTTCCTCATCCCAGTGGTGTTTGGACAAAAAGTGCAAGGGTAGTCATCTTGTCATATTGGCCTCTAACCAGGTACTTGATACAGCTTCTATGTACTGGTACTGTTAGGTAGCAAGAGCAATGGCATGAGTCATTTTAAATGCAAACATCCCTTGTGGTTCATAAGCAAAGGCAGACACATATACAAGTCTGGTTCTACCCTGTACATGTTTTTAAAATCAGTTTTGAATCCAGTTGTGTACACTACTATGAATCCAAAATCTGTTTTTACCAGTGAAATTGTAAAAAACACTTGAGTTAAAAAAAACTGCAAGAAATTGCCTGAGTTGCAGAGAGACTACCAGAAACTGCTCACATCACATACTAATTTGTCTATGGTACAGAAAGACTTAGCCATACAAAACGACTTCCCTATAGAGACAGACTGAACCATACAGAGAGACTGTTCCATATTGAGAGATGCCAGAGAGACTGATATATACTACCAGAGAGACTGCACTATAATAAAACTGCCAGACTGGCCCATACAGAGAGATTTTCTCATTTACTTTGCCAAACTACAAGAGTTCATGAGCAAACAGAGTGTGAGTCATAGACTGTCCCACAAAGAGCATTAAATAATGCATTAAATAATGCATAGCCACAATGGGAAGTCAATCCTGTATGTGATGATCAGTGTCAGTAGAGCAAGAATTATTTTTCTAGCAAAGCTATCTAGGCACTAGGAGTATGTGTATGTTCAGAGGCCCGAAAATTACACTTCCCTATAAGTGTTCTGTGTAGTGGTAGTCACATGATCCAGTGCAAGGGATGCATGGATCTAACCAACATTATTCCAAGAATAAGTAAAGGTCCACTGACTCTGATCAGAATTTATGAAGCAGGCTTTCCTGAATTACTTCTGAGCAACTCTTCCCAGAACTTCAACTTGACCATAGTAGTGTTTCACCAGTAAGTAAACGTACTTAGACCTTCTTGCTATGTTGGGTACCTACCATTAATAGTAGCTATACTTATTAGAATGACAAAAGCTTGCATTTCGATTTAGATTGTATTTGACAGTACGCAACCTTACTTGAACCTTTAACCAAAGAAAACGGTTTTACTATCAAGTACATTATCTTTACAGCTCATGATACTAAAATGTATTATTTTCTGTTGTTCAAGAGCAATTCAAGTTTTGTCAAAAGCAAATCATAATTTTTTTCCACATTCTGAAGGCATTTTACAGTTGGTTTTGATGTAACTGTGGTTACACATAATACTTTCTGGGAGAAATAAGATTGTTATAAGTAAAAAAAAAAAAAAAAAGTGTTTATACTTTTCACTAGTTGTGGGAAAGTCAATAATAATGCTAAAAGACAAAAAGTTTTTCACTGCCAAATGCATTAGAAGCTGGACATTGGGTCCTGATTAGGCAACTGTATGGCGCCAGATTGCCTGTGGTAAGGTGATAGCCTGTGGCAGATTGTTTGCAAGTGAGGTTGCCAGGTTTTGCTTTGGGGACTTATAACACATTGCATGCCCAGTTGCTGTTATATTTTCTGGCTTTAGATGGAGCAATGCCGAAGGATTTAATTGTTTCTGATGGTGGCATAGTAATGCCAAGGAACTAAGCTTGGATTTTAAGGATTTAAGAACATGGCTGTACCAACACAAGTATTATAACTTTGGTTCTGGCAGGAAAAATCTAGTTTAATAGAAGCCAAATTAACATAGCATTTTAAATTACACAATATAGAGATGTAAATAATGTAGTTTAAGAGAATGGCATTTCATATAAAACCGAGCTTGGCATAAATACTGCAATTCTAAAATTGGAAAAAATTATTGAATAAATGGGTAAGGAGATTTAGAGGTATTATTTAAAAAAAAAAACTGTAATTTAAATCTGGACCTTCTCTTACAACTATAGAAAAATGTAAATCACTTGCAGTGCCATGTCACTTTTCAGAGTTTATAGTGCAATTATGTGTCATGTTGAGTGGTAAGATGCATTGCTGTCTATTCATTTTGAATGGGATGCCAATACATTATAACACAGCCAAAACTGGATGTAATCCAATTTTGTTGATGGCGCCACCAAAACAAATTCACACTTTTTAACTGAGGTTACCATTTAAGTATCTAGGCAAATGCTCAAAGGGTAAGTTTTTAGTCTTTAGTTTTCTTTGAAAAAATACAACAGACACTTTTATATAAACTATATACATTCCAAAGATTTTGGTACACTTTTGGGGGCCTAATCATAATGCAAAAATGCAGAGAACACTCCATGATTTGAGGAAAGGCTGGTTGCCTGAATTTGACATGTCAAGTAACTGGGCTTATCCTCCTTTGTGCCTTTTTTTCTCATTCACTGAAATGAACGATGATTACCTTGCTTTGCTGTGTTTTTCTGACAACGCCATATCACTGCATTGTAATTGGGCCCCTTTATTTTAGCAGATTCATAATTTTCCTTGTTCCGAAGATCATGCTGTTTTTTTCTTCAAATTCATTTTGAACAGGAAGGACAACCTTCATTATAACTTTCTGGTGTAATCTCAGTTTTGAGAAAACTGCAGTTTCTACATGCTTTAAGAAGTAGATGAAAAGGATTATGTTATGCAAAATGAAACTGGTATTACAGGGGAGGCCTGCGAGCAGTGAGCCAATCACATAAGTAGAAAAAAAGGTTTATTGGGGCATTATATACACCAGTATTGTGTGCAACACCTCTAGATTGACCTATTGCAATGAAAAGGCATTTGAACATTACAGCAATTGTAGAAAATCACAGTATCTGCAGATAAAATTGGAAAGGTCATTTGTAATAACATTAAATTACAAAATGACATGTGTAGCTTTATCATTCTTTATTATCTTAAATGGAGTTAACCTTTGAAAATGTACACTTTTCTTACAGTACTACAAAATTTGCTAAAAAGGAATGTGATCTTTTTTCCATTACTAGTAAAAGCTTAAAGCAAAGAAAAAAAGGTTAAAGTATTCCTTGGTATTTTAAAGTCTATCTCAAGACAACTATTTATCCCCTTCTCTTCCCTCCCTCCCACCCACATCAAGCTGATTACTGCCATGACAGAAAATAATCATTGGAATGACCTTTTTACTTCCTTAAAATTGTGGTAGAATGATGCCCTTGTCCTAAGTCTTTTCTCCTCTTCTGTATACATAAGGTGGGGTCTTTCTTTAGGTGGCCACATCACTGCCTGCGTGACATAGACACTTCTTATTGGTTGTCCATCAGGGGGATCTTTACAGGATCCAGAAGAGGTGTGACTTCAGAGTGAGAGAACTGTAGAGAACCGGTTGGCATAGGCACATCTACAGTGCTTGATTAGTGACTCCTCACACACTAAAGGGACCCGTTTATCACACTCAGGTGAGTATAATTTGCTTCACAAGGTGCGAAAAACAACATGCAGAATAGGGTAGGTTAGAGGGGGTGGGAGGGGGTCCATGTGTTGCTTGGAGATGGACTTTAACAATATAGACAAATTAAAACAAAAAGAGAGCTTCTTTTTTATCCACTTAAATCCAGCATTTTCTTTCCAGGTCACTGAACTTCATTTTTTAATTATATTAATTGCAATATTCTATTTTAAAACTTCTTTTTATTTTTTACAATTTATCACAAATGTGAAAAAATATGCTGCCTTTTCATAGAAAGATATTCTTGTTTATTGAACAGATTTTGATTTAGTCAATATTATTTTTCATTCATGTACCCCAATTACTGTTATTTGAGTTTCTGTGGACATTGTACTACTTAAACTCCTGTAAGAACTCTGTTCTTATTCAAGATATACATTTTCTATGCAACTGCATTTCATTACCATGTATCTTCTTTACATGGGATGTGCATTAACTCTTGTAGAGCAGGTGCTCAAATGAAAAAAGGGGCACCATATTTACCATTTATGTGAACAAGGGAAAGCTAGGTTGGGAGTGAGGGCCCCAAGCAACTACCCAATTGTATCTCCTTAATGCAAGCTATCAATGGGCCACATTTTAGAAATAAAAATAAAATTATTTAAAAACATTATCTGTGGCCAGACAGCTACAGTGCCTTGAAAAAGTATTCATGCCACATTAAAATTTTCCACATTTTGTCATGTTACAACCAAAAATGTAAATGTATTTTATTGGGATTTTATGTGATAGACCAACACAAAGTGGCACATAATTGGGAGGTGGAAGGAAAATTATAAATGTTTTTTATTTTTTTTTACAAATAAATATGTGAAAAGTGTGGCGTGCATTTGTATGCAGCCCCCCTGAGCCAATACATTTAATTTTTTCTAAGATTGCCCTGTATTTGGCTCCATCCATCTTCCCATCAAATCTGACCAGATTCCCTGTTTCTGCTGAAGAAAAGCATCCCCACAACATGATGCTGCAATCACTGTTTCACAGTGGGGACTGTGTGTTCAGGGTGATGTGCAGTGTTAGTTTTCCGCCACACATAGCATTTTGCTTTTAGTTCTCAATTTTGGTCTCATCTGACCAGAGCACCTTCTTCCACATGTTTGCTGTGTCCCCCACATGGCTTCTTTCAAAAGGCAAAAGGGACTTCTTATGGCTTTCTTTCAACAATGGCTTTCTATTTTCCACTCTTCCATAAAGGCCAGATTTGTGGAGTACACGACTAATAGTTGTCCTGTGGACAGATTCTCCCACCTGAGCTGTGGATCTCTGTAGCTCCTCCAGAGTTACCATGGGCCTCTTGGCTGCTTCTCTGATTAATGCTCTCCTTGCCCGGCCATGTCAGTTTAGATGGACGGCCATGTATCGGTAGGTTTGCAGTTGTGCTATACTCTTTCCATTTTCAGATGATGGATTGAATAGTGTTCCGTGAGATGTTCAAAGCTTGGGATATTTTTTTATAACCTAACCCTGCTATAAACTTATCCAGAACTTTATCACTGACCTGTCTGGTGTGTTTCTTGGCCTTCATGATGCGGTTTGTTCACTAAGGTTCTCTAAAAAACCTCTGAGGGCTTCACAGAACAGCTGTATTAATATTGAGAATAAATTACACACAGGTGTACTCTATTTACTAATTAGGTTACTTGTGAAGGCAATTGGTTCCACTAGATATTAGGGGTATCAGAGTAAAGGGGGCTGAATACAAATGCACGCCACACTTTTCAGATATTTATTTGTAAAAAATTTGAAAAACCATTTATTGTTTTTCTTTCATTTCACAATTATGTGCCAGTTTGTGTTAGTCTATCACATACAATCCCAATAATATACATTTACGTTTTTGGTTGTAACATGACAAAATGTGGAAAATTTCAATAGGTATGAATACTTTTTCAAAGCAGTGCAAATACAACATTTAAATACATACTCTATTTGAAAACTTCACAGCACTGTGGAATGCAAAAAAACACAACTGACTGACTTTGCTGGCCATGTCTTTCTGAGTCTGATTCTGATGTCAAGGGGATTGCAGGAATCTCAGATAAAGACAGATCTGCGTGCATAATATTTGAATGTTTCTGTTAAATTTATACTCCAGAAATTCAGATTTGCAAGCTCAGCAAAAATCAAATTTTGTAGAATTTCCTTATCACTATTGCTTATGTATGCTAGCAGCATTTAAAATACAGATAATGATTTTAAAACATTATAAGTGGATTGATTTTTTTTCATTTGCCCTGAGTTTGCCTTGACATAAGTTAAAGTGGATGCAATATACATCAATAGTTGTAAAATTAAAATTAAATGTTTTAAATTCAAGAAGTGGTTAAAGAACCACTGCCATTGAAATAATCACATCATAGACCATTCATCTAAAAGAGAGCAATAGGAAAGACGATTTTTCTTGATTTATTGGAAGAATTGAGTGTTATTACATATCAAACAGCCTCGTTCATTACTGTTTTAAAATCTGCAACCTTGTCATTCTGAAAATACATCTTTTACCACAAAAGACCCTTGTAGTCACTGGACATATATAGATCTAATAAAGCAGCCCAAACTATAAAAAGAAAAAAGAAGAACATATAAGAGTTCATAAAGTTATCCTGCCAGGAAATACAGAGGCATGTATAGGAATTTGCTGGGAGTATTCCTATACTGCTCCAAAATTTAATGCAGGACATCGCTTGAGTATTGGAAAGTGGAGAAGCAAAGACATTCACTACCTCTTTTAAATGGATAGATCTTTTAACAATGTGCTAAAAGATTAGGTACTGGCTTTGCACCATTTAGCGCATTCCGTATTTACTTCTGACTTTGGTGCATATCTATTTTTCCAATTGGATTACACACTAATGTAAAATAAAACTTCCAGCTTGTTGGGTGTTTTGTGTGTCAAATGTAACAAAGTTTTATCATTCTTGATCATAAACCTATACACTATTTAATTAAATTTGTGAGTGCCTACAGAAACATTGACATACAGAGGGGAGGATCGGAGAAAATATAGAGGCACAGCCACACATGATATGGGACAAGGTGAGAGGCTGCAGAGACACAGTCACAGAGGAGAAAGGGGGAGGTGAATGGTTGCAGAGACCCAGCCACTGATAGGTGGGAAGGTTTTGAGAAGCTGCAGACACAGCCACATAGGAGAACGGGAGGAGGTGAGAGGCTGCAGAGGCACATCCACACAGGGTTGGGAAGGAGGGGAGAGGCTACAGAGGCACATCCACACAGGGGTGGAAAGGAGTTTGAGATGCTGCAGAGGCACGAGCACACAGGGATGAAAAGGAGGTGAGAGGCTGTAGAGGCACATCCACACAAGGGTGGGAAGGAGGTGAGAGGCTGCAGAGTCACAACCACACAGGGGTGGGAAGGAGTTCAGATGTTTAATAGACACAGAACACACAGGAGAGGAGGTAACCGATTTTATAGATGCAGCTGCATTTTGAAGGGGAGTTGATGAGAGTCTGCCGAAACATGGCCACACAGGACAGGGAGGAGGTGGAAGGCTGCAGAAACTCAGCCATGGAGGGGAGGGAAGGAGGTGATAAGTTTCATAGGCAAACCACACAGGAAAATAACAGCTGTTATAGATAAAGCCACAAAGGGAAGGGGAGGAAGTGGTAGGTTGCAAAGACACAGCCACACATGACAGGGGAGTAGGTGAGAGGCTACAGAGACCCAACAACACCAGAGAGGAGTGTAGGTGATAGGCTGCAGAGACAGAGACACATATAGAATGGTGGGGTGGGGAGCGGTTTTATGCATCACACACAGAAAAGTGTAAAATGTTTACATTTTGGGTTACAAACAACCTTTTTCAATTAGGAGATTCAATTCCTGCTCGAAAAACGATCAGCTGGACCTAAAGCATAGTGTTTACATTATGGAGTGATGTTGTCATACTGCTGGTCTATTTTATCACATGGTATAAAATAAAAAAGATTATTTGTCGCATTAGAAGTCTCTTGTGACAATTCTATTACATAATGATAATATTGTATCCTAGGATGCTGAGTGTGCTGAATTGTTGCCAAGGGTATACAGTGTTTGGGAGGTGAGTGGTCATTCTTCATCCTTTTGTGAAGTGTCGTGCATAGATTAGAAATATTCCAGTGGATAATTTTGCTTTTTTTTTGCATGTTTTCCTGGTTTAAATTATAGATTATTATATTATAGATTCTTTACAAAACTATTCACAACTCAAGTGAGCTATATTGTTTTCAGGGCTGGGCTCAGCCCTTCCTTCTCTGAGCTAGCCGCTCAGCTGTCGGCTAATTGCCAGCTCCTATCTCTCCACAGTGACTCACCTGTTGATGATCCTGCTCGTCAGTCCTGCCTACTTAAGCTGTCCAGCTCAGTTGATCTCTACCTTCGCCTTGGTCAACATCACAGAGACTCCTGAGAGACTCCTGCGTTCCTGTTGAAGACTTGCTTGGCTGACGTTCCTTCTGGCTCCAGATCCTGCTTGCTGTTTTACTACGTTTATCTCTGGCTCTCTGACATTTGGCTTGGCTGACTATCCGATCCGGTTCCTGAGCTCTGGCTATGTTTTGACTACGCTTACTCTGTTTACCTTTTTATTATTATTATTATTATTAAACAAGTGTGATTTAATTGTACTTCCGTCTCGGTTCGATTCATGGTTTCTGACAACTGTATGTCCAGTTTTCAATGTCCTTATATTTATGTTTATGCTCTTGCACTTTACCCACTTTTCACTTCTGAAACCACATTGTTGTGCCTAGGCTTCAAGAATCATACAAATCCCTATAATCAAAGCTTTTTTTTTTTAACTTCAGATAAATAAAAAAAACATATATGAGAGCTGTTTTATCTGCCAAAGGATTTGAATTTTTTTTCCTACTCGGCCAGTGCTGAGATTTACACATCCCTGCCAGGTGCGAAGGCAGGTTAGTGGTCATACAGCTTGATCAGCTCTCTGTCCTTGACTGCAATGCAAAGGAGTAGCAATAGGCTGATAAGACCATAATTCTGTTTTCTCTTTCTGCATGTTCATCATATACTTTGTCAGCACATCTACACTGAAGCAGAGACTTTTTGTCTGCTAATGCTGGCCCTCCCTCTCCTTGCCATGCAGGGGAACACAGGAAGCTGATCCCAAGGCTGATTCAGAATGGATTTAAAATGAAATGAATGATTATTACATTTTCTTAGTGAGCACACTAAATGGAGTTCAGCTTAATAATTTATCTGAAAGACCAGGAGTCATGCCATTAGAATTGGTATCACCACTGTATATCAGGTATGTAGATGTGTAGATATGTAGAAGCAACCATGTAAAGATAAATATTTGTTAAATGGTATTTCACTAAGGCTGGGTTCACATATATGCAGCTGTGGGTTGCAGTCTAGAGTCTGGTGTGTTTCTGTTCACAGCCTGGTTCAGGCGTACCTGAACCGGACCCGAAAACGCACAGGACCTATTTCAAAACTGCACTCCGGCTACCCCACACATGTGTGAACCGACTCCATTGAAAGCCGGTCACATTCACGGTTAAAAATGCATCCAAAAGATTCTACATCCAATCTCTTAGTTAATGGTCTATTATCTCCATCTATACAGCTTTGTAGAGGTACCAGGCAGGGGTGTCCTCTATCTCCACTGCTGTTTGCAGTGGCTATTGAGACCCTGGCACTGAGATTTCGACAGTCACCTCTGTTAAAGGTTATCACTATGGGCAAAAGAGTGGACATAGGATTATATGCAGATGACCTTATTCTATATATGCAAGATACCTCTGCCGCATTAGGAACAGCAATGCAAATATTTGATAAATTTGGCACTTATTCCCACCTTAAAATTAATTGGCAGAAGTCGGCACCGATGCACTTTTTTATCACAGGCCTTTTCCTGTAAAGATACACTATGCACTCTCAAAGTGGTGTCCTTGTTTAAATACTTGGGGATAATTATTACATTATCTCCCCCAGATGCTTTTAAGCCAAATGATTAAAACTAAACTCAATGTATGGGCCAAACTTCCTTGTCTGTGGCAGGCAGAATTAATCTCGTAAAGATGATTCTTCTGCCCAAGTGTTTATATGTGACTTCTCATAAGCCTATCTCAGTGCCTAAATAATTTTTTAAAACCCTAGCTATGTTACTTATTTCCTTTATTTGGGTCAATAATAGGCGGAAACTCTAATTTTCTATTCTACAGCGTCCTAAGATGCCTGAATGGCATTGCCGAATCTATATTACTATTATTTGGCAGGGCAGCTGTGCCACTTGACTGACTGGTTGATACCAACTATGCCGGTGGTGGTTAAGTCATATCTTGCCTATGTACTTAAAATTAAGCACCTGTTGGTGGCACTGGAGGCACCTTTGACTGCGCTGGGTGAGAGACATATACCAATATTGACTGTAGCCCATAGGGTGTGGAGGAAAGCCAAGAGACTCACAGATTTTAAAGGCACTATTGTGGCTCTTCAGCTCTGGAATAACCCGATGTTCCCTCATTTAAAGCAATTTACAGACTATTATTTTTGGCAATGTAAGGGGATGGTTACTATGAAGAACATCTTTGATGGAAATGTATTGGCTTCATTTGATGGATTAAAGAGGAAGTATGAACTGCCCTGAACCACCTTTTATAGGTATCTTCAATTTAGACATGTGATACAAACTTAATTTGGTACCCATGACTCTGACTTTTCTGATTACTCACTGATAGGGATGCTCTGATCTCAGGGCCCTAGGGGACTTGTGTTATGTTTATACCTCCATTTGTTGTCTGCTACAACTAGCAGGGCTACGCTGGTGGTACGCACCAAATAGCAACAACCTATTTCTGATTTATCTGACGAGGACTGGGAGGAAGCATACTCATCCAATTTATCTGTATCCCCGGCTGTCAATAATAAATGTATCCGCCTTTATATGTTACATCCATCATATCTGACCCTAGTTCTGCCTACCTCTGCCCACTCTAGGTGTACCTGTCCGTGTGCGGACTTCGCACATGTTATGTAACATTGCTTAGTCATAGCAAGGTATTGGCATCAGGTGACAAAGTTATTGACTGCAGTCTTGTCCGTTCCTGTTCCATGTACCCCACTGGTGTGTTTGCTGGACGTCCTGGATGAGGAACTGTGACCGAGACATACTAGGACCATGTTATTAGAAACACAATTTTTGTCTCGTAAAGCTGTAGCACTTAAGTGGATCCAGCCCACCCCTCCATCCATACGTAAGTGGCTTTGGTTAGTTAATCAGGTATTAGCTTATGAAAAACTTTTTTTGAACACAGAGGTTGCCCAGCTAAGTATAACAAGGTGTGGGATGCTTGGTGTTCTTCCGCTCTTACTGCAACCCATGCTTGAGAATATCTCTGAGGGTATTGAGTAACAGTTATCTATAATTATGTGATTCAATGCTATTAAACATATGTATTGGGATTGGTTTGAAGGGGAATGCTGCATAATTGTAATTACGAAAAACCTTTGTGCACTGTAAATGTACCTCATTGTTCTCTATGCTCATGTTGAGCGCTTTGATTAATGTCAACGTCTTATATCTTTTTTCAATAAAAAGAGTTTTAAAAAAATGCATCCAATTCGCATATATGTGAACCCAGTCTGAACCAAAAGAGTTAAAATTACAGTCATCACTGGGTAAAATAACATCACAAATTAGGAACACACAGCTTCTTATGAATGGAAGCTAGGTAAATTACATAAACTTAACTTGATTAGTCTATTTATAGTTTGACTGCATTCATTAACGGCTTGTGCTGAAATTTGGTAATAGTGCCGCAAGCCTCAACTGATTTGCTTTAAAGTTTATCTTTTCTCTTCACTAGATTGAACATGGTCAGCATTGGTGTTAAGCAAAATTTGGCAGGCTGATTTGCCAAATTACCTATAATATTAGCCCAGCTTATATTTTCTTAAGAATCTGTTTAATGTAATTGCAATTTACAATGGTATTAAACCCAAAAAACAAAAAAGTGACGTATTGTAGATTTCTAATCCTTAAAGAGTAACTTCACTTTTGTTGAGAAAAAAAAAACCAATCCTTCCTGGGTGATCTATGTACATTGCAAGGATATTAACCAACTTTGTTGCAGAGTTCTTTGTTTCTGCTTTTGAAGAAAAAGCTGTTGTCTTTAGAGTGAATCTGAATGAGAGTGAATTTTGTAGTATCAATCAGCTGATGCAGAGTTCTAATGGGGAAACTTGCGGGATCTGAATCCCTTTAGAAGTGAAGGCCCCTTTGGGAGTATTTCACCAATAATAAATTTTCTGTTGCAGAGGATGCCTAAAATCTGAGTTGTATTGTAGTGAAGGCTTTTGGGGAAATCTGTGAGGCAATCTTGCAAGCAGAAAATTACATTTCTGGGGGTATATTGTAAACTATCTGTGTACAGAACACCTCAAAAGGCATTTTATTAACATTCATTTACAATATGGCTTGTGTAACAATTGTATATCTTTTTTTTGCTTTTTTTCCCCTTGAAAGTGAAGTTACCCATTAAATGCTATAGCTACATTCATTTGTTCTTAGGCTTTTTCCCCCTTGATTCACCTGGAGATCTGGCCAGTAACACATTTCCTGTCTTAGGGTGTCTCCACTCTGGATGCAGGAGTAAGGTATTGTAGACACTTTTGGACAGAAGCATTGTCAATCTGTAAAGATGCACTTGCAGATTTAGATGGACTTGACAAACAAATTAAAGCTGAGCTCCAGCTAACACTTGTTAAAGCAATTGCAGCAACAGTTTTATTTTTTGGGATATACAGTAGGTTTACATAAATTAATAAAAGCTAAGCTCCCCTGTCATTGGTACATGGTTTGTCTCAACTCTATAACTGCCATTTTTGCTGGACCGCTTGGTCTAATAAAGGAAATTGAAAAATACCAGACTTACTGGGCAGATCACCATGTGAAAATGAAGGTGAAAAAATAGGAAACTAAGGGAGTCACCACAAACTAAGGGAGTCACCACACCTAGGAATTTGGTGAGCTGTAATATATTTTTGTGAGGGGTTTAATAATTGGATTTAACTTTAAAATGCATTAATAGCACCTTTAGAGATGCATTGGAAGCTGAAGTAACACGTGTATTATTGAAATTATTTGTACAAGTATTGAAGTATTGTCAAGTTGTACTAGAAAAGATTTTTAGCAAACTTAATTACATGGCTTGCTATTGTTTTATACATATGGAGGTAGGCCCTGACATTGCACAAATGGGAGGCTCTGCAGATTGTAATTACAGGATTAGCGGCCTTAGTGTAATAAGAAACATTTTACAACTCTGACATTCCTTCACATGTGCAGCAATTTTTCCCTGTGCAAGACAAACAGTGCAGAAAAGAGCATGGAATGCATGTAATCGTTTGCCAACATCTATTCAGATTTCTTGGCTAGGTATATAACCGATTACAAGAACAGGGGATGGGAGTTCTGGGAAGAGATTTCTGCAGAACAGTTGTGCCATATTTGCAAAGAAGAAAACATGGGATATTCTGACCTTTTTAGAAAAACATAACTGGCTGTACATCTAATACTTCTAAATGAAAAGGTAATTTCCATATCATTAAATTACAAAATAGCATGTGTACTAATTGTATATGTTTTAATGTTTTTGATGAAACTTTGCAATGTGTTCCATGCCGACTGTGTTCTATAAGGCAAAAAATGGAAGGTGGAGGAGTGCAAGGTCTCTAACCTCCACCAGCTCCGTAATGTCGTCATGGAGGAGTGGAAGTTGACTCCAGTGGCAACCTGTGAAGCTCTAGTGAAGTCCATGCCCAAGAGGGTTAAGGCAGTGCTGGAAAATAATGGTGACCACACAAAATATTGACACTTTGGACCCAATTTGGACATTTTCACTTGGACATTAATGGCTGTGTGTTGAGTTATTTTGAGTGGACAGCAAATGTACACTGTTATACAAGCTGTACACTCACTAATTTACATTGTAGCAAAGTATCGTTTCTTCAGTGTTGTCACATGCGAAGATAGAATAAAATATTTCCAAAAATGTTAGGGTGAGATACAGTACTTTTGTGAGATACTGAATGTGTTTATATACAGTATATATATATATATATATATATATATATATATACATACAGTTTATACTATATACTGTATATATATAGTGCATACTGCTGATGGGTAGATGCAGTCTAAACAAAGCAAATTCTCTGCCAGCTATAGCCAAACATCCAATGCTTCAATGAATCAATGTATATCATAATGTGTAACAATGTATCTCTTGCAGCACGAATATACAAGCAAGGCTATGTTCACCGGCAGGGTCCCAATGGCATTAAAACTGTTGTAACAGTTATTCTTGTGCCGCTCAAAGGCTGAGCGAGAAATTAACACCAGTGTGAACACCCTGAGCTGAATAGATGGCTCGGCTGCAGTCCCGCGAGCCTCTGCGTGATACAAACAATGTGCTCATCCAATCTTCACCCCTCCCAGGGGCTGTGTGGGTTTTATTCTTCACTCACAACGCCATGACTCTATAAAGAAGCAGTTGTAAAGCATTATCCGGCTTCCAGCCTGCCATGAAAGTTGACGGCTAAAGGTACAAACAAACATGTATTCTGGCTGCTGTGGGAGGACATGGAGGGCAGGCCACGTGACTCAATACATCTAAGCGCTTCATCCCTCTCCTTCGGGACTTCCTCAGGACCGAAATCTAGGCTGCTTTTCATGGACTTTTCCTCCATCGAGGGTCAGCCTATTTAAAGACACAGATATCTATCTAACTATTCAACCTGTTTCCTCACTCCTCCCATTTTAGCTCTTCCTTGACTAATACCTGTGGGTATAAGAAGCAAAAACATAGCAAGGCGCAATATATGATTACATAATTGATCTATAGGCATGAGAAGGAGTAACCATTAAAAAGGAGTAGAAAGAGAGAAGAGCAACACTAACTCACTTATATTACCTCATATCAATCCATGCATTGGGGAAACAAAATACCCCAATGCAAATACCATACATCGCCTACCCAACAGTGCATACTGGGGAGAACTATAGAAAAGATTGCAATGAAAGGTCGTTATTGAGACCATGAATGACCATAGAGTTTAAAACAAAGATCCATTTTGCCTCCTTCTGGAGCAAACTTTTGTCTCTATCACCTCGTCTATCAGATAGGGTAAGTTGACATAGCCTAAAAAACTTAAATTTTTTTTGGTGAGGACCCATGTTCTGAAATGCATAGCAATTGGAGATTCTTCATCCTGGGTGGTTATGTTGGCCGCATGTTCCCCAATTCTTCTCAATTCCCTTAGCTTTCTCAATTTCTTTAGTGATTTTACTGCTTGTTCAGAATATATAAATACTTTATTGTGCAAACTTTAGACACAGGTTTACTTTACCCTCTGGCTTTAGTTCTTTCAGTCGATGACCCACAACAAATATGCAGTTCAGGTGTTCTTATAAAATGGTAATGACAACTGTGCTAAGTCAAGCTAAAATCCAAAACAAACATACAGCTGCAACATACCATGTGATATAATAACATAGCATCAGAAAAATAAATACAAAATGTTGCAATAAAAAAAGAGGAAAAGAAAGTGATCACTATCACCTGGATAAGAAAAAATGTCCACAATAGTTCCAGTGATCAGATATCAATCTGTGATTGTTGAAAAATATCCGTAGTGTAAAAGCAGCTTCCAACGGAAACACATGTGTTGTGTCCAGACCTCCACCCAGTTATCAAACACAAGGCTTATCAGATAAAATTGACCATCCACTACAGATAGGTCAATTTGGGCATGTAATGTAACGATATCCTATGATCCTCAATGGTGATGATCCATCATGGGCAATCAAATGCTCCACAGTATATATGTTTTAACCACTTAACGACCGCTCACTGTATATATACGTCGGCAGAATGGCACCGACAGGCACAATCACGTAGAGCATACGTGATTGCCTTTGTACAGTTGGGGGGTCCGATCGGACCCCCCTCCTATACATACAGTGAGCGGTGGCTAAGTGTCCGGGAGCGTTCCGGGATGAGGGGGCAGCCATTCGTTTCTGGCCACCCCCTCGCGATCGCTCCCGGCGAATGGAAATGCCCCCTCTGTCTGTGTCAGACAGAGGGAGCAGGAGGAAGTGATGTCATCTCTGGTGCGGCGCTCACATATACCGAGCGCCGTACAAGAGAAG
This sequence comes from Rana muscosa, assembly GCA_029206835.1. NCBI lineage: Eukaryota > Metazoa > Chordata > Amphibia > Anura > Ranidae > Rana > Rana muscosa. Next base: position 690,335,079 of record CM055116.1, read on the forward strand.
ATATCAGGTCAGTGCACACAACACTACACTGACACCAGGACACATAGGGACATAAATCGCCCCCCCAGGCCCCCCAGATCACCCCAGATCACCCCCCCAGATCACCCCCCCAGCCCCCAGTCACAGTGTCACTGATTGCAGTGACCATTTATTTACTGATCACTGCAATCAGTGACATTTGTGACTGTAAAAGTGTCACCAAAGTTTAGTCTTAGGTCCAGTGTAGCCCCCTAACCCCCCCTAATAAAGGTTTAACCCCCTGATCACCCCCCAGATAACCCTTTCACCGCCTATCACCACTGTCGCTTAGCGATCATTTTTCTGATCGCTGTCTTAGCGTCAGTGATGCCGATCGGCAGCCAGTAATTTTTTTTAGGTTCGCCGCAGGTTTTTATAGCGTCAGGTACCCCAATATATTATCTAATAAAGGTTTAACCCCCTTGATCGCCCCCCAGGTAACCCTTTCACCCCCTATCACCACTGTCACTAAGCGATCGTTTTTCTAAACGCTGTCTTAGTGTCTGTGATGCAGATCGGTAGCCGGTAATTTTTTTTAGGTTCGCCGCAGGTTTTTATAGCGTCAGGTACCCCAATATATTATCTAATAAAGGTTTAACCCCCTTGATCGCCCCCCAGGTAACCCTTTCACCCCCTATCACCACTGTCGCTAAGCAATTGTTTTTCTAAACGCTGTCTTAGTGTCGGTGATGCAGATCGTAGCCAGTAATTTTTTTTAGGTTCGCCGCAGGTTTTTATAGCGTCAGGTACCCCAATATATTATCTAATAAAGGTTTAACCCCCTTGATCGCCCCCAGGTAACCCTTTCACCCCCTATCACCACTGTCACTAAGCGATCGTTTTTCTAAACGCTGTCTTAGTGTCTGTGATGCAGATCGGTAGCCGGTAATTTTTTTTAGGTTTGCCGCAGGTTTTTATAGCGTCAGGTACCCCAATATATTATCTAATAAAGGTTTAACCCCCTTGATCGCCCCCCAGGTAACCCTTTCACCCCCTATCACCACTGTCGCTAAGCAATTGTTTTTCTAAACGCTGTCTTAGTGTCGGTGATGCAGATCGTAGCCAGTAATTTTTTTTAGGTTCGCCGCATGTTTTTATAGCTTCAGGTACCCCAATATATTATCTAATAAAGGTTTAACCCCCTTGATCGCCCCCCCAGGTAACCCTTTCACCCCCATCACCACTGTCGCTAAGCAATCGTTTTTCTAAACGCTGTCTTAGTGTCGGTGATGCAGATCGGTAGCTGGTAATTTTTTTTAGGTTCGCCACAGGTTTTTATAGCGACAGGTACCCCCATATATTATCTAATAAAGGTTTTAACCCCCTGATTGCCCCTAGTTAACCCTTTTACCAGTGATCAGCATATAAGTGTTACGGGTGACGCTGGTTAGTTAGTTTGCTTTTTATAGTGTCAGGGCACCCGCCGTGTATATAACCCAATAAAGGTTTAACCCCCTGATCGCCCGGCGGGTGATATCAATTAGGTTTTAGCGTCAGAGAGGGTCTGAGTCACACCCCAGGCAGCGTCAGGTTAGTGCCAGTAACGCTAACACCCACGCATGAAGCATACACCCCCCTTAGTGGTATAGTATCTGAACAGATCAATATCTGATCTGATCAGATCTATACTAGCGTCCCCAGCAGTTTAGGGTTCCCAAAAACGCAGTGTTAGCGGGATCAGCCCAGATACCTGCTGGCACCTGTGTTTTGCCCCTCCGTCCAGCCCAGGCCACCCAAGTGCAGTATCGATCGATCACTGTCACTTACAAAACAAAAACACACATAACTGCAGCATTCTCAGAGACAGGCCTGATCCCTGTGACTCCAGTGTTGTAGGAGGTGATTTCACCACCACAGTTAAAAAAAAAAAGCAAATATGCCGAAGCATTGGGGCAGCAGGGGCGGAGAAGCGATTTTGCTCCTAATGCCGCGTACATACGGTCGAAATTCCGACGGAGGCTTGCCCGTGGAAAAGTCCGACCATGTGTGTGCGGCATAACTTTTTTGCGGGAGGATGCCCCCATGCTTCGGCATATATAAATGGTGCGTGTATGCCCATCATTGGAAGTGGGTGGATGAAGGGCGGTATGCTAATGGTGGGCATACCCACCGATCAATCTCTTTTTTCGTTCAGCCAACTGGCTGCATGAAATAAAAAGATTACAATACATGTCCAACAAGGACCAGCAACGTACTGGTATGTTGCTGGACTTTGAATGTTTATACCAGAATGATGCCTGCGGGTTTAGGTATCATCTTGGTATCATTCTTTTCAGCCTGCGGCCGGCTTTCATGTAAAAGCAATCCTAGCGGCTAATTAGCCTCTGGACTGCTTTTACAAGCAGTGGGAGGGAATGCCCCCCCCCGGATATAAAAAGCGCCATTGGGAAATTGGGAAAGCATTTTATCACACCGATCTTGGTGTGGTCAGATGCTTTGAGGGCAGAGGAAAAATCTAGGGTCTAGAAGACCCCAGTTTTTTCAAAAAAAGAGTACCTGTCACTACCTATTGCTATCATAGGGGATATTTACATTCCCTGAGATAACAATAAAAATGATAAAAAAAAAATACTTGGAAGGAACAATTTAAAAATAAAATAAAAAAGCAAAATTAATAATAAAAAAAAAAGAAAAAAAAAAAAGCACCCCTGTCCTGCCCTGCTCTTGCCCAATGGCGAACGCAAGCGTCGGTCTGGCGTCATATGTAAACAGCAATTGCACCATGCATGTGAGGTATCACCACGAAGGTCAGATCGAGGGCAATCATTTTAGCAGTAGACCTCCTCTGTAAATCTACTGGGGTAACCTGTAAAGGCTTTTAAAAATGTATGAAGTTTGTCGCCAATGCGCGTTTGTGCGAAATTTTAAAGCATGTCGTGTTTGGTATCTATGTACTCGGCCTAAGATCATCTTTTTTATTTCATCAAACATTTGGGCAATATAGTGTGTTTTAGTGCATTAAAATTAAAAAAAGTGTATTTTTTAACCCAAAAAATGCGTTTGAAAAATCGCTGCGCAAATACTGTGTAGAAAAAAAAATGCAACACCCACCATTTTAATCTGTAGGGCCTTTGCTTTAAAAATATATATAATGTTTGGGGGTTCAACATAATTTTCTTGCAAAAAAAAAAATGTTTTCATGTAAACAAAAAGTGTCAAAAAGGGCTTTGTCTTCAAGTGGTTAGAAGAGTGGATATAAGCTTCCTAATGTTGTGTATAAAATGCCAGAACAGTTCAAAACCCCCCCAAATGACCCCATTTTGGAAAGTAGACACCCCAAGCTATATACTGAGAGGCATGTCGAGTCCATGGAATATTTTATATGTTGACACAAGTTGCGGAAAAACGACAATTTTTTTTTTTTTTTGCACAAAGTTGTCACTAAATGATATATTGCTCAAACATGCCATGGGCATATGTGGAATTACACCCCAAAATACATTCTGTTGCTTCTCCTGAGTACGGGGATACCACATGTGTGAGACTTTTTGGGAGCCTAGCCACGTACGGGACCCCAAAAACCAAGCACCGCCTTCAGGCTTTCTAAGGGTGTAAATTTTTGATTTCACTTCTCACTGCCTATCACAGTTTCGGAGGCCATGGAATGCCCAGATAGCACAAAACCCCCCCAAATGACCCCATTTTGGAAAGTAGACACCCCAAGCTATTTGCTGAGAGGTATTGTGAGTATTTTGCAGATCTCGCTTTTTGTCACAAAGTTTTGAAAATTGAAAAAAAAAATATATATATATATATATTTTCTTTCTTCATTTTCAAAAACAAATGAGAGCTGTAAAATACTCGCCATTCCTCTCAGCAAATAGCTTGGGGTGTCTATATTCCAAAATGGGGTCATTTGGGGGGGTTTTGTGCGATTTTGGCATTTTATGGCCTTCGAAACTGTGATAGGTAGTGAGGAGTGAAATCAAAAATTTGTGCCTAGAAATCCTGAAGGCGGTGCTTGGTTTTCGGGGTCCCGTACGCGGCTAGGCTCCTAAAAAGTCCCACACATGTGGTATCCCCGTACTCAGGAGAAGCAGAAAAATGTATTTTGGGGTGTAATTCCACATATAACCATGGCATGTGTGAGTAATATATCATTTAGTGACAACTTTTTGTAATTTTTTTTTTGTTTTTTTGTTTTTGTCATTATTCAATCACTTGGGACAAAAAAAAAATATATTCAATGGGCTCAACAGGCCTCTCAGCAATTTCCTTGGGGTGTCTACTTTCTAAAATGGGGTCATTTGGGGGGGTTTTGTGCTATTTTGGCATTTTATGGCCTTCGAAACTGTGATAGGTAGTGAGGAGTGAAATCAAAAATTTGCGCCCTTAGAAATCCTGAAGGCGGTGCTTGGTTTCCGGGGTCCCGTACGCGGCTAGGCTCCCAAAAAGTCCCACACATGTGGTATCCCCATACTCAGGAGAAGCAGCAAAATGTATTTTGGGGTGAAATTCCACATATAACCATGGCATGTGTGAGCAATATATCATTTAGTGACAACTTTTTGTAATTTTTTTTTTTTTTTTTTTTAGTCATTATTCAATCACTTGGGACAAAAAAATAAAAAATTCAATGGGCTCAACATGCCTCTCAGCAATTTCCTTGGGGTGTCTACTTTCCAAAATGGGGTCATTTGGGGGGGTTTTGTACTGCCCTGTCATTTTAGCACCTCAAGAAATGAGATAGGCAGTCATAAATTTAAAGCTGTGTAAATTTCAGAAAATGTACCCTAGTTTGTAAACTCTATAACTTTTGCGCAAACCAATAAATATACACTTATTGACATTTTTTTTACTAAAAACATGTGGCTGAATACATTTTGGCATAAATGTATGACTACAATTGAGTTTATTCGATTTTTCTTATAACAAAAAGTAGAAAATATCATTTTTTTTCAAAATTTTCGGTCTTTTTCCGTTTATATCGCAAAAAATAAAAATCGCAGAGGCAATCAAATACCATTAAAAGAAAGCTCTATTTGTGGGAAGAAAAGGACGCAAATTTCGTTTGGGTACAACATTGCATGTCCGCACAATTTACAGTTAAAGCAGCGCAGTGCAAAATTCTGAATTCACCTCTGGTCCTCTAGCTACCAAATGGTCCGGGGCTTAAGTGGTTAAAATAAGCAGAGAGACCTTGCATAGCGTAACTCTGTATATATAAGGTTTATTGAATAGAGAAATAGTAAGACTCACATATCCTTCAAGTAAAAAGTGCTTTTTGGTATATAATCAATGGGTATACACATGATAGCTTCCCAGTCGCTTCCATCATAGATGTAGTGACTTCACAACAGGCTCCTTCCTACGCGTTTCATCATACCTAATGGCACGGTTCACTCTGAGTTACACGATGTATGCTTGTTTTGGGCTGGTTATTTGGAAGAATTTAAGCAAATGTCAGCCAGGCAACTAGCATTTTCAAAATCAGGTCGACAATGACAGCATCTATATTTTACTCAGTACAGGTTTTCAATACTTTTACTGATGATATCTCTACCTGCCCCACCTCACCCTCCCCATGCCGTAATATTTCCCTTTACAGACTTCAGATCAGCATGTGACTTTGAAGGAGCTGAGATGGAGAAGTCAGGGTTATAGTGATAAAGTACCTTTTTTATTATGATAGTATATGAGTATTAGCTGAATCACTGGAAGAAATCAAAGCCTTGCGCACTTGCAATTGTAGGGATGGGTCAAACTTTCTAAATCTTTCAGATTTTTTATCTTTCAGCTCCACACCAGCTGCAAGGTCATAGGCCTACACATTGACAATCAAAGACTTGTACGCTTGTGAATTAGGGAATAGAGCAGATTTTCTAAATATCTTGAACCTTTAATAGCTCCGCACCTTCTGAAAAACCATAAACCAACTCACACAATTAAGCACAAACATTTTTATACATGAAATACAAAAACATCTTTGTTTGCTTATTGTGTTGCCTTGTAAAACTTTGAATACAGTAAGACATATGGCCTAAGCATTTAACATCTGGGTGATAGAAGAAAACAAAAAATGAAAAGGACACTAGACCACAATCACATTTATGGGAAAATTTCAGTTAGTTTTCTTCCAGCAATGTTAAATGCTTTCAATATTTTATGTTAGAAAAGATTGGGTTTGGAACAATGCTTTCCTTTCTATTCACGTACAGATTTAGATGTCAGTATAAATCTAAACATTAGTGTAGCTTATATTATAAACATTTCTATTGTTTAATGCATTCCTGAATGTGAAAGATCTAAGCTGTGATTTATTTTAAATATACTATTCTCTCTGCTATGGATTGAAAGTGTACGGCTGGTGATTCTAGAGCTGTGACTTGAACATCCCTTAATAAAGTGGTTTTAAAGGGTGAATGTTATTTACCTCCATGCATTCTATGTATCAAGTAAAAAAAAAAACAATGTGCAGCTCCCCACACAGCCCCCCTATTACTTACCTGAGCCCGATACCTCTTCTGCACAGGGTCTCTCGCTTCTCATTGGCTGAGATACAGCAGTGGGAGCCATTGGCTCTCACTGCTGTCAATCACAACCAGTGAGGAGGGAGCAGAGGGTGGGACTGAGCCATGCTCTACGTGCCCCTTAGACACACAGAGGCAGCGGGAGCGAGCATGCACAAGTGCCCCCAGAGCAAGCAACTTCCTATGAGGGCACCCGCCAAGGGGGAGGGACCAGAAGCACTGGCAGGGGCCCCAAGGAGAGGAGGATCGGGGCTGCTCTGTGCAAAACCATTGCACAGAGCAAGTAGGTACCGGATGTTTATTATTTTAAGAAAAAAAAAAAATGAACCTTTAGGCTGGCCATACATTATATAATTTTCTAGTACAATTTTCCTTTAGATTTACTGAAACTATGGTTGAATTGATACAGTTTTTTCATCGGCAAGTACCGATACTTTTGGTCAGGTACTTGCCGTAACCGAGTACCGTTATTTTGCGGTCTGTTTTGCGTCCACACAAAACAAATGTCGCAAATAGCACTGTGTGTGTGTGTATATAGAAGGGCCTTCTAATGGGCAGTTTAGAACTCACAAAATTCATCAGAGGGAGCGCTGTTACAGTAAGTAGGTAAATAAGTAAATAGATCACAAGCCCATGCAGGGAGATGGTAGTGTACCAGTGAGGCACTGTGACTCTCGGGTTCCTGCTAAGGTGTACTCTGCTAAGCCTTTTGGAATGAATGGCTGCCTCTAACCCTGGAGCTCCTGGGGCAGTGAGCCCAATGGATGCCAGATCAATGGACGGAGCCGGAAATGGCAGGGGGAACCCAGAAATGACAGCTGTGTTTAGGGCTCGTCACCGCCGGCTGGGGGAAATGCCAGGAGCGGGCGGAAGTGCTCCTCTATGGAGACAGTACTGTGCGGGCAACCAACGAGGACATCCATCGATCCGACATCCATTGGGCTCACCGCCCGCCCCCAGGAGCTCCAGTTTTCCAATAAATGATTGCTGCTTTAAACTTCTAATCTGTCTCTACCTACTTACTAGAACAGCACTCCCTCTGCTGAATTTTATGAGTTTTAAACTGCCCACTAAATGGCGCTTCTATCTACACACACAGAGGAGCAGTGGGGGAAATCGCATGCAATTTGGACAGGAATCGCACCACATTCGTATTCAAATTGCATGCGATTTCTTGCAGTGCGAATTGTGCCCATTCATTTTGTATTGATGCAAATCGCACCACAACATTTTGGTATCGGCAGCATTTTGGCGAGTACCAATACTCGCTCAAATGCATGGTATCAGCACCAATATTGATACTGGTATCGGTATCGGTGCATCCCTAACTGAAACCATATAATACGTGGTCAAATCTAAATACTTTCAATTTGTATGCAATTAGGCAGGCCTTTGCTCTACATAGTTGAAGGTAAATCTAAAGGAAATTGAATAAGAAAATTGTATAATCTATGGCAGCCTTAGACACTTTAAAGATAAGTGAACTTTCATCTTTGGCAGTTCACTTCCTTTATTCACACGACCAATATGGGTCCATTTTGAGTTAAAGTCACCCTTTTTTTGGTGTCCAGATGAATACATTATAGGATAATGGTATGCATAATTAGATAAATTGATTTTTTCTTTGGAGCAGCAATGTCAGAAAAGCAGCAGCAATGAAGCTGGTAATACAAAATAAATTATATTATTGCTAAGAGGCTGCTGTACAGGAATAACTAGGGTGGATGGAAAGGAAGAATACCCCAGGGGGCTTTGTATTGCAGCAAGGAATACTGATGCTCGTTATTCTATCAAAGACATATTTCATTACACAATAAAAACATATACATTATATTACAGCCGTAAGGATACATATACAATAACATAGCACGGTGATCTTGTATTAAAATCAAACTAGAAACACTGACGCATTTTGACCTTATCATTGCAGTCTTCTTCAGGGGGTGAACAGGAGATGCTCTAGAAGAAAATACATTGTATGGGTGAAATTGTTCAAAAGACAAGAGCATTCTCAACAATCAAACATATACAGTGATTAAAGTATTTATATTGATGGGTATATTTTTACCTATTAACTGCTGGGGGAAGAAAGCCTCCCCATGTGTTGGGTTCAAGAACCCACCGAGGACCCTATGGCTATGACAGACACCCCAAATGGCCCACGTGAGAGCGGGGGAGAGGGCCAGATGGAAACAGCCTAGGCTGCAGGTGAAAGGACCAACTCCAGGCCCACAAGAGGTCGCACTGGTACCCCACGCACAGCGGTGAAGGGGGAAGTTCTGAGGAAGAGGCCCATGGAGCAGGGGCGGAAGCCAGAAAACCGAAACCAAACCAGGCATGCCAATACTGTAAAAAATGTATAATAATAAGGAAAGTTTTAACAGAGATTCATATGTTAATGACTTCATTATTAGGTAAAATGTATAAAAATGATGTGCCCTTGAAAGGGTGCAATTGCTGAAAAATGAGAGTGATCATGGGAGTGAGTGTGGGAAGGGGGTGATAGATGGGGTGTGTGGACCTAAAAAATGAAATGAAATTACAATTACATTTGAGGTTCAAAAGTGTGAGAATGTGGGGGAAAGGAAAAAAGAGTAGGATAGTGAAGTGAAAAAGGTGAGGTGAAAGTAAAGTGGAGAAATGATGAGTGACATGGAAAAGTAACCAGATAAGTGAAAAAATTAATAAATTGAAGTAAAAAAATGTGAATATGAGAAATGTGTGTGGTGTGTTGTGTATAATATTTGTGGGGGTGATGATGGGTGTAGAATGTGAGTGTTAGAGAAAAGGGGAATGGAAAAAATGGGAGATGTGAAAGGATGGACAGGTGTAATGGATTGAAAAGCATGGGAGGGGAGTGAATGATTCATGAAAGTGTGTGGGAACCAAGATGAGGAAGGGAGTGATTGCGTGTATAGGCACTGGAAATGTGTGATGCTGTATGTGTAACTGTGGTGTACCAGGAGAGTGTATGGTGCGGGGATGGTGTGTGGGAGGACATAGAAGAATTACATACCGGAATTGAGAGGATGGATGGGTCGTGTGTAGGTGGTGAGGGGGGTAATCTAAGTGTGAAGAATGATGAGTTGCCTGAACTACTTAAGTGATTCCTCATGTTGTAGAAGGAGAAATAGTGACTGGTTTTCTAAAGGGAGCCCCACAAGAGGGTTCCAATAGACATATTATCAGGGGTATCTAGGACCCTAGGGAAAAATCAAAGAATGAATACAATTAGAGTAAAGTGGAAAGCAGAGCTCCAGTGAAAGGCCATAACTAGGGTGGATGTAACTTTGGGTATAGAGTAAAATAGTGTAAGCTACTGCCAACTAAGTGCAGCCCAAAGATGTCTTAGTGTTTCCTTTATAATCATCTTTTCACATAGCAAAAAAATGTTGTCTGTGGAGTTAAAAAATGAAAACATAAATTTTTCCTTTGTACCAATAATTAAAGTATGCAACAAAACCATGTACAAGTATCAGGGCACTGTCCAGAATAGAGGTGCGCATGTGAGAAGACACAGGCATGCCATTTCTGCCAGTATCCAATATGGACTCCGTCAGAAGCATAGCGCACACCCGTCCAGTTTCGTAACTGCCACTAAAGGCCCTATTTATGAAGGAAGCAGTGACAGAGGATTGCTGGATTATCATCAGCTTACCCGTGCTCCTTGCTCCCATGTATGCTGTGTTATCCTGATTCTTAGTTACCTTCTCAGACTTTCCCTTTGCTTGACCTCTTGTTGTGAATCCAGTTTGTAGGCAAGTTCAGTCTTCCTTCCCCACTGCAGGTGGCGCTCTTCCGCAGCAGCACTGCAGTTAGAGGGGATGTCAAGAGAAACAGGGAGGTTGATTTACTAAAGGCAAATATGCTGTGCACTGCAAGTGCAGTTGCGCTAGATCTAAGGAGAACGCTCTGAAATTAGGGAAAGCTCTTTTGATTTCGATCATCCAATCATGTGCAAGCAAAAATGCTGTTTTTTTACTTTCCTTGCATGTTCCCCTCAGATCTAGAGCAACTGCACTTGCAGTGCACAGACTATTTGCCTTTAGTAAATCAACCCCATAGTTCCTCTATGGTTTCCTGGGTCACTGGGGAAGCATCCACCTGGATGCTTCCACCCCATGTGACTCTGGCACTCATCTTGAGCCAGGCAGAGCCTATATAAGGCCTTGGCTTCCAAGTCTGGCACACATTTGCAAGTTGGTAGAGTAGGGTCAGTTACCCCACCTGGTAGGGACAGAACTAGCGGCAGGGAAAGGTTCCCGATGAGGAGGGAAAGCGTAGGGCTCGCAAACATCTCTGGACAACTGCTTGCTTGGGCACAAGACAGCCCCTCTCTAGAGACACTGTCCATTCAGCTGCATTCTGCTGTCAACACGCTGTTTGAACTTTGAGTGTTCCCTTGAATGAATCTGGTTCGGATCTTGGCCTCCACTACGCTTCTCCAGTTCCGCCCTGCCAGTCTAATCCAGCTTCCTCCATGGGTGTTATCGTATCACTTGCTGTTGCACTGGACCTGCCCCGCCACAATTGTTCCCTGTGTTCCTGCTCTCACTCATACCCACCTGCCTGAGAATCACTTAGTCAAACACTTCTTAAAACAGCTCTCAGCAGACCAACTTAAAAGCACACGCACGCCTCTGAGCTTTGCACTCCCTGCCATCACCTCCCAAGGTGATTCAACCTTAGCTGCAAGGAAAGCCCTTTCATGACTTCAGCTCCCAACCAGATACATGATAACAAGGTACCCTTTTTCAAATAAAACAGTAGAGGCCAATAGAATATTTGATTAATTTTTGGAGGAGGCCTAAAAGATGGAATGCTGGAGGGATTTGGGACCAGCAAGGGACAGTTGGTTATGTGAAATAATATGACAACCTAACTCAAGTTGAAAACCTGTTTTTATTTATGAATGAATTCAATACAACTGACATTTTGTTCCATAGTCTTTCAAGTACAGCATGTCCTTTGGCAAAGAGGAAATAAAAGCTGACTCAGTTCACATATAAGACAATATAAAAAAAATATTTGTAATCACAAGACATAAACTAATCAGCTGGTAAGTTAACTGAAACAGGGAGAACTTTAAAGACAGTCACATGGTTTTATATTCATGTCACTACTAAATGAGCCTTGTCTTTAATTTATTTATTACTTTTGCAACAAAGCACTTCTGTCCTTATCTAGAATAGTTACTTCTATTTTTCTATATTTTAACAAATTATTCATAGCAAAGTAACAGTTTAATAGGTTAAATATTATATAGTATGCCAAGATGTTTACAAGTCTTTAGAATACTGAATTGCCCAACTATTCTGTAAATAAAACATACAGGGGTTGATTTACCAAAACTGGAGAGTGCAAAATCTGGTGCAGCTCTGCATAGAAACCAATCAGCTTCCAGGTTTTATTTTCCAAGCTTAATTGAACAAGCTGAAGTTAGAAGCTGATTGGCTACAATGGGGAGCTGCACCAGATTTAGTACTCACCAGTTTTAGTAAATCAACCCCAGAGTACCTGTAATCAGTCAGGTGGATATGCCAACCATCCTTAAAAAGTGAAGGATGGTTGGCATATCCTCTCTAAATGCCAGAACATCATATAAGCCGCCATGCACCATTCTATGAGAGTCAGCTGGTGCTGACCTTGTCTATGGCACTGGCTAGCCCACAAATGTTAATTCACAGCCACAGAGAAAAATGCTAATGTCTAGATTAATCTTTACATACATGCATACAATGTACAGTGAACAATTATCTACTGTTGTAAGGTGAGCTGTTCACATTCATATGTTTATGACACTTGGCCAATATTCAACTTTTTTTTTTAAGTAGTGCATGCTATATTACAGTAAGCATGTGCAATAAACATGTTGTTCTGTTTTGTGTTCTTTGAAGTGAGGTTCTTTGGTAATATAAAAATAAAGAACAGAGAAAGCGATATTACTTTTATTTGAAGGCTACCATTGTGTAAATCCCAGGGCTGTTACTATTGATATAACAGGCTTGTTGCTGTTAGTGAAGCTATACAGAATAGCACAATCCTAACAGTAACAGCAGCAGTAAAAGTGAAATGATACTGTAAAAAAATGTACAGGGTTAGTCCACCACAAAACACCTATTGTGGATATTCTGAGGGATTCTCGCTATCCCTGCTGGACCTTTGTTTCATTTAAATTATGAAGAATGCTGGAATGTGTAAATGTAGATGAGAACATTAATAACTCTCAGGTGGACAGAAACAGATGTGGGAAATAATGGAAGGGAGATCTCATTGTTGGCGTATTTAGGATATATAAGAAGCCAGAGGCTTATGCCGCATACACTTGGCCGGACTTTGCCACGGGCAAAATTCAGTCGTAATTTCCAACGGAAAAATAGAGAACCTGCTCTCTATCTAAGTCCGTTGGAAATTCCAACGGGAAAAGTCCGATGGGGCATACACACGGTCGGAAAATCCAATAAAAAGCTCCCATCTGACTTTTTCCATCGGAAATTTTGACCGCGTGTACGTGGCATAACTCAATCCACTAGGTTCCACCTATACTCAAAATATTATTTTTTGGTAGACTGTCCCTTTACATTATATTGCTGATATAGGATACAAACGCCCTGAGTAACCTCTATCACCACTGCGCCAAAGAATAAAAAATTAAAATAACTAAAGCTGCCGCTTAATGTGTAAATCTTGAAAGCAGAAAAAGTCTTAACCCAAAACACCTAAATGAGATGACAATAGCAGCGCTACAAAATGGTGCTAAAAATATAATAAACAATAACATATAAACTCAATAACTCCATGTGATAAGTGAAATAAAGTCTACAATGTGATGAAATTGATAGAGAAAATATTGAAGAAAAATATCTTGATTCTGTGTATCTTACACCACACCACCGTTCTGTGAAACCTCCCCTCTGAAAAACGCACTCACCAAATAGATTTGCCTTTCACTCTCGTGTTAGACTGAATCGCGATTCGCTTGTGTATGATCCCATAAATGGAAATACGACTCTCTGCTGGATTACCGTGATGATTCTCAGATTTTCACATGAAAACAAAAAGAAGTGCTCTAATAGTGTAAAATTGTATCACCAGTTTAATTTAAAAAAACACAATCACACTTCATTCATTGAACTCACATGTGAACCATTAAAAACCAGCATTAAAAAATCCACATCAAATGTTAAATTGGCTTTGCGGTGCTAAGCGGCCACGGCGGGCCTGAGGTGTGTGCTTGATGGAAATAAGCTCACCACACTCCAGATTCCCGGCTTCCAGTAGCGGTAAGTGATCTTAAACAGCAGCGGCGTCTCTAGTCAGTGAAGCTGTAGCCACGTTCCCGACATGTTTTGCAAAAATGCTTAATCATGTCCCTTTACATTATAGAGGAAGTAAACCCTGATGCCATTGCTTCTGTGCGCATGTGGCCATGACTTCGGCACATGCAGACACAGGGGGATATCTCCTAAGCCGTGCAGGTTTAGGAGATATCCAGGGTAGCAACAGGTAAGCCTTATTATAGACTTACCTGTAGCAAAAAGGGGTTTGTAAGGGTTTACAACCACTTTAAGGCTGTTAGCAGGTAGAAAGCACCATAACATACCACATCATGCCATCAGTGTGAGAGCCTGCCTCATCTGCTACACATAAGCATTGTAGGAGCGCTCCCCAAAATAGACACACCCCTCCCACAATGCAATGTTTAATGCTTGAGCTACCAATCACTAGGCCTGAACATTGCTACATGGGAAGACAATGAGCTAACTATGCCTATAGAAATGCTGAACATCAAAAAGTTAGTATTTGCATAGGATGCCAGGGGGCTCTGGAAGCAGAGAGGCAGACTGCCACAACAAAATTACAATCTGGCACATTATGTTCTATGCTAATCTCATCTTCAGTATAATTTTTTCCACTGGTCAACTTCAATGCAGAACCTCAGATAAATAAAAAAACACATAGCCCATTACAAGATAAAATATATGCATTGCTTTATGGTTTATGGTTGAAGCAATGTATGTGTTTACTTTTAATGATATGTTCAACAGCCCCATGGAAGCAAACAAGAGATGTTTATTGTATGGGTTCACATAGACTTTACATATATTTCAATTTTTGCTTCTAATGTAGACAACAATCTCCTAAACTAACACCAGTTTTGCTGACTGTCTCTTAGCTGTTTTGTCAGATGCTTCCAAAACTCGTGTTTTGAGCTTCATGCTTTCGTGTGCAAACATTGCTCATTCTTATAATCAACAAATTATACATTTGGCAGAAAATATCGCCATAAACTATCAGTCTGCCAAAAATTAAAGCGATAAATAAGCAGATATAATTTACCTTCCAGGTTACATAGCACACATTCCATTTCTGAAACAGATGTAAATTCAGGATTTTGGTTTTATTAAATTACACATTTAACAGTGACATATGTCCCAGAAAATCTTAATGTGAAAATGAAATGTGTATTTACAAAAAGGCTAAATGAATAGCTCTCTCTGTTCTTAATTGGATTAAATGAGCTGCTACAGAGATGGCATCCTCATAATAGCTGCAAATTATTTGCAGCATCATTTTTAAGACTCATCAATGGAAAAGTGTTCTGACTCACATTTAGAAGACAGAATATTTGGTTTGTAATCTACACTCAAATAATTTTTACTGTATAATTATTATAAAAGTATGCTTAAAGAAGAACTGCATAACCCTCCACTTTGTCCACAGGAAAAAATATCCTGATCCCTTAAAATGATAGTAAACTCCTCTCTGTGATTTTTACGTACAGATAAGCTTATAATAAAGCTTACCTGTAAGTAAAATGAATATCTCCTAAACGGTGCATGTTTAGGAGATATTTGCTTGTTTGGTAGCGCGTGGCGGCGCCAATGCATGTGATCTGTAGGATCAGCATTCTCGTGCCATTCCTTTGGAGCTCTGTCCCTGCCGCCGAGACTCCCACGCGATTGTGCGAGAGTGACACTGTTGCAGCTTAGCCATTTAAGTGGCCGGAGCCTGCGAACCCGGAAGAAAGACCAGGTGAAGATGGACGCACAGTCGGCGGTGACAGCGTGCCGCTGGAGGGCTTTGTTTCTACTGAGGTAGTGCTACAAATTTATAACATCAGCATTGTAATAACGATACAAACAATAGTTATTATGACAATCCAATATAAGCTTACTTGAAAAAACTCCTTTTCATGTTATGAATTCCCTGTGTCTGCTGGCCATCTCTTTTTACAACTTCCTGGATTCTCTGCATGCTTTGCAGCTTCTCTTTTTTGCATTTTACTTTCCATTTCTAAGGACTACATGTAACATGCTACCTTGCTGCCTGCAAGCAGTAGTTCCTGTTCTGACCCCCCCTCTGAAACTCCTCCTATTAGCATCTCTGTAGATCAGATGGCAGTGTGACAGAGCAGTCTGTGACTCACAGGGCATAGTACACGTGTGTCACAGAATTCAATAAAAATATGTGGGGATCATCACAAAGTAAGTTTAAAAACTTCAAGATCATTTCAAATAAGCTTTTTCTAACCACATATAGGCAGGTGCAGTCTGTACTCCCCACTGCAGGTGGCACTTGACCGAAGCGGCAATGCAAAAGGGAAAGGAAGTTGTGAGGAACTTGATTCCTCTATGACTTCCTGTGGTCACAATGAAACAGCTGTCTGATTGGACTCTGGAGCCCCACATGACTTCAGCAGCCATCTTGGGCCAGGCAGAGTCTATTTAAGACCTCAGCTCCCAGGTTTGGCTCACTTTATGTGAGTGGCTTGTGTAGTAACAGGTTCCCTGTCTGGCAGGGATAGTGCTTAAGAGATAGGGAAAGGTTCCAGAGAAGTAGAGGCAGTGCAATACGTCTATCTCGCTTCAAGGAGCCTTCCCTTTTGGGTGTGGACCGGCCAGGCTGCATTCGGCTCCACATTACAGATGTCTGCATCTTCAAGTTTACAGACCACTGTTACAGTTTGCAAATTACTTCAGATGGATGTGTCTACCTGACAGGCCTAGTTGAGCTTTGTTGAACCTTTCTACAATATATCACTATTGCCTAACTTGTATGTTTACTGCCCACCACATTAAATTGCACCTTGCTCACGCACATACATGCATATAAAAAGGGACAAGAAAGGTGGGCTTTAGCGCCCATCCACCACACATATGTGTCCACAGCAGCATGAGTATGTATGCTGAGATGGAGTTTACTGTGCACTCCCAGCACACTAACTGAGCTGTCACTGACAGCTCTTGATCAAGGCTTCTGGCCAAGAGTGATCAGGATGGTTACCCAAACATGTGATTGTTGTGAGAGCAATTCCCGGTAGTCACAAAATACAGAAGATGCACCACCTCCCAATCATAAGGCCTCATGCCCTTGGACGTTTTTACAGCTGCGTTTTTGAGCGTTTTTTACAGCTTAAAAACGCCTGTCCATGTTAGTCTATAGCTTCATGCCCACTTAGACGTTTTTGAGCTGCAAATAGCATAGACGTTTTTAAGCTGTAAAAAAAACCCAGGACCAGTGCGTTCCTCAGCGTCAGAATTAGGCAGAAAAAAACGCGAGCATCAAAAAACGCGCAAAAACACGCGAAAACGCCGCGATTGCGTTTTTCAGCTCCGCGTTTTTTTTTCTTTTTTCAAAAAAAAAATTTAAAAAAATATACAATAACATGCACAGGCGTTTTTAAGCTGTAAAAAACGCAGCTGTAAAAACGTCCGTGGGCATGAGGCCTTAAAGCTGACTTAAAGGGCTACACGGAGTCAGTGTTAAAGAGTTAATAGGAGTAAGCTATAAATAATTGAAATGTGGAAATTAATATATGATTTAAAATTTTTACCATGATAAACTTTATTACATATTTATATCAAGTTTATTACATGCACATATTTATCAAAGAAAAGTTATTGATCAGCATTAACTTGTCAAGAAAATTATATTTTTAATTATTTAATTTTAATTAAATAAAAAAACTGCTAAAACTATAAATTCCTTTTAACTAAAATAAATGTACTTATAATTTGGTGGAACAAAAGCATGTGAATTTTGTGACTCATATCTTATCAGTAGTATTCAGCTTTTATTTATATATGTGCTTTATTTATAGTCTTCTCTACCACTTTATCTGGTTTTATAACCCACACTGGGGGCATATCAACCTCAGCCCAATTTTTCTTTTATAAGGAAAGAAACAGAGTAGAAACACTGCCAACTTTTTAATTGCTTTCTCTGTCCCACTTTAATAGATTTCCTGTCTATTTGATATTACTCACTTGGACATGAAGGAATATCTCCCAAAATAAGGACACAGTAATAAAACGGTATTTTAAAAAAAAAGTTTTCCCTAAATGAATGTGTGATATAAAAGTCCAAATGTTAATTAAACATTGGAATGGGGCATTTATAATGACCCAGTGAACTCAAACTATCTTCTGATTTTTAACCTTACAGTTGTCTTTTACACCTGGCTATCCTGATAGCTAAATGCCTATAGTTGCTTGTATTCTTATCTTCCTAAACATCTTTAATGTAGGCCAGTAGAGTCACAAGTCAGTGTCTTTAAAGCCCCATTCTGGGCTGCTGTTGAAGTTACCCATGTAGCGAGCCCCCCCCCCCCCCACAATACATGGTTTAAATTCTCATTTGGCTAGGGGAGAAATGAATATGAATACTTACCTAGCTTCTCACCCCCCTCCAGGCTTCTCACTCTCTGTGAGACTGGTACCCCTGAAGTATCCTTTATTTCACTGCCCAGCCATTCGCAGCTCTCTGACTTGATCACATACAGTACCGGACCAGAAGTTTTGCATAGATTAGGAGAATGTCCAAGACCAACCTACATCCTTGGAGTTGGACAGCAGAGGAGAGTGCCAGCTGATAAGGGAACTGAAAACAAGGCAAATACAGTTATAGCCAAAAATATTGGCACCCCTGCATTTCTGTCAGAAAATGTACCACTTCACCCAGAAAACTGTTGCAATTACAAATGTTTAGGCATTTTCGTGTTTATTTCTTTTGTTTGTATTAGTATGACACAAAAAAGTTGAGAAACAAAAAGCTACCTTACCTCACAAAAGTGAGTACACCCCTCACATTTTTGTAAATATTTTATTATATCTTTTCATTTGACAACACAGAAGAAATGACACTTTGCTACAATGTAAAGTAGTGAGTGTACAGCTTGTATAACAGTGTAAATTTGCTGTCCCCTCAAAATAACTCAACATACAGCCATTAATGTCTAAACTGCTGGCAACAAAAGTGAGTACACCCCTAAGTGAAAATGTCCAAGTTGGGCCTGAAATGTAAATATTTTGTGTGGCCACCATTATTTTACAGCACTGCCTTAACCCTCTTGGGCTAAGCGTTCACCAGAGCTTCACAGGTTACCACTGGATTCCTCTTCCACTCCTCCATGACGACATCACGGAGCTGGTGGATGTTAGAGACCTTGTGCTCCTCCACCTTCCATTTGAGAATGCCCCACAGATGCTCAATAGGGTTTAGGTCTGGAGACATGCTTGGCCAGTCCATCACCTTTACCCTCAGCTTCTTTAGCAAGGCAGTGGTCGTCTTGGAGGTGTGTTTGTGGTCGTTATCATGTTGGAATACTGTCCTGCGGCCCAGTCTCTAAAGGGAGGGGATCATGCTCTGCTTCAGTATGTCACAGTACATGTTGGCATTCATGGTTCCCTCAATGAACTGTAGCTCCCCAGTGCCGGAAGCACTCATGCAGCCCCAGACCATGACACTCCCACCACCATGCTTTAATGTAGGCAAGACACACTTGTCTTTGTATTCCTTACCTGGCTGTTGCCACATACGCTTGACACCATCTGAACCAAATAAGTTTATCTTGGTCTCATCAGACCACAGGACATGGTTCCAGTAATCCTTGTCCTTAGTCTGCTGCTTGTCATCAGCAAATTGTTTGCGGGCTTTCTTGTGCATCATCTTTAGAAGAGGCTTCCTTCTGAGACGATAGCCATGCAGACCAATTTGGTACAGTGTGTGGCTTTTGGTCTGAGCACTGACAGGCTGACCCCCCACCCCTTCAACCTCTGCAGCAATGCTGGCAGCACTCATACATTTATTTCCCAAAGACAACCTGCACTCAAGCTCTTTGGTTGACCATGGCAAGGCCTTTTATGAGTGGAACCTGTCCTGTTAAACCGCTGTATGGTCTTGGCCACTGTTCTGCAGCTCAGTTTCAGGGTCTTGGCAATCTTCTTATAGCCTAGGCCATCTTTATATAGAGATCTCAGAGAGTTCTTTGCCATGAGGTGCTATGTTGAACTTCCAGTGACCAATATGATAGAGTGAGAGCAATAATACCAAATTTAACACACCTGCTCCCCATTCACACCTGAAACTTAACACTAACAAGTCACATGACACCGGAGAGGGAAAATAGCTAATTGGGAAAAAATTTGGAAATTTTCACTTTTTTTGCCAGCAGTTTAGACATTAATGGCTGTGTGTTAAGTTATTTTGAGGGGACAGCAAATTTACACTGTTATACAAGCTGTACACTCACTACTTTACATTGTAGCAAGGTGTAATTTCTTCAGTATTGTCACATGAAAAGGTGTAATAAAATATTTACAAAAATGTGAGGAGTGTACTCACTTTTGTGAGATACTGTAAATCTGGCACATTCCACGCAAAACTCCAAAATGGACTAGACAAAATTGTTTGCATCTTCTCAAAATTGTAAGAAATAATTGCATTCCAAGTTTGTGATGATCCTGTAATTTGTAACTAAACTCACCTGTATCAAATAACAGGTCCTGACAATATAGAAATCACACCGGCAACCAGTTGAAATGGTGAAAAATTGACTCAACCTTTCTGTTGTGTGTCTCTGTGTGCCATGTGGAGCATGGAGGAGGGAAAGAGCAGCAAATAATTGTCTGAGGATTTAAGAACAAAAATTGTGGAAAAGCATGGGCAGTCTCAAGGTTGCAAGTCCATATCCAGAGATACAAATGTTCCTGCGTCCACTGTGCGCAACATTGTCAACAAGTTTACAGCTCATGGCACTGTAGCTAATGTCCCTGGACATGGACGAAAGAGAATAATTGATCAAAGATTGCAACGAATGGTGGATGAAGAAACTTCTAGACAAATTCAAGCTGACCTTCAGGCACAGGCTACAACTGTGTCATCTTGCACTATACGTTGCCATCTAAATGAAAAGTGATGCTATGGTAGGTGAACACAGGAGGACCCCACTGTTGACACAGAAACATAAAAAAGCCTGATTGGAGTTTGCCAAAACTTACCTGAGGAAGCTCATTTTGGGAGAATGTGCTGTGGAAAGACGAAACTAAATACCAGCTTTTTGGTAAAGCCCATCATTCTGCTGTTTCAAGACAAAAAATAAGGCCTTTAACCACTTCAGCCCCGGACCATTTGGCTGCCCAAAAACCAGAGCACTTTTTGCGATTCCACACTGCGTCGCTTTAACTGACAATAGCGTGGCCGTGCGACGTGGCTCCCAAACAAAATTGACATCCTTTTTTTTCCCCACAAACAGAGCTTTCTTTTGTTGGTATTTGATCACCTCTGCATTTTTATTTTTTTGCTCTATAAACAAAAAAAGAGCGACAATTTTGAAAAAAAGCTATATTTTTTACTTTTTGCTATAATAAATATCCCCAAAAAATATATAATTAATTTTTTTCCTCAGTTTAGGCTGATACGTATTCTTCTACATATTTTTGGTTAAAAAAAAAATCGCAATAAGCGTTTATTGATTGGTTTGCGCAAAAATTATAGCGTCTACAAAATAGGGGATCGTTTTATGGCATTTTTATTAATATTTTTTTTTTTACTAGTAATGGTGGCGATCTGCGATTTTTATTGTGACTGCGACATTATGGCGGACACATCGGACACTTTTGATGCCATTTTGGGACCACTGTCATTTATACAGCGATCAGTGCTATAAAAATGCATTGATTACTGTGTAAATGACACTGGCAGTGAAGGGGTTAACCAGTAGGGGGAGCTGAAGTGGTTAAGTGTGTCCTAGGGATGTGTTCTAACTGTAGGGGGGATGGGCTACGTGTGATATGACACTGATCACCGCTCCTGATCACAGGGAGCTGTGATCAGTGTCCTTTCACTAGGCAGAATGGGGAAATGCTTGTTCACATCAGCATTTCCCCACTTTTCCTCTCCGTGAGATGATCGCGGGACTCCCGGCGGACATTGATTCCGCGGGACCCGCGGTCAGACTCACGGAGCTCGTGACAGGGGCGATGCCGCCGGCGCACGTGCGCCCACAATGCCGTGTCTTAAAGAGGACGTACCTGTACGCCCATATGCCCAGTCGAGCCATTGTGACAACGTATATCTTTGTGCGCTGGTCGGCAAGTGGTTAAAGAGAAGAATACAGTCCCTACAGTCAAACATGGTGGAGGTTCTTTGATGTTTTGGGGTTGCTTTGCTGTTTCTAGCACTGGATGTCTTGACTGTGTGCATGGCATTATGAAATCTGACGACTACCAAAGAATTCTGGGGTGCAATGTAGGGCCCAGTGTCAGAAAGTGGGGTCTCTGTCAGAGGTCATGGCTCACACAGCAGTACAATGACCCAAAGCACACATCATAACGCACCCAGAAATGGTTTAAAGTGGTTGTAAACCCTTACAGACCACTTTTTGCTACAGGTAAGCCTATAATAAGGCTTACCTGTAGCTACCCAGGATATCTCCTTAACCTGCACGGAAGTAGATATTCCCTGTCCTCTGCTTGTGCCGATGTCATCGGCACATGCGCACTGAAGCAAACTGAAGCAATGGCACGTATGTGCCGTTGCTTCAGTGAGTGTGCAGCTCCGGCCAATCACAGCACCGGAGCCGCGATGCCCGGAAGTAACCCCCGGGAGTGATGTCGCCGGCCGGTGCTGTGTACGGGCACCGCAGTGAGGGCTTCGATCTCAGGTGAGTATTACATAATGAGCTAGTATGCTATGCATACTAGCTCATTATGCCTTTGTCTTGCAGGTGTTAGTTTTTTTTTTCTTTTTCAAAGTGGGTTTACAACCACTTTAAGACAAAGCACTGGAGAGTACCCAACTGGCCATCAATGAGTCCAGATCTAAATCCCAAAGAGCACCTGTGGAGAGACCTGGAGCAGTTGGTGAAAAAAGAGTGGTCAAAAATACCAGTAGAGAAGTGTAGGAAACGTATTGAAGGTTACAGGAAGTGATTGATTTCAGTAATTTTTTCCACGGGGTATGCTACCAAATATTAACCTGAGGGTGGCAATAATTTTGTCCAGTCGATTTTAGGAGTTTTGCGTGGAATGTCAGATTTGGCTTTTTGTTTCTCTGTTATTTTTTTTGTCATATCAATACAAACAAAAGAAATAAACATGAGAATGCCTAAACATTTGTAATTGCATACATTTTCTGGGTGAAGTGGTGCATTATCTGACAGAAATGCAGGGGTGCCAATATTTTTGGCCATGACTGTATTTACATAGTTACATAGTTAGTCAGGTTGAAAAAAGACACAAGTCCATCCAGTTCAACCATAAAAAAAAATTAAAAATATATCGTACAATCCCATATACCCAATTCTATACCCACGGTTGATCCAGAGGAAGGCAAAAACCCCAGCAGAGCATGATCCAATTTGCTACAGCAGGGGAAAAAATTCCTTCCTGATCCCCCGAGAGGCAATCGGATATTCCCCGGATCAACTTTACCTATAAATGTCAGTACCCAGTTATATTATGTACATTTAAGAAAGAATCCAGGCCCTTCTTAAAGCAATCTACTGAGCTGGCCAGAACCACCTCTGCAGGGAGTCTATTCCACATTTTCACAGCTCTTACTGTGAAGAAACCTTTCCGTATTTGGAGGTGAAATCTCTTTTCCTCTAGATGCAAAGAGTGCCCCCTTGTCCTTTGTGTTGACCGTAAAGTGAATAATTCAACACCAAGTTCACTATATGGACCCCTTATATATTTGTACATGTTGATCATATCCCCCCTTAATCTCCTCTTCTCAAGAGTGAATAAATTCAGTTCCTCTAATCTTTCCTCATAGCTGAGCTCCTCCATGAATCTTATCAGTTTGGTTGCCCTTCTCTGCACTTTCTCCAGTTCCCCAATATCCTTTTTGAGAACTGGGGCCCAAAACTGAACTGCATATTCCAGATGAGGTCTTACTAATGATTTGAACAGGGGCAAAATGATATCTCTCTCTCTGGAGTCCATACCTCTCTTAATACAAGAAAGGACTTTGCTCGCTTTGGAAACTGCAGCTTGGCATTGCATGCCATTATTGAGCTTATGATCTACCAAAACCCCCAGATCCTTCTCCACTACGGATCCCCCCAGTTGTATTCCCCCTAGTATGTATGATGCATTCATATTCTTAGCCCCCAAGTGCATAACTTTACATTTATCAACATTAAACCTCATCTGCCACATAGTCGCCCAATTAGACAGAGCATTGAGGTCGGCTTGTAAATTGGCGACATCCTGTAAGGACGTTATTCCACTGCATAGCTTGGTGTCATCTGCAAAGACAGAAATATTACTTTTGATCTCAGACCCAATATCATTTATAAACATATTAAAAAGTAAGGGTCCCAACACTGAACCTTGGGGTACACCACAGATAACCTTGGACCATTCAGAGTAAGAATCATTAACCACTACTCTCTGAATTCTGTCTTTTAGACAGTTTTCTATCCATTTACAAACTGATATTTCCAATCCTGTAGACTTTACCTTGCACATGAGCCGTGTGTGGGGAACTGTATCGAATGCTTTTGCAAAATCCAAGTATACCACGTCCACAGCCACGCCTCTGTCCAAGGTTTTACTTGCCTCTTCATAAAAAGAAATCAGGTTTGTCTGACAACTTCTGTCTTTCATGAATCCATGCTGTCTGTTGCTTAAATAGTTTTTTTCCAGCAAGAACTCATCTATGTGGTCTTTTATTAATCTCTCCAGTATCTTCCCAACTATGGAAGTTAAACTAACAGGTCTATAGTTACTTGGTAAAGACTTAATTCCCTTTTTAAATATAGGCACCACATTGGCCCTGCGCCAATCCAGTGGTACTATTCCAGTCATTAATGAGTCCCTAAAAATTAAATACAAATGTTTGTAGTTATTTATTTTCCCAAAGGTAAACAGACAATTAAAGCAGTAGTAAACTGTACAAAAAAATGGCTCCCCTGCAAACTAATATCATAATATACTAGTATTCACTGCATACTAGCACATTATGACAGACTTACCTATAAAATGCATCCCTCCAGTGGTGCGTTGTCACTGCTGACAGGGATTCCATCTTTACCCATTCTTCCTTCCGGGTTTGTGGGCTCCAGCCATTTGAAAGGCCAAGCTGTGATTATGTCATTGCATGCACACCGGAGTCACGATCGTGATACAGCACTCTCAATGGACGGCCCACTCAAGTGTGCTGTCCATTCATAGCACTGTGCGCATGCGGCGGTTACGTCACCAGCTACTACACTTGTGAATCTCTCCTAAACCATGTACGTTTAGGAGATATTAACGCTACATACAGGTAGGCCTTATTATTGATGAGATACATTACTTTTATTTTCTATATAATGCTCCAGTGCTCTTATCACGGAAGCCATGGGGCTGCATAGAAGCTATAAAACTGCTCACAATGCCAGATATTGTATTGCTGTGACCAGGATCAATCCGCACTAAGCATCGGGACACCTGGAGAGGGCAACAGTTAATACCTGGGACATGGGGAATGAGTGTGTCAAGTCCAGAACTGTGCTGAGAACCCACAAGCTGGCAGGCTGTTTCACAAAGCATGTTTGGACCCACAGAGATGTCATGTATCCCAAGAGACTGTAGGGGATGCGCATGTGCTATGGCTCCTCATCAGGCAGCCCACTGTCTTTTCCTGGTACTTGCAGCTGGCCTACTGATGGAGCATGCAAATCATTGACGGGCTGGCTGAAAGAACCTAGAAGAGTAAGCCAGCATCCTGATGACATCACAGATGAAAATAGTGGCCCAGAACCAAGTGTGCAGCAGCAGCGCAGTGAATCCCTACAGAAAACAGCTGGATCATTGCGTGTGTGAGTATGTTTCTTGTGGATTATCCATCAAAAAGGTAAGGCTGGGGTAATGGAGAAGGGGGTGTTGGGAAGGATTGAAGTTCCTCTTTAACATTTTAGTTATCACCTGGAGTTGACCTTAAATACCCAGTCAAAAAATGACAGGACTTATTTGTAAAATCTTGAGTACAGGAATTCATGATTTAGCATGTGAAGACCAGGTGGTGTCTTCTTTTATCCTCCGACAATATAAGAAATATGACAGTTAACGTTGGATGGCTGGAGACCTCACCATTTGATCTGCTTCACATAAGTGAGCTTCAGCATTTAAATATAAACTCACATAATGTTTTAAACTCTCAGATGACAGTGAAGGCGGTAGTTCCTTTTACAAATTATATTCAGTTGTTCCAGACCTATAATAATTCACCCCTGTCATTCTGGAATAATCAGAAACATAGTTTTAAATCCAGTTTCTGCTCTAACTTGCTAGTCTTTCTCTGCACTAAAAGGTTAACATGTGTTAGCTTTTAAAAGAAGGATGAACAAAATAACATTAAATAACATAGGTTGGATGCTGATTACAATGTCTAGGAATACCCAGACCTCCTGATTTACTTTGCGGTTTTTGTCTGAATAGGATCCATGCTGAATGGAATATTTGTACTTCAGTTTCTGTTTAGCAAAAATATTGGGAATTATGAACGTCTGCATGTTAAAAAATAATGTTGGCATTTTAATTCCTTATGTAACTTTTTTTTTTTTTCTTAAGCAATTTATCAAAGCTAAGTTTTGTTTTGGATAATAGAATATGCCCTTCTTCAACTTCTTGATAAGATCTTTTTAAAAATAAAGTTATTTTCCTCTTCATGAGGTTTGCTGTGTGCATGGAGCGAAACGTATTTAATATAAGGCATTCAAATGGAAAGAAGTACCGTAATTATTTAATGAAGAAGTACATTACATTTGTATTATATATAGCACATATATATCATTTACGCTTTTATCAATCAATTCTTAACAAAAAATGTTTTAATCAGGAAATCTAAATATACTGCCCCTGACATTAATAATAGGTACAGATTAGTTAGTTTGTTGTTTAACCACTTAAGCCCCGGACCATTTGGTAGCTAAAGGACCAGCGGTGAATTCAGAATTTTGCACTGCGCTGCTTTAACTGTAAATTGTGCGGACATGCAATGTTGTACCCAAACAAAATTTGCGTCCTTTTCTTCCCACAAATAGAGCTTTCTTTTAATGGTATTTGATTGCCTCTGCGATTTTTATTTTTTGCGATATAAACGGAAAAAGACCGAAAATTTTGAAAAAAAATGATATTTTCTACTTTTTGTTATAAGAAAAATCGAATAAACTCAATTTTAGTCATACATTTAGGCCAAAATGTATTCAGCCACATGTCTTTAGTAAAAAAAAATGTCAATAAGCGTATATTTATCGGTTTGCGCAAAAGTTATAGCGTTTACAAACTAGGGTACATTTTCTGGAATTTACACAGCTTTTAATTTATGACTGCCTATCTCATTTCTTGAGGTGCTAAAATGACAGGGCAGTACAAAACCCCCCCAAATGACCCCATTTTAGAAAGTAGACACCCCAAGGAAATTGCTGAGAGGCATGTTGAGCCCATTGAATATTTTTTTTTGTCCCAAGTGATTGAATAATGACAAAAAAAAAAAAAATTACAAAAAGTTGTCACTAAATGATATATTGCTCACACATGCCATGGTTATATGAGGAATTGCACCCCAAAATACATTCTGCTGCTTCTCCTGAGTACGGGGATACCACATGTGTGGGACTTTTTAGGAGCCTAGCCACGTACGGGACCCCGGAAACCAAGCACCGCCTTCAGGATTTCTAAGGGCGCAAATTTTTGATTTCACTCCTCATTACCTATCACAGTTTTGAAGGCCATAAAATGCCAAAATAGCACAAAACCTCCCCAAATGACCCCATTTTAGAAAGTAGACACCCCAAGGAAATTGCTGAGAGGCCTGTTGAGCCCATTGAATATTTTTTTTTTGTCCCAAGTGATTGAATAATGACAAAAAAAAAAGAAAAATTACAAAAAGTTGTCACTAAATGATATATTGCTCACACATGCCATGGTTATATGTGGAATTGCACCCCAAAATACATTCTGCTGCTTCTCCTGAGTACGGGGATACCACATGTGTGGGACTTTTTAGGAGCCTAGCCACGTACGGGACCCCGGAAACCAAGCACCGCCTCCAGGATTTCTAAGGGCGCAAATTTTTGATTTCACTCCTCACTACCTATCACAGTTTTGAAGGCCATAAAATGCCAAAATAGCACAAACCCCCCCCAAATGACCCCATTTTGGAAAGTAGACACCCCAAGCTGTTTGCTGAGAGGCATGGTGAGTATTTTACAGCTCTCATTTGTTTTTGAAAATGAAGAAAGAACATTTTTTTTTTTTCTTTTTTTTTTCAATTTTCAAAACTTTGTGACAAAAAGCGAGATCTGCAAAATACTCACAATACCTCTCAGCAAATAGCTTGGGGTGTCTACTTTCCAAAATGGGGTCATTTGGGGGGGTTTTGTGCCATCTGGGCATTCCATGGCCTCCGAAACTGTGATAGGCAGTGAGAAGTGAAATCAAAAATTGACACCCTTAGAAAGCCTGAAGGCGGTGCTTGGATTTTGGGGTCCCGTACGCGGCTAGGCTCCCAAAAAGTCTCACACATGTGGTATCCCCGTACTCAGGAGAAGCAACAGAATGTATTTTGGGGTGTAATTCCACATATGCCCATGGCATGTTTGAGCAATATATCATTTAGTGACAACTTTGTGCAAAAAAAAAAAAAAATTTTTTTTTCCGCAACTTGTGTCAACATATAAAATATTCCATGGACTCGACATGCCTCTCAGTATATAGCTTGGGGTGTCTACTTTCCAAAATGGGGTCATTTGGGGGGGTTTTGAACTGTTCTGGCATTTTATACACAACATTAGGAAGCTTACATCCACTCTTCTAAGCCCTTTTTGACACTTTTTGTTTACATGAAAACATATTTTTTTTGCAAGAAAATTATGTTGAACCCCCAAACATTATATATATTTTTAAAGCAAAGGCCCTACAGAATAAAATGGTGGGTGTTGCATTTTTTTTTTCTGCACAGTATTTGCGCAGCGATTTTTCAAACGCATTTTTTGGGGAAAAAATACACTTTTTTTAATTTTAATGCACTAAAACACACTATATTGCCCAAATGTTTGATGAAATAAAAAAGATGATCTTAGGCCGAGTACATAGATACCAAACACGACATGCTTTAAAATTTCGCACAAACGCGCATTGGCGACAAACTACATACATTTTTAAAAGCCTTTAAAAGCATTTACAGGTTACCCCGTTAGATTTACAGAGGGTTAGATTTACAGAGGAGGTCTACTGCTAAAATTACTGCCCTCGATCTGACCTTCGCGGTGATACCTCACATGCATGGTGCAATTGCTGTTTACATATGACGCCAGACCGACGCTTGCGTTCACCATTGGGCAAGAGCAGGGCAGGACAGGGGTGCTTTTTTTTTTTTTTTTTTTTTTTTATTATAAATTTTGCTTTTTTATTTTTTTTTTAAACTGTTGCTTCCATATTTATTTATTTTTATCACTTTTATTGTTATCTCAGGGAATGTAAATATCCCCTATGATAGTAATAGGTAATGACAGGTACTCTTTTTTGAAAAAAACTGGGGCTATTGGACCCTAGATCTTTCCTCTGCCCTCAAAGCATCTGACCACACCAAGATCGGTGTGATAAAATGCTTTCCCAATTTCCCAATGGCGCTTTTTATATCCGGGGGGGGACATTCCCTCCCACTGCTTGTAAAAGCAGTCCAGAGGCTAATTAGCCACTAGGATTGCTTTTACATGAAAGCTGGCCGCTGGCTGAAAAGAATGATACCAAGATGATACCTAAACCCGCAGGCATCATTCTGGTATAAACATTCAAAGTCCAGCAACATACCAGTACGTTGCTGGTCCTTGTTGGACATGTATTGTAATCTTTTTTTTTCATGCAGCCTGTTGGCTGAACGAAAAAAAAAGATTGATCGGTGGGTATGCCCACCATTAGAATACCGCCCTTCATCCACCCACTTCTAATGATGGGCATACATGCACCATTTATATATGCCGAAGCATGGGGGCATCTTCTCGCAAAAGTTATGCCGCGTACACATGGTCAGACTTTTCCACGGGCAAGCCTCCGTCGGAATTTCGACCGTATGTACGCGGCATTAGGAGCAAAATCGCTCCTCCGCTCCTGCTGCCCCAATGCTTCGGCATATATGCTTTTTTTTTTTTAACTGTGGTGGTGAAATTACCTCCTACAGCACTGGAGTCGCAGGGATCAGGCCTGTCTCTGCGAACGCTGCAGTTATGTGTGTTGTGTTTTGCAAGTGACAGTGATCGATCGATACTGCACTTCGGTGGCCTGGGCTGGACGGAGGGGCAAAACGCAGGTGCTAGCAGGTATCTGGGCTGATCCCGCTAACACTGCGTTTTTGGGAACCCTAAACTGCTGGGGACGCTAGTATAGATCTGATCAGATCAGATATTGAGCTGATCAGATACTATACCACTAAGGGGGTGTATGCTTCACGCGTGGGTGTTAGCGTTACTGGCACTAACCTGACGCTGCCTGGGGTGTGACGCAGACCCTCTCTGACGCTAAAACCTAACTGATATCACCCGCCGGGCGATCAGGGGGTTAAACCTTTATTGGGTTATATACGGCGGGTGCCCTGACACTATAAAAAGCAAACTAACTAACCAGCGTCACCCGTAACACTTATATGATGATCACTGGTGAAAGGGTTAACTAGGGGCAATTAGGGGGTTAAAACCTTTATTAGGGTAATATATGGGGGTACCTGACGCTATATAAAAACCTGACGGCGAACCTAAAAAAAAATTACTGGCTACCTATCGGCATCACCGACACTAAGACAACGATCAGAAAAATGATCGCATAGTGACGGCGGTGCTAGGGGGTGAAAGGGTTACCTGGGGGGTGATCAAGGGGGTTACACCTTTATTAGGTAATATATGGGGGTACCCGACGCTATAAAAACCTGCGGCGAACCTAAAAAAAATTACTGGCTACCGATCAGCATCGCCGACGCTAAGACATCGATCAGAAAAATTATCGCTTAGTGACAGTGGTGATAGGGGGTGAAAGGGTTACCTGGGGGGGGCGATCAAGGGGGTTAAACCTTTATTAGGTAATATATGGGGGTACCCGACGCTATAAAAACCTGCGGCGAACCTAAAAAAAATTACTGGCTACCGATCAGCATCACCGACGCTAAGACATCGATCAGAAAAATGATCACATAGCCACGGCGGTGCTAGGGGGTGAAAGGGTTACCTGGGGGGTGATCAAGGGGGTTAAACCTTTATTAGGTAATATATGGGGGTACCCGACGCTATAAAAACCTGCAGCGAACCTAAAAAAAATTACTGGCTACCGATCAGCATCGCCGACGCTAAGACATCGATCAGAAAAATTATAACTTAGTGACAGTGGTGATAGAGGGTGAAAGGGTTACCTGGGGGGCGATCAAGGGGGTTAAACCTTTATTAGGTAATATATGGGGGTACCCGACGCTATAAAAACCTGCGGCAAACCTAAAAAAAATTACTGGCTACCGATCAGCATCACCGATGCTAAGACATCGATCAGAAAAATGATTGCTTAGTGACAGTGGTGATAGGGGGTGAAAGGGTTATCTGGGGGGTGATCAGGGGGTTAAACCTTTATTAGGGGGGGTTAGGGGGCTACACTGGACCTAAGACTAAACTTTGGTGACACGTTTACAGTCACAAATGTCACTGATTGCAGTGATCACTAAATAAATGGTCACTGCAATCAGTGACACTGTGACTGGGGGCTGGGGGGGGGCTGGGGGGTGATCTGGGGGTGTCTGGGGGGGCCTGGGGGGGCGATTTATGTGCCTATGTGTCCTGGTGTCAGTGTAGTGTTGTGTGTACTAACCTGGCATCTTCTCCTGTACGGCGCTCGGTATATGTGAGCGCCCCAGGAGAGATGACATCACTTCCTCCTTCCTGGCAGGCAGGGGAAGCTCTCTCATTCGCCGGGAGCGATCGAGAGGGGGTGGCCGGAATCGAACGGCCGTCCCCTCATGCCGGATCGCTCCTGAAGGTAAAACGACCGCTCACTGTAAAGAAGGGGGGTCCGATCGGACCCCCCAACTATACAAAGGCAATCACGTATATATACGTGATTGTGCCTGTCGGTGCCATTCTGCTGACGTATATTTACAGTGGGCGGTCGTTAAGTGGTTAAAAAAACCTAGCATTAGATATATACGGTATACTTTAAATTCAAAATATTTTATTCAATCGTCAATGTGAAAATGTGTAGGTAATTAAGACAGGGTATAATAATGTCAACCAACAACAAAGGCAACTAAAGTCACCCACCAGTACAGAGAAAAAGAAATAGTATTGAGCCTACATTAATGTGGGTATGCATAATTATGCAATAGGGAGGAGCACAAGGGTAGGTGTCATATAAGCGACTGGGATAAGAGATGTAGAGGTATAATAGAAGAGGTGCTTGGTGATCCTATAGTAGTTATAGTATGTAGTTAGCTGTACAATAGGAAAGTCAGTATAATAAAGAAGTAAGAGCAAAGTGCATGAGTAGGGTAAATAGGGAACAGAATGTGAATGAGCAGTAAACGGAGGGGGTGAGGGAAAATTCCACAGCTGGGAAGCAACTAATCCACGGGCATGGCATCACTAAATTATAAATGGAGAAGTCAGTGGTCAAAATTAGGTGGGATGAAATGCTTTATCCACAAGGCCTAGATCTTATCAAATTTGGACATGTTGTCATTCAGTTTTGCCATAATTTTTTCACACTGATTAGGGTCTAAGTTTTCCAAGCCTTAGTGATAGTCTACTTTGTCACAGTAAAGGTCAACATCAGTATGATGATATCTTAAAATCCAACTATATACGGATCAGCTGCTGCAGCTAGTTGACTGTGGCTGCCAATTGAGGGAAAATTTTCCAACATGCCCATTTGACAGAAGTCAATTAAACAATCAACTTCTGTTGAGTGGGGGAACCCACACACTGATCAAATTTTAGCAGCTCCTTACTGGATTGGCTGAAATTCAATCAGCATACAGTTACCTTAAGGCCTTATGCATTCATAGCTTTAGTAATGGACTGCACATTATGCAATCTGCAATTATCAATGTAAGTTAGCACCATAGACTCTTATGCCTCGTACAAATGACCAGTTTTCCCGAGTGAAAACTGCCATTTTTTAGATTGGTCCGGAAAACCGGTTGTGTGTATGCTCCATTGCAGTTTTCCCGATGAGAAAACTGCCCACAAAAAAATTAGAACCTACTCTATATTTTCCCGTCGTGTTTCCCGTCTGTCTTTTTCTCGTTGCGAAAACCGCTCGTGTGTATGCTTTTCCAAAGGGGAAAAAAAACGTGCATGCTTAGAATCAAGTATGAGGCAGGATCGCTCGTTCTGGTAAAACTAGAGTTTGTAATAGAAATAAGAAAATTCGTCACGCTGTAACGGACTGAAAAGCACGAGGCTGAAAAGCGCGAATCGTCTCTCACCAAACTTCTAATAACACGAGGATCAGCAAAAGTAGCCCAAAGGATGGCGCCACTTGAATGGAACTTCCCCTTTATAGTGCCGTCGTACGTGTTGTACGTCACTGCGCTTTGGTCAAGCGTTTTTTTGCCTGAACGTATGTATGCAAGGCAGGCTTGAGAGGAATCACCTCGGGAAAAACGTCGGTTTTTGGCATGTCAGGAAAACAGGTCGCGTGTACGAGGCATAAGGCTGGGTTCACACTGGTGCACCGTGGTTTGGGTGCAGTGTGATTTTATCTGTGTTGCTTCCATTGATTCATATGAGACCAATGCGTTTTCTGAAAGTGCATCAAAGATGCAGCACGCAGGACTTTGATGCACTTTGATGAAAATGCACAGTCTAAAAGTGATCAATGGGAGCGCACCTAAAACCACGTGTAAAATACGGATAAATTGCACCCAAACTGCAGGGCACCGGTGCTAAAACTTGTGTTTGGCCAGATGCCCTATGAAACTGTGAATGGTGATGGTATAAAAAGCACTATACTATTTACGTGTTTAAAAATTAGGCCTGAACCTTCTTGTTCTTAGAAGTAGATGTCATTAAAAATTGATTCACTCATGATGCCGTCCAAAGTCATAATTTTGGACTGTACATTTCACCTGTTCCCTATTACCATATGTCATGACTAATATATCAGATTTTTTTTGTGTGCAGGTGATATAACAATTGGCTAAATGAGTGATATGTTGTTGAACAAGAATGTAGCTTTTTAATCTATCTATCTATCTATCTATCTATCTATCTATCTATCTATCTATCTATCTATCTATCTATCTATCTATCTATCTATCTATCTATCTATCTATTATACTATATTAGCTTATATTTTACTTGTAGCTATATTTCCAGTACAGGGTTGAGACTCAGAGCCTGCATTATAGAACCTTAGTCTTGTTTTTACCACTTAATTAACTAGAACTCGAGGAAATGTATGTTATTCACATTCATGTTCTGCATATATATTGTAACCTTAACACAAAGTAGGTTAGGATAACATTTACATTATTTCCAGCAAAATGTCTCTAAGGACAACGTAGCACTTGTTATACACCGAGGTAATTGACATTGATACACAGGGCAATTATGAAATCATTACTTCCTAGCCTAAAGAATTTGGAGCGGTGTTGGTTAATGGTTTCAGACATTTGTCAAAACATAACACATACTCTTGACCTTCATCGGGAGAGTGTCATATTTTCCAGTGACAACTAGTGGAGGTTGGACATGTTTTCATCTGAATGTGTTTTTGGAGGCCCTCAATTAGGTCAAAAGGAAAAGAGCACACATCCCTAAAGAAAGAAGTCTCCACAGGAAAGCTGAGGCAGAAGACAAACATTTCTTTGGAAGGAGGGATGATGATTCACACTACTTACACTTTCTGTCATCGTCTGAAGAGGAGATAGACAGGGAAAAAAGTGCTGAATAGTTAGCCAGTTTTCTGTAAAAAAATATGCTCCGAGACATTTAAGAATTTAAAAGTATTATTTCTATATTGTGTCTGAAACGCATACTGTCCCTTAGATTTCACCACAAAAAAAAAACAACTTTATTATTAATTGACCAGAAAACATACAGTATATTAAAATTGAATTATACAAAATAGAAACTAGAATATTTTCAGTGAGCAATAATTTTGCATGGTCTGGTATGATTTTTGGGAGGGAGGGACTCCACGCATTTATTTTATTTTTTTAGTTTTGTGCTAGGTGGCCCCTCAAATAATCCATACCATATCTAAAGAGTCTGGTATGGAATTTGGAAGGAAAACAGTTATTCTTAGTATGGGGTGCACATTGACATCCATACCATACGCTCATCGGGGATAAGGGTCTGGTATGTATTTTAGGGAAAGTCCATATTAGACCCTCATCTACAATAAGGGTCTGGTATAGATGAGAGAAGTCCTCAGCTGTTTGTTTACATTTATAAGTGAAGCGACCAACGCTGACATTTGCCAGCGATTTAAATATATATATTTTTTTTCTTTGTATATGTCAGCTTTTCTGTAGGTTTTATATATTATACAGATCTGCCACTTCACAGGCACATTAAGGGTATCCCCAGGCATGAAATTTAATGGAATTCTGCAGTTCTACCTTCGCCCCTTTTCTCCAGTGCCGCCATCTTTAACCACTTAAGCCCCGGACCATTTGGTAGCTAGAGGACCAGAGGTGATTTCAGAATTTCGCACTGCGCTGCTTTAACTGTAAATTGTGCGGACATGCAATGTTGTACCCAAACGAAATTTGCGTCCTTTTCTTCCCACAAATAGAGCTTTCTTTTAATGGTATTTGATTGCCTCTGCGATTTTTATTTTTTGCGATATAAACGGAAATAGACCGAAAATTTTGAAAAAAAATGATATTTTCTACTTTTTGTTATAAGAAAAATCGAATAAACTCAATTTTAGTCATACATTTAGGCCAAAATGTATTCAGCCACATGTCTTTAGTAAAAAAATGTCAATAAGCGTATATTTATTGGTTTGCGCAAAAGTTATAGCGTCTACAAACTAGGGTACATTTTCTGGAATTTACACAGCTTTTAGTTTATGACTGCCTATCTCATTTCTTGAGGTGCTAAAATGGCAGGGCAGTACAAAACCCCCCCAAATGACCCCATTTTGGAAAGTAGACATCCCAAGGAAATTGCTGAGAGGCATGTTGAGCCCATTGAATATTTTTTTTTTGTCTCAAGTGATTGAATAATGACTAAAAAAAGAAAAATTACAAAAAGTTGTCACTAAATTATATATTGCTCACACATGCCATGGTTATATGTGGAATTGTACCCCAAAATACATTTTGCTGCTTCTCCTGAGTACGGGGATACCACATGTGTGGGACTTTTTGGGAGCCTAGCCGCGTACGGGCCCCCGGAAA
The DNA here is from genome assembly GCA_029206835.1 of Rana muscosa. Taxonomy (NCBI): domain Eukaryota; kingdom Metazoa; phylum Chordata; class Amphibia; order Anura; family Ranidae; genus Rana; species Rana muscosa. The sequence continues at coordinate 690,371,222 of CM055116.1, forward strand.
CCAAGCACGGCCTTCAGGATTTCTAAGGGCGCAAATTTTTGATTTCACTCCTCACTACCTATCACAGTTTTGAAGGCCATAAAATGCCAAAATAGCACAAAACCCCCCCAAATGACCCGATTTTAGAAAGTAGACACCCCAAGGAAATTGCTGAGAGGCCTGTTGAGCCCATTGAATATTTTTTTTTTGTCCCAAGTGATTGAATAATGACAAAAAAAAAAAAAAAATTACAAAAAGTTGTCACTAAATTATATATTCCTCACACATGCCATGGTTATATGTGGAATTACACCCCAAAATACATTTTGCTGCTTCTCCTGAGTACAGGAATACCACATGTGTGGGACTTTTTAGGAGCCTAGCCACGTACGGGACCCCGAAAACCAAGCACCGCCTTCAGGATTTCTAGGCACAAATTTTTGATTTCACTCCTCACTACCTATCACAGTTTCGAAGGCCATAAAATGCCAAAATAGCACAAACCGCCCCCAAATGACCCCATTTTGGAAAGTAGACACCCCAAGCTATTTGCTGAGAGGCATGGTGAGTATTTTACAGCTCTCATTTGTTTTTGAAAATGAAGAAAGAAAATATATATATTTTTTTTTTTCAATTTTTAAAACTTTGTGACAAAAAGCGAGATCTGCAAAATACTCACAATACCTCTCAGCAAATAGCTTGGGGTGTCTACTTTCCAAAATGGGGTCATTTGGGGGGGGGGTTTGTGCCATCTGGGCATTCAATGGCCTCCGAAACTGTGATAGGCAGTGAGAAGTGAAATCAAATATTTACACCCTTAGAAAGCCTGAAGGCGGTGCTTGGTTTTTTGGGTCCCGTACGCGGCTAGGCTCCCAAAAAGTCTCACACATGTGGTATCCCCGTACTCAGGAGAAGCAGCAGAATGTATTTTGGGGTGTAATTCCACATATGCCCATGGCATGTTTGAGCAATATATCATTTAGTGACAACTTTGTGCAAAAAAAATAAATAAAAAATAAAATTGTCTTTTTTCCGCAACTTGTGTCAACATATAAAATATTCCATGGACTCGACATGCCTCTCAGTATATAGCTTGGGGTGTCTACTTTTCAAAATGGGGTCATTTGGGGGGGTTTTGAACTGTTCTGGCATTTTATACACAACATTAGGAAGCTTACATCCACTCTTCTAACCACTTGAAGACAAAGCCCTTTTTGACACTTTTTGTTTACATGAAAACATATTTTTGTTTTCCAAGAAAATTATGTTGAACCCCCAAACATTATATATATTTTTAAAGCAAAGGCCCAACAGATTAAAATTGTGGGTGTTGCATTTTTTTTTTCTACACAGTATTTGCGCAGCGATTTTTCAAACGCATTTTTTGGGGAAAAAATACACTTTTTTAAATTTTAATGCACTAAAACACACTATATTGCCCAAATGTTTGATGAAATAAAAAAGATGATCATAGGCCGAGTACATAGATACCAAACACGACATGCTTTAAAATTTCGCACAAACGCGCATTGGCGACAAACTACATGCATGGTGCAATTGCTGTTTACATATGACGCCAGACCGACGCTTGCGTTTGCCATTGGGCAAGAGCAGGGCAGGACAGGGGTGCTTTTTTTTTTTTTTTTTTTTATTATTATTTTGGTTTTTTATTTTATTTTTAAATTGTTCCTTCCATATTTTTTTTTTATCATTTTTATTGTTATCTCAGGGAATGTAAATATCCCCTATGATAGCAATAGGTAGTGACAGGTACTCTTTTTTGAAAGAAACTGGGGTCTTCTAGACCCTAGATCTTTCCTCTGCCCTCAAAGCATCTGACCACACCAAGATCGGTGTGATAAAATGCTTTCCCAATTTCCCAATGGCGCCTTTTATATCCGGGGGGGGGGGACATTCCCTTCCACTGCTTGTAAAAGCAGTCCAGAGGCTAATTAGCCACTAGGATTGCTTTTACATGAAAGCTGGCCGCTGGCTGAAAAGAATGATACCAAGATGATACCTAAACCTGCAGGCATCATTCTGGTATAAACATTCAAAGTCCAGCAACATACCAGTACGTTGCTGGTCCTTGTTGGACATGTATTGTAATCTTTTTTTTTTCATGCAGCCAGTAGTGATGAGCCGAACACCCCCGGGTTCGGTTCGCACCAGAACCCGCGAACGGACCGAAAGTTCGCACGAACATTAGAACCCTATTAAATACAATGGATGCGAACGTTCGGATTCTAAAGTGCTAATTATAACGACTATTATCCATGTTATTGTCCTAAACAGAGTTTGGGAACCCGGGTTCTGCACCAGGGGACATGTATCAATGCAAAAAGAAGTTTTAAAAACGGACGTTTTCCGGGAGCAGTCATTTTAATGATGCATAAAGTGAAAAAAAAAGGTCAAATATTCCTTTAAATATTGTACCTGGGGGGTGTCTAAAGTATGCCTGTGAAGTGCCACGTGTTTCCCGTGTTTAGAACTGTCCCTGCACAAAATAACATTTCTAAAGGAAAAAAAAGCCATTTAAAACTGCTTGCGGCTTTAATGTAATGTCTGGTCCCGGTAATATGGATGAAAATCTTTAAGAAAAATGGCATAGCTACCCCATCAACCCCCCCCCCCCCCCCTACCCCAGCCCATTACCAGCCCCTTTGGGTCTTGTATGGATATTAAGGGGAACCCCGCACACAAAATAAAAAAGGCCCTATATACTCTGAACAGCCGTATACAGGCGGTGCATACAAGACAGGGACTGTAGGTTTGTTCTTATGTAGAATCTGTTTGTAATTTTGAACAGCTACATTGTTTAAGTGTAGCTCCAGCCCAAATACCTATTTTTAAGCTTTTTGGAAAACATAGGGAAGGGTTATCACCCCTGTAACATTTGTTTTGCTGTCTGTGCCCCTGTTCAGAACATTTCACCTCACTTTGCGTCCCAATGACAACTGTTTTTGAAATGTGGTGTTATTATTGAAACAAGGATTGGTGATAAAGCATCAGTAGAGAGGAGACACCTTTCTCCCATATTAATTCTTACAGGAGAGAATTTTCCTTCCAAGGGGTAGATTTCCTCTCACTTCCTGTTGTCTTCTTCCGTTTGCAAGTAGTAGTCGTTTGTAAGTTGGATGTTTGAAAGTAGGGACCTGCCGTATATACTCTGCAGAAATTGGCCCCTTAGGTGTTGGTGTTGGCACAACACTGTAAGCACTCACAGTTACTCTTGGTGGGTGCTGGAACGCCCTGCTCTCAACTATTATATCAGGAATTGTAATAACATATAATTGTTGAACAGTGGTAGTAAAAATTGGGCCTTTGATGGTGGTGCTGGTGCCACAACACTGTAAGGCCTGACAGTTACTCTTGGTGGGCACAGCAATGGGCCCTGCTGTGAATTATTAGATCAATAATTATAATTGCATGCCCCTGTTGAACAGGGGCTGAAAAATTGGGCCTTTGGTGGTGGTGGTGGTGGTGGTGGTGTTGACACAACACTGTAAGGCCTGACAGTTACTCTTGGTGGGCGCAGCAATGGGCCCTGCTGTGAATTATTAGATCAATAATTATAATTGCATGCCCCTGTTGAACAGGGGCTGAAAAATTGGGCCTTTGGTGGTGGTGGTGGTGGTGGTGGTGTTGACACAACACTGTAAGGCCTGACAGTTACTCTTGGTGGGCGCAGCAATGGGCCCTGCTGTGAATTATTAGATCAATAATTATAATTGCATGCCCCTGTTGAACAGGGGCTGAAAAATTGGGCCTTTGGTGGTGGTGGTGGTGGTGGTGGTGGTGTTGACACAACACTGTAAGGCCTGACAGTTACTCTTGGTGGGCGCAGCAATGGGCCCTGCTGTGAATTAATAGATCAATAATTATAATTGCATGCCCCTGTTGAACAGGGGCTGAAAAATTGGGCCTTAGGCACTGGTGGCACAACACTGCAACCCCTCACAGATACTGTACTTGGAGCACAGCAATGAGGCCTGTTGCAAAGTATTGCATCAAAAATTGTAATTACACGCCCCTGTTAAACAGGGGCTGAAAAATTGGGCCTTAGCCACTGGTGGCGGCACCCATAAACCAAAATGATCTTCCAAGCTATCATCATTAATCGGATCATTGAGGAGGAGGAGGAGGATAGCTAGTCAACATAACAGCACAGGAACTCAGCATCAGCATCAGTCTTGAAGGGATGTGACATTTTAAAATCAATTAGTCTGTTATATCAGCATCAGGTGTGTGGTAGCTGGTGGTGATCCAAGACTGGTTCATCTTGATGAAAGTCAGTCGATCAACCGAGTCGGTGGACAGGCGCACCCTGTGATCCGTGACAAATCCTCCAGCAGCACTGAATGTGCGTTCTGAAAGAACGCTGGATGCAGGACAGGCCAGTAGCTCAATTGCATACTGTGTAAGCTCTGGCCAGTGATCCATCCTCAAGACCCAGTAAGCCAGAGGATTTTCGGTGGGGAAGGTGTCCAAGTCTGACCTTGCCCCTAGGTATTCCTGCACCATGTATATCAGACGCTGGCGATGGTTGCTGGAACCGATCATACTTTGGGGCTGCGGACTAAAGAATTGTCTGAACGCATCGGTCAGACGGCCACCTTCCCCACCGCTCCTTCTTTGACTGCCCGAAGCCTCAGCAACTCGTTGTCCAGGACCAGGAGTTTGTAACCTCCCAGTCTCTGGGAACGCGTTGCACAGACCTTTCTGCAAGGCCTCCCGGAGTTGTCTCATCCTCTGCTCCCTCTGCGACGGTAACATAAGGTCCGCAATCTTACCCTTGTACCGTGGATCAAGGAGAGTGGCCAGCCAGTAATGGTCCCTCTCCTTGATCCGAAGAATACGAGGATCCTTCCGCAGACTTTGCAGGATCAGGGAAGCCATGCAGCGTAGGTTAGCTGAGGCATTCAGTCCGGAGTCCTCTGGGTCACTAAGGACGACATGATCCGCAGCCACCTCCTCCCAGCCACGTACAAGTCCACTGGTTTCTTGGGACTGTAAATCATCCCTAAAAGACTGCTGCTGATGATGCTAAGTGCCAGCCTCCACCTCCATGCTGACACAATCCTCCTCCTCCTCCTCCTCTTCCTGTGCGATGGGTGGGACAGAAGGAACACTGTCTGGGTAAAGGGGGCCTTGAGAGGCAAGGAAGTCCTCCTCTTCCTGCCTCTGTTCTGCCTCAAGTGCCCTGTCCATTATTCCACGCAGCGTGTGCTCCAACAGGTGGACAAGAGGTACAGTGTCACTGATGCATGCACTGTCACTGCTCACCATCCTCGTGGCCTCCTCAAATGGTGCCAGGACAGTGCATGCATCCCTGATCATGCCCCACTGGCGTATTGAAAAAAACCCGAGCTCCCCTGACCCTGTCCTGGTGCCGTAGTCGCACAGGTACTCATTGATGGCCCTCTGCTGCGTGTGCAGCCGCTGCAGCATGGCCAACGTTGAGTTCCACCTGGTGGGCATGTCACATATAAGGCGGTTCTTGGGCAGGTTCAACTCCTTTTGCAGCTCAGCCAGGCGAGCACTGGCATTATAAGATCTGCGGAAATGCACACAGACTTTCCTGGCCTGCCTCAGGACATCCTGTAAGCCCGGGTACCTGCCCAAGAACCGCTGCACCACCAGGTTAAGGACGTGAGCCATACAGGGCACATGGGTCAGTTGTCCCTGTCGGAGGGCGGAGAGGAGGTTGGTGCCATTGTCGCAAACCACCATTCCTGGCTTAAGCTGGCGTGGCGTCAACCACCTCTCGGCCTGCCCCTGCAGAGCAGACAGGACCTCTGCCCCAGTGTGGCTCCTGTCCCCCAAACACACCAGCGCAAGCACGGCATGGCATCTTTTTGCCTGCGTACTTGCGTAGCCCCTTGAACGCCTACGGAGCACCGCTGGTTCCGAGGACAAACCACAGGAAGAGGCCATGGAGGAAGAAGAGGAGAGGGTGGAGGAGAGAGGTGTGTCACAACCAGTAGTAGCATTTTGGAGGCGTGGCGGTGGAACAACCTCCAACACTACTGCACCTTGTCCTGCATCCTTCCCAGCTGCCAAAAGAGTGACCCAATGGGCCGTGAAAGAAAGGTAACGTCCCTGTCCATGCCTGCTGGACCATGAGTCAGCGGTAATATGCACCTTACCGCTGACCGCCCTGTCCAGCGAGGCCAAGACATTGCCTTCCACATGCCTGTAGAGAGCCGGAATCGCCTTCCGTGAGAAAAAGTGGCGTTTGGGAACCTGCCACTGAGGAACCGCACATTGCACAAACTCACGGAAGGGGGCCGAGTCTACCAACTGAAAAGGCAGCAGTTGAAGCGCTAGCAATTTAGCCAAGCTAGCATTCAACCGCTGGGCATGTGGATGGCTGGGAGTGAACTTCTTTCGACGGTCCAGCAGCTGGGGCAGGGAAATTTGCCTGCTAGAATCGGACGTCGGTGTACTGCTAGCAGAGTGGCCGCAAGTACTGGGCTGTGACACACCTAATTCTACACCTTCATTCCTCTCAGTGCAGGTTTCAGAGAGGACTGAAGGTATAGTGGGTTTTGAGATCCCAGCTGATGCGGTGCAAGGAGAGGTCCGCTTTGTTCTTTGGTGTGGGTCTTTAAGGTAGGCTTGCCAACGAGCTGCATGGCAGGTCAACATATGTCTGATCAAGCATGTGGTGCCCAAGCGGCTGATGTTTTGGCCACGCGATATACGCTTGAGACATATGTTGCAAACAGCAGCTATGCGATCTGATGCACTCGCCTCAAAAAAGGCCCACACCAAAGAACTTTTTGAATGACGGGCAGAGGCAGCGCCCTGCACAGGCAGAGCTCTGCGGTGTGATTCCGTCGGTGTGCTGCCCATACGCTGGCCACTCAAGGGCATCCTGCCTCGTTGGAGATGTGCCTCCTCCTCATCCTCCTCCTCCTCCTCTCTCCTATTAGGCACCCACGTGGAGTCAGTGACCTCATCATCCCCTCCCTCCTCATCACTGGAGCCAATCTGGCAGTATGCTGCAGCTGCTGGAGCATGACTGCCAGATTGGTGTCCTTCTTGAGCATCCCCTCTCTCTGCTCTCACGCTACTGCCTTCCTCTAGCTGGGTATCATCATCAGATCCTTCGAAACGCTGGGCATCCTCCTGGAGCATGTACCCAACACTGTGCTCAAACAGTTCGGGGGACTCCTCAGGAGGAGGACATGGTGGGTCTAGGGAAGGATTGACTAATGAAGATAATGATACCAGAGAAGAGGACGCTTTGGCAGCTGCTTTGCCAGTACCCTGAGCCTGGGTGAGAGAGGATGAGGAGGATGAGGTGGGCTTGGTCATCCACTCTACCAAGTCTTCGGCATGATGTGGCTCAACATGTCCAGCTGCCGAAAAGAAGGACAAGCGTGTCCCATGGCAATGTGCTGATGACAATGCACCGCGTCCACGACCAGCACTGTTGCCCCCAGACACAGAGCCTGCTTGCCCTCTTTTTTTGCCTCCTGACTGTCTGCCTCTCCTTGTTTGCCTTCCAGACATTTTCTTTACAAAAAGGTTTATTGTCATACAAACCGACAGAGCAGGTTTACAATAGCGTGTTATAGCATACAAAATACAAAACAGATCCGGGCTTGGAGGCCCTTATCAACATTAAGGAAGCATGAGCCGCGATCCTATGCTATACACAAATAAAGGAAGAAATTAAAATAAACCATAAGACCAAATGGTCCAAAACCCGAGCCATGCCCGGCTGTCTATAAACCTGTTGAGTGAACATATAATGCACAACAAGAAAACCTGAAGGTTAGTATCTTTTAGAGAGGTTAGAAAGGGTTATCAGCAAAATAAGTGACTATATGAAAGAGGGGAAAGAGAAAAAAAAAAAAAAGAAAAAAGCAAAAGAGAAATGGAGAAAGAGGGAGAGAAATAAAATACAAAAAAAAATGGAGCGTAACAAGAAGGGGAGTAGAAGCTGAAGAGGGAGGAAAAGAAGAGGAAAGCAGGAGGTCCACGGGGTGCGCGCAAGAGGAGTCCTATAGTGATAGTAAAGCAACGTCAAACCTAGAAGGGTGGTGACATGTGATCCATGGTTGCCAGACCTTAAGAAACTTGTCATGCGTATCAGAAAGAATAGCCGTTAGTTTCTCGTTAACCATGACATCGTTCAGGCGCTTTTTGACTGCTTCAAAGCTAAGTGCGGGGGTCTTCCAAGCTCTCGCAACTGTCAACCTAGCTGCAGTAAAAAGATGTTGGGCCAATTGCCTTTCTGGACGCAATAGTTCCTCGATGGGCTTACCAAGGAGAGCTACATAAGGGTCCCTTTTAATGTTGATCTGAAATAGATTACGGAGGAGAGTGAAAACCCTAATCCACAGTCTGCACGCCCGCGGGCATGACCACCAGATATGTGCCTTCCAGACATTTTAATGGATGGCCTGCAGGGAGATGGGAAAAACAGCAATAAGGGCTACCTTCAGGTGTATACTGTGCAGGAGGCTTAGCAACAATGACACTGACACTGTCCCCTGCCTATCCTTCTCCGTCCCTAAACACAAGGATTTGCAATATGCTTCAGAAAGATTGGTTTAGCACAGAATAGCACACTGACAGTTTCCCTCACTGTCCTTCTCTGTCCCTACAAACAAGATTTAGCACAGAATAGCACACTGATAGTTTCCACGAGTGTCCTTCTCTGTCCCTAAACTCAAGGATTTCAAATATGGTTCAGCAAGATTGGTTTAGAACAGAATAGCACACTGACACTTTCCCTCACTGTACCTCTCTGTCCCTAAACTCAAGGATTTCAAATATGGTTCAGCAAGATTGGTTTAGAACAGAATAGCACACTGTCAGTTTCACTCACTGTCCTTCTCTGTCCCTACAAACAAGATTTAGCACAGAATAGCACACTGATAGTTTCCACAAGTGTCCTTCTCTGTCCCTAAACTCAAGGATTTCAAATATGGTTCAGCAAGATTGGTTTAGAACAGAATAGCACACTGACACTTTCCCTCACTGTACCTCTCTGTCCCTAAACTCAAGGATTTCAAATATGGTTCAGCAAGATTGGTTTAGAACAGAATAGCACACTGTCAGTTTCACTCACTGTCCTTCTCTGTCCCTACAAACAAGATTTAGCACAGAATAGCACACTGATAGTTTCCACGAGTGTCCTTCTCTGTCCCTAAACTCAAGGATTTCAAATATGGTTCAGCAAGATTGGTTTAGAACAGAATAGCACACTGTCAGCTTCACTCACTGTCCTTCTCTGTCCCTACAAACAAGATTTAGCACAGAATAGCACACTGATAGTTTCCACGAGTGTCCTTCTCTGTCCCTAAACTCAAGGATTTCAAATATGGTTCAGCAAGATTGGTTTAGAACAGAATAGCACACTGACACTTTCCCTCACTGTACCTCTCTGTCCCTAAACTCAAGGATTTCAAATATGGTTCAGCAAGATTGGTTTAGAACAGAATAGCACACTGTCAGTTTCACTCACTGTCCTTCTCTGTCCCTACAAACAAGATTTAGCACAGAATAGCACACTGATAGTTTCCACGAGTGTCCTTCTCTGTCCCTAAACTCAAGGATTTCAAATATGGTTCAGCAAGATTGGTTTAGAACAGAATAGCACACTGACACTTTCCCTCACTGTACCTCTCTGTCCCTAAACTCAAGGATTTCAAATATGGTTCAGCAAGATTGGTTTAGAACAGAATAGCACACTGTCAGTTTCACTCACTGTTCTTCTCTGTCCCTACAAACAAGATTTAGCACAGAATAGCACACTGATAGTTTCCACGAGTGTCCTTCTCTGTCCCTAAACTCAAGGATTTCAAATATGGTTCAGCAAGATTGGTTTAGAACAGAATAGCACACTGTCAGTTTCACTCACTGTCCTTCTCTGTCCCTACAAACAAGATTTAGCACAGAATAGCACACTGATAGTTTCCACGAGTGTCCTTCTCTGTCCCTAAACTCAAGGATTTCAAATATGGTTCAGCAAGATTGGTTTAGAACAGAATAGCACACTGACACTTTCCCTCACTGTACCTCTCTGTCCCTAAACTCAAGGATTTCAAATATGGTTCAGCAAGATTGGTTTAGAACAGAATAGCACACTGACACTTTCCCTCACTGTACCTCTCTGTCCCTAAACTCAAGGATTTCAAATATGGTTCAGCAAGATTGGTTTAGAACAGAATAGCACACTGTCAGTTTCACTCACTGTCCTTCTCTGTCCCTACAAACAAGATTTAGCACAGAATAGCACACTGATAGTTTCCACGAGTGTCCTTCTCTGTCCCTAAACTCAAGGATTTCAAATATGGTTCAGCAAGATTGGTTTAGAACAGAATAACTCACTGACACTTTCCCTCACTGTACCTCTCTGTCCCTAAACTCAAGGATTTCAAATATGGTTCAGCAAGATTGGTTTAGAACAGAATAGCACACTGACACTTTCCCTCACTGTCCTTCTCTGTCCCTACAAACAAGGTTTAGCACAGAATAACACACGGACACTCTCCCTACCTATCCTTATTTGTCCCTAAACACAAGGAATCCAGGATTAGTAAAGGAAAAAAAATGACACTGTCCCTGCCTATGCTTCTCTTTCCCTGCTCCGGAACACACTACACAAGGCCGCCGCGCTGGCGGCCTTTTATAGTGTGGGGCGTGTACTAAACCCCCTCAGCAATAATTGGCCACAGGCATCCTGCCTGTGGCCAATCATTGCTCTCCTCGCTGCCGGCGCTGTGATTGGCCAAGCATGCGGGGTCACAGTGCATGCTTGGCCAATCACAGCGTCTGGATGACACTGCGATGGCGTAGTGCATTGTGGGCCGTTCGCGTCACTCGAATTTGGCGCGAACGGCCCAAATCGTTCGATCTTCGTCGAACGATCGAACAGCCGATGTTCAAGTCGAACGTATGTTCGACTCGAACACGAAGCTCATCCCTAGCAGCCAGTTGGCTGAACGAAAAAAGAGATTGATCGGTGGGTATGCCCACCATTAGAATACCGCCCTTCATCCACCCACTTCTAATGATGGGCATACATGCACCATTTATATATGCCGAAGCATGGGGGCATCCTCCCGCAAAAAAGTTATGCCGCACACACATGGTCGAACTTTTCCACGGGCAAGCCTCCGTCGGAATTTCGACCGTATGTACGCGGCATTAGAAGCAAAATCACTCCTCCGCTCCTCCGCTCCTGCTGCCCCAATGCTTCGGCATATATGCTTTTTTTTTTAACTGTGGTGGTGAAATCACCTCCTACAGCACTGGAGTCACAGGGATCAGGCCTGTCTCTGCGAACGCTGCAGTTATGTGTGTTGTGTTTTGTAAGTGACAGTGATCGATCGATACTGCACTTGGGTGGCCTGGGCTGGACGAAGGGGCAAAATGCAGGTGCTAGCATGTATCTGGGCTGATCCCGCTAACACTGCGTTTTTGGGAACCCTAAACTGCTGGGGACGCTAGTATAGATCTGATCAGATCAGATATTGATCTGATCAGATACTATACCACTAAGGGGGTGTATGCTTCACGCGTGGGTGTTAGCGTTACTGGCACTAACCTGACGCTGCCTGGGGTGTGACGCAGACCCTCTCTGACGCTAAAACCTAATTGATATCACCCGCCGGGCGATCAGGGGGTTAAACCTTTATTGGGTTATATATACGGTGGGTGCCCTGACACTATAAAAAGCAAACTACTTAACCAGCGTCACCCGTAACACTTATATGGTGATCACTGGTGAAAGGGTTAACTAGGGGCAATTAGGGGGTTAAAACCTTTATTAGGTAATATATGGGGGTACCTGACGCTATAAAAACCTGCGGCGAACCTAAAAAAATTACTGGCTACCGATCTGCATCACTGACGCTAAGACAGCGATCAGAAAAATGATCGCTTAGCGACAGTGGTGATAGGGGGTGAAAGGGTTACCTGGGGGGCGATCAAGGGGGTTAAACCTTTATTAGATAATTTATGGGGGTACCCGACGCTATAAAAACCTGCGGCGAACCTAAAAAAAATTACTGGCTACCGATCTGCATCACCGACACTAAGACAGCGATCAGAAAAACGATCGCTTAGCGACAGTGGTGATACGGGGTGAAAGGGTTACCCGGGGGGCGATCAAGGGGGTTAAACCTTTATTAGGTAATATATGGGGGTACCTGACGCTATAAAAACCTGCGGCGAACCTAAAAAAAATAACTGGCTACCTATCGGCATCACCGACAATAAGACAGCGATCAGAAAAACGATCGCTTAACGACAGTGGTGATAGGGGGTGAAAGGGTTACCTGGGGGGCGATCAAGGGGTTAAACCTTTATTAGGTAATATATTGGGGTACCTGACGCTATAAAAACCTGCGGCGAACCTAAAAAAAATAACTGGCTACCGATCGGCATCACCGACAATAAGACAGCGATCAGAAAAACGATTGCTTAGCGACAGTGGTGATAGATGGTGAAAGGGTTACCTGGGGGGCGATCAAGGGGGTTAAACCTTTATTAGGTAATATATGTATATGGGGGTACTCGACGCTATAAAAACCTGCGGCGAACCTAAAAAAAATTACTGGCTACCGATCGGCATCACCGACGCTAAGACGGCGATCAGAAAAATGATCGCTTAGCGACAGTGGTGATAGGGGGTGAAAGGGTTATCTGTGAGGCGATCAGGGGGTTAAACCTTTATTATAGGGGGTTAGGGGGCTACACTGGACCTAAAACTAAACTTTGGTGACACTTTTACAGTCACAAATGTCACTGATTGCAGTGATCAGTAAATAAATGGTCACTGCAATCAGTGACACTGTGACTGGGGGCTGGGGGCTGGGGGGTGATCTGGGGGTGTCTGGGGGGCCTGGGGGGCGATTTATGTACCTATGTGTCCTGGTGTCAGTGTAGTGTTTTGTGCACTAACCTGGCATCTTCTCCTGTACGGCGCTCGGTATATGTGAGCGCCGCAGGAGAGATGACATCACTTCCTCTGCCTGTGTTTACATTACACAGGCAGGGGAAGCTCTCTCATTCGCCGGGAGCGATCGAGAGGGGGTGGCCGGAATCGAACGGCCGTCCCCTCATGCCTGATCGCTCCCGATCAGTTAACCACCGCTCACTGTAAAGAAGGGGGGTCCGATCGGATCCCCCAACTATACAAAGGCAATCGCGTATATGTACGTGATTCTGCCTGTCGGTGCCATTCTGCCGACGTATATTTACAGTGGGCGGTCGTTAAGTGGTTAATTGAGAACCGACACATGTGCAAACATGCCGTGAGTCTCTTCCAGTTCTATGGGACCTGGCAAAGATGTCTGTGACATGTGAGCACATTCGCCAAACCCTTCACACATGCGCAGACACACTAGCTTTCTAGCAGAGGCCCTGCGGCATGTCTACAAATGGCTTCTGGGATGGCTATGTCACATATCCCAGGTGTCAGTTTGGAAGATGTTACACGTGCAAAAATGCCCCTTGCAGGTCAGGCAACTGGCTTACTGCTGTTCCAACAGTTTTTTCTTGTTAACTAAACTAAACCATGCTCTAAAACTGCTTATCAGTTATCTAACAAAAACAGCTGCCTTCAACTACATTTACACACAAAATAACAGTACATAAGCAAATGTGCGGCGCTGACATTTAAATAAATAAGAAATAAAGCAATATTTGTTTAAAACCCCTCAGGTGTTGGTTTTTGTTTATTACCCGTGGAAAGCAGCTTGTTTGTCTTTTGTTCTGGCTTTTTTTTCGTTTATTAAAATGCGGTGTACCTTGGCGGCTGTGTTTTTTCAGTATTGGGTTAAGCCTAGCAGTAGTGATGAGCTGAACACCCCCGGGTTCGGTTCGCACCAGAACCCGCGAACGGACCGAAAGTTCGCACGAACTTTAGAACCCTATTAAATACAATGGATGCGAACGTTCGAAATCTAAAGTGCTAATTATAACGACTATTATGCATGTTATTGTCCTAAAAAGGGTTTGGGAACCCGGGTTCTGCACCAGGGGACATGTATCAATGCAAAAAGAAGTTTTAAAAACGGCCGTTTTTCTGGAGCAGTCATTTTAATGATGCATAAAGTGAAAAAAAAAAAGTCAAATATTCCTTTAAATATCGTACCTGGGGGGTGTCTAAAGTATGCCTGTGAAGTGCCACGTGTTTCCCGTGTTTAGAACTGTCCCTGCACAAAATTAAATTTCTAAAGGAAAAAAAGCCATTTAAAACTGCTTGCGGCTTAATTGTAATGTCTGGTCCCGGTAATATGGATGAAAATCTTTAAGAAAAATGGCATAGCTACCCCATCACACACCCCCCTACCCCAGCCCATTACCAGCCCCTTTGGGTCTTGTATGGATATTAAGGGGAACCCCGCACACAAAATAAAAAAGGCCCTATATACTCTGAACAGCCGTATACAGGCGGTGCATACAAGACAGGGACTGTAGGTTTGTTCTTATGTAGAATCTGTTTGTAATTTTGAACAGGTACATTGTTTAAGTGTAGCTCCAGGCAAAAAATCTATTTTTAAGCTTTTTGGAAAATATAGGGAAGGGTTATCACCCCTGTAACATTTGTTTTGCTGTCTGTGCAGTGTGCACCTGTTCAGAACAGTTCACCTCACTTTCCGTCCTAATGACAAATGTTTTTTGAAAATTTGGGGTTTTTATTGAAACAAGAATTGGTGATAAAGCATCAGTGGAGAGGAGACACTTTTTTTCCCATATTAACTCTTACAGGAGAGAATTTGCCTTCCTAGGGGTAGATTTCCTCTCACTTCCTGTTGTATCCTTCCGTTTGCAAGGAGGAGTCGTTTGTAAGTTGGATGTTTGAAAGTAGGGGCCTGCCGTATATACTCAGCTGAAATTTGCCCCTTACATGTTGGTGTTGCCACAACACTGTGAGCCCTCACAGTTACTCTTGGTGGGCGCATGAATGGGCCCTGCTGTGAATTATTAGATCAATAATTGTAATTGCATGCCCCTGTTGAACAGGGGCTGAAAAATTGGGCCTTTGGTGGTGGTGGTGGTGGTGGTGTTGACACAACACTGTAAGGCCTCACAGTTACTCTTGGTGGGCGCAGGAATGGGCCCTGCTGTGAATTATTAGATCAAGAATTGTAATTACATGCCCCTGTTAAACAGGGGCATAAAAATTGGGCCTTAGGCACTGGTGCCACAACACTGCAACCCCTCACAGATACTGTACTTGGAGCACAGCAATGAGCCCTGTTGCAAAGTATTGCATCAAAAATTGCAATTACATGCCCCTGTTAAACAGGGGCTGAAAAATTGGGCCTTAGCCACTGGTGCTGGTGCCACGACACTGCAACCTCTCCCAGATACTCTAGTTGGAGTGCAGGAATGAGCCCTGCTGCAAAGCATTGCATAAGAAGTTGTAATTACATGCCCCTGTTAAACAGGGGCTGAAAAATTGGGCCTTAGCCACTGGTGCCACAACACTGCAACCCCTCACAGATACTGTACTTGAAGCACAGCAATGAGCCCTGTTGCAAAGTATTGCAACAAAAATTGTAATTACACGCCCCTGTTAAACAGGGGCTGAAAAATTGGGCCTTAGCCACTGGTGCTGGTGCCACGACACTGCAACCACTCCCAGATACTCTAGTTGGAGTGCAGGAATGAGCCCGGCTGCAAAGCATTGCATAAAAAATTGTAATAACACACCCTTGTTAAACAGGGGCTGAAAAATTGGGCCTTAGCCACTGGTGGCGGCACCCAGAAACAAAAATGTTCTTCCAAGCTATCATCGTCAATCGGATCATTGAGGAGGAGGAGGAAAGTCAGTCAACATAACAGGACAGTCTCTCAGCATCAGCATCAGTCTTGAAGGGATGTGACATTTGAAAATAAATTAGTCTGTTATATCAGCTTCAGGTGTTTGGTAGCTGGTGGTGATCCAAGACTGGTTTATATTTATGAAGGTCAGTCGATCAACAGAGTCGGTGGACAGGCGCACCCTGTGATCCGTGACAAATCCTCCAGCAGCACTGAATGTGCGTTCTGAAAGAACGCTGGATGCAGGACAGGCAGTAGCTCAATTGCATACTGTGCAAGCTCTGGCCAGTGATCCATCCTCAAGACCCAGTAAGCCAGAGGATTTTCGGTGGGGAAGGTGTCCAAGTCTGACCTTGCCCCTAGGTATTCCTGCACCATGTATATCAGACGCTGGCGATGGTTGCCGGAACCGATCATACCTTGGGGCTGCGGACTAAAGAATTGTCTGAACGCTTCGGTCAGATGGCCACCTTCCCCACCTCTCCTTCTTTGACTGACTGAAGCCTCAGCAACTCGTTGTCCAGGACCAGGAGTTTGTAACCTCCCAGTCTCTGGGAACGCGTTGCACAGACCTTTCTGCAAGGCCTCCCGAAGTTGTCTCATCCTCTGCTCCCTCTGCGACGGTAAGATAAGGTCCGCAACCTTACCCTTGTACCGTGGATCAAGGAGAGTGGCCAGCCAGTAATGGTCCCTCTCCTTGATCCGAAGAATACGAGGATCCTTCCGCAGACTTTGCAGGATCAGGGAGGCCATGCAGCGTAGGTTAGCTGAGGCATTCGGTCTGGAGTCCTCTGGGTCACTAAGGACGACATGATCCGCAGCCACCTCTTCCCAGCCACGTACAAGTCCACTGGTTTCTTGGGACTGTAAATCATCCCTAAAAGACTGCTGCTGATGATGCTGAGTGCCAAGCTCCATCTTCATGCTGACACAATCCTCCTCCTCCTCCTCCTCCTTCTCCTCTTCTTCCTGTGCGATGGGTGGGACAGAAGGAACACTGTCTGGGTAAAGGGGGCCTTGAGAGGCAAGGAAGTCCTGCTCTTCCTGCCTCTGTTCTGCCTCAAGTGCCCTGTCCATTATTCCACGCAGCGTATGTTCCAACAGGTGGACAAGAGGTACAGTGTCACTGATGCATGCACTGTCACTGCTCACCATCCTCGTGGCCTCCTCAAATGGTGCCAGGACAGTGCATGCATCCCTGATCATGCCCCACTGGCGTGGTGAAAAAAAACCGAGCTCCCCTGACCCTGTCCTGGTGCCGTAGTCGCACAGGTACTCATTGATGGCCCTCTGCTGCGTGTGCAGCCGCTGCAGCATGGCCAACGTTGAGTTCCACCTGGTGGGAATGTCACATATAAGGCGGTTCTTGGGCAGGTTCAACTCCTTTTGCAGCTCAGCCAGACGAGCACTGGCATTATAAGATCTGCGGAAATGCACACAGACTTTCCTGGCCTGCCTCAGGACATCCTGTAAGCCCGAGTACCTGCCCAAGAACCGCTGCACCACCAGGTTAAGGACGTGAGCCACACAGGGCACATGGGTCAGTTGTCCCTGTCGGAGAGCGGAGAGGAGGGTGGTGCCATTGTCGCAAACTACCATTCCTGGCTTAAGCTGGCGTGGCGTCAACCACCTCTCGGCCTGCCCCTGCAGAGCAGACAGAACCTCTGCCCCAGTGTGGCTCCTGTCCCCCAAACACACCAGCGCAAGCATGGCATGGCATGGCATCTTTTTGCCTGCGTACTTGCGTAGCCCCTTGAACGCCTACGGAGCACCGCTGGTTCCGAGGACAAAGCACAGGAAGAGGCCACGGAGGAAGAAGAAGAGGAGGGGGTGGAGGACAGAGGTGTGTCACAACCAGTAGTAGCATTTTGGAGGCGTGGCGGTGGAACAACCTCCAACACTACTGCACCTTGTCCTGCATCCTTCCCAGCTGCCAAAAGAGTGACCCAATGGGCCGTGAAAGAAAGGTAACGTCCCTGTCCATGCCTGCTGGACCATGAGTCAGTGGTAATATGCACCTTACCGCTGACCGCCCTGTCCAGCGAGGCCAAGACATTGCCTTCCACATGCCGGTAGAGAGCCGGAATCGCCTTCCGTGAGAAAAAGTGGCGTTTGGGAACCTGCCACTGAGGAACCGCACATTGCACAAACTCACGGAAGGGGGCCGAGTCTACCAACTGAAAAGGCAGCAGTTGAAGCGCTAGCAATTTAGCCAAGCTAGCATTCAACCGCTGGGCATGTGGATGGCTGGGAGTGAACTTCTTTCGACGGTCCAGCAGCTGGGGAAGGGAAATTTGCCTGCTAGAATCGGACGTCGGTGTACTGCTAGCAGAGTGCCCGCAAGTACTTGGCTGTGACACACCTAATTCTACACCTTCATTCCTCTCAGAGAGGACTGAAGGTATAGTGGGGTTTGACATCCCAGCTGATGCGGTGCAAGAAGAGGTCAGCTTTGTTCTTTGGTGTGGGTCTTTAAGGTAGGCTTGCCAACAAGCTGCATGGCAGGTCAACATATGTCTGGTCAAGCATGTGGTGCCCAAGCGGGTGATGTTTTGGCCACGCGATATACGCTTGAGACATATGTTGCAAACAGCAGCTGTGCGATCTGATGCACTCGACTCAAAAAAGGCCCACACCAAAGAACTTTTTGAATAACGGGCAGAGGCAGCGCCCTGCACAGGCGGAGCTCTGCGGTGTGATTCCGTCGGTGTGCTGCCCTTACGCTGGCCCCCCGAGGGCATCCTGCCTCATTGGAGATGTGCCTCCTCCTCATCCTCCTCCTCCTCCTCTCTCCTATTAGGCACCCACGTGCAGTCAGTGACCTCATAATCCCCTCCCTCCTCATCACTGGAGCCAATCTGGCAGTATGCTGCAGCTGCTGGAACATGACTGCCAGATTGGTGTCCTTCTTGAGCATCCCCTCTCTCTGCTCTCACGCTACTGCCTTCTTCTAGCTGGGTATCATCATCAGACCCTTCGAAACGCTGGGCATCCTCCTGGAGCATGTACCCAACACTGTGCTCAAACAGTTCAGGGGACTCCTCAGGAGGACATGGTTGGTCTAGGGAAGGAGTGACTGATGATGACATTGATACCAGGGAAGAGGACGCTTTGGCAGCTGCTTTGCCAGTACCCTGAGCCTGGGTGAGAGAGGATGAGGAGGATGAGGAGGGCTTGGTCATCCACTCTACCAAGTCTTCGGCATGATGCGGCTCAACACGTCCAGCTGCCGAAAAGAAGGACAAGCGTGTCCCATGGCCACGTGCTGATGGCGATGCACCGCGTCCACGACCAGCACTGTTGTCTCTAGACACAGAGCCTGCTTGCCCTCTTTTATTGGCTCCTGACTGTCTGCCTCTCCTTGTTTGCCTTCCAGACATTCTAATGGCCTGCAGGGAAATGGGAAAAGCAGCAATACAGGCTAAGTTAAGGTGTAATATGGTCAGGAGGCACACTCCGCCCGCTGTAAGTGCTGCAAAATCCTGTTGGTGTAACACACCAGGAAAAAGCAGCAATACAGGCTAAGTTAAGGTGTAATATGGTCAGGAGGCACACTCCGCCCGCTGTAAGTGCCGCAAAATCCTGTTGGTGTAACACACCAGGAAAAAGCAGCAATACAGGCTAAGTTAAGGTGTAATATGGTCAGGAGGTACACTCCGCCCGCTGTAAGTGCCGCAAAATCCTGTTGGTGTAACACACCAGGAAAAAGCAGCAATACAGGCTAAGTTAAGGTGTAATATGGTCAGGAGGCACACTCCGCCCGCTGTAAGTGCCGCAAAATCCTGTTGGTGTAACACACCAGGAGAAAGCAGCAATACAGGCTAAGTTAAGGTGTAATATGGTCAGGAGGTACACTCCGCCCGCTGTAAGTGCCGCAAAATCCTGTTGGTGTAACACACCAGGAAAAAGCAGCAATACAGGCTAAGTTAAGGTGTAATATGGTCAGGAGGCACACTCCGCCCGCTGTAAGTGCCGCAAAATCCTGTTGGTGTAACACACCAGGAAAAAGCAGGAATACAGGCTAAGTTAAGGTGTAATATGGTCAGGAGGCACACTCCGCACCCTCTGTAAGTGCCGCAAAATCCTGTTGGTGTAACACACCAGGAAAAAGCAGCAATACAGGCTAAGTTAAGGTGTAATATGGTCAGGAGGTACACTCCGCCCGCTGTAAGTGCCGCAAAATCCTGTTGGTGTAACACACCAGGAAAAAGCAGCAATACAGGCTAAGTTAAGGTGTAATATGGTCAGGAGGCACACTCCGCCCGCTGTAAGTGCTGCAAAATCCTGTTGGTGTAACACACCAGGAAAAAGCAGCAATACAGGCTAAGTTAAGGTGAAATATGGTCAGGAGGTACACTCCGCCCGCTGTAAGTGCCGCAAAATCCTGTTGATGTAACACACTAGGAAAAAGCAGCAATACAGGCTAAGTTAAGGTGTAATATGGTCAGGAGGTACACTCCGCCCGCTGTAAGTGCCGCAAAATCCTGTTGGTGTAACACACCAGGAAAAAGCAGCAATACAGGCTAAGTTAAGGTGTATAATGTGCAGGAGGCTTAGCAACAATGACACTGACACTGTCCCCTGCCTATCCTTCTCTCTCCCTGCACACAAGGTTTATCAAAGTATATGACACTGACACTCTCCCTGCCTATCCTTCTCTCTCCCTACACACAAGGTTTAGCAAAGAATATGACACTGACACTCTCCCTGCCTATCCTTCTCTGTCCCTACACACAAGGTTTAGCAAAGAATAGATTTGACAAGATTTGACACTGTCCCTGCCTATCCTTCACTTTCCCTGCTCCGGAACACACTACACAAGGCCGCCGCGCTGGCGGCCTTTTATAGTTTGGGGCGTGTACTAAACCCCCTCAGCTATAATTGGCCACAGGCATCCTGCCTGTGGCCAATCATTGCTCTCCTCGCTGCCGGCGCTGTGATTGGCCAAGCATGCAGGGTCACAGTGCATGCTTGGCCAATCACAGCGCCGGGATTACACTGCGATGGCGCAGTGTATTGTGGGCCGTTCGCGTCACTCGAATTTGGCGCGAACGGCCCAAATCGTTCGTTGTTCGCCGAACGCGCAAACAGCCGATGTTCGAGTCGAACCTATTTTCGACTTGAACACCGAGCTCATCCCTACCTAGCAGGCATGATGAGGCAATCGGATGAAAAATACCACTTTTAGAGTGGTCATCCAATAATCTAATCATTACTACACAGCTTTCGAGAGCCGTTCATGACAGTTCATGTGAAAACTTTAGAAGGGTCAAGCACAAAAGATTTTCTATACTATAACAGAACAAACGGTTTTCATGTAATTAGTATGATATTTGACTAAGACCACGCATGCTCAGAAATGAAAGAATACATTACAATACATAGAATGACATCACTTCTGAAGTTGTATTCTGTCATAGGATAATTTTCGCAACTTTAGTAACCTATTGGTTTTCGATATGAGACAAAAATTTGGACAATTATATTTCCGATATTCTTATCATGTGTATTAGGCATTAGCATGGGATATTGTCTTTAAATGGTGAGGCAGATGGGTGGGAGCACCCTCTGGTGGTTATTTGCAGCCTATTTAGTATTTTCTGCACACTTTCACCGCTATCTCCGTAAGCCCTTTTAAAGATTTTCGGATAACATGCGTAGGGCTGCTTTAACGCGGTGACATCATCACGGCTGCCAGGGTGTCTGGCGGCTAAATTGTGCTATGCTGTATGTATTTTCTCATATGTGAGTACATGTCTAATATAATAACTCTCTTATGTGTGAATAACCAATAGACCAATAGATGGGCCAAACACCTCCCTGTTCGGTTCGCACCAGAACATCTGAACAGGCAAAAAATCTGTGTGAACATGCAAACCCTATTAAAGTCTATGGAACACGAACATGAAAAATCAAAAGTGCTAATTTTAAAGGCTTATATGCAAGTTATTGCCATAAAAAGTGTATGGGGAACCGGGTGCTACAAAATGAAATATTCCTTTAAATATCGTGCCTGGGGGTCCCCTTAGTCTGCCTGTAAAGTGGCGCATCTGTGTGATGTGTTTTACAGTGCCGCAGCAAAATTACATTTCTAAAGGAAAAAATGTAATTTAAAATTGCTTGCGGCTGTAATGTATTGCTGGCTCCCAGCAATATAGATACAAATCAAGGAAAAAATTCTGCATGGGTCCCCCCCCCCCCCCAGTTCATACCAGGCCCTTCGACTGGTTTGGATAATAAGGGGAACTTAATAATTAAAATTAAAAAAATAAATCAGTGTGGGGTCCTTCCCAAAATCCATACCAGGCCCTTCGGGTCTGGTATGGATTCTAAGGGGAACTCCACGCAAAATAAAAAAATGGCGTTGGGTCCCCCTAAAATCCACACCAGACACTTATCCGAGCATGCAGCCTGGAGGACAGGATGGGGGGCGAGCGAGCGCCCCCCCTCTTGAACCATACCAGGCCACCTGCCCTCAACATGGGGAGGGTGCTTTGGGGTCCCCCCAAAGCACCTTGTCCCCATATTGATGGGGACAAGGGCCTCGTCCCCACAACCCTGGCCCGGTGGTTGTGGGGGTCTTCGGGTTGGGGGCTTATCAGAATCTGGAAGCCTCTTTAACAAAAAAAGTGTCCCGCGATGTACATCCATCTTCAATGACGCTGCCTGACGGACCCCGAAAAATAGAAAAAAAATTAAAAATACTCCGCCTCCATGGGAGGCCTCCCGCCGACTGCTGTCTTTTCGCTGTGACAGCTGTTCTGAAGGCAAGGGCGGGGCCACCCATTGACGTAACTGGATGACCCCGCCCCCGTGTGATGGCACATATTGGCACTTGCCTATATAACAGCTGTCACAGCCAAGAGACTGCAGTTGTAGGGATGCCTCCCATCAAGGCGGAGCTTCTTTTTTTTCTATTTTTCAGGTCCGTCGGGCGGCGTAATTGAAGATGGATGTACATCGCAGGACACTTTTTTAATAAAGAAATTGTCAAAAACTGTCTTTTGTGGTTTTTACTTTTTGACACTTTTTTGGGTAAATGGGTAGGGGTACAATGTACCCCTACCCATTCACATGGGGGGGCTGGGATCTGGGAACCCCTTGTTAAGCCCCCCATCCGCAGACCCCCACAACCACCGGCCAGGGTTGTGGGGACGAGGCCCTTGTCCCCTTCAACATGGGGACAAGGTGCTTTGGGGGGACCTGGTATGGTTCAGGAGGAGGGGCGCTCATTTGTCCCCCCCCCTTTCCTGGCCTGCCAGGCTGCTTGCTCAGATTATTTGTTTTTAATTGTTCTATCAGCCTTTTTATTGTCGCCCTAGTGTGCCATTTTTTTGTGATTCTCTATCCCTTATGCCATTCCATAATTGGTACACCTTTGGGTTACTATTACTATATATATATATATATA
The DNA here is from genome assembly GCA_029206835.1 of Rana muscosa. Taxonomy (NCBI): domain Eukaryota; kingdom Metazoa; phylum Chordata; class Amphibia; order Anura; family Ranidae; genus Rana; species Rana muscosa. The sequence continues at coordinate 690,394,410 of CM055116.1, forward strand.
TATATATATATATATATATATATATAGATATTATATTGTTACTATACATTATTTTATAAGCTACAGGTTTATTGGTTATATACAATTTATGACTTGTAATATGTGTTTTATTGATCAAAGGTGTATATGTTCTCTTGATGTTGTTGGACATACACACCTTTTTATGTTTATCATTCTGTATGTATTTTACATGTGTATTTTTTATACCTTTATTATACTCACATATTGTTAAGCCCCCCTTTCCCCCCCCCCCCCACTTACTTTTCAATTATTATTCTTCCCTCTCATTCCCTTTTCTTTCTTCCTTATACATATATATTTTATCATAATATATTATATAATATCAATTTATTTTTTCATTCCCCTTATCTAATTATATATTTGTACCCTAACCCATTAATCAGCGTCCATCACTATCTATCCCCTAATAGCTCATGTTAATGTCATAAAAATCTATTAATATAGATATAGATATAATAGATATAATAGTAATTTGCCCCCCCTCCTTTTCCCTCTTCATATATTAATTGTAAAATAGTATTTAATTTGTTATTGTCCTTCTTTCATGGTCTATTCCCTGCTATACAGTTGCAATTATCAGTGTTCCGTAATTATTATTAAAAATTTCCCTTAACATTCTCCTTTAATAATCTATATATAATTCGTGTCATTTTCCCCCCCCCCCCCCCTCTTTCTTGTCACTATCCATTCTGTCTATTTATGCCCATTCGTTAACTAGTTCTGCCTTTTTTCCCTATTATTCACTTAGTAATGAATAATATACACATTTTTTTGATTGCCCGTTTTTCATTTATTTATATATATATCCTTATTTATATTTATTCCTTCTTTTTCTCATTTTCATCATCTTTCGTTTCCAGTTCTCTGATGTCCATCCCATAGGGGCTGATTTACTAATAACAGTGCGCTGCACTGGTTCTAACCTTAATTGGTGCGCCAGATAACTCCTTCACTTGGCGCAGGAACCAGCGGCGCACTGTTATAGTAAATACAAATGTCAGTGGCGCTCTATTGAAAATGAATGGTTCCCTAGGGGAGCCCATTGATTTGAATAGAGGTCGCCCGGGAAGTCGGATGAAGCATATCCGACTCGCGGGGCGACTCGTGTGCCGGCTGACACAGGGACAGCGCGACTTTGCCAGGCAACTTGGACACGACCTGAGCACGTGAAGCAGCCGCTCAAGTCGTGTCCTAGAGGCGACTAGCTGGCCGAGAATGTCTCCAGCGCGATGGCTTTGCGCTGGTTCTCGGCGGCCTTGCTGTCCCGTGTTTGGTATGAATCATGAAGGGGAACTCCACGCCAAATTTTAATGAAAAAAACGGCGTGGGGGTTCCCCTCCAGGAGCATACCAGGCCTTAGGTCTGGTATGGATTTTAAGGGGAACCCCCTAGGCCGAAAAAACGGTGTGGGGGTCCCCCCAAAATCCATACCAGACCCTTAGGTCTGGTATGGATTTAAAGGGAAACCCCCTAAGCCAAAAAAACGGCGTGGGGTTCCCCCCAAAATCCATACCAGACCCTTATCCGAGCACGCAACCTGGCAGGCCGCAGGGGAAGAGGGGGGGACGAGAGCGGCCCCCCCTCCCTCCTGAACCGTACCAGGCCACATGCCCTCAACATGGGGGGTGGGTGCTTTGGGGCAGGGGGGCCACCTGCGGCCCCCCCCCACCCCAAAGCACCCTGCCCCTATGTTGATGGGGACAAGGGCCTCTTCCCGATAACCCTGGCCGTTGGTTGTCGGGGTCTGCGGGCGGCGGGCTTTTCGGAATCCGGGAGCCCCCTTTAATAAGGGGGCCCCCAGATCCCGGCCCCCCACCCTATGTGAATGAGTATGGGGTACATCGTACCCCTACCAATTCACCTGGTGGCAAAAAAAGGTAATAAAAAACACAACACAGGTTTTTAAAGTAATTTATGAGGCAGCTCCGGGGGTCTTCCTGCCGGGCGCCCCGCTATCTTCTGCCAGCTCTTTTGCTAGCGGGGTCCCGGGCTTCCTCGCCGTCTTCTTCCGACTTCGGGGGTCTTTCTGCCGGGCACCCCGCTATCTTCTGCCAGCTCTTTTGCTAGCGGGGGTCCCGGGCTTCCTCGCCGTCTTCTTCCGACTTCGGGGGTCTTTCTGCCGGGCGCCCCGCTATCTTCTGCCAGCTCTTTTGCTAGTGGGGGTCCCGGGCTTCCGGCTGATGCCACCGCTGACCCCGCCCCCGTATGATGTCACAGTCCCGGGGAATGATGGGACTGTGACGTGAAACGGGGGCGGGGTCAGCGGTGGCATAAGCCGGTGACCCCGCCCCATGCCAATAAAAGTGGCACCGCTGCTCGGACAAAGCATTGCGGCGGTGGACAGCGACGAGGCAACATCGGGCGAAGAGAAGAGGGAAGAAGGCGACGAAGAAGACCGGCCCCCACTAGCAAAAGAGCTGCAAGAAGATAGCGGGGCGCCCGGCAGAAGGCAGAAATAACCGGAGATCGTGGAGAAGACACCGGAGAAGAACCGGAGAACAGAACAAGAGACCCCCGAAGTCGGAAGAAGGCGGCGAGGAAGCCCGGGACCCCCGCTAGCAAAAGAGCTGGCAGAAGATAGCGGGGCACCCGGCAGAAAGACCCCCGAAGTCTGAAGAAGACAGCGAGGAAGCCCGGGACCCCCGCTAGCAAAAGAGCTGGCAGAAGATAGCGGGGCGCCCGGCAGAAAGACCCCCAAAGTCGGAAGAAGACGGCGAGGAAGCCCGGGGCTCCCGCTAGCAAAAGAGCTGGCAGAAGATAGCGGGGCGCCCGGCAGAAAGACCCCCGAAGTCGGAAGAAGACCCCCAGAGCTGCCCAATAAAATACTTTTCAAACCTGTGTTGTCTTTTTTATTTACTTTTTTTGCCACCAGGTGAATGGGTAGGGGTACGATGCACCCCATACTCATTCACATAGGGTGGGGGGCAGGTATCTGGGGTCCCCCTTATGAAAGGGGGCTCCCGGATTCCGATAAGCCCCCTGCCCGCAGACCCCAACAACCAACGGCCAGGGTTGTCGGGAAGAGGCCCTTGTCCCCATCAACATGGGGGCAGGGTGCTTTGGGGTGGGGGGGCCGCAGGTCGCCCCCCTGCCCCAAAGCACCAAACCCCACATGTTGAGGGCACGCGGCCTGGTAGGGTTCAGGAGGGAGGGGGCCACTCTCTCGTCCCCCCCTCTTCCCCTGCGGCCTGCCAGGTTGAGTGCTCGGATAAAGGGTCTGGTGTGTATTTTTAGGGGACCCCACGCTAATTTTTTTTTGTTTTTGGTGCAGCGTTCCCCTTAAAATACATACCAGACCTGAAGGGCCTGGTATGGATTCTGGGGGACCCCCACGCCATTTTTTTCTTCTTGGGGGGGTCCCCTTTGAATCCATACTAGACCCAAGGGCCTGGTATGGACCTGGGGGGGGACCCCACGCTGTTTTTTTCCATTTTTTTTTTTTTTTTGAACCAGCAATTTTTTTTTTTACATTTCCTTTAACAATCAGCTATAAACAGGTAAAACAAAAAATCGCGGTACTTGCGTTTTGGATGCGGGTCCATTGAATTCTATTACATCCAAAACACTGTTTTTGGCCTGGCAAAAAAATCTGCAGTTGCGTTTAAAATTGTTTTTCACAAAGCCTAAAAATGCCTTCAGACGCCAAAGATTTCCACGTTTTAGACGTGGTACCAGCGTTTAGCCGCATTTTAGTTTAGAAGCGTTTTTAAAGGTGACCTATTTTTTACATTGATAAACTCCAAATTTATGGCAAATGAGGAAAAACCATAATATATATATATATATATATATATATATATATATATATATATATATAGAAAAAAGAAATTGCTTCCACAATCAGACAATCCACAACTTGGGGCAGCTGACGTGGCAAGTGGACAATCCACATCTTGTGGCAAGTGATGTGGCAAGTGACACACTAAATACAACTACACTGCTGCTCTCAGCTGCTGATATCACTCTGGTCTCACAAAATAGCTAAAATAATAATAAATAATACTGTTTTTGGAGCTTAGGGCGGCTCCTTATCATATACACGCAAATGTGGTAAAACACGGCATGCAAACGCCACAAAGCGTGCCTTTCTAAACGCCACTTTCAACCTTAGTTCTGAACACTTTGCACCAGCGTCCCGTCTACATGGGGCCTAAAAACGCCTATGCCATTTACAGCTCAAAAACGCCATGGTGGCCATGAGGCCATAGGCTAACATGGAGAGATGTTTTTAAGCTGCAAAAAACGCTCAAACAAGCGGCTTGAAAAACGTCCGTGTGCATGTAGCCTTATATTAACCACTTGCGCACTGCCCAGACCAAGTTTCAAATTTCAGCGCTGATGCACTTTCAATGACAATTGCGCGCTCATACAACACTGTAACCCAATGAAAATGTATTATTTCTTGGCACACAAATAGAGCTTGCTTTTGGTGCTATTTGATCACCTTTGTTTTTTTTTGTTTTTTTTATATAAATACAAAAGACCGAGTTTAAAAAAACAAAAAAGGATATTTTAACCACTTCAGCACTGGGCCTATTCTGGCACTTCTCTCCTTCATGTAAAAATCATAAATTTATGGCTAAAAAATTACTTCAAAACACCAAACATTATATATGTTTTTTGAGCAGACACCCTAGGGAATAAGATGGCGGTCATTGCAAATTTTTATCTCGCTCGGTATTTGCGCAATGAATTTTCAAGCGCTTTTTTTTGGTAAAAATATTACAAAACAGTAAACTTACGGCCAATATTTTGGTGTAATGTGAAAGATGTTGTTATGCTGAGTAAATAGATACCTAACACGTCACACTTAAAAATTGCGCACACTCATGGAATGACACCAAACTTCAGTAATTAAAAATCTCCCTAGGCGATGCTTTAAATTTTTTTACACGTTACCATTTTGCCATTACAGAGGAGGTCTAGTGCTAGAACTGTTGCACTCATTCTAACGCACGCAGCAATACCTCACATGTGTGGTTTGAACGGCGTTTACATATGTGGGCGGGACTTACGCGTGTGTTCCCTTCTGAGCGCGAGCTACCGGGGACATGAGCGTTTTTTCTTATTTTTGCTTATTTTATTTTTTTTGTTTTTTTACTTTTTTGTATTAGTCTTTTTTTAATTTTTTTGTTTTTTGGATCACTTTTATCACTTTTACAAGGAATGTAAACATCCCTTGTAATAGGAATGTGTGTGACAGGTCCTCTTTATGGAGAGATGCGGGGTCAATAAGACCCCACATCTCTCCTCCAGGCTGGAAAGCATGATATTGGTCAAAAAAATTCACCAATCTCATGCTGACAGCCGAGATCACGGCTTGGTTAACATACAGGAACACGGCGTGATGTCATAACATCGCGCCCGGGCCTCCAACGGTCATAGAGATGACTGGTGACCATCTGGTCACCAGTCATCTCCAAATCGTTCTCCGAGCTCAAGATGGCACGGGAGAGCCCGGAGAAGCACCGGATGGTGGCAAGAGGGGGGGGGGGACGTCCCCTTCCGCCGCCTATAAGAACGATCAAGCAGCGGATGACATGGTAAAGGGCAGGGATTGGCCCCTTACTCGGATCTGTCTTCACCCGAGTCTCAGTGACTCTGTGACCACAGCGCGCGCAAAGGGGAGGACGTTTATTGACGGACTCCCGGCAATTGAGGACCATGCTGTGGCCTTCGATCAGTTATAGTGCTGATCTCAAGTGATTAAAGAGGGCCTAAATGGGCCATTGACATGCATCACAATTCAACTTAGGAATGTGTCTTTGAAAAGTTAAACGAAATAATTTGGCCACTTTATCCTTCCAAATAATTCACTTCCTGTCACATAGCCACACAGGAAGTGAGGGAAAATCCCTAACAATGTCTTTCCTTGGGGACACACAGGTCAGTCTAAATACTTTCCCCATTATGCACATTGCGGGGTACACCACAAATTATTAGGTAGTTTGGACTTTGGGGTTTATTTACTAAAGGCAAATCTACTTTGAACTACAAGTGCACTTGCTGTATATCTGAGGGGGACATGCAAGCAAAAAAAAAAAACACCATCTTTGCTTTTACATGATTGTAACATCCAATCACCAGTACTTTCCCTCTGATTTTCAGCAGCTACACTTTTACTGCAGAGTGGATTTGTCTTTACTAAACCCCAAACTATGCAATGATTTGGGGTGTACACAACAAAGTGCTAGAGTGCAATTTGCTTAATGGGGACACTAGTTAGATTGATCTGTGTGTCCCCAAGAAAAGACATTGGTAGGGTTTTACCTTCACTTCCTGTTTAGCTGTGTGACAGGAAGTGAAGCCAATTTTAAGAAAAAGGAGACAAAGCCCAAACTTTAAAAAAAAAAAAAAAAAAAAACACCACACACGCAGGGGTTCTAACACTTACTTTAATTCCCTCAAAATGCCCACAATTAGAATTGTATTGCCTTGAGCTATTTTTAAGTGCAGTGCTCTAAATCGGTGCTTCTCAAGTACCCCCAACAGGCCATGTTTGCAGGTTTTCCTTCATCTTGCACATGTGCTTTAAATCACAGTCAATGGTTTTGAATTTTGGACAGCAATTCTCGATAAGATAAATTCACAAAACATGTCTTGTTGGGGGTACTTGAGGACTGAGGCTGAGAACCACTGCAGTAAAAAAAAAAGGGAAAATTGAATACTGACCGCTCTGTATTTTTCATTTCCTGGTGACGCTCCATGGCAGCACACAATCCATGCATATGCTAGCATGAAGGCACCAGGGTAGACAAATCACACCTGTTTTGTTTTGACATGCCAATCAGCTGTCACATTTGTTGCAAAGAAAACACAAAACAAACATCAAAACTTTGCATCAAATTTTATTGGTCAACAAAACAAAAGGGAAGGCAAAATAAAAAACATGGTCAATTTGAAACAGTTACAGACTCAACATCTTGAGAAATTTTTGCCCAAAAAAAATGCAGCACAGACAATTAAATCAAAGTGAACAAACAACACACATTAACAACATCAGAATTATTTCAGGGGAACATTTCCCCCACACAAAAAATCCAATCCACAAAAGTTAACCAATCACCTGTTTTGCAAAGACATAACAAATAAAATACATGTGTTACAAACTCGATAAGGACACCAACATGTACATTTTGCCCCCACACACACGCACACACACTTGCCTCTTCTCAGGGCAAGCGAACGAATGTTCCCTCTGAGCTTTATATAACATATGTTTGTGAGCTAATGAGGCAATTGAAAACACATGCACAGTCCATGAAACACCCAAAATGCAAGTTCACTCAATGTAGAGACTGAAATTAAAAGTGGGTACACCTGTTAAGGATGTCCTTCAATTACTAACCCATAAAAACACTCTCTCTGAGTGAACATGCCCAGAAATATCCAGGTGCTGTTTACGCACAAAAAGCACGCAAAAAAAAACTAACTGGCTGGGCATGTGCAGAACAACACCAATGCAGCTAGCAAAAAATAACGCCCCCCCCCCGTCCAAAATTAAGCACATCATCCAGCATGCTACAAAATTAGAGATGGGACAATCACCCCTCCCCCCAGACCAACAAAAACCATTGCAGTCTATGGGAACTGACTTGTTAATTTTGCTAGTCCCCACTTGGCTGGCTTATCTTCTAGTTATTGGCCTTAAAATGGGGGCCCAGGTCCCACCCTAAGGGACATATATCAATGTCACCAATTTGGAAAACAACAAAAACAAAACAAGGAGAAGTGCCTTTAAATATGCCAAATTCCTTAAGGGCCATTTCACACCACATGCAGTGCATTGCGTTTTTTATGCATCCAAAATGCATGGAAAGTTGGCTATATGGTCTAAATGGCAGTGTTTGTTCCAGTGCGTTCAAGTTCCCCCAAAAAAGTAGAACATGCTGCATTTTACCTGCACTGGACTGTACTGGAACGCAGCAAAACGCATCATAAACGCACTGGAACGCACCGGAACACACCTAAATGCACCAAAAACGCACTGGAACACACTTGTCCTTATCTATGGTTAATAAAAAAGAGGGGTGAAAAAAAAGCACTGGACTGCATCAAAAACGTACCAAAAATGCACTGGAACGCATGAAAAACGTGCATGCAAAAAAGCACCTGGAACGCATCCGGATTGCATTTCTATGGTGTGAACTGGCCCTAGTTCACACTATAGAAACGCAGTCTGGGTGCGTTCCAGGTGCTTTTCTGCATGCACGTTTTTGACACATTCCAGTGCATTTTTGATGCAGTCCAGTGTTTTTTTCCCCCTCTTTTCACTTAGGACAAGTGTGTTGCAGTGCGTCTTTGGTGCATTTAGGTGCGTTCCGGTGTATTCCAGTGCATTTTTGGTACGTTCCGTTGCGTTTTTGATGTGTTTTACTGGGGTCCAGTACAGTTTTGTACCTAAAAAATGCAGCATGACCAATTTTTTTTTTGCTTTCTGAAACGCACTGGAACGGACTGCAGTGGTGTAAACTATGCCATTGGCATTAATGTGATCAACTTTCTTTGTGTTTTTCATGCATCAAAAAAACGCACTGTACTGCATCCGGTGTGAACTGGCCCTAAATATCATACCCGGGTGTGTCTATAGTATGCCTGTAAAGTAGCACATGTTTTCCATGTTTATAACAGTTGGAGAGCAAAATGACATTTCTAAAGTAAAATAATAGTCATTTAAAAGTCCTTGCGGCTGTAATGAATTGCTGGTTCCCGTCAAAACAGATAAAAGTCATTGAAAGTCTTTGATTACACAAAAAACAAAAGCGTGGGGTCCCCCAAATTCCATTACCAGGCCCTTGAGGTCTGGAATGGATATTAAGGGGAACCCCGATGCAATTTTTTTTTAAATGACGTGGGGTTCCCCCCAAATATCCATACCAGGCCCTTCAGATCTGCCATGGATTTTAAGGGGAACTCCACCCCAAATTTTTTAAAAAAATGGCGTGTTGTCCCCCCAAAAATCCACACCAGACCCTTATCCGAGCACATAACCTGGCCGGCCGCAGGGGAAAAGGGGGGGATGAGAGAGCGGCCCCCTCCCTCCTGAACCGTACCAGGCCACATGCCCTCAACATGGGGAGGATGTCCCCATGTTGATGGGGACAAGGGCCTCATCCCCACAACCCTTGCCCGGTGGTTGTGGGGGTCTGCGGGCGGGGGGCTTATCGGAATCTGGAAGACCCCTTTAACAAAGGGGACCCCCAGATCCCGGCCCCCCCCTTGTGTGAAATGGTAATGGGGTACAAATGTACCCCTACCATTTCACAAAGAAAGTGTAAAAAATTTAAAAAATGACAAGAGACGGTTTTTGACAATTCCTTTATTAATGTCTTTTCTTTTCTTCCAACGTCTTCCATCTTCTTCTTCCATCTTCTTCTTCCATCTTCTTCTTTTCTCTATTCGGGTTTCTTCCTCCATCTTGTTCTTCATCTTCATCTTCCTCTTTATCTTTATCTTCATCTTCATCTTCCTTCGGTCTTCTCATCCGCATCTTGCTCCGGCGTCTTCCCCTCTTCTTTCTTCTCCGGCCACTCCGTTTGAATTGGAGGTTCCCGCTGTGCGACGCTTCAGTTCTTCAGTTCCCCTCTGGGTCCGCTTACACCCGGTGACCTCGCCCCCCTCTGATGCAAATGGATTTCACGGGGACTTTCCCCGTGGTATCAGAGGGGGCGGAGCCACCGGGTGGCAGCGGACCAAGTGGAGAACTGAAGCGTCGCACAGCGGGAACCTCCAATTCAAACGGAGCGGCCGAAGAAGAAAGAAGAAGGGAAGACACCGGAGCAAGATGCGGACGAGAAGACCGAAGGAAGAAGGAAGATGAAGATGAAGATGGAGGAAGAAACCCGAATGGAGAAAAGAAGAAGATGGAAGAAGATGGAAGAAGAAGATGGAAGAAGAAGATGGAAGAAAGGAAAAGAATTTTCAAAAACCGGCTCTTGTCATTTTTTACACTTTGACACTTTCTTCGTGAAATGGTAGGGGTACAATGTACCCCTTACCATTTCACATGGGGGGGCGGGATCTGGGGGTCCCCTTTGTTAAAGGGGTCTTCCAGATTCCGATAAGCCCCCCGCCCGCAGACCCCCACAACCACCAACCGGTCCAGGAGGGAGGGGGGGGCGCTCTCTCATCCCCCTCTTTTCCCCTGCGGCCGGCCAGGTTATGTGCTCGGATAAAGGGACTGGTGTGGATTTTTGGGGGGACTCCACGCCATTTTTTTTTTAATTTGGGGTGGAGTTCCCCTTAAAATCCATGCCAGATCTGAAGGGCCTGGTATGGATATTTGGGGGGAACCACACGTCATTTTTTTTAAAAAAATTTGCAGCGGGGTTCCCCTTAATATCCATTCCAGACCTCAAGGGCCTGGTAATGGAATTTGGGGGACCCCCACGCTTTTTTTTTTTTTGTTAGTAAAGACTTTCAATGACTTTTCTCTATATTGCCGGGAGCCGACAATTCATTATAGCCGTGGCTGCTTTTAAATGCCTTTTTTTTCCTTTAGAAATGTCATTTTGCAGGCGCAATGGAAAGAGCTGCGCCTGTTCAACTTATGCAAATTAGTTTACGTGACTTGACATTTACTAAGATTTTGCCGGCGCAGTGTCCCGGCGCACTTGAACCATTGAAATTCCCGCACTGAGCTCAAAAAAACCTCCCGCAGCTAGGATCGTACTTGCCGGCGCAGCGGGCTGGTTTTGAAAAAGTTACTTTCTCACACTATTTTGGGCATGTTTGTTATTTGGGCAGGTGTCACTACACTTCCTCACATCACCCCACATCACCCCCATTATATTCTCACTTCCAGCTTCTTTATATTTAGTGTTTAACATGCCGTGTGCCAGGTCCATAGTGGCGCACTGAGCGCCTCCTCCCGTCCGCCGACAACACTATAGTAAATGGGAAATAGGGCTGCGCTACCGGCGCTAATGTTTTGTAAATACCAAAACAGCCATTGCGCACGCAGATGCGCCAATACTCATGGCGCAAACGTTTCGTAAATCAGCCCCATAGTGTTCTTCTGTCTCCACATTACTTCACTAGCGTATGTCTTTCTTTTTTTCCTTCCTTGTTTCTCTTGGGTCCCGCCTTGTCCAGCCCACTGCCAACCCCCTCCTCCTTTATATATGGCATCCTTAGATATCTGCCCTTATGTCAGCTGAAGAAGGAGCGCGACTTGCCAGTACATCGCAAGTGCGCACGCTCATGAAACGTGTCCCATACATATGAAGTCATCTTCCGCAGTTTGGTTGGTTTTGCGTCCCAAGCCTCGTTCTGGTTCTTCCGGATTGTTGTCCCTGTAAGCCGGCTTTCTACATCTAATCACGGACACGCCTGAACCCACACCGCAGTGCTAGAGGACCCTGGTGACCCACTGCAAAAAGACCATCATTTTTGACATAATAACGCCATCTCTGCTACGCCTTTCTTATATCTACCAAATGTGAGTTTATCATTTGTATTACAAATAAAGCCTGTGTTAAAACTACTGCACCCAGAGGAGCCTTCTCTCTTTGTTTTCCTGCTTGCTCAGATAAGGGTCTGGTATGGATTTTGGGGGGGCCCACGTAAATTTTTTAAAAAAAATATTGGCGTGGAGTTCCCCTTAAAATCTATGCCAGACCCAAAAGAACTGGTATAGACTGGGGGGGGGGAAGACCACTTCAATAAACTGTATTATATACTGTACACTGACTGCACTGCCTGCACTGACTGACTGTCTGCACTGTAAATATAGTCTACACTGAATGCAGAGTGTATCTATATATATGTATATATATATATATATATATATATATATAAATAATACACTGCCTGCACTGTATATATAGTCTAAACTACACTGACTACACTGTGTGTATATATATATATATATATATATATATATATATATATATCAGTGGCGGCCCCCCAAAGCTACTTATTAAAAAAAAATGAAAACATTTTTTTTGAAAGTGTCCCTTTAAGTGGGTGTGTTAAGGGCGCCAGACACAGGGGTGCTATTGGAGGCATGACTTTTGTGTAAACACGTGATTGGGGCTAAGAAGCTCTATTGGCGTAGTTTAGAGTGTGCTCGAGGCTATAAACTCTGCGCCCGAACACTCCACCTTTAGCATTAGGTTTCCAGTGCTTGTAATTGATTGGGTCCATAGGGTGGGGCTTTAATAGGACCTGCGGCATCATTGGCTCACAGGCTGCCTGCCTCCTAAGTTCAGCAAGTGAGGGGGAAATCACCAGCAGAAGAACGGCTCAGGGCAGACAGGGAGCATTAGGTCTGTGCAGAGGCAGCTGTCCATTCATCTCCCTGTGACACAGACTCGGCATCCAGCAGTGCACACAGAGCGATCACACTGAAATCTCCAGTTACACTACATGCCAGGACTGGAGGGGGAGGGGGCAGAAGGGGCTATTATCACTGTGTCCTGAGTGACCTTACAGCAGCATTTTTAATCTCCAACTTTACTTCCCCTCTCTCTGTGTAATCCACGTCTGTACACCTTCCCTATCACATGATCCCCCTCCCCCTTCACTAGCTCCTGTTTGCATAGATGTTCACTGCTCACATCCTGCAGCCTCCGGTCTGAGATCTGACCATTCCAATCACTGCCTGACACCCTTTCCTTCCCAGATTACTTTTTATCTCTTCCAAACTGTTGAGCAGATCAGTACATTCTCTGCACTCATTTAAGGTAGCTGTAGATTATACACAGAGCCCTGTGTATAATGTACAGCCTGGTATATGATGTACAAAGCCCGGTGTATAATGTAGAGCCTGGTATATGAGGTACAGAACCCTGTGTATAATGTAGAGCCTGGTATATGAGGTACAGAGCCCTGTGTATAATGTAGAGCCTGGTATATGATGCACAGAGCCCTGTGTATAATGTACAGCCTGGTATATGATATACAGAGCCCTGTGTATAATGTACATCCTGGTATATGATGTGCAGAGCCTGGTGTATAATGTAGAGCCTGGTATATGATGTGCAGAGCCCGGTGTTTAATGTACAGCCTGGTATATGATGTACAGAGCCCGGTGTATAATGTAGAGCCTGGTATATGATGTGCAGAGCCCTGTGTATAATGTACAGCCTGGTATATGAGGTACAGAGCCCTGTGTATAATGTAGAGCCTGGTATATGATGTACAGAGCCCTGTGTATAATGTACAGCCTGGTATATGATGTGCAGAGCCCTGTGTATAATGTACAGCCTGGTATATGATATACAGAGCCCTGTGTATAATGTATAGCCTGGTATATGATGTGCAGAGCCCGGTGTACAATGTAGAGCCTCGTATATAATGTGCAGAGCCCGGTGTATAATGTACAGCCTGGTATATGATGTACTGAGCCCGGTGTGTAATACAAAGCCTGGTATATGATGTACAGAGTCCGGTGTATAATGTACAGCCTGGTATATGATGTGCAGAGCCCGGTGTATAATGTACAGCCTGGTATATGATGTACAGAGCCCTGTGTATAATGTACAGCCTGGTATATGATGTACAGAGCCCTGTGTATAATGTAGAGCCTGGTATATGATGTACAGAGCCCTGTGTATAATTTAGAGCCTGGTATATGATGTACAGAGCCCTGTGTATAATGTAGAGCCTGGTATATGATGTGCAGAGCCCCGTGTATAATGTAGAGCCTGGTATATGATGTGCAGAGCCCCGTGTATAATTTAGAGCCTGGTATATGATGTGGAGAGACCTGTGTATAATGTACAGCCTGGTATATGATGTACAAAGCCCGGTGTATAATGTAGAGCCTGGTATATGAGGTACAGAACCCTGTGTATAATGTAGAGCCTGGTATATGAGGTACAGAGCCCTGTGTATAATGTAGAGCCTGGTATATGATGCACAGAGCCCTGTGTATAATGTACAGCCTGGTATATGATATACAGAGCCCTGTGTATAATGTACATCCTGGTATATGATGTGCAGAGCCTGGTGTATAATGTAGAGCCTGGTATATGATGTGCAGAGCCCGGTGTTTAATGTACAGCCTGGTATATGATGTACAGAGCCCGGTGTATAATGTAGAGCCTGGTATATGATGTGCAGAGCCCTGTGTATAATGTACAGCCTGGTATATGAGGTACAGAGCCCTGTGTATAATGTAGAGCCTGGTATATGATGTACAGAGCCCTGTGTATAATGTACAGCCTGGTATATGATGTGCAGAGCCCTGTGTATAATGTACAGCCTGGTATATGATATACAGAGCCCTGTGTATAATGTATAGCCTGGTATATGATGTGCAGAGCCCAGTGTACAATGTAGAGCCTCGTATATAATGTGCAGAGCCCGGTGTATAATGTACAGCCTGGTATATGATGTACTGAGCCCGGTGTGTAATGCAAAGCCTGGTATATGATGTACAGAGTCCGGTGTATAATGTACAGCCTGGTATATGATGTGCAGAGCCCGGTGTATAATGTACAGCCTGGTATATGATGTACAGAGCCCTGTGTATAATGTACAGCCTGGTATATGATGTACAGAGCCATGTGTATAATGTAGAGCCTGGTATATGATGTACAGAGCCCTGTGTATAATTTAGAGCCTGGTATATGATGTACAGAGCCCTGTGTATAATGTAGAGCCTGGTATATGATGTGCAGAGCCCCGTGTATAATGTAGAGCCTGGTATATGATGTGCAGAGCCCCGTGTATAATTTAGAGCCTGGTATATGATGTGGAGAGCCCTGTGTATAATGTAGAGCCTGGTATATGATGTGCAGAGCCCTGTGTATAATATAGAGCCTGGTATAAGATGTGCAGAGCCCCGTGTATATTGTAGAGCCTGGTATATGATGTGCAGAGCCCTGTGTATAATGTACAGCCTGGTATATGATGCATTACACCGGGCTCTGTACATCGTATACAAAAAAGGGGGGGTGGGGCATAGGGCATGTGGTACAAATAGTACAATGAAAAGAATCAATCCTAACCTAAACTGTAAACCCAATGTGGGTGGAGTCTCTCTAGTCAAAAAGTCATATGTAAAACAAAAAAAAGGGGAGGAGGAAAGGGTCCCAACCAAATTAATGGGGGATCCGAGGACCAAAATGAGAGACTCCAAAGTCAGTAGGTAAGTACAAAAGTGGGAGATTTATTAAATAATTGGAAATAATTTCCATAAAAACAATCCTCTGGAGGAGAACTGTGATGGCAAAAACAGACACAGTGCATGGAAAAGCAACTAGCTATCCATGTATAACCAAAAACAATGAAGTCCATGAAACAGGACAGTGGCCACAATACATAAAACAGTGAAAAAACGTCTGGACGCCTGATGTCTATGTGAGGGCAATCTGCTGCAAATTTTTTTTTCAAAAATATAAAACCAATATGGTATGAACTAAGCAGATAAATCCCACATAGATCCCAGGAAGGCTATAGCCCGTGCAATGGAGGAAAAGAGGGGGGAGGGAAAGGGAAACAAACAAACAACAAGGGGAAAGGGGAAATGGAGCCGGACCTCAGGGGAACAGAAAATAATGGAAGGTTCCCAGTACGGTGGAAGTCCAAAAAGGAACAAGAAAAATTGATCCGTAGTGTCCACAAGGATGGTATAATAGTTGTGAGATACAGTGGTGAACATGTCACATCAAGGACCTGATGGCAAAGATGGTAAAAGATGACAGACAAGATGCTGTTCAGCATCGCTTCTATGATCAGGCTCCCCTTCACCCGGGTATTGTATGCCTTTATTTGCTACTTCAGTATAGCCAGGCTGTGAGCCACATTAACTGATCACACTGCCAAGCTGCTACACTATACTGCGATGTTTATATCCACATCTGATGTCCTGCATCACTGCTGCTTGTCTGTCATCTTTTACCATCTTTGCCATCAGGTCCTTGATGTGACATTTTCACCAGTGTATCTCACAACCATTATACCATCCTTGTGGACACTACGGATCAATTTTTCTTGTTCCTTTTTGGACTTCCACCGTACTGGGAACCTTCCATTATTTTCTGTTTCCCTGAGGTCCCGCTCCCTTTCCCCTTGTTGTTTGTTTGTTTCCCTTCCCCCCCCCTCTTTTCCTCCATTGCACGGGCTATAGCCTTCCTGGGATCTATGTGGGATTTATCTGCTTAGTTCATACCATATTGGTTTTATATTTTTGAAAAAAAATTTGCAGCAGATTGCCCTCACATAGACATCAGGCGTCCAGACGTTTTTTCTCTGTTTTATGTATTGTGGCCACTGTCCTGTTTCATGTTCTTTATTGTTTTTGGTTATACATGGATAGCTAGTTGCTTTTCCATGCACTGTGTCTGTTTTTGCCATCACAGTTCTCCTCCAGAGGATTGTTTTTATGGAAATTATTTCCAATTATTTAATAAATCTCCCACTTTTGTACTTACCTACTGACTTTGGAGTCTCTCATTTTGGTCCTCGGATCCCCCATTAATTTGGTTGGGACCCTTTCCTCCCCCCCCTTTTTTTGTTTTACATCTGTACATCGTATACCAGGCTGTACATTATACACAGGGCTCTGTACTCTGTCCTGTATACTCCTGACACTATGAGTGGAAGCAAGTGGAATACAGGGGACGGAGTGGGTGGATTCTATAAGGGGTGTGGCTTATGAAAAGTGGGAGGGGTCAATGGGAAGGGGCGGGGTATGGTGCCCCCCCATCCTAAAACTTCACCAGCCGCCACTGATATATATATATATACTAAACTGCCTGCACGCAACTAACAAACCTGCCTCTAGCTAATGTTCTCTTAATCATTACACTATATACGGCCACCGTGTAAGCAATCTTATATAGTGTGGGGCCCCCTGAGTCATGATTGGCTAAAGGCACCCTGCCTTTGGCCAATCATGGCTCTTACAGCAGAGCGCGCTGTGATTGGCCAAAGCATGCAGGTCAGGTGTATACTTTGGCCAATCATCAGACATTAATGCACTGTGATCTTGCAGTGCATTATGGGGCATTCTGTGGCGCTCAAATTTTCCGCAAACGCCCCATAATGTTCGGTATTCGGTGAACGGGCGAACACCCAATGTTCGAGTTGAACTTACGTTCGACTCAAAAATCGTGCCCATCCCTAATGACTAGAGTTGAGCGGACACCTGGATGTTCGGGTTCGACGGGTTCGGCCGAACTTCGGAAAAAAGTTAAAGTTCGGGACCGAACTTGACCCGAACTTGACCCCGAACCCGTGGACCTGATGGGGAACTTTAGGAGGGGCAGGTGTATTCATTTATTAATAAATGAATGCACCCGCCCCTTCTAAAGTTCCCCATCAGGTCCGCTCAGCCAATGACGTAGGTGTAAGGCTGAGGACCTGATGCGGAACGTGAGAAGGGGCGGGTCTATTCATGTATAAAACTGTGGAGGAAGTTCCCCATCAGGTCCGCCCCCTCATATGTCAGACCCCGCCTACGTCATTGGATGAGCGGACCTGATGGGGAACTTCCTCTGCAGTATAATAAATGAATAGACCCGCCCCTTCTCACGTCCTCAGCCTTACACCTACGTCATTGGCTGAGCGGACCTGATGGGGAACTTTAGAAGGGGCAGGTCTATTCATTTATTACACTGCAGAGGAAGTTAAAGTTCGGGACCGAACTTGACCCGAACTTGACCCCGAACCCGTGGACCTGATGGGGAACTTTAGGAGGGGCGGGTGTATTCATTTATTAATAAATGAATGCACCCGCCCCTTCTAAAGTTCCCCATCAGGTCCGCTCAGCCAATGACGTAGGTGTAAGGCTGAGGACCTGATGCGGAACATGAGAAGGGGCGGGTCTATTCATGTATAAAACTGTGGAGGAAGTTCCCCATCAGGTCCGCCCCCTCATATGTCAGACCCCGCCTACGTCATTGGATGAGCGGACCTGATGGGGAACTTCCTCCGCAGTATAATAAATGAATAGACCCGCCCCTTCTCACGTCCTCAGCCTTACACCTACGTCATTGGCTGAGCGGACCTGATGGGGAACTTTAGAAGGGGCAGGTCTATTCATTTATTACACTGCAGAGGAAGTTCCCCATCAGGTCCACTCAGGCTCAGCCAATGATGTTTCGTGTGGACAGCGCTGGACATCGGGATCGCCGCGGGACACTGGATTTCATTGCTGGAATTTTTTTTGTTTTATAAAGGACTTTCCCAACGGTGGCTGTGTATTTTTAAAAAAAAAAATTACACTTTCTTTGTGAAATGGTAGGGGTACAATGTACCCCATTACCAATTCACATAGGGGGGGCAGGATCTGGGGGTCCCCTTGGTAAAGGGGTCTTCCAGATTCCGATAAGCCCCCTGCCCTCAGACCCCCACAACCACCGGGCAAGGGTTGTGGGGATGAGGCCCTTGTCCCCATCAACGTGGGGACATCCTCCCCATGTTGAGGGCATGTGGCCTGGTACGGTTCAGGTGAGGGGGGGGCGCTCTCTCGTCCCCCCCTCTTTTACTGCGGCCTGCCAGGTTGCGTGCTTGGTTAAAGGGTCTGGTCTGGATTTTTGGGGGTACTCAACGCCATTTTGTTTTTAAATTTGGGGTGGAGTTCCCCTTAAAATCCATACCAGACCTGAAGGGCCTGGTATGAATATTTGGGGGAATCGCACGCATTTTTTTTAAATTTGCGGCAGGGTTCCCCTTAATATCCATACCAGTTCGGGTCCGCTCAACCCTACTAATGACTGATATGATGATGGGCAATTCAACCGAATTGGAATTGGATTTGGAGCTGTGCTGATTCGTGGAGGATTGTGCCCAAGTTGGATCAGCCACCATCCATTCCCCCTTTAGGTCCTTTTATATAAAGCACTTTTAGACCTCCGTGCATTTGAGGTCTATCCCTCTGGTAAGCAGCTGTGTGGATCTTTGGTGGACGGCACACAAGGATGGCGTGTCACAGGAGGATTTTTTTCACTTTTTTTTGGTGGTCTTTTATAGCGATATGTGGACTTTCATAATTATACATTTACTTCTGCTGGCACTGATTTCACACTTTTTGGTAGACTTTTTGTTTAATTATGATATGCACATTTGGACATTTAAGCTGTATTGAATTCATTCATATTGGTATAAAAGGACAGCGCTGCACATTTGCTTATGCACTGTAAGTTTTTTCTTACTGTAATTGATCATTTGATTATACAAGAAGATCTTCCTGTTGGTCCCTAGTAAGTTGGAAGCAGCTGCAGGAAGTGAGTGGAGTCAATGTTATTTAAAACAAATGGCATCAGTGAATGTATAGTTGGACCCTGTCAAATGCCTGCTATTATCTCTGTGTGATTAAATAAAAAACTGGGAGCTGCTAAAAAGCCAGAAAAATAAGTAACACAGAGATGATAGCAGGCATTTGACAGGGTCTAACTATACATTCACTGATGCCATTTGTTTTAAATAACATTGACTCCACTCACTTCCTGCAGCTGCTTCCTTATAGTATATAGTATATAATCCCTATAGTATAGTATAGTATAACATTGCCAATTAGTAAATCCTCTTTTACTGATAAAGAAACTAAATTGTAAGTGACAATTAGTGGCTGTTGTAGAAAAACACTGGCAAACATTAACAAATACACTTTAAGCCCTAGTTAAGCCCTAGTGACAATTAGTGGCTGTTGTAGAAAACACTGGCAAACATTAACAAATACACTTTAAGCCCTAGTTCACATTGATGTGATTTGGCAAGCGATTTGACATGTCAAATCGCATGCCAAATCGGCGGCTATTGTCAGCAATTGGACCGTCCGAATCGGTGCAACGCTGACTTTGCATCGCTGCACAGATTCCCAAAAGTCGTTTCTTTACTACTTTTGGTGACTTCGGGTGCGATTTTAATAGACATCTGTGTAGGATCCTGCACAGATGTCTCTGAAATCACCCCCTGAATTCGGACTGAAATGCGGGAATGAAATTGTGCAAGTTCAGGTGTGCGTGTGTACATAATGATAAGCTGTGAGGTGTATGTCCAGACAGAGCTTTTTTCTTCGGTTTTTGGTAGAATTGGGAAGGGTTAAACTCCTGTCAGCGTTTTACAGCTATCCAGGGCTACTTTAGAGAGATTTGCTCTCATACCCCATCCTGCTGATGATTTACAAGACACAGTGGCTTAACTAGCATATTTGACACTCAAGGTTTATTTTTTTTTACAGCTCCTCCTAAGGACATCAAAATTATTATTTGTAATAAAACATGGAAAAGGAGAATTGGGACTTTTCAAGCGCATACAAAGACAATATTTAGAAAAATAGAGAATGTAATAATTAAAAATTCATAGGTGAGAACATAAAAATTTCACAATAGATCAGTAACAAATACCAACAAAAGTGCAATTGTATCTCTACATGTTTCGCCTTTTACGGCTTCTTCAGGAGATTCTGTTACAATAGACACTGTGTATGTAGACTGATCACTAAAATAAAAGAATATATATCAGAAAGAACAATTTAGGAAAAACAAACAAACAATAGAAAACATTTTCAAAAAAACTATTCTGTAAAAGTATATAGTGGACTGTAGACAATAAACAATAAGTATGTTCTGATCACGGTACCAACCTTTAAAGATTTAAAGTTACAATCATCAATAATTGTGGAGAAGCATATGGGACCATTTGGAAGCATCATAGAGAAGGGCGATAGACTGGGAAGATCTGAGAGTCCATCTAAATTGAAGGTAAGTAGGCAAAAAATCAATAGATATTTTCCAAAAGCCAAGAGGCACAAAGGAGGAACTCACTACCAGTGAAAGCCTACCTCAGTAGTTTTTTTAGGGCAAGTCTAAATCTTGGAATCAACAAAAGATTTCAAGTGCTCCGTTTGCAAACAAGGGGAAAATAAACTTTTGTACCAGAAACATTTTCAAAGTATTCCGGACTTCCCTTAACTACTTCCTTACCGCCCATAGTCATATGACGTCCACAGATGGGATCACCCATCCTGGGTGGACGTCATATGACGTCCTCTGCTTTGAGGGGGGATATCTGAATGATGCCTGCAGCTAGAGGCATCATTCAGATATCCATTTTTTGTGCTGGCGATTCTGCGCACCATAAGAATGATCATAGCGGCGGTTCCACCGCTTGATCGTTCTTATAGGCGGCGGGAGGGGACTACCCCCCTCCCACCGCCATCCGGTGCTTCTCCGGGCTCTCCCGTGCGATCGGGGACCCGGAGAGAATCATCCGGCGTCGTTGGTGGGTCACGTGACGAGCATAGAGATGACTGGTGACAAGATGGTCACCAGTCATCTCTATGATCGTCGGAGGCCCGGGCGCGATGTGATGACGTCACGCCCGGGTCCTCAGATGTAAACAAAGCCGCCATTGCGGCTTGTAAGTATGAGATCGGTGAAATTTGTTTCACTGATCTCATACTTTCCAGCCTGGAGGAGAGATGTGGGGTCTTATTCCTATTACATTATTCTTCTGGAAGAAGATAGTGGAGGGGCCGGCAGAAGGACAACGGAGAGCCGGACGAGACGTCGGGGAAGACCGGGCCCCTCCACTAGCAAAAGAGCTGGAAGAAGATAGTGGAGGGGCCGGCAGAAGGACAACGGAGAGCTGAACGAGACGATGGGGAAGACCGGGCCTCTCCGCTAGCAAAAGAGCTGGAAGAAGATAGCGGAGGCCCGGCAGAAGGAAGAAAGAACTGGAGAGCGAGAGAAGAACCGGAGAGCGCGGAGACGACACTAGAGACCCCCGAAGTCGGAAGAGACCCCCGGAGTCGGAAGAAGACCCCCGGAGCTGTGTAATAAATTACTTTAAAAACCTGTGTGTGTTTTTTTATTGACATTGTTTTTCCACCAGGTGAATGGGTAGGGGTACGATGTACCCCATACTCATTCACATAGGGTGGGGGCCCCGGGATCTTATTAAAGGGGGCTTCTAGATTCCGATAAGCCCCCGCTGGCAGAACCCTGACAACCAACGGCCAGGGTTGTCGGGAAGAGGCCCTTGTCCCCATCAACATGGGGACAGGGTGCTTTGGGGTGGGGGGGCCCCAAAGCACCAAACCCCCCATGTTGAGGGCATGTGGCCTGGTACAGTTCAGGAGGGAGGGGGTCCGCTCTCTCGTCCCTCCCTCTTTTCCTGTGGCCTGCCAGGTTGCGTGCTCAGATAAGGGTCTGGTTTGGATTTTGAGGGAGACCCCCACGCCGTTTTTTCGGCTTAGGGGATTCCCCTTCAAATCCATACCAGACCAAAGGGCCTGGTATGCTCCTGGAGGGGGAACCCATGCCGGTTTTTTATTTTAAATTTGGCGTTGAGTTCCCGCTCAGGATTCATACCAAACACAGTGCCTGGTATTGGCGGGAATCCACGTCAGATCTCCGTCCACTGGCCTCAATGTCAGCAATGCGTGTCGCTCATTGCGAAAGGAAAAACAACATTTTTCCTTTCCCGATGACGAGACAGCTCGGCGCTGGCTCTCGCGACGGGGCTCGTAGGGTGTCAATCTCGCCGCTAGAAGAGGCGAGATTGACAAAGAATCTGCGGCACCTACTGTAAGTTGCTTCCTTTTGTGGACCGAACCTGACAGTGAATGAAAGTTACTTCCTCTTATACCCCCCTCCAGACCTTTTGGTGCCAAAAATTTCCCGCCAAAAACAGTCTGAGGACACACAATTGGCTGGATTACCAAGAAACCAGTCGCACAGGTAACGATTCCTTCCTCTATCCAGGCACGCCGGAAATGACATCACGGCGGCCACAGGAAGCAAAAGAGGAAGTGAGGCATCGCATAGAGTAATCCATCCACTTCCTCTAGAGCAGTATGGAAACCTATAGTAGCCTGAAAGGGGAGGAAGCCAAATGTTGCGAAGATGAAAAAAAATATGGAGCAAGAAAGCCCAATCACTTATGAAAAACAAAAACAGGGATCCAAGAAAAAACAGGAGCGGCAGACACAGCCGCTCCTCTCAGCATTGCAGACCAGGGCTGCAACTAATAACTGCATCTTTGTTCAAATTAGTTTAATCATCTCTATTGTGTTTCCAATTTTTTTTGTCATTCTGTTAACTTATACAAACATACATACCGTACACACACCATAAAAAAGAGGTGCCTGTTCATAATAGCTTTTGCATGATAGTCAAATAATCTTCTGTGTGGCCAGTGACCTTGACCCATGTTTTTGTAGCACTCCCCCCGAAAGGACCCACTGATTTGGCCCAGGTTCATTCCCCAAATCCATGCACACAACAACAGTTACTCTTTCTGGCTAAATGAACAGTCTAGGGCAGGGGTGCCCAACCTTTTGAAGCACGAGGGCCACTTAAGCGACTTGATAACTGGTCGCGGGCCACAATCAGTGGAGCGGGTGGATGGCAGGTCCGTGTCGACTCTGCATTTTCAGAGCCGACACAGTCACAGCCTGATCGTATTGGAGGTAGGACACAAGTCAGTTTACATCTGCCACTCTTTAGAGGTGAATGGAGGGTCCAATTGGGTCGGACTGACCGTGTGAAAGGGGCCCATGGCTGCTTCCACACCGTGGGTGCAATGCAGTGTACCCTTGGCTTTCCTGCACTTTGCAATAGACTTCTATTATATTCTGCAGGTTTGGTGCACTTTCAGAAAGTTCACCAAACTTGCAGGTAATAACAGAAGTCTATGTCTCTGTGCAGGTAACCCGCAGGTGCACTGCTCTGCATCTGTGGATTAGTTTGAAAGCAGCCCAGTAACCACTGCAGAACAGATATTCCCATTAGGGATGAGCCCAACCCCCCCCCCCGGTTTGGTTCGCACCAGAACCTGCGAACGAACCGAAAGTTCGCGCAAACTACCGAACCCCGTTAAAGTCTATGGGACTCAAACGTTCGGAATCAAAAGTGCTAATTTTAAAGTCTAATATGCAAGTTATTGTCCTAAAAAGGGTTTGGGGACCTGGGTCCTGCCCCAGGAGACATGTATCAATGCAAAAAGAAGTTTTAAAAACAACCGTTTTTTCGGGAGCAGTGATTTTAATGATGCATAAAGTGAAAAAAAAAGTGAAATATTCCTTTAAATATCGTATCTGGGGGTGTCTATAGTATGCCTGTTAAGTGGCACGCGTTTCCCGTGTTTAGAACTGTCCCTGCATAAAATGACATTTCTAAAGGAAAAAAAGTAAATTAAAACTGCTTGCGGCTTTAATGTAATGTCTGGTCCTGGCAATATGGATTAAAATCATTGAGAAAAATGGCATGGGTACCCCCCCCCAGCCCATTACCAGCCCCTTTGGATCTTGTATGGATATTAAAAGGGAATCCCGCACCCAAATTAAGAAAAGGAAAGGCGTGGGGACCCCAGGCCCTATATACTCTGAACAGCAGTATACAGGCGGTGCAAACCAAACAGGGACTGTAGGTTTGTTGTTACGTAGAATCTGTTTGTAATTTTGAACTGGTACATTTTGAAAGTGTAGCTCCAGCCAAAAAATCTATTTTTAAGCTTTTTAGAAAACATAGGGAAGGGTAATCACCCCTCTAACATTTGTTTTGCTGTCTGTGCACCTGTTCAGAACATTTCACCTCACTTTCCGTCCCAATGACAAATGTTTTTTGAAAATTTGGGTTTTTTAGTGAAACAAGGATTGGTGATAAAGCATCAGTGGAGAGGAGACACCTTTTTCCCATATTAACTCTAAGAATTTTGATTTCCTAGGGGTGGATTTCCTCTCATTTCCTGTTGTCTCCTTCCGTTTGCAAGTATGAGTCGTTTGTAAGTTGGATGTTTTAAAGTAGGGGCCTGCCGTATATACTCTGCAGAAATTTGGCCCTTAGGTGTTGGTGTTGCCACAATACTGTAAGCCCTCACAGTTACTTTTGGTGGGCACTGGAACGCCCTGCTGTGAACTATTATATCAAGAATTGTAATTAAATGCTATTGTTGAACAGTGGTAGGAAAAATTGGGACTTTGGTGGTGGTGGTGGTGGTAGTGGTGTTGCCACAACACTGTAAGCCCTCACAGTTACTTGGTGAGCGCAGGAATGGACCCTGCTGTGAAATATTAGATCAAGAATTGTAATTACATGCCCCTGTTAAACAGGGGCTGAAAAATTGGGCCTTAGGCGCTGGTACCACAACACTGCAACCCCTCACAGATACTCTAGTTGGAGCGCAGGAATGAGCCCTGCTGCAAAGTATTGCATCAAAAATTGTATTTACACGCCCCTGTTAAACAGGGGCTGAAAAATTGGGCCTTAGGCACTGGTGCTGGTGCCACATCACTGCAACCTCTCACAGATACTCTAGTTGGAGCGCAGGAATGAGCCCTGCTGCAAAGTATTTCATAAAAAATTGTATTTACACGCCCCTGTTAAACAGGGGCTAAAAAATTGGGCCTTAGGCACTGGTGCTGGTGCCACATCACTGCAACTCCTCACAGAAACTGTAGTTGGAGCGCAGGAATGAGCCCTGCTGCAAAGTATTGCATCAAAAATTGTAATTAGACGCCCCTGTTAAACAGGGGCAGAAAAATTGGGCTTAGGCACTGGTGTCACAACACTGCAACCCCTCACAGATACTCTAGTTGGAGTGCAGGAATGAGCCCTGCTGCAAAGTATTGCATCAAAAATTGTAATTACACACCCCTGTTATACAGGGGCTGAAAAATTGGGCCTTAGCCACTGGTGGCGGTGCCCAGAACCAAAAATGTTCTTACAAGCTATCAGCATGATCGTTGAGGAAGAAATGGATAGTCACTCAGCATAACAGGATAGTCCCTTAGCATCAGCATAGGCAGTCTTGAAGGGATCTGACATTTCAAAAAAAAATAATTCAGTTACATCAGCATCAGGTGCTTGGTGGTGATCCAAGACTGATTCTTTTTTTTTCTGAAGGTCAGTCGGTGGACAGGCGCACCCTGTGATCGGTTACAAAGCCTCCAGCAGCACTGAATGTGCGTTACGAAAGAACGCTGGATCCAAGACAGGCCAGTAGCACAATTGCATACTGTGCAAGCTCTGGCCAGTGATCCATCCTCAAGACCCAGTAACCCAGAGGATTTTTGGTGGGAAAGGTGTCCAAGTCTGATCTTGCCCCTAGGTATTCCTGCACCATGTAAACCAGACGCTGGCGATGGTTGCTGGAATCGATCATACCTTGGGGCTGCGGACTAAAAAATTGTCTGAACGTATCGGTCAGATGGCCACCTTCTCCACCGCTCCTTCTTTGACTGACCGAAGCCTCAGCAACACGTTGTCCAGGACCAGGAATTTGTAACCTCCCAGTCTCTGGGAATGCGGTGCACAGACCTTTCTGCAAGGCCTCCAAAGATGTTTCATCCTCTGCTCCCTCTGCGACGGCAAGATAAGGTCCGCAACCTTACCCCTGTAACGTGGATCAAGGAGGGTTGCCAGCCAGTAATGATCCCTCTCCTTGATAGCACAAATACGAGTATCCTTCCGCAGGCTTTGAAGGATCAGGGAGGCCATGCAGCGTAGGTTTGCTCAGGCATTCAGTCCGGAGTCCTCTGGGTCACTCAGGATGACATGATCCACAGCCACCTCCTGCCAGCCACGTACAAGTCCATGGGTGTCTTGGGACTGTAATTGATCCCTTGAAGACTGCTGCTGATGCTGAGTGCTAGGCTCCACCTCCATGCTGACACAATCCTCCTCCTCCTCTTCCTGTGTGATAGGCGGGCCAGCAGGAACACTGTCTGGATAAAGGGGGCCCTGAGAGGTAAGGAAGTCCTCCTCTTCCTCCCTCTGTTCTGCCTCAAGTGCCCTGTCCATTATTCCATGCAGCGGGTGCTCCAACAGGTGGACAAGAGGGACAGTGTCACTGATGCATGCACTGTCACTACTCACCATCCTCGTGGCCTCCTCAAATGGTGACAGGACAGTGCATGCATCCCTGATCATCACCCACTGGCGTGGCAAAAAAAAAAACAAGCTCCCCTGACCCTGTCCTGGTGCCATATTGGCACAGATACACATTGATGGCCCTCTGCTGCGTGTGCAGCCGCAGCAGCATGACCAATGTTGAGTTCCACCTGGTGGGCATGTCACAGATTAGGCGGTTCTTGGGCAGGTTAAATTCCTTTTGCAGGTCAGCCAGCCGAGCACTGGCATTATATGTCCGGCGGAAATGCACACAGACTTTCCTGGCCAGCCTCAGGACATCCTGTCAGCCCGGGTACCTGGCCAAGAACCACTGCACCACCAAGTAAAGGACGTGAGCCAAACAGGGCACATGGGTCAGGTGTCCCTGTCAGAGGACGGAGAGGAGGTTGGTGCCATTGTCGTAAACCACCATTCCTGGCTTAAGCTGAGGTGGCGTCAACCACCTCTGAGCCTGCCCCTGCAGAGCTGACAGAATCTCTGCCCCAGTGTGGCTCCTGTCCCCCAAGCACAACAGCTCAAGCACCGCATGGCATCTCTTTGCCTGCGTACTTGCATAGCCCCTTGAACGCCTACGGAGCGCCGCTGGTTCCGAGCACAAAGCACAGGAAGAGGCCATCGAGGAAGTTAGAATCACCAGTAGTAGCATTTTGGAGGCGTAGTGGTGGAACAACCTCCAACACTACTGCACCTTGTCCTGCATCCTTCCCAGCTGCCAGCAGAGTCACCCAATGCGTCGTGAAAGATAGGTAAAGTCCCTGTCCATGCCTTCTGGACCATGAGTCAGCGGTAATATGCACCTTACCGCTGACCGCCCTGTCCAGCGAGGCCAAGACATTGCCTTCCACATGCGGTAGAGAGCCGGAATCGCCTTCCGTGAGAAAAAGTGGCGTTTGGGAACCTGCCACTGAGGAACCGCACATTCCACAAACTTACGGAAGGGGGCAGAGTCTACCAACTAAAAAGGCAGCAGTTGAAGTGCTAGCAATTTAGCCAAGCTAGCATTCAACTGCTGGGCATGTGGATGGCTGGGAATGAACTTCTTTCGGCGGTGCAGCAGCTGGGGCAGGGAAATTTTCCTGGTACAATCTGACGTTGGTGTACCGATAGCAGATAGCCCGCAAGTACTTGGCTGTGACACACCTAATTCTACACCTTCATTCCTCTCAGTGCAGGTTTCATAGAGGACTGAAGGAATAGTGGGGTTGGAGATCTCAGCTGATGAGGAGCAAGGAGAGGTCCGCTTTGTTCTTTGGTGTGGGTCTTTTAGGTGTGCTTGCCAATGAACTGCATGGCAGGTCAACATATGTCTGATCAAGCATGTGGTACCCAAGCGGGTGATGTTTTGGCCACGAGAGATACGCCTGAGACATATGTTGCAAATAGCAATCTGCGATCTAATGAACTTGTCTCAAAAAAGGCCCACACCAAAGAACTTTTGAAATAATGCTCAGAGACAGCAGCGGCCTGCACACGCGGAGCTCTGCGGTGTGATGCTGTCGGTGTGCTGCCCTAAGCTGGCCCCTGTAGGGCATCCTGCCTCGTTGGAGATGTGCCTCCTCCTCCTCTTTCCTATCAGGCACCCACGTAGAGTCCGTGACCTCATCATCCTCTCCCTCCTCATCACTGTAGCCAACCTGGCAGTATGCTGCAGCTGGGGGAACATGACTGCCAGATTGCTGTCCTTCTTAGGCACCCCATCTCTCTGGGCTCACGTTGCTGCCTTCCTCTATCTGGGTACCATTATCTGAGCCTTCAAAACGCTGGGTATCCTCCTGGAGCATGTACCCAACACTGTGGTCAAACAGTTCGGGGGACTCCTCAGGAGGACATGGTGGGGCTAGGGAAGGAGTGACTGATGCCATTGAGCCGAGGGAAGAGGCCGCTTTGGCAGCTGCTTTGCCAGACATAGTACCCTGAGCCTGGGTGAAAGAGGATGAAGATGAGGACGGCTTGGTCATCCACTCTACCAAGTCTTGGGCATGTTGCGGCTCAACACGGCCAGCTGCTGAAAAAAAGGACAAGCGTGTCCCACGGCCACGTGCTGATGAGGATGCACCGTGTCCACAACCAGCACTGTTGCCTCTAGACACAGAGCCTGCTTGCCCTCTTTTATTGGCTCATGACTGTCAGTCTCTCCTTTTTGTCCTTCCAGACATACTAATGGCCTGCAGGGAGATGTAGCTGCACAAAGCTGGGAAGTATATATATACTGATTATACTGCAGCTAGCAGAATCAACTGCATGCCTGTAGTATTATTAGTATGAGAACACCAGCAATTGTCTTCAGTTAGCTTTAGTTGCACACTGCGCAGAGGACACAGTACACTACTGAAAATACTGCAGCTCCCTGCCTGTGGTATTAGTATGAGAACACCAGCAATTGTATTCAGGTAAGCTTTAGGTGCACACTGTGCAAGGGACACTAAATCAAAATACTGCAGCTCCCTGCCTGTATTTGTATGAGAACACCAGCAATTGTATTCAGGTAAGCTTTAGGTGCACACTGTGCAAAGGACACTAAAACAAAATAATACAGCTCCCTGCCTGTATTTGTATGAGAACACCAGCAATTGTATTTAGGTAAGCTTTAGGTGCACACTGTGCAATGGACACTAAATCAAAATACTGCAGCTCCCTGCCTGTATTTGTATGAGAACACCAGCAATTGTATTCAGGTAAGCTTTAGGTGCACACTGTGCAAAGGACACTAAATCAAAATACTGCAGCTCCCTGCCTGTATTTGTATGAGAACACCAGCAATTGTATTCAGGTAAGCTTTAGGTGCACACTGTGCAAAGGACACTAAAACAAAATACTGCAGCTCCCTACCTGTATTTGTATAAGAAAACAAGCAATTGTATTCAGATAAGCTTTAGGTGCACACTGTGCAAAGGACACTAAAACAAAATACTGCAGCTCCCTGCCTGTATTTGTACGAGAACACCAGCAATTGTATTCAGGTAAGCTTTAGGTACACACTGTGCAAAGAACACTAAAACAAAATACTGCAGCTCCCTGCCTTTATTTGTATGAGAACACCAACAATTGTATTCAGGTAAGCTTTAAATGCTCGCTGTGCAAAGGACACTAAAACAAAATTCTGCAGCTCCCTGCCTGTATTTGTATGAGAACACCAGCAATTGTATTCAGGTAAGCTTTAGGTGCACACTGTGCAAGGGACACTAAAACAAAATACTGCAGCTCCCTACCTGTATTTGTATAAGAAAACAAGCAATTGTATTCAGATAAGCTTTAGGTGCACACTGTGCAAAGGACACTAAAACAAAATACTGCAGCTCCCTGCCTGTATTTGTACGAGAACACCAGCAATTGTATTCAGGTAAGCTTTAGGTACACACTGTGCAAAGAACACTAAAACAAAATACTGCCGCTCCCTGCCTTTATTTGTATGAGAACACCAACAATTGTATTCAGGTAAGCCTTAGATGCTCGCTGTGCAAAGGACACTAAAACAAAATTCTGCAGCTCCCTGCCTGTATTTGTATGAGAACACCAGCAATTGTATTCAGGTAAGCTTTAGGTGCACACTGTGCAAGGGACACTAAAACAAAATACTGCAGCTCCCTGCCTGCATCTGTATGAAAACACCAGCAATTGTATTCAGGTAAGCTTTAGGTGCACACTGTGCAAAGGACACTAAAACAGAATACTGCAGCTCCCCGCCTTTATTTGTATGAGAACACCAACAATTGTATTCAGGTAAGCTTTAGGTGCACACTGTGCAAAGGACACTAAAACAAAATTCTGCAGCTCCCTGCCTGTATTTGTATGAGAACACCAGCAATTGTATTCAGGTAAGCTTTAGGTGCACACTGTGCAAAGGACACTAAAACAAAATACTGCAGCTCCCTACCTGTATTTGTATAAGAAAACAAGCAATTGTATTCAGATAAGCTTTAGGTGCACACTGTGCAAAGGACACTAAAACAAAATACTGCAGCTCCCTGCCTGTATTTGTACGATAACACCAGCAATTGTATTCAGGTAAGCTTTAGGTGCACAGTGTGCAAAGAACACTAAAACAAAATACTGCAGCTCCCTGCCTTTATTTGTATGAGAACACCAACAATTGTATTCAGGTAAGCTTTAGATGCTCACTGTGCAAAGGACACTAAAACAAAATTCTGCAGCTCCCTGCCTGTATTTGTATGAGAACACCAGCAATTGTATTCAGGTAAGCTTTAGGTGCACACTGTGCAAGGGACACTAAAACAAAATACTGCAGCTCCCTGCCTGCATCTGTATGAAAACACCAGCAATTGTATTCAGGTAAGCTTTAGGTGCACACTGTGCAAAGGACACTAAAACAGAATACTGCAGCTCTCCGCCTTTATTTGTATGAGAACACCAACAATTGTATTCAGGTAAGCTTTAGTTGCTCACTGTGCAAAGGACACTAAAACAAAATTCTGCAGCTCCCTGCCTGTATTTGTATGAGAACACCAGCAATTATATTCAGGTAAGCTTTAGGTGCACAATGTGCAAGGGACACTAAAACAAAATGCTGCAGCTCCCTGCCTGCATTTGTATGAAAACACCAGCAATTGTATTCAGGTAAGCTTTAGGTGCACACTGTGCAAAGGACACTAAATCAAAATACTGCAGCTCCTTGCCTGTATTTGTATGAGAACACCAGCAATTGTATTCAGGTAAGCTTTAGGTGCACACTGTGCAAAGGACACAGTACACTAAGTGAAAATACTGAAGCTAGCACAATCACCTGCCTGCCTGTCAGTATATTATGAAGAGAATAACAGGAACGGATCTAGCTAAACTGAATACAGTGTATAAATATATATACAACACCTAGGATGCATATATATCCTCTACACACTGTAACTGAAGCTAACTGACTCGACTGCCTGCTCTATCTAACTCAAATTAAATGACACTGTCTCTCTCTCTCTCTGTCTGTCTTTAACCACCGCCGCAACACACTACACAAGGCCGCCACACAGGCAGCCTTATATAGTGTGGGACATGTACTAAACCCCCTGAGACATAATTGGCCAAAGCCACCCTGGCTTTGGCCAATTATGGCTCTCCGTTTTTTCCGCGCTGTGATTGGCCAAAGCATGCGGGTCATAGTGCATGCTTGGCCAATCATCAGCCAGCAATGCACTGCGATGCCGCAGTGAATTATGGGCCGTGACGCGCCACTCGAATTTGGCGCGAATGGCCCATAATTTTCGAAATTCGGCGAACGGCTAAACAGACGATGTTTGAGTTGAACATGGGTTCGACTCGAACTCTAATCTCATCCCTAATGCCCATGTATACACTGATTTTAGTAATAAAATGACCTTTAATAACAGTATTCTATTCTATTCCATTCCAGAGCAGGAGGTCGCGGGCCACATTAGAGGGCTCCGCGGACCACTGGTTGGGCACCCCTGGTCTAGGGGGTTTTCTTTTGATGCTTATCTGTAAACCTGAATTTAGATGGGATGTAGGGAGCTGTGGGATACTTCAGCAACACTGCACAGCAACAAGAGGACACTCTCCACTTTGTCAAAGCTTCTTACAGTCCCTCTAGTAGCATCTAAGGGCATGAACAGCACTGAGACATCATCGGAAATGTTTAAATTCAAGAAAGCTACTGGCATAAGTGATGCACAAGGGATAGTAGCAGCAAACAGCTACTAGGATCCTACACTTGGGTCTGTCTTCACAATGTCCCGGAATACTTGGATACCTACATCCAATAACAGCAGGGCCGCCATCAGGGGAGTACAGGCAGTACACCTGTAAGGGGCCCGGAGGTCCCCAGGGGCCCGGACGGGAACCACCTTTTTTTTTTCTTGTAAGGGGCCCGGATGGCAACCCCCCTTTTTTTTTCTTGTAAGGGGCCCGGATGGCAACCCCCCCTATTATTTATTTTTTGCTAATTTCTTTTTTTGTAAGGGGCCCGGATGACAACCCCCCGCTTCTCAATCCACGGCGGCACCCCCCCCGCTTCTAAAGTTACGGCACCCCCTCCGGTTCTCAATTAGCGGCGGCACCCCCCCACTCCGCTTCTCAGTTCGCTGCAGCCCCCCCCGGTTCTCAATTGGCGGCAGTAGCACCCCCCCCCCTGGTTCTCTGCTCCAGGGGGCCCATGCCTGAAGCTGTGAAAGGGGCCCCAAAATTCCTGATGGCGGCCCTGAATATCAGATAGACATTTTGCCCATGAGCTCACCAGACCAGTTCCTCAGTGAAAACCCTTGATCTGCTCCAGCTATTTTCAAAACAGTACCCCCCCTCCCCAGCTGTAGCCTGTCTGGGACTCTAATGAGCTCCTGTAAGAACTTCAGATGCACTGCCCAGAAGAGCAACAGCCCTTCAGGCTGGGATCTTCTCCTGGACAAGAACAGGGCTGCCATAGGCTCCAGATTATTTATGTGCTCTGCAGCCACTTACTGGGTACACCTCCCCAGGGATTAGCCAAGACAACATAAATATTCAGGTTGCTGATTAGCCTTTCCAGACCACTATTTTTCTGAAATCCTTCAGAAGGCAGATGAAAGCAATCAAACCTGCAGCCAGTGAAGCCTAGAACAGCCCAAACAATTGTAAACTGCTTCGCTGATTACAGTGGAGGTAAAATAACTAAGTTTACCTAGCTTTCCTAGCAACCTATCTAGGAGGGTGCATGGCATCTCTATGGCATTTACAGTTATTAACAGAATTGTAAAATGTTTAATTGATTCATACATTATTTATATAGTATTGAAAAATACAGAATTATTTGTGAAACTTATGTTGTACTGTATTTACATACCCAAAGTATCATCTTAATGATGTCGAACTTTAACAGTTAGCCTAGTGTAAGATAGATCTGTCTCTATTCCTTATGCTAGATGTATGCTGGATGGCATATAACTCTAGAGCAGGGGTCAGCAACCTTTTTCCACATAAGACCCTTTTCACACTGGAGCGGTTTGCAGGCGCTATTGCGCTAAAAATAGAGCCTGCAAACCGACCCTAAACAGAGGCTGCTGTGTCTCCAGTGTGAAAGCCAGAGGGCTTTCACACTGTAGCGGTGCGCTAGCAGGATGGGAAAAAAAGTCCTGGTAGCAGCATCTTTGGAGCAGTGAAGGAGCGGTGAAGGAGGCGCTTTGTGGCGGTTTTTAACCCTTTTTCGGCCGCTAACGGGGGGTAAAACTGCCCCGCTAGCGGCCGAATAGCGCCACGGAATTAGTGGTAAAGCGCCACTAAAAATAGTGGCGCTTTACCGCCACTCCCGCCCCGGTGTGAAAGGGGCCTTAGGGCCGGATTCAATGTATGTGAATACATGGAGGACTGCATTCACCTGCTAATTAGGGATGAGCTCGGTGTTCGATTTGGGCCGTTCGCGCCTAATTCGAGTGACGCGGACGGCCCACAATGCACTACGCCATCGCAGTGTCATCCAGGCGCTGTGATTGGCCAAGCATGCACTGTGACCCCGCATGCTTGGCCAATCACAGCGCCGGCAGCGAGGAGAGCAGGATGCCTGTGGCCAATTATTGCTGAGGGTGTTTAGTATACGCCCCACACTATAAAAGGCCGCCAGCACGGCGGCCTAGTGTAGTGTGTTCCGGAGCAGGGAAAGAGAAGCATAGGCAGGGACAGTGACATTTTTTTTTCTTGCTTAACCTGGATTCCTTTAGTTTAGGGAAAGAGAAGGATAGGTAGGGAGAGTGTCAGTGTGTTTTACTGTGCGAATCCTTGTTTCTAGGGACAGGGAAGGACAGTGAGGGAAATTCTCCTTGTGCTATAGTGTGCTAAAGCATTGATCATCAACCATCTTTAAAAAATCATTTTTTCTAGGGACAGAAAACTATAGGTAGGGAGAGTGTCAGTGTGTTTTACTGTGATAATCCTTGTTTCTAGGGACAGGGAAGGACAGTGAGGGAAATTCTCCTTGTGCTATAGTGTGCTAAAGCATTGATCATCAACCATCTTTAAAAAAACATTTTTTCTAGGGACAGAAAACTATAGGCAGGAAGAGTGTCAGTTTCTTTCACTGTGATAATCCTTGTTTCTAGGGACAGGGAAGGACAGTGAGGGAAATTCTACTTGTGCTATAGTGTGCTAAAGCATTGATCATCAATCAGCTTTAAAAAAACATTTTTTCTAGGGACAGAAAACTATAGGTAGGAAGAGTGTCAGTTTCTTTCACTGTGATAATCCTTGTTTCTAGGGACAGGGAAGGACAGTGAGGGAAATACTCCTTGTGCTATAGTGTGCTAAAGCATTGATCATCAACCGTCTTTAAAAAAACATTTTTTCTAGAGACAGAAAACTATAGGTAGGAAGAGTGTAAGTTTCTTTCACTGTGATAATCCTTGTTTCTAGGGACAGGGAAGGACAGTGAGGGAAATTCTCCTTGTGCTATAGTGTGCTAAAGCATTGATCATCAACCGTCTTTAAAAAAACATTTTTTCTAGGGACAGAAAACTATAGGTAGGAAGAGTGTCAGTTTCTTTCACTGTGATAATCCTTGTTTCTAGGGACAGGGAAGGACAGTGAGGGAAATTCTCCTTGTGCTATAGTGTGCTAAAGCATTGATCATCAACCATCTTTAAAAAAACATTTTTTCTAGGGACAGAAAACTATAGGTAGGAAGAGTGTCAGTTTCTTTCACTGTGATAATCCTTGTTTCTAGGGACAGGGAAGGACAGTGAGGGAAATTCTACTTGTGCTATAGTGTGCTAAAGCATTGATCATCAATCAGCTTTAAAAAAACATTTTTTCTAGGGACAGAAAACTATAGGTAGGAAGAGTGTCAGTTTCTTTCACTGTGATAATCCTTGTTTCTAGGGACAGGGAAGGACAGTGAGGGAAATTCTCCTTGTGCTATAGTGTGCTAAAGCATTGATCATCAACCGTCTTTAAAAAAACATTTTTTCTAGGGACAGAAAACTATAGGTAGGAAGAGTGTCAGTTTCTTTCACTGTGATAATCCTTGTTTCTAGGGACATGGAAGGACAGTGAGGGAAATTCTACTTGTGCTATAGTGTGCTAAAGCATTGATCATCAACCGTCTTTAAAAAAACATTTTTTCTAGGGACAGAAAACTATAGGTAGGAAGAGTGTCAGTTTCTTTCACTGTGATAATCCTTGTTTCTAGGGACAGGGAAGGACAGTGAGGGAAA
This sequence comes from Rana muscosa, assembly GCA_029206835.1. NCBI lineage: Eukaryota > Metazoa > Chordata > Amphibia > Anura > Ranidae > Rana > Rana muscosa. Next base: position 690,430,381 of record CM055116.1, read on the forward strand.
TTCTCCTTGTGCTATAGTGTGCTAAAACATTGATCATCAACCGTCTTTAAAAAAACATTTTTTCTAGGGACAGAAAACTATAGGTAGGAAGAGTGTCAGTTTCTTTCACTGTGATAATCCTTGTTTCTAGGGACAGGGAAGGACAGTGAGGGAAATTCTCCTTGTGCTATAGTGTGCTAAAGCATTGATCATCAACCGTCTTTAAAAAAACATTTTTTCTAGGGACAGAAAACTATAGGTAGGAAGAGTGTCAGTTTCTTTCACTGTGATAATCCTTGTTTCTAGGGACAGGGAAGGACAGTGAGGGAAATTCTACTTGTGCTATAGTGTGCTAAAGCATTGATCATCAATCAGCTTTAAAAAAACATTTTTTCTAGGGACAGAAAACTATAGGTAGGAAGAGTGTCAGTTTCTTTCACTGTGATAATCCTTGTTTCTAGGGACAGGGAAGGACAGTGAGGGAAATTCTCCTTGTGCTATAGTGTGCTAAAGCATTGATCATCAATCAGCTTTAAAAAAACATTTTTTCTAGGGACAGAAAACTATAGGTAGTCAGAGTGTCAGTTTCTTTCACTGTGATAATCCTTGTTTCTAGGGACAGGGAAGGACAGTGAGGGAAATTCTCCTTGTGCTATAGTGTGCTAAAGCATTGATCATCAACCGTCTTTAAAAAATCATTTTTTCTAGGGACAGAAAACTATAGGTAGGAAGAGTGTCAGTTTCTTTCACTGTGATAATCCTTGTTTCTAGGGACAGGGAAGGACAGTGAGGGAAATTCTACTTGTGCTATAGTGTGCTAAAGCATTGATCATCAATCAGCTTTAAAAAAACATTTTTTCTAGGGACAGAAAATTATAGGTAGGAAGAGTGTCAGTTTCTTTCACTGTGATAATCCTTGTTTCTAGGGACAGGGAAGGACAGTGAGGGAAATTCTCCTTGTGCTATAGTGTGCTAAAGCATTGATCATCAATCAGCTTTAAAAAAACATTTTTTCTAGGGACAGAAAACTATAGGTAGGAAGAGTGTCAGTTTATTTCACTGTGATAATCCTTGTTTCTAGGGACAGGGAAGGACAGTGAGGGAAATTCTCCTTGTGCTATAGTGTGCTAAAGCATTGATCATCAACCATCTTTAAAAAATCATTTTTTCTAGGGACAGAAAACTATAGGTAGGGAGAGTGTCAGTGTGTTTTACTGTGATAATCCTTGTTTCTAGGGACAGGGAAGGACAGTGAGGGAAATTCTCCTTGTGCTATAGTGTGCTAAAGCATTGATCATCAACCATCTTTAAAAAAACATTTTTTCTAGGGACAGAAAACTATAGGTAGTGTGAGGGGGTTAGCTCGGCAGCGGGTGTGTGTGACCCCCGGGATGGGCTCCCCACACAAAAACAGGCCCAGCAGACGGAGCTTGTGGTTTTCAAAATCAAAAAGGTGCGGTTTATTTTCTATTTACAGTGACAAAACACAGCAAAGCAAAAGAAACATAAACAAAATAAATCCTGGTCAACTTGACCTCTGACTAAACATACAGGTTTCCTAACTAACAACTGGGATCAGCCTAGTGCTGTCCTAGTCCCTAAGTCCCTGGTTTTAAATGTCCAAGCAAATAGCCACACAGGCTTTGTCTCACCGCACAAGGGTTCACTCTCCCTAGACAGTCCACACAGGTCTGGGTCCAGGCATGAGCTAACCCCTAATGAAGCTGGGAGTTCTTCTAGAGGCCTAAATGAGCTGACAAGCTTCAGCTGGTCTCATCAACTCCCTGTCTGCACGACGCCCCACACTCTCCCTAGAGGTATGAGTCATCCATGAGCCCACTAGCCTCAGCTGGGCTTATACAACTCTCCACCTAGTTGTATAAGTCGGCGTAAAGCCTGAATCTGGGCGAAATATATCTACCCCCCTGGATGCAACCAGGTGACTTTACCTTCCTGCTGTCACATACCCCCCCCCCCCTCTTGTTTTAACCTCGGGGTTGGAACACCAGCAATCAGGCATTCATGTACTCGAGACAAAGCATCCACATTCCCCATTTGAACGCCAGGGCGATGCTTTACTGTGAAGTTGAATTCCTGTAGGGCCAGGAACCACCTATTCACTCTTCTATTTGTCTCCTTGTTTTGAGCCATCCAGTTTAACGGAGCGTGATCCGTAACCATGTCAAAGTGCCTACCTAGCAGATAGTACCGAAGGGAATCTAGAGCCCACTTCACCGCTAAACACTCCTTTTCAACGGTGGCGTAATTTACCTCATGGGACTTCAACTTCCTGCTGAGGTAAATGACTGGGTGCTCTTCCCCGTTCCAGACCTGGGACAATACTGCTCCTAACCCCACATCTGACGCATCACTTTGTACGACAAAGTCTTTAGAGAAGTCGGGTGAGTACAACACTGGCTGGCTACATAAGGCTTGTTTCAAGAATTGGAATGCTGCCTCAGCCTCGGGGGTCCATTTAATCATGACCGACCCTTTCCCCTTCGTCAGGTTGGTTAGGGGCACAGCCTTAGAAGCAAAGTGGGGAATGAATCGCCGATAATACCCAGCGATTCCCAGAAAGGCTCGTACCTGCTTCTTGCTGTTGGGACGTGGCCAACTCTGGATGGCCTCGACTTTGTTGAGTTGGGGTTTTATTACTCCCCTCCAAATGGTGTACCCAAGATATTTGGCCTCCTCCTGCCCAATGGTACACTTCTTGGGGTTAGCCGTAAACCCCGCTTCCCGAACAGAGTCCAGGACTGCTTGCACTTTTGGCAGATGTGAGGCCCAATCTGTGCTATGGACAATTACGTCATCCAGGTAAGCCGCAGCATACTTCCGATGGGGCCTCAGCATCTGGTCCATTTTCCGCTGGAATGTGGCCGGCGCATTCTGTAACCCGAACGGCATTCTCTTATATTGGAACGCCCCGTCTGGGGTTACAAATGCAGTTTTCTCTTTGGCCGACTTGGCCAGGGGGATTTGCCAATACCCTTTTGTGAGGTCAAGAGTCGTCATGTATCGGGCTGTTCCCAGCCGGTCGATCAACTCATCTATACGTGGCATGGGGTAGGTGTCAAATTTTGTAACTTTGTTCAACTGACGAAAATCGTTACAAAATCGCCAGTTCCCATCCGGTTTAGGCACCAACACAATGGGACTAGACCAATCACTTTGGGACTCCTCTATCACCCCTAAGTTCAGCATTTTCTGTACTTCCTCCCGTATTGCCTCCCGTCGGGCCTCTGGGATCCGATAGGGTTTTAACTTCACCCTTTCACCGGGCGGGGTAATAATGTCATGCTCTACCCCAGATGTTTGTCCCGGCAGCTCAGAGAATACCTCCTTGTTGCGAAGCACAAACTCCTTAACCTCCTGTTGTTGGGGTTGTGACAAGGTGGCTGCGATTCCAACCTCAGGAATCACGCAACCAGTTTGAGCTGGTGACCAAGTGTCTGCGACTAGGGACTCTCTATCCCTCCAGGCTTTCAACAGATTAACGTGATAGATCTGTTCGGGCTTTCGCCTTCCTGGTTGTCTGACCTTGTAATTCACTTCGCTCACTTTTTCCATTATCTCGTAGGGGCCTTGCCATTTGGCAAGGAATTTACTTTCAACCGTAGGGACAAGTACCAGTATCCTATCCCCCGGGGAAAAGGTACGGGTCTTGGCTCCACGGTTGTACACTCTCTGCTGTGCTAACTGCGCTTGGGCCAAATGTTGCTTCACGATGGGCATCACCTGTGCAATTCGGTCTTGCATCAGGGCGACATGCTCAATCACACTCCTGTGGGGAGAACTCTCACTTTCCCAAGTTTCCTTGGCAATATCCAACAGCCCTCTTGGGTGTCTCCCATACAGTAACTCAAAGGGGGAGAATCCCGTAGAGGATTGGGGCACCTCCCTAATAGCAAACATCAGATAAGGAAGTAGACAGTCCCAATCCTTTCCATCTCTATCCACCACTTTCTTCAACATTTGTTTTAGGGTTTTGTTGAATCTTTCAACCAGCCCATCGGTTTGGGGGTGATACACAGATGTACGTAATTGCATCACTTTGAACAATTTACACAGCTCCTTCATAACCCGGGACATAAAGGGTGTACCTTGGTCCGTAAGCAGTTCTTTACAAATACCCACCCGGCTAAACACAAGAGATAGCTCTTTGGCTATGGTTTTGGCCGAGGTATTTCGGAGAGGGATCGCTTCTGGATAACGGGTGGCATAGTCCATTATAACTAATATGTACTGGTGCCCCCTAGCGGACTTGATTATAGGACCTACCAAATCCATGGCGATCCTCTCAAACGGGACCTCAATGATGGGTAGAGGGACCAGCGGGCTACGGAAATGTGGCATCGGGGCCGACCTCTGACACACAGGGCAGGAGGAACAATAATTTTCTATGTCCTTCATCACCCCCGGCAAATAGAATCTCTGTAATACCCTCTCTCGGGTTTTCTCTGTCCCCAGATGACCTCCAAGAATGTGCCCATGGGCCAACTCCAACACCAACTTCCTGTAAGGTTTGGGCACCACAAGCTGCTCAACGGTTTCTTCTGCCCTTTTTGCCACTCGATACAGTAGGTCCTTCTCTACGCTGAAGTATGGGTAAGTGCAGGTATTATCTGGGTTCACTAACTCGCCATCTATTTTCACTACGTTTTCCCGTGCCTTTATTAGGGCGGGGTCTTTCAACTGTTCTGTGGCAAAGTTTTCCCTGTGAACCTCAAGATCAGAAAACTCCACAGACGGTAGGTTTTCGTCTGAGGAGGTGGGCTCCTCTCCAGTTTCTTGAGTCTCCCCTGCCAATACTGACAAGGGAAATTCCGGAGAGTCCTCACCACTCTCAGGGGAGTTCTGGCTATCACATTCCTGGTACATAGGGGCACCAGTGGGGGGCTCAGGATCATCCCACAGTTCCCAGAACTTCGGAAAATCCCTTCCCACAATGGCGTCATGCGGTAACTGAGATACTAAGCCCACTGGATGAGAGAGGGTACCTTTGGGGGTCTCGAAACACACTGTAGTCACTGGATACTCTCGGGTGTCCCCATGCACACAAATAACAGCTACCTTGCTATTCCCAGAGACCTCTGTTCTAACTAACTCAGCCTTTATCAGGGTCACAAGGCTACCTGAATCCAGCAATACCACAACATTTCTACCATTAACACACATTTTGCATAAATGTTTCTCAGTTCCTCGAATGGCAGTGCATGCGACTGTCGCACACAGCGACTGACGTCTGCCCGTCAGAAAGTCACACTGCATGGGTTCCTCCACAACCGAGCAATTTGCTGCAATATGTCCCGCTTGCCGGCAGCGGTAGCAAACGATCCTTCTTGCCGCCTCTTGAGCCGCTGATTTCCCAGGCTGTTCTCGCCAAACTTGGGGTAGAGCTCCCACCCTCTCACTCTCTCCACCCTTACCCCTTGGAATCATCTTATCCGCCCCTGGGGATGGTCTGGTCTTAGGGTGGAAAGTCCGAGTGTCTCTGGAAGAGGCCGTCAGGTTCTCTGTAGCCAAGTATTTCTCCACACGATCCACAAGACCATCGGCCGTCTCTGGGTCTCCATGGCTTACCCACTTTTGGATGGCAGTAGGAAGAGCTCTCAAAAACCGATCCATTACAACACGTTCCACAATCTTTGGTGCGGACCAAGTCTCTGGCTGTAGCCACTTTCTGCTCAGGTGAATGAGATCATACATTTGAGACCTGAGGGGTTTTCCAAGCTGGAAAGTCCAGTTATGCACACGCTGAGCCCGGACAGCCAGGGTGACACCCAGCCTTGCCAATATTTCAGCTTTTAGCATCACATAGTCTTTTGCTTGGTTAGGCTCTAGGTCATAGTAAGCTTTCTGCGATTCACCAGTTAACAGAGGAGCCACTAGTCCAGCCCACTGCTCCTCAGGCCACTTTTCTCTTTCAGCGGTCCTTTCAAATGTGGTCAAAAATACCTCTGGATCATCCTCTCCAGTCATTTTTGTCAATAAACGACTCACCCCAAAGGACGCGGTATTAGTGGGACGGCTTTCCTCACTGGTCTGCGGACGTTGCTGCATTACTGCTTCCATCTGTTGTTGTAGTCTCTGCTCTTGCTTCTGCAACAGGTCTATGAAGCGGGCCTCAGATTGCTGCTGGGCTTGTTGCTGAGCCTCCAGACTCTGTTGCAAAGTTGCGTTTGTCTGCTGCTGGGCTGCAAGGCTCTGTTGATGAGCTTGCTGCTGGGCTGCAAGGCTCTGTTGATGAGCTTGCTGCTGGGCTGCGAAGTTCTGTTGTTGAGCTGCAAGGCTCTGTTGATGAGCTGCAAGGCTCTTTTGCAAACCTGCATTTGTCTGCTGTTGATTGGCATTTGCTAGAGCCAGCTGTTTCAGTATCTCCTCCATGCTGGCTTAAAAAAAAACTGCCACTGGTTCTCCACCAACTGTGAGGGGGTTAGCTCGGCAGCGGGTGTGTGTGACCCCCGGGATGGGCTCCCCACACAAAAACAGGCCCAGCAGACGGAGCTTGTGGTTTTCAAAATCAAAAAGGTGCGGTTTATTTTCTATTTACAGTGACAAAACACAGCAAAGCAAAAGAAACATAAACAAAATAAATCCTGGTCAACTTGACCTCTGACTAAACATACAGGTTTCCTAACTAACAACTGGGATCAGCCTAGTGCTGTCCTAGTCCCTAAGTCCCTGGTTTTAAATGTCCAAGCAAATAGCCACACAGGCTTTGTCTCACCGCACAAGGGTTCACTCTCCCTAGACAGTCCACACAGGTCTGGGTCCAGGCATGAGCTAACCCCTAATGAAGCTGGGAGTTCTTATAGAGGCCTAAATGAGCTGACAAGCTTCAGCTGGTCTCATCAACTCCCTGTCTGCACGACGCCCCACACTCTCCCTAGAGGTATGAGTAATCCATGAGCCCACTACCCTCAGCTGGGCTTATACAACTCTCCACCTAGTTGTATAAGTCGGCGTAAAGCCTGAATCTGGGCGAAATATATCTACCCCCCTGGATGCAACCAGGTGACTTTACCTTCCTGCTGTCACAGTAGGAAGAGTGTCAGTTTCTTTCACTGTGATAATCCTTGTTTCTAGGGACAGGGAAGGACAGTGAGGGAAATTCTCCTTGTGCTATAGTGTGCTAAAGCATTGATCATCAATCAGCTTTAAAAAAACATTTTTTCTAGGGACAGAAAACTATAGGTAGGAAGAGTGTCAGTTTCTTTCACTGTGATAATCCTTGTTTCTAGGGACAGGGAAGGACAGTGAGGGAAATTCTCCTTGTGCTATAGTGTGCTAAAGCATTGATCATCAACCATCTTTAAAAAAACATTTTTTCTAGGGACAGAAAACCATAGGTAGGAAGAGTGTCAGTTTCTTTCACTGTGATAATCCTTGTTTCTAGGGACAGGGAAGGACAGTGAGGGAAATTCTCCTTGTGCTATAGTGTGCTAAAGCATTGATCATCAACCGTCTTTAAAAAAACATTTTTTCTAGGGACAGAAAACTATAGGTAGGAAGAGTGTCAGTTTCTTTCACTGTGATAATCCTTGTTTCTAGGGACAGGGAAGGACAGTGAGGGAAATTCTCCTTGTGCTATAGTGTGCTAAAGCATTGATCATCAACCATCTTTAAAAAAACATTTTTTCTAGGGACAGAAAACTATAGGTAGGAAGAGTGTCAGTTTCTTTCACTGTGATAATCCTTGTTTCTAGGGACAGGGAAGGACAGTGAGGGAAATTCTACTTGTGCTATAGTGTGCTAAAGCATTGATCATCAACCGTCTTTAAAAAAACATTTTTTCTAGGGACAGAAAACTATAGGTAGGAAGAGTGTCAGTTTCTTTCACTGTGATAATCCTTGTTTCTAGGGACAGGGAAGGACAGTGAGGGAAATTCTCCTTGTGCTATAGTGTGCTAAAGCATTGATCATCAATCAGCTTTAAAAAAACATTTTTTCTAGGGACAGAAAACTATAGGTAGGAAGAGTGTCAGTTTCTTTCACTGTGATAATCCTTGTTTCTAGGGACAGGGAAGGACAGTGAGGGAAATTCTCCTTGTGCTATAGTGTGCTAAAGCATTGATCATCAACCGTCTTTAAAAAAACATTTTTTCTAGGGATAGAAAACTATAGGTAGGAAGAGTGTCAGTTTCTTTCACTGTGATAATCCTTGTTTCTAGGGACAGGGAAGGACAGTGAGGGAAATTCTCCTTGTGCTATAGTGTGCTAAAGCATTGATCATCAACCGTCTTTAAAAAAACATTTTTTCTAGGGACAGAAAACTATAGGTAGGAAGAGTGTCAGTTTCTTTCACTGTGATAATCCTTGTTTCTAGGGACAGGGAAGGACAGTGAGGGAAATTCTCCTTGTGCTATAGTGTGCTAAAGCATTGATCATCAACCATCTTTAAAAAAACATTTTTTCTAGGGACAGAAAACTATAGGTAGGAAGAGTGTCAGTTTCTTTCACTGTGATAATCCTTGTTTCTAGGGACAGGGAAGGACAGTGAGGGAAATTCTACTTGTGCTATAGTGTGCTAAAGCATTGATCATCAACCGTCTTTAAAAAAACATTTTTTCTAGGGACAGAAAACTATAGGTAGGAAGAGTGTCAGTTTCTTTCACTGTGATAATCCTTGTTTCTAGGGACAGGGAAGGACAGTGAGGGAAATTCTCCTTGTGCTATAGTGTGCTAAAGCATTGATCATCAATCAGCTTTAAAAAAACATTTTTTCTAGGGACAGAAAACTATAGGTAGGAAGAGTGTCAGTTTCTTTCACTGTGATAATCCTTGTTTCTAGGGACAGGGAAGGACAGTGAGGGAAATTCTCCTTGTGCTATAGTGTGCTAAAGCATTGATCATCAACCGTCTTTAAAAAAACATTTTTTCTAGGGATAGAAAACTATAGGTAGGAAGAGTGTCAGTTTCTTTCACTGTGATAATCCTTGTTTCTAGGGACAGGGAAGGACAGTGAGGGAAATTCTCCTTGTGCTATAGTGTGCTAAAGCATTGATCATCAACCGTCTTTAAAAAAACATTTTTTCTAGGGACAGAAAACTATAGGTAGGAAGAGTGTCAGTTTCTTTCACTGTGATAATCCTTGTTTCTAGGGACAGGGAAGGACAGTGAGGGAAATTCTACTTGTGCTATAGTGTGCTAAAGCATTGATCATCAATCAGCTTTAACCACTTAACAACCACCTGCCGACAAATAACGTCGACAAGGTGGTTGCTTAACTCTGGGAGGACGTTATATAACGTCCTCCCAGAATCGCGCTCCCGCGCGCCCCCTGGGGCACGCACACGGGAAACTCCGTGACCGCCGGGTCCAGAGGACCCGGCGGATCACGAATCGCGGTAAATCGCCGCTGATAGCGGCCGTTTACCACGTGATCGCTCCGTCAAATGACGGAGCAATCACTTGTAAACAGACCGGCGTCATTTGATGACGCCGGTTCCTCCCTCCCCTCTCTGTACCGATCGGTACAGTGTGAGAGGGGAGGGGGAGGGAGCGGATGGCAGCAGCAGCACTGTGGGCTGGATCTGTGACAATTGCAGTCACAGATCCAGCCATCCATCCATCCCTGCTCAGCCATCCCTGTGCTATACCCTGCCAATACTCTGCAATACACCCTGCCAATACTCTGCAAAATACCCTGCCAATACTCTGCAAAATACCCTGCCAATACCCTGGTGCAATACTCTGCAATACCCTGGTGCAATACTCTGCAATACCCTGGTGCAATACTCTGCAATACCCTGCGCAATACTCTGCAATACCCTGCGCAATACTCTGCAATACCCTGCAAAATACTCTGCAATACCCTGCAAAATACTCTGCAATACCCTGCGCAATACTCTGCAATACCCTGCGCAATACTCTGCAATACCCTGCGCAATACCCTGCAAAATACTCTGCAATACTCTGCAATACCCTGGTGCAATACTCTGCAATACTCTGGTGCAATACTCTGCAATACTCTGGTGCAATACTCTGCAATACTCTGGTGCAATACTCTGCAATACCCTCCACAATACTCTGCAATACCCTCAACAATACTCTGCAATACCCTCCACAATACCCTGTGCAATACCCGTGCAATACCCTGCCATAGTCCGCAATACTCCGCAATGCCCTGCAATACTCCGCAATGCCCAGCAATACTCCGCAATGCCCGGCAATACTCCGCAATGCCCGGCAATACTCCACAATGCCCGGCAATACTCTGCAATAACCACTTCCCGCCCTCCGGCCGTCATATGACGTCCTTGACTTTGTGCGGGGATATCTGAATGATGGGAGCAGCTACAGGCATCATTCAGATATTAGCTTTTTCAGCCGGCGATTCCCTACACCATAAGAACAATCATAGCGGCTGTTCCGCCGCTTGATCATTCTTACGGGAGGCGAGAGGGGATGTCCCCCCCCCCGCCGCCCTCCGGTGCTTCTACCGACTCACCGCTACGATCAAAGCCAGGATTGTTGTTTTTTTTTTTTGTATTTTTTTCAGGCTTCCCAGCCTAGAGGTGAGATGTGGGGTCTTATTGACACCCCCCCCCCATATCTCACTGTAAAGAGGACCTGTCATGCCATATTCCTATTACAAGGGATGTTTACGTTCCTTGTAATAGGTATAAAAGTGATCAAAAAAATGTTTAGGGCGGAAAAACATGTCAAACTAAAATAAATAAAGTAAAATGAAGAATAAATTTTTTTTTTTTTTTTAAAGCGCCCCTGTCCCCGTGAGCTCGCATACAGAAGCGAACGCATACATAAGTCCCGCCCACATATGAAAACGGTTTTCAAACCACACATGTGAGGTATCTCTGCGAACGTTAGAGCGAGAGCAATCATTTTGGCCCTAGACCTCCTCTGTAACTCAAAACATGTAACCAGTAAAAATATTTAAAGCATCGCCTATGGGGATTTTTTAAGTAGCGAAGTTTGGCGCCATTCCACGAGTGTGTGCAATTTTTAAGGGCGACATGTTAGGTATCTATTTACTCGGCGTAACTTCATCTTTCACATTATGCAAAAACATTGGGCTAACTTTACTGTTTTTTTTTTTTTTTAAGCACAAAACATTTTTTTCCGTAAAAAACGCGTTAAAAAAATAGCTGCGCAAATATCGTGCGAGATAAAAAGTTGCAACAACCACCATTATATTCTCTAAGGTCTTTGCTAAAAAAACATATATAATGTTTTGGGGTTCTATGTAATTTTCTAGCAAACAAATGATGATTTTTACATGTAGGAGAGAAATGTCAGAATTGGCCTGGGTGCTCCAGAACGCCTGAAGGTGCTCCCTGCATGTTGGGCCTCTGTATGTGGCCACGCTGTGTAAAAGTCTCACACATGTGGTATCGCCATACTCGGGAGTAATAGCAGAATGTGTTTTGGGGTGTAATTTGTGGAATGCATATGCTGTGTGTGAGAAATAACCTGCTAATATGACAATTTTGTGAAAAAAAAAAAAGAGAAAAAAAAAATCTTGATTTTGCAAAGAATTGTGGGAAAAAATGACAACTTCAAAAAACTCACAATGCCTCTTTCTGAATACCTTGGAATGTCTTCTTTCCAAAAAGGGGTCATTTGGGGGGTATTTGTACTTTTCTGGCATGTTAGGGTCTCAAGAATTGAGATAGGCCGTCAGTACTTCAGGTGTGATCAATTTTCAGATATTGGCACCATAGCTTGTGGACTCTATAACTTTCACAAAGACCAAATAATATACACCAATTTGTACTTATTTTTACCAAAGATATGTAGCAGTATAAATTTTGGCCAAAATTTATGAAGAAAAAATAGTAATTTGCAAAATTTTATAACAGAAACGAAAAAAAATCGTTTTTTTACAAAATTTTCAGTCTTTTTTCTCTTATAGCGCAAAAAATAAAAAACCCAACAGTGATTAAATACCACCAAAAGAAAGCTCTATTTGTGTGAAAAAAAGGACAAAAATTTCATATGGGTACAGTGTTGTATGACTGAGTAATTGTCATTCAAAATGTGAGAGCACCGAAAGCTGAAAATTGGTCTGGTTATTAAGGGGGTTTAAGTGCCCAGTGGTCAAGTGGTTAAAAAAACATTTTTTCTAGGGACAGAAAACTATAGGTAGGAAGAGTGTCAGTTTCTTTCACTGTGATAATCCTTGTTTCTAGGGACAGGGAAGGACAGTGAGGGAAATTCTCCTTGTGCTATAGTGTGCTAAAGCATTGATCATCAATCAGCTTTAAAAAAACATTTTTTCTAGGGACAGAAAACTATAGGTAGGAAGAGTGTCAGTTTCTTTCACTGTGATAATCCTTGTTTCTAGGGACAGGGAAGGACAGTGAGGGAAATTCTCCTTGTGCTATAGTGTGCTAAAGCATTGATCATCAACCATCTTTAAAAAATCATTTTTTCTAGGGACAGGAAACTATAGGTAGGGAGAGTGTCAGTGTGTTTTACTGTGATAATCCTTGTTTCTAGGGACAGGTAAGGACAGTGAGGGAAATTCTCCTTGTGCTATAGTGTGCTAAAGCATTGATCATCAACCATCTTTAAAAAATCATTTTTTCTAGGGACAGAAAACTATAGGTAGGAAGAGTGTCAGTTTCTTTCACTGTGATAATCCTTGTTTCTAGGGACAGAGAAGGACAGTGAGGGAAATTCTCCTTGTGCTATAGTGTGCTAAAGCATTGATCATCAACCGTCTTTAAAAAAACATTTTTTCTAGGGACAGAAAACTATAGGTAGGAAGAGTGTCAGTTTCTTTCACTGTGATAATCCTTGTTTCTAGGGACAGGGAAGGACAGTGAGGGAAATTCTCCTTGTGCTATAGTGTGCTAAAGCATTGATCATCAACCGTCTTTAAAAAAACATTTTTTCTAGGGACAGAAAACTATAGGTAGGAAGAGTGTCAGTTTCTTTCACTGTGATAATCCTTGTTTCTAGGGACAGGGAAGGACAGTGAGGGAAATTCTCCTTGTGCTATAGTGTGCTAAAGCATTGATCATCACAGCCGTCTTTAAAAAAACATTTTTTCTAGGGACAGAAAACTATAGGTAGGAAGAGTGTCAGTTTCTTTCACTGTGATAATCCTTGTTTCTAGGGACAGGGAAGGACAGTGAGGGAAATTCTACTTGTGCTATAGTGTGCTAAAGCATTGATCATCAATCAGCTTTAAAAAAACATTTTTTCTAGGGACAGAAAACTATAGGTAGGAAGAGTGTCAGTTTCTTTCACTGTGATAATCCTTGTTTCTAGGGACAGGGAAGGACAGTGAGGGAAATTCTCCTTGTGCTATAGTGTGCTAAAGCATTGATCATCAATCAGCTTTAAAAAAACATTTTTTCTAGGGACAGAAAACTATAGGTAGGAAGAGTGTCAGTTTCTTTCACTGTGATAATCCTTGTTTCTAGGGACAGGGAAGGACAGTGAGGGAAATTCTACTTGTGCTATAGTGTGCTAAAGCATTGATCATCAATCAGCTTTAAAAAATCATTTTTTCTAGGGACAGAAAACTATAGGTAGGAAGAGTGTCAGTTTCTTTCACTGTGATAATCCTTGTTTCTAGGGACAGGGAAGGACAGTGAGGGAAATTCTCCTTGTGCTATACTGTGCTAAAGCATTCCTCATCAACCATTTTTGAAATCCTTGTTTTTTGGACAGTCAGGGAAATTGTCGTTGTGCTATTCTTTGTGAAAGCAATCATCCTCAACCATATTTAGAAATCCTTAAGTAAAGGGACAGAGAAGGACACCTGAAGGTAGCCCTTATTGCTTTTTTCCCATCTCCCTGCAGGCCATCTATTAGAATGTCTGGAAGGCAAACAAGGAGAGGCAGACAGTCAGGAGGCAATAAAAGAGGGCAAGCAGGCTCTGTGTCTGGGGGCAACTGTGCTGGTCGTGGACGCGGTGCATTGTCATCAGCACATGGCCATGGGACACGCTTGTCCTTCTTTTCGGCAGCTGGACATGTTGAGCCACATCATGCCGAAGACTTGGTAGAGTGGATGACCAAGCCCTCCTCCTCCTCCTCATCCTCTCTCACCCAGGCTCAGGGTACTGGCAAAGCAGCTGCCAAAGCGTCCTCTTCCCTGGTATCAATGTCAGACTCATCATCAGTCACTCCTTCCCTAGACCCACCATGTCCTCCTCCTGAGGAGTCCCCCGAACTGTTTGAGCACAGTGTTGGGTACATGCTCCAGGAGGATGCCCAGCGTTTCGAAGGGTCTGATGATGAAACCCAGCTACAGGAAGGCAGTAGCGTGAGAGCAGACAGAGGGGATGCTCAAGAAGGACACCAATCTGGCAGTCATGTTCCAGCAGCTGCAGCATACTGCCAGATTGGCTCCAGTGATGAGGAGGGAGGGGATGATGAGGTCACTGACTCCACGTGGGTGCCTAATAGGAGAGAGGAGGAGGAGGAGGATGAGGAGGAGGCACATCTCCAACGAGGCAGGATGCCCTTTGGTGGCCAGCGTAAGGGCAGTACACCGACGGAATCACACCGCAGAGCTCCGCCTGTGCAGGGCGCTGCCTCTGCCCGTCATTCAAAAAGTTCTTTGGTGTGGGCCTTTTTTGAGGCTAGTGCATCAGATCGCACAGCTGCTGTTTGCAACATATGTCTCAAGCGTATATCGCGTGGCCAAAACATCAGCCGCTTGGGTACCACATGCCTGACCAGACATATGTTGACCTGCCATGCAGCTCGTTGGCAAGCCTACCTCAAAGACCCACACCAAAGAACAAAGCGGACCTCTCCTTGCACCGCATCAGCTGGGATCTCCAACCCCACTATAACTTCAGTCCTGTCTGAAACATGCACTGAGAGGAATGAAGGTGTAGAATTAGGTGTGTCACAGCCAAGTAGTTGCGGCCACTCTGCTAGCAGTACACCGACGTCCGATTCTAGCAGGCAAATTTCCCTGCCCCAGCTGCTGGACCGTCGAAAGAAGTTCACTCCCAGCCATCCACATGCCCAGTGGTTGAATGCTAGCTTGGCTAAATTGCTAGCGCTTCAACTGCTGCCTTTTCAGTTGGTAGACTCGGCCCCCTTCCGTGAGTTTGTGCAATGTGCGGTTCCTCAGTGGCAGGTTCCCAAACGCCACTTTTTCTCACGGAAGGCTATTCCGGCTCTCTACCGGCATGTGGAAGGCAATGTCTTGGCCTCGCTGGACAGGGCGGTCAGCGGTAAGGTGCATATTACCGCTGACTCATGGTCCAGCAGGCATGGACAGGGACGTTACCTTTTTTTCACGGCCCATTGGGTCACTCTTTTGGCAGCTGGGAAGGATGCAGGACAAGGTGCAGTAGTGTTGGAGGTTGTTCCACCACCACGCCTCCAAAATGCTACTACTGGTTGTGACACACCTCTCTCCTCCACCCCCTCCTCTTCTTCTTCCTCCATGGCCTCTTCCGGTGGTTTGTCCTCTGAACCAGCGGTGCTCCTTAGCCGTTCAAGGGGCTACGCAAGTACGCAGGCAAAAAGATGCCATGCCGTGCTTGCGCTGGTGTGTTTGGGGGACAGAAGCCACACTGGGGCAGAGGTCCTGTCTGCTCTGCAGGGCCAGGCCGAGAGGTGGTTGACGCCACGCCAGCTTAAGCCAGGAATGGTGGTTTGCGACAATGGCACCAACCTCCTCTCCGCCCTCCGACAGGGACAACTGACCCATGTGCCCTGTGTGGCTCACGTCCTTAACCTGGTGGTGCAGCGGTTCTTGGGCAGGTACCCGGGCTTACAGGATGTCCTGAGGCAGGCCAGGAAAGTCTGTGTGCATTTCCGCAGATCTTATAATGCCAGTGCTCGCCTGGCTGAGCTGCAAAAGGAGTTGAACCTGCCCAAGAACCGCCTTATATGTGACATGCCCACCAGGTGGAACTCAACGTTGGCCATGCTGCAGCGGCTGCACACGCAGCAGAGGGCCATCAATGAGTACCTGTGCGACTACGGCACCAGGACAGGGTCAGGGGAGCTTGGTTTTTTTTCTCCACGCCAGTGGGGCATGATCAGGGATGCATGCACTGTCCTGGCACCATTTGAGGAGGCCACGAGGATGGTGAGCAGTGACAGTGCATGCATCAGTGACACTGTACCTCTTGTCCACCTGTTGGAGCACACGCTGCGTGGAATAATGGACAGGGCACTTGAGGCAGAACAGAGGCAGGAAGAGGAGGACTTCCTTGCCTCTCAAGGCCCCCTTTACCCAGACAGTGTTCCTTCTGTCCCACCCATCGCACAGGAAGAGGAGGAGGAGGAGGAGGAGGAGGAGGAGGAGGATTGTGTCAGCATGGAGGTGGAGGCTGGCACTCAGCATCATCAGCAGCAGTCTTTTAGGGATGATTTACAGTCCCAAGAAACCAGTGGACTTGTACGTGGCTGGGAGGAGGTGGCTGCGGATCATGTCGTCCTTAGTGACCCAGAGGACTCCGGACCGAATGCCTCAGCAAACCTACGCTGCATGGCCTCCCTGATCCTGCAAAGTCTGCGGAAGGATCCTCGTATTCTTCGGATCAAGGAGAGGGACCATTACTGGCTGGCCACTCTCCTTGATCCACGGTACAAGGGTAAGGTTGCGGACCTTATGTTACCGTCGCAGAGGGAGCAGAGGATGAGACAACTCCGGGAGGCCTTGCAGAAAGGTCTGTGCAACGCGTTCCCAGAGACTGGGAGGTTACAAACTCCTGGTCCTGGACAACGAGTTGCTGAGGCTTCGGCCAGTCAAAGAAGGAGCGGTGGGGAAGGTGGCCGTCTGACCGATGCGTTCAGACAATTCTTTAGTCCGCAGCCCCAAAGTATGATCGGTTCCAGCAACCATCGCCAGCGTCTGATAAACATGGTGCAGGAATATCTAGGGGCAAGGTCAGACTTGGACACCTTCCCCACCGAAAATCCTCTGGCTTACTGGGTCTTGAGGATGGATCACTGGCCAGAGCTTGCACAGTATGCAATTGAGCTACTGGCCTGTCCTGCATCCAGCGTTCTTTCGGAACGCACATTCAGTGCTGCTGGAGGATTTGTCACGGATCACAGGGTGCGCCTGTCCACTGACTCGGTTGATCGACTGACTTTCATCAAGATGAACCAGTCTTGGATCACCACCAGCTACCACACACCTGATGCTGATATAACAGACTAATTGATTTTAACATGTCACATCCCTTCAAGACTGATGCTGATGCTGAGTAGGGATGAGCTTCATGTTCGAGTCGAACATACGTTCGACTCGAACATCGGCTGTTCGATCGTTCGACGAAGATCGAACGATTTGGGCCGTTCGCGCCAAATTCGAGTGACGCGAACGGCCCACAATGCACTACGCCATCGCAGTGTCATCCAGGCGCTGTGATTGGCCAAGCATGCACTGTGACCCCGCATGCTTGGCCAATCACAGCGCCGGCAGCGAGGAGAGCAATGATTGGCCACAGGCAGGATGCCTGTGGCCAATTATTGCTGAGGGTGTTTAGTACACGCCCCACACTATAAAAGGCCGCCAGCACGGCGGCCTAGTGTAGTGTGTTCCGGAGCAGGGATAGAGCAGCATAGGCAGGGACAGTGACTGTTATTTCTTTCTTGCTTAACCTGGATTCCTTTAGTTTAGGGAAAGAGAAGGATAGGTAGGGAGAGTGTCAGTGTGTTTTGTGCTTGTGCTATAGTGTGCTTAAAAAAAACATTTTTTCTAGGGACAGAAAACTGTAGGTAGGGACAGTGTCAGTTTCTTTCACTCTGCAAGTCCTTGTTTCCAGGGACCTGGAAGGACAGTGAGTGAATTGTCCTTGTGCTATATTGTGCTTAAAAAAACATTTATTCTAGGGACAGAAAACTGTAGGTAGGGAGAGTGTCAGTTTCTTTCACTCTGCAAGTCCTTGTTTCCAGGGACCTGTAAGGACAGTGAGTGAATTGTCCTTGTGCTATATTGTGATTAAAAAAAACATTTTTTCTAGGGACAGAAAACTGTAGGTAGGGAGAGTGTTTTTTTTCTTTCACTCTGCAAGTCCTTGTTTCCAGGGACCTGGAAGGACAGTGAGTGAATTGTCCTTGTGCTATATTGTGCTTAAAAAAAACATTTTTTCTAGGGACAGAAAACTGTAGGTAGGGAGAGTGTTTTTTTTCTTTCACTCTGCAAGTCCTTGTTTCCAGGGACCTGGAAGGACAGTGAGTGAATTGTCCTTGTGCTATATTGTGCTTAAAAAAAAACATTTTTTCTAGGGACAGAAAACTGTAGGTAGGGAGAGTGTTTTTTTTCTTTCACTCTGCAAGTCCTTGTTTCCAGGGACCTGTAAGGACAGTGAGTGAATTGTCCTTGTGCTATATTGTGCTTAAAAAAAACATTTATTCTAGGGACAGAAAACTGTAGGTAGGGAGAGTGTCAGTTTATTTCACTCTGCAAGTCCTTGTTTCCAGGGACCTGGAAGGACAGTGAGTGAATTGTCCTTGTGCTATATTGTGATTAAAAAAAACATTTATTCTAGGGACAGAAAACTGTAGGTAGGGACAGTGTCAGTTTCTTTCACTCTGCAAGTCCTTGTTTCCAGGGACCTGGAAGGACAGTGAGTGAATTGTCCTTGTGCTATATTGTGCTTAAAAAAACATTTATTCTAGGGACAGAAAACTGTAGGTAGGGAGAGTGTCAGTTTCTTTCACTCTGCAAGTCCTTGTTTCCAGGGACCTGTAAGGACAGTGAGTGAATTGTCCTTGTGCTATATTGTGATTAAAAAAAACATTTTTTCTAGGGACAGAAAACTGTAGGTAGGGAGAGTGTTTTTTTTCTTTCACTCTGCAAGTCCTTGTTTCCAGGGACCTGTAAGGACAGTGAGTGAATTGTCCTTGTGCTATATTGTGCTTAAAAAAAACATTTATTCTAGGGACAGAAAACTGTAGGTAGGGAGAGTGTCAGTTTATTTCACTCTGCAAGTCCTTGTTTCCAGGGACCTGTAAGGACAGTGAGTGAATTGTCCTTGTGCTATATTGTGCTTAAAAAAAACATTTATTCTAGGGACAGAAAACTGTAGGTAGGGAGAGTGTCAGTTTATTTCACTCTGCAAGTCCTTGTTTCCAGGGACCTGGAAGGACAGTGAGTGAATTGTCCTTGTGCTATATTGTGCTTAAAAAAAACATTTTTTCTAGGGACAGAAAACTGTAGGTAGGGAGAGTGTTTTTTTTCTTTCACTCTGCAAGTCCTTGTTTCCAGGGACCTGTAAGGACAGTGAGTGAATTGTCCTTGTGCTATATTGTGCTTAAAAAAAACATTTATTCTAGGGACAGAAAACTGTAGGTAGGGAGAGTGTCAGTTTATTTCACTCTGCAAGTCCTTGTTTCCAGGGACCTGTAAGGACAGTGAGTGAATTGTCCTTGTGCTATATTGTGCTTAAAAAAAACATTTATTCTAGGGACAGAAAACTGTAGGTAGGGAGAGTGTCAGTTTATTTCACTCTGCAAGTCCTTGTTTCCAGGGACCTGTAAGGACAGTGAGTGAATTGTCCTTGTGCTATATTGTGATTAAAAAAAACATTTTTTCTAGGGACAGAAAACTGTAGGTAGGGAGAGTGTTTTTTTTCTTTCACTCTGCAAGTCCTTGTTTCCAGGGACCTGTAAGGACAGTGAGTGAATTGTCCTTGTGCTATATTGTGCTTAAAAAAAACATTTATTCTAGGGACAGAAAACTGTAGGTAGGGAGAGTGTTTTTTTTCTTTCACTCTGCAAGTCCTTGTTTCCAGGGACCTGGAAGGACAGTGAGTGAATTGTCCTTGTGCTATATTGTGATTAAAAAAAACATTTTTTCTAGGGACAGAAAACTGTAGGTAGGGAGAGTGTTTTTTTTCTTTCACTCTGCAAGTCCTTATTTCCAGGGACCTGTAAGGACAGTGAGTGAATTGTCCTTGTGCTATATTGTGCTTAAAAAAAACATTTATTCTAGGGACAGAAAACTGTAGGTAGGGAGAGTGTTTTTTTTCTTTCACTCTGCAAGTCCTTGTTTCCAGGGACCTGTAAGGACAGTGAGTGAATTGTCCTTGTGCTATATTGTGATTAAAAAAAATATTTTTTCTAGGGACAGAAAACTGTAGGTAGGGAGAGTGTCAGTTTCTTTCACTGTGAAAGTCCTTGTTTCAAGGGACAGAGAAGGACACCTGAAGGTAGCCCTTATTGCTTTTTTCCCATCTCCCTGCAGGCCATCTATTAGAATGTCTGGAAGGCAAACAAGGAGAGGCAGACAGTCAGGAGGCAATAAAAGAGGGCAAGCAGGCTCTGTGTCTGGGGGCAACAGTGCTGGTCGTGGACGCGGTGCATTGTCATCAGCACATGGCCATGGGACACGCTTGTCCTTCTTTTCGGCAGCTGGACATGTTGAGCCACATCATGCCGAAGACTTGGTAGAGTGGATGACCAAGCCCTCCTCCTCCTCCTCATCCTCTCTCACCCAGGCTCAGGGTACTGGAAAAGCAGCTGCCAAAGCGTCGTCTTCCCTGGTATCAATGTCAGACAAATCATCAGTCACTCCTTCCCTAGACCCACCATGTCCTCCTCCTGAGGAGTCCCCCGAACTGTTTCAGCACAGTGTTGGGTACATGCTCCAGGAGGATGCCCAGCGTTTCGAAGGGTCTGATGATGAAACCCAGCTAGAGGAAGGCAGTAGCGTGAGAGCAGACAGAGGGGATGCTCAAGAAGGACACCAATCTGGCAGTCATGTTCCAGCAGCTGCAGCATACTGCCAGATTGGCTCCAGTGATGAGGAGGGAGGGGATGATGAGGTCACTGACTCCACGTGGGTGCCTAATAGGAGAGAGGAGGAGGAGGAGGATGAGGAGGAGGCACATCTCCAACGAGGCAGGATGCCCTTTGGTGGCCAGCGTAAGGGCAGTACACCAACGGAATCACACCGCAGAGCTCCGCCTGTGCAGGGCGCTGCCTCTGCCCGTCATTCAAAAAGTTCTTTGGTGTGGGCCTTTTTTGAGGCTAGTGCATCAGATCGCACAGCTGCTGTTTGCAACATATGTCTCAAGCGTATATCGCGTGGCCAAAACATCAGCCGCTTGGGTACCACATGCCTGACCAGACATATGTTGACCTGCCATGCAGCTCGTTGGCAAGCCTACCTCAAAGACCCACACCAAAGAACAAAGCGGACCTCTCCTTGCACCGCATCAGCTGGGATCTCCAACCCCACTATAACTTCAGTCCTCTCTGAAACATGCACTGAGAGGAATGAAGGTGTAGAATTAGGTGTGTCACAGCCAAGTACTTGCGCCCACTCTGCTAGCAGTACACCGACGTCCGATTCTAGCAGGCAAATTTCCCTGCCCCAGCTGCTGGACCGTCGAAAGAAGTTCACTCCCAGCCATCCACATGCCCAGCGGTTGAATGCTAGCTTGGCTAAATTGCTAGCGCTTCAACTGCTGCCTTTTCAGTTGGTAGACTCGGCCCCCTTCCGTGAGTTTGTGCAATGTGCGGTTCCTCAGTGGCAGGTTCCCAAACGCCACTTTTTCTCACGGAAGGCTATTCCGGCTCTCTACCGGCATGTGGAAGGCAATGTCTTGGCCTCGCTGGACAGGGCGGTCAGCGGTAAGGTGCATATTACCGCTGACTCATGGTCCAGCAGGCATGGACAGGGACGTTACCTTTCTTTCACGGCCCATTGGGTCACTCTTTTGGCAGCTGGGAAGGATTCAGGACAAGGTGCAGTAGTGTTGGAGGTTGTCCCACCGCCACGCCTCCAAAATGCTACTACTGGTTGTGACACACCTCTCTCCTCCACCCCCTCCTCTTCTTCTTCCTCCATGGCCTCTTCCTGTGGTTTGTCCTATGAACCAGCGGTGCTCCGTAGCCATTCACGGGGCTACGCAAGTACGCAGGCAAAAAGATGCCATGCCGTGCTTGCGCTGGTGTGTTTGGGGGACAGAAGCCACACTGGGGCAGAGGTCCTGTCTGCTCTGCAGGGCCAGGCCGAGAGGTGGTTGACGCCACGCCAGCTTAAGCCAGGAATGGTGGTTTGCGACAATGGCACCAACCTCCTCTCCGCCCTCCGACAGGGACAACTGACCCATGTGCCCTGTGTGGCTCACGTCCTTAACCTGGTGGTGCAGCGCTTCTTGGGCAGGTACCCGGGCTTACAGGATGTCCTGAGGCAGGCCAGGAAAGTCTGTGTGCATTTCCGCAGATCTTATAATGCCAGTGCTCGCCTGGCTGAGCTGCAAAAGGAGTTGAACCTGCCCAAGAACCGCCTTATATGTGACATGCCCACCAGGTGGAACTCAACGTTGGCCATGCTGCAGCGGCTGCACACGCAGCAGAGGGCCATCAATGAGTACCTGTGCGACTACGGCACCAGGACAGGGTCAGGGGAGCTTGGTTTTTTTTCTCCACGCCAGTGGGGCATGATCAGGGATGCATGCACTGTCCTGGCACCATTTGAGGAGGCCACGAGGATGGTGAGCAGTGACAGTGCATGCATCAGTGACACTGTACCTCTTGTCCACCTGTTGGAGCACACGCTGCGTGGAATAATGGACAGGGCACTTGAGGCAGAACAGAGGCAGGAAGAGGAGGACTTCCTTGCCTCTCAAGGCCCCCTTTACCCAGACAGTGTTCCTTCTGTCCCACCCATCGCACAGGAAGAGGAGGAGGAGGAGGAGGAGGAGGAGGAGGATTGTGTCAGCATGGAGGTGGAGGCTGGCACTCAGCATCATCAGCAGCAGTCTTTTAGGGATGATTTACAGTCCCAAGAAACCAGTGGACTTGTACGTGGCTGGGAGGAGGTGGCTGCGGATCATGTCGTCCTTAGTGACCCAGAGGACTCCGGAGCGAATGCCTCAGCAAACCTACGCTGCATGGCCTCCCTGATCCTGCAAAGTCTGCGGAAGGATCCTCGTATTCTTCGGATCAAGGAGAGGGACCATTACTGGCTGGCCACTCTCCTTGATCCACGGTACAAGGGTAAGGTTGCGGACCTTATGTTACCGTCGCAGAGGGAGCAGAGGATGAGACAACTCCGGGAGGCCTTGCAGAAAGGTCTGTGCAACGCGTTCCCAGAGACTGGGAGGTTGCAAACTCCTGGTCCTGGACAACGAGTTGCTGAGGCTTCGGCCAGTCAAAGAAGGAGCGGTGGGGAAGGTGGCCGTCTGACCGATGCGTTCAGACAATTCTTTAGTCCGCAGCCCCAAAGTATGATCGGTTCCAGCAACCATCGCCAGCGTCTGATAAACATGGTGCAGGAATATCTAGGGGCAAGGTCAGACTTGGACACCTTCCCCACCGAAAATCCTCTGGCTTACTGGGTC
The DNA here is from genome assembly GCA_029206835.1 of Rana muscosa. Taxonomy (NCBI): domain Eukaryota; kingdom Metazoa; phylum Chordata; class Amphibia; order Anura; family Ranidae; genus Rana; species Rana muscosa. The sequence continues at coordinate 690,453,615 of CM055116.1, forward strand.
TTGAGGATGGATCACTGGCCAGAGCTTGCACAGTATGCAATTGAGCTACTGGCCTGTCCTGCATCCAGCGTTCTTTCGGAACGCACATTCAGTGCTGCTGGAGGATTTGTCACGGATCACAGGGTGCGCCTGTCCACCGACTCGGTTGATCGACTGACTTTCATCAAGATGAACCAGTCTTGGATCACCACCAGCTACCACACACCTGATGCTGATATAACAGACTAATTGATTTTAACATGTCACATCCCTTCAAGACTGATGCTGATGCTGAGTGCCTGTGCTGTTATGTTGACTGGCTATCCTCCTCCTCCGAGTCCTCAATGATACGATTGATGATGATAGCTTGTAAGATCATTTTTGTTTATGGGTGCCGCCACCAGTGCCTAACGCCCAATTTTTCAGCCCCTGTTTAACAGGGGCGTGTAATTACAATTTTTGAAGCAATACTTTGCAACAGGGCTCATTGCTGTGCTCCAAGTACAGTATCTGTGAGGAGTTGCAGTGTTGTGCCACCAGTGCCTAAGGCCCAATTTTTCAGCCCCTGTTTAACAGGGGCGTGTCATTACAATTTTTGAAGCAATACTTTGCAACAGGGCTCATTGCTGTGCTCCAAGTACAGTATCTGTGAGGAGTTGCAGTGTTGTGCCACCAGTGCCTAAGGCCCAATTTTTCAGCCCCTGTTTAACAGGGGCGTGTCATTACAATTTTTGAAGCAATACTTTGCAACAGGGCTCATTGCTGTGCTCCAAGTACAGTATCTGTGAGGGGTTGCAGTGTTGTGCCACCAGTGCCTAAGGCCCAATTTTTCAGCCCCTGTTCAACAGGGGCATGTAATTACAATTCTTGATCTAATAATTCACAGCAGGGCCCATTGCTGCACCCACCAAGAGTAACTGTCAGGGCTTACAGTGTTGTGGCACCAGCACCACCATCAAAGGCCCAATTTTTACTACCACTGTTCAACAATTATATGTAATTAAAATTCCTGATATAATAGTTGACAGCAGGGCGTTCCAGCACCAACCAAGAGTAACTGTGAGTGCTTACAGTGTTGTGCCAACACCAACAACTAAGGGGCCTATTTCTGCAGAGTATATACGGCAGGTCCCTACTTTCAAACATCCAACTTACAAACGACTCCTACTTGCAAACGCAAGAAGACAACAGGAAGTGAGAGGAAATCTACCACTAGGAAGGAAAATTCTCTCCTGTAAGAATAAATATGGGAGAAAGGTGTCTCCTCTGTACTGATGCTTTATCAGCAATCCTTGTTTCAAGAAAAACACCACATTTCAAAAACAGTTGTCATTGGGACGGAAAGTGAGGTGAAATGTTCTGAACAGGGGCACAGACAGCAAAACAAATGTTACAGGGGTGATAACCCTTACCTATGTTTTCCAAAAAGTTTAAAAATAGATTTTTGGTCTGGAGCTACACTTCAACAATGTACCTGTTCAAAATTACAAACAGATTCTACATAAGAACAAACCTACAGTCCCTGTCTTGTATGCACCGCCTGTATAGGGCTGTTCAGAGTATATAGGGCCTTTTTTATTTTATGTGCGGGGTTCCCCTTAATATCCATACAAGACCCAAAGGGGCTGGTAATGGGCTGGGGTAGGGGGGGGGGTCATGGGGTAGCTATGCCATTTTTCTTAAAGAATTTCATCCATATTACCGGGACCAGACATTACATTAAAGCCGCAAGCAGTTTTAAATGGCTTTTTTTTTCCTTTAGAAGTGTCATTTTGTGCAGGGACAGTTCTAAACACGGGAAACACGTGGCACTTCACAGGCATACTTTAGACACCCCCCAGGTACGATATTTAAAGGAATATTTGACTTTTTTTTTTTCACTTTATGCATCATTAAAATGACTGCTCCCGAAAAACGACCGTTTTTAAAACTTCTTTTTGCATTGATACATGTCCCCTGGTGCAGAACCCGGGTTCCCAAACCCTTTTTAGGACAATAACATGCATAATAGTTGTTATAATTAGCACTTTAGAATTCGAACGTTCGCATCCATTGTATTTAATAGGGTTCTAATGTTCGTTCGAACTTTCGGTCCGTTCGCGGGTTCTGGTGCGAACCGAACCCGGGGGTGTTCGGCTCATCACTAATGCTGAGTGCCTGTGCTGTTATGTTGACTGGCTATCCTCCTCCTTCGAGTCCTCAATGATACGATTGATGATGATAGCTTGGAAGATCATTTTTGTTTATGGGTGCCGCCACCAGTGGCTAAGGCCCAATTTTTCAGCCCCTGTTTTACAGGGGCGTGTAATTACAATTTTTTTAGCAATAATTTGCCATAGGGCTCATTGCTGTGCTCCAAGTACAGTATCTGTGAGGGGTTGGAGTGTTGTGCCACCAGTGCCTAAGGCCCAATTTTTCAGCCCCTGTTTAACAGGGGCGTGTCATTACAATTTTTGAAGCAATACTTTGCAACAGGGCTCATTGCTGTGCTCCAAGTACAGTATCTGTGAAGGGTTGTAGTGTTGTGCCACCAGTGCCTAAGGCCCAATTTTTCAGCCCCTGTTCAACAGGGGCATGTAATTACAATTCTTGATCTAATAATTCACAGCAGGGCCCATTGCTGCACCCACCAAGAGTAACTCTGAGGGCTTACAGTGTTGTGGCAACGCCAACACCACCACCACCACCACGAAAGGCCCAATTTTTCAGCCCCTGTTCAAAAGGGGCATGTAATTACAATTCTTGATCTAATAATTCACAGCAGGGCCCATTCCTGCACCCACCAAGAGTAACTCTGAGGGCTTACAGTGTTGTGGCAACACCACCACCACCACCACCACCACCACCACGAAAGGCCCAATTTTTCAGCCCCTGTTCAACAGGGGCATGCAATTACAATTCTTGATCTAATAATTCACAGCAGGGCCCATTGCTGCACCCACCAAGAGTAACTGTCAGGGCTTACAGTGTTGTGGCACCAGCACCACCATCAAAGGCCCAATTTTTACTACCACTGTTCAACAATTATATGTAATTAAAATTCCTGATATAATAGTTGACAGCAGGGCGTTCCAGCACCAACCAAGAGTAACTGTGAGTGCTTACAGTGTTGTGCCAACACCAACAACTAAGGGGCCTATTTCTGCAGAGTATATACGGCAGGTCCCTACTTTCAAACATCCAACTTACAAACGACTCCTACTTGCAAACGCAAGAAGACAACAGGAAGTGAGAGGAAATCTACCCCTTGGAAGGAAAATTCTCTCCTGTAAGAATTAATATGGGAGAAAGGTGTCTCCTCTGTACTGATGCTTTATCAGCAATCCTTGTTTCAAGAAAAACACCACATTTCAAAAACAGTTGTCATTGGGACGGAAAGTGAGGTGAAATGTTCTGAACAGGGGCACAGACAGCAAAACAAATGTTACAGGGGTGATAACCCTTACCTATGTTTTCCAAAAAGTTTAAAAATAGATTTTTGGGCTGGAGCTACACTTAAACAATGTACCTGTTCAAAATTACAAACAGATTCTACATAAGAACAAACCTACAGTCCCTGTCTTGTATGCACCGCCTGTATACGGCTGTTCAGAGTATATAGGGCCTTTTTTATTTTATGTGCGGGGTTCCCCTTAATATCCATACAAGACCCAAAGGGGCTGGTAATGGGCTGGGGTGGGGGGGGGGTCATGGGGTAGCTATGCCATTTTTCTTAAAGATTTTCATCCATATTACCGGGACCAGACATTACATTAAAGCCGCAAGCAGTTTTAAATGGCTTTTTTTTCCTTTAGAAGTGTCATTTTGTGCAGGGACAGTTCTAAACACGGGAAACACGCGGCACTTCACAGGCATACTTTAGACACCCCCCAGGTACGATATTTAAAGGAATATTTGACTTTTTTTTTTTCACTTTATGCATCATTAAAATGACTGCTCCCGAAAAACGACCGTTTTTAAAACTTCTTTTTGCATTGATACATGTCCCCTGGTGCAGAACCCGGGTTCCCAAACCCTTTTTAGGACAATAACATGCATAATAGTCGTTATAATTAGCACTTTAGAATTCGAACGTTCGCATCCATTGTATTTAATAGGGTTCTAATGTTCGTACGAACTTTCGGTCCGTTCGCGGGTTCTGGTGCGAACCGAACCCGGGGGTGTTCGGCTCATCACTGCTGCTAATAAATGAAGATGATAATAATCCTATCATAGTAAAAAAAACAGTACAGGTTTACCTCACTTTAACCACTTCAATACAGGGCTTATTCTAGCACTTCTCTCCTACATGTACAAATCATCATTCTTTTGCTAGAAAATTACTCAGAACTCCCAAATATTATATATGTTTTTTTAGCAGACACCCTAGGGAATAAAATGACGGTCATTGCAACTTTTTTTCTTGCACGATATTTGCGCAATATTTTTTAAACGCTTTTTAAAAAAAATAAAATGGTTTCATGAATTAAAAAATAACAAAACAGTAAAGTTAGCCCAATTTTTGGGGAAAATATGAAAGATGATGTTACGCCGAGTAAATAGATACTTAACATGTCACGCTTTAAAATTGCGCACACTCATGGAATGGCGCCAAACTTCGGTACTTAAACATCTCCATAGGCGACGCTTTAATTTTTTTTACAGGTTACCAGGTTAGAATTACCAAGGAGGTCTAGTGCTAGAATTGTTGCACGCGCTCTAACGCACGCAGCGATACCTCACATATGTGGTTTGAACGGCGTTTACATATGTGGGCGACTTACGTGTGCATTCGCTTCTGATCGCGAGCTACCGGGACAGGAGCGTTTTAAATTTTTTTTTTATATTATTTTTTTTTTTTTTTACTTATTTATTTATTTTTTACAATTATTTTACTTTCTTTTTTTTTTTTATCACTTTTATTCCTATTACAAGGAATGTAAACATCCCTTGTAATAGGAATGTGTGTGACAGGTCCTCTTTATTGAGAGATGCGAGGTCAATAAGACCCCACATCTCTCCTCCAGGCTGGAAAGCATGAGATCAGTGAAAAAATTTTCACTGATCTCATACTAGCCGCAATGGCGGCTTTGTTTACATTTGAGGACCCGGGCGTGACGTCATCACATCGCGCCTGGGCCTCCGACGATAATAGAGATGACTGGTGACCATCTGGTCACCAGTCATCTCTATGCTCGTCACGTGACCCATCAATGGCGCCGGAAGATTCGCTCCGGATCCCTGATCGCATGGGAGAGCCCGGAGAAGCACCGGATGGCGGCGGGAGGGGGGGATGGCAGCGGGAGGGGGGGTGGCCCCTCCCGCCGCCTATAAGAGCGATAAAGTGGTGGAACCACCGCTATGATCATTCTTATGGTGCACAGAATCGCCAGCACTTCAAAAGGATATCTGAATGATGCCTCTAGTTGCAGGCATCATTCAGATATCCCCTACAAAGCCAGGACGTCATATGATGTCCACCCAGGATGGGAGATCCCATCTGTGGATGTCATTTGACTATGGCTGGGTAGAGAAGTGGTTAAGGTGCATGCCGGTTCACTCCCTTGAGGCTCTGGTATTGCTGCAGGGTCTCCCTCCCACCCCACCCCCCCTTCCCTGCAGCGATTAGTTTGTTCAACTTATACTCACCCCCTCCATTGCGCTCATGCAGCTCCAGCATGTCTCCGGACCCTTTCCTTGTGACACCTGGCCACTGATGCTGGCATTATAAAATGAAAACTGCCTTGCTGCACATTAAGATGGTTTTCACTTTATAGCAGTGCCCTGATCCCTATCCTGCTGTATGATAATAAAAAATTAACAAAATACAAGAAACTTTGAATAACATTTACTTTTAAACATTAATAACAGAACAGTAATTATAATAGTAATAATGAAAACAAACACAGGAAACTTTGAAAAAACGGTGACACTGATGGCACTGATGGCACTGTGGCTCTGATGGCACTGTGGGCACTGATGCCACTGTGGGCACTGATAGCACTGTGGACACTGATGACAATGTGGGCACTGATGGCACTGTGGGCACTAATGACAATGTTGACACTGATGACATTGTTGGCACCGATGCCATGTTGGACACTGATGGCACTGTGGGAACTGATGGAACTGATGGCACTGTATGCACTGATGGCACTGTGGGCACTGATGGCACTGTAGGCACTGATGGCACTGTAGGCACTGATGGGCACTGTTTAGGAACTGTATTGGCACTTGAACTGGTTGTAGAATACTCACATATCGCTCTCCCTCCTCAATATGGAAATGACAGCATGACAACGTCAGGGTTTTTTTTTTATCATTCTTTATTTTTAACATTTTTCATACAGATAGGAATGCCTCAGAATTGGTCAGTAGAAATAACATTGGCTATTTCATTGATAGGCTGGTGAACAGGTGAAAAGGGACCAATGGGACCACTTGCGCCTGAATTTCTCTGCCTTTCACGGAGGCCATGATATTTTCCATGGAGTGGATTTGTGCTATTTTGGTGTACCATAAGGAAAACATATGTGATAATTCCTGATTCCACTGTGTCGGTATACAGACCTTGGCTGAATTCAACAGGTGGACTAGCTTGGAATTATTTTATGTTTTCTTCAAGAGATCAGGGTGGTGCAGTATGTCTTTGGCTGGATCTGTCCCTAGGTTAAAGTCAGCAAGGGTTTTTTATAGTCTCCCTGACTTGAGACCAAAAGCTATCTCGTTTCTTACAGGACCAGAAGACATGAAGGATGGTGCCTTCTTTCGCTTTACATCTCCTGCAGGTATTTACTACCTTGGGATAAAGTTTTTTCAGCAGAGCCAGGACCCTATACCAGCGAGTGAGCACTCTATAGGCCAGCTCTTGGTATTTTCTTGCAATGAAAGAGTAGTGTGAGAAATATAGAATATGATCCCTCTGCTCTTGAAAATTCTAGACCTAGATCCCTTTCACACTTCAGCAGATATGGAGGTACAAAGGACTCTGGAGGTCGTGACAACATTACGTTTTAACTATTTGCATAATACTGTAAGTATATGAGTAATATAATACGATGCTTGCTCATTGCTGAAGTTAAATATTTTATCTGCTCTAAAGATAGCTGTTATCCAAATGTCAGTGATATTAAAATCTTTTTTCTTAATACCTTTTATCAGACTGTCCTTACATGCCTTAGTCACTGTACATATTGACAAAATTATTCAATTTGATGTAATGCCAAAAGAAAGTGGCAAATGTTGATGCAAGACCAGCAAGTCAATGTTTGTTTAGTTTTATATTTGCTTTACGATTTGTTTTATTCAGTTTTTAGTGTGACTGGGGCACGTTTTGGTTTCGGTCTAAACATTATAAGTCAAATAGAATTGTGTGAAACTACATGATTTCTGTGTTTTCAAATGGCAAGTGTTTATTGAAATACACCTATTAAATATAGGCATGAAAACCTGAAATGCTACGATCTATTATCATCTGTGCAGTCTAAGGGAAATGTATAGTCTAAATAGAATGTGCAAATGTCTTTGAATTTATGGGGTCCATGTGCACTGGCTTAAAAAAAATGCTGCTCCTAGATGAGTTTAGTGTTTTGCCTGTAGAAGCAACTAATGTTATCCTATGTTAGATAAGACAAAAAAAAAAAGGAGAAAAGCACCTCTGAGTGCAAGTTTTAACCACTTAAGACCCGGATCAATACGCAGCATAAGGACCAGGCCCCTTTTTGCGATTCGGCACTGCATCTCTTTAACTGACAATTGCGCGACGTGGCTCCCAAACAAAATTGGCGTCCTTTTTTCCCCACAAATAGAGCTTTCTTTTGGTGGTATTTGATCACCTCTACGGTTTTTATTTTTTGCGCTATAAACAAAAATAGAGCGTCAATTTTGAAAAAAATTCTATATTTTTTACTTTTTGCTATAATAAATATCCCCAAAAAATATATAAAACATTTTTTTTCCTCAGTTTAGGCCGTTACGTATTCTTCTACATATTTTTGGTAAAAAAAAAACGCAATCTGCGTTTATTGATTGGTTTGCGCAAAAGTTATAGCGTTTACAAAATAGGGGGTAGTTTTATGGCATTTTTATTATTTATTTTTTTACTAGTAATGGCGGTGATCAGCGATTTTTTTCATGACTGCGACATTATGGCGGACACATCGGACACTTTTGACACTATTTTGGGACCATTGTCATTTTTACAGCGACCAGTGCTATAAAAATGCACTGGTTACTGTAAAAATTACACTGGCAGTGAAGGGGTTAACCAGAAGGGGGCACTGTAGGGGTTAAGTGTGCCCTGATTTGTGTTTCTTACTGTGGGGGGGTGGCTTAGCGTGTGACGTCACTGATCGTCGTTCCCTATTACAGGGAACAGACGATCAGTGACAGGCACACTAGGAAGCACGGGGAGAGGTTTGTTTACACTTACCTCTCCCCGTTCTTCCTCTCTGTGACCCAATCGCGGGACACCAGTGGCGATCGGGTCCGCTGTTCCCACGGGGACAGTCACGGAGAAGAGGACCGGGTCGCGAGTGCGCCTCCGGCGGCACGCTCGCGACCCACGGATGGGCTCTTAAAGGGGACATACCTGTACGCCCATGTGCCCAGCCGTGCCATTTTGCTGACGTACATCGGCGTGCGGCGGTCCGCAATTGGTTAATGTATACAATAACATGTAATCCGACACTTACATAGAAGTAAGGAATAACAGGATCCTGGGAGATGAAAGCTCCTGGGTCAGTCTCCAGCGTCTCTGGTGTGTCCTGTGTAGGCAGAATGTCCACCTGGGGTGACCGCGATTACCTGTGAGGAAGCCGGCTAGTCCTCTCGGTGGCTGGAGGAGATGGAAGTGTTCCACTCTGTAAGCAAGCCCGTGAGCGTGTGACACTTGAGAAAGGAGCGCGCATGCTCCGTGTGAGTATCACGCGTGCTCTGAAATGCATTGTGTTTCCCCTACACTCTGGTGACGTCAGGAGCTTGAGATTGGTTAGAGACACTTTTGCGATCATTCAGAGTTCATTGACAGGTGCATTTGGCCTCATTTTGGCTTACTTTTGACTTCCTTCTAAGCTGCATAATCCTGCTTAACACCTTAAGGACCGGAAGATTTGCCCCCTTAATGACCAGGCCATTTTTTGCGATACGGCACTGCAACGCTTTAACTGACAATTGCGTCCTTTCCTTTCCCATGAAAAGAGCTTTCTTTTGGTGGTATTTGATCACCTCTGCGGTTTAAATTTTTTGCGCTATAAACAAAAGAAGAGCGACAATTTTGAAAACAAAAAGCAATATTTTTAACTTTTTGCTATAATAAATATCCCCATTTTTTTTTTTTTTAAAGAAACAAATTTCTTCCTTAGTTTAGGCCGATATATATTCTTCTACATATTAATAAGTGTATATTGTATGGTTTGTTCAAAAGTTATAGCGTCTACAAAATAGGGGATAGATTTATGTCATTTTTGTTATAATGTTTTTTTTTTACTAGTAATGGCGGTAATCAGCGATTTGTTTCGGGTCTACAACATTGCAGCGGACAGATCGGACACTTTTGATACTTTTTGGGACCATTGACATTTTTACAGCGATCAGTAATAAAAATAGCCACTGATTACTGTATAAATGTCATTGGCAGGGAAGGGGTTAACACTAGGGGGCAATCAAGGGGTTAAATGTGTGTCTTAGGAAGTGGTTATAACTGTGAGGGGATGGGACTGCCTGGGGGAGGAGACCGATCGCTGTTCCTAATCAGTAGGAACAACAGATCAGTCCCCTCACTCCTGACAGAACGGAGATCTGTTGGTTTACATTGACAGACCTCCATTCTGTCACTCTCAAGGAGCGATCGCGGGTGCCCAGCGGACATCGGGACTGCCGGGCACTCGCATCGGCTCTGTCATCACGCCGCGGGCACATGCACTCCCTAGTGCTCTTAAAGTGGCCGACGTTCAGCTATGACTGCTTGCCCAGGGGAGCCAACCTGCCGCAGTATACCTGCGGCGGCTGGTCCTAACGTGGTTAAAGCTGCTTTTGCATTCCCATTGACTTGTATGAGAAAAGAAACAGTTTTGACACAAACACAATCAATCTGACACAGGGCCTTAACCTGGTATTGATAATGAAAATCTACCTGTAAGCTACCAATCAAAGTAGCTGATATCCTGACTTGATGCTTTAGTTATCCCATTCTAAAGCTGTCATTGTTCCTTCATTTCCATATGGCAGTCCTGCACATCTTCATTGTTGTAGGCAAAATACTATGTTTTTTTGTAAACTGGGGATTGAACAAGTCCTTAGAAATTGCAGCCTTATGCCAAAAGCTATATGAAAGCAAAAAAGGCTGTTTATGGGATTATGAATGGAGTCATGATTCCCCCGTTACACCTGTTATTTCTATATAAATATAAGTGTTTATGATTATGTTGCTCAAACTGTATCTAAATGTATTTTTAGTGTTGGATAGAGAACTTAAATCGGAGTTCAGCTGAATATTTTTTTTTTTTTAAAGTCAGCAGCTACAAATACTGCAGCTGCTGACTTTTAAAATATGGACACTTACCTGTCATGGGCGCTTGCGATGTCTTCACCCGAAGCGGCTTAACAGCCTGGTTCCCTACTGCACATGTGCGAGTCGCGTCCTCACTGGTCCCTGCTGTCTTCTGGGACCTGTGTGTCTCCCAGAAGACAGTGGGGGGGGGGGGGGTGGAAGAGGGCCGGACATGGCATAGATTGCAGCGGAGCCTGCGGCAATCTATGCCCGGAAGTGGGAGCAAATACCTAGATTAGACAGGTATCTGCTCCCCCTCCCCCCTGAAAGGTGTCAAATGTGACACTGGAGGGGGGGAGGATTCCGAAAAGCGGAAGTTCCATTTTTGGGTGGAACTCCGCTTTATGGGATAGAAGCTCTGTCCGATTTTTTATGTTGTGAGTTTTTTCCATAGCAGATATTCGCTCTCTGTTTTCTTGAGTAATCACTGTAAGTATGGATGGAAAAATGCAAAATTTTGAGCTATCACAGGATTGAGAATAGAGGGAAAGTCTTCCAATGTGGACACTTGTTTTGCTGAAAACTGTCTAAGAAAGGATCTCCTTCACTTTGAAGCAATTTGCTCCTGCTTCCACATAGTCTATAGGACAGGAAGTGGAGGAAAATCTTCCCAAAAGGACATGGACTGTAAAAAAAAAAAAACTGACAGAAGATTTAACAATTTCAAACGCAATGCAAAACAAAAAAAGGTTTGAATTTAGCTGTACATTAACCACTTGCTGCCTGCCCATAGTACATTTACTGTGAGCGGGTGGCAGCTGCAGGCACTGCAACATAACGGTACATTGGGACGTACATGCGCACTAGCGCCATTCACCAGACATAGCGGATCATGGCGCTGTGAGCATCTAGGGTATCATGTGATCACTATGAACAATCATAATTATCACATGATTACATGGATCAAAACAGTCATGAATGGCTTCCATTCACCACTGCTGGCTTACTATTGTGATGATGTGATTGGGCCACAGCTATCACATGGTACCTGGCACCCTGTACCATGTAATAAGCTGTAGTCATCACAGATCACAATAGTAAGCAAGCTGTCATGAATAAAAGACATTCATGACACTAAAACTGTTGCTTATAATAGTGATCATCACTATTATAAGCAATAACAATGTAAAAAAACAAAACTTTGTGATAACCCAACCCAGAGTAGTACAGTGCCACTATGGTGACACTGAACTACTCTGATGACAGTATATAAAAAATGCTGGGAAAAATAAAATCTTAAAAAAAGTTTACATTCTTTTAAAATAAAAAACATTGTTTTTTTAACATACTGTCACCAGTCAGTATCCCTGATCACCATCACACCAGTCATATGATGACGATATACTGCACTGGTGATAGTATGTAAAAAAAAGGTTTATTTTTACTAAAGAAATGTAGCAGACTACATTTTGACCTAAATGTATGCAGTAAGATTATTTGCTTGCAAAGTTTTATAACAGAAACTAAGAAAAAAATATAACAAAAAATAAAATCCAGTGGTGATTAAATACCACCAAAAGAAAGCTCTATTTCTGTGGGAAAAAAAAAAAATATACATATAATTTGCGTACTGTGTTCCATGACTGAGCAATTGTACAGTGCTGAATAGCAAAAAATGACCTGGTCACGAAGGGGGTAAAACCTTCTGCTGGTTAAGTGGTAAAGGGTTTCTGAGGGTACAGCCTCATATTAGTGGGGTACTAGTGGCTCAGTTGCTGCAATGTTTGAGAAACTGATGAATCATCAAATGAGCAAGATTAGCATATAACTGTCTCCAAATGACAGCACTCTATACATACGTACCGTATATACCAATGTGTACATGTTTTACAAATACCGTATATACTCGAGTATAAGCCAAGTTTTTCAGCACATTTTTTTGTGCTGAAAATGCCCCCCTCGGCTTATACTTGAGTCACCTTTTTGGGCCTGATCTTGCAGACTTTGGGGACCCGGTACCGACCGTCCCCTGGACCCCAAACTTGGCACACATATAGCCCCACTCTTCCTCTACAAGTGTGCAAAGTTTGTTGTCTGGGGGACCTACGGCCGGGGAGCACTGATTTTTCAAAGCCGGGCACCCCTTTCATAGACTCCCATGTTAAACGGTAATTTCTCCGGTAAATTTGGGGACCCGGTACCGGCCGGCCTTAGGTCCCTTGGACACAGTGAGGTATGGGCTCAGTGAGGCATGGGCACAGTGAGACATGGGCACAATGAGGCATGCACATGGACACAGTGAGGCTCAGTGAGGCATGCACATGGACACAGTGAGGCATGCAGATGGACACCATAGGCTTATACTCGAATCAATACGTTTTCCCATTTTTTTGTGGTAAAATTAGGTGCCTCGGCTTATATTCAGGTCGACTTATACTCGAGTATATACGGTATATTTTCACTGTGCATGTGATGTTACCAGGACCACTAAACCTTTATTGCTTTGTACTACAGTTGTGAGACCCACAATTTTGTATTCATGTTACAAAATTGCACAAATTATTATTATTGCACAGATTATCAAATAAAGTTTTACTTATTACACATGTGTAATGTTAGGTGTTTCCTGTGTGACTTTTTTCTTTACTAATAGAAATGCTTTCTTATTAAAATTAGTTTTATGAATGTAACATAAATTGCTTTAACCTTTCAAACTGTTTATCTTTGTCACTTCCTTGTCAATATTGACTGGACAGTGGCTCATGCAGGAATTTTCTTTTTGCTGTGAACCTATTTCATTTGTTCTGATCCTATCTTTATATATTAGGTGTATATTTAATAGCATTGTATGAGGAATACTATACTTTTTGTAGCTATTTATTAATAATATTTCTTAAACCTGTGAGAATAGAAATGAGAGCTCTCATTGCTATTTTTTTTATTTCAAGTGTAAGCTATGGCAAAATAAAATAAAAATAAAAAAAACTATATGCAGTACATCTGTGCAATACATAATATTTCCCCATGATTTTTTTTCTTTCTATTTTAAGAAAAGACATTCCAGGTATGGATACTTTATAACTATGTACAATGTATATACTATGCTAGGCCAATGGTGCTGGAAGCTGGAAATCATTGAAGCAGACACCACTACTTTGGTGATCTCCAAATCCTCTGGGTTCCTTGCTTTGTGGTTTGTATGATACATTTGGAGGCATTATGGTGCATTCTGATGCATTGATGACATTCAGAGAATGCTTTACATCTTTTGAATGAATGCAAAGTGTTCTCTGATTGGACGAGGTGGAGAGGTAGGGTGGTGATATCACAGGACCTGGAAGCAAGTGGAGATCATTGGAATAGTGGTGTCTATTTCAGTGATTTCCAGCTTCCAGGGTCATCGGCCAGGTATGGTATATACATTGGTCCAAGCTTAAACAATGTAACTATGTAAAAATTTACCATACCTGGAATTCATCTTTAAATATGTTGCAAATATAGCAAAATATCTCAAAATATAAGTGAAAAGTCCGTGCTAAAATAAAATGCTAAAAGTGTTGAAATAAATGTGACAGCTTCTGTGTGAATATCAAAGAAAACTTTTGATACACTATGGTAAATCTGCATGACACAGCACTCAGTGCTATAAATATATGTAATGTTGAAACATAAAAAATCCCTACTTCTATAAGAACAACTGCAAATGTAAATCACCTAGCACTTAGCACAATAAATATAACTAATGTTCAAATGACAATAAATAAGCACACTAAATATTAGCAACTAGAATCTAACCCTGTGCAAACACAATGCATAAAATGTGTAAATAGGCAAACAAGTATGTGCAAACCCAGATATGCAATATAGTCTCTTATTTACACCATGGGAAAGTTCACAAAAACGAAAAACGTTCATGAAATTAGAAGTTCAAAGCACCAGTCTTCAAGATTGTTACTAATACTAAAGCACAAAGATGTTCTCTCAGTCTTTCCAAGGGTAATTTTCAAATACACCACTACAGCTATCCCAATGAAAAACAGACTTACCACAGGGAGTTGACCAGTTAAGTAAATAATCTGGCCTAACAGCACTTGTAATTGATCCTGGTCCTCTCCACTGTGAGCTCTGGCAAATTTGTATCCTCATTGGAATGAATCAGGCAGAGAAGAAAGACATAATCATTTAACATTTTTTTTTAAAAACATAAAAAAAAGCCAGGAAAAACTAAAAACATTCTCTGGAAATAGTACTTTCTCCCCACACTAAGGGTTGATTCGGTCAGAAAAGTAAAGGGGAGGAACACCAGTTACTCCACTGCTGCTGACTGTTTATTTATTTATGTTTATCAAATCTGTTCCGTATATTTATATGTTCCCCTATTGCAGGGGTTCTCAACCTTTTTAGTGCCGTGACCCCTTGATAAAATTTCCCAAGTTGTGGGGACCCCTAACAGGAAAATTATTTTCGTAGCATGGGCTGTCAGCACCCAAGCCAAGACAAGTAATTTGCGCCCCTAACCCACGGACATTTAGCGCTCCCTGAGTCCCTTCCACTCGTACAGTATTATAACCCCAATGGTACATTTTAGGATGTACCAGTCTCTCTTTGTTCTCCTTTCCTTCCCTTTTATCCCTATCCCAATTTCTTGTTTTTTCCCCCCCATCCCTCTCTCTAGCCGCATTTCTTGTTCTTTCTCTTATTCTTTCTCTCCCTTTTTCTTTGTTTCCCTCTTTTCTTCTCCCTTCCATGTATTCTCTTTTTGTATTCCTTCTCTTACTCCTTGGTGGGCTGGTGGGGGAATAGGATGAGTGGCAGTGCTGGTGGGGGTGGGGTCAGTGACAGTGCTGGTGGGGAGTTGGGGTGAGTGGCAATGCTGGTGGGAGTTCTGATCAGCCAACTTAGGTGCTCTTGATTAAGGTCATCTGCTGATCTGAGAACTGTAGTGGGGACTTTTAATGGCAACTATAATCACTGGTAGTGTTACTCACTGTGTCTCCGACTTTGTGGTGTCTCGTAGCATTGACACCTATGCCAAAATCAGGAGATAGGGTCTCCTCCAGCCCCTCCCACTTCACATTCCTCACCAGTCAGCTGACCTCTAGTCTCTGCCCCCCAGCCATGCTGTGAACTAAATGGGCGGCCGCGGGCTCCAGGAACAGCCCTACTGGGTGGCTGCAAAAAGGCTGGGAGAGCATTGCCGGCTTCAGGAACAGCCCAGGGTTCGGTGACCCCTGGCATATCATCATTTGACCCCCGAGGGGGTCCCGACCCCCAGGTTGAGAACCACTGCCCTATTTTGATAGATAACTTTCTTCTAGTGCAACCCACATAATGAAGGCCACAAGGGCACTCCAGCACATAGATTATATGAGTGGCGCCACATGAAATAAATGTATCAATTTTACATACCTTCCCTGACCTATTGTTTATAAAATGACCCTTCTTTATAGGGTTAGTGTCTGCCACTGTACATGGTAAACACCTTTAAAAAAAAAAAATGATATTATGAAGTAACCTTTGTCTAAGTGATGAAAGGGCCTATTTATATTAAAAGACATGCTTTTGGCAATAGAGGTCTTAACGTTTTGTGTTTGAGAAGAAAAGGCCAGTATTTCTTTAAAAGAAAAAACAAATCTTTTTTTTTTTTTTTTTATGTACAGAAAAATCAATAATAAAGGCAAACTGCTAGAGGTCTATCTGCCTTCCTTCCATAAAAAATATACTCAGCCTTAGATTTTTCCACAAAGCACTTCTTAACACTAGGGAAATTTTAGCCCACATTGCCACCCCTTTAGACTGCAAGTAAATAGTAATTAATATGTATTCTATGCAACTTAAATTCCTTCTCTAAGATCCATTTGACCACCTTTTCTATCGACCTATTCATATAAAATACATTTACATTTACTGCCATAAAAATGTCAACTTCATTCTATGGGAGTTCGCTAATAATGCACTCAAATGTTGGCTATCTTTAAAAAAAGACTGGGCCATAGCAACCACTGGTTGTAGGTAATATCTATCTATCTATCTATCTATCTATCTATCTATCTATCTATCTATCTATCTATCTATCTATCTATCTATCTAATTACAATGCTCAGCATAAATGAGTACATCCCTTTTGAAAAATAAGATTTTAATCAATATCTCAATAAACACAAGAACAATTTCCAACATTTTGACAAAACTGAGTTTTGTTATATACAGTATCTCACAAAAGTGAGTACACCCCTCACATTTTTGTAAAAATTGTAATATATCTTTTCATGTGACAACACTGAAGAAATTATACTTTGCTACAATTTAACAGCTTAACCACTTAAGGACCGCCGTATGTACATATATGTCGGCAGAATGGCACGTACAGGCATATCCACGTACCTGTACCTGTACGTGCCTGCCTTCCCACGGGTGGGGGGTCCGATCGGCTTGAGGAGCGATCTGGTATGAGGGGGCGGCCATTGATTTCTGGCCGACCCCTCGCGATCGCTCCCGGCGAATGAGATGCTTCCCCTGCCTGTGTAATGTAAACACAGGCAGGAGGAAGTGATGTCATCTCTGCTCGCAGCAATGTTTTCGTCCGTTGCTCGAGGAGAGAAGACATCTAAAAGTGAGTTGCACAACACCACACTTACACAGTACACATAGGCACACTTACACCCCCCAGTCACCCCAAGATCACCCCCAGTACCCCCAGTTACAGTGTCACCGTTTGCAGTGGTCATTGTTTTACTGATCACTGCAATCAGTGTCATTTGTGACAGTAAAAAGTGTCAGGGCAGTTAGCTTTAGGCCCCTTTAGGTCCAGGGTAGCCCCCATAACCCCCTTAATAAAGATTTAACCCCTTGATCGCCCCTCAGGTAACCCTTTCACCCCCTTTCGCCAGTGTCACTAAGCGATAATTTTTCTGATCGCTGTATTAGTTTCGCTGGTGACGCTAGGTAGCCAGTTATTTTTTTAGGTTCACTGCCAGGTTTTTATAGCATCAGGTACCCCCATATATTGCCTAATAAAGGTTTTAACCCCCTGATTGCCCCTAGAGTTAACCCTTTCACCAGTGATCACCGTATAAGTGTCACTGGTGACGCTGGTTAGCCAGTTATTTATTTAATTATTTAGGTTCACCGTCAGGTTTTTATATAGTGTCAGGTACCCCCATATATTACCTAATAAAGGTTTTAACCCCCTGATTGCCCCTAGAGTTAACCCTTTCACCAGTGATCACCGTATCAGTGTTACGGGTGACGCTGGTTAGATAGTTTGCTTTTTATAGCATCAGGGCACCCGCCGTATATAACTCAATAAAGGTTTAACCCCCTGATCGCCCGGCGGGTTATATCAGTAGGGTTTTAGGGTCAGATAGGGTCTGCGTCACCCCAGGCAGCATCAGGTTAGTGCCAGTAGCGCTAACACCCACGCCCGAAGCATACACCTCCCTTAGTGGTATAGTATCT
This sequence comes from Rana muscosa, assembly GCA_029206835.1. Lineage (NCBI taxonomy): Eukaryota > Metazoa > Chordata > Amphibia > Anura > Ranidae > Rana > Rana muscosa. The sequence goes on from CM055116.1 coordinate 690,471,520, forward strand.
GAACAGATCAATATCTGATCTGATCAGATCTATACTAGCGTCCCCAGCAGTTTAGGGTTCCAAAAACTGCATTGTTAGCAGGATCAGCCCAGATACCTGCTAGCACCTGCATTTTGCCCCTCCGCCCAGCCCAGCCCAGCCCAGTCCACCCAAGTGCAGTATCGATCGATCACTGTCACTTACAAAACACACCACACATAACTACAGCATTCGCAGAGTCAGGCCTGATCCCTGTGATCGCTAACAGTTTTTTTTGGTAGCGTTGGAATCAGTCTCTGACAGTTGGGTGCTTTTTTACCTGTGAATCCTTACTCATGTACTAGTAAATTTAAAACCCAAAATGGCAAATCAAGTAAAGAGGCCTATGAGTTTCTGAGCATGACAGATAGTGAAGAGGAGGTTATGCATCTGTCAGATTCAGGCTCAGAAAACGATCCCGTAGACGACAGCGGCTCCATGACAAATAGCTCTGGCGACGAAGGTAAGGTCCCTGCTAAGGTCAGGCGTACCCGATCCCGATCTTCTGCTGTTGTTGAGGTGCAAGAACCGCAGGTCCCTCGTATGGAGCAGAGAAGTACTAGCGCCGCTATTCCTTCTGGTGAACTGGCAAGCACCAGCGGCCTAGTACACCCTGGATGTACATCCAGCACTGCAGTAACACTTGGTGACGTGGCGAGTCCCGTAAGTGCAGTTGAAGGTGGCGAGGTGGCAAGCACAAGTAGTGTCCCGCTGCCACCAAGAAGAAGACAAAGGCAGGCCCGTCTTGCCCACAGGGAGCCATGACGGGGCCTGCAGCTTACACATGTATTTGCAAATGCGTGCAACTAAACCCCTGTTTTTAAACGCACTGTTAGACAGGTGAATTCGTTTGGTTGCTGATTGGTTGGTAAGTTGAGCTTGGATATTTTGAGTTTTTTGTCTACATGCGTCCGCCCATCCAGTGCTCCTTGCTGTGAAGACCTGCCATAGGTGGGGGCAGTGACAGTATTTTTTGTATTGATGTCATTGTGGTCAGGCAACGCACTAGCACCTTTGCTTCTATGTGCTGGGTGTCTAGTGTGCTCCTGCCCCTTTAAGGAGGGTGGGGCTCCCTCCAGTCATCTGCCCTTCATCTATCCATCAGCATACATGTGCTTCCACTGAGGAGACCTTAAATTTTAGAGTTAGGACTGCAGTACACAGGGAGCCTTGACGGGGCCTGCAGCTTACACATGTATTTGCAAATGCGTGCAACTAAACCCCTGTTTTTAAACGCACTGTTAGACAGGTGAATTCGTTTGGTTGCTGATTGGTTGGTAAGTTGAGCTTGGATATTTTGAGTTTTTTGTCTACATGCGTCCGCCCATCCAGTGCTCCTTGCTGTGAAGACCTGCCATAGGTGGGGGCAGTGACAGTATTTTTTGTATTGATGTCATTGTGGTCAGGCAACGCACTAGCACCTTTGCTTCTATGTGCTGGGTGTCTAGTGTGCTCCTGCCCCTTTAAGGAGGGTGGGGCTCCCTCCAGTCATCTGCCCTTCATCTATCCATCAGCATACATGTGCTTCCACTGAGGAGACCTTAAATTTTAGAGTTAGGACTGCAGTACACAGGGAGCCTTGACGGGGCCTGCAGCTTACACATGTATTTGCAAATGCGTGCAACTAAACCCCTGTTTTTAAACGCACTGTTAGACAGGTGAATTCGTTTGGTTGCTGATTGGTTGGTAAGTTGAGCTTGGATATTTTGAGTTTTTTGTCTACATGCGTCCGCCCATCCAGTGCTCCTTGCTGTGAAGACCTGCCATAGGTGGGGGCAGTGACAGTATTTTTTGTATTGATGTCATTGTGGTCAGGCAACGCACTAGCACCTTTGCTTCTATGTGCTGGGTGTCTAGTGTGCTCCTGCCCCTTTAAGGAGGGTGGGGCTCCCTCCAGTCATCTGCCCTTCATCTATCCATCAGCATACATGTGCTTCCACTGAGGAGACCTTAAATTTTAGAGTTAGGACTGCAGTACACAGGGAGCCTTGACGGGGCCTGCAGCTTACACATGTATTTGCAAATGCGTGCAACTAAACCCCTGTTTTTAAACGCACTGTTAGACAGGTGAATTCGTTTGGTTGCTGATTGGTTGGTAAGTTGAGCTTGGATATTTTGAGTTTTTTGTCTACATGCGACCGCCCATCCAGTGCTCCTTGCTGTGAAGACCTGCCATAGGTGGGGGCAGTGACAGTATTTTTTGTATTGATGTCATTGTGGTCAGGCAACGCACTAGCACCTTTGCTTCTATGTGCTGGGTGTCTAGTGTGCTCCTGCCCCTTTAAGGAGGGTGGGGCTCCCTCCAGTCATCTGCCCTTCATCTATCCATCAGCATACATGTGCTTCCACTGAGGAGACCTTAAATTTTAGAGTTAGGACTGCAGTACACAGGGAGCCTTGACGGGGCCTGCAGCTTACACATGTATTTGCAAATGCGTGCAACTAAACCCCTGTTTTTAAACGCACTGTTAGACAGGTGAATTCGTTTGGTTGCTGATTGGTTGGTAAGTTGAGCTTGGATATTTTGAGTTTTTTGTCTACATGCGTCCGCCCATCCAGTGCTCCTTGCTGTGAAGACCTGCCATAGGTGGAGGCAGTGACTGTATTTTTTGTATTGATGTCATTGTGGTCAGGCAACGCACTAGCACCTTTGCTTCTATGTGCTGGGTGTCTAGTGTGCTCCTGCCCCTTTAAGGAGGGTGGGGCTCCCTCCAGTCATCTGCCCTTCATCTATCCATCAGCATACATGTGCTTCCACTGAGGAGACCTTAAATTTTAGAGTTAGGACTGCAGTACACAGGGAGCCTTGACGGGGCCTGCAGCTTACACATGTATTTGCAAATGCGTGCAACTAAACCCCTGTTTTTAAATGCACTGTTAGACAGGTGAATTCGTTTGGTTGCTGATTGGTTGGTAAGTTGAGCTTGGATATTTTGAGTTTTTTGTCTACATGCGTCCGCCCATCCAGTGCTCCTTGCTGTGAAGACCTGCCATAGGTGGGGGCAGTGACAGTATTTTTTGTATTGATGTCATTGTGGTCAGGCAACGCACTAGCACCTTTGCTTGTATGTGCTGGGTGTCTAGTGTGCTCCTTCCCCTTTAAGGAGGGTGGGGTTCCCTCCAGTCATCTGCCCTTCATCTATCCATCAGCATACATGTGCTTCCACTGAGGAGACCTTAAATTTTAGAGTTAGGACTGCAGTACACAGGGAGCCTTGACGGGGCCTGCAGCTTACACATGTATTTGCAAATGCGTGCAGCTAAACCCCTGTTTTTAAACGCACTGTTAGACAGGTGAATTTGTTTGGTTGCTGATTGGTTGGTAAGTTGAGCTTGGATATTTTGAGTTTTTTGTCTACATGCGTCCGCCCATCCAGTGCTCCTTGCTGTGAAGACCTGCCATAGGTGGGGGCAGTGACAGTATTTTTGTATTGATGTCATTGTGGTCAGGCAACGCACTAGCACCTTTGCTTCTATGTGCTGGGTGTCTAGTGTGCTCCTGCCCCTTTAAGGAGGGTGGGGCTCCCTCCAGTCATCTGCCCTTCATCTATCCATCAGCATACATGTGCTTCCACTGAGGAGACCTTAAATTTTAGAGTTAGGACTGCAGTACACAGGGAGCCTTGACGGGGCCTGCAGCTTACACATGTATTTGCAAATGCGTGCAACTAAACCCCTGTTTTTAAACGCACTGTTAGACAGGTGAATTCGTTTGGTTGCTGATTGGTTGGTAAGTTGAGCTTGGATATTTTGAGTTTTTTGTCTACATGCGTCCGCCCATCCAGTGCTCCTTGCTGTGAAGACCTGCCATAGGTGGGGGCAGTGACAGTATTTTTTGTATTGATGTCATTGTGGTCAGGCAACGCACTAGCACTTTTGCTTCTATGTGCTGGGTGTCTAGTGTGCTCCTGCCCCTTTAAGGAGGGTGGGGCTCCCTCCAGTCATCTGCCCTTCATCTATCCATCAGCATACATGTGCTTCCACTGAGGAGACCTTAAATTTTAGAGTTAGGACTGCAGTACACAGGGAGCCTTGACGGGGCCTGCAGCTTACACATGTATTTGCAAATGCGTGCAACTAAACCCCTGTTTTTAAACGCACTGTTAGACAGGTGAATTTGTTTGGTTGCTGATTGGTTGGTAAGTTGAGCTTGGATATTTTGAGTTTTTTGTCTACATGCGTCCGCCCATCCAGTGCTCCTTGCTGTGAAGACCTGCCATAGGTGGGGGCAGTGACAGTATTTTTTGTATTGATGTCATTGTGGTCAGGCAACGCACTAGCACCTTTGCTTCTATGTGCTGGGTGTCTAGTGTGCTCCTGCCCCTTTAAGGAGGGTGGGGCTCCCTCCAGTCATCTGCCCTTCATCTATCCATCAGCATACATGTGCTTCCACTGAGGAGACCTTAAATTTTAGAGTTAGGACTGCAGTACACAGGGAGCCTTGACGGGGCCTGCAGCTTACACATGTATTTGCAAATGCGTGCAACTAAACCCCTGTTTTTAAACGCACTGTTAGACAGGTGAATTTGTTTGGTTGCTGATTGGTTGGTAAGTTGAGCTTGGATATTTTGAGTTTTTTGTCTACATGCGACCGCCCATCCAGTGCTCCTTGCTGTGAAGACCTGCCATAGGTGGGGGCAGTGACAGTATTTTTTGTATTGATGTCATTGTGGTCAGGCAACGCACTAGCACCTTTGCTTCTATGTGCTGGGTGTCTAGTGTGCTCCTGCCCCTTTAAGGAGGGTGGGGCTCCCTCCAGTCATCTGCCCTTCATCTATCCATCAGCATACATGTGCTTCCACTGAGGAGACCTTAAATTTTAGAGTTAGGACTGCAGTACACAGGGAGCCTTGACGGGGCCTGCAGCTTACACATGTATTTGCAAATGCGTGCAACTAAACCCCTGTTTTTAAATGCACTGTTAGACAGGTGAATTCGTTTGGTTGCTGATTGGTTGGTAAGTTGAGCTTGGATATTTTGAGTTTTTTGTCTACATGCGTCCGCCCATCCAGTGCTCCTTGCTGTGAAGACCTGCCATAGGTGGAGGCAGTGACTGTATTTTTTGTATTGATGTCATTGTGGTCAGGCAACGCACTAGCACCTTTGCTTCTATGTGCTGGGTGTCTAGTGTGCTCCTGCCCCTTTAAGGAGGGTGGGGCTCCCTCCAGTCATCTGCCCTTCATCTATCCATCAGCATACATGTGCTTCCACTGAGGAGACCTTAAATTTTAGAGTTAGGACTGCAGTACACAGGGAGCCTTGACGGGGCCTGCAGCTTACACATGTATTTGCAAATGCGTGCAACTAAACCCCTGTTTTTAAATGCACTGTTAGACAGGTGAATTCGTTTGGTTGCTGATTGGTTGGTAAGTTGAGCTTGGATATTTTGAGTTTTTTGTCTACATGCGTCCGCCCATCCAGTGCTCCTTGCTGTGAAGACCTGCCATAGGTGGGGGCAGTGACAGTATTTTTTGTATTGATGTCATTGTGGTCAGGCAACGCACTAGCACCTTTGCTTGTATGTGCTGGGTGTCTAGTGTGCTCCTTCCCCTTTAAGGAGGGTGGGGTTCCCTCCAGTCATCTGCCCTTCATCTATCCATCAGCATACATGTGCTTCCACTGAGGAGACCTTAAATTTTAGAGTTAGGACTGCAGTACACAGGGAGCCTTGACGGGGCCTGCAGCTTACACATGTATTTGCAAATGCGTGCAGCTAAACCCCTGTTTTTAAACGCACTGTTAGACAGGTGAATTTGTTTGGTTGCTGATTGGTTGGTAAGTTGAGCTTGGATATTTTGAGTTTTTTGTCTACATGCGTCCGCCCATCCAGTGCTCCTTGCTGTGAAGACCTGCCATAGGTGGGGGCAGTGACAGTATTTTTGTATTGATGTCATTGTGGTCAGGCAACGCACTAGCACCTTTGCTTCTATGTGCTGGGTGTCTAGTGTGCTCCTGCCCCTTTAAGGAGGGTGGGGCTCCCTCCAGTCATCTGCCCTTCATCTATCCATCAGCATACATGTGCTTCCACTGAGGAGACCTTAAATTTTAGAGTTAGGACTGCAGTACACAGGGAGCCTTGACGGGGCCTGCAGCTTACACATGTATTTGCAAATGCGTGCAACTAAACCCCTGTTTTTAAACGCACTGTTAGACAGGTGAATTCGTTTGGTTGCTGATTGGTTGGTAAGTTGAGCTTGGATATTTTGAGTTTTTTGTCTACATGCGTCCGCCCATCCAGTGCTCCTTGCTGTGAAGACCTGCCATAGGTGGGGGCAGTGACAGTATTTTTTGTATTGATGTCATTGTGGTCAGGCAACGCACTAGCACCTTTGCTTCTATGTGCTGGGTGTCTAGTGTGCTCCTGCCCCTTTAAGGAGGGTGGGGCTCCCTCCAGTCATCTGCCCTTCATCTATCCATCAGCATACATGTGCTTCCACTGAGGAGACCTTACATTTTAGAGTTAGGACTGCAGTACACAGGGAGCCTTGACGGGGCCTGCAGCTTACACATGTATTTGCAAATGCGTGCAACTAAACCCCTGTTTTTAAACGCACTGTTAGACAGGTGAATTTGTTTGGTTGCTGATTGGTTGGTAAGTTGAGCTTGGATATTTTGAGTTTTTTGTCTACATGCGTCCGCCCATCCAGTGCTCCTTGCTGTGAAGACCTGCCATAGGTGGGGGCAGTGACAGTATTTTTTGTATTGATGTCATTGTGGTCAGGCAACGCACTAGCACCTTTGCTTCTATGTGCTGGGTGTCTAGTGTGCTCCTGCCCCTTTAAGGAGGGTGGGGCTCCCTCCAGTCATCTGCCCTTCATCTATCCATCAGCATACATGTGCTTCCACTGAGGAGACCTTAAATTTTAGAGTTAGGACTGCAGTACACAGGGAGCCTTGACGGGGCCTGCAGCTTACACATGTATTTGCAAATGCGTGCAACTAAACCCCTGTTTTTAAACGCACTGTTAGACAGGTGAATTCGTTTGGTTGCTGATTGGTTGGTAAGTTGAGCTTGGATATTTTGAGTTTTTTGTCTACATGCGTCCGCCCATCCAGTGCTCCTTGCTGTGAAGACCTGCCATAGGTGGAGGCAGTGACTGTATTTTTTGTATTGATGTCATTGTGGTCAGGCAACGCACTAGCACCTTTGCTTCTATGTGCTGGGTGTCTAGTGTGCTCCTGCCCCTTTAAGGAGGGTGGGGCTCCCTCCAGTCATCTGCCCTTCATCTATCCATCAGCATACATGTGCTTCCACTGAGGAGACCTTAAATTTTAGAGTTAGGACTGCAGTACACAGGGAGCCTTGACGGGGCCTGCAGCTTACACATGTATTTGCAAATGCGTGCAACTAAACCCCTGTTTTTAAATGCACTGTTAGACAGGTGAATTCGTTTGGTTGCTGATTGGTTGGTAAGTTGAGCTTGGATATTTTGAGTTTTTTGTCTACATGCGTCCGCCCATCCAGTGCTCCTTGCTGTGAAGACCTGCCATAGGTGGGGGCAGTGACAGTATTTTTTGTATTGATGTCATTGTGGTCAGGCAACGCACTAGCACCTTTGCTTGTATGTGCTGGGTGTCTAGTGTGCTCCTTCCCCTTTAAGGAGGGTGGGGTTCCCTCCAGTCATCTGCCCTTCATCTATCCATCAGCATACATGTGCTTCCACTGAGGAGACCTTAAATTTTAGAGTTAGGACTGCAGTACACAGGGAGCCTTGACGGGGCCTGCAGCTTACACATGTATTTGCAAATGCGTGCAGCTAAACCCCTGTTTTTAAACGCACTGTTAGACAGGTGAATTTGTTTGGTTGCTGATTGGTTGGTAAGTTGAGCTTGGATATTTTGAGTTTTTTGTCTACATGCGTCCGCCCATCCAGTGCTCCTTGCTGTGAAGACCTGCCATAGGTGGGGGCAGTGACAGTATTTTTGTATTGATGTCATTGTGGTCAGGCAACGCACTAGCACCTTTGCTTCTATGTGCTGGGTGTCTAGTGTGCTCCTGCCCCTTTAAGGAGGGTGGGGCTCCCTCCAGTCATCTGCCCTTCATCTATCCATCAGCATACATGTGCTTCCACTGAGGAGACCTTAAATTTTAGAGTTAGGACTGCAGTACACAGGGAGCCTTGACGGGGCCTGCAGCTTACACATGTATTTGCAAATGCGTGCAACTAAACCCCTGTTTTTAAACGCACTGTTAGACAGGTGAATTCGTTTGGTTGCTGATTGGTTGGTAAGTTGAGCTTGGATATTTTGAGTTTTTTGTCTACATGCGTCCGCCCATCCAGTGCTCCTTGCTGTGAAGACCTGCCATAGGTGGGGGCAGTGACAGTATTTTTTGTATTGATGTCATTGTGGTCAGGCAACGCACTAGCACCTTTGCTTCTATGTGCTGGGTGTCTAGTGTGCTCCTGCCCCTTTAAGGAGGGTGGGGCTCCCTCCAGTCATCTGCCCTTCATCTATCCATCAGCATACATGTGCTTCCACTGAGGAGACCTTAAATTTTAGAGTTAGGACTGCAGTACACAGGGAGCCTTGACGGGGCCTGCAGCTTACACATGTATTTGCAAATGCGTGCAACTAAACCCCTGTTTTTAAACGCACTGTTAGACAGGTGAATTTGTTTGGTTGCTGATTGGTTGGTAAGTTGAGCTTGGATATTTTGAGTTTTTTGTCTACATAGTGTCCTTCCTGCAGAATTCGCCAATCCTGTACGCGACTAGGCTCCCAAAAAGTCCCACACATGTGGTATCCCCGTACTCAGGAGAAGCAGCAAAATTTATTTTGGGGTGCAATTTCACATATAACCATCGCATGTGGGAGCAATATATCATTTAGTGACAACTTTTTGTAAAAAAAAAAAAATTTTGTCATCATTCAATCACTCAAATATTCAATGGGCTCAACATGCCTCTCAGAAATTTCCTTGGGGTGTCTATTTTCCAAAATGGGGTCATTTGGGGGGGGTTTCATACTGCCCTACCATTTTAGCAACTCAAGAAATGAGATAGGCAGTCATAAATTAAAAGCTGTGTAAATTCCAGAAAATGTACCCTAGTTTGTAGACGCTATAACTTTTGCGTAAACCAATAAATATACGCTTATTGACATTTTTTTACTAAAGACATGTGGCTGACTACATTTTGGCCTAAATGTATCACTAAAATTGAGTTTATTCGATTTTTCTTATAACAAAAAGTAGAAAATATCTTTTTTTTTCAAAATTTTCTGTCTTTTTCCGTTTATATCGCAAAAAATAAAAATCGCAGAGGATATCAAATACCATCAAAAGTGAGTTCTATTTGTGGGAAAAAAAGGATGCAAATTTTGTTTGGGTACAACTTTGCATGTCCGCGCAATTACCAGTTAAAGCAGCGCAGTGCAAAATTGTGAAAAGATCTCTGGTCCTTAGGCTGACAAATGGTCCGGGGCTGAAGTGGTTAAGGACCGCCGCACGACGATGTACCTTGACAACATGGCATGGGCAGTCAAATGGGCGTACCTGTACGTCCCTTTAAATTTGCCGCCCAGCGGTCGCGCGCGCACCGCGTGTCTCGCGAGTGTGCTCGCGGGTCCGGGAACTCGATATTCCTGGGCGGCCCGCGATTGCGGTCGGCAACGGCAGAACAGGGGGATGCAATTGTAAACAAGGCATTCCCCTATTCTGCCTAGTGACACTGTCACTGATGACTGTTCCCCGTGATCGGGAAGGTCATCAGTGACGTGTCACGTGTAGCCAGGCCCCCTAACAGTAAGAATCAGTCCCTAGTACTGACTTAACCCCTTCAGTGCCACCTAGTGGTTAACCCCTTCACTGCCAGTGTCATTTTCACAGTAATCAGTGCATTTTCATAGCACTGATCGCTGTAAAAATGACAATGGTCTCAAAAATGTTTCAAAAGTGTCCAATGTGTCCGCCATAATGTCACAGTCACGATAAAAATCACTGATCGCCACCATTACTAGTAAAAATAAAATTATTAATAAAAAAGCCATAAAACTATCCCCTATTTTGTAGACGCTATAACTTTTGCTCAAACGGATCAATAAACGCTTATTGCAATTTTTTTTTACCAAAAATATGTAGAAGAATACGTATCGGCCTAAACTGAGGAAAAAAAAAAGTTTTTTTATATATTTTTTGGGGATATTTATTATAGAAAAATGTATTTTTGTTTATAGTGCAAAAAATAAAAACCGCAGAGGTGATCAAATACCACCAAAAGAAAGCTCTATTTGTGGGAAAAAAATTATGTCAATTTTGTTTGGAAACCACGTCGCATGACCGCGCAATTGTCAGTTAAAGCAACGTAGTGCCGAATCGCAAAAAGTGGCCTGGTCTTTGACCAGCGAAATGGTTCCGGGCTGAAGTGGTTAAAGTAGTGAGTGCACAGTTCCCAGTCTCTGAAGGAAGGGGATCATGCTCTGCTTCAGTATGTCACAGTACAAGTTGGCATTCATGGTTCCCTCAATAAACTGTAGCTCCCCAGTGTTGACAGCACTCATGCAACCCCAGACCATGACAGGCCCACCCACCATGCTTGACTGTAGGCAAGACACACTTGTCTTTGTACTCCTCACCTGGTTGCCGCCACACATGCTTGACACCATCTGAACCAAATAAGTTTATCTTGGTCTCATCAGACCACAGGACATGGTTCCAGTAATCCATGTCCTTAGTCTGCTTGTCTTCAGCAAACTGTTTAAAGGCTTTTTTGTGCATCATCTTTAGAAGAGGCTTCCTTCTGGGACGACAGCCATGCAGAACAATTTGATCAAGTGTGTGGTATATGGTCTGAGCACTGACAGGCTGATCCCGCCACCTCTTCAACCCCTGCAGCAATGCTGGAAGCACTCATACGTCTATTTCCCAAAGACAACCTCTGGATGTGACGCTGAGCACCTGCACTCAACGTCTTTGGTCGACCATGGCGAGGCTTGTTCTGAGTGGAATCTGTCCTGTTAAACCGCTGTATGGTCTTGGTCACCGTGCTGCCGCTCAGTTTCAAGGTCTTGGCAATCTTCTTATAGCCTAGGCCATCTTTATGTAGATCAACAATTCATTTTTTTGGATCCTCAGAGAGTTCTTTGCTATGAGGTGCCATGTTGAACTTCCAGTGACCAGTATGAGAGAGTAAGAGCGATAACACCAAATTGAACACACCTGCTCCCTATTCACCCCTGAGACCTTGTAATACTAACGAGTCACATGACATCAGGGAGGGAAAATGGCTAATTGGGCCCAATTTGGACATTTTCACTTAGGCGTGTACTCACTTTTGCTGCTAGCGGTTTTGACATTAATTGTTGTGTGTTGAGTTATTTTGAGGGGACAGCAAATTTACACTGTTATACAAGCTGTACACTCACTACTTTACATTGTAGCAAAGTGTAATTTCTTCAGTGTTGTCACATGAAAAGATATAATAACATTTACAAAAATGTGAGGGGTGTACTCACTTTTGTGAAATAATGTAACTTAGATGATAAAATCTTCAGTTTTACTCAAATTAGTTGATGCAAAAATGAATACACCCCACAACAAAAACGACTACATCTAGTATTTTGTATGACCTTCATGAATTGTAAGGACAGCACCAAGTCTTCTAGGCATGCAATGAACAAGTTGGCGACATATTGCAAAATCTATCTTTTTCCATTCTTCAAGAACGACCTCTATTATTATTATTATTATTATTATGCAGGTTTTTTTCAGCGCCAACAATTTGCGCAACGATTAACAAAATAGAGCAGACCCTGCTCATTAGAGCTTACAATCTAAAAAGGAGGGTCAATTGATACAAAAGGTAATAGCTGTGGGGGATGAGCGGATGGAGGAAGTTAAACAGTGTATTCGTTAGAAGCAGGATAGGCTTCTTTAAAGAGAAAGGTTTTCAGGGATTGTCTAAAGATGGATAGATTAGGGGACAGTCAGACAGATTGGGGTAGGGAGTTCCAAAGGATGGGAGAAGCTCTGGAGAAATCCTGGAGGCGAGCATGGGAGGAGGTGACAAAGGAGCTAGAGAGCAAGAGGTCTAGGGAGGACTGAAGAGAATGGCTTGGTTGGTATTTTGGGACTAGGTTAGGGATGTAGCTCTTTTAGAGCCTGGATGCTGGCTGGAGAGTGATGCTCAACTTGTCTCTTCCGAATTCCCTACAGATGTTTGATTGGGTTCAGATCAGGAGACATACTTGGCCGTTGAATCACTTTCACCCTGTTCTTCTTCAGAAATGCAACAGATGGCCTTAGATGTGTGTTTTGGATCATTGTCATATTGGAAAAGTGCATGACAATCAAGGGCACGGAGTGATGGTAGCATCTTCTCTTTCGATATAGAGCAGTACATCTGTGAATTCATGATACCATCAATGAAATGCAGCTCTCTGACACCAACAGTACTCATGCAGCCCCACAGAAGGACACTGACACCACCATGTTTCACTGTAGGCACCGTGCATTTTTCTTTATACTCCTCACCTTTACGACAGCATACAGTTTTGAAGCCATCAGTTCCAAAAACATTTATCTTGGTCTCATCACTCCAGAGTACAGAGTCCCAGAAGTGTTCTTCTTTTTCAGCATGGGCCCTGGCAAAATATAAGCAGGCTTTTTTGTGCATGGGATTTAGGAAAGGCTTCCTTCGTGGACAACACCCATGTATGCCATTCCTCTGCAGTGTTCCTTGTATTGTGTCACGGGAAGCAATCACCCTAGTTTGGCTTTCTACTTCTTTAGCTAACTGCAGTGAACTTGCCTGACGATTTTCTTCAACCCTTCTCATCAGAAGACGTTTCTGTCAAGGTTTTAACTTCCGTGGATGGCCTGGACATCGCTGTGAGATGGTTGCAGTTTCAGCTTTGTTAAAATTTTGTATCACTTTTGCTACAGTATTCTGACTGATAAGTAAAGCTTTGCTGATCTTCTTGTAGCCTTTCTTGTGTAAAGAAATTATTTTATTTTTCAGGCCTGTAGTGAAATTTCTCTTCCATGTGGTGCCATTGCTGACAGCATGAAATGGGAAGGGGTTTTCTTTGTTAAGCAATGCTCTTTTATAATCAACTGTCTGCTAGACATCTGTTTAATGAATAACTAGACTCACCTGTAGTTGAATTCTTGTTAATTAGGATTTTGTTGTCTAAAATTTAGCTTTGCCCCTAAGACTTTCATTGGGGTGTATTCATTTTTGCAACATGGTCTTAAATTAATTTGTTAGGAAAAATACTTTTTTTGTGTGTGGAAATTACCAAGTATTGGTTGCAATCAATGGTCCGTGTTTGTGGGAGTATTTTGTAGTACAGTGTCCCATAGAAAATGTTGATTTTGAAAGGAAAGTAAAGGTTTTCTGACAAATCTGTTGGGGTGTACTCATTTATGCTGAACACTGTATCTAACCTTTCTTTTTTTTCTCTTCTTGTGCCAGTTCTTTCATAAATGTACCTAGCATTCCTTTTTTTCTCTTCTTCCACCAGTTCTTTCATAAATGTACCTTTTGGGTCTGCTTTCAAGGTTTTAAATATATTCTATACTCTATTATTTGATTAAATTCTATTCCTCTTTTTCTTCCGTTGATATGCAAGACAATCTCCGTTTCTTATCTGTATGTCTGATAACAAGATCCTTCTTCATTTCTAATTCTTTAATCCCTCCTTTAATACAACATTGTCTTTTGTTATTTTTTTGCACTCAAATTGCTAATATCTTTAGGCACCATGGTTTTACATACTTTAGTAAACTGATTAGATACCATAGAGGGAATAAACACAGACCTATAAGCCAATTCATTATGAGCATAGTGAGGTCTACCAGATATGTTCTTGGCTTCAGTTGTGGTGCCTGAATTAGAAAAAGGTACTTTTTTTCACATGTAATTACTATGTAGGTAATAAATGTATTCATTGGTCTCTTATGTGCACATTTTAATACCAAGTCTAAAACCTTAGTATCTCCTTTGGTTAAAACAGTGTTGCTCAGTTTAAAAACCCCTTCCCCTAAACATTTTTCCCCATGTTTATAAAAGTTCCCTAAATGGTTTCTTCCTCTATTTCTTCTCTTAAATGTAAATTCCCTCACTTTTTCCTCAATACTGAAGATTTCTTAGAATCCTGGGCATTTTTTCACTAACATCTCTCTGAATTTTTTTATATTTTATTTTTAAAAATCAAACTTTGTTTGGTAGAAATTCCAGTAGCTTTCCACACAGTTGTTAAAAATCTGGTAATTCCTTAAAATGTACCAGATTATTTTTTATCTCTCTGGAATCCTATTTCCAAATTTCCACAATGTTGTTCTCCTTTGTATTAGCAAGCCAAGGAATTTATTTTCAAAACAATTAAACAAGGAGTTTCATAACAAAAATATATATGTATCTATATATTTCACAGAAAAAATAAAATATTGCACAGACTCCAAAGACACCAGTACATTGCAGCAGTTAGGAAGAAGGAAACATTGTACTGACTCCATAAGTAATGTTTATTTTGGTAAGCCATATTTAAATAAGAGAAACAACATTCAGTTTTTAATCCAAAAATACACATTAGAGTGTATTTATTTCACATAAAAAGCAAGTTAAATGTTAAATGTTTTAAATGTAAAAAATATATATTTATCTATATATTTCACAGAAAAAAAGAAATATTGCACAGACTTCATAGACACCAGTACATTGCAGCAGTTTGGCCTCGTACACACGACCGATTTTCTCGTCGTAAAAAACACGTCGTTTAGACCTCTTTCTGAGCTGCTCATTTGAGCGTTTCACCCCGAACTTCGCCCTCAGACTCTTCACAACTTTAGTGAGGATTTTGGCCTTCCTTCTATTTGGTTTGCTATACGGCCCATGCTTGGCATCATAATCAGCCTTGACCAAGATGTCCACCATCTCCGCCATCTCCGCCAAAGACATATTCGATGCCTTGAATCTCCTCCTTGATCGTGACGTGTCCTCGGTCTCCGAGCTTGTCTCCTCGCTAGTTGCGGAATTATCAGACACCTGCTGTAACTCCGCCATATCTGTCTGCGCGCCGAAAGAGAAGGGGCGGGGAAAAGATGTAAGTTAGAACGTCATGGGCGGGCGACGTGTGCGGAGCGACGTGTTCGAATTTTGACGCATGCGTGGTGTGTATATAGCAAACACACATGTGACTATAGTACGTTCGGTGTGCGGAGAGAGGAGTTCAAGTGACGGACGTGCGAACGAAGGTATGTGATTTTGTGACTTTTAAAAATTGTTGGCCTATACTGTCTTGAGATTGTTGTAGGATATATATGGTGACTAGGATGTGAAGGAGGTTAGACTGTTTGCCTCACATTATTTTAATATAATTTATTTTACTTGCAGATACAATATGAATGTCTTTATTAGCGACAAAGAGTTCCTGGCGGAATTTATTGACCGGGTAAGGGAGCTGCCGGCTCTGTGGGAGACGAAAAACCCCATCCATAAAAAAAAAGGGGTGAGAAAAGCAGCGCTGGAGAAGCTGCTCCCATTTGTGCATACCAAGGTGCCCACAGCCACAGCAAAACAAGTGGACACTAAAATTGGGAGCTTGAGAGGTACCTACAGGACTGAACGCTTCTGGCTTCTCAGGTGCTGGCTTCTCAGAGGTCAGGAGCAGCAGCAGATGATGTTTATGTCCCGATTTTGTGGTACTACAACAGGATGTCCTTCCTGGATGACCACATTGAGACAAGGCCATCACTCTCCACTCTTCCCCCCAGACTTCCCTGCAGCCAACCTGAGCCTTCTCTGGAGCAAGAGGAGGCAGCCATCCTGGATGATCCTGATTTGGCCATCTGGAGCCAGGTATAGTATTAACTGAAAATGTATTGGGATAAAATTAATGTTTCCCAAATATGTCAGGATGAGAAACATACATTATTTTGTATTACACAAGTGAAATCAGGATCTGTAGACATTCTTCTGCACTTAATTGTGTGGGAAATAGTCAAGCTGATGTTGTGGTAAATTTAAAGCAAGGATTTATGCATTTACATTCTAATTGCTTCCATCAGGATTACAAAGTTTGATGCAAAGATTAAACCAACATATTAAACTATGTTCCTTTTTCATACACAGGATGAAATCAGCCAGGAGGAGGGTCTGGAAACTGTCAGGCAGGAGGAGGAAGGGCCCAGTGGCAGCCAGGAGGTGGCAGGGCCCAGTGGCAGCCAGGAGGTGGCAGGGCCCAGTGGCAGACAGGAGGTGGCAGGGCCCAGTGGCAGACAGGAGGTGGCAGGGCAAAGGAGAAGCACCAGATCCCAGGTGCCTCCCATCCGGTTTCACAAAAGAGGCAGGAGGGACAGGACCACCAGTGAGGCAGCAATGGCCCTTATTAAAGAGGCCCATGCCACTCTTAAGGAGCCCACATCCCCTGAAGAGGCCATTGCCGGCCTAGTGGAGGCTAAGTTCAAGGTGATGAGCATGGAGCAATGCCTCCTATGCGAGCCCCTGCTCATCACCTTGCTCAACAAGGGGGTGATGGAGCAAATTACCCCCAATACCGCCATATGTGAGGTGGCCCAACTGACCCAACCTCAACCTCCACCTCCACCTTCCTCTTCTGCCCCACCCCCTTCTGCTACACCTCCACCTTCTGCCACACCCCCTTCTGCTACACCTCCACCTTCTGCCCCACCCCCTTCTGCTACACCTCCACCTTCTGCCCCACCCCCTTCTGCTACACCTCCACCTTCTGCCCCACCCCCTTCTGCTACACCTCCACCTTCTGCCCCACCCCCTTCTGCTACACCTCCACCTTCTGCCCCACCCCCTTCTGCTACACCTCCACCTTCTTCTTCTGCCCCACCCCCTTCTGCTACACCTCCACCTCCTCCTCCTGACAGGAGTACCCCTCCAGTGGGCCAGCCTCCAGCCAAACGAAGAAGGAAGGCTGCAGGAAAGGCTGCAGGAAAGGCTTCAGGAAAGGCTTCAGGAAAGGCTTCAGGGAAGGTTGCCAGGAAGAAGAGGAAGTGATGGCCTCGCTTCATTGTGGTCGGACAGAAGGCAGCCTGTTGTAGTACCACACACTTGGGACATATATCTCACCTGCTGCTGTTCCTGACCTCTGGGAGGCCAGCATCAGATTGTGTTCAGAAATGTGGGCCTTCTCAAGCTCCCAATTTTAGTGTCCACACAGGGTTGCTGTGTGCTCTGGGGTCCCTGGGATGCACAAATGGCAGCAGCTTCTCCAGAGCTGCCTTCTCTTTATTTAAGTTATAAACATGAATAAATGTGTTTTTTGTTTCAGTTCATACTTGACTATGTGTCTTTTTAAATAAAAAAAACAAGCTTTGGAGTAAGCAGATACATTTGACTGACAATAAAAGGCACAGATATCACCCCCCCAAAAGAATAACTAAATCTGATTAGCACAAAAACATGGTGTGAAATTTAAATAATATAGATTCCAAAATTAAATGGGAGATCGCTATCAAAACATTGAGAAATTATAATTAACATCATTTTGAAAAATCTAACCATTTAAATTATTCCGAAAAACTTGCACGATATAATACACATAAATCTTATAAAGAGCAGCATGAAAAAGGTTAAAAATAAGGCTCAACTCTGTGTGAATATCAGCAGCAAAAGAAGGTCACTCGTTTTGATTAATGTAACATTCTAACGAAGATTTCAATGCAGAACATTTAAACGATGAAATATTTTTGAGCGTGACGAATGTGCTCTCTCCATTATGAAGGCTTGTTTTACCAGAAGATGCGCTCCCGTCTCATAGTTGCTTGTGAGCATGCACGCTTTTTGAAGAGTCGTAAAAGCATACACACGAACCATTTTCTCGTCACAAAACAGGCCGACGAGAAACACGACGAGGAAATCTGGAATCCTGACGAGAAAATAGAGAGCAGGTTCTCTATTTTCTCGTCGAGATTCTCGGCAAGTTTCTCGTCGTAAAACCATACACACGAACGTTTTTCTAGACAAAAAAGCTCTCGCGGCACTTTTCTTGACTGTTTTGGACGAGAAAATCGGTCGTGTGTACGAGGCCTTAGAGTAGGCAACATTTTAAAAATGACACACAGCATGCAGATTTAAATCCCAACAATCCACATTAAAATGTATATACTGCATTTCACAAAGAAGAAGGAAACATTGTACTGACTCCATAAGTAGTGATTATTTTGGTAAGCCATATTTAAATAGGAGAAACAACATTCAGCTTTTAATCCAAAAATACACATTAGAGTATATTTATTTCACATAAAAAGTGAAATAAAAAGTGTATTAGTACCTATGACAATAAGGGGATTTAGGATATAATGCCATGGTGCAGTAAATTGCACTGCACTAGTATGAGATGAAACAAAATTATATTTAAATAAAATGTACCTACCCCATAAAAATAAAACCTAAAACATTAAACTACAAACCTAAAATACTAAACCCCAAACCTGTAGTTTTTCCATTGTTTCTGTTAACTAACTGCAAATAAAAAATACTGTACATATGAAATATGAATACATAAAGCAATAGCAAAAGATTATTTTTTTTCTCAACAGAAAGGCAGTGTTAAATTTAATGTATAAAGGTTAAATTTCCTGTGAAACAACTGTGAAAAACAAATTGTAGCATTGAGAAAAATCCCAAAATGTTAGATATGCAAAACATATGTGCACCCATACCGTATAAACAAACAATACATCAATAAAGAAAAAAATATTTATATCTAAAAGTCCTAGATATATTGTGCTGTGATAAACTGCTATAGGTGAAATGGCAAAAAAAAAGTCTTCTGTCCATCAGATGTGACGCATTTCAAAATGTAAAGTGCCCCTGTGAGAATTCTCTACCTCTCTCAAAAGCCACAGAAAATGATGGACCTAAAGCTATGAAGGACTTGTTTTGCATTACATAATCCAAAAATTAAGGAAATTCTACTGTACAAACAACTCTCTTAACATATACTCAGCAAGGGCAAAGAAGCATGCAAGTATTCTAGTAGCATATTATCGGTTTTATTAAAAGGTTATTGAAAACTTTCATAAGGTATTCTCACTTTTAAAAACAAAGTGCACTGAGCACCATGAATCCACTGCTTGATATGCACAACTTTGCATCTCTAATGCCGCGTTCACACGGTCGGAATTTCCGACAACAAATGTTCGATGTGAGCTTGTTGTCGGAAAATCTGACCGTGTGTAGGCTCCATCTGGTTCTCAATTTTTCCGACAACAAAAGTTTTTCTCGGAAATTCCGATCGTGTGTAGCCAATTCCGACGCACAAAAAACCACGCATGCTTGGAATCAATTCGACACATGCTCGGAATCATTGAACTTAATTTTTCTCGGCTCGTCGTAGTGTTGTACGTCACTGCGTTCTTGGCGTTCGGAAGTTCCAACAACATTTGTGTGACCGTGTGTATGCAAGACAAATTTGAGCGAACATGCGTTGGAAAAAAATCCACGGTTTTGTTGTCGGAATGTCCGATCGTGTATACGCGGCATAATACCTTACTTTGCAGTCTGTTAAAGATATCCACAAGTTCAGACCCATGATTGCATTGACAGCCAGTTCAGCCAGTAAAGGGAAAAGCAGTAAGCCTACATTCCTCAAATCAGCTTTTGACCCAATAAGTGACATGTCTATAGCGCTGCCCTTTCGAAAATAAGTGCCATGCCGAGACCCACTGTACACTCCCACATTTCAGGGAACAAGAGGAGGACACACAATCTCCCCAATCAGCCCTCACTAGCCATACTGTAGATACTACAAAGAATAATGTTCACAAGACTGCTTTATAAAATGCAAAAGATTAGGTATTTCATGATTTTTTTTTCCTATGAACAAGGTGAATATGTTACATTATAACTTATAGTGTACTAATATATTTTGACATCTTTAGCATTTGTATACACTTTAAAACTTCAGTGTTTCTAAATGACATTTTTTAAATTCCCAGGGTTGTCAGCCACTCATCTAAGCTATATAGACCTTTCTGAGATATGGCTAATTTGTCTCATTGTTGGTGTAGACATAAAGGTAACAATAATGCAGCAGTTAAAAGCTGTTTATTTGTGAAACAGTGGGACTATATGTGACTTCATAAAAGGTTTTTATTAGAATGAAAGTCAACGTTACATTTAACACACTCTTTATCTGCAAAACTTTTCCAAGAATCTTTACAAGGCAAAACACATAATAACCTTTAAAACATTTTAAAGGTTTATATTAAAAGGTTATAATAAAAGCCTATCGACAGAGACTTGTGATAAATAAATAAAAAGGTTTGGCATTAAAGCCTTGTCTTGGATGAGCACTGAAATCCTTAAATATTACATAAAACATTTTGCCTGACCTCTTGGTGAAAGGATTAGCGTAACATTGTTAAGCTAGTGATACACATGCTATAAACTGTTCTAATAATTAAATTCTATAAAATTTTCTGTTTGTGCTGGAGCACCTTGGAGTTTTTAGAGTTTGAGTTATTGGGGCCTGTGAACAGGAGGCTCCCCAAACGAGGTGCTCAATCATGCAGCAGTGATAGATGGGTGTGGCTTACTCTAGTGGGTGGGTTTAAGTAGGATCGAAAAAAAAAAAACTGTTTTTGTAACAAAATAACTTACCATTTTTAAGGGGCTGCTAGAAATCTCTTTTTTATTCCAAGAAATTGCACTTTAGCTGCAGATTGCTTAAAGTGACCCTGTTTCTTACAGTATGAATTTAAATTAAAACCAGCCTGTTAAAAAAAAAAAAGATGCATATTTACCACGTGTAATGTTTTTCCCCCCTTACCTTAAAATCGGCTGCAAAGTTGTGGTTATCTACATTGTCCTTCCACTTTTCTATCCACTGGCAGTCTGGGCTAGAAAGAAGGGGTTAAATCAATCTGCAGAAGTGTAGCATCACTTATGTTAGCATATTTAAACAATAAAAACTGTCACAACCATGTGACTTTAAATTTCAAATATCATTGAACACTGAAAAAAACTCACTTTTCTCACTTTCACCTTTAGCCCACGTTCATACTGGGCTGCGGGAGTGAAGCCGTGCGAGTTCAGCTGAACTCGCACGATTTCACTCCCGCTGGCAGTCCCGATTTCAGCCGCGATTTACAAAGACATCTGACACAGATGTCAATGTAAATCGGGGCCGAAATCGCAAAAAGTAGTACAGAAACGACTTTTTGAAATCGGTGCAGCGCCGCAAATGCGGCGTCGCACCGATTAGGACGGTGCCATTGCCGGCAATTTGCGGCAAATATCGCCGATTTGACATGCGATTTGACATGTCAAATCGCATGTCAAATCGCACCAGTGTGAACCAGGGCTTAAGGAGGTAAACACTGACTCCAGATATGTTGGCTATCTGTACATTGCTAAATATGTCTCATAAATAGTTTGGATTTACAGGCCACACTACAGAGGTGCCTTGACAAGGATGTCTGGCTTCTACATATGTATACAAAAGTGTGCAACTAAAACAAACATATTCCTTTCTTTTCCTTTCCTTTTTTAAGCTGGCTAGCTGGTCTGGGAATCCCATTTTTATTATTTAACCACTTCAATACTGGACACTTTCACCCCCTTCCTGCCCAGGCCAATTTTCAGATTTCAGCGTTGTCACTTTGAATGCAAATTACTCAGTCATGCAACACTACCCAAATTAATGTTTTATCATTTTTTTGAGAGAGACACAACTTTCTTTTGCTGATATTTAATCACCACTGTTTTCTTTTGTTTTGTTTTTTTGCTATATAAATGAAAAAATACCAAACATTTTGCAAAAAACAAAAAACAAGCTTTTCTTAGTTTCTGTTATAACATTTTGCAAATAAATAATCTTTTTTCATAAATTTTGCGAAAAAAAAGGCAAAAAATTTGTTTGAACACGCGAACACTAGGGGTGCAACGGATCAAAAAACTCACGGATCGGATCGATCCTCGGATCAGAGCCACAGATCGGATCATTTTTGGATCGGCAAAAAAATATAATAATGTTACACCCACCGGAATTTTCGATTTCACAGTTATTTTCAACACAAAATGGAGCTTATAAGCTTAAATACAGTATTTTTAAATCCAACGGACTGTTTACATGTTAAATTTTAAAAGCAGCAGCAAATCTGCTGACCTTACATGGTTGCTAATGTGACAGAACACCTCTGATTTTCACATTTAACTAAATGTTAAATGTGAAAATCATTGGTGTTATGTCACATTAGCAATCATGTAAGGTTTGCTGCTGCTTTTAAAATTTAAAATGTAAACCGTCCGATGGATTTCCAAATAATGTATTAAAGCTGATAAGCTCCGTTTTGTGTTGAAATCAAAAAACTCAGGTGGGTGTAACAAGATGTCCGCTTGGCCCCTTCTCTATCATTACTGTGCAGGAGTGTGGAGTGGAGCAAGATGGCGGCGAAACGTCATTACAGCGGCCGCCGCCGGGTGTACCAAGATGGCCGCCGCTCCGGAGCTAGGCCGAAGCCGCGGCCTTTCCTACAGCCGAGGCTCCGGAGCGCTCCACGAATCGCGTGGTGATCCGTTCCGAACAGGGTGACCCATTCGGATCACGGATCACCACCGATCCGTTGCACCCCTAGCGAACACCGTTAAAGTCTATGAGACACGAACATGAAAAATCAAAATTGCTTATTTTAAAGGCTTATATGCAAGTTATTGTCATAAAAAGGGTTTGAGGACCCGAGTCCTGCCCCAGGGGACATGTATCAATGCAAAAAAAGTTGTGGCGCACAGGGGGCGGAGTTCGGCGCCAAATTCAAAAAAGTAAACAAATAGTATACATACAGTATACTGTAATCTTACAGATTACAGTACTGTATGTAATAATTACACACCCCCTTTGTCCCTAGTGGTCTGCCCAGTGTCCTGCATGCACTTTTATATAATAAAAACTTTTCTTTCTGCCTGGAAACTGAAGATTGTCCATAGCAACCAAAAAGTGTCCCTTTATGTCAAAAGTGATTTTAGACCAGCTAAAAAACAGCGATAATAAATTACAATCACTTGCAGAATTGAGCGATAGCGATTTGTGGGGAAATTCATCATCAAACAAAAAATAGAATGACAGCGACAATTCTGCAACTAAGCAAATTTCTGTGTTTTTGATTTGATTACCGTATTTATCGGCGTATAACACGCACTTTTTTCCCCTTAAAATCAGGGGAAAATCGTGGGTGCGTGTTATACGCCGATACCCACTGATCCCGGCGATCTCCGCTGACTGAGCGGAGCGCAGCGATCACCGCCGAGATACACATAGCCGAGTGTACTCGGCTATACTCGGCTTTTCTCGGCTCTGCTCACAGTCACGCCCAGTCCCTGTGATATGTCCATCATAGGGCGGGACTCGGCGTGACTGTGAGCGGAGCCGAGAAAAGCCGAGTATAGCCGAGTACACTCGGCTATGTGTATCTCGGCGGCGGCTCCGCCCGGTCCCTGCGTCTCTGCGTCCCTGCGTTCCCGGCGGCGTTCGCCCCGCTCCGCCTGGTCTCTGCGGCGATCTCGGCGGCGCCAATTTTGAAAACTGGGGCAAGGCTGCACTTAGCAAAGGCTGCACTGGACACTGGGCAAAGCTACACTGGGCAAAGGCTGCACTGGACAAAGCTGCACTGGACACTGGGCAATGGCTGCACTGGGCAAAGGCTGCACTGGACACTGGGCAAAGCTGCACTGGACACTGGGCAAAGGCTGCACTGGACAAAGCTGCACTGGACACTGAGCAAAGCTGCACTGGACACTGGGCAAAGGCTGCAATGGACACTGCTGACAAGGCTGCAACGGACACTGCTGACAAGGCTGCATTTAAATGTAAGTTTTATTTTTTCCTTAAACTTCCCTCCTAAAAGTTTTTTTCCCTAAAATTCCCTCCTAAACTTGGGGTGCGTGTTATACGCCGGTGCGTGTTATACGCCGATAAATACGGTACATTATTGAATAATTTTTATTATAATTACATTACTATTTGTTATAATTATTTATAGTTATTTATTATATTATAATTTATTATTTTGTGTTTCAAACTTTATCATACCCGGGATGTCTACTAGACTCTTGTTTGGTCAGGTTTAAGTAAGTAATTACTAAAAATCGCAGGCCTACAATACA
Organism: Rana muscosa; assembly: GCA_029206835.1. Lineage (NCBI taxonomy): Eukaryota > Metazoa > Chordata > Amphibia > Anura > Ranidae > Rana > Rana muscosa. The sequence continues at coordinate 690,495,618 of CM055116.1, forward strand.
TAACACCAAATTTCCATGCAAAATAATTGTACCACTTTTGGTACATAATTCCAGACAGAATCATACCGCCAGGGAGGTTAAGGGAAACCCTGCACCAAATAAAAAAAATGGCGTAGGGGTCTCCCTAAAAATCCATACCAGACCCTCATCCGAGCACGCAACCTGGCAGGCCGCAGGAAAAGAGGGGGGATGAGAGAGCACCCCCCCTCCTGAACCATACCAGGCCACATTCCCTCAACATGGGGAGGATGTCCCCATGTTGATGGGGACAAGGGCCTCATCCCCACAACCCTTGCCCGGTGGTTGTTGCGGTCTGCGGGCGGGGGGCTTATCGGAATCTGGAAGCCTCCTTTAACTAAGGGGACCCCCAGATTCCAGCCCCCCTATGTGAATTGGTAACGGGTGACGCACTAGAGGAGTCGGGGTCACCTGTACATGTCATTGGGTAACCCCGGCATTTCCCCGTTGGGTCAGAGGGGGCAGGTTCACCCACGCAAGTGACGGGTGGCCCCGCCCTCAGCTATAAAACAGATGTCACGAAGGGAGAGCATTATTCAGTGGGTACCTCCCATGGAGAGAGGATCCAGTTGGCTTTTTTTTTTCTCCGTATCGCTCGAGAGAGGATTACATAGTTGGAATTTTTTCTTTCTTTTTCTTTTTTTCTTTTTAATAAAGGAGTTGTACCAACTGTGTCTGTGTGATTTTTAAAATTTTTGAAACTTTCTTTTGTGAAATGGTAGGGGTACAATGTACCCCTTTACCAATTTGCATAGGGGGGGCCGGAATCTGGGGGTCCCCTTTGTTAAAGGGGGCTTCCAGATTCCAATAAGCCCCCCTCTGCAGACCCCCACAACCACCGGGCAAGGGTTGTGGGGATGAGGCCCTTGTCCCCATCAACATGGGGACATCCTTCCCATGTTGAGGGCATGTGGCCTGGTACGGTTCAGGAGGGGGGGCGCTTTCTCTCTCGTCCTCCCTCTTTTCCTGCGTCCTGCCAGGTTGCGTGCTCAGATAAGGGTCTGGTATGGATTTTTGGGGGGGACCCCACGCCATTTTTTTTTATTTTGGTGCGGGGTTTCCCTTAAAATCCATATCAGACCTAAAGGGTCTGTTATGGAATTTTAGGGGAACCCCACGCCATTTAAAAAAAAATATTGGTGCAGGGTTCCCCTTAATATCCATACCAGACCTGAAGGGCCTGGTAATGGAATTTGGGGGACCCCCATGCATTTTTTTTTACATTTTGGTTCGGGGTACCCCTTAATATTCATACCAGATCCAAAGGGCCTGGTAATGGACTAGGGGGAACCCATGCCATTTTTTCAATGACTTTTATCTGTATTGCCGGGACCCGACAATTCATTAATAGCCGCAAGTAGTAAAAATTACTTTTTTTCCTTCAGAAATGACCTTTTGTGCAGGGACAGTTCTAAACACGGGAAACACGCGCTACTTTACAGGCATACTATAGACACCCCCCAGGTACGAAATTTAAAGGAATATTTCACTTTTATTGTTTCACTTTAAGAATTATTAAAATCACTGCGCCCGAAAAAACTTCAGTTTTTAAAACTTTTCATTGATACATGTCCCCTGGGGCAGAACCCAGGTCCCCAAACATTTTTTATTACAATAACTTGCATATTAACCTTTAAAATTTGCATTTTTTATTTCTCCCATAGACTTTTAAAGGGTGTTCCGCGGCTTTCTAATTTGCCGCGAACACCCCAAATTGTTCGCTATTCGGCGAACGGGCGAACAGCCAATGTTCGAGTCAAACTCATGTTCGACCCAAACATAAAGCCCATCCCTACACACCGCTACACTGATCTTGGTAAAGAGTCTCTGACGAAGGCTCTTTACTACGTGATCAGCCGTGTCCAATCACGGCTGATCATGATGTAAACAAGAAGAGCCGTTGATCATTTTTTTCTCACTCGTGCCTGACAGGGGGGGTCTGTGCTGATTGTTTATCAGTGCAGCCCCCCCTCGGATGCCCACCCAGGACCACCAGGATGCTGTTAGGACCACCAGGGGAGGCCACCACACTGGACCACCAGGTATGCCACCCTAGACCATCAGGGATATGCCAATCAGTGCCCAGGCAGCTGCCAATCAGTGGCAAATAAAAATGCCTACCAGTGCCAGTGCCACCAGTGATGCCTATCAGTGCAGTCTATCAGTGCCAGCCATCAGTGCCCATCAGTGCTGCCTTTTAGTGCCCATCAGTGCCCATCAGTGATGCCTATCAGTGCCCAGCAGTGGCGTCTATCAGTTCCACCCATAAGTACCCATCAGTGCAGCCTTTTAGTGCCCATTAGTGTCGCCTATCAGTGCCCATTAGTGCCCACCAGTGCCACCTATGAGTGCCCATCAGTGCCGCCTATCAATGCCACCCACCAGTGCCGCCTATCAGTGCCCATCGTCAGTGCCCATCAGTACCATTTCATCAGTGCCATCTCATTGGTGCCACCTCATCGGTGCCGCCTTATCAGTGCCCGTCAGTGCAGCTTATCAGTGCTCATCAGTGAAGGAGGAAACTTACTTTTTTACAAACTATTTTTAACAGAAACAGAAAAAAACTTTTTTTTTCGCCCTTTTTTTATTTGTTTAGCAAAAAATAAAAACCGCAGAGGTGATCAAAAAAAAATGTAGTTTGGGTACAGTGTAGCATGACCGTGCAATTGTCATTTAAAAAGTGACAGCACTAAAAGCTGAACATTGGCTTGAGCAGGACGGGTGTATAAGTGCCTGATATTGAAGTGCCTAAATATGTTTTATCACAACTTTTTTTTAAAAGCTATTATTCTTATAGCTACATTACTAGTACTTTATTATGTGTAGTTTGGAAGTATGTCATGCTTTTACTGGTTAGCTCTTTGTCCTTACTCCTTACTATGATGGTCTGCCCTGAACAGTTGAAATGAATGAAATGTATTTGGTAATTGATTTATAGTGCACCCTATTAAGTGCTTAGAGGAGTATGAGGCATAACTCATAATTGCTATTCTTTTAATGAAAGCATCACAAATTGTACAATGTAAAATTCATAATGGAACATTCCAAACAAATGAATAGTCTTTGCTAAAGACAGCATATAATTAATTGGTGTGGGGCAGGTCCAGCAAATACATCAAACAGGTTTAGGAACAAGCTTGGTATGTAGAAAGAGCAATCAAGAAGGCTATGAAATGTCGAAAGGGTATGCTTCCCGGACTGAACTCAAATATTACAAAAGTTGAATGTTTGTCATTCAATATGTCTTGAATTCAGACATTTTAAATACTTTTATGCCTCTCCAGTTGTAATCTCCACCAAAAATGTGCCCGCAGACCTACTGTTAACATTCATAGTTACATAGTTGGTAAGGGTGAATAAAGACACAGTTCCATCCAGTTGAACCTACAGTATATGTGTTTCTGTGTTTATGTTGCTACTTAGATGAAATTATTTTCTCCCTAGTGATACAGTCATCATTTAAAGGTTTTTTATATTGAGATTATAGCCCCTTCTAAGCGCCTTTTCATTTTAATTTTTGTAGCTGTTCCTCATATCTGAGGTACTCCAAACTTCTTATTAGTTTTGTTGCCCTTCTCTGGACACATTCCAGGTCAAAGACTTCCTGAGGATTGCTGACAAAAACTGGACCATATACTCAAGATGTGGCTGAACCAGGGTTTTGTAAAGTGCTAGAATTATAGCTTTAGCTCTTGAGTAAATACCCTTTTTAATGGTAATAGTCTGCTAGCTTTGCTTTTTGCATGATCTACAAGGACCCTCAAATCTTTTTCCACTCTTGATTTCCCAGAGGATCTGCCCCTAGCGAGTAACTTGCATTCATATTTCAACTCCCAAGTACATTACTTTAAATTTTTCAATGTTGACCCTCATCTGCCATATAGCTGCCCACACCTCTATTTTTTATTAGGTCTTCTTGTAAATTTTCTCTATTCCAGTGTTTCTCAACCTTTTTCCAGCCGGTCCCTTGAAAAGTATTTTCAGTCTTGAGGCCCCCCCGTCCAACGTTACTGCATGTCACAGAACGCACCCAAAATCGCGCTCATTAGGGTTGCTATTAATTCTTAATGGTACACCACAGACTGGAAACTGTGGAGTGTTTGCCACTATTTAACTGACCGCCCACCGTCATTATACAGCAGCACTTTGAAGTGGTTTATCGTTGTTATGGTAGCAGCTAGCTGCCATAACCCTGCTATCCACTTCTTCAGCGGGCGGTCCGCTTTCAGATAAAAGTGGTCTAAGCTTTAGATTTGATCACTTTTATCAGTGGCGGAAGCAGCCCTCCGCCGCTTACCGGAGCTGCCGGCAGCGGTGGAGGTGATCGGATCCTGTCCCCTGCTTGGCAAGGAGCTGAGTGAGGGATGGCCCCCACCTGACTCCATACCATTGCAGGGCGGAAGCGATGTCAAAACGTCACTTTTGCCCAGAGCTCTTAAAGGGTTTTTTTATTTTCTTTATTTTTTTATATTGCATTTTAGTGTAAATATGAGATCTGAGGTCTTTTTGACCCCAGATCTCATATTTAAGAGGCCCTGTAATGCTTTTTTTCTATTACAAGGGGTGTTTACATTCATTGCAATAAGAATAAAAGTGACACAATATTTTTTTTCTTTTTAAAGAACAGTGTAAAATTAAAAAGCAAAATAAATAAGAAAAAATAAATAAAAATTTAACACGCCCCATCCTGCCGATCTCACGTGCAGAAGCGAACACATACATGAATAGCACCTGCATATGAAAACGGTGTTAAAACCACACATGTGAGGTATCACCACAATCATTAGAGCAAGAGCCCCAGCCCTAAACCTCCTCTGTAGCTCAAAACATGCAACCTGTAAAAAAAATTAAACGTCGCCTATAGAGATTTTTAGGGGTAAAATTTTGTCGCCATTCCACGAGAGGGCGCAATTTTGAGCTAACTTTATTGTTGACTTATTTTTAATTAAAAAAAGTTAATTTTTTCCCAAAAAAGTGCGTTTGTAGGACCACTGCGCAAATACAGTGTGACAGAAAGTATTGCAACAACCGCCATATTATTCTCTAGGGTGTTAGAAATATATATATATATATATATATATATATAATGTTTGGGGGTTCTAAGTAATTTTCTAGAAAAAATAACGGATTTTAACTTGTAAACAACAAAATAGGCCCAGTTCTTAAGTGGTTAAAAAAAGGATCAGGGACTTGTTTCCCTGCATTTATATGAGTAAAGTAGCTCATTGAAATGCATAGGCTGCCCTACACGCAGCACACAGTCACACAGATGGGAACCAAGTGCTTATTCACATGTGAGGTTGGGGGGGAGCAGTAAAAACACATGGTTGAGCTGTTTTTATGACCCCAGCCGCTCCCCTTTAGCTGCAGAGGCAGCAACTGGGGGTGTACACATGCTGTGGCCACAGATGGAAGTATACCCCTAGGTGAATGGGGCTGCACTGCAACCACCCTGCAACTGTATGCATTGCACATGGTTGCAGTGGGGTGATTTACGCTTTTCGAGGCATTTGACAGGTGGTAAAGAGGCAAAATGTTGCCTCCTCAGTCCTTACCACCTGTCAAATGCCTCGAAAAGCGATTTGAGTATGGGCATGTACACATACACATACACACACAAAAATGTACACACAAGTACACAGACACATGTATACGCCCATACACCGACACATGTACACACATACATACATACATACAGACTAGTGATGAGCCGAACACCCCCGGGTTCGGTTCGCACCAGAACCCGCGAACGGACCGAAAGTCCGGACGAACTTTAGAACCCTATTAAATACAATGGATGCGAACGTTCGAAATCTAAAGTGCTAATTATAACGACTAATATGCATGTTATTGTCCTAAAAAGGGTTTGGGAACCCGGGTTCTGCACCAGGGGACATGTATCAATCCAAAAAAAAGTTTTAAAAACGGCCGTTTTTCGGGAGCAGTCATTTTAATGATGCATAAAGTGAAAAAAAAAAAAGTCAAATATTCCAAAAAATATCGTACCTGGGGGGTGTCTAAAGTATGCCTGTGAAGTGCCATGTGTTTCCCGTGTTTAGAACTGTCCCTGCACAAAATTACATTTCTAAAGGAAAAAAAGCCATTTAAAACTGCTTGCGGCTTTAATGTAATGTCTGGTCCCGGTAATATGGATGAAAATCTTTAAGAAAAATGGCATAGCTACCCCATCACAGCCCCCCCCCTACCCCAGCCCATTACCAGCCCCTTTGGGTCTTGTATGGATATTAAGGGGAACCCCGCACACAAAATAAAAAAGGCCCTATATACTCTGAACAGCCGTATACAGGCGGTGCATACAAGACAGGGACTGTAGGTTTGTTCTTATGTAGAATCTGTTTGTAATTTTGAACAGGTACATTGTTTAAGTGTAGCTCCAGCCAAAAAATCTATTTTTAAGCTTTTTGGAAAACATAGGGAAGGGTTATCACCCCTGTAACATTTGTTTTGCTGTCTGTGCAGTGTGCACCTGTTCAGAACAGTTCACCTCACTTTCCGTCCTAATGACAAATGTTTTTTGAAAATTTGGGGTTTTTATTGAAACAAGAATTGGTGATAAAGCATCAGTGGAGAGGAGACACTTTTTTTCCCATATTAACTCTTAAAGGAGAGAATTTGCCTTCCTAGGGGTAGATTTCCTCTCACTTCCTGTTGTATCCTTCCGTTTGCAAGGAGGAGTCGTTTGTAAGTTGGATGTTTGAAAGTAGGGGCCTGCCGTATATACTCAGCTGAAATTTGCCCCTTACATGTTGGTGTTGCCACAACACTGTGAGCCCTCACAATTACTCTTGGTGGGCGCATGAATGGGCCCTGCTGTGATTATTAGATCAAGAATTGTAATTGCATGCCCCTGTTGAACAGGGGCTGAAAAATTGGGCCTTTGGTGGTGGTGGTGGTGGTGTTGACACAACACTGTAAGGCCTCACAGTTAGTCTTGGTGGGTGCAGGAATGGGCCCTGCTGTGAATTATTAGATCAAGAATTGTAATTACATGCCCCTGTTAAACAGGGGCAGAAAAATTGGGCCTTAGGCACTGGTGCCACAACACTGCAACCCCTCACAGATACTGTACTTGGAGCACAGCTGTCAGGGAAATTCCCCGTCTGTTGTCACCAATCTGCGCTCAGTGCGCATGCGCGGCGAAACGGCTCATCGGCGCATGCGCGTGCGCGGCGGGACGGCGCTTCGGCGTGCTCGGGTGCGTGCACCGGCGCAACGACGAATGCGCGTGCGCAATAGCTCGCCAATGGGATTACAGGCGGGCCTATTTAAACAGACGCAGTAACACTATCCGGTTGCTGGTTTGTCAGCTTTGCTGTGTTCTTGTGCCTGAAATCAAGTTAAAGTTCTCCTGCTGTGACCCGGACCGGATTTGACTACGCTTCTGCTTCTCCTGAACCTGACCCCTTGGCTTGCTAAACGGACTTCTGCCTCTCTCCTTGTGCTTGACCCTCGGCCTGTGACCCGGATCTGCTGCCTGTCTCCAGCCCTCTACCTTCTGCCTGTACCCTGGACTTCTTGCTTAACCTGACTAGTCTGGTGCTTTCTGCTAAAATCCTAATCGGACTTGTGCCCTTGCTACTGTTTGCTGTTTGACCCTGTCTACCCTTGGTGTTTGACTCCCGGCCTGCTCTTCAGACTCAGCCCTGCTAGATTCTTCAGCAAGACACTTCTACCTGCTGGTGGCCAGTGCTCCCTCGTGCTGTCCTCTCCCTGTCTCACCTCCAGGGGGCGGAGTGCGCTTGGGTGTAAGGGTGAACCACTCTCGGCATCTCGGCCTCGGTAAGTACTTAGCCTGATAGTACAAACCAGCCAGATGTCTGAGGCCGACAGAGTGCGTTCCCCATTTGACACCCTCTGCCAGCAGGTCTCCACCTTAACGGACACCGTCCAAAGGCTCCAAGAGGGATACACTCAGATTGATGGCCGTCTTCAACAGCTCACTGGTCTCCTAGGACCAGCCCCTTCAGCTGCCACCTCTGCCAACACTGCCACCAACTCCCAAGTACCTACGAGCTCTACAGTAGTGATGGCCACCCCTGAACCCAGGGTCCCTATTCCGGAACGTTTTTCGGGTGTCCGCAAAAAATACCGGGCCTTTAAAAACGCCTGCTCCCTCTACCTTGCCCTCCAACCAAGGACCTTCTCTTCGGAAGCAGTAAAAGTGGGGTTTATCATCTCTCTCTTAACGGATGACCCTCAAGCCTGGGCCCATGGCCTGATGGAGCAACAGAGCCCCATATTGGACTCAGTAGAGACATTTTTTGAAAATATGGCTCAACTATACGATGATCCCCAGCAATCAGCCACGGCCGAGTCCGTCCTCCATAGCCTAACTCAGGGGAGAAGACCGGTGGAAGACTATACGTCGGAATTTAGGAAATGGTCCGCCGACACCAAATGGAATGAGGCGGCCCTCAGATACCAATACCGCCAGGGACTATCTGAGACGCTCAAGGACGAGCTGGCCAGGATCGAAACCCCCACTACCTTGGAGAACCTGATCCAATCCGCCATACAACTCGATAGGCGTCTGCGTGAACGACGGGCGGAGCGATTTCAATCTCCTCGTCCCAACTGGCCTCCATCCAGGACTGTACCTCACTACCCACCAACCTCTGTGCCTGCAGTCACACCTCTTCCTGAGCCAGAACCCATGCAGCTTGGGTTGGTTCGGGCTCCCCTGACTCCTGAGGAAAAACAGCGAAGGCGCCAGGCCAACCTGTGCCTATACTGCGGGGGTGCCGGCCACTTCCTCCTCAACTGCCCCGTAAGACCTAGTAAGTCTATCTCTAAAGACACTTTAAACTATCAACTCTTTGACAACCCTCAGTCTTATGTCATTCTCTTTGTGTCTCTACAGCTGCCGGAAGGGGCAATCCGCCTCCCGGCAATTATTGATACCGGAGCCTGCAGCTGCTTCTTGGACTCTGCTTTAGCCTCAAGATTCCATGTCCCCACTCAACCTAAGGACCACTGCCTTCAGATCCACCTGGCGGATGGGTCCTTGCCCCGTTCAGGGCTGATCACGCTGGAAACCAAACCTATCCTTGCCATCTCTGACTCGGGCCACCAAGAACTTCTCCGGTTAGACCTCATACCTTCCCCGATGTTCCCCATCATCCTGGGCCTTCCCTGGCTACAGGCACACGAGCCCCTCACAAATTGGGTGAAGAAAGAGGTTAGCTTCACCTCCTCCTATTGTTCCCAGAACTGTCTTGCCTCTGCCTCTACGGCCTGCGCTTCCATGATTGCCAAGCCGGACAACCTACAGCATGTTCCTTCAGTCTACCTAGAATTCCGGGACGTGTTCGATAAGCAGCAAGCCGACCATCTACCACCTCATCGGCCCTATGATTGCCCTATCGATCTCTTGCCGGGCTCTAAAATTCCGTTCGGACGTATCTTTCCGTTGTCCGAAACCGAGTTGAAAGCCCTCAAGGCTTATATTGATGAAAACCTCCAGAAAAGATTTATTCGCCCTTCCTCCTCTCCAGCCGGTGCAGGAATCTTCTTTGTGGAAAAGAAGGACGGGTCCTTAAGACCCTGTATCGATTACCGGGACCTAAACAAGATAACCATTAAGAACAGGTACCCACTACCCCTTATTCCGGAGCTATTTCAGCGCTTCCGATCTGCTCGGGTCTTTTCTAAGCTGGATCTACGGAGGGCCTACAATCTTATCAGAATCAGGGCCGGAGACGAGTGGAAAACCGCCTTCAGATCTCGTTTCGGACACTTTGAGTATTCGGTCATGCCGTTCGGACTTTGTAATGCTCCAGCCACCTTCCAACACCTAGTCAACGATATTTTCAGACAGCACCTTGACGACTTCTTAGTAGTGTACCTGGACAATATCCTCATCTTTTCCACCAACATCGAACTCCACCGGGCTCATGTCATGAAGGTCCTCACCATCCTTCGGAAGCACAAACTCTACCTCAAAGCTGAGAAATGCGAGTTCGAAAAGACCACCGTACAGTTCCTCGGCTTTATCATTTCCATCGATGGGGTCGCGATGGACCCGCAGAAGGTGAAGGCCATCCAGGACTGGCCAGCCCCAACCGACAAGAAGGGGGTACAGCGGTTTATAGGCTTCGCCAACTTCTATAGGAGATTCATTGTGGGCTTTTCCTCCATTGTAGCCCCAATAACCCAACTTACCCGGCAAAATAACCGTTTTCACTGGTCTCCAGAAGCTCAAGAGGCCTTCTCCCGCCTCAAGGACGTCTTCACTTCAGCACCAGTACTTCAGCACCCGGATCCTCTACTGCCGTTCACCCTGGAAGTGGACGCATCTGAGACAGCCATCGGAGCCATCCTCTCTCAAAGACGAGGCCCCAAGGCTCTCCTGTATCCAGTAGCCTTTGCCTCTAAAAAGTTGACTCCCCCGGAGCGAAACTATGATGTTGGGGACCGGGAATTACTGGCCATAAAATTCGCACTGGAGGAATGGCGATACCTTCTGGAGGGGGCAGTACACCCCATCATGATCTTCACAGATCATAAAAATCTAGAGTACCTAAGAACAGCTCAACGTCTACGCCCCAGGCAGGCCCGTTGGGCCCTTTTCTTCACCCGGTTCAACTTTCACATTTCCTATAGACCCGGCTCCAAGAATGGGAAGGCAGATGCGCTATCCAGGATGTTTCCGGAAACCCCTCAGTCGGCCCAACCGGGCACCATTCTGTCAGCTCAGAACTTTCTGTTGATTCCCCGGGCCGATCTATTCACCTCTATTAAAATCGCTTCCGGACTCTGCTCTGATCCGGTCACTACCTCCCTGGAGAAGCGGGACGGCCTATTCTGGTCCCAGGACAAGATTTTCGTCCCTTTGGAAACAAGACCGCTGGTCTTGAGGACCTTCCACGATCTTAAACTAGCCGGTCACTTCGGAGCACGTAAATCATCGGAACTTGTCTCCCGCTCCTTCTGGTGGCCAGGCTGGAGGCAAGATTGTAAGTCTTATGTCGCTTCCTGCACTCAGTGTCAGCGTAACAAGGGGTCAAACACCAAGAGTTGGGGCCTGCTCAAGCCCTTACCCATTCCTGAGCGCCCTTGGGCAGACGTGTCCATGGACTTTATCGTGGACTTGCCTTCCTCCAGAGGGTTTACCACGATTCTGGTCGTTGTGGACCGCCTCTCAAAAATGGCTCACTTTTTACCGATGATTGGGACACCTTCAGCCATGGATACTGCTCAAATCTTTTTTAAGGAGATAACCAGGCTTCACGGAATACCAAAGAGTATCACCTCCGACAGAGGTGTCCAGTTCACTTCGAAATTCTGGAAGGAGCTCTGCAAGTCACTAGAAGTCAAAACCTGCCTCTCGTCTGCGTACCACCCCCAAAGCAATGGCCAGACAGAAAGAACCAATCAGACCCTGGAGCAATACCTCCGTTGTTTCTGCTCTGCTTCCCAGGATGACTGGGCATCTCTACTTCCTTACGCAGAGTTTGCCTATAACAATTCAATACATTCTGCTACCAATCAAACCCCCTTTTGGGCCAATTTCGGTTTTCATCCCTCCTTCCTCCCTGAAAACATCCCCGAGAGCCCTGTTCCCGCGGTCCAGGACCGAGTGGCCTCTGTCCAGGCGAATTTCCAAAGACTCCAGGAGATGATGCGGAATGCCCAAGGATCCTACAAGAAATTTTATGACCGGGGGAGGAAGGAAAACCCAGCGTTCAGAGTCGGGGAAAAAGTTTGGCTTTCCGCCGCCAACCTCAGATTGCCTATTCCCTCTCGAAAGCTCGGCCCTAGATTTATCGGGCCCTTCAAGATCAAACGAGCTATTAACCCTGTTGCTTTTGAACTAGCATTACCTGATTCCTATAGGATTCACCCAGTGTTCCACTCATCTTTATTAAAACCCGTCATTCCCAACGCCTTTCCTGGAAGAGATGAACCTCCTCCTCCACCAGTTGAAGTAGATGGGGAAAAGGAATTTGAGATGGAATCCATCCTGGGCTGTAGGAAAAAAGGCAGACAGTTACAATACTTAATTAAATGGAAAGGGTACCCCCCGGAAGACAACTCCTGGGAACCATCCAGGAACTTGCATGCTCCTCGCCTAATACGAGCCTTCCACCAAGAACATCCGGAACTAATGGCCAGTCTGGGCGTCCGGAGTCCGCCCCTCGGGGGGGGGCACTGTCAGGGAAATTCCCCGTCTGTTGTCACCAATCTGCGCTCAGTGCGCATGCACGGCGAAACGGCTCATCGGCGCATGCGCGTGCGCGGCGGGACGGCGCTTCGGCGTGCTCGGGTGCGTGCACCGGCGCAACGACGAATGCGCGTGCGCAATAGCTCGCCAATGGGATTACAGGCGGGCCTATTTAAACAGACGCAGTAACACTATCCGGTTGCTGGTTTGTCAGCTTTGCTGTGTTCTTGTGCCTGAAATCAAGTTAAAGTTCTCCTGCTGTGACCCGGACCGGATTTGACTATGCTTCTGCTTCTCCTGAACCTGACCCCTTGGCTTGCTAAACGGACTTCTGCCTCTCTCCTTGTGCTTGACCCTCGGCCTTTGACCCGGATCTGCTGCCTGTCTCCAGCCCTCTACCTTCTGCCTGTACCCTGGACTTCTTGCTTAACCTGACTAGTCTGGTGCTTTCTGCTAAAATCCTAATCAGACTTGTGCCCTTGCTACTGTTTGCTGTTTGACCCTGTCTACCCTTGGTGTTTGACTCCCGGCCTGCTCTTCAGACTCAGCCCTGCTAGATTCTTCAGCAAGACACTTCTACCTGCTGGTGGCCAGTGCTCCCTCGTGCTGTCCTCTCCCTGTCTCACCTCCAGGGGGCGGAGTGCGCTTGGGTGCAAGGGTGAACCACTCTCGGCATCTCGGCCTCGGTAAGTACTTAGCCTGATAACAGCAATGAGCCCTGTTGCAAAGTATTGCATCAAAAATTGTAATTACACGCCCCTGTTAAACAGGGGCTGAAAAATTGGGCCTTAGCCACTGGTGCTGGTGCCACGACACTGCAACCTCTCCCAGATACTCTAGTTGGAGTGCAGGAATGAGCCCTGCTGCAAAGCATTGCATAAAAAATTGTAATAACATGCCCCTGTTAAACAGTGGCTGAAAAATTGGGCCTTAGCCACTGGTGGCGGCACCCAGAAACAAAAATGTTCTTCCAAGCTATCATCATCAATCGGATCATTGAGGAGGAGGAGGATAGTCAGTCAACATAACAGGACAGTCTCTCAGCATCAGTCTTGAAGGGATGTGACATTTGAAAATAAATTAGTCTGTTATATCAGCTTCAGGTGTTTGGTAGCTGGTGGTGATCCAAGACTGGTTCATCTTTATGAAGGTCAGTCGATCAACAGAGTCGGTGGACAGACGCACCCTGTGATCCGTGACAAATCCTCCAGCAGCACTGAATGTGCGTTCTGAAAGAACGCTGGATGCAGGACAGGCCAGTAGCTCAATTGCATACTGTGCAAGCTCTGGCCAGTGATCCATCCTCAAGACCCAGTAAGCCAGAGGATTTTCGGTGGGGAAGGTGTCCAAGTCTGACCTTGCCCCTAGGTATTCCTGCACCATGTATATCAGACGCTGGCGATGGTTGCTGGAACCGATCATACCTTGGGGCTGCGGACTAAAGAATTGTCTGAACGCATCGGTCAGACGGCCACCTTCCCCACCGCTCCTTCTTTGACTGACCGAAGCCTCAGCAACTCGTTGTCCAGGACCAGGAGTTTGTAACCTCCCAGTCTCAGGGAACGCGTTGCACAGACCTTTCTGCAAGGCCTCCCGGAGTTGTCTCATCCTCTGCTCCCTCTGCGACGGTAAGATAAGGTCCGCAACCTTACCCTTGTACCGTGGATCAAGGAGAGTGGCCAGCCAGTAATGGTCCCTCTCCTTGATCCGAAGAATACAAGGATCCTTCCGCAGACTTTGCAGGATCAGGGAAGCCATGCAGCGTAGGTTAGCTGAGGGATTTGGTCCGGAGTCCTCTGGGTCACTAAGGACGACATGATCCGCAGCCACCTCCTCCCAGCCACCTACAAGTCCACTGGTTTCTTGGGACTGTAAATCATCCCTAAAAGACTGCTGCTGATGATGCTGAGTGCCAGGCTCCACCTCCATGCTGACACAATCCTCCTCCTCCTCCTCCTCTTCTTCCTGTGCGATGGGTGGGACAGAAGGAACACTGTCTGGGTAAAGGGGGCCTTGAGAGGCAAGGAAGTCCTCCTCTTCCTGCCTCTGTTCTGCCTCAAGTGCCTTGTCCATTATTCCACGCAGCGTATGTTCCAACAGGTGGACAAGAGGTACAGTGTCACTGATGCGTGCACTGTCACTGCTCACCATCCTTGTGGCCTCCTCAAATGGTGCCAGGACAGTGCATGCATCCCTGATCATGCCCCTCTGGCGTGGTGAAAAAAACCCGAGCTCCCCTGACCCTGTCCTGGTGCCGTAGTCGCACAGGTACTCATTGATGGCCCTCTGCTGCGTGTGCAGCCGCTGCAGCATGGCCAACGTTGAGTTCCACCTGGTGGGCATGTCACATATAAGGCGGTTCTTGGGCAGGTTCAACTCCTTTTGCAGCTCAGCCAGGCGAGCACTGGCATTATAAGATCTGCGGAAATGCACACAGACTTTCCTGGCCTGCCTCAGGACATCCTGTAAGCCCGGGTACCTGCCCAAGAACCGCTGCACCACCAGGTTAAGGACGTGAGCCACACAGGGCACATGGGTCAGTTGTCCCTGTCGGAGAGCGGAGAGGAGGTTGGTGCCATTGTCGGCAAACTACCATTCCTGGCTTAAGCTGGCGTGGCGTCAACCACCTCTCGGCCTGCCCCTGCAGAGCAGACAGAACCTCTGCCCCAGTGTGGCTCCTGTCCCCCAAACACACCAGCGCAAGCACGGCATGGCATATTTTTGCCTGCGTACTTGCGTAGCCCCTTGAACGCCTACGGAGCACCGCTGGTTCCGAGGACAAAGCACAGGAAGAGGCCATGGAGGAAGAAGAAGAGGAGGTGGTGGAGGACAGAGGTGTGTCACAACCAGTAGTAGCATTTTGGAGGCGTGGCGGTGGAACAACCTCCAACACTACTGCACCTTGTCCTGCATCCTTCCCAGCTGCCAAAAGAGTGACCCAATGGGCCGTGAAAGAAAGGTAACGTCCCTGTCCATGCCTGCTGGACCATGAGTCAGCGGTAATATGCACCTTACCGCTGACCGCCCTGTCCAGCGAGGCCAAGACATTGCCTTCCACATGCCGGTAGAGAGCCGGAATCGCCTTCCGTGAGAAAAAGTGGCGTTTGGGAACCTGCCACTGAGGAACTGCACGTTGCACAAACTCACGGAAGGGGGCCGAGTCTACCAACTGAAAAGGCAGCAGTTGAAGCGCTAGCAATTTAGCCAAGCTAGCATTCAACCGCTGGGCATGTGGATGGCTGGGAGTGAACTTCTTTCGACGGTCCAGCAGCTGGGGCAGGGAAATTTGCCTGCTAGAATCGGACGTCGGTGTACTGCTAGCAGAGTGCCCGCAAGTACTTGGCTGTGACACACCTAATTCTACACCTTCATTCCTCTCAGTGCAGGTTTCAGAGAGGACTGAAGGTATAGTGGGGTTGGAGATCCCAGCTGATGCGGTGCAAGAAGAGGTCAGCTTTGTTCTTTGGTGTGGGTCTTTAAGGTAGGCTTGCCAACGAGCTGCATGGCAGGTCAACATATGTCTGGTCAAGCATGTGGTGCCCAAGCGGGTGATGTTTTGGCCACGCGATATACGCTTGAGACATATGTTGCAAACAGCAGCTGTGCGATCTGATGCACTCAACTCAAAAAAGGCCCACACCAAAGAACTTTTTGAATGACGGGCAGAGGCAGCGCCCTGCACAGGCGGAGCTCTGCGGTGTGATTCCGTCGGTGTGCTGCCCTTACGCTGGCCCCCCGAGGGCATCCTGCCTCGTTGGAGATGTGCCTCCTCCTCATCCTCCTCCTCCTCCTCCTCCTCTCTCCTATTAGGCACCCACGTGGAGTCAGTGATCTCATCATCCCCTCCCTCCTCATCACTGGAGCCAATCTGGCAGTATGCTGCAGCTGCTGGAACATGACTGCCAGATTGGTGTCCTTCTTGAGCATCCCCTCTCTCTGCTCTCATGCTACTTCCTTCCTCTAGCTGGGTATCATCATCAGACCCTTCGAAACGCTGGGCATCCTCCTGGAGCATGTACCCAACACTGTGCTCAAACAGTTCGGGGGACTCCTCAGGAGGACATGGTTGGTCTAGGGAAGGAGTGACTGATGATGACATTGATACCAGGGAAGAGGACGCTTTGGCAGCTGCTTTGCCAGTACCCTGAGCCTGGGTGAGAGAGGATGAGGAGGATGAGGAGGGCTTGGTCATCCACTCTACCAAGTCTTCGGCATGATGCGGCTCAACACGTCCAGCTGCCGAAAAGAAGGACAAACGTGTCCCATGGCCACGTGCTGATGGCGATGCACGGCGTCCAAGACCAGCACTGTTGTCTCTAGACACAGAGCCTGCTTGCCCTCTTTTATTGGCTCCTGACTGTCTGCCTCTCCTTGTTTGCCTTCCAGACATTCTAATGGCCTGCAGGGAAATGGGAAAACCAGCAATAAGGCCTAGCTTCAGGAGTATATTTTGCAGGAATCACACTCCGCCTGCTGTAGGTGCTGCAAATGCCTGTTGGCGTAACACACCAGGAAAAAGCAGCAATACAGGCTAACTTCAGGTGTAATATGATCAGGAGGCACACTCCGCCCGCTGTAAGTGCCGCAAATGCCTGTTGGTGTAACACACCAGGAAAAAGCAGCAATACAGGCTAACTTCAGGTGTAATATGATCAGGAGGCACATTCCGCCCGCTGTAAGTGCCGCAAATGCCTGTTGGTGTAACACACCAGGAAAAAGCAGCAATACAGACTATCTTCAGGTGTAATATGATCAGGAGGCACACTCCGCCCGCTGTAAGTGCCGCAAATGCCTGTTGGTGTAACACACCAGGAAAAAGCAGCAATACAGGCTAACTTCAGGTGTAATATGATCAGGAGGCACACTCCGCCCGCTGTAAGTGCCGCAAATGCCTGTTGGTGTAACACACCAGGAAAAAGCAGCAATACAGGCTAACTTCAGGTGTAATATGATCAGGAGGCACACTCCGCCCGCTGTAAGTGCCGCAAATGCCTGTTGGTGTAACACACCAGGAAAAAGCAGCAATACAGGCTAACTTCAGGTGTAATATGATCAGGAGGCACACTCCGCCCGCTGTAAGTGCCGCAAATGCCTGTTGGTGTAACACACCAGGAAAAAGCAGCAATACAGGCTAACTTCAGGTGTAATATGATCAGGAGGCACACTCCGCCCGCTGTAAGTGCCGCAAATGCCTGTTGGTGTAACACACCAGGAAAAAGCAGCAATACAGGCTAACTTCAGGTGTAATATGATCAGGAGGCACACTCCGCCCGCTGTAAGTGCCGCAAATGCCTGTTGGTGTAACACACCAGGAAAAAGCAGCAATACAGGCTAACTTCAGGTGTATAATGTGCAGGAGGCTTAGCAACAATGACACTGACACTGTCCCCTGCCTATCCTTCTCTCTCCCTGCACACAAGGTTTATCAAAGTATATGACACTGACACTCTCCCTGCCTATCCTTCTCTCTCCCTGCACACAAGGTTTAGCAAAGAATATGACACTGACACTGTCCCCTGCCTATCCTTCTCTCTCCCTGCACACAAGGTTTATCAAAGTATATGACACTGACACTCTCCCTGCCTATCCTTCTCTCTCCCTACACACAAGGTTTAGCAAAGAATATGACACGGACACTCTCCCTGCCTATCCTTCTCTGTCCCTACACACAAGGTTTAGCAAAGAATAGATTTGACACTGTCCCTGCCTATCCTTCACTTTCCCTGCTCCGGAACACACTACACGAGGCCGCCGCGCTGGCGGCCTTTTATAGTGTGGGGCGTGTACTAAACCCCTCAGCTATAATTGGCCACAGGCATCCTGCCTGTGACCAATCATTTCTCTCCTCGCTGCCGGAGCTGTGATTGGCCAAGCATGCAGGGTCACAGTGCATGCTTGGCCAATCACAGCGCCGGGATTACACTGCGATGGCGCAGTGTATTGTGGGCCGTTCGCGTCACTCGAATTTGGCGTGAACGGCCCAAATCGTTCGTTGTTCGCCGAACGCAGCGAACAGCCGATGTTCGAGTCGAACTTATGTTCGACTCGAACACCGAGCTCATCCCTAATACAGACACATACAGGTACATGTATACAGCTTTTTAAAAAGTTGGGTACTGCACTGTAGGGGGAGGCAGAGAGCACAGCACACACTCCCCCTTCTATTGCTTTCACTTTGTTGAGTGTTTTCAACAGTCTGACCAAGCTCCCAAGTGCCAATGTACAGCTCGGCTAGGGATCAAGAGCTTGGTCTGATTTGACAGCTCTTCTCTACCAGGATGTCGCGGTACCCCTGAGGACCTCTGGTGGAACCCCAGGGTGCCGCAACACCCAGGTTGAGAAAGGCTGCTCTATCCTGTTGCAAAGCTATTGTGCTACTTAGCGTTATATCTTCAGAAAAAAGATTGAGGTATTTATTTAATCTTTTATATCATTTATGAACAAGTTAAACAGAATTGGTCCCAGAACAGAGCCATTGAGCACATCACTTGCAACTCTCACTACTCTCTGGACGTGCTCCTGCAACCAGCTTTCTATCCAGGTTCATGCAATATCATCAATACTAAAATACCGTCCTTCTTAAATTAAACGTTTGTGGCATACTGTATCAAATGCCTTATCGAAATCTAGATACACTACGTCCATGTAGGCCTTCCTCTACTTAAATTACAGCTTTACTCCTCATAGAATGTTAAAAAGTTGGTCTGGCAAGATGTGTCTATTCATCATCCTTGAGGTTAGGGGGGCCTATAGCATACATCCACAATTAATTTTCCAGAGATATGGAAATTTTACAAAATTCTACTTTGTACTTTTTTGTTATTTGTAGAAATATTGGTCAATGCTCTTATACACAGACATCATAAGGGAGGGACATGTGGTTACAATTTAACACTGGATGAAAGAAGGTTTCAACTGAAATTGTGGAAAATGTTTTTTACAGTCAGAGCAGGAAAAATGTGGAACTCCCTTCCCCAATTAGTGGAATCCGCTGGGAGCTTTGACAAATTCAAAAAACTTGAACTTGGAGTTTAATGAATCCCTCAAAAAAACAAGCTCAATTCACAAAGCCAACACACCAACAAAAAGATACTTATTTTCAAAAAGTGAGTTAATTTCAGTGGAGACCAATGAGGTTTGAAAAGTACAGTCACGTGGGTAAAATAAAGATACGTAACCTTGTGTTAAAGCTTTGTGAATTGAGTCTAATGGGTATATTTCCCACATCTCTCAGGTACTGTAGCTGGATCCTATAGAAATCTTTTTTGAAGTGATGGGAGGTCCTCTTCCTGCTGCTCAACTTCCAGCACTAAGGGAGCTAATATTTCAGAATCTACTGTGAGTTGCAGCAAAAAAAGATTATACAGCTGCCTTCCCACCTTCTCCTTACCTTTCATCCATTGAGGAAAGCCTGTGCATTAAACTGCAAATAACTTGATCTGTGAATGGGGGGAGTCAGATGAATGACTAAATTCTCTCCCACTCTGATACTTACCTTGCCAGTGCATCACCACTGCTCCTTCCACCACCCCAACCAATGCAATTTGCCAGATGTAGCCAGGAGCTGGATACCTACCTATTCCTGCAATCAAAAGACGCTGCGTGGCATTGTATCAGGGGGAGCTGTTTCCCTCTAGTGTTCCAGTGTGGGATGTCCGGTTAATTTCTTAATCAGAGACAAGACAGAGCAAAGCATCTTGGGACATGTAGTCTATACGGATAGGATTCGTCCTCTGGCTGTATTATGTGAAACTACAACTACCAGCTGGCTGATGGAGAAGAGCAGACTGCTGGGAAAGACTATAAGAGGGAAGATTAAGACCTGGCGCACTCTCTTGGGATCGGCATGGATCTACATACAGAGAATCTGTTACAGGGTGAGCTGCAGCTGAGTCTCTGCCTGCTCTGGCAGAGTTACCCAGCGGATATCTGAAGGACACCTGTGGACAGTTCTCTGTCACTGCCTGGCGGTAGCCTAGAGGCCGTTCCTGTTCCATCCATCCTGCAGAGATATCGGATTCGTGTGAGCCGTAGTGCGGTGCGGCGGATGTCATACCTTGAGCCACATTCCGGGGAGGTTATTATCATTTTAAACCATCATCATCATCTCCTGTTCCAGTGTGGTAAACAGGGAATAGTCCAGTCTTATAGACACTATATATAGACACTATTGTCTGCTGCACTCATTACCATCTTTTGTTCAAGGATCTGTACCAACGTATCAAAGACACTATATACAGACATCTTTGCCATCCATTGTTCTGCTGTTGCTTTTTAGTTCCACAGAATATAACATCTTTAAGTCAGTGATCACTGTGAAGCCAGTTACAGTTTTGATTTACACAGGAACATTGTCTGCTGGTTATACACAACCTATTGGATCAGCTATTTTGCTTTACCATTCAATATTTCTTGCATGCAATTAAACACCTAAGAGCTAGCTAAAGATTAACCTGATTGCCACACAGCAACACGGGACTGCTTTCACCTCCCTCCCCACTTCAGGGATTTGTTTTTCTGAAGTTTGTAGAGCTACAGTTCACGAATAACTCTCTGTAAGAGCAGGTTGAATTGAAATACAGTTTCTGTTTGCTAAAAGTTGTACTTGTTTGTCTACTGTTCTTTCCCCCTATGTGTGAAGGAGCAGTATAGAGGGGTCTGACACTCATAAGAGCCATTCCTCTGCTATCCTGTAGCCTATTCACATAGACATTATATGCACTTATTTGAGCATAGAGATTGTAGTGTTCGCTGTTGAATGTTTGAATCTTGGAGGTGATAGTTGTTTCGCTATTAATAACATTCTTTGAGAGACCACATTTTGAGGTGTAAACTTAAGTTGACTCTTTGATATCTTTTCCTATCTCATTGAGTAAACTATTTCTGATTTAATCAATTCTGGTGTATTTCCTTCTTACTGCTGTTATGTAGTGGGAAAAAATGTTTGAACCCAGGGTGTCAGAGGTGGCAGAGGACTCACAGAGTCAGGGCAACCTGAGGGGTACTGATTTATCTTGTGACCCTCAAGAGGGCAGTGCTACATTAGTCTTCTGGGTATGGGGGAGAATGTGACATCCTCCCATGTGACAATGCTCGGGCCTAGTGCACATGGCCATTATCACACGGGATGTTTTGGTGTTGGCTGTGACAGAGGAAGAAGTGATGGGTGAGAGCTGGCAAGGTTAGTATTATCGAGTTGGGTCTAGGGGTACTTTTAAACAGAAAATAAATGGGCAGGTAGGTCATCCTTCAGACATTTCTGAGTGCCATTGACAAATAGGGGCCCAGAAAAAAAAGAAAGGATTGTATCCCTTTTCCAAATCAATAATGGATGTATCTCTTATCATTTAAGTTGGAAACAAATATTTTTGCCTAATTGTCTCCCCCTAAAATTGATTTATTTTTATTTTTCAGTTGTGTTTTTGTTATTTAGTGAAAAATTACTGAAAGCTGAATTATTAATCTAGAAATGTGTGACCCTACAGCTGTTTCTGTTCCACAAGTACCATCATCACTCCTCAGCAGCTGTGTGAAGATCTTGTAGTTTAACAATATGTGGATAACCACAAAGCCCACCCCTGCTGTTAATGTTTCATACAACTCTAATGAAGAACACATTTTATGAAAAACTTGTAAAAGTATGTGATTTTCCTTTCTGGTCAGCAACATTAGAATATATAAAAGTTTAAAATGTAGGAGTATATATACATTTTCTATTATGTTCCTGTTGTCATGTGTTGAAGAAAAGAAAATGAGAGTGTGGTTAATTGCAACCACTCAGATTACAGCTTTCAATTTTCCAGAGCTTTTTTTTTTTGTTTAATAAATGACCCCTTTCCATTACAGATACTTGTTATACACATGTAGAAAAGGTGCTACAGTACCCTTCAGTGGGTATTAACAGGAACTGCAGTATTGCCCTGTGCTTATGGCGTTGCTACAGCTCCTAAAGTCCTGTTGCACTTCAGTGCACCCTTAACCGCTTGCCGACCGGCTCACGACTATATACGTCGGCAGAATGGCACGGACGGGCAAATCAACGTATATTTACGTCACTTTGAATTTGCCGCCGCGTGCGCGCGCGCCTGCCGCAAGCTCCCTGACCGTGCCCGCGGGACCCGTGGACTCGATGTCTGCCGGTGTCTCGCGATCGGGTCACAGAGCTGCAGAATGGGGAGAGGCAAGTGTAAACAAGCATCTCCCTGTTCTGCCTAGTGACACTGAAACTGATCGTATGCTCCCTCTCATCGGGAGCAGCGATTAGTGACGTGTCACTCGTAGTTATGCCCCCTAACAGTTAGAATCACTCTCTAGGACACTTAACCCCTTCCTAGCCCCCTAGTGGTTAACCCCTTCACTGCCAGTCACATTTACACAGTAATCAATGCATTTTTATAGCTCTGATCGCTGTATAAATGTGAATGGTCCCAAAATAGCGCCAAAAGTGTTCGGTGTTTCCGCCATAATGTCGCAGACACGATAAAAATCGCTGATCGCCGCCATTACTAGTAGGGATGAGCCGAACACCCCCCAGTTCGGTTCGCATCAGAACAGGCAATAAATTTGTTCGACATCCGAACACCGTTAAAGTCTATGGGACTCGAACATGAAAAATCTAAAGTGCTAATTTTAAAGGCTCTTATGCAGTTATTTTCATATAAAGTGTTTGGGGACCCGGGTCCTGCCCCAGGGGACATGTATTAATGCAAAAAAAAGTTTTAAAAACTGACGTTTTTTTTGGGAGCAGTGATTTTAATAATGCTTAAAGTGAAACAATAAAAGTGAAAAATTCCTTTTAATTTCGTACCTGGGGGGTGTGTATAGTATGCCTGTAAAGTAGCGCGTGTTTCCCGTGCTTAGAACTGTCCCTGCACGAAGTGTGTAAGCCTGGGTTTCCCCTTGCGTCAGAGGGGGACGGGGTCACGTGACGGGTGGCCCCGTCGTCAGCTACATACGAGACCTGTCAGGCTGCCGCAACGTTATTCCCGGGGTGTCTCCGGTGGAGACAGGATGCTGTTTCTCGCTGCGCTGGACATCTCATCGTTGGAGCCTGGACCAGGAGAGGAGATCATCCATCGCAGGATACCGACAGCATTGGAGTGGAGACCGAGAGTGTATTACCACCGCTGGAATCTTTTATTTTTTTTTAATAAAGGACTTATCCCAACAGTGTCTGTGTGTGTTTTTTTTTACAACTTTTTACACTTTTTTTGTGAAATGGTAGGGGTACAATGTACCCCTTACCAATTCACATAGGGGGGGCGGGATCTGTGGGTCCCCTTTGTTAAAGGGGTCTTCCAGATTCCGATAAGCCCCCCGCACAACCACCGGGCAAGGGTTGTGGGGATGAGGCCCTCGTCCCCATCAACATGGGGACATGGTGATTTGAGGGATCACAGACCCCCAAAGCATCCTCCCCATGTTGAGGGCATGTGGCCTGGTACGGTTCAGGAGGGGAGGGCGCTCTCTCGTCCCCCCCTCTTTTCCTGCGGCCTGCCAGGTTGCGTGCTCGGATAAAGGGTCTGGTATGGATTTTTGGGGGGAACTCCACGCCATTTTTTTTTATTTGGCGCGGAGTTCTCATTAAAATTCATACCGGATATTTGGGGGGAACCCCATGTCATTTTTTTTTAAATTTGACGCAGGGTTCCCCTTAATATCCATACCAGACCTGAAGGGTCTCTGTATTGCCGGGAGCCGACAATTCATTATAGCCGCGAGTACTTTTAAATGACTTTTTTTCCTTCAGAAATGACATTTTGTGAAAGGACAGTTCTAAGCACGGGAAACAAGTGCTACTTTACAGGCATACTATGCACACCCCCTAGGTATGAAATTTAAAGGAATATTTCACTTTTATTGTTTCACTTTAAGCATTATTAAAATCACTGCTCCCGAAAAAACGTCAGTTTAAAAAAAAAAAAATTGCATTGATACATGTCCCCTGGGGCAGGACCCAGGCCCCCAAACACTTTTTATGACAATAACTTGCATATAAGCCTTTAAAATTAGCACTTTAGATTTCTCCCATAGACTTTTACAGGGTGTTCCGCGGCTTTTCGAATTTGCCACAAAACCAAATTGTTCGCTGTTCGACTCGAACTCTAAGCTCATCCCTAATAACTAGTAAATAACTAATAACTAGTAAAAAAATTATTAATAAAAATGCCATAAAACTATCCCCTATTTTGTAGATGCTATAACTTTTGCGTAAACCAATCAATAAACGCTTATTGCGATTTTTTCACCAAAAATACGTATCGGCCTAAAGTGAGGAAAAAATTTGTTTTTTTATATATTTTTTGGGGATATTTATTATAGCAAAAAGTAAAACATTGCATTTTTTTTCAAAATTGTCGCTCTATTTTTGTTTATAGCGCAAAAAAATAAAAACCGCAGAGGTGATCAAATACCACCAAAAGAAACCTCTGTTTGTGGGAAAAAAAGGACGTCAATTTTGTTTGGGAGCCACGTCGCACAACCGCGCAATTGTCAGTTAAAGCGACTCAGCGCCGAATCTCAAAAAGTGATACACAGTGTTTCACAAGACACTGCCAGCACCATGGCTGATTCAGCCATGTGAATAATGCCTTCTCATTACTTTATCGTTCTGACATTAAGTCCAGTACTGCTAATACCGCCATATTTTTGTGTTCCTGAAGAGGGAGCTTACAGATTTAATACAAACAATTGAGTTTGAGGGGTGTGCTGAAGAGGTGTTGAAATATTTTAATATGCTCCAGTGGGCAATCCTTTTATGCCATTTATTCTCATTTATATTCTATTTATTTACAGTATATCTAAATTTCAAGATTTTCACAATCTGACAGCCAACAGATTATGAACAGAATGAAGTGACAACTTGTTATAGACAAAGTATGATATGCACCTTATGATCTAATTTGTTTGATTAGTCGGTCTGACTTTTTGCCAACAAACTTCAAAATGAGCACGTTTTCCAAAAAATCCAACCGTGTGTACGCTCCATCAGACAAACTTTTTCGGTTTTCATCGGACAAAAGTTCACTCTGCAAACGGACAACTTTTCGTCAACAAAAGTTTGATGGTGCAAAGTCCGACCGTGTGTACAGAAATCCATCAGACTTTTGTCCGAAGTACAAATACGCATGCCCAGAACCAATGTTAAAATCAACCAACAATAGCCGAAGTTGACCAAAGGGTGGCGGTAAAGAGCAGAAAAGAGCAGAAAAACCACGTGATGCTGGGAAAGTTTTGGGAAAGTTTGCAGAAAAGTCCTGCCGTGTGTATGCTATGGGTGTGCCCGGCCAACTCCCTTTGGACAAAAATCCACGGAAAAGTTTGTTTGAAGTCCGACCGTGTGTACGAGGCTTAAGTGTGTTTGGTGTCTAACCAATTGGCATATTCTCAAATATCAGAAGAACGTACCTCAATTACAGTAAGAATTATGGTTATTGTATGAAATGTAACTCTGTGCTGTTCATCTGTATGTCAGTATAGGTCAATACCCATCTAACAGATGTGTATTCTTCACTAGACTGTTTACACTTATTTACGACAGGACCATTAGGTGTCTTTTGATTCTGTTCATGAGGTTTTTCTGAAACTGAAACTCGAATACTTTGGCCACCTAATGCGAAGAGAGGACTTATTGAAAAAGACCCTGATGCTGGGAAACATGGAATGAAAAAGGACAAGAGGACTACAGAAAACAAGATGGATAGACAGCATCATCGAAACAATGAACATGAAGTTAAGCAAGCTACGGGAAGCAGTGGAGGACAGAAAAGTCTTATGCACTATTGTCCATGAGGTCACAAAGAGTCAGACACAGCTAAACGACTGAACAACAACATTAGGTGTCTTTGGCTAATGGAGATTTACTTTCAGCTAGGAATGTTTTAGTGGGATTTTATGATACTACTGAATTCCTTCAAGATGATCTGTTTTGTCTCATTCTTAATCTTAGAATGGCCAACTAGGAATGGGCACTAGGGGGTGCACAATTGAAATGTCTGTATCTGTAAAGGTAGGAGCAACTCTTTAAACAGTGTGCTGGTATGTACTCAGGGCTTTTTTTCTCAGAAAAAAGGTGCAGGAACTCACCCTCTCTGTCCATCTCCCTGCCACAACCACACCCAAACTCCGCCCCAACCACGCCTCAAACTCCGCCCCAACCACACCCAAACCCCACACCCAGCCACACCTTCCTTAGAGGAGAGAGTTACAGAGAGTTACAGCAGCACCAAAAGATTGTCATGAGTTAAAGCTTAGAACTGTGTATCACATAAGGCAAATTCCCCAAATTCTCCCCAGCTCTCCTATCATCACAAATCCCCCCAGCTCTCCTCTCATCACAAATCCCCCAGCTCTCCTCTCATCACAAATCTCCCCACAGCTCTCCTCTCATCACAAATCCCCCACAGCTCTCCTCTCATCACAAATCCCCCAGCTCTCCTATCATCACAAATCCCCCCAGCTCTCCTCTCATCACAAATCCCCCAGCTCTCCTCTCATCACAAATCTCCCCACAGCTCTCCTCTCATCACAAATCCCCCACAGTTCTCCTCTCATCACAAATCCCCCAGCTCTCCTATCATCACAAATCCCCCTAGCTCTCCTTTCATCACAAATCCCCCACAGCTCTCCTCTCATCACAAATCTCCCACAGCTCTCCTCTCATCACAAATCCCCCCACAGCTCACCTCTCATCACAAATCTCCCCAGCTCACCTCTCATCACAAATCTTCCCACAGCTCACTTATCATCACAAATCCCCCCACAGCTCACCTCTCATCATAAATCCCCCCAGCTCTCCTCTCATCACAAATCCCCCCAGCTCTCCTCTCATCACAAATCTCCCCAGCTCACCTCTCATCACAAATCCCCCCACAGCTCACCTCTCATCACAAACCTCCCCAGCTCACCTCTCATCAAAAATCTTCCCACAGCTCACCTCTCATCACAAATCCCCCCACAGCTCACCTCTCATCACGAATCCCCCACAGCTCCCCTCTCAGCACAAATCCCCCCACAGCTCACCTCTCATCACAAATCTCCCCAGCTCACCTCTCATCACAAATCCCCCCACAGCTCCCCTCTCATCACAAATCCCCCCACAGCTCCCCTCTCCTCACAAATCCCCCACAGCTCACCTCTCCTCGCAAATCTCCCCACAGCTCACCTCTCATCATAAAACTTCCCAGCTCACCTCTCATCACAAATCTCCCCACAGCTCTCCTCTCATCACAAATCTCCCCAGCTCTCCTCTCATCACAAATCCCCCCACAACTCTCCTCTCATCACAAATCCCCCAGCTCTCCTATCATCACAAATCCCCCCAGCTCTCCTCTCATCACAAATCCCCCCACAGCTCTCCTCTCATCACAAATCTCCCCACAGCTCTCCTCTCATCACAAATCCCCCCACAGCTCACCTCTCATCATAAATCTCCCCAGCTCACCTCTCATCACAAATCCCCCCACAGCTCACCTCTCATCACAAATCTCCCCAGCTCACCTCTCATCACAAATCTTCCCACAGCTCACCTATCATCACAAATCCCCCCACAGCTCACCTTTCATCACAAATCCCCCAGCTCTCCTCTCATCACAAATCCCCCCCACAGCTCTCCTCTCATCACAAATCTCCCCACAGCTCTCCTCTCATCACAAATCCCCCCCACAGCTCACCTCTCATCACAAATCTCCCCAGCTCACCTCTCATCACAAATCGTCCCACAGCTCACCTCTCATCACAAACCTCCCCAGCTCACCTCTCATCACAAATCCCCCACAGCTCCCCTCTCAGCACAAATCCCCCCACAGCTCACCTCTCATCACAAATCTCCCCAGCTCACCTCTCATCACAAATCTCCCCAGCTCACCTCTCATCACAAATCTTCCCACAGCTCACTTATCATCACAAATCACCCCACAGCTCACCTCTCATCATAAATCCCCCCAGCTCTCCTCTCATCACAAATCCCCCCAGCTCTCCTCTCATCACAAATCTCCCCAGCTCACCTCTCATCACAAATCCCCCCACAGCTCACCTCTCATCACAAACCTCCCCAGCTCACCTCTCATCAAAAATCTTCCCACAGCTCACCTCTCATCACAAATCCCCCCACAGCTCACCTCTCATCACGAATCCCCCACAGCTCCCCTCTCAGCACAAATCCCCCCACAGCTCACCTCTCATCACAAATCTCCCCAGCTCACCTCTCATCACAAATCCCCCCACAGCTCCCCTCTCATCACAAATCCCCCCACAGCTCCCCTCTCCTCACAAATCCCCCACAGCTCACCTCTCCTCGCAAATCTCCCCACAGCTCACCTCTCATCATAAAATTTCCCAGCTCACCTCTCATCACAAATCTCCCCACAGCTCTCCTCTCATCACAAATCTCCCCAGCTCTCCTCTCATCACAAATCCCCCCACAGCTCTCCTCTCATCACAAATCCCCCAGCTCTCCTATCATCACAAATCCCCCCAGCTCTCCTCTCATCACAAATCCCCCCACAGCTCTCCTCTCATCACAAATCTCCCCACAGCTCTCCTCTCATCACAAATCCCCCCACAGCTCACCTCTCATCATAAATCTCCCCAGCTCACCTCTCATCACAAATCCCCCCACAGCTCACCTCTCATCACAAATCTCCCCAGCTCACCTCTCATCACAAATCTTCCCACAGCTCACCTATCATCACAAATCCCCCCACAGCTCACCTTTCATCACAAATCCCCCAGCTCTCCTCTCATCACAAATCCCCCCCACAGCTCTCCTCTCATCACAAATCTCCCCACAGCTCTCCTCTCATCACAAATCCCCCCACAGCTCACCTCTCATCACAAATCTCCCCAGCTCACCTCTCATCACAAATCGTCCCACAGCTCACCTCTCATCACAAACCTCCCCAGCTCACCTCTCATCACAAATCCCCCACAGCTCCCCTCTCAGCACAAATCCCCCCACAGCTCACCTCTCATCACAAATCTCCCCAGCTCACCTCTCATCACAAATCCCCCCACAGCTCACCTCTCATCACAAATCCCCCCACAGCTCCCCTCTCATCACAAATCTCCCCTCTCATCACAAATCCCCCCACAGCTCCCCTCTCCTCACAAATCCCCCACAGCTCACCTCTCCTCACAAATCTCCCCACAGCTCACCTCTCATCACAAATCTCCCCACAGCTCACCTCTCATCACAAATCTCCCCAGCTTACCTCTCATCACAAATCCCCCCACAGCTCACCTCTCATCACAATTCTCCCCAGCTCACCTCTCATCACAAATCTCCCCAGCTCACCTCTCTGTACAGCTCACCTCTCTGTACAAATTCCCCCAGCTCACCTCTCATCACAAATTGCCCACACACACACACTTTCTCAGCTCCTCTCTCTGCACAAATTCCCCCAAGCTCTCCTCTGTGTACAATGTTCTCCCCTCTGTTAAACACACACAAACTTTACCTCTCTGCACATATTCCCCCTCCCCCACATACCTTCATAGTGCACTCCTCTCTGAACGAACTCAGTCTCTGCAAAAGTTCTCTCTCATTTTCAGTGACAGATCCCTCACCTCTTCCTCCATCACTGCACACTGTGGTACATGCAGGCTTTTTTTTCTGCACAGTGCAGTGGACCGGAGAGCTCCCCCTACTGTAGCACAGAGCTGAGAAGGTGTTTCAGGGTTCCTCGGCTCCGTGCTACAAAGGCTGAGTAGCGGCGGCAGGCAGAGATGGAAGCTTCCTCCCGAATCACTGCAGCAGCTGAAGGTTGGGATCGGAAGCACTCACCAGCGATCAAGGGCAGCAGTCTGGAGTACCCAACACTAGCACAGAGAAGCCAGTAGAGGAAATGTGCTGTGCAGAAAACTTCCTCTACTGGCTTTAGTATTAAATTACAGGCAGGAGAGGAGAGGGCTGCCAGAGGAGAGGGCTGCCAGAGGTTCCGGAACGCAGTTCCGCTGCGTTCCGGCAGAAAAAAAGCCCTGTATGTACTACATTGCAATTAGAAGATTTGGAATTGCATAGGGGGATCGTTGGAAAATGTTTCTGAAGGTGAACTTACACTTTAAGCTAATGCAGAGTGGTGCCTAGCACTGACCAGGTGCAACTTATATTACCTTTTTTACTAACATAGAAATTCGTTGCAGCGTTTCTCCTCAGATGACTGTTAGGAAAGCCAAAGCATTTGCCCCAGGTGTCTACACCAAATGATTGTAATACCTGCAATGCATTTGGCTGACAATCTACATTCCACATATGGGTGAACTGGGGTCACCCTGCACAACCTGATTCTACATCAAGTTGTAGAACTTCAGGTACATGTACAATATATGTGCATGTTAAACACAACCAAAAACCTAAGACTGATAACACTAGTCTGTTACTGTAAACTACATGTAACATTGAAAATTAAACAGAAATATACTTGGAGATCTCTTAGAATTCTTTTACGCTTCACAGTTAATATTTGAAAGGATCTTTTTTTGTTTATAACTTGTCACCCAACAATGAACATGGATGCCATTTGTCTCTTATTATAAGCTCTATCAAGTTTTGCTGCCAAAGATGCAGAATGTACAGAACGTCAGCTGTTTCTGGGAAAATACTAAAGCAAAGATCACTTAAGGACTCTCTTTCTCTAGGCCATCGTATAGATATATTGGCTAGGAGCTTGTAATATGTCATCTTTGATTATGGTTTTCACTTATAATCTGCTTGACGATAAAAACATGGAAATGCTTTGAGACTTATTGATATTAAACAATGTTTGTTTGCTTTTCTTGGTTTTTAATAAGCCATATACTAAATCACGAACATTACTAAATACTATGTGAATGTCTTGAATAAAAAAAAAAAAATTTTACTAACACATGTTTGGAAAAGCTCCAGTGGCTATTAATCCAGTATCAAAACATATATTATTTCAGCCGTGCAAGTACTAAATCAAAGTGCTTGTAAAGGCAGAAAGTTTTTTTTTACCTTATTGCATTCTTTG
The DNA here is from genome assembly GCA_029206835.1 of Rana muscosa. Taxonomy (NCBI): domain Eukaryota; kingdom Metazoa; phylum Chordata; class Amphibia; order Anura; family Ranidae; genus Rana; species Rana muscosa. Next base: position 690,526,809 of record CM055116.1, read on the forward strand.
CAGTAAGGTAAAAAAAATCCTTGAATGCAGCTCCCCCACAGCACCCCCCCCCCCAAATACATACCTGAGCCCGATCTCGATCCAGCAGTGTGCAAGAGGGCTAAGGCAATCTTGGCTCTATACCTCCTCAATTGCCATTGGCCCCCACTGCTGTCAATCACAGCCAGTGATTAGGGAGTGTGGGCGGAGCCACTTAGCGGGGGGAGAAGCCAGAAGTGACGGTGGGGGACCCGAGAATAGGGGGATCAGGGCTGCTCTGTGCAAAACCATTGCACAGAGCAGGTAAGGTAAGAACACCAACAGAAAACAAAAGATAGTGTTTGTACACATATTAAATCCTCTATTATGTCGTGTACACACGACCGTTTTTCTCGTCGAGAAAAATGACATTTTTTCCTTTCGACGAGAAAAACGTTAGTCTGTGGGCTTTTTGTCGTTTTTCTCGACGAGAAAAACGGCATTAAAAACGACGAGAAAAATTAGAACATGTTCTAATTTTTCTCGTCGTTTTTTTTTCGACATTGTTTCCGCGGCAGTTTTCCCATAGGGAAACACTGCCGCGGAGCCCACAGATGGTCGTTTTTCTCGACAAGAGAAAAAATGAAGTGAAAAACGACCGTGTGTGGGGAACAAGCTGTTCCCTCGTTTTTAATGTCATTATTCACGGCGGTTTTTTAACCGCCGTGAATAATGATCGTGAGTACGCGGCATAAGATTTGATTATAGTTTGCATAATCAGGGCTGGAGATGGCACTGCATTGCTTAAATATAAATGAAATAGTCTGTGAGTAAAATGTACCAATTTGTACACTACTAATGCCTGTCTCTGTATAGCTTCCCATAGTGAAGTTAAGCATGAAAGCACAACCAAATCACCTGATCCCTTTTTTTTGTACAAATGTTCTTAATTTATATCGCCACAAAACCCCTCCCCTTCACACCGGCAATGAATGAGAAACTATTTGACCATTTTTAGTGTGTTTGTTCCATACAGGTTGATTTTGTACAGGTTAATAAAGGTTGTTCCAACATACATGCATGTGGGTCATTGTGAAAAATATCTGTAGGTAGTGCATAAATGTGTCTTTAAAGATAAGGTGGTGCTTAAACCATGCCCTTAATATGTTTCTTTAAGGAAAGGAATTTGTGGAGTCAAGCTCCAGCTTTTCTGCATAGCTAAGCAAAAATGGCAACCCCCTCAATTATTAAATAGCTTTTAGAGTGAGATGCACATGGAAAAGTATCTATAGCAGTAGATACGCAAAGGACAGGCAAAGGATAAATGAAGGTGTTCCCACAACAATTTCAGCAAGCCAATAAAAAAATGGCAACCACCTCAATATATAACTAACTTTAAGAGTAAGATGCACATAGAAGAGCTTTGCAAAGAGCAAACAAGGCTAAATGCATTTCCAGGCACATTTACCAGCTATCCAGCAAAAAAAAAAAAACAGGATTACAATATCTAACAATATTTGTTAAAAACAGAGGTAATGCCTCATCAAGGCCCCTCTGTGTGGTGCGGTCCTAATTTTAGTCTATGAGAGTCTCAATGTCAGAGCATATTGTATATATCAATGCATAAATGAAGGACAGGTATGCCTGGAGGGAGACCATTCCTTAAAGTCATACACCAGAAGCTTAGCGTAGCACAATGGCAGCTGACGGCATCCAAATCAATTCCAGCAAGCTAGACAAAAATGGGTACTACTCCAATTTTTAATTACTATAAAGCCTCGTACACACGCTTAGATTTTCAGACAACCGAACGTCCAATTTTTGTGGCATGCTAGTCTCATGTCGAAAGTGAAGAGGTTACTCACAATATGAAAATTTTCGTATGACAGAATACAACGTCAGAAGGGACGTAATGTGTTGAATAGTTTTGTATGTATTCTTTCGTTTCTGAGCATGCGTAGTCTTGCTCTTACGATTTTTTTTTGCACGAAAACCGTACTAATGAAACGAAAATCGGACGTTGAGTCCACATCTGACAAAAATGTTATAGTTTGGACATTCGTATTTTGTCTGATGAAAAAGCGAAATCGGCTGTTGAAAGCACCGTACTAACGATCCGAAAATTGTCAGACAGCTCGTCGTACAAATTTTTCCATCCGATTTTCGTATCGTGCGTACGGGCCTTTAGAGTAAGGTGCACATGGAAGCTTTTCTGTATAGACTAATAAACAAAATACTTGATACTTGATGAACCTGACTTGCTCTTATTTCCCTAGTTCTAAAGGGGAGATGGGCAAACAAGAGATGGATGAGGCTTATCATTTTTGTTGGATTGCAATAGAATAGAAGGAACAACAAAAAAAAAAAGCTAATGTTCATTCTCTTGAAAAAAAAACCTTTCAAACTTTTCATGTGTGTGTGTAACTATTTTTCAAAAGCACTGTTTTTCTTAGGATTGCATATTTAGATATACATGTCAAACAACAGAGGTGCAAATCATTTTTATTATTCTGACATAGATGAACCTGAAAGCTAAGCACTGTGGGGGGGGGGGGAATTCCATCAGGCCACTGCAGTGCTTGTCAGAATCTAGCACTAAGGCCTGAGTGCCCATACTGGACTTCCTCAGTGTACTACCTTCCCAGGCACTGCATCGTCACACTGACAAGTGCATGGCCAAGGAGTTTTGTAATAGGGGTGGATGGATCTTGATGGCTGAGAGACCGTATGGTCACCTTACTTTTGATTAACAGCACAGGACAGTGTTTGGATCTATAGCTGCTATTCATTCCATTAGCTGCTTTCAAATGCACCTACTACCATACACTGCCTATCAAATGTAAGGCAGACTAATGAGTTCCCCATCGGGCTCCACCCACCCATTGACTCAAATCAGGACCCAAATATGAGCATTGCCATATCTGGGCAATGACATCACCAATATCCCCGGCCCCATTGTGTACATTTAGCTTTCCCCGGCCAACAACTGAATGCGACTGGGGGTAGTACCCTGTGCAGGAAGCTGTCACATACATAACAACTTTCCAGCACAGACACGCCCCATTCTGAATACTGAATTAATTCCATATGTAGCACCCTGATTTTTAGGCAGGGTGGCTATTAAATTTATCTGCCATGGGATAGTTGCCTTGGCCAATTGATAGGAGGTCAAATGATTTCACCCTAATTCTGGAACTGCTGCACTTCTCTCTTCTGTCACTAGATGGTCGGGTATCTGGTGGCATTAGATAAGACAAGGGCATTTCAAGGACAGATTAGGAATGAATGGGGTGTCCCAGCCAATGGGCAGTGATTTTCTTGGGTCCCTTTGCCTGCTGGGAGAACCTATTTATTTGGATGGAGTCAGGTGATCAGGTTCTGTGCCACCTGGATGGCTGTCTGGGTGGAAGTGTGTCGTATTGCCCCAGGCTGCTAGGCCAGAAACCTAAGGCCTATACCGGGACATCTGGCTGCTATGCTATCTGAGGGCCTATCCAGAAATAGTGCAGGGTTGGGACTGCGGTCTTGTAGTCCAACCAGAAGTAACGGTTCCGGCAGCTGGGGAAGCAGTCATGGTTGGAGGTAGAAGGAAAGCTGCCACTAAGGGACCATCCACCTTGCTACCAGAGACCATTGTGAAAAAACTGAGGCCAGTACCAGAGCAGACTTCTCACCAGCCGGGGATGGTGAAGAAGTGGGAAAACTTCAGCAAGTGCCAAGTCAGGGACCCAGCAGGACCACAGAGGTGACACTTGTGGAGTGCCAAGCCAGGGACCTAACATGTCGGCAGGGGTAAAGCTTGAGGAGTATCTGTGAGTGCCAAGCCAGGGACCCAGCGATGAAGTGAGGGCAACACTTGAGGAAGATACTGAGTGTTAGATTGGAAGAGCTCAGGGGATCCAGTGGCAGTGGATCAGTAAGTTTAGTGAAAGACTGAGAGCTAAGTGGAGTGAAGTTCTACAATAGGAGATTGTAGAAGAAGTGAAAGAGTTCATTGCAACCTTTGTTAGAAACTGTTACAAGACTGTTGCCATAGGAGATAGCGTTCCTACTCATGCAGATGTGGTATCTGGCTAGATACCTTTTCCTGCATGGCTGTCTGCCTATAGAAGTCTCGAAGTCTGTCAATTAACATTGCATCTACTTAAAGTGGAAGTAAACCCTCCTATCATTTTCAGGCAAGGAAGCTGCCATCTTGGCCTTTGTTTAATCTTCAACTGCCATGATGCTGCACATGTGATCAGTTATGACACCAGCCATTGGATGGTTTGACAGTTTGGTTGAGAGCACAACCAATGTAACAGTTGGCATTCCCGGCATGCCGGGAATGTAACTGCTTTTTGAAACTGTTAAATCGATGGGTTTACTTCCGCTTTAAGGGTGTCCTGGCCTAAACCCTCTCTCCCACAGTTCTGTTTAAGAGACAATAAATCTCTTTGCATTCAAGAAGTGTCTGGTGCCCATCAATCTACCTTGCATTACCCCCACCATGCCTCGTAACCCACTCTACACAGAAGGATGTCAGTTGTCCCTAACTATGGAGGTCATCAACGGGCCTAGAGAGACCCGGGACTTGGCTACACATACACCAGCTTAGAACTGGTTTTAATTACCTCCAATTTCCTAATCTGTGAAACGGCGGTAATTATTTAAACAGGAGCAATCACTTCTTATATTTTTTGATAATCCAGTCCCCTAGGGTACAAAAGTGCATATAGCATATTTCTAATGCCTCGTACACACGACCGGTTTTCCCGGCAGGAAAACTGCCATTACAGTTTTTCACCAGGAAAAACGGCCGTGTGTATGCTAAATTGCAGTTTTCCCGGCAGGAAAACTGCCGCGAATCGCAGCAGGAAAAAAGAGAACATGTTCTCTATTTTCCTGCCGTGATTCCGGCGGTCTTTTTCCCGGCAGTTTCCTTATGGGAAACACTGCGAGGGAGCATACACACGGCTGGGATTCCCGGCCAAAGCTGTCATGGCAGTTTTCCTGCCGTGAAAACTGGCCGTGTGAACAGGGGGGAAAGTTACCGAGCAGGTTCTTGGTTTTCCCCCCGGTCTTTTTACCGCCGGGAATCCTGGTCGTGTGTACGAGGCATAAGAGTTGTAGAAGCTTAGATAAGTGCGCTGTCCACTGATTTCCTACTACAAGAAAGGCATGTCAGTTTACACTGAGCAACATACAGTAGTTGTACTCACAGCAGCATTGTCCCTATGATGCTCACCCATGCCATGTCTATTTATAATCTGGGAGCCGTAGAGGTGTCAGAACAAACTTTATTGTGAGCATCCCTGTGTTGTCCAGCGTTAAACTGACACTGGACATGTGCGGTTAATTTAGTTCCTAAATCAAATTCAGGCACATTTTTCGTTCTTCGGAAATTCGGAGGTATCCAAATTTCTGAATTTCAATAGCAATAAAATATAATATAAAAACAATATAATAGAATAAAATAGAAAGAATATAACCATCTTCTGGCATTCAAATTTAGACTAGAATAAATTTGTATAGAACTAGAAAATAATAGAAAGGAAAATAATAGAATATAAAATACAATAAAAGAATATAAAAGAATAGAATAGAATAGAATAAAAACAAAAGAATAGAATTGAATAGAAAGAATATAACCATCTTCCAAAATTCGAATCTTGAAAAGAACACATTTTTTTTTTCTTTTTGCCCTGTGTTCCATAGGGGAAATTTATTTTTGCTTCCTGTCCCATAGCCAACACAGGAAATAGGTGGAAATCCCTCCAAAGTTAGGGAGTCCCTGGTTGTCACCAGGGTAACTAAACTAGTATTCCCATTGGAAGTTTTAACCTCTATTACTTTTTTGGGGACAGCCCAAAATTTGGAATTTCCTTTTACTTTCACTTTTAGTGGTAATGATAAACAGGACATATAGAGAGGGTGAATCTGCCTAATGGGGGCACAGAAAAAATAAGTATTCTAAAAAAAATTGTCTTGAGTTATACTTTAAGCTGATTGGTATGTTGAACATAAAGATGCCAGAAACAAAGGGGAAGTTAGTATCAAAGATCATAACGTTTATAAAAGAGGAAGTAAACCCTGATGGGTTTTACTTCCTTCCTCTTTGTTTCCCTGCAAAGGTAAAGCATAATGGGCTACTATGCATCGCATAGTAGATCATTATGTGTCACTTACCTGAAACCGAAGCCTGCGATGTCCCTGATTTCCTTGCTTGCTGGAAGCGTCCATCTTCAGCCCTCTTCCTTCTGGGGCCGCGGACTCCGGCTCTGTGACTGGCCGGAGTCACGTGACATCACTGTACGTGGGAGCTGGCAGTCACGGCATGACCCCATCTAGAAACGGCGTGCCCTTTCTAAGGTGCGCATGCCCCGAATACACCGGCGCATGCGCAGTAGAAATTAATGTACGTGGAATTGTAAATATCTCCTAAACCATGTAGGTTTAGGAGATATTTCCAGCACCTACAGGTAAGCCTTATGCCGCGTACACACGATCATTTTTCCCGTTGGGAAAAATGACATTTTTTTTTTTCGTCGAGAAAAACGATCGTCTGTGGGCTTTATGCCGTTTTTCTCGTTGAGAAAAACGGCAGGAAAAACGACGAGAAAAATTAGAACATGTTCTAAATTTTCTCGTTTTTTCCATCATTTTTTTCCGCGGCAGTTTTCCCATAGGGAGACACTGCCGCGGAGCCCACAGACGGTCGTTTTTCTCGACAAAGAAAAAAATGACGGGAAAAACGGTCGTATGTGGGGGAAAATGCCGTTCCCTCGTTTTTCATTTAATTTCATGTCGTGATTCACGGCGGTGTTTTCACCGCCGTGAATCACGATCGTGTGTACGCGGCATTAATCTAGGCTTACCTGTAGGTGAAAGTGGTCGTACAGGGTGCTTCTTTGTGTACAAGGAAGCACTTTGTTTGTGTGAAATCGACATTCGCTTGTTATACTTTTTCCTGCTCGATTGCCTGAGAATGTAAAATCCAAATCAAATAAAAAAAGTATCATCTTTTTTTTTGGAAAGATGACTACTGGCAGGTTAATATCAAGACAAAAACATGATCACTACTGTGTAATTTTAATACATTTTGCTTGTGGATACTATTTGGTATCATATCAGCAAATAAGATGTGTCACCAAAAATACAGACATATTTAGAGACACTGAAGATATTCAAATACTAACCAAAGACATGATCATAATTGGAAGAGGATTGTACTGATATTCTAAACAAAGTTATGGGAAAAGCCATAACCCTAATGCCGCGTACACACGACCGTTTTTAATGACGAGAAAAATTTCATTTTTTTAAATGGTCATTAAAAATGATCGTGTGTGGGTTTCAGAGCATTTTTCACAATGTGAAAAACGGGCATGAAAAAAATGGAACATGCTCTAATTTTTCACGTCGTTTTTTACATCGTCGTTTTTCTCATCATGAAAAACTGCCGTGTGTAGGCTTTAACGACGTGAAAAAAAATGCGCATGCTCAGAATCAAGTATGAGACGGGAGCGCTCGTTCTGGTAAAACTAGCATTCGTAATGGAGATAGCACATTCGTCACGCTGTAACCGACTGAAAAGCACGAGGCTGAAAAGCGTGAATTGTCGCTCAACAAACTTTACTAACATGAAGTGTGGCGCCATCCGAATGGAACTTCCCCTTTATAGTGCCTTCGTACGTGTTGTACGTCACCACGCTTTACTCAAACCTTTTTTTCCACGATAGTGTGTAGGCAAGGCAGGCTTGAGAAGAATCACGTCGAGAAAAATGCAGTTTTTTTCAATGACATTAAAAACGGTTGAGTGTACATGGCATAAGGCCTCATGAACACTGGACGTTTTTACAGCTGCTGTTTTTGGCTTCAGCAGTCTTTACCTGCAGCCAATGAACTCCCCAGCATGTTATCCTATGTGTCCATGCACACATAGGCTGTTATCAGTTTTTTTCCATCCGTCGGCGGATCAGAACGGATGAAAACGGACAGACGGTCCGTTTTCATCCGATCCCCCCATAGAGGAAAGCGGAGATCTGACCGGTCTGTTTCTGCACAGTGTGCAGAGATGGATTAGTCATCCGCCGGCTCAGCGGGGATCAACGGAGCAATCCCCGCTGAGCAAGCGGATGTCCAAAAATGGATCCTCCCGGGATCCGCACGTGTGAAAGGGGCCTTAGGAGGAGTTTTTAAGCTGTAAAATGCGCTAACTCTGATAAAAGCTTAAAAGTGCTGAAAAACGCAGAAAAATTAAGCTATTCTGCATTTATCAGTATTTTTGAGCCATAACCTTTTGTGGGAGTATGGTTTTGCTTAAAGAAAATCTAAAGAACAGAACAGCTAAAAAACGCTGAAAAACGCTACTGCAAAAACGCTGCAAAAATCATTCTACAGCTACAGCTTTCTACAGCTAACGCTACTGTCGTTTTTATAACGTTCAGCGTGCATGAGACTTTAATAACAAGTGATAAAATGCCTTTTTTCAAATGTTGTTAAAAAAAAAAAAATGTAATTAGTTTTCTTGAAATTAGTGAAAGTTTAAATCTTAAGAGGTATGTCCAAAACATAGGGCAGATAGGGTAACCACTTGTCGACCAGCCACCGTCATTATACGGCGACAGGTCGGCACGTTCCTGTGAATCGCCGTACCTGTACGTCGGCTTCTTTAAGAGCCATAGCAGGCGCGCGAGTACGCCCGATGCACGGCGGGGGACCGGATGCACATGGCTGTCGGCCGCAATGACCGCCGGCCACCCGCGATGGCAGGCACGAGAGTAAACACACACAAATCTCTGTTCTGACAGGAGAGGAGAGACAGATCTGCTGTTCCTAGTAATCTCTATTTTTGGGAAAAAAACAACGTGAATTTTGTTTGGGTACAGTGTTGCAGGACCGTGCAATTGTCAGTTAAACAATGCAGTGCCGTATCGCAAAAAATGGCCTGGTCACTAAGGGGACAAATCTTTTCATTCCTTAAGTGGTTAAAGTGGAGTTCCACTCAAAAATGGAACTTCCACTTTAAGGGAAGGTGACCCCCTGACATGCCACATTTGGCATGTCATTTTTGGGGGGGGAGAGCGGAAACCCTCTTTTTAGAGGGTTCCAGCTCCCACTTCCTCCCTAGGCCGCCTCGGCGGCGGAAGTAAGCTCACCTCTCCCCCCTCTCCGCAATCATCTGGGACACGTCACAGGTCCCAGATGATTGCTCCGCCAATAACGGTGCGCAGTGCGGCTCGCGCATGTGCAGTGCGTGCCCGGCTGTGAAGCCACAGCCGGGCGCCCACAGTGACAATGCCGGCGCCGCGGAGAGGAGTGGGAAACGAGCGGGGCTTTGTTCCCCCGCATCGCTGGACCCCTGGAACCGGTAAGTGTCCGATTATTAAAAGTCAGCAGCGGCAGTATTTGTAGCTGCTCACTTTTCAAATTTATTTTTTTAGCCAGACCTCCGCTTTAAGTGTAGATATTAGGCAACAACTAAATACAATGTATTTCAATTAAGATTTTTCCACTGCATTGCTAAGAATATTAAATTTTTTATATGCTATGACAACTGGGAACCAAACAGAAGAAAATCTTAAATCTACTCAATAGCAGCTTGACAGTGCACGTGTTTTGAGCTTTTATAACTTGCCCTGACAGTTGGAAATACAAACAGATATATGCAAAGATGGCCTTGGAGCATGTCTCACGCAAGAAAACTGCTATTTTATAGACCAAGTGGAGTACAAAATCAGGTTAGCAGTTGCAGCTGCAACAAAAATTCTACCAATACATTTGTTAACTTAGTGTAAAAGTGCAACCTGTGCAATCTGACAATGAGCCACTGGAAGATATTCTGTGAAGACCAGTTGGCCATGCATACAGCTCATCAGGGAATTCAGCACTTCCAAGCAAGTCTAATGCCGCGTACACACGATCATTATTCACGGCGGTTAAAAATCCGCCGTGAATAATGACAGGAAAAACGAGGGAACCGCTTCGGTTCCAAGGGTTCCCTACACACGGTCGTTTTTCCCCTTCATTTTTTCTCTTGACGAGAAAAACGACCGTCTGTGGGCTCCGCGGCAGTGTCTCCCTATGGGAAAACTGCCGTGGAAAAAAATGATGGAAAAAACGATGCGAAAATTTAGAACATGTTCTAATTTTTCTCGTCGTTTTTTCTGCCATTTTTCTCAACGAGAAAAACGACATAAAGCCCACAGACGATCGTTTTTCTCGGCGAAAAAAAAAATGCCGTTTTTCTCGTCGAGAAAAGCGGTCGTGTGTACGCAGCATAAGGATGATCATTTGTTGGACTGGAATGTCCAAAGCTATCAAAAAATGGTGGAAAACAGCAAAAAGTGCCAGTCAGTTAGCCAGAATAAGTCTTTGTTTCCACATGCCATACCTGAACTACCATGAAACAAGCTAATGTGGAATGGTTTGATTTGAAACGGTACACATTCTTTCTTTTTTTTCAAAATATCTAGACAAACTCTAAACTACAACATAAAACTTCTCATACCATCATTAAAAAAAGGCAAGCCTGTGTTTACAACATCTGGTATTCTAGGGGATCTTGCATTAAAAACCTTTCTTTTAATCCATTAGAAAAAAATGAAGATGATTTAAACTGTATAAATTATTTTCAAAAAGTTATACAGTACATACGTTGATTCAGACTATGCATTTTTTACAGTTAGTACCTTAGAAAAATGTTTATGCCTGCTTAGCTACTGATGATGAGAGTGTCTGTGTCTAAAAATATTATTATTATTATTAATATTAATATACAGAATTTATATAGTGCCAACAGTTTGCCCAACACTTTACAGTATAAAGGGAGACAATATGGGCCATGCTCCGGGGAGCTTACAATCTAATAGGTAGGGGCTAGTGGAACAAAAGGTAATAACTGTGAGGAATGAACTGATGGGAGAAATAAAATATTCAGTTGTAGCTGACGGCAGGATAGGCTTTCCTGAAGAGGTGGGTTTTCAGGGATCATCTAAAAGTGGACATAGTAGGAGATAGTCAGACAGATTTGGTTAGGGAGTGCCAAAGGATGGGAGAGGCTTTGGAGAAGTCCTGGAGACAAGCATGGGAGGAGGAGACAAGGGAGCTAGAGAGTAAGAGGTCCTGAGAGGAGCGGAAAGGACAGTTTGGGTGATAATTGGAGACAAGATTGGTGATGTAGCTCTTGGCAGAGTTGTAAATGGCTTTGTATGTTGTTCTTAATATTCTGAATTTAATTTGTTGGGCAATGGGAAGCCAGTGGAGGGACTGGCAGAGTAGGGTGGCAGACACTGAATGGTTGGTAAGGTGGATGAGTCTGGCAGACACATTCATAATAGACTGAAGAGGAGATAGTCTGCGGAAAGTTAGGCCAATAAAGAATTACAATAGTCAAGGCGAGTGATAACAAGGGAGTGAGTAATGTGCCTAGTAGTTGCAACGGTTAAAAATGGGCATATTATGGAGATGTCACAGAGGTGAAGCCTACAAGATCTGGACAGCAATTCAATTTGGGGCTGAAAGGACAGGTCAGAGTCCAGGAATACACCTAGAACCCAGGCATGAGGGGAGGGACTGATAATTGTATTATTTTATATATATATATATATATATATATACTGTATATATATATATATATATATATATATATATATATATATATATATACAGTCCATACTGCATATATATATATATATATATATATATATATATATATATATAAATATATATATATATATATATTTATATATATATTTATATATATTTACTGTTATTATACGGCATATATATGTTGTATGTAGTATATCTGTATATATGTATTATAATATAATAATATATATTTGGGCTTATAACACTTATTATATATACAGGGAAATCAAAGATTACACAGAGCTATAGTCATAAACTGTTACTGAAGGATAAACTTATTTTAAGAGGAACAGATACCATTTGTGACATGGAACAACAGTTTCCACGAGAAAGATATAAATATAAAATACTCCATGTTTTTGTAAAAAAAAAATTAAATGTAAAATTGGAAACCTTCTCAAATTATGAACCCTTATTTGGTTTTGAACATTCTACAAAAACATAGTATTTTAGCTGTATAATTTCTATGGTGTCCATACTATACTACACACGAGTGTACATTTCAATGTGCATGTATTATCAATCACATACAGTATTATTAAAGTACAAGCACATAAGACCCGGTTCACACAGGGGCGACTCCGGACGCGACTTTAGGTCGCCCCGAGTTGCCCCAAGTCGCGCTATTTTTAAAACTAATTGAAGTGACTTCCAGAAGCAACTCAGACACGACTTGAGCATGAATCACAGCGAGACTTGGAGGAGACTTCAGCACGGCTTGTGGTCATTAACAACACGACTTGAAGTAAATTCCTTGTGGCTTCTGGGTAAATTCCTTTCTGCTTCCTGTAAAGTTGCCTTCAAAATGAACACTGATCAGGCTTCTAAGCGACTTTCATTGAAATCAATGGTACAAGTTGCCTACAGGTCGCCTAGAAGTCTGATTGAAGTAGTACAGGAACCTTTTTTGAAGTCGGAGCGACTGCAGTCGTGTACATTAAAACATCTCCATTCACTTCAATTAGTTTTAAAAATAGCGCGACTTGGGGCAACTCGGGGCGACCTTAAGTCGCGTCCGGAGTCGCCCCTGTGTGAACCGGGTCTAAGGCACATACGTAACTTAGTCCAGAGTTCCCAAGTAATAATAAAGTTCCAGGAGCCAATTTAGAATGAGCTTTATCATTTCAGAAATAAGCACTAGTTAAGAGTAAGTAACCTTGTAATTTGTGTTTGGTATAGTAAATTCAAAGGTATTTATAGGACAGCTGGCTGTTTCCAGCTTGAAAATTGTCTCTTACACATTATGGACATAGGAATATATATATACTGTGTGTGACGATATATATATATATATATATATATATATATATATATATATATATATATATATATATGATTCTCCATTTCAGAAGCAACACAGCTTGCATTAATGATCTGGTTCTCCATTACAGTAGCAACACAGCTTGCAGCTTGCTCAAGAACACTAAAACAAAAATATTGCTTGCTTGCTGACTGGACAATCAGTGGCACACTGATAATGTCATCCTCTTGCCTGCATATTCACTGTTTCAAATGTGCATACAGCAGTATATCTAATGCTCCCCCTCCCGTGTCTATTAAAAATGCAGGTACTACTAGTTGGATTTAAAATACATTTAATTATTTTTTAAATTTATATACAGCATACCTGCATTAATTTGTGTTCTGTGTCTGTCTAAAGTTCAGCTGTAAAATGGTGAAATAGACTTTTATATCAAAAAAATGGAAATATTTAGATTTGTCTCAATATATACAGGAAGAGTTTTCTTCTATGAATGATCATACAATATTAACCACTTCAGCCCCGGAAGAATTTATCTCCTTCCTGACCAGAGCACTTTTTACGATTCGGCACTGCGTCGCTTTAACTGACAATTACGCAGTCGTGCGACGAGGTACCGAAACAAAATTGACATCCTTTTTTTCCCACAAATAGAGCTTTCTTTTGGTGGTATTTTATCCCCTCTGTGTTTTTTATTTTTTGCGCTATAAACCAAAAAAGAGCGACAATTTTGAAAAAAAAAGCAATATTTTTTACTTTTTGCTATAATAAATATCCCCCAAAAAATATATAATTTCAAAATAAAATTTCTTTCTCAGTTTAGGCTGATATATATTCTTCTACATATTTTCGATAAAAAAATCGCAATAAGCGTATATTGATTGGTTTGCGCAAACGTTATAGCATCTACAAAATAGGGGATAGTTTTATGGCATTTTTATTAATATTTTTTTTTTTACTAGTAATGGCAGCGATCTGCGATTTTTATCATGATTGCGACATTATGGCGGACACATCAGACACTTTTGACGCTATTTTTGGACCATTGTCATTTATACAGCGATCAGTGCTATAAAAATGCACTGATTACTGTGTAAATGACACTGACAGGGAAGGGGTTAACCACTAGGGGGCAAGGAAGGGGTTAAGTGTGTCCTAGGGAGTGATTCTAACTGTGTGGGGGCTGGGCTACCAGTGACACGACATTGATCGCTGCTCCCAAATACAGGGGGCAGTAGATCAGTGTCCTGTCACAAGGCAGAACACAGGCATCCCCCTTTTCTGCAGCTCCGTGACACGATCGCGGGACACCGGCGGACATCGGGTCCGCAGGTCCTGCGGGCACGGATCTTACGGCATTTAAAGGCCTTCAACGCCCCCCATTCAAGTCTACAGTAACGCTTCGCAAACACTCTGGCAGGCAGTTGCTGTGTGGTTTTGGGGCATTAAGTGTTGTTTATTTCCTGTAATGGAATAGGCATTTGTGGAGCGTTTTAATGTGCCTTAACACTCATCAAACGCTTCAAAACTGCCCATAGGGCGTTTGGGGAGCATTTTTAACTTGTCATGAAAGCCTTTAAAACGCCAGTCTAACGCCCATACTAAAGATCATCAATGCGAGTCTAACGCCCATACTAACACTATAGGAACATTTGTTAATCATTAGAAATTTAGTCAAGTGTGAACAAGCGGAAGGCATGAAACCTTGTATGATTTCCTATAGTCCCCTAAATATAATTAGGTATGGAAGCCTCTGAGTAAAATTCACATAGGGGAATATCTTCCAGTGTACTCTAGCCAGACCCATGATAGGTGTATTCTGACTGGTTGCTATATGTTTCTAAAATGGACTTTATTAATGGTCTCTGTTTTATCTTAAAGTGGAACCACGGACAAGACTATCAACTTTAACTTCAGCGAGTACATCGGTACATCACTGGACTTTGAGTGGTTATATCAGGTTATTCCCGTATTGTACAGCCGACGGTCAGCTTTCTTATGAAAGTAATCCTAGTGGCTAATTAGCAGCTGGATTGCTTTTATAAGCAGTGGAAGGGGATGTCCTTCCTCCCGCCACCTTCCGGAACTTTCTCAAGCTCTCCTGTCCTACCAGGTGACCCGATCAACCAGCCAGCGCTTCGCCCAGATGATCATAGGGATAATTAGAGACCGGAATGCCTCTGATCACTTCTATGAATTAGGAAAACAGAAGCGATGAGCATACATATTTTCCGGTTTCCCTGGATGTAAACAGTGCCAAGGGGGCCCCCAGATCCCACCCCTCCCCCATGTGAATGGGTTTTGGGTACATTGTACCCCTACTTAGTCACCAAAAAAAGTGTAAAAAACCCGAAAGTACAGCGTCACCGGGTGGCCCTGCCCTTGCCTATATAACAGCTGTCACAGCCAAGAGACAGCAGTCGGCGGGGTTTTTTTTTTTCCGGGTCGGTCAGCGCCATGAAGATGGATGGACATCGCGGGGCACTTTTTTTTCCCCTTTTAAAATAAAGGACTGTGTATTGTGGTTTTTACTTTTTGACACTTTTTTGATGAATGGGTAGGGGTACAATGTACCTGGTGACCATTCACATAGGGGGGGCTGGAATCTGGGGGCCCCCTTGTTAGAAGGGGCTTCCAGATTCCGATAAGCCCCCCGCCCATAGACCCCCACAACCACCGGCCCTTTGGAGGGACCACAAAGCACCCTCCCCATGTTTAGGGCATGTGGCCTGGTACGGATCAGGAGAATCAGGGAGGCCATGCAGCGTAAGTTTGCAGAGGCATTTGATTCTGAGTTCTCTGAGTCACTAAAGCCCTGTAAACACGATCGAATTTCCTATTCTATTTTTCTCACTGATGGAAAAAAGACCGATGGGGCCCATACACGATCGGTTTGTCCGATGAAAAAAGTCCATCGGACTGTTTTCATCTGTAAAACCGATCATGTGTACAGGGCATTAGGATCACATTATCTGTAACTACCTCCTCCCAGCCACGAACAACTCTTTGGGTTTCTGAAAACCATCCCTTGAAGACTGCTGTGTGTTATCCTCTACATCCATGCTGACACAATCCTCCTCCTCCTCATAATCTTCTTCCTGTGTGTTTGGTGGCCCCGCAGGAATGCTATCTGGATAAAGGGGGCCTTGAGAAGAAAGGAAGTCCTCCTCTTCCTCCCGATGTTCTGCTTCAAGTGCCCTTTTCATGATTCCACAAAGCATGTGCTCTAGCAGGAAGACTAGAGGCACAGTGTCACTGATGCATGCATTGTCGCTGCTCACCATCTATGTGGCCTCCTCAAATGGTGACAGGACAGTGCATGCATGTGGCGAAAAGAGGCCAAGCAATCTCCAACGAGCCTGTCCTGGTGCCATACTCACATAGCTACTCATTGATGGCTCTCTGCTGTGTATGCAGCCACTGCAGCATTGCCAACGTTGAGTTCCATCTGTTGGGCATGTCAAAAATGAGGCGGTTGGTGGACAGGTTGCATTCCCTTTGAATGTCAGCCAGCCGAGCACTGGCATTGTATGACAGGCGGAAATAACCACAGACTTTTCTGGCTTGCCTCAAGAGATCTTGTAAGCCTGGGTACCTGGTCAAGAAACGCTGCACCACCGAATTCAGAACGTGTGCCAAACGTGGAACATGGGTTAAGTGTCCCTGTCGGCGGGCAGAGAGAAGGTTGGTGCCATTGTCACATACAACCATTCCTGGCTGAAGCTGGCATGGCGTCAGCCACCTCTGAACCTCTGAGCTGACAGAATCTCTACCCCAGTATGGCTTCTGTCCCCTAGGCAGACCAACTCAAGCATCACATGGCATCTTTTAGTCTGACTGCTTGCGTAGCCCCCTTGAACGCTTGCGGAGCACTGCTGGTTGAGAGGACAATTCTGCAGAAAAGGCCATAGAGGAAGAAGAAGAGGAGGGGGGTGGAGGAGAGAGTTGTGGCAGAATCACTGCTAGCATTTTGGAGGCGTGGTGGCAGAACAAGCTCCAACAACACTGAACCCTGTCCTGCATCCTTCCTAGCTGCCAGAAGAGTTGCCCAGTGTGCCGTGAAGGAAAGGTAACATCCCTGCCCATGCCTGCATGGAGTTTGCTAAAAAACACCTGAAGGACTCCAAGATGGTGAGAAATAGGATTCTCTGGTCTGATGAGACCAAGATAGAACTTTTTGGCCTTAATTCTAAGCGGTATGTGTGGAGAAACCCAGGCACTGCTCATCATCTGTCCAATACAGTCCCAACAGTGAAGCATGGTGGTGGCAGCATCATGCTGTGGGGGTGTTTTTTAGCTGCAGGGACAGGACGATTGGTTGCAATCGAGGGAAAGATGAATGCAGCCAAGTACCGGGATATCCTGGACGAAAACTTTCTCCAGAGTGCTCAGGACCTCAGACTGGGCTGAAAGTTTACCTTCCAACAAGACAATGACCCTAAGCACACAGCTAAAATAACGAAGGAGTGGCTTCACAACAACTCCGTGACTGTTCTTGAATGGCCCAGCCAGAGCCCTGACTTAAACCCAATTGAGAATCTCTGGAGAGACCTAAAAATGTCTGTCCACCAACATTTATCATCCAACCTGACAGAACTGGAGAGGATCTGCAAGGAGGAATGGCAGAGGATCCCCAAATCCAGGTGTGAAAAACTTGTTGCATCTTTTCCAAAAAAGACTTATGGCTGTATTAGATCAAAAGGGCGCTTCTACTAAATACTGAGCGAAGGGTCTGAATACTTAGGACCATGTGATATTTCAGTTTTTATTTTTTAATAAATCTGCAAAAATGTCAACAATTCTGTGTTTTTCTGTCAATTTGGGGTGCTGTGTGTACATTAGTGAGGAAAAAAAATGAACTTAAATGCTTTAAGCAAATGGCGCAATATAACAAAGAGTGAAAAATTTAAGGGGGTCTGAATACTTTCCGTAACCACTGTATATATATATATTCTGCATTAACAAAAGAATAATAAATTAACACACTGCAGATAAAGTCCTTTATTTAAAAAAAAATAGCCAACAAATGTCCCACAATGTAAATCCATCATCAATCACATCGACCAGTGATGCAGATCCTTGTCAATCATGATGAAGAACATCTGTCTGCCCTACAAAAGAAAACTCCACCAACTGCCAAGATGATCCGCTCCTGTCATTACTGACATTTGGTTTTTAAGCACACGGTCAGGAGCAATGCTGATGTAATTGACCAAATATGGCCATGGCCAATAACCAGATCTGACTATGACCATATTTAATCAGTGATATCAGCCATAATCCCCATCCCTATGTTTACATTAACCACTTCCATACTGGGCACTTATACACCTTCCTGCCCAGACCAATTTTCAGCTTTCTGCGCTGTTGCACTTTGAATGACAATTGCGCGGTCATGCTACACTATACCCAAACTAAATTTTTATCATTTTGTTCCCACAAATAGAGCTTTCTTTTGGTGGTATTTGATCACCTCTGCGATTTTTATTTTCTGCTAATTTTTTTTTAAAAAGACCGAAAATTGCTGCGTGTACATTAATGAGGAAAAAAAATGAACTCAAATGATTTTAGCAAATGGCTGCAATATAACAAAGAGTGAAAAATTTAAGGGGGTCTGAATACTTTCCGTACCCACTGTATATATATATATATATATAAAATACACTGCCACTAACTAAATAACATGCCTGCTTAATCAAACTCAAGCTAATTTGTCTCCGCCCATGCCAACAACACTACAAGCGGCCGCTATGTAAGCAGCCTTATATAGTGTGGGGCGTGGACTTAGTCCCCCTGAGCTATGATTGGCCAAAGGCACCCTGCATTTGGCCAATTATGGCTCTCTTAGCAGAGTGCGCTGTGATTGGCCAAAGCATGCAGGTCAGGTGCATGCTTTGGCCAATCATCATACAGCAATGCACTGCGATGTCGCAGTGCATTATGAGGCGTTCTGCGGCGATCTAATTTCCCACGAATGACCCACAATATTTGCTGTTGGGCGAACGGGCGAACACCCAATGTTCAAATCGAACTTATGTTTGACTCGAACATCGAGCTTATCTCTATTGCTATCACAGGGAATATTAATTTTCCCTGTGATAAAAAATAAATAAATAAATAAAGCAATAGTGTAAAAAGAATAAAAAAATAAAAATAATGTTTTTAAAGTGCCCCCATTCCACCCGTGCTTGCACGCAAAGGCGATGGCGCGCAATCGTCCCACACATGTGAGGTATCACCGTGAACATCAGATCGTGGGCAGTAATTCTAGTACCAGCCCCCCTGTGTAAATCTAAATTGGTAACTAGTAAAGGCTTGATAATAAAATGTATGCTGTCTGTCGTCTTTGCATGGGCGTGCGCATTTCTAAAGTGTGACATGTTTGGTATCTATTTACTTTGCTTAACATCATCTTTTATATTTTACCAAACAATTGGGCATTATATTGTGTTTTTGTGTACTTAAATTCAAAAAGTGTTTGAAAAACTGCTACACCAATACCGTGTGACATAAAAAATTGGCATACAAAATTCCAACACCCACCATTTTATACTCTAGGGCCACTGCTTTAAAATAATCCAAAATGTTGGGGGGTTCTAAGTAATATTCTAGCAAAATGTAAACAAAAAGTGCCAAGGCCTGGTCTTAAAGTGGCTAGTCTTCTAGTTTTGTGCAGACATACCAAAATATAAATATGTATATTAGTACTGCATAGAAAACATATGTCATATTTTTGTTGGCATCTCTTTGCCAGGCGAGTAAATTGTAAAACACAAAAGACAAAAAATAAGGTCATAAGGCAATGCAGTGTCTCTGTATGACTGGTGCGGAGGTGATCAGAGACACTCACTGGTGACAGTATGCAAAATAAAGAAAAAAATGCATTTTTTTCAATTTTTGTATTTTTGTTTCTTTCTCTCTTTTATTTTTTAAGTTTTCTTTAAGTTTTGTTTAAAAAAAAAATTATGTCACAAATAAAAAAATTCCTTTCACAAGAACAAATTATATCTACCATCGCTTATCTCCTGCTGAAAATGCTAACTCCTTGGCTGTAATGCTTACCAGGGCCGGAGCGAGAGGAGCGCCTGCCCTGGGCGCAATGGTCAGGCCCGTCGTGACAAGGCAAGCAAACCAAGCAATTTCTTGGGGCCCCGAGCTGGCCTGGGGCCCCAAGCAGGGCCCTTGCCGTGCTTCCTATAAATGCTGCAGCTGCCTGAGCGCTCTATAGAGAGCCTCAGGTGGCTGCAGCACTGCTGCCTCTCTCGTCACTTCCCCTTCCCTGTAGCGTGGCCGAGCTCCTCATTCTTCCTCCTGTCAGTCCGGCCGGGGTACCGCGCGGTACAGGAGATTCAGTTTCCTCTTCCCGGCCGGACTGACAGGAAGTGCACACTGAGTGCTCACTTCCTTTCAGTACGGCCGGGAACAGAAAACGGAATCTCCTGCCGCGTGGTACGGTAGGGAGTGGGGGGAGTAAAAAGAACATGGGGGGGAGTAAAAAGACCACGGGGTAAAGAAAACATAGGGAGGGGGAGGGGGGAGTAAAAAAACATGGGGGGTAAAAAGAACATAGGGAGGGGGGAAGGGAAGTAAGAAGGACACAAGGAGGGGGAGGGCTCGCAAACAGCAGTTTTAGATAATTTGCACATTTGTGAGAACTGAAATTTTTTAATGTGAGTGTGTATGTATGTGTGTGTGTGTGTGTTTTTTAAGTATGTTGGATTTAGTTATTGTGCACTTTTTTAATGTATATTTGATGGTACAGTGGTGTTTTTTGCAAATGTTCAATTGTTGAAAATGTTCAAATTTCATGCACATTATATGCAACAGCAGTATTTGCACTGTAAACCTTTTTTATTTATATAATGTGTGGGTGAACTTAAACTGTATCGCTATGCTGTGATTCCTGTAGGCTTTGCGTGCGTGCGTGGGGGGATGGGGGGTTGGGGGGGCCTCCATGTCCATTTTGCTTGGGGCCCCCAAATTCCTTCAAACGGCCCTGGCAATGGTTTACTGTGGGGATGGGGGCGCCTTCCTTCTGTTACAAGGCTGACAGAAGTAGAGACCACGGCTGTGATTTTGAGAAGTGAGTGACTACTGGGAAGCTTGCACATCATGAACGGGGGGGGCACAGTTTTGCATCTTTGCCCTGGGCGCTGGACAACCTCATCCTGGCACTGATGCTTACCCTTCTAGTTTCAATACATTCTAAACCAGGAATTCTGTCTTCTCATTTGTTACTTGTTTACTGCAGGCCAATGACTAAGGCATCAAGTAGTTAACATTTTCAGAAGGTCAGTATGCCATCTCCGGCAGCCTCCATATTTCTCCCTAAAAAGAGCACCAATAGTCTTATTGATAAACTTAGTTTACATCAGAAAACTCAAATGCATTTCAGAGGTAAAACCGACTTCCCTGCTTCAGGGCTATACAAACTGACATACAAGATATAAAAAATCAACTGATCATTAAATATCTAAACCTGTCACATTTTTCTCATAAAGAAACGGAACAGAGGGCACACCAGCCTAGCGCATTACCTTTGCAACAATTTATTATTCACATTTTTTTTATAAAATATACTCACAAACAAATTAATATGTCAAGCAAATAATAGTTCACCATATGTTCCACCCAGCATGATCTGCTGGCAAGTAGCAATTGTTGAGTCCAATAAATCTGACATGTTTTGAGGGATGTCCCCTCGAGCCCCCAGAGCTCTTATTTACATATTCACTTGTTTGTGAGTATAATGTATACATTTTTAAAAGAATAAATTGTTTCAAAGGTAATGCGCTAGGCTGTTGTGCCCTCTGTTTCTTTTCTTTATAGAGTTCCACTTGGGTTTCCCTGACCTGTTATGAGTGGCAGCACAGTAAATTTGGTGGCTGAACCAGTGGAGACACATGTTTTCAACCAGCCGCACAGTAACTTCTCAAGCGCAGGAGTATTGGTTTTCTTATATGTACATATTTCTCATTGCAGGTTTTCTTTAGTGACTACGGTTGATCACTAATTGTGGATGATGTTAGATTCAGACCATATTTCTTTAATACAGATGTCCTAAGCCAAATCAGATTTTCAGTGGTATTTCTGGCAACTCAGATTCCCAAAATGCTTCTGGGAGGAGAGGGCCGAAGGCTGCTTCAAAGGCTAGTTCTGCATTATATCAGCATCTGCTATTCCCTGAGTACCCTTAACTTGACTGTCAGTGCCAATAGATACCACCCATTCCTAGTTGAATTTGTAATGTAAGCAGTTCGGACTGTTTTTTGGTCCCATCATTTTATCAGGCAAGTCTGCCAGAAGCTTCCCAAACCATACTACACAATTTTGCATCATTTGCTGCTCTGCAATACACATGTTTTGGAACCATGTTTAGATTCCCATTGACCTTAATGGGACTTCCAGTTCTGCCAAACCACATCTGAATTTTTTTTTCAGAAGTTTGCACATCTCTATTAATTACTGAATGTAGAAGGCATAATTCCCTATCTTAATATATAATCTGAGAATGCTGTGATATTAAACAAGCTTACTATAGCATGCTGTTCCTATGAGACAACGTCTCTTTGTACAACTCTGAAGCTGGTTTACAAATGCATATTTTATTACACATTCATGTTTTCCCAAACTTTATTTTATTTTATTTATAACAGTTATTGAAGCCAGCATTTGATTGTATCAGCAGTTCTCAATAAATCATTGGCTGACACAGTTCATCAGCGTGATTTAATGCTAAAATATCCTTAACAGCATATATCACAAATTATCATAGCATAATGTGCTAGCATGGTCATCTTCATATACAAACACAGATGCCAGAATGTATTTCACTACATCCAAGTGAATCACAAGAAAACCTACTGTTCCCTCAAACTAATCACACACACACACAAAGCAAAATGCGTTCCATATGTTCCATTTGCCTGGTTTCCTTGTGTTTTTTAACTCCATCTACAATAACAATACTTAGCAACCTCCATATTTATGTCAAACACATTACATCAGCTTAACATTTATACGTTTTATATGAACACCAATAAAGTTGCATAAAACTAATCATAGTAACATAAACATCGCTGCCATTATTATAAACAGGCCTCCGATGTGTTTTGTGAAATGTTATCAATATTGGTGTAAACATTGCTGATACATACTATCTTATAGGTCCTTTCACACAGGCGGTCCGCTCGGTGGACTCCACTTTGCTCAGAGGGGGATCACTCTGTTGATCTACGCTGAGCAGGCGGATGACAGGTCCATCTCCACTCACTGTGCAGAGACAGACCTGTCAGAGCCCCGCTCTCCTCTATGGGGAAATCGGATGAAAACGGAAGTTTTCATCTCATCCCATCTGATCCCATCCGCCAAATGGATGGAAAATAAGGACCCCATCCATCTGGATTTGGTGGACAGGATCGGATCGGATAGCAGCGGGTGTCAGGCGACATGTCACCGCCGACATCCGCTGCCCCATAGAGGTGAATTGAGCGTCTGATCAAAAACTGACAGGCGGACCTGATCGGAAAGCCTGTTTGAAAGGGCCCTAAATGTCCGTGTGTCATGCTTTGAAAATTGATACAAAGAGTTAAAAAAAAGCTGTAGCAGTTTTAAAAGCTTACTTAATTCGTTAAGGAAAGTGTATCATAATTAGGTATGAGCAGTACAAATTTACTTCCAAATGTTTCCAATGCATTTCTCTGAAAATGAAACTAAGAATAAAACTCAGTTTTGCTTCTCCCTCTAGGTATAAGAAATTTAGCCTTGGACCATGGCAAAATGAAGGTGACTTTTATAAAAATTTCACAAAAGGATAAATATTTTTTAACAGAAATCTCCACTGATCCCTAAATACGTAGTCTTACATAGCTACATAGTTAGTTTGGTTGAAAAAAGACACAAGTCTATCTAGTTCAACCAATAAAACAGAAAAAATATATACACAAAAAAAAATAATCATACAATCCTATATACACAACCCTTTACCCACAGTTAATCCAGAGGAAGAAAAAAAAAAACAGCAAAGCATGATTCAATTTGCTCCAGCAGGGGAAACAAATCCTTCCTGATCCCCAGAGAGGAAATCAGATATTCCCTGGATCAACGTTATCTATAAATGTTAGTACACAGTTATATTATGTACATTTAGGAAAGAATCCAGGCCTTTTCGTTTTTTAATCTACTGAGCTGGCCAGAACCACCTCTTGAGGGAGTCTACTCCATATTTTCACAGCTCTTACTGTGAAGAAACCTTTCTGTATTTAAAGAATAAATCTATTTTCCTCTAGATGTAAAGAGTGCCCCCTTGTCCTCTGTGATGACCTTAAAATAAATTAGCCCCCTCCCCCCCTTATCTCCTCTTCTCAAGAGTGAATAAATTCAGTTCCTCCAATCTTTCCTCATAGCTGAGCTCCTCCATGCCTCTTATCAGTTTGGTTTCCCTTCTCTGCACTTTCTCCAGTTCCCCGATATATTTATTGTCAATTGGTGCCCAAAACTGAACTTCATATTCCAGATGAGGTCTTACTAATGATTTGAACAGGGGCAAAATGATATCTCTCTCTCTGGAGTCCATACTTCTCCTAATACAAGAAAGGACTTTGCTCGCTTTGGAAACCGCAGCTTGGCATTGCATGCTATTATTGAGCTTATAAACTAGCAAAACCCCCAGATCCTTCTCCACTATGGATCTCCCCAGTTGTACCCCCCCCCCCTAGTATGTATGATGCATGCCTATTCTTAGCCCCCAAGTGCATAAATTTACATTTATCAACATTAAACCTCATTTGCCACATTGTTGCACACTTAAACAATGCATTGAGGTCGGCTTGTAAACAATATAATTTGTTCAGATATTATTATGCCTTTTTCTAAATCGTTTAATTTAATTATTCCCCTGTGTTGAAATCAAAGCTGAATTCTAGGCACATTGAAAAGTCCCTTATGTAGCCCATTGTATGTTGTTGCATGATCTTCACGCAATGGTTTGCTGTAGTTTCTATGGTACTAGTAAGGTCCTATTTAACACATCACTAAACCTCCAATGTTATTAGGTCTGAATGAGCGTGTTATAATATACAAGCTTAACCTATGAGCAAAATGTCAGCCGTGCCCATGATTGCAAATTGATACACGGAAGCAGCCTGTTCATGTTGGACTTCAGCAATACTGTAGCTAAAGCTCACTCTGGGAAATACTGGATGGACAGTAGGTAGTGTAGCAGGTCTAATTTGATCACCTATTAGTATTAGGAATAAGCTAATCAATAAAAAAAATCAGGCTGACCGCTGAATGGAAACATTTTTTTATTTAACAAAATATATCCTTTATATCCTTTCTGGTTTGTCCAATCTGTGAAGAATAAACAATCCATAAATCACAAATGTCTAGATTACCAAACTGCATGATTCTCTATAAGTCAGACAGATATGATACAAACTGATTTGTGAATCAATTTGCTCACTCCTAGGTAGTATATAGGAATGAGTGAACCTCCCAGGTTTAACGTGGATCCTTTTTTTTTTTTAAAAACAAAACTTCACATTCTTTGAATTTTACCCCAAACCCATTTATGTCTAGGGGTGGAGGCTTGATATTTGGCGTGTTACTTCCTCTTGTTGGGTTAATACACAAACTATTGTCAAAAAGAGATATAGAAAGTAGGGCACTGTGTAGGGTATATGTGCCTATGCCAAAAAAAAAAAGTTGATGTGCAGCTAGTCTGTCTACACAGGAAGCTTTTATATGAATAAAAAAGGTTTGGCAATGTTGTTATTGGGGCTGCCATCCTCCTGTCCTAGGCTTTGGCCCCATTGGTTCAGCACAGGGTCAACAGGGGTTGCCTGTAAGCAGCCCACACAGCTTCTGCCCATCAGAAATCACAGTTAGGTAGGCATGGTTTCTAATGGCAGCCATAGCTGTCGTGTGTATTACTGATTGATTACGGTGTGAATTTAAATATGTCCATTTGTAGATTGTCTCAGACTAAATCATGCAGTTATTGTTTGTGGAAAAGATACTATCTATAACAGATAATGCTTATCCAGCTATGAAACTTTCTCATCAACTGTTGGAGAACTACCTACAGTTACACAGTAACCAACTATATTTATTGCCTTTAGTGCCCCTGTACAGTTTACAATGTCAAAAAGAGAATACAAGTGGATATACCCCATTATGTAAATTGACATGCTATTTTTATTTGAAATGCAGTTATCTCTTAAATAGCAAGTACACTTTATGGAGATCTTTATGTGATCTCCTTCACCACTGTTCAGACCATGACCCTTGGCCCCTTGACTCTTGTTATTGGCTTGGCTCATTTCATTACATCTCTTGGGGAATCAGCTAAAGAGGGTAGGGTACAGTACCTAAACGCGAGATTGTATTTCCAGCGCGATGGGATCGAGCTGGAAATCGGCACTGCAAGGCTGTACTTCTCGCGCTCGCCACCCCCATGAGATGCAGCATATCAATAGGAATCTATTGGGGGCCAGCGAGCGGGAGGATTGAGAGAGCTCGGCGCTGGCTCCCGTGAGGGGGGTCGCGGAGGGCCAATATCGCTGCTGCCGAGCCACGTTTAGATACAATATCGCGGTCAGGTACTGTACGTTATTCTGCTCATGAATGGATTCTCCATAGAAACTATTAAAAACTCTCAGGCCAGTGACACCAAAATACTAAACTCTGAGACCATTACAGCTGCTGGAGTCACTGGCAGCAGTGGCAGTTTGACAAGGTAAAGAAATCTACCCAACTGACATATGTTTGGTGTTGAGTTACTCGGTTACAGTTTCCTTTGTGACATTTAAAATACTTGTGTCTGTTACTGTGCTGATCTCTGCATGAGTAATCCCACAACTTCTAACTCAAATGGGAATTGGCTGTAAATATAGGTTTATAGCTATAGGTCTTCAGCAACTTTGTTACAAAATTTTACAGACCTGTCAAACACTGTGTTTTGCACAGACCTATATATATATATATATAGTAGAGATATATCTACGACTACAAATGTTGCCTACATGTAGATTGCAGTTCTGTCGTTTTGTCTTAAATACTTTCCAAGTAATTGAAAAAGGAAACTGACAACAGATTGCTGTGTGATGTAGGAACTGCCTGGCCTAAGGAACTGTAATGTAATGTAAAATTTAATCTAAAGGTATTGCAGAGGGGCCTTGTTGTAGAGATTACATGTTGAAGTTTATACAAAATGGGATTTTATTACTGCTGTTGTCACTTTTGACTTCCTTTTTCTTGGAGATTGGTTGCAGATATAATGCCATGTTCGTTGACTCTATTGTCTCTAGGGTTTGAGTTGATTCCATTCATTAATATGCAGAACTCCCAAAGGGTAATCCCAGAGGCCCACCAACATATACCCTGTTTAAAAGGATTGATTCTCTACACTCATTTCTGCACACACCAATCATTTTGATTGTAAAAAATGACTAAACCAGGAAAGGTTGATAGTTCAGTTTGCCTTTCAAAATATCACTGATATAATGCAGCACAGTGCCTTTAAAACAAGACTTGCAATTGAAGGTGGAAGGAAAAGGCAGCTGATTACTGAAAAGATTGGGGATGATTTACTAAAGGCAACTAGTCTGTGCGAGTGAATTTTCCCCAGAGTTTAGTGAATGAGGTGAAACACTCACGACTTATATCATCTAATCATATGCAGGCAAATACATGTAGCGGGTATATGCTTTTCTATCATGTTTGAATTTGGTGGGGGATTTCTGATGTGTGGTTCCCTGGGGCCCAGTGGGTGGCGCTGTCACTTTGGGCCCGGGGTTGAGCCATCATTGCAGTAGCATACCCTTTTTGGCCTCTCGCAGCATGAGTACAGCGGGGCGGGGGCTCCGCTGGGCTTGCTGGGGGAGGGTATAAAGGGGTCGGCCATTTTGGTCACGGGGTCGTCGAGTCCCAGGCACCTTCAGCCTGAGGGCTGTGGTTCGTGGTCGGTGTCCAGGCGGCCTAGGCTTGGACACCCGGAGCTCATGTTCCACCCCAGGCACCTTCAGCCTGGGGTGAGGTACTCGGTCGGAGGCCTGGGGCCCAGTGTCCTCCGCTGGGCTCCGTGAGGGAAGGATTTCCTAGGGGACCCCGGAAGTGGGGTACCCGAATCCAGAGGCGTAAGGGACCGGAGGAGCTACTCACCCGAAGACCTGGTGCAGCAGATTGCCGGTGCCGGGTGAGCCTCAGGAGACCGCCCGGAGGGGTATCTTCCCAAACAGGGGCCGAGTGCAGTCAGGAGGAAGGTTCACCGTTCATCCGGTCGGTGGCAGCGACCAAGATTCTCAACAGGTGGCATAGATCATGTGCCAAACCTCTTCGCTGATAGAGGAATAGGAGAGTTCATTGTGCCTGGGCCTATTTGTATCCACACCCCCTGTCTGTTCGTTGAGGGAGTCCAACTGATTGTGTTTCATCCTGACATTGAAGAATAAAGGAGTGTTGGACTTTTATTGGTGTGGGGCTCATTTACTGGCAGACACTGTTCCACAGAAGGAGCGGAGGCTTCTAACACCGAACACCGACCCGAAGGTAAAGGAACTTTGCTTACACCACACAAACATCTGCGGTGAAGGCTTGGCGTGGTGACCCCGCACTCTCTCCTCCAAGGTACCCCTAGACAAGCAGAAACCAGCCAGCAGTGGAGTGAGAGAGGGGAGGCCGCTACATACACTTTTTTTTTTTTCTAAGCATTTGATTGGGTATTCTTTGCAAAGAGAATTTTCACCACATTTAAAGAGGAAGTAAACCCCAGCCAATTATTTCTCTTTTCCAATTAAAATGTTACATAAGCTGACCGCATTGCATATTACATGTGAAATTAGCAAAAACGAGGGCTGCAAATACCTTTTTTTTCCTGTTGTAATTCTCTCTACTTCCGGGTATTGAAAGTGCCATTGTTTGTGCTGTTCAGTGATTCCTTATCTCAGTGTTTCTCAACTCCAGTCCTCAAGGCGCCCCAACAGGTCATGTTTTCAGGCTCTCCATTGTTTTGCACAGGTTATTTGATCAGTTTAACTGCTTTAGTAATTCCCACAGCTGTTTCATCTGAGGGAAATCCTGAAAACATGACCTGTTGGGGCACCTTGAGGACTGGAGTTGAGAAACACTGCCTTATCTGTTGTCACTTCCGCCCTTACAGATTCCCTGCTCTAAATCTCGCGCATGTGCCGTAGCCCCATAACCAAGCCTCGATCTCGATTGCCGTTACCGTGGCAACCAAGATACACGGCTGCTGTCTTGTTTCACTTCCCTGTGTGACATCTTGTTCAGTCACACGGGGGAGTATCAGGAAGAAGAGAAGGAGTACAAGAACGCAAGACTTCTCCTCTGTGCCGGACAGAGGGGAAGTTCGCTCAGTGTCAGTTCCGGAATCGATTAAAATGAAAAACAGGCAAACTTTAAATGCCGGTTTTGAGGGGAAAACCGCGCAAGCGGGGTGAGGTCATCAGAACTAAAAATACGATTTTAGAGCTAATTATGGCAGTGAGTACACTTTCACAGGCAGTGATCAGCTGCCTGTGTTATGGGCTATTTTTAAAACAATGTTATTTCCGAGGGTTTACAACCACTTTAATGAAAAATATCATTGCAAAGTTCAAATTTGCTTGCAAAGTGAACAGCCTATTTGCTTTTAGTATAACAACCCCATTGAGTATGGCAATCAAACACAATACTTACAGTCTTGCGATGTGAGGTGTGTGTTGTCCATTGTCAGGGACTTATTTGTAAAGCTCTTGTCCAATCAACCAGCTGGGTCCCAACTATGTTGAGCTCAACTCCCATTGTTCAAAATTCCTCTGATGAACATTCTGAGTTTTTCTGTTCTCCTCTGGTGTGTCCTCCTGAACTTCAGGCTTCCTTTAGCACCCACACACCTGGTTCCATGTTTCCTTTATAGACTCAGACCTTTATTTCACCAGCAGGGACATGACAGAGTCCTCTCATGTGTCTACATACATCAGCATGCATCCTCTTTGTGTCTTGGATTGACTTCTGTTAATGATCTTGCTTTGCCTGACTTTGTTAGCACTCTCTTGTCTTGACTTCAGCTGTATTCTTTGACTGTGTTTATAACTTGTTTGGTTTTCACATTTAGCTCTTGTTTATCCCACTAACAAAAGAAAAAAGGCAGTTGCGCTGCAAAAAATGACAACACATATGATATATGAGATGCTATCTTAATATAAATATAGTGAAAAAAATGACCAAAAAGGTCTGCATTAAAAAGGAAATAACTAGTATGTGACAGTCTGAGGTAATCCTTAAAATGTCCACATTGCAATACTGAAAGGCAGGAGTGACCATATGTAAAGTTCCACAGTGACACTATAGCAGGTAGACAATCTCTCATGCAGGTAGATAATCGTGACTCCACACTCTTAGACACCAAAGAAGAAAGTGCAATGATGATAAAAGCAAAGATCCTCCACCTCAGATATCAGATCCGCTTACCAGCTCATGTGGATCTCAGTGAAAGAGATCACAAACGCTTGTGGCTTTATTCCCCCGCCAAGGGTCTTTACACTGTAGATCAGCATACAAGATGTATTCCTCCTCAACACTCTGGCTCCTCAATACACTCCCGGGAGTATGATCCCCAAAAAGACATATATAAGGGCCACAATAGTGAAGTACGTAATAAAATTTATTATATAAAACGAAAAGATTGCACTTACAATTCCAATGTAAGATAAAAGCAGTTTTTTAAAATTCAAGCCGGCCGGCTCTTACTATCCACAGCACGCCGTTCCTCCCAGGAGGAACGGCGTGCTGACGTCACCGACTATACAACGCTATCCCGGAAGGAACGAGTGGATAGTAAGAGCCGGCCGGCTTGAATTTTAAAAAACTGCTTTTATCTTACATTGGAATTGTAAGTGCAATCTTTTCGTTTTATATAATAAATTACCTGACTGGATAACGACTTTTGTCTGTCTTATTGGTTACTGACCTCATGTGCTAAGGGGTTTTCTTGTTATCAGATAATCTGGTGCTTAAAAATGAGCTCCAGTCTCCCCCCAAGAAATTTAAAGTCAGCACTCAGCAGCTACAAATACTGCAGCTGCTGACTTTTAAAATAAGGACACTTACCTGTCTAAGGATCCAGCATTGTCCTCACCCTGGCCAATTCTTTAGTTGGCTTGGGGTCCAGGCGCCGGCATCTTGACTAAGGGAAACCAGCACTAAAGCCTTGCAACTTCACAGCTGGTTTCCCATTGCGCATGTGAGAGCCACACTATGCTTTGCGAATAGTCCCACAGTCTTTCGGAACCTGTGATGTGTCTCAGAAGGCTGCGGGGGTAGAAAGGGTGCGTCAAACTTCTGTATCTATTGCCATGGCAATCTGACCGGATGTGGGAGTGGGTACCTGACAAAACCAGGTACCCACTCCCTCCACAAATGTGCCAAATGTAACAGAGGAGGGGGGGGGAGGATGTAAATAAGTAAGTTTACCCTTTTGGGTGAAGTTCCACTTTAAGTTTCTGAGGGCACCTGAGTACCAGTGAACATGCAATCATAAAGTGTTGACAAAAGTAACTGCTACATATGAATAGTACTGCAGTAGTTGGCATCTGACCTCAACAGAGATAATACCCCCACACACAGATAGGAGTGAGGTTGTAAGGGCCATCCACAAAAACAGGCTTTTTAATCATTTTTTTACTACAAACCTCAACATGGAACAAGTACTTCGTCTATAGCTGTAGGCACACTTAACAAAAGGAAATATCTAATACCTAAAAGTAATTTTTTGCTAGCAAGTAGCTTTTCAAGGGATGGCACCAAACATTGTTTGACCAAGCCAGAAAAATAGTAGGTCTCTTTTTTTCTCTAAGTAGGAACCTTGACCCCTTTTGCTTCCAGTAGCCATGCTTACACTTCACTAGCCACAGCTCTTTTCACCACTAGACCCGTCTAAGAAACAATCATTTTCTAAGTGTTCTACTGTGCTTCATAATTCTTACTTATCACCATTCTCAGTAGTGCATTCAGTCTTTTGGGACATGTCTCACGCATGCACAGTGGGCAGCTGGCTGTGAAGCTCTATTGCTGCTGCTGACATCTTCTCCGGATCTTCTTGCAGGTTTGACATCTTTGGCCATCTTAACCACTTTGCGCCCGGGCCGTTCTCAAAAGACGGCCGCATTGCGGCGCTCAATTGCATGGACGTCCTCCTGTTTACTTCCGCGATGCACGCCACCGCGGGCGCGCATCGGGGGAAAAGCTGTACCCGCTGTGTCACGCGGGTGCCGATGCGTGTGCCTGGCAGCCGCGATGTCCGCCAGGTACATGCGATCGGCTTTCACAGAGCAGGGACGTGGATCTCTGTGTGTAAACACAGAGATCCATGTCCTGTCAGGGAGAGAGGAGACCGATGCTGTGTCCCTTGTACATAGGGACACAGATCGGTCTCCTCCCCCAGTCAGTCCCCTCCCCCCACAGTAACAATCACCTAGCAGGGTACACATTTAACCCCTTCCCGCCCCCTAGTGTTAACCCCTTCACTGCCAGTCACATTTATACAGTAATCAGTGCATATTTATAGCACTGTTCGCTGTATAAATGTGAATGGTCCCAAAAATGTGTCAAAAGTGTCCGATGTGTCCGCCATAATGTCGCAGTCACAATAAAAATCGCTGATCGCCGCCATTACTAGTAAAAAACAAATAATACAAAAAAAGTCATAATTCCATACCCTATTTTGTAGGCGCTATAACTTTTGCGCAAACCAATCACTATACGCCTATTGCGATTTTTTTTTACCTAAAATACGTAGAAGAATACGTATCGGCCTAAACTGAGAAAAAATAGTTTTTTAAATAAAAACTTGGATATTTATTATAGCAAAAATTGTCGCTCTTTTTTTGTTTATAGCGCAAAAAAAAAAAAAACGCAGAGATGATCAAATACCACCAAAAGAAAGCTCTATTTGTGGGAAAAAAAGGACGTCAATTTTGTTTGGGAGCCACGTCGCGAGACCGCGCAATTGTCATTCAAAGCGTGACAGTGCCGAAAGCTGAAAATTCACCAGGGCAGGAAGGGGGTTATGTGCCCAGTAAGCAAGTGGTTAATTGGTCAGCCCAGACCAATGTAATTCTCATGCATGTGCACTTTACTTTGTACTGGAATGTATAACATGCTAGGATAGTACACTGAGCTGCGTAGGCAGAAAATGAACTTTTATTGCAGAAGAGACATATAGTGGAATTTCCATATACCCATTAGTTCTACTTTAACTTTAAAGTGGATGTAAACCCAATTCATGAAATTTGAGATGGGCACATACTGTATAGCTGCAGTGTTTTGTTATCTCTCTTCAAAGAGCTAAGTCCCATAGCTCTCTCCTGACCCGTTCCTCTATTATCAGCCAGATAACTCCTGACAAATTCTCGGACATCAGATAAAAGCAGCCTGAAATTTCTGTCCAGAGAGGTTGCTATAAATAGATTAGCAGGCAGCTGGCCCTGTTATAAAACACCTCTGAGAGTCTCTGCCTATGATGAAAGGGGGTGTGCTCCTTTCCTCCAATCCGCAATTTTAGCTATCTTGGCTGTCTGCCCAGACATCACACTCTGTGTTAAACAGGAAGAGAAAATTTCCTAACACGATCTGAACTTTCTAAACAGTATATAAATGTGAAAACCGCAGATATGGATGTTAAACTTATGTAGGGAGATTTGTTCCATCTGTGTATCATCTGAGGCTGTTCACTTCACTGGGTGTATGGAGGGTTTACATACCCTTTAAGTGTAGAAATGTGCAATTTTTATATATTTAATTTTACAAAGAGTGAAATAATATGACCGACATTAGTGTTTTAGACGCTAGATTCTACATCTATTGGCTATTAACCTGTCTAGCACATTGTCTTGATTTAACTGGCCGAACAGTGATTCAGAACATACTTAAAGTGGTAATAAACCCAAAAGCAAACATTTATTATATTGCAGTTTACCAATTCTTAGATGTTGTGTCTGCAATCATTTTCTTTTTTTTTTTTTTTTTTTTTTAGACGTTCTCTTAATTTCACCTGGTGATCCAGCCAGTAAGTCTGTTGTACTTCAACAGAACAAGCTGTCCTCAAATTTACTAGTTAAATTAGTCAAATGTATTAGTTAAAAGTGTTATTTACCACTGACAGGGGTGCGTACAATAATCCTCTTTTATTTATTCATGTAATATATTTTTCCCAAAAGGGAAAGAAATGTTACTGTAACTTTTTGTGTAACTGCAGGGTGAGCCGGAGCTTGGCTTCAGTTTTATAGTGTATCTACATCTGCTAATCCATCTAACACTCCCTTCCCCCCAGATTAACAACACTGCTGTCTGTTGTGTCCCCTGTGCTCCTTCATCCAGAGTGGAGGCACTCTAATACAGGAGGTGTGTTACTGGCCAGATCACCAAGTGAAAACAGAGGTCAAAAAGCCAAACAAAGTAATGCAGCCACCACATCTAATGATTGGTAAGCTGAAAGATATTACATTTATAGATTTGGGTTTAATACCACTTTAAAGAAGTCCTTCACTTCAAAATACCCATTTGCCTCATTGTATTCCTCCCCTTACTTAATCTAAAAAAGCCGACTCTTTATTTTGTGTTTATTTGCCTTATTTTTTATTGCTGGTCCATCCAGCCACCTGCATAAATTTTTGCCTACAGTAGGTGAGATAGATGTTATTCTTCTCCTGTAGTCTCTTGTGATATCCACGTCAAATACCCCGCAAGGCATTCAGCTGAAGTATCACAGCACTGGAAAAATAAGGACTATGGGCTGCATCATTTGGGAGCCGGCTGCAACAACCACCTATGATGAAAAAGGGGCAGATGGCAGTGCGTTAGCGCTGGTGTGTGGCAGCTATGCGGCTGAACTGAAGGCAAGCATCCTAAGATGTGCATGAATAATCCTTTGTAGTTGTAATTCTAGAACAGAGCCTACTTCCTAATAATTTTTTTTTTGTTTTTTTGTTAATTTATATCTAGAGTTTTACATATTACACTTTGAGGTTGATTTACTCATAGGCGTGCGCACAGGGTGTGCCAGGTGTGCCTGGGCACACAATAATCTCCCCCTGCAGTGAATATTCCCCCTACTGCCCTGCACCTCCCATCCCCCCAGCAGAGCTGCCAGTTTCCATCCTCTTCTCTCCCACTGGCTGCTGTGGCAGACACACATGGGGGGATGTTCTAAGATGAGTGGGGGAAGGGGCCGGTAAATAAGTAATTTACCGGCCCCTTCCCTTTCTAAATGAACACAGTGAGTGATCGGTACAGTGTGTTTGAGCTTTAGGGTGCACACCCTAATGCAATAGGCTGCGCACACCTATGGATTTACTATAACTGGAGAGTGCAAAATCTGGTACAGCTCTGCATAGAAACCAATCAGCTTCCAGGTTGTCAAAGCTTAATTGAACAAGCTGAAGATAGAAGCTGATTGGCTACCATGCACAGCTGCACCAGATTTTGCACTCTCTAGTTTTAGTAAATCAACCCCTTTATGTCTGTTTTTTTCTAAAATAGTCCCCAAAGAAAAGTTTTTTCACATTTTTTTAAACAAATTGCTATAATTCATTATTTCACTGTTTCACGCTATTTTTCATCATATAGTTACTGATGGTATTCATGGACTGATTGCTGCATACCAGAGTATAAAAAAAAAATATTCAGAATAATTTCTGAAAAGGTTATTTCCACCTTTTAAAGGAAGCAATGACTGATATTTCCGATTTTCAGCTCCACCAGCACATTCCAACACGGTTCTTTGGAACTATGTGGGAGCATATTAGCTTTGCAAAATATTTTAGCTCCTTTTATCCTCTCATGGCATTAGTCATGCAGAAATATCTACAAATATTTATACAGTAACTATATAGTAAACCCCCCTTAACCTAAAAAAAAAAATAAGAAAATTCTGAAAGCGGGGATAGAATTAAGGGATGGTACCTTTAATTTTATACTTTTATACTTCCCACAATACTCCAATAATTGTATGCCAATCCTACATTTATATATATATATATAAAAAAAAATGCATAAAATCTATTAATAGCACACATGAAAAAAAAAAACAAAAGCTGCAATGATATTTACTGAATATAGTCTATGATGATTAAAGTGGAACTTTAGGTCATAAATAAAAATGGGCAAACAGGATTTTTAATGCAGAAGTGACATGCTTTGTCTCTTCTGCATTAAAATTACCTGCCTGCCTGTCCACCCCTGTACAGTGAACTGCACACACTCAGCTCACTGTAGAAATTCAGCAATGCTGAAGCAGATGGAACACCTGTGCATGTCATCCCCTCCTAGCCAATGAAAGCAGCGGGCGTTCGATACCTAGAAGCCAGTCACTCAAAGATGTCAGTGGCTGGTGGGGAGCTCTTGGACATCTCATTGCTGGAGTCAAGGTGTGTATATTTCCGCTTTAACTATGATGAATCTATCTAAAGTACATCTACAGTTGTTATTAAGGAATGGTTAAAATAACTTCCTAAGGCCTAACATATAAAGCTAAAAACAAATGGTACCTTAGTGGTTAGTGCTTCTGCCTTGCAGCGCATGGGTTCTTGGTTCCAATCCTGGTCAATACACTATTTGCATGGAGTTCACATGTTTTTCTTGTGCTTGTGTGGGTTTCCTACAGGTACTCTGGTTTCCTTCCACACTCCAAAGACATGCTGGTGGTTCAATTGGCTCCTGTTCAAACTGACCCTAATTTTTGAATGCATATTGGTGGGGACTGATGTGAATGCACTGTGCAAATTGCTGGAGCTATATAAATACCTGTGATAAAGACAACAATTGGTATCATAGAGGGGTCAATTTACTAATGGCAAATAGACTGTGTAGACTGACTGCACATCCCTGGTGTAAATATCTCCTAAACGTACACCATTTAGGAGATATTTACATTACATGCAGCCAGTGACATCTCTGGCGCCTGCGCTCTGAAGGACCTGCCACCCATGCCGTTCCTACCGAGCCGTGACGTGAACGGCGGCTCCCGCACGCATGCGCACATTAGAGATGGATGGGGGAATCATTCCCACTGAGCTATTGAATTCTGACAGTGGGGAAATTTCCCTGCTGTCAGAACACACTGATCAGTGCTGCTGGCTAGGGATGAGCTTCGTGTTCGAGTAGAACATGAGTTTGACTCGAACATCAGCTGTTCGCTCGTTCGCTGAATTTCGAACATTATGGGCCGTTCGCGCCAAATTCGAGTGGCGCATCTTGGCCCATAATTCACTGCGTCATCGCAGTGCATTGCTGGCTGATGATTGGCCAAGCATGCACTATGACACACATGCTTTGGCCACTCACAGCGCCGTCAGGACAGAGAGCCATAATTGGCCAAAGGAAGGGTGCCTTTGGCCAATCATGGCTCAGGGGAGTAGGTACACGCCCCACACTATATAAGGCCGCCTGTGTGTCGGCCTTGTGTAGTCTGTTGCGGCATTGTCTGAGAGAGATAGAGAGAGAGTCAGAGTGTCATTTAATTTCAGTTAGATAGAGCAGGCAGGCGATTCAGGTAGCTGCAGTCAGTGTATTTAGTATATATATGCATCCTAGGAGTTGTATATACCGGTATATATATATATATATATACACTGTATTCAGTTTAGCTAGATCTCACTTCAGAGTGTTCCTGTTATTCTCACTGCAGTATATTAAGTCAGTGTACTGTATACTGGGCTCAGTGTGCAGGTAAAGCTGACTGCAGACCATCCCTGTTCTCTTCCTAATAATACAGACAGGCAGTTGATTGAGCTAAGCTGCAGTATATTAAGTCAGTGTACTGTATACTGGGCTCAGTGTGCAGGTAAAGCTGACTGTAGACCATCCCAGTTCTCTTCCTAATAATATAGGTATTGTGTCAGCATGGAGGTGGAGACTAGCACTCAGTATCAGCAGCAGTCTTCAAGGGATCATTTACAGTCCCAAGAAACCCATGGACTTGTACGTGGCTGGGAGGAGGTGGCTGCGGATCATGTCTTCCTTAGTGACCCAGAGGACTCCAGACCGAATGCCTCAGCAAACCTACGCCGCATGTCCTCCCTGATCCTGCAAAGCCTGCGAAAGGATCCTCGTATTCGTGGTATCAAGGAGAGGGATCATTACTGGCTGGCAACCCTCCTTGATCCACGTTACAAGGGTAAGGTTGCGGACCTTATCCAGCCATCGCAGAGGGAGCAGAGGATGAAACATCTTCGGGAGGCTTTGCAGAAAGGTTTGTGCAATGCATTTCCGTAGCCTGGGAGGTTACAAATTCCTGGTCCTGGACAATGTGTTGCTGAGGCTTCGGTCAGTCACAGAAGGAGCGGTGGAGAAGGTGGCCGTCTGACCGATGCATTCAGACAATTTTTTGGACCGCAGCCCCAAGGTATGATCGGTTCCAGCAACCATCACCAGTGTCTGATTCACATAGTGCAGGAATACCTAGGGGCAAGATCAGACTTGGACACCTTTCCCACCGAAAATCCTCTGGGTTACTGGGTCTTGAGGATGGATCACTGGCCAGAGCTTGCACAGAATGCAATTGAGCTACTGGCCTGTCTTGCATCCAACTTTCTTTTGGAACACATTTTCAGTGCTGCTGGAGGCTTTGTAACCGATCACAGGGTGCGCCTGTCCACCGACTCGGTCGATCGGATGACCTTCATAAAAATGAATCTGTCTTGGATCACCAGCTACCATGCACCTGATGCTGATGTAACCGAATAATTTTTTTTTGAATGTGAGATCCCTTCAAGACTGCCTATGCTGATGCTGAGTGACTATCCTGTTATGCTGAGTGACTATCCTCTTCCTCCTCAATGTTCATGTTGATAGCTTGTAAGAACATTTTTGGTTCTGGGCACCGCCACCAATGGCTAAGGCCCAATTTTTCTGCCACTGTTTAACAGGGGTGTATAATTAAAATTTTTGCTGTAATACTTTGCAGCAGGGCTCATTCCTGCGCTCCATCTATAGTATCTGTGAGGGGTTGCAGTGTTGTGGCACCAGCACCAGTGCCTAAGGCCCAATTTTTCTGCCCCTGTTTAACAGGGGTGTGTAAATACAATTTTTGCTGTAATACTTTGCAGCAGGGCTCATTCCTGCACGCCAACTAGAGTATCTGTGAGAGGTTGCAGTGTTGTGGCACCAGAACCAGTGCCTAAGGCCCAATTTTTATGCCCCTGTTTAACAGGGGCGTGTAATTACAATTTTTGCTGTAATACTTTGCAGCAGGGCTCATTCCTGCGCTTCAACTAGAGTATCTGTGAGGGGTTGCAGTGTTGTGGCACCAGTGCCTAAGGCCCAATTTTTCTGCCCCTGTTTAACAGGGGTGTGTAATTACAATTTTTGCTGTAATACTTTGCAGCAGGGCTCATTACTGCACTCCAACTAGAGTATCTGTGAGGGGTTGCAGTGTTGTGGCACCAGCACCAGTGCCTAAGGCCCAATTTTTTTGCCCCTGTTTAACAGGGGCGTGTAATTACAATTTTTGCTGTAATACTTTGCAGCAGGGCTCATTCCTGCGCTTCAACTAGAGTATCTGTGAGGGGTTGCAGTGTTGTGGCACCAGCACCAGTGCCTAAGGCCCAATTTTTCTGCCCCTGTTTAACAGGGGTGTGTAATTACAATTTTTGCTGTAATACTTTGCAGCAGGGCTCAATACTGCGCTCCAACTAGAGTATCTGTGAGGGGTTGCAGTGTTGTGGCACCAGCACCAGTGCCTAAGGCCCAATTTTTATGCCCCTGTTTAACAGGGGCATGTAATTACAATTTTTGCTGTAATACTTTGCAGCAGGGCTCATTCCTGCGCTTCAACTAGAGTATCTGTGAGGGGTTGCAGTGTTGTGGCACCAGTGCCTAAGGCCCAATTTTTCAGCCCCTGTTTAACAGGGGCGTGTAATTATAATTTTTGCTGTAATACTTTGCAGCAGGGCTCATTACTGCGCTCCAACTAGAGTATCTGTGAGGGGTTGCAGTGTTGTGGCACCAGCACCAGTGCCTAAGGCCCAATTTTTATGCCCCTGTTTAACAGGGGCGTGTAATTAAAATTTTTGCTGTAATACTTTGCAGCAGGTCTCATTCCTGCGCTTCAACTAGAGTATCTGTGAGGGGTTGCAGTGTTGTGGCACCAGTGCCTAAGGCCCAATTTTTCTGCCCCTGTTTAACAGGGGTGTGTAATTACAATTTTTGCTGTAATACTTTGCTGCAGGGCTCATTACTGCGCTCCAACTAGAGTATCTGTGAGGGGTTGCAGTGTTGTGGCACCAGCACCAGTGCCTAAGGCCCAATTTTTCTGCCCCTGTTTAACAGGGGCGTGTAATTACAATTGTTGCTGTAATACTTTGCAGCAGGGCTCATTCCTGCGCTCCAACTAGAGTATCTGTGAGGGGTTGCAGTGTTGTGCCTAAGGCCCAATTTTTATGCCCCTGTTTAACAGGGGCATGCAATTACAATTTTTCCTGTAATACTTTCCAGCAGGGCTCATTCCTGTGCTCCAAATAGAGTATCTGTGAGGGGTTGCAGTGTTGTGGCACCAGTGCCTAAGGCCCAGTTTTTCTGCCCCTGTTTAACAGGGGCGTGTAATTACAATTTTTGCTGTAATACTTTGCAGCAGGGCTCATTACTGCGCTCCAACTAGAGTATCTGTGAGGGGTTGCAGTTTTGTGGCACCAGCACCAGTGCCTAAGGCCCAATTGTTCTGCCCCTGTTTAACAGGGGCGTGTAATTACAATTTTTGCTGTAATACTTTGCAGCAGGGCTCATTCCTGCGCTCCAACAAAACTATCTGTGAGGGGTTGCAGTGTTGTGGCACCAGCACCAGTGCCTAAGGCCCAATTTTTCTGCCAGATACTGTTCAACAGGGGCATGTAATTACAATTCTTGATCTAATATTTCACAGCAGAGCCCATTCCTGCGCCCACCAAGAGTAACTGTGAGGGCTTACAGTGTTGTGGCAACACCACCACCACCACCACCACCAAAGGCCCAATTTTTCTGCCCCTGTTCAACAGGTGCATGTAATTACAATTCTTGATATAATATTTCACAGCAGGACCCGTTCCAGCGCCCACCAAGAGTAACTGTGAGGACTTACAGTGTTGTGGCACCAGCACCACCACCATCAAAGGCCCAATTTTTCTGCCACTGTTCAACAATGGCATGTAATTACAATTCTTGATATAATAGTTCACAGCAGGGCGTTCCAGCGCCCACCAAGAGTAACTGTGAGGGCTTACAGTGTTGTGGCAACACCAACACCTAAGGGCCAAATTTCTGCAGAGTACATAGGGCAGGCCCCTACTTTCAAACATCCGACTTTCAAACTACTCGTACTTACAAACCAGGGAAGACAACAGGAAGTGAGAGGAAATCTACCCCTAGGAAGGGAAATTCTCTCCTGTAAGAGTTAATATGGGAAAAAGGTGTCTCCTCTCCACTGATGCTTTATCACCAATCCTTGTTTCCCTAAAAACCCCAGATTTACAAAATCCAATTGTCATTGGGACAGAAAGTGAGGTGAAATCTTCTGAACAGGTGCACAGACAGCAAAACAAATGTTACAGGGGTGATAACCTTTCCCTATGTTTTCCAAAAAGTTTTAAAAATAGATTTTTTGGCTGGAGCTACACTTTAAAAATGTACCAGTTCAAAATTACAAACAGATTCTACGTAAGAACAAACCTACAGTCCCTGTCTTGTTTTCACCGCCTGTATACTGCTGTTCAGAGTATATAGGGCCAGGGGGCCCCACGCCTTTCCTTTTTTCAATTTTGGTGCAGGGTTCCCCTTAATATACATACAAGACCCAAAGGGGCTGGTAATGGGCTGGGGGGGGGGTACCCATGCTGTTTTTCTCAATGATTTTCATCCATATTGCCGGGACCACACATTACATTTTATTTTTTCACTTTAAGCATCATTAAAATCACTGCTCCTGAAAAAACTGCCGTTTTTAAAACTGTTTTTTCCATTGATACATGTACCCTGGGGCAGGACCCGGGTCCCCAAACCCTTTTTAGGACAATAACTTGCATATTAGCCTTTAAAATTTGCACTTTTGATTTCTCCCGTTCGAGTCCCATAGACTTTAACGGGGTTCAAAAGTTCGCACGAACTATTAGTCCGTTGGCATGTTCTGGATGCGAACCGAACCAGGGGGGTGTCCGGCTCATCCCTACTGCTGGCTATTGGCGGCATTTATCTGACAATCTGGTTGGATCAAATAGATCAACTTCTGTACAACCAGGGTGCCCATTCACATTTGGTTGGTGTGACAGAAGCCACTGACACTGTGTGTTTTTGAAGGGACTGTGGGCTGGCCTCCTACACACAGACTATGGCCCAAAAGAGACTGGAGACCTGGGGACAAGCTGGCATTGAGATAACGTAATGTAATGCTACACCCCTTCTACCCCACCCCCCCTCTTGTTGCTGTGTTTAATTGTGTTGGTTCATGGCACGTAGACAATGGTCTGGACTGGAGAAATCTCTCTGCAGGGGATGTGTATTGAGGTGCTGCCTGCTTATCATAATCCCTTTAGGTTTCAATGTACAAGTGTTGAGTTCCCATTGGTTCTTCCCCTATCCCCCTCTATGACAAGGCTAAGGGGAGTGTCCCTAACTGTGTGTAAAAGTGTATGTTTTGTATTTAATAAACAGTTGATGCTCTGCATGTTTAACCCTCAACACCTGTGTGGCTTGTCTCGTGATTGAGGGGTTAAGGGCTGGTTATGGTGAATCTGCAGGCTGCGGGTGCGTTTGGAGGACAGGAGACACAGGTCTGGCAGATGTGCTGCCCACCTGGGGTATCCGAGATCCGTCACAGTTGGTCTCTGCTGAACTGGCCACATTTCAATCTATGTATGGCTGGCTTAAAGCAAATTCCAGTTTTATTGAAGAAAAAGCAATTCCTACTGATTAACTATGTATGTTGCTGGAATTTTAGGAAAGTCGTGATATGGCCTTCCATA
The DNA here is from genome assembly GCA_029206835.1 of Rana muscosa. NCBI lineage: Eukaryota > Metazoa > Chordata > Amphibia > Anura > Ranidae > Rana > Rana muscosa. The sequence continues at coordinate 690,569,646 of CM055116.1, forward strand.
CTTCTCTAGATATTGAGATAATGATCTTTCAAACTGAATGCTTAGTGTGAAGTTTTCCCTTTACTATAATCACATGATCAGTTCCACTCTTCTCATGAAAAATTTCATCCCTAGCATTCCTGTTTATTTTTTACTTTTAAACCACAAAGGAAAATTTTAGTGTAGGAAACGTAAGGACGTGCCTGGAATGTTTTATACCACGCAAATGGTGTCTGTAATTTGACCTTGGGTTCATTGCATACTTTAGGGAGAGGCAATAATCCAGTTACAGTATGAGGAGGTGAGAATTTTGGGAAATTCTGCACTGTAGCAATGGTAGCATGAAAGGGAAGTACATTTTTCTGGGAAGCTACAGAAAATCATGGTACTTACATTTAAAATGGCGTCTGCAGTAATTATATATTATATATCAATATTTACAAAAACTAAAATTGTATTCTTAGAAGGAAAAACTCAAATAAATTTATTGAGGAAATGTATATGTCTGCTTTAAGACACACAGCTGCATGTTGTTGTTACTAGAACTTCAGGTCTTGTATGGTTTGGCATCTGGCCTTAGATTTGTATTATTTTCCTAAGCTTAGAGAATAATAGCTAGAAAAATAAAAAGATGATGTTAGGCTAAAGGCCATGAGATGGTTTAAAAAATCTGCTTTCCAGGGAGCTGTCTAAACTCCACTTTCATGGGAATGCAATGGCATTTCCCTCTTGTCAACAGTACCAACTCCCAGAGTACCTCTGGAGATATCCACTAGTAAGGTGACAGCTTCTCACAGGAGATAGCATTACTACGGGTCATGTTATTCTAAAAGGTGGATGCCCGATAGTGTCAGAGCAAAAGATAACACCTGACAAAATAGGTCAATAAAAATGTAGAATACATTAGTACATTTATGAATGAAAATAGGTCACATGGCAAGTTTATGTTCCATGGTGTAGCAACAATATACAAAGATTTGAATACATAATCAGGATTAAGTGCAGATTTGTAAAGGCAGGCAAGAATTATAGGATGTTAACTGAACATTGTTTTAATGGTATCCATGTGTGTAATGTATATGAGGGAAATCTGCTTTCACATGTGGATGGAAGGCCCATGTCCACTTTTAAATCAAGGACACATGGCACATAAATTCCCTGATCCCAGAAAGTCATACAGACCCACTGAAGTGTCACATCTGTGTCAATAGAGATAGGTGTGTGATGTCACCATTATGAGCCAAAGAAGGAAATGGGGATTTTTGCTAGGTAACTCTAGAAAAATGAAAATTTTATGTCTGTGACATCACCACAACACAATTTGATGATGACTAAAATACTGCATCCAATACATACATGAGACTGGCTTTAATGAAGAAGAATTCAGAAAGAGTACCATTATTGAAAACAATTGTTTTCAGCTGATATTCTCTTCACCTCTAAGGCCTGTTTCACACAGGCTTCAGTTTGTTTAAGAGTAGTGTGAACAGTAAGCTTTGACAAAGCATTTGCTGACCTTTCAACAAGCTTTGTTGATGCTTTTAATGAAGGCCCCTTGAACCTCCATGTCAGGGCTGGGCTCCTGCTACTTAACAATCAGCTCTTTTCTTTCAGTGCTCAGAAGCTGCTCAGCTGTCAGTTTATTACCAGCCACTTATTGTTACCACAGTGACTTACCTGGTTACCATTTACACCTGCCTCATTAGTCCAGCCTACAGCCAGCTCCTTTTTGCTATCTAAGCAGCTTAGCTCATTTCCTCCTTGCACTTGCGTGGTCTGTGACCTCCAGTGTGTTCCTTCCTGTGTTCCTGTGTATGACTTGGCCTGGCTGGCTTCCCTTCCGATTCCTGCACTTCTGATTACCTGCTGTGGAATTCAAACGCTGGCTTCTGTTTTTGACTACGTTCCTGAACTGTGGTTTTTTTGCTATTTCAATAAAGGTGTGATTTCAACCGCAATTTTTGTCTCCATCTGTTTTATGGTTCCTGATACTCCTTTAGGGAAAGGGAGCCTTGACTGGAAATATGGCGTCACTATGGGTGTAAACCTGAAAGGGAAGTTAAGTCGCTCAGTTTAGGATTGGCTAGAAAGACCTGAGGTAAACACTAGGAAAAGGCTACACTGGGGCATGTCTAACTGCTCTGAGGAGGTCCAGCTGTCACAAGAGTTGACCACCCTCCCTCCCATTGTGATGTTTTGTCACGGCTATATTGGTGGTTTTGACCCTGCCAGCAATTGTTGCTTTATGGGCTATGCCTCAAACTAAACGCTTGCCGACCACACTATAGCCGAATGATGGTTACAGCGCAGCCGGCCAGTTCTGGGAGGGCTTCATATGATGTCCTCCTGTGATTTTGGCTGCCACTCAGGCAGCACGCTCTGTGATCGCTGTGTCCTGTGGACACAGTACAAGATCAGGGTAAAAATCCAGTCAGCAGGTTTTTATCATGTGATCAGCTGTGTCCAATCACAGCTGATCACGATGTAAACACAAGCCGGTTAACGATATTCCTTTTCCCATGCTCTCAGCGTGAGGAGAGGAGAGCTGGCTTGTGTAAAAAGAACATCTACATTGATAATCAGGGCACTGATTATCAGTGTCCTGATTATCAGTGCAATCCCAACAGTGCCCACCAGTGCTGCCTATCAGTGCCAATCAATGCTGCCAATCAGTGCCCACCAGTTACTGCCCACAAGAGCTGCCAATCAGTGCCCATCAGTGCCTCCTCATCAGTGTCACTATCAGTGCCGCCTACCAGTGCCCATCAGTAATGCCTATCAGTTCCCATCAGTGCTGCCTATCAGTGCCCTTGAGTGCCGCATATCAGTGCCCATCAGTGCCCACCAGTGCCACCTCATCAGTGCAACCTATCAGTGCCCATCAGTGCCCATCAGTGCCGTCTCATCAGTGCCACCTCATCAGTACCCATCAATACCACCTCATAAGTGTCTATCAGTGCAGCCTCATCAGTGAACATCAGTGAAAGAAAGAAAATGACCTGTTTGCAAAATTTTATAACAAACTATAAAAAACTTTTTTTTTTTTTGGTCTTCTTTTTTAAAAAAAATTAGCAAAAAATGAAAAACAAAATGGTGATTATATACCACCAAAAGAAAGCTTGATTTGTGTGAAAAAAAATGATAACAATTTAATATGGGTACAGTGTTGCATGACTGCGCAATTGTCATTCAAAGTGTGACAACGCTGAAAGTTAAAAATTTACCTGGGCAGGAAGGGGGTAAAAGTGCCCAGTAGGCAAGCGGTTACAGTCTGTCACTGATGGCAAGGACAGGCCTCCTAAACTATGTGAGTTTATGTTTTATGAGTGCTCATAGTATAACTGTGACTGGCATTGTTGTCTTGTACATTCGGAAACTTGTTACATTTGAAAAGTTCAAAAAAAGCTGTGGCCATTGCGCTATTTCCAGCCTAATCAGCTTTCGTGTCTTTTTGTTGGGCATGGTATTGGTTTATTGGTCATAAATGATCCTATGCATCTCAGCAGACAAGTATTATTCATCTCCAGTTTTACTAAAGTTTGGTTGCTGAACCCTATTAAAGTCAAAGGAGCCAAATATTAGGTAATGGACATTTTCTAGGGTAATAGGTAAGAGGTTGTCAAACAAATGGCTTGGAGGCGGGGCACTGTCCTGGGAAACAGATACCACAGCAAAATATTTTTTTAAATGCGTTTTGGCAAGTAAAACATTAAAGATGCAAAATTCTATTAAATAACATGCCTGGAGGATGCCCTAAATCTGTCTGTGAAATGGTACCCCTGTGTTGTTTCTGTTCTTGAATGGAGAAAATTATATATTGTATCTGTTTTTTCTTGCTAGAAGAGAACAATGTAAACAAAAAAGTGTGTATTAAAGAAAAAAGAAAGATAAAAAGAAAGAAAGAAATAATAGCAAGATCAGGGTTCGATCCAAGTCAGTGTCAGGGTTAGAGTTAAGATCAAGATTAGGGTCAAAGGTCATAGCCAGAGTCAATGGTCAGGGCCAGTATATTTTGGTTAGGAATAATAAAAAAAATTATAAAAAATTTGTATTAGTATCAGTGTGTTTAACCACTTGCCGACCAGCCACCATCATTATACTGAGGCAGGTCGGCGCATTCCGGCGAATGGCTGTAGCTGTACGTTGCCTCCTTTAAAAGGCCTTAGCAGGCATATGCACCCGCTGCACGGTGGGGGACACGATGCGCATGGCCAGCGGCCGTGATGTCCGCCGGCCACGCGCGATCACGGGCTCCAGAGCCAGAACGGGGATGTGTGTATTGTGGTAGTGTGGTACCCCACCAGTGTAGTGACCCAGAATTCTCAACTGGACAGGTTGAGGGGCTCCAGGGAGTTTATAATGTACAGAGGAAACTGACGTTTTAGTTTTATCATCCTTTAATAAAGTCCACTTTGGGACCTGGAGCCCGAGGATTTCATAGAGATCCGGGTGGGATGAAATCCCCAGTCCTGGGTCCAGATTTTGAGATTTACCAGACTGGTCAGGTGTGTGCTGGCCTATTTGTAGACACCTGACCATGGTTCTGGGCTCCACCCTCCCGAGGAGTCCAGGCTTGCAAGGGAGAACCCAGAGTGTGCAGGTGTGCACTGGAGTAACTAGAGAAGCTGGAGTAGCTAGAGAAGCTGGAGTAGCTAGAGAAGCTGGAGTAGCTAGAGAGTGCAGGCTGCACTGTGAATCCCAGAGACCTGAGTCTGAGGTTGCTGACAGGAGTCAGGAGGGCTCCATGCGGGAGCGTGAGCAGTGGTGCTGCTGCTGCTGCTGCTGCTGCTGAAGAGAGCCAGGCGGCTTGGTATTTTTATTTGCACTTTTGCATGTGTGAGCCAGGAGGCTGAACATACAACTGTTTAATGTTGATGGTGAAAACCACATTTGTTTTCATTTCTGGAACTTTGTTTAATTCTTTTTATTAAAAGTGGGCCAACAAGCCCTCAAAAGGAAACATTTGTGTGGGACTGTTCTCGCTAGCGGGTGCTACACTTGAGCTAAACAACCCCCAAACATTACAGTATGTAATCACACATATCCCTAATCTGTCAGGAGAGGAGAGACAGATTGTGTGTTCCTATTAAGTAGGAAGTAGTAATAAGTCTCATCCCCCCAGAGTTAGAAACACCTAACAGGGAACACAGTTAACCCCTTGATCGCCCCTTAGTGTTAACCCCTTCCCTACCAGTGACATTTACACAGTAATTAGTGAATTTTTATAATACTGATCACTGTATAAATGTTAATGGTCGCAAATATGTGTCAAAAGTGTCCGATCTGTCACAGATCGCCATTACTAGTAGAAGAATATATGTCAGCCTAAACTGAGGAGGAAATTTTTTTGCGCAAAAAAAATAAAAACCGCAGAGGCCACCAAAAGAAAGCTCTATTTGTGGGAAAAAGACAACGTCAATTTTGTTTGGATACAGCGTCGCACGTGCAATTGTCAGTTAAAGCGACACAGTGCTGTATCGCAAAAAATGGGCTGGTCATTAAGGAGGAAATTCTTCCGGTCCTTAAGTGGTTAAGGTAGGATAATAAAAGCGAAAAGCACACTATTGTTTCTGGACCCTACTACAGGTACAAACAACAAAAAACATAAACATATGTGATATGGCTGCAATCACCAGGAGTGGGAGAATTTATTTTGGGTTGTTTAGTGGTAGGTTATGGTAATAGCAAGAAAGTTATATTTACATTTAAAAAAAATATTTTTCTTTTTACTACTTTGTAGCAGTTTTCCTTTCATCTGGATACACTAAGTAGTTGCAATGATATGTTCAGTTTTTCTACCACATGTCAAAGTCGCAAAACTGTGTTCAGACATTCAGTTTTTTTTTACCCTCAGTCACAAAGGGGTTAAATTGCCAGAAAAATTACAGCTCCTGGCAGCTTTGTTCTATTTGTAAACAAAACAACCATTTATCTATACCAGACCCTTATCCTTATCCTAGATGAGGGTCTGGTATAGATGTTAATTGGGTATGCCTAATGGTAGGGTATGAATTTTAAGGGGGTCTAAACATTAATCTTATTTCTACTACTTAGCCAAAGGGCTCCTTCATAAGATCTGTGTCTCCCGAGGTCCTCCTAGAAGTCACTTGACATTGACACTTGGCTTCAATGATGCAGATAAAAAAAAAATCCTTGATATCACATTCCCAGCTCCCTTTCTGTAGTGATTTCTGACTGGTCATCATTAAGAAACCCCAAACATTCCAAAGAGAGTAGAACTCCACTGTTACCCAACTTTTAAAGGAAGCCCAAAAATCCATATTGCAGTCAGTAGATCTGTTATATTAAGTGTATCTTAAAAAGTTGCACTGAACATCTGGTTAAAAAAAGTCACTGCATGAATAGGTAACAAACCGTGACTGGTAAAAATTAATAGGGTGCTTTTGGAAATTCTAACCCTGTATTGGCTCAAGAATGGGATTCTCTCTTTTATTTTGATAAACACAGCTGGGAAAAGAGGTTGCCTGAAGGCTGGAGCATAATTAGCTATTAAGTATTAGTTCAATTCCTTTGGTTTAGCTATCTCTGGATTGAGCATAGCTTTCCTAAATATTGTGGTTAGGTTATGATCACGTATATTATTTGGCAAACAGTCTTCTTACAATAAATAACTAATGGCTACATTTAGGTAAATACAGTAAAGCTGAACCAGTAATGGACTAAATTCAAAGTTTTTTTTTTGATAATCCAAATTAGACAGTTAAGCAGATGTGACCTGAATAATGTCCTGTGTGAAGCTTCTATTTAATGTTTTTTTTTTACATGTCTTGCTTGTTGCATGAACCCCTTCATCTCTTGTCTATAGTAAATTAAAGAGCAATTCCAGGCAGAAAATTAAAGTAATACGTACCGTATATACTCGAGTATAAGCCAAGTTTTTCAGCACATTTTTTTGTGCTGAAAATGCCCCCCTCGGCTTATACTCGAGTCACCTTTTTGCGCCTGATCTCCTAGACTTTGGGGACCCAGGTACTGGCCGTCTGTAGGTCCCCTGGACCCCAAACTAGGCACACATGTATCCTCTACAAGTGTGCAAAGTTTTTTGTCCGGGGGACCTACGGCCAGGGAGCACCGATTTTTCAAACCGGGCACCCCTTCCATAGACTCATATGTTAAACGGTCATTTCTCTGGTGACTTTGGGGACCCGGTACCTGGCCGGTCGTAGGTCCCCTGGACCGAAACTTGGCACACATGTAGCCCCATTTCTCCTTTATAAGTGTGCAACGGTTTTTGTCTGGGGGACCTACGGCCGGGGAGCACCGATTTTTCAAAGCCGGGCACCCCTTCCATAGACTCCCATGTTAAACGTCAGTCTAGTCATGGGCACAGCACAGTGAGGCATGGGCACAGTGAGGCATGGACACAGTGAGGCATGCACATGGACACAGTGAGGCAAAGTGAGGCACAGTGAGGCATGCAGATGGACACCCTAGGCTTATACTCGAGTAAATACGTTTTCTCCGTTTTTTGTGGTAAAATTAGGTGCCTCGGCTTATATTCGGGTTGGCTTATACTCGAGTATATACAGTAAATTACTAATGCTTTTAAGCAAATCAGAACGATAACTCTATCCTATTTTGTAATTTACTGCAGCTAAGTCAAAAGCAGATCATCAATAGGGTCAGTGGGAGTGTTTCTTCCTGATGTTTGAGAAGAGTAAGTTTCCCTGATTACTCTCTACAATGTGTATTACTAGCCAAATTAAAACATGCAAGACACATTTGAGTTGGATTGGTAGATGTGAGAAACATCTGACATTTTTCCGTAAACCAATAAATGGGAGTGGGATAGATTTGTACACTACAGCAAATCTAGGTTGAAAAGTGCTAAGCAGGAAGGCTGTGCCTTATACTGTATATACATTGCAAGGTCTATTCCAGCATTGTCAGCTGTTTTTTTTTTTTTTAAGTAGGTTGTGAGATTGTATTGCTATTTTGTCCCATATCTGCAAAGCAACAGATTTGTGAATTTCTCAAAATTCTGGTGTCCCGCAGATCCAGGCTGTGTCCCGCGACTGGATGGGTGCTGAAACACCCATTCCCAGATCCAGCTCATTTCATTTTTTGCTCTGTTGGGCTGTGTGATCTCCTGGTCAGCATGGGCCAACATATAGAGAGATGCAGTGGATTTTGATATTAAGGGGGCAGAGCTTGCCTCTGCTAGGGATGCAGAAATCTGCTTCAGCCCAGCTGTGTGAGCTCAGTGACATTGCTAGTCATGTCAGGCAGAAGGATATGCCCCTTCAAGGTTGAGACGTTTTGGGGTTGACACTAAAGCCCTGTACACACGATCGGATTTCCTATGGATTTTAAACCGATGGATTTTTCCATCGGAAATCCGATGAAGCTGACTTCCATCAGTCTTGCCTACACACCATCAGTCAAAAAAACAATCGTCCCAAAAGCCGTGACGTAAAAAAACTCAGACGAGCCAAGAAAAATGAAGTTCTATGCTTCTGAGCATGCGTGGGTTTTTTATCCGTTGGAGATCCCCACAGACGATAGTAATTTGCTATGGTTTTTTTTTTCCCATCGGATAAATTTAAAACATGTTCTATTTTTTAACACCGATGGAAAAAAGACCGATGGGGCCCATACACGATCGGTTTGTCCGATGAAAAAAGTCCATCGGACTGTTTTCATCGGTAAAACCGATTGTGTGTACAGGGCTTTATTGGTCCTGAATGCCTGGAAACAGCACTTGACAGATAGGGGCACTGATTATAAATATGCCAAATATGCCAAATTAGACATGAACTACATAGAAATTGGAATTCCACTCATGCATATAGATTGGGAAACTACTAAATAGCTCCCAATAGGGATGAGCTTCGAGTTCGAGTCGAACTCATGTTCGACTCGAACATTGCCTGTTCGCCCGTTCGCCGAACAACGAACAATTTGGGGTGTTCGCGACAAATTCGAAAAATCTATGGGAGAAATCAAAAGTGCTAATTATAAAGGCTAATATGCAAGTTATTGTCCTAAAAAGTGTTTGGGGACCCGGGTCCTGCCCCAGGGGACATGTATCAATGCAAAAAAAAGTTTTAAAAACGGCCGTTTTTTTAGGAGCAGTGATTTTAATAATGCTTAAAGTGAAACAATAAAAGTGAAATATTCCTTTAAATTTCGTACCTGGGGGGTGTGTATAATATGCATGTAAAGTCGCGCATGTTTCCCGTGCTTAGAACTGTCCCTGCACAAAGTGTCATTTTTGAAGGAAAAAAAGTCATTTAAAACTCACTTGCGGCTATTAATGAATTGTCGGCTTTTATCAATACATAGAAAAGTCATTGATAAAAAAAAAAAAAAGCGTGGGGGTTCCCCCAAATTCAATTACCAGGCCCTTCAGGTCTGGAATGGATATTAAGGGGAACCCCGCCGCAAATTTAAAAAAAAAATTGCGTGGGGTTCCCCCTAAATATCCATATCAGGCCCTTGAGATCTGGCATGGATTTTAAGGGGAACTCCACCCCAAATAAAAAAAAAATGGCGTGGAGTCCCCCCAAAAATCCATACCAGACCCTTATCCGAGCACGCAACCTGGCCGGCCGCAGGGGAAGAGGGGGGACGAGAGAGCGGCCCCCCTCCCTCCTGAACCGTACCAGGCCACATGCCCTCAACATGGGGAGGATGTCCCCATGTTGATGGGGACAAGGGCCTCATCCCCACAACCCTTGCCCGGTTGTTGTGGGGGTCTGCGGGCGGGGGGCTTATCGGAATCTGGAAGACCTTTTTAACAAAAGGGACCCCCAGATCCCGCCCCTCCCTATGTGAATTGGTAAGGGGTACATTGTACCCCTACCATTTCACGAAGAAAGTGTAAAAAAATGAAAATAAAAACACACAAACACCTTGGAAAAGTCCTTTATTAAAAAAAAAATAATAATACTAAAAAAAAAACATTCCAGCGATGAAATCCAGTGTCCCGCGGCGATCCCGATGACCAGCGCTGTCCGTCATTGGTTGTGCCTGTGCGGACCTGATGGGGAACTTCCTCCGCTGTGTTTTAAATGTATAGACCCGCCCCTTCTAAAGTTTCCCATCAGGTCCGCTCAGCGGACCAGATGCGGAACGCGAGAAGGGGCGGGTCTATTCATGTGTTACACAGCGAACGAAGTTCCCCATCAGGTCTGCCCCCTCAGTATGTCCGACCCCCCCTACGTCATTGGCCTGAGCAGGGAACTTCCTTCACTGTGTAATTTAAATTTACACAGTGAAGGAAGTTTCCCGCTCAGGCCAATGACGTAGGCGGGGTCTGACATACCGAGGGGGCGGACCTGATGGGGAACTTCGTTCGCTGTGTAATACATGTATAGACCCGCCCCTTCTCATGTTCCGCATCAGGTCCTCAGCCTTACACCTAGTCATTGGCTAAGCGGACCTGATGGGGAACTTGAGAAGGGGCGGGTCTATACATGTATTACAAAGTGCGAGAAGTTCCCCATCAGGTCCGCCCCCTCGGTATGTCAGACTCCGCCTACGTCATTGGCCTGAGCGGGAAACTTCCTTCACTGTGTAAATTTAAATTACACAGTGAAGGAAGTTCCCCGCTCAGGCCAATGATGTAGGCGGGGTCGGACATACCGAGGGGGCGGACCTGATGGGGAACTTCGTTCGCTGTGTAATACATGAATAGACCCGCCCCTTCTCGCGTTCCGCATCTGGTCCGCTGAGCGGACCTGATGGGGAACTTTAGAAGGGGAGGATCTATACATTTAAAACACAGCAGAGGAAGTTCCCCATCAGGTCCGCACAGGCACAACCAATGACGGACAGCGCTGGACATCGGGATCGCCGCGGGACACTGGATTTCATCGCTGGAATGTTTTTATTTTTTTATTATTTTTTTATTTTTTAATAAAGGACTTTTCTAAGGTGTGTGTGTGTTTTTATTTACATTTTTTGACACTTTCTTCGTGAAATGGTAGGGGTACAATGTACCCCATACCAATTCACATAGGGGGGGGCGGGATCTGGGGGTCCCCTTTCTTAAAGGGGTCTTCCAGATTCCGATAAGCCCCCCGCCCGCAGACCCCCACAACCACCGGGCAAGGGTTGTGGGGATGAGGCCTTTGTCCCCATCAACATGGGGACATCCTCCCCATGTTGAGGGCATATGGCCTGGTACGTTCAGGAGGGAGGGGGGCCGCTTTCTCATCCCCCCCCTCTTCCCCTGCGGCCGGCCAGGTTGCGTGCTCGGATAAGGGTCTGGTATGGATTTTTGGGGGTACTCCACGCCATTTTTTTAAAAATTTGGGGTGGAGTTCCCCTTAAAATCCATGCCAGATCTCAAGGGCCTGGTATGGATATTTAGGGGGAACCCCACGCCATTTTTTTTAAATTTGCGGCGGGGTTCCCCTTAATATCCATTCCAGACCTGAAGGACCTGGTAATTGAATTTGGGGGAACCCCCACGCTTTTTTTTTTTTTTTTTATCAATGACTTTTCTATGTATTGATAAAAGCCGACAATTCATTAATAGCCGCGAGTGAGTTTTAAATGACTTTTTTTCCTTCAAAAATGACACTTTGTGCAGGGACAGTTCTAAGCACGGGAAACATGCGCGACTTTACATGCATATCATACACACCCCCCAGGTACGAAGTTTAAAGGAAAATTTCACTTTTATTTTTTCATTTTAAGCATTATTAAAATCACTGCTCCCGTAAAAACGTCTATTTTTTAAACCTTTTTTTGCATTGATACATGTCCCCTGGGGCAGGACCCGGCTCCCCAAACACTTTTTAGGACAATAAATTGCATATTAGCCTTGATAATTAGCACTTTAGATTTCGAACGTTCGAGTCCATTGTATTTAATAGGGTTCTAAAGTTCACGCAAACATTCTGTCTGTTCGCAGGTTCTGGTGCGAACCGAACAGGGGGGTGTTCGGCTCATCCCTGGCTCCCAACAGTCCCCCATTGCATGGGCCTGTCCTAGGACTTTAACAAATCCTGGCATCCTGCAGATCCATGCTGTGTTCCACTACTGGCCAGGTGCTAGAATGGGCAGGGCTAATTGTTCCATGGTTGGGTGATTTCCTTCCCAACATGAGGACTCCATCAGAGGGAGGCACTGATGTGGGTCACAGAGTGTCAACAGGTAAGTACATGAACTGCTCTTCCAATGCCTTGTATGCCTTCTCATTTCTCACGACACAGCTCCAACAATCTCCCAAACTGTCCATGCTTTTCATAAGCCTTGCCTGAATAGACATCATTGCTGCCTGTCCTGAGCTGGGTTTGTGGAGAAGGGAGAGGCATGACTCCCTGCATACTCACATACATCTCCACCCACCTAGGGAAAACTCTGTATTCACAATGAAATTTCTGATGATCCAATCTGCTCACTAAAGCCCCGTACACACGATCGGTTTGACTGATGAAAACCGTCCGATGGATGGTTTTCATCAGACCAACCGATCGTGTATGGTACCCATCGGTCTTTTTTCCATCGGTTGGAAAAAATAGAACATGTTTTAAATTTTTCCGATGGATAAAAAACCGATCGAAAACTCAGATCGTCTATGGGCAAGTCCATCGGATCAAAAACCCACGCATGCTCAGAATCAAGTCGACGCATGCTCAGAAGCATTAAACTTCATTTTTCTCGGCTCATCGGAGTGTTTTACGTCACCGCGTTTGGAACGGTCGGTTTTTTGACTGATGGTGTGTGGGCAAGACTGATGAAAAACAGTTTCATCGGATTTCCAATGGACAAATCCATCGGACGAAAATCCATAGGTTATCCGATCGTGTGTACGGGGCTTTATAGCAGAGCAATTATGGAGTATTTATTAGGTACAAGGACTGCAGACTGTGTATATGTATACAATGTATACAATATGTAGGCTCAGACTCAAACTTAACCATGCTCCTGTAAGCCATGCCCAATATTCAGTGCAACTTAACAATAAACATTTTTGGCTCGGCGCGCAAAACACGTCTTCTACGTTTTCTGGAAATATTTAAATGGTGCTGATTTTATTAGATATTATGTATTTATTACACTGAAAAATGAATTAGTAAAAAATGAATAAATCTGTAACATTGAGTCTTTTTTCTGTGAAATGGTATTTATGATCTTTTTCTTTTTTTATTGAATGTTTGTTGCCTGTGTTTATCCTCTATTTTTCTTCTTAAAACCAGTGTAAGAATGTAAGATGATGTGACTCATAGCTATAAATGACTATCCTTGGCTTAAGGTGGCAAGGCTTGTTTTAAGACTGAAAACATCCCATAAATTCTTCCACTAATGCAGTTGAGTACATTGTATTCACTTGTTCTTGAAGTTACACACTAAAAATTTGGAACATGTCAATGGGTTGTTTTTCTTGTAAAATGCTGACTATAACTATTCCATATAAAACTCTGTAAAAGTCCGTCCAAAGTAAACTATTATTCACAGCTTCTCTGCACTATGAACATTTTTCTCACGCATCAAAAGCAATATGTTTTAATACAGGTGAGCATGATAAATACTTACACTGCTTTCACACTGAGTCGCCCCGGGCGTCGGCGGTAAAATGCCGCTATTTTTAGCGCAGCTTTACTGTAGTTTTTGCAGTGCTTTTGGCCGCTAGCGGGGTGCTTTTAACTTCCGCTAGCGGGCGAAAAAGGGGTTAAATGCGCCCACAAAGCGCCGCAACAGCGGCGCTTCGCCGGCGCTGCCCATTGATTTCAATGGGCAGGGGCGCTTTAGGAGCTGTGTATTCACCGCTCCTAATGCGCTGCACAGAAGCTGCTGGCAGGACTTTTTCTGACGCCCTGCCAGCACACCGCTGCAGTGTAAAAGCCAGAGGGCTTTCACACTGGAGTGAATGGAGCGGCTCTTTCAGTGCGCTTTGCAGGCACTATTTTTAGCTCTATAGCGCCTGCAAAGCGCCTCAGTGTGAAAGGGGTCTTATACTACTTGTACGACTAAAAATATATTTATTTCAAAATAGAAGGGGAGCATGAGTCACCACCTGAGAATAAATTTGTCATTCCAGCCTGTCATTGGACAGTGAAAAAAGAAGCAGGACACTGATAACCTTATCTCTCTGTAGCTCTGGTCTCTCCTACTATTAGGATGCTCCTTGCACTACAGCACATCTATTTGGTGCATTGCTCTGCTTCCCATGTTAGCTCTGCTGTAGAGGTAATGCAAGACGCTCAGAGTCACTGATAGGTAGAGCTATCCTTCCTAATGTTCCCAGGCCCCATGAGTTTAGCAGGAAGCATATGGGCAGAGAGTGGGCTTTGCAATTACCTTTGTGGACAGGTGGATGCATTCCGTGGCTCCCAGCAATTAAAGAAAAGTTCCCTGTGCTCTTCAGTTTATCAGGAGACGGGAGTAGAGAGAAAAGTATTTAATCATATTTGGGCACAAGCAGGTTATCTTCTATATCAGTCTTCTGGGGCAGACCAGAACCAATGTAACTATGCACATGCCATACCTGGTCAATCCCTCTGGAAGCTGGAAATCATTGTACTGGGCACTGCTACCACACGGCTGCAAAGCATTCTGTGATTTTAAAAGGTGGCGATTTTGATGTCACTGCCTTATCTCTCCACCGTGTCAACAATGCAGAAAGGTAGCTGCTTGGCATGGGACCCAAAAGCTTGTGGAGATCGCTGTAGTAATGATGCCTATTATAGTGATTTCCAGTTTCCAGGAGAATTCCACAGGTTTGGTATATGCATAGTTACAATGGCCCAAGCTGGACCAATGTAACCATGTAAAAATATCCACACCTGGAATTTTTGCTTAATTGTCAGGAGCTGCAGCATGGAGTATTACTCCATTCTCACCTAAAAACAATTAAATAGTCCCTTCTCTGCCCCTCTGGCCCTCCTGCTGAACTGAAGGAACTTTAATTGCTGGGAGCTGCAGAATTACTTTTGTTTGCACCCAAAGATAATTAAAGAGTACCATCTCTGCCCCTGGGCCCCATCAGTTCAACAAGCGGCAGGGGGGAGACTAGTTAAAGCAGACCTTCACCGCCTGCCTACTTTCCATAATTTCACTTCTACCTCCCTCCTCTTTAGAAATCAGATTTTTTTTTTAATTATTACTTTTTTTTTGAGGGTTGAGGATAAACCCTCCCCACATTTCGGCTATTCTTGCCAAGGCGAGAATGATATCTAGGCCACCCACTGCCTCCTCGGATACTGGCATCATGCATCCTAGAAGGCCTCAGGGTACTCTGCAGAGCATGTTCTGTGGCACATGATCAGGGAGCCAGCTGTATCTTCCTGGTTCTTGAAGCCCCCTGATGATATGTAACACTGCATGCACATCATCAGGGGGTCGACTGAAAAAAACTGAAAGACACAGTTGGCTTCTGATGACATCAGAGAAGAAGATGGTGGTGAAGAACAAGGTGTGCAGAAGCGGATTGGTATATTTCTGCAAAATACCACTGGTTTCACTGGGCATGTGAAAAAATATTTGTTGTAGTTAACACAGTGAAAAAGTTAAAAGTGGGGTAAAAAAGGTAAGGGGGATAGTTCCCAGCAGAAATAATCCCATGGCCCCTGTCAATTAGATCTCTGCATGCTACTCCAGCACTGCTCTATCTGTGACTCTCAGACTTCTGACCCACAGCCTGTAATGCTTCTCATCATTAACACTGCCACGCTACTCCACACACTGCTCCATATACAGACACGCATATCCTTTTGTAGGATCTTGCTGGTAGTAAGTAAAGTAAAATTAAATGTCATATAGTATGTGATCTACTAGACAAATAAGGCTGGTTTTGTGAAGACTTAAAAGATATATGTACCTTTATATAAATAACTGAACTTAGTGGAAATCTGCTTGTTACTTGCACCAGTGTTGAAGATAGACATATTGCAGAATAGTTATTATTTAATATTGCCAAACCTACCATATATATATATATATATACGGTACTTACTTATATTAGCTTTCTTATTTCTAATCAAAGCACACTACTCGTCCTCCAGACCCACAGATACTAGATGTAGAAGTGGAGCATTTAATGACCATTGGGCAGTGCTCCAACAATTGAAGGCAATCATTAGTATAAGTCAATGATCTGTCATAGCTTGAATGGTCAGCAGGAAACAAGGCAAAGCTCCACATGAGGGAAGCATTTTAGATGAAAACTGACATCAAAGGTGTATAATAAGCTGCTTGGCTCAATACTGTCTTTCTGACCCCGAGGAGGAGTATGCATGACAGGAGATAGAAACTTATTTAAGTAAAGAATATATCACAAAACCTTATGTTAACCTTATTGATTAACCACAAACGCTTACTCTTAGTAAGCAACCACTAACCCTAACAAAATGGAGCCTAATCACTGGACCTAGTCATAGCTAATCACTAACACTACCACAGCTAATCAGTAGCCCTAGTGCATAAAATGAACAGAGATTAATACATTGAATCGGAATTTATGTTCCATTCCTCCTAAAATGTTGCCCTGAAAAACAAGAGACAACCTGGGTTTGCTTTCTAAATTAATGTTAATCTGGCAGCTGTAGAAAGTGGCAACCAGTTATCTTTTTACCAATGCAATACAATTTATACTGTAATGTTTTGTTAAATTACAATGAAACAAACTGCAATCCCTCTCTTAAACAGCCAGATTCACACTCTAGGGAAAGAGAAAACACAGCTCAAGCAGCTGCAAATTTTTATTTACGTTTGTTCTAGTTTTCACTGTAATTGGCAGTCACGGTGAACATATGATCAGGGATTAACACTGATTGGTCCATAGGGATGCGCAGTGAGCAAAGCTGTTTAGCGATAGCTCAATCTCCAGTTGGGGGGGGGGGGGGGGGGTGGTGAAGAATGCACATTGTAGCACATGCATTTAAGTGTGTTTACGGAATGTCAGAGGTTTCTGAGATCATATAAATATGTTGATTTCTTTGCTTTATTAAATAAGCTTTATTGAAAATCAAAAAGCACTGTAAATAACAGAATTTTAAGAAAAATGCTTATCCATTTGTATATAGCTCTGTAAATTACTTTTAGTTTGTCATAGCTGGTTTCAGAGTTCTGCAGTGGTGATAATAACAGGCACAACTTTCTATTTGCATTTTCTTTGCAAGCTGGTGCATTTAGATTTATTTTGTAAGTGTTACCAATCACCTTTATGAAGATTAAGGATGAAGTCCAGGTTTGCTACTATAGTGGATTTAAAGTAAATCTTGCCGGTTGGAGATTGGCGGTCCTGGTGAATTTGTGTGCAGATTCACCTGAGAACATTTTTGTAAACCATACGTCACTGATTGGACTTTACACTGTGGCCGGAAAACTTACAAGGGCCAATAGGCAGGGCCTGTGCTAGACTATTTTGCGCCCTAGACAAGACCAGCTATTTGCACCCCCCCCCCCCCAAAAGAAAAAAAAGAGAGGGGGCTGAGAGAGGGAGGGCTGAGGGGGGGTTGAGAGAAAGGGGGGGTGCAAGAGCGAGGGCTGAGGGAGAGGGGGTTGAGGGGGCTGAGAGAGGGGAGTGCTGAGAGAGAGGATGCTGAGAGAGGGAAGGGCTGAGAGAGAGGGGGCTGAGAGAGGGGTGCGCTGAGAGAGGGAGGACTGAGAGAGGGGAGGGCTGAGAGAGGGATCGCTGAGAGAGTGGGGTGAGAGAGAGGGGGCTGAGAGAAGGAGGGCTGAGAGAGCGGATGGCTAAGAGAGAGAGAGGGGATGGAGGCTGAAGGAGGGAGGGGAGAGGGGGCGGGCTGAGAGAGGGGGGGCTGAGAGAGAGGAGGGGTTGAGAGAGAAAGGGCTGAGGTTGAGCTGGGTTGAGGGGGCTGAGAGAGGGAAGGGCTGAGAGAGGGGGGCTGAGAGAAGGAGGGGAGGGGGGGCTGAGGGAGAGGGGGATTGAGGGGAGCTGAGAAAGGGGGGGTCCTGAGAAAGGTGGAATGAGAGAGGGGAGGGATGAGAGAGGGAGGGCTGTGAAAGAGGGAGGTGGGGGGGGCTGAATGAGAGGGGGCTGAGAGAGGGAGAGGAGGGGGAGAGCTGAGTTCAAAACTGTTCTGTGTTTTTTTTGGCAAAAAGCACACTTCAAATATCAGCAGTTACATACAGCATTTTTTTTAGCAGTTTGTGTGCACTTTCTGTTGTTTTCCTGGGACACTATATCACTGCACTTTAAAAAACATGTCTTTGTCACCTATAGTTTTCAATGCAGATATGTGAATGGAGCCTTGGATGGTTTTGTACAACCAGCCTAACACATCTTAACAAATATAAAATTGTAAAACATGACCAAATTCTTTAATGATAAAACACAAGAGATCCCTTGGACACACATCTTAACACAGCGTACATTACGGTCATCCCAAAACCAGACAAAAATCCAGAGGAAATCAGTAATTACCGTAATTATGGCCAATCGATTAGCATCATTTATTAATTCCTACATTCATAAAGATCAAGTAGGATTCATCCCAGGCAGAAGTCCAGATCAAATTAGATGAGCAATCAATTTAGTGTCATTACTACAATCAAATTGGGTTGGAGGTAAAAGGCAGCAGGGTCTTCTCCTGTAATTGGATCTACAAAAGGCCTTTGATACAGTTTCCTGGCCATATTTATTTGCACTTATAGAAAGATGGGGTTTTGGAGAGCGTTTTACGGGTCTTCTACATTCCCTTTATTCTAGCCCTAAAGCATTAATTTGTCTACAAGGTCACTACTCCAACCCATTTAATATTATAAGAGGCACAAGGCAAGGATGTCCACTTTCCCCTCTCATTTTTGCTGTGGCCATTGAAACTCTAGCTATTGCCATCCGTTAAAATATAAATATTAAAGGGGTATCATGTGGTTCCCAAATGCATAAATGCGGTCTCATTGCAGATGACATACTTTTTTTGTGACCTCTCCACTAACTCCCTTCCCAATATATGCCAAGTCCTAAATAATTTTTCTAAAATTTCAGGCCTTAAGGTCAATTTTGCGAAATCTCGGGCCCTTAATGTTTCACTTACTCCCCAAGAAGTTTCTTTATTAAAACAATCATTCCATTTTGAGTGGAATGACACTGTCAATTAAATATCTGGGTTGACGGCCCGAGTTGAAACTTTATATTTACATAATTATCCCCCACTATTCAAGAAGTTAGAAAATGACCTTTCAACTTGGTCCAAACATGAATTGTCATGGTTAGGTAGGATCAATTCGATTAAAATGACATTACTTTCTAGAATCCTATATTATTTCAGGTCTCTTCCTATCCCAGTCCGTAAAGTCCAGTTGAAAAAACTTCAGAGTAAAATAGTCAAATTCAAATGGAATACTTCTGGTTACAGAGTACCCCAAAACAACCTTTTCCATCATAGAAAAAAGGGAGGCCTAGGACTTCCTGATCTCTATAAATATTCCCTATCAGCTAGATTAGCACAGATCTCGACGATCTATTCTAAATTTGAACAACCAGATTGGCTTAACATTGAAAGACAAGTGGCTCCACAATGCTCTCTTGAACACCTATTTTGGTGTCCCCCTAAAAAGAGACCTTCAATTCTAGTCCCGTCTCTATCTCAATCGCTTGCGCTCTGGGATGAACTTAGAAATAGGGATGAGCTTCGAGTTCGAGTCGAACTCATGTTCGACTCGAACATTGCCTGTTCGCCCGTTCGCCGAACAGCGAACAAATTGGGGTGTTCGCGGCAAATTCGAAAAGTCTATGGGAGAAATCTAAAGTGCTAATTATAAAGGCTTATATGCAAGTTATTGTCATAAAAAGTGTTTGGGGACCGGGGTCCTGCCCCAGGGGACATGTATCAATGCAAAAAAAAGTTTTAAAAACTGAAGTTTTTTCGGGAGCAGTGATTTTAATAATGCTTAAAGTGAAACAATAAAAGTGAAATATTCCTTTAAATTTCGTACCTGGGGTGTGTGTATGATATGCATGTAAAGTGGCGCATGTTTCCCGTGCTTAGAACTGTCCCTGCATAAAATGTCATTTTTGAAGGAAAAAAAGTCATTTAAAACTCACTTGCGGCTATTAATGAATTGTTGGCTCCCGGCAATACATACAAAAGTCATTGATAAAAATAAAAAATAAAGCGTGGGGGTTCCCCAGAATTCAATTACCAGGCCCTTCAGGTCAAATAAAAAAAAAAATGTGTGCGGTTTCCCCAAATATCCATACCAGGCCCTTCAGATCGAGATGGATTTTAAGGGGAACTCCACCCCAAATTAAAAAAAAATGCCGTGGAGTCCCCCCAAAAATCCATACCAGACCCTTATCCGAGCACGCAACCTGGCAGGCCGCAGGAAAAGAGGGGGGGGCGAGAGAGCGCCCCCCCTCCTGAACCGTACCAGGCCACATGCCCTCAACATGGGGAGGATGTCCCCATGTTGATGGGGACAAGGGCCTCATCCCCACAACCCTTGCCCGGTGGTTGTGGGGGTCTGTGGGCGGGGGGCTTATCGGAATCTGGAAGACCCCTTTAACAAAGGGGACCCCCAGATCCCGGCCCCCCCTATGTGAATTGGTAAGGGGTACATTGTACCCCTACCATTTCACGAAGAAAGTGTCAAAAAATGTAAAAAAAAACACACCAACACCTTGGAAAAGTCCTTTATTAAAAAAGAAAACAAAAAAAAACATTCCAGCGGTGAAATCCAGTGTCCCGCGGCGATCCGATGTCCAGCGCTGTCCGTCATTGGCTGAGCCTGAGCGGACCTGATGGGGAACCTCCTCCGCAGTCTATTACATGTATAGACCCGCCCCTTCTAAAGTTCCCCATCAGGTCCGCTCAGCCAATGACTCGGTGTAAGGCTGAGGACCTGATGCGGAACGTGAGAAGGGGCGGGTCTATTCATGAATTACACAGCGAAGGAAGTTCCCCATCAGGTCAGCCCCCTCGGTATGTCAGACCGCGCCTAAGTCATTGGCCTGAGCGGACCTGATGGGGAACTTCCTTCACTGTGTAAATTTAAATTACACAGTGAAGGAAGTTCCCCGCTCAGGCCAATGACGTAGGCGGGGTCTGACATACCGAGGGGGCCGACCTGATGGGGAACTTCCTTCACTGTGTAATAAATGTATAGACCCACCCCTTCTCATGTTCCGCATCAGCCTTACACCGAGTCATTGGCTGAGCGGACCTGATGGGGAACTTTAGAAGGGGCGGGTCTATACATGTAATAGACTGCGGAGGAAGTTCCCCATCAGGTCCGCTCAGGCTCAGCCAATGACGGACAGCGCTGGACATCGGATCGCCGCGGGACACTGGATTTCACAGCTGGAATGTTTTTTGTTTTTTTTTAATAAAGGACTTTTCCAAGGTGTTTGTGTGTTTTTTTTTACTTTTGACACTTTCTTCGTGAAATGCCCCTTACCAATTCACATAGGGGGGGCCGGGATCTGGGGGTCCCCTTTGTTAAGGGGGTCTTCCAGATTCCGATAAGCCCCCCGCCCGCAGACCCCCACAACCACCGGGCAAGGGTTGTGGGGATGAGGCCCTTGTCCCCATCAACATGGGGACATCCTCCCCATGTTGAGGGCATGTGGCCTGGTACGGTTCAGGAGGGGGGGCGCTCTCTCGTCCCCCCCTCTTTTCCTGCGGCCTGCCAGGTTGTGTGCTCGGATAAGGGTCTGGTATGGATTTTTGGGGGACTCCACGCCATTTTTTTTTATTTGGGGTGGAGTTCCCCTTAAAATCCATGCCAGATCTGAAGGGCCTGGTATGGATATTTGGGGAAACCGCACACATTTTTTTTTTAAATTTGCGGTGGGGTTCCCATTAATATCTATACCAGACCTGAAGGGCCTGGTAATTGAATTCTGGGGGACCCCCACGCTTTATTTTTTATTTTTATTAATGACTTTTCTATGTATTGCCGGGAGCCAACAATTCATTAATAGCCGCGAGTGGGTTTTAAATTACTTTTTTTCCTTCAAAAATGACATTTTATGCAGGGACAGTTCTAAGCACGGGAAACATGCGCCACTTTACATGCATATCATACAAACCCCGTAGGTACGAAATTTAAAGGAATATTTCACTTTTATTTTTTCATTTTAAGCATTATTAAAATCACTGCTCCCGACAAAACGGCCGTTTTTAAAACTTCTTTTTGCATTGATACATGTGCCCTGGGGCAGGACCCCGGTCCCCAAACACTTTTTAGGACAATAACTTGCAAATAAGCCTTTATAATTAGCACTTTAGATTTCGAACGTTCAAATCCATTGTATTTAATAGGGTTCTAAATTTCACGCGAACATTCTGTCTGTTCGCAGGTTCTGGTGCGAACCGAACAGGGGGGTGTTCGGCTCATCCCTGCTTAGAAAGTATCCGGCTCTTGTCTCAACCATTCAACCACTTGCAAGTATGTTTGTGAACCCAGACTTTCCCCATGGGCTAGATCTGGAAGCTTTTAAATGGTGGACGAATAAAGGACTCTATCGAATTGGACAGTTTTTTTACGGTGATAAACCCATGTCACTAAACCATTGTAAGAAAACATTAAAACTCCCTGAATCCGAGGAATGTTGTTTTCATCAAATCTATCATTTTTTACAAACAATCTGGAAGGAAAAACCTCTCCCCCCACAATTCACAAATTACGAGATTTGGTGTGAAAGAGCTGAGGGACAGAAGGGGGGTATTTCGGTTATATATTCGTGCCTCACTCACCCTACAGTGAAAGCTTCTTATATGGAGACATGGGAAAATGATCTTCAAATCAGTTGGGACCTAGACACCTGGCATAGATCATTTACAAAGTCATTTAAGGGGATTCTAAACGTTTCATTAATGGAGGCCAACATTAAAGTAATAACCAGGTGGTATTTAACTCCCTCTAAACTAGCTTCTATTTTCCCCACAGTGGATCCGAATTGTTTCAGGGGATGCCAACTCCTGGGAACTATGACTCATATCTGGTAGGAATGTCCTAGAATTAGATCATTTTGGAAAAAAAAAATTCTATGATTTTCAAGGTAACCGGTTGCCAGGTCTCGAGGTCCCTACCAATAGCTCTCCTGAATGCGCATATACCTCAAATTTGAAAAAAATTGCAAAAATGTATTCACTTTATTCCTACAGGAGCTAAGCCAGATATATAGGTACTTCTCTTACTCAGGGTGCCTCTTTGGTTCCCATAAACACTGTAAATTAGGTATTAATCTTATCTCATCCCCTTACCTCCCTCTTTTTTTTTTGTCCCTTTTTCTCTCCAACTTTTCCCTGCTTTCTTTTTATTTTTCCTCCCCTTCTTTTGAAGGAGATTTAAATCATTTTTATTCTCATTATTATATAGATATTTTTTAGGGCTAGAAATAATAACCTTTGATTTTAAATAATAAGGCCAGTTTATTTTATCCTAGCAACCTAGGGTTTAGTTCAGAGTTTATTTACGTTTGTCGAGAGGTTTCCGCTCCTTGTGCAGTTTGAACCCGATAGGGGCACCAGGAGATTATAAGTGTCCTTATTTATATTAAGTTAAGCTTATATAAGGAGTCCTCTCTCTCTCTCTCATACATCAAATATTTTAATTGTTTAACCCCTTCCGTACCGGGCCATAGTCATATGACACCGGCAGGAACCCTCCCTCCCTCCGGGCGGGCGTCATATGACGTCCTTTTTTCCCGGCCGTCTAGGGGGACCAGGTGCGCGTGCCCGGTGGCCGCGATGTCCGTCGGGCACCCGCGATTGCCTGCGATTACGGCAGGAGTGTGGATCTGTGTGTGTAAACACACAGATCCACCTCCTGTCAGAGGTGAGGAGACCGATGTGTGTTCCCAGTACAGAGGAACACAGATCGGTCTCCTCCCCTTGTGAGTCCCCTCCCCCTACAGTTAGAATCACTCAATAGGGAACATATTAACCCCTTCAGTGCCCCCTGGTGTTAACCCCTTCCCTGCCAGTCTCATTTATACAGTAATCAGTGCAGTTTTATAGCACTAATCGTTGTATAAATATGAATGGTCCCAAAAACGTGTCAAAAGTGTCCGATGTGTCTGCCGCAATGTCACGGTCACAATAAAAATCGCAGATCACTAGTAAAAAAATAAAATAAAATAAAAATGCCATAAATCTATCCCCTATTTTGTAGACGCTATAACTTTTGTGCAAACCAATCAATATATGCTTATTGCGATTTTTTTTACCAAAAATATGTAGAAGAATACATATTGGTCTAAACTGAGGAAAAATGTATTTTTATTTTTTTAAATTGTGATATTTATTAAATCAAAAAGTAAAAAAAATTGTGTTTTTTTCAAAATTGTCGCTCTTCTTTTGTTTATAGCGCAAAAAATAAAAACCGCAGAGATGATCAAATACCACCAAACGAAAGCTCTATTTGTGGGGGGAAAAAAACATAAAGATTTAATTTGGGTACAGTGTTGCATGACTGCGCAATTGTCATTTGAAGTGCAACAGCGCTGAAAACTAAAAATTGGTCTGGGCAGGAAGGGGGTGAAAATGCCCTGTATGGAAGTGGTTAACTTTTGATACTCACATAACTCATTGTAATGTATGATCTTTGTATTTCTTTTCTCCTTCTCAAATTTGAAGGGGGGGGGGCATTTTCTATCCCCCTCCCTCTGAAAGTCCCTTTCTTTGTTCCTGCTGACATCTACTAGGTTATGTCTATATAGATATGTATTGTGATTTAATGTAATCTTTTTATTTCTGAAAATAAAATAATTTGAAATAAAAAAAAAATTAAAACATGTCACTATGATTTCAACACTGAAATAACTACATGTATCTAAAGATCAGTTTTTATACAAGTGGCATATGTAACAAATTTCTTAGGAGTTGAGTAATGTGGCTTAGTTCCACCTTCAGTTTGAAATCAGTCTACCTCACTGCATTGTTCTCTTTCATAGCTATGCCCTGGCCTGTGTTCAGCACATGATCAGAAGATTACTAACTTGGACAGCATGTTACTGTGTGCGTCAGATAAATAGAGGTAAAGGTATTGCAGAAAGCAGCACAGCTGCGATGTTGCTGCATATTGCTGGAATCTGTTTATTAAAGCTGACTATAAGGTACATCCTGGTTGAATAAAACAAAAGTAACATGCTGATAGTTAGCAATTATCTTATACTTTGAACTTTTTCTTTGTACTATCTTATTAAAAGAAAAGTATGGCCAAAGCATTTTTTGGACAAACTTCTCTTTTGGGTTACAGAGGTGTACTTGTGCTCTCCTGTGATTCAGAATCAGCCGACAATGGGCCAAAGTCATCTCAGAGCCGTTCCAGGCTCTGGAAGGATCCAGACCATATTGTCGGAATCCACCTAGCTGCCCAACTGGCAACTGGTTTAGGCTCTCAGCACTCAACTGGGAGCCAAAGCCAGCTCAACCCGCTTCCTACACCAGCCTGGCGCTCCAGTGAGTGGGGGAGAGGCAGAGAAGTGACTGACAGTGTCACATGGGGGGCACATATGTTTGTTTTTTTAGTAACCCCAAACTTCTCCTTTAAAGTATGATTGCAGGCAAAAATATGCCTTTGTGATTTGTTTCACCCAACAAAGCATGTGTAACTCTGGTTAACCAGTTTTTTAATCCAGACGCCACTACCACTGTCTGGCACTATAGCCAGTTTCAAACTATTTACCTTTTCCCACTGCAATGAAAGTAATTCACCTTGATAAAAAAAAATAGTAAATGAGTGGAAGCTTCACAACAGCTCACTGATCAGGCCCTCTCTATGCTCACCTATTCGCAAGCTAACTGTGTTAGATTCCCAGTGCAATGCAGTAAGGCCCCTTTCAAACTGATGCAGTGCGATTTTCTCACAACTCATTTGCAATGCAGTGTACTCGCGGTTTTGGAGCGTGTTAGCTGCGCTTTCCCATAGAACTCTATTTCAAAAATTGCACCAAAAGTCCTGCATGCAGGAACTATAGTGAGCTTTCAGATAGCACACTACAACCACAATAGATCTCTAAGTTAAAGTCCAGCTTACCTGCTGCATACCCACGGGTATGCGGTGCAGAAAAACCGCATCAGTGTCAAAGGGGCCATAAGTCTGAGTGGCTAACAGAGCTTAGAACACAATTCTCCTGCGCTCTGGTGTTTCGTTAGACACGGTAGTGTAGTCCAGTCTTAAGGCAAGGTCTAGAGTCTTGCAGCCCTCCTCAGAACAATGGGTGTTCATACGGCTAGAAAAAGAAAGAAAAAAGGAGGGCGCACCAACCTAGTGCATTACCACATAAAAAGGTTTTATTTAAAATAGAATGAAAGTAATGGTCCTACTCACAAAAGGAGCTTAGGTAAATGCTTTTCTAGCAGTCAAGCTGATCTCTGATGCAACCATAAACGGTTTCTCCAGTTGTAAAAAGTTGTAATAGATATTTGTATGTACTGTAAAATCTTTTTCTCTGAGTTAATTATAGGACATTGCACTTACCCAGTTCTTTCCCGTCTTGATGCAGTCCCCAATGTATGGGCTATTGACCCTGAGTTTAAAAATCATTGGGAGATAAATCTCAAAGATTGTCCAAAAAAAAATTATGGAACTTTTGACCAAATATTATGCAAATAGCCGTTCAGCCAATGGGGTATCGTCCAATCCTCCTTGTCATCAGGTCCTGTTGGCAGGTGCCAAGAGATCAGCTTGACTGCTAGAAAAGCGTTTACCTAAGCTCCTTTTGTGAGTAGGACCATTACTTTCATTCTATTTTAAATAAAACCTTTTTATGTGGTAATGCACTAGGTCGGTGTGCCCTCCTTTTTTTTGGGCTAACAGAGCTGCCCTTTCCTCTTCCAGTCTGAATGTTGCTTTGCAGGACATTATGAGGTTGATTTACGAAATGAAAATAGACTGTGCCCTTTGCAAAGGGTAGTTGCACTCTGCAAATAAATGAGCTAAAGCTTTACTTTGCAAAGACTACCCAATCACATGCAAGGAAAAAAAAACAAAAAAAAACTGCATTTTTGCTTGCACATGATTGGATGATGGAAGTCAGCATAGCTCCCGATCATTTACTAAGCTCTGGAGCAACTTCTCTTGTAGAGTGCAACTGCACTTTGCAAAAGGCAGAGTCTATTTGTCTTTAGTAAATAAACCCCACTAGGTCCTTTTAGTGATAAGTGAATTGTTCAAAATAACATTTTTTGAATCCAAGAAAGGATGGGGAAAAAAACTGTAAAACTTTAAAGGGGCAGTGCACAAAATAAATCAGTTTTTTTTCTTTCCCTTACGGTATTTTATTTTTCACGTTTCCTAACATTTAACAATAAAAATACAATAAAGAAGACAACTTAAATTGGAGAGGAGAAACTAACTCAAAGAAAATCCTGGAGGCTCTTGCCACATCCCAATTTGAAAATTGTATGTAGGGGATGCCCCAGGGATAGTATGGGCAAGAGACAAAACAGGATAAAGAAAAACGCAAAGAAGTAAAAAAGTACAAATTTGATTCCATATAGAAAAGTTTTAGCTATACATAGACATTAAAAATATGTAATGGAACAAAGGAATAGAAATACAGCTGCTACTGGTTGTAAAACACACCACACTTTTAAACAACAAAGTGGAGTAAGAGTTGTGGTCACAACAAAACCGACATGTTTCGGATAACGCACAAAAATATTTTCCTGCATAGCATACTAGCTCATTATGAATGACTTACCTGAGATTGAAGCCCCCTCAGAGGTCCTCGTTCTCCCCTTCCTGGTGGTGACATCTCTCCCAGAGTGACTACTGGGTATCACGGGCTCCGGCGCTGTGATTGGCCAGAGCCGTGATGACGTCACTCCCGCGCATGCTTGCAGGAGCTGCCGGTAACGGCACGTCTATCTGAATCAACGGCACAACGTGCCATTGCTTCAGTGCGCATGTGCCGATGACTTTGGCACATGCAGACACAGGGGGATATCTCCTAAACGGTGCAGGTTTAGGAAATATCCAGGGTAGCTACAGGTAAGCCTTAATATAGTCTTACCTGTAGCATAAAGTGTGTTATAAGCGTTTACAACCACTTTAACAACCCATCTAGCCATGCCTAAAACCAGGGTTTGGTCCTCTGTCAAGTTATTATTACTGTCTTTTACTTCTTGCCCTGGTAATGACTGCTGCACTTTCTCTTTGCACTGCTGTCACAGACTGTCCAGGGGATATGAGATAAAGTGATGGACAAAATAAAAAATTGGTAGAAGTATTTACTTTTTCCAAAGCTAAAAACAAAGCTAAAAACAAAGCTTTGCCAAGAGTTGAGATTTGAAATCCTTCTGTTTTTCTTTCTACTGTTGGTAAGTCATGAAGACTCAACAGAAAGTGATAGGAAATCTATCACTTTTTAACTAAGCAATCTCTCCAAAGTAAAAGTAAATCCCTACTTAGACAGTTGTCACCTAATCAAGTGTGCTCATTGGAAGATTTCACCTCTATTGCAGTTCCAGAGACAACTAGTAAATTTCGAATTTTGCATTACTTTCTGTCCTGGTGATATAAAAATAGTTCTGTATTTGCCCATGTTGTCCGTGTAATAAGTAAAAAAAAAAAAAAAAAAAATGTCCTGCCCATAGAACGGGTTGACATCTGGAATCTGGTTGATTTAATTTCTATGATGGTATTAACCACCACAATCAACTGGTTGGTATCTGACTGGTGTCAGTTTGTCAAATATAGCCACAATAATGGTCTAATTTTAATCTTCTTAGCTTCCAAACATTATTACCTAAATATCAGTTTCAGTGAGCAGTAATGTTTACTGAGACATCAGTCGAATTCCAAAAAAAAAAAATTGAGTAATCTTTGAACAGAATGTCAAAAAGGCAATTTTGTAATTACATTTAGGCTAGGAGGCATATTTAGGGGAAAAACATGTTTCATCTATTGTTTTCTTTTTTCAGTAACAAGTAATTAGTAGCGTGACAACACCACATTTCATTATAGTTATAGGCATGTATGATCTGCTCTATCCACTCATTTGACATGATCTGTTTAATTAGATGCGTAGGTCTACCTTCTTGTCATCTAATCTGCTTGCTCTCCTAGGTTTTGTGACTCTGTCCGGCTTACACGCATCACAATGAAACTTGAATGGCAGGATTCTTTAGCTTTATTACAAGTAACATGAATAGTTTAACATTGTATTTGTTTTATTTAAAGCGGAGTTCCACCCAAAAGTGGAACTTCCGCTTTAAGCACTCCTCGCCCCTTGACATGCCAAATTTCGCATGTCATTTTTTTTAGGGGGGGGGGAGTGGGTACCTGGTTTTTACAGGTACTTCCTGTCCCACTTCCTTCTTCCGTCTTCTGGCTGCCTAGGCGACTCCTCCTCTCCCCCAAGGTGGCCCCTCCCTCTGTGCAATCTTCTGGGACATGTGACCTGCATTTGACAAACTTCTAAGCTGTATCAGGCTGCTTTAACTGCCTTTGCATTTCCTTTTTAATAACTTGTATGGGGAAAGAAGCAGGGGTAAGGCAGTTTATATAGGCCCCAAAATTGATTAAGCTGGCTGGGCGGTGGTCAAGTTGCAAACTGAGGCATACCAACACAGATAGACAGATACTTTAAACCAAGGGTCCCCAACCCCGGCACAGGTCTGCAGTCTGTTGATCACCAGACCACACAATAGGAGATGAGCGCCGACCGCGGTCCACAGAGGGCTATCAAAGATCGCACGCACCGTTCACCTCAAGCTGTGCGGCCATACCTATGTGTCCTCTCCCGGCTCTTCTGCCTGCCCAGCTGACAATGCCATTCAATCAGCAGGGCAAGGGGGTGGGATCGGAATGGAGAGCTCATTCCGTCCCCTGTTGATAGAATGACATTGAGGAGCTGGGAGAGAACATGCAACTCATGTGCAAGCCAATGTAGTCATTTGGCATCATCATAGCAAGGCTTCTTATTTACTTTTTTTTTTTTGGGCATATGGCATATGAATATGTTGTGTTTTAATTTCAACCCAGCTAGCTGAGCTTTAGATTTCTTTTCACTTGTTTACCATTGTTTACCATTTTCTCTTAGCGGCTGCATTAAAAATATGTTTACAGAACTCAATAGCTCAAGGTTAGATTTATACAATTTCCTAAATGTGTCAGTGCAGTCCCATCTTCCCTTCTGTTGCTAGTATGCAGGCGGCTCATGTACTCCAATAGAATACATTTGTGCTGTACATTGTAGGCATATCTAAAAGCATGTGTAGTACGTAAAGCACATGCAGTACATCCAAATGTACTGTAAATTAGAAAGAATTTCAAGAAATTAGATACACCAAATACTTGGTTTCATAATTGATATATTGCTTGATATTAAAAGCTCCACCAGTAGTTGCTTAGTTGAAAGATTTAGTACATAAATTAACATAAATACCTGCTCATTTTTAAAATGCATGGAATAGCATCCTGGGTATGACAGCCAGGTGGATAGGTATTTTCTAGATGAAAATAAAGTAGATGACAACAGAGAGCCCAAAGTTGGGTCTCTTCTGCTGTTGAAACGGCACCCTTATCAGAGTAAAAGATGGGAAGGTTTTTTCTTTATTATATTAACAACCTGATGATACTCTTGTGAAAAAGTAGTTACCAATGTAACCAAACGATTATTCTTCCTTTCTGTTTTTTTTTTTTTTTTGATACATTGACTGAAACATTAGGAAGAAAGCAATTCTAATTATTTATTATTTGGCTAATTGACAGCATTTGTTGCCAGGAGGGGCTTATATACTATACTCTATATTATGTCATTTTTGTACATGGCATTTGTTGTAAAGAATGAGACATGTACGGTTCGTTTTGTTCCGAATTCAAATTCTGACAAATTTTCGTTATTCGTAAATTTGTATGTATCCGAATTTGCGAAATAAAATAGTACCGAATTAAAATGAATCCAAAATGCCAAAAAATTAATTCAAATTCAAATAGTTTTCAAATCGTTTTCGAATACTTTTCAAATTCTAAAAGTTTTCAAATAGTTTTCGAATTTAAAGTTTTCCAATTTCCAAAGAGAATTAAATAAACTAGAAAATAAAGGACTAGAATAGAAAACATTTTTTTTCCTATTCTATTCCTTTATTTTCTAGTCTATTTTATTTTTTGGGGAAATTGGAAAACTATACGAATTCAAAACTTGCCTATAAACAAGGCCCACAAGGCTGAAATGCGTTAACATCTGCTATCTTAATGTTATGTCTTTTATGGAGAATTAATACATTTTGAAGAAACATAAAACTACATGTCTATCTAAAACTACCTTTCCCACTGTGTGATGACACTGCAGTAATTGTATTGCACAACCAACTAGGTTTTCACCCTGTTTAAGGAAGTAGAAAGACGATATATATGTACTAGCAGGGTTAAAAAGTAAAAAAAAGTTGTTACAGGGAACTCAGAGAAACAAAATCTACCGTGTTAAGGCAACTGACAGACTGCTGCATGAGTGTCAGCTTTGCTGTTGCCTGTAGTTCTATTCTAATATATCGGTTATGTTTTGACATATAAAAGATTCGGTCTCTATCAAGCTGGGCCTTTCAAAACAAAATGTTCTCAGGTGTAGAATTATTGCCCATTCTTGTACCATTGTCACCTTGGTGATTACTTGTAGGATAATACCTGGCACCTAAGTTACATAAACCAGTTAACTTTATATACATCACATGGGAATGCTACACGTAATTACGTTATGCAAAATTGTAGGGATAGTGTATTGCATAACTTTTTACTAGATTTTACTGGGAACTTTTGTGTAGCAGTATTATATGGCTAACAATTAGCTAGGAAATAATCACACCACATTAAAAAGCAAACCAAAATATAAAATGCATTATCTCACAAAAGTGAGTACACCCCTCACATTTTTGTAAATAGTTTATTATATCTTTTCAAGTGACAACACTGAAGAAATGAAACTTTGCTACAATGCAAAGTAGTATAGTGTACAGCTTGTATAACAGTGTAAATTTGCTGTCCTCTCAAAATAACTCAACACACAGCTAGTAATGTCTAAACCGCTTGCAGCAAAAGTGAGTACACCCCTAAGTGAAAATGTCCAAATTGGGTCCAACGTGTCAATATTTGGAGTTGCCACCATTATTTTCCAGCACTGCCTTAACCCTCTTGGGCATGGAGTTCACCAGAGCTTCACAGGTTGCCACTGGAGTCCCCTTCCACTCAACATCATGGAGCTGGTGGATGTTAGAGACCTTGCGCTCCTCCACCTTTCGTTTGAGGATGCCCCACAGATGCTCAATAGGGTTTAAGCCTGGAGACATGCTTGGCCAGTCCATCACCTTTATCCTCAGCTTCTTTAGCAAGGCAGTGGTCATCTTGGAGGTGTGTTTGGGGTCGTTATTATGTTAGAATACTGCCCTCCGGCCCAGTCTCCAAAGGGAGGGGATCATTCTCTGCTTGATTATGTCACAGTACATGTTGGCATTCATGGTTCCCTCAATGAACTGTAGCTCTCAAGTGACGGCATCACTCATGCAGCCCCAGACCATGACACTCCCACCACCATGCTTGACTGTAGGCAAGACACACTTGCACTCTTTGTACTCCTCACCTGGTTGCCACCACACACGCTTAACACCATCTGAACTAAATAAGTTTATCTTGGTCTTATCAGACCACAGGACATGGTTCCAGTAATAGATGTCCTTAGTCTGCTTGTCTTCAGCAAACTGTTTACGGGCTTTCTTTTGCATCATCTTTAGAAGAGGCTTCCTTCTGGGATGACAGCCATGCAGACCAATTTAATGCAGTGTGCGGCGTATGGTCTGAGCACTGACATGCTGACCCCCTACCTCTTAAACCTCTGCAGCAATGCTGGCAGCACTCATACGTCTGTAGCACACGGACCTTTTCCTGCCTTCGGCTCACTTGCAGGTCAAGGCACACCGCGCTATATGCCCGTACCCTCCTGCTTGAGGAGGCTGAGCGGTGTTAACTTATTTGGGTCCTGCAGCAGGTTCTCCCAGCAGACTGGTTCTCATCCCCTAGAGTATAGGGACAAGTCTCTATTATTCCCCAGTAAGGCCAATGTCCACACCACTTTAACTCCAACGCTGAGTTTATTTCACAAGCAAGTTCAGGTTCAGCAGACAGAAAAGGTGGATGAGAGAAAGGACAGCAAGGTTTGGGAGATAGGTCCAGGCACAAACTGGTATGATAGTCGCTACTCGATCTCGAGTAGGTTTAGCTCACCCGGATAGTCCCATGTAAGAGCGGATCCTAGCAGCCGGAGTGATGCTCGAACGTTCACTTTAGGTTTTCCTTGAGATACGATCAGGAGATCCTCTGCCACAGAATCTTTAAGTCCCAAACTTCTCAGCTGTTGCAACACAAGGACAGGTGCCAGTGATAGCACGTTGCAAGGCCTTTGGTGGATCTTTGAATTCCTCCAGAAGGTAACCAGGCCTCTCTTTCACTGTGAACTCTCACCGGTCCATCAGAAAGGTCCTCCCCCGGTCTCCTCTTCTTAGAGTGGGTCCACCCTTTCCTGGGCACCCTAGGATTCTTCTTTTGGAGGTAGGCCCAGGCTAAAGGTGCTGGGCCTACTAGTGGAGTTGCAGCCCCAGGCTAAAGGTGCCTGAGACCCATGTACGCGCACACCCTTGGCCTGGAGGGCCGGGTGGCGCAAACCGCTCACACTCCAGACTCCCACCGACTCCCCCAAAAAAATGGTGTCTGCCCCTTATGTATCCTCTCCCGGCATGCACAGCAGGCCAACCATGCCCACCGTACTGCTGCAGAGAGAGGACACCCTAAGGCATAGCAATGTTGCCCACGGTTCAACCCTGACCTGATATGGCAGTGCCACCTACAGGCCACAGGGAACTGTGCGTCAGGCTACATCACACAGGCAGAAGTGGGTACTAACAAATCAAAGTGGTCTGAGCCTGGCTACTAGCTCAGACCAACCCCTAAATTCAAGCACATAGCACCCCTGAAAAGTAAAGGGGGCGCTACACGTCTATTTCCCAAAGACAAACTCTAGATATGACGCTGAGCATGTGCACTCAACTTCTTTGGTCGACCATGGCGAGGCCTGTTCTGAGTGGAACCTGTCCTGTTAAACTGCTGTATTGTCTTGGCCACCGTGCCGCAGCTCATTTTCAGGGTCTTGGCAATCTTCTTATAGCCTAGGCCATCTTAATGCACAGCAACAATTATTTTTTTCAGATCCTCAGAGAGTTCTTTGCCATGAGGTGCCATGTTGAACTTGCAGTGACCAGTATGAGAGAGTTAGAGTGATAACACCAAATTTAACACACCTGCTCCCCATTCACACCCGAAACCTTGTAACACTAAGGAGTCACACGACACCAGGGAGGGAAAATGGCTAATTGGGCCTAATTTAGACATTTTCACTTATGGATGTACACACTTTTGTTGCCAGCACTTTAGACATTAATGGCTGCGTGTTGAGTTATTTTGAGGGGACAGAACATTTACACTGTTATACAAGCTGTACACTCACTACTTTACATTGTAGCAAAGTGTCATTTCTTCAGTGTTGTCACATGAAAAGATATAATAAAATATTTACAAAAATGTGAGGGGTGTACTCACTTTTGTCAGATACTGTAAGTATAAATATTTACCTAAAACAAAAAAAAAGAGAAATTACATGTCCGATATGCATGTTAAAGTGAGGTTACAACTAAAGAATCTATCTGTAGTAACAAATAATAAGTACTGATCCTCCCCAATGTTTAAACTGGATTTTCCATTATCATGTAAATATCTGACCATAAACATTCAAGTCACTAACACATGTATACTGAGAGGTGCCCTTGCTTAGATGAAGATTTTTAAGCAGCACAAAACCGTACAGCATATGCCTGTTATTCTGCACACACTTGGAAAAGATGGACAGTCATAACGTTAGCAAATGGTGCTGATGATGAAAAGGGGGCGGGAGGGGTTGACATTTAACAAGAAAGGAAGAAATATAAAGTTTTGCATTCTTTGGTTTTGGCAAAGAAGCCAGTGAGTGCTTTGTAGAATGAGGTAGCTCTTGCAGCTTACTTAGATTCCTCATTGGAACAGTTTGTTGTCCCAACTGTATTCAGACAACATTAGTCCAGTTCCAAATTGATGTCAACATGATGATTTTTTAACGTAATATTTCTAGGCATGTTTCAGTTGCTGTAATATCTTAAATTCTTAGCTTATAAACACTGAAGCCACTTCTTCAGTTCTAACGAATGCCAGGAAAATACCCCAAAATGTATATCCACAAAGGTAGCACTTCTTCTTTAAAACTCTAGAAGTGGTTTAGATAAGCTTTGAAATAGCTTTAACCTTACAACATTAAGCTGTCTACACACTATACAACTTTTATACAATTTTCTTGTACAACTTTCCTGTACATTTACCAAAACCATATAATATGAGGTCAAACCTAAACACTTTCAATTTGTATGCAATCAGGCTGGTCCTTGCACTACATAGTTTAAGGTAAATCTAAAGGTAATTGAACAATAAAAGTTGTATAATGTGTATCCAGCTTCACAGAAAAAGATGAGTTGAATGTTACTAACTACTACTAGATATACCATGAACTTAATAACTGTGAACTTTCATCTAGCTAGCTAATTATTTGCCTTACAAGTGAAAGAAAAACCTAATTCTAACTATTCTTAAAAACACTCCCCTTCTCCTACCTATCCTGCATACCCTGTATAAAGAGATCTGTGTTCCTAACTATTTTTAATCCTTTCTGGTCCAGTCATGTGATCCGGTAGCTCCAGCTCATCTGTGTCAGTGAGTGGCTGCTGCAGGGGAGAGGCGGGAAAACCGATCACAGTTGGGCCGTGGGAGCCTATGGTTGACGTCCCTGCTCCCAGAATTTAAAGCCATTGTTGAACACTCCCACGGGGAGCCAGAGCTGTGAAAGCATGTGACTGGACCACATTAAAAAAGGTAAGTATACAGATGTTTTTATTGCAGAGTATGTAAGATAGGTAGAAGGAGGATGGAGGGAACATTTTTAAAAATAGTTAGTGTTAGCTTTAGTTTTACCCACTTCCTGACCAGGCCATTGTTTGCGATAAGGCACTGCATTGATTTAACTGACAATTGTGTGGTCATGCTACGCTGTACCAAAATAACGTTGATGTCCTTTTTTTTCACACAAATTGAGCTTTCTTTTGGTGGTATTTGAGCACCTCTGCGGTTTTTATTTTTTGCGCTATTAACAAAAAAAGAGCAGCAATTTTGAATAAAAAACAATATTCCTTACTTTCTTACTGCTATAAAACATTCCCAATAAAAAAAGTAAAAAAATCTAATTTCTTCATCAGTTTAGGTCAATATGTATTCTGCTACGTATTTTTGGTAAAAAAGTCCCAATAAGCGTTTATTGATTGTTTATCGCATCTACAAACTATGGGTTAGATTTATTTTATTTTTATTTTATTTAAAAAAAATTACTAGTAATGGCGGCGATTTTAAGCGGGACTGCAACATTGTGGTGGACAAATCTGACCCTAAGTGACACTTTTTTTGGGACCAGTGACACCAATAAAGTGATCAGTGCTAAAAAAAAATGGACTGATCCCTGTATAAATGACACTGGCAGGGAAGGGGTTAACACTAGGGGTGATCAAAGTGTTAAGTATGTTATAGGGAGGTGATTTTTAACCACTTCAACACCGGGCTTTTTTTACCACATCAATACCGGGCCTATTCTGGCACTTCTCTCCTACATGTACAAATCATCATTCTTTTGCTAGTAAATGACTCAGAACCCCCAAACATTATATATGTTTTTTTAGCAGACACCCTAGGGAATTAAATGACGGTCATTGCAACTTTTTTTCTTGCACGGTATTTGCGCAATAATCTTTCAAACGCCTTTTTTTGGGGGAAAAAAATGGTTTCATGAATTAAAAAATAACAAAACAGTAAAGTTAGCCCAATTTTTTGGGAAAATATGAAAGATGATGTTACGCCGAGTAAATAGATACCTAACATGTCACGCTTTAAAATTGCGCACACTCATGGAATGGCGCCAAACTTCGGTATTTAAAAGTCTCCATAGGCGACTCTTTATTTTTTTTACAGGTTACCAGGTTAGAGTTACAGAGGAAGTCTAGTGCTAGAATTGTTGCACGCGCTCTAACGCACGCGGTGATACCTCACATATGTGGTTTGAACGGCGTTTACATATGTGGGCGGGACTTACTTGTGCGTTCGCTTCTGATCGCGAGCTACCGGGGACAGGGGCGTTTACATATTTTTTTTACTTATTTTATTAATTTTTTACACTTATTTTACTTATTTTTTATCACTTTTTTTCCTATTACAAGGAATGTAAACATCCCTTGTAATAGGAATGTGTGTGACAGGTCCTCTTTATTGAGAGATGCGGGGTCAATAAGACCCCACATCTCTCCTTCAGGCTGGAAAGCATGAGATCTTGAAAAAAAATTCACTGATCTCATACTTACTAGCCACAATGGCGGCTTTGTTTACATCTGAGGACCCGGGTGTGACGTCATCACATCGCGCCCAGGCCTCCGACGATCATAGAGATGACTGGTGACCATCTGGTCACCAGTCATCTCTATGCTCGTCACGTGACCCACCACTGGCGCCGGACGATTCTCTCCGGGTCCCCGATGGCACGGGAGAGCCTGGAGAAGCACCGGATGGCGGCGGGAGGGGGGGGATGTCCCCTCCCGCCGCCTATAAGAACGATCAAGCGGCGGAACTGCCGCTATGATCATTCTTATGGTACGCAGAATCGCCGGCACAAGAAAAGGATATCTGAATGATGCCTCTAGCTGCAGGCATCATTCAGATATCCCCCCACGAAGCCGATGACGTCATATGACGTCCACCCAGGATGGGAGATCCCATCTGTGGACGTCATATGACTATGGGCAGTAGGGAAGTGGTTAATAGGGATGAGCTCGATGTTTGAGTCGAACGTAAGGTCGGCTCGAACATCGGGTGTTCGCCCGTTCGACAAACAGCGAACATTATGGGGCGTTTGAGGGCCATTTGAGCGCCGCAGAATGCCTTATAATGCACTGCAAGATTGCTGTGTGATGATTGGTCAAAGCATGGACCTGACCTGCATGCTTTGGCCAATCACAGCGTGCTCTGCTGAGAGAGCTGTAATTGGACAAAGGCAGGATGCCTTTGGCCAATCATGGCTCAGGGGGACTCAAGTCCACGCCCCACACTATATAAGGCTGCTCACTCATGGTCAGTGTTTGGCTGAAGCCATTTATTATCAATCAAATGTGTTTACTCTTTGTAAATCATAATCACAACAGAAACTAACCAATTTACCCTGATCAAAAGTTTAAATACCCTGGTGATTTTGGCCTGATAACATGCACACAAGTTGACACAAAGGGGTTTGAATGGCTATTAAAGGTAACCATCCTCACCTGTGATATGTTTGCTTGTAATTAGTGTGTGTGTATAAAAGGTCAATGAGTTTCTGGACTCCTAAAAGACCCTTGCATCTTTCATCCAGTGCTGCACTGACGTTTCTGGATTCTGAGTCATTCTGAGTCATGGGGAAAGCAAAATAATTGTCAAAGGATCTGCGGGAAAAGGTAGTTGAACTGTATAAAACAGGAAAGAGACATAAAAAGATATCCAAGGAATTGAGAATGCCAATCAGCAGTGTTCAAACTCTAAAACAGAAGTAGAAAATTAGGGTTTCTGTTGAAACCAAACTACGGTCAGGTAGACCAACTAAAATTTCAGCAACAACTGCCAGGAAAATTGTTGATGCAAAGAAAAACCCACAAATAAAATGAAATACAGGACTCTGTGAAAACGTGGTGTGGCTGTTTCAAGATGCACAATAAGGAGGCACTTGAAGAAAGATGGGCTGTATGGTCGAGTTGCCAGAAGAAAGTAGACATGTGCATGACTAAAAAATTTGTTTTGTTTCTTTTTGATTTGTTAATCTAGTTATTTTGTTTAATTAAATTCGATCGATTCGTTCAATTCCTTTTCGGAATTTTTTTTTTTTTCGATTTGAAACAATCAAATCGATAAATTTTCAAATCGGTCAAAATTAAAATGTTATATTGTTTTCGATTCGAATGCAGCAAAGTGAACAAACAAAAGAAAAATCTTCATTAAATGATTACAATGACTCTTCAAATCACCTTTGGCTTAACAAAAACAGCATTATTTAAAAATGGTACTCTAATGCCGCGTACACACGATCATTTTTCCCGTCGGGAAAAATGACATTTTTTCCTTTGGACGAGAAAAACGATCGTCTGTGGGCTTTTTGCCGTTTTTCCCAACGGGAAAAACAGCATTAATCACGATGAGAAAAATTAGAACATGTTCTAAATTTTCTCATCGTTTTTTCCATCATTTTTTTCCGCGGCAGTTTTCCCATAGGGAGACACTGCCACGGAGCCCACAGACAGTCGTTTTTCTCGACAAAGAAAAAAATGACGGGAAAAACGGTCGTGTGTGTGGGAAAATGCCGTTCCCTCGTTTTTCATTTTATTTCATGTCGTGATTCACGGCGGTGTTTTCACCGCCGTGAATCACGATCGTGTGTACGCGGCATAATAACACACACAGTCTTTGATTTCAGCAATATGAGTAGTGAGAATTTGACTGGAGTTCAATGTAAAATTCAATTTGAATTACAGTCCGAATTTCTGAAATTCAGACAAATTTCGTTACGTTATTTGGAGCATTCGGTAAAATTTGTTTATATTGTAATTTGGGTATTCGGATATATATCCGAATCTCCGAATAACGAAAATTTTGTCCGAATATTAATTTGTAACGAAACGAACCGCACATGTCTAGAAGAAAGCCAATACTGCGCAAATGCCACAAAGTATCCCACTTACAATACACCAAACAGCACAGAGACAAGCCTGAAACCTTCTGTCACAAAGTCATTTGGAGTGATGAGACCAAAATTTTGTTTTTTGGCAACAGCCATAAATGCTTCATTTGGAGAGGAGTCAACAAGGTACACCATTCCTACTGTGAAACACGGAGGTGGATCACTTATGTTTTGGGGATGTGTGAGTTACAAAGGCACAGGGAATTTGGTCAAAATTGATGGCAAGATGAATGCAGTATGCTATCAAAAAATACTGGAGGAACATTTGCATTCATCAGCCAAGAAGCTGCGCATGGGATGTAATTAGACATTCCAACATGACAATGATCCAAAACACAAGGCCAAGTCAACCTGTCATTGGCTACAGCAGAATACAGTGAAGGCTCTGGAGTGGCCATCTCAGTCTCCTGACCTCAATATCATTGAGCCACTCTGGGGAGATCTCAAACATGCAGGTCATGCAAGACAGCCCAAGAATTTACAGGAACTGGAGGCTTTTTGCCAAAAAGAATGGGCAGCTTTACCATCTGAGAAGATAAATAGCCTCATCCACAAATACCACAAAAGACTTCAAGCTGTCATTGATGTTAAAGGGGGCAATACACGGTATTAAGAACTGGGGTATGTAAACTTTTGATCAGGGTAATTTGGGTAGTTTCTGTTGTGATTATGATTTAAAAAGAATAAACACAGTTGATTGATAATAAATGGCTTCAGACAAACACTAACCATGAGTGAAAGAAAAGTTTTGTGCTATCATTCATATCCTCCGAAAAATGGCCAAGAAATCATAAATTCTGCCAGGGTATGTAAACTGTACAACTGTATATATATATATATATATATATATATATATATATATATATATATATACTCTGCATTTAGCATAGACTATATATTCTGTGTAAACTCTATATTCAGTCTGGCAGTATATCTATATATACCGTATATACTCGAGTATAAGCCGAGATTTTCAGCCTTTTTTTGGGGGCTGAAAGTCCCCCCCTCGGCTTATACTCGAGTCAGCGAAATTGAATATTGTAAATTGAGAACGTTCGTGATAGGCGATTCTCAGCAGGCAGTTCCGCCTATC
Source organism: Rana muscosa (assembly GCA_029206835.1). Classification (NCBI taxonomy): domain Eukaryota; kingdom Metazoa; phylum Chordata; class Amphibia; order Anura; family Ranidae; genus Rana; species Rana muscosa. Next base: position 690,610,475 of record CM055116.1, read on the forward strand.
AGGGAAGAGACCAGGAAGAGACCGCGAGTTTTAAACGATGGACGCCGCAGCCTTCAGGAACAATTTTACAATGTTCAATTATAATTCTAGGGAAACAGTGAGGATGGGCACAGTGAGGATGGGCACATATGAGGATGGGCACATATGAGGATGGGCACTTGTGAGGATGGGAACACGTGAGGATGGGAACTTGTGAGGATGGGAACAGTGAGGATGGGAACAGTAAGGTGCCAATGGGCTTAGTGAAGTTGCAATGGGTGGGCATTGTTGACCCTCGGCTTATACTCGAGTCAGTAAGTTTTCCCAGGTTTTTGTGGTAACATTAGGTACCTCGGCTTATACTCGGGTCGGCTTATACTCGAGTATATACGGTATATATATATATATATATATATATATATATATATATATATATATATATATATATATATTCTGCATTAACAAAAAATGTAAATAATAAATTAACACACTGCAGATAAAGTCCTTTATTTAACCACTTCAATACTCAGCCATAGTAATATGACATCCACAGATGGGATCTCCCATCCTGGGTGGACGTCATATGACGTCCTGGGTTTGAAGGGGGATATCCTTTTGCTCTGCCAGCGATTCTGTGCACCATAAGAATGATCATAGCGGCGGTTCCACCGCTTGATCATTCTTATAGGCGGTGGGAGGGGACATCCCCCCTCCCGCCGCCATCCGGTGCTTCTCGGGGACCCGGAGAGAATCGTCCGGCGCCGGTGGTGGGTCACGTGACGAGCATAGAGATGACTGGTGACCAGATGGTCACCAGTCATCTCTATGACCGTCGGAGGCCCGGGCGCGATGTGATGACGTCACGCCCGAGTCCTCAGATGTAAACAAAGCCGCCATTGCGGCTAGTAAACCTGAAACCAGTGAAAAAATGTTCACGATCTCATGTTTTCCAGCCTGGAGGAGAGATGTGTTGGTCTGCCCACTACTGTCTCAGCCAATAAGAAGAAAGAGTCCCAGACAGCCGAGACTCTCGTGCAACATCGCTGGATCGAGACGGGGCTCAGGTAAGTATTAGAGGGGTTGAGGGTGGCTGCTGCACACAGAAGGTTTTTTATCAGTGGAGGCCGGTGCTCAGAATTTTTGGGGGGTGCAAACAAACTGAGAAAAAAAAACATCAATTGCCACCATTAAACGCAGCCACTGTGCCTATCAAATGCCACCAGTTTGCCCCCTCAAATGCAACCAGTTTGCCCTCAAATGCAGCCAGTTTGTTACCAAATGCAGCCAGTTTCCCCCAAATGCAGCCAGTTTCCCCCCAAATGCAGCCAGTTTCCCCCTAAATGCCGCCAGTTTGTCCCCAAATTCTGCCAGTTTCCCCCCAAATACAGCCAGTTTGTCCCCAGCCCAGCACTTACCTTCCTCGGGTCAGCACCCTCCTCTCCCGCCCTCGATGTCGCTTCAGCCAATCAGGTTACCGGTAACCAGACCCGGTGAACCTGATTGGCTGAGACGTGTGTCAGTGTTAACCAAGAAATGCACACCATGTGCGTCCTTGGTTAACTATTCGGAAGCCGATTAAAGCCCACAGGCTGTAATCGGGAAGCATATCAAAGCCGCTGGCTCTGATAGGCACTTCCAAAAAACAACCAGCCGCTGTTATTCAGATGGCCGGCGCTCACCAGGGGGCCGGCCATCTGAATAGTGGGCGGCAGCAGTGCCGGCGACAATACATAGGTTCATGCAATGCATGAACCTATGTATTGTTGACGTGAGTGACGGGCGCAGGAGAGAGAGGAGAGAGAGTCCTGCGCCCACTATGGACGCACCGCCACTGTTTTTTATCTTAATGCATAGAATGCATTAAGATAAAAAAAACTTCTGCCTTTAGGTTTACTTTTTGACGACATCAGCGGGTATTGTTCCATTCAAATATTATAAAATTCACCTAGTAAATCATGTAAATGCTAAACTTTCTAATTTATGATTACCTAATATAAAAATATATATTTCTACTCAACAACTTATCATTTATGTTTGGATGTTTTAATGGAAAAAAAGTGTTCCAGTATTTTTTAACTTGCTCCCACTTGTCTGTTTATAGCTAGACTTCATCTTTTGGCACAGAGCACGAGAGGTGCTCATGATTGAGCTTGTTACAGAAATTAGCACATAAATATATGTGTTACATTGTTGTATTCTATAGGGACAGGATAGCTTGTGCTAGTCTTATTCTGCTTTTACCATAAAACAGAACATAATTTTGTTAAAGAGCAGTTAATGATGTGATAGAAGACAAATTCTCTAACCTAGTTGCCAAACCGTTTTGAGAATGTATATTTAGAAAAAAAAAAATAAGATTGTTGTAGATGAAATATGAAACATATATTGGAAGAATCAGTTGCATTTTGGAATTTGTATTATTTATTTTTTTGATCAAAGATTTTTTTTTTTTTACTTTTAATAAAGTGTTTTGTTGCTTTGGGTAACAAATGGAGAAGAGTCAAGTTATATTTTGTATCTTCTGCAACACCCCTTCAGACTTTTGTCATAACAGTAACAAAAAAAGTTTTTATAACAAAACTATACTATACTTGCAATTATGAACAATACAATGCTGAAATCTTAAAACAATAAAACGTGCTAAAATATTTCCACAAATTAAAAACTTGTATTTGAACTGTCCATATGCAATCCATGATGAGCAGCAAGGACATAAATTAGCATTTGTGATCATCAAAATGTCCACTGTTAAGCCCTGTACACACGATCGGATATCCTATGGATTCTAACCTGATGTTTTTTTCCATCGGAAATCCGATGAAACTGTCTTGCCCACACACCATCAGTCAAAAAACGGACCGTTTCAAACGCGGTGACGTAAAACACTCCGATGAGCCGAGAAAAATGAAGTTCAGTGCTTCTGAGCATACGTCGACTTGATTCTGAGCATGCGTGGGTTTTTTATCCGATGGATTTCCACACAGACGATCAGATTTTGCTATTGTTTTTTTTCCCATCGGATAAATTTAAAACATGTTCTATTTTTTCATACCGATGGAAAAAAGACCGATGGGACCCATACACGATCGGTTCGTCTGATGAAAACAGTCCATCGGACTGTTTTCATCGGTAAAACCGATCGTGTGTACACGGCTTTAAAGTGGACCAATGTCCAGACTATGACTTTAACCATTTGCCCTCCGGAAGATTTAACCCCCTTCATGACCAGGCCATATTTTTAACTGATTATTGCTCGGTCATGCAAAAACATTTATGTTATTCTTTCCCCATAGATAAAGGTTTCTTTTGATGGTATTTGATCACCACTGCATTTTTTTTATTTTTCTGCGCTATAAACAAAAATAAATAAAAAAGAATTGAAAAAAAAACCCTATATTTTTTTACTTTCTGCTGTAAAATATATCCAATGAAAAAAAAATTCTTCATAAATACATAGTTTTTGATAAAACAAAATACGAATAAGCGTAAATTAATTGGTTTGCGCAAAAGTTATAGCATCTACAAACTATGGGATATATACTGGAATTCTTATTTATTTATTTATATACTAGTAATGTCGGCGATCAGTAACTTATAGCGAGGTTGTGATATTGTGGCGGCCAATATGACACTAACTGACACTTTTAACACTTTGTAGTAACCAGTGACACTAATACAGTGATCAGTGCTAAAAATATGCACCGTCACTGTACTAATGACACTGTCTGGGAAGGGGTTAAACATGTAGGATGATCAAAGGATTAACTGTGTGACCAGCATGGTGCTTTTACTAAGGGTGTGATGGATTTTATTTTCTGCTTTGCAGAGAAAGAAAATTCATCACCCGCTGTCAGAATGGAGCTCTGCCCTGTTTACATAGCTCTGTCCAGCCTCTCTCCTCGAAGATCAGCGGGTGCCGGCAGACATTCGTTGGCCAGCACCCGCTGATCGGCTTCTAATGCGACTTATCACAACAGAAGCGGCCCGCCCCCTACCCAGACGTGCAGAATCACATATATATATACATGATTCTGCACAGAATGGCCATCCTGTAGCAGTAAATCTGCTATAGGGGGGCCATTAAGTGGTTATATTATTAACATAATTGTAACAGGTTGTGAAAAAGCTATAAACAAGCATCACACACCTCCCTGCTTGTACTATGAAGTAATTTGTTCTCAAAAACCACAACAAAAAATTATGAAGTTGGTTTTTAAAAGTTTACAAACACCCACAATATTATGAAGGCTGGCAGGCTGTCAGCTTAACAAAATTAAAAATGAAATGTTTGTGTGTCAGGAAGGTCACCCCAGTATGGAAGATGACTCTTCTACATGTGCATCTGTCAGCAGGCACAGGATGACTTGTGTGCAACTGTGTACACAAAGGTGCGCACAAACATATGCTGCTATTGTTGGCACCAAGCGGACTATTTTAACTGGATAGTTGCACATGACCAGTGCAGACTTATCTTCAGCAGTACCTGTTAACCTATGTCCATTATTTCTTGCTTGACTTCCTGATGTTGACCTGCTTCTGCTACAGTATATGCCTGTGCAGACCTTGGCTTGCACCACAACCATAGGTGTGCACCCCAAAGCTCAAACACAAAGCAACAAAAACTGCGATTAGGTTGTACACATGTCACGGCTGTAATGCTATATGGCAAAAATTATAAATAGCAAAGTCCCTAATTTTTTTAATAATTTCTTTTTTTTTTTTTACTTTTTTTTTTATTTATGTATTTTATATTTTTTAACTGCACTGTTGGGGGGCTTTAGTGAAAAATCTGAGGTGTAAACAGACCCCTGATGTCTGGCATTTAAGACTGAGAAAGGGACTAAGGACATAGATCCAGTCCTTTTTTCTGCAGCCTCAGCTGCACAGATGAATGTATCTGAACCCCTTACAGGCTTCCTATTCATTCACAAACTGAAGCTTCAGCGATGAACGAACACAGTATCAAACGCTCACTGTGTTCATTCAGAATGGAGGTGCAGATGTTAGAATTGATCCCCCTGCAGGACAACTGGAGGGAGGGAGAGGAGTAGAAGCCGGTAGCACTGCAGGGGCAGGAGCAAGAGGATTGGTGTCCTACCACTCAGCAAGTGCCTGGACCCCGATTTAAACTGATAAGGCCTGGGCTCTGTGCAGGATGTGTGGCTGTACTACCTTATTAGTGGCCCTGGTGCACGGGGTAATTAGGGTGTGCCCGGCACACCTGGCATGCCCTATGCACATGCCTATAACCACAACTATGCTTCTGCCTGCTTGTCTTTGAGATCTGCTAGTTCTGTACTGGAGCTGCTGAACCTGACTGCCCAACCTTAAACCAGCCTGAGCTCACAAATCTCTTCTGCTTACCTGACTACAGCTCCACTTACTACACACCTGCCTACTCAACAGTCTGCTGATCCTGAGTTTGACCATTACATCTGTGGCTCCAGTGACCATTCTTCTGCCTGTCATCCGCCTGGGGGAGGGGAGAGTAGAGATAACCTCATCAGGGCGAGGCTCCATTTAGAGTCTCATTTGCTTCTTGAATCTCAAACTGCATCAATTGAAGACCAACTTTAGACAAACCTTTTTAGAATTTTGTATAACGTGGGAAAAGGTTATAACTGCTGCCATCTTTTTATTGGAAAAGTACAAACAAAATGAGCATCCTGCACTAATCAGGAGGGGTAAAGCCTTACAAGTGTAACGATACCTTCAACTAAGAGGGCCGCAGATTTAGTTTGGGCCCTGAAGACAGCTCCGCCAACCCCCGGCAATTTACTCGACCCCCTACTGGCACAGTTAGTCCAGGGTAATATGTGTATATCTTATGCTCTATGATTAAATGCAAACACCAAGACAGTGATAGGAGAATAACAAATTTACTTTCTATGGCAATGGAAATCAACAGTGATAACAAATCATAAGAATCTATCTGCAGAGCCCTGCAGCAATAGTCACACTATAACCATTAAGATATGGTGCACACGCGCCACGTGTAACAGTACTTTACTATGCGCCCTATGGCGCAGCAACTAAATAAACTACCTAGATGGCCAGGCCTGACCATATAACTCAGTCTCTAGGAAGGGTAAAATTCTTTGCATGCAAGTCTTTAAACGGTGGTGCACATTTCAGGAATAGGGATGAGCCGAACACCCCCGGGTTCGGTTCGCACCAGAACCTTCGAACGGACCGAAAGTTTGCGCGAATTTTCGAACCCTATTCGTTATAATGGACGCGAACGTTCGAAATCAAAATTGCTAATTACAACGGCCAATATGCATGTTAATGTCATAAAACAGGTTTGGGGACCCGGGTCCTGCCCCAGGGGACATATATCAATGCAAAAAGAAATTTTAAAAACTAAAGTTTTTTCGGGAGCAGTCATTTTAATGATGCATAAAGTGAAAAAAAAAGTGAAATTTTCCTTTAAATATGGTACCTGGGGGGTGTCTAAAGTATGCCTGTGAAGTGGCATGTGTTTCCCGTGTTTAGAACTGTCCTTGCACAAAATGACATTTGTAAAGGAAAAAAAGAAGCCATTTAAAACCACTTGCGGCTTTAATGTCATGTCTTGTCCTGGCCGCCATATGGCTGAAAATCCTTGAGAAAAATGGCATGGCTACCCCATCACCCCCCCCCCACCCCAGCCCCTTTGGGTCTTGTATCGATATTAAGGGGGACCCCACACCCAAAATAAAACCCTATACCTACAACCCTATGTAGCGGGGTCCTCAAATAGATGGGATACACCTGGGCAATAGTGTGACCCAGGTGTATAATTGTGTTAGGATTCAGACCCCTTTTTATCTCGTGGAGGATTGGAGGATGTAATATTCTCCTTTGCCTGTGGGTGGCGGGGTACCCACAGGCTTCAGGTAGAATCATCTTCGCAGTGCTCCCTGTTTTGTCCCTTCCCGGAGATGGTATGGCTGGGGCGGGGAACCCGCCGGGCCGTTGAAGGGAGGAGATAAAAGGGGGAGACGCCCTTACCACGCGGTCGTTGTCGTCGTCGTCGGGCGGAGAAGGAGGTCCTCGGAGGAGGAGGGCTGCGGTCCGCACCCAGGGCCCTTAGGCCTGGGTGCGGGAGATCCAGGAGTCTGGTCCAGGTGCCCATGGCCTGGTCCGGAGTCATGTTGGCGTCCATCCCAGGCACCTTTAGCCTGGGGTGAGGTACTATCGAGGAGGCCTGGGGCCCAGTACCTTCGACTGGGTCCCGCTAGGGTGGACTGTCCGAGGGTCCCTGAGCGGAGGGACTCGTACCTGAGGTGAGGAGGCCGGGGAGGTTACCCACTGAAGACCCGGAGCAGCACCAACCCGGTGACGGTGGGCCTCTGGGAACTCTCTTGGGAGGACACATCCCCTGATAGGGGCCACAGCGTATCGAAGAGGGCTCCATTGCTGTTCATAGGGGTTGCTAGAAGAGACCCTATCTTTAGAACTTAAACTTTAGGAAGTGCCTCGATCTGCTCATCCCACCGTTGGAAAGATTATAGGTCCCAACCAGTCTGCTGCAATAAGAACTGTTTATCGTGCTTTGCTATTGGAGTGCCAAATAAACAAGTGTTGGACCTTTCTTCGGTGTGTGAACTCCAGTTACTGGAAGCAAAGGGGAGGTGGGTGAGCTTGTGGTTACAGACTCAGTGCATTCACAGAACACACCGGCCCGAGGAAACATCAGGAAGTGGCCTTCACCTCCCTACTACAATGGGGAGGACATGGGCTGTGGCGCATCTCACTCTCACAACCCCTAGACATGAGTTGGTGTGTAAAACCGATAAAGAAGAAGAGAGGGTGAGGCCGCTACACCTATATACTCTGAACAGCAGTATATAGGTGGTGCAAACAAGACACGGACTGTAGGTTTGTTCTTAAGTAGAATCTGAACAGGTACATTATGAAGTATAGCTCCATCCCAAAAAAATCAATTTGTAAGCTTTTTGGAGAACATAGGGAGGGGTTATTACCCCTGTAACATTTGCTGTCTTTGCACATCTGTTCAGAACATGTCACCTCACTTTCCGTCCCAATGACAAATGTTTTTGGAAAAGTGGGGTTTTAATTGAAACAAGGATTGGTGATAAAGCATCAGTAGAGAGGAGATACCTTTTTCCCAAATTAAATCTAACAGGATAGAATTTCCCTTCCTAGGGGTAGATTTCCTCTCACTTCCTGTTTTCTCTTGCCGTTTGCAAGTAGGAGTCGTTTGTAAGTTGGATGTTTGAAAGTAGGGGCCTGCCGTATATACTCTGCAGAAATTTGCCCTATTAGATGTTGGTGTAGCCACAAGACTGGTGGGCACAGGAATGGGCCCTGCTGTGAGTTAATAGATCAAGATTTGTACTTGCATGCACCTGTTGAACCGGGCAGAAAAATTGGGCCTTTGGTGGTGGTGGTAGTGGTGGTGGACGGTGTTGCCACAAGACTGTAAGCCCTCACAGTTACTCTTGGTGGGTGCAGGAATGGGCCCTGCTGTGAGTTATTAGATCAAGATTTGTAATTGCATGCACCTGTTGAACAGGGCAGAAAAATTGGGCCTTTGGTGGTGGTGGTGGACGGTGTTGCCACAAGACTGTAAGCCCTCACAGTTACTCTTGGTGGGTGCAGGAATGGGCCCTGCTGTGAGTTATTAGATCAAGATTTGTAATTGCATGCACCTGTTGAACAGGGCAGAAAAATTGGGCCTTTGGTGGTGGTGGTGGTGGTGGTGGACGGTGTTGCCACAAGACTGTAGGCCCTCATAGTTACTCTTGGTGGGCGCAGGAATGGGCCCTGCTGTGAACTATTAGATCAAGATTTGTAATTACACGCCCCTGTTAAACAGGGGCTGAAAAATTGTGCCTTAGGCATTGGTGCTGGTGCCACAACACTGCAACCCCTCACAGATACTGTACTTGGAGCACAACAGTCACACCTGTTGCGAAGCATCTTTTTAAAAAATTGTAATTACACGCCCCTGTTGTACAGGGGCTGAAAAATTGTGCCTTAGGCACTGGTGCTGGTGCCACAACACTGCAACCCCTCACAGATACTGTACTCTGAGCACAGCAATGAGACCTGTTGCAAAGCATTGCCTAAAAATTGTAATTACACGCCCCAACAGGGGCTGAAAAATTGTGCCTTAGGCACTGGTGCTGGTGCCACAACACTGCAACCCCTCACAGATACTGTACTTGGAGCACAGCAGTCACACCTGTTGCGAAGCATCTTTTTAAAAAATTGTAATTACACGCCCCTGTTATACAGGGGCTGAAAAATTGTGCCTTAGGCACTGGTGCTGGTGCCACAACACTGCAACCCCTCACAGATACTGTACTCTGAGAACAGCAGTCACACCTGTTGCGAAGCATCTTTTTAAAAAATTGTAATTACACGCCCCTGTTATACAGGGGCTGAAAAATTGTGCCTTAGGCACTGGTGTGGTGGCATGGATCATTGAGGAGGAGGAAGAGGATAGTCAGTGAACATAACAGGACAGTCACTCAGCATCAGCATAGGCAGTCTTGAAGGGATGTGACATTATAAATTATTCCGTTATATCCGCTTCAGGTGTCTGGTAGCTGGTGGTGATCCAAGACTGATTCATTTTTATGAAGGTCAGTCGATCAACCGAGTCGGTGGACAGGCGCACCCTATGATCGGTGACAAATCCTCCAGCAGCACTGAATGTGCGTTCGGAAAGAACGCTGGATGCAGGACAGGCCAGTAGCTCAATTGCATACTGTGCAAGCTCTGGCCAGTGATCCATCCTCAGGACCCAGTAAGCCAGAGGATTTTCGGTGGGAAAGGTGTCCAAGTCTGACCTTGCCTCTAGGTATTCCTGCACCATGTATATCAGACGCTGGCGATGGTTGCTGGAACCGATCATACCTTGGGGCTGCGGACTAAAAAATTGTCTGAACGCATCGGTCAGACGTCCACCTTCCCCACCGCTCCTTCTGCTACTGACCGAAGCCTCAGCAACTCGTCGTCCAGGACCAGGAGTTTGTAACCTCCCAGTTTCTGGGAACGCGTTGCACAGACCTTTCTGCAAGGCCTCCCTGAGATGTCTCATCCTCTGCTCCCTCTGCGACGGCAAGATAAGGTCCGCAACCTTACCCTTGTACCGTGGATCAAGGAGAGTGGCCAGCCAGTAATGGTCACTCTCCTTGATCCGAAGAACACGAGGATCCTTCCGCAGGCTTTGCAGGATCAGGGAGGCCATGCAGCGTAGGTTAGCTGAGGCATTCGGTCCGGAGTCTTCTGGGTCACTGAGGATGACATGATCGCCAGCCACCTCCTCCCAGCCACGTACAAGTCCACTGGTTTGTTGGGACTGTACATCATCCCTAAAAGACTGCTGCTGCTGATGCTGAGTGCCAGGCTCCACCTCCATGCTCACACAATCCTCATCCTCATCCTCTTCCTGTGTGATGGGTGGGACAGAAGGAACATTGTCTGGATAAAGGGGGCCTTGAGAGACAAGGAAGTCCTCCTCTTCCTGCCTCTGTTCTGCCTCAAGTGCCCTGTCCATTATCCCACGCAGCGTATGCTCCAACAGGTGGACAAGAGGTACAGTGTCACTGATGCATGCACTGTCACTGCTCACCATCCTCATGGCCTCCTCAAATGGTGAGAGGACAGTGCATGCATCCCTGATCATGCTCCACTGGCGTGGGGAAAAAAAGCCAAGCTCCCCTGACCCTGTCCTGGTGCCGTAGTCGCAAAGGTACTCATTGATGGCCCTCTGCTGCGTGTGCAGTCGCTGCAGCATGGCCAACGTTGAGTTCCACCTGGTGGGCATGTCACATATTAGGCGGTTCTTGGGTAGGTTCAGCTCCTTTTGCAGCTCAGTCAGCCGAGCACTGGCATTATAAGATCGGCGGAAATGCACACAGACTTTCCTGGCCTGCCTCAGGACATCCTGTAAGCCTGGGAACCTGCCCAAGAACCGCTGCACCACCAGGTTGAGGACGTGAGCCATACAGGGCACATGGGTGAGCTGCCCCTGTCGCAGGGCGGAGAGGAGGTTGGTGCCATTGTCAGAAACGACCATTCCTGGCTTAAGCTGGCGTGGCGTCAACCACCTCTCGGCCTGCCCCTGCAGAGCTGCCAGAACCTCTGGCCCAGTGTGGCTCCTGTCCCCCAAACACACCAGCGCAAGCACGGCATGGCATCTTTTTGCCTGCGTACTCGCGTAGCCCCTTGTACGCCTACGGAGCACCGCTGGTTCCGAGGACAGAGCACTCGAAGAGGACATGGAGGAAGAAGAAGAGGAGGGGGTGGAGGAGAGAGGTGTGTCACAACCAGTAGTAGCATTTTGGAGGCGTGGTAGTGGAACAACCTCCAACACTACTGCACCTTGTCCTGCATCCCTCCCAGCTGCCAATAGAGTGACCCAATGGGCCGTGAAAGAAAGATAACGTCCCTGTCCATGCCTGCTGGACCATGAGTCAGCGGTAATATGCACCTTACCGCTGACCGCCCTGTCCAGCGAGGCATGGACATTGCCTTCCACATGCCGGTAGAGAGACGGAATCTCCTTCCGTGAGAAAAAGTGGCGTTTGGGAACCTGCCACTGAGGAACCGCACATTGAACAAACTCACGGAAGGGGGCCGAGTCTATCAACTGAAAAGGCAGCAGTTGAAGTGCTAGCAATTTAGCCAAGCTAGCATTCAACCGCTGGGCATGTGGATGGCTGGGAGTATACTTCTTTCGACGGTCCAGCAGCTGGGGCAGGGAAATTTGCCTGCTACAATCGGACGTCGGTGTACTGCAAGTACTTGGTTGTGACACACCTAATTCTACACCTTCAGTACTCTCAGAGCAGCTTTCAGAGAGGACTGAAGATATAGTGGGGATGGAGATCCCAGCTGATGAGGAGCAAGGAGAGGTCCGCTTTGTTCTTTGGTGTGGGTCTTTTATGTGTGCTTGCCAACGAGCTGCATGGCAGGTCGACATATGTCTGCTCATGCTTGTGGTGCCCAAGCGGCTGATGTTTTGGCCACGCGAGATACGCTTGAGACAAATATTGCAAATAGCAGTGGTGCGATCTGATGCACTCGTCTCAAAAAAGGCCCACACCAAAGAACTTTTGTGATAACGTGCAGAGGCAGCGCCCTGCACAGGCGGAGCTCTGCGGTGTGGTACAGTTGCTGTGCTGGCCTCTAGCTGGCCTCCAGGGGGCATCCTGCCTCGTTGGACATGTGACGCTGCATCCTCCTCCTCCTCCTCCTCCTCCTCTCTCCCTTCAGGCACCCACGTGGAGTCAGTGACCTCATCATCCCCTCCCTCTTCACCACTAGAGCAAACCTGGCAGTAAGCTGCAGCTGGTGGAACACTACTGCCAGATTGCTGTCCTTCAGCTTCCCCTCTCTCTGCGCGCACACTACTGACTTCCTCAAGCTGGGTATCATCATCCGAGCCTTCGAATCGTTGGGCATCCTCCTGGAGCATGTACCCAACACTGTGCTCAAACAGTTCGGGGGACTCCTCAGGAGGACATGGTGGGTCTAGGGAAGGGGTGGCTGATGATGCCATTGAGTACGCGTTGGCAGCTGCTCTGCCAGTACCCTGAGCCTGGGTGAGAGAGGATGAGGAGGATGAGGAGGGCTTGGTCATCCATTCTACCAAGCCTTCGGCATGATGCGGCTCCACATGTCCAGCTGCCGAAAACAAAGACAAGCGTGTCCCATGGCCACGTGCTGATGACGATGCACGACCACGTCCACGGCCAGCACTGTTGTCTCTAGAAACAGAGCCTGCCTGCCCTGTGTTCTTGCCTCGGCACGCTCTGCCTCTCCTTGGCGGTCTTCCAGCCATTGTAGTCGGTAGTGTATATAGTATAAAAAATAGAACTCCTATGTGTGCTCACAACACACTGTAGGTCCTATGGGTGCTGACACTAACACACTATAGGTACTATGTGTGCTGCTGACAAGAAAATATAGGAGCTCTGTTTGCTGCCACTAACACACTAGAAGTCCTATTGGTGCTTCTGAGATGAAAATATAGGAGCTCTGTGTGATGCCATTAACACACTAGAAGTCCTATGGGTGCTGCTGAGAAGAAAATATAGGAGCTCTGTGTGATGCCACTAACACACTAGAAGTCCTATGGGTGCTTCTGAGATGAAAATATAGGAACTCTGTGTGATGCCACTAACACACTAGAAGTCCTATGGGTGCTTCTGAGAAGAAAATATAGGAGCTCTGTTTGCTGCCACTAACACACTAGAAGTCCTATGGGTGCTGCTGAGAAGAAAATATAGGAGCTCTGTGTGATGCCACTAACACACTAGAAGTCCTATGGGTGCTTCTGAGATGAAAATATAGGAGCTCTGTGTGATGCCACTAACACACTAGAAGTCCTATGGGTGTTTCTGAGATGAAAATATAGGAGCTCTGTGTGATGCCACTAACACACTAGAAGTCCTATGGGTGCTGCTGAGAAGAAAATATAGGAGCTCTGTTTGCTGCCACTAACACACTAGAAGTCCTATGGGTGCTGCTGAGAAGAAAATATAGGAGCTATGTGTGATGCCACTAACACACTAGAAGTCCTATGGGTGCTTCTGAGATGAAAATATAGGAGCTCTGTGTGATGCCACTAACACACTAGAAGTCCTATGGGTGCTTCTGAGATGAAAATATAGGAACTCTGTGTGAGGCCACTAACACACTAGAAGTCCTATGGGTGCTTCTGAGAAGAAAATATAGGAGCTCTGTTTGCTGCCACTAACACACTAGAAGTCCTATGGGTGCTGCTGAGAAGAAAATATAGGAGCTCTGTGTGATGCCACTAACACACTAGAAGTCCTATGGGTGCTTCTGAGATGAAAATATAGGAGCTCTGTGTGATGCCACTAACACACTAGAAGTCCTATGGGTGCTGCTGAGAAGAAAATATAGGAGCTCTGTTTGCTGCCACTAACACACTAGAAGTCCTATGGGTGCTGCTGAGAAGAAAATATAGGAGCTCTGTGTGATGCCACTAACACACTAGAAGTCCTATGGGTGCTTCTGAGATGAAAATATAGGAGCTCTGTTTGCTGCCACTAACACACTAGAAGTCCTATGGGTGCTGCTGAGAAGAAAATATAGGAGCTCTGTTTGCTGCCACTAACACACTAGAAGTCCTATGGGTGCTGCTGAGAACAAAATATAGGAGCTATGTGTGATGCCACTAACACACTAGAAGTCCTATGGGTGCTGCTGAGAAGAAAATATAGGAGCTCTGTTTGCTGCCACTAACACAGTAGAAGTCCTATGGGTGCTTCTGAGAAGAAAATATAGGAGCTCTGTTTGCTGCCACTAACACACTAGAAGTCCTATGGGTGCTGCTGTGAAGAAAATATAGGAGCTCTGTGTGATGCCACTAACACACTAGAAGTCCTATGGGTGCTTCTGAGATGAAAATATAGGAGCTCTGTGTGATGCCACTAACACACTAGAAGTCCTATGGGTGCTTCTGAGATGAAAATATAGGAGCTCTGTGTGATGCCACTAACACACTAGAAGTCCTATGGGTGCTGCTGAGAAGAAAATATAGGAGCTCTGTTTTCTGCCACTAACACACTAGAAGTCCTATGGGTGCTGCTGAGAAGAAAATATAGGAGCTCTGTGTGATGCCACTAACACACTAGAAGTCCTATGGGTGCTTCTGAGATGAAAATATAGGAGCTCTGTGTGATGCCACTAACACACTAGAAGTCCTATGGGTGCTTCTGAGATGAAAATATAGGAGCTCTGTGTGATGCCACTAACACACTAGAAGTACTATGGGTGCTGCTGAGAAGAAAATATAGGAGCTCTGTTTGCTGCCACTAACACACTAGAAGTCCTATGGGTGCTGCTGAGAAGAAAATATAGGAGCTCTGTGTGATGCCACTAACACACTAGAAGTCCTATGGGTGCTTCTGAGATGAAAATATAGGAGCTCTGTGTGATGCCACTAACACACTAGAAGTCCTATGGGTGCTGCTGAGAAGAAAATATAGGAGCTCTGTGTGATGCCACTAACACACTAGAAGTCCTATGGGTGCTTCTGAGATGAAAATATAGGAACTCTGTGTGATGCCACTAACACACTAGAAGTCCTATGGGTGCTGCTGAGAAGAAAATATAGGAGCTCTGTTTGCTGCCACTAACACACTAGAAGTCCTATGGGTGCTTCTGAGAAGAAAATATAGGAGCTCTGTGTGATGCCACTAACACACTAGAAGTCCTATGGGTGCTGCTGAGAAGAAAATATAGGAGCTCTGTTTGCTGCCACTAACACACTAGAAGTCCTATGGGTGCTGCTGAGAAGAAAATATAGGAGCTCTGTTTGCTGCCACTAACACACTAGAAATCCTATGGGTGCTGCTGAGAAGAAAATATAGGAGCTCTGTTTGCTGCCACTAACACACTAGAAGTCCTATGGGTGCTGTTGGGGTGCAATGCTGTGCTAACAGCACTGCGGTTGGTACTACTGCAATACTGTACTAACAGTAAGCACGCACCAGACTAATCCCCAGCAGCAGCTAATAACACACTAACTGTGCAATCAGCAGCAATGAACGATCAATGACTTAGGTAGCAATGGTTTAGCAAAGAAATAGCCAATGGTTTAGCAAAGAAGAGCAAATCTTTCAGTATCAAGCAAAGACAGAATCAGCAGACTGATCTCTCCTAAAGCCGGAACTCATGTGACCGGGGCCGATGGCGTGGCGGCCTTTTAAATGGTGGGGCGTGTACTAAAGCCCCTGAGCTGTAATTGGCTACAGGCGTCCTGCCTGTAGCCAATTATTGCTCTCCGAGTTTCGGGCGCTGTGATTGGCCAAGCATGCGGGGTCACAGTGCATGCTTGGCCAATCATCAGCCAGCAATGCACTGCGCCGGCCGCGCCGGCCGCAATGCATTGCGGGGCCGCTCGCATCACACGAATGTGATGCGAACGGCCCAAATAGTTCTGGGCTCGACGAGCGAGCGAACGCCCGGTGCTCGATTCGAACATGGGTTCGAATCGAGCACCGGGCCCATCCCTATTCAGGAACACATTTGTAATCCAGGGGGGGGGGGGGGGTTAAAAACGCCAACACAGTACACTCCACTAAATACCTGTTCTGCTTTGGATCTCAAATGGGGAAAATAACTCAAATAGGAACTGGTGGGCCACGGCAGTCTGTAGGCCTAACAATGATATAAAGTATTTGTGGATTGAGCAAGAGCTCGCTCACCCCTCCGGACGCGATCCCAGTCCGGGAACTTCCACCTGTTGTGTCTCCTCACACAGCTCTGCAGCAGTCTGGTCTCCGGCTCAGCAGCGGTTGAAGAAAACCGAGTCAGATGCCACCCAGGCTCGCGATGGGGTGGAAGGCTCTTTGGGTAACAGCGCAAGGCCCCAGGCTTCAGGCCTTGCACCACAGTGGATCCGCACAGGAAGGTCTCTCTCCCTTGAAGTCTCGTGTCCCAAAGAGGCAGAGCCCAGCCTCGCCTCCTCCTTTTATAACCCCTCCCATGAGTCTCTGGGGTGGAAACATTGCCGAAAGGGGTTCTGGGTAAGGTAGTCCTGGGAGTCTTAAAGGGGACCCCGCTACACACTCCCCCCACTTAAATTCTTTGGTCCCCCAAAGACAATTCTAGCATACACTGCGTACAACCCTAGACAACATTTCGTATGATGTTGGCATAGGGAATTCCCACCAAAACAAAGGGCTTGAATTCCCTTGCCCACAGGTCACACTATCATGAGTGGCCTGCCTAACTGTGCCAGAGAGTGAGTGGGGGTTGCCCTCCACCCAATGAACAGTGGAGGGATCCGGATTCTCTACACTCCTCCTGGCAGTGACCACAGAATCTTGTGAGCTCTTCCCCATTTGTGGGTAGGTCAACTTTTTGGGAGGCCTTATGACTCTGCAAGCTCTTTGTTCTCTTGGGGTTTCTGGCTCTGGCGCCACAGGCTCTTCTTCTGTAGCAGGCTCGGGCGACACGGCAGGCTCTGTAACATCTGCTTCAGGAGCCGAGGGATACATAGAGTCTCTAGGGTCCTTTTCAGAGTAAGTATCACAAGCATCTTCCCAGCAATCTGATGAAGGACTAGATGGGATGAACTCAGCGGCTTCTGCATTCAGTTGTCCATCTATAGTGTCTTCAGTAGTTGGAAGATTTATAGCAGAAGTTCCTGGAGTTGGGGAAGGCCACAGCCAGTCAAGTTCTCTTCCTTCATCTCCACTGAGTTCAGAGGCCTCTCTATCTTCAGCCCGAGAGGTCTGGGACCGAGTGTTTGGCCTGGGGGTATCTAGAATAGAGACTGGTTCAGAGGAGTCCCTCACTGGAGGTATCCTGACCACTTCAGCAAGTGGGAGCAGGTGGTTTTGATGCCATGTCTTCAGTGGTCCTACCTTTCCTTCTGGCTTCAACTTGTAGACAGGTAGGCCCGGCAGCTTCCTACAGATGACATAGGGTTCAGATCTCCATCTGTCTGCAAGTTTGTGTTTTCCAGGGACCCCCAGATTGCTTAGCAGTACTCGGTCCCCGGGCTGCAGGTCTTGCACCCGGACCTTCAAGTCGAAGTTTCTTTTGTTTCGAGCTCCCCTTTGATCTGAGGCCGCTCGAGCTTGTTCATAGGCTACTTTCAGGCTGTGTCTGAGCCTGTCCACATATCCTTTGTGGGTTGTGGCTGAGGAAAGGTCTAAAGAGGTGCCAAAGGCCAGGTCCACAGGTAACCTTGCTTCTCTCCCAAACATGAGTCGATATGGGGAGTAGCCTGTAGCATCACTGATGGTGCAGTTGTAAGCGTGTATTATAGCTGCTATGTGTTTGCTCCAATGTTGTTTCTTCTCACTATCCAGAGTTACCAACATGTTGAGCAGGGTTCGGTTAAACCTCTCCGGCTGAACATCTCCCTGTGGGTGATAAGGTGTGGTTCGAGTTTTCTTGATTCCTAACGAATCCAGGAGTTTCCGGATCAGCCGACTCTTAAAGTCCCTTCCTTGATCTGAATGAAGTCGCTGAGGCAGCCCATAATGGACAAAATACTTCTCCATAAGTACCTTGGCTACTGTGGAAGCCTTCTGGTCTTTGGTTGGGAAAGCTTGGGCATACCGGGTGAAATGATCGGTTATCACCAGAACATTTCCTAGTCCACTCAGGTCGGGTTCGAGGCAGAGGAAATCAATGCATACCAGATTCATTGGGCCTTGACTTTGTAGATGGCCCATTGGGGCAGCTTGATGGGGTAAAAATCTTCCTCTGGATGCAGCGTGCATATGAATGGCAGTACTCTTCCACTTCTGCCCTCATGCAGGGCCAATAGAACCGACTTCTGACAAGTTGAAAGGTCCTTTCCGCCCCTAGGTGGCCGTGATTGTCATGTAGGGCAATCAGAACAGTCTCTCGATGTTTTTCCGGAAGAAACAATTGCCATTTATCTTCCAGGTCATCAGAGGGGCCCCTTCGGTAGACCACTCCCTGATGCACCTGTAACCTGTCCCACTCTTTCCTCAACAGGCGAGCTTCCTTTGAGGAGTGACTCAGGAGTCTGTTTGGATCCTGATTCTCCAGGGCTTCCAGAACCAATTTCCCCATGGGGTCTTCTAATTGGTCGCATCTTAGTTCCTTCTTGGACAACTTTGGCAGATGGTCTTCCTCCAGTTGAGTTACTCCACAGTATTGTTTAGGGACTCCTACCATGGTAACTCCTATCTCTTCCGCCCTTGAGCCTCCTCTGGCTTGCAATTCAGCCCCTTGACAAAGGGCCCGCACCCCGTCAGGTGCCACTTGAGTCCAGTCTTCCATGTCACTGGTGGGGCCATGAGATCTCCTGGACAGAGCATCTGCATATCGATTTCCAGTCCCTGGCCTGTACTTTAGTCTGAAATTTAATCCAGACAATGCAGCCAGCCACCTGTGTCCAGTGGCGTCCAGCCTTGCTGTAGTGAAAAGGTAGGTAAGGGGGTTGTTGTCGGTCTTCACAGTGAACTCCGCCCCATACAGGTAGTCTTTGAGCTTGTCTACTACCGCCCACTTAAGGGCCAGGAACTCCAGCTTGTGATAACTGTTACATAATGTCAGTGTCTTGTATTAATGTACTTTTTACCTAAATTCAATTATATTTTTCTACCAACAATAAAACCCTTAGAATTTTTACAATATCTATCTGTGTGCCGTTTAAAGTCCACCTTTAGTTTAAATATACATTCTCCCATTGTGAGTGGGGTAGTTCTTCTCGGAGGGGGTCAGGCTCCTGCTCACGTAGGCAACAGGCCGCAGTTGTCCTTCGTGTTCTTGGTAAAGTACTCCTCCCAGACCATCATGATTAGCATCTACGTGTAGTTCATAGGGTTTGGTCGGGTCTGCGTAGGCCAAGACTGGGGCAGTGGTTAGGTTCTTCTTTAACGCCTGGAAGGCTTCTTCACACTTTTGGTTCCACTGATCTCTGACTGACTCTCCCGGCTTCCTGGGCCCTGAGTCGTCCTCTTCCCCCTCGGTCTTGAGTAGTTCATTCAATGGCCTAGCAATTCGGACGAATCCTTCCACAAACCTCCTGTAATAGGAGCAGAACCCTAAGAATGATCTGAGTTCTGTTACTGTGGTGGGTCGTGGTCAGGAGGTAACTGCCTCCAATTTCTCAGGGTCTGTGGCCACCCCTTCTTCAGACACTATGTGCCCCAGATAGTTCACAGAAGACTGGTAGAACCGACACTTCTCAGGCGAAAGCTTGAGTCCCTCCTCACTGAGTCTTCTCAACACTTTTTCCAGCCTCTCCTCATGTTCCTCCAAGGTTCTCCCAAAGACAATGACATCGTCCAGGTATACAAGGACTTCAATAGGGTTCATGTCTCCTACAGTCTTCTCCATGAGACGTTGGAAGGTAGCAGGAGCTCCAGACAGTCCCTGGGGCATTCGATCAAACTCAAAGAACCCCACTGGGGTTATGAAGGCTGTCTTCTCCTTGTCTTCTGGATGCATAGGGATCTGATATTATCCACTCTTGAGATCCATAACGCTGAACCACTTGGCTCCAGACAAACTCTGTAAAGCATCCTCTATCCTCGGAGTGGTGTACTGGTCGGGTATGGTTCTCCTGTTGAGAGTCCTGTAGTCTATACAGAGCCTCAATAACCCATTCTTCTTCCTGTCCACCACTATCGGGGAGGCATAGGGGCTTCTAGACTCCCGGATCACACCAGTCCTCTTGAGTTCTGCAAGTTGTTCCCTTAGATCATGGATATGCAATTAGCGGACCTCCAGCTGTTGCAAAACTACAAGTCCCATCATGCCTCTGCCTCTGGGTGTCATGCTTGCTGCTGTCAGAGTCTCGCTATGCCTCATGGGACTTGTAGTTTGGCAACAGCTGGAGGTCCGCTAATTGCATATCCCTGCCTTAGATCCTCCAGATCTGCTAGTGGGACCCGCCTGACCCTCTCTCTGAAGGGCTTATCTTCTTGGAGGCGGATCCGATGGGTGGCACTCCTTGCACACCCCATATCAAACTCATCTTCGGAGAAGATCTTCTCCCATCTGGTCAACTGGGCCTTGGCTCTCTCTTTCCGAGCCCTGGGCAGATTTGGGTTTTCCATGGACAGCTTCTCCCAAACATCTCCTCCTTCACCCGTCCACCTTGACTTCTGACAGGGTAACAGGGGCAGCAGGGCTCACCTGGCCCAGCAGCATCCTGGCTGGGATTTCCATGGGGCCACCTGTAGTGTTCCTAACGCTCACCGGAACTCTACATTGGGCCTTCTTCAGGGCCTTCAGTGGAATCACTTCTGGTATCACTTCCAGACCGGGGGACTCTTCCCTTGGGTCGGACTCCAACATGACAAAGGGTCCAGGCTTCTCCCAAGTAAGCTTCACAGTGGCTCTGAGACAGGTTACTTCGCCGGGCTGCAACACTACCCCTTCTCTTCCAAGTCTCCACACCTTCCCTATCCCCTCTCCAGGGGTCTTCTGCTCTAGGACCAGCCGTTGGTAGGCCCATCTTCAGCATGGGGTGGATCTTGGTGGCCGCCTGCCCCTTCTCTTCCACTAGAGGGGTCAGGAGTCTTCGGACCAGGTCCGTGTTTGTCCCTATTATAAGGGAACTCTTGTTGGCTCCTGGCGGTCGAGGGCACACAACTGCCAGGGTGTCAAACACTTCGGCCTTCCCAGCCACGGATGGGTCAAAAGTCATCTTGACGGGCAGATAGCCATCGTAGGGGAAACTCTGGGTTCCAATCCCACATATTTCCAGTTCCTCTATCTTCTGGATGGGCAGGTGACTCAAGTGCTTATCGTAGAAATCCCGGTATAATAGGGTCACTTGTGCCCCAGTATCCAAGATTTCTCTGGTGTAGACTCCCTCCACTTGAATGGGCACTATAGGAGACGGGCCTACCAGCTTCTCCGGATATGGCCTGGCAGGGGTCGCCTTCTTCTGGCCCTTTCCCTTCGGACTCTCTCTCGTCCAACTCCCTTTGGACTTTAATCTTTCTTGAGCCTGGTATGCATTGATTTCCCTCCTTTCAATGGGTGTACAGACCCGCTGAGGGATACTATTATTTTTCTTAGGTGTGCACCCCCTCTGGGGAGTGCTGTGCCTCTTCTGAGGGGTCTTGCCCCCTTTCTCTGGGGTGTATCTCTGTTGAGGAATGTTGTGTTTCCTCTGAGGTGTTTTATCTCCTCTTTTCTTCTGCTTCGCATTCAGCTTGGAGCTCACTGAAGGTGATGGGCACCCGTTTGACTCCTTCACCGGGGCCCTCTGAAGTTTCCCGCCGGCTTGCGGTTGTCTGTTTTCTTCTTCTTGGGACTGGAACATGTAGCTGCAATATGGCCAATTCCTCCACAGTTAAAGCAGACTATATCTCCCCATTCTTGTAAAGATGCGGGTGCTGAGGCAATTGGGAATAGTTCCTTCCTTGGTACTTCTCTCCTGGGACCCTCTGGGTCCTTTGCTATCAGAGAGGTCAACATCTCTAACACCTTGGACATTTGTGATTTTAAAGTGTCTACCTCTGAGTCTCTTTCAGGGGTCATTACTGGGTTGACTAACACCTGTGCGGGGACAACATTTGTCTTAATCATTTGCTGGTCCTGTTGTAGTGCCTCCTCATCTCTGATGATTTTTATCAAATCAGCATAAGTCAGTAACGTTCCTCCTCCCGAGGTTTTCAGGTGCAGCCAGACTGGATCCGAGCGCAACACTCCCTTTAAGACTTGCTTCATTCTTGCCGCATCTGTATCTTGGGGCTTCATTCCCTTCTTCAACACAATCTTGCACAGCAACCTGTTCAGTCTCCTAACATACTCTGAAAGTTTCTCCCTCGGCTGTTGGAAAGTATGTTCAAATTGGTAGACCATCTCTGTCACCTTTTCCAATTGACCAAACTCTTCCTGTAGCATGGCTAGACAGTCTTGAGCCATGCAGTCTGCATTCCCAAACCGAAAACTTTTCACTGCTTCTGCTGCTGCGCCTTTGAGGCTTTCTATCACTCGTTGTCTCTTCTGCGCTTCAGGCACCTCCCATGCCTCTACTGCTTGTAATGCCTGCTCCACCCAGGTATCAAAATCTTCTTCCCCTGCAGGGAGAGGGAGCTTCCCTGAGAATGTCTTCAGTCTCCGGTAGCTAGTCTCTACATGCAGCGTGCTTGTCTTGTGACATTTGATTAGCAGATCCCCTATTGCCTTTATCAATTCTGGTGATATAGCAGTGGCAGGTGCGGGTGCCACCGGGGGCGTCACCCCGTCTCCTCTTTCTGGTGAGGTACGGGCCGCAGCCTGCGGGGATCCCATCAGTGATGGTTCCTTCTTTACAGTTACTGCGTGCGCCAACCTATAGGTTCTTCTGTTGTCTGGCGTCCGCCCCCAATTGCGCTTGCAAGCCTCTGGCATCCCGTCCCAGTACTCCACTAGTGCATACTGATATTAGGTGTCTGGGTCTGACTTTATCTCCGTCACCCACGGTGTGTGATCTGGGGACACTAACTTCATTAACTCCTCTACCATCTCAGTCGACCATTCCTCCCCAGGGAGGCTGATGACTATCGAGTTGTTTGGCTCTGCCCTAGAGGCTTTGCACCACTCTTCTACTGCTTGTGGGTCCATGCCGGCACTTCTGGCGTTCACCTGCTGTATCAGGATCCCGGACGAGAACCCCCACGTGTAGCGATACCTTCAACTAAGAGGGCCACAGATTTAGTTTGGGCCCTTAAGACAGCTCCACCAACCCCCGGCAATTTACTCGAACCCCTACTAGCACAGTTATGCCGCGTACACACGATCATTTTTCCCGTCGGGAAAAATGTCATTTTTTCCTTTGGACGAGAAAAATGATCGTCTGTGGGCTTTTTGCCGTTTTTCCCGACGGGAAAAACGGCATTAATCACGATGAGAAAAATGTTCTAATTTTTCTCGTCGTTTTTCCTGACATTTTCTTCCGCGGCAGTGTTTCCCATAGGGAAACACTGCCGCGGAGCCCATAGACGATCGTTTTTCTCGTCATTTTAAAAAATGACGAAAAAAATGACCGTGTGTGGGGAACAAGCTGTTCCCTCGTTTAAAATGTCATTATTGATCGTGTGTACGCGGCATTAGTCTAGGGTAATATGTGTATATCTTATGCTCTATGATTAAATGCAAACACCAAGACAGTGATAGGAGAATAACAAATTTACTTTCTATGGCAATGGAAATCAACAATGATAACAGATCATAAGAATCTATCTGCAGAGCCCTGCAGCAATAGTCACACTATAACCATTAAGATATGGCGCACACGCGCCACGTGTAACAGTACTTCACTATGCGCCCTATGGCGCAGCAACTAAATAAACTACCTAGATGGCCAGGCCTGACCATATAACTCAGTCTCTAGGAAGGGTAAAATTCTTTGCATGCAAGTCTTTAAACGGTGGTGCACATTTCAGGAACACATTTATAATCCAGGGGGGGGGGGTAAAAACGCCAACACAGTACACTCCACTAAAGATCCGTTCAACTCAGTTCTGCTTTGGATCTCAAATGGGGAAAAGAACTCAAATAGGAACTGGTGGGCCACGGCAGTCTGTAGGCCTAACAATGATATAAAGTATTTGTGGATTGAGCAAGTGCTCGCTCACCCCTCCGGACGCGATCCCAGTCTGGGAACTTCCACCTGCTGTGTCTCCTCACACAGCTCTGCAGCAGTCTGGTCTCCGGCTCAGCAGCGGTTGAAGAAAACCGAGTCAGATGCCACCCAGGCTCGCGATGGGGTGGAAGTCTCTTTGGGTAACAGCGCGAGGCCCCAGGCTTCAGGCCTTGCACCACAGTGGATCCGCACAGGAAGGTCTCTCTCCCTTGAAGTCTCGTGTCCCAAAGAGGCCGAGCCCAGCCTCGCCTCCTCCTTTTATAACCCCTCCCATGAGTCTCTGGGGTGGAAACATTGCCAAAAGGGGTTCTGGGTAAGGTAGTCCTGGGAGTCTTAAAGGGGACCCCGCTACACAAGGGTCGAGCAGTACAAGTGGTTCTCAATTCAAAAGCTGATTTATTCAATATGATTTTATCTTATCCAATGCATTTTGGACATTAATAGATCCCCTTTATAGGGGCTATATGGTTATGTAATGAATCGCTGTCATAATATCAACTAAATGTGTTTAATGTATGCTGCTATTTCCCTAAAGTGGGATGAGCTAAAATTTCACCAAAGTTTTTATTCATGCCTGTGACATCACTGTGGAGATTTCCCCTCGGGTCCCTATGATGTCAGTGCAAGAAATGGGAGTGAAGTAGACACAAGGATAGAAATATATGAACAGCAAATATAAACAATGTCAGAAGTTCTGATGTGTCCCCTTTAGGGAGATTTCCCTTCCATTCCTGTCCTGACAGGAAGCAAGGACACAGTTGGAAAAAAAAAAAAAACCTTTCCCCACTCTATTCAAAACGAAATAAAACATTTTGTCTAGAGTTTATTGTTAATGGTATTATAGAAGTGAGGATTCTGACCTAGCTGTGTTGTCTGTAAGTGGTGCCTCACTTACTGGCTGGACAGAAATACTAATCATTTGTTAAAACAGTTCACATAAAAGTAATCAAACTGTAGTTGCAGGTCTGGAGTTTGGTTTTAAGAAGACGAATATAAAATTTTATATGAATATGATTGCAGAATGCTAAAGGTAAGTTTAACCACTTAAGCCCCTGGCCATTTCACTGGCCAAAGACCAGAGCACTTTTTGCGATTCGGCACTGTGTCGCTTTAACTGACAATTGCGCGGTCATGCGATGTGGCTCCCAAACAAAACTGACGTTCTTTTTTTCCCACAAATAGAGCTTTCTTTTGGTGGTATTTGATCACCTCTGCGGTTTGAATTTTTTGCGCTATAAACAAAAATAGGGCGTCAATTTTGAAAAAATTTAATATTTTTTACTTTTTGCTATAATAAATATCCTCAAAAAATCTATAAAAAAACAAAATTTTCCTCAGTTTAGGCCGATACGTATTCTTCTACATATTTTTGGTAAAAAAAAAATCGCAATAAGCGTATATTGATTGGTTTGCGCAAAAGTTATAGCATCTACAAAATAGGGGTAGTTTTAATGGCATTTTTATTATAATTTTTTTTGTTTACTAGTAATGGCGGCGATCTGCGATTTTTATCGTGACTGCGACTTTATGGCGGACACTTTTGACCCATTTTTGGGACCATAGTCATTTTTACAGCGATCAGTGCTATAAAAATGCACTGATTACTGTGAAAATGACACTGGCAGTGAAGGGGTTAACAGCTAGGTGGCGCTGAAGGGGTTAAGTGTGTCCTAGGGAGTGCTTCTACCTGTAGGGGGGGTGGGCTGTGTGTGACACGACATTGATTACCGCTTCTGATTACAGGAAGCTGTGATCAGTGTCCTGTCACTAGGAAGAATGGGGAAATGCTTGTTTACATCAGCATTTCCCAGTTCTTCCTCTCCGTGAGACGATCGTGGGTATGCCCGTGGACATCGAGTCCGCAGGACCCACGGTCGGACTCATGGAGCTTGCGGCACAATGCCGCTTCTTAAAGGGGACGTATATATACGTCCATCTGCCTGCCCATGCCATTCTGCCGACGTATATAGTCGTGTAATGGTCGTCAAGCGGTTAACCACATTGCCTCACAGTTCCCCACAATTGCAATGGCTATTACAAGGTGATCTCACTGTTCCCACTATATTTTTCATGCATTTTATATTACAGTGAATCAATCAGGTGACATGCGATATTGCTAAGGTATAGAAAAAGGTGTGATTTTCCAGGATGAGGGTCAGATGTGGAAACAATTACTAAGCTCAATGGGTGGTGTTAAATGCGTTGGGAAACATGGCCTGGTTGGAGCCAGGGCTGAGGCTGTCATACACCATCTTACGGGGTTTTGCAGAGATATAAGGACTTTTCCCTTTTCCATTAGCTGTCTAGAACTAGAAAGAGGTCTTTCCTTGTCTGCATTCAAAGCAGTTGCTACATAAGAGGTCCTGATGGAGCCTTGAGCTGCACCTGTAAATGTAGTTTGTGTTAGAGAAATTCTAAAGTCAGAATTCCTAGGAGGTAAAGGAAACTGATATATAGTAAAAAGTAAATGTGTTTCCCCAACCTAGATTCACGGAAAATTGGGCTAATCTGTGGCAGACATCTGCCTTCCCTTTCTACAAAGGGTGAACTGGTAAAAGGTCATTTAGGTTCTTTTCAGAAAGTAAAAGAGTTTTGATTGGGATTGGGAGATTAAAAAAAAAATATCTTTATTCACAGGGAAGGACACCCTAAGCTCTTTAATACCATATTTATCGGCTTATAACACGCACTTTTTCCCCCTGAAAATCAGGGGAAAATAACGGGTGCGTGTTATACGCCGACAGCGTACCTCGGAGGGGGAGGAGCGCCACCGGAATTCACGAGCTGCCATCTCCTGTTTACTTGACCATGGGAATTCACGAGCCACCATCTCCTGTTTACTTGGCTCCATCTAACTCGGCTCTCGGTCGGCTCTAACTCAGCTCTCACGTCTCACACACATACAGTCCCGCTTCCGCCACTCGAATTGGACCAGTGTTCTGTCTATAACAGGAGCTGGTCCAATGCCGATGGCGGAGGCGGGACTGTGTGTGTGAGAGCCGAGAAAACAGAAAATGACGGATCAGTGATTTCCAGAAGTTCAGGCTGCTTTGATGACAGATGGTGAGGCTGCAGATAAGGTAAACAAAAACGGCATTAATCAGGTTGCATTGATGCATTGATGGGTTGCAGATGGAATTTGATCAGGCTGCATTGGGGACCTTGATCAGGCTGCATTGGGGACATTGATCAGGTTGCATTGAGGACATTGATCAGGCTGCATTGAGGACATTGATCAGGCTGCATTGAGGACATTGATCAGGTTGCAATGGGGACATTGATCAGGCTGCATTGAGGACATTTATCAGGCTGCATTGGGGAAATTGATAAGGCTGCATTGAGGACATTGATCAGGCTGCATTGAGGACATTGATCAGGTTGCATTGGGGACATTGATCAGGCTGCATTGAGGACATTGATCAGGCTGCATTGGGGACATTGATAAGGCTGCATTGAGGAAATTGATCAGGCTGCATTGGGGACATTGATCAGGCTGCATTGGGGACATTGATCAGGCTGAATTGGGGACATTGATCAGGCTGCATTGATGACATTGATCAGGCTGCATTGGGGAAATTGATCAGGCTGCATTGGGGACATTGATCAGGCTGCATTGGGGACATTGATCAGGCTGCATTGAGGACATTGATCAGGTTGCAATGGGGACATTGATCAGGCTGCATTGAGGACATTTATCAGGCTGCATTGGGGAAATTGATAAGGCTGCATTGAGGACATTGATCAGGCTGCATTGAGGACATTGATCAGGTTGCATTGGGGACATTGATCAGGCTGCATTGAGGACATTGATCAGGCTGCATTGGGGACATTGATAAGGCTGCATTGAGGAAATTGATCAGGCTGCATTGGGGACATTGATCAGGCTGCATTGGGGACATTGATCAGGCTGAATTGGGGACATTGATCAGGCTGCATTGATGACATTGATCAGGCTGCATTGGGGAAATTGATCAGGCTGCATTGGGGACATTGATCAGGCTACATTGAGGACATTGATCAGGCTGCACTGGGGACATTGATAAGGCTGCATTGAGGACATTGATCAGGCTGCATTGAGGAAATTGATCAGGCTGCATTGGGGACATTTATCAGGCTGCATTGGGGACATTGATCAGGCTGCATTGAGGACATTGATCAGGCTGCATTGGGGACATTGATCAGGCTGCATTGGGGACATTGATCAGGCTGCATTGGGCACATTGATCAGGCTGCATTGAGGACATTGATCAGGCTGCATTGGGGACATTGATAAGGCTGCATTGA
Organism: Rana muscosa; assembly: GCA_029206835.1. Lineage (NCBI taxonomy): Eukaryota > Metazoa > Chordata > Amphibia > Anura > Ranidae > Rana > Rana muscosa. The sequence continues at coordinate 690,638,805 of CM055116.1, forward strand.
GAACATTGATCAGGCTGCATTGCGGACCTTGATCAGGCTGCATTGGGGACATTGATCAGGCTGCATTGGGGACCTTGATCAGGCTGCATTGAGGACATTGATCAGGCTGCATTGGGGACATTGATCAGGCTGCATTGGGGACATTGATCAGGCTGCATTGAGGACATTGATCAGGCTGCATTGGGGACATTGATCAGGCTGCATTGGGGACATTGATCAGGCTGCATTGAGGACATTGATCAGGCTGCATTGGGGACATTGATAAGGCTGCATTGAAAACATTGATCAGGCTGCATTGGGGACATTGATCAGGCTGCATTGGGGACATTGATCAGGCTGCATTGAGGACATTGATCAGGCTGCATTGGGGACATTGATCAGGCTGCATTGGGGACATTGATCAGGCTGCATTGAGGACATTGATCAGGCTGCATTGGGGACATTGATCAGGCTGCATTGGGGACATTGATCAGGCTGCATTGAGGACATTGATCAGGCTGCATTGGGGACATTGATAAGGCTGCATTGAGAACATTGATCAGGCTGCATTGGGGACATTGATCAGGCTGCATTGGGGACATTGATCAGGCTGCATTGAGGACATTGATCAGGCTGCATTGAGGACATTGATTAGGCTTCATTGGGGACATTGATCAGGCTGCATTGGGGACATGTATCAGGCTGCATTGAGGACATTAATCAGGTTGCATTGGGGACATTGATCAGGCTGCATTGAGGACATTGATCAGGTTGCATTGGGGACATTGATCAGGCTGCATTGAGGACATTGATCAGGCTGCATTGGGGACATTGATAAGGCTGCATTGAGGAAATTGATCAGGCTGCATTGGGGACATTGATCAGGCTGCATTGGGGACATTAATCAGGCTGAATTGGGGACATTGATCAGGCTGCATTGATGACATTGATCAGGCTGCATTGCGGAAATTGATCAGGCTGCATTGGGGACATTGATCAGGCTACATTGAGGACATTGATCAGGCTGCATTGGGGATATTGATAAGGCTGCATTGGGGACATTGATAAGGCTGCATTGAGGAAATTGATCAGGCTGCATTGGGGACATTGATCAGGCTGCATTGGGGACATTGATCAGGCTGAATTGGGGACATTGATCAGGCTGCATTGATGACATTGATCAGGCTGCATTGCGGAAATTGATCAGGCTGCATTGGGGACATTGATCAGGCTGCATTGGGGACATTGATCAGGCTGCATTGAGGACATTGATCAGGCTGCATTGGGGACATTGATAAGGCTGCATTGAGAACATTGATCAGGCTGCATTGGGGACATTGATCAGGCTGCATTGGGGACATTGATCAGCCTGCATTGCGGACCTTGATCAGGCTGCATTGGGGACATTGATCAGGCTGCATTGGGGACATTGATCAGGCTGCATTGGGGACCTTGATCAGGCTGCATTGAGGACATTGATCAGGCTGCATTGGGGACATTGATAAGGCTGCATTGAGGACATTGATCAGGCTGCATTGGGGACATTGATCAGGCTGCATTGGGGACATTGATCAGGCTGCATTGAGGACATTGATCAGGCTGCATTGGGGACATTGATCAGGCTGCATTGGGGACATTGATCAGGCTGAATTGGGGACATTGATCAGGCTGCATTGATGACATTGATCAGGCTGCATTGCGGAAATTGATCAGGCTGCATTGGGGACATTGATCAGGCTGCATTGGGGACATTGATCAGGCTGCATTGAGGACATTGATCAGGCTGCATTGGGGACATTGATAAGGCTGCATTGAGAACATTGATCAGGCTGCATTGGGGACATTGATCAGGCTGCATTGGGGACATTGATCAGGCTGCATTGAGGACATTGATCAGGCTGCATTGAGGACATTGATCAGGCTGCATTGGGGACATTGATCAGGCTGCATTGGGGACATTGATCAGGCTGCATTGGGGACATTGATCAGGCTACATTGAGGACATTGATCAGGCTGCATTGGGGACATTGATAAGGCTGCATTGAGAACATTGATCAGGCTGCATTGGGGACATTGATCAGGCTGCATTGGGGACATTGATCAGGCTGTATTGAGGACATTGATCAGGCTGCATTGGGGACCTTGATCAGGCTGCATTGAGGACATTGATCAGGCTTCATTGGGGACATTGATCAGGCTGCATTGAGGACATTGATCAGGCTGCATTGGGGACATTGATCAGGCTGCATTGGCGGACATTGATCAGGCTTCATTGAGGACATTGATCAGGCTTCATTGAGGACATTGATCAGGCTGCATTGAGGACATTGATCAGGCTGCATTGGGGACCTTGATCAGGCTGCATTGAGGACATTGATCAGGCTGCATTGGCGGACATTGATCAGGCTTCATTGAGGACATTGATCAGGCTGCAGATGGACATTCATGGGCACTGACCCTTAATTTGCTACAAAGTTGTTTATTTAAAATAAATGTTTTTTTCCTGAAACTTCCCTCTAAAAATGAGGGTGCGTGTTATACGCCGATAAATACGGTAATTTGTTTTTTATCATAGTTTGTATTCAAGGGGATTTCTCCAGTTTTGTGGAATTTTTCTTCCCTCTGTAAGGAACTTTTTGAGATTCTGATTTGGTTTTCTTGGAAAAGCCATTTACCATCAGAGTTCATGTTACAAATCATTCTGAATTTTATGGACAGCCTCAGAGACACGGCACTTTGGCAACACATATTTTAGTTGTGGAATCATTTTTTTTCCCTATAGTCAGTAGACACACCCCAGTCAATTGAATCATATCAGTTTAAAAAATACTTTTTTCATGTAGTTTTAGCAGTGACACGTGAGTTTTCATCATGTGGTACTAGTCCTGCTTTGACCAACAACTAGACATGGACCAGTAGTTCACTAAAGCTGTCCCTCTTCTTGCTGTGCAAAACTGTACTACCACATACCAATTTCTACACAGCTGTATCCATAAAGACATAGATGAGTGAGTTTGGGGTGGAGGAACTTGAGTGGCCTACACAGAGTCCTGGCCTCAATCCAATAGAACATCTTTTGGATGAATTAAAGCAGAGACTGCGAGCCAGACCTTCTCGTCCAACATCAGTGCCTGACCTCACAAATGCACTTCTGGAAGAATGGTTAAACATTCCCATTAGGGATGAGCTCGGTGTTCGAGTCGAACATACGTTCGACTCGAACATCGGCTGTTCGATCGTTCGACGAAGATCGAACGATTTGGGCCGTTCGCGCCTAATTCGAGTGACGCGAACGGCCCACAATGCACTACGCCATCGCAGTGTCATCCAGGCGCTGTGATTGGCCAAGCATGCACTGTGACCCCGCATGCTTGGCCAATCACAGCGCCGGCAGCGAGGAGAGCAATGATTGGCCACAGGCAGGATGCCTGTGGCCAATTATTGCTGAGGGTGTTTAGTACACGCCCCACACTATAAAAGGCCGCCAGCACGGCGGCCTAGTGTAGTGTGTTCCGGAGCAGGGAAAGAGAAGCATAGGCAGGGACAGTGACATTTTTTTTCTTGCTTAACCTGGATTCCTTTAGTTTAGGGAAAGAGAAGGATAGGTAGGGAGAGTGTCAGTGTGTTTTACTGTGCGAATCCTTGTTTCTAGGGACAGGGAAGGACAGTGAGGGAAATTCTCCTTGTGCTATAGTGTGCTAAAGCATTGATCATCAACCATCTTTAAAAAAACATTTTTTCTAGGGACAGAAAACTATAGGTAGGAAGAGTGTCAGTTTCTTTCACTGTGATAATCCTTGTTTCTAGGGACAGGGAAGGACAGTGAGGGAAATTCTCCTTGTGCTATAGTGTGCTAAAGCATTGATCATCAACCATCTTTAAAAAAACATTTTTTCTAGGGACAGAAAACTATAGGTAGGAAGAGTGTCAGTTTCTTTCACTGTGATAATCCTTGTTTTTAGGGACAGGGAAGGACAGTGAGGGAAATTCTCCTTGTGCTATAGTGTGCTAAAGCATTGATCATCAACCATCTTTAAAAAAACATTTTTTCTAGGGACAGAAAACTATAGGTAGGAAGAGTGTCAGTTTCTTTCACTGTGATAATCCTTGTTTCTAGGGACAGGGAAGGACAGTGAGGGAAATTCTCCTTGTGCTATAGTGTGCTAAAGCATTGATCATCAACCATCTTTAAAAAAAACATTTTTTCTAGGGACAGAAAACTATAGGTAGGAAGAGTGTCAGTTTCTTTCACTGTGATAATCCTTGTTTCTAGGGACAGGGAAGGACAGTGAGGGAAATTCTCCTTGTGCTATAGTGTGCTAAAGCATTGATCATCAACCATTTTTAAAAAAACATTTTTTCTAGGGACAGAAAACTATAGGTAGGAAGAGTGTCAGTTTCTTTCACTGTGATAATCCTTGTTTCTAGGGACAGGGAAGGACAGTGAGGGAAATTCTCCTTGTGCTATAGTGTGCTAAAGCATTGATCATCAACCATCTTTAAAAAAACATTTTTTCTAGGTACAGAAAACTATAGGTAGGAAGAGTGTCAGTTTCTTTCACTGTGATAATCCTTGTTTCTAGGGACAGGGAAGGACAGTGAGGGAAATTCTCCTTGTGCTATAGTGTGCTAAAGCATTGATCATCAACCATCTTTAAAAAAACATTTTTTCTAGGGACAGAAAACTATAGGTAGGAAGAGTGTCAGTTTCTTTCACTGTGATAATCCTTGTTTCTAGGGACAGGGAAGGACAGTGAGGGAAATTCTCCTTGTGCTATAGTGTGCTAAAGCATTGATCATCAACCATCTTTAAAAAATCATTTTTTCTAGGGACAGAAAACTATAGGTAGGAAGAGTGTCAGTTTCTTTCACTGTGATAATCCTTGTTTCTAGGGACAGGGAAGGACAGTGAGGGAAATTCTCCTTGTGCTATAGTGTGCTAAAGCATTGATCATCAACCATTTAAAAAAAAACATTTTTTCTAGGGACAGAAAACTATAGGTAGGAAGAGTGTCAGTTTCTTTCACTGTGATAATCCTTGTTTCTAGGGACAGGGAAGGACAGTGAGGGAAATTCTCCTTGTGCTATAGAGTGCTAAAGCATTGATCATCAACCATTTTTAACCACTTAACAACCACCTGCCGACAAATAACGTCGACAAGGTGGTTGCTTAACTCTGGGAGGACGTTATATAACGTCCTCCCAGAATCGCGCTCCCGCGCGCCCCCTGGGGCGCGCACACGAGAAACTCCGTGACCGCCGGGTCCAGAGGACCCGGCGGATCACGAATCGCGGTAAATCGCCGCTGATAGCGGCCGTTTACCACGTGATCGCTCCGTCGAATGACGGAGCAATCACTTGTAAACAGACCGGCGTCATTTGATGACGCCGGTTCCTCCCTCCCCTCTCTGTACCGATCGGTACAGTGTGAGAGGGGAGGGGGAGGGAGCGGATGGCAGCAGCAGCACTGTGGGCTGGATCTGTGAAAATTGCAGTCACAGATCCAGCCATCCATCCATCCCTGCTCAGCCATCCCTGTGCAATACTCTGCAATACACCCTGCTAATACTCTGCAATACACCCTGCCAATACTCTGCAATACACCCTGCCAATACTCTGCAAAATACCCTGCGCAATACTCGGCAAAATACTCTGCAATACCCTGGTGCAATACTCTGCAATACCCTGGTGCAATACTCTGCAATACCCTGCAAAATACTCTGCAATACCCTGCAAAATACTCTGCAATACCCTGCACAATACTCTGCAATACCCTGCACAATACTCTGCAATACCCTGCACAATACTCTGCAATACCCTGCACAATACTCTGCAATACCCTGCGCAATACTCTGCAATACCCTGCGCAATACTCTGCAATACCCTGCAATACCCTGTGCAATACCCCCTGTGCAATACCCCGTGCAATACCCTGCCATAGTCCGCAATACTCCGCAATGCCCGGCAATACTCCGCAATGCCCGGCAATACTCCGCAATGCCCGGCAATACTCTGCAATAACCACTTCCCGCCCGCCGGCCGTCATATGACGTCCTTGACTTTGTGCGGGGATATCTGAATGATGCTTGCAGCTACAGGCATCATTCAGATATCAGCTTTTTCAGCCGGCGATTCCCTACACCATAAGAACAATCATAGTGGCTGTTCCGCCGCTTGATCATTCTTACGGGAGGCGAGAGGGGATGTCCCCCCCCCGCCACCCTCCGGTGCTTCTACCGACTCACCGCTATGATCAAAGCCAGGATTTATTTATTTTTTTTTTTATTTTTTTTTCAGGCTTCCCAGCCTAGAGGTGAGATGTGGGGTCTTATTGACCCCATATCTCACTGTAAAGAGGACCTGTCATGCCATATTCCTATTACAAGGGATGTTTACGTTCCTTGTAATAGGTATAAAAGTGATCAAAAAAAATTTTGGGGCGGAAAAACATGTCAAACTAAAATAAATAAAGTAAAATGAACAATAAAAAAATATATATTTTTTTAAAGCGCCCCTGTCCCCTCGCATACAGAAGCGAACGCATACGTAAGTCCCGCCCACATATGAAAACGGTTTTCAAACCACACATGTGAGGTATCTCTGCGAACGTTAGAGCGACAGCAATCATTTTGGCCCTAGACCTCCTCTGTAACTCAAAACATGTAACCAGTAAAAATATTTAAAGCGTCGCCTATGGGGATTTTTTAAGTAGCGAAGTTTGGCGCCATTCCACGAGTGTGTGCAATTTTTAAGGGTGACATGTTAGGTATCCATTTACTCGGCGTAACTTCATCTTTCACATTATGCAAAAACATTGGGCTAACTTTACTGTTCTTTTTTTTTTAAGCACAAAACATTTTTTTTCCGTAAAAAACGCGTTAAAAAAATTGCTGCGCAAATATCGTGCGAGATAAAAAGTTGCAACAACCACCATTATATTCTCTAAGGTCTTTGCTAAAAAAAAATATATAATGTTTTGGGGTTCTATGTAATTTTCTAGCAAACAAATGATGATTTTTACATGTAGGAGAGAAATGTCAGAATTGGCCTGGGTGCTCCAGAACGCCTGAAGGTGCTCCCTGCATGTTGGGCCTCTCTATGTGGCCACGCTGTGTAAAAGTCTCACACATGTGGTATCGCCATACTCGGGAGTAATAGCAGAATGTATTTTGGGGTGTAATTTGTGGAATGCATATGCTGTGTGTGAGAAATAACCTGCTAATATGACAATTTTGTGAAAAAAAAAAAAAAGAAAAAAAAATCTTGATTTTGCAAAGAATTGTGGGAAAAAATGACAACTTCAAAAAACTCACAATGCCTCTTTCTGAATACCTTGGAATGTCTTCTTTCCAAAAAGGGGTCATTTGGGGGGTATTTGTACTTTTCTGGCATGTTAGGGTCTCAAGAAATGAGATCGGCCGTCAGTACTTCAGGTGTGATCAATTTTCAGATATTGGCACCATAGCTTGTGGACTCTATAAATTTCACAAAGACCAAATAATATCCACCAATTTGTACTTATTTTTACCAAAGATATGTAGCAGTATAAATTTTGGCCAAAATTTATGAAGAAAAAATTGTAATTTGCAAAATTTTATAACAGAAACGAAAAAAAAAAACATTTTTTTACAAAATTTTCAGTCTTTTTCCTCTTATAGCGCAAAAAATAAAAAACCCAACAGTGATTAAATACCACCAAAAGAAAGCTCTATTTGTGTGAAAAAAAGGACAAAAAATTAATGTGGGTACAGTGTTGTATGACTGAGTAATTGTCATTCAAAATGTGAGAGCACCGAAAGCTGAAAATTGGTCTGGTTATTAAGGGGGTTTAAGTGCCCAGTGGTCAAGTGGTTAAAAAAACATTTTTTCTAGGGACAGAAAACTATAGGTAGGAAGAGTGTCAGTTTCTTTCACTGTGATAATCCTTGTTTCTAGGGACAGGGAAGGACAGTGAGGGAAATTCTCCTTGTGCTATAGTGTGCTAAAGCATTGATCATCAACCATCTTTAAAAAAACATTTTTTCTAGGGACAGAAAACTATAGGTAGGAAGAGTGTCAGTTTCTTTCACTGTGATAATCCTTGTTTCTAGGGACAGGAAAGGACAGTGAGGGAAATTCTCCTTGTGCTATAGTGTGCTAAAGCATTGATCATCAACCATCTTTAAAAAAACATTTTTTCTAGGGACAGAAAACTATAGGTAGGAAGAGTGTCAGTTTCTTTCACTGTGATAATCCTTGTTTCTAGGGACAGGGAAGGACAGTGAGGGAAATTCTCCTTGTGCTATACTGTGCTAAAGCATTCCTCATCAACCATCTTTGAAATTCTTGTTTTTTGGACAGTCAGGGAAATTGTCGTTGTGCTATTCTGTGCGAAAGCAATCATCCTCAACCATATTTAGAAATCCTTAAGTAAAGGGACAGAGAAGGACATCTGAAGGTAGCCCTTATTGCTTTTTTCCCATCTCCCTGCAGGCCATCTATTAGAATGTCTGGAAGGCAAACAAGGAGAGGCAGACAGTCAGGAGGCAATAAAAGAGGGCAAGCAGGCTCTGTGTCTGGGGGCAACAGTGCTGGTCGTGGACGCGGTGCATTGTCATCAGCACATGGCCATGGGACACGCTTGTCCTTCTTTTCGGCAGCTGGACATGTTGAGCCACATCATGCCGAAGACTTGGTAGAGTGGATGACCAAGCCCTCCTCCTCCTCCTCATCCTCTCTCACCCAGGCTCAGGGTACTGGCAAAGCAGCTGCCAAAGTGTCCTCTTCCCTGGTATCAATGTCAGACTCATCATCAGTCACTCCTTCCCTAGACCCACCATGTCCTCCTCCTGAGGAGTCCCCCGAACTGTTTGAGCACAGTGTTGGGTACATGCTCCAGGAGGATGCCCAGCGTTTCGAAGGGTCTGATGATGAAACCCAGCTACAGGAAGGCAGTAGCGTGAGAGCAGACAGAGGGGATGCTCAAGAAGGACACCAATCTGGCAGTCATGTTCCAGCAGCTGCAGCATACTGCCAGATTGGCTCCAGTGATGAGGAGGGAGGGGATGATGAGGTCAGTGACTCCACGTGGGTGCCTAATAGGAGAGAGGAGGAGGAGGAGGATGAGGAGGAGGCACATCTCCAACGAGGCAGGATGCCCTTTGGTGGCCAGCGTAAGGGCAGTACACCGACGGAATCACACCGCAGAGCTCCGCCTGTGCAGGGCGCTGCCTCTGCCCGTCATTCAAAAAGTTCTTTGGTGTGGGCCTTTTTTGAGGTTAGTGCATCAGATCGCACAGCTGCTGTTTGCAACATATGTCTCAAGCGTATATCGCGTGGCCAAGACATCAGCCGCTTGGGTACCACATGCCTGACCAGACATATGTTGACCTGCCATGCAGCTCGTTGGCAAGCCTACCTCAAAGACCCACACCAAAGAACAAAGCGGACCTCTCCTTGCACCGCATCAGCTGGGATCTCCAACCCCACTATAACTTCAGTCCTCTCTGAAACATGCACTGAGAGGAATGAAGGTGTAGAATTAGGTGTGTCACAGCCAAGTACTTGCGGCCACTCTGCTAGCAGTACACCGACGTCCGATTCTAGCAGGCAAATTTCCCTGCCCCAGCTGCTGGACCGTCGAAAGAAGTTCACTCCCAGCCATCCACATGCCCAGCGGTTGAATGCTAGCTTGGCTAAATTGCTAGCGCTTCAACTGCTGCCTTTTCAGTTGGTAGACTCGGCCCCCTTCCGTGAGTTTGTGCAATGTGCGGTTCCTCAGTGGCAGGTTCCCAAACGCCACTTTTTCTCACGGAAGGCTATTCCGGCTCTCTACCGGCATGTGGAAGGCAATGTCTTGGCCTCGCTGGACAGGGCGGTCAGCGGTAAGGTGCATATTACCGCTGACTCATGGTCCAGCACGCATGGACAGGGACGTTACCCTTCTTTCACGGCCCATTGGGTCACTCTTTTGGCAGCTGGGAAGGATGCAGGACAAGGTGCAGTAGTGTTGGAGGTTGTTCCACCGCCACGCCTCCAAAATGCTACTACTGGTTGTGACACACCTCTCTCCTCCACCCCCTCCTCTTCTTCTTCCTCCATGGCCTCTTCCTGTGCTTTGTCCTCTGAACCAGCGGTGCTCCGTAGCCGTTCAAGGGGCTACGCAAGTACGCAGGCAAAAAGATGCCATGCCGTGCTTGCGCTGGTGTGTTTGGGGGACAGAAGCCACACTGGGGCAGAGGTCCTGTCTGCTCTGCAGGGCCAGGCCGAGAGGTGGTTGACGCCACGCCAGCTTAAGCCAGGAATGGTGGTTTGCGACAATGGCACCAACCTCCTCTCCGCCCTCCGACAGGGACAACTGACCCATGTGCCCTGTGTGGCTCACGTCCTTAACCTGGTGGTGCAGCGGTTCTTGGGCAGGTACCCGGGCTTACCAGATGTCCTGAGGCAGGCCAGGAAAGTCTGTGTGCATTTCCGCAGATCTTATAATGCCAGTGCTCGCCTGGCTGAGCTGCAAAAGGAGTTGAACCTGCCCAAGAACCGCCTTATATGTGACATGCCCACCAGGTGGAACTCAACGTTGGCCATGCTGCAGCGGCTGCACACGCAGCAGAGGGCCATCAATGAGTACCTGTGCTACTACGGCACCAGGACAGGGTCAGGGGAGCTTGGTTTTTTTTCTCCACGCCAGTGGGGCATGATCAGGGATGCATGCACTGTCCTGGCACCATTTGAGGAGGCCACGAGGATGGTGAGCAGTGACAGTGCATGCATCAGTGACACTGTACCTCTTGTCCACCTGTTGGAGCACACGCTGCGTGGAATAATGGACAGGGCACTTGAGGCAGAACAGAGGCAGGAAGAGGAGGACTTCCTTGCCTCTCAAGGCCCCCTTTACCTAGACAGTGTTCCTTCTGTCCCACCCATCGCACAGGAAGAGGAGGAGGAGGAGGAGGAGGAGGAGGATTGTGTCAGCATGGAGGTGGAGGCTGGCACTCAGCATCATCAGCAGCAGTCTTTTGGGGATGATTTACAGTCCCAAGAAACCAGTGGACTTGTACGTGGCTGGGAGGAGGTGGCTGCGGATCATGTCGTCCTTAGTGACCCAGAGGACTCCGGACCGAATGCCTCAGCAAACCTACGCTGCATGGCCTCCCTGATCCTGCAAAGTCTGCGGAAGGATCCTCGTATTCTTCGGATCAAGGAGAGGGACCATTACTGGCTGGCCACTCTCCTTGATCCACGGTACAAGGGTAAGGTTGCGGACCTTATGTTACCGTCGCAGAGGGAGCAGAGGATGAGACAACTCCGGGAGGCCTTGCAGAAAGGTCTGTGCAACGCGTTCCTAGAGACTGGGAGGTTACAAACTCCTGGTCCTGGACAACGAGTTGCTGAGGCTTCGGCCAGTCAAAGAAGGAGCGGTGGGGAAGGTGGCCGTCTGACCGATGCGTTCAGACAATTCTTTAGTCCGCAGCCCCAAAGTATGATCGGTTCCAGCAACCATCGCCAGCGTCTGATAAACATGGTGCAGGAATATCTAGGGGCAAGGTCAGACTTGGACACCTTCCCCACCGAAAATCCTCTGGCTTACTGGGTCTTGAGGATGGATCACTGGCCAGAGCTTGCACAGTATGCAATTGAGCTACTGGCCTGTCCTGCATCCAGCGTTCTTTCGGAACGCACATTCAGTGCTGCTGGAGGATTTGTCACGGATCACAGGGTGCGCCTGTCCACCGACTCGGTTGATCGACTGACTTTCATCAAGATGAACCAGTCTTGGATCACCACCAGCTACCACACACCTGATGCTGATATAACAGACTAATTGATTTTAACATGTCACATCCCTTCAAGACTGATGCTGATGCTGAGTGCCTGTGCTGTTATGTTGACTGGCTATCCTCCTCCTCCGAGTCCTCAATGATACGATTGATGATGATAGCTTGGAAGATCATTTTTGTTTATGGGTGCCGCCACCAGTGGCTAAGGCCCAATTTTTCAGCCCCTGTTTAACAGGGGCGTGTAATTACAATTTTTGAAGCAATACTTTGCAACAGGGCTCATTGCTGTGCTCCAAGTACAGTATCTGTGAGGGGTTGGAGTGTTGTGCCACCAGTGCCTAAGGCCCAATTTTTCAGCCCCTGTTTAACAGGGGCGTGTCATTACAATTTTTGAAGCAATACTTTGCAACAGGGCTCATTGCTGTGCTCCAAGTACAGTATCTGTGAGGGGTTGCAGTGTTGTGCCACCAGTGCCTAAGGCCCAATTTTTCAGCCCCTGTTCAACAGGGGCATGTAATTACAATTCTTGATCTAATAATTCACAGCAGGGCCCATTGCTGCACCCACTAAGAGTAACTCTGAGGGCTTACAGTGTTGTGGCAACGCCACCACCACCACCACCACCACCACGAAAGGCCCAATTTTTCAGACCCTGTTCAAAAGGGGCATGTAATTACAATTCTTGATCTAATAATTCACAGCAGGGCCCATTCCTGCACCCACCAAGAGTAACTCTGAGGGCTTACAGTGTTGTGGCAACACCACCACCACCACCACCACCACGAAAGGCCCAATTTTTCAGCCCCTGTTCAACAGGGGCATGCAATTACAATTCTTGATCTAATAATTCACAGCAGGGCCCATTGCTGCACCCACCAAGAGTAACTGTCAGGGCTTACAGTGTTGTGGCACCAGCACCACCATCAAAGGCCCAATTTTTACTACCACTGTTCAACAATTATATGTAATTACAATTCCTGATATAATAGTTGACAGCAGGGCGTTCCAGCACCAACCAAGAGTAACTGTGAGTGCTTACAGTGTTGTGCCAACACCAACAACTAAGGGGCCTATTTCTGCAGAGTATATACGGCAGGTCCCTACTTTCAAACATCCAACTTACAAACGACTCCTACTTGCAAACGCAAGAAGACAACAGGAAGTGAGAGGAAATCTACTCCTAGGAAGGAAAATTCTCTCCTGTAAGAATTAATATGGGAGAAAGGTGTCTCCTCTGTACTGATGCTTTATCACCAATCCTTGTTTCAAGAAAAACACCACATTTCAAAAACAGTTGTCATTGGGACGGAAAGTGAGGTGAAATGTTCTGAACAGGGGCACAGACAGCAAAACAAATGTTACAGGGGTGATAACCCTTACCTATGTTTTCCAAAAAGTTTAAAAATAGATTTTTGGGCTGGAGCTACACTTCAACAATGTACCTGTTCAAAATTACAAACACATTCTACATAAGAACAAACCTACAGTCCCTGTCTTGTATGCACCGCCTGTATACGGCTGTTCAGAGTATATAGGGCCTTTTTTATTTTGTGTGCGGTGTTCTCCTTAATATCCATACAAGACCCAAAGGGGCTGGTAATGGGCTGGGGTAGGGGGGGGGGGTCATGGGGTAGCTATGCCATTTTTCTTAAAGATTTTCATCCATATTACCGGGACCAGACATTACATTAAAGCCGCAAGCAGTTTTAAATGGCTTTTTTTTCCTTTAGAAGTGTCATTTTGTGCAGGGACAGTTCTAAACACGGGAAACACGTGGCACTTCACAGGCATACTTTAGACACCCCCCAGGTACGATATTTAAAGGAATATTTGACTTTTTTTTTTTCACTTTATGCATCATTAAAATGACTGCTCCCGAAAAACGACCGTTTTTAAAACTTCTTTTTGCATTGATACATGTCCCCTGGTGCAGAACCCGGGTTCCCAAACCCTTTTTAGGACAATAACATGCATAATAGTCGTTATAATTAGCACTTTAGAATTCGAACGTTCGCATCCATTGTATTTAATAGGGTTCTAATGTTCGTACGAACTTTCGGTCCGTTCGCGGGTTCTGGTGCATCACTAATTCCCATAGACACACTCCTAAACCTTGTGGACAGCCTTCCCAGAAGAGTCAAAGCCGTTATAGTTGCAAAGGGTGGGCCAACTCAATATTGAATCCTGCGCACTAAGAAAGGGATGCCATTAAAATTAATGTGCATGTAAAGGCAGGTGTCCCAATACTTTTGACAATATAGTGTATATAAAATTATACAATGTCCTAATGTCTTGACAAAATCAATAAAAAAGGAAATATACAATAAACAAGCCAGCAACCTAACACCTTTTGCTTTCCCTTTGTTACTACATATTCTATACTTTATCGCCTCTTTTTTCATGTCGCAAAGTGTGTGGGTGAGACTTAAGTGGACTCAGAAAAAGGATGGTCTTTGAATCAGTAATCACGCTCACCGCCACTCAAAAGATTAGATTACTGTAGCTAAATTCTTTTATGATAGATTTCCATTCAGATGCAGAAACTTAAAGTACTGACCTGCGGAATGAGTACATCAATTCACCAAAAGTCAAAAGGCAAGTCTGGGTTTGCTGTCTGGTTCTATTCAGACCTATGACAAAAACGTTCCATTAAATGAACATAAACAAACTCTACTTTGCAAAGCCGTCGGCTAAAAAAGAAAATAATAAAAATAAACCAAGTTTGTTTTTCATTGGAAAAATACATTTGTACCCAACAAGCAGACATTTGATAATAAAACAAGAACAGTTTACTAGCCATGGGAAAGTTGCATGTTGGGAAGAGTGTTATATTTATTTAATGTGAATAGTACAAATAAAGTAAATGTAAGCTGTAGTCAAAATCGAGAAAACAGATTTGTGAAGAACCACCTGTTTGTGCAGGTCACTATAAACCCTAATGTGCGTTTTTATTTTTAAATATAACCAAAATATAATTATCAATATGTATTGTTTTATGTTATTTGATATTTGTCTGTATTTCTTTACATATTAATCAGACATTTTTACGCTTTTATTGTTTACCAAAAATTATAAGCTTTCCATACGTTCCATATTATATTTTCTGGTTATTTTTTTCCATATACAGCTTTATTGTTCTATCCTCTAGTGTGCATGTGTCAAACTGGCGGCCCTCCAGCTGTTGTGGAAACTACAAGTCCCATAACCCATTGCAAGGCTGACAGTTACAAGTATTACTCACAGGCAGAGGCATGATGGGACTTGTAGTTCCGCAACAGCTGGCGGGCCGCCAGTTTGACACCCCTGCTCTAGTGGCTCTATTACATCAACAGGACAGGGTCGTTAGCTACAAAGATGAGATCAATTAGCAATATATAGAATATCTCTTATTTAAATGAGTCAGAGAGGATTCTTAAATTTGCAATGAAAGAAACAAACACTAAAAAACAAAGATAGAACTACATTGTTGTAAAAATTACATACAGTATTAATACAGTCAGAGGTGTAATGTCAGGTTTACAATTGCACAGTTACAAACTACACACACACACACATAAAAAAAGAAACAATAATGGAGCTCTGTATTCTTGAATACATCATTAAATGTATGCTTTTTAAAATGTAGGCAGTGTATATACTTTACTTTGCCCTGACACTGGAGGAAGGACAAGACCTGTAAGTTTTTATTAACTGCATCAGTTAAAAATCAGGCCTCCTGCTCTGCTAAAAAGGGGTGTGCTATGTGGCAGCTGGGTAAATCTAATGCCGCGTACACACGACCGTTTTTAATGATGAGAAAAATTGCATTTTTTAAAATGGTCATTAAAAACGATCGTGTGTGGGCTTCAGAGCATTTTTCACGACGTGAAAAATGGCCATGAAAAAATTGGAACATGCTCTAATTTTTCTCGTTGTTTTTCACGTCGTCGTTTTTCTCATCATGAAAAACGGCCGTGTGTAGGCTTTAACGGCGTGAAAAAAAATGCGCATGCTCAGAATCAAGTATGAGACGGGAGCGCTCGTTCTGGTAAAACTAACATTTGTAATGGAGATAGCACATTCGTCACGCTGTAACGGACTAAAAAGCACGAGGCTGAAAAGCGTGAATCGTCTCTCAACAAACTTTACTAACATGAAGGGTGGCGCCATCCGACTGGAACTTCCCCTTTATAGTGCCGTCGTACGTGTTGTACATCACCGCGCTTCACTCAAAAAAAAATTTCCACGATAGTGTGTAGGCAAGGCAGGCTTGAGAAGAATCACGTCGAGAAAAACGCTGTTTTTTTCAATGACATTAAAAACGGTTGTGTGTACGCGGCATTAGAACTATATAGACTGAATTACAAATCCTTTGTAAAACAGTTCCCTTACTGTATATGTATTTGATATCTGTAATTAGTTGTTTGCCTGGAGTTATACTTTACTGTAAGCAGGGCTTTTTTCTCAGACAATAGGTGCAAGAACTCCCCATTACAGAGCTCTCTCACCTTCCCCCTTCTTCCAAGTAAAGAGCAATCCCCCTATCTCCCTGTACAGAGCTCTCCCCACACTCCCCAGTACAACGCTCTCCCCCCAACCCTCTTTTCCCTGTACAGAGCACCACACATCACCCTTTCCAGTACAACCTGTCACAGAGGAGGACTGCTGTGGAAGAGTAGCTAGTATTTACCTGAGAGTGCCAGGGAAAAGTCCTCCAACTGGCGAGGGCTGCAGGTGGAGCCACTGCCGGGAGGCAGATGTGGCTCGTCTCCTCCTTTGTGTCATGTGGGCAGGGAGGGTTCTGTGTCTGATTTTCTGAAAGAGGCGCTCTGTCATTGATAAACAGAGAAGCTGGCAGAGGAAGTGAGTAGCACCATGGTTTGCCTAAAAAAAAAGTCCTGAGTGCAAATACATAGAGCAAGAAGTTACTAATTTTCAATTTTTGTTGACTCATGGTAGTTGTGTGAGTCTGTAATTGGGTCAGGTTACTCCAGAACAGGCTGGAGGGCTCTGCAGGGCAGGTCTCTGATACCTGCTCCTGGTTCTAGAAGCTTGGAGAAGCTTCTGGAAGTTAGTGCATGGAGGGTAGAAGGTCCTGATCTGCATACTTCAGGGAATCTGGGCAATCTCTAGGCAGAAGACACTGGCAAGGTGGATGGGTCAGCCCTTAAATATGGTGGAGCCTGAGCAGCAGAGGATTCGGGTGGAAGATGGAGTTCTGAAGTTACTGTCGTGTAGCCTGGGGGGCACGGCCTCCAGGCTGGAGCTGAGGAAAGGAAGGAGAGGAAGCCTAAGGGAAGGATCTCCATTATCTATGGGTCTTGTGCAGAAGTCATCCAGGCTGCCATGGGAAGATATGATCAGTTGGAGGCCTGAACAGGATTCATGCCCAGCGCAGCAGGGAGTAAAGGACAATGTGAGTACCTCAGCAAACCCAGGGGCATACAAGGGGAGAGACTGCCAGATGTAGCATACTTTCCAGGGACAGCATTGTGTTAAATCCCAATCCCTTGTCCTGGGGCATTCTTCAGAGCAGCCAGGTGGACTGGTAGTCAAAGCAGCCCAGTGGGCTGGTAGTATCTGCAAGCGTCAGAACTCTGTGAGGCTCTATTGAGGAGACACTATACGTGGTGCTACTTCACTAAAGGGGACTGAAAGCTCCTGGTTTGTAAAGAACTTTGCCACTGATCCATCGATCTATAGAGACTACGATTATTTTGGTGGGAGTACATACCAGGATCTTAATTTTTGTGTACATAGAGAAGGAAATTTGTCCTCATCTGATGTTTCTTCAAGTCAGTTAGTCATCTCATAATCCCTATACCCCATCCAAGTTGTTTCCCAAATTAAACAACAAAAACATGATGTAAGTGGGGAATGCGTGTTGCCTGGCTGTGCAGGAATAGGGGGAATCAAAATCCATCGGCTCCTGCAGTGGTAGCACTACAAACATAAGCTGCAGAGAGACAACAGACACTTAGTAGGTGTTTATTTGTTTATCTGAAATGATCAGTACGTTTAAATCAAGATGTTGGAACTTTTATTTATGTGATATACAGTATGTTATGTTTTGCAATAACATAATAACATAACATTGTATGCCTTAAAAAAAAGCCCTGTACAAGGATTAGATGACAATGCTTGTATTTGGATATAGAAGAGGTTAAAAGGCAAATGGCATATGATAGTTATAAATGTAAAATTGTACAAATTGGCTACACTTAACCGTGGTGTACCACAAGGATCAGTGTTGGACTCAATATTTTCAATTTAAATTTTAGTGGTCTGGTGCATAAAATTGACAGTAATGTTGATATCCTTGCATTTGACATCAAATTATGTAAGATTAGTGTAACTCAGCAGTATAGTGACATATTACACAAAGAAAATAGCACCAAGGCAAGGGATATGGCAAACTAAATTAGGTACTAAAAAAATATAAATGTCAAATTTAACACTTTACAATGCTTACAGATTTACAGCCTAACTATGTCTGTTCTGTTAAAAATGACCCCTTCCCCCCACCCCCTACTACCTATCCTGCCTAACTTATTTAAAAAAAGATCTGTATTACCTTACTTTTTGTTTTTTCTCTTCAGTCCAATCACATGATCTAGCTTTTACTTCGGTCCAGTCACATGATCCCGCAGCTCCAGCTACCCTGTGTCAGTGAGTGGCTGCTGCAGGGGAGGGGAGTGCCAACAATGGCTGGGCTATGGGAGCCTATAGATGATGTCATGTCTCTGAGAATTCAGAGCCATTGTCGAGAGCTCCTTTACACAGAGCTGTAGGATCATGTGACTAGACTGGAGACAATTATAAATAGGTATATATACAGATCTTTTTTAAACAGGTTAGGCAGGATAAGTAGGAAGAAGGTGGGAGGGAACATTTTTAACAACAGATATAGTTAGATTTTTCTTCCACTTTAAAGTACATCTCGCGTTTGACAGCCTTGAGTGGCATTACTTGTGGAAAGTACTGGCGGAATTCCAGTTTGGCCCGAGGTTCACTCAATGGATTAAAATACTGTACGAGGGACCTAGGGCCAAAGTAAGAATAAATGGGGAGTGTTCGGATTGGTTCCAGTTGGCGAGGGGGACAAGGCAGGGGTGCCTGTTATCATTCCTGCTCTTCACCCTCGCAATGGATCCCCTGGCCATTTTGATAAGGGCATTCCTGGAAATACAGGGATTTAAGAGACGACTTTGGGAAGAAAAGGTCGCTATGTATGCCAACGACTTACTACTTTTTTTAGGGGACACGCAGTCCTCGCTGGATGCAGCAATGGGGATAATTGGGTACTTTGGTAAATTCTCAGGGCTGAGGATTAATTGGGACAAATCGGCACTTTTGACGATAGACCCATTAGCACAGCATATAACCCAAGTGAAAATTGTAAGTCAGATGAGGTACCTGGGAATAAACGTAACAAGAGACCCAGGGCAATATATAGCTGGAAATTTAGTACCACTAATGACAAAACTGAGACAGAAGTGCCAAGTTTTGAACCGGCTTCCACTTTTGGTGGCCGGGCGGTGTAATTTGGTCAAAATGGTGTGGATGCCACAGATCCTATATATCCTACACAATTCCCCAGTATGGATCCCAAAATATTGGTTTAAGAAATTGGACAGTGTGTTCAGGGAACTGATATGGAGGAGTGGAGCAGCAAGAATCTGCCTCCAAACCCTACAGCAACCAAGAGAGAAGGAGGGTATGGCACTTCCAAACTCAAGACATTATATTTTAGCTGCACAAATGCAACACATGCGAGGGAGTAATCTATCAGGGGGTAAAGAGTCTGCGAAGAGCTTAACACTGGGAAAATAATGGTGCAGCGCTAGTGACAATTTGAAATTTAAATGGGTGATCTAAAGTGCATAGATAACCTGATACACATCTAAATATATCAAAGTTAGAATAATTGTGAAGTTATCAATCTAACAGTATACAGTACATGTGCAGTATTGAAATAATGATATCAGGTAATTAAACCAATGTATACCATACATATAAAATGCAGTGAGATCAGGTGATTAAACCAATGTATGCCATACATATACAATGCAGTGATGTCAGGTGATTAAACCAATGTATAACATACACATAAAATACAGTGAACAACTTATTATAAACTCAAAAGCAATAATAGAAAAAATGAATAAAGAAAAAGTCCACTGAGTGAGAAAGAGTTTTTGAAGAAATGAAAATGTCCACAATAAATATATGTATCTTGACGCCCCAAATGGTAATTATCAAACCACCGCTGAACGTGCATGAAAAGGGGAGATGGAGCACCGCCACCAATAACACTGAGGCTTACCGGAAAGTGGGGATTCAGTAAGACATACGCCCTATGAATCACACAGACTTGTCAGTGATTCTTCACCAAAGATAGTAGGGCCCGGATGGATATAGGCGTTGATATAATTGGATAAAATAATCTTCTCACAAGGACCACCGGTCAACAAGAAAGGAAGCTCCAAGATATATAAAACGTCATGTGGATTCAAACATATGGTGCCAAAAAGGAATAAAAAACGCACATAGCGTGAATCCGCATAACACAAAATGTATTAAAAATGAAAGATTTACACTCACATTTTAGAGGAGGTAAAACAAGCGATTGTTAATTGATAAAATTACGCAATGGGAACAGCAGGCTCGACCCGACGCGTTTCATCCACAAAGATATCGTCTGGGGTGTCATCCTGCCTGTCCCACTGCCTATATATATATATATATATATATATATATATATATATATATATATATATATAAAATATCCCATAAATTTAGGAGACAAACTGCGTGCTTGTCCTAATTGATCCTGTATGTCCACTGTGGACAAAGATGGCGGCATGGCTTGAGTTTCAAGCCTCACTGTGGTATCACCACAACATATGGAAACAGGAAAAAGGAAATGACACGTGCCACTCCAAGCCTCGCTCTGAAGGCCTAAGGATGGAGCGTATCAAAGATGGCGACATGGCTTGAGTTTCAAGCCTCACTGTGGTATCATCACAACATATGGAGCCAGGAAAAAGGAAAAGACACGTGCCACTCCAAGCCTCACTCTGAAGGGCCAAGGATGAAGTATATCAATTAACTGGAAACAAAAAAATGGCTGGAAGCATGGAATTACATATTAGAACTAAGTAGGATAGGTCTTCAATAGTAATGGTTGGCTTGATTATTGTTGCTTATTATATACATGTAATCAATACAACCAATTTTAATGAAAAACAGACTGAATATCTGGATATATGTGAAGCACTACCCAAAAGGTTGGTGCAAAGTAAGTGTTATATATCAATCTGCATATATTAATATATATATATACTGTGAGGGGGCTAGCTCGGCAGCGGGTATGTGTGACCCCCGGGATGGGCTCCCCACCCAAAACAGGCCCAGCAGACGGAGGTTGTGGTTTTCAAAATCAAAAAGGTGCGGTTTATTTTCTATTTACAGTGACAAAAACACAGCAAGGCAAAAAAAACATAAACAAAATAAATCCTGGTCAACTTGACCTCTGACTAAACTTACAGGTTTCCTAACTAACGACTGGGATCAGCCTAGTGCTGTCCTAGTCCCTGGTTTTAAATGTCCAAGCAAAATATAGCCACACAGGCTTTCTCTCACCGCACAGGGGTTCACTCTCCCTAGACAGTCCACACAGGTCTGCTTCCAGGCATGAGCTAACATCTAATGAATCTGGGAGTTTTTTATAGAGGCCTAAATGAGCTGACAAGCTTCAGCTGGCCTCATCAACTCCCTGTCTGCACGACGCCCAGCCCTCTCCCTAGAGGTATGAGTCATCAATGAGCCCACTAGTCTCAGCTGGGCTTATACAACTCTCCACCTAGCTGTATAAGTCAGCGTAAAGCCTGAATCTGGGCGAAATATATCTACCCCCCTGGATGCAACCAGGTGACTTTACCTTCCTGCTGTCACATACCCCCCCCTCTTGTTTTAACCTCGGGGTTGGAACACCAGCAATCAGGCATTCATGTACTCGAGACAAAGCATCCACATTCCCCATTTGAACGCCAGGGCGATGCTTTACTGTGAAGTTGAATTCCTGGAGGGCCAGGAACCACCTATTCACTCTTCTATTTGTTTCCTTGTTTTGAGCCATCCACTTTAACGGAGCGTGATCCGTAACCATGTCAAAGTGCCTACCTAGCAGGTAGTACCGAAGGGAATCTAGAGCCCACTTCACCGCTAAACACTCCTTTTCAACGGTGGCGTAATTTACCTCATGGGACTTCAACTTCCTGCTGAGGTAAATGACTGGGTGCTCTTCCCCGTTCCAGACCTGGGACAATACTGCTCCTAACCCCACATCTGACGCATCACTTTGTACGACAAAGTCTCTAGAGAAGTCGGGTGAGTACAACACTGGCTGGCTACATAAGGCTTGTTTCAAGAATTGGAATGCTGCCTCAGCCTCGGGGGTCCATTTAATCATGACCGACCCTTTCCCCTTCGTCAGGTTGGTTAGGGGCACAGCCTTAGAAGCAAAGTGGGGAATGAATCGCCGATAATACCCAGCGATTCCCAGAAAGGCTCGTACCTGCTTCTTGCTGTTGGGACGTGGCCAACTCTGGATGGCCTCGACTTTGTTGAGTTGGGGTTTTATTACTCCCCTCCCAATGGTGTACCCAAGATATTTGGCCTCCTCCTGCCCAATGGTACACTTCTTGGGGTTAGCCGCAAACCCTGCTTCCCGAACAGAGTCCAGGACTGCTTGCACTTTTGGCAGATGTGAGGCCCAATCTGTGCTATGGACAATTATGTCATCCAGGTAAGCCGCAGCATACTTCCGATGGGGCCTCAGCATCTGGTCCATTTTCCGCTGGAATGTGGCCGGCGCATTCTGTAACCCGAACGGCATTCTTTTATATTGGAACGCCCCGTCTGGGGTTACAAATGCGGTTTTCTCTTTGGCCGACTTGGCCAGGGGGATTTGCCAATACCCTTTTGTGAGGTCAAGAGTCGTCATGTATCGGGCTGTTCCCAGCCGGTCGATCAACTCATCTATACGTGGCATGGGGTAGGTGTCAAATTTTGTAACTTTGTTCAACTGACGAAAATCGTTACAAAATCGCCAGCTCCCATCCGGTTTAGGCACCAACACAATGGGACTAGACCAATCACTTTGGGACTCCTCTATCACCCCTAAGTTCAGCATTCTCTGTACTTCCTCCCGTATTGCCTCCCGTCGGGCCTCTGGGATCCGATAGGGTTTTAACTTCACCCTTTCACCGGGCGGGGTAATAATGTCATGCTCTACCCCAGATGTTTGTCCCGGCAGCTCAGAGAATACCTCCTTGTTGCGAAGTACAAACTCCTTAACCTCCTGTTGTTGGGGTTGTGACAAGGTGGCTGCGATTCCAACCTCAGGAATCACGCAACCAGTTTGAGCTGGTGACCAAGTGTCTGCGACTAGGGACTCTCTATCCCTCCAGGCTTTCAACAGATTAACGTGATAGATCTGTTCGGGCTTTCGCCTTCCTGGTTGTCTGACCTTGTAATTCACTTCGCTCACTTTTTCCATTATCTCGTAGGGGCCTTGCCATTTGGCAAGGAATTTACTTTCAACCGTAGGGACAAGTACCAATATCCTATCCCCCGGGGAAAAGGTACGGGTCTTGGCTCCACGGTTGTACACTCTCTGCTGTGCCAACTGCGCTTGGGCCAAATGTTCCTTCACGATGGGCATTACCTGTGCAATTCGATCTTGCATCAGGGCGACATGCTCAATCACACTCCTGTGGGGAGAACTCTCACTTTCCCAAGTTTCCTTGGCAATATCCAACAGCCCTCTTGGGTGTCTCCCATACAGTAACTCAAAGGGGGAGAATCCCGTAGAGGATTGGGGCACCTCCCTAATAGCAAACATCAAATAAGGAAGTAGACAGTCCCAATCCCTTCCATCTCTATCCACCACTTTCTTCAACATTTGTTTTAGGGTTTTGTTGAATCTTTCAACCAGCCCATCGGTTTGGGGGTGATACACAGATGTACGCAATTGCGTCACTTTGAACAATTTACACAGCTCTTTCATAACCCGGGACATAAAGGGTGTACCTTGGTCCGTAAGCAGTTCTTTACAAATACCCACCCGGCTAAAAACAAGAGATAGCTCTTTGGCTATGGTTTTGGCCGAGGTATTTCTGAGAGGGATCGCTTCTGGATAACGGGTGGCATAGTCCATTATAACCAATATGTACTGGTGCCCCCTAGCGGACTTGATTATAGGACCTACCAAATCCATTGCGATTCTCTCAAACGGGACCTCAATGATGGGTAGAGGGACCAGCGGGCTACGGAAATGTGGCATCGGGGCCGACCTCTGACACACAGGGCAGGAGGAACAATAATTTTCTATGTCCTTCATCACCCCAGGCCAATAGAATCTCTGTAATACCCTCTCTCGGGTTTTCTCTGTCCCCAGATGACCTCCAAGAATGTGCCCATGGGCCAACTCCAACACCAACTTCCTGTAAGGTTTGGGCACCACAAGCTGCTCAACGGTTTCTTCTGCCCTTTTTGCCACCCGATACAGTAGGTCCTTCTCTACGCTGAAGTATGGGTAAGTGCCAGTATTATCTGGGTTCACTAACTCGCCATCTATTTTCACTACGTTTTCCCGTGCCTTTATTAGGGCGGGGTCTTTCAACTGTTCTGTGGCAAAGTTTTCCCTGTGAACCTCAAGATCAGAAAACTCCACAGACGGTAGGTTTTCGTCTGAGGAGGTGGGCTCCTCTCCAGTTTCTTGAGTCTCCCCTGCCAATACTGACAAGGGAAATTCCGGAGAGTCCTCACCACTCTCAGGGGAGTTCTGGCTATCACATTCCTGGTACATAGGGGCACCAGTGGGGGGCTCAGGATCATCCCACAGTTCCCAGAACTTCGGAAAATCCCTTCCCACAATGGCGTCATGCGGTAACTGAGATACTAAGCCCACTGGATGAGAGAGGGTACCTTTGGGGGTCTCGAAACACACCGTAGTCACTGGATACTCTCGGGTGTCCCCATGCACACAAATAACGGCTACCTTGCTATTCCCAGAGACCTCTGTTTTAACTAACTCAGCCTTTATCAGGGTCACAAGGCTACCTGAATCCAGCAATACCACAACATTTCTACCATTAATACACATTTTGCATAAATGTTTCTCAGTTCCCCGAATGGCAGTGCATGCGACTGTCGCACACAGCGACTGACGTCTGCCCGTCAGAAAGTCACACTGCATGGGTTCCTCCACAACCGGGCAATTTGCTGCAATATGTCCCGCTTGCCGGCAGCGGTAGCAAACGATCCTTCTTGCGGCCTCTTGAGCCGCTGATTTCCCAGGCTGTTCTCGCCAAACTTGGGGTAGAGCTCCCACCCTCTCACTCTCTCCACCCTCACCCCTTGGAATCCTCTTATCCGCCCCTGGGGATGGTCTGGTCTTAGGGTGGAAAGTCCGAGTGTCTCTGGAAGAGGCCGTCAGGTTCTCTGTAGCCAAGTATTTCTCCACACGATCCACAAGACCATCGGCCGTCTCTGGGTCTCCATGGCTTACCCACTTTTGGATGGCAGTAGGAAGAGCTCTCAAAACCCGATCCATTACAACACGTTCCACAATCTTTGGTGCGGACAAAGTCTCTGGCTGTAGCCACTTTCTGCTCAGGTGAATGAGATCATACATTTGAGACCTGGGGGGTTTTCCAAGCTGGAAAGTCCAGTTATGCACACGCTGAGCCCGGACAGCCAGGGTGACACCCAGCCTTGCCAATATTTCAGCTTTTAGCATCACATAGTCTTTTGCTTGGTTAGGCTCTAGGTCATAGTAAGCTTTCTGCGATTCACCAGTTAACAGAGGAGCCACTAGTCCAGCCCACTGCTCCTCAGGCCACTTTTCTCTTTCAGCGGTCCTTTCAAATGTGGTCAAAAATACCTCTGGATCATCCTCTCCAGTCATTTTTGTCAATAAACGACTCACCCCAAAGGACGCGGTATTAGTGGGACGGCTTTCCTCACTGGTCTGCGGACGTTGCTGCATTACTGCTTCCATCTGTTGTTGTAGTCTCTGCTCTTGCTTCTGCAACAGGTCTATGAAGCGGGCCTCAGATTGCTGTTGGGCTTGTTGCTGAGCCTCCAGACTCTGTTGTAAAGTTGCAAGGCTCTGTTGATGAGCTTGCTGCTGGGCTGCAAGGCTCCTTTGCAAACCTGCATTTGTCTGCTGTTGATTGGCATTTGCTAGAGCCAGCTGTTTCAGTATCTCCTCCATGCTGGCTTAAAAAAAAACTGCCACTGGTTCTCCACCAACTGTGAGGGGGCTAGCTCGGCAGCGGGTATGTGTGACCCCCGGGATGGGCTCCCCACCCAAAACAGGCCCAGCAGACGGAGGTTGTGGTTTTCAAAATCAAAAAGGTGCGGTTTATTTTCTATTTACAGTGACAAAAACACAGCAAGGCAAAAAAAACATAAACAAAATAAATCCTGGTCAACTTGACCTCTGACTAAACTTACAGGTTTCCTAACTAACGACTGGGATCAGCCTAGTGCTGTCCTAGTCCCTGGTTTTAAATGTCCAAGCAAAATATAGCCACACAGGCTTTCTCTCACCGCACAGGGGTTCACTCTCCCTAGACAGTCCACACAGGTCTGCTTCCAGGCATGAGCTAACATCTAATGAATCTGGGAGTTTTTTATAGAGGCCTAAATGAGCTGACAAGCTTCAGCTGGCCTCATCAACTCCCTGTCTGCACGACGCCCAGCCCTCTCCCTAGAGGTATGAGTCATCAATGAGCCCACTAGTCTCAGCTGGGCTTATACAACTCTCCACCTAGCTGTATAAGTCAGCGTAAAGCCTGAATCTGGGCGAAATATATCTACCCCCCTGGATGCAACCAGGTGACTTTACCTTCCTGCTGTCACATACCCCCCCCTCTTGTTTTAACCTCGGGGTTGGAACACCAGCAATCAGGCATTCATGTACTCGAGACAAAGCATCCACATTCCCCATTTGAACGCCAGGGCGATGCTTTACTGTGAAGTTGAATTCCTGGAGGGCCAGGAACCACCTATTCACTCTTCTATTTGTTTCCTTGTTTTGAGCCATCCACTTTAACGGAGCGTGATCCGTAACCATGTCAAAGTGCCTACCTAGCAGGTAGTACCGAAGGGAATCTAGAGCCCACTTCACCGCTAAACACTCCTTTTCAACGGTGGCGTAATTTACCTCATGGGACTTCAACTTCCTGCTGAGGTAAATGACTGGGTGCTCTTCCCCGTTCCAGACCTGGGACAATACTGCTCCTAACCCCACATCTGACGCATCACTTTGTACGACAAAGTCTCTAGAGAAGTCGGGTGAGTACAACACTGGCTGGCTACATAAGGCTTGTTTCAAGAATTGGAATGCTGCCTCAGCCTCGGGGGTCCATTTAATCATGACCGACCCTTTCCCCTTCGTCAGGTTGGTTAGGGGCACAGCCTTAGAAGCAAAGTGGGGAATGAATCGCCGATAATACCCAGCGATTCCCAGAAAGGCTCGTACCTGCTTCTTGCTGTTGGGACGTGGCCAACTCTGGATGGCCTCGACTTTGTTGAGTTGGGGTTTTATTACTCCCCTCCCAATGGTGTACCCAAGATATTTGGCCTCCTCCTGCCCAATGGTACACTTCTTGGGGTTAGCCGCAAACCCTGCTTCCCGAACAGAGTCCAGGACTGCTTGCACTTTTGGCAGATGTGAGGCCCAATCTGTGCTATGGACAATTATGTCATCCAGGTAAGCCGCAGCATACTTCCGATGGGGCCTCAGCATCTGGTCCATTTTCCGCTGGAATGTGGCCGGCGCATTCTGTAACCCGAACGGCATTCTTTTATATTGGAACGCCCCGTCTGGGGTTACAAATGCGGTTTTCTCTTTGGCCGACTTGGCCAGGGGGATTTGCCAATACCCTTTTGTGAGGTCAAGAGTCGTCATGTATCGGGCTGTTCCCAGCCGGTCGATCAACTCATCTATACGTGGCATGGGGTAGGTGTCAAATTTTGTAACTTTGTTCAACTGACGAAAATCGTTACAAAATCGCCAGCTCCCATCCGGTTTAGGCACCAACACAATGGGACTAGACCAATCACTTTGGGACTCCTCTATCACCCCTAAGTTCAGCATTCTCTGTACTTCCTCCCGTATTGCCTCCCGTCGGGCCTCTGGGATCCGATAGGGTTTTAACTTCACCCTTTCACCGGGCGGGGTAATAATGTCATGCTCTACCCCAGATGTTTGTCCCGGCAGCTCAGAGAATACCTCCTTGTTGCGAAGTACAAACTCCTTAACCTCCTGTTGTTGGGGTTGTGACAAGGTGGCTGCGATTCCAACCTCAGGAATCACGCAACCAGTTTGAGCTGGTGACCAAGTGTCTGCGACTAGGGACTCTCTATCCCTCCAGGCTTTCAACAGATTAACGTGATAGATCTGTTCGGGCTTTCGCCTTCCTGGTTGTCTGACCTTGTAATTCACTTCGCTCACTTTTTCCATTATCTCGTAGGGGCCTTGCCATTTGGCAAGGAATTTACTTTCAACCGTAGGGACAAGTACCAATATCCTATCCCCCGGGGAAAAGGTACGGGTCTTGGCTCCACGGTTGTACACTCTCTGCTGTGCCAACTGCGCTTGGGCCAAATGTTCCTTCACGATGGGCATTACCTGTGCAATTCGATCTTGCATCAGGGCGACATGCTCAATCACACTCCTGTGGGGAGAACTCTCACTTTCCCAAGTTTCCTTGGCAATATCCAACAGCCCTCTTGGGTGTCTCCCATACAGTAACTCAAAGGGGGAGAATCCCGTAGAGGATTGGGGCACCTCCCTAATAGCAAACATCAAATAAGGAAGTAGACAGTCCCAATCCCTTCCATCTCTATCCACCACTTTCTTCAACATTTGTTTTAGGGTTTTGTTGAATCTTTCAACCAGCCCATCGGTTTGGGGGTGATACACAGATGTACGCAATTGCGTCACTTTGAACAATTTACACAGCTCTTTCATAACCCGGGACATAAAGGGTGTACCTTGGTCCGTAAGCAGTTCTTTACAAATACCCACCCGGCTAAAAACAAGAGATAGCTCTTTGGCTATGGTTTTGGCCGAGGTATTTCTGAGAGGGATCGCTTCTGGATAACGGGTGGCATAGTCCATTATAACCAATATGTACTGGTGCCCCCTAGCGGACTTGATTATAGGACCTACCAAATCCATTGCGATTCTCTCAAACGGGACCTCAATGATGGGTAGAGGGACCAGCGGGCTACGGAAATGTGGCATCGGGGCCGACCTCTGACACACAGGGCAGGAGGAACAATAATTTTCTATGTCCTTCATCACCCCAGGCCAATAGAATCTCTGTAATACCCTCTCTCGGGTTTTCTCTGTCCCCAGATGACCTCCAAGAATGTGCCCATGGGCCAACTCCAACACCAACTTCCTGTAAGGTTTGGGCACCACAAGCTGCTCAACGGTTTCTTCTGCCCTTTTTGCCACCCGATACAGTAGGTCCTTCTCTACGCTGAAGTATGGGTAAGTGCCAGTATTATCTGGGTTCACTAACTCGCCATCTATTTTCACTACGTTTTCCCGTGCCTTTATTAGGGCGGGGTCTTTCAACTGTTCTGTGGCAAAGTTTTCCCTGTGAACCTCAAGATCAGAAAACTCCACAGACGGTAGGTTTTCGTCTGAGGAGGTGGGCTCCTCTCCAGTTTCTTGAGTCTCCCCTGCCAATACTGACAAGGGAAATTCCGGAGAGTCCTCACCACTCTCAGGGGAGTTCTGGCTATCACATTCCTGGTACATAGGGGCACCAGTGGGGGGCTCAGGATCATCCCACAGTTCCCAGAACTTCGGAAAATCCCTTCCCACAATGGCGTCATGCGGTAACTGAGATACTAAGCCCACTGGATGAGAGAGGGTACCTTTGGGGGTCTCGAAACACACCGTAGTCACTGGATACTCTCGGGTGTCCCCATGCACACAAATAACGGCTACCTTGCTATTCCCAGAGACCTCTGTTTTAACTAACTCAGCCTTTATCAGGGTCACAAGGCTACCTGAATCCAGCAATACCACAACATTTCTACCATTAATACACATTTTGCATAAATGTTTCTCAGTTCCCCGAATGGCAGTGCATGCGACTGTCGCACACAGCGACTGACGTCTGCCCGTCAGAAAGTCACACTGCATGGGTTCCTCCACAACCGGGCAATTTGCTGCAATATGTCCCGCTTGCCGGCAGCGGTAGCAAACGATCCTTCTTGCGGCCTCTTGAGCCGCTGATTTCCCAGGCTGTTCTCGCCAAACTTGGGGTAGAGCTCCCACCCTCTCACTCTCTCCACCCTCACCCCTTGGAATCCTCTTATCCGCCCCTGGGGATGGTCTGGTCTTAGGGTGGAAAGTCCGAGTGTCTCTGGAAGAGGCCGTCAGGTTCTCTGTAGCCAAGTATTTCTCCACACGATCCACAAGACCATCGGCCGTCTCTGGGTCTCCATGGCTTACCCACTTTTGGATGGCAGTAGGAAGAGCTCTCAAAACCCGATCCATTACAACACGTTCCACAATCTTTGGTGCGGACAAAGTCTCTGGCTGTAGCCACTTTCTGCTCAGGTGAATGAGATCATACATTTGAGACCTGGGGGGTTTTCCAAGCTGGAAAGTCCAGTTATGCACACGCTGAGCCCGGACAGCCAGGGTGACACCCAGCCTTGCCAATATTTCAGCTTTTAGCATCACATAGTCTTTTGCTTGGTTAGGCTCTAGGTCATAGTAAGCTTTCTGCGATTCACCAGTTAACAGAGGAGCCACTAGTCCAGCCCACTGCTCCTCAGGCCACTTTTCTCTTTCAGCGGTCCTTTCAAATGTGGTCAAAAATACCTCTGGATCATCCTCTCCAGTCATTTTTGTCAATAAACGACTCACCCCAAAGGACGCGGTATTAGTGGGACGGCTTTCCTCACTGGTCTGCGGACGTTGCTGCATTACTGCTTCCATCTGTTGTTGTAGTCTCTGCTCTTGCTTCTGCAACAGGTCTATGAAGCGGGCCTCAGATTGCTGTTGGGCTTGTTGCTGAGCCTCCAGACTCTGTTGTAAAGTTGCAAGGCTCTGTTGATGAGCTTGCTGCTGGGCTGCAAGGCTCCTTTGCAAACCTGCATTTGTCTGCTGTTGATTGGCATTTGCTAGAGCCAGCTGTTTCAGTATCTCCTCCATGCTGGCTTAAAAAAAAACTGCCACTGGTTCTCCACCAACTGTGAGGGGGCTAGCTCGGCAGCGGGTATGTGTGACCCCCGGGATGGGCTCCCCACCCAAAACAGGCCCAGCAGACGGAGGTTGTGGTTTTCAAAATCAAAAAGGTGCGGTTTATTTTCTATTTACAGTGACAAAAACACAGCAAGGCAAAAAAAACATAAACAAAATAAATCCTGGTCAACTTGACCTCTGACTAAACTTACAGGTTTCCTAACTAACGACTGGGATCAGCCTAGTGCTGTCCTAGTCCCTGGTTTTAAATGTCCAAGCAAAATATAGCCACACAGGCTTTCTCTCACCGCACAGGGGTTCACTCTCCCTAGACAGTCCACACAGGTCTGCTTCCAGGCATGAGCTAACATCTAATGAATCTGGGAGTTTTTTATAGAGGCCTAAATGAGCTGACAAGCTTCAGCTGGCCTCATCAACTCCCTGTCTGCACGACGCCCAGCCCTCTCCCTAGAGGTATGAGTCATCAATGAGCCCACTAGTCTCAGCTGGGCTTATACAACTCTCCACCTAGCTGTATAAGTCAGCGTAAAGCCTGAATCTGGGCGAAATATATCTACCCCCCTGGATGCAACCAGGTGACTTTACCTTCCTGCTGTCACAATATATATATATATATATATATTAATATAAAATTTGGGATTTTTGGGGGGATTTTTTTTTCTCCAATTTTGTACCGCACTAGGTTGAATCCTAAAAATTGTGATAAAGCTTAGACACTGAATGATACTAGCCATGACACAGAGAGGCAGTGGACGCATTTTTTTTCTGCTCTAGTGGCCCCACAGTACAACTGATTTTAAAGTGTTAGGAATCTGTCAAGAAGATGTTGGGGTATAGAGGATTTTCAGAATTTTTCCCCTATATGGGATAATAACAATTTAAAGGAGCTCAAAATTATGGGAAAAATTGAGGAATGGGATAGGTGTGGTGTACATCTTCTGATACAACTCTTCAAGACAGGATGAATAAAATCATTTCAGGAGATAAGGGAGGAATACTCAGTTCCAAATAAATCTTTTTACAGATACCTGCAAGTCAGGCATGCCTTGAATGCACAATTTGGACACCAGAATGGAATGAAATGGAATGAAATGCCCTCTCTTCCCAGATTAGTAAACGCGGACACATCCAGTGGGAAAGATCTCGGAGATGTATAGGTATATAAGTGAGGCAGAGGGATCTGATATAAAAAGCAAGAATAAATGGGAGAGGGATGTGGGACCAATAACCTTGGAACAGTGGAGCTGGATATTAGAAGCAGGCCCCAGAGTATCACTTTCCCCCTCTCAAATGGTATCCCACTTGTATTTAATTAATAGAGCGTATTATACACCCCAAAGAGTGTTTCAGTTTGGTAGGAGACCGGATGCGAAGTGCCAGAGATGTGGAAACGATAAGGGAGACCTGATACACATGGTCTGGAGGTGCCCCTAATTATATTGGTATTGGAAAGAAATCATAGACAGAATAAATTTCATATTTGGGACATCTCTACAACCAGAGGCCAAGACGTGTGTATTAGGTCTCCTGGAAGAGAGGGGAATTCCTGGAGACATACAAACGGCAATAATAAGGTATTTGTTTCAGGGTAGGAAACTTATTGCACAAAGGTGGCAAGCAAAAGACCCCCCAACAGGGACAGAATGGAGGAAGGTAATAGATGATAATATGAGGAAAGAAAAATTTATATACAAAAAGCGGGGAAACAGTAAGAAATTAAAAAATATGTGGAAACAATGGATAGAAGTGGAGATATGATAGAGGGTGGGGGATACGAATGTGATGGGGGGAGAGAGGAGGAATGGAGTGAGTGAAAGGGGAGTGGGGTGAATGTGAAAGTATGAAGGGGGGGATAAGGGTGGGATAGGTAAAGGGGGAATAGTAGGTTTGTTTCTGCTTGTGGTTATTTGATATTTATATTGCTGCATATAAAGGAAAATTATTGTACTGTATGTTTAAGTATGTTTTATATAAAAGGAAATAAAGAATATTTGAATAAAAAAAAAAAAGTACATCTCTCACAAAAAAATAATAGTAATAATATGAGGAATATCACTACTGACCTTTTTCTGAAAATGCTAGTTTGCTGATTGTTTTGTGGGCTTTAATCACTTCTGATTTACTAAGACATGAGAAATATGCAGCCATGGAAAGTTGAAGAAAATTCCGAAGTTTTTATTTGCATAAATGTTCCTAGTCAGCAGTGGAGACTGGTGCTCCATCGATCAGGGGAACCTGACCGTGGCCCCAAACCCCTCCCATCGCTCCAGCTCACCACCACGCACTATACACCCCTAACCCCCGGTCGCCGGCTCTCTTACCCTCTGCTGCTATCTCCAGGTGGAGGGTGCCTGCTGCCGGTGGCAGCGTCCCCCCCCTCTGTGTCCCGGCCTCCTTGTCTTCCGTCCGTCTTGAAGCCTACCTTGGCATCAATGACAGCAGAGTAGAGGTACTTACCTTTCTGTGATCCCGGATAACTTGGGCTCCCTTGCAAGGATGAAGATCAAGCCTGCTGTCTTACATTGTCCTGTTGTGGTGACATCGCTTCCATTAAGATATTTCCATATAGTTCCACAGAGGATCAGTCATGGTGGGCAGGGTGGCAGGGAATGGGTACAGCTGGCACAGGCACACAGGCACACAGGCATCCCTGGCTCCATACTGAGCTCCGGCTGGAGGGAGATGACAGTCTATAGAGCGCGAACTTCCCCGCTCCTCCTGGTGGCTGGTGGGTCCGTTGGTCGGGCTTCCCCAGCGTCTCCTCTTCGGCATCACGGCGGGCATGCGTCTCCTCCCTCCTCCTCTTCCTTGGCCAATAGGATCGCTTCTCATTTCGACCAATCGGGAAACAGGACCTGCTTCCTGATTGTCTGGGAGGAGAATCAGTGTGACAATAGCGAAAATTATTTTGCTATTGTTGTCACACAACTGGGTGGTCTCTGCGCCTTGAGCCCACTCTTTTATGAAGCCTATAAGAGCATCTGGCTCTAATCATGTGCTTAAAAAAAAAAAAAAACATTGGAATCCATGCGTCCGGTGCCCTGCATGTAGATTAGGGGGCCGGACACATGGAAAGAGGGGGGGGGAATTATTGGCCTGCCACTGCTGTTCAGTGATTCAAAGTCTTGAGAATGAAAGTACGAATACAACCAGGGAACTACCATCTCATAATAGATCATAAATCCTTTTTAGTGTCTAGAAACATTTTGCAGAAACCTGGTCAATGACTAGAGGCTGAGGGTTGTTAGCCAAACGTAGTAGTCATCTAAAGCAGGGTCAGGGCAATGATGTCATCCGTAGACTGGGGACAGGGTTAGGATATATTTTGAGAAAACAGAGAAGATGAAAATAGGAAGTCAAAAAGGGTAAAAGCCAATTCTTTAGGTGGAGGACCTTTAAGGCCTTAGTGTTTACCAGATCATCTAGTAATGAAGATGGACTTGAGTGGCATGCAGGGCCATCTTTTCCATTGGGCACGCTGGGCAGTTGCCCGGGGGCCACACTTGCCTGGGGGGCCCCACCGGCTGCCCAGTGACCCCAGTAAAAAATGGTGGGAAGCGGCGGGTCAGAACTGTGCATGCGCAGTTTGCGGAAATAGCAGAGAAGATCCGATCCTCCACGAGTGCTGCCTCTGTCTGTCCGCCAATGATGACGTTAGCCACACCCACCAGACTTAAAAAAAAAAAGCAGGAGGAGCTGAGGGTGAATGGACAGAGTAGAGTTGTCAGAGCAGACAGCACAGCAGGCTTGAAGCAGAGTGTGGCGGAGTCGGACCCCTGTCGGCAGTGCCGGTTTTCGTGAGCCTGTAACCTGCCCAGACACCAGCCAGTACAGACACGGAGTGCCCTGGTCAGTGTCGTATGGTGAGTGGCTGTCTGGCTGACTGTGCAGCTTGCACAAAGAGATCGGGGGGTGGTCTGTTGCTCTGATGTAAGTGGGAACTCTGATGTAAAGAGAAAGCAGTGGACTCTGATATAAGGTGGTCTCTGATCACCAGGACCCCCCCTTACATCAGCGTTTCCCCTTACATCATGATCTGCAGCGTGCCTCTTTACATAAGAGTTCCTTTTCACTGTAAGGGGGAATCCTGCAGACTCTGATGTAAGAGGAAACTCTGTGCTGGCTGGGTTATAGTAACCTAACCTTCATGTCAATGAAGAAATGTTTTTTTTTTACTTTTGTTTAACTTAAACACATTGCTAATAGCACAATCTATATGTTTATAGTTTAAATACTGACATTTGCACTGTTTGGCACTGAAAACTGTAATTTTAGGTACCTTTTTGCAGTGCCAGTAAAAAATATGTGGTTCTGCCAGTAAATGTCATGATTTTTGTCAGTAAAAAATTCTCGTGCGTGATTGTGTAGATGTGCTGATTACTTACACAGATTGGGCAGTAAGATAGGTCAGTATAATGCATAGAGTTTCAAAAATACTGAGCTGACCCTAAAGTGAGCAAACAGGAAACATAGGTGACAGTGGTAAAGCAATGAGACACAATAGCAAGATAACAACAGGGACAAATCTCCAATAAAGCAAGAATATTAGAAAATCCAAGTTATAATACAAAAACGTCACTAGGAAGCAAGTAGCAAGGTGAGGCTGTGATGAGATACAAGCAAACAGGCTAAGCAACAGGTAGACATTTAATGTAGCGAGATACAAGGTGACACAGTAGAAAGATACCAGGTCCAAGGTATCATAGCAAGACACAAGGTAACTTTAGCCCAAGACAAGGTGCTATGGACTGCAGATTTAAAGCTAAGCACTTGGCCTGATAGCCAATGCCCCTCTAATTAGAAAACACTCTTTCCTTTGGTATTAGTCCAAACAACACAGGGATGTGAGTGGGTAAAGTAAGAATAAGACACGGAAGGAGCAAGGAGAAAAGCACAGAAGAAAAGAGAAATAGAAAGGCTAGAGATGTGTCAGCATACCTGTTCCTTGTCTGTACAACTATTATGTCAGTTAAGCTAAAATAAAATAGGCAGAGTGGAGGAGGCTAATTTGTACCTCCTGCAGTGAGTGAATCTAATGAGAACTAAGGACTTCTGAGTTAAGGTCAAGAGTCCTAACGTAAGAGCTGGGTGAGCAGGTAGTTTTTCTCATCCTCACTACATCTGCCTTCTATGTTGCTGGCAGCTCAGTTACAGTTAGTGAGAATTTTGAAGATTATGTTGTATTTGTCCACTGGTTGGAATATCATGGGATGTAAACAAATCTCTGTTTCTTCCTAATTCTATAGGTTTTCCGCATTCAAAAATGTAAGGTATTTAAGAAAACTAAAAGGTTTGTGGATCTTTAATCAATGCTGCACTCGGTAATTTGTGCTCCTTTAGGGCAGTGACCTCTAAATGTGGTTGCTGCTTTGGATGATACCCTTAGCTTTGCCTTTATTCAGCCCTTGGGGCACTATCCCTTCAAGTGACATGAGGCACTATTCCTTCTACTGGCACCAACAATGAGGAACCATTTTTTTCACTGACCCCAATGGTGGGACCTTAATCTTTCCACTGACACTAACAGTGGGACATTATTTCTCCCTTCGAGACAGACAATGGGGAACTATTCTTCCACTGACACTAATGATGGGGCACTATTTCTCCCAATAAGACATTGTTTACTCCCACTGATGCTGGCTCATTTTTAACTTCTATTGGCTACAGCACGGCCCCCCTATAGTCTGAAAGACAGTAAAATGGCTCTTTGTTTAGAAAGTTTGGAGACCCCTGCTTTAGAGCATGGAAAGTGGCCTAATCATGTAAAGTTCACAGCTCAAATGGGCTTATGGCAGTGAAAGGGTTAAAACATACACCTCTTCAGAAAGATTTTCATATTCTTTTGTGAGACTTAAACTAGCATTGTATCAGTTTACTTTGAGTTTTTCTTGACATGTACTGTATGTGCCATTTGGGCACCTATAAATTTCACAGTTTTTACAACAATACTCATTTAAAGACTACATTAGGTTGAAAGCTGCCAGCCTTGAAGACAAAGCCAGTATTTATTTGGTAACTGTGTTCTAGGCAACTAGCTGCATAGGGATTTGCCAACAAATATTTTGGTCTGTCAGCTTATGTGTGGACTTTAAATATTGTTTAGTCCTGGCCGTCAAGCCTTGCACGTGCAGCAAAGCTGTGCATCTTACAGTATGTAACCTCTTGGGGGAAATAAGTTGTGATGTAGTTATCAGCCATTTCTGGCTTTAATTACTTGTAGAATCCCCTCGTCTTGGGATCTCCGCTTTCTCTTGTTTGCTTTTTCCATGATGTTAATGTCCCTGTAACCTGAGGATAGTAACATTTAAGTCCATTTGTATTTTAAATGCTCCATTGAATTAAGAGAAAAGAAAAAATGTGCACTCAGTGCTCATTTCTGAATGTTTTGATGAACTATGAGAAACACCTGCAGAGATTTCCTTACATATATACAGTATATGTGTGTGCGTATTATAAGACAAGCACTGGAATGTTATTGGAAAGGGTTTTAATTTTTCCCAGATTGCTCTCATATGTGTACTAAAACTCCATGAAAATCAGTTTGGCTGTGAAAGGGTCTTATTTTCACTGCTGGGTTTCCTAAGAAGTTGGTCTAATCAGGTCTAATTATGCTACTGGTATGTTATCCTTTGTCTCTCAATGCTTGGGAAAGAAACATGCATATAGAGCAATACTATGTGGT
Organism: Rana muscosa; assembly: GCA_029206835.1. Taxonomy (NCBI): domain Eukaryota; kingdom Metazoa; phylum Chordata; class Amphibia; order Anura; family Ranidae; genus Rana; species Rana muscosa. The sequence goes on from CM055116.1 coordinate 690,676,516, forward strand.
GGCAGCCTTTGCAAATACTGTACATACAGTAGCTTTCCTTTTGTGGAGTCACAAATGCACATTTAGCCAAATTTGAATTAAAAAATAATTAAATCTCTTCATGATTGGAAGTCATGAAAGCCTAAAGGTCCAGACCATTTTTATCAGTCTCAGTATGCAACGGTTAAATTGAAAATATCTATATGACTAATTTGCCCAGCTATAAAAGAAAAAAAATATATATTTTAAATGCTTAATTGTTTTAAGAAATAATCAGTTTATGTGTTTAAACTGACAAAAGGACAAACGCGAAAAATAAAATACGCACACATTTTAACCAAACTTTTAACCACTTGCCCACTGGGCACTTATACCCCCTTCCTAACCAGACCAATTTTGAGCTTTCAGCGCTCTCACATTTTGAATGACAATTACTCAGTCATGCAACATTCTACCCATATGAAATGTTTTTCATATTGTCATACAAATAGAGCTTTCTTTCGGTGGTATTTATTCAACACAGGTTTTTTTATTTTTTGCACTATAAATGAAAAAAAATGAAAATAAATTGAAAATGAATCACACCTGACGGCCTATCTCATTTCTTGAGACTCTAATAAGCCAGGAAAGTACAAATAACTCCAAAATGACCCCTTTTTGGAAAATAGACATTCCATTTCCAAGGTATTTAGTAAGAGGCACAGTGAGTTTTTTTAAGTTGTAATTTTTCCCCACAATTTTTTGCAAAATTACGATTTCTTTTCCATAAAATTGTCATATTAGCGGGTTCTTTCTCTCACAGGGCATATGCATACTTGCAACTACACCCCAAAACACATTCTGCTACTTCTCTTGAGTATACCACATGTGTGAGACGTTTTCACAGCCTGACCGCATACAGAGGCCCAACATGCAGGGAGCACTGTCAGTTGTTCCAGGGACATAAATTACACATTTAATTTCTTGACTATCTACTACACTGTTGAAGGCCCTGGAGCACCAGGAGAATGGAAATGCCCCCAGAAATACCCCATTATGAAAAGTAAACACCCCAACACATAATCTAGGAGACATTATGAGTCTTTTGAACATTTTTTTCACAAATTTTTGGAAAATGTGGAAAGAAAATGAAAATGAATTTTTTTTTTACACAAAGTTGTTAATTTAAGATATTTCTAAAACATATCATGTACATAGCAAAAATGACACCCCAAAATACATTCTGTTACTCCTCCTGAGTATGATTATAACACATGTGTGAGACTTTTACACAGCCTGGCCACATACAGAGGCCCAACATGCAGGGAGCACAGTCAGGATGAGCACTGATGTGGCATGGATGAGGCATGAATGAGCACTGATGTGGCATGAATGAGGCATGGATGGGCACGGATGAGCATGGATGAGCACTGATGTAGTACAGATGGGCATGGATGAGGCATGAATGAGGCACAGATGGCCATGTATGAGGCACGGATGGACATGTATGAGGCACGGATGGGCATGGATGGACATGATGAGGCACGGATGGGCATGGATGGACATTATGAGGCATGGATGTGGCACAGGTGGGCATGAATGGGCATGTTTGAGGCACAGATGAACGTGTATGGGGCATGTATGAGGCACAGATGGGCATGTATGGGCTCAGCGCTGTAGACACTTCAGATCCAGCCCACTCACGCTGCTGCACCGGCTCCCTCCTCTTCTCACACGCTGTACGCGTGTGAGGAGAGGAGAGAGAGCTAAAACCGGACATGCGCTGGTTTGTTGACATATGACCACTCCGTCACTGGACAGAGCGATCATGTGGTAAAGGCCCGCTGCCATCCTCTGGACGCGGTGCATCATTGACACTTCTGGGTGCGTAGCCCAGGAAGCACACGGGAAGCGAGAGCTCGGGAGGCTGTCAAAGTACATTCATCTGTTGGATTTGCTGTCCCCCTATGTCACGAGGCAGGACACTGTGATGCGCCAGGCGATCACTGCCGAGCAGAGGCTTATTGCCACTTTGAGATACCTGGCGACTGGGAGAAGCTTGCAGGACCTCAAGTTCTCAACAGGCATCTCCTCCCAGGCTCTTGGGATCATTATCCCTGAAACGTGTTCTGCCATCATACAAGTCATGCAGAAGGACTATATTAAAGTAATTTTTATCCTTTAACATCACATTATATGTTTTGATTGTTTGCTAAAGTATTGTATTTCTTTCATCCTTCCCAAATTGCCATGATTGTAAGATTCTGGGAATGTCCCCTTTCTCCCCATGCATGTTTTTTCTTTTATATTTTTAGTTTTTTGGCCTACATGCCTATTTTCCTTCACTAACCTCTCCTGCATGCTATCCTGGGCCCATATACACCTAGCCTAGTCTGTTCTTTAATGATGTTTTTGTCTGTGCCATTGAAGTTTTGAACCCCCCCCCCCTAAAATGTGTCATAAAGATTTTTGTACATTCAAGGTCAGCAGAGTGGTAGAGCCTTTTGTTGCGGGGCACAAAATCTGCTTAAACAACATCCCCACCCTTATAATTTGTTCCAATGGCCCATCAGCAGGGGTGAGTCATCTGTTAAGTGGGCCTTTTATTTTTGTGTTTAAATACTCCTAATAAATGTTATACTGACGTTGGCCAAGAATGTATTTGGGTAATCTGCTTGCAATGTAATGTGCAAAAGTACTAATTTCTTCTATTTGTTTGACTCCACAGTTTCCTTCATCGCCACAGGAATGGCAGAATGTGGCCTCCCAATTTGCCCAGTGGTGGGACTTCCCCAACTGCGGAGGGGCAATTGATGGGAAGCACGTCCACATAGTGCCGCCCCCCCGTTCGGGGTCTTACTATTATAACTATAAAGGTTTTAATAGTATAGTGTTAATGGTGGTGGTGTCGACACGCTATGAGTTCCTGTATGTGGACGTGGGGAAGAACGGCCGGATGTCCGATGGCGAGGGTTCGCGCAGATGGAGTTCACTCACCGTCTGCAGTCTGGGGGCCTGGCACTGCCTGCAGATGCAGACAACGTGGATGGACTTCCCTTTGTGTTTATAGCGGATGAAGCCTTTGGACTGGGACCACACCTGATGTGGCCGTTCCCACAGAGGACCCTTACCCCGGAGAGGAGGGTTTTTAATTACCGGCTGGCCAGAGCCCGGAGGGTTGTGGGGTGCAAACCCTTCCTCTCACCTACTTGAGTAGCGAGGAAAAGGTTGCACCCCCAAAACAGGGACATAGATATCCTGTGACGGCAGATAGCACATGTTGACACACTGTGTGCATCTTGAAATTTGGGCTTGTGTTCAAACAAATGCAAATTTTTGCTTACATAAGAAAACTAAAAAAGGGGGGGGTGTGGTTCAGACTATTCGCCCCATAATATCAATGATGTTTTTATATTTTTGCTCAATCACATTCATTCTTTTCCTCATTATGTCCATTTCGCTACTACATTCCATTATTTCTTGAATGACGATTTGGGCACTAGCACTTGAGAATGGAGTAGTAGGAGTTTCTGACACACCACCATGTTCATCCCCTAAAAATAAAAAGGTATTAGAAATATGCAGGCCTACATCTCTTTTTACCAGAAGCTGTGGTGACAGACACTGACCTGTTGTGGTGATAAGCTCCACCTCTCCTTCCTCCACCTCTGCTTTCTCCACCTCTGCTTCCTCCACATGCTGATCTTGGGGTTCTTTTGGATCTTGGTTTTCTTTCTGTGGTCTGTGCTTCCTAGGCTCCTCAAATTGGTGTCCTCCCAGTCTCCTCTCCCCTATGAGAATGAAACAATAAAAATGTATCCTTTAGCATACAGAGATTTGAGGGCATAATTTTCTAACTTTGCCTGGAAGTGGGGTACAATTGTTGGTTTTGCCAGAGTTCCAAGATGAACATATGAGATTTTGGTAATTCAACAAAGCAAGAATACTTTCATTCTTGGTCCTCAGAAATAAAAAGGAGACACCCCAAGGTATCCACTGGAGCACCTGTGTGTGACACCCTAAAAAGGTTGTTCTGGTGGCCCACACTATAGTGCTCCTGAGTCAAGATGTGTAACCAGCTGCTTGAGTGTCCTTTCCTTTACACAGAATCTAGTTTACCATTTAACATTCTACTTATTCTACTTACAACACATCATCTAGACAACAATGTATATATAAACGTTGTTTAACGCCAAATAGGCATGACCACATGTAGTTTACGTGTATATGTGCAAAACATGTTATTTTAAACATGATCGCTGTTTACTAGGAAACATTACTAAAAATGAGTCCACTCAACTTCACATGAAAGTTGCCATTCTACAATATGAAACCAGTCAATCCAAGCACATGGAGCAAAACATGCAAGAATACATATTCCAATTTGAGTAAAGACAGTAAAAAAAGCTTACTTTTGTCCAGGAATTTTTTAAGCTTCCTATACTGGTCCGGCTCCCTCAGCTTCAGGTCAGACCACCTTTTACAGAGCTGCTCCTTGGATCTCCTGACCCCAAATTTATTATAGAGACTCCTCGCCACTTTGTCCAATTTTTTAGACTTCCTGAGATTAGGGGTGTCGTATGGCCCATGCTTCCCATCGTAATCCTTCCTCCGCAGGATGTCCACCATCTCCGCCATCTCAGCAAATGACATATTAGTCGCCCTGAAACTTTTATTCCTGGATCGGGACGTTCTCGCATCCGGGCTTTCCTCGTGGTACTTAATAATAAAGCATGCACCTGTGTCACCGTCATGTCGTCATCTCCCACTGTGCGCCGAACGAGAAGGGGCGGGGAAATTCAGAAAAAGACCGCCATGGGCGGGCGACGCGGCCGGAGTTTCACGCATGCGCAGGGTATATAAAGGGGAACCGAGGTTGTGGTTGCGCGGAGTAAGGACGACCAGAAGTGCCGAACACATCCTACTAAGGTAAGAAATTAACTTGGGGCATCAGTGGCCTATACTGGTTCATGATTGTAAAGGCATATATTGGGCTAAGATTAGGACAATTGAAGCTGACCTACTGTTTTTGTCTTGTGTTTTATCTTGTAGAAAGAACTATGCATAAATTGCGTGAGCCAGACGTTATGTTATTATTTATAGAAAAGTATAAGGAAATGTGCAACCTCTGGGAGCTAAAAAATAGCTCCTACCATAATAGCCAAGTACGCAAGGCAACAATTGTTAAATTAGCGGAATATATGAAGACCTGGATCCCAGAGGCAGACTATACTATGATGAATAGTAAAATCAACAACATGAGGAATGCATACAAAAAACACTATAAAGAAGTGCGTGCTTCTATGAGATCAGGAACAGCAGCAGACAAAGTAGTTAAGCCCAAGCTGTGGTACTACAAGCATCTGCAATTTCTGGATGACCAGATTGAGGCCAGGGAATCACTTTCCACCCTTCCCTCAACCCTTCCTTCCACCCTTCCCTCCAGCGTTCCTTCCACCCTTCCCTCCAATGTTCCTTCCACCCTTCCCTCCAGCGTTCCTTCCACCCTTCCCTCCACCCCTGCAGAGGGGGAGGAGGAGCCACCTGAGCTTGAAGAGCCGGATCTGCGCATCTTCAGCCAGGTATATTATTTTCAAAGATATTTATTGTCCTTAATTGATTTTTGAGAACTAGATGTTATTATTCACAAATGACAAAATTTAAATGTTAAAAAAAAAAAAAATACCAAAAAAAATAATAAATTAATGATTGGTACAGTATATAAAAAAGCAGGGGTCACAATGAGAGTCTTTTATATTTATTAAGATTCAAATTGCAACAGTCATGAGATGAAAATTGTGTGTGATTGATTCAACAAAAAATTAAACTATAGCCTCGTACACACGACCGAGTTTCTCGGCAACAACCAGCAAGAAACTTGCTGGCAGAGATTTCTTGCAGAGAAATTCGTTCGTGTGTATGGTTTCTCGTCAAGAAAACCGACTAGAATCTCGACGAGAAAATAGAGAACCTGCTCTCTATTTTCTCGTCGAGATTCTCGTCAGCCTGTTCCTCGACGAGAAAATTGTGTGTGTGTACACTTACCTGTCCTCCGGGAAGCCCGCGCATGCTCGAAATGACTTTGACGCATGCGCGGTAGCTTCCTAGGCATAGGATAGGGTGTACAAAGATGGCGGCGACGGCATCGAATGTGACGAGCGCATGCTCGTCGTATTCAATTACGTCACCGCGTTCGCTCCCTTCAAAGAACCGCGGGTTCTTTGAAATGAGCGTGTGTACACTCGGCCGGGACAAGTTTCTTGTCCAAGGATCTCATCGAAAAAAACGACGTGTTTTTTACGACGAGATTCTCGGCCGTGTGTACGAGGCTTCAGTCCCTTTTTTCTACACAGGATGAGCTCAGCCAGGAGGAAGAGGCTCCGGAATGTGGCAGGCAGGAGGAGGCAGGGGTGAGTGGCAGCCAGGAGGAGGCCGGACCAAGTGGCACTCAACAGGTCCCCAGGCCTAGTGGCAGCACACAGTCCCAAGTGGCTCCCCTCCACGTCAGACCCACAAAAACTCGGCGGATGACAAAGGTGGAGGAGGAGTCACTTCAGATGATAAGGGACACTGCTGCCATAATGAGGGCCCCCCTCAACCCTGTTGAGGGCTTTGCTACATATCTCTCAGAAAAACTTCTGAAACTGGAGGAGAGACAACGTGCCCTCTGTGAGCACCTGGTGTATACGGCCATTCGCATGGCGGGGATGGGGCAGTTGACAGAGGCCACTCATTTCTGCCATCTGCCCCATCCTTCTCCTCCTCCTCCTGCCACATTACCACCGACAGAGCCACAGCCTGCAAGTGGGCGTGGACGGGCCGTGGAACAAATGCTGGAGGGAAGCGTGGGGGGAACACTGCAGGGAACTTTGCAAGGAAGGCTACCAAGAAGAGCAGAAGATGATTCCCTGGCTTCAAGCTGCTCTTCCAGAAGTTGCAGTTTGTAGGAGTACCACAGCTTGGGATGATGTATGTCTTCGGCTGCTGCTCCTGATTTCCTCATGTTGTTTATTTTATTGTTCATCATAGTAATGTCTGCCTTTGGGGTCCAAAGTCTTCATAAATTCCACTAATTTAACAATTGTTGCCCTTCCTGTTTATTTATTTTTGGCCAGAATAAATGGATTTTTGATTTTGGAAAAATACTTGCCTATGTTTTTTTATTGGGAGTAGCAATAAGATGTCATAAATACAATGTGTAATTAACAAGGGACACCAACCTCCTTGAGGAAAAATTAAAAAAAAATTATGTTGTTGTGAGAACTTGACACCCAAAAAAATGAGCCCACAAGAACCAAAATCTAATTAAAAAAATGGTATATCTTGATTCGAAATAACAATTAAAATTAGGGAGATCTGGCTTTAAAAATATATAAAATTATTCTAGAGATGACAAGAAACTATAAAGAAATAAGTTTGTCAGAACTCGGAATAAAGATCTGCAGCAAAAAAACAGTTTAAAGACCATTATGAAGAAGAAAACAATGCGCTGCATTAAACGAGGCAATAATTTGCAGAATGACGAATGTGCTCTCTCCATTAGGAACGCTAGTTTTACCAGAACGAGCGCTCCCGTCTCCTAATTCAGTCTGAGCATGCGTGGGTTTTTTAACCGATGGACTTGCCCATAGACGATCGGAATTTGCTTTCGGTTTTTTATCCATCGGAAAAATGTAAAACATGTTCTATTTTTTGACACAGATGGAAAAAAGACCGATGGGGCCCATACACGATCGGTTTGTCCGATGAAAAAAATCCATCGGACTGTTTTCATCGGTAAATCCGATCGTGTGTACGTGGCTTAAGCTTTGTGAATTCAAAACTGACAAAAACGTCTGAATACTTGTTGATAAACTTCATATTTTCAGACTGTGCCACATATTGTTATATTAACAAAACATTTTTTTTTTATTATTATTATTATTATTCACATCAGAAAAAATGTATAAATGGGTTTCTGAGATGTTCATTTTAGAACAAACTTGTTTCAAATATGTCAAATCTGGCAATTTCCAAGACAATGTAAACAGCTGATTATTGTTTTAGCCAAAATGATTCATTTCCAACACAAACAACTATTTTTGTTTCATAATATGGTTTGTATATTTATAATATATCATATAATGAAGCCATGCTGTGAGATATCAAGTCAAGACAATTATAAACTGAAATCAAAAAATATTTCTGTAAACATTGAAATGTCACTAAGGGCTTGACTTTTAACACCTGGACCCTAAATACTCCAGGAACATACATACATTTAAACTACTGATCACACCATATACTGTATTGATCACAATGATATAAGTTGGTTTAAAGGTTATTGATGAGGTATTTAGCTAACACACACCATCATTAAACTCACGTTGTTACCTTAAAGTGATTGTAAAGTCTCGTTTTTTTTTCTCAAAAAATAACAAACATGTTGTACTTACCTCCTCTGTACAATGGTTTTGCAAAGAGCAGCCTGGATTCTCCATTTCTCGGGTCCCTCTTATGTGATCCTGGCCCCTGCCTCTTGTCGAGTTCCCCCACAGCAAACAGCTTGCTATGGGGGCACCCGAGCTGAGTCACAGCTCCCTGTGTCCATTCAGACATGGAGCCCCCATTCGGCCCCGCCCCTCTATCTCCTGAATGGCTAACAGTCTTTGATTGACAGCAGTGGGAGCCAATGGCGCCGCTGCTCTGTCTCAGCCAAAGTAGAGTCCTGGATGGCTGAGGCACTCGTGGACATCACTGGAGAGATATGGGGCTCAGCTGGGGCAGCTGCTGCACACAGAAGGTTTTTTATCTTAATTCACAGAATGCATTAAAGTGTTACTAGACCCAGGAGCCTGCATTCACTATATCTGGTCACCCACAGTACACAGAACATGGAAATGCAATTATTTTTGTAAATATAAATGGATAAATACCTTTTCTCATTAGCAGCATAAACTGTAGCAGCCTTGTGACTTCTATCAGTTCCTAGTAAAGCTTGTAGGAGGAGTTTTTTATTCTCCCCTGATCCTATGTCTGGACAGTGCTGATTGGCCCTGTGCTGATCACATTCACCCTCCCAAGAAAAAAAAAAACTCTCTAGCAATACACACCAAACTGAGCATGTGCAGCCCGTCTACTGGCTCTGTAAATATCATTTTTTTTTTTTTTTTGGAGACAGTGGAAGAAGAGGAGGATCAGAGAGACACGATCAAACAGTCTTTATACACAATGCAAAGGATTAACCCATTAGGATCCACAGTGATTATAACAAGCATGCTTTACTGCATATACAGACCGATTTTACTGTTGAGGGTTTAGTAACTCTTTAAGATAAAAAAAACCTTCTGACTTTACAACCGCTTTGACCACTTCAGCTCCGGAAGATTTACCCCCCTTCCTGATCAGGCCATTTTTGCGATACGGCACTGCGTTACTTTAACCGCTTAACGACCGCTCACGGCATATATACGTCGGCAGAATGGCTCGTACAGGCACAATCACGTACCTGTACGTCCCCTTTAACTGCCTGCCGTGTGGTTGCGAGCGCGCTCACGACACTGCAGTCATCCCCGTGAGTCGGACCGCGATCGTCTCACGTTCGCCTACTGACACTGTGTGATCAGAGCGGAGATCGTGACGTGTCACTCGTAGCCACGCCCCCTCAGTTAGAATCACACCCTTAGCCACACTTAACCCCTTCAGCGCCACTAGTGGTTAACCCCTTCACTGCCAGTGTCATTTTTACAGTAACCAGTGCATTTTTATTGCACTGATCGCTGTAAAAATGACAATGGTCCCAAAAATGTATCATAAGTGTCCGATGTGTCCGCCATAATGTCGCAGTCACGAAAAAAAACGCTGATCGCCTCCATTACTAGTAAAAAAAAAAAAAATTATAAAAATGCCATAAAACTACCCCCTATTTTGTAAACGCTATAACTTTTGCGCAAACCAATCAATAAACGCTGATTGCGGTTTTTTTACCAAAAATATGTAGAAGAATACGTATCGGCCTAAACTGAGGAATTTTTTTTTTTTTAATATGTATTTTTTGGGGATATTTATTATAGCAAAATTTAAAAAATATAGGTTTTTTTTCAAAATTGTCACTCTATTTTTGTTTATAGCGCAAAAAATAAAAACCGCAGAGGTGATCAAATACCACCAAAAGAAAGCTCTATTTGTGGGAAAAAAAGGACGCCAATTTTGTTTGGGAGCCACGTGGCACGACCGCGCAATTGTCAGTTAAATTGACGCAGTGCCGAATTGCAAAAAGGGGCCTGGTCTTTATGCTGCATATTGGTCTGGGCTTAAGTGGTTAATTGACAATTGCGCGGTCGTGCAACGCTGTAAAACAATATTTTTTACTTTTCTGCTATAAAACATATCCAATAAAAAAAAAAATTATTTCTTCATCAATTTAGGCCAATGTATATTCTGCTACATATTTTTGGTAAAAAAAATCCCAATAAGGGTATATTGATTGGTTTGTGCAAAAGTTATAGTGTCTAAAAACTATGGGATGTATTTATTAATTTTTTTTTTTTCTACTAGTAATGGCGGCGATCAGCGACTTATAGGAACTGCAATATTGTGGCAGACAAATAGGACACTAACTGACACTTCTGACACTTTTTTGGGGACCAGTGAGACTAATTCAGTGATCGGTGCTAAAAATATTCACTGTACTAATGACACTAGCTGGTAAGGGGTTAACATCAGGGGCGATCAAAGGGTTAACTGTGTACCTAGCTGGTGTTTTACTACTGTGGGGGGAGGTGCTTTGAATGGAGGAAGGCAGAGATCTGTGTCCCTGCTTTGCAGAAACACAGGACCCATGCCTTCCTTACTGCCAGAACGGAAATATGCCTTGTTTATATAGGCAGATCGCTGTTCTGTCTGTGTACAGATTGATCAGCAGGTGCCAGCGGATATCAGGTCCTCTGGACCCGCTGATCAGCTCCCGCTGTGTAGGATCACAGCGGGAGCGAGCTGCCAGCGGCGCACACTCACCCCTGGTACCCGGAAGTGCAGAATCACATATATATACCTGATCCTGTGCAGTGCGGCCGCCCTGTAGCAGTAAAAGTGCTATAGGGCGGTCGGCAACTGCTTAAACACTGTACAAATGAATCTTGACTGTTTATACCTGGAACACAATGGACATATACAGTACATAAGCTTTAAAGTGAGTCTGTCATGAGGAGGATCAGCATCTTCACCTAAGCCCATTCTGTGAAAGAAGAGGATATGTACTTACCTTTTTGGCAGCCTGTGTGTCAAAACTCTACTTTGTTGCTGCAGGTATGGAACACTTCTTGGTGTGTCCAATACCTGGTTCCTCATTATGGGGCCATGGTCATGGTTTTTCCCATCAGCTAAAATGACATAGGAACCATGAGGTGGAACCACAGAGGTCAATGGGAGTAGTGGGTATTTGACACACCCAGGAGTGTCAAATACCTGCGGAGGCCACAGATAGGCAAAACTATAAAAGTTTGACACATGGACCACTAAAAATCAAAGTATACATTATCTTCTTTTACACATTGGGCTAAGATAAAGAGGCTGATCATAATGATACAAAAAGGAAAATAAAAATGTTTTAAAATCGCTAATTTAGAGTCACAGTTACCAAAGGTTACCAAAGGTTCAACTTTATATTATCTCTACATACTACTGTATAATAAATAATATAGAATTAAAGTGGTACTAAACCGACAACAGCAAAATTAGTATGCATATGCAGTAAAGCAGGCTTGTTATACTCACTGTGGAACCTAAGTGATACATCCTCCACATTGTGTAGAAAGGCTGTTTGATTCTGTCTTCTCTGATCCCCCTCCCTTTCTTTTACTGTCCCCAATCCATCTGCTAATAGAACATAGCCTTGGAGGCACTCTGCACATGCTCAGTTTGGTGTGTATTTGCTAGAGAGAGTGCATGTGATTAGCACAGGGCCAATCAGCACTGTCCAGACAGAAAGTCAGGGGTCATGCAGAACGTCAGGGGTCATAGGAGAATGAAAACTCCTCCTCCAACCTTTAACCAGTACTCGGCACTGCTATATACTGCTGATGAGAAAAGGGATTTAGCAGTTTATATTTACTTAAATAAATGCATTTCCATGTTCTGTGTACTGTGTGAGACTAGATATAGTGAATGCAGGGTCCTAAAAAAAAGCTTGTGTTTAAAGCACCTTCTGGGGGAATGTAAACGTAATCAATGTGCACATATCAGATCAATTTTAAGCCATAGATTTTCTTGTTATAAAATCAGTACAAGTATCATAAAGGTTGTTAAATTCATAGCCCACCTTTTGTACTATGTTTCATGTTACACCCATATTTAGGGCCATGTCATCCATTCACAGGGATCTGTAAATGCAAAGACTACACCATGGCAGACAAACGTACAGATTTTGATGGCAGCAAGGTGATGATGTCACCACCCAGTCCATTGTTTATCTCCTTCAGCCCATAATAGAAGGTCAGTACCTCCTTATGGATCTGGAACTGGGGGTGAGCAATGCAGGAGCCTATACATTGCATCCACATGCACTGATCATGGTCTGTAATGCTCTGCAGGCTTAAATGTAAAAATGTAACAAATGCACAATTTGAAAACTTTTGCCGCGTTTGCAGCCTTGTTTAGCGGCGTTTTACCGCGTTTGCGTTTATAAGCGTTTCATCATAGACCCTCCCTAAGCTCAAAAAACAGTAAATTTTAACCATTTCAGCCAGTTTGTGAGACCAGAGTGAGTAGCAGCAGCTGAGAGAGCAGCAGTGTAGTTGTATTTAGCGTATCACTTGCCACATCACCTGCCACAAGTTGTGGATTGTCCACTTGCCACGTCACCTGCCACGTCACCTGACACATCACCTGGCCACGTCACCTGGCCACGTTACCTGCCAAGTCACCTAGCCACGTCACCTGCCACAAGTTGTGGATTGTCCACTTGCCACGTCACCTGCCACAAGTTGTGGATTGTCCACTTGCCACGTCACCTGGCCACATCACGTGCCACGTCACCTGGCCACGTCACCTGCCACAAGTTGTGGATTGTCCACTTGCCACGTCACCTGGCCATGTTACCTGCCACGTCACCTGGCCACGTTACCTGCCACGTCACCTGGCCACGTCACCTGCCACAAGTTGTGGATTGTCCACTTGCCACGTCACCTGGCCATGTTACCTGCCACTTCACCTGGCCACGTTACCTGCCACGTCACCTGGCCACGTCACCTGCCACAAGTTGTGGATTGTCCACTTGCCACGTCACCTGCCACGTCACCTGGCCACGTCACCTGGCCACGTCACCTGCCACAAGTTGTGGATTGTCCGCTTGCCACATCACCTGCCACGTCACCTGGCCACGTCACCTGGCCACGTCACCTGCCACAAGTTGTGGATTGTCCACTTTCCACGTCACCTGCCACGTCACCTGCCACGTCCCCTGGCCACGTCACCTGGCCACGTTACCTGCCACGTCACCTAGCCACGTCACCTGCCAAAAGTTGTGGATTGTCCACTTGCCACGTCACCTGGCCACATCACGTGCCACGTCACCTGGCCACGTCACCTGCCACAAGTTGTGGATTGTCCACTTGCCACGTCACCTGGCCATGTTACCTGCCATGTCACCTGGCCACGTTACCTGCCACGTCACCTGGCCACGTCACCTGCCACAAGTTGTGGATTGTCCACTTGCCACGTCACCTGGCCACATCACGTGCCACGTCACCTGGCCACGTCACCTGCCACAAGTTGTGAATTGTCCACTTGCCACGCCACCTGCCACATCACCTGGCCACGTCACCTGCCACAAGTTGTGGATTGTCCACTTGCCACGTCACCTGGCCATGTTACCTGCCACGTTACCTGCCATGTCAACTGGCCACGTCACCTGCCACAAGTTGTGGATTGTCCACTTGCCACATCACCTGCCACGTCCCCTGCCAAGTCACCTGGCCACGTCACCTGCCACAAGTTGTGAATTGTCCACTTGTCACGTCACCTGCCACGTCACCTGGCCACGTCACCTACCACAAGTTGTGGATTGTCCACTTGTCACGTCACCTGGCCACGTCACCTGGCCATGTTACCTTCCACGTCACCTGGCCACATTACCTGCCACGTCACCTGGCCACGTCACTTGCCACAAGTTGTGAATTGTCCACTTGCCACGTCACCTGCCACGTCACATGCCACGTCACCTGGCCATGTCACCTGCCACAAGTTGTGGATTGTCCACTGGCCACGTCACATGCCACGCCACCTGGCCATGTCACTTGCCACAAGTTGTGGATTGTCCACTGGCCACGTCACATGCCACGCCACCTGGCCATGTCACCTGCCACAAGTTGTGGATTGTCCACTTGCCACGTCACCTGCCATGTCACCTGCCACGTCACCTGGCCACGTCACCTGGCCACGTTACCTGCCAAGTCACCTAGCCACGTCACCTGCCACAAGTTGTGGATTGTCCACTTGCCACGTCACCTGCCACAAGTTGTGGATTGTCCACTTGCCACGTCACCTGGCCACATCACGTGCCACATCACCTGGCCACGTCACCTGCCACAAGTTGTGGATTGTCCACTTGCCACGTCACCTGGCCATGTTACCTGCCACGTCACCTGGCCACGTTACCTGCCACGTCACCTGGCCACGTCACCTGCCACAAGTTGTGGATTGTCCACTTGCCACGTCACCTGCCACATCACCTGGCCACGTCACCTGGCCATGTTACCTGCCACTTCACCTGGCCACGTTACCTGCCACGTCACCTGGCCACGTCACCTGCCACAAGTTGTGGATTGTCCACTTGCCACGTCACCTGGCCACGTCACCTGGCCACGTCACCTGCCACAAGTTGTGGATTGTCCGCTTGCCACGTCACCTGCCACGTCACCTGGCCACGTCACCTGGCCACGTCACCTGCCACAAGTTGTGGATTGTCCACTTGCCACGTCACCTGCCACATCACCTGCCACGTCCCCTGGCCACGTCACCTGGCCACGTTACCTGCCACATCACCTAGCCACGTCACCTGCCAAAAGTTGTGGATTGTCCACTTGCCACGTCACCTGGCCACATCACGTGCCACGTCACCTGGCCACGTCACCTGCCACAAGTTGTGGATTGTCCACTTGCCACGTCACCTGGCCATGTTACCTGCCATGTCAACTGGCCACGTTACCTGCCACGTCACCTGGCCATGTCACCTGCCACAAGTTGTGGATTGTCCACTTGCCACGTCACCTGGCCACATCACGTGCCACGTCACCTGGCCACGTCACCTGCCACAAGTTGTGAATTGTCCACTTGCCACGCCACCTGCCACATCACCTGGCCACGTCACCTGCCACAAGTTGTGGATTGTCCACTTGCCACGTCACCTGGCCATGTTACCTGCCATGTCAACTGGCCACGTCACCTGCCACAAGTTGTGGATTGTCCACTTGCCACATCACCTGCCACGTCCCCTGCCAAGTCACCTGGCCACGTCACCTGCCACAAGTTGTGAATTGTCCACTTGTCACGTCACCTGCCACGTCACCTGGCCACGTCACCTACCACAAGTTGTGGATTGTCCACTTGTCACGTCACCTGGCCACGTCACCTGGCCATGTTACCTTCCACGTCACCTGGCCACATTACCTGCCACGTCACCTGGCCACGTCACTTGCCACAAGTTGTGAATTGTCCACTTGCCACGTCACCTGCCACGTCACATGCCACGTCACCTGGCCATGTCACCTGCCACAAGTTGTGGATTGTCCACTGGCCACGTCACATGCCACGCCACCTGGCCATGTCACCTGCCACAAGTTGTGGATTTTCCACTGGCCATGTCACCTGGACACGTCACCTGGCCACGTCACCTGCCACAAGTTGTGGATTGTCCACTTGCCACGTCACCTGCCACGTCACCTGGCCACGTCACTTGGCCACGTTACCTGCCACGTCACCTAGCCACGTCACCTGCCACAAGTTGTGGATTGTTCACTTGCCACGTCACCTGCCACAAGCTGTGGATAGTCCACTGGCCACGTCACCTGCCACGTCACCTGCCACAAGTTGTGGATTGTCCACTGGCCATGTCACCTGGCCTCGTCACCTGCCACAAGTTGTGGATTGTCCACTTGCCACGTCACCTGCCACAAGTTGTGGATTGTCCACTGGCCACGTCACCTGCCACGTCACCTGCCACAAGTTGTGGATTGTCCACTGGCCACGTCACCTGGCCATGTCACCTGCCACAAGTTGTGGATTGTCCACTTGCCACGTCACCTGCCACAAGTTGTGGATTGTCCACTGGCCACGTCACCTGCCACAAGTTGTGGATTGTCCACTGGCCACGTCACCTGGCCACGTCACCTGGCCACGTCACCTGACACAAGTTGTTGATTGTCCACTTGCCACGTTACCTGCCACAAGCTGTGGATTGTCCACTTGTCACGTTACCTGCCACAAGTTGTGGATTGTCCACAATGCAATGCAAGCAATTACAGTTTTCTTTTATATTTTTTAATAGTTTTTCATCACTGACCTGGTCACATGACTGCTCTCCTCTGATGTTCCATATATAGCAGTACCCCCAGTTAAGAGGGCTGCTGGTATTAATTTGGGCCCTGTAGTGCACCGCTGTCAACCCCTGGCAATCGGCTCTATCCTCCCGTGGCACAGCTAGTAATGGGGAGATAGGACTGCGTGACCGCAACTTTTGGTGACGCAGTCCTAATGGCAAAACACACACAGTGATATACTTTAAACTTCTACTAAAGTAATTGAAACTGACACCAATGTACTTGACCCAGATATTTTACTGAGGCTAATGGGCAAATAATAAATAACAGTATAACAAGTTGCAGATCCCTGCAATAAACAGTATTAAAGATGAACAGAGTGATAGAATAATGAGGTGTTGCCATGAAACTCTAGTGATGCCCTTTTACAACTACTTCCCCTCGTGGGCAGACTAACGCCCAGCAACGTCTACCTACGCAGTCAGGCCTGACTGAACTAAATGGAAGTTCTGTAAAACAATCTTCGCTAGCAATCTTTCGGTGGTGCACTTGATGAACAAACTTTGTAATTCGAACGAGTAGTAAAGATACAGTATTTGTCTATGAGCAAGTGCTCTCTCACCACCCGGACCAGTCCCAGTCCTTTTCCTCTGCCGATTCGTCTGGGCACATGGATCCACCGACATCCGAGTCTTCGGCCCTTCTGGTGTAGTACAAAAAGGATGAGAAGATGTCTCTAGGGTTCCGCTAGGCTGGCGGAGGGCTCTTTGGAAGAAAGTGCCCAGGCTTCAGGCATGGGCTTGCAGCAGTCTCGCACAGTTCTTGCTTGATAGGCGAGAGGGTCCAAAGAGAGCGAACAAACTCCGCCTCCCCTTTATAAAGTCCGCCCCAGCAGTCCTTGCTTCGGGGCAATGCACCTTGGGCGCTGAAAGATGTCTTGGAAAATGTAGTCTCTCGGTATTAAAGGGGAATACCCCACTACACATAGATGGTCATGTGACCGCTCTCCTCCTCCACTCAAAGCTACACTTGGAGGAGGAGGAGAGCAGCCAAAAAAAACAGAGCTATTGAGATATTTACAAGCTTTGTTTCACAATGACACTGACAAAGGAGGAGAAGTATAGAAGGGGCTGGTAATTTTTTTCTTAACTTCAAACTATGCAGGGAGCTCTGTCCCGGGACCAGGAGAGGCGGGACGGCCGGCCTGACACCCCCCCAATGGGTGGCTCCTGGGGCGGACCGCCGAACCCCAACCCCCTGTTAGTAAAACATGACATCGACGTATAACACGCAGGCACTGTTTACCCTCTGTTTTCAGGGGAAAAAAGTGTGTGTTATACGCCGATAAATGCGGTAGTTTGTTTGGGGGACAGTACACACATGCTGCATGCTAAAACATTTCAGTTTTGCAGGGCAGTGAAGGGCAATGAGCTGTTTCAGTGGATCTCACTGTCTACATTTTTGAATTAGTTTTTTTTTCTAATGACAAAATTACACCCCAATCAAGCATGTCTGCATTTCTCTGCACCGCACAACACTGCGGCATTGTAGCATGAACAGAGCACATTGTTTTCCAGGTGCCCTAGCGATGATCTATGTTTTTTTTTGTGTGGGGTTTCCCTTGACTTCCATAACAGACCTCAAACCTTCATCAATGACAAAGGTCTGATATGTATTTTAATGGGAATCCCCAGAGTCTATTACTGTGATCAGGTGATTGGGAACGGGGCCTTCCAGTTCCTGCTGATAGTAGGAGAGCCCAGTCTCTATACAGGGAGCATTTTCAGCACAAGCATGTACCTATATTTGCAGTCCCACAGATAAAGACCAACGTCCTCCAAGAAGTTGCATAACTGCATATGATTGTCGGTAAGGGGTTAGGAACTAAAACAGAAATACAGTATGCAGCCACCACCAGGTCTCTGCACACATTACTGTTGCTTCCTTGGAAACATTTTTGGCCAAGTTATGTTCACATTAAAACTCTCAAAGACAACATGTCACAATGAGGTTGATTTACTAAAACTGGAGAGTGCAAAATCCTTTGCAGCTCTGCATAGAAACCAATCAGCTTCCAGGTTTTTATGCCAAAGCTTCATTGAACAAGCTGAAGTTAGAAGCTGATTGGCTACCATGCACAGCTGCACCAGATTTTGCACTCTCCAGTTTTAGTAAATCAACCCCCATATGTCAAATACAGAAGAATACATGGGGCATTATCAAGATAAATGTATTAGGTGTACTTACTGTGCAATGTATCCATATATCCTAATAACACTAATAGGTGAAATGTAGGGAAACAGACCCATTTTTAAAACACCTGGCTTGATATCAGAAAGCTTGGGTCCAACACAGCAGAGAGAAGTAAACCAATGGAAAAAATTACCTGCACTGGGGGGCAAAAGAGCACCTTAAAGGGTCTACAAAATGTGAAAATCCATTTTTCTGTTTATGTTTGTCTGTTGTGAGTATAGCTTTAGTAATTATTGCAATAATATACAGTATATCAGTCTGTTTGGTCCAACAATAGAACAGTAACTTTTCTTAAATACATTTAGCATACATCTCTCGTACATAACATCGGCAAGTATAAACATAGGCTAAAATAAATTTGTTGTTAATACAGCAAGATTTATCAGTTTGGCGTTACAATAAGCTTTATTCTACTACTGTACAACGTCATAGATCTTAATTGTGGGATTGTCTTTTGGTTGAATTCTGAAGGGTCGGAGTGGATTATAATGATAATACAGAGAAAATAAATATTCCAATAAATGATCATTCTTTTTTTTTTAAGAAAAAGTGGACTTATGCCTCTTCTGTTCTTTCTAAAAAAAAAAAAAACATTCTCCCTTACGAGGTACAGTAACTGTTAAGTGCTGTAGGATGTGTTGGCACTAGATAAAGTACACAAGTAATGCTACTTTGTACAGTAATCCAAAAACAAGAACTTATATTTTTGATTAAAGACTAAATTAAATAGTGATGACTAGTTCTTAACCTTCCATCTGAGAGTATTTACAGGGATAATTTAGTTTCAGACGTCTGCCCACTCTATGTTGTATGTTAGTGAAAGAAACAAAGCTCTTGATATGACTTGGCAGTTTGTGATGATTTTGAACAGCCCTAATTACAGCATCAACAATAATTTATTGTAGGGAAAAAAATAACTGTTTAATACCATAAATATTATTATTGTTGAAGCATTGCAGTATGATATTAGACCTTTTTAGCCAGGCAGTGTGAAGAATAATGATAATGTATGTACTGTAATACATAGTAAACAGATTTCAGTTAAAGAAGAACTCTGGGGAAAAATAAATAATCCCTTGCAGTGGGGTTGTGCCTGTACTGCATGGGTTAGCCTCTCGTTTTGTCTGCAGGTGTACCAAAAGGCTATACAGTACTTACCCGATCCTTCGATCCTCTGGAAAACAGCGCTCCCCCACAACCAGCGGTGGACTGTTCCTGCCTTCCTTATGGTCAGAGCTGGTGTATGGGCGTGATGACGTCAGGAACAAGACCGTCATGCACAAGACCGCTAGCATTCAAGGGGGGCAGGAATGGCAGGGACCGGTCTTGCAATCGAAGGATCAGTGGATTAGGCAAGTATATCTAGACTTTCCTAACCCCTAGGAAAAAATGAGCAGTTAACCCATGCAGTGCAGGCACAGCCCCTCTCTATATGAGGAAAAAAATTCTCTGAGTTCTTCTTTAACCACTTCCCGCCCTGTCAATAGCAGATTGACATCCGGGAAGTGGTTCTGTTATCCACACTGGACGTCATATGACGTCCTGCGGGATAACAGCCGCCGCGCGCCCGGGGGGCGCGCATCGCGGCGATCGGTGGAGCGGTGGGTCAGTCTGACCCACCGCTACACTGATCTCGGTAAAAAGCCTCCGTCGGAGGCTTTTTACCATGTGATCAGCCGTGTCGAATCACGGCTGATCAGGAAGTAAACAGGAAGAGCCGTTGATCGGCTCTTCCTCACTCGCGTCTGACAGACGCGAGTAGAGGAGAGCCGATCGGCGGCTCTCCTGACAGGGGGGGTTCACGCTGATTGTTTATCAGCGCAGCCCCCCTCGGATACCCACACTAGACCACCAGGGAAGCCCCCCAGGACCACCAGGGAAGCCCCAATCATGTGGATGGCCCCCATGGCCATCCACATGTAGTAAAAATAAATAAAATAAAAACATTAAAAAATATGCCAATCAGTGCCCACAAATGGGCACTGACTGGCACTTTCACAATGTGCCACCAATGCCACCAGTGCCACCAATGCCACCTACTAGTGTCCATCAGTGCCACCTATCAGTGCCCATCCGTGCCCATCTGTGCCAATCTGTGCCCACCTATCAGTGCCTGTCCATGCCACCTATCAGTGCCACCCATAAGTGCCCATCAGTGCCGCCCATGAGTGCCAATCAGTGCCGCCTATGAGTGCCAATCAGTGCCGCCTATGAGTGCCAATCAGTGCCGCCTATGAGTGCCAATCAGTGCCACCTATGAGTGCCCATCAGTGCCGCATACCAGTGCCACATATCAGTGCCCATCAGTGTCGCCTATCAGTGCCCATCATCAGTGCCCATCAGTGCCACCTCATCAGTGCCACCTCATTGGTGCCACCTCATCGGTGCCCATCAGTGTCGCCTTATCAGTGCCCTTCAGTGCCGCCTTATCAGTGCCCGTCATTG
The DNA here is from genome assembly GCA_029206835.1 of Rana muscosa. Lineage (NCBI taxonomy): Eukaryota > Metazoa > Chordata > Amphibia > Anura > Ranidae > Rana > Rana muscosa. The sequence goes on from CM055116.1 coordinate 690,697,686, forward strand.
AAGTAGAAAAGGTACTTATTTACAAAAAAAATTAACAGAAACAAAGAAAAACTTATTTTTTTTTTTAAAAAATCGCTCTTTTTTTATTTGTTGTGCAAAAAATAAAAATCGCAGAGGCAATCAAATTCCACCTAAAGAGAGCTCTATTTGTGGGAACAAAATGATAAAAAATTTGTTTGGGTACAGTGTAGCATGACCGCGCAATTGTCATTCAAATTGCGACAGCGCTGAAAGCTCAAAATTGGCTTGGGCAGGAAGCTGTATAAGTGCATGGTATTGAAGTGGTTAAGGTTTTTTTGTTCTTGAAATTTCTCCTCTCTGCTAGCATTTTCTTTAGAATGCAGTACACACCCTGGCTCATCTTTGGCACCTGTAAGATGCTGGGAATGCAGTCAGATGCCAAAGATGATGTACCTCCTTTGAGAATGGTATCTGTGGGGATGCATGGCATTTCTGAACAACATTGGACCTGGAAGACTATTGGAGAAAATGGTGGTGTTGACGAACAGAGCAGTGAGGGACATTACTGGAGGAGTAGGTGGATATAGTTCCACAAGTGTATGTTTGGCCAAAAAATTCAGAAGTGACAACAAACGATTAGAGTTGAGCGGACACCTGGATGTTCGGGTTCGACGGGTTCGGCCGAACTTCGGAAAAAAGTTCGGGTTCGGGATCGAACTTTAACCCGAACCCGGACCCGAACCCGAACCCCATTGAAGTCAATGGGGACCCGGACTTCTAAGGACTAAAAAGGCTCTAAAAAAGTAATGGAAAGGGCTAGAGGGCTGCAAATGGCAGCAAAATGTTGTTAAGAGCATGGCAAGTGCTCTGCAAACAAATGTGGATAGGGAAATAACTTAAAATAACATTAAAAAAATAAAAAAATAAAAAAATATGCTGGAGGCCCCCTTTTCAGCAGAAGAGGTACGGGAAGTCATTAAGAACCTCAGAAACTCAACGGCACGATGCCACACATATGGTGGGAATGCCCCAGAATACGCCCTTTCTGGAATAAATTATTAAATTTAATGGATAAGCTAGTGGGAAAATAAAATACTTTGAAATAAAAATGTAGCGGGGTGCTAAATTTAAGGGAAGTGTTTGAGTGGTAAATAGGCTCAAACACCCTAATTCTGTAGGATTCATGGACCATTTTGTCCTCGGGGGACAGTATTGGTGTGCAGTTCCCTGCGGCCTACAGGTGGCGCTGCCATGGTAGGCTAGGGTTGAACCGCCGATACAGTGCTGTGCCTTTTGTGTCCCCTCTTGGCAGTAGTACAGCGGGGCGGGGAACCTGTTGTGCATGCCGGGAGAGCATATAAAAGGGGCAGACCTTTGGCCTGGGGGCTGATGTCCAGTGGGGTCCACGCCCAGGTGCCTTCGGCCTGGGTGCATGTGTTCCTGTTCCATCTCGGGTACCTTTAGCCCGGGGTGAGGTACTATCCTGGAGTTCCTGCTGCCCTGGGTATGGAGGCCTAGGTGCGGGAGTAAAGCCTGGAGTCCAGAGCCTTCGTCTGGAGTCCGCTAAGGGTCGAGGAGTCTTAGGGTGCCGCCTCGTGTAGGGGACCATGTTCCAGGGAAGGGAGGATCATTCTGATGGACCGATGCGGGAGTCACGGTGAAGGAAGGGTCTGTTGACTCCCTGGAGAGATGTCTTCCCCTTGATATGGGCTAGGTTCGTAGAAGGAGAAGCTCAAGGTCATCTTGACTGTATCAGAGGCCTTATTCACCCGGCCCGTGGCAGGGGCCTTATACACCCTGGTCTGTGGCAGAGACCAAAGTTCTCCAGGTCCGTGGCAGGGGCCTTGTACACCCGGTCTGTGGCAGAGACCAACCTCAAGGTCTGTGGCAGAGACCGTGCACCTAAAACTGTTTGAGAAACCTAAGCAGTGAAGTGAATGTGCTACGTTTGTGCCTGGACCTCCTCCACACCTTAAGCTGTCCTTTTTCTTTGCTCTAACCTTTTCTATCCGAGTAGAGTTTATTTTGCCATGAGAGAATAAGCGTTGCAATTTCATCTGGTGTGGACATTGACTTTACTGGGAATTAAAGGACTTGCCTCTACCTACAGTAGAGGTGAGAATCATCCTATGGAGGAGTTTTGACTCCGGCTGTGGACACGGCCCGTCAAGTACACCGCTCAACCTCTTTATATAGGAGGGTACGGGCTGGTAGTGCGGTGTGCCTTTCTCCCTCCTGCGAGGAGCCAACAACATAAAGGCAGGTAAGGGGGAAAGGATCTGTGCGCTACAAAAAAATAAAATAAAAATTATAATCTTGACCTAGGAGGATGAGGTCCATATGGAGTAGGAGGTTGAGGTGGCGGTGGATGTGGCTGTGTAGGTGGAAGCGGCGGTAGAGGAGGACGAGGTAGCCAACACTGGTTCAAAAATACAACAATGGCTGGGTAAGGCCAGTGATGTGTCGAATTTTGTCCCCCGTCAAATAGTGTCCACCCTGTACTGCGCTTGCTCAGTATGTAGGACAAGGGGATTTCGAAAATCTCTCAAGACGAACGGCGCCTGCGTGGTGAGTTCAGGTGAAGGCCACCCCATCCGTGGTTCAAGCCGAGCCAAGTGAGGCCGTGCCCGAAGCGCGGCGATCGAACCAAGCCCGTGAGGGGCCCTGTTACTATGTGCTACCGTATGTCCACTAACCACTTGGATGGTGGGGCTTGAACCTGCACTCACGGCGCAGGCGCCGTTCATCTTCGGAGATTTTGTGAATCTCCTTGTCCTCTGTACTGCGCAAGCGCTGCGCCTTCGCAGTATGGGCCGGACACAATCCGATGGCCGGACAGTTTTTGTCACAACACCGGTATACATGTCTATTCTGCACAAGGTACGGACAAGTCCTGTGGGATCCATGCCTGGTTCATTTTAATGAACGTGAGCTTGTCCACATTGGCTCTGGACAGGCGGCTGCGCTTGTCTGTGATAACGCCCCCTGCCGTGCTAAATACACGTTCAGATAATACACTTGCTGCAGGGCAGGCCAGCACCTCCAAGGCATTAAGGGCAAGCTCAGGCCATGTGCCCAATTTGGAGACCCAGAAGTTAAAGGGGGCAGACCCGTCATCCAGTACGTGTAGGCCTGTGGACACATACTGCTCAACCATGTTGGTGAAATGCTGCCTCCTGCTAAGACGTTCCATCTCAGCTGGTGGTGCTGGTTGTTGTGGCATGCTGACAAAGCTTTTCCGCATTTCAGCCATGCTAACCCTGCCTTCTGAGGTGCTGCCGGTTCCCCCGGCTGCGTTGGTGACCTCTTCCTCCTCCTCTGCCTTCGCCTTGTGCTTCCACCATACGCCCGCTGTCAGGTGGGAATGCCACCAGCAGCGCGTCTACCAGCGTGCGCTTGTACTCGCGCATCTTACGATCCCGCTCCAGTGAGGGAATTAACGACGGTACGTTGTCCTTGTAACGGGGATCCAGCAGGGTGGCCACCCAGTAATCAGCACCAGTTAAAATGTGGGCAACTCGGCGGTCATTGCGGAAACACTGCAGCATGTAATCGCTCATGTGTGCCAGGCTGCCCAGAGGCAAAGAAAAGCTGTCCTCTGTGGGAGGTGTATCGTCTGTGTCCTCTGTATCCCCCCAGCCACGCACCAGTGATGGCCACAAGCTGGTCTGGGTGCCACCCTGCTGTGAAAATGGCTCCTCCTCCTCCTCCTCCTCCTCCTCCATCTCCTCCTCCACCTCGTCATCCTCCAGAACTGTGCCCTTTCTGCCGGACAATTGTGTACCTGGCGTTTGTTGGTGCAGGAACCCACCCTCATAGCCACTTGTGAAAGACTGCCCTGAAAGCCTTTGAAATGATCCCGCTTCCTCCTCCTCATCCTCCTGTGCCACATCCTCTTCCATCATCGCCCGAAGCGTTTTTTCAAGGAGGCATAGAACTGGGATAGTAACGCTGAGAACGGCGTCATTGGCACTGGACATGTTGGTGGAGTACTCGAAACAGCGCAACAAGGCACACAGGTCTCGCATGGAGGCCCAGTTATTGGTGGTGAAGTGGTGCTGTTCCGCAGAGCGACTCACGCGTGATTGCTGCAGCTGAAACTCCACTATCGCCTGCTGCTGCTCGCACAGTCTGGCCAGCATGTGCAAGGTGGAGTTCCACCTTGTGGGCACGTCACATATGAGGCGGTGAGCGGGAAGGCCGAAGTTACGCTGCAGCGCTGACAGGCGAGCAGCAGCAGGGTGAGAACGCCGAAAGTGCGCACACACAGCCCGCACTTTCTGCAGCAGCTCTGGCATATTGGGGTAATTTTTAAGGAACCTCTGGACCACCAAGTTCAGCACATGCGCCAGGCAAGGGATGTGCGTCAAACCGGCTAGGCCCAGAGCTGCTACGAGATTTCGCCCATTATCGCACACCACCAGGCCGGGCTTGAGGCTCGCTGACAGCAACCACTCATTGGTCTGTTGTTCCATGTCCCTCCACAACTCCTGCGCGGTGTGGGGTTTTTCCCCCAAACAGGAAAGTTTTAAAACTGCCTGCTGTCGTTTACCCCTGGCTGTGCTGAAGTTGGTGGTGAAGGTGTTACGCTGACCGGATGAGGAGGCGGTAGAGGATGAGGAAGCGGAGTAGGAGGAGTTAGCAACAGGAGGCAAACTGAAGCGCCCTGCAATCCTCGGTGGTGGAAGGACATGCGCCAAACTGCTATCTGCCTCAGGCCCAGCCGCCACTGCATTTACCCAGTGTGCTGTTAGGGAGATATAACGTCCCTGACCGTGCTTACTGGTCCAGGCATCCGTAGTTAGGTGGACCTTGCCACAGATGGCGTTGCGCAGTGCACACCTGATTTTGTCCCCCACTTGATTGTGCAGGGAAGGGATGGCTCGCCTGGAAAAGTAGTGGCGGCTGGGCACGACGTACTGTGGGACAGCCAATGCCATCAGGCTTTTAAAACTCTGCGTCTCCACCAGACGGAATGACAGCATTTCAAAGGCCAGGAGTTTTGAAATGCTGGCATTCAGGGCCAGGGATCGCGGGTGGCTAGGGGGGTACTTCCTCTTCCGCTCCAATGTTTGGGAGATAGAGAGCTGAACGCTTCCATGGGACATTGTGGAGATGGTTGGTGACCCAGGTGGTAGTGTTGCTGGCAGATCCTCTGTTTGCAGGGTGGCAGGTGCCACTGTCACTACAGAGGTGGATGAAGAGGCCGAGACTGCAGCAGAAGAGGAAGCAGGAGGAGCCAGAGACCTTTCTTGGTTTTTGAGGTGTCTACTCCACTGCAGCTCGTGCTTTACACTTAGATGCCTGGTCATGCAGGTTGTGCTCAGGTTGAGAACGTTTATGCCTCGCTTCAGGCTCTGATTGCACAGCGTGCAAACCACTCGTGTCTTGTCATCAGCACATTATGTGAAGAACTGCCACGCTAGGGAACTCCTTGGACCTGGCTTTGGTGTGCTCGGTCCCTTGCTGCGTTGGGCAGTAGCAGACATACTGTCTAGGGGACGGACGCTCCGCTTTTGCACCCTGCTCCCTCTTCTGCTGTGCTGGTGGCTCTGTGCGACCACCGCCTCTTCCTCCAAACTACACTGGTCACCTGCATAACGTTGATTCCATGTGGGGTCAAGGACCTCATCGTCCTCCACATCATCTTCCACCCAGTCTTCACCCCTGCCCTCCTTGTCTGTCTGCACAATTGCGAAAGCAGCAGCAGTTGGCACCTGTGTTTCGTCATCATCCGAGACGTACTGCGATGGTCCTCCCATGTACTCATCATGAAACATAAGTGGTTGGGCATCGGTGCACTCAATCTCTTTCACTTCTGGGGCAGGGCTAGGTGGATGGCCCTGGGAAACCCTGCTAACAGAGTCATCGAAAAGCAGAAGAGACTGCTGCATGATTTGGGGCTCAGACTGCTTGGCTGATTTGCAAGGGGGTGAGGTGAAAGACACCTGGACATGGGTTTCAGGTGCCAACTCTGATCTTTCATCAGAAGAGTGGGTGGGAGACAATGTGAAGGAACCCGAGGCACTGTCAGCAACCCAATCTACTATCGCCTGTACTTGTCCTGGCCTAAACATTCGTACAGCCTCATTAGGCGCGACAAAATACCGCCTCAGGCTCGGTCGCCTACTCGCACCTGAGGAAGGTGTTTCACTTGTGCGTGTATCTGGCACAGATCCACCACGTCCTCTCCCTGCAACAGGAGCTTCACCAGCAGCACCACGACCGGGGCCACCATGTCCCTTTGACCTTCTCCTCATATTTTCCAAATTTAGGATGTTGCCCTAAATGGGTGTTTTTGGAAGAGCAGAACACACCCACAGTACGTAACCGCTGAATCGCACAGCTACAGAACTGCAGAAAATGCTATTCAAAAAAAATGGTTTTTTTTAGTATAGCACAGTAGAAGAAAACTATTTAGAAATTGTTTATTTCACACACCTCCACATATGTATAACACACTGCAAAATATTTTTTGTGGCCCTAAATGGCATTTTTTGGAAGACCATAATACACCCACAGTACGTAACCGCTGAATCGCACAGCTACAGAACTGCAGAAAATGCTATTCAAAAAAAATGTTGTTTTTTTAGTATAGCACAGTAGAAGAAAACTATTTAGAAATTGTTTATTTCACACACCTCCACATATGAATAACACACTGCAAAATATTTTTTGTGGCCCTAAATGGCGTTTTTTGGAAGACCACAATACACCCACAGTACGTAACCGCTGAATCGCACAGCTACAGAACTGCAGAAAATGCTATTCAAAAAAAATTTAGTTTTTTTAGTATAGCACAGTAGAAGAAAACTATTTAGAAATGGTTTATTTCACACACCTCCACATATGTATAACACACTGCAAAATATTTTTTGTGGCCCTAAATGGCGTTTTTGGAAGACCACAATACACCCACAGTACGTAACCGCTGAATCGCACAGCTACAGAACTGCAGAAAATGCTATTCAAAAAAAAATTTTGTTTTTTTAGTATAGCACAGTAGAAGAAAACTATTTAGAAATTGTTTATTTCACACACCTCCACATATGTATAACACACTGCAAAATATTTTTTGTGGCCCTAAATGGCGTTTTTTGGAAGACCACAATACACCCACAGTACGTAACCGCTGAATCGCACAGCTACAGAACTGCAGAAAATGCTATTAAAAAAAAATGTTGTTTTTTTAGTATAGCACAGTAGAAGAAAACTATTTAGAAATTGTTTATTTCACACACCTCCACATATGTATAACACACTGCAAAATATTTTTTGTGGCCCTAAATGGCGTTTTTTGGAAGACCACAATACACCCACAGTACGTAACCGCTGAATCGCACAGCTACAGAACTGCAGAAAATGCTATTCAAAAATGTTTTAGTTTTTTTAGTATAGCACAGTAGAAGAAAACTATTTAGAAATTGTTTATTTCACACACCTCCACATATGTATAACACACTGCAAAATATTTTTTGTGGCCCTAAATGGCTCTTTTTGCAAGCGTACATTAAAGTGCAAATTTTTTTTTTTGCCCTAAACGGGTCTTTTTTTGCACGAGCAAAATAAAATGTATTTATTTATTTTTTTTTGCCCAATGGGTCTTTTGGAAAAGAGCACAATAAAGTGCCTTTTTTTTTTTGGTCCTAAATGGATCTTTTTCCAAGAGCAGAATACACCCACAGTATGGAAACGGTGTATCTCTCAACGTAATATATGCAGTGCTGGTGCACTGAGCTTGCAGATAAAAGGTAGATTTTCTCTGACACTGGGCTCATGGCAGTGTAAAAAGACTGCACTGCAACACAAACAGGTAAACCTATGCAGATCGCTGAGTTATATCTCTGAATCTGGACTCCTATTCCTATATAATATATCTCTCTCCCTAAAAGCAAAAAACAGGAACCTGGCCCTACACTACACTGTCTCTATCTTTTCCCTCAGATTCCAGAATCAGGACTAACTCATGTATTTTTCTATCTCTCCCTAAAAGCAGCAGCAGCAGACTAGATCCTCTCCCTATCTATTCTGAAGCAGAGTGACGTGTGTGCTGTGTGCCTCTAGCTTATATAGAAGCTGGGTCACATGTTGCACTGACCAATCACAGCCATGCCATTAGTAGGCATGGCTATGATGGCCTCTAAGGGCACACCAGCTAATCAAAAGGTGATTGGCTGGCCCCTGAAGTATTTCTAAATGCGTAATTAGATTGCCGAACCCGAACCCGAACCCGGACTTTTGCGCAAAGTTCGGGTTCGGGAAAAAGCTAAAGTTCGGTACGGACCCGAACTTTACAGTTCGGGTTCGCTCAACACTATACACTAACCATTGAAAAAATATGAAAACAGTATTTTGTAAAGATAAAATACATGCTTGTTTATAATACAAAGTGCTTTAGCAAACTAAATGTCATCCAGTTAGAGCCGGTTCACACACAGGCAGCACGACTTTGGGGGCGACTCGGCAAGGCGATCTGAAGACGACTTCAGAGGCGACTTGCAAAATGACTTCTGTATTGAAGTCAATGCAAGTCGCCCCGAGTCGCCCCCAAAGTTGTACAAGAACCTTTTACTAAGTCGGAGCGACTTGCGTCGCTCCTATTAGAACGGTTCCATTGAAGAGAGCGGAGCGCGACATGTTATGCGGCTGAGTTGCCTGACGAGTCGCCCGTGTGTGAACCGGCTCTTGGAGTTTACATCTACTTGAAATTACTTAGGTATATACAAGAGAACATGCTGCAAGAACTCTCATAATACTGTGGATTTATCCATGATTTCAGGGGCTTTCAATCTCCCTGTCTTTCTATCTGTTCACATGACACATGCAATCTGGTATTAATATAAGATGAATCATTTACAACACTTCCAGTGTTTCACATTACTTTTTGAATTACTATGCATTCAAACTTGGCAAAATCTCTCATGATATAAATCACAAAAAGACAGCTTAAACAGTACAGCTCAATAAATAATTGTGTGTATGTCCAGTCAAAACAAATATGTTCTTATACAATACAAAAGAAAGTCAAGATCACTGATACAGATGGAAAGCATTTTGCAAATTATTTGTGTATGCTGATAATTTGTGTCTCTGTAACTGCTTAATAAAGTGCTGCAACGTATGAGTTATCTGTAAGGCAGAAAGAACATTTCAGTGCAGCACATTTATGGAATCTGAAACCTCTGTGAATATATCACTCAATAGCCAGGTTTCAACATTCAATACATACATTTCTCTACATTTTGAGATACTTCCTAAGAAAGGGAAATGATTTAAACAACATATATGACAATCAGGGCAGCTTATAGAAATCACGGGCCCCGTACAGCCTACCTGACGGGGCCCCCGTGCACAAATTTCCAAACAAAAACCCCCCTCCTAGCACAACCCCCTCTAAATTACCCCCCTGCCCCCCCAATCTCTCCTTCCAGCACATATCCCCCCATTCTTCCTCCTCACACATATCGCCCTCCCCAAATCCCCATTACATTTGCCAATGCCAACACAGCCATGAAGAGGTGTGCTGTGTTTTGTTCTCCCCTCCTGTCAGAAGAGTGCTGGTCTTTATAGTACATGAGACCGGATCACTCTTACTCTATATTGCATTGCACTGTACACACACACACTCACACACACACCCATCTCCTCCAAAGTGCTCACCTCCCGGCAGCAACAAATGTGGATAGGGGGTGGTGTGTACAGTGCCATGCGATCTACAGTAAGAGCGATCCGGTCTCATGTACTGTAAAGACTCTTCTGACAGGAGGGGAGAACAAAACACAGCACACCTCCCGCTGGCACTTCTTCTCTCACCGCTCCAGGCTCCAAACTGCCGTCTCCTCATCCCAGCTGTGAGTGCGGGCGGGGAGGGGGCGGGGGAAGGAGCTCAGCTGCGGCCAGCCAGGGGGGGGGCATAACTACCCACCCCGGCATCCCCTAAATACAGCCCTGTGTCTCTCACCTAGCCTCTCACCTAGCAGCTGAAAGCCGGCGGGAGCAAGATGGAGAGAAACCGGCTTTGAGTTGCTGGGTGAGAGACGCTGTCATTCTTTATTCTCTGCTCCACCGATCCTCCTGCTGTCCAGGCCCCCTACAGGAGGGCTGGTGGTCCCCCCCCCTATCAGCGATCCTGATGACAATACTTGCCTATCTTGTTTAACTTTGAATATGAAGACTTTAAAGAGACTCTTTGATTGGAAAAATAGTCCGAAAGTGCTGCATGTATAAAATGAAGGCACTAAGAGCTGTGTGTTCCCTTCTACGATGCCCCTATGATAGCCAAACACAAGAATAAACAGGGCACTGGATTTGGATGTTCTAAGGATTGCTAAATAATTGTCACTGGACCACCCTTTAGAAAAGGGGAAACGACCCCTTTGAGTTGAGAATCAATGCACATACAATCTAAGAGAGTGCCAAACAGAGTCCAAGATAATTTATTAATAAATGATTCATAGCAAAATAGAGCCAATATATTTCGGGGGCCAAATACACTCCCCCTTCATCATGACTCACTGATACTGGCGTAACCTGCTTTCCTGAAACTTTCCAAACAGTAAATTACGGTTTTACAATGTACGTTGTATTTGGTAAGTGCTCAACTAAGTCCATTTAGGCACAATACGAATTACTAATCCCTGATGAAGGGGGGTGTGTTTTGCCCCTGAAACACATTGGCTCTATTCTATTATGAAGCAATTTTATCATTAAATTACCTTGGACTCTTGGATGTTTGTTTGTCACTCTCATTGGATTTATGTCTATCAACATGATGGACACTCTCACTGGCCAGTAGTAATTTATAGGGAGTGGGCAAGCATCGGCACTATCAGGAAGGGATGGAGCTTTACCTGAAGAGGATCTCATCTGTTACAGAAACGTTTAAAAGGCTGCTGGGTATGCAAGTACCTCTAGGTGCCTGCACTTAAAGTGATACTAAAGAAAAAACAAAAAACAAACATGTTATGCTTTCCTGTTCTGTGCAATAGATTTTCACAGACCAGCCCTGATCTTCCTCTTCTTGGGTCCCCCACCAGTGCACTGGGCTCCTCCCTCCTGCTGAGTGCCCCTGCTTGCTATGGGGACATTCGTGTGTGCTCACTCCCAATCCCCGCTCTGTGTTTCCATTGACACACAGAATGAGGCTCAGCCCTGCCCCCCGATCCCTCCTCACTTGCTGTGATTGACACTGCTGTGTCTGAGCCAATGAGGAGGGAGAGAGCCAGTAGAGCAGCTGCTCTCGTACACATCGCTGGATCGAGATCGGGTAAGTATTGGAAAGGACGAGCTGCACACTGAAGGTTTTTTTTTTACTTTCATGCATAGAATGCATGAAGCTGAAAAAACCTTCAGCCTTTAGTATCACTTTAACTTGCAGCTGTTATGTTTTTTCCATATTAGAGTCTCTTTAAAGTATGTAAAGTATGTATTGTACTTAATGTGTTGAATTCAAATTTTTCTGGTAGCCATGTTGTCTGTCTACATTGATTATTATTTTTTACAACTGTAAATTAAATGTTAGTATAGTATAGTAGTATAGTATAGACTAGGGATGAGCTCGGTGTTCGACTCGAACATCGGCTGTTCGACCGTTCATCGAACATCGAACGATTTGGGCCGTTCGCGCCAAATTCGAGTGACGCGAATGGCCCACAATACACTGCGTCATCGCAGTGCAATCCCGGCGCTGTGATTGGCCAAGCATGCACTGTGACCCCGCATGCTTGGCCAATCACAGCGCCGGCAGCTAGGAGAGCCATAATTGGCCACAGGCAGGTTGCCTGTGGGCAATTATAGCTCAGGGGGTTTAGCACACGCCCCACACTATAAAAGGCCGCCAGCGTGGCAGCCTTGTGTAGTGTGTTCCGGCGCAGGGAAAGAGTTACATAGGCAGGGACAGTGTCAGTGCTATTTGTACCTCAAACTTGTGTGTAGGGAGAGAGAAGGATAGGCAGGGAGAGTGTCAGTGTCATATTCTTTGCTAAACCTTGTGTGCAGGGAGAGAGAAGGATAGGCAGGGGACAGTGTCAGTGTCACATTCTTTGCTAAACCTTGTGTGCAGGGAGAGAGAAGGATAGGCAGGGAGAGTGTCAGTGTCATATTCTTTGATAAACCTTGTGTGCAGGGAGAGAGAAGGATAGGCAGGGAACAGTGTCAGTGTCATATTCTTTGCTAAACCTTGTGTGCAGGGAGAGAGAAGGATGGGCAGGGAGAGTGTCAGTGTCATATACTTTGATAAACCTTGTGTGCAGGGAGAGAGAAGGATAGGCAGGGGACAGTGTCAGTGTCATTGTTGCTAAGCCTCCTGCACATTATACACCTGAAGTTAGCCCGTATTGCTGTGTTTTCCTGGTGTGTTACACCAACAGGCATTTGCAGCACTTACAGCGGGCGGAGTGTGCCTCCTGCACATTATACACCTGAAGTTAGCCCGTATTGCTGTGTTTTCCTGGTGTGTTACACCAACAGGCATTTGCAGCACTTACAGCGGGCGGAGTGTGCCTCCTGATCATATTACACCTGAAGTTAGCCTGTATTGCTGCGTTTTCCTGGTGTGTTACACCAACAGGCATTTGCAGCACTTACAGCGGGCGGAGTGTGCCTCCTGCACCTTATACACCTGAAGTTAGCCTGTATTGCTGCGTTTTCCTGGTGTGTTACACCAACAGGCATTTGCAGCACTTACAGCGGGCGGAGTGTGCCTCCTGATCATATTACACCTGAAGTTAGCCTGTATTGCTGCGTTTTCCTGGTGTGTTACACCAACAGGCATTTGCAGCACTTACAGCGGGCGGAGTGTACCTCCTGCACCTTATACACCTGAAGTTAGCCTGTATTGCTGCGTTTTCCTGGTGTGTTACACCAACAGGCATTTGCAGCACTTACAGCAGGCGGAGTGTGCCTCCTGCACATTATACACCTGAAGTTAGCCTGTATTGCTGCGTTTTCCTGGTGTGTTACACCAACAGGCATTTGCAGCACTTACAGCAGGCGTAGTGTGATTCCTGCAAAATATACTCCTGAAGCTAGGCCTTATTGCTGGTTTTCCCATTTCCCTGCAGGCCATTAGAATGTCTGGAAGGCAAACAAGGAGAGGCAGACAGTCAGGAGCCAATAAAAGAGGGCAAGCAGGCTCTGTGTCTAGAGACAACAGTGCTGGTCGTGGACGCGGTGCATCGCCATCAGCACGTGGCCATGGGACACGCTTGTCCTTCTTTTCGGCAGCTGGACGTGTTGAGCCGCATCATGCCGAAGACTTGGTAGAGTGGATGACCAAGCCCTCCTCATCCTCCTCATCCTCTCTCACCCAGGCTCAGGCTACTGGCAAAGCAGCTGCCAAAGCATCCTCTTCCCTGGTATCAATGTCATCATCAGTCACTCCTTCCCTAGACCAACCATGTCCTCCTGAGGAGTCCCCTGAACTGTTTGAGCACAGTGTTGGGTACATGCTCCAGGAGGATGCCCAGTGTTTCGAAGGGTCTGATGATGATACCCAGCTAGAGGAAGGCAGTAGCGTGAGAGCAGAGAGAGGGGATGCTCAAGAAGGACACCAATCTGGCAGTCATGTTCCAGCAGCAGCAGCATACTGCCAGATTGGCTCCAGTGATGAGGAGGGAGGGGATGATGAGGTCACTGACTCCACGTGGGTGCCTAATAGGAGAGAGGAGGAGGAGGAGGAGGATGAGGAGGAGGCACATCTCCAACGAGGCAGGATGCCCTCGGGGGGCCAGCGTAAGGGCAGCACACCGACGGAATCACACCGCAGAGCTCCGCCTGTGCAGAGCGCTGCCTCTGCCCGTTATTCAAAAAGTTCTTTGGTGTGGGCCTTTTTTAAGTCGAGTGCATCAGATCGCACAGCTGCTGTTTGCAACATATGTCTCAAGCGTATATCGCGTGGCCAAAACATCACCCGCTTGGGCACCACATGCTTGACCAGACATATGTTGACCTGCCATGCAGCTCGTTGGCAAGCCTACCTTAAAGACCCACACCAAAGAACAAAGCGGACCTCTCCTTGCACCGCATCAGCTGGGATCTCCAACCCCACTATACCTTCAGTCCTCTCTGAAACCTGCACTGAGAGGAATGTAGGTGTAGAATTAGGTGTGTCACAGCCAAGTACTTGCGGGCACTCTGCTAGCAGTACACCGACGTCCGATTCTAGCAGGCAAATTTCCCTGCCCCAGCTGCTGGACCGTCGAAAGAAGTTCACTCCCAGCCATCCACAGGCCCAGCGGTTGAATGCTAGCTTGGCTAAATTGCTAGCGCTTCAACTGCTGCCTTTTCAGTTGGTAGACTCGGCCCCCTTCCGTGAGTTTGTGCAATGTGTGGTTCCTCAGTGGCAGGTTCCCAAACGCCACTTTTTCTCATGGAAGGCGATTCCGGCTCTCTTCCGGCATGTGGAAGGCAATGTCTTGGCCTCGCTGGACAGGGCAGTCAGTGGTAAGGTGCATATTACCGCTGACTCATGGTCCAGCAGGCATGGACAGGGACGTTACCTTTCTTTCACGGCCCAATGGGTCACTCTTTTGGCAGCTGGGAAGGATGCAGGACAAGGTGCAGTAGTGTTGGAGGTTGTTCCGCTGCCACGCCTCCAAAATGCTACTACTGGTTGTGACACACCTCTCTCCTCCACCCCCTCCTCTTCTTCTTCCTCCATGGCCTCTTCCCATGCTTTGTCCTCGGAACCAGCGGTGCTCCGTAGGCGTTCAAGGGGCTACGCAAGTACGCAGGCAAAAAGATGCCATGCCGTGCTTGCGCTGGTGTGTTTGGGGGACAGGAGCCACACTGGGGCAGAGGTTCTGTCTGCTCTGCAGGGGCAGGCCAAGAGGTGGTTGACGCCACGCCAGCTTAAGCCAGGAATGGTGGTTTGCGACAATGGCACCAACCTCCTCTCCACCCTCCGACAGGGACAACTGACCCATGTGCCCTGTGTGGCACACGTCCTTAACCTGGTGGTGCAGCGGTTCTTGGGCAGGTACCCGGGCTTACAGGATGTCCTGAGGCAGGCCAGGAAAGTCTGTGTGCATTTCCGCAGATCTTATAATGCCAGTGCTCGCCTGGCTGAGCTGCAAAAGGAGTTGAACCTGCCCAAGAACCGCCTTATATGTGACATGCCCACCAGGTGGAACTCAACATTGGCCATGCTGCAGCGGCTGCACACGCAGCAGAGGGCCATCAATGAGTACCTGTGCGACTACGGCACCAGGACAGTGTCAGGGGAGCTCAGGTTTTTTTCACCACGCCAGTGGGGCATGATCAGGGATGCATGCACTGTCCTGGCACCATTTGAGGAGGCCACGAGGATGGTGAGCAGTGACAGTGCATGCATCAGTGACACTGTACCTCTTGTCCACCTGTTGGAACATACTCTGCGTGGAATAATGGACAGGGCACTTGAGGCAGAACAGAGGCAGGAAGAGGAGGACTTCCTTGCCTCTCAAGGCCTCCTTTACCCAGACAGTGTTCCTTCTGTCCCACCCATCGCACAGGAAGAGGAGGAGGAGGAGGATTGTGTCAGCATGGAGGTGGAGCCTGGCACTCAGCATCATCAGCAGCAGTCTTTTAGGGATGATTTACAGTCCCAAGAAACCAGTGGATTTGTACGTGGCTGGGAGGAGGTGGCTGCGGATCATGTCGTCCTTAGTGACCCAGAGGACTCCGGACCGAATGCCTCAGCTAACCTACGCTGCATGGCCTCCCTGATCCTGCAAAGTCTGCGGAAGGATCCTCGTATTCTTCGGATCAAGGAGAGGGACCATTACTGGCTGGCCACTCTCCTTGATCCACGGTACAAGGGTAAGGTTGAGGACCTTATCTTACCGTCGCAGAGGGAGCAGAGGATGAGACAACTCCGGGAGGCCTTGCAGGAAGGTCTGTGCAACGCGTTCCCAGAGACTGGGAGGTTACAAACTCCTGGTCCTGGACAACGAGTTGCTGAGGCTTCGGTCAGTCAAAGAAGGAGCGGTGAGGAAGGTGGCCGTCTGACCGATGCGTTCAGACAATTCTTTAGTACGCAGCCCCAAGGTATGATCGGTTCCAGCAACCATCGCCAGCGTCTGATATACATGGTGCAGGAATACCTAGGGGCAAGGTCAGACTTGGACACCTTCCCCACCGAAAATCCTCTGGCTTACTGGGTCTTGAGGATGGATCACTGGTTAGAGCTTACACAGTATGCAATTGAGCTACTGGCCTGTCCTGCATCCAGCGTTCTTTCAGAACGCACATTCAGTGCTGCTGGAGGATTTGTCACGGATCACAGGGTGCGCCTGTCCACCGACTCGGTTGATCGACTGATCTTCATAAAGATGAACCAGTCTTGGATCACCACCAGCTACCAAACACCTGAAGCTGATATAACAGACTAATTTATTTTCAAATGTCACATCCCTTCAAGACTGATGCTGATGCTGAGAGACTGTCCTGTTATGTTGACTGACTATCCTCCTCCTCCTCCTCAATGATCCGATTGATGATGATAGCTTGGAAGAACATTTTTGTTTCTGGGTGCCGCCACCAGTGGCTAAGGCCCAATTTTTCAGCCCCTGTTTAACAGGGGCGTGTTATTACAATTTTTTATGCAATGCTTTGCAGCAGGGCTCATTCCTGCACTCCAACTAGAGTATCTGGGAGAGGTTGCAGTGTCGTGGCACCAGCACCAGTGGCTAAGGCCCAATTTGTCAGCCCCTGTTCAACAGGGGCGTGTAATTAAAATTTTTGATGCAATACTTTGCAACAGGGCTCATTGCTGTGCTCCAAGTATAGTATCTGTGAGGGGTTGCAGTGTTGTGGCACCAGTGCCTAAGGCCCAATTTTTCTGTCCCTGTTTAACAGGGGCATGTATTTACAATTCTTGATCTAATAATTCACAGCAGGGCCCATTCCTGCGCCCACCAAGAGTAACTGTGAGGCCTTACAGTGTTGTGTCAACACCACCACCACCACCACCAAAGGCCCAATTTTTCAGCCCCTATTCAACAGGGGCATGCAATTACAATTCTTGATCTAATAATTCACAGCAGGGCCCATTCATGCACCCACCAAGAGTAACTGTGAGGGCTCACAGTGTTCTGGCAACACCAACATGTAAGGGGCAAATTTCAGCTGAGTATATACGGCAGGCCCCTACTTTCAAACATCCAACTTACAAATGACTCCTCCTTGCAAACGGAAGGATACAACAGGAAGTGAGAGGAAATCTACCCCTAGGAAGGGAAATTCTCTCCTGTAAGAGTTAATATGGGAAAAAAAGTGTCTCCTCTCCACTGATGCTTTATCACCAATTCTTGTTTCAATAAAAACCCCAAATTTTCAAAAAACATTTGTCATTAGGACGGAAAGTGAGGTGAACTGTTCTGAACAGGTGCACACTGCACAGACAGCAAAACAAATGTTACAGGGGTGATAACCCTTCCCTATGTTTTCCAAAAAGCTTAAAAATAGATTTTTTGCCTGGAGCTACACTTAAACAATGTACCTGTTCAAAATTACAAACAGATTCTACATAAGAACAAATCTACAGTCCCTGTCTTGTATGCACCGCCTGTATACGGCTGTTCAGAGTATATAGGGCCTTTTTTATTTTGTGTGCGGGGTTCCCCTTAATATCCATACAAGACCCAAAGGGGCTGGTAATGGGCTGGGGTAGGGGGGGGGGCTGTGATGGGGTAGCTATGCCATTTTTCTTAAAGATTTTCATCCATGTTACCGGGACCAGACATTACATTAAAGCCGCAAGCAGTTTTAAATGGCTTTTTTTCCTTTAGAAATGTAATTTTGTGCAGGGACAGTTCTAAACACGGGAAACACGTGGCACTTCACAGGCATACTTTAGACACCCCCCAGGTACGATATTTAAAGGAATATTTGACTTTTTTTTTCACTTCATGCATCATTAAAATGACTGCTCCCGAAAAACGGACGTTTTTAAAACTTCTTTTTGCATTGATACATGTCCCCTGGTGCAGAACCCGGGTTCCCAAACCCTTTTTAGGACAATAACATGCATAATAGTCGTTATAATTAGCACTTTAGATTTCGAACGTTCGCATCCATTGTATTTAATAGGGTTCTAAAGTTCGTGCGAACTTTCGGTCCGTTCACGGGTTCTGGTGCGAACCGAACCCGGGGGTGTTCGGCTCATCACTAGTATAGACACATTTATTAGTATAGACACAGTTATTCTGGAACATCGAGGATGGAACAACAGCCTCCACAAGGGATAACACCCTTTAAAGCCACAAAATTAAAGATACCAATTATGAGGGCTGAATGACTGGTAATGCCTCCATATTTGGTTTTGTTTGTGTTTTAAAAGAGCAATATCGGAGATAACTTATTTTTTCATTTTTCTATCAACATTGATCTCTTTCTTTTATTCAACTATTGCAATTATGTACCTGAAATCTGAAGTTTACAAAGCTGGCAGACACCAAATGAAAGTTCAACTAGTTATACAGAGTTCTAAAAACCGACTGACTAGTTGCCTTAGCGACGCTCATGCTGCATTGCTGTGAGCATCACAGCGTCATTCTCCCCATCTCTGCAATCTCCTTGAGTTGGCAAACTTTCACATCAGAATCCTCCCTTTTACAATGGGAGCCCCCATCATAACAGCAATCCCTCCTTTCACCTCAAAAAGCCGTTAACATCAGGAGCCCTTTTTCACCTCAGAGATCTTCTAGTCCCTTCACATCAGTATCTTCAGAACCCCCCTCACATCAATGTCTTTAGATCCCTCATAACATGAGAGTCCTCAGAGCACCCTAACATCAGGGTAAGAAGCAGAACAGGTCTGGATGTAGATGAATTTCTATCCTTTTCTGAATGCTGGGGGTAGAGCTGGATGCCACCACATAGGAACAGAGCCAGCACTTCCATGCTGTGGGCATGGTAACATTTGACACTATTTGTCACCATTCAGTAGAGAACTCTATGGGGGTGATTTACTAAAGACCTGCGCCTGTGGTGCAGTGGAGAAATTGGAGCAATTGCACAAAAAACGGGACTCAAAACATTTATCAAAAATGATGGTGCACTTATATGCACCAAACCATATTTACATAGGAAGCGCTGTTGCGCACTTGTGCAATCTTTCGCGCCTACCATTAGCAAGCGCAGCCAATGTAATCTTCAACATTTTTGCCTGAATACTGTAGATAACTTTACTAGTTTACCATCTTCTGTTACCAGGCTAAAAAGTATTTATATAATATTGTTTAAATGCACAAATTCTGTCCAGAATATGTAGATCTGTCTTACAACTAATCAAGCCTTTTTACACCCTTCTTTCAGCTTATTCAACTGCACATGTGCATTGACAAAGCACACCATTTTATGCTCGACTGACAGGGCGCAGACTCTTTAGCTTGTTAAATATGTGTGTTGCACACGCAGGGCCACTGATAGGGCAGTACAACCAGCCCTGTTGTACTGGGCCCCGGCCCTTACAGCTCATCAGGGGGGCCCGGACAGATTTATAGTGTATTTCATTCAAACCCAAAAAAAAGGGCTGAATAAATTATACCCCCGCTCGTACTGGCTTAGGGAATGTAAAAATATATTTTCCTGGTCCCCATAAAGTGAACAGAGGGGCTCATGAGGTGGGCGCAGGGGAGGGACTACTTTTCCATTTTTGGGCGGAGGTACACAAACCTGCGCCCAGCCACATGCTCTAGGGTTCCGGCCGCTCTACCCTGGTGCTTGGGTGTGAGTGAAGACGTGTAAAGACGTGTTCCATTGTAATCTTAGCAGAATCGTCTATATCCTCACAGTGCCTTACAATAATCATTCACACAGCACACAAGGTGCTCTATGGCTCTATCACAGTGTACCACATGCTGTTGTGTGCTGACTTTGTTACTTTATGGGTGTACTGTATGTTACAGATTGTAGCACAGTACAGCCATAGCAAAGTCAGCACCCAACAGCATGTGGTACACTGTGATAGAGCCATAGAGCACCTTGTGTGCTGTGTGAATTATTATCCTAATGCTCTAAGGCCTCATGCACACAGGAAGTTTAAAGAACACCCCTCTTGGCATCAGCCTTTTGCCAGAAAAAAACGCCTGACGCTTGAAAAAGTGTCTAACGCCTGTACGAGCGTTTAGGCTCATTTACAGGCGTCAAGCACTTGGACGTTCATTTTATTGGCCAGAACAATAATTTATTCTGGCCATTGAAATTAATTAACGTTCAAGCGATAAACGCGCCTAGTGTTAATACGCATTTAGGCACGTTTACATGAGTCAAAAGTTTTTTCAGCCAAAACACTGCTGCTCCTGTATGCACTGGCCCTGGTTTTTTTTTTCCTGCCTGTAAATGCCCCTGCCATTAAAAGATTCTAAACGTCTATGTGTGCATAGACACAGGATAACATGGAGGGGCGTTTGTAATCAGTAAAAAAAAAACACCTGTGTGCATGAGGCCTAAAGATCACAAGGCACTGTAAGATGCTACTGCACACTTGTGTTTGGGGGGGAGTAAACATGCACAGCTGAGCTGTGTTTTTACAGCCCCTCAACCACACCGTTTTAAAACAGAGCTGAGGCCATGCTGCAAGCATGTCTTTCACTTACACACATTTCTGGCTGGAGACAGCAGCCAGGAGGGTGTGTATACTTGTAAAGGCAGCTGTCAGTTTTCATGTGGAAGTAATACGAGCAGCTCTGAAACCACCCAATTACTTCCACATTCTTTGCACCATATGTCCCCCCTGCAACTTTTGAGGGTCAGAGGTGGGGCCAGGGGTGGGGTCGAGGGCGGGGTCAAAGGGGGCCCCATCAGGTAGGCTGTACGGGGCCCTATGATTTCTAACAGCGGCCCTGTGCACACGGGCGCATCTGCGTTCTCCAGAGTGCACAACTGCTTATACATTGAGCTTGTGCTCATTGTAATGCTGATCATGTTAATGAGCTTTTCCTTATCACATGGAGAATATTGCTTCCACTTTTATTCCTTTCATTCACTTCTTTTTGAAACAACTCAATAATCATTCTAGAGATCTTCCTCCTATCAACAACTGTGCAGATGTTTACTGGACTTGTAATTGTGCATTTTATGGTGATAGTCTATAATCATTGGTGGAGCCAAAACTTCCATGAAAACATCTTCTCAACACATGTCTGTGTATTGTGCATTCTGGACAATTTTTCCCCATACACTGTGCAATCTGATTGGACAGTGTATGGGGAAATGAATTGCTCAGAGTAATGAGTGGATGTAAATGTCATCCAATCAGATTGGACAGTGTATGGGGAAAGAATTGTTCAGAATGCACAATACACAGACATGTGTTGAGAAGATGTATTCATGGAAGTTTTGGCTCCACCAATGATTATAGACTATCACCATAAAATGCACAATTACAAGTCCAGTAAACATCTGCACAGTTGTTGATAGGAGGAAGATCTCTAGAATGAATATTGAGTTGTTTCAAAAAGAAATGAATGAAAGGAATAAAAGTGGAAGCAATATTCTCCATGTGATAAGGAAAGGCTCATTAACATGATAATAATAATTATTCCTGCCCGTGCAAATGCGCCAACATTTTCTTAAATCAGCCCCTATGTCTGTGTTTTACAATAAAATAAGGTTGCTTTGATTGCTAATCTGATTAGGGTTCTTTAGGTGTACTAGTAGATTTTTTGGGGGTGCTATACTTCCCTGGTGCTGCCCTTGCATAGCACCCATCTTCAAGAGGTGCCCAGGGCACCTGCCATGCATGCAATGTAGCTGGCGCTTTAGGTATACTATACATATACTAGAACAGGCATCACTAAATGGTGAACTGTGGTCCGGATCCAGACCAAGTCACTGTCCTATCCAGACCACAGCAGTCCCACTATTTAGAAGCCAGTTCTTCACCTCAGTGGCTGCCACTGCTGTAATTATCACAGAAGATTGGAGAGGGAAGCACAACAGTCTAGATGGAGAATGGGAGGCACAGCAGCTTTGGATGGAGGGTAGGATCTTTCAGAGTTAATCTTTCAAGTTAAACAGCAGGTGATTGGTTGATCGGAAGCAGGGCTGGTTAACTTAAAAAGTTATCTCCGGCAACTTCCGCTCCCGCCTTCCATCCAGAGCTGTCCTGCCTCCTGTTCTAAGTACCAGATGTGAAAGGGAAAGATTCAGCAGGGGGCTGTAATGCGAATAGAGGGGGCAGAGCTGCGGAGGGCTGTGATGTGAAAAAGGGGGGCAGAGCTGTGGGAGGCTGTGATGTGAAGGGGGGGCAGAAGACACTACCGTGGGGACTCTGGGCAGGTTAAGGTGAAAGGGGGCAGATGATACCGCTGTGGGGGGATGTGAAGTGGGCAGATGACACTACTATGGGGGGGGGGTGATGTGAATGGGGGCAGAAAATACTACTGTGAAGGGGAAACTGTGATGTGAAGGGGGACTGAGGACAATATTGTGAAAATGGGATTGAAGAGGGGGACTATGATGAGAAGGATCTGAGTCATAGCACAAACATGTGATTAAGGCCTCTGCTGGAAGAAACTTTTATTGATCGGACCTCCATGAATTATAATTTAATACCCCTGTACTAGTACTAACTATACGTATACTATAAATAATTACCAGACATCCAGAATATACCAATAAAATGTCTGTGTGCATAAATGAAAAGGTTCAAAGTGACTAAATAGGCAAAATGAGAGAGTCCCTTGCTAGCTTTCCCCCCAACCCATTTAAAGTGGAACGTCACTCTCTCAATCAACATAGATTTTTTGTATTTTTTATGCTGCTAGCATTAGTAAATAGGTAGAAACCTACAGTATATCATATTTACTTGTTTTAAACTTTTATTTTAAAATTTCTTAATTTACTTCCTGGTTTCCAGGACTAGGCAAATGATGTCATACATAACAGGATACTTCATGGGGGGAAGAAGGGGAGGAGGGATTTTCTCACCTAAGCACACCCTCCTTCCTGCCTGAGCCAATATGATGGATTCCAAGATGTAAATGCTACATGAATCATCTGCCCTTACTCGAGATGGTTAGGCCAGAAGTGTTAGGGAGTGTTTTTCATGAAGACATGAATGGATGGGTGAGTTTGCGTTGAGAATTAAAAAATGAATTAAATAGCTTTTTTGGTTTGTGGTGATCAGATGCAGTGTAGTTCCACATTAATATTGACTTACACCTTTCTCCCACATCTATCCATTGCTTTGTTTGGACCGGGAGTCCAAACTCTATGTCAAATGGTGTCGGAGCACACACAGAGTTGATGTGGTCCTCACTCCCATTACAGTGTTTGGGCCCGGCTCAGGCCCAAGGCCCTGGGAAAAAAATCACATGCTTTTACCAAAACTCCAGGTATTTCCCAAGAATTCTGAAAGAGCAGCAGGTGAACATGGCAAAGATGACTGTAAGTTGGTCAGGAGGTCAGTGTGAAAGAAACAGTTTTTTTGGCAGGAATGGGTAAAGTAACAGAGTCTCTTAAAGGGGACAATGGCCATGGGTGTCCGCTCCATAGGGCAAGGGGGGTCGTTTGCCCCCCCTGGAATCGAGAAGGTGTTGGCCAAATTGGCAGTGTTCTACACCCTCCGCCACCCTTACACCCACTTCCAGCCCCGCTGGACCTGCTGAAGGTGAGAAGGAAGGAGAGCCGGGCTGTGTGTGCAGTATGGAGGAAGGAGGAGATGTCCTACAACACGTGTGTGTGACTGCAGAGACATGACATCATAGGACACGTCATACATATGGTTAGTGTGGTCAGTGTGCAGTGTAGTGGTCAGTGTATAGTGTGTGTAGTGTCCAGAGGTGCAGGGTGCTGCTGTGTAATGTAAAGGGGTGCAGGGTGCTGTGTAATATAAAGGGGTCCAGTGATGCAGTGTGCTGTGTAATGTAAAGGGGTGCAAGGTGCTGTGTAATGTAAAGGGGTCCAGTGATGCAGGATGCTGTGTAATGTAAAGGGGTCCAGTGATGCAGGGTGCTGTGTGATGTAAAGGGGTCCAGTGAAGCAGGGTGCTTTGTAATGTAAAGGGGGTCAGTGATGCAGGGTGCAGTGTAATGTAAAGGGATCCAGTGATGCAGGGTGCTGTGTAATGTAAAGGGGTCCAGTGATGCAGGGTGCTGTGTAATGTAAAGGGGTCCAGAGCTCTGGGGTGCTGTGTAATGAAAAGGGGTCCAGAGGTGCAGTTGTGGAGAGGGGGTACACAGTAGTGACAAAGAGATATTTAAAGATGCAGGGGGCACAGTGGGGTGTTTTTACATTTTAACGTGGGGGGGGGTTTGCTTTTAACCCCCCGCTAGCGGTCGAAGAAAGGGTAATATGCGACTGTGTATCGCCGCTGCTGAAGCGCCCCCCCCCCCTGAAAACATTTCAGCGGACGCCCATGACAATGGCATGTAGAATTTGGAAAGAAGAGACTTTTCATTAAATCTGATCATCAAATATATTAATATTCTGCATTCATATCATAAGTTTCGATTTTCTTAACAATTACTTGTCTAGATCTCTTTTGTGTGTTAGTTCTCATCCTGCAACAGATGGGCTTTGTTAAATAAATTTGTATTTCTGTTTCTAATATCAGCTTTGTATGTTCATTCATCCATGCAGCATAGTGAAAAAGCTGAGAGATAAAAACATATGCTAAGATTAATAGTGGAATGTGGGTTCCAAAATAAAGTAGATATATGAATAAGTTTCACAACTAGGTGCCAGAGAGTGAAATATGATGTGTGCTCATCTACCCAAAGAGTTCTGATATGTATTTTTTGAGGCTTCAAAAATGTTTTCAAGGGGTCTAAAAATATGACAGACATCAATATTAACCATGTGTATAGTGGAATGCCAGCTATATACCAGTGTGTTCCATTTTTCACTTGGACTTAACAATTGAACAAAGTCAAACATTAAAAACCTTAACTGTATTCACTGGTGGTAGAAATTGTACTCACTTTGCCCACAGACTGGACACACAGTAATGGTATAAATATTTAAAAAGGGCATAGTGAATAGCTGGCTGATAAGGAGTGGGTCATCAGTCATCAGCTGTCAATGGGCTTTCCCACTGACACCTGAATGAAAAAAAAACATTGCCAGCAATAGAAAAAAAATAAAAAATGGCGTGGAGGTCACATGCCCTCAACATGAGGGGGTGCTTTGTGTGATGATGCCACCTTGCAGTGCACATTTACATGAACTTGTCTGCTTTCAGAAAACATATAATTGTAGCAAGGTCTCTGGCCTTGTCCAGCCTAATGAGAACTTTCCGGGCCAAAGATAGCTGACATTCTTCTGTACGTGGTGGGTTGTGAGGCATAGTGGGTGCAAGAGGGACAAAGTTATTGGGCGCCAGATACTTCTTGGATGAAAAAGAGGTTTTATTTCTCTTAACAGTCCTTTTTGTATTTTTGGGGGAAAGAGGGTTAGGGCCAGGACACCCTTAAGTAGTTGTAGATTCAATTGGCAGACTCCAAGACTTCAATATGAGCACAGCCGTGCAGGGAAAAGCCCCAGCAAGGCGCCACATCTGCACGTGCAGGAATGCTGTCTCCTATGGCAACAGTCTTTAACAGTTCCTAACTCAATTGTAACCGTTCCTTCAGCTTCACTACAACTGCCTCTTGTACTAGACCCTCTGATTCACTGACTCTAAATCCCTTGAGCTCCTCCAATCTTTGCAGTGGTATCTCCCTCAAGCGTCATCCACGTTTGCCAGCTGGGTCCCTAGCTTGGCACTCCAGATACTCAGATACTTTTCAAGCTTCACCGCTGCTGACCGGCTCGGTCCCTGGCTTGACTCACAAGGCTGCTCTGCAAGCATCACCTCCATTGGTTGGGTCCCTGACTTGATCACCTCCTTAAGTTTCCCAATTCCCCACCGTGCCCGTTCGGTGAGAATGCTGCTCCGGTACTTGCTTCAGTTACTCACTGTGGTCTCTGGTAATAAGGTGGTTGGTCCCTTTGTGGCGGCAGCTTCCCTTCTACCTCCGACCACTGACAGGTTCTCTGGCCGGCAGAACCATCATTTCTGGTTGGACTGCAAGCCGAAATCCCAACCCTGCTCTGCTCTCTTACTTCTGGATAGGTCCTCACACAGCTTAGCAGCCAGATGCCCCCTCGGATGGGCCCAATCTCCAGCCTAGCAGCCCGGAGCCCCATGACACATGTCAACCCAGACAGCCATCAAGGTGGCACAGAACATAGATCACCTGACTCCACCCGAATATATAGGCTCTCCCAGTAAGCCAAGGGATTCAAGAAAACCCCTGCCCATTGGCTAAGATACCCCATATACCCATAACCTGACCTTGAGTTGTCCTTCTCATATCTAGTACCCCCAAGTGCCTGGCCACCTCCTGGTAAAAGAGAAGAGTACAACCAGGCCAAGCTTAGGGAGAAATCAATGGATCTCTAAACAATTGACCAGGGTAACTACTCCTGGTAAATACATTTGTGAGAAGCATCCCTGACTAAACCCCAGGGTGCTACATCGTGTTTTGGTGGGGGGGGGGGTTTATGTAATCTTTATGCCTAAATTGTTTTTTTAACCACTTCAATACCATGCACTTATACAGCTTCCTGCCCAA
Organism: Rana muscosa; assembly: GCA_029206835.1. Taxonomy (NCBI): domain Eukaryota; kingdom Metazoa; phylum Chordata; class Amphibia; order Anura; family Ranidae; genus Rana; species Rana muscosa. Next base: position 690,724,190 of record CM055116.1, read on the forward strand.
GCCAATTTTGAGCTTTCAGCGCTGTCGCAATTTGAATGACAATTGCGCGGTCATGCTACACTGTACCCAAACAAATTTTTTATCATTTTGTTCCCACAAATAGAGCTTTCTTTCGGTGGTATTTGATCGCCTCTGCGATTTTTATTTTTTGCACAACAAATAAAAAAAGAGCGAAAATCTTGAAAAAAACGATGTTTTTCTTTGTTTCTGTTAATTTTTTTTGTAAATAAGTACCTTTTTCTACTTCAATGACGGGCACTGATAAGGCGGCACTGACGGGCACTGATAAGGCGACACTGATGGGAACCGATGAGGTGGCACCAATGAGGTGGCACTGATGAGGTGGCACTGATGGGCACTGATGATGGGCACTGATAGGCGGCACTGATATGTGGCACTGGTATGCGGCACTGATTGGCACTTATAGGCGGCACTGATGGGCACTTATAGGCGGCACTGATAGGTGGCACGGACGGGCACTGATAGGTGGGCACTTATGGGCACAGATGGGCACGGATGGGCACTGATAGGTGGCGCTGATGGACACTAGTAGGTGGCACTGATGGACACTGATGCCCAGCAATGCCAGCCACCACACATTGTGGTGGTGCCATCATAGTGCCAGTCAGTGCCCATTTGTGGGCACTGATTGGCATATTTTTATTTTTATTTTTTTATTTTATTACATGTGGATGGCCATGGGGGCCATCCACATGCTTTGGGCTTCCTGGGGCGTCCTGGGGGGCTTCCCTGGTGGTCTAGTGTGGGTATCCGAGGGGGGGCTGCGCTAATAAATGATCAGCGCGAACCCCCCCTGTCAGGAGAGCCGCTGATTGGCTCTCCTCTACTCGCGTCTGTGAGACGCGAGTGAGGAAGAGCCGATCAACGGCTCTTCCTGTTTACATCGTGATCAGCCATGATTGGACACGGCTGATCACGTGGTAAAAAGCCTCCGCCGGAGGCTTTTTACCGAGATCAGTGTAGCGGTGGGTCAGAGTGACCCACCGCTCCACCGATCGCCGCGATGCGCGCCCCCCGGGCGCGCGGCGGCTGTTATCCCGCAGGACGTCATATGACGTCCAGTGTGGATAACACAACCACTTCCCGGACGTCAATCTGCTATTGACGGGGCGGGAAGTGGTTAAGCATGGGTGCAAAAGCAGCTCTGGCAGCAAAAGGATTAATCCTGCACAGATCAGGGCTGCTCTTCTGTAGTGGAACTCAGTGTGATCAGAGCACCCTGTCTTCCCGGACACACAGCCCTTACCTCACTGGACTAGTAGAGATCCAATCAGCCCTGCGGTGTGTGTCTACAGAGACTGTGTGTGAGAGGGTTAACCACACAACCAAGCCCCCCGTCATCGTAATATAATATACCCCTTCAGGCTGCAGATAACAGACATTGATGGAATAAACCATCAGCTTGGAGAGCCTCCTATCTACAAATGCCGGGCTCCATTTAGAGGAAGCAGGCGGAGCTCCGTAGAAACCGGAGATTCCAAGGGTAAATGTCCCTGCCTCACATTTTCGTTTAGTTTTCATTTGTTTATGAAAACAGAATTGATTTTTGTTATAGTTTTCGTCAGTGGATGAAAATTGGGTGTATTTTTGTTTAGTTTTCGTCACTGCAAAAATGCCGCTGACGAAAATGATGACGAAAATGTTTTCGCTGACGAAATTAACACTGATTCTTAGTCATCTTTTTTCACAGTTACCTATACAAAAATAACTTCTCTCAAGTTTTAAACCCCTTTTTGTCTTTATTTGCTTTATATTAAAGTGTAAAGAATGTCATTTTAATCTGTCCAGTATTATTTCAAACAAAATGGTGCCCAGCCCAATCCTTTAAGCTCAAATGTCCTCCAGTGTCTCTTCCAAAATGTATTTAATAAATCTGTGTGTCGTTCCTCTTCATTGTTAGGAGCGCCTAAATGGTGCCAACAGCAAGTAAATTGTAGCTAACATAACTTGGTTTCTCTCAAACTCTGAGATTACATTATTCAGCTGCTACAGTGATTGTCAGTTTTATTACCCCTATATCTGCCTGTTTAACTGTTACTTTCTTCATTTGCTGTGTGAGTGATCGTGGCTTTAGTATAGATAAATATTGCAAATTAACAATATTTATGTTCTAGCATGCCTGCCAAAGCCCTAGTGGAAAACCAGGCGCCTTCCAGTAACATATGTCAAGTTAGACAACATACAGGAATGGTGTTAACCCTTATTACACGAATGTTAGGTCTCCCTGGTATTCATCTGCATAATCTAACTGCATGTTGTATGCCATACTTCTACAAATACTACAACTGAAATGATACAATGACAACTTAAAGACATTGTCACCGAGTACTGAGAGAAAAAACAAAATATATCATGTAGTTAAGTTCCTGTCATCCAATAATGGGTCTGTAATTCTTGAACTGAAAAAGTTGAGAATGTCAAGGGTTTGAATTTGAAAGAAATTTGTCTTTCCTTTTTGCTTGTACTCCTTGGTGGTACAAAGGGTGCCAAGCAATTCTTTCCACCCCACGTAATAATATTTTAATATCTTACTATAGAATTTTTAAGACCGTTTACATTTGTACTTCCTCTCATTTCTTTCAAGAAGCTCTAGCTCTTCTAGCTCCTGCAAAGGAGTATGGCTAATGCATTTAATTTTTTTACCTCTGATACAATGTATACCTTCTGATCTCTGATGTGATTTCTCTCTCAATATTAGGATACCAGTGGTCAGCTGGATGCCCAATATGAATTTTAAGATCTTCTTTGAGAACCTGCAGCTTTCTAATGCTAACTGTAACAAGCCATGACTATTCAAAGTTGCATAACATGCACCTTTTGTAGTGCTGTGCACATTTCCCCCTCTTTTTAAATAGCAACATATTCATCAGACATGTGGTGGGCTTCCCATGTTGCATTTGGCTGCTGTAATTCCCCTTTAGAGGTCCATCAGAAATGTTCCCCATTGACTTCAATGGATTTCAGATTAAATATCTTCTGTATGCTGAACATTTTGACCTGTTTGGCTGAACTGCCTGTGAATGTAATAGAGGCATATTTGAACAACACTATTTATACAGTAGCATCAGATCCCCCATTGGATGTCCTTATGTTCCCAAGCTAGCAATATCTGTACACAATACACATCATCTTTATGTGGTTTAATTTCATAGCATTCCTAACAATTTATTTGCATTTACAATGTCTCAGACTCACCTTTTAAAGTGACTGTAAATTTCATCCTGGCTCCTCCTCTCCAGTGAGTGCCCAGTGGGACTCATGATGGCTTTATCCCAAGCCTTGCTGTCTGTGTTTATAGACCCCCTGCTCCCTTGTCACTGGCTTTAATGACAGCCGCAGTAGTGAATATCTCTTGCTGCCTCGGCAAAGCCAGTGAGACCAGGAAGTGAGGAGAGAGAAGAGCTGCAGACGCGCACAGTGCTGGATCGAATGAGGACTCTGGTAAGTAAAAGAGGTGTAGAGGGCTTGAGGGGGCAAAGCCGACACCTAAAATTGTTTACCTTAATACAAGGAATGCATTAAGGTAAAAAAAAAATAGGCTTTATAACCACTTTAAGGTTTCCTTTTTAGATATTCAATTTAGAGGTCTTCAAGCTTCTTTGTAGTCTTCACTGAACTTAGTCGCTTAGTTGTATAAAAAGAAGAGTTTGGGACTTTAAATGAGGCACATATACTGATGTGCCTCCATCTCTATTTATAGGAAAACAAAAAGAGGTTTGGGAATTTGTGTGAGTTGTGTGACCAACAATTGGTATATTACATGTGATCATGGTATACATTCATGTACAAAAAAGGTAGCTACATATAAAAGGCAAATATTTTATTAGATAATCTAGTCACCAAATTGTAAAAGTATACATCATGATTGAAACAATTCATACAATTCATTTATACATCAATGGTACAGTTGAGCCATAGCATGCTCATAGAGATGTAAAATATAGAAACTGTTTTATAAAAAATCACAGTGGTATGGAATATAGAGACAAGCATCTAAATACATGATAAAACCAAAAATATTGCATCCTATTGTGCTCTATGCGTTTCGTGAAATTCACTTCCTCGAGAGCAGGTGCAATCCACTTATCTACAAATGGAAATATATAAACAACAATGTATCTAGATAATTGACAAATAATATGTTAAAAAAAATAAAAAAATTAGAGCAATGCTCTTCAGAAGTTTGACTTACAGATCAACTAGGCTGTTAACACATGGTGTTGAGGACCAAGGGCCTACTTGGGACGTCCACCCAGGGAAATGTAGGAGCAATACCCATGCACATCAGATTGTGATAGAGGAACTGCAGAAAAGGTGAAAATCTCCAAAAGAGAAATCACTGATGACTCAGCTAGCTGTACACATAGGGTTCTATAAAAATGTATATAATGTATATATTTGCAATGTAGTATATTAATTAATAAGGTGACCTATATATAGTCTGTAAATAAAGAGAATATTCCCGTGCTACCTGGATAATAATAAATAATGGAACACTAGTTGCAGCAGACACTGGATTGGTCAATCTGTACCAACAATAAATAAATATAAAAAATCAATATGTGGTGTTTCGCTCTAGTGAATGATGGCTCATTACCATAAATAAAGTGCAAAATAGAGTGTACATCACATGTGAAAAATTGCATTAAAAATCGCATACTCAACACTACATAATCGCATAGAATTCAACGTGCACAGTAAATTGAAAAAATGGCATAAAAAATATTAAGATCAAAGTGCTAATGCTGACAAAGTATAGAGATAGAGTCCAACAGTGCACATAGGTATCCAGAAAAACTTGATAGATAAAGTGCAATAAATAAAGTGCTGTGCTCCAAGTGACAATCTGTGCAGATACAGTCTTTCAGTGAATAAGTGATGGGAGTCCACCAACCCCATCAATGTTTCCCTGGACCCCACTGTACATGAAGAATACTAGGCGATAGCCACTGCAAGATCCTAGATTCCCTCATCATCACTATTTACATCACGCTGTTACCTTACAGCGGTAAGGTAAGGAGCCATTGCACATTGAGGTGTTTATACACTGAAGAGGATTCACATCACTTCTATAAGGTGTGTATCCCTCTTTGTGTTTTCATTAGGGAGATGCAAGTACATCAATAAAAATATATTAAGTATTACATACAGAGAACACCAACCAATTATTATTATTATTATACAGGATTTATATTGCGCCAACAGTTTGAGCAGCGCTTAACAATTGTAAATGCATATTTATTGTTCAGAATGTCCAAAAGAAAGCTAATGCATTTGGGATGTTCAGAAAGGCATTCCTTCTTAAAGACTCAAAATCTCAGATAAAAGAGTGTATACCCAGATTATAAAGTTTTCTAGAATATGTATATATGTACTAGCATTGTGTTTTGAAAATGACCTCCGTTGAGGTTTATTGCTTTTTGTCCATATTGTGTCGACTTCCACTCACTTGATGTCCTGCTGACAACAGGAAGTAAGAAAGTACCCCAGCATCGAGCTGTAGGACATGACTTAAAGTGGATGTAAATCCTTACATATACCCAGTGAAGTGAACAGCCTCAGATGATACACAGAGATGAAACAAATCTCCCTATATACGTTTCGCATGTATATCTGCTGTCTTCAGCTTGTTATATTCTTTAGAATTGTTACATCAGGTTAGAATGTTCACTTCCTCATTCAGCAGTAGCAGTGTAGTCTTGGCTTACACTGGGAGACGGCTGATTGTAGGAAAGGCCTCCTCCACATTGGCAGAAGAACGAAAATACTTTCAGAGCTGTGCTGTGACAAGATAAGCTCTCTGCCAATCTATTTATAGCAACCTCCCTCAACACAAATTTTCAGCTGCTTTTATCTCCCGTCTAGGAGAACTTGTCAGAAGTTATCATGCTGATTTTGGATGGATTTCTTCTTTAAATACCATAGGCCTGAGAAACACCATACTCAAGTATCTGAAAAACCATCAGTACTGCATAGAACAAGCTTGACTCCAGAGAAAACAAATATCAACAATAAAAACAGACAGAAAATGTAATATGATATTTTACTTTCTGAATTTCAGGTAATGATATTGCCAAAAAAGAAAACTTCCTAGTTCTATATGAACTAAGCAAATATATCTTCACCCTAATCAGAAACAGAGCATTGCCAGGGAAACAACCGATCTTCACACAGTCAGACAAATATTAATCACATCCTGCTTATTTTGGTTCTATACTGAGTAGAATTGTGCTGTTTATGTACTTTAAATTCTTCAGCTGAAACTAAGTACTAATAAACTCTAGTAATTCCTAGCAATGGTATTGTGTGACAAAGCCCATCTAGGAGGTCTCACCTTTGCCTTTTTTACATTTGTATGTAATAGCAATGTATTTACATTTAAAACCTTTTATAGATTTCAATATTTATAGATTAAGTGTTAATAATGTATAATTTGAAATAAATAATGGGATTATGTGGATACTGGCTTTAAGTAAATAAAGATAACATTTACTGACAAGATCATTTGTATTCAACAATCTACCTCAACCAATATACACAGGCAATGTTAGTGTACAGTGATAAAAGAATACATAGGTATTTCCCAGCAACGGTCTTGTAACTAATGTAAACAACAATAAATATGATAGTTTTGTGCAATATGTTAGGGCAAAAGATACCTAATACCTTATATGCAACAATGGCTCATTGTATATAGGAAGATTGGAAACACAGGTGTAGCTTTTAGCTACTTAGCTATCATCCATTAAGAGGCCAAAAAGGAAAATCAATTATTCCATTGGAGGAATTAATAAAGGAAATCTTTATTAAAAAGAAACATAGGTGCTCTTATTGCTACTTTCCTGGGGGTCATGCTAATCCACTGACTTCGATACTTGAGTCACTTACCCTGAACAAGCATGCACTTAGTAAAGTCAGAGAAAAGTCAGAACTCCTGATCTGCATACTTCTTTCAGGTCATTAAAGTTATTAAATCAGCCAGGCAACTTGCTTTTCTCAGAAAAAGTGGTGAGCAATGTAACATTTTTCCAAAGATGGGTTTCTTTTAAAGTCTATCTCCTGCCCTATGCTATTGCTCAATCCCACTACATTTAACACCAGAAGTAGCTGCTCAACAGCTAGTTCAAGAAGACTAATCAAGGACTGATGGGGGACAAAATCACCAAGGGGCCCCTTTGCGAAACTGATTTTTATATTCACAATTTAACTGCTAGCTAAAAGTAACATTTTTCATTTATTGTATTGATTTACGTAGATATGGAAAAAATGGGTTGTGTCCAGGTCTATAGGAAAGTGGGAGGGGAACCCAGCTCAGATCTGTCCCACATCTAGTATAAATGATCCCCAAATTTTCAGTTGTTTCTTGCGCAACTGCACAGTTTGCACAAATATTATGTGTGCCTTTGTCAAGGGAACATACACATGTCGGCAGATTGGACAATAAAGAAGATGCAGTTCACTGAAAAGATTATTCCCCTATTTTCTCTTCTCTCTTTTGGTGAGCATGCTCACTATCAGCACTAATTGGCTTAGTGCTGCTCATTCATCCTGAGTCTAATTGTGCTGAACAGGGAATGACAGGAGACTAATATAAAGAAAAGTTCAGGTACTGAACACAAGTTGCTTGTTAAATATGAACATTTAGAGATTTTTAGTTAATACATTACTGCATCATTTAGTGTTTTAAGATATGGCTGCCAACTGTATCATCTAAATAAAACACAGGATAGTAAATTTCATTAGAATAATAACCTACTGAAAGGATTACTCAAGTTTTATATTTTAATCATAAAGTTCAGTTAAGGTTCTTTAAAGTGTAAGTAAACCCCCCTATCATTTTTAGCCAATGAAGCTGCCATATTTGCCTCTGTTTAATCTACAACTGGCATGATGCTTCACATGTGATTAGTTTAAACACCAGCCATTGGATGGTTTGACAGTTTGGTTGAGAGCACAACCAAAGGGAGTGTTACATTTCCGGTACGTGCCGGAAATGAAATAGTTTTATGGGTGGGTTTACTTCCGCTTTAACGTCCATTGCAACCCACTCTTTTCTTGTATTGTATGAATCTGACCTTCTTTCACAGGGCAGAGGGGTTTTACCAAAAATTACCAATTGCATCTAGCAGTCCTAAACTTTTATTACCTTTATGCTCCCTCATTTAAGTTATTTAGGCACATAACTAAAGCTGAAGCTACTACTTGTTGACCATCATCTTACTGTATAGATAGCCAAATGATTTCAGTATTCTGCAAATGAAGCGGATTCCATCAAGTGGTTAAATCTCTCAGTAATAGAAATAAAAATGGCTAATGTAGTCTTATTCTTAACAATTAAAAAAAAAAAATTATTTCAACAGTTGCTTTTTTAAAATGTATTTATTTATATAACAATTTTAATGTTTTCAATAGCTGGACATTAAGTGGAAGGTCTAGTATAAACTTTTTATAAAAAATAAAAAATACAGTAAATTGAATTTCCACAATTGTTCTGATTATGCTTTGAGTCTTGAGGGTGTTGCCTCTAAGCTCAAAACACTAACCATCTGCTCTAATATGACCTTACAACACCCAGTTCCCTCATCTTATTTCATAACAGTAATATATATATATATATTTTATATATATATATATATATATATATATATATATATAAAAATTAAATACATTTTTATTTAAAATATGTAAGTATGTTAATTGTCTTCTTATCTCCATCTTTGTGCTCATTTTTTGCTTTTTTTGCATTCCCTATATCATAAAATAAGCTCATTACATCAGAGAAGTCAATTAAAAGATACAATACAGAGAAGAGTGGAACATTCCAAGGTACTGCCAAATCAGCCAGGGATTCCTTGGAAATATCAATTAATATAGAAGTATGCTGTGTATGTGTATAAGCAGTTGGATATACCAGCGCAAACTATACTCCTGAGTATTCTTAACATGTGCATGGAACTATATGCATTATGAAGTGGTTTTGAAAGTAAAATCCCTAATGTGCTAGCTTGTGTCAGAATAACAATAACATCTGTCTTATAAGCTAAGCTAAGGCTACATTTTAAGGGATATTAAACATAGAAAAATGATGGTTTCAATATTACACCATTTTGGAAACTAAGGGGATTTTGGAAGTGCAAATTAAATATTTGAACTGAAGGAACTTCATACATAGGCCCCTGCTAAAAAACTTAACTGTGGTGGATACTTGGAAATTAGGTCATTAGGTCAAGCTACTATAACCCAGGAAGCAAAAGGTAACAGTAAGAGCTCTCTTCTCTTCATTTTCTTTAAAAGTATTTAATAGGGGTGAGGTTTGGATTCACCACTACCATGGGTTTGAAACAAAACGTGCAGGTTTGGGATGGGCGAACCTGGTAATTTTTTGTGAGAATACACCGCTCCAGGATAATTACCCCTCCTGAGATCAGCTGTCTCCGTCTTTAATGAAGCAGGGTGCTGGCTCTGTTTGCAACAGAGATAATGAAAAGAAAATAGCTGGATAGCCGCACTCCGAATATTCACCTTTATTCAAAGTTTAAATTCAAGGCATCAACAGACTAACTGCACTGCCGCTGACATGTTTCACACCAGGCACGGTGCTTAGTCATAGCTAAAGTGCTGAATATACATACAGGTATATATATATACACCCAAGTAATTAGACAAATGGAAAACACGTGTATGTCGTAAGTAACGTAAAAATGAGGCACCTATGAGCATCTACAATCCAAAGTGTAACCATTAAGTATATAGAGAACAGCCCCCCTGCTGGAGATTCCACATATCAAAAACATATAATAACAAAAAAGAACAATCTCATGTTTAGGAAGAGAGGCACCGGTGCAACCTAAAAAAGAAAGAAAAGACATAACACATAAAATAATACCATATGTAATAAAAACTCTCATGCACCAACAAATACGCAAAAAGAGAAGAAAAACAAACGTTTATCCCCTGTGTGCATCAATGCTGGTGCGTGTATCTCAAATAATCCAATCCGCTGAAAGATGATACAGGCCCTCCTCAATATTAATTCATATCCATGTAATCATATGGTAACCAAATTTAAGAAAAGGGGGAACATAGCAGAAAAAGAAAAGAAGATGTGAGCCAAGCAGAAATGAGATGGAATGTATTGGCACACAGCGAACAACCATGGTACCCCATCAAGAAAAATCATAAAGAGAAAAGTAAAAATAAGTAACTATTCTGCGATGGGGAAATCCCATGTATATCTCAAACAAAATATACTATCAATACTGGCATATCGGATGTGAAGTGTAAAAAGTGTACAAAGTTCAGTGAGGGGGAGTGGTGTGGGAGTGGTATGAAAAAAAATCATGAATAATCACTCATAAAAGTATGAGCTATCCCACTCACAGTTAAGACCGATGGGCTGCCTGGTATTGAGATGGAATATCCAATAAACCTCTCTCTTACAGAGTAACCTAAACTTATTATCTTTTTTGATAACATGATTTTTTCAACCCCCTGGATCCGTAGGCTACTAACATCTTTATCATGACATAAATTCCAATGCCTCGTTATATTAGTGGAATGGTTTCTGGATATATCATAAAGATGGTCATATAGCCTATCCCTTAACCTGTGGGTCGTGAACCCCATGTATTGGACAGAACATTGTTCACAAGTGACTACATACACTACATACCTAGTGTTACAATTGATAAAAGATGATGCCTTAAAATCTGTATCTAAGGATCTGGAGTGAATCATATCACCCTGTAAAATGTGGGGGCAACATGGGCAACAGTTGCCCCCACATCGAAACGATCCTTTAAACTGCAGCCAATGTGAACACTGAGACCTACGTGTGTAAAGACTAGGGGACAATGTTCCACCAATAGTGTGAGCTCTGCGTGACACTGATTTAATTCCCTTAGACAAAATCTGAGCATATGTGGGATCATTATACAGGATTGGCAGATATTTTTCTATTGTACTTCTGATTTTATTAAACTCTAGACTATAGGGGGTGGAAAAAACGGGAACATTCATGGATTTTTCCAATCTGTGTTTCCCTCCGTCTCTGTTTTTATACTTGTTAACATTGTCACAAAGTAGGTGACTTCTTTCAGTTTTATGGGCTATAAGTAATGCCCTATCCAGAACAGAGGCCATGTATCCCCTCTCCATGAACCGTGTCTTCATGGCAGAAGCTTCTCTTAGGAAAGCTGACTCATCGCTGCATACATGTCTCAGCCTTAAAAATTAACCCACTGGGATGCCTCTAATGGTGTGTTTAGGGTGGCCTGAGTCTGCCCTCAACAAGGAATTACCAGCTGATGGTTTCCTATAAAGCTTAGAGGAGATGCATTCCCCTTCATCTATTAGAACCACGTCCAAAAAAGCTATTTGTTTATGGTCCATAATACCTGTAAATTTGAGATTGAGACTATTGTCATTAAGGTATAGAAGCCATTCATCTATACCACCCACATCCTTGGTACATATAAAGATCAAATCGTCTATGTAACGACAGAAAAACGTAACCCTTGAATGATGGAGACAACCAGCGCCAAAAATGCGGGACCTCTCCCACCATCCCATGTATAAATTGTCAAGGGAGGGTGGAAATTTGGCGCCCATCGAGGCCCCGCATTTCTGGAGGTAGTGGTCCCCATCGAACATAAAAAAATATGGGTTAATAAATACTCTAAACAACAGATTTTTTTTTTTTGTAATTTTTTTGTGCAGATTCACCCAGGAGAACTTTTTCAAACCATAATGCACTGCACATTCTTTAAACTATGAACAACAGGTTTAGAAGGGCCAATATAGGAGCTTTTGGATAAGTCATCCCCTCTCTAAAAAAGAGAGGGGGGGCACAGAGCAGCTATAATGTAAGTGTATTCGAAACTGTATAGGGAAAGCTGTCAAACTGCATAGATAGAGATTAGGAAACCGTACTTACAATCTGTCAGTTAGGAAATTGTATTTTTATTCTGATTGATAGCTCTTTGGTCAATCAACCCCTTTGCTGCTTTTTTGTCCTTTATTTTTGCGATAAATGCTATATACCGTGTCTTAAAAAAGTATTCATACTCCTTTGAAATTTTCCACATTTTGTCATGTTACAACCAAAAACGTAAATATTTTTTATTGGAATTTTATGTGCTAGACCAACACAAAGTGGCACATAATTGTAATGTGGAAGGAAAATTATATATGGTTTCAATTTTTTTTACAAATAATTGTAGCCAGGGTTGGCTATTATGCCTACAATCTAGAGATGTGTAATTAATGTGGGATTGGCTCCCTCCAGTGTTTGCTGGACTTTATATGTTAATTTTCTTTTTCCTGTGTTAGGATTTAGAGCAAAGCATCATGGGAGGTGTAGTTCAGAATGCTGAAGTGACTATGCCAGCAGGACTGATCTGAACTATAATTAAAAGAATTCTGAGAGGACAGAACAGATTGCTGGGAAAGGACATAAAAGGGGCTGGCGCGGCCTATATTAGCCTCTCTGGACGCCATTTGACTCTGCCAGCAGGAGGTCTGTGTGACAGTGAGTTGCTGATGATTTGTGGCCTACACAATGGGGAGCCGGACAGCTATACCCAGAGGGATCTCTGCGGACAGCATCGCTTCTTCCATTCAGTGGACCGGAGGGTGTTCCAGGTCATCCAGAGACGCCTGCAATTCAGATACCAGTGGACTGCAGCGTGGCACAGCGGACGTCATTACCCATAGCCAAGATACAGAGAGAGAGTTCCGGCTGGATTCTTCTTATCATCTGCATCGTTGCCAACTTCATCTGAATTCCAGAGTGATGATAGCCCATATTATAGTTAAGGACACTGCTTTCGGACATCATTCACACAGTTCAGCTGGCGGTACTTGTAGTCTCACATAAGTTAAATCCTATGATATAACAAACACTGAAAACAGACACCTATGCCCACATTATTGATTCTAGTAGCCATATTGGTAAACACCTTTAGGATCATAAAATAAGGAAGTCATAATACAACAAGGATAAACTAAAGTTCTGCCATATTTGCTACACTCTGTCATCCAGGATTACTTTATTTACAACATAAAGAGGCTAGCTGAAGACATCTGGATTTATTATCCTTTTTTTCTCATCTGCCTTAATTGCATTGGACTGCTAAAGGGAGCCATCCTATTTGAATGTAATAGTTTGCATAGTGTTTCTCCATATTGTGCAGGATTTACTGGCCTGTGAGTTGAGGAGGCAGATGGGAGAAATCTGACACAGAAGATATAGTGTCAGTTGTCTACCCATCTGTTAACCTGTTCACATAGCTTTTTGTGATTGGGTTAATATTTGTGTTCATTAAGACCCCTTTCACACTAAGGGCGTATTGCAGGCGCTAAAGCTTTAAAAATAGCGCCTGCAATCCACCCTTAAACTGCTGCTCTAGGGCTTTCACACTGGAGCGGTGCCCTGGCAGGGCGTCAGGAAAAAAAACTCACCGCTCCTAATGTGCTCCTGCCCATTAAAATCAATGGGACACCGCGGCTATACTGCCGGCAATACACCGCTGTAGCGGCGCATTGCCTGGCAGTTTTAACCCTTTCTCGGCCGCTAGCGGGGGTTAAAATCCGCAAATGCGCCGCAAATCCGATGCCGCTATTTTACCGCCGACTCTTTGGGCGGCAGCAGTGTGAAAGGGCTCTTACAATCAAGGGAACTTTGCACCATTATATTGTTTTTTTGGATAAGTATAGATAAAATAGCTGTGTGCGTAGGAGTGTTTCTTACTAACCAACAAAGTTGATATATACGTATTTTGTGTTTTATTAATACAGTAAACATATTTGAACTGTTTCTTCAATACTGTGTGAGTCTCTATTTACTACTACAGTTGGTAAGATGACGGAACCCAGGGTGTCAGAGGTAAGGTAGGATTTGCAGAGTCTAGGTAATCAGTCAGGTACAGAGTCTATTAGCAGGCCTCACGGGGGTATCGCTACATAATTATGTGAAATATTTGGTGTGCATTTGTATTCAGTCCCCCAGAGTCAATATTTTGTAGAACCACCTTTTGCTGCAATTACAGCTGCAAGTCTTTTTGGGTATGTCTCTACCAGCTTTGCACATCTAGAGAGTGACATTTTTGCCCATTCTTCTTTGCAAAATAGCTCAAGCTCTGTCAGATTTGATGGAGAGCGTCTGTGAACAGCAGTTTTCAAGGACAATTATATAGAAGGCACTGTTCATGTAATACTGTGATCACATCACAACATTGGGGACACAACTTTTATAATCCTAATGATACAAGTTTAGCGACAAAATAATCTATGAAGGTATACCTTGCACAATTATGCTTGGTAACACAGAAGTAGATATAGGTTGCCAAACTCTTGGACATTTTCTCATATTGTTGTTTAAGCTGAGGAATATCTTATATTTGTAATGTATATTCTTAATTTTATGTTTTTGCTTGTGTCAACAGATTCAGCTGTTATCCCGGGCATTCTCCATTTTTGTTGCTAGATGTGGCATATGGAGAGTGAGAGCTGCTAACCCCAATGTACCTGACACAGGAAGACCAAGAAATTGTTCTGGGCCCTTGTACCTGCCCAGTACCTGCTCACTTCCTTGTTTTGGAGAAGTGAATCCGTTGGCCCCTTTACCATTATAGGAGCTTGGGCAGAAGTCCTGTGTTGGTAGTTGTCTCCTGTTTCCGGCCAGCTACGCCGCACAGGAAGTTTGTAGTTCGATATATTAGGGATGGTGGCAACCTTCACCTACATTTGAGGGATAAAATATTTGTTGATTACAACAGAAACACAAGAATATTTTAAGCTACTTAATTCCATCACCCCTGTACTTTACGCATTATTGGTAACCCATAAAAAATTGATTTACCAGGGGGCCTGAAATTATCAGGCAGAGCCTCCTTGCCAGAAAAATTGGTATTGGCATTAATAAAAACCTACAGGAAAAAGGCATCTCTCTTCCATTCCATGTTAGAGAGATTCCTCATTTAATTACCGTACAACCTAAAAGTGATGACAGCACCTAGAGATAACCTGTTAATTTGTTTGGACATTCAAGTTCTATACTCTACAATACTACATGAATATGATAATTCTATGATAATTGTTAACATTTTTCGGACCAGGCGGACTTACCTTTTAGACCAAATGGGATACCAACCTCTAGGTGCATGGTGTAGCAATGGAAAGCCCTATTGGGCACAAACCTGTACCTGTGGGGTTGGAAGCAGGATGTTTTTGGAGATAAGAGCCTCTCTATGTACCTATGCCATATTCTGTTGTGGCACAGGTACATAAATGATGTCCTAATTTTTGGTCAGCATCTGAATAGATGGTTAAGCAATTTGTCCAAGATATTAAAGCGGTGTTCCGGACGAAATAGTAATTTGTAGATAAAAATACCACTTTACTACTCATTCTTCTTGTACTCTATTAAAGTTATTCTGTATATAAATGTCCATTTAGCATTTTTGCAGCAGTGTTTTCTTACTTTATAAATTCCAAGCAGACCCCGGCCATCTCCTGTGTGGGCATCTGAAGCCAGAAAGTAGCTCTTCCTGCATTCCGTGCATGCTGGCTTCCCAGCATGCACCTGACGATCTCGCACATGCGCAGCGAATTGCAAGCAGTAGAGATGGGGCTAGCAACGCCTATGCAAATAACATGATGCTAGGACTCAGTGATGCCTATTGTCTCCTTGGATTGATGACACACATATCCCAGAAGACAATGCAAAGCCAGAAAAGACACATAGGACTGCGGCCATGTATGAGGAAGTGGAAAAAGAAATTGTCTACAATAAAGTAAGTGATCTCCACAAAAAAAAATGCCAATTCATTACAACTGGATACATCTGTGCAGGATTGTGAAGAGTACAAAATGTGGGTGGAACTCCGCTTTAAGAACAATACCTTTAACATGAAATTTACATATAATACCCAGACCAAGTAATGTCTACATTTGTAAGGCTGATAATGGTGGGATATATATATATATATATATATATATATATATATATATATATATATATATATATATATATATAAAACACTTTATGTAGAAAGGAAATAGCTGGAAACCCAATTATTATAGCCTCCAGCTGTCATCCAGCCCCATTTATCAGGGGAATTCCAGTTGGACAATAACTTAGAATTCAGAGGAATTGTACCAAAGATGAAGGGAAGCTAGTAAAATTAGAAATGATACTCAAATGCAAGGTATATGAGGATCCACTTCTTAGAAAGTCATACCACAAAGTTATTACCCTTATGAAAGGAGTAGAAAAAAAGTATTTCTGTCCAGAGAGACTGAACCAGTTAGATTAATTTTACATTGTTCACAGTAGCATTCTGATTTATGTAAAATAATAGACAACATAGGTGTGCACACAGGGTGTGCCGGTATTCCACCACCTCCAGCTGCCCTTTGGTGTCTCATGTTCTGATCAGGGGCGGACTGGGCCAGGTGGCAGAGTGGAGATTTCCCCCCGGGCCACTTTGATTTCCTGTAAAAGGGCCGCTATGCAGCCAGTTTAGAACTGCGCATGTGCAGTTTCCGGACCCGGCCGAGTGCTACTGCGGGGATTTACAGGGCTGGATCGTGAATTGGTGGCCGAATTGCACTGAAAGAACACACTGATCCCTCCATCCCGTGCTGCATCTGCGCTGTGTCCTGTGATAGGGATGTTAGCTGCACCTGACACAGGGCAGAGTGTGTTCCATCTTGCAGAGTACAGCCCTCCCCCCTCCTCTCCACTAATGGGAGAATGATCAGCTCTGCCTTCTCCCGCCCCTCTCTCTTGTGCCCATGTGCTGTGTGAAGGAGATATGCGGGCGGGAAACTTTGAAGTCGGCAGCGTCCCATCCTAAACATGAAGACGCTGAGTGACTGAGCCAGTGAACCTCCTGCTGGGACTGCAAGTGAGTGAGCTGCCTGTGATCAGACTCTCCCCTCCCCCTCTCTTCCTCCCTACTCCGTCTCTCCCTCAGCCTTATCACTTATCATTTAACCTCTTGCCTGCCAGGCACTTTCACTCCCTTCATGCCCAGGACAATTTTCAGCTTTCTCTTCTCACACTGAGCCCAGGTTCACATTGGAGCGATTTGGCATGCGATTTGACAATCGCATGCCAAAACGGTGGCAATTTCCGGTGATGGCACCATCCGAATCGGTGCAACACCGCATCGATTCCATTTGCGGTGTCGCACCGATTCCCAAAAGTCGTTTCTGTACTACTTTCAGGGCCGTCTTTTCGCATGGGCACGCTGGGCAGTTGCCCGGGGGCCCCAGTTGCCTGGGGGGCCCCACCTGCCCAGCGACCAGTGGCGTTGAAATCCCGGCCCTGTCCCCAAACTTTCTATTTCATGTGTCCCCGCGGCCTGCGCTTCAGCCGCCATGTTTAGTTTCTGGCTGCCCCTGTGATTGGGCGAATGGAGTCATATGCGGCTTTCCTCTTCCACCTACCGCTCGGCCATAACGTCATTGTCGCGCACTGGACACCTTCGGCTCAGCTCGGCACCCCTGGTCCTTGGCTCTCTGCTTTCAAAAGACATGGCTCCATTTGGTAGACCCCTCGGACCCCAGCTTGGCCTAGGCCGGCCTCACATCCTCCCGCACCGCAGGTACCACCATCTATTAGACACAGCCGCATCTCTGCCCATAGCCTGCAGCCATCGGGCGCTACACTTCCAGACAGGGATTCCATCCTCCCCAGCATGGTCGCTGGTGCTCTTCCATCATCCACAAGCGAACCTTCTGGCTGTTGGTTACCTCTCCATGCCTGTAGGCCAGGGATATGCAATTAGCGGACCTCCAGCTGTTGTAAAACTACAAGTCCCATCATGCCTCTGCCTCTGGGTGTCATGCTTTCTGCTGTCAGAGTCTCGCTATGCCTCATGGAACTTGTAGTTTGGCAACAGCTGGAGGTCCGCTAATTGCATATCCCTGCTGTAGGCTTTCAGTTGTCAGTGTAGTGTGTGTTGTAGTGGTCAGTGTAGTGTAGTGGTCAGTGTAGTGTGTGTTGCAGTGATCAGTGTAGTGTGTTGTAGTGGTCAGTGTGGTGTAGTGTGTGTGTGTGTTGTAGTGGTCAGTGTAGTGTGTTGTAGTGGTCAGTGTAGTGTGTTGTAGTGGTCAGTGTAGTGTGTGGTGTAGTGTGTGTGTTGTAGTGGTCAGTGT
Organism: Rana muscosa; assembly: GCA_029206835.1. Lineage (NCBI taxonomy): Eukaryota > Metazoa > Chordata > Amphibia > Anura > Ranidae > Rana > Rana muscosa. Next base: position 690,742,376 of record CM055116.1, read on the forward strand.
AGTGTGTGTGTTGTAGTGGTCAGTGTAGTTTGTGTGTGTTGCAATGGTCAGTGTAGTGTGTGTTGCAGTGGTCAGCGTAGTGTAGTGTGTATTGCAGTGGTCAGTGTAGTGTGTGTTGTAGTGGTCAGTGTAGTGTGTGTTGTAGTGGTCAGTGTAGTGTGTGTTGTAGTGGTCAGTGCAGTGTGTGTGGTCAGTGTAGTGTAGTGGGTATTGTAGTGGACAGGTAGGTCAATGTACTGGTCAGTATAGGAATCAGGTCAGTCAGTGTAGTGGACAGGTAGGTAAGTGTAGTGATCAGTCTAGGAATCATGTAGGTCAGTGTAAGGATCAGTGTAGTGGTCAGTGTAGGAATCATGTAGGTCAGTGTAAAGCCTCGTACACACGACCGATTTTCTCATCCAAAACCGGCAAGAAAAGTGCCGCGAGAGCTTTTTGATCGAGAAAAACGTTCGTGTGTATGGTTTTACGACGAGAAAATTGCCGTGAATCTCGACGAGAAAATAGAGAACCTGCTCTCTATTTTCTCGTCAGGATTCCAGATTTCCTCGTTGTGTTTCTCGTCGGCCTCTTTTGTGACGAGAAAATGGTTCGTGTGTATGCTTTAACGAGTCTTTCAAAAGCGCACATGCTCAGAAGCAAGTATGAGACGGGAGCGCATCTTCTGGTAAAACAAGCCTTCGTAATGGAGATAGCACATTCGTCACGCTCGAAATTATTGCATCGTTTAAATGTTGTGCATTGAAATCTTCTTTAGAATGTTACATTAATCAAAACGAAAGAACTTCTTTTGCTGCTGATATTCACACAGAGTTATGACTATATTTTTTAAACCTTTTTCATGCTGCTCTTAAGAAGATTTATGTGTATTATATCGTGCAAGTTTTTATGAATATTTTACATTTTTATATTTTTCAAACTGATGTTAATTTTAATTTCGCAATGTTTTGATAGTGATCTCCCATTGAATATTTTAATATATAGTTGTAAAATTTAACACCCTCTTTTTGGGAAATCAGATTATTTTATTTTTTAGGGGGGTTGTTATCTGTCCCTTTTTTTGTCAGTCAAATGTCTCTGCTTACTCCAAAGCTAAATTTGAAATTTTTACAAATACACATAGTCAAGTATGAACTTAAACAAAAATAACATTTATTCATGTTTCAAATAAAATAAAGAGAAGGCAGCGCTGGAGAACCTGCTGCCATTTGTGCATCCCAGGGACCCCAGACCACACATCAACCCTGTGTGGACACTAAAATTGGGAGCATGAGAAGGCCAACATTTCTGAGCACAATCTGATGCTGGTCTCCCAGTGGTCAGGAACAGCAGCAGGTGAGATATATGTCCCAAGTGTGTGGTACTACAACAGGCTGCCTTCTGTCCGACCACAATGAAGCAAGGCCATCACTTCCTCGTCTTCCTGGCAACCTTCCCTGCAACCTTTCCTGAAGCCTTCCCTGCAGCCTTCCTTCTTCGTTTGGCTGGAGGCTGGGCCACTGGAGGGGTTCTCCTGTCAGGAGGAGGAGGAGGTGGAGGAGAAGGGGGTGGCGCAGAAGAACAAGGTGGAGGTGGAGGAGAAGGGGGTGGGGCAGAAGAAGAAGGTGGAGGTGGAGGAGAAGAGGGTGGGGCGGAAGAACAAGGTGGAGGAGGAGGTGGAGGAGAAGGGGGTGGGGCAGAAGAAGAAGGTGGAGGTGGAGGAGGAGGTTGAGGTTGGGACAGTTGTGCCACCTCACAAATTGCAGTATTGGGGGTAATTTTTCCCATCACCCCCTTGTTGAGCAAGGTGATGAGCAGGGGCTCGCATAGGAGGCGTTGCTCCATGCTCATCACCTTGAACTTTGCCTCCACTAGGCCGGCAATGGCCTCTTCAGGGGATGTGGGCTCTTTGAGGGTGGCATGGGCCTCTTTAATAAGGGCCATTGCTGCCTCACTGGTGGTCCTGTCCCTCCTGCCTCTTTTGGGAAATCGGATGGGAGGCACCTGTGATCTGGTGCTTCTCCTTTGCCCTGCCACCTCCTGCCTGCCACTGGGCCCTGCCACCTCCTGGCTGCCACTGGGCCCTGCCACCTCCTGCCTTCCACTGGGCCCTGCCACCTCCTGGCTGCTACTGGGCCCTTCCTCCTCCTGCCTGACAGTTTCCAGACCCTCCTCCTGGCTGATTTCATCCTGTGTATGAAAAAGGGACATAGTTTAATATGTTGCTTTAATCTTTGCCTCCAAATTTATAATCATGATTGAACCAATTAGAATGTAAATCCTGAAATCAGTTTCTAAAATTTACAACTACATCAGATTGACTATTTAGCACCCAATTAAGTGCAGACTAATGTCTAGAGATCTTGATTTCACTTGTGGAACTCTAAATAGTTTATGTTTGTCATCTTGACATATTTGGCAAACATTAATTTTATCCCAATACATTTTCATTTAATACTATACCTGGCTCCAGATGGCCAAATCAGGATCATCCAGGATGGCTGCCTCCTCTTGCTCCAGAGAGGGCTCAGGTTGGCTGCAGGGAAGTCTGGGGGGAAGAGTGGAGAGTGCTGGCCTTGCCTCAATGTGGTCATCCAGGAAGGACATCCTGCTGTAGTACCACAAATTCGGGACATACACATCATCTGCTGCTTCTCCTGACCTCTGAGAAGCCAGGACCTTAGAGCGTTCAGTCCTGTAGGTGCCTCTCAAGCTCCCAATTTTAGTGTCCACCTGTTTTGCTGTGGCTGTGGGCACCTTGGTATGCACAAATGGGAGCAGGGTCTCCAGCGCTGCTTTTCTCACCCCTCTTTTTTTGTGGATGGGGTTTTTCGTCTCCCACAGAGCGGGCAGCTCCCTTACCCGGTCTATAAATTCTGCAAGGAATTCCTTGTCACTTATAAAGACATTCATTTTGGGTCTGCAAGTAAAATAAATAATATATAACTAATGTGAGGCACACAGTCTAACCTCCTTAACATCGTAGTCACCATATATATTCTACAACATTCTCAAGACAGTATAGGCCAACTATTTGTCCAAGTCACAAAATCACATACCTTCGTTCGCACGTCCGTAACTTGAACTCCTCTCTCCGCACACCGAACGTAGTATAGTCACATGTGTGTTTGCTATATATACACCACGCATGCGTCAAACTACGAACACGTCGCTCCGCACACGTCGCCTGCCCATGATGTTCTAACTAACATCTTTTCCCCGCCCCTTCTCTTTCGCGCGCAGACAGATATGGCGGAGTTACAGCAGGTGTCTGATAATTCCGCAACTAACGAGGAGGAGACAAGCCCGGAGACCGAGGAAACGTCACGATCAAGGAAGAGATTCAAGGCATCTAATATGTCTTTTGCGGAGATGGCGGAGATGGTGGACATCTTGCTCAAGTCTGATTATGACGCAAAGCATGGGCCGTATAGCAAACCAAATAGAAGGAAGGCCAAAATCCTCACTAAAGTCGTGAAGAGTCTGAAGACGAATTTCGGGGTGAAACGCTCAAATGAGCAGCTCAGAAAGAGGTGGTCAGACCTCAAACTGAGGGAGCCAGAGCAGTTAAGGAGCATTAAGAGAATGCTAGCAAAAAGTAAGTAAAATGTACACTTTTCGGCTATTAATGTTTTTCTCAACTTACATGTTGCTCCTTTTTGTGATTTTATCATATTGGACTCCCTTCCATAATTTAATAATTTGAACTTGGTTTGGCACAGTAATCGTTCGTTACGTTACAGACACTTCGTTCGGCCACTATCCGCTGTTTTGTCTTATTTTATAGCCACAAAAGTAATTAGACATCTGCGTGTTTTTTTAACATTTGTGTTCAAAATTTTTAGGCTAGATGATGTGTTTGTAAAGAGAATGAAATGCAAACTTTAGTCACTGTAAAGGAGAGGACACTCAGCAGCTGCTTCCACATCTGTACTTTGGAGCACTATAGTGTGGGCCACCAGACCCGCCTTTTTTGGGTGTCCCACACAGGTGCATTAGTGATTTTTTGTGGTGCCTCCATGTCTAAAAACTGACAGCCAAAGGTGAATACTAAACATATTATTGGTCAGAAATAATGCATTCATCTTTAACTTCCGCCCAAACACACACTTGTACCCCACTTCCAAACAATTTAGCCTGTTTTTATTTTTCATAGAGAATTTCATTGTGATAAATAGACCTTTTGTTTGATTCTCATAGGGGAGAGAAGACTGTGAGGAGAACACTCCAGGGAGCACAGGAACCCCACAGCTTCACAACAACCCCAAACTCCCAAAGACACACAACCGAAGGATGTTGAGGAAGTTGAGGTGGAGGAAGGAGAAGTGCAGGAAGGAGAGGTGGAGGACGTTGTGGAACTGGTCACCACAACAGGTCAGTATCTGACACCACAGCTTCAGGTAAGAGATGTAGGCCTGCAGAGTTATAATACCTTTTGTATTTTGTTTTTAGGGGATGTAAATGTTGTGGTGAAGGATAGTACACGTTTCTCTGCTGACAGTGCCCTCCGAATAATACAGCAAGTGATGGAATGTAGCACGGAACTGGACAGAATAAAACAAATAATTCATGTGATGGATCAAACATTTAAAGACATTCTAGATGTTTTGGGGAGAATCGAATAAGTCAACCAAACCCCCATTTTTTTTTCAGGAATGACTGTTCATCAACCTTTTATACTGTTTTTGACAATGCAACCAGCCAAAAATTGAATATGCATACAGTGTGTCAACATGTGCTATCTGCCATCAGGGGATATCCATGTACGTCTTTTGGGGGAGCAACCCCTTCCTCGTATCTAAAGTAGGTAAACCGAGGAAGGGGTTGCACCCCCAAAACACGTCCATTGATCACCCCTGATGGCAGATAGCACATGTTGACAATAGGGATCAGGAGTCTCAAATCCCTAGTGGAAATTAATACAAAATGTGTGCATATTCAATTTTTGGCTGGGCAAGGGGTGGCAAGACCCCATATTAGGACGGGCACATAGAGACATAGTTTGTGTAAGTGAATGTGTCAGATTGCTCAGAGGTATCCAATGTTGTAATTTTTGGAATGCAACTGTTTTTGTATTTTCCTAAGAAAATAATTGGCGGTTTGTGGCCAGGAAAAAAAAAAAAAAAAGGAAACATGTGTGTGAATGTGCACAGAGTAAAATGTTTGAACAGAAACAACGTGTAGCTTCTTTTTTCAATACGCTCTAACCTGATTTGTGTTTTTTTTAAGGTTACATAGTGAAATGGTTGTTATTTACTAAAGGAAAATACACTTGGCACTACAAATGCACTAAGACAAACTAGGAGACAGGAAACAAACCTAAGTTAAAATTAGAAATCAGATTTTTATTTTAATCATTCTCCAGGAATCTTTAGCCGTAGCCTGGCATAGGAATTGCCCCCCTACCCGTGAAATATTCCATATATTTGTCCCGAACCTCACAGGCATTTTGGGGGGGCAAGCCAGGACGGGCAGATTCCAGGCCCGGCAGGGGATTAACAGGTGAAAGTCCAGCCTCAGGCAATACTGAGGCCATATATGAATTTGATTTTCTGCTGAGAAAATTGTGTAGCACACAGCAGCATAAAACTACATAGTTTATTTTTTAGTCCGCTAAGTGGATGGAAGTCATAAAAATGCGGAACCGGCTGGCCATTATGCCGAAGGCATTTTCAACGACTCTTCGGCCCCTGGCCAGCCGGTAATTGAACACCCTCTTCTCTGGGGTCAGGGTCCTCTGAGGAAATGGCCTCATAAGATGCGGTCCGAGTCCAAAGGCTTCATCAGCCAAGAAAACAAAGGGGAGTCCTTCAATATTCCCTGCATCCGGTGGCAATGCAAGGTCGTCACTTTGGAGACGGAGGGCAAACTCCGTCTGGATGAAGGATCCCCCATCGGACATCCGGCCATTCTTCCCTACATCAACATAGAGGAATTCATACCGTGCTGACACCACCGCCATCAGCACAATGCTATGAAACCCCTTGTAATTGAAGTAGTAGGACCCAGAACGGGGTGGCGGCACGATGCAGACGTGCTTCCCATCTATGGCACCACCGCAGTTGGGGAAGTCCCACTACGTGGCAAACTCCGATGCCACAGTCTGCCATTCCTGTGGCGTGGAAGGAAGCTGGGGAGTCAAACAAGATGAAAGAAAATTAGAAATTAAAAATATTACATTACAAGGAGATTATAATAAAAAACATTAGAGGCCAACATCAATCAAATTCTACGTTTATTAAGGTGTTTTCAATAAGTATAATGGAAGGCTCATGTTTCATATTCATCACCCCCTCTGATGGTCCATTAATACATGATTTTGGGGGGGGGGAGATGTGTTTGGCCACAGGATAGCAGTGCAGTGGCGGTGCGTCCAGAGTGGGCGCTGGAGCACTGCCCCCTCTCTCCTGTGCCCATCACTCAGAACAATACATAGGTTCTTGCCTTGCATTAACCTATGTATTGTCAATGCCGCCCACTATTCAGGTGTATGGCCCCCTGTTAAGCGACCAACATATGAATAACTGCGGCATTTATGGGGTGAAAATTGCATATCAGAAACAGGGAGGCAAATAGGCTTGCACATTACAGCCTGAGGGATGTAATTGGCTTCATAAAAGTTAAAAAGGGGACGCAGGGGGGGGGCATTCCTTGGGTAAACACTGACAGGCTGCTCTGTCAATCATGTTCACCAAGTCTGTTTAATGGTAACATGATTGGCTGATGCAACATCAAGGGAAGGAGAAGACATCAAGGACAGAAGAAGGATGGCGCTGACCACAAGAAGGTATGTGCAGGGCTGGGGACAAAATGGCTGCATTGGAGGGGACAAAATGGCTGCATTGGAGGGGACAAAATGGCTGCATTGGAGGGGACAACTGGGGGCGTTTAATAGGCACCTTTGCAAAAATGGAGGAAGTTTATTTCCTAAATTCGGGTTGGACCGCCAAACATTTGTTGCAACAGGCGCCCCTGCTGGAAAGGTTAGTAAAGGGAAATATGCATGGAGGAGAAAAAAGGGGCAATCTAAAGCTTCCAGCATGCATGGGGACAAAGGGGACATTCTCAGCATATTACAATCATGGTAATTAGGGAAGGATGAAAGAAATACAATACATTAGCATACATGGAATACATAAAATGTGATGTTAATGGTGAAAACTTACCCTAATATAGTCCTCCTGCAGGACTTGTATAATGGCAGAACAGGTGTCTGGGATTATGAGGCCCAGAGCCTGGGGGGAGATGCCTGTCGTGAACTTCAAGTCCTGAAGTTCTCCCTGTCGCCAGATAACGTAAGGTGGCGATGAGCCTCTGCTCAGCACTGATGGCTTCCCGCATAATGGTGTCCTGCCTGGTAATATAGGGGGACACCAAAGCCAACAGTTCCTGAAAAACGGGGTCAGACATCCGCAGAAAATTCCTGTAGTCCTCAGGATTATTCTCGACTATCTCCCGCAGCAGAGGCATGTGGCAGAATTGGTCCCGCTGGAGCAACCAATTCTTGGTCCATGAACTCCTCCTCACACCATTCATGGACTGGTCTTGGTCCAAAACAAGCAGACCAACACCAAGCGCACGCACAGCACGAACTCGACGACGAGAACGTCCAGGCGACATGGCTAGGAAACGGTTGTCTTATCAGAACGTACAGAACAGAACGCACTTTAGAACAGCAAGGCCTATGAATAACGAACTGAAAATCAGAAACAAACAGGCAAGAACGCACTGTAAAACAGATACGACCTGCCTAGACGCCCTGAAAGTCAAGATACGAACCCACAAGCACAAACTGAACCTCAGAAAACGAACTGAAACGCACGAAGACTGAAAAGCGTGAATCGTCTCTTCCCAAACTTTTACTTCACACGCGGTAACACGAGATCAGCAAAAGCAGCCCAAGGGGTGGCGCCAAGAAAATTGATCTTCCCCTTTATAGTGCCGTCGTACGTGCTGGATGTGAGCGCGGAGAACAACGAGGAAATTGGGAAATGTCAGTGTGTACGCATAGAAAGCTTGACGAGAAACTCGTCAAGGTTAACAAGAATCTCGTCGACAAAAAACGACGTGATTTTAACGACGAGAAACTCAGTCGTGTGTACGAGGCTTAAGAGTCAGTGTAGTGGATAGTGTAGGAATCATGTAGGTCAGTGTAATGGTCAGTATAGGAATCAGGTAGGTTAGTATAGTGGTTAGGTAGATCAGTGTAGGAATCAGGTAGCTTAGTGTAGTGGTCAGTGTAGGAATCAGGCTGGTAAGTACTATTGTGTAAGGATTAGACATGTGCATTCGTTTTCGTCCGAATGCATTTTCGTCCGAATTTCAGCTATTTTCGTTATCGTTTTAACAAACGAAAACGAAAGAACAGAATCCGAAAACCGAAAGATCCGACATAAACAAATGCTTTATTTTCGTTTTCGTTGCTACAACAGTTCGATATAGATAGGAGATTCGACGTGACGCTGACAATAACAATCTGTCTATCGAACCTGTGGTCGAATGTGCCTAACCTTAACTCTATTAGTCCAAGATTATTCTACATAGGAGAGAAAAGATTCAACATTATAGAGAGAAAAGATTCGACATAGGAGAGAAAGATTCGACATAGGAGAGAAAGATTCAACATAGGAGAGAAAAGATTCGACATAGGAGAGAAAAGATTCGACATAGGAGAGAAAAGATTCGACATAGGAGAGAAAAGATTCGACATAGGAGAGAAAAGATTCGACATTATAGAGAGAAAATATTCGACATAGGAGAGAAAAGATTCGACATAGGAGAGAAAAGATTTGTTATTATAGAGAGAAAAGATTCGACATAGAGAGAAAAGATCACTGCTGGAATTGGGTGGGGGAAGTAAAATAAAAATAAAGTTGATGATGAATGTTATTGGCTGATTGTAACCAAAGAGGAGGAGCAGTAAAATAGCTAGAATGACGAAGATTCGACAAAGCATCGAAAGTTAGAAGATTCGACGGTGCAGCAAAACTGTACGACGCTGCAATCGTACATTTCCGGTCAAATGCATCCGCCCATAGGCTATAGAAGAATTCTAATGTTGGTTGACTAGTAATAGTAATGAATAAATATAATTATTACTAGTCATACAACATTAGAATTCTTCTATAGCTTGTGGGCGGAAGATTCGACCGGAAATGTATGATTGCAGCGTCGTACAGTTTCACTGCTCAGTCGAATCTTCTTTGAATATTCGACAGACACCATAAGCCTTCAATGACAGATTTGACCTTAACCACTTAACGACCGCCCACCGCCGATTTACGTCAGCAGAATGGCACGGACAGGCAGAATCACGTAGATCTACGTGACTGCCTTTGTACAGTTGGGGGGTCCATCCGGACCCCCCTTCTGTGCCGTGAGCGGTCGTTACTTCACCGGGAGCGATCCCAGATGAGGGGGCGGCCTTTCGATTCCGGCCCCCCCCTCGCGATCGCTCCCGGCGAATGGAAATGCCTCCTCTGTCTGTTTCAGACAGAGGAGGCAGGAGGAAGTGATGTCATCTCCTGTGCGGCGCTCACATATACCGAGCGCCGTACAAGAGAAGACATCAGGTCAGTGAGCACAACACTACACTGACACCAGGACACATAGGAACACTAATCGCCCCCCCCAGGACCCCCAGACCCCCCCAGATCACCCCCCAGATCACCCCCCAGCCCCCAGTCACAGTGTCACTGATTGCAGTGACCATTTATTTAGTGATCACTGCAATCAGTGACATTTGTGACTGTGAAAGTGTCACTAAAGTTTAGTTTTAGGTCCAGTGTAGCCCCCTAACCCCCCCTAATAAAGGTTTAACCCCCTGATCACCCCCCAGATAACCCTTTCACCCCCTATCACCGCTGTCGCTATGCGATCATTTTTCTGATGGCTGTCTTAGCATCAGTGATGGCGATCGGTAGCCAGTAATTTTTTTTAGGTTCGCCGCAGGTTTTTATAGCGTCGGGTACCCCAATATATTATCTAATAAAGGTTCAACCCCCTTGATCGCCCCCCAGGTAACCCTTTCACCCCCTATCACCGCTGTCGCTAATCGATCGTTTTTCTGATGCTGTCTTAGCATCAGTGATGGCGATCGGTAGCCAGTAATTTTTTTTAGGTTCGCCGCAGGTTTTTATAGCGTCAGGTACCCCAATATATTATCTAATAAAGGTTAAACCCCCTTGATCGCCCCCCAGGTAACCCTTTCACCCCCTATCACCGCTGTCGCTATGCGATCATTTTTCTGATGGCTGTCTTAGCATCAGTGATGGCGATCGGTAGCCAGTAATTTTTTTTAGGTTCGCCGCAGGTTTTTATAGCGTCGGGTACCCCAATATATTATCTAATAAAGGTTTAACCCCCTTGATCGCCCCCCAGGTAACCCTTTCACCCCCTATCACCGCTGTCGCTAATCGATCGTTTTTCTGATGCTGTCTTAGCATCAGTGATGGCGATCGGTAGCCAGTAATTTTTTTTAGGTTCGCCGCAGGTTTTTATAGCGTCAGGTACCCCAATATATTATCTAATAAAGGTTAAACCCCCTTGATCGCCCCCCAGGTAACCCTTTCACCCCCTATCACCGCTGTCGCTATGCGATCATTTTTCTGATGGCTGTCTTAGCATCAGTGATGGCGATCGGTAGCCAGTAATTTTTTTTAGGTTCGCCGCAGGTTTTTATAGCGTCGGGTACCCCAATATATTATCTAATAAAGGTTTAACCCCCTTGATCGCCCCCCAGGTAACCCTTTCACCCCCTATCACCACTGTCACTAAGCGATCGTTTTTCTGATCGCTGTCTTCGTGTCGGTGATGCCAATCGGTAGCCAGTCATTTTTTTTAGGTTCGCCGCAGGTTTTTATAGCGTCAGGTACCCCCAAATATGATCTAATAAAGGTTTTAACCCCCTAATTGCCCCTAGTTAACCCTTTCACCAGTGATCACCATATAAGTGTTACGGGTGACGCTGGTTAGTTAGTTTGCTTTTTATAGTGTCAGGGCACCCGCCGTATATAACCCAATAAAGGTTTAACCCCCTGATCGCCCGGTGGGTGATATCAATTAGGTTTTAGCGTCAGAGAGGGTCTGCGTCACACCCCAGGCAGCGTCAGGTTAGTGCCAGTAACGCTAACACCCACGCGTAAAGCATACACCCCCCTTAGTGGTATAGTATCTGAACAGATCAATATCTGATCTGATCAGATCTATACCAGCGGTTTAGGGTTCCCAAAAACGCAGTGTTAGCGGGATCCGCCCAGATACCTGCTAGCACCTGCGTTTTGCCCCTCCGTCCAGCCCAGGCCACCCAAGTGCAGTATCGATCGATCACTGTCACTTACAAAACACAACACACATAACTGCAGCGTTCGCAGAGACAGGCCTGATCCCTGCGACTCCAGTGCTGTAGGAGGTGATTTCACCACCACAGTTAAAAAAAAAAAAGCATATATGCCGAAGCATGGGGGCAGCAGGGGCAGCAGGGCGGAGGAGCAATTTTGCTCCTAATGCCGCATACATACGGTCGAAATTCCGACGGAGGCTTGCCCGTGGAAACGTTTGACCATGTGTGTGCGGCATAACTTTTTTGCGGGAGGATGCCCCCATGCTTCGGCATATATAAATGGTGCATGTATGCCCATCATTAGAAGTGGGTGGATGAAGGGCGGTATTCTAATGGTGGGCATACCCACCGATCAATCTCTTTTTTCGTTCAGCCAACAGGCTGCATGAAAAAAAAAGATTACAATACATGTCCAACAAGGACCAGCAACGTACTGGTATGTTGCTGGACTTTGAATGGTTATACCAGATTGATGCCTGCGGGTTTAGGCATCATCTTGGTATCATTCTTTTCAGCCAGCGGCCAGCTTTCATGTAAAAGCAATCACAGCGGCTAATTAGCCTCTGGACTGCTTTTACAAGCAGTGGGAGGGAATGTCCCCCCCCCGGATATAAAAAGCGCCATTGGGAAAATGGGAAAGCATTTTATCACACCGATCTTGGTGTGGTCAGATGCTTTGAGGGCAGAGGAAAGATCTAGGGTCTAGAAGACCCCAGTTTTTTCAAAAAAAGAGTACCTGTCACTACCTATTGCTATCATAGGGGATATTTACATTCCCTGAGATAACAATAAAAATTATAAAAAAAAAAATATATGTAAGGAACAATTTAAAAATAAAATAAAAAAGCAAAATTAATAATAAAAAAAAATAAAATAAAAAAAAAAGCACCCCTGTCCTGCCCTGCTCTTGCCCAATGGCGAACGCAAGCGTCGGTCTGGCGTCATATGTAAACAGCAATTGCACCATGCATGTGAGGTATCACCGCGAAGGTCAGATCGAGGGCAGTCATTTTAGCAGTAGACCTCCTCTGTAAATCTAACGGGGTAATCTGTAAAGGCTTTTAAAGGCTTTTAAAAATGTATGTAGTTTGTCGCCAATGCGCGTTTGTGCGAAATTTTAAAGCATGTCGTGTTTGGTATCTATGTACTCGGCCTAAGATCATCTTTATTATTTCATCAAACATTTGGGCAATATAGTGTGTTTTAGTGCATTAAAATTAAAAAAAGTGTATTTTTTCCCCAAAAAATGCGTTTGAAAAATCGCTGCGCAAATACTGTGTAGAAAAAAAAAATGCAACACCCACCATTTTAATCTGTAGGGCCTTTGCTTTAAAAATATATATAATGTTTGGGGGTTCAACATAATTTTCTTGCAAAAAAAAAATATGTTTTCATGTAAACAAAAAGTGTCAAAAAGGGCTTTGTCTGCAAGTGGTTAGAAGAGTGGATGTAAGCTTCCTAATGTTGTGTATAAAATGCCAGAACAGTTCAAAACCCCCCCAAATGACCCCATTTTGGAAAGTAGACACCCCAAGCTATATACTGAGAGGCATGTCGAGTCCATGGAATATTTTATATGTTGACACAAGTTGCGGAAAAAAGACAATTTTTTTTTTTTTATTTTTTTTTTGCACAAAGTTGTCACTAAATGATATATTGCTCAAACATGCCATGGGCATATGTGGAATTACACCCCAAAATAAATTCTGTTGCTTCTCCTGAGTACAGGGATATCACATGTGTGAGACTTTTTGGGAGCCTAGCCGCGTACGGGACCCCAAAACAAAGCACCGCCTTCAGGCTTTCTAAGGGTGTAAATTTTTGATTTTACTTCTCACTGCCTATCACAGTTTCGGAGGCCATGGAATGCCCAGATGGCACAAAACCCCCCCAAATGACCCCATTTTGGAAAGTAGACACCCCAAGCTATTTGCTGAGAGGTATTGTGAGTATTTTGCAGATCTCGCTTTTTGTCACAAAGTTTTGAAAATTGAAAAAAAAAAAAATGTTCTTTCTTCATTTTCAAAAACAAATGAGAGCTGTAAAATACTCACCATGCCTCCTCAGCAAATAGCTTGGGGTGTCTACTTTCCAAAATGGGGTCATTTGGGGGGGTTTTGTGCTATTTTGGCATTTTATGGCCTTAGAAACTGTGATAGGTAGTGAGGAGTGAAATCAAAAATTTGTGCCTAGAAATCCTGAAGGCGGTGCTTGGTTTTCGGGGTCCCGTACGCGGCTAGGCTCCTAAAAAGTCCCACACATGTGGTATCCCTGTACTCAGGAGAAGCAGCAAAATGTATTTTGGGGTGCAATTCCACATATAACCATGGCATGTGTGAGCAATATATCATTTAGTGACAACTTTTTGTAATTTATTTTTTATTTTTATTTTTTGTCATTATTCAATCACTTGGGACAAAAAAAAAAAATATTCAACGGGCTCAACAGGCCTCTCAGCAATTTCCTTGGGGTGTCTACTTTCTAAAATGGGGTCATTTGGGGGGGTTTTGTGCTATTTTGGCATTTTATGGCCTTCGAAACTGTGATAGGTAGTGAGGAATGAAATCAAAAATTTGCGCCCTTAGAAATCCTGAAGGCGGTGCTTGGTTTCCGGGGTCCCGTACGTGGCCAGGCTCCTAAAAAGTCCCACACATGTGGTATCCCCGTACTCAGGAGAAGCAGCAAAATGTATTTTGGGGTGCAATTCCACATATAACCATGGCATGTGTGAGCAATATATCATTTAGTGACAACTTTTTGTAATTTTTTTTTTTTTTTTTGTCATTATTCAATCACTTGGGACAAAAAAAAAAAATATTCAATGGGCTCAACATGCCTCTCAGCAATTTCCTTGGGGTGTCTACTTTCCAAAATGGGGTCATTTGGGGGGGTTTTGTACTGCCCTGCCATTTTAGCACCTCAAGAAATGAGATAGGCAGTCATAAATTTAAAGCTGTGTAAATTTCAGAAAATGTACCCTAGTTTGTAAACGCTATAACTTTTGCGCAAACCAATAAATATACGTTTATTGACATTTTTTTTACTAAAGACATGTGGCTGAATACATTTTGGCCTAAATGTCTGACTAAAATTGAGTTTATTCGATTTTTCTTATAACAAAAAGTAGAAAATATCATTTTTTTTCAAAATTTTCGGTCTTTTTCCGTTTATATCGCAAAAAATAAAAATCGCAGAGGCAATCAAATACCATTAAAAGAAAGCTCTATTTGTGGGAAGAAAAGGACGCAAATTTCATTTGGGTACAACATTGCATGTCCGCACAATTTACAGTTAAAGCAGCGCAGTGCCGAATCCCAAAAACAGGCCTGGTCCTAATGGCTTAATTAATTCAGATTTTCGGACGAATGCAATTTCTAACGAAAAACGAAATAAATAAAAACTAATTTCGGGAGTAACTAAATAAATTTATTTTTCGGACGAAAACGAAATTCCGAAACAAAATATTTCAGTGTGCACATGTCTAGTAAGGATCAGTGTAGGAAACACGTAGGTCAGTGTAGTGGTCAGTATAGGAATCGGGTACCAATAAATATCGCCTTATTGATAATTTGAATTTTTATTCTTGTGCGTGATTGTGTAGACAGGGCCCCAGTGCACTGTATTGCCCGGGGGCCTATAATGCTCTTAAGATGGCACTGACTACTTTTGGCAACTCCGGGGTACAATTTCAATAAACATCTGTGCATGGACCCGCACAGATGTCTCTGAAATCGCACCCCAAAGTTGGGACTGACAAGTGAGTATGAAATCGTTCAATAGTTCAGCTGAACTCGCTCAATTTCATTCCCAATGTCAGTGTGAACCTGGGCTCTGAATGACAATTGCGCGATCGAGTAGCACTGTACCCATATTACATTGTTCTTTTTTTCACATAAATTGAGTTTTCATTTTGGTGGTATTTAATAACAACTGTTTTATTTTTTATTTTTTGCAAAAACATGAAAAAAGACTGTTTTTTTTAAAAGTTTTTTTTGTAAATACCTTGCCTTGTACAGATAATTAGGGCACTGATTACAGTGCAGCCCCAACAGTGCCCAGCAAATGACGCCAGTCTGTGCCCATCAGTGACACCAATCTGTGCTGCCTTTCAGTGCCAACTATTAATGCCCATCAGTGCCCAACAGTACCGTCTATCGGTGCCCCCTATCAGTGAACTTCAGTGAAGGAGAAAAATTACTTACAGTGCCTTTAAAAAGTATCTATACCCCTTGAAATTTTCCACATGTTGTCATGTTACAACCAAAAACGTAAATGTATTTTATTGGGATTTTATGTGATAGACCAACACAAAGTGGCACATAATTGTGAAGTGGAAGGAAAATGATAAATGTTTTTCCATTTTTTTTTTACAAATATGTGAAAAGTGTGGGGGGGGGGCATTTGTATTCAGCCACTTCACCATTATGTGCCACTTTGTGTTGGTCTATCACATAAAATCCAAATAAAATACATTTACGTTTTTGGTTGTAACAAAATGTGGGAAATTTAAAGGGGTATAAATACTTTTTCAAGGCACTGTAAGTAATTTTTCTCCTTCACTGAAGTTCACTGATAGGGGGCACCGATAGGCGGTACTGTTGGGCACTGATGGGTAGCAATGATGGGCATTAATTGTTGGCACTGAAAGGCAGTACAGATTGGTGTCACTGATGGGCTGGCATCATTTGCTGGGCACTGTTGGGGCTGTACTGTAATCAGTGCCCTAATTATCTGTACAGTGTCCCCTGCGAGGAGATGCCCCTGATCGGCTCTCCTCACAGGCTGTCATTTACATGTGATTGGCTGTTATTGGACACAGCCAATCACATGGGTAAAGAGCCGCATCATCGGCTCTTTTCCAAGATCGGGGTCATGCTGTCATTGCTGTGTCATATTTGTCTTGCTTCATAACATCAATATCCATTATAAAACCTGGAGGGCATGGATGGTGAGCTGATTCGGTGATACAATGGGCCACCCGACTGGACTTAAGGCTGCCAGCCCTCCCCTGGTTCTGATGCCACAATCACCTGCATCTTTTTTAATAGCTGTGTAGTACCTCAAAATTTCCTGTCAACATCTGCCGCCTTTCAGAACTGTGTAACATAGAGCTGAGTGAAGTGCTCAGAGACTCCTCTTTGGCTCTATGCTTCATGGGTCTGATAGGCGGAGCCGTTCAGGCAAAGCAACTTGCACTGTGTTCAATAGAAAAAGCCCACGTTCACCTTGCAGAGTGGTGCAGATGTAGCAGTAGCGGCTGCACCATTGCAAAGCATTTATGAAGAAGTGAGAGCTGTGTATGGGAAGTTGCGAGTGGGGGCAGTTTTGCAGAGAGGCAGCTCTGGGAAAATGAGGGGTGTTGTACAGATGAGAAACCTGGGAAAGGGGGTTGGGGTGCGGGATTTGTGTAGAGGTGTAGAGGAGAAAACTGTGGAGATAGCAGGCTTTGCAAATTGAGAGCTCTGGGGGATGGGTAGTTGTGCAGAGTTAAGAGATCCGGGGGTTGCAGAGGTGAGGGCTGTAGATGGGGGTGCAGAAGTGAAATGTGGAATGGGGGCTGAGCCCTGTACACACATTATTTGGTGCCACTTTACTTCTCACCCCCAAAGAAGGGCAAGGTTGGGGGACGGGGCCTTGGCCAGGCAAGAGGAGTACCTGCACATATTCTCTGAGAAAAAAAGCCATATAAAAATATTTATATATATTGTGAGGGGGTTAGCTCGGCAGCGGGTGTGTGTGACCCCCGGGATGGGATCCCCACACAAAAACAGGCCCAGCAAACGGAGGTTGTGGTTTTCAAAATCAAAAAAAAGGTGCGGTTTATTTTCTATTTACAGTGACAAAACACAGCAAAGCCAAAAGAAACATATAAACAAAATAAATCCTGGTCAACTTGACCTCTGACTAAACATACAGGTTTCCTAACTAACAACTGGGATCAGCCTAGTGCTGTCCTAGTCCCTAAGTCCCTGGTTTTAAATGTCCAAGCAAATAGCCACACAGGCTTTTTCTCACCGCACAGGGGTTCACTCTCCCTAGACAGTCCACACAGGTCTGGTTCCAGGCATGAGCTAACATCTAATGAAGCTGGGAGTTCTTTTAGAGGCCTAAATGAGCTGACAAGCTTCAGCTGGCCTCATCAACTCCCTGTCTGTACGACGCCCCACACTCTCCCT
The DNA here is from genome assembly GCA_029206835.1 of Rana muscosa. NCBI lineage: Eukaryota > Metazoa > Chordata > Amphibia > Anura > Ranidae > Rana > Rana muscosa. Next base: position 690,759,869 of record CM055116.1, read on the forward strand.
AGAGGTATGAGTCATCCATGAGCCTACTAGCCTCAGCTGGGCTTATACAACTCTCCACCCTAGTTGTATGAGTCAGCATAAAGCCTGAATCTGGGAGAAATATATCTACCCCCCTGGATGCAACCAGGTGACTTTACCTTCCTGCTGTCACAATATATATATATATATACACACGCACATGTGATGAAATAGGCTGCGCAAACCTATGATGGACAAGTTTTGGTATCTTTTACATAATTATACCAAACTGTCTTGATATGTTTTAAATAGAACTGTGGTGCTATTGGACATGTCGAGCAACATTGGCCGGTTCAATAAAAACCGGTCAACATATGGCCCGTCTGTAAGTCAGCCGGTTCGACAGAAGCCGGCTATCTGGCCAGCTTCTGTAGGACGAGCATGCTGGAAAACCAGCAGCCGTCCGACTCCCGATCAGCTCTCTCAGCCAATGTCTAAGAGCATTGATTGGAGTGTTCTGGCAGTGGTCAATCAATACACAACAGCTCAGCAGGGGAGATCGCTGTACTAACGTCGGATTGTTAGTACAACGGTTCCGACCGGACGGAGTTGTCAGTTTTTTTTCATTCAACCCACTGGGTTGAACAAAAAAAAATATTAGTGTGTACCAGGCTTTAGTGTTGGGTACTGAGTGTTATGAATTAGCATATGTAAGAGAGGTGCGCTATTATCCTAATTGGTGGCTAATTAGGGTGGTATTTAAGAGTAGTAGCAGCTCTGTAGAGTTTACTCTGTGGAGTTACCTCTTTGGGAGTGCATCAGGACGGAAGTGCAGCAGCACAAAAGTGAATAGTTTGAACAGGAGTAGTTTGAAAACAGCAGGAGTTTGGAGACAGCCAACTATCTTTGGTTAGTACCTGTGTTTTAAAATGTCTGGTTTAGTTCAGTGCAATACTTGCTTGGCATTTGTTTTTTGTGGTACTTTTTGTAAGGTGTGTTGCTGTACCATTTGTATGCAGATTTCTAATCTATGTAGTAACATTGCTTGTGTAAATTCCTTAGTTTGCGCCCTTTGGTCTGGGATCAGGAGGCTTTTAAAGCCGATTTGTTCTATTGAGCTGCCTTTCAAAAAAGCCACCTCTTCCTTAAAGACAGGAGAAGGGCAGTGTGGACAACTGTTGGGTCTGGAAAATTGAGGCCTGTGGACAATAAACATGTAGCTTTTGGTGTGACACTGCATAATCTTTATAGTGTTCTTTAAGAGCTAGAAGCAGATACAAAGGTTGCAAACATAGCTGCTTTTGAGAATGGCAACCCTTCTCTGCATTGGAAGGAGGTCCCTGAGAAAGAAATTGCTTTGCCAAAATTAAGTGTTGTATCTAATGTTGCTAACCAGGCAAGTGTTGTGGATAAGGTTTTTAAAAAGAGAAGTCATCTTCTTCTTGTTGATTAAATTGTAAGAGGTGTTAATATCATATTTTCATATTGGTTCTAGTAATGACAGTTCATTTTTAGGATTTCTGGAGACAGAGGTAGCAGAAGAACTGGCTTGTGTAAAGCTTAATAAAGCAATGGATCCTGATGGCATTCATCCCAGAGTTCTAAAAGAACTTTAAGGCAGCGTTGCCAACCTGCCAGATTGCAATTCACAAACACGACATCCAAAATTTACTGGTACAGCCAGATTTTTACTGACAATTCCAAAAGGTACAAAATTACAGTTTTAAGTGCAAATTTCAATATTTAAGCTACAAACAAATACAATATGCAATTAGCAATGTAATTTAAGGTAGATATTAAGGTAAAAAAACATTTTTCTTATGTTATTTTCAATATAGTAAGGGTGGGTTATTATATCCCATCAGTTTTTGTCAATACCCACAGAGAGAGAGAGAGAGAGAGCTTTGTGTTTGCCCCAACAGAGAAAGAGAGAGACTGCTTTTGTGTTTGCGCCCACAGAGAGGGAAAGAGACCAGTTACCCCCACCCCCCCCACAGAGAGAGAGAGAGAGAGATTTTTTTGCCCCCACAGCAAGAGTCAAGAGAGCTCCTCAGCCAGCCTGCAGTGGCCAGCAAACAGACTGCTACCCCCCCTTTCCTAGCTCAGTGCTGTTTCCTCCTTATAGTAAAGACAAACTGACATAAAGTCAGATTGGCATATAGCCACCCACAGGAACATGGGCTCCTGGACAGTTGACACCAGACTATCATTTCTGCAAGTCCACTGTAGGAAATTCAGAAATAATTACAGTGACCTACAGTTGACTTGCAGAAATGAGGGTCAGGTGTCCAGGTCAGGAGCCCATGTGTCATGTACCTGAGAGGAGACTGAAATGATGAGTCAGCCTTTCTTGTATCTCCAGCCCAGGCCCCACTGGAAGTGAAACAGAGGGTGCCGAGGGACAGGAAGAACACGAGTGCCTGCAGATGTAGATTGAGGGACTTGCAGCAGGAGATGCGGTTCCAAAGGAACAGGAGAACTATCAGGTCAGGAAAAGTAGACGTGCACAATAGTAAAGCCAAGGTTAAAGAAGCACACCACTTCCACTGCAGGGCCAGGACATGTGGCTGAGTAGAGCTCTCAGCAGACTTGCAGCAGGAACACTCAGCGGGGTGCAGAACTGCAACAGCAGACAGGCAGGCAGACACTCAAACGGGTGGGGAAGCCAGGATCAGAGACAGAAGCCTGGTCACAGGATTAGCCAGGGTCATCAACAGGCAGGCAGCGAGGTACCAAATAAAGAGCAGAACCAAAGTCAGGAACAAGCCAGATCAGAAACAAGCGACAAGACAAAAGCAGGGATCCAGGATCAGGTCAGTTGTAAGCCGGGTCAGCAACAAAAGGAACACACCTGAAGTACGCAGGACACAGCTAAAGGGCCGTCAGCACTTGAGCACAGGCAGGAGCATCCATAAATAGTCCATCTGGGGCCAACATGCACTGTGCGTATAGGCATGCCCGTGTGCATTTCGGCATACGTGCGCATTCCTGATTGCCATTCTGTAGAGATTTATGTGAGCACATGCATTTCTATGAGCCAGATATCTAACAGGAATTCCCTGACACCATGTCATAACTTATCTTGATTTCAGCAATGCATTTGATACAGTTCCACATATTAATCTTATAAAAAAGTTGTACAAGTTAGGACCCTTGGATGGGTCAGTGGATATGCAGTTGAATAAAGGATAGATACTAGTGTGTGGTTGTAAATAGGGGTTAATTCGGGAAAAGAGACCAGCCACTAGTGGTGTACCACAAGGCTCTGTACTTGCAACAAACATAGATCTATAATCAGACAAAAAGTAAAAAAAAAATGGGGCAGACTCTTTGGACCACTTGGTCTTTTTCTACTGTCACTCATCAATATTTCTATGTTTCTAAATTTGGCTTTTAGTCTGTTGCTCAATCTGCCCCCTGTTTGGCCGGATCAAACATTATATATAGAAACAGTATTTCTACTGTGTCTATATATGGCAGCCTCGCGCTGTCAATGGTTGTAAAGGAAGGGGTGGAAATTGACAACTGATGATATGACCGACACCATTGACATTACTTGGCTGGGAACACATGGCCAAATTTAGTTAATGATGTCACCACTATACCCATCCCTTCACTTATATAGCTGATGAAAGCTCAAAGAACTGTAAATTAGTGAGGAATAGGGCTGGAAGTGTTTGCTTGCACCAGGTTCGTCTGTTTTTGGCAGGCATTGTGATTGATAATGGATTTATTATGAAAGACTCTTGGTGATGGTTAATTTTTTTTGATAAATGAACATTTGGGACATTTTCACTTAGGGGTGTACTCACTTTTGTTTCCAGCGGTTTAGACATTAATGGCTGTGTGTTGAGTTATTTTGTGGGGACAGCAAATTTACACTGTTATACAAGCTGTACACTCACTACTTTACAATGTAGCAAAGTGTAATTTCTTCATGCCGCGTACACACGATCATTATTCACGGCGGTTAAAAAAACGCCGTGAATAATGTCATTAAAAACGAGGGAATGGCTTGTTCCCCACACATGGTCGTTTTTCACGTCGTTTTTTTCTCTTGTCCAGAAAAACGACCGTCTGTGGGCTCCGCGGCAGTGTTTCCCTATGGGAAAACTGCCGCGGAAAAAATGGCGGACAAAAACGACGAGAAAAATTAGAACATGTTATAATTTTCTCGTTGTTTTTAATGCCGTTTTTCTCGTCGAAAAAAACGACATAAAGCCCACAGACGATCGTTTTTCTCGTCGAAAGGAAAAAATGTTGTTTTTCTCGACGAGAAAAACGGCCGTGTGAACGCGGCATTAGTGTTGTCACATGAAAAAATATATTAAAATTTTTACAAAAATGTGAGGGCTGTACTCACTTTTGTGAGATACGGTATATCACTTTGATGGTTAATCAACCAATATACTACAAACTGAAATGTCCTAGTATTATTATACTCGATGTTCGCGGGGATACCCGCGATCGTTTCACGGAGAGGAAGCATTGACAAAGACACTAATCACAGCTCCCTGTGATCGGGAGCGGTGATTAGTGTTGTGTCACACGTAGCCCATCCCCCCTATAGTTAGAACACATCCCTAGGACACACTTAACCCCTTCAGCGCCCCCTACTGGTAAACCCCTTCACTACCAGTGCCATTTTTACAGTAATCAGTGCATTTTTATAGCATTGATCGCTGTAAAAATGACAATGGTCCCAAAATGGCGTCAAAAGTGTCCGATGTGTCCGCCATAATGTCGCAGTCATGATAAAAATTGCAGATCGCCGCCATTACTAATAAAAAAAAATTATAATTAAAAATGCCATAAAACTATCCCCTATTTTGTAGATGCTATAACTTTTGTGCAAACCAATCAATAAACGCTTATTGAGATTTTTTTTACCAAAAATATGTAGAAGAATACGTATCGGCCTAAACTGAGGAAATTTTATATATATATATATATATATATATATATATATATATATATATATATATTTATTTTTTTGGGGGATACTTATTATAGAAAAAAATTAAAAATATTGAATTTTTTTCAAAATTGTCGCTCTATTTTTGTTTATAGCGCAAAAAATAAAAACAGCAGAGGTGATAAAATACCACCAAAAGAAAGCTCTATTTGTGGGAAAAAAAGGACGTCAATTTTGTTTGGGATCCACGTCGCACGACCGCGCAATTGTCAGTTAAACTGACGCAGTGCTGAATCGCAAAAAGTGCTCTGGTCTTTGGTCAGCCAAACTGTCCGGGGCTTAAGTGGTTAACAACACAGTACTGCTCCAAGTTACCCATAGCAGCAAATACAAACATGTGATTTTGAAATTTCACATAATCCGTGCTTTATCTCCCTCTGTATGCACAATTGCAGTGCCAATTGATTTGAGATATTTTGTTAAACAACTTTGGGACTGTGTCAACACATTGGTTCAATTGTGAAGCACTGTATAACATGAACTATGTGTTGTATATACAAGGACAATTGTAAAAGAGGGACTATTGTTTACCTTGCCTTCAATACAGGTTTCCCAGGCTGGAGTTTTTTATTGGGTGATGTGATTTACATTTATGTAGTTGAAAATATACACACTTCATATCTATTTTTTTCTTGTGAGACCTCAGTAAGTTTGTCTGTGTCTTGTCTGTATACACAGCTTTTTCTTTTGAATTGTACGAAGATTTTATTGATTACAAATTATTATTATTTCACAGGATTTGTATACTGTTAACAGTTTGCACAGCGCTTAACAAAATAAAGGGACACTCTGCAGGGAAGAGGAAAGAAGATTCTTGCCACAGCATGTCATGGCACAGCAGACTCAAGTAAATAGGGCACTTCGTTTTAAGAAATGAAATTGGGGATTAACTAAAGGAGGTGTCCCATTAACCTTTATTAATGGGACAGCTTGCCGAAGTTAGCTTTAAGGCCTTATACACACGCACGTTTAAAAAAACGGGCTGTAAAGCTAGTAACGACGCCTGGAAAAAAAGTGGCGTTAAAAACGTCAATGCGCGTTAAACGTCGTTTGTAAGCGTTATCGCTAAGGCAAGTTTTTAAAAAAATATCCCTCTGCTATTTTCCACTCCCAAATTACTGCGATATCACATAATAAACATTTTACAGCTTAAAAACGCTGACGCTAAAAAACGTCGGTATAGCGCTAGTTCACGTTTCTGAGCTTTTTTTCTGCGTCAGCGGCAAAACAGCTCTAGCGCTGGAGCCTCAGAACGCGCTGGTCCTTGTTTTTTTTTGGAGCTTAAAAACGACCATGTCTGTTACAGCTCAAAAACACCATGGGGTATATGAGCCCATTGAATAACATGGAGTGGCGTTCTTAAGCAGCAAAAAAAGCTCAAAAAAGCCGCTGTTAAAATGTCCGTGTGTATGAGGCCTAAGAGCAAAGTAGAACTTCCCCACCTGGGTAATGCTAATTTACAGTCTAATAAGCAGGTTGTAGAAAGGCTTGAAACATAAGAAGCTACAGAGCTGTAATCCTAACTACCAGCATTTCTTTTTGTCTATGCATTGAAGGTGAAAATACCGTATATACTCGAGTATAAGCCGACCTGAATATTAGCCGAGGCACCTAATTTTACCACAAAAAACTGGGAAAACGTATTGACTCGAGTATAAGCCGAGGGTGTCCATCTGCATACCTCACTGTGCCTCACTGTGTCCATGTGCATGCCTCACTGTGCCCATGCCTCACTGTGTCCATGCCTCACTGTGTCCATGACTAGACCAGTGTTTCTCAACTCCAGTCCTCAAGGCGCCCCAACAGGTCATGTTTTCAGGATTTCTCTCAGATGAAACGGCTGTGATAATTACTAAGGCAGTGAAACTGATCAAATCACCTGTGCAAAATAATGGAAAGCCTGAAAACATGACCTGTTGGGGCGCCTTGAGGACTGGAGTTGAGAAACACTGGACTAGACTGACGTTTAACATAGGAGTCTATGGAAGGAGTGCCCGGCTTTGAAACATTGCTGCTCCCCAGCCATAGGACCCCACACAACAAACTTTGCACACTTGTAGAGGAAGAGTGTGGCTACATGTGTGCTAAGTTTGGGGTCCAGGGGACCTACGGCCAGCTGGTACCGGGTCCCCAAAGTCAAGAAGATCAGGCCCAAAAAGGTGACTCGAGTATAAGCCGAGGGGGGCATTTTCAGCACAAAAAAAATGTGCTGAAAAACTCGGCTTATACTCGAGTTTATACAGTAATTTAAAAAAATATTTTGGAAGGGTAACAAGCTTACATATATTTCAGCTATGCATTTAGCTGTTGTGCTTCAGTTATTCTTTAAATGTAATGGGTCATCTCAGATGAAAGTACTGTTAAATGATGGTAGCTATGGGTTAACAGGAAATAACACTATCAGCTCAACTCTTAACAGTTGTACAAAAAATGTTGCTTGCTCTGCCTACACTATATGTTTTAACAAAAGAGTCAATGTAACAGTGCAGTTATCAAAATCTGTAATGGTCAACATTTGTCAAAGGATTGTGATGCTATTTGCTCATTATCCGTACAATCTTTTCTCAAATATTAGTGCTAAAAATTGGCTGCTATCCTGTCACAAACTTGAATTCCCTAATCAAGTCTGATTAGAAAAGACACAGATGTAAATATAGATATTTAAGTAGATCATTTGCTGCAAGAAAAGAATTATAAAAGTTTTCAGTAATATACAGGTATGACCAGAAGGATCGCCCATGATCATGAAATCTTGACATTTCTAAAAACTGTTCATTTTAAAGGATAGTTAGGTTGAAAAAAGGAAACATTTCCACTAAGTTCAACCAAATGAAAAACATAAATACGAAGAAAACTGGAATGTTTAGAAAACTGCTTATCCAAAGAAAGGCAAAGAAACTTTTTATAGCATGGTCCAATATGTTCCAACAGGGAAAAATTCCTTCCCAATCCCCTAAGGCAGTGATCATCAACTCTGTCCTCGGGACCCACTAACAGGCCAGGTTTGCAAGATAACTGAAATACATCACAGGTGATATCATTTGCTGCTCAGTGATTGCAGTATTCTAGTCTGCATCTCCCCAAGGTAATACAGTACTTAAAACCTGGCCTGTTAGTGGGCTCCGAGGACAGGGTTGATGATGACTACTTCCTAGACCAATCTACAGCATTATTACTTATGAATATTAATAGCCAGTTATATTTCTTGCATTTAGAAAAATGTCTGGCCTTTTTTAAACCACCTCAATACTAGTATGTAACATCCATTTACTTTCCATGTAATTTTCAGTTTTCAATGCTGTGACAATTTGACAGACAATTATTTGGCCATGCAACGTGTACCTAAATTCATTTTATCTTTTTTTTTTGTGACAGAGGCTTCTCTGGTGGTATTTAAAAAAACACTGAGTTTTATATTTCTTACTATATAAGGAAAAAACAGACCAATGGATTTGAAACAAAAAAAAAAAAAAAAAAAAAAGAAAAAAATGCCTGTACCATACAAGAACCCCCACCCCTCAAATGTCCCCTTTTTGTAAAGTAGGCACCCTAAGGTGATCCCATTTTTGCCACAATTATTTGGAAATGAAACATGCTGGTACTGAGATACCTAATCTTGTGTGTGTCTACAATATAATGCCTTTAGATAGTCACTTCACCCCAGACCAATGTTTCAGTTATATGAGAGGATGCCAGGTAGCCTTACCCATCAATTATGGCATCTTGGCACACATATCACCACCAGCATCTTTGAGAAAAGGGGTGATTCAGCCTCCATGCAAAACTGATATATTAGCGTTGGATGGAGAAGATTACAGATAATACACAGTGGGAGGATGAAAATGCGGGGGTCAATAGGCAGGTGGGAGGTGAGGTGGTCACATGCATAGAACTGAGATGTACAGAAGAGGAGGGTGGTGAAAGATTTAAACACAGTCCCACAATCAAATAGCTTGAATTTATTGCTGTCTGTGATCTTCTATTAGTGAATGACTCTTTAATTCTTTACTTCTCCGTGTAAGAGAGAACTGTTTAAACTTTCCTCTCCTGCCACCCACTCCCCAAACACTGCTCCTTTCGGTAGAAACAGTCCCCTAAAGTCCACAGGGAAATCAACCTCAGTCTGGTTCCTTGTTCACTAGTTCCTCCTGCTGACCTCTCGTTATCACAGAAGATAGGGGGGAAGCTTAAAGGGGGTGTAAAGGTAAATGTTTTTTCACCTTAATGCATCCTATGCATTAAGGTGAAAAAACATCCTACAATACCGCCCCCCCGCGAGCCCCCTTTTTACTTACCTGACCCCTCGAAAGTCCCACACTTGCCCCCGTCATCCTTTTCGCCGTTCATCCTGGCCGTCGATTGGCTACAGTGGATGGATTGAAAGCAGCGCAGCCATTGGCTGGCACTGCTGTCAATCACATCCAATGATGCGGCGCGCCGGGGGGCAGGGCTGAGTGATACAGTGAGCGGCAATAGCCGCTGACTGTAGAACTGGAGCACGCCCGCAATCACTAGCATTTTCAGGAGGTCAAAAATGGTAGCTTTCATGTATCTGTTAGGAAATGTTTCTTTTCAAACAGTATTATGCAGATGTCTTATCACAGCCATAACCCATTTTTATTATCATTTTGTTGGTGCCATTTTGCCTATAGGAGTCACTCTAACATGATCCACACTGTAAGGTATAAAATACTCTGCTTATGTACTCCTCTCGACAAAGTATTGCAAACAGTTTCTTTTACTGTGAGGAGATTTATTCAATAAAGAGGTAAAGAGAAAGCCAGGAGCCAGGAGTTTTTTGTACCTTATGTAGAGGGAGCATGAAAGGTGAAACCCATAGAGGTGGTAGAAATCATAAGTACACATTTGTTCTTATTTTCTCAGTTCTGATGACTAAGTTCCCTTTCTTATAAGTAAAATGGAAAACCTTTATACACACAATGAAACATCTTTAACAATAAGAATTTTTTACTTGCATAATCATCTACTGATCTATCTGCACCATTGTACTGAAATGAATGGATAGACCTAAATAAACCAAGTAAAATAGATTAGGATGGGGTGGGGGGGTTCCAAACTTTTGACCTTCCTGAGCCATATTGGAAGAAGAGGAATTGTCTTGGGCCACACATGAAATATACTAACAATAAGTATAGCTGATGAGCAGCAAATGTCAGGCAGATCAAAAGTTACCAATCACTGATGTAGATAATGTACCTGTCTGAGTAATAAAACTTAATAAAAAATAAAAATAAATATTGTAAAAGAGGGCAACATGAAACAAGTGCAATAGTTGACACTGTTTTTGATAAACGAATGCATCACTATCTGGTTTGATGGATGTGGTAGCAACTCTCAATGAATTCTCAAGGTGCTCATTAGATATTTTGGTTCTAATTTGCTCTTTGTGTGCTTCAACCGTGGAAATAGTTGCTCACAAATATAGGTGCTGCCGAGAACTGATGACATAAATAAGGAGTGATTGTGAAGAGTAGGAGATTTTTCTTTGGGAAGATAAAACTTATAACAGTCCAATAAAGAGACACTGCCAAATTTTTCTTTGGCCACATGTGTTACAAGAAGAATAAAAAATCAACATTTTTAAGTAAGTTTACAATTTTGTGTTGGGCCGCATTCATAGCCATCTTGGGCTGCATGTGGCCTGTGGGCTGTAGGTTGAACACCCCCTTGATTAGGATTTTATCTGAATTGCCTAAAATGGAACTCTGGGCAACTTTTTTATGTGTGTAGAAAGGTATGAGCACCTGTCAGTTTTTATTGCAGACCATGTACCTGTTGGAGAGATTTCCTCTCACTTCCTGCCTCTGTCACCTGGAAACAATATACAAAAAATTCTGCTGCTAGTGAAGGTGAGCAGCTACAAAACCAATAGACAAAAGGTGTAGGGCAAAATAGCAAATAAAATGTAGCGCTGGTAAATAAGTGAATACAACACCCAGTGATTGAAAGTGATGCTGGATCTAAAAAATCTAATTACAATAGTCCATACAAAAATATAATAAAAAGAAAGAAGAAAAAGTCTCTGATGATGTGAAATCAAAACCAATTCTTGACAAATGTGTGATAATCCCAAAATCTTGACAAGGTGAAGATGACCACCACCGATAAAGAAGAGGCTTACCGGAATCTGTAGACCCTAAAAGACATACGTCTAGAGGGTCAAAACGAGCTTTCAGTGTATATCACTGTGAAGAATGAATCCACTATCGATGAATCCACCAAAACGTCACTCACAACAAGCAAGATGGGAGGGTAAGTAGAAGCTTGGAAAACGGTGACCCAAAGATGGTAAACCGGGATGTAAACCAATGGCAGTATGAAGGAAAAGAGAACGGCGCATAGCATAATACTGTTTTTAAATGGAATTTAATGTAGGTAAATACACTTACATTAAAATGGTGAAACAAGCGCTTGTCAAATACAATCAATGGCAGCAGTGGGAGATTCCACTCGTTTTGACCCTCTAGACGTATGTCTTTTAGGATCTACAGATTCTGGTAAGCCTCTTCTTTATCGGTAGACCAGAAATTGCCGCTTCAGGCACATGAAGTTTTGGAAAGATGTTTCTCTCTCAGAGACCAAGGGTGCCGGCAATGCACATAGCAATGAAAACAAAAATGGTGAGGACAGCCGCACTCCAATCCAACGTATGTTTATTGAAGAAAGACAGGCACTACAAAAACCAGCATAAACCAGGACAGGACGGCTGTCCTGGTTTATGCTGTTTTTTTTAGTGCCTGTCTTTCTTCAATAAACATACGTTGGATTGGAGTGTGGCTGTCCTCTCCATTTTTGTTTTCTTCTTTATCAGTGGTGGTCATCTTCACCTTGTCAAGATTTTGGGATTATCACACATTTGTCAAGAATTGGTTTTGATTTCACATCATCAGAAACTTTATCTTCTTTCTTTTTATTATATTTTTGTATGGACTATTGTCATTAGATTTTTTAGATCCAGCATCACTTTCAATCACTGGGTGTTGTATTCACTTATTTGTTTTGTTTAATAAGTGTTTATTTAGGTAAAGGACACGCACAAAACAAAGCATGAGAGATTCACTCATTGCAAATGAGTGTGGGTAACACATTAGGCAGGTCATTATACAAAAAGACTAGAAAGTAACCGGTATGCACTGACAGGAAGCTGGTGAAGTAGTCCATACGAGACCTCTATCAGTGACAGAGGACAGGGCAAGTAGTCGTCTGAGTTCACTGTGTAGTGGTACGTCCGGATCACCAAGACCGTTAGCTACCCAACTATATAAAACAGTCCCTTTTTTTTTTCCCCTTTTCTTGGGGAAACAACAAAAATAAAAGAAAAGGAAAGCATAGTAGAAGATGTAGAGAAAATTAGGGAGGATTGTATTCACTTATTTACCAGCGCTACATTTTATTTGTTATTTTGCCTCTGTCACCTAACATGAAGTATGGAAAGCTCTTCAGGGACAAAAGAAACTTGATTGAGGCATCAACCATTCTCCTTTGTACTAAGAAGCATTTTTATTGTTTGTGTTTTAATTGCCGAGATTCTTCTCACTTCTAGTCTAAGTGACACAACAGGAATTGAGGAGAAATTCTTCCTACTGGTACATAGAGAGCACTTTGGCTTCTCCACAATCTATACTCCAGACAGATACAAAAACACACATAGTTTTAGCACTGTATTAATTTAAATATAACTAATATAAGCACCTAGAGTTCACTTAACCACTTCCGGACCACACCATAGCCGATATACTGCTACAGGGCGGCCCTCCTATGCGAAATCAAGTATATATACGTGATTAGGGATGAGCCGAACACCCCCCATTCGGTTCGCACCAGAACCTGCGAACAGACCTAAGGTTCGCACGAACTTTAGAACCCTATTAAATACAATGGACTCGAACGTTCGAAATCAAAAGTGCTAATTATCAAGGCTAATATGCAAGTTATTGTCCTAAAAAGGGTTTGGGGACCCGGGTCCTGCCCCCAGGGGACATGTATCAATGCAAAACATTTTTTTAATAACAGCAGTTTTTTCGGGAGCAGTGATTTTAATAATGATTAAAGTGAAACAATAAAAGTGAAATATTCCTTTAAATTTCGTACCTGGGGTGGGGGTGTATAGTATGCCTGTAAAGCAGCGCTTGTTTCCCGTGCTTAGAACTGTCCCTGCACAAAGTGTAATTTCTGAAGAAAAAAAAGTAATTTAAAAGCACTCGTGGCTATAATGAATTGTCGGCTCCCAGCAATACAGAGAAAAGTAATTGATAAAAAAAAAAATGCGTGGGGGTCCCCCCAAATTCCATTACCAGGCCCTTCAGGTCTGGTATGGATATTAAGGGGAACCCTGCTTCAAATAAAAAAAAAAATACGTGGGGTTCCCCCCAAATATCCATACCAGACCCTTTAGGTCTGGTATGGATTTTAAGGGGAACTCCACACCAAATTTTAAAAAAAAATGACGTGGGGTTCCCCCCAAATATCCATACCAGACCCTTCAAGTCTGGTATGGATTTTAAGGGGAACTCCACGCCAAATTTAAAAAAAAAATGGCGTGGAGTTCCCCCACAAAAATCCATACCAGACCTTTTATCCGAGCACGCAACCTGGCAGGCCGCAGGAAAAGAGGGGGGGACAAGAGAGCGCCCCCCTCCTGAACCGTACCAGGCCACATGCCCTTAACATGGGGAGGATGCTTTGGGGGTCTGTGACCCCTCAAAGCACCATGTCCCCATGTTGATGGGGACAAGGGCCTCATCCCCACAACCCTTGCTCGGTGGTTGTGGGAGTCTGCGGGCGGGGGGCTTATAGGAATCTGGAAGACCCCTTTAACAAAGGGGACCCCCAGATCCTGGCCCCCCCTATGTGAATTGGTAAGGGGTACATTGTACCCCTACCATTACACAAAGAAAGTGTAAATTTTTTTAAAAAAAACACACAGACACAGTTGGGAAAGTCCTATATTAAAAAAATAAAAAATAAAAATAAAAAACCCATTCCAGCGATGTAATCCAGTGTCCCGCGGTGATCCAATGTCCAGCGCTGCAGTCTCCTCCAGTCTCCACTCGAAACCCCCATGACGTACGAGGGGGCGGGGTCACCCGTCACATCATAGGGTAAGCCCCAGCCAGCTTTCCCCACTTGCGGGGAATAGCCAATGATGTAGGCGGGATCACAGTTTGTAGATGCTACAACTTTTGTGCAAACCAATCACTACGTTTATTGAGATTTTTTTTTTACTGAAAATATGCAGAAGAATACATATTCGCCTAGGTTTATGAAGACGTTCTTTTATTGGATATGTTTTATAGCAGAAAGTAGAAATTATAGTTTTTTTTTCATAATTGTCAGTATTTTTTTGTTTATAGCGCAAAAAAAATTAAAAACGCAGTGGTGATTAAATACCACCAAAAGAAAGCTCTATTTGTGGGAAAAAAATGACAACAATTTTAATTGGGTACAGTGTTGCATGACCATGCAATTGTCAGTTAAAGTAACACAGTGCCTTATCAAAAAAAAAAACGGGTCTGTACATGAAGGGGGGTAAATCTTCCAGAGGTCAAGTGGTTAATATCAGCCTGTACAGAAAGTTTCAGGCTGGAAAAGGGATAAGCAGCACAATGAGGCAACCAGTTGTGCTACAGTACCCATGTGCTATCAAAGGATATGTTGTAAGAATGTGTGAAAAGAGATGAACTCATCAGTCAGTTCCTTACCCTATCACTGTCCAGTCACAGGTTGGGGAAGCAACAAGACCTAAAAATTTTACTTCACTGCAGCAGATTAAAATCAGGTCTCCTGTCGTGCCAGACAGGGTTGTGCTGTGTGACGGAGATGTGTATATCTCAGAATTGGATGGTTGGAAATACAAATGCGATGGTAAGTAAAACAGCTCCCTTGTATGTAGTTAATCTGTGTATTAGCTGTTAGCCTGAAGTTCAGTTTTACTATTCTAAGCATGTCAGTGTTTTCATGTGATCAAACATTTCAGTTGACCAACAATACACGAAGAGCCCTCCATAACGCTAGAATTTTACTGGTCCCTCACTGACCTCATTCGGGTTACACTTCTGTCATGAATCATATGCGGAAAAACACTCCTATAAAGAGTACTTGATTGAGTTTTAATGTTGTTTTCCTCAGGCTTTCTAGTGCAATGCACACAATATAGTGCTTATTAATCATTAGGCTATTCAGTATACATCTGATAAAAGCAATTTGCCAGTTATGGATTGTTATTAAATCACTTGCTAAGTAACTGTTATCTGTCCATTAACCCTGTACTGTAAATAGTTCCTTTATGTGCTAAACAATTGGTAGATGTGATACTTATAAATCAGGATGGATTGAGTGTAGTCTGTACACCAGCTGTGCTGTAAAAAAAAACAGTAAGTGGAAATAGCCTTCTTTTTTTTTTGTTTAATTGTCATTTAGTGTATATGCAGATGCATTAAACATCGTAATTTGTGGGGGGGGCCAAACACTAGTTTTATATTAGGGATGAGCCGAACACCCCCCGGTTCGGTTCGCACCAGAACAAACAATTTGTGCGAACATGCAAACACTGTTAAAGTTAATGGGACACAAACATGAAAAATCAAAAGTGCTAATTTTAAAGGCTTATATGCAAGTTACTGCCATAAAAAGTGTTTGGGGACCCGGGTCCTGCCCCAGGGGACATTTATCAATGCAAAGGAAAAAACTTTTTTTAGGAGCTGTGATTTTAACCACTTAAGCCCCGGACCATTATGCAGCTAAAGGACCAGGCCACTTTTTGCGATTCGGCACTGCGTCACTTTAACTGACAATTGCGCGGTTGTGCGACGTAGCTCCCAAACAAAATTGGCGTCCTTTTTTTCCCACTGTAGCGGGTATTTGAATTTAGGGGAAGCATCTGGGTGGTAGTGTAACCCAGATGCACTGATTGCTAGGGGATCTGAGGCCCTTTTATGGTTCTTGGAGGACTCTGGTCGTGTGAGGTTCCCTGGGCCTATAGGTGGCGTTGTTGCCGGGGGCCGAAGGTGAACTCACACCGCAGGACTGTGCCTTTTTGTCCTCCCCTGGAGCTGGTACAGCGGGGCGGGGAACCCGCTGTGACGTGAAGGGAGAGGAGATAAAAGGGGCGGACACCCTTACCACAGGGTTCAGAGTGCAGAGTCTCCACCTTTGACTGAGTTCCGTGAGGGTGGAGGAATCCGAGGGGGCCCTAACTCCTTGGGTGCCCGTGTCTGAGTTTGTGAGGTCTGGTGTGCAGAACTTCTCTGGAGAGTCCGGCGCAGCATCGCTGGTGACAGAGAGGCCACCGGTATCTCCCTTGGACAGATATCCTTCCCCTGACAGGGGCCGTGCTAGCGAATTTAATTCACGTTCTACTTCACATAGTCAGTGGCAGTGACTATTCACCACTGGTGATACCACAGTGGTTGGCAAGAGAAGGGAAAGGATTGTGCCTCGGCCTATTCCCATTAAGACTAAGTTGTTTCAAAAGAATCCAACTTAACCGTGCTGTGTGTTTATTCGCTGAGAAGAATAAAACTGTGTTGGACCTATTCACTGTGTGGAACTCTGGTTACTAGGAGCAAAGGAGTCAGGGACGAAGGACAGGACTTGACTCTAGGACACCTACACAAAGCCCGATCTTTCTGGCCTTCACCTCTTCACTATGGAAGACATGGGCTGTGGTGTATCTCATCCCTCCCCCCCAGCACTAACACCCCTAGACAAAGAAAGACAAGCCGAGAATGAGAAGGGGTGAGAGGGGTGAGGTCGCTACACCACAAATAGAGCTTTCTTTTGGTGGCATTTTATCACCTCTGCGGTTTTAATTTTTTGCTCTATAAACAAAAATAGAGCGACAATTTTGAAAAAAAACAATATTTTTTACTTTTTGCTATAATAAATATCCCCCAAAAATATATAAAACATTTTTTTTCCCACAGTTTAGTCCGATGCGTATTCTTCTACATATTTTTGGTAAAAAAAATCGCAATAGGCGTTTATTGATTGGCTTGTGCAAAAGTTATAGTTTCTACAAAATAGGGGACTGTTTTACGGCATTTTTAATAATATTTTTTTTTTACTAGTTATGGCGGCGATCAGTGATTTTTATCGTGACTGTGACATTATGGCGGACACATCGGACACTTTTGACACCATTTTGGGGCCATTGTCATTTTTACAGTGATCAGTGCTATAAAAATGCACTGATTACTGTGAAAATGACACTGGCAGTGAAGGGTTTAACCTCTAGGTGGCACTGTAGGGGTTAAGTATTCCCTAGGAAGTGATTCTTACTGTAGGGAGGCGTGGCTACATGTTACATGTCACTGATCGTCTGTTCCGATGACAGGGAACAGACGATCACTGACATGCCACGGAGAAGAACAGGGAAAGGTTTGTTTACACTCACCTCTCCCCGTTCTTCAGCTCTGTGACCCGATCGTGGGACACCGGCGGCGATCGGGTCCACGGGTCCTGTGGGCGCGGTCACGGAGCTCAGGATACACACGCGACCCACGGCTGGGCTCTTAAAGGGCAACGTACCTGTACGTTGATGTGCCCAGCCGTGCCATTCTGCCGACGTATATCG
Source organism: Rana muscosa (assembly GCA_029206835.1). Classification (NCBI taxonomy): domain Eukaryota; kingdom Metazoa; phylum Chordata; class Amphibia; order Anura; family Ranidae; genus Rana; species Rana muscosa. The sequence continues at coordinate 690,777,397 of CM055116.1, forward strand.
GTGTGAGGCGGTCCTTAAGTGGTTAATAATGCTTAAAGTGAAACAATAAAAATGAAATATTCCTTTAAATATCATGCCTGAGGGGTGTTCTTAGTCTGCCTGTAAAGTAGCGCATCTTTCCCCTGTTTATAACAGTACAGCAGCAAAATGACATTTCTAAAGGAAAAAAATAATTTCAATTCATTTAAAACTGCTCACAGCTGTAATGTATTGTCGGATTTCTGTAATACATTGAAAAAAAAAACGGTATGGGTTCCCCCCGTCCATTACCAGGCACTTTGGGTCTGGTATGAATATTAAGGGGAATCCCGAGCCAAAATAAAAAAAAATGGTGTAGGGGTCCCCCCAAAATCCATACCAGATCCTTATCCGAGCACGCAACCTGGCAGGCCACAGGAAAAGGGGGGGAAAAGACACTGCCCCCCTCCTGAACTGTATCAGGCCCCATGGCCTCAACATGGGGAGGGTGTTTTGGGGTCCCCCCCAAAACACCTTGTCCCCATGTTGATGGGGACAAGGGCCTCTTCCCCACAACCCTTGCCCAGTGGTTGTGGGGGTCTGTGGGCGGGGGGCTTATCGGAATCTGGAAGCCCCCTTTAACAAGGGGAACCCCAGATCCTGCCCCCCCCATGTGAATGGGTATCGGGTACATTAAACTCCTACACATTCACCCAAAAAAGTGTAAAAAATGTAGAAATTACAGTAGACAGTTTGGGACTGTATTAAAAAAAATGTCCTGTGATGACCGTTCATCTTCGATCACAGCGCCGACGACTCGAGAAAAGAAAAAATGGAAAAGCTCCACCTTCATGGGAGGCTCCCGACAACTGCAGCTTTTTTGCGCTGACAGCTCTTATATAACGTCAGAGGGGGCGGGGTCAACCGTTTACATCACCGGGTGGCCCCTCTCTCAGCTTTATAACAGCTGTCAATGCAAAAAGCCTGCAGTCGCTGGGACGCCTCCCATCGAGGCAGAGTTTTTCTGGGGGTTTTTTCTCGGTCCGTCTGCGCTGTGATCGAAGATGAATGGACATTTTTTTTCTCACAGCGCGCTCTGATTGGCCAAAGCATGCAGGTCAGGTGCATGCTTTGGCCAATCAGCAGCCGTCAATGCACTGCAATCTCGCAGTGCATTGATGGTCTCGAAGTTCATTATGGGGCATTCCGTGGGCGCTCAAATTTTCTGCGTACCCCCCATAAAGTTCTAAATTTGGCAAATGGGCGAGCACCCGATGTTCGAGTTGAACTTACGTTCCCTATTTTATATCAATTTCCCTGGATTTCATTGTACAATGTACAGTGTTTATTTTGGTTAATTCAGCTATCCATGTACTGGTTGATTTTTTGACAATTTTATGAGTAGTTCGAAGCAACAAGTGAAATCAATCAATGTACTGCATTGTTATCCAGGAAAACAATGCAACTGAAGTCAGCAAATTGGCTTAGTTTACCTTAACTGTACACCCCAGTCAGTAATTAAAATAAAACCTTGAAACACGTTAGGGTCACATCCTACCCGCTTAGCCCTTTGGTTTTTCATGCAGGCATCGCATTTGCGCAACCGTCTCCCACACACTCCCTTTTGTTGAGGAACTGGTTATCCATAAACCCCTGCTTTTGATGCATTGTGGAATTTCCATATACCGTATATACTCGAGTATGAGCCGACCTGAGTATAAGCCGAGGCACCTAATTTTACCACAAAAAACTGGGAAAACATATTAACTCGAGTATAAGCCTAGGGTGGGAAAATGCAGCAGCTACTGGGTAAACAATACCCATCTGCAGCCTCACTGTGCCCATTTGCAGTCTAATTGTGCCCAGTTGCAGTCTAATTGTGCCCACTTGCAGTCTAATTGTGCCCAGTTGCAGTCTCACTGTTCCCAGTTGCAGTCTCACTGTTCCCAGTTGCAGTCTCACTGTGCTCAGTTACAGTCTCACTGTGCTTATTTGCAGTCTCTTACTGTGCCCATTTGCAGTCTCTCACTATGCCCATATGCAGTCTCTCACTGTGCCCATTTTCAGTCTTCCACTGTGCCCATTTGCAGTCTCTCACTGTGCCCATATGCAGTCTCTCACTGTGCTCACATATGCAGTCTCTCACTGTGCCCACATATGCAGTCTCTCACTGTGCCCACATATGCAGTCTCTCACAGTCAGCAGTAAAACAGCGTGTCTGCCGCTATGTAATCCATATGCAGCCGTACCTTTTCATTAGTAAAACAGTGTGTGTCTGCCGCTGTAAAATCCAGTCTATTCGGCCGTCCATTGTAAGAAAGACCCGCCTCCTCCTCGTCCGTCTGGGATAGAGGAACACTGATACGATGCTGGGAAACTGTATCAGTGTTCCGCCTATCACAGACGAGGAGGAGGCGGGGCTGTCTTACAATGGACGGCCGAATAGACTGGATTATACAGCGGCAGATACATGCTGTTTTACTAATGAAAAGGTACAGCTCCATTTGGATTACATAGCGGCAGACACGCCGTTTTACTGCTGACTCGAGTATAAGCCGAGGGGGTAGTTTTTCAGCCTAAAAAATGGGCTGAAAAACTCGGCTTATACTCGAGTATATACGGTACATTCATTACTGGGTTCTTGCTGCTTCTTACATAAAGAAAAAAAATGACAGCCACCAATCAAATTAGACCTGCCTTGAAAATTTTAAATTGATCGGGCATAGAGAAAACAGAGTGAGTGGAAGTTAGATAGAAAGTTGACTGGTACACTACACTACAGCAATGCCTGGGCAAGCAATCATTTTATTGTATAACATAACTAAAATATAAAATATGTGATAAAATAAAAAAAATGTTTTTACTTCTTGGGGGGGGGGGGGGGGATTTATTTTAATAGAATTTGTTTTTAAGCACATCATGTGCTGTGATCATGATCAGTTATCATGTTAATCTGTAATAAAAAATATAGAACAAAAATAAGAAAAATTTACAAGATAATGGGCCTTTTCATTGGGGCTTTTAATACTTTTTTATGTGTATTTTGTTGTTTTTGTGTAATTTATAGACAACAAGAGTTTAAATAGCAAATTGGATATTTTAAAGAGACAATAAACTTGTTTGTCCTTTTCTTTTTGCTTGTGTATGTAAGTATACATTAAGAAGCATTAAATAGCTGTAAAATACACCAAAAAAGCAAAACACTACAATATACTGTTTCCTAAATGTATTCACAGAATCCTTTCATCTATACCAGACCCTTATCCTAAATGAGGGTCTGATGACGATGTTAATGTGGTGCCTTCACAAAAAAAAAGGCATGGGGTACCCTCTATAAATATATACTAGACTGTTATCCACGATAGTTACCATTTTGGTATTGAAAAAAGCATGCCCCCCCCCAAAAAAAAAAAAAAGAAATATACCAGACCCTTATCCTAATATGCAGCCTGGCAGCCCAGGAAAGGGGGGAGGGGGCAAGCATGCCCCTCCTTTACCATATCAGGCCATATGCCCTCAACATGATGGTGTACCTTGTTAGGGGTGACTTTCCTGACAAACCACCTTGTCCCTATGTTCATGAGGATGAGGACCTAATCCCTACAACCCTGGCTTAGTGGTCGGGGGGGGTCTGCGGCAGAGGGGATTATCAAAATCTACAATCTACCTTTAACAATAATGCAGCACCCAGATACTGGCCCCCTAAGTGAATGAGTAAGGGGTACATAGAAAAAAGTAAACAGTAAATAGAGACACTAAGAGCCCATTCACACAGGGGCAACACGACTTCCAGCGCGATTTTATGAGGCAACTCAGACACGACCTGAGTATGAATCACAGCGCGACCTGGAGCTATTTACAAGGCAACTCCAAGTTGCCTGCAGGACAGGAGACATTCCAGTGGCCAATCAAACAAGAATCAGCTCTGTGGGAGGGAGGGGGAGGGAGAGGTTTGCAGGAGAAATGTATGTTTTCTTCCTGGAGAGTTGCTCCTATGAAGACAGTGAGAGGCGACTCCCATTGAAATGAATGGTTACAGGTCGCCTAGGAGTCGGATTGAAGTAGTACAGGGACCTTTTTTAAAGTTGGAGCGACTGCAGTAGTGTGCATAAGGACGGCTCCATTAACTTACATTGATTTCTTCAGCCAGCGCGACCTGAGGCGACTAGCGGCGACCTGGGGCGATTTGGAGTCGGATCCAAAGACGCCCCTGTGTGAATGGGCTCTTACACAGTTGTTGACAAATCCTGTATACAAAAAATGTCCCACAATGTACATCCATCATCAATCACATTATCCAGCAATGCAGTTCCACCTTAATCATGAAAAATCATGAAAAATGCCTGTCACCCCCTGAAAGAAAAAAATCCCATTGACTGACAGACAAATACGATAACGTCATTGACTAGTGGAGATTGACATCTCCAGGGCCCCACTGCTAAAAAAACAAAGACATTTCCAAGCTCAACTGTCAGTGAAACGGCCGTAGGAGAACTGGCAATAGTGCCAGTACTAGTAATGGCCGCTTCCAGCACATCCCAAGCGGCGCGAATAGGCGCACACACAAGCGCAATGAAATCAACAGGCGCACGCACATATGCAATGGAACCAACAGGCGCACGCGCATGCACGGGAACGTCAATCGGCACACGCAACAGATGCAGCCACTTGCTGGCCTATATAATACTGCCACTGAGCCCATCTCATTGCTTGATAGTCATCATCCTTCCTGTGTTCCTGAGACTCTGTTAAACTGCTGTTTGGATCTCCCGTTGTGACCGGGCTTGTTCCTGACCTGTCTGATCTGCTCTCCTGGTTTGACCCCCTGGCTTGCTTTACCGACTTGTTGCCTTCTCCTCCACCTGATCCCGGCTTGTTCCACGGACTTTGCCACAGTTATCTGTTCCTGCCTGTTTCCTGTTACAAGACCTTTGGCTTGTCTCCGTTCCTGCAACCTGCCTCTTCCTCCTGCCGGATCAACTGGGTTTGACCCTCAGCCTGGCTGCCACTACTACTTCATGAGCGGTGTCCTGCATCCTCCAGTAATCTTCAGGATCCCACCAGCTCTGCTCTCCTGGACCCATCTGGCAACCTGTGCTTCTCTGGGCACTACACCCTCTGTACCCAACCTCAGAGGTGTACTGCACTCAGCTGCAAGGGAAGCCCTCTCGGCATTTCGGCCTCCAACCAGGTACGTGACATCAACTTACCGACCAGCCTGCAACCAACCAAATTGACCTGTCCAACAGTATGCGTTAAAAACAGGGGTTTAGTTGCACACATTTGCAAATAAATGCGTAAGCCACAGAGCTACTAAAACAAAGGGGTGGGGTCTCATGGGTGATGTAAATTACCTATTATGGTCATAACCATGCCATACTATTCCTGCCCTTTTATTTAAATGGCAGTGATTCCTGGCCAGTAAATTAATGGGGCCAGGTAATGTTCCTGGTTGCAGAGGACACAGCGGGTACCAGAAACCACTGCTTCCGTAGCAAGCATTGCAGATAGGAAGCGGTCATAGATAGTAATTATAGAAATATCACTACTATATATGATGTTTGGCTCCCACAAATGCCCAAACAGCAAAAGCTTAATCTGAACTTGTGTTTGTACCAAATCTTACATTGATCCTTGGTCACCAGTATTGCAGATACTCTGCAACAGATTTTTTTTACATTACTTACTGATCATGCCCTATTCTGTCACTGTGTGGAGGTGGTGATCTTGGTAAAGACAGGGCTTTGCTCCTTCATGTAAGAAAATTAGAAAAAACTGTGCTAAATATGCTGAAATGAAAAACACCAGTTATCGCACCGATGTTTCAACTAATACTTGGGAGCTGCGATTATACTGTAAACAGTGGTACAAGTTAGAAAAATGAAAAAAGGGGGAAATCGCGCTAGCCCATAACCATACACTATCCTGCGACAGTGTAAATAAATGATATCAATGTGACACAAATTAATCAGTGAAAATTAATAAAGTGAAAATTTGATGATTGCAAAAAGAATTCACCTAAAACACAGATTAATCAATGAAAATTAATAAAGTGAAAAATAGTGATTATAAAGAAAATCAACCTCCAACACATCAATCTCAAACACAGCAAGTGTATAAATTGATGCAAAATTAAAACAAAATTAGTATAGTCCATATATAGATTCCCTAAATGAAGCCCATATACATAACACCAGTGCTCTGTGTAAATCTAAAGTATTTCCTTGAAGTGACTGTTGCATCCAAAAGCAATTTGTGACAATCCACCACCAATCAGCAGGATTTCCTCCTTACCAGCTAAACATGATCCCCCATGACAGAGGATCAATGAATGCGTGAATCAGGCAGCTTTCCCCACAGATCAGCATAAGCACAAGGGATTCTTGAGACACCAGCTTCTGACAGTCATCAGTGGGTACATGCAGTGTGGAAGACACAACACACACTCCACATAGTGCATTAAACGTTAAAATGTTTATTTAATTAAAAAGTATTGCACTTACACATTTGCAGTTTGGTAAAGCCTTAAAAGTCTGGTGTGTCGGTCGCTGCACATACATCAGAAACCCGTCCTTCTCTGGAGCGTTCGAGGTGACGTCAGCGCGTCGCTCTGCCCTACGTCCGTTTCGTAAAAAACTTACTTCTTCCAGGGGCACCTGGAAGAAGTAAGTTTTTTACGAAACGGACGTAGGGCGGAGCGACGCGCTGAAACCTGGAAGAAGTAAGTTTTTTACGAAACGGACGTAGGGCGGAGCGACGCGCTGACGTCACCTCGAACGCTCCAGAGAAGGAGGGGTGTCTGATGTATGTGCAGCGGCCGGCACACCAGACTTTTAAGGCTTTACCAAACTGCAAATGTGTAAGTGCAATAGTTTTTAATTAAATTAACATTTTAACGTTTAATGCACTATGTGGAGTGTGTTGTCTCTTCCACACTGCATGTACCCACTGATGACTGTCGGAAGCTGGTGTCTCAAGAATCCCTTGTGCTTATGCTGATCTGTGGGGAAAGCTGCCTGGTTCACGCATTCATTGATCCTCTGTCATGGGGGATTGGGTTTAGCTGGTAAGGAGGAAATCCTGCTGATTGGTGGTGGATTGTCACAAATTGCTTTTGGATGCAACAGTCACTTCAAGGAAATACTTTAGATTTACACAGAGCACTGGTGTTATGTATATGGACTTCATTTAGGGAATCTATATATGGACTATACTAATTTTGTTTTAATTTTGCATCAATTTATACACTTGCTGTGTTTGAGATTGATGTGTTGGAGGTTGATTTTCTTTATAATCACTATTTTTCACTTTATTAATTTTCATTGATTAATCTGTGTTTTAGGTGAATTCTTTTTGCAATCATCAAATTTTCACTTTATTAATTTTCATTGATTAATTTGTGTCACATTGATATCATTTATTTACACTGTCGCAGGATAGTGTATGGTTATGGGCTAGCGCGATTTCCCCCTTTTTTCATTTTTCCTTCATGTAAGAGCCCCTAGTATGGAGAACAGTGAGCAGCACAGTAGTGATATAATCAGATCTCACTCCAAATCAGTTAGATCCCAAATTACAGATTTACAGCTATGAGGCTGTAGGCACAGGAGGTCATCCTTACATAGCAAGAATATAACTGTAATTTTTCAAGAGGAATTCAGGACAAAAGTTTTTTCTGAGGGTACTGATTACTATAAGCTAGCAAATCTTTACCTTTTGAGTTTAGATTTACTTCAAACACCTCAAACTCCCTAATATAAATTTTGGAAAAGTGAATCAGAACAGTTTCACTCATCCCTTTTCACCATGTTTGCTAAACTATTTTACCCAAATATATAGCATGATTCCAGTATGTGTAATATACAAAAGAAAGCTTTCCTCTCTCCCTCCATGTCCCTTCAGAGCAACATACACAAGGAAGAACTTTTAAACTTGGAAGTGTAGTGAAAACAAGCTCAATAGCTCTGACAAGGTGCCGAATAAGACCTCCTCCGATGGGCAGCCAACAGTAGCTCAAACTATAAAAATACAGAAAGGAGACCCATGTCAAAAACTGTTGGTAAAAAGTCATAAAAAAAATCCAACATACCGTATTTATCGGCGTATAACACGCACCGGCGTATAACACGCACCCCAAGTTTAGGAGGGAATTTTAAGGAAAAAAACTTTTAGGAGGGAAATTCAAGGAAAAAAAACTTACATTTAAATGCAGCATGCAGCCTTGCCCAGTGTCCATCTGCAGCCTTGCCCAGTGTCCATCTGTCCATCTGCAGCCATGCCCAGTGTCCATCTGTCCATCTGCAGCCTTGCCCAGTGTCCATCTGTCCATCTGCAGCCGTGCCCAGTGTCCATCTGTCCATCTGCAGCCGTGCCCAGTGTTCATCTGTCCATCTGCAGCCTTGCCCAGTGCCTTTGCGTTCGTGTCAGTCCCGGCGGTTTTTAAAATTTGGCGCCGATTTCTGTGGAGAGGAGCGAGCGGGGCAGAGTGTACTTCGGCTGGACTCGGCTCCTCTCGCAGTTCCGCCCATCTCCACTGACTGCGCCGCTGACGGAGAAAGCCAAATGTACTTCGGCTAGACTCGGCTCTGCTCACAGTCACAGGCAGGACTGCGAGAGGAGCCGAGACTAGCCGAAGTACACTCGGCTTTCTCTATGTCAGCGGTGCAGTCAGAGATGGGCGGGACTGCGAGAGGAGCCGAGTAAAGCCGATTGTACTTCGGCTTCGGCTCCGCTCGCTCCTCTCGCTCGTTTTCAGCAGGGGAATTCTACGGAGTATCGGCGTATAACACGCACCCACGATTTTCCCCTGATTTTAAGGGGAAAAAAGTGCGTGTTATACGCCGATAAATACGGTATTTAGTGGACAATACCACTCCACCTTCATTGGGGCTCAACACAGGATAATAATTGGATGAACTAAATTAGAACCAATAATAAACTTTCCACATGAGTAAAAACTTGACAGCAGTTACCGCTCATCAATGAATTTGTGTGCATGGCGTTTTTCCATAGATGAAACAATCCTTTTTCAGCATGTGTGTTAAAAACAAAGCAAAAAAAACTTACTGTTGGTAAGGTATTGTGCATAGATCCCTGATCTTTAATATATTTTATTTAGATATTTTCTGGTTTATGTCCCAACAATGTATTTAGCAAGGGCTCTGCTGTTTCAAACCAAGGAAAGTTTCCCATAAAATCCTATTATACTGCTCAAACACAGCTGGTAAAACGCATGTAAGGTGAGTAACTGTTTGTGTACTTTCTGTCATACAAACCTTTGTTAACAAGCACGGTTCACAAACCGTACAGGATTATTCTTTCTCTGTTTGATCTTTTAGCAATGACTGTGACAGATTTCCCAATAAACATTTCTATTTTTCACATGTCAACAATACAACAATTATGTCTGGGAAAAGTTATTTCCTGCTTGATATCAATAAGTAATTAATAGAACAATTTGAAAGAGTTTAATAAATTTGAATCCTATAGTAATTTTAAGGTTAAGGTCAACTATGATAAAACAGATGCTTAAAACCAGACCAGGGCAAACTGAGGGCTCGTGGCCTCATTCCGCCCTTCGCCTGTCCTGTCTGCCCCGTGATGCCTCCACTGTCAGAATGTCCTTCTGAAGCTGTCAGCTTCCTCCCCAAGAAAACTGGCAGGCTGGGAGAGGCATGCTGACAGATGTCTGTGTGGAGAGCTGCAAGAACTGGAAGGAGAAATCATGAGGAGCTGATTGGCACAGCAGGGAGGCTCAGATCTAGCAAAAGAGCATTGCCTAGGGGACATCTTGATGATCTTCTGCCACACGGCCAAACTCTTCATATATTAGGGCCTGCATTCTGCAAACCTCAGGAGTGTTGCACCTGTTCCCTCTGTATTGATCTCAGGCTCTCTCCTTCCAGCCACAAGTCTTGGAACTCTGCCACATATATCCTGAGCTTGTCAATCTGTGTGACTCAGGATGCCAGATCAGTAAATTAACTTCTGTGCCTGTCAGCTCCCTCACTGATTTTACCAGCCTGCCCTACACCATCATTGTGACCAGCAAATCAGCTGAGGACATTTCTTTGCTACTGCTTCTAATAATCATGCACACTCACAAGCATTTGTACCCATTATCCCTAGTGCCAGGTGTTTGTTTTCTATATGTTTATGTATTTATGGACCTTCCTGGTCCAGTGTTGTCCAGCTAAGGCTGCTGGTTTATTCAAAATCGTTTTTACTATACAGTAAACTTTGTTTCAGCCCTCCACAACATTCCAAGTTTCTCATGTTGCCCCTTGGGAAAATTGATTTCCCACCCTTGCTCTAAACATTTCCCAGTCCTTCCAAATGTACTCCACCTACAGCAAAATTTACCATGCCAAAAGACCTTTTCAAACTGTCAAATGATAACTACAGACCTCTCACCCAATTTGTCCTAAAAAAAAACTTCCATCCTATGACAAACTGCCTTTCAGATGTTTGGGTAAAATCAATATATTAAAGATAAGTATGCTTCCTAAAATACTTTATCTATACAAAATTATATTTCAAACAGTCCCAGTGTAACCCCCTCTAACCTTTCGTAACATGTTAACTGTTTAACATTTTTAATAGTAGCTACTGTATGTAAAAACACTACAAAACCCTACAATTTGAATTAACCAATAGTAAAGTTTGGTTTAGGCTGTGGTGCAGGATATATGTTACGCCCTATATGCAGAGATTTGTATCCCTAGGTACATAGTCATTTGAAAATGTATTTTTTAAAAGAAAAAAAAGAGCTCTAGAAAAAATAGGAATAGTCTCATACTCTAAACATATGGGAGGCCTATCTCTCCCAGGCTTTACTATATCATATTTTGCAGTGGTCCTCCCTTGAACTGTGGATTGGTTCCATAATAAACAAACCAAACTGTGGACTGTTCTAAAAAAAACTATCCTCTCAATAACACCTACAGCGTAGGGCAGTTTACCTCTCTTAATATCTTCTACTCTAGGGGTAAGGGTTGACTTGTTAAAAAATGGGGTGTCTTCTATACTTGGACCAATGACAACTCTATTTTCTAATCGAAAATTGCTACCCTCTTTGCACTCTCCTACATTCCTACATAATTTCAGCATAATGATTAAGCACAAGATGTTTGTGTGAAACGCGTCTACGTGACCTCGTGTTGGTGTCTTTGGTGTTATCACTTTGAACAAAAAAAAGGCAATCGGAATTCCTGGATGTGCAGCCATTTGTTTTCTTACAAGTTTCCCAAGGAGGCGGGCCGGGGCTGGCACTCTACGAGACATACCACCTCAGGTTGTCATCATACACCTGGAGCAGCGGCTCTTTTTCTTTGTAATTTCAGCATGCTGTCGTTGTAGGACTTGCCCTCACCAATAGAATCAGACAAGTCAATTTGGTTGGATCTACTCTAACTTCCTAACTTTCCTAACTCCCTCCAACAACTCTCATTCACCAATAGACCACTAACTCACTTTGAACAATACTTACTCCAGGAACAGAGACCAGCCACTTTGTGACTATCAACTATTAACTGCTACTTAGATAACTGTCTCCAGGCAACCTATAATTTGGGAAAAAGAAAAAAAAAGGATTCATATCCAGCTTGTAATGGAACAAAGCCCCCATAATAACACATAAATAGTGCTCTACATTCGGGCAAGAGGGCCACAGATGGCTTAACCTTACCAAGATTTATTGTTTGGTGCCTTTACCGGTGGGGCTTGATGTAGGATGGCAGTGTCCACTCATATTGAGGCCTGCAAACATATACCACTACTCTAACAAGGCTTTCCTTAAGCAATATGATGGGACTACATGGTGTGTATACCTTTCTTATGCGTTGAATGCTCCAGGCACTTTGATAGTACACTTCATATTACATCAAGGATCTCTTTGGGTACTCTACTGATTTATCTCCAGTGACCTGGGTTAAGTTTATGCTTTGTCCCCACATCCAGAATGGGATTGGTTTTGGTTTGCCACTGTGGGGCCTTGCTCAGACAAACCATGGATTTATACTCTCTTTATATGCACTAGAAAGTTCCTGAAGAAGCTAACTCTTTCGTGAAACATGTAGAGCGTACGCAGTGTGGTCAAGGTGAAATCCCTGCTACTTTAGGAGTCTGGATACCTCCAATTGCTGTGGCTGTCTAGCACACACATAGCTCTTTAGTATACAATTTTGGGGGGTTTACACCACATTCAACACCTAATGTGCATGTATAAAATCCTTTTTTTATATGAATTTTGGTATTATAATATTTTTATTAAATTGTTAATAAATAAAAAATACTATTTTATTTTACAGCTTGTGTTGAAGTTTCTATGCCTCTAAAGGTATATATTTTAGATTCCAAACATACAATGTATTGTCTTTCAGGACGTGGCACTATTTGACACCAGATGTATCCACGGTGCGACCTGGTGGATACTACTTAATTTATCATAATGTCATACTGGTGTTACTTTACATAAAGCAAATAGGCTGTTCGCTTTGCATTAAAAGGTGCACTTTACAAAATAATTTGTCCCAGATCTTAATGAATAGTATCAATTCTTTAAAAGGAGAAAGATTCCAACTTTTAATTTAATTCATAGACTATGGGAAACAATACGTGCTGTTACGCAACACAGGGGATACACTAGACATATGCCAATATGGAATAACTACTGTTTACCGGAGCTGAATAAACTACCAGAATTATTAGAATGGAAAAAATTAGGATTAACCTTTCTATATCAATTATTCGAAGGAGATGTGCTTTTACCCTTCGATATACTGAAATCCTGTTTTAAATTACTAAATAGTAATTTCTACCAATATCTTCAGATACGACACGCTTTGCAGAGCCAGACACAAACATTCCAACTACAATACAACCCATCAGAGATTTCGACAAAGTCAACCTCTGTACGATCCATGAAACGAGGACTAATAGGGAACCTCTATTTGATACTATTAAATGTAGAAAAGGCAGAGGGACAGGTGAATAGTTTTAACCATTGGCAAAAAGACTTGATAGATCTTAATGAGGAGGAATGGAAGAGGGCCATGGAGATTTTACCTGAGGTATCTATTTCACCATCACAACAATTGACTCAGCTTTTCATAATACACAGATCTCACTACACTCCACAAAAATTATATGCCTGGGGAAAATATGCATCACCCCTATGTCCGAGATGTTCCGTATCTAACGGATCTCTTATACATATGCTCTGGCGTTGTCTTAAGCTTCATAAATATTGGGAAAAAGTGTTCCAGACCCTGAATACATTGTGTCGGACAGAAATAACAAGATCCCCTAAAATAGGAATACTCGGAATAATTCCAAATGGAGTACTGCCAGCTGAGATGTATGCAATGTGGACTAGATCCCTCTACCTAGCCCGTAAGCTTATCCTACAAAAATGGATTGCTATAATACCACCAACCCATAAACAATGGGATAATAAAGTAAACTATATATTGAAAAGAGAGAGATTGGCTTATAAACATAGAGGAGCCCCCTATAAATTTAATAAAATATGGTCCTATTGGCTTAACCATAGTAATTTGCTATATGATGGTCTATGGTGAGGGAGATGGGGAGGACAGGGAGGGGGAGGAAGATTAGACGGGGGCAGGGAGAACGACTCACAATAAAACTAATAAGCAGAAAATAGAACGAATATGAAATTTTAACTACTGGTGTGATTATTCAATGATTTTTTTTTCTTTTTTTTCTTTGTTGTTTGTCTGTCTTTTGATGTTTGTTGTATTGTCCCGCTGGATATGCTCTTAAAAATAGTTGTATATTATGACAAATGCTTGAACTAAGATTTCATTTGCTTCTTCTCTCCTTTATAGAATCACTTAAGAAACTAAATGGAACATGTACTATCTATATATAAGTAACTTTATTTATGTAATAAGCAATAACAAAAATCAATAAAAAAATTATTTGATTAAAAAAAAGAATATGGTGAAGTTTTATTTTGCAAAAAATACACAATCACATGTAAGGAAAGTTTAAAAAAATAGCATTTTTGCTTGCACATTATTGGATGATGGAAGTCAGCAGAACATTAGCTCATTCACTAAGCTCAGGGGCAAATTCCCTTCCAATGTGCAACTTTCCCCCGCAAAGTAAGCAGCCTATTTGCCTTTAGTAAATTCTCCCCACTGTGCTCTTGCAAGACATGAAGTCAACTTTCACATTATATAGAAACCCACTTAGGCCATACTGTTCTTTAAAGATGACAATGCAATGGGGTTGATTTACCAAAGCAAAATAGGCTGTTCACTTTGCAAGGGAATGAGGTGAAGCTCTGCTGACTTCCATATTCCAATCACGTGTGTGCAAAAATACAGTGTTTTTCTTATTTTTCTTGCATAATATTGGGTATTCTTTTCAAAATTAGTTTTCACCAAATTCACTAAGCTAAGGGCACGTCCCTTCCCTTGCAAAGTGAACAACCTATTTGCCTTCAGTAAATCAACCTAACACATAAGGTTTCTAAATGTCTTAGGCTGACTTGAAACTTCTAATGTATTTGAAGAAAAAAAAAAGGAAGACACTACAAACTTTTACTTTAAATGTGCATAATAAGATTGAAATGCATTAAATTATGTCACATGCTATGTTTTTTGTCTTATGATTTTGAGTAATTAAATTGGAATTCCAATCTCTGGGGGATAGATTTACTTGTTCTTGAGAACTGCTGACATGTAACAATACGTGATAGTGCTTAAGAGCAGATAACAAAGAAGACTACTACTAACTAACCATAACAAAGTTGCAACATGTTGTGACATAAAGAGGAAGACATGAATTTTTGACCACGTTTCCATCTTTTTAGACGCATGGATTAAATGTGAAAAAAAAATTCCTCCTTTCCTAGTCTTTCGGTAAGCCTTACAAGCTATCCATAATTAAGTATCACTCAAAATTTCACTTTGTGGTCTTGAATCACTCACACAGTTTAGGCAAACATGAGTTACTGTTGTGTACTGTTCTATATTAGATTGTGTTTTCTTTTGAAACCACAGAAGATATTTTACTTAAGCTAGTGTTGTTTTTTCCTTATATCAGTTCTAGAATTTTAACTTGATTTATGTTTTTTTTTTGCTTGGTGGTGTATATAAACATGTGCATCCATGTTGTATATTCAGTATATTTTATGACCTGTACCAGATTTAGCTGTATGTGATGCATTGAACTATCGGTAGCTGAGTATAAGAGTAAAAGAAGTCAAAAAAGGAATCAGGGAGAATAAATCAGTTTTAGCATATCAGTATCTGGTTAATAAAATTCCTACGAAGCCACACCCCCAACATGGAAAAAAAAAAGAATATTTATCATATGCAAAAGTCAAAACCACTAGATATGTAAACCATTTCAAATTGTATTTTTTCATTAAAAGACAAAAAAATTATATTGGCTATATTGTAAGGAGTACTTACTAAGAACAGTCTTCTAGCTTGAAACTTGTTTAAAATATTTACTGATCAAGAACATCAGATGAAACCAACATGTTTGGGGGGTCAGGACTCCCCTTCTTCAGAGCTTTAAAAAGCAGTTTGTAAAAGAATCAAGATGCATGTTACGTGAACGCCTGAGGTCGTAACCTGACTGAAGTGAAGACAGCTGACTAAATCAGCTTTGAGGGGTAGTAGCTGGCAGAAGGATGGGTGGCTGCTCTGCTGGGGCCTTTCCTTTCTTGAGGATATGTGGCATCCATGCTCCATAAAGAGCACCTTCTGATTTCTCCTTCCAATTTATTAATGACCATGATATATTTTATGAACAATCTACTATGATTAGTCACATGAGAATATTTTCAGTGTTTAAATTGCATACGCTTATGCATCCCTGAAAAAGTGGACAATAAACATGTGGAGTGAAAATCAGCATATGGAAAACTGTAATGTATAACCATGAGATTGTAATGGATCTTTTTTTCTATGGTCTAATTAGACAATTTGTGAATGTTACATTTTTTTATATAAGTGGTGGTTTTGACTATTGCATTTCAAAAATATCTCTTCACCTTTACGTGTTGGAGTGTGGCTTGAAAGGTGCAAAGTACCCATTCATGTATCTGAAGTTTGTGCAGGATTTGTTACTGGATAGAAGAGGAGAAAAGATCACATACCTGAACAAGGATGAGCCGAACACCCCCCCGTTCGGTTTGCACCAGAACCTGCGAACAGACAGAATGTTCGCGTGAACTTTAGAAGCCTATTAAATACAATGGACTCGAACGTTCGAAATCTAAAGTGCTAATTATAAAAGTTAATATGCAAGTTATTGTCCTAAAAAGAGTTTGGGGACCTGGGTCCTGCCCCAGGGGACATGTATCAATGCAAATAAAAGTTTTAAAAATTGACGTTTTTAAGGGAGCAGTGATTTTAATAATGCTTAAAATGAAAAAATAAAAGTGAAATTTTCCTTTAAATTTCATACCTGGGGGTGTGTATAATATGCATGTAAAGTTGCGCTTGTTTTCCGTGCTTAGAACTGTCACTGCACAAAGTGTCATTTCTGAAGGAAAAAAAGTCATTTAAAACTCACTCGTGGCTATAATGAATTGTCGGCTCCTGGCAATACATAGAAAAGTCATTGATAAAAAATAAAAAAAAGGGTGGGGGTCCCCCCAAATTCAATTACCAGGCCCTTCAGGTCTGGTATAGATATTAAGGGGAACCCCACCGCAAATTTTAAAAAAAATGCGTGCGGTTCCCCCCAAATATCTATACCAGGCCCTTCAGATCTGGCATGGATTTTAAGGGGAACTCCACCCCAAATTTAAAAAAAAATGGCATGGAGTCACCCCAAAAATCCATACCAGACCCTTATCCGAGCACGCAACCTGGCAGGCCGCAGGAAAAGAGGGGGGACGAGAGAGCGCCCCCCCCTCCTGAACTGTACCAGACCACATGCCCTCAACATGGGGAGGATGTCCCCATGTTGATGGGGACAAGGGCCTCATCCCCACAACCCTTGCCCGGTGGTTGTGGGGGTCTGCGGGCAGGGGGCTTATCGGAATCTGGAAGACCCCTTTAACAAAAAGGACCCCCAGATCCCAGCCCCCCATGTGAATTGGTAAGGGGTACATTGTACCCCTACCATTTCACGAAGAAAGTGTAAAAAAAAATTAAAAAACCCACAAAAACACCTTGGAAAAGTCCTTTATTAAAACAAAACAAAAAACAAAACATTCCAGCGATGAAATCCAGTGTCCCGCGGCGATCCGATGTCCAGCGCTGTCCGTCATTGGCTGAGCCTGAGCGGACCTGATGGGGAACTTCCTCCGCAATCTATTAAATGTATAGACCTGCCTTAGGCGGGGTCTGACATACGAGGGGGCGGACCCCACCTACGTCATTGGCCTGAGCTGACCTGATGGGGAACTTCCTTCACTGTGTAATACATGAATAGACCCGCCCCTTCTCACGTTCCACATCTGGTCCGCTTAGCCTTACACCTATTCATTGGCTGAGCGGACCTGATGGGGAACTTTAGAAGGGGCGGGTCTATACATTTAATAGACTGCGGAGGAAGTTCCCCATAGGGTCCGCTCAGGCTCAGTCAATGACGGACAGCGCTGGACATCGAATCGCCGCGGGACACTGAATTTCATCGCTGGAATTTTTTTTTTTTTTTTTTTAATAAAGGACTTTTCCAAGGTGTTTGTGTGTTTTTGTTTTGTTTTGTTTTTTACACTTTCTTCGTGAAATGGTAGGGGTACAATGTACCCCTTACCAATTCACATAGGGGGCCGGGATCTGGGGGTCCCCTTTGTTAAAGGGGTCTTCCAGATTCCGATAAGCCCCCTGCCCGCAGACCCCCACAACCACCGGGCAAGGGTTGTGGGGATGGGGCCCTTGTCCCCATCAACATGGGGACATCCTACCCATGTTGAGGGCATGTAGCCTGGTACGGTTCAGGAGGGGGGGGGGCGCTCTCTCGTCCCCCCCTCTTTACCTGCGGCCTGCAAGGTAGCGTGCTCAGATAAGGGTCTGGTATGGATTTTTGGGGGGACTCCATGCCATTTTTTTTATTTGGTATGCTTAATCGGTATGCTTTTCTGGATAAGCCTCTCTCACAGACCCAGCAGCCAGTAGAACTCCTAGACAAGCCTCTCTCACAGACTTAGCAGCCAGTAGCACTCACTGACAAGTCTCTCTCACAGACTTAGCAGCCAGGAGTTAGTTACCTTGATGTAGATTTGTAGAACACCTTTACAGTACCAGAAACTTTAAGCCGACTCAGCAGTACTGTGAGGATAGTTTAGCTTAGGTGCGTCCTCCAACTGAGTCACCAGGCCCTCCCGAGAGACCAGCCTTCATCCTGGTTCTCTCCAGCAAGGGTCCTCCCCTGGAGCTCCTCAGCTTGGCGCAGCTTCTTCCAAACGGGCAAGACAGCCTAGGACCACCTCAGGATTAGTAGGCCCCAGACAGGCTTCTGGGCCTACTTGCAGAGCTTGCAGTGACGTGGCCTCAGGCAAGAAGGGTCACAAGGTAAGAACTGACTAGAGCACATGGCATCTGTCCCATAAATACCCTCTCCCAGAATGCACAGCGGCCAGGAACCTCCTACTGGGCTGTTTCTGGAAAAGAGAACATTCATTACAGCTCAGCTTGTTGTAATTCTCATACTGGCCTGTGATACCAGTGACACCTACTGGCAACAGTGAGAAATGCACAACTAGCCAAGTTCAAGACAGAAACCAAATAAACTATATACAATCAACCTGAGCTGGTTACAGCTCAGCCAAAAACTAAATTTACATTATAGCCCCATTTTTAGGAACAGGGGGCTACATTGATAATTAACAAAGCTGTTCCTTGTGAGCCTAATGGAGTTAAGCTGGTTAATACATGTTGTCCAAAGCAAACTGCAGGGTTGCCATTTCTGTGTCCATTACCATGCACCTTACTGGATCCTGGTAAAATAAAGATGTGCCCTATGACCTCTGCAATGAGGGTCAAATCTTAAGGTGAGTGTTTACACTCAAGGGGACAGTTTGGGCTTTTTAGGGGTGGGCAAGAGCAATCTCCTGGAGGGGGAGGGCATGTGCAGGGTGTGTTTTAACTGCTTCCCTACTGGGCCAATTCTGACATTTCTCTCTTACATGTAAAAAAAATAATTGGGCTAGAATTTTATTTTAGCACCTCCAAGCATTATATATATTTTTAATCAGAGATCCAAGGGAATAAAATTATGGGTTTTGCAATATACCATATTTGCAAGTTTTTTTTAAGCACAAATTATTTGGAAAAAATACACTTTAATGAATTTTAGTGCACACAAATGCAATAAAATACACATGTTGGTAAAATATAAAAGATGATATTATGCCACGTAAATAGATAACTAACATGTCACACTTTAAAATTGTGTACGCCATGGAATGGCACCACACTACGGTACCTAAAACCTCCATAGGCGATACTTTAGAAGTCTTTACAAGTTACCAGTTTAGAGTTACACAGGAGGTATGGTGCTACAATCGTTACTCTCACTCTGACCACATCTGTGGTGCGAGGACCATTTACATATGCATGCAGGACTTACCTATGCGTTTGCCTTTGTGCGCAAGCATGGGAGGCAAGTGCACTTTTAATTTTTTTAATTGCTTTATTTATTTTATTTAAAGCTGAATCAAGTGGGCTCATTGGGGCCTCTACAAGAACTCCCAGCATGCTAAGGGAGATGCTCCAACCTGGAACCAGATCTGTGTGGATAGTCTGGGGAGTGTGATCTCTGTGCGGTGAGCCAAAGCCTGTGTGGTTATTGCTAAGAACTTCAAAAAGCAGGGAGCTAGGGACTGGGACAGCACGAGGCTGTACCCAGTTGTTAGTTAGGGACACCAAAGTGTGTAGTGAGCGGTCAAGTTGACCAGGATTTATTTTCCTGTTTCTTTTGTTTTTGCTGTATTTTTTTGTCTGTATATAGTTCAAATAAAACCACACCCTTTTGTTTTCTCCTACCACTGTCTGCTGTGCCTGTTTTTGTGTGGTGAACCCATCCAGGGGGTCACACACACCCGCTGATGAGTTAACCCCCTCACAGTTGGTGGAGAATGCGGGCAGTTTTTTTAAGGCCAACATGGAGGAGATACTGAAACAGCTGGCTCTAGCAAATGCCAATCAGCAGCAGACAAATGCAGGTTTGCAAAAGAGCCTTGCAGCTCATCAACAGAGCCTTGCAGCCCAGCAGCAGACAAATGCAACTTTGCAACAGAGCCTCGCAGCCCAGCAGCAAGCTCAGCAACAAGCCGAGCAGCAATCTGAGGCCCGCTTTATAGACCTGGTACAGAAGCAAGAGCAGAGACTACAACAAATGGAAACGTTAATGCAGCAACATCCGCAGACCAGTGAGGCAAGTCGTTCCACTAATACCGCGTCCTTTGGGGTGAGTCGTTTATTGACAAAAATTACTGGAGAGGATGATCCAGAGGTGTTTTTGACCACATTTGAAAGGACTGCTGAAAGAGAAAAGTGGCCTAAGGAGCAATGGGCTGGACTGGTGGCTCCTCTGTTAACTGGTGAATCGCAGAAAGCTTACTATGACCTAGAGACTGACCAAGCAAAAGACTATGTGATGCTAAAAACTGAAATATTGGCACGGCTGGGTGTCACCCTGGCTGTCCGGGCTCAGCGTGTGCATAACTGGACTTTCCGGCTTGGGAAACACCCCAGGTCTCAAATGTATGATCTCATTCACCTGAGCAGGAAGTGGCTACAGCCAGAGACTTTGTCTGCACCAAAGATTGTGGAATGTGTTGTGATGGATCGTTTCTTGGGAGCTCTTCCTACTGCCATCCAAAGGTGGGTAAGCCATGGAGACCCAGAAACGGCCGATAATCTTGTGGATCGTGTAGAGAAGTACTTGGCTACAGAAAACCTGACTGCCTCTTCCAGAAACTCACAGACTTTCCACCCTAAGACCAGACCATCCCCAGTGGAGGGTAAGATGATTCCAAGGGGTGAGGGTGGAGAGAGTGAGAGGGTGGGAGTTCTACCTAAGGTCTGGCGAGAACAGCCTGGGAAGTCAGGGGCTCAAGAGGCAGCAAAAAAGATTGTTTGCTACCGCTGCCGACAAGAGGGACATATTGCAGCAAATTGCCCGGTTGTGAATGACCCCATGCAATATGACTTGCTAAGAAAAAGACGTCAGTCGCTGTTTGCGACAGTCGCATGCACTGCCATTCGGGGAAATGAGAAACATTTATGCAAAATGTGTATTAATGGTAGAAATGTTGTTGTGTTGCTGGATTCAGGTAGCCTGGTGACACTGATAAAGGCTGAATTAGTTACTACAGAGGTCCCTGGGAATAA
The DNA here is from genome assembly GCA_029206835.1 of Rana muscosa. Lineage (NCBI taxonomy): Eukaryota > Metazoa > Chordata > Amphibia > Anura > Ranidae > Rana > Rana muscosa. The sequence goes on from CM055116.1 coordinate 690,798,684, forward strand.
CAAGGTAGCTGTTATTTGTGTGCATGGGGACACCCGAGAGTATCCGGTGACTACAGTGTGTTTTGAGACCCCCAAAGGTACCCTCTCTCATCAGGTGGGGTTAGTGTCTCACTTGCCTCATGATGCCATTGTGGGAAGGGATTTTCCAAAGTCCTGGGAACTATGGGATTATCCTGAGCCCGCCACTGGTGCCCCTATATACCAGGAATGTGATAGCCAGAATTCCTCTGAGAGTGGTGAGGACTCTCCAGAATTCCCCTTGTCGGTATTGGCCGGGGAGACTCGAGAAACCGGGGATGAGCCAACATCCTCAGACGAAAACGTGCCGTCTGTGGAGTTTTCTGATTTAGAGGTTCACAAGGAAAATTTTGCCACAGAACAGTTAAAAGACCCCATCCTAATAAAGGTACGGGAAAACGTAGTGGAAATAGATGGCGAGTTAGTGAACCCAGATAAGACCTACACTTACCCATACTTCATCATGGAAAAGGACCTACTGTATCGGGTTGCTAAAAGGGCAGAAGAAACCATTGAGCAGCTTGTGGTGCCCAAACCTTACAGGAAGTTGGTGTTAGATTTGGCCCATGGGCACATTCTTGGAGGTCATCTGGGGACAGATAAAACCCGAGAGAGAGTATTGCAGAGATTCTATTGGCCTGGGGTCATGAAGGAAACAGAAAATTATTGTTCCTCCTGCCCTGTGTGTCAGAGGTCGGCACCGATGCCACACTTCCGTAACCCGCTGGTACCTCTTCCCATCATTGAGGTTCCCTTTGAGAGGATCGCAATGGACTTGGTAGGTCCGATAATGAAGTCCGCTAGGGGGCATCAGTACATTTTGGTTATATTGGACTATGCCACCCGTTATCCGGAAGCGATTCCTCTCCGAAATACCTCGGCCAAAACCATAGCCAAAGAGCTATCTCTTGTTTTTAGCCGTGTGGGTATTTGTAAGGAACTGCTTACGGACCAAGGTACATCCTTTATGTCCCGGGTTATGAAAGAGCTGTGCAAGTTGTTCAAAGTGACACAATTGCGTACATCTGTGTATCACCCCCAAACAGATGGGTTGGTTGAAAGATTCAACAAAACTCTAAAACAAATGTTAAAGAAGGTGGTGGATAAAGATGGAAAGGATTGGGACTGTCTAATTCCCTATTTAATGTTTGCTATTAGGGAGGTACCTCAATCCTCTATGGGTTTCTCACCCTTTGAGTTACTCTATGGGAGACACCCAAGAGGGCTGTTGGATATTGCCAAGGAAACTTGGGAAAGTCAGAGTTCTCCCCACAGGAGTGTGATTGAGCATGTCGCCCTGATGCAAGATAGAATTGCACAGGTAATGCCAATTGTAAAGGAACATTTGGCCCAAGCGCAGTTGGCACAGCAGAGAGTGTACAACCATGGAGCCAAGACCCATACCTTTTCCCCGGGGGGATAGGATATTGGTACTTGTCCCTACGGTTGAAAGCAAGTTCCTCACCAAATGGCAAGGCCCCTACGACATAATGGAAAAAGTGAGCGAAGTGAATTACAAGGCCAGACAACCAGGAAGGCGAAAGCCTGAACAGATCTATCACATTAATCTGTTGAAAGCCTGGCGGGATAGGGAATCCCTAGTCGCAGAAACTTTGTCACCAGCTCAGTCTGATTGCGTGATTTCTGAGGTTGGAATAGCAGTCACCTTGTCAAACCCCCAACAACAGGAGGTTAAGGAGTTTGTGCTTCGCAACAAGGAGGTTTTCTCTGAGCTGCCGGGACAAACGTCTGGGGTAGAGCATGATATTATTACCCCGCCCGGTGAAAGGGTGAAGCTGAAACCTTATCGGATCCCGGAGGCCTGACGGGAGGCAATACGTGAGGAAGTACAGAAAATGCTTAAGTTAGGGGTGATAGAGGAATCCCAAAGTGATTGGTCAAGTCCCATAGTGTAACAATTTCTGACAACTGAACAAAGTTACAAAATTTGACACCTACCCCATGCCACGTATAGATGAGTTGGTCGACTGGTTGGGAACAGCCCGATACATGACAACTCTTGATCTCACCAAAGGGTATTGGCAAATTCCCCGGGCCAAGTCGGCCAAGGAGAAAACCGCATTTGTAACCCCAGACGGGGCGTTCCAATATAAAACAATGCCGTTTGGTTTACAGAATGCGTCTGCAACATTCCAGCGGAAAATGGACCAGATACTGAGGCCCCATCAGAAGTATGCTGCAGCTTACCTAGATGATGTAATTATCTATAGCACAGATTGGGCCTCACATCTGCCAAAAGTGCAAGCAGTCCTAGACTCTATCCGGGAAGCTGGGTTTACGGCCAACCCCAAGAAGTGTACCATTGGACAGGAGGAGGCCAAATATATTGGGTACACCATTGAGAGGGGAGTAATAAAACCCCAAGTCAATAAAGTTGAGGCCATACAGAATTGGCCACGTCCCAACAGCAAGAAGGAGGTACGAGCCTTTCTGGGAATCGCTGATTATTATCTGCGATTCATTCCCCACTTTGCTTCTCAGGCCGTGCCCCTAACCAACCTGACAAAAGGGAAAGAGTCTCTCATGGTTGAATTGACCCCAGAGGCTGAGGCAGCATTTCAATTCTTAAAAAACGCCTTATGTAGCCAGCCAGTGTTGTACTCACCAGACTTCTCTAGGGACTTTGTCGTACAAAGTGATGCATCCGACGTTGGGTTAGGAGCAGTATTGTCCCAGGTCTGGAATGGGGAAGAGCACCCAGTCATTTACCTCAGCAGGAAATTGAAGTCCCATGAGGTAAATTACGCCACGATTGAGAAGGAGTGTTTAGCGGTGAAGTGGGCTCTAGATTCCCTTCGGTACTATCTGCTAGTTAGGCACTTTGACATGATTACTGATCACGCTCCTTTAAAGTGGATGGCTCAAAACAAAGAGACAAATAGAAGAGTAAATAGGTGGTTCCTGGCCCTACAGGAATTCAACTTTACGGTAAAGCATCGCCCTGGTGTTCAAATAGGGAATGTGGATGCTTTGTCTCGAGTACATGCATGCCTGATTGCTTGTGTTCTAACCCCAAGGTTAAAACAAGAGGGGGATATGTGACAGCAGGCAGGTAAAATCACCAGGTTGCATCCAGGATGGTAGATATGTATGTCCTAGATTCAGGCTTTATGCCGATTTATACCACTAGGGGGAGTGCTGGGAGTCTTGCAGGGGAAGAGTTAATGAGCACAGCTGAATCAAGTGGGCTCATTGGGGCCTCTACAATAACTCCCAGCATGCTAAGGGAGATGCTCCAACCTGGAACCAGATCTGTGTGGATAGTCTGGGGAGTATGATCTCTGTGCGGTGAGCCAAAGCCTGTGTGGTTATTGCTAAGAACTTCAAAAAGCAGGGAGCTAGGGACTGGGACAGCACAAGGCTGTACCCAGTTGTTAGTTAGGGACACCAACGTGTGTAGTGAGCGGTCAAGTTGACCAGGATTTATTTTCCTGTTTCTTTTTTTTGCTGTATTTTTTTATCTGTATATAGTTCAAATAAAACCACACCCTTTTGTTTTCTCCTACCACTGTCTGCTGTGCCTGTTTTTGTGTGGTGAACCCATCCAGGGGGTCACACACACCCGCTGCTGAGTTAACCCCCTCACACTATCAACAACATCCCTTGAGATAGCATGGGCAGTGACAGGCCCTCTTTACTGAGACACCTAGGGTCTATTAGACCCCAGATCTCGCCTCTGTCCTTAAAAGTACCTGATCAAACCAAAATTGGTTTGATCAGATGATTTCACAAGCCAGTAATTGCTTGTTTACATCCTGGGGGAACTGCAAGTGACAAAACACTCATTGCTTCCGATTTATTTGTTAGACCATAGAGATGAATGGACGTTCATCTCTTCGATAAGCTGGTGGAACGAGAGAGCCCGGAAAGGTGGAGGAAGGCAGTGGGAGTAGTGACTATTTTGCCTCTAAGGTTGCTTTTATATTAAAGAGCATCACTGGCTGCAAAAAAAGATACCGGGATGATGCCTGTAGCTCTTGAAGTCATATGACGTCCTTTGGGTGGGAAGTGGTTAATGAGGTCAGCTGCTGAAGTACTCCCTCCTTCTACTAACAGTTTTCTCATCCTGTGGGATAAGTACCAGGAAGTCATGGAGGAGTTTTCTATAGAAAAAAACTGGTGGCTGAGATGAGGCTTCTCTAGAATACAGGGACAGTTTTTTTTTCTTATCTGTGAGAAAGGTACATTATTGGTACATAGGGAAGCTAGAATTTAGAAAAGAAGGTGAAGTTAGCCTTTAATATGTTAAAAATGTGAATTCAAAAGTTGTCTTTAACCTCCCTGGCGGTATTATTATGTCAGATTTTGAATCTCAAATCGGTACATTATTTTGCATGGAAATTTGGTGTTTTATATTGTAGGCCTGTAATTCTTAGGAATAACTCACTTAAATCTGTCCAAACAAGAGTCTAGTAGACATCCCGGGTATGATCAAGTTTGAAACATGAAATCATAAATTATAATATAATAAATAACTATAAATAATTATAAAATATAATAATATAATAATAATACATTTTATTCAATAATGTAATCAAATCAAAAACACTGAAATTTGCTCAGTTGCAGAATTGTAGCTGTCATTACTTTCAGTGTTTGATGACGCATTTCCCCACGAATCACTATCGCTCAATTCTGCAAGTGTTTCTAATTCACTATCACTGTTTTCTTGCTGGTCTAAAACTGCTTTTGACGTAGAGGGACGCTTTTTGGATACAATGGATGTTCTCAAGTTTCCGGGCAGAAAGAAGGGTATATATACCGTATTTATCGGCCTATAACACGCGCCGGTGTATAACACGCACCCCAAGTTTAGGAGAAAATTTTAAGGAAAAAAACTTTTAGGAGGGAAATTCAAGGAAAAAAACTTACATTTAAATGCAGCCTTGTCCATCATTGCAGCCTTGCCCAGTGTCCATCTGCAGCCTTGCCCAGTGTCCATCTGCAGCCTTGCCCAGTGTCCATCATTGCAGCATTGCCCAGTGTCAATCTGAAGCCTTGCCCAGTGCCTTTGCAGCCTTGCCCAGTGCCTTTGCAGCCTTGTCAGTCTCGGCGATTTTTAAAATTGGCGCCAATTTCTGTGTGGAGAGGAGCGAGCGGGGCCGAGTGTACTTCGGCTAGACTCGGCATCTCTCGCAGTCCCGCCCACCTCCACTGACTGCGCCGCTGACATACAGAAAGTCGAGTGTACTTCGGCAAGACTCGGCTCTGCTCACAGTCAGGGGCGGGACTGCGAGAGGAGCCGAGACTAGCCGAAGTACACTCGGCTTTCTGTATGTCAGCGGCGCAGTCAGAGATGGGCGGGACTGCGAGAGGAGCCGAGTAAAGCCGAGCGTACTTCGGCTTTGTGTATCTTGGCTCCTCTCGCTCGTTTCAGCGAGGGGATCGGCGGAGGATCGGCGTATAACACGCACCCACGATTTTCCCCTAATTTTAAGGGGAAAAAAGTGCGTATTATACCCCGATAAATACGGTAATATAAATGTGAAGGCAGGGCACTGGACAAAGCACTAGGGACAAAAGGGAGGTAAAATGGTTTGATACAGTAATGTAATCTTACAGATTACAGTGTATTGTATGTGTTATGTTTTGTGTACTTTTTTACTTTGCCGCCAGGATCCACCCCATGCGTTGCAACGCTCACAGGGAACGGAGCCTGGAACATTGATGAATCTGGCAGAGGATACAGCGGGGGGACATCGAAGGATCCTGGGGACAAGATAAATAACCTGTGCCAGGATACTGCGATGCAGTGTGGCTCTAAGTTACTGCTCTTGGTACTTAAAATTCACCCCAAGCCACGCTCGGGAATACCGCTAGGGAGGTTAACCCTTTTAATCTTTTTAAATCCTCTAATATTATTAAAATAATACTTGGTAATTCTGCCATAAAGACCCTTCCTGCCATAGAGTGAAAACTGCCTCCCAATTGCTCTTCTGCAGTTGCACCCTTTCACATGACCCCCTAGTAGAGACTACAAGCATTAATGCCAACTTCCATTGTGCAGGCATGTTCCACCACTGCCCCTATAAGTAAACCAGTCCAGGGCAATAATGTACAGCTGGAGTAAGTGCATCTAGTAGACAGATAGAGGCTAAAAGAGGCTAGAGTAGATCATCAGCATTACTGAGATGCAAAATAAAATATTTAAAAAAGGTAAAAAGAGCATTTTATAATAAAAAATAAATGACTGTATTGTTTATTTGTGTGCCACACACAAAGCTGAATTTACAAAGACATTCAGGGAGATATAGTGCAGAGCTGGTAGATACAGTATTAGGGAGATGCAATACATCAAGTACCGTGTTTCCCCGAAAATAAGCCCGGGTCTTATATTAATTTTGGCAACAAAAGACAAAGTAGGGCTTATTTTCGGGGTAGGTCTTACCATGTAATGTGCTGTCTTCTCTCCCTCTCTCTCTCCTTGCCTGACAGGAATCCCCAGTGTGAACTGAGTTAAAATGCTTGTAAAATCCTATAATCCACTCTATTACAGTAGTATATAATGTACAATGTGTGTATTTCTATAATATAATTGTACCAAATACCTTCTGTGACTCACCGGAGCTCTCTACCCTGCAATTATATTACAGAAACACACACATTGTACATTTTATACCACTATATTAGAGTGGGTAGGTTATAGGATTTTACAAGCATTCTAAACTAGGGCTTATTTTCGGGGTAGGGCTTATATTGCAGCCCTCCTGGACAAAAACGCTAGGTCTTATTTTCGGGGTAGGTCTTATTTTCGGGGAAACACGGTACAGTACTATATACATATACAGAAACAAATATGTTATTCAATGCCTTTTACAGCTGTAGAATTCCACTGCAGTGCTGAGTAGCCCTGCCACTGTATAACATATACCCTTTTATTTTATTTTTAAGATGAAAACAAATGCCAAAATAATAAAACTATTACAACATATTAATGCAGAAAGAGGCCAAGTACTGGGATTATAAATTCAAATCAAAATGATGCAAATCCTTTGATAAATAATTTAATGTCATATTTGTTTTGGATCATTTCCGGATTAACCGGGGCCAGGAAGATTCTTCCATTAAATAAAGCACAGTCAAACTAAATTTATAGAGTGTTTTTTGTAGTTTTTAGTTTTAATATTTTTAACAGTAGGCTTCTGTTAGATACGCAATGTGTGTGAGACACAAACATATAAAAAGCGATCACATGACCCTAACAATACAGTGAAAACTGATGATATCTTTATGCATAGACAACACTAGGATGAACTGAACCTAATATATGAAAGTGCATCACAGAATACATTGCATTACAGTAAATTACATATTTTCCAATCATGGATCACCTATACAGAGCAGAAGAGGTTTTAGCAGGATCGCGTCTATAAACAAAAAATCTATTAGGTATACAGCATAGCCATATGGCATAAGCATGAAATGAAATCAACTGTATATAGAAGTTATTGCATATGCATATAATGAGAATATAGAACACCTTGCCAAAGAGAAGCCTATTGAAATAGTTGTATCATAACAGAACATTTAACTGTTCAGTCATTAAATTCTTGATCCATCTGTGTTTTCTGGACAACTGTAATACCCAAAATGCTCATAAAACTACTAAAATGAATCTCCTGCTTGTAAGAACTGTGTTTAGCAAAAGTGACAATTTTGGTAACTGGAATGGTGTTGGATTTAATAATGCACAAACTGAAGTTGTTCTGATGCAACATGTACTGGGTTATAAATACAATCCTCAGGAACTTCTTTCTGGACATGATTCATTCCTATGACCTTTCAAAAATGACTATGTTGTTTGCAGCCTCCCAAAATATGAAGTACTATAGCCCTCTAGAGGCCAAACTCAGTACCAGACAAAGCACCATAGCAGTATCACTCTCAAGAATTGCACATTCATTGCCTAATGCATTCAAGTGAAAACTGAAAAGTTTTTCACATTGGCAGTACAACATAGAGCTCAGACCCTATAACAATCTTTGTCAACAATTATGTTAAAAAGACAGTGGAATATGAATATTTTATTTCAGCATATAACACAATAGCGCTGATACATTTAGGCCTCATGCCCACTGGCGTTTTTACAGCTGCGTTTTTGAGCGTTTTTTACAGCTTAAAAACGCCTGTCCATGTTATTGTAAATATATATTTTTTTTTTTTTTTTTGAAAAAAAAAAAAAAAAAAAAAAAAAAAATGTCGGAGCTAAAAACGCGACCGCGCGTTAGTGCGCGGTTTTTGCGCGTTAGTGCGCGTTTTTGCGCGTTTTTTGACGCTCGCGTTTTTTCCTGCCTAGTTCTGACGCTGAGGAACGCACTGGCCCTGGGTTTTTTTTACAGCTTACAAACGCCTATGCTCTTTACAGCTCAAAAACGCCTAGGTGGGCATGAAGCTATAGACTAACATGGACAGGCGTTTTTAAGCTGTAAAAAACGCTCAAAAACGCGGCTGAAAAAACGCCCGTGGGCATGAGGCCTAAATGTTTGATTATTATAAAATATCTTGTTTCCCATTGCAATGGTCAGTTTCTAACTGCCAATAATGCAGCCAGAATTTAAAAGCAAAACAAGGAAGCTGTCTAGTTTCTATAGATTAAAAGATATTTACCATTAGTACACTTTTTACATCTCAGATCCAATATGTGCAGCAGCATTGGGGGAGATTTACTAAAACTGGGGCACACAGAATCTGCTGCAGCTGTGCACGGTATCCAATCAGCTTCTAACTTCAGCGTGTTCAATTAACCACTTAAGCCCCGGACCATTTTGCTGGTCAAAGACCAGGCCACTTTTTGCGATTCGGCACTGCGTCACTTTAACTGACAATTGCGCGTGCGACGTTGCTCCCAAACAAAATTTACGTCCTTTTTTTCCCCACAAATAGAGCTTTCTTTTGGTGGTATTTGGTCACCTCTGCGGTTTTTATTTTTTGCGCTATAAACAAAAATAGAGCGACAATTTCGAAAAAAATGCCTTATTTTTTACTTTTTGCTATAATAAATATCCCCAAAAAATATATAAAAAAATCATTTTTTTTTTCTCAGTTTAGGCCGATACGTATTCTTCTACATATTTTTGGTAAAAAAAATCGCAATAAGCGTTTATTGATTGGTTTGTGCAAAAGTTATAGCGTCTACAAAATAGGGGTTAGTTTTATGGCATTTTATTAATATTTAGTTTTTTTACTAGTATCAGCGATTTTTATTGTGACTCCGACATTATGGCGGACACAGTTGACACTTTTGGAACCATTTTGGGGCCATTGTCATTTTTACAGCGATCAGTGCTATAAAAATGCACTGATTACTGTGAAAATGACACTGGCAGTGAAGGGGTTAACCAGTAGGTGGTGCTGTAGGGGTTAAGTGTTTCCTAGGGAGTGATCCTTACTGTAGTGGGGATGGGCTGTGTGTCACATGACAGTGATCTCCACTTCCAATTACACGGAGCGGAGATCAGTATTATTGTCACTAGGCAGAGCGGGGAGATGCTTGTTTACATAAGCATCTCCCCGTTCTATCTCTCCGTGAGACGATCGCGGGTGTCCCCGCGGCGATCGAGTCCCCACGGACCCACGGTCGGGATAACGGAGATAGCGGCAGGGTCCGTGCCATTCTGCCGTCGTAAATATACAGGCGGCGGTCCTTAAGTGGTTAAGCTTTGACAATAAAACCTAGAAGCTGATTGGTTTCTATGCAGAACTGCGCCAAATTTTGCACTCTCCAGTTTTTTTTGTAAATCAACCCCATTCTGTCCATGTGAGAATCATGTATTTCTTTTTTAAATCAAAAATCTAAAGATAAACTTTGGAGAAATTTGTTTATTCAAAGGTAAAATTAACCTATCGTTAAAATGACACTATGCATGAATCAATGAAGCACATGTACACATTACCAAATCTCATTATTATTTTACTTAAAAAAAAAAAGGGATATTTTTCTTGCTATAAAATAAAATATTTCCACTAAGTTTCCACTTGTCAGATCACATACTGCATAATAGATGTTTATGCGTATTGCTTTCAATTAGACAGACCCTTGTCTGGAAGGCAGTAGTTAGATAAAGAGATCAGCAAAGAACCAGCAAGAAGTGGAGTCTGCATATGCAGCGGACAAAGATGTCTCTCTCTGTGACACCAGGCAATGTCAACTGTGAGGATATGTGTCAGTAATCTCAAGATCTCAAGGTATTTCTAAATCTGTGAATGGAGGAGAGAATCACGTGACTAGTCAGACTCTCCCTCATTCACAGATCCTCTTACAGGGAGTGTAATCAGTAATGGAACTCTTCTCAATGGAGGAAAGGGCAGGCGTCCTCTCAGACCATTTTTAGCACAAATGAGCCCAGAGACCTATAGCTGTTAACCCCCACAGTGCTGGAAATTCAGCAGCAGGAAGAGGACAGGGCAGGCTTGCAGTGAAGATTTACACAGGAACCAGCAGCCTGCACATTATTGCATGTACATAAATACAGGTAAATAATGTAACTAAATCTGTAGAGAAAAAAAAATGCGTGTTTGTTTGTTTGTTTGTTTTTAATAAAAACTTCATTTTTAAAGCGGAGTTCCGGCCACCAGGCATCCCCTCCCACTGCATTAATAATACACATAAACTATATGTGTATATGCTAGTGGATAGTAATCCTATTTTTCTAATCCTCTTCTGGTCGTTGCCATGATGAGTGAGGGCAGCGCCGATTGTTTATCAAGTTGCCATAACAATGGGCGGCGACAGAGAAGGTCCCGCCCCGTTATTATGGCAACCTAGATAGATAGATCTGCCTTAAATCGTGTAATTTCCTGTCGGGAAATAACGCTATTTTTTGACACACTCCTGCCCACTGACTCCTGGGAAATGATGACGGATGTGGCAGATTAGGAGACACCACCTAGCAACAGGACACTTCAGATAAGTATTTTTTTTTTTTCACTACAAATGTTTGTCATTGTTGATCAAGGACTGGGAAAATGTAAAAAAATAAATAGTTCAGGGTGGAACTCTGCTTTAACCACTTCAAAACAGGGCATTTTCACCCCCTTCCTGACCGGGCCAACTTTCAGCTTTCAGTGCTGTAACATTTTGAATGACAATTGTGCGGTCATGCAACACTGTACCCATATGAAATATTGATTTTTTTTCCCCACAAATAGAGCTTTCTATTGGTGGTATTTGATAACCTCTGCAGTTTTTATTTTTTGTGCTATAAACAGATCGCCCCCTAGTGTTAACCCCTTCCCTGCCAGTGACATTTATACAGTAATCAGTGATTTTTTTAGCACTGATTACTGTATAAATGTCACTGGCAGGAAAGGGGTTAACACTAGAGGGCGATCAAGGGGTTAAATGTGTTACCTATGGAGTGATTCTAACTGTGGGGGGAGGGGACTGACTAGGGGAGGAGACCGATCGGTGTTCCTATATACTAGGAACACGCAATCGGTCTCCTCTCCCCTGACAGGAAGTGGATCTGTGTGTTAACACGCACAGATCCCCGTCTCTGCTCTGTGACTGGCAATCGCGGATGCCTGGGCGACATCGCGCGCGGGTCGGGCACGCGCATTGGCTCCCGAGTTTTTTTGTAAAACTACAAATCGTACCTTTCTAGTCAAGTTTTAGGGGGGTTTTTTTTGTTTTTTTTACAGGCTCAAGAAGACTGTTAGGGATACAGTGCTGACTAAGGGTGGTGCAGCAAAATCTAAGAGTGCCATAAATCTACTAACTGATCTGGACAATAACCAGGCTTAGACATTAATCAGTTTTTACAGCAGCTGCTTGCGGCACAGAGAAAGCAAGGGAGAGATATGACTAATGACACCATGATCTCAAACAACCAATCTGTGCATTTTACATCAGCTCCTCCTTACTGGAGACTTTACAGGGGTCAGAGTAGAGGTTGCCATAGTGGGCTGATCAAAAAAAAAACAACAGATTCTTCCATCCACACAATCCAGATGACTAGAGGAATCCTCCCCACCTAGACATTGGGGTTGATTTACTAAAGGCACATGGACCTATGAACTTTTGCAGGTGCAGTTGCTCCAGAGCTTAGTAAATGAGGTAAAGCTTCACTTTACAAAGAATATCCAATCACATGCGAGGAAATTAAAAAACACAACACTTTTGATTGAACAGGTTTGGATGATGGAAGTCAGCAGAGATCTCCTTTATTTACTAAGCTCTGGAGCAACTACACTTGTAGAGTACAACTGCACTTGCAAAAGTTCACAGTCTATTTGCCTTTAGTAAATCAACCCACATTGTATTCTGACAGCGGGGGGACTCTCTGCTGTCAGAATACACTGATCAGCAGCTGCAGCCGCTAATTGAGAAAACAATTTCAACAAGCCCATTGGACAGAAATTGATCAGGAGCAGCCACAAATTGATCCCTGCTAAATGCCTGAATTTCAATCCTACAATGGCCAGTATTAACTACAACTTCTCCCACCCCTAATGACAAAGCACTGAGTCTGCATTACCACATGCACACTGATTTTCTATGTTTAAATTGCCTTAACAGCCTACCTACTACCCCCCTTCCACCCAATGCCCCATAGCAGCCGCAAGGGCCTCTATGATTATAGTTATTCCACTGGTTCTGAGTTAATGTATTTCCTTTTCTCCTAGTAGCAACAACTTTGCTTCCAACATGTACTAAAAATGACGGCTGGAATTTTACTGGCTGCTGTTACATGCACACTTTCCTTCCTGGATTTTTCTTTTTTTTTACTTGATGCACATAATTTTTTTTGCGCTAAGTAAAACTCTGCCTTGTGAAAATGACAAAATGGCTCCATCAGAGCATTTTCAGAACATAGTTACTGTACATAACTTGAAAAAAAGACACCAAAGAAAAAAAAGGAGATGTTAGTAAAAAGGTTATTGGGACTGGAAGAAGTGAAGTTACTCTTTCTAGCGAGGTATTACACCATCTTTGCACCATCTTTATGTAACTCAAAGAAGGCTATTACCATGACAGCATATGTATTAGAAATGTAAAAACTGTGAGTCTTTTTTTGGAAAGCCTAAACATAACGAGATTTGGAGAATTCAGGTATTATATTTATGATTATCCCATGCAGGCGCTTTTTGACATTCTTAAAATAAACCTTTAAATTATAGACCCCAGTGTGACCTCAGAATAGTTTGTGTAGGGTTTGTGGTCACAGTGGTGTCTTTACTCTTTAATTCACCAAGTGAACTGCTGCTACAGAGAATGTTAACCCAGAAACATGTAACTTTTATAATTTCAGGCTTCTTGCATTATATGTGTGCTATAAAACAAATCTGATTGTATCTAATAAAGGATATCAAGATGCTCTTGTGTCACTTTGCAAAACGTAGGTAGCCTTGACGTGTACAGACAACAGTGAACTGTATTATGATATTTCATGCAGATATGTTGTAAATGAGCTAAATATGGAAAAATGTGGAGCCAGAGACAGTTATTAACTTCAGTAATCTTACAGTAGACAGTTAAGACTACAGTATTGTTCATGGGATTATACATACAGATTAGCTGTGGATTACTTTTATTGCGTGCTGTCATATTTATTTATTTTTTTAAGAAAAATCATTTTTTTTTAACATTTGTTATGCTTTTTGGGACTTTGTCAACCTTTTAAGTGCTTTATTCAGAAAGTATAAACATATGCACATATTCCTAATCTGCTAGGTGGAGTTTAGACCATGGCATGGAAATTTAGTTGCATTAGATTATTTGAATGTCTGCCACATATACACTGTACAAAGGGTACAGCCAATGACATTATTTTCTGTATTTTTCTAGACCGGGGGGGGGGGGTAAATTTTTCCACACTAAGGGTTCTTTCACATGGGCCTTGCTGCTGACTCAAAATTCATGGTGGATCACATTGTCAGCAGTGGATGGATTACAGTTGGCAGGCAATCAGGAGGGTATATGCCCCTTCCGCATGCCTGTTTGAAAATAAATTTGACACTGAAATCCCTCTTCATTGTACCACAACTGCATCTATTGGACATTGTTTCATCACTGCCAAGTCACCTCTACAGGGCATGATGGCAGGCGTTATCGTCTAGCGAACATGAAAGCCCTATTTTTTTAGCTGCAAGAGCATGTATGGGGCTTTCCGGTGGTCATTGCCTGGTTTTGTCAGGCAGCTGAGGTGAGTTAAACTCCCTGTCTGTGTGAAAGGGGCCTAAGTGTCCTTCTTACAAGCATTAGACAATCAGCATGTCAGGATTCTTAACTTATTTCAGGTTTTGTACCCATAGTTGTACTGCTAATGGCAAGTTAAACTCATTACCCTTTCACTGCTTTAATTTTTTGCACATTTTAAGTCAAAAGATTACTTAAACACCCAAACATTATATTTTTTCCAAAAAAGAGACTCTGTAGAATAAAATCATGGCAGTTGTTTTACCACTTATACCTACAGGTAAGCCTATAATAAGACTTACCTGTAGGTACTGTAAATATTGCCTAAACTTGCACTGTTTAGGAGCTATTCAGAGTTCATGCAGCCAGTGACATCACCGTGCCGGGTCTTCAGAGCCCATGCCATGAACGGCAGCTCCCGCCTGCATGGCGGGAGTGACGTCATCTCCGCCCCGGCCACTCATGTAGCCAGAGGCCACGCACCCGGAATGAAGACCGGGGGAAGATGGAAGCCCTCTCAGCGGGGACAGAGCACCGCTGGAAGGCTTTGTTTTAATACATACGAGCATACTAGCACATTATGACATTGTCTTGTAGCGGAACATATATTCACATTAACTTATTGCACAGAAACACAAAATAATACCCTTTTTTTTGGTAAAATATAAAATATTGCTTTGAGCAAATAAGTACCAAATATGTCAGGCCTCAAAAGTGTGTGTGCCAATGAATTGTTGAAAAGCTATGGTGCCTAAAATTGTCCACAGGGACATTTTATACGTTTTTGGAGATAACAGTAAATGGTGGCCCTAGAATTTTTACTTTTACTCTAGCGAGCATTGGGATATCTTATATGTGATGCAAACTCTTTGTTTTCTTACTCACCCCAATGGTTGCGCTTGCATTCATATATGCCTGTATGTGGGGGCTGGGGGCTTTTGGAACAGTTTTTAAATTTAATTTAACTTTATGGTTATAACAAGGGGTTGAAAAGTATCCTATATGGTAGCATAATGCAGGTAACAGGTTTTCCTTAGAGTCACCAGGGGTCTTCAAGACCCCTAATGCCACCTTTGCACTGTGTTGAAGCTGATTAAGTACAAATTGGGGTAATTTAACTCAATAGTTAACTCTTTTAAAACAAAAGAAAAAAACTGCCACCTGGTGTTTTAATAGAAACATGCACCATTCACCACCACTGTTGTAACAATTTGATTAGTAACAGAAGACTGTGATAATTTAGTTGGATGTGTGTGAGGTAAAGGGAAAAATATACCCACAGAACACACAACGATATAGTTAAAGTACAATTTCCCATAAAAAATATATTCTAATAGAGAATATCTTTAGTAGGTTGGGACATTTTTTTTAAAATATACATCAGCACTTAAAGGGTACAGTATCTCCACTTTTGTTGGGAAAGGAAATCCTGTCTGGGTAATCAACTTACATTGCAAGGATTTACCAAACTTTGTTGCAGATTCCTACCTTTTTCTGTTCTTAAGAAAAAGCTATGTGTTCAACTAAATCCTTGGAAGGCGGATTCTTCAATGGGAGTTTCTGTGTTCATTCTGATCAGCTGATGCACTTGCAGTGCAAGTTGTAGTACCTGCATCCCTTTAGAAGTAATTAACCCTTTCGAGGTATCTCACGGAAAATGATTTGTTTTTGTATAGGATGCCTAAAATCTGACTTGTACGTTCATGCAGACTTCTGGGAAAATCAGAGAGCCAATCACACAAACAGGAAATTACATTTCTGGGGAAGTTCTGTGCACCAACTGTGTACAGAAGGCCTCCAGGGTGCATTATTGCATTAAATTTTTGAGAAAATTACAGTAACTGCAGGTGATTTTAATACGATTCAATTACAATATGGCTTGTATATAATTTTTTTTACTATAGTTTGTTTCCCACAAAAGTGGTGTTACCCTTTAAATCCCAATTTCAAGAATATCCAAAATTCACCCTTCCAGTGAGGACCGTTGCACTGCAAGGTTTAAATGTTCATTATATCTAAGGGGGTACAGTGTTTCCTCTATCACTTACCTGTCACATACATGTGATGTCTGGATGCATTGTATAGTATTTGTATTGCGTGGTGTATGATAGCAGGTTTATGCCCCAGTTGAAGTACTTTTGTACGAAACATGTCGGGTACATAGCCTGCTCAGCTCTACACGCCACGCTTGTTTTTATTCGCTTTGTGATCACTATTTGTATGCATCTGAAGCAATGTTTGTACCCTTTTTTACTTTTTATTATTTCAATACATTTTTAAATGTTGGATTCATCTGCACTATCTGAAGGCCTTCTTTTTTTCATATGATCCATGCTGCTTCCCAGATGTAAGGAACACCATATATACCAGGAACATTGCTGCTGAAATCCAGGTCTCTGTATCACCCTTGCCTTGATGGATGCAGGTGCATGCATATACCAGTCCAGTCGTGGGAGTTTGGGTCTGAGATTGAGTTCCTGACTGTCATTTATGCCTGTTTGACTCACCGCCGCTGGTGGCGTGTGTCTCAAAAACTTAGGGTAAGAGTACCCATCCCCTGGTGTTGGAAGCACATTCCTGGGTGTCGTGTGTGAATACCATTCTGCATGATTCAGCCTTATTACTACATCCTATCAATTACATCATCCTGGGATCATATTAAAGGGATTGAACATAATACTGTATATCTATTATGAACTTTATTATGCTTCAGTGACTTTTATATTTACTCCCCTTGACTTCATGTAGTTGTATATATTTAGGTCAATCTATGTGAAGTTATTTTTGGCCGTTGTAGGTCTGCTTACCTTTTTCGTGTTGTCACAACATCATGAAAGTTTTACGTTATTTTCATAATTTTTTCACTTTCAGGATCATTTTTTGAACATATATTCACTTGTCACTGTATATAGCACTTTATATTTTGTACATTATCCCTGGACATCTATCTGAGGTATATCTATTTCTTAGCGCTGCATCTCCCTTGTCTTTTATGTAATTTTTTTTACTATAATTTGTTTCCCACAAAAGTCGTATTACCCTTTAAAGCCCAACTTCAAGAATATCCAAAATTCACCCTTCCATTGAGGACCGTTGCACTGCAAGGTTTAAATGTTCATTATATCTAAGGGTGATAGGTAATTGATAGAGGAAACACTGTGTTTCCTCTATCACTTACCTGTAAATCCTGCTCCAGCTAACTCTGGCTTTCTTCTACACTGCCTGAAGCTCTTGTATTTGGACACGGCTTCTGCCTCATCACATACAATACAGGGATATTAACTCTGTATCTCTCAGCTGAAAGAGGCAGACGTGGAGGACTGGTCGCAGCCCTGGAGGGAGGGACCATGCTAGAGGGACGAATAAGATAAATATTTCTTATTATTCCTCTACCTCTAAACATCATGAGCATTTAACTCTTGCAATGCAGGAGGGGGTTTCTGCAAGGGTGGATTTTTTTTTTATATTCCTGGAGCTGAGTTTTAAAATTTTGCTTATTAAGGTTCAGCCAATCTAACTCACTCCCTCAGCAACTACTAATTTTTCACCCATGCCATAAGGGAAATGTATACTTCTTCAGGATCTTCTGTTGCTGCCAGAACATATGGGCTGCTATAGTAATAGATACAGTGCCCTGAAAAAGTATTCATACCCCGTGAAATTTTCCACATTTTGTCCTGTTACAACCAAAAACGTAAATGTATTTTAATGGGATTTTATGTCATAGACCAACACAAAGTGGCACATAATTGTGAAGTTGAAGGAAAATAATAAATGGTTTTTAACATTTTTTACAAATAAATATCTGAAAAGTGTGGCGTGCATTTGTATTCAGCCCCCTTTACTCTGATACCCCTAACTAAAATCTAGTGAAGCCAATTGCCTTCAGAAGTCGCCTATATAGTAAATAGTCCACCTGTATGAAATTGAATCTTAGTATAAATACAGAGGTTTGTTAGAGAACCTTAGTGAACAAACAGAATCATGAAGGCCAAGGAACACACCCGACAGGGATAAAGTTGTGAAGAAGTTTAAAGCAGGGTTAGGTTAGAAAACAATTTCCCATGCTTTGAACATCACATGGAGCCATTTAGAAAGTTTCAAGGGGCGTGAATACTTTTTCAAGGCACTGTAAGTCAGTGTATAGGAGATGTACATACAAAGTTTAGGATTGATATGGGGCAAACACAATACAAGTAAATATAGGCATCCCAGCTATGTTTAGCAAATACAACCTTTTTTAAGCACACATAAGTTTTAAAATGTACCTGTTTTAAAATTGCACCAATGCACACTAGTATCTGCATGATAGAGCAAGCAGCTGTCAATGCCTTTACATGTCCTCAAATACTTTCCAAACCACCCTGGGGCTTGTCTTTAGTCATTGTCCCCAGAGCTCTTTAACGGAAATTCTATTAAGTACTTCCACTTCCAAATACTGTATCTAATAGTCGGCGGGGCCAACCATCACCATTTTGGGCCAGTCATAAGATACAGGTAAGGAGAGAAGAGACAGGGATTAGGATCCCTTAGGGCTTGACAGGTGCTATGGAGAGCATCTATTAGGATGTGCACTACTTAGTGCTTATATGCTGATGCCAGTTTAGGACAACTGAATACAAAGAAACTCTCAGACTTTTTTTTTTTCAGCAATGGCATTTCTTTGTTTGCCTGTCTTTCTGATCATAAGTGCACAAAATGCTGTGAAAGAACTTCATAAATGTGGAATATACAGAGTGAAAGAGAGCAATTGTATAACGATCATAACTGCATTCTCGTTCTTTGTTAGTACATGACCTTTAATTTGCATAGAGTCTTTCCGGTACAATAAACGAATGGTGTCTTTACATGAACATGAAGATTTCATATGGAATTTCCATTTACTTGAATGTTTTCTAGAAAGTCCATTTGTATATTGGTCATATAGTGCACACTATCATTACACACCTTGGAGGGTCTAATTTTTCTGGTTTTGGACCACACACAGCATTAATCCTGCGCCCTGAGAAAAGCCACAGCCATGGTCTTGTGGCTTCCTGAGGCACTAAGTACCATGAGCTAACTACTGCTAGAGAACTGCTCTGTAAAATGGGCCTATAGACTGTATATCTGTTTCCATTTGTAAAATATAGAACCAGTCTAATCTATAAGGCTGCAAAATTGTCCTTCAATAAAAATCTGCAAGAAAAAGGCCATTTTTTGTGCCAAGAACAATTTGTCATTCTTTTACAGAAATGGAAAGTTATACCTTTAAACTAAATTCCACAGTATTATTTTATTCATGATAATTAATTTCCCAGATATTGCCATTTCCTTCTATGAATAATATATTATCAGGAGAATGCAGCGACAAACTGTGCCAAAATTGTTTGAATTTGCAAGATCTTTGCTAAAACAGTGACCCTGAATAGATATCAGTATATGAAGGGATGTGTTTGAAAGAATGCATACTCTTATAAACAGAAAATATTTTGTCTTCGTGTATGAGGGCATTTGATTACTTCAATTGTAAATTTTTAAAGAGTACTAGTTATAATTGGACTTCAAGAATTTAAATACATTTAATACTATTAAATTAAAAAAAATGTGCATGTTTACCTATAAAAGATTTGAAATTGTCCCTTTACTTAGTTTAACTTCTTTTTCCTGAACACAGTTATTAGCTTGTCGTGCAGAGTTCAAGACTGTGGGACACTGTATAATTTTTAAATAGAAAATACAATACTGTAACTAATTTAACTTAATTATTTATCATTGCTGAAAATAATTAGTGTCGTGGCAAATATTCACTGCTATAGCTTACTGAATTGAGCCTATAATATATGTGTGATCACATCTCTGCTGGTGCCTAGAGGGTTCTAATGTTGCCTCATAGCAGGAGCATCTGTATCATCATAGATCATCAGCAATGTGCATATACGTGCATTTTCAACTTTTTTTTTCCTGTACTTATTGGGTGAAACCAAAAGTCCAGAGAAACAAGACAATATTTCTGGAGTGGCAAAGCTAAATGAAAGGACAGGATTAGAGCCTACTCCTTAAAGCTGTTGTATACCCATACAGACTATTTTACAGTATGTGAACAATTGCAGGTTATGAAATGTATTGTGCTATATTAATATCTCCTTACCCACTTTCCTTGTGAGTAATCTATAGTTTTCTTTCTTAAGACGTCATGCGCCGTGTGTCCCAATTTTCCGGCAAGTGGGGTCTATGCTAGGGCTGCGTCAAATCCTATTGACAACATCAGCCCCAACATCCCACAATACAGGGTTATACTAGCTCTGCATTAAGAAGGGGATTGTGGACACCTTGCTATTACTGCACATGCGCAGGATTATGGACAGGAAAGGGTACTGCGGGTGGAACTAGCTTACTGGACAGACGCAGAAGACCATAGTTGGGATGGCGCAGACGAGCAGCAAGCAGGAGCTTTTCAAATAGAAGGATTTCTGACAGTAAGAAATATTGTTGGGCATACTCTTATTACCAATTTCATTGTAAATAAATAGTTATATTAGAATATTGTTTAAATCCAGTATCATTAAGAGAGTTTACTACTGCTTTAAAGAAATACCATACTTTGTTTTTTTATAGCACGGGAGCAATTATTTTTAAAGAGACCCTGTCACTTTGCCCATTTGGGTCTCTTGCTAGCCCAACCCGAACCAACTTTTACTCACCTGCTTCTCCTTCCTCTGCCACACTGTCAGAGCTGCTATAAAATATCCAGTGCACAGGGTATGGAGGAGCATGTGATCTCATCAGACAATTTAGACAAAAAAAAAAAAGAGAAAACTAACGCGCTGCCATCAAACAAAATAAAATAAAAAACAAGACAGAACTGCCGCAGGCACCCCAATGTGTTCCAACACCTTAATGTATATGTAGCGCCCTGCTCCTGTTGACCAGGCGCTATGATCTAAATTTAGTGGGATGTCTGAACTGTAAGTAGTTCAGATTCCATGTTTTGGCTAAATTGGCCTATGTTCCAGCCTTGGCTGAGTTAAGTGTAATTCCCACGGTTACCAGCAGGTATCGCTGCCACCTCTGGTTCGTGTTGGAAGGTACAACAAGCTGATGCGTATTGGGTGTTCTTTTCCAGAGGCAACTTAGCGGGAGGTGGATACCGCTGGGCATGCTGGGAGAGGGTACTTAAGGGACGGGCGCCATTTTTGGAGTCTCTCTCTCCTCATGGCCACCCTGGCCGGAGGTATGTGACAACTCCTTTTCTGCCTCAGGGCTTGCTGGCCCAAGGCTTCGTTACTGGAGGTAGGCCCAGAAGCTATCTGGGGCCTACTGGTTCGAGGGTGGTCCTGTGCTGTCTGTCCTGTGGGAAGAAGCCGAGCAGTTGAAGGAACCAGGGGAGGACTCATCTTGGAGAATACGCAGCGGAAGGCTGGTATCTCGAGAGGAGCCTGGGGCCTCAATTGGAGGATGCATCTCAACCAATCTGCCTCACAGTATTGCTGGGTCAGCTTAAAGGACTTTCTTATACTGTGCAGTTGTGCTGGACTCGCTTCTGCGCCCGGCCATCACTCACCACAACAATACATAGGTTCATGCATTGCATGAACCTATGTATTGCTGCCGCCCACTATTCAGATGGCCGGCCCCTTGAGCGCCGGCCATCTGAATCACAGCGTCTGATTGGCCTTTAGAAGTGCCTATCAGAGCCAGCAGGCTCTGATAGGCTTCCCGACTACAGCCTGAGGGCTGTAATCGGCTTCTAAATATCTAATGAGAGGACGCACAGGGGTGCGTTCCCTGGCCAATCAGGTTCACCGGGTCTGGTTACCGGTAACCTGATTGGCTGAAGTGACATCGAGGGCGGGAGAAGACATCGAGGACGGCGCTGACTCGAGGAAGGTAAGTGCAGGGCTGGGGGGGAGAAACTGGCTGCATTATGGAGGACAAACTGGCTGCATATGGGGGAGAAACTGGCTGCATTATGGGGGAGAAACTGGCTGCATTATGGGGGAGAAACTGGCTGCATTATGGGGGAGAAACTGGCTGTATTATGGGGGAGAAACTGGCTGTATTATGGGGGAGAAA
Organism: Rana muscosa; assembly: GCA_029206835.1. Taxonomy (NCBI): domain Eukaryota; kingdom Metazoa; phylum Chordata; class Amphibia; order Anura; family Ranidae; genus Rana; species Rana muscosa. The sequence continues at coordinate 690,820,915 of CM055116.1, forward strand.
CTGGCTGCATATGGGGGAGAAACTGGCTGCATTATGGGGGAGAAACTGGCTGCATATGGGGGAGAAACTGGCTGCATTATGGGGGAGAAACTGGCTGTATTATGGGGGAGAAACTGGCTGCATTATGGGGGAGAAACTGGCTGTATTATGGGGGAGAAACTGGCTGTATTATGGGAGAGAAACTGGCTGCATATGTGGGAGAAACTGGCTGCATTATGGGGGAGAAACTGGCTGCATTATGGGGGAGAAACTGGCTGCATATGGGGGAGAAACTGGCTGTATTATGGGGGAGAAACTGGCTGCATATGGGGGAGAAACTGGCTGTATTATGGGGGAGAAACTGGCTGTATTATGGGGGAGAAACTGGCTGCATTATGGGGGAGAAACTGGCTGTATTATGGGGGAGAAACAGGCTGCATATGGGGGAGAAACTGGCTGCATTATGGGGGAGAAACTGGCTGCATTATGGGGGAGAAACTGGCTGCATTATGGGGGAGAAACTGGCTGTATTATGGGGAAGAAACTGGCTGCATATGGGGGAGAAACTGGCTGCATTATGGGGGAGAAACTGGCTGCATATGGGGGAGAAACTGGCTGTATTATGGGGGAGAAACTGGCTGCATATGGGGGAGAAACTGGCTGCATTATGGGGGAGAAACTGGCTGTATTATGGGGGAGAAACTGGCTGCATATGGGGGAGAAACTGGCTGCATTATGGGGGAGAAACTGGCTGCATTATGAGGGAGAAACTGGCTGCATATGGGGGAGAAACTGGCTGCATATGGGGGAGAAACTGGCTGTATTATGGGGGAGAAACTGGCTGCATTATGGGGGAGAAACTGGCTGCATTATGGGGGAGAAACTGGCTGCATTATGGGGGAGAAACTGGCTGTATTATGGGGGAGAAACTGGCTGCATATGGGGGAGAAACTGGCTGCATTATGGGGGAGAAACTGGCTGCATATGGGGGAGAAACTGGCTGTATTATGGGGGAGAAACTGGCTGCATATGGGGGAGAAACTGGCTGTATTATGGGGGAGAAACTGGCTGTATTATGGGGGAGAAACTGGCTGCATATGGGGGAGAAACTGGCTGCATTATGGGGGAGAAACTGGCTGCATTATGAGGGAGAAACTGGCTGCATATGGGGGAGAAACTGGCTGCATATGGGGGAGAAACTGGCTGTATTATGGGGGAGAAACTGGCTGCATATGGGGGAGAAACTGGCTGCATTATGGGGGATTAACTGGCTGCATTGTGGGGGAGAAACTGGCTGTATTATGGGGGAGAAACTGGCTGCATATGGGGGAGAAACTGGCTGCATTATGGTGGAGAAACTGGCTGCATATGGGGGAGAAACTGGCTGCATTATGGGGGAGAAACTGGCTGCATATGGGGGAGAAACTGGCTGTATTATGGGGTAGAAACTGGCTGTATATGGGGGAGAAACTGGCTGCATATGGGGGGGGGGGAACTGGCTGCATTTGGGGACAAACTAGTGGCGTTTGGGCACAGTGGCTGCATTTAATGGGCACAGTGGCGGCAATTGATGATTTTTTTTTTCAGTTTGTTTGCACCCCCCCAAAAAATTTGAGCACCAGCTGCCACTGCTGCTCACTCTGCTTAGCCCAGAGTAATGTGAAACGGTAGCGTGCGATGTCACTTCCTCTCCAGACCAGATGTCGGCCATATTGGTACTTCTGTGAGGCCTTTTTGAGTCTGATGTTTTACATACCTTTGTGAATGGCTTGCTAGTGTTTTTAATAAATTTACTGCACTATGGAGGCGTTTGCTTTGTCTTTTTGATCTAAGTGGATCCACCTTACCGTGGGCTAGTAGAGTGGGCAGCAATGGAGTCTGATTGTAAAGTGTAAGCCGACCCTTGGGGGTTTTTTGCTGGAGGTAAGCGTACACACCGGCCTGTGGAGGATCACAGTCACTAATTATGCTTAACGAAGCACAGATGTTGAATATGAAGTAACAACACTTACACATTTGGACTTTTTTTTTGCATTTGAACATTTATTAATACCTAATTACATGTATGTTGTTTGATGTGAAGAAACCTCACTGTCTCACTTGGATAGTTTTGTGTTACTATAGATATAGGACTATTACAAATTTTTCTTGTGTTCTTTGCACTGATTTGTACATTTATTTATACATTAGGGTGTTGGAACACTTTGGGGTGCCTGCGGTAGCTCTGTCTTTTTTTTTTTATATGTATGCACTTGGAACATTTATCATTATGCTATATTTTTTCATCATTTATTTATTCCATTTGGTGGGCTTACACCTCTGGAGGGTATTTACTATTTTGTAGTTAAGTTCCGCAGTGTTTAGTGCACTAAGTTGCGCTTTTTTGTGAATTCAGCTGTTATTGATACACTTATACATTACAACTTGTTGATTACTGATTGCTCTTTTACCTCTGAAGGGTGTTCACTGTCACATTTTGATTACCTTATTTAGTGAGCATCATTTCATTTATATTCAGCTGACAATTTAGTGCTTGGCCTAAGCAGCCAATTGTTAGATCTGAAAACGGTCATGTTATGGAGGGTGTGATATTATCAATCATGTATAAGCTCTGAAATAATCTAATATGCAGTTGCATTAGGTATGTTGGGGCAGCTACAGCAAAAGAAGAAGCAGCAGGGAACTACTGCAAAGTTTAGTATAAGTTGTTTTAGGGCTGGTTAGTCAAAAACTTTATCACTTTTCCCTGAATGTCTTTTTAAGCCTAATGCCACGTACACACGATCATTTTTCCCGTCGGGAAAAATTAATTATTTTTTTTTTAACAAGAAAAACGACTGTGTGTGGGCTTTTTGTCATTTTTCCCGACGGGAAAAACGGCATTAATCACGACGAGAAAAATTAGAACATGCTCTAATTTTTCTCGTCGTGATTCCCGTCGTTTTTTTCCGCGGCAGTTTTCCCATAGGAAAACACTGCCACGTAGCCCACACACGGTCGTTTTTCTCGACCAAGGAATGTAGGGAACCAAGCCGCTCCCTCGTTTTTCCCGTCAATTTTCTCGACTGTGTTTTCACCGTCGAGAAAATCTATTGTGTGTACGCGGCATAAGGGGGTTTTGAAGTACTGTATATGTAAGTTTACCACTACTGCCATATAATGTAGTATAATGCAAAAAGGTAGCAGGTGTGCACACATAAATTAAGGATCAGTTCTGTAATGTGTGAGCTGTTCAGGTGGAGAATGTTAGTATACATGAAGACCCCTAATACACGTAATGATAAATCATCAGTTTATTGCCACAGCATACCTGAGTTAAACAGCCAATGAGCGTAGATGATCTGTTTTTTTTTTTATGATTGTTCATAAATGCATGCTATGTTTAGATGCTTTTTGTCTTTGCATGACTATATTTTATTAGGACAGAGGTGTACAAGGTGTGGCAAATATTTCTACATAGCATAGAAACTCCTGAAAAAATATCTGAATGCGATGCTTCACTCTCACATTGTTATGACTGTAGCACAGCCTAGTTCCCTGTATGTGGTATAACATTTGAAACAGAGAAAAAGCAGACCATGTCTTTTACGTTTACAAGGAAACCATTGGAACAGTGCAGAAGACTTTCAAATACTAGATAGGTTTGGCAAAGAACAGAAAATACAATTAAGATGGAATGATGACAGACCAAAAAATGCTTTGTAGAGAAATGAAAACCACATAATTTATAACGTAGTCATAAAAAGTAAGAATGATCTTGAAAAAGTCAATACAGAAAATAGAAATAAAACTAAGTTTGCTCATTCAAATGTAAAAATAGTGCCATATATCTAAGTTTTAAAATGTTCACAATGTGACTTTTGATTTAACATATAGCTGAATGAAACTAAACGTATTTAAAACGGACTTCACCTTCCCGAGGGTGATCCTGCCTTTCTACCCTTACTCCCCTCCTCTGCAGAAATAGGGCATTGCTTTTTTTTTATTTTTTTATTTAACCACTTGCCTACAGGGAGCTTACACCCCCTTATTGCCCACTCCATTTTTCAGAGCTGTCGCACTTTGAATGACAATTGCGCGGTCATGCTACACTGTACCCAAACAATTTTTTTTATAATTTTCTTCACACAAATAGAGCTTTCTTTTGGTGGTATTTAATCACTGCTGTTTTTTTTTATAAAAAAATAAAAAAAAGACCAACATTTTTGGAAAAAATATGTTTTTTACTTAGTTTTTGTCAGTAAATTTTGTAACAAAGTAATTTTGTTCCTTCACTGATGTGCGTTGATTAGGCGGCACTGATGGGCATTGATAGGCTAAACTGGTGGGCATTGACGAGGTGGCACTTATGGGCCAGACACGGCACTTGTGGGCGCTGATTAGGTGGCACTGATGAGGAGGCACTAATATGCCGCATTTATGGCCACTGATAGGTGACAGTAATATGTGGCACTGATGAGCACTGATAGGCGGCACTGATGGGCACTAATAGGCAGCACTGGTGGGCACTGATAGGTGGCACTGGTGGGCACTGATAGGCGGCACTGAGAGGCGGCACAAATAGGCGGTACTGATGGGCATTGATGGGTGGCACTGATGGGCGACACTGATGGGCATTGATCGTCAGCAGTGATGAGCATTTATGGGCAGCATTAACAGGCGGCACTGATAGCCAGCACTGACTGGCATTGCTAATGGGCACTGATTGGTGGCACTTGTGGGCAGTGGTGGGCACTGATTGCTGCCACTGGTGGGCACTAATTGCTGACACTGGTGGGCAATGGTGGGCACTGATGACACTATATTGCTATATTGTAATCAGGGCACTGATTATCAGTGCCCTGATTACATATGTAGATGTCCCCCTGGTGTGGAGATGCCGCTGATCGGCTCTCCTCGCCACACACTCTGTCAGTGTGAGGCAAGGAGAGCTGATTACCGGCATCTCCGTGTTTACATGTGACAGACTGTGATTGGACACAGCCATTCACATGGTTAAAGAGCCGCGGACGCGGCTCTTTACAGAGATCGGGGTTGCGCCATGTCCTAGTAACAAGTCGCGGCCGCGATCGCTGCGCGACCCCAGTTGTGGGACGCCGTCATATGATGTTGTCCCAGAACGCAAGGCACACCGCCCGCCATCATTTGACGGTGAGTGGGCGGCAACTAGTTAAAGTCAGCCTGCCTCCCCATGCACGTCACCTCGCCTTAGGCGAATGGCGCACACACAACCGGCTGTGCCTCCCGGAATATGTACGTCACATATCCCTGGAGGCATAGCCTTTCATTCAAGAACAGGTGGAGGGGGTGGGCCTATCAGCGTGTCATTGAGAGGCCTACTTGCTGAACTTAGAAGAACAGGGGGGGCTCTCAATAACATCAGAGAGAACATGTGGCTGTGGCTGGGCATGAGACTATCTCAGCGGGTCAATGCTGGATCCACCGGATGGGTGAGTATCTGAAATGTGCAAATACCACCATCAGATAAGCGGGGCCCTTGTTCCTAGCGATTAATCAAGTTTAATCCTCTAAAGGAGATCTATGACAACAGCGTGCACTTTCATTTTCTAACAACAGCATTGTAATTGCAATGAAAACAACATTTTTTTTCAACAATTTAAATTAAGCTTACTTGTAAAATGTCCTTTCATGTTGTGAGTTCTGCCTGTCTGCTAGCCATCTCTTTCCACAACTTCCTGGATTTTTTGTATGCTTTTCAGTATATGCTTTGCCCACTCTTTTTGGCTTACTTCCACTTCCCATAGTAAATTGCTGCTTATAATCAGTAATGATGCAGTGTGTTTTCTGTACCGACTCTGCCTCCTGAACCTCCTCCTCTCAGGACCTCTGTAGAATGCAGGCTCTGTGAAATGTGTGACACAGCAGTACCTACTCACAGGGCAGAGTGAATAGTTGTCACAGAATTCAAGGAAGTACATGTGTGGGATTCTTCACAAAGTAAGTTTACAAACTTAAAGATCATTCAGAATTAAGTGATTGCAAGGTTCTGTTTTTTTTATAAATAACAGTCATGTTATACTCACCTGCTCTGTGCAGTGGTTTTGTACAGAGCAGCCCCAATCCTCTTTTTCTGGGGGCCCCCACCAGTGCTGTTGGCTCCTTCTTTACAGTGTCTGCCCCCAGAGCCAGTGTTTTCTATAGGGGCAGACGTGTTTTTCTCCCGAGCAAGCTCTGTATGGCCATAAACACACTCAGTGCGGCTCAGCCCCATCCCCTGCTTTCTGCTCACTGGCTTTGACTGACAGTAACAGGAGCCAATGGCTCCCGCTGCTGTCTCTAAGTCTATGAGGAGAGAAAGAGAGCAGCGATGCTGTTTTCAGGCACGATGCCGGATTGAGTATTTATGGGGACTAGGGGGGACAGCTGCACATGGAAGATTTTTTACCTTAACCTCCCTGGTGGTATTCCTGGGTGTGGCTCTGGGTTCATTTTCAGTACCAATAGCGGTAACCCTGAGCCACACTCGGGATTACATTGCAGTATCCAGGTACAGGTACTTACCTTGTCCCTTGGATCCTGCAATGTACTCCCGCTGTGTCAGTCCTCCGCCTGATACATCACTGTTCCGGGTTTCGTTCCCTGTGAGCATCTGGAACAGACGGCAAATTCAAAAAGTACAAAACACAACACACACACACACACACAATACATTGTAATCTGTTAGGATTACATTACTGTATCAAATCATTTGACATCAGTTTTGTCCTTAGTGCTTTGTCCAGTGCCCTGCCTGCACTTTTACCATTCTTTCTGAGATTCTTTCTGCCTGGAAACTTGAGAACGTCCATGGCATCCAAAAAGCGTTCCTCTCTGACAAAAGGGGTTTATGACCAGCTTGAAAACAGTGATAGTGAATTAGAGACACTTGCAGAATTGAGTGATAGTGATTAGTTGGGAAAATCATTATCAGACATAGAAAGTGACGAAAGGGATGATTCTGCGGCTGAGCTCAGTGATGTGCGACTTGGTGCTCTATTGACTGTGATATGGATCACGCAGCACCCCCAAGATTCCCATTTACTGGAGCATCCGGTATGAAAGTAGACATTGAAGATGACAACCCCTTGGCATACTTACAACTATTTCTGACCGATGGAGTTATTGAAAAAATAGTTACTGAGACAAACCGGTACCAAGAGCAATAATTAGTTACTATGCATCGGAAGTTTCAAGAAGCAGAAAGTGGGAAACAGGTGACCAAAGATGACATTTGGAAATTTCTTTGCCTAATAATACTTCAGGGAGTGGTGGGAAAACCCCTGCAGAAGTGGTATTGGACAACTAACAAATGACTTGTCACACCATTCTTTGGCGCGGTCATGTCAGAGTACAGATTTTCCATGATCATGAAATATTTACACTTTGAAAACGATAACGAATTTGATGAAACTACTCATCCTGCACCAAAACTCAAGAAAATTTGGGTATCTCAAATGATTCTAAAGAATTTCCAACTGAGCCATGTGCCACAAAGAGATATCAACATAGATAAAAGTCTAATGGCCTACAAGGGAAAGCTCAGCTGGGTACAATACATTGCATCAAAGAGAGCACAGTTTGGCATAAAATCCTTCATGCTATGCGAATAGTCAACTGGCTACATTTGGTATTCAGTCCTCTATAAACTGGGAAAGGAACAAATTTCAACCCAAAATACAGCAACTATGGTATTGGTGTTGATGTATGAGGTGTTGACAGAGCCGACCAAACAATGACATTCTACCCAGCAATGAGGAAACAGCAAAATAAGTACTACAAGATGATCTTCAGGCATCTTCTTGAGCAATGCTTGTAGAATGCCTACATTCTGCTAAAAAAAAAGGGTGACAAGCCTGTGATTCATTCTGACTTAATTTGGAAAGTTGCCGAACATAGACATAATCATACCACCAGGGAGGTTAATGCAGAGAATGCATTAGGGTAAGAAACCGTCTGCCTTTACAACCACTTTAATAGGAGTAGACTAGAAATAATTACAATTTAGTTTGGAAATGAAAATATGATTTTGACAATAGATACACTTTACACTTTTACCAATGATGATATTTCCTTAAAGCCCAACTCAAGCGAAAGGCTCAAGTTGTAAGATCTTAATAAAAAAAAAAATATCTTTATAGTGTAATTCCCCTTGGTAACATGTCTTCTTAAATCAGAAATTCGGAGATAATTATGCATTTAGATAAATACTTGAAATGAACTGATTTGCCTATACTCATACCTCCCAACTTTTAAAAGTCCTGCCGCGGGACATTCAGTTTCAGTTTTTCTTCCCTGACCCAAAGTTTTTGAGCGGGGGGGGGGGGTTCCGCGGGCGCGGGTCAGTTTTTGCCGCAGATCGTGGGGGTAGATAGGGGGAGGCCGCCGAACGCGGGGGTTGGGGTCTTGCCTACTGCTGCTTCCACTGGCTCTCTTGCTCTTCTTCCTCCACTTCCTGCTGTGCGGGAAAACATGCACTCTCACGGGACTGTGGGAAAGGGGAAAACCCCGCAGAATCCGTGCTTGATGGGAGGTATGTATACTAGTTATTGGGTTTAGTGGTGTTCTAACTGTAAACAAGCTCATAGTGAAAATGAATGAACATCAAGTTTGTATCGAACATAAATTCAACCTGAACCCAAGTAATTCACAGTATGAGAAGATTGTGAATTAATGGGGCTATTTGCCACTATAGCAACCAACTAAAAATAATGCACTACCTGGCCTTTGGTCAGGTGGCTTAGAAGGGCCAATAATGGGAGTTTACCTGTGTGCCCACCCCCTCCTTCTAAAAGTTATGTTTCTCAGCAGCCTTTTGTTAGTATTTTTTATAGACTTGGTGTAGATAAAGAAGGGTTTGCAGGTAGGGATAGTCACTTCTATACTATACAGTGCTGAACAGTGCTATATACAATGCTTTACACAGTCAACATGTGTTGGAGACCTGCATTAGATTGGAAGAGCTGACAGAGTGTTTGCAGGAGAGATAGTTGCTGCTATACCATACAGTGCTAGACAGTGCTATATACAGTGATATAGACAGTGCTGTAATCTGCTATATTACAGTGAATTGCAGTGTGGTGGGCTACATAGAGTGTATCCCTTGTGTTCACTGTGCTGTAATGTGCTACATTACTTTGAACTTCAGTGTGGTGAGCTACATAATATTGTGTCTCCCCCTCTGTGTTCACTATATATAGACCCCAGCAGCAAAATTCAGGTTTACCTTTTTTGTGAGTGTCATCAACAGCTTCAGTTGCTGTTTAGTTGTCTTGTCCCTTCCCATCTTTCCATTTTTTATTTTTTTGTGCTTTATTGGATTGGATTTCCTTTTTGATTGTGGTTTAGAGGTGTTGTATGAAATAATACACTGTAATTTTTATTTTACATTAAAACCTGCCTAGTCTCCCCCGCTTAAAGCGTGATCTACTAAAACAGTTTATATACTTCTTGCTATTGTCCCTGAAATAATACATTATAATAATTATTTAATCATAAAAAATGCATTCTCTCCCTCTCTCCCTAGGTATGCACATATTTCTATGCAATAAAATCCTAACTAGACTGGCATCTTTGCGTTAGTATTGTATGCACAAACATGAGTTCTGCATAGACTCATTGCTGAACGGTCTTTCAGTCTGTATTGACATGATTCCTGATCCTGAATGTGTGCCTGATCTTTGTTGCTAACCTATCTTCCATCTGACCCACTCTTGGATCTTTCTTGCCTACTAATAATTACTGTTCACCTGGTACTGACCCTGTCATGGGACCTGACTCTGCTTATATCTGAACCTTGGGGGGCTCAGACGGAATTGTGCAGGAGGCCACCCTCTTAAGCTCCTTGTACAGGTACGTGACACATAATATAGCTTATTATATATTGTGCAATGGTGTATTAATGTAGATGCAAACCCTTACTGAATTCCCTTATGTCGTTTAGGGAGAAAAATGCTGTCAAGGGGGGGGGGGAGGGGGGAATTCTTACTTGTTAAGGCTGCTGATGTGTATCCTGCAGCCTCTTTATGCTTCTTAACATGCATTTTCTACATTCATACCAGGCTGAATATGTTATTTTTTCTTGTTACAATTTCAATGTTTCCTTAACCAGGTTTCACTCACATGCATTTTACTGATAAATGGCTGCATTTACATTTTTTACAGGGAATATTTCCTAATTGTTTGTGGCTGCAATTTTTAAAGGCCTTTTTTTTAAAATCATTATAATATTCCTGACCTTTAAATCAGTATCACCAGCTGTTAAAGCTTATATGACATTTGATGGTTGTGTTTACATCTGCTATGGGTGACTTGTTTGAATTGCAGTATTTTTTTAGATTATAACTTCAAGCTTGGGGTGATTAGGGCACATCAGGCAGTTGTTGCTGACAGTGCATACATAGCTTATTATTACTCACTGTTTGAAAGCAAAAACATAATTCAATTAGTGCAAGAATACTGGGCACCTAAACCATTTCACATGATATAATTCACTGCACCCCATTGTTCCCAAAGATAAAATAAAAATTTGGCATACACTAGTTAGACCTATTATCCCTATTATCCCTGATTAAACTGTCCTGTTGCCTACTACTGTACATGGCTGTATCCTCTGTGTTATTTATTTTTGTGTAATTTGGAAACTATACAGTATACTAATAGGTAAATTAAAATAGTCTGCAGCAGAACACAATGCAAATTATATACCTATTTGAAAAACAGTCCCAAAATGTTTCAGGAGCTGCAAAAAGGATTATAAATGTGGGGTCAAAGCAACAATAAGCATAACAAGATATATCACCAGATGTCATCATCCTGGTATGTACTAATCCAGCTACTATATCTTGTAAATGTGGGACTTTAAATATGCCCTCCTAGGGATATATTCAAGCTCATAATTATCACAACAATATTTTTTTTACATGGTATATCATTTATTACATACAAAGCTTAAAAACAATTACCGTATCTCCTGTAACTTTTAACAAATATAAATAGACTAAAGAAAAAAAAAATATTATCTCCAATATGTGTAAGGAGATAAGACATTTGTATTATATATGAACAGATGTATATCATACAAAGACACAGAAGGCTAGATATAAATCTGTGTATGCATTTCGTGGACACTTTTGACTCCTCAGAAAATAAGCTTTCTTATATCAGTTCCAGAAAGACAGAGGTCCATCTAAAAGAAATTACAGCCATTACAGAAAATAATATACATAAACCACAAAACAAGAAAACTGTCCCTCTAAACACCTCTTGGAGTCTAGAGGTGAGAACGAAAAGAAGAAAAAAAAGAAAGAAAAAAAAACAAAAAACAAAAAGGGACCCCAAACCCAATTTCCACACCAACTAACCACATTCTCAACATCTACACTTAGCTAATGCTGACACAACCCCCACACAAATAAAGCAAGTAATGTGGTTGGTTTCCACTGTCTCCCCCCAGCCTGTGGGAAAACATGCACGTTCAAAGGAGAGGCGTATAAAGAACCACCCCACATCTAAATGAATATAAATGCTAAACAAAAAATAAATTAAATTTACTGCAATAATACCCAGACCTCTTGCTCATAAATAATAACTATAGCTATAAGTTACTTACTGAAGGTTCAGCAATGTATAAGAGCAGTGGTCTCCAAACGGTGGCCCTTTGCTTGCCTTTATCTGGCATTAGGCATACCTAATTAATGAAAATCGAAGTACCAACAACTTATGCCAGATAACAGGGGGACATATGGATCAATATGTCACAGGCCCCAATTAACTGATGATCGAGACTTCAGGCTTATTAATCTATCCTCACAGTCTTTTTCTCAAGAGGAACTTGACTTACTCCTCTTAAGCCCTAATTTCTGTTCATCTAGGAACTTTGATCACTTTGATATTGTTAAACATATGAATTTATTTGCTTGAAACTTACACTTTAAGTGCAGTTTTCTAAGTCCTAAAATCAAGCAGAAAGAGTCACCTTTGGAAGGATTTCTGTCTTATTGGCATGAATTTACATGCGCTGATTACAAAGTGCTCAAAATTCTTACCAAACAAGAAAATGAGAGCAGACCTATGACAGGAGGTGTGGAAGGGTATAATTGATATCCCCTGAGATTGAGAATACAGAAATAAATCTAGCAAGTTTCACTCTCCCAAAAAATACTCCCATTGAAATCTGTATTTATTTGGTTATAAAAGACCTTGAATTCATCTCATGTCAGGCTACATATATCTTATAAATATTCTCTACTAGAACAAAAAAAATCTTGTTCAGCCTCATATCAGACTAATAGTATCTGGGATATAAAGTCAAACTCAGAAGGTGAGTGTTCTGGGGGATGATTACTTACGTCCTTATGTAGAGGGTTTACTCTCTTACTTGAAAGTCACGATTCACCTTTTGACTGTCCTGGATAATTTGTATGTAGGTGAAGAAACCATACTAGCCTTGCTTGATGTTGAACTCTTTCTAAAGGCTTAAAGAATAACTAATGAAAGACAAAAACAGAACATTCCGTAGCTCAACTCAGTCTGCCAACCGACCAAATTAACCTGTCCAACAGTCTGCGTTAAAAACAGGGGTTTAGTTAGCACGAATTTGCAAACGCATGCGTAAGCTGCAAGGCCTCTTCACGGCACCCTGTGTATGCTTGCAGTCCTAAATGCTACTGAATTTATGAGCGTCTCCACAATGGAAGCACATGCATTAAATGGATAGATGAGGGGCAGATGGGCCTGGAAGCTGCCAATCCCCCTTAAAGGAACAGGAGCACACTGTACACAGAGACCTTGCAGCTTACGCATGCGTTTGCAAATGCATGCTAACTAAACCCCTGTTTTTAACGCAGACTGTTGGACAGGTTAATTTGGTCGGTTGGCAGACTGGTTGTTGAGTTGAGCTATGGAATTTTTTTTTTTTTTTTTTTATGCTTTTTCCCTTCAATGTGCCCCTTGCTGTGAAGGCCAGTTATAGGTGGGGGCAGGGGCCACTTGTTTGTTAAAGAATAACTAAAGGAAAAAGTTTTTTGTAGTTTTGGATAGAGTGGAGAGGGATTAGAATGCTCGCCTGGTTTTATTGCTTCTATGTGTCTTGTTTACCATTATCATTGAATGTGAAATTAAAAGAAAATCCCCAAAAAAATAATAATGGGGAAATCTTCCAATGGGGACATTAGTCCTGGTGACCTGGGGTTCCCCAAGGAGTTCCCTTAATTTGCAGGGATTTCCTCTCACTTCCTGTTTAGCTGTGAGTCAGGAAGTGAAGTGAAATCTCTGCAATGGGAAACAGATGGCAAAAAAAAATAATCTGACAGGGGTTATAACCTTCACCTTTTCCCAGGCATCTAATTGAAAGGATTGGTATTCCTGTCCTTTTACCCTGTAGGTTGCACAAAAAGGAGGGCCATTTTTTTTACATTGATACATATCCCACATGGCAGTGCTCAGTTCCCCATGCCCTTTGTTTGACAATCTGTTGCCTATTAACCTTAACCTTTACAACATCTATACACATTTAAGCAGTGGTGGGGTGGGTGGGCCTGTTCTGGGGAAATCTTTATCGATGCCCAGACAGTTCACGGTCAACTACCAACTACTGGAAGCCTGCAGGGCAGGCAGGCACGCAATGATGTCATCACTGTTCATCCAATCACAATGCCACATGATTGGGAGCCCCTTCTGCTGGCCTGTGGCATCACAGCCAATTTAAGGACCACCTCCCATAGGCGTAAAAAAAAAATGGATTCAGTTGATTTTTAAGATTTATCAAAATAGGGAGTTTGGATTAAAGATCGCAATTTTTTTACTTTATGATAGGCTCAGTGAATTGCCTGTGAATCAATCCCAGGCTGATTCTCTCATCCCTAATAATGTAAAAATGGTAAATACTTGTGATTATCATATATTATTGAAATACATTGAAAATAACTAAACATATTTCAGTAATTTTTCTTAAGAACTGTATTTGTTTCATAAAATATCTGTGAGTCACACCAATCCCGGCTGAGTGAATCAACACAATTTGACTTCCTTCTGCTGTTTTAAGAAACCCAGAAAACATGTGTATCCTTCTGCCAGTTCTTTTTTGGGGCCTGTGGTTCCATGTAACCACACTAATGAAAACCACAGCTCAAAATGAAATGGTTAGCAATGAAAATTCTGGGATTCCTGAATTTCATACTTTCTTTTATATTCTGCCATCTTTCTTACAGTTGACTTCCAAAACACATTAATATAATCGCTTAACATTTATAAAGGGCAGAAATATCTTCTAAAGATTTAAAGGGTAGTAAAAAGTTCTTTCCCTTAACCCTATGCTTTATAGATGCCGCTTGTTTAGTCAGGCATGTTATGTAAATGTAAATATTAAAAATGGAAAAATGTATATTGTTAACAAATATTTTACAAAAGTGAACAGTAATAATTATTGTCATCAAATAGTGGTTTGCTGACACTTGATAAACCTCTAGTGTCAACCGTCAGTTAACATCACTTACAATGAGTTGTGTGATCTCTGACTAGCTGCCTTTTATAAATCGTCATGAGATCTCATTTACACTTTTGAGCGATAAAAGATACACTACAACATATACCTGTCACTAAAATGGGATTTATGTGATCAACAATTTTCTTAAGGTTAAGGTTTCTGTAGATGTCCATATAAAAATGGACATTGACATTGAAAACTTGCTGTGAAGTATTGTCTCTTCTTGAGAAGACAAGTCTACATGTTCCTCATAGTAATAATGATAAAAAAAGGTTTAAACCACTTTAAGACCAGGCCTTTTCTGAAACTTTTTGTTTACATGTAAAAATCTGTATTTTTTGCTAGAAAATTATATAGAACCTCCAAACATTATATATTTTTTAGCAGATGCCCTAGAGAATAAAATGGTGGGTTTTGCAATTGTTTATGTCACACTATATTTGCGCAATGGTTTTTCGAACATACATTTTTGGGAAAAAAGACACTTTAATGAATTTTTAATGCACACAAACACAATATACAATTATTGTAAAATATGAAAGATGGTGTTACAGCAAGTAAATAGATACCTAACAATTGTGCACATGGAATGGTGCCAAACTATGGTATTTAAAAATCTTCATAGATGACGCTTTAAAAGCCTTTACAGGTTAGCAGTTTCGAGTTACACAGGAGGCCTGATTCTAGAATTATTGCTCTCGCTCTGACGTTGGTGGCAATACCTCACATGTGTGGTGCGATCACCATTCACGTATGCATGTATGACCAACATTAGCCTTTGCGCTCAAGCACAGGGGTTCGCTAAAAAAATTTTTATTATTTTTTTATTTACATTTTTTTACACTGTTACTTTAAATTTTTGATCACTTTTATTGATGTCACAATAAATATAAACATCCCTTTATGGAGAAATTTGGGGTATATTAGACTCCATATTTCTCCTCTGCTCTGAAAGGCATCTGATTACACCAAGATCGGTGTGATCAGATGCTTTCACAATTTAAATACTGCGCTGTTTACATCCGGGGAAACCAAAAGTGACAAAATACCTGTCTCTTCTGGTCTCTTATACCATAAAGCTGATTGGGGACCTTTCGGTCCTCGATCAGCTCTATGGTAAACCTGCATAACCGCCGGGTCCGGGCTCGGTAGTGGGATGGTAGAGACCAGAAAGGCACTAGCGGGTGGCGGGAGGGGTCATTAATTAGCTGCTAAGATAGCTTTTACAAAAAAGACAATTGCCTACTGAAAAAAAAAAACAATATCGGGGATGATGCTGCAGCTGCAGGTGCCATTCCAGTATACGACTTGAAATCCCCAATGTATATGTACAATAGCCAGTCTTAGGTGTTTCAAGCTGGTTTGTGTGATATCTGCCTAAAGAACACTGCCACTCAATTTGAAAACAATACCCAATCCAACAACAGTATGGAAAAAAGGGGGACCTTAACTATAGCCCACAGGAGACCAGCTAACACTTATAAATATGCATAATGTAAAATCACAAAGTAAATATACATACTTATACATGTGTAAAATTACCCAAGTACTTTATTATGTCAGCATTAAAAGGTAGAGGCAAAGAAAGCACCTCAAATATATAAAACCATATACAGAAAATGAAATATCAGCACGTTTTGCTGTAGATGCTTCCTCAGGACAGAGGTGCCAATCTTCAGAATGTTGGAATACAACTCTAAAAGATGAATATTCCAAAGTCCATGTGTACACCAAGGCATTAAAAAAGTGACAAATATATGTTCTATACATAGAGAAGAATAATAATACAATCCTCAAGAAGAAAAGAAACGGCAAAAAACAAAAACAAACATATAATATAAACAACAAGACACACACCTGTCCAACACAAATATCAGAACAACACCAGGACACAAGGTTCATGGGGGCAGACTCCCCCAGTCTAAGGGAAGTATATAGGGGCACAAACATGTAACTTCTGCAATAAATTCAAGCAAAAGTTCAATACCGTAGACTGAAAGGAGTCCTAATATAAATGTGGAAAAACAAATTTTTCTTTTTTTTTAACTACTAAAACACTGGATGTTGCAAAAACAAAACAAAAAACAAAAACAGTATATACTCCCAAGTAAGGGTGTTTTCTTAGCCCAGCATTATGGTCATACTCCAGATGGAATGTGTGTATACTGGAAGTACTCAAAAAAGTGTTTTTATATATCCCACATCAAGAAAATAAGGGAGGGAGCACCACAATAAGGTGTGTTGTAGACTTTATAGACAAGGAGGAGGAGGTGGTAAACCAAAAATACTACAAAAGGACCAAATAAATATACATAAAGAAAAATCAAATAGGAAATGTGATCTTCTATAGAAATTTTACAAAACACATGGGGTGGGGGGGCGAACCAAAAGACCTTATAGTTGGTAAAGTTGCTTGAGTCACAAATCAAGCAGAGGCCGGAAACCGTTAAATGCCCCCCCAAGGAGCCAGGAGCAGCAGAGAGACAACCCCCCTTCAATACATCCATCATGGCAGTAGGAGGAAGAAATGCATCTCATCATGATGCAAAAACTGGAATCATGTCACCGAAAGTGATGCCGCAAGGTTTCACTGACATTTTTTTTCAGACGCCAATGCCTGGAGCAAAAACCAATTGAGGAATTGACTTGGGTGAAGACAGCGCTGGATCCCTGGACAGGTAAGTGTCCTTATATTAAAAGTCAGCAGCTACAGTATTTGTAGCTAATGATTTTTATTTTTTGGGGGGAGACTGGAGCTCCTCTTTAAGTTTGTTTGCAGACCAAATAAAAGGACAGACCAGGCAAAACACCAGTGAGACCAAGACAGCCAATCACCATACTCTGAGAGCACAGACCAGGGGAGAAAGGGAACCCCCATAAAACAAAAAAAAAGCACAAACAAAAAATAAAAAGAGTAACAGAAAACAAAAACAAAACATTACCCAATCATGTGCAAGGAAAGTAAAAAAAAAAGGATATTTGCCTGTACCTGACTGGATTGAAGCTAGCACAGCTTCACTTCAATCTCTAAGGCCCCTTTCACACTGAGGCGTATTTCAGGCGTTTTAGCGCTAAAAATAGCGCATAAATAACGCCTGAAATAATCCTGCCCCAGTATGCTCAATGTCAAAGCCCGAGGGCTTTCACACTGAGGCGATGCGCTGGCGGGAGGCAAAAAAATCTCCTGCAAGCCGCATCTTTGGAGCGGTGAAGGAGGGGTGTGTATACCGCTCCTTCCCATTGAAATCAATGGGACACCGCGGTAATACTAGTATTAACCCTTTTCCAGCCGCTAGCGGGGGTTAAAACCGCACTGCTAGCGGCCAAATATCGCGGTAAATATGACGGTATAACGGCACTAAAAATCACGCCGCTATACCGCCACCGCACCTGCCCGCCACAGTGTGAAAGGGGCCTAAGCTAATTCAATTCTTTTTTGAAGTCAAATGTACTTTGTAAGGTAAACATGCTCTACTCTTTTGCTAAATCAACCTGAATTTATACATGTTTACCATTGTGCTTAGTGCAATATTGCAAAAGCAAGATTTTGCATAAAAGGTAATGAATTGCTGAGAGGGCTGCTTATTTTCCAATCATTGGGTTGGGAGTGAAAGGTGACCAAGCTGTTTTACACACCTGGACTAGAGAAAAGGAAGGTCACCAACCTGTCTGTGATGTCTAGAAGGGCTGTGTATAACTTAAGACTTACTTTTCAATTTTCAAATCTTGTGCCAGGTAAAACAATTCTGTGGGACAGACTGACACTAGCCCACTTTCAGAAGATCACACCAGCTTTAGATATATGATATCAGTCTTTTTTATTTGATTTGAATTCTTCATTATATTAAAGTGTTACTAAACTCACAACAGGAAAATCAGTCTGTATATACAGTAAAGCATTCTTGTTATACTCACTGTGGAACCTAATGCCCTGTACACACGATCGGATTTAATCCTGCACATTGAGTAAAAAGGCTGTTTGATCCTATCTTCTCTGATCCTCCCCTTTTTCCACTGTCCCCAATCCATCTCCCGATAGTACAGAGCCTTGGGGGAACTCTGCACATGCTCAACTGGGTGTGTATTACTAAAGAGTTTTTTTTTTTCTTGAGAGGGTGCATGTGATCAGCATAGGGCCAATCAGCACTGTCCAGACAGAGGGTCAGGGGTCCTGCAGCTTCATAGGACAATCAGGGGAGAAAAAAAATCCTCCGACAAGCTTTAGCCAGACACTGATAGACGTCACAAGACTGCTATATACTGCTGATGAGAAAAGGTATTTAGCAGTTTATACTTGCTAAAATAAATGCATTTCCATGTTCTGTGTACTGTGGGAGACCAGATATAGTGAATGCAGGGTCCTGGGCTTAGTAACACTTTAATTTTGTAGAGGTTGTTCTTATGGCAATATCAAGGTCCTTTGCATATATGTCCAATGTGTAGAAAATAAGCAGTGATCTTTTTATTTTTACTTCTAAAACATAACATTACTATGGGAAATCCCAAGCTTTCACTGCTGCTCAAGTAGTCATAACTCTTTCTATATTTTGACTGGCCTCATTCCTACTAAAATACAATAACATACCTCATGTGTAATGTATCCAACACTTCTGTTTCAGTGGACCATGATCCCTGGTACAAAACCAATTATAGAAATCAAGAGGGTAATGTAAATAGTCCTTAGGTCAGAGTAGTATCATTACAAATTAAAGTATAAGGCATACAAATTGTACAGGGAACACCATTTACTGCAGTTTTCTTTACCAGAGAAAATTACAGAATGATGAGGTAAAAGGACAATCTTAAGTAAAACATAGTTAAACATATAAGAAATAGATATTCATATTAAATACATACATTTGGATATTATAAATATATATATACTGTATATATATATATATATAATAACAATTTGGTGGGCAAGTTTTGATTAGCTCTTGTGGAAAAATAATTAATTTTATATGCCAGAACATGTTCTGTATGATAATTCAACTATAAAAGCAAGCTGCTTTAACTAACCCTTTGTCATTGACAGATGGAAGGTACCCATGGTGTACCAAGCAAATTGGAGCCATCTCCCCAGGCCAGTGGTAATAAGAGGTTACATTATTGACATGTAGGCGATATGGACTCTTGTCCTCTGGTATGTACAACGTTCTAGCACCAACTCCACTCGTTTGGGACCAGTACAGTGCCTACTCTTATCTATCCCTAGAATGAAATAGGCAACAATAAAATCCTGACAAAGGTGGTGTATGTTTAGCCAGAATTTTTACAGGTAGGTTTAGAACATATTAAACTTAGATTTAACTTGTTTAACACAATTTAAGGTGATAGCTACACAGGGAAGATGTACTACATGAGTATTCTCAAATGTAGTGCAGAAACAATGGTATTGATTTACTAAGACCCCTTTTACACTGAGGCGGTTTTTCAGGTGTTTTAGAGCTAGAAATAGGGCCTGTAAAGCACCTGAAAACCGCCTCCCATTTATTTCAGTATGACTTTTCACACCGGGGCAGTGCGCTAGGTAAAATCCTGCAAACAGCACCTTTGGGGCGGTTTTGGAGCGCTGTAGTTAGCGCTCCCAAAACGCCCTGCCTATTGAAATGAAAGGCCAACGCTTCCAAAGCGCCTAAAAACCGATTCGGAAACCGCTGCAACACGACACATTTAACCCCAGTGTGAAAGGGGTCTAAAGGAGTAGATAATATTCAATGTTCATTGAGCTTAGTAAAGTGCAACTGTGTTCACTGCACTCAACCAATTATATCCTAGCAAAAAATAAATATTTTTTTTTTCATTTCTCTCAGCTCCTCCCAGTTAGCCATGCTCCTGTTGCGGACAGAAGAATTTCTGTAATGAAGACCGAGAGGGTAAATAATAACAGATATGTATCCTGCATCTGCCCACGAGAATTCAATGCATTACCTAAGAGGTGCAGCAGAGACCGTGCCATCAGCAACTTGGCTATGTGATCCTTCAGTTGACCAACAGGCAGAAGACTGTATGTGGTATTAGTTTAATGTATTTATGTTTCCTCACTATATGATAACTGCCTTTTTCTTGAAGTTATTTTTCATATATATATATATTGCGGTAATTGCATCATAAAGCAACATGAAAATGTACACTTTCATTATAAAAAGTTCCTGTAGATTTTTGTGTTTATTTAAAAAAAATAAGAGACTGACTACAGAAGAGGTGACTACAGAAGCAATTCATAAGACATACAGAAAAACGCTTTATGCACTGCATTTTTTTATTTTTTCATTAAAATTACTTATGCACTGCATTTTAAACTGAAAAAGACACATTTATGGTAAACCATCTTAAGAACAGGAGTAGGTTAGCATATAAGCACCTTAAAATATCAGTCAACTCACTTGGTAAAACACGAAGATAGGCATTGGAGAAAAGAAAGTTAAAAATTGGAAGCCAGTCTTTATGAAGATGAAAAATAGATGGTGGGGATAAGCTTTGGGTTTGGCTTGAAGAAAAGGTTGACCCAAACTCTACTAAATGGGCAAACTAAAGGGCCAGATTTTGCCTGTTCACTGGCCCAAACTTCTGGCTGCTGTTGCAGTTGGAAGTGATTCATTTAGTAGTGGTATCAACACTACCACTAAATGAATGACGTCCCGGGCCACCCGTTGGTGTGTTTCACATAGCAAACAAGCCAGCAAGTATCCCAGGTGAGGTAAGTGACCAAATATGGTCATGAATATCTTTGGTTAATGGTGTCAGCCAGCATCAACATTTAGCTTGTTGACAATCAGCAGCTTTCTGGCAAGATGTAATTTGCTGTGAGAGTCCATTAGGAAGAAGACCACTGTGCACAGGTTATCGCCTTTGTGACGGCAGGTTGTTGTTCATTGTGATTGATGATAGGTAATCATTGCTGTATGATGTAATTGCTGATGGATTAATGCCATTATACTTTTCTTTTTTAATAAAGCACTTTGTCAAGGTGTGGGTGTATTTATTTAGATTTTCCTTTATTTTTTGTGAAAGACTAACAAGGGGTACCATGTACCCTTTACTTCTCCACCTGGAGGGTGGATATCTGGCAGCCCCCTTATTTTAAAGAGAGCTTCCAGTTTCTGATAAGTCACCTTCTTCAGACACCCACATCCACTGGAACAGGGGGGTGGGGCCCTTGTCCCTATCGACATGGGTACCCTCACCATGTTGAGAACATGTGACCTGGTGTGGTTCAGGGGGTGTAATTGAATGCTTGTTGTCCCTCCAACTGTCAGTGAAGGTGTTAACCAGTAAGGGGGCGGGGAAGGAGTTACGTGTGTCCTAGGGAGTGATTCTAACTGTGTGGGGACGGGGCTTACTCTGACAGGACACTGATCATTGCTCCCGATGAGAGGGAGCAGACAATCAGTGTCGTGTCACTAGGCAGAACAGGGAGATGCCTTGTTTACAAAGGCATCCCCCCATTCTGTCGTTCCATGACCCGATCGCGGGACACCGGCAGACATCGAGTCTGCGGGTCCCGCGGGCACGGTCATCGAGTCTGCACGCCCGCTAGGTGGCAGATTCAAAGCAACGTGTATATATGTTGCTTTGCCTGCCCGTGCCATTCTGCCAACATATAAGTGCGTGAGTCAGTCGGCAAGCGGTTAAAGGAATTGTGTATTTTCAATGTTGCTCTCTATTATAAAAGACCAGCTCCCAGCTGAATAGTATGTTCTTTTTTTTTTTTTTGCATTGGTACATGTCCCAAGTTTGAGGATTTTTTCACTTGTTTGGCAAATATCCAGCAAATCAAACTTTGCTTGGTTTGCTTTTCATTATTAGATGAAGTAGTAAGGCAATATAGAAGAACAAGTTAAAGAGTATTGAGATAAAGAGCAAGAGATGAAAAGGGAAAATAAAGAGCAAACTTGTATATCAAAGATAACCTTTTACAGACATGACACAGAACAGAATGGTACAGGTTTCTATGGAAACCTAAGTTGAAATAAGAATATATTTTGTTAAAATAAACGTTAACATAGAAAAGGTAGGGTTGCTTAGTTTATTGATTTATTTTTCCAGCTTTCCTTTAATACAAGCTGAAGTGGCATTTTGCATTAACCAACATATGCATGCATTCACTCTCTCTTTTTACTAAATCCAGCTGACATGACATTTGTACAGCAGCCATCACATAAGAACATTCAAATATTTGCTAAGAATCTGCAAGCTGTAATGCTGTCAAACTATTCTACTATTTATTATTTTGATTACATTTGCAAAAGGGATAAAAAAAATAAAAAAATATTGTGTTGAACACAACAAACTCATGACACCTTAAAGCGGAGCTCCACCCCATTTTAATACATTAGCTCAATCATATTGCAGCCTCTAATGCAGTTAAAAACGGAACGTATTTATTTTTTGTTACAGTACCTTTGTTTTCTTCAACTGTCACTCTGCTTCCTGTCTAGGTATTGTGCGGGTAGTCTGCGGGTAGTGCGTAATTTCCTTTACCCGCACTGTCTCCTGGGAGCTTTTGTCATTGCTCCCAGAAGTCATTGCGGAGTCTCGCTGCTAGTTATTGCTGGATTTCCCAAGGCGGAAGTGACGCGATTAAGACAACAAAGCTCGTTGTGATGGCAACCCTCAGTGTTTACGGCGCCGCTCGCCGTAAACACTGGGCATGCACGGGAACGAGCGGTGAATGCTGGGAGCACAGCATTCACAGCATCACGGAAATCAATGCTTGCGGGCTTCACATGCCCACAAGCAAAATGGGAATGGCCAGGATAGCATTATATAACAGCTTCTTTAACACGAAAACGGACAGCAACTGAATTAAAAGACACAAAAAGTGAGTAGTATTTCATGAGTGGGTACTTGTCTGTATGACTTAAAAAAAAAAAAAATGACTGGTCGCAGAACCTCCGCTTTAAATAAATTGACAGTGGGGCACATTTCTGCTGTTTAATAATGCTTAGTGGATATATGTTGCTTGCAGGACTTGGTGGGCATAACTATCTGAAATATTACAATGCATTAATATAAATCTTTACACAGTGTAAAAATTACTTTACCATATCTGCAGGCAAAATACATGTGATTGGCTATTCTTTACAAAAGTGAAGTTTTACCACAGTCACTAAGCTCAACTTCCCTTGAAAAATTAACATCCTATTTGCCATTATTTAATCAACCCCTAGGTTTCACCTTCTTCCAATGCAGTTGCTAAATTCTAAGCCTCAAAGCTTCCTGTGATGTTTTGGCCTTGAATCAGTCCACAGTGATTGTTCTCCTTTTGGCCCTGGATTGTATATTCTTTTAGGTACGCCTCTTCTTCTGCCTCTGATTCCCCTTACTTTGAACTCTTTAACTTTTACTGACTGTCCCCTTCTGCTCTGACCTTCCATTGGTGACTACTTGGGAGCTGCCTGGAGAACCCCAGGTCCCTCTGTGCTTTATCAACCCTTCCTTCCTTCCCTCTCCAGTCATTCCTCTCCATTCACTGCAGTCCCAAAGGTCAAGTTAGACGGATTTTTATACTATCATGTACCTTGCTTCCCCTGATACCCGCAGTCCTGGACATACTTTTACTCCATCCACCACTCTAAGTACCCCCAGTTCTGAATCTACCGTTTTCTGCCCTCCAGGTGACTCCAGTCCCACACATAATATTACTCCACTTGCCGCTCCAAGTACCCCCAAGTTACCCCATCTGCCTCTGCCGTTACTTTCAGCATGTCCTAGACATACTGTTACCTCATTTATCCCTCCAGCTATCCCCAGTCCTGGCAAGATAAGCTATTTCCCCATTCTCTGCCACCCTAGACTCTCTATACTCTAATTATGTGGTCACACCCATGTTGTACACAGTGCCAGCTCAATATCTGCCCTTCAGGACCCCCCTTATACCAGGTGTGCTGTCCCCTAATTTTTGGTAGCTGCTGGAAACCCCCATTTTGCACACTATGACACCCCAATATCTTCACTGGTCCTGTGTGTGCCCTGCACCCCTGTTCTCAGGACACTGTGATAGCCAACTATTTACACCAGCTTTTCCTTAATTATGTACCCTTCTGGGCTATCCTGCCCTGTGTGGCCCCTGTGACCGTATCATGGCTCATCTGTCAATCTCCCACAGACCCCACCACTAACATGCTGAATTGTTTAGGGCTGGTTGGCAGCGTAACCATACGGCAGCCGGCTGGGTCAAGAAGAGCTCATAGAACTTGTGCAGATGGTGAGGACAGGGACAGTATGTACAGAAGCCAAAGAAGAACAAAAGTATTCAGATCTTGGGGCTAGAATGGGAGGCACAGAGTAGTAAGAGGTGATGTGTTTGGAAAAAAAATGGTTGTATTAATTATTACATTAAGACACAGCTAAACCTGCTTACTGCTACTGGTTAAACACAGTCCAGGCTTGTGAGTTCAGACTACTATTGGGCCGTACAAAATAATATTGATGTTATATTTAAAAACTTTTATGCCGCTAGAAATAATTTACCTCCATCTCCCCTTCTTCCCTACTTGTCACACATCATCATAAGCTGCCACAAGTCTCAAAGTCTCAACAGTCTTCAGAGAGAGATACTTTCTATGGTCAATCCCATATCTCTAAACAGATACAGATTCTGTCTTCATAAATCATGTACAATACTTGGTAATTGCCTGACATTTTTATACTTTGTTTAAGGTAAAACACATTGCTCTTTTAAAAGCTTTATTAAAGGACCACATTTTTGTAACAGATAATACACATTTCTTTACTAATGCTCTTTGGCATCAGCTGATTTCATCACTTAATCATGAGATTGATGTAATACACATAAGACCAGAGAACAATGCTTGAATAAACTCATCTAATAGCCCCTTTTTGTCTCAACATGATTTTTTTTTTAAAAAATGAAAATTTGCCCATCACATTTTATAAATACAGGTTTAAGTACAAATCTGATTTCTCTGAAAATCTTTGTTCTTAAAGTAGGTTGTAATAAATGCATTGGATTGACAAAGACAGCTTCAGAATAAGAAAAATGTCAAGTAATGTGGAACATACATTTGTAACCCATTCAACTATAATTTTACTTAAGAGCATGGAATTCTAGCACAATAGATCTCCTATCTGTGTTTTTCTGTTGTACAGTGCATATTATAAAATAACAATAGCATGTTGTGGCATTCCCATAAAATTGGTTAATTAAATCAATGTTCACTTATATCAAACAGACTGATGTCTTCAAAGTAGAATGAATGAGGAGATAAATGAATAAGCAGATTGTTGTCTAAAGCCTAGGTGCATAACTTTAAGCTGCACTTTAAGCTGAATTCCAGTATGGAGACACTATTTCTAGTTCTGAGGACCCAACTAAGAATTCTTGACCTATTTGGGCTTTGACTCCTTAAAGCTAAACTCCAGCTTTTGATACCCTTTACATAGTTTGTTTGGGCCAAGCTGACATGTGAGGTGGCTGGATGTGCTGTATACACTGTATGTAGCTGAGGCTTCCTGTCCCATAGCTGGAACACAATAGAGTCTGCCTGAGCGGCGCTCAGCTATTCAGAGAAAGCAATGTATTCTAGCAATGACTACAAAGCTTCCTTTGATTGGCTGAGTCAGAGGTTATGACATCATCAGCCTTCCTCTCTGACCCAATAAGAGGAAGTTTGCATTAATTGCTAAAATACATCACTTTTTTCTGCATGGCTGAGCTCCGCTCAGATAGACCCTATTGTGCTTTGGGTCAGGAGGGTATTGGCTCGAACCTGGAACACAGTACATATGCTGTATGTAACCTCATCTACATACAGTTTATACAGCACATCCAACGACCTCACATGTTAGTGAGAGGCACAGTTTATTGGGGCCAGCTTGGTCCAAATGAACTATGTAAAGTTTATCAAAAGCTTGAGTTCAGAGTTTAAGGGTTCAAATCCCAGATAGGTTAAGATCTCTTAGTTCTTAGGTCCTCAGAACTGGAAACATGTTCTTAGTGTCTCCATACTGTCATGTTTACAATACAATATATAGGGAATCACATTTTTGAACCCCTAAAAAATGACTTTTACATCTAGGGCCATGTAAAATTTGGGTGAACTTTTGCATTACTCATGATGCAGGCAAAGCAATGGGTTCACTTAATTACTGAGCCTTCATACCTTCTTTTAATTCCTCCACCATTGTTTTCGTCTGCAATAGCAAAGGGAGGATTTCTCCTGTTTGCTCAAGTCAATCTAATCAAAGCTTATATAGATCTCCTTGCTTCTAACTGACAGCAGGAGTGTCTGGGGACAGGCAACTCAGAAACTCAGCGCTGCATTGTGGGCGGAAGGAAAGTGAAAAACATGTTTCCCCATACTGAGAGATACTGGCCATTAGCATTCATTCCTGGTTGTTGAGTGGTCTGACAAGAGAGCAAAGTGAAGCCAAATATGTGCTGGAACGGTTTACGCTGACCTTACATTAAAGTGCAATGTCTGCTTATGTTGCAACCCCCCACTATGTCAAATAAAAAACACAGTAAAAGCTATAAAAATCTGGAACATTTTAAGAAAAAAATTAAAAATACTTACCTTACACCACAACTTCCGATCCTTTCCTGTAGCCACTGGTGATGTCATTGGGCCTCATCATACTGAGAAAGCTCAGGAGACGAAATGTTATTAACAGATGCTGCAGCACTGTGCAAAAATGCATTCTCATGGGATTTGGGAACCTCAGCTTTCCCGTGATCCTGTGATCATGTTTTCCTTAAGATTTTTTTTTTTAAGGGGGGAGGGATCTTGTATGGGCAAAGCATAGGTTTACTCTAAAACGCTAAGGCTGCATTTACACTACAGCATTTAAAATCGTGGGCAGATTTGCCATGGATCTACCCGCGATTTGACAGCACCAAGGTGCGAAAGACAAAACGCAGCACTCGCATTTGAGATGCCATTTTTTTGAATGGCACCTCAAATCACTGTGCGGATCTACCGCGATTGTAAATAATAAAATAATAAAACTCTCTGCGATCACGGCAACCCACATCGCGGAACGCATGTTGCCAAAAAATAGTTCAGGAGCTACTTTGGGGCGAAATATGTCCCACGATGCGGTTGCCGCGATTGCAGTGCGTGTTATCTCGTGACAATCGCTGCATATCTGCACAGTGATTTGAGGTGCCATTCAAATGAATGGCATCTCAAATGCGAGTCCCGCGTTTTGTCATTGATACCTCGGCGCTGTCAAATCGCAGGCAGATCCGCGGCAAATTTGCCCATGATCTAAAATGCTGTAGTGTGAATGAAGCCTAAACCTCACTAGTTTATAACCTAGACGAGTTGCTTGCATTGTGGACTACAGTTGAATCAGGGCATCTATTTTCATAGTCCTTTATTTACCAGTTAGGTAGATAATTACTCCTTTTTCTTTTCTAACAATATAACATTCATATACAGTATGTTACTCTTGAAGAAAATTGGACAAATAACTAGGGAATTGGGGATATTGAGAAACTACAAATGCAGTAGGACTTTAACAACCTTGTGTTTACCAAATTCACAATGCAGCAAGCACAATTAAGTGCCTAATGAATGCTTAATGCATTCTAAGTACACTACAAAGGTTCTACAAAATTAGATTTTTTTTACTATACTGCTTGTGTTTTCTTTAGAAAATGTTAACAACAAATAAGTGCAAAGTTTAATATTCATGCACGACAGATATGGACAATCTGCAGGCATTGCAAAAACCATGGGTATTTTCTAACCCACTGCTAATTTGTTATTAAATAACACAGTTGTTTTTACCTTTTTTTTTTAAGGGAACCTATACTAACAGGTAGCCTGTAATGAAGTCAGCCTTTTTGCTTGTCTGCCAATGTCACAGATACTTTCTATTATCCTCTGGTGGTAGTGATGTGTGGTTCTTTCTGCTGCTCTGAACAGTGCTCACAAAATGGGAGTGGATACATGACAACCTGGGCTCAGAGGAAGTGGGTTAAAAGACTCTGACCATTATTAAATTAATTTAACCCAGAAGACTAGCTACATCTAGTGATGGAAAGAAATCATGGTTGGGTGATATGAAACATGTTCCCAAAGTCCGGAGGTTGTGGATTGGGGTATACACATTGGTCGTTACGGTCCTCCATGTAAATTTATGAGGAGACCCATGGGAGGCACTCTTACATCAACCTATCGCAGACACCACCCGTCGTAACGCACCCTAATTATTCACATTTTTATGGCAAACAAAGAAAACTGTCTGGAAAACACAGCTTCTTAGCTTCGAAGAGGTCAAAAACAAGGCTCACAGTACGCTCGTCAATGAAAGATTAACGGCGATTCTGGAGGGCAAGTATGACAAATTTCAACAGATTTGGCAGCCCTGGATAGACCACTTTCCACCTTCTCAAATGACCTCCCAATTCTTAGAACTGTAAAGGTTCCATGGAGTACAGCCTAAAAAACCATGGGGTTCCCATTCCCCCATCTCCCTCTCTATTCCCCATCATTTCTTCTTTTTTTTTTCTTTTCTTCCTGCTCCATGCTTCTAAAACGCTCCCTCCCCTCTTTGTGGAGCTCCTGTAAGCCCCAGATGAATAGCACAGGCCGTCTATTTAAATGTTTTTATTTTTTGTGTACCAGGCCTTTCCTTTATATCCTTCAGTCATGTCACAAAATCACTAGGACATTGATGGTCTGACGCATGATATAGATTTGATTGCCTGGATGTTGTCTTTTATTTTTTGGTATTTCCTGCAAACAAACATTCTTTATGTCTTATGCCCTGTACACACGATCAGAATTTTCGATGGGATAAAATCTGATGTAATTTTCCATCAGAATTCCGTTCAAGCTGTCTTGCATACACACTGTCAGACCAAATTCTGACCGTACAAAACGCGGTGACGTAAAACACTACGACAAGCCGAGAAAAATTAAGTTCAATGCTTCAGAGCATGTGTCGACTTGATTCTGAGCATGCGTGGTTTTTTTTCTCCGTCGGAGTTCCACACAGACAATTGGAATTTCCGATCAGATCTTTTTCCATAGGAAAAAAATAAAACATGTTCTATTTCTAAACTCCGATGGAAAAAAGTCTGATGGGGCCCACACACGGTCGGAATATCCGATGAAAAAATTCCGTCAGACTTTTTTCATCGAAAATTCTGATCGTGTGTACAAGGCATTAGATGTTCAAATTACTCTTATAAATTGATGTTCCGCAAGTCCTGTCTTAACCACGTCTTATTGCAGTATAAGATGGTTGCCGCTCTCATTTTGTATTTGGGGAGCAGTATGCGTGCAAAGTTTATTAATATTATTAATGTTCACATCTTGTTTTTATACCATTCCTGCCTCTTTTTATACCTGAAGATTTCAATAACATTTCAGCAAATAAAAGAAATAATGGGGGTGGGGGGGCACTGAGTAGTACAGCAAAGCTGATTTTTTTTTTCTTTTAATGGGCTATTTTTTTTTAGTTTGAAAACTATGCAATAATATAAAGCCATGTCGTTGTTACACACTTATAAGTTGAGTATGTCTAATTGTGTTGTTTCCAGTTAGACTAAGGTGAAGAGCTCTGTTTGCACATTAGATTAGCTGCAAATGAAATATTTACTTTATGTTGTACAGAACAGTTTTCACAATCTATCATTTCTAAATTGTGGTACTTATGTAAAAGAAAAGTTTAAACCCCTGAAAAGAAAGAATTCAAATGCCTATGTTAACATTACTTTCAAACTCCACAATAATTATGTGAAGATTGTAAAAAGCAGAAATGCAATACATTAATGTTTGAAGTACAGCGATGGTGGCTTCATAACTTTCATACAAGTCATGCAATGGAATAACTGGTCTTTGAGGGGATGACACAGCTCTGCAGTATGTTAATGAATCTTGGTTAGTACTTACATTTTGGAATTGGTGGTTTGGCAGAATATACACAACTACAGCCTCTCTAACTTTTAATATAAAATTCTTCACAATATAAAATACTTTTCATTATTTTCTCTAGGGGCCTTACAGTTTTATTTTTTGTTTTTGTTTTTGGTAACATGATGAACTTGCTAACCGTATTTTGAGGGGAGGAAGGAGGGGGGTCAAGATGGGGGGGTAGGATGAAGGGAGGGAGAGGAGTAGGAATTCAAGGAAGGGGGGGATCTGATTTTAGATAGATATTTAAACAAAGTATATCGTCGGATCTCAGCTACCGCCTTGCTTACAACAGGTCAGTGGCAAGGACCCGGCCTCACCTGAAAAAAATCTGCTCAACAGTCCCAGAGAAAAACAAAACAAAAAAACTAAAACAAAGGGGAGTTGGAAAGAATTGGGGGAATCAGTTTGTCCAAACGTCAGACTAAGAATGCAGTAGGTGTAGAGTATGCCACTACACAGTCGGAGGGATCGTCCGTTCGAAGCAGGAGGGAAGACTGACAGACCCTACAGGGTCACTCTTCTGTGTGATTCATCTTGACAGGACTGCATCTATGTGCCTCTTGGGTAGTTGCTTATCCCATAACAGGGAGAGAGGGCTGCTTGGAGCGGGCCTCTCGGAGGAGTGTGGGCGATCCGCTGTATGTCGATTGGGCAATTCCTGCGAGATAAACCCGAGTTGGAGGAGTAGGCGCTCGCCCTCTTGGAAGCTTGTGAACCCATACAATTTATCTTTGTACTGAAAGTGCAGGCGAAAAGGAAAGGAACATCTGTAATTTATCAGTTTTTGGGAGAGTATCTCCAGGAGGGGTTTGAGTGCTCTCCGCTTCTGGATAGTGGCAGGGGAGATGTCAGCAAATATTTGGATTTTGTTTCCCTGTATGTAAAGATTGTCCAGATTGCAAGATTTTTTCATGACCTCTTCTTTGACTGAGTAGTAGTGGGGTTTAACCACAATGTCCCTCGGGAGCCCGTCTTGGCAGGGGGCTTGTAAGGCTCTATGGGCTCTGTCCATTTCTAGCCTGTGGTTCGGGATATCAGGAATGATTTATTTTAGGAATTCTTTAACGGTGCCCTGTACATCCATAACGGACTCCGGGATACCTCTAATACAGAAGTTGTATCTCCTGCTCCTATTCTCCAAATCTTCAATTTTGGATAGTGCAAATTCGAGTTGGTCCTGCAGTGTTTGTATGCAAGCTGTGTTCTGGTTGGTGTGTGCAGCTGAGTTGTCTACTGCTTGTTCTATGGCGTCCATGCGGGAGCCGAGACTCTGTAGGTCAGCTTTAATGAAGGATGTGATTTGAGAAGCATTTTGTGCCTGTCCTGTAGCCAGCATGTCAGAGAAGCTTTGGAGGAGTTGGGCCATCTCAAGTGGGTGGCTGTGAGGCTGAGGTGAAGCCTGCAGGGATCCTGCCTGGCTGGGGGGGTTCATTGGGGAGACTGGATGAGGTCTGCCATTGTTCTGCTCAGGAGGGAAGCAGTGGAGGCTGGGGAGACACCATAATCATGGAAGCTACCCACAGGGGTAGCCAGAGCATTGCAGGCCAGCGGAGGAGCTGTAGGTGGATCTGCAATCGATTCATGCTCTCCTGTGTCGCCACGGCCGCCATCTTGGGAGGCTCAGGGGTTGCCAGGCCGTAATTCAATTTGTGACTAACCTCACATTTTTTGGTGTCCCCCTTCATACAGGCCTATGCTCGGCAGTGTCCGGTGTTCAGGGGTCAGCTTTTTGTGGGGTTCTGATCGAAACAAGTTGCGGGGGGGGCCTGATTAGGACCGGAGCGGGTCGGAGCTCCTGGCTAAAGCGGCTCTCCAGAAGTCCCGCACATGCCCACTTTCCTGAACTTGCTAACTATTTCATTTGGGCTCTTATCTTTAAAAAAAAGTATTCCCACAGAAAAGAGCAATTATATGCAAACCCCCTGTAGCCCTTTCTCCTACCTTACCTCCATTCTAGTGCTTGATCCTCTGTCAGTTTCAGGATTTTCAGATGCCTGTATTCCTTACTCCACACTTTAGGACACAGCAGTGGAGTAGGGGTCAGAGGATGGAAACACAGTATGTTATAGTTTATATTTTTATTGGTTTTTCATAAAGTTTAACAACACTTTACAATTGCGATGATACATGAAGGCTTAACATTTTGACAGATGTTACTAATGTAGACACCGAAGATATGCATGACAGACAATACTTTCGTACTTTATCCAGTAGAGTATCTCTAAATGACATTGTGCTTAAGTTGCCATGGCTCCCAAAAGTTCCTAAATTTCCCAGTGGAGCCCGATTGTAAGGCGGAGTATTGTTCGTACTCTTTAATCATTTTGAGGTGTGTCTTGACATCAGCGACCGTTTTTAATGTCATTGAAAAAAACTAAGTTGTTCTCGACGTGATTCTTCTCAAGTCTGCCTTGCCTACACACTATCGTGAAAACAAAAAGGCTCGAGCAAAGCACGGTGATGTATGAAACGTACGATGGCACTATAAAGGGGAAGTTCCATTCGAATGGCGCCACCCTTTGGGCTGCTTTTGCTGATCCTCGTGTAAGTAAAGTTTGGTGAGAGACGATTCGCGCTTTTCAGCCTCGTGCTCTTCAGTCCGTTACAGCGTGACGAATGTGCTATCTCCATTATGAACGCTCGTTTTACCAGAACGAGTGCTCCCGTCTCATAACTTGCTTCTGAGCATGTGCATCTTTTTCACGTCGTTAAAGCCTACACACGGCCGTTTTTCACGACGAGAAAAACGACGACATGAAAAACGACGAGAAAAAATAGAGCATGTTCCAAATTTTTAATGCCCATTTTTCACGTTGTGAAAAATGCTCTGGAGCCTACACACGATCGTTTTTAATGAACAAATTAAAAAATGCCATTTTTCTCATCATGAAAACATGAAAAACGGTCGTGTGTACGTGGCATTAGGGAGTATGGATTGTCTCCATTTTCCTGTTATCAGTATTCTAACATCAAATAGAATGTGCATTGTTATGTGTCTGAACTTAGTTGGTATATTGGTGATCCCTAAGCTAAGGATTGCTAGTGGGAGGGAGGGTTTTAATATAATTCCAGTGAGGTCTGAGATGAACGCAAATACTTTCTTCCAGAAGGGGAATATATGAGGGCATTCCCAAAGTATATGCATCAATGAGCCCTTGTGTGCGCAGCCTCACCAACATTTGTTATCATTAGGGATGAGCCGAACACCCCCCAGTTCGGTTCGCACCAGAACTTGCGAACAGGCAATAAATTTTTCGAACATGAAAAATCGAAAGTGCTAATTTTAAAGGCTTATATGCAAGTTATTGTCATAAAAAGTGTTTGGGGACCCGGGTCCTGCCCCAGGGGACATGTATCAATGCAAAAAAAGTTTTAAAAACGGCAGTGATTTTAATAATGCTTAAAGTGAAACAATAAAAGTGAAATATTCCTTTAAATTTCATACCAGGGGGGTGTGTATAGTATGCCCGTAAAGCAGCGCTTGTTTCCTGTGCTTAGAACTGTCCCTGCACAAAATGTCATTTCTGAAGGAAAAAAAGTAATTTAAAAGTACTCACGGCTATAATGAATTGTCGGCTCCCGACAATACAGAGAAAAGTCATTGAAAGTCATTTATAAATAAAATGCGTGGGGATCCCCCCAAATTCAATTACTAGGCCCTTCAGGTCTGGTATGGATATTAAGGGGAACTCTGCGTCAAATTTTAAAAAAATGGCGTGGAGTTCACCGCCATTTTTTTTTAATTTGGGGTGGAGTTCCCCTTAAAATCCATACCAGACCTGAAGGGTCTGGTATGGATATTTGGGGGGAACCCTACATTTTTTTTTTTTAATTGATGCAGGGTTCCCCTTAATATCCATACCAGACCTGAAGGGCCTGGTAATTAAATTTTGGGGGACCCCCATGCTTTTTTATTTTTTTTCAATGACTTTCAATGACTTTTCTCTGTATTGCCGGGAGCCGACAATTCATTACAGCCGCGAGTACTTTTAAATCACTTTTTTTCCCTTCAGAAATGACACTTTGTGCAGGGACGGATCTAAGCACGGGAAACAAGCGCTGCTTTACAGGCATACTATACACAACCCCTAGGTACAACATTTAAAGGAATATTTCACTTTTTTTGTTTCACTTTAAGCATTATTAAAATCACTGCTCCTGAAAAAACTGCAGTTTTTAAAACTTTTTTTTGCATTGATACATGTCCCCTGGGGCAGGACCCGGGTCCCCAAACAGTTTTTATGACAATAACTTGCATAAAGGCCTTTAAAATTAGCACTTTAGATTTCTCCCAAAGACTTTTACAGGGTGTTCTGCGGCTTTTTGACTTTGCCGCGAACACCCCAAATTGTTCGCTGTTCGGCGAACGGGCGAACAAGCAATGTTCGAGTCGAACTCAAAGCTCATCCCTAGTTATCATCTATGTTTGAAAATGTGTACATTTGGAGCGGGGTCAGGTACCAACGTAGATGAAGCTTTTGAGAAAGTTCAATAGTTTATACTTTTAGAAGCCACTTGATTATAGTGGATGGCTTGGCGCCATTGTTGGGAAACACAGTATGTGGTGTCCCAGACACAGGCAACCAAGGGTCCCAGAAGTGTCAGATGCTCAAAAAACTGATGGGACTGCAGTGCTGTAAAGCAGCTGAGGAAGGAGAAATAGGTGGTGAGAGGAGAGTATTAATGGCTCTTCTCTCAAACAGTACTGTGGTTTAGGTTTGGGACCCTGTCTCTAAACTTGCTCAGGAAGTGGCGCACCTATACAATGTAGTAACGCAAAATTGTATTAAAAAAAAATCCATTCAGATTGCCGCTAAATTAAATTTCCTGGCCATTTGTTGGATCAATGACTTCACCCATCCCGCTTGACTGTATACACTTCTACCTCCAGCACAATCTTACTTGTAGAACTACATCTCACAGGACCAGCTAGCACTGTAAGGATGATCCAACATAGACTCAGTTAGATCAAAAGCAAGTACCCTTTGCAGGTGGGGACCGCAGGCCCCTTTGGTAGTGTAACAGAAAATAAGTCCAAGTGCTTAGCTGTCCTATTATTGTGGCTACTGATACCAGTACGACCTCTTCAGGCACTGCCAGCCTGCCTGGCTGCAGCTGCCCCTTTCACTAGCCCTCCTGACTAACACTCCACAGTCCTCCCAGGCTGACTCTGCATCCATCCCAGACTGCTTGCACCCAGTTCCTTCAGGCATACCTTTCAGTCCTCTGACTGTGCACTTACCAGCCCACGTTGCTGTCTTCCTCCCCAGTGTTCTCCTGCTGTCCTCTCCTTGCTCCTTCTTGTCAGGATCCCCCTGTGTGTCTTGAATAGGGGTTCATTCTGCACCCAAGCTCAAGCTTGAGTCCCCCCCCCTGACTAGGGGGTTACTCTCAAAGGCTTCTGACAGCCTAACACTCCATCTCCATCTTCCACCGAACTCCACTGCCCCCAGCTGGCCTGACCCAGAACTCCCTCCCTTAGGCCTTGTTTACACTTGCAGCAGTCTCTAACGCCCCTCTGAAAAAGCTGTTTTTAGAGGCTGGTAGAGCAGCAACTTTCAGGTGTTCAGGAGGCCATACTGCTGCATCTTGAATGCCTGTCTTTTCACCTGAACTGGGATATGTTGCTGCAACTGCAAGCAAAGTCTGATTGGAGGAAAATCTCAGCAGTCTAAGATTTTAGTTAACTATGTAAGCCCCTCCTTTGTCATCATTGTTCTCTTTGGTGTAGCCTGGAGTGCCTCCCTGGTCTTTCACAGTTCTATCAATGTCCTTGGTTGTCACTTGACTGTGGAACCTAATGTGTAACCAGTGGATCAGTGGAGAGTAAAATACACCCTGACTAAAATTTACACATATGGGGAAATAAATTTAAGCGGAGCTCAACCCTAAAGTGGAACTTCCGCTCATCGGAACCCTCCCCCCTCCGGTGTCACAATTGACACCTTTCAGGGGGTGCAGATACCTGTCTAAGACGGAGTCCTCTCTGCGGGAAATCTGCAGGAAGCACGTCACTTCCCGCAGAATACCCGTAGTGTTCTGGGAGACACTCGGCTCCCAGAACACAGGAGGACCAGTCAGAACAGCGCAGCGCGACTCGCGCATGCGCAATAGGGAACCGGACAGTGAAGCCGCAAGGCTTCACTTCCTGGTTCCCTCACCGAGGATGGCGGTGTGGGCAGCAGAGTGACGAGCGATTGCACGTCTTCTGCTGCGGACATCGCTGGACTCCAGGACAGGTAAGTGTCCTAATATTAAAAGTCAGCAGCTGCAGTATTTGTAGCTGCTGGCTTTTAATATATTTTTTTTCGGCGGAGCTCCGCTTTAAGGTGTGTGTGGGGGTAATTGATGGAATTACACAGTCAGGGTTCTTTGTTCTAAATAAGATAACAGTTTTCGTATGTTTTTCCTCTGGGAACCCCTGCTCTGATAAATTCATCTGTATGAATTGCTTTTCTCTTTACATATGTATTATTGATGTTTATGTTGCTAATAGATATACAGTCAGGTCCATAAATATTGGGACAATTCTAATCTTTTTAGCTCTATACACCACCACAATGGATTTGAAATGAAACAAACAAGATGTGATTTAACTGCAAACTTTCAGCTTTAATTTGAGGGTATTTACATCCAAATCAGGTGAACGGTGTAGGAATTACAACAGTTTGTATATGTGCCTCCCACTTTAAGGGACCAAAAGTAATGGGACAATTGGCTGCTCAGCTGTTCCATGGCCAGGTGTGTGTTATTCCCTCATGATACCATTTACAAGGAGCAGATAAAAGGTCCAGAGTTCATTTCATGTGTGCTATTTGCATTTGGAATCTGTTGCTGTCAACTCTCAATATGAGATCCAAAGAGCTGTCACTATCAGTGAAGCAAGCCATCATTAGGCTTAAAAAACAAAACAAACCCATCAGAGAGATAGCAAAAACATTAGGTGTGGCCAAATCAACTGTTCGGAACATCCTTAAAAAGAAAGAACGCACCGGTGAGCTCAGCAACACCAAAAGACCCGGAAGACCACTGAAAACAACTGTGGTGGATGATCGAAGAATTCTTTCCCTGGTAAAGAAAACACCCTTCACAACAGTTGGCCAGATCAAGAACACTCTCCAGGAGGTAGGTGTATGTGTGTCAAAGTCAACAATCAAGAGAAGACTTCACCAGAGTGAATACAGAGGGTTCACCACAAGATGCAAACCATTGGTGAGCCTCAAAAACAGGAAGGTCAGATTAGAGTTTGCCAAACAACATCTAAAAAAGCCTTCACAGTTCTGGAACAACATCCTATGAACAGATGAGATCAAGATCAACTTGTACCAGAGTGATGGGAAGAGAAGAGTATGGAGAAGGAAAGGAACTGCTCATGATCCAAAGCATACCACCTCATCAGTGAAGCATGGTGGTGGTAGTGTCATGGCGTGGGCATGTATGGCTGCCAATGGAACTGGTTCTCTTGTATTTATTGATGATGTGACTGCTGACAAAAGCAGCAGGATGAATTCTGAAGTGTTTCGGGCAATATTATCTGCTCATATTCAGCCAAATGCTTCAGAACTCATTGGACGGCGCTTCACAGTGCAGATGGACAATGACCCGAAGCATACTGCGAAAGCAACCAAAGAGTTATTTAAGGGAAAGAAGTGGAATGTTATGCAATGGCCAGGTCAATCACCTGACCTGAATCCGATTGAGCATGCATTTCTCTTGCTGAAGACAAAACTGAAGGGAAAATGCCCCAAGAACAAGCAGGAACTGAAAACAGTTGCAGTAGAGGCCTGGCAGAGCATCACCAGGAATAAAACCCAGCGTCTGGTGATGTCTATGCGTTCCAGACTTCAGGCTGTAATTGACTGCAAAGGATTTGCAACCAAGTATTAAAAAGTGAAAGTTTGATTTATGATTGTTAATCTGTCCTATTACTTTTGGTCCCTTAAAAATTGGGAGGCACATATACAAACTGTTGTAATTCCTACACTGGTCACCTGATTTGGATGTAAATTAAAGCTGAAAGTCTGCAGTTAAAGCACATCTTGTTTGTTTCATTTCAAATCCATTGTGGTGGTGTATAGAGCCAAAAAGATTAAAATCGTGTCGATGTCCCAATATTTTTGGACCTCACTGTATATTTCCTTTCCAACTCTGGATGATTTAAAAAAAACAATAGAATAACAATAAACAATTAAGCAAATTACTAAATGATTTCAATAGATTGATAGAGAAAAGAAAAAATGTTTGTGTGAAAGTGGACATGTTTTTTTTTTACTTCAAAAATCGAATAACTACATACAGTATATTCAGATTATTTATTTTTTCAAAAGAAATGGATAACAATTATCTACTATATTAAGAGTTCTCTAATGACCAAGAATGAGCATATGGAAGTTACACTTAGTGATGAAAGACTATAGAGATATTAAAGGTAATCTACCACTTACAAAAGATGCCTAGACATGCAGCAATTCAGTAACTAAAGTAACCTGTTTCTGCTGAGCCTTTCAGTGATTAATGTTAAAATGTAATGAAAAATTTGCTCAGAGTAAAGCTATGTTAAACAATTATCTGTAGTGTAAAAAGTAATGTTAGGAGCCATGACTTCATGCATCTTCTATGCAGCTTTCTGTCAGATTATAAAAAAATAATAATAATAATAATAATAAAAATTCCACTAGTGATTACTGATGATGGAAGCATTCATTTAAAAAATAAAAGCAATTCATGCAGTGTCTATGAGTGTGATCGTGCCTCTCATGTTACAGATTTTATTTTAAAGCAGAACTAAACTCAAGTTTAGGTCTACTTTAAAGTTAAACTCCAGATTTACCTTTGTCTGTCTTGTACAGGCATCTTTCCTGTACAGGAGTTACTTACGCTGATTTCACTGTATAGTGTAAGCCTTTCACAATATACATTAGAACTTTTAGCAAGTCAGAGCCTGCCTCATTTGCTGGCAAGACGACGTCCAGCATCCTTTAGCTGCTTACTCCCCAACTGAATTGTCACTGTTCCTGTCTCTTTATTCGTTAAATTTCAGTTCTGTTATTTATGGAGGTTTAGCATCACACATGGGCTTTCCCTAGGCTGGTCTTCTCTTTTTAGAAAGCTATGTGCAGCCCCTTCTACCAGCCATGATATGCCTGCATTGCACAAAAAAGTACAGAGCCCCAGTGATGACAAAAATATGCACCTGTACCATACCTATATTGCATCTTTACTGCATGTTTACTACATGCTGGTTAACTAATACTGTCTTTAAGTGCACCACTGCTTCTTAAAAGGGCCCCAACAATAGCTGACAGAAGAACAACACAATGGACTGCCCCACCAGCAAAACCATCCTGCACGTCACTTTTGATTCTTTCTCCTTTTTTTATTTTTACGGACAGTTCTCATCCAGTCAGTCTAGACCTAGCATAATTGCCAATAATGCACTTATAGTGCAGAATAGTCTCCTGTATTTTGTAAATTAAGCTTTATTACTGCCCACTGCTGCACTTTAGGGGACCTTGCTACTGTTTATGCTGATTTGGGTGCCAAGTGTCATCTTATGCTTAGTACATACTACTAATCACTCTGTATGCTAAATTGTGTTACTGACTTTGTTAATCAATTTACATGTTTGCCTCTTTACCCACCATATCAGGTGACAATATATTAAAGAGAAAGTAAACCCTGATGGGTTTTACTTCCTTTTTAGTTCCCTGCAAAGAAAAAGCATAATGTGCTAGTATGCATCGCATACTAGCACATTATGTGCCACTTACCTGCAAATGTAGCCCGCGCTGTCCCCGCTGTGAAGGCTGTCGTGTGATGTCACTCCCGCGGCAGTAGCGGCACTTGCTAGTATGAGCATCATCGGTGCTCTACAAGGTAAATATCTTCTAAACGGTGCATGTTTAGGAGATATTTACTATACCTATAGGTAAGTCTTATTATAGGCTTACCTATAGGTCCTATAGGTACAACTTCCCCATGGAGGTGTACAACATCTTTAACTTTGTTTTACTAACTGGTTCAGTGCCTGTTTTCTTGGACATGGTAATTTTAATGGTTACCAGATATTACTTTTAATGATTTCTGTGGTATTACATGCTTTGTACACTCAACCTAGTGTGTCATAGGGACTGAAGTTCTTATGGAGGTTGAGGCAAAGAACAGAGGACCCATCCTAACCACCGGCTCCTATGGGGGGAGACCTTCAAGTACGCTAGACAAAACAGTCCCCTTAGTGTTGGCTTTGCAGAGTTGAATGTACCTTAATGGATGTAAACGTATGTAAATGCAACTCCATGGATCTAAGCACATCTAAATATGCCTAAACTTGCTTTTAAGCTGGAACATCTAAACTCAGGAAAAAGTGGTATCAGAGGAATAAAAGTTGTTCATATTTCACAGATATTAACATAATTTCAAAAAGCCAGTGTGCATAAGGCCTACAATGGATTTCCTACATTTGTTAACTTGTTAGTATTAATGACAGGGTCTCTTTAGGGTAAATAAAATGTCTTGCATTGTAAATCTATTCCATTAGCACATAAATGGTATCATTCTAATATTATATGTCTATTTTACTTTTATTATGTTATACTTATTAAGGTTAAAAAATAAAAACAGTTATTATATTCTAATTTGATGCAACCTTAGCCTGTCCTACTTATTTTACATAAATGAATATCTGTAACTAAGCCAGTTCAGACTTTGAATTAATATTTAAACCTCATTATAGTTGAATTCATTACACGCATGGCGGTAGCAAAAATATTTTTTCAGACCATCAGCTGAATTTCATAGCTTTCCCTAAGTACATCTTTTTTATTAAACCAATTGTTTGCACATGCCTAAATGGAGTCAAAAATCTATCAATGAGATGAATACCAGATGTTTAACTATTTATCAAACCAGCGCAAAGGCTCTTATACAAATTCTGCATTTTTCTAAGAGGAAAGAGGTAAATTAGGTCAAGTTACTTGTTATACTGTGTACAGTATCTTCCTAGGAGATGGTACGTCAGCTGATGAGGAGTACCGGTAATTACAAGTAACATTTTTTATCTACTTGCTTTTCCTTGCTTATTCTTGCTTTTTCTGTAGAGTAACCCTCTAGCTAACTAGCACACATGGAGCTTATAGAGGAACCTTACCCATAACAGCTTGACAAAAATATATATTTATTATTTGTATTATTATACAGGATATAGATATATATATATATATATATATAGGGCCAACAGTTATTGAAGCACTTTACAACATGAGGGCAGACAGTACAGTTACAATACAATTCAATACAGGAGGAATCAGAAGGCCCTGCTTGTTATTTAAATCTAAAAGGGAGGGTCAAGTGATACAAAAAGTAATAACTGTGGGGCATAAGTTGATGGAGAAAATAAAAGTACAGTTGATAGGTGGAGGCAGGATAGGCTTCTGTGAAGAGAAAAGTTTTCAGGGATTGCCTAAAAGTGGATAGAGTAGGAGATAGTCAGACAGATTGGAGTAGGGAATTCCAAAGGATGGAAAAGGCCCGGGATACGTTCTGGAGGCAAGTATGGCAGGAGGTGAAAAGATAACTAGAATGCAGGGGGTATTAGGAGGAATGAAGAGAACTCCCTTAACCTCCCTGGCGGTATGATTATGTCAGATTTTTGATGCTGAAAGCGGTACCATTATTTTGCATGGAAATTTGCCGTTTTATATTGTAGGCCTGTAATTCTTAGGAATAACACACTTGACTCTGTCCAAACAAGAGAGTCTAGTAGACATCCCGGGTATGATAAAGTTTGAAACACAAAATCATAATATAATAAATAACTATAAATAATTATAACAAATAATAATATAACAATAATAAAAATTATTCTATAATGTAATCAAATCCAAAACACTGAAATTTGCTCAGTTGCAGAATTGTCGCTGTCATTACTTTCAGTGTTTGATGACGAATTTCCTCACAAATCACTATCACTCAATTCTGCAAGTGATTCAAATTTATTATCGCTGTTTTCTAGCTGGTCTAAAAGCACTTTTGACGTAAAGGGACACTTTTTGGTTGCTATAGACATTCTCAAGTTTCCAGGCAGAAAAAACAGTATTTATAATACAAAACTGCATGCAGGGCACTGGACAAACCACTAGGGACAAAGGGGATGTGTAATTATTTTATACAGTACTGTAATCTGTAAGATTACAGTGTACTGTATGTATTGTGTGTTTTGAATTTGGCGCCGTGCTCCGTTCCCGTGCATTGCAATGCTCGCAGGGAATGGAGCTCGGCACACGGGCACTGTGAATCAAGCGAGGAGACAAATTGCAGACACAGCGGGGAGACATCGCAGGATCCAGGGGACAAGGTAAGTAACTTTCCCTGGATACTGCGCTACGATCCCGAGTCTGGCTCGGGGTTACCGCTTTTGGTAGTAAAAACTCACCCCGAGCCAGACTCGGAAATACCGCTGACGTCAGCTGGGAGGAGAGGAGAAGATCTCTGACAGGTCACATGAGTGCCCAGCGGCACTGTAAATAAGGTATTTAAAAATAAAGTTACAAAAGGAGACACACTGGACATTATATAATCTTTTTAAGATTATTTTTGGGATAGGGCTTATTTTCAGGGAAACACAATAGCTGCTGTGCGTTCCTTCCAGCATTTTAATGCACCTGGGAGTGACAGGTGTAGCATCCATCCCCGCTGCATGCAGTTTGAATTTTTTTTTGCCAGCCTGTGGCTGGATGAGGCTGAATTCTGTACCTAGTGGTACTTGTTTTTATTACCCTATGGGGTTTATTTACTTAAATGTATTTACTTAAAATGGAGAGTGCAAAATCTGGTGCAACTCTGCATAGAGACCAATCCACTTCCAGGTTTGTTTGTCAAAGCTTAATTAATAAAGCTGCAGTTAGAAGCTGATTGCCTACCATGCACAGCTGCACCAGATTTCGAACTCTCCAGTTTTAGTAAATAAACCCCTTTGTGTTCAATGATAAATGCCCAAAAAAAGTCCATTCAACGGCTGGCTTTTTCTCATAGCCCATCACTGTATCTTTTGAAAAAATAATGCAAAAAGACTATTCAACCAAAAACACAGCACACCCTCACTCCAGGTGTACTTCAACGTCCTGTCATATCTCATATGACCAGTTTTTCAAAAATATAACAGCTATAATCTGTAGGCATGGTTTGGTAAAATTGGACAGCAGCAGGACAATATATAAACATGGCTAGATAAAAGAGGCTAAAATGTGGAAGTTCAAACAAGACAGATGTTTGGCTACTAAAAAAGGTCAAGTGTGCATTTACTCCCCATACACAGATGCAGGTGCAGCCCCCTTTAATGTAGAAATATGTTACTGTGGGGCTGCCCAGGTCCACTAAATATGGGAGGAGTTGCATGGAATTTTTCCATCAGTGCCTGTGTTTGCTTGACCTTACCTATAGTAAAAAAAAAAAGGAATGGCAAGTGGAAATATGTTAATGTGGGCCACACAGGCCAGGAACTTTGCATTTAGTATTGGCCATGTTGTGTGTGCTCTAAGAGGAGGACAAAAAAATTGTGGCACTAATTCCTGCCTTATCACATTTCATAATTTTTATTTATTTTTAAATTTTATTTTAAATTATGCAGGCATCCTGAATAGTGAAGGGGAAGATAACTGGCATAGCACACAAATAAACATGAACATAAACATGCACAATTATGCACAATAAAAACCTAATGGATAATGATATCCATGGGCACATGAAATAAAATCAATGAGATAAACAAGCTGTGAAAGAGTCCATAAGTCCAATTAATACAAATAAATGCTAATGGTGACAGCCGTCCTCAGAGAAAAGACAGCTCTGGAAAATTAAATGAAAAGACAAAACAGGAAGCGCCACCTTAGTGTAGTATCAACATAAACGATTTAATCAAAGCATTAAGCACACTCCCAGGAACACGATTAAAAACAAGCTCATCTGGTGCATGGGGAAGCTCCTCCAATTCATCTCACGGACATTGCTCTACGCACGGGGACCACAGAAGTTGCTGGTGCTGTGTAGTTAGCATCCATAGAAGCTGGGAGAACCACCCTGAACCGCAGGGTGGATGTGACATCACCAGAGACAGGGAGACAGTAAGGATACATACAGGAGGATGGGCACACTTGAAACCTGGCTGTCTCCCCGTCTCCGGTGTCATCACATCCGCCCTGTGGTTCACGGTGGTTCTCCCAGCTTTTATAGATGCTATCCAGCTACCACACAGCACCAGCAACTTCTGTGGTCCCCTTGCGTTGAGCAATGTCCGTGAGATGAATTGGAGGAGCGGGGGGCGTGGCTTGGCGTGCGGCTTGGATGGCAGCACTTTAGAGGAGCTCCGGCAGACACAC
Organism: Rana muscosa; assembly: GCA_029206835.1. Taxonomy (NCBI): domain Eukaryota; kingdom Metazoa; phylum Chordata; class Amphibia; order Anura; family Ranidae; genus Rana; species Rana muscosa. Next base: position 690,865,644 of record CM055116.1, read on the forward strand.
AGCCTTACCGCCTGATACCCTCTCACAGAGAACCCAATGCCGAGCAAGAAACTCTACAACACCCCTCATTCGCGTTCCCGACGTGGGCAACCGGCCTCTTCAGCGAGAAACATCACAGAGCTGTTTAAACAACAAGCGGCAGCTCACAACGATATAGCCGGCCTCAAGATGGCGCCGACACAGAACCACGAAGAGGACTTCAGCGGCGACTCTGAGTCGGCAGCAGAGGACGCAGGTAGGGGGAAATCCAGATCCCACAAACCCCTGACATACGCTGACATGTCCGGCTTTACAGCGGACATCAAGTCCACCTTCTCTGCCGCTATAACGGATTTAAAGACCAATCTTGTGGTACTTACTGAAAAGCTGGCCGCAACGGAGCATGCAGGGAGGCAGAGAGATAAGGCCATAAACAGGCTGAACGATATCACAGCCACTCATGTCCAGCATTTCATAGACGTGAACAGACATTTAGAAGACCTCGATAACAGAGGAAGGAGGAACAACATTAGAGTGAGGGGAATACCGGAATCGGTTGACACTGAACACATATCCCCTGCCTTGCAAAGAGTGTTTAATAGCCTGCTGGAGAGGCCGGAAGACATGGCGATAGACTTCGTCCGAGCACACAGAGCACTCAGACCAAGAGGCCCTGATACAGCCCCACCGAGAGACATCATCTGCTGTCTCCAGAATTTTCAGCTCAAAGAGGACATAATGCGGAAAGCTAGAAGAAGAGAACACATTGTCTTTAACGGGGAAAATATAATGTTGTTTCAGGATTTGTCACAAATCACTCTGGGGAACCGCAGGGCTCTGCGTCCTCTCCTAGAGAAGCTACGAGACAGAGACTTGAAATATTCCTGGCGCTTCCCATTTGCGCTCATAGTTGCCACAAATGGTCACCAGCATGTGCTGCGCACCCCGTCGGAGCTTCCTGACTTCTGTGACGGTCTGGGTTTGGACTTGGTGGACCTGCCAGACTGGTACGCGGACTTCACACTTCCTCCACATGACAGGAGCCCCACCCATTCGCCTTTCTCCTCACCTGAGAAGAGTCTCGCCAAAAAAATGAAACCTGGGAAGGCGGGAGGCTCAAAAGTCGGCACCCCTAACGCCAGAGCGAAGCGTGATCGAGTTCAAGCAGAGGGATAGGAAGTGTCTCGCCCTAGCCCCCACGTGTTGATACGAGGGATCGGATCTGCTAGCTGCTGCGGATGAATGTGACTTTGGTTACTGCTTACACCTAATTTTAGGATTTTGTACTGTTCTTGGGCCTTCTTTCGTTTTACTGCTTAGGCCAGATTGCACCGCTGACAGTTTGCCCGCAGCACCCGGATGGAGCAGAGCTGTTCCTTGTGCACAAAATTGGATGGTGGATGTGCAGTTTACTCTCACACTGCTAGTGACTCCTCTTTGAAATCATAAATTTGCTGCAGGGTTACTAGGGCACACTGCGTGTGGGGCCTCGGGTCTGGCGGCCGCCAGTACTGGAGGATTCACGCGCATTATAATAACTTGTTAATGCTCCAACACATTTGCACTGGTTTCATGTACAGTTATATCCCTCTTTGAGGGCAGGAAGACTTCTTGCAGAGTGGATAGGAGTGAGTGACCACCCAAGATCTAACTTTGGCATGAGAGGTTGCCACGTTTGGAGCGGCTAGGCATAATAGTTACTACAGTTTAAACATGTTTCTGTGAGGATCGGGCTTGCGGTACTCCATAGTTATTTTGGGCTGCCGTAGGACCGGCCACCTGGGTTGATTAATAAGCATTTAATGATCTCTTTTTATAGGCTGTGTGTCGTTTGGAGGCACGTTTTGTAAGTTATCTGTTTGTCCACTCACCAAGTGGCCGCCTCCCTTATCTCCCCCAAGGTGTCCTGGATGCCTGGCTAGGCGTTCCAGACACAATACAGTTATCCTCATAGATAGGGCTCTATCTGGAGGTAGTTCTTGAACTCTCCATTTACTTTTCTTGCTTCATTTCTTCCCCCCTTCCCCCTCTCACCGTTATAGAGTGTTGATCAACCACTGTGATTATTTCTTTATTAAGAGTAATTTGCTTCCTTTTTTTTTTTTGGCTGATTCCTGCGGGTTCTCCGGCTGCGATCCTGCTCCTGAGTCTGTGGAATGGCGTACTCCTCCTTGGGGTCTAACCCCATGGTAATCTCTCACAACGTAAGGGGATTAAACATACCCGAAAAGTGTTCAACACTGTTAAGAGAGCTTAAAAAAGGTAAGCCACATTTTGCACTGCTGCAAGAGACCCACTTTAAGACTAATCAGGTGCCTAGACTCACCGACTCAACATTCACCAGGGCTTTTCACGCCACCAATGACCAGGCAAAATCTAAAGGGGTCTCAATTCTCGTGAGCAAGAATGCTCCCTTTGAATTGGAGGAACAAATGGCGGATCCTGAAGGTCGGTTCCTCTTTTTGAAAGGGACCTATGAGGGTAAGCCGATTACACTGGCGGCCGTTTACTTTCCAAATAGAGCTCACCTGACCTTTTGTAGGCATGTTGTACAACAGCTACAGGGCTTTACATCAGGATGTCTCATATTGGGGGGAGACTTTAATGTTCCGCTGAACCCACTGACAGACACATCAAATGGCAAAACTTGCATCCAATACAAAATCCTCAAACGCATTAAATCCCTTTTGCATTCTCTCCAACTTTTTGATTCTTGGAGGTTTCTTAGTCCTGACGGTCGTGATTTCACGCACTACTCGATTCCCCACGAGAAATACGCTCGCCTGGACTATTTATTTATCACACAAACTGACCTCCCAGCCTTACTTGACGCCCGCATTGGCATACAATCCATTTCGGATCACTCACCTATTGCCCTGATGCTTGATCTTTCTAGGACGCCAACCAAATCCCAGACCTGGAGACTCAACTCCTCCTTGATCACAGACCCAACCCTACTGGCCGAACTGACGGACGCGCTTAAAGCTTACTTCAAACAAAATATCACCCCGGACATGGACCCTCTGGTAGTATGGGAGGCCCATAAGTGCACACTGCGGGGGGAACTGATGAGGATGGGTGCGCAGCGCAAACGACAAAGGGAGAGGGAAATCAAACTATTATCGTCCCGCATACATGAGTTAGAATCACTGCACAAACAGTCACTTTCAGCTGTCTCCACAATGGAATTGTTAGAAACTAGAAAGGCACTACAGCAAGTCTTCGATACTAGAACCAAGAGACTGTTGTTCCTTAGGAAGAAGATTTACTATGAATCCGGAAACAAACCGGGAAAAATATTAGCTAGAGCACTCAGGGAACACACATTTGGCAACACCATCATGGGTATCAAAAGGACTGATGGCCAGCTGGACGTCACTACCGAAGCGATAGCGAAGCATTTTCAGTCCTACTATACAAACCTCTATAACTTACCACAACAACACAGGCCACCGGGAATGATGGGAGACAGAGCTCAAATCATCCGAGACTTCCTAGACAACAGCGGTCTCCCATCACTAGACAGCTTTGAGGCGGGCACTATGGAGGATCAGATAGAGGCGTCTGAGATATTGGAAGACATCAAACACCTTAAAACAGGGAAGAGTCCAGGGCCGGACGGCTTTACAGCAATTTATTATAAAACCTTTGCACAATACCTGACAGGACCCCTGGCCGCTGCCTTGAACTCCTTGTCCAGACCTAGGGAGGTGACCCCAGACTTCCTCACTGCCTTCATAACAGTAATACTGAAACCAGAAAAGGACTCATCAGACTGCGCAAGCTACCGTCCAATCTCGCTTCTAAATTTAGATGTAAAAATTATGGCAAGGATACTCGCTGATAGACTGAGACCCCACTTGCAGAAGCTGATTGGGTCAGAACAGGTGGGATTCATGCCGGGTAGAGAGGCAAGGGACAATATAATCAAATCCCTTCTCCTGATTCACTCGGCCAAATCAAAGGCTTTCGAGGGCCTTCTCCTGTCCACGGATGCGGAGAAGGCTTTCGACCGAGTGGCTTGGGACTATATGATGGCCACTTGTAGAGGGGTGGGGTTGGGCCCTAGGATGATGGCGTGGATCGCCGCTCTCTACCAAAACCCCACAGCAAGATTGAAGATAAATGGGTCCTTATCCGAGAAGGTACACATCCATAATGGTACAAGACAGGGATGCCCTTTGTCGCCCCTCCTGTTCATCCTTTCCATAGAACCATTCATTAGAACGATTAACGCGGACGCGTCCATCAGCGGATTTATGGTGGCGGGCAGGGAGTTTAAGGTGGCCGCGTACGCGGACGACTTACTATTCTTCTTGACTAAACCCCATACGACGCTTCCCAATTTGATAAATTCATTCACACAATATGGCTATGTCTCTAACCTTAGGATAAATTACACCAAATCTGAGGCCATGAATGTGACCTTGTCAGACCATGCTCTTAAATTGGCTATGGAGAATTCCTCTTTTAAATGGGACCCTAAATCACTGAAATATTTGGGAGTCAAATTATCCCCACAACTCTCATATATCTATGACCAAAACTTCCCTCCATTGCTTAAGTCCATCGAGAGGGATCTGGGGAAGTGGTACACTGGAACATTTTCGTGGTTCGGCCGAGCGGCCATTATTAAGATGACCATACTTCCCAGGCTTCTCTATCTCATGCGCTCATTGCCAGTTAAATTACCACGCTGTATGTTCAAAGCCTTACGTTCCATTTTATGGAGGTTCATTTGGGCTCATAAAAAGCCGAGAATCAAATATGACACCCTCACCAGATCCAAGGTAGGGGGAGAAATGGGGCTACCTAGCTTTTGGGATTATTATCTGGCTTCTCATCTTACGAGGGTGATAGATTGGCACTGTCACCAAGATATCAAGGACTGGGTGAGTTTAGAGAGGGCACTTAACCAAATTCCACTAAAATTTACCCCGTGGATACCCTGGTCATCTTACCCGACTGAACTAACACAACACCCATTGACAGGAACCACTCTAAAACTTATTCACGGCATGTCCAAAGACGCAATTATTACCTCCTCACACGGCCCTCTTACACCTTTGACAGATAACCCGGATTTTATTCCGGGTGCAGACAGTTCCCTTTTTGAGACAGCGTCACATCACACACCACTTTTGGCGGGTGATTGCTTCCATCGACACAAACTAAAAGATTTCCCCACGCTAAAGAGAGAAAACGACTTACCAGACCTTCGCTTTTGGTCATACTTACAACTGAGAAGCTATTTAAACAACAAAGGGAGATCGGAGACATTCTCTAGACCCCTGACAGAGTTTGAGTCGGTGTGTCACACAGGTGAGCAGTGCAAAAGGGTCACATCAATCTTATATGCGTGGCTTCAGGAGACTAAAAAACCATTGGATGACAGGCTCAGGAGGCGGTGGTCCGAGGATCTTCAGGTAACCATTACACCCAAACAGTGGAAACATGCTTGCATTCTAACGCATAAGTGCTCGATTAGCACTAAAACGCAAGAGACAGCATATAAATTGCTGACTCATTGGTACCTAACGCCAGCGAAACTCAACAAATGGAATCTACAGGTGTCCGATAGGTGCTGGAGGTGTGGGAGTGACACAGGTTCCCTGATTCATATTTGGTGGCACTGTCCCATAATTGCCCCGTTTTGGGCCAAGGTGATAGAAACAATTTTCCTGATAACTGAGACCACACTCACGCTAGATGCGGCGTGTTGCCTACTACACATTTCAAATTTCTCTCTGAAGAGATACAAACACTCCCTCACCAGGCACCTGTTGAACGCAGCCAAATCGCTTATTCCGATTCATTGGAACTCGGTCAGGGTCCCCTCCTTGGTAGACTGGCTCCACAGAGTTGCAGAAATCTATGACATGGAGGACGCTCTGGCCCAGTCATCGGAGGTTGTCGGGGGGTTCCTCAAACGTGGGGGCCCTGGACCACCTTCAGATACTCGAGGGCATACTCGGACATTGCGGCTGATGTGCCGTCGGTCGGTGGGTTAATGCCGACACACAAACCTTTGTAGTGTATAGTCACGTGATCAGATTATGGGTCTTGTATTAGACTTACTCTCTGTAAGAACAGCATAACCTCAATTACACAGAACACCGTGGTTGATCTCCCCTTGTTCCTCTCCTTTACCCCCTCCTTTTTCTTTATCTGCCCCTAATATTTTGGCTGACAGTGCAGGAGAATGCATAATATACTCATTACCTGCCGGTATCCACACTGGGCACGATTGGCAGTGACAGGGCGGTTGCGGCAGTCACAATAGTCTAGCTTTTGATTGATATCTTGGCTCTGTAAGGATTATTCCTATGTATGAACAATTTTGTGAAGTCACAGTATGATATACCCTTACACAACCCTACTTTGTATGGATAACCTGCCTATTGAGCATGCATGCCTGTTCTATATTTGTATTCTTCATTGATCTCAATAAACTCCTTAATGATTAGAATTGGAGGAGCTTCCCATTGCACCAGATGAGCTTGTTTTAAAACGTGTTCCTGTGAGCTTAATCCTTTGATTAAATTGTTTATGTTAATACTACACTTAGGCGTCGCTTCCTGTTTTGTCCTTTCATCCTGAATAGTGAGCAACTGGTGGGGGTGAGAAAAAAAATCAAAGCTCTCCAGAGCCTGTCCTCATGTCAAAAAAACACAAGGAAAATTAAGGAGGTGGAGAAGTGGAAGAAGGAGAAGTTGAAGGTGGAAGAGGGGTAGAAAGAAGCGGTCACATCAATAATGCTTGCCACCAACTATTCTACATGTGACAGCACTAGGGATGAGCTTCGAGTTCGAGTCGAACCCATGCTCCACTCGAACATCGTCTGTTCGGCCGTTCGCCGAATTTCGAACATTATGGGCCGTTCGTGCCAAATTCGAGTGGCGCATCACGGCCCATAATTCACTGCGGCATCGCAGTGCATTGCTGGCTGATGATTGGCCGAGCATGCACTATGACCCGCATGCTTTGGCCAATCACAGCATGGAAAAAACGGAGGGCCAATTATGTCTCAGGGGGTTTAGTACACGCCCCACACTATATAAGACCGCCTGCGTGGCGGCCTTGTGTAGTGTGTTGCGGTGGTGGTTAAAGACAGACAGAGAGAGAGAGAGACAGTGTCATTTAATTTGAGTTAGATAGAGCAGGCAGGCGAGTCAGTTAGCTGCAGTTACAGTGTGTAGAGGATATATATATGCATCATAGGTGTTGTATATATATTTATACACTGTATTCAGTTTAGCTAGATCCGTTCCTGTTATTCTCTTCATAATATACTGACAGGCAGGCAGGTGATTGTGCTAGCTGCAGGTATTTTCACTTAGTGTACTGTGTCCTTTGCACAGTGTGCACCTAAAGCTTACCTGAATACAATTTCTGGTGTTCTAATACTAATACAGGCAGGGAGCTGCAGTATTTTGATTTAGTGTCCTTTGCACAGTGTGCACCTAAAGCTTACCTGAATACAATTGCTGGTGTTCTCATACTAATACAGGCAGGGAGCTGCAGTATTTTCATTTAGTGTCCTTTGCACAGTGTGCACCTAAAGCTACCTGAGTACAATTGCTGGTGTTCTTCTGATCCTAGTAATACCACAGGCAGGCAGCTGCAGTATTTACAGTTAGTGTACTGTGCCCTTTGCACAGTGTGCACCTAAAGCTACCTGAAGACAATTGCTGGTGTTCTCATACTAATAATACTACAGGCAGGCAGTTGATTCTGCTAGCTGCAGTATAATCAGTATATATATATATATACATCCCAGATTTGTGCAGCTACATCTCACTGCAGGCCATTAGTATGTCTGGAAGGTCAACAAGGAGAGGTAGACACACACAGGCCAATAAAAGAGGGCAAGCAGGCTCTGTGTCTAGAGGCAACAGTGCTGGTCGTAGACACGGTGCATCCTCATCAGCGCTTGTCCTTTTTTTCGGCAGCTGGCCATGTTGAGCCGCAACGTGCCGAAGACTTGGTAGAGTGGATGACCAAGCCGTCCTCATCCTCCTCGTCCTCTCTCACCCAGGCTCATGGTACTTTGTCTGGCAAAACAGCTGCCAACGCGGCCTCTTCCCTCGGCCCAATGGCATCAGTCACTCCTTCCCTAGCCCCACCATGTCCTCCTGAGGAGTCCACTGAACAGTTTGACCACAGTGTTGGGTACATGCTCCAGGAGGATTCCCATCGTTTTGAAGGCTCCGATGATGGTACCCAGCTAGAGGAAGGCAGTAACGTGAGCCCAGAGAGAGGGGGTGCCCAAGAAGGACAGCAATCTGGCAGTCATGTTCCCCCAGCTGCAGCATACTGCCAGGTTTGATCCAGTGATGAGGAGGGAGGGGATGATGAGGTCACTGACTCCACGTGGGTGCCAGATAGGAGAGAGGAGGAGGAGGAGGTGGCACATCTCCAATGAGGCAGGATGCCCTCCAGGGGCCAGCTTAAGGGCAGTACACTGACTGCATCACACCGCAGAGCTCCGCATGTTCTTTGGTGTGGGCCTTTTTTGAGACGAGTGCATCAGATCGCACCACTGCTATTTGCAACATACAGTAGGTGCCGCCGATATTGTGTCAATCTCGCCACTTCTAGCGGCGATATTGACACCCTATGAGCTCCGTCATCGGGAAATGAAAAAATGTTCCTTTCACGATGAGCGACACGCATTGCCGATAGGCGGGGATCCGACGCGGATTCCCGCCAATACAAGGCACTGCGTTTGGTATGAATCCTGAGCGGGAACTCCACGCCAATTTTTAAAGAAAAAAACGGCGTGGGTTCCCCCTCCAGGAGCATACCAGGCCCTTGAGTCTGGTCTGGATTTGAAGGGGAACCCTACGCCGAAAAAATGGCGTGGGTGTCCCCCTCAAGATCCAAACCAGACCCTTATCCGAGCACGCAACCTGGCAGGCCGCTTGGGAAGAGGGGGGGACGAGAGAGCGCCCCCCTCCCTCCTGAACCGTACCAGGCCGCATGCCCTCAACATGGGGGGTTTGGTGCTCTGGGGCAGGGGGGCGACCTGCGGCCCCCCCACCCCAAAGCACCCTGCCCCCATGTTGATGAGGACAGGGCCTCTTTCCGACAACCCTGGCCGTTGGTTGTCAGGATCTGCGGGCGGGGGGCTTATAGGAATCCGGGAGGCCCCTTTAATAAGGGGGCCCCCAGATACCGGCCCCCCCACCCTATGTGAATGAGTATGGGGTACATCGTACCCCTACCCATTCACCTGGTGGAAAAAAAATGGTAATAAAAACACAACACATTTTTTAAAAGTATTTTATTTCACCGCTCTGGGGGTCTTCTTCCGACTTCGGGGGTCTCCGGTGTCATCGCCGCGCTCTCCGGTTCTTTCTTCTGCCGGGCCTCCGCTAACTTATTTTTAGCTCTTTTGCTTTCGGAGGCCCGGTCTTCTCCGTCTTCTTCTTCTTCTTCTCCCGCTCTCCGGTTCTTCTCCCGCTCTCTGGTTCTTTCTTCCGCCGGGCCTCCGCTAACTTCTTTTTAGCTCTTTTGCTAGCGGAGGCCCGGTCTTCTCCGTCGTCTCGTCCAGCTCTCCGTTGTCCTTCTGCCGGCCCCTCCACTAACTTCTTGGTAGCTCTTTTGCTAGTGGAGGATCCGGTCTTCCCGTCGTCACCGTCTGCGTCTTCTTCCCTCTTCTCCTCCTCGATGTTGACTCGACGCTTCCTCTCGCAGTAACGATAAATCTTCGGTCCGCAGAGATTAATATAGGCTTCTCATGATGTCACAGTCACATGGTGCCATGACGTCACATGACGTCACATGGTGCCATGACGTCACAGTCACATGCTCCGGGGCACATGGCAGAAGAAAGAACCGGAGAGCGCGGCGGCCCCCCACCCCAAAGCACCCCCCTGCCCCAGAGCACCTAACCCCCCATGTTGAGGGCATGCGGCCTGGTACGGTTCAGGAGGGAGGGGGGGCCGCTCTCTTGTCCTCCCCTCTTCCCCTGCGGCCTGCCAGGTTGCGTGCTCGGATAAGGGTCTGGTTTGGATCTTGAGGGGGACCCCCACGCCGTTTTTTCGGCGTAGGGTTCCCCTTCAAATCCAGACCAGACCCAAGGGCCTGGTATGCTCCTGGAGGGGGAACCCACGCTGGTTTTTTCTTTAAAAATTGGCGTGGAGTTCCCGCTCAGGATTCATACCAAACGCAGTGCCTGGTATTGGCGGGAGGAATTTGCGTCGGATCCCCGCTCAATACAGTGTCGCGTCTCCTCGCTATTGCAGCGAGCGCGACACGTGTCGCCACTCTGCTGCCGAGATCTCGGCACTCCTGTCGCCGAGAATCTCGGCGATGGGAGCGCGATAGATATACAATATCGGCGGCACCTACTGTATGTCTCAAGTGTATCTCGTGGGGCCAAAACATCACACGCTTGGGCACCACATGCTTGACCAGACTTATGTCGACCTGCCATGCAGTTCGTTGGCAAGCGTACCTAAAAGACCCACACCAAAGAACAAAGCGGACCTCTCCTTGCTCCTCATCAGCTGGGATGCACTGAGAGGAATGAAGGTGTAGAATTAGGTGTGTCACAGCCAAGTACTTGCGGGAAATCTGCTATTGGTACACCAACGTCAGATTGTACCAGGCAAATTTCCCTGCCCCAGCTGCTGCACCGCCGAAAGAAGTTTGCTCCCAGCCATCCACATGCCCAGCGGTTGAATGCTAGCTTGGCTAAATTGCTAGCACTTCAACTGCTGCCTTTTCAGTTGGTAGACTCTGCCCCCTTCTGTGAGTTTGTGAAATGTGCGGTTCCTCAGTGGCAGGTTCCCAAACGCCACTTTTTCTCATGGAAGGCGATTCCGGCTCTCTACAGGCATGTGGAAGGCATTGTCTTGGCCTCGCTGGATAGGGCGGTCAGTGGTAAGGTGCATATTACCTCTGACTCATGGTCCAGTGGGCATGGACAGGGATGTTACCTATCTTTCACGGTTCATTGGGTGACTCTGCTGGCAGCTGGGAAGGATGCAGGACAAGGTGCAGTAGTGTTGGAGGTTGTTCCGCGACCACGACCCCAAAATGCTACTACTGGTGATTCTGACACACCTCTCTCCTACACCCCCTCCTCTTCTTCTTCCTCCATGGCCTCTTCCTGTGCTTTGCCCTCGGAACCAGCGGTGCTCCGTAGGCGTTCAAGAGGCTACGCAAGTACGCAGGCAAAAAGATGCCATGCGGTGCTTGAGCTGGTGTGCTTGGGGGACAGAAGCCACACTAGGGCAGAGATTCTGTCAGCGCTGCAGGGGCAGGCTCAGAGGTGGTTTACACCACGCCAGCTTAAGCCAGGAATGGTGGTTTGCGACAATGGCACCAACCTCCTCTCTGCCCTCCGACAGGGACACCTGACCCATGTGCCCTGTTTGGCTCACGTCCTTAACTTGGTGGTGCAGTGGTTTTTGGGCAGGTACTAGGGCTTACAGGATGTCCTGAGGCAGGCCAGGAAACTCTGTGTGCATTTCTGCTGGTCATATAATGCCAGTGCTCGGCTAGCTGACCTCCAAAAGGAATACAACCTGCCCAAGAACCGCCTAATCTGTGACATGCCCACCAGGTGGAACTCAACGTTGGCCATGCTGCAGCAGCTGCACACGCAGCAGAGGGCCATCAATGAGTATCTGTGCCAATATGGCACAAGGATAGGGTCATGGGAGCTTGTTTTTTTTTTCACGCCAGTGGGTCATGATCAGGGATGCATGCACTGTCCTGGCACCATTTGAGGAGGCCACGAGGATGGTGAGCAGTGACAGTGCATGCATCAGTGACACTGTCCCTCTTGTCCACCTGTTGGAGCACACGCTGCGTGGAATAATGGACAGGGCACTTGAGGCAGAACAGAGGGATGAAGATGAGGACTTCCTTACCTCTCAAGGTCCCCTTTATCCAGACAGTGTTCCTGCTGGCCCGCCTATCACACAGGAAGAGGAGGAGGGGGAGGAGGAGGATTGTGTCAGCATGGAGGTGGAGCCCAGCACTCAGCATCAGCAGCAGTCTTCAAGAGATCAATTACAGTCCCAAGAAACCCATGGACTTGTACGTGGCTGAGAGGAGGTGGCTGCGGATCATGTCGTCCTGAGTGACCCAGAGGACTGCGGACCGAATGCCTCAGCAAACCTACGCTGCATGGCCTCCCTGATCCTGCAAAGCCTGCAAAAGGATCCTCGTATTCGTGCTATCAAAGAGAGGGATTACTGGCTGGCAACCCTCCTTGATCCACGTTACAAGGGTAAGGTTGCGGATCTTATCTTGTCTTCGCAGAGGGAGCAGAGGATGAAACATCTTCGGGAGGCCTTGCAGAAAGGTCTGTGCAACGCGTTCCCAGAGACTGGGAGGTCACAATATCCTGGTCCTTGACAACGTGTTGCTGAGGCTTTGGTCAGTCAAAGAAGGAGCGGTGGAGAAGGTGGCTGATGCATTCAGACAATTTTTTAGTCCGCAGCCACAAGATATGATCAGTTCCAGCAACCATCGCCAGCGTCTGGTTTACATGGTGCAGGAATACCTAGGGGCAAGATCAGACTTGGACACCTTTCCCACCGAAAATCCTCTGGGTTACTGGGTCTTGAGGATGGATCACTGGCCAGAGCTTGAACAGTATGCAATTGAGCTACTGGCCTGTCCTGCTTCCAGCGTTCTTTCGGAACGCACATTCAGTGCTGCTGGAGGCTTTGTAACCGATCACAGGGTGCGCCTGTCCACCGACTTGGTCAATCGACTGACCTTCATAAAAATGAATCAGCCTTGGATCACCACCAGCTATGAAGCACCTGATGCTGATGTAACCAATTTTTTTTTTTTAAATGTCAGATCCCTTCAAGACTGCCTATGCTGATGCTGAGAGACTATCCTGTTATGCTGAGTGACTATCCTCTTCCTCCTCAATGATCATGTTGATAGCTTGTAAGAACATTTTTGGTTCTGGGCGCCGCCATCAGTGTCTAAGGCCCAATTTTTCAGCCCCTGTTTTACAGGGGCGTGTAATTACAATTTTTGATGCAATACTTTGCAGCAGGGTTCATTCCTGCGCTCCAACTAGAGTATCTGTGAGGGGTTGCAGTGTTGTGGCACCAGTGCCTAAGGCCCAATTTTTCTGCCCCTGCTCAACAGGGACATGTAATTACAATTCTTGATTTAATATTTCACAGCAGGGCCCATTCCTGCGCCCACCAAGAGTAACTGTGAGGGCTTACAGTGTTTTGGCAACACCACCACCAAAGGCCTAATTTTTCTGCCCCTGTTCAACAGGTGCATGTAATTACAATTCTTGATATAATATTTCACAGCAGGGCCCGTTCCAGCGCCCACCAAAAGTAACTGTGAGGACTTACAGTGTTGCGGCACCAGCACCACCACCACCAAAGGCCCAATTTTTCTACCGCTGTTCAACAATGGCATGTAATTACAATTCTTGATATAATAGTTCACAGCAGGGCGTTCCAGCGCCCACCAAGAGTAACTGTGAGGGCTTACAGTGTTGTGGCAACACCAACAACTAAGGCCCAAATTTCTGTAGAGTATATAGGGCAGGCCCTTACTTTCAAAACATCCAACTTACAAACAACTCCTACTTGCAAACAGAAGGAGACAACAGGAAGTCTCCCCCTAGGAAATTCTCTCCTGTAAGAGTTAATATGGGAAAAAGGTGTCTCCTCTCCACTTATGCTTTATCACCAATCCTTGTTTCACTAAAAACCCCAAAATTTTCAAAAACCAATTGTCATTGGGACAGAAAGTGAGGTGAAATGTTCTGAACAGGTGCACAGACAGCAAAACAAATGTTACAGGTGTGATAACTCTTCCCTATGTTTTCCAAAAAGCTTAAAAATAGATTTTTTTTGGCTGAAGCTACACTTAAAAAATGTACCAGTTCAAAATTACAAACAGATTCTACTTAACAACAAACCTACAGTCACTGTCTTGTTTGCACCGCCTGTATACTGCTGTTAAGAGTATATAGGGCCTGGGGGGGCCCACGCCTTTCCTATTTTTAATTTGGGTGCGGGGTTCCCCTTAATATCCACACAAGACCCAAAGGGGCTGGTAATGGGCTGGGGGGGTGGGGGGTACCCATGCTATTTTTCTCAATGATTTTCATCCATATTGCCGGAACCAGACATTACATTAAAGCCGCAAGCAGTTTTAAATTACTTTTTTTCCTTTAGAAATATCATTTTGTGCAGGGACCATTCTAAACACGTGCCACTTCACAGGCATACATTAGACACCCCCCAGAAAAGATATTTAAAGGAATATTTCACTTTTTTTTTCGCTTTAAGCATCATTAAAATCACTGCTCCCTAAAAACAAAGTCTGTGTTTAAAACTTTTTTTTGCATTGATACATGTCCCCTGGGGCAGGACCCGTGTCCCCAAACCCTTTTTAGGAAAATAACTTGCATATTAGCCTTTAAAATTAGCACTTTTGATTCCAAACGTTCGAGTCCCATAGACTTTAACGGGGTTCTAAAGTTCGCGCAAACTTTCGGGCCGTTCGCAGGTTCTGGTGCGAACCGAACCGGGGGGTGTCCGGCTCATCCCTAGACAGCACCTAATACCTCTGCTTTTAGGCTTGCCTGTATTTTATTTTATTTTTTTGGTCATAGGATTGCATACTTAATTTTTGCTGCTTCCTGCCCTTTCCCCTGGGGACAGGAATTCTTCCTTCCCTCTACTTCTTCTTGCCATTTCCCCTGCATTTTGGAAGGATAGGAAGCCTATAGACAAAGTTTTCCCTTGTGCAACTTTTCTTCCAGTTTCCTGACTATAATGAGGTAAATACAAAAAATACAACTGGCTGCTGAATGCTTAGGAGGAAAAAGACTATGTGGGATTTGACAAAACCCCACAATTTGAACCTATGCAGATTAACTCATCCCATTCCCTACTTGTAAACTCTGAAATGCAAAAAACTGTCAGTGGGTTTGCATTATGTATCTGAGGATGTCCATTCTTGTTTCAACTTGCATTGAAACCGATTAACAGAAATTGAAGCTAAGTTGAACTGTTGTCCATAACTAATCTTCAAAATTAATTTGTTAAGTGAAACAAGGAATTTGGTTGATTAGTATGGGCTATAGTCCCCATTTACTTAAGGTTCCTTTTGTTCACATTTTAATAAATTGGTCCTAGTATGTGAAGCTAGCTAGCTAGCTGCATCATCAGCACATTTTTAAATACATTCCAAATATTCAATATTGATTTGAAATGTAAGTTTATTTTTTATTCTCCTGCACATGGAGGATTGTTTAGGCTAGGTTCACACCAGATGCGGTTGAACTGCGTTGGGTGGCTATTCCAGTGCAGTCCCACGGCATGACAAGGTAAAATGTCTTGTTTCCCTATCTGCGTTGTGGTGGTGTGTGCTGAAAAAAAGTACTACATACAATCCACAAAGGCAGGCAATTAAACTTTATGAGATGTCTGTGTGACATCTCAATAACGTTAGTTTTAAAAAAATTAAACAGTGTGATCCGTTGAGAACAGTGCATCATCACTATCTAATAGGCTGGACAACTACGCACACCAGCTACTGCGTTGGAATGCAGCGGCTGATGTGAACGAGCTCTTAAAGTGAAAACATATGCACTGCATGTCACTGTTCTCTTTACACAAGTAAATTAAGCCCTATGGGGGAATTAAAGATAAGTTTCTATATTCAGTGTAAGCTAAAGCTTATGAAACAATGGAAAACATTTTGGTAAGTAGTTTTGCTACAGTATAGTAGTCGCTTGCTACTTTTCTCATTAACAGAACACTTTAAATTATCTGCATTGCAAATAATCATTTGTTTGCTCTAATCTCACCTGTCAATATGATGCCTTGATAAAATATTATTTTACACTTGGACTACTGCATACAATGGGCTATATCACGAAGCAAATGCAACTTCCTAACATAATTTATATGTTCCATAATCAAAATACAAGATAAATGCTCTGCCATCTTGTCAAAAATAATAAAAACCTTTTAAATATCCTTTTCAGCATGTTGTTTTGTTTTGTTTCTAGCACGATTCGGTGCCATGTTCATAGTATTAGATCTAATAGGATTTGACGTTTCTGCTGCATTTGAGGAAGGAATTGATAGCTTATTGGAGGGAGCAACTCCTTACTCCCATCTTCTTCAGAAGCCTGTGTCTACAGGGAAAATATTTTTCTACCAACCATTCTAAATAGCTGCAGTTGTCAATGCCGAGGACTTGGCCTTTTTCTTTTGTAAGCTTCTTCAACATCATCTTCCCAAGATATTGTCAATTCCACAACGTATGCCAGCTTGAATGTTGTGGATCACAGGGCCATGTCTGGCTGGAGTGTTGTGGCCAAAATGTTGGGTGTATGGCCACATTTGGTTTTGGGACTGTAAATAGGTTTGAAAAGGAATCTTGAAACCAGTCTTCTAAAATAGCAGATTGAACCCAGAGGTCCAGGATATCTTGGGTCCACACTGGCACAAATATCAATATTTTTTTCAACTTTGAAGAATGGGGTCACCTCTTCATTGTGAAGAGAGCTTCTGCAAAGGCTTGGTGGGCCAGAGGTGCTACTGATGGGATCCCTAGTGGGGCACTCATGGTTCAGGAGTGTGGATTGAATGTGGTTTTGTGTGTCCAGAGAAAAAGCTGCTATAACCTGGATGCTGATCAAGTTTTGTCACTGTAGAAGATGACCACGGGAATGCTGCAACATACTGCGTGTGTTCTCAGTGGAACAGGTGAGTGGAAACACATCATCTAGGAGGTGTGACACAGCTACCTCATCCATCTCAGACTAAGTCAAGATAGGAGGGAAAAAAATGCTAATTTTAAAAGTATTCACTGAGAGGTTTTTAGAGATAAAATGGCAGGGGTTGCCACACTAGAGTTAATAACACACAAATCCCCTGCCCAGTAATCTATATAGTGTGCTATGCTCTGCAGATAGTGTTGTTTAGCCCTCTTGCTACTAAAAACCTTTTTTGCATTTTTTGTAAGAAAAAGGGGAAGAAAAATGCAAACCTTTAAATCCTTAGGAACTTTTCACACCAGTCAATTGTGTTTCAGTTGCGTTTTTAAAATTCCCGCTTGCTGCATTTTTGGTGAGTGTTTGGTGCATGTTAGGGCCCTTCCACACTGATCAGTTTTGATTCGTTTTCCGGGTAAAAAAAAAGTGAGACAGTGTAAATTAAATAGATACCCAACGTGTCAAGCCTTAAAATTGCATGCCCCCGTGAAATAACAAACTTTAGTACTTTCAAATTTCCATGGGCGATGCTTTAAAAGAACTTACAGGAACAGGTTTAGAGCTGACCCTGAATAATGGGTCTAAAATTATTGTCCTCACTTTGACATGCATGGCCATATGTAATATGTAGTACAAGCCCCGTGAGGTCTTGAAATCGTTTTTTAGGGGTTAAGTGCAACTTTATTTTTTATACTTTTATTCACTAAAACTTTATTTATATCACATTGGGGGGCCAAAAGACGCACATGCCATATAGTGTTGTTGTGATGTTCTCTTTATTGAGACATCATTAAAGCTTTTTAGACCCCTGATGGCTCCCCTGACCTTCATTGAAGCTAATAAAGCACAGATCATGCTTGTATGACATGCGGCAGTAAAGAGGTTAAGTATAACCGCCTTATTATTTTAGTAAAAAAAAAAAAAAACACCTTTATAGCCACTTTAAGGAGTGATGATGTGTGTATAATGTGTGTGTGTGTGGGAGAGGGGGCAGTTGCAGAATTTTGGCTGATTTTGTCTATAAAGGATATTAGCATTTGTGCAGCTAAAATTCCAGTATGTGAGTGTAGATATGAAGGATAGTCATCCCCCACTGCATGTGATAAATCTTCAGTAACCACATTTTTCATTTATTATAAAAAGGATGCTGGAAAAATAAAAACCTTAATATATGTGTCTTAATATTTGCATGCCCTACATTAAGTTTTTTCTCCTTCTTAGTGTCTAACATGCTTTTAAAGTAGTGTGCAGAGGTAATTTTTCACTCAACTTGACTAAAATCACAGAAAAATGAAATCAAAATATATTTAGTATAATTTGTTCATTTGACATTTACAAGGACCAATAATAGAAGCTTTGTAAAATGAGTCTAACTTCCTGAAAGTGGTTTCTTATACAAAGCCTCTTTCTCCCAGCTAAACCCCAAGCTCTTTGTGTGTACTGAGACACTCCGTGGCATAGATTGCCAAGTGATATTTAACAGTGGATGTGGCTACGTTATTTATGTCTAGTACGTGGGTGTTATGAGGCCCATTAGAAAAGGAAATCAGAGTGGCTATTTGTGTTCAATCGACTTCTGCATGTGCAGACCTACAACATCTGCCACAACCTTCTCAATAAATAAAAATAACCAATCATAGGTTAATTACCATACAAAACATTAAAAGCAAAACAAAGCAAGGGGTATCAACTTTAAATTTTTCTCTCAGTTTTTTTAAATGTTCACAAACATAATGTAAAGTCTGTAATAACAGTTTGGCCTTAAAAAGGACGAAAACTGAAAGTCAGAATCAGGGTATAACAACCTAAAATTTAACAAACTGAAGCTAATGCAGACTAAAGCAGCACTAAGTTATATGATACATAAACATATGAACATAACTTTAAAGCAGGTCATAGGCGGTTCGAACCATGTATGGGCAAGCTGATTGTATTCAAGTTGATCGATAGATCAACTAGGGTGCAAGCAGCCTGCTGGATTTTACATGTGATCATTGCTAGTGGCTGTTAGTGGCTTCCCCCCCCCCACGGGGAGAACACCATGGCTCCACGAGTGGGATTCCCCTGTCAACACTGTTGATGTGGGGGAATCAAGCGATTTTCTTTCCTGCAAACTGTGGTTGTGGGAAAGAAAGTCGCTCCCTCTATGGCCAGCCTAATGCTCAAGAAAAGCTTTAGATAGAGTAAGCAAGAGCTAGACCTCCTGTCAGGTTTTTATTTCTATCTGTGTCCCCGTTAGGGTGATTCACCCTCTTTTTGCCCTGATTACCACTGTAAGGCTTCATGTACACTGACGGCTCCTAAACTTGAGTTTAGGAGCTTTTGGGTTTGTTTTTTTTTTGCCAATGCTCCTAAACTCAGCTTCATAAATGCCTATGGAGTTGATTTACTATAGGCAAATAGACTGTAGTTGCACTCTGCAAAAACAGTTTCTCCAGAGCTTAGTAAATGAGCAGAAGCTCTGCTGACTCCCATCATCCAATCACGTGCTAGCAAAAATTCAGTTTAAAAAAAAAAAATTTGCATGTGATTGGGTATTCTTTGCAAGGTGAAGCTTTACTTCAAAGTGCACCCAAAATATACAGTCTATTTGCCTTTAGTAAATTAATCTCTACATGTCCATGTACACATAGGCTTTTAGCAGTTTAGGAGCTGCTGCATTTAGGTGAGGTTAATCCTTTCTTCTCCTGAATGTGGAAGAATCACGTTCAGGATAGGAACATTTTGACCGCTGGCCACGGGAAAATACAGAAGGCAGCAAAATCGCAGCAAAAACAGGGTTTGCATTTTCCTCACAACTGCGTTCAGAGTAGGCAAGTGTGCATGTACTGTAGCCTTACCATATCTAAAATTAGACAAAAATTCTAAATTTTAAGTATGAGTCACCAGAACATAAATAGAGGGTAAATGTTTTAATGGAGACACTTGCTCTGGTGAGAAGGGGAAGAGAAGACGCTTCGGCTTCACTGCTACCATGGGTTCATTTGGACAAAAAGTTCACAGGTTCACTGCCAGAAATATGCAGTGCACAAACTTTTTCTTGGTCAGCCAATAATTGGAAAGGTGAATAACCCAGCTCCCTTTTTTTTTAAAGGTCAAGTTCACCTTTTGTCAAAAAATATTAAATGCACATTTTTTTTTGCAGGTCAAAAAATTAGCATTTTTTTTTCTGGAGCCTGTAAAGCATTGCACCAGCGATGAGCAGATCGCTGATGCCATGCGGGTCTCCTGCAGACCTGTCAGTGTATCAGCTTGCTCGTACCTCATACGAAAAAAACAATACATTCTGACAGAAAGGATGAATGAACTACCACAGCGCTCACAGCGGCATGGTCGTTTATTGAAAGCAACAAGCCGACAGCTGCAAAGGATGCCGGACTTTGTCGTTTTCCAATCACAGAGCGATTTTGGGTTGATTTACTAAAGCTGAAAAATGCTAAATCTGGTGCAGCTCTGCATAGAAACCAATCATAATATAATAAATAACTATAAATAATTATAACAAATAATAATATAATAATAATAATAAAAATTATTCAATAATGTCATCAAATCAAAAACACAGAAATTTGCTCAGTTGCAGAATTGTCTATCGCTCAATTCTGCAAGTGATTCTAATTTATTATCGCTGTTTTCTAGCTGGTCTAAAACCACTTTTGACATGTAGCCCAGGTTCACACTGGGCTGCGGGAGTGAAGCCGTGCGAGTTCAGCTGAACTCGCACGATTTCACACTCTCTGGCAGTCCCGATTTCAGCCGCGATTACAAAGACATCTGACACAGATGTCAATGTAAATTGCGGCCGAAATCGCAAAAAGTAGTACAGTAGTAGTACAGAAACTACTTTTTGAAGTCGGTGCAGCGCCGCAGATGCGGCGTCGCACCGATTAGGACGGTAATTTTGCGGCAAATATCGCCGATTTGACATGTCAAATCGCACCAGTGTGAACCAGGGCAAAGGGACACTTTTTGGTTGCTATGGACAATCTCCAGTTTCCAGGCAGAAAGAACAGTTTTTATAATATAAAACTGCATGCAGGACACTGGACAGACCACTAGGGACAAAGGGGATGTGTTATTATTTGATACAGTACTGTAATCAGTAAGATTACAGTATACTGTATCTATACTGTGTTTTTCACTTTTTGAATTTGGCGCCGAACTCTGTCCCCGTGCGTCACAACATCGCAGGGAACGGAGCGCGGCACTCGGCAGTGTGGATCACGTGAGGAGACAGCTCGCTCACACTGCGGGAGGACATCGCAGGATCCAGGGAACAAGGTATGTAACTCTCCCTGGATACTGCGATGCAGCCCGAGTCTGGCTCGGGGTTACCGCTTTTGGTAGTAAAAACTCACCCCGAGCCTAACTTGGGATTACCGCCAGGGAGGTTAATAAGGATTATAATGAGCTGAAGTTGTGATAGAGGGTTTACAACCACTTTAATTGAACAAGCTGAAGTTAGAAGCTGTTTGGCTACCATGCACAGTTTCAGCAGATTTTGCGCTCTCCAGGTTTAGTAAATCAACCCCATCGTTTTTGACAGCTAGCGGGGGGGGGATCCCCCGCTAGCTGTCACAGCATTGGAGCGGGAGGTGCGGGGGCTGGTGCATTCATAACATGTTACACCCTGAATATGGGTGCAACATGCAACATGTTATGAAGGGTGAACTTACCCTTTAATAAAAGTGCAGGGCTTACAGCAGTCATATTTTTAGAGTGTATGGGAACTGTTAAGGGCTGACAATATTTATTTTGGCATTAGTACATGTATCCCATAGCAGTGCTGGGCTTCCCAGTATTTTTTTTTTTTTTTAGCTTGCTTATTAGTGCTACAAATTGTCAGATATGAAGAAACAAAATTCACCCCCATAGACTTTAGTTGTGTTTGTTAACAGGGTTGGCGAACTTGAGTAAGATTTGCAAAACTGTTCACAAACTGGATCCAGGCTGATTAATTTATCCCTACTCTCGATTGGAAACCTATAGCAAAAAAAAGAATACAAAAAGGACAGGGGTTTCAACTATTTCTTACCAATAAATTGAAAAGTTTTGGTATAGATACACTTTAACTAGGAAATATTTTGCTAGTTTACCAATTCCTAGGGCACTCTGTCACTCACCCGCTTTGGTGCATTAGCATGTGTTGAGTAAAGTCATCAGCCAAAGTGCCAAAATGGGAAAAAAAGATCCACCTGCACTTTATTTTCATGGGAGCTTACCACAATGCGCAGAAGTATGCTTTCATGCATTGTAGGCACTGAAATGCACATGCATTGTGAAAGTTCAGTTTCAATGGCACCTCATAGCATCAACACACGTGACGTATGTTGCCACAAAGCAATAGTGTGAAACCAGCCGTAAATCATTATTTTAAATGATTTTATAAATGCACAGTTCTAATGCAAACAAGTGGGTTAGAACATTTGTTTTAAAAGTACAATAATGTTAAAAAATTATAAAAAATTTAAGCTACACGTGTCTTGAAAGAGTTTGAAACCTTAAGAAGAAATATAATTGTTTCAGTTGTCTGTCCATGTTTAGCCTACTAGCTCACATGGCTATACTTTCTCACACAAGAGTGCTTTTGTTCTGATTACAAAAAGTCTTACATCATACCCAATTTAATAACCAGGAGTGCAAGTTAAATACATGTACAACATTCTTTTAGACAGGGGAAATCCCTGTTGTTGACCTGATTTAATAAAATGGTTACAAGTGGATCAGTCCTGGAAATTGTCCATAGTGTGCCTGTCATTTGAAATACTCATACCTGAGTTTATCGCTCTATATTACATTGTAATATTTTTATCCATAACAAATCATTTTACTTATTTTTAAGTACTTTTACAGACTTTCAAGTTCCTGATTCAGCAGACAGGATATTCCATGCTTAAGTGGATATATATATATATAAACGATTTGTATAATATTATTATATATTATTTTTTTTTTTCTCTAGTTCAGTGTAAGAACAAGTGATGTAGGCTTAATCAATAAGTCCAGTCAATATAGGGGACGTGTTATTTGAGAACGCTTGTGCTGCTATTCCTGATTTACTTCATATTTATTTTGAGTCACTTACTCTCTTGGGCTTTATGTTGAAATTGCACTAAATACAAGTTCTAACCTTAGCCTGGTGCCTCAACTGATATGTTTTTTTCAGCTGGATCATTCAATGCATATATACAAGCCTGCTCTGCTTTGCATTGACCGGAACATTGCATTAGGACTGCACTGGTCTATTGATGTTTGTTGCTTCCCCTCACACATTGAGAGCATGCAAAAGCTGAGAAGAATGCTGAGAAGAATGCCACCAGGAACATAGTTGGAGAAAAATGAGAATCCTTGTCATGTTTTACTATTGTCTCCAGCACCAGTGGGGAGATTTCCCCTTACTTCATGTATGCTCAAAAGGACAGGAAGGAAGGGAAATCTCTACAATGGAGGATAATATAGACATACAGCATGTGTCTTTAGGAGAGTGAGGGCTGAAGGGTTGGGACTTCTGATAGTCCTTAAATGCTACAGTATGTGTGATCACTGTCACAAGTAATCTCCCTAACAGGGGTGCACACAGCAACAAACACTTGCCAGTTGTTTTAACCCCTCTTCACCCAATAAAATAAAAATGGATAGAGTTCCACTTTGAAGTTTGAAAAAATACAGGAAACAATGGAGAATTAGGAGGTCATGAGAATATATGAAGCACCAAGACTTCTGCTGTCTTGTTGAAGGTCATTTGAAATGTTCCATCTAGGAGTTAATAAAAGGGAGCAATGCTCCTCCGTGTCTATGCTCTAGAACTTCTACCCACAGAATAAGTATTATAAGACATCATTATAGCACCTAGAGTTCAGGATGTTAGGAAATTCCAACACTCTGAATTCTAATGTATGATTCTATTCATACAGGGTGTACTCTAAACTGCAATTAAACCACTTTAGTCTCTTATGTTAATTTTAATAAGTCACTATTCACTTATTAGAGGTTGAATACTGTATAAAATACTGTGTAGATGAGTGAAAATACACACATTTCTTTATTTCAACAGAGCAGATCATTAAAAACAATTAAACTATTTGCAGAACCCTGCACCTAATGTATAATAATGAATATAAGTTGCTTCGGACAGCCAACAGCGTCTCCTCAGCAGTTTTAGTTTGCTCCTAGGTTGATAAAAGGCTAGACATGGTCCAAAATATGTGTGAAAACAGAGCTTGACTGGTTTGTACTGCCTTGATTTTGTATTGAAGCCAAACAGCTTTTAATACGAACAAAGACCTGGGTGCAGACGTAGTACAAATTTGGCTGTACTACAGGTTGCAGAAGGATTTGCTCCATAATTCAATTTCCACACATATCATTTAAAATCCAAAGTGAAAGTTTTCACCATGACAAGATAAGTCAAACATAGAGGTAAATGTACTCCAGAACAGCATACCCAAAGAGGCGCTGGGAACTTTTAAACTTTCAAGTGTAGTCAGATGAAGAAAAAAATTCAAACAAGCTCAATAGCTCTAACGAGGTGGCTCCCAAACAGCAATGCTTCCCTCGGTGGCCACCCAACAGTAACTCAAACCCTAGAAATACATAAAGGAGTGCCAGAC
The DNA here is from genome assembly GCA_029206835.1 of Rana muscosa. Taxonomy (NCBI): domain Eukaryota; kingdom Metazoa; phylum Chordata; class Amphibia; order Anura; family Ranidae; genus Rana; species Rana muscosa. The sequence goes on from CM055116.1 coordinate 690,889,971, forward strand.
CAAAATTGGATAAAAGATCCAAGGTCCAAGATCATTTTAATTGTTGATAAAAAAATATAAAAACAGTCAACTAGTTTTGGAGCAACATCACTTCCCCTTCATTAGGGCTTAAAGCGGAGCTCCCCCGAAAAATAAAATATTAAAAGCCAGCAGCTACAAATACTGCAGCTGCTGACTTTTAATATTAGGACACTTACCTGTCCTGGAGTCCAGCAAAGTCCGCAGCAGAGGACGAGCAATCGCTCGTCACTCTGCTGCCCCCACCGCCATCCTCTGTGAGGGAACCAGGAAGTGAAGCCTTGCGGCATTACTGCCCAGTTACCTGCGGCGCATGCGCGAGTCGCGCTGCGCCGTTCTGACTGGTCCCCCTGTGTTCTGGGAGCCTAGGGTCTCCCAGAACACTACGGGTTATCTGTGGGAAGTGACGTGCTTCCCGCAGATTTCCCGCAGAGAGGACTCCCGGAAGTGGGTGCAAATACCTGTCTTAGACAGGTATCTGCACCCCTCTCCCCCCTGAAAGGTGTCAATTGTGACACCGGAGGGGGGGAGGGTTCCGATGAGCGGAAGTTCCACTTTAGGGTGGAGCTCCGCTTTAACACAGGATACAACTTGGATGGACTCAGAGAAATCAGTGACTTTGCAGATCTATGTTAGAACCAGTAGTGAACTCTCCTCATGGAGGAACAGCCTGGCAGCTGTTGCTGAGCAGCATAGGACGATGAAGGAGGAGTGATGTTGCCCCCAAAAAACATTGGCTGCTTTTATATGATTTTTTGAACAACAATTAAAACAGAGGTAGAGCATGCAGGGAATTTCACTCCTACAGTATATGATTCAACTGTGCTCAGTGTGATCAGTTGGACCCTATGCTTATATTGCATAGAGAACTATTAACAATTAGTACAGGTAACCCAAAATGATGATAATGTCCATGGCACGTTCCCGTTTTGTATTACACCCAAATAGGTAGGAAGTAAAGAAAAATATCCTACATAGAGACACACACACTGAAATAACCCTTTCAGAAATTATTGAAAACAACTGAAGAAAAATATTGCAGCTGGATTTGTGCTTTATGTTTTGAGTTCCCCATTTATTGGGTTTGAATTTGTATAATATTTTGTGTATATATTTATGTGCAATATATTAGTATCCCAGTATATAATTAAAACTGAACTCAAGACAAACAGCCAAATAACATGTTGGAATACATACTGTATATTCGATCTTTTTACTTCCCATAATTTGACACGCTTTTGTTCATTTATTCCTGAGCTTTACACAACTCTGCCAGAGCATTTTTTTACTGCAGTTAAAGAGTAGCTCCACTTTTGTTGAGAAAAAAAAGTGTTCCCCTCTGGGTGATCTATGTACATTGCAAGACTTTTAACAAACTTTGTTGCAGATTCCTACCTTTTGTTATTCTGAAGAAATATCTGTTTGTTTGTCTCCATGTGCAAAGTGAATGGGAGTTTCTTTATAAATATCAAACAGCTGTTGCATCTGCAGGATTCCAAATGAGGAAAGGGCAGGGTCTGCGTTCCTTTAGATGTGATTTCCCTTTGAGAGTATCTCAGCAAAAAATGAAATTTTTGTTGCGGGGATGACCAAAATCTGACTTGTATCTTAGTGCAGACTTCTGGGAAAATAAGTGATCCAAGCACACAAGCAGGAAATTACATTCAGTTTGCCACATTGCATTGCATTTTACAGAAAACGACTGCAGATTGAAAAGGAAAGAATTTTAATAACATTCAATTACAATATGACATGTGTAGAAATCATATATGCAATATTATTTTTATTATTTGCTATTTTTTCCTACATAAGTGGAGTTACCCTTTAAGTTACACAGCTTGGTCAGCCAACCTGCAGCATTTATTGGCGCTTTTTATATCTGCCTGGAAATGTGGCTTTAAACATCCTTCAGATTGTATCGTTAAGTTGTGATGTTATGTATAAATACATTATTGTTATTATATTGTTTAATTGGAAATTTGTTCAATTTACTATGTTTTGGACATAAATGCTGATACGAACAGAACCTAAAAACAAAAAAAATCACCAGGAGGTAAAGTGTTTACGCAATGGAGACATACAATTGTTTGTTTTTTCTTTTTTTGACAATTTTATTTTTTTTCCAGTTCCAGGTGAGTTTTGGTCTCTGTGTATTTTGGATAGTGCAGTGTACAAAGAGTGGTAATGGCTGCAGTTCACCTGTAGCGGCTACCTCTCACAAATGCTGTATATGTATATATGGTGGCAGTTTCATTTATTTATACTAGGGCTGTGGAAATTAACTATTAATTCCTCAATTAATTTTTTTGATCGATCAAAATTCTTTTAAACAATCAAAATTCTTTTAATTGGTACTCACCTCTCCGCCGGCTTCCGGGTCTTCATGGAGTTCCGTTGGAGATCTGGTGATGTCACGGACACCAGCGGGGCTTGCTGTGTCCATCTGAAGGGCTCCTTTGCTGTGCCTTCATATCTGTATGCCGGCGGGACCTTACTATCTGCCACACACAAGGGCTGTTACACTTCCCTCTATCACTTCCCTCTATCAACCTGGGATTCTACAGCCATCCACTGGGAGTTGTGATAGTTCCCTTCACGGGACATCTACATGCCGACGGACTGATGTTAACCCCTCCTCATCTGGATTCAGCAGTGGTATCGTTGTACACATTTTTATACCAGTATCATACTTAGCTACAAGTTTTTATGACTGCTTTTGCTGCCGTTTGGTATTACTCGCACCATTTTTACAGTTTATGTAGCTACATCGATTTTATCTCCAGTGCAATATTTATTTTGTTACCTACTTGAAGACTATAAAAGTTGTAATGCTATTCCCATTGAGCGCTGCCTTTGTGTGTTTTTTGCATCCTGCTATCCATTTTTCCAGTGGTTGGTAGCTGCATTGGGAATCGGCCTGCAAGGAGATCAGCTAAAAGTAGTTGGATCTGTATCTGCGTTATAATTAATCAAAATTAATCGTTTTTTTTTTTAAACGATTAATCGAACAAGAAAATTTTAATCAGTAACAGCCCTAATTTATACATTTACTACATGTACAGTATTAAGTTGCAATGCACCTACAATGGTAGATGAAGCAATATATTTCACCTTAAATAAATGATTGGGTCCATCATATAAACATATACTTTTTTTCGTTCTTTCTATCGTCAATTTTTCAGACGATAGAAAATTAGAAAAGTAATGGGCAGAAGGAAATGAGTTTGGTGTTCTTATTACTTTTGGGTGTATTTGCTCGTGTTGCCCCAGGCAGCAATAACTCAGACTATAGCCCTAAATATCATTGAATGCAGCTGAGGTTAAACTTTTTGCTGCTCTATAAATCAAGAAACTTGTGAAAGTGCTGTAACTAGCTTGTTGAACTGCTCGCTGATAGGAAATAATGGACTTATCCTTCAAAGACTTGTGAGTTACATTTTCCTGAAAATGATAATTATCTTTAATGGAATGAACATATATTCAGTTCTCAACTGATTTACTGTAGTAACAGTACCATCGTGTAAAGGCCAGAAAACTGTCATGCTAATGAAAACATGAAAAGGATATTCAAACAATTGTCAAATGTTGTCAGAACGTTCATACTCCCTCTGCACATTTGTTTTTGCATGACTTTGTCAAATATATGAAAATCTTAAAGCTCTGTTGAACATAGCTTTTCAATTAATGGGATGCAGTCATCTCTCCAAAGTGAGGGGGAATCTCATCCTCTGAGAGCTGTCACCAGAACATATGTTCCCATTGGGAAATGTTGCCTCCATTAATTTTCTAATGACAACTGTAAAATGCCAGATTCCCCCTCATTGTCTCAGTGACAATGGTAACAAGGGCAAGCAAGTAGTATAATGCCGCGTACACACGACCGCTTTTCTCGACGAGAAAAACTGCATTTTTTTTTTTTGCCGAGAAAAACGATCGTCTGTGGGCTTTATGTCGTTTTTCTCGTCTAGAAAAACGGCATAAAAAACGACGAGAAAATTTAGAATATGTTCTAAATTTTCTCATCGTTTTTTCCAGCATTTTTTTCCGCCGCAGTTTTCCCATAGGGAAACACTGCCGCGGAGCCCACAGACGGTCGTTTTTCTCGTCAAGAAAAAAAATTAAAAAATGACGGGAAAAACGACCGTGTGTAGGGAACCAAGCGGTTCCCTCGTTTTTCCTGTCATTATTCACGGCGGTTTTTTAACCGCCGTGAATAATGATCGTGTGTACGCGGCATAAGTGAATTTTCCCATTGTGGGACATAGAAAGCACTATAAACCTAGAAAAGGTTTAAGCTGGTCTCGAATTTAAAAACAGGAAACATTTTTTGGGTTTTAAATCTCATTTATTAAAGCAACTGTGAAGTCCAGACTAGTTAATCAGGGAAGCAAACAAAGAAACTCTAATAGCATGCAAAAACACTGTCACTGTTTTAGAACAGTACCCTTAATGCCTTTAAACTCTTTTTTTTAAAGAAGTCACATGACTTGGGTATATGCTCTGTTTGCCGCAGCAGGGGGACTCATCATCCAGCAAGTGCCAGTGAAAAACTATAGGCCAGAAGAGCTGCTATGCATGCTAATGCATGGAAAGACAGGATCACCAGGTATTTTTTAGTCTTTTGAATAGACAATAAGTACAAAACTTGACTTTTAAATACATTAAAGTATTTCAATTGTACAGCATGTAAACTAAAAAGTCAAAAGCTGTCATTTGTTTTGTATATAAACTAAAAAGTCAAAAGCTGTAATATAAGTATATTACAGCTTTTGACTTTTTAGTTTATATACAAAACAAAACAAATGACAGCTTTTGACTTTTTAATTTACATGCTGTACATTTTAAATACTTTCTAATACAGTTTATCAATTTTACCTAGAAATCTAAAAACAAATTCTAACAAATTCTAGAAGATATAGAAAAATGCTCAAAACAGACATTGGGGGAAATTTTATAAAACTGGAGCACACACACTCTCGTGCATGGTAGCCAATTAGCTTCTAACTTCAGCTTTAGGGATGAGCTTTATGTTCGAACATTGGCTGTTCGCCCGTTCAGCGAACAATTTGAGGTGTTCGCGGCAAATTCGAAAAGCCGCAGAAAACACCCTTTAAAAGTCTATGGGAGAAATCAAAAGTGCTCTTTTTTAAAAGGTTAATATGCAAGTTATTGTCATAAAAAGTGTTTGGGGACTTGGGTCCTGCCCCAGGGGACATGTATCAATGCTAAAAATAATATAAAAACATCAGTTTTTTCGGGAGCAGTGATTTAAATAATGCTTAAAGTGAAACAATAAAAGCAAAATATTCCTTTAAATTTCGTACCTGGGGGTGTGTATAGTATGCCTGTAAAGTAGCGCATGTTTCCCGTGCTTAGAACTGTCCCTGCACAAAATGTAATTTCTAAAAGGAAAAAAAGTCATTTAAAACTACTCGTGGCTATTCATGAATTGTCGGGTCCCGGCAAAACAAAGCAAAGTCATTGAAAAAAAACGGCAGGGGTCCCCCCCCCCCCCAGTCCATTACCAGGCCCTTTGGGTCTGGTATGAATATTAAGGGGAACCCCGTACCAAAAAAAAAAAAGCGTGGGGGCTCCCCCAAATTCCATATCAGGCCCTTCAGGTCTGGTATGGACATTAATGGGAACCTGCACCATTTAAAAAAAAAAAAGGCGTGTGGTTCCCCCAAAAATTCATACCAGACCCTCATCCGAGCACAAAACCTGGCAGGTCGCAGGAAAGGAGGGGGGGACGAGAGAGCGCCCCCCTCCTGAACCATACCATGCCACATGCCCTCAACATGGGGAGGATGTCCCCATGTTGATGGGGACAAGGGCCTCATCCCCACAACCTTTGCTCGGTGGTTGTGGGGGTCTGCGGGCGAGGAGTTTATTGGAATCTGGAAGCCCCCTTTAACAAAGGGGACCCCCAGATTCCGCCCCCCCCATGTGAATTGGTAACGGGGTACCCCTACCATTTCACAAAAGAAAGCGTCAAAAATGTTAAAAACCACACAGACACAGTTGGGATAAGTCCTTTATTAAAAAAAACAAAAACATTCCAGCGATGTAATCCAGTCTGGTTAGCCGTCCCCGTCATTGTGTAACCCCGGCTTGCTCGATGACGGGCACAGCTGACCCCGCCCTGTGACGTCACAGGGCGGGGTCACCCGTCCCGTCATTGGGAAAGCCGGGGGTTACCCCTCTTACGCAAATCACTGCTCCCGAAAAAATTTCAGTTTTTAAAACATTTTTTTGCATTGATACATGTCCCCTGGGGCAGGACCCGTGTCCCCAAACACATTTATGACAATAACTTGCATATTAACCTTTAAAATTAGCACTTTTGATTTTTCATGTTCATGTCCCATAGACATAGGTGTTCGAACAAATTTTTTGCCTGTTCGCATGTTCTGGTGCGAACCGAACCGGGGGGTGTTCGGCTCATCCCTATTCAGCTTGTTCAATTAAGCTTTGACAATAAAATCCTGGAAGCTGATTGGTTGCTATGCAGAGCTGCACCAGTTTTTGCACTCTCCAGTTTTAGTAAATCTCCCCTATTCAGTCTTTTTAACCAGTTGCTGACTGCACTAAAACAGTTTTAATGCTACAGAAAGGCATCAGTGTGCCGCCATTACTAGTATATTAAAAAAATTCCAGTATATATTTCATAGTTTTTAGATGCTATAACGTTCACGTAAATACGCTTATTGTTTTTTGTTTTTTTTTGCAAAAACATGTAGAACAATACATATTGGCCTAAATTTATAAAGATTTTTTTTATTATTGGATATGTTTTATAGCAGAAAGTAAATAGTTTTTTTTTCTAATTATTTAGTCTTTTTTTGTTCATAGCGCAAAAAAAAAAAAGAAGAAAAAAAATGCAGTGGTGATCAAATACCACCAAAAGAAAAGGGAAAATGTTATACTTACCTGACGGTAATTTTCCTTTCCTGATGCAAGCATGACAGCATATACGTATGGGAAGGCTCCGCCTCCCTGCCTACTTTCAGGACCGGTTATACTATAAAAGTAGCTCTCCTCCCCTGCAGTATTCTCGTAACTTAGTATCACTGCGAAGGCCTTTATTATATTTTCGTTATTTATTTTTTTGGGAGGGGACCTATATGCTGTCATGCTTGCATCAGGAAAGGAAAATTACCGTCAGGTAAGTATAACATTTTCCCTTTTCCTGACACAGCATGACAGCATATACGTATGGGATGTACCAAATCACCAGACAACATGGGTGTGTACTGCTCAAGTGTTTAAATTGAGGATTAGATCTATCCCCACTAGCGACTGAGCTGTATTGTAGTTAAGACTGCTGGGTCCACAAGAATGGACCCCCAACGTGTTGAATGTAGACCAGGTCGTAGTTTTACATATTAATTCTGGAGTTCCATCAATGGATGTGCAATCAATCTGGAAGAGCGGTCTCTGCCCTCATCTGATGAATTTGTCCTAGTCATCTAAGCTTTGACTAACATGATCCGCACCACTGCGATTGTCTTCGTTAGGCAGTGATTGTCTTATTCCGATACCTTTAGGCCTGATGAGTCTAACGTTTTTTTCCTAGAAGAAGGGACAATTCTATGTCTCTCTTCAACCTTGACTATTTTCAATGTTCGTGGTACTTCAAACACTTTAGTTTGGATATGCCAGAAGGATGATGTTCTAACCCAGTTTGCAAAGATACCAACCTTTGTATAGTGTTGAGGAAGAGACTAGAGCCATTTTGGCTGATAATTTCACCAACAAGGTAATTTATGGCTTGACATTTGGATGTCTGAGATCCTTCTAGACCTATTCGCCAAAAGGAATACTTATTCCATGTTAATGTCCATATTTAGGATGTCTTATCCCTCTAAATGGAGAGTGAGATAATGTGTCTCACACTATTTGGAAGACCCCATGGGGGAATGAATAACTTGCCAAGGTCTTTCGGAATTGGTTGCTAAGATATGCAACCGTTACTGGATCCCAGAGAGTGAGGACACAACTGAGTTTCATGTATCCTTTAATGCCGTCTCTAGGCTTACTTGTATACAATTCAATCCTTACAGTAAGGAACAGAGAATTTCATCCTTTAAATTCTGTAGGTTTTTCTCGTATCTAATGTACTTGAAGTCTGGAGTAGACGCTCTGACCTCCATAGGATTTCAAACAGTGAGACCGCCACTTCTTGGTCTCCAGCATCTAGATATAACTTGTATGAATTTGGAAGATATCGTTGGCCACGCTGTATGAGGTGTTGGATCTCAGGAAGGAGAATAGGAGGTTCTCGGATCTGAGACTGTACCCGCGGATATTTTGGCCTGCAAGCCACAGGGCAATTATTGTTATCACCACCGAACGGCTGCAAATCCGGATAAGGATCCTGGAGACTATTAGGTTTGTTGAATATACATATTGGCTAATCTGCCGACCCAGTTGGCTGTCATTAGTTTCTCTGCTTCCACCTCTGGGAAGCCACCCAGGTTACTGTCAGACCAATATCTTGATAGCCTGATTTGTTGCTGATCCCTTGACCGGCTTTTTGTTTTGGAGACTGTCCCTGGTCATCCAACGGCTTTTGTATCTTACGCCATCTGGCCGTAAGTTCTAGAAAACCCTAACCTAATGTGCTGGGAGATATCTCTGACAGAGTCTTTTCAGCATAGTTGAGGCTCCTTTTGTTGCGTTTCGGAAAGACTCCAGTCTGCGACCGCTATAACTCTGACTTTTGGACACCTTGTCCTCCATTGACATGAATACCCGACAAGTAACCATTGATGATTGGTTAGCCTAATAGCTGATACGCTGAAAGATTAGTTAGCTTAGCTACCTCCCCAAGAAGGGACTTTTCTCCTCTGTGGAGTTACTGTTTCTAGTACAGGGTCAAGCCTCGTACACACGGCCGATTTTCTCGTCGTTAGAAACACGTCGTTTTTTTCGACGAGATTCTTGTTAACCTTGACGATTTTCTCATCAAGCTTTCCATGCGTACACACTGACATTTCCCAATTTCCTCGTTGTTCTCCACGGTCACGTCCAGCACGTACGACGGCACTATAAAAGGGGAAGATCGATTTCCCTGGCGCCACCCCTTGGGCTGCTTTTGCTGATCTCGTGTTACCGCGTGTGAAGTAAAAGTTTGGGAAGAGACGATTCGCGCTTTTCAGTCTTCGTGCTTTTCAGTTCGTTTTCTGAGGTTCAGTTTGTGCTTGTGGGTTCGTATCTTGTCTTTCAGGGCGTCTAGGCAGGTTGTATCTGTTTTACAGTGCGTTCTTGCCCGTTCGTTTCTGATTTTCAGTTCGTTATTCATAGGCCTTGCTGTTCTAAAGTGCGTTCTGTTCTGTACGTTCTGATCAGACGACCGTTTCCTAGCCATGTCGCCTGGACGTTCTCGTCGTCGAGTTCGTGCTGTGCGTGCGCTTGGTGTTGGTCTGCTTGTTTTGGACCAAGACCAGTCCATGAACGGGGTGAGGAGGAGTTCATGGACCAAGAATTGGTTGCTCCAGCGGGACCAATTCTGCCATATGCCTCTGCTGCGGGAGATCGTCGAGAATAATCCTGAGGACTACAGGAATTTTCTGCGGATGTCTGACCCCGTTTTTCAGGAACTGTTGGCTTTGGTGTCCCCCTATATTACCAGGCAGGACACCGTTATGCGGGAAGCCATCAGTGCTGAGCAGAGGCTCATCGCCACCTTACGTTACCTGGCGACAGAGAGAAGTCTTCAGGACTTGAAGTTCACGACAGGCATCTCCCCCCAGGCTCTGGGCCTCATAATCCCAGACACCTGTTCTGCCATTATACAAGTCCTGCAGGAGGACTATATTAGGGTAAGTTTTCTCCATTAACATCACATTTTATGTATTTCATGTATGCTAATGTATTGTATTTCTTTCATCCTTCCCTAATTACCATGATTGTAATATGCTGAGAATGTCCCCTTTGTCCTCATGCATGTTGGAAGTTTTTTAATGCCCCTTTTTTCTCCTCCATGCATATTTCCCTTCACTAAGCTTTCCAGCAGGGGCGTCTGTTGCTCTAAATGTTTGGGGGTCCAAACCCAATTTTAGGAACTAAACTTCCTCCTTTTTAGCGACTGTGCCTATTAAACCCCACCAGTTGCCCCTTCCAATGCAGCCATTTTGTCCCCTCCAATGCAGCCATTTTGTCCCCTCCAATGCAGCCATTTTGTCCCCTCCAATGCAGCCAGTTTGCCCCCTCCAATGCAGCCAGTTTGCCCCCTCCAATGCAGCCAGTTTGCCCCCTCCAATGCAGCCAGTTTGCCCCCTCCAGTGCAGCCATTTTGTCCCCTCCAATGCAGCCATTTCCCCCCCAGCCCTGCACTTACCTTCTTCTGGTCAGCGCCGTCCTTCTTCTGTCCTTGATGTCTTTTCCTGCCCTCGATGTTGCATCAGCCAATCATGTAACCGTAAAACAGACTTGGTGAACATGATTGGCAGAGCAGCCTGTCAGTGTTTACCCAAGGAATGTCCCCCCCCCCTGCGTCCCCAATTTTACTTTTATCGAGCCAATTACATCCCTCAGGCTGGATTTTGCAAGCCTATTTGCCCCCCTGTTTCTGATATGCAATTTTCACCCCATAAATGCCGCAGTTCTTCATATGTCGGTCGCTTAACAGGGGGCCACCCACCTGAATATTGTGCGGCATTGACAATACATAGGTTACTGCAATGCATGAACCTATGTATTGTTCTGAGTGACGGGCGCAGGATAGAGGGGGCAGTGCTCCAGCGCCCACTCTGGACGCACCGCCACTGCAATGCTATCCTGTGGCCAAACACATCTACCCCCCCCCACCAAAATATTTTAAGAATGGACCATCAGAGGGGGTGATGAATATGAAACATGAGCCTTCCATTATACTTCTTAAAAACACCTTAAACTGAGATTTTTATTGATGTTGGCCTCTAATGTATTTTCTTATAATCTGCTTGTAATGTTCTATTTTTAAATTCTAATTTTTTTTCATCTTGTTTGATTCCCCAGCTTCCTTCCACGCCACAGGAATGGCAGACTGTGGCATCGGTGTTTGCCACGCAGTGGGACTTCCCCAACTGCGGTGGTGCCATAGACGGGAAGCACGTCCGCATCGTACCGCCACCCCGTTCTGGGTCCTACTACTTCAACTACAAGGGGTTTCATAGCATTGTGCTGATGGCGGTGGTGTCAGCATGGTATGAATTCCTCTATGTTGATGTAGGGAAGAATGGCCGGATGTCCGATGGGGGATCCTTCATCCAGACAGAGTTTTCCCTCCGTCTCCAGAGTGACGACCTTGCATTGCCACCGGATGCAGGGAATGTTGAAGGACTCCCCTTTGTTTTTTTGGCTGATGAAGCCTTCGGACTCGGACCGCACCTCATGAGGCCATTTCCACAGGAGGACCCTGACCCCAGAGAAGAGGGTGTTCAACTACCGGCTGGCCAGGGCACGAAGAGTCGTTGAAAATGCCTTCAAAATAATGGCCAGCCGGTTCCGCCTTTTTATGACTCCCATCCACTTGTCGGACTACAAAATAAACAATGTAGTTTTATGCTGCTGTGTGCTCCATAACTTTCTCAGCAGAAAATCAACTTCTTATATGGCCTCAGTTTTGCCGGAGGCAGGACTTTCCTCTGGCAATCGGCTGCCGGGCCTCGAATCTGCCCGCCCTGGCTTGCTCCCCCAAAATGCCCGTGAGAAGTATCTTGAATATTTCACGGGTAGGGGGGCAATTCCTATGCCAGGCCATGTGTAAAGATGCATGGAGAACGAACTCAATAAAAATCTGATATAATCTTTTAACTTTTGTTTTTTCATGTCTCCTAGTTTGTCTTAGTGCATTTGTAGTGCCAAGTGTATTTTCCTTTAGTAAATACCAACCATTTCACTATGTAACCCCACAAAAAAATAAAAAAAATAAGGTTAGAGCGTATTTGAAAAAGAAGCTACACGTTGTTTGTGTTCAAACATTTTACTCTGTGCACATTCACACACATGGTCATAATTTTTTTGGGGGGATTTTGGCTGGCCACAAACCGGCAATTTTTTTAATATGAAAATAGAAAACCATCAGTTGTATTGCAAAAAGTACAACATTGGATACCTCTGAGCAATATGAGGCATTCACGTACACAAACTATGTCTCTATGTGCCCGTCCTAATATGGGGTCTTGCCACCCCTTGCCCAGCCAAAAATTGAATATGCACACATTTTGAAGTCATTTCCAATAGGGATTTGAGACTCCTGATCCCTATTGTCAACATGTGCCATCTGCCATCGGGGGTGATCAATGGACGTGTTTTGTGGGTGCAACCCCTTCTTCAGTTCACCTACTTGAGATACGAGGAAGGGGTTGCTCCCACAAAAGCCGTACATGGATATCCCCTGATGGCAGATGGCACATGTTGACACACTGTGTGCATATTACATTTTTGGCTGGTTTGATTGTCAAAAAGGTAATAAAAAGGGGGAAGAACAATCATTAAACAAAATTTGGGGTTTTGATGCCTTATTCAATTCTCCCCAAAACATCGAGAATGTCTTTAAATGTTTGATCCATCACATGAATTCTTTGTTTAATTCTGTCCAGTTCTGTGCTACATTCCATCACTTGCTGTATTATTCGGAGGGCACTGTCAGCAGAGAAACGTGTACTATCCTTCACCACAACATTTACATCCCCTAAAAACAAAATAAAAAAGGTATTATAACTCTGCAGGCCTACATCTCTTACCTGAAGCTGTGGTGACAGATACTGACCTGTTGTGGTGACCAGTTCCACCACGTCATCCACCTCTCCTTCCTGCACTTCTCCTTCCTCCACCTCTTCAACTTCCTCAACACCCTCAGGTTGTGGGTCTTTTGGAGTTTGGGGTTGTTTCGAAGCTATGGGTTTCATGTGCTCCCTGGAGTGTTCTCCTCCCAGTCTTCTCTCCCCTATGAGAAGCAAACCAAAGGTCTAGTTATCACACAGAAATTCTCTATGAAAAATGAAAACAGGCTAAATTGCTTGAAAGTGGGGTACAAGTGTGTGTTTGTGCAGAATTTAAACATGAATGCATTATATATGTCCAAGAATTGGTTTAGTATTCACCTTTGGCTGTCAATTTTCAGACATGGAGGCAGCACAAAAATTCACTGATGCACCTGTGTGGGACACCCAAAAAGGCGGTTTTTGTGGCCCACACTATAGTGCTCCAAAGTACAGATGTGGAAGCAGCTGCTGAGTGTCCTCTCCTTTACACTGATTAAAGTTTGCATTTCATTCTCTTTACAAACACATCATCTAGCCAACAATTTAAAGAAATCTGGCAGATGTCTAATTACATTTGAGGGTGAAAAATAACCCAAAAAAGAGGAGAGTGGCCGAACGATGAGTCTGTAACGAACGATTACTATGCCAAACCAAGTTCAAACTATGACATTTTGGAAGGGAGTACAATAGGAAATAAAAAAAAATGGAGCAACATGGAAGTTGAGAAATAAATTAATAGCATAAAAGTGAAAAATTTACTTACTTTTTGCTAGCATTCTCTTAATGCTCCTTAACTGCTCCGGCTCCCTCAATTTGAGGTCTGACCACCTCTTTCTGAGCTGCTCATTTGAGCGTTTCACCTAAAAATTCTTCTTCAGACTCTTCACGACTTTCTTCATGATTTTTGCCTTCCTTCTATTTGGTTTGCTATACGGCCCATGCTTTGCGTCATAATCCGACTTTAGCAATATGTCCACCATCTCCGCCATCTCCGCATAAGACATATTAGATGCCTTGAATCTCCTCCTTGATCGTGACGTTTCCTCAGTCTCCGGGCTTGTCTCCTCCTCGTTATTTGAGGAATTATCAGACACCTGCTGTAAATCCGCCATATCTGTCTGCGCGCCGAAAGAGAAGGGGCGGGGAAAAGATGTTAGTTAGAACGTCATGGGCGGAGCGACATGTGCGTAGTTACACGCATGTGTGGTGTATATATAGCAAACACACATGTGACTATACTACGTTCGGTGTGCGGAGAGAGGAGTTCAAGTGACGGACGTGCGAACGAAGGTATGTGATTTTGTGACTTTGAACAATTGTTGGCCTATACTGTCTTGAGAATGTTGGAGGATATATATGGTGAATAAGATTTTAAGGAGGTTAGACTGTGTGCTTCACATTAGTTAATTTTTTTTTGACTTGCAGACCCAAAATGAATGTCTTTATAAGTGACAAGGAATTCCTTGCAGAATTTATAGACCGGGTAAGGGAGCTGCCCGCTCTGTGGGAGACCAAAAACCCAATTCATAAAAAAAAGGGGTGAGAAAAGCAGCGCTGGAGAGCCTGCTCCCATTTGTGCATGCCAAGGTGCCCACAGCCACAGCAAAACAGGTGGACACTAAAATTGGGAGCTTGAGAGGCACATACAGGACTGAACGCTCTAAGGTCCTGGCTTCTCAGAGGTCAGGAGCAGCAGCAGATGATGTTTATGTCCCGAATTTGTGGTACTACAGCAGGATGTCTTTTCTGGATGACCACATTGAGGCAAGGCCATCACTGTCCACTCTTCCCCCCAGACTCCCTGCAGCCAACCTGAGCCTTCTCTGGAGCAAGAGGAGGCAGCCATCCTGGATGAACCTGATTTGGCCATCTGGAGCCAGGTATAGTATTTATAGAAAATGTATTGTGATAAACCTAATGTTTGACAAATATGTCAAGATGACAAACAGAAACTATTTTGTGTTACACACGTAAAATCAAGATCTCTAGACATTAGTCTGGCCTAAATTGGGTGCTAAATAGTCAATCTGATGTAGTTGTAAATTGTAAAAAATGTTTTAAGGATTTACATTCTAATTGCTTCAAACATGAGCTGAAAGTTGGATGAAAACAATAAAACAAAAAATTAAACTATGTCCCTTTTTCATACACAGGATGAAATCAGTCAGGAGGAGGGTCAGGAAACTGTCAGGCAGGAGGAGGCAGGGCCCAGTGGCAGCCAGGAGGTGGCAGGGCCCAGTGGCAGCCAGGAGGTGGCAGGGCCCAGTGGCAGCCAGGAGGTGGCCGGCCAAAGGAGAAGCACAACATCACAGGTGCCTCCCATCCGACTTCCCAAAAGAAGCAGGAGGGACAGGACCACCAGTGAGGCAGCAATGGCCCTTATTAAAGAGGCTCATGCCACCCTCAAGGAGCCCACATCCCCTGAAGAGGCCATTGCTGGCCTAGTGGAGGCAAAGTTCAAGGTGATGAGCATGGAGCAACACCTCCTATGCGAGCCCCTGCTCATCACCTTGCTGAACAAGGGGGTGATCGAAAAAATTACCCCCAATACTGCAATTTGTGAGGTGGCACAACTCTCACAACCTCAACCTCCTCCTCCACCTCCACCTTGTTCTTTTGCCCCACCCCCTTCTTCTCCACCTTGTTCTTCTGCCCCACCCCCTTCTCCTCCACCTCCTCCTCCACCTCCACCTTGTTCTTCTGCCCCACCCCCTTCTCCTCCACCTCCTCCTCCACCTTCTTCTTCTGCGCCACCCCCTTCTCCTCCACCTCCTCCTCCTCCTGACAGGAGTAGCCCTCCAGTGGCCCAGCCTCCAGCCACACGAAGAAGGAAGGCTGCAGGGAAGGCTTCAGGGAAGGCTGCAGGGAAGGCTCCCAAGAAGACGAGGAAGTGATGGCCTTGCTTCATTGTGGTCGGACAGAAGGCAGCCTGTTGTAGTACCACACACTTGGGACATATATATCACCTGCTGCTGTTCCTGACCTCTGGGAGGCCAGGATCAGATTGTGCTCAGAACTGTTGGCCTTATTAAGCTCCCAATTTTAGTGTCCACACAGGGTTGATGTGTGGTCTGGGGTCCCTGGGATGCACAAATGGCAGCAGGTTCTCCAGCGCTGCCTTCTCTTTATTTTGTTTCAAACATGAATAAATGTTATTTTTGTTTAAGTTCATACTTGACTATGTTTATTTTTACAATTTTTTAATTTAGCTTTGGAGTAAGCAGATACATTTGACAGCCAAAAAAAGGGACAGATAACAACCCGCAAAAAAAAAATTTAAATATATTTTTGAAAATAGAGGGTGTAAAATTTACCAGAAATAAATTAAAATATTCAATGGGAGATCACTATCAAAACATTGGCAAATTACTATTAACATCTGTTTGAAAAATATAAAACAGTAAAATATTCAGAAGATCTTGCACAATATAATACACATATATCTTCTGAAGAGCAGCATGAAAAAGGTTAAAAAAAGATAGTCCTAACTCTGTGTGAATATCAGCAGCAAAAGAAGTTCATTCGTTTTGATTAATGTAACATTCTAAAGAAGATTTCAATGCACAAAATTTAAACGATGCAATAATTTAGAGCGTGACGAATGTGCTATCTCCATTACAAAGGCTTGATTTAGCAGAAGATGCGCTCCTGTCTCATACTTGCTTCTGAGCATGCGCGCTTTTGGAAGAGTCGTAAAAGCATACACACGAACCATTTTCTCATCACAAAACAGGCCGACGAGAAACACGACGAGGAAATCTTGAATCCTGACGAGAAAATAGAGAGCAGGTTCTCTATTTTCTCGTCGAGATTCACGGCAGTTTTCTCGTCGTAAAACCATACACACGAACGGTTTTCTCGAGAAAAAAGCTCTCGCGGCACTTTTCTTGCCGGTTTTGGACGAGAAACTCGGTCGTGTGTACGAGGCTTAAGTCTTTCCTTACTACAAAACCAGTTAATACAGTTGTCAACCTTCCCTTGGGCCCCTCGGACCTCATGAATTACTACAGGCTACTTTATCGTTCTTGCGACCATGGGATGCAACCAATGGGAAAGAGCTATTTGTTCAAGTGAGATACTTATACTGTTGCTCTCTCTAAATGTAACTTTATTGTATTTTTTCAGAGATTCAGAATTGCTTCCCGGTAGGTCATTGTTGTGATGAGACTAGTTGGTTTCTCAATGATGGTTCCTCTCGACTCGATCAGAGTCTGTACTGGGACTCTTTTCCCAGAACTTGGAAGTCATTGTGCCAGTCTGTTGTCCAAACAAGGCTCACCAGAAGTCCTTGGTCCCGTAAGTCGGCCCCTACTGGACCCAATATCCCAGGAAATGTCTGGAGTTTGTGGAAAGGTCACAGTCTGCCAGATGAACTCGTAGTGAACTCTCATAGCCAAGCGAAGGTACTTGCTGAAACATGAGTATTTTGAAGTGTGTATACAGTATATACACACACCCTGACCCACACACTTGTGGATGACCACAACATACAGGATATACAAGGTAATACTGACATATAATCACACACATAGGTTGGACTTGATGGACCTGTGTCCATCCTCAACCTCACCCCCTATGCAACCATGCAACTTGCTAGGTCTAAAGACCATCGACAGTCTTAGCCTAGTTTTCCACTATTGTGCGATCTTACTGCGATTTCTATGCGTCTTGAATCAATGCCTGTGTATTCTTGATGTCCATGGCCCCAAGTTAGATCACAGTGGGATCAAAAGTAGTGTAGAGACTACTTTGCCGTTGCAGCGACTTGGGGTCGCACCGCTATGAATGATACTCCTTGGAAATCATGGGGTATGATTTGTGGAGGTCAAGCCTTACTGACGGCTGGAGAGATTAATTGCAACGATGGCCTGTGCAATATTTCGGATCCTTATCCTTCCGCTTGTTATTCAAGTCTTACTTTTGACTAACAACCATGTAATCACAACCCTTGTGCTCTGATGCATCATGAAGGGAATGCAATGAATAGGTAGAGAGAAATGAAAAAAAAATTACATTGGCTTCCTTAATGCACAGGACCCACGGATCCTAAGCTCAATTTTACATATAGCTGTCAGCTGACCCTATTGGGCGGCTTGGGTTTAGGCAAATAAAGAGGATTCTTGATTCTTTATTCTCCGCTATAGTTCTCCCAGGTCCAACCTGTCATTCACTCTTCGTTACTTTGCCTTTTGGCTATCCTCTGGTCATTGGTGATTAACATAAGGAATTAATCCTCCTACTAGATATCACCAGATCCGACTTGAACAGTCACCACTCTGACTTAAAGCGGCATGTGTTTACTTGTGGGATGGGCCATAAGGGTTCACTGACCACAATGATTACTGGAGAAACAGCATACAGTTTTGTATCCGCAGTGTCTGAACTGCATCATTGGCTACTCCATTTTCAATCTAGGATCCGTCGTCATAGAGAGTTTATCACTGAGCAGAGCTCTGCTTTTATCCTGTCTGGGGTCCTGACAGTCTGTCTACCGAAGTGAGCTCAATCGCAGGACACAAAACACTACTTAACAGTAGTATGAACCTTCTTTATCTCTGGATCTATTTACTGTCTCAGGGTCTCTGCAAAGAATATTGTCTCTTCTGTTGGAAGAATGACACCCTTGGTTAATCTGATGCAGCCGGTTTGGCCGGCTGCTTTTGAGGCAGAGGTACCCTATAGATACCTTTTGAGGCAGAGGTACCCTTTAGATGCCTTTGTTTGAATAGCTTAGTCCCTGAGCTCCATACAGTCAGTTTGGACGGGGTTAAAGTATACACCTTTTGCTTCTGATATGCCAACTTTCCAGAAGCAAGCTCTGAGGTAGATGTTGCCTTTAAACAAACACAACTGTTTGATTAGGCTTGGTATAGAACCATTAGTGACTGTAGGCCTTTTCAGTCTCTGCCCCTTTGTCACTGTCTTTGGCCTGCAACCTTGTTTTGCATTTTGGCCGACACACCAGTTACCACCAGACCACTATGATTACTGTAGAGATTTCTTGATCTGCCTCTTCTGGCAGTTAACTACATAGTGGTTCTTTCAGGGCTGAAGAGGATCTGTCCCCTGTTGCAGAAGTAGGTTGACTGGTGTTGGTATTGAGGGCTGGAGAGATTTACACTCATTATGCCCATAATGTGCACTCTTTTAGGATATAGCATATACCTACCTGCCCTCACCTTAGTTAGAGTTGCTGGTCTCTAGGAAGGCTGATTGCTACTGGTTCACAGATGAGCTGAAAGCCTGGAGCCATGCCTGGGGTATTTGCCATAAGTAGTAACCACTACAAACCACATATCTTTCTGTGGGGTACCCCAAATAACACAAGCAATTACCTATTGCTAACAGGTAAGTACTAAGGAATGTGACTAAACAGATCCAGACTTTTATTTTAGCACCACAGTCATTCACACTGTAGAGTTAATGTAATCACAGACAAGCAGCACAAGTTAATAGTCATCTGACAATTAGCACTAGCAGGTTAAACCTACCTTAGACACATGTATCACCAAGGATCATACCACAACCAAGCACCAATACACAGTGAGCCCAGCCTGCAGGGCCAGGCCCTGCATTAAAAGGAAAGGGCACAGTATCACCTGTTATTAGGGATGAGCTCCGACGTGTTCGCACACTCCATGTGCAGAGCCCGCCAGGAAGTCGGCACAGTGCTGCACTAATCACAGGCAGGGAGACATGCGCGGCTGCAGAGATCAGGACATGTCTCCCTGCCTGTGATTAGCGCAGCGCCGTGCCGACTTCCTGGCGGGCTCTGCACATGGAGTGTGCGAACACGCGGGAACTCATCCCTACCTGTTATCAGTTTGAGCATTAACAAAACTGCAGACAGACTTCAATCTGTGAAACATTAGTAAACAGAGTGGTACTATGGACAGCCAGTTAGATTTGCATGTGTGATATATGTATAGCGCTTACCACCCTCTCCTCCTTGTCTTTGGCTCCTCACAGGAAGAGAGGGCACACCCAGCTCTATATGCCCATACCCTCCTGTGTAAAGAGGTTGAGCGGTGTTATGAAACAGGACTCCACAGCCAGGTTCTCCAGAGAATGGCCCTTGTCTTCATGCTCAATAAAGACAAGTCTCTATTTTCCCCAATGACTTCAATGTCCACACCAGCCGTAACTCCAATGTAGTGTTTATTTCTCTTAAAAGACAGTCTCTGATAGGAAAGGTTGGAGAGAGAGAGAGAGAACAGGACAGCATAAGGTGTGGGAGAGGTCCAGGCACAAACGTAATACACTTCACTGCTTGGCTTCTCAAGCAGACTTAATCCATTTGGATAGTCTCCCTAGATAGGGACTAGCAGCCAAAATGGTACTTTAACCGCACAATCACTACACAAACTGGTGCACTTGGTCTCTGCCACAGACCTGGTGAACTTGCTTTTCAAAGCTTGGCCTCTTTGTAAGGAGAAGACATCCCTCCAGAGAGTTACCGGGCCCCTTCCTTCACCGTGACTTCTCACCAGTCCCTCGGAACGGTCTTTTCCCGGCCTCCACGTCTAAGATGCGGGTCCACTCTCAAGGCGGCACCCTGAGATTCCTCGAGCCGAAGGTGCTGGGCCCAAGGCCTTTAGTTGCAGCCCCAGGGCTAAAGGTGCCTGGGACTGATTAACCGACCACCGCCCCTGGGCCAAAGGTGCCCAGGGCGGACAGGAACACACACTCCCTGGGAGTAGGACTCCCGACGACCGACTTCTACAGACAGCGTCTGCTCCTTTTATATCCTCTCCCAGCATACACAGCAGGCCGACCACTCCCACTGTATGGTTGCCGAGAGGGGGGACACAAGGCACAGCACTGTATCAGCGGTTCAACCCTGGCCCACTATGGCAGTGCCACCTGCAGGCCACAGGGAATGGTACACCAATACTCTTCCTGCAGACAAAATGGTTGATAATGTCCTAACAATTCAGGTGTTTGAGCATAACTACCACTCAAACACTACCCCTAAATTGAGGACCCCGCTACATATGCTTTTCAGAAATGCAAACTAACAGCATACCTGCAGAAAATAAGTCAAGACTGTAGGGCCAGGCTTATTCCGTTAGTAGGAAGGCTTCAGCCCAGCACAGCACAGCACACCTGCTATCATCATTAGCAGTATTGCAGACACAACCCTTCAGCAATGCAAGCTTAACCACACACTTACAGCAGTAACTGAATGGAATTATGGTTACCACTAGGGATGAGCTTCGTGTTCGAGTCGAACATACGTTCGACTCGAACATCGGCTGTTCGATCGTTCGACGAAGATCGAACGATTTGGGCCGTTCGCGCCAAATTCGAGTGACGCGAACGGCCCACAATGCACTACGCCATCGCAGTGTCATCCAGGCGCTGTGATTGGCCAAGCATGCACTGTGACCCCGCATGCTTGGCCAATCACAGCGCCGGCAGCGAGGAGAGCAATGATTGGCCACAGGCAGGATGCCTGTGGCCAATTATTGCTGAGGGTGTTTAGTACACGCCCCACACTATAAAAGGCCGCCAGCACGGCGGCCTAGTGTAGTGTGTTCCGGAGCAGGGATAGAGCAGCATAGGCAGGGACAGTGACTTTTATTTCTTTCTTGCTTAACCTGGATTCCTTTAGTTTAGGGAAAGAGAAGGATAGGTAGGGAGAGTGTCAGTGTGTTTTGTGCTTGTGCTATATTGTGCTTAAAAAAAACATTTTTTCTAGGGACAGAAAACTGTAGGTAGGGAGAGTGTGTCAGTTTCTTTCACTGTCAAAGTCCTTGTTTCCAGGGACCTGGAAGGACAGTGAGTGAATTCTCCTTGTGCTAAATTGTGCTTAAAAAAAACATTTTTTCTAGGGACAGAAAACTGTAGGTAGGGAGAGTGTGTCAGTTTCTTTCACTGTCAAAGTCCTTGTTTCCAGGGACCTGGAAGGACAGTGAGTGAATTCTCCTTGTGCTAAATTGTGCTTAAAAAAAACATTTTTTCTAGGGACAGAAAACTGTAGGTAGGGAGAGCGTGTCAGTTTCTTTCACTGTGAAAGTCCTTGTTTCCAGGGACCTGGAAGGACAGTGAGTGAATTCTCCTTGTGCTAAATTGTGCTTAAAAAAAACATTTTTTCTAGGGACAGAAAACTGTAGGTAGGGAGAGTGTGTCAGTTTCTTTCACTGTCAAAGTCCTTGTTTCCAGGGACCTGGAAGGACAGTGAGTGAATTCTCCTTGTGCTAAATTGTGCTTAAAAAAAACATTTTTTCTAGGGACAGAAAACTGTAGGTAGGGAGAGTGTGTCAGTTTCTTTCACTGTCAAAGTCCTTGTTTCCAGGGTCCTGGAAGGACAGTGAGTGAATTCTCCTTGTGCTAAATTGTGCTTAAAAAAAACATTTTTTCTAGGGACAGAAAACTGTAGGTAGGGAGAGTGTGTCAGTTTCTTTCACTGTCAAAGTCCTTGTTTCCAGGGACCTGGAAGGACAGTGAGTGAATTCTCCTTGTGCTAAATTGTGCTTAAAAAAAACATTTTTTCTAGGGACAGAAAACTGTAGGTAGGGAGAGCGTGTCAGTTTCTTTCACTGTGAAAGTCCTTGTTTCCAGGGACCTGGAAGGACAGTGAGTGAATTCTCCTTGTGCTAAATTGTGCTTAAAAAAAACATTTTTTCTAGGGACAGAAAACTGTAGGTAGGGAGAGTGTGTCAGTTTCTTTCACTGTCAAAGTCCTTGTTTCCAGGGACCTGGAAGGACAGTGAGTGAATTCTCCTTGTGCTAAATTGTGCTTAAAAAAAACATTTTTTCTAGGGACAGAAAACTGTAGGTAGGGAGAGTGTGTCAGTTTCTTTCACTGTCAAAGTCCTTGTTTCCAGGGACCTGGAAGGACAGTGAGTGAATTCTCCTTGTGCTAAATTGTGCTTAAAAAAAACATTTTTTCTAGGGACAGAAAACTGTAGGTAGGGAGAGTGTGTCAGTTTCTTTCACTGTCAAAGTCCTTGTTTCCAGGGACCTGGAAGGACAGTGAGTGAATTCTCCTTGTGCTAAATTGTGCTTAAAAAAAACATTTTTTCTAGGGACAGAAAACTGTAGGTAGGGAGAGTGTGTCAGTTTATTTCACTGTCAAAGTCCTTGTTTCCAGGGACCTGGAAGGACAGTGAGTGAATTCTCCTTGTGCTAAATTGTGCTTTAAAAAAACATTTTTCTAGGGACAGAAAACTGTAGGTAGGGAGAGTGTGTCAGTTTCTTTCACTGTCAAAGTCCTTGTTTCCAGGGACCTGGAAGGACAGTGAGTGAATTCTCCTTGTGCTAAATTGTGCTTAAAAAAAACATTTTTTCTAGGGACAGAAAACTGTAGGTAGGGAGAGTGTGTCAGTTTCTTTCACTGTCAAAGTCCTTGTTTCCAGGGACCTGGAAGGACAGTGAGTGAATTCTCCTTGTGCTAAATTGTGCTTAAAAAAAACATTTTTTCTAGGGACAGAAAACTGTAGGTAGGGAGAGTGTGTCAGTTTCTTTCACTGTCAAAGTCCTTGTTTCCAGGGACCTGGAAGGACAGTGAGTGAATTCTCCTTGTGCTAAATTGTGCTTAAAAAAAACATTTTTTCTAGGGACAGAAAACTGTAGGTAGGGAGAGTGTGTCAGTTTCTTTCACTGTCAAAGTCCTTGTTTCCAGGGACCTGGAAGGACAGTGAGTGAATTCTCCTTGTGCTAAATTGTGCTTAAAAAAAACATTTTTTCTAGGGACAGAAAACTGTAGGTAGGGAGAGTGTGTCAGTTTCTTTCACTGTCAAAGTCCTTGTTTCCAGGGACCTGGAAGGACAGTGAGTGAATTCTCCTTGTGCTAAATTGTGCTTAAAAAAAACATTTTTTCTAGGGACAGAAAACTGTAGGTAGGGAGAGTGTGTCAGTTTCTTTCACTGTCAAAGTCCTTGTTTCCAGGGACCTGGAAGGACAGTGAGTGAATTCTCCTTGTGCTAAATTGTGCTTAAAAAAAACATTTTTTCTAGGGACAGAAAACTGTAGGTAGGGAGAGTGTGTCAGTTTCTTTCACTGTCAAAGTCCTTGTTTCCAGGGACCTGGAAGGACAGTGAGTGAATTCTCCTTGTGCTAAATTGTGCTTAAAAAAAACATTTTTTCTAGGGACAGAAAACTGTAGGTAGGGAGAGTGTGTCAGTTTCTTTCACTGTCAAAGTCCTTGTTTCAAGGGACAGAGAAGGACACCTGAAGGTAGCCCTTATTGCTTTTTTCCCATCTCCCTGCAGGCCATCTATTAGAATGTCTGGAAGGCAAACAAGGAGAGGCAGACAGTCAGGAGGCAATAAAAGAGGGCAAGCAGGCTCTGTGTCTGGGGGCAACAGTGCTGGTCGTGGACGCGGTGCATTGTCATCAGCACATGGCCATGGGACACGCTTGTCCTTCTTTTCGGCAGCTGGACATGTTGAGCCACATCATGCCGAAGACTTGGTAGAGTGGATGACCAAGCCCTCCTCCTCCTCCTCATCCTCTCTCACCCAGGCTCAGGGTACTGGAAAAGCAGCTGCCAAAGCGTCCTCTTCCCTGGTATCAATGTCAGACTCATCATCAGTCACTCCTTCCCTAGACCCACCATGTCCTCCTCCTGAGGAGTCCCCCGAACTGTTTCAGCACAGTGTTGGGTACATGCTCCAGGAGGATGCCCAGCGTTTCGAAGGGTCTGATGATGAAACCCAGCTAGAGGAAGGCAGTAGCGTGAGAGCAGACAGAGGGGATGCTCAAGAAGGACACCAATCTGGCAGTCATGTTCCAGCAGCTGCAGCATACTGCCAGATTGGCTCCAGTGATGAGGAGGGAGGTGATGATGAGGTCACTGACTCCACGTGGGTGCCTAATAGGAGAGAGGAGGAGGAGGAGGATGAGGAGGAGGCACATCTCCAACGAGGCAGGATGCCCTTTGGTGGCCAGCGTAAGGGCAGTACACCGACGGAATCACACCGCAGAGCTCCGCCTGTGCAGGGCGCTGCCTCTGCCCGTCATTCAAAAAGTTCTTTGGTGTGGGCCTTTTTTGAGGCTAGTGCATCAGATCGCACAGCTGCTGTTTGCAACATATGTCTCAAGCGTATATCGCGTGGCCAAAACATCAGCCGCTTGGGTACCACATGCCTGACCAGACATATGTTGACCTGCCATGCAGCTCGTTGGCAAGCCTACCTGAAAGACCCACACCAAAGAACAAAGCGGACCTCTCCTTGCACCGCATCAGCTGGGATCTCCAACCCCACTATAAATTCAGTCCTCTCTGAAACATGCACTGAGAGGAATGAAGGTGTAGAATTAGGTGTGTCACAGCAAAGTACTTGCGGCCACTCTGCTAGCAGTACACCGACGTCCGATTCTAGCAGGCAAATTTCCCTGCCCCAGCTGCTGGACCGTCGAAAGAAGTTCACTCCCAGCCATCCACATGCCCAGCGGTTGAATGCTAGCTTGGCTAAATTGCTAGCGCTTCAACTGCTGCCTTTTCAGTTGGTAGACTCGGCCCCCTTCCGTGAGTTTGTGCAATGTGCGGTTCCTCAGTGGCAGGTTCCCAAACGCCACTTTTTCTCACGGAAGGCTATTCCGGCTCTCTACCGGCATGTGGAAGGCAATGTCTTGGCCTCGCTGGACAGGGCGGTCAGCGGTAAGGTGCATATTACCGCTGACTCATGGTCCAGCAGGCATGGACAGGGACGTTACCTTTCTTTCACGTCCCATTGGGTCACTCTTTTGGCAGCTGGGAAGGATGCAGGACAAGGTGCAGTAGTGTTGGAGGTTGTCCCACCGCCACGCCTCCAAAATGCTACTACTGGTTGTGACACACCTCTCTCCTCCACCCCCTCCTCTTCTTCTTCCTCCATGGCCTCTTCCTGTGGTTTGTCCTATGAACCAGCGGTGCTCCGTAGCCGTTCACGGGGCTACGCAAGTACGCAGGCAAAAAGATGCCATGCCGTGCTTGCGCTGGTGTGTTTGGGGGACAGAAGCCACACTGGGGCAGAGGTCCTGTCTGCTCTGCAGGGCCAGGCCGAGAGGTGGTTGACGCCACGCCAGCTTAAGCCAGGAATGGTGGTTTGCGACAATGGCACCAACCTCCTCTCCGCCCTCCGACAGGGACAACTGACCCATGTGCCCTGTGTGGCTCACGTCCTTAACCTGGTGGTGCAGCGGTTCTTGGGCAGGTACCCGGGCTTACAGGATGTCCTGAGGCAGGCCAGGAAAGTCTGTGTGCATTTCCGCAGATCTTATAATGCCAGTGCTCGCCTGGCTGAGCTGCAAAAGGAGTTGAACCTGCCCAAGAACCGCCTTATATGTGACATGCCCACCAGGTGGAACTCAACGTTGGCCATGCTGCAGCGGCTGCACATGCAGCAGAGGGCCATCAATGAGTACCTGTGCGACTACGGCACCAGGACAGGGTCAGGGGAGCTTGGTTTTTTTTCTCCACGCCAGTGGGGCATGATCAGGGATGCATGCACTGTCCTGGCACCATTTGAGGAGGCCACGAGGATGGTGAGCAGTGACAGTGCATGCATCAGTGACACTGTACCTCTTGTCCACCTGTTGGAGCACACGCTGCGTGGAATAATGGACAGGGCACTTGAGGCAGAACAGAGGCAGGAAGAGGAGGACTTCCTTGCCTCTCAAGGCCCCCTTTACCCAGACAGTGTTCCTTCTGTCCCACCCATCGCACAGGAAGAGGAGGAGGAGGAGGAGGAGGAGGAGGAGGATTGTGTCAGCATGGAGGTGGAGGCTGGCACTCAGCATCATCAGCAGCAGTCTTTTAGGGATGATTTACAGTCCCAAGAAACCAGTGGACTTGTACGTGGCTGGGAGGAGGTGGCTGCGGATCATGTCGTCCTTAGTGACCCAGAGGACTCCGGAGCGAATGCCTCAGCAAACCTACGCTGCATGGCCTCCCTGATCCTGCAAAGTCTGCGGAAGGATCCTCGTATTCTTCGGATCAAGGAGAGGGACCATTACTGGCTGGCCACTCTCCTTGATCCACGGTACAAGGGTAAGGTTGCGGACCTTATGTTACCGTCGCAGAGGGAGCAGAGGATGAGACAACTCCGGGAGGCCTTGCAGAAAGGTCTGTGCAACGCGTTCCCAGAGACTGGGAGGTTACAAACTCCTGGTCCTGGACAACGAGTTGCTGAGGCTTCGGCCAGTCAAAGAAGGAGCGGTGGGGAAGGTGGCCGTCTGACCGATGCGTTCAGACAATTCTTTAGTCCGCAGCCCCAAAGTATGATCGGTTCCAGCAACCATCGCCAGCGTCTGATAAACATGGTGCAGGAATATCTAGGGGCAAGGTCAGACTTGGACACCTTCCCCACCGAAAATCCTCTGGCTTACTGGGTCTTGAGGATGGATCACTGGCCAGAGCTTGCACAGTATGCAATTGAGCTACTGGCCTGTCCTGCATCCAGCGTTCTTTCGGAACGCACATTCAGTGCTGCTGGAGGATTTGTCACGGATCACAGGGTGCGCCTGTCCACCGACTCGGTTGATCGACTGACTTTCATCAAGATGAACCAGTCTTGGATCACCACCAGCTACCACACACCTGATGCTGATATAACAGACTAATTGATTTTAACATGTCACATCCCTTCAAGACTGATGCTGATGCTGAGTGCCTGTGCTGTTATGTTGACTGGCTATCCTCCTCCTCCGAGTCCTCAATGATACGATTGATGATGATAGCTTGGAAGATCATTTTTGTTTATGGGTGCCGCCACCAGTGGCTAAGGCCCAATTTTTCAGCCCCTGTTTTACAGGGGCGTGTAATTACAATTTTTTTAGCAATAATTTGCCATAGGGCTCATTGCTGTGCTCCAAGTACAGTATCTGTGAGGGGTTGGAGTGTTGTGGCACCAGTGCCTAAGGCCCAATTTTTCAGCCCCTGTTTAACAGGGGCGTGTCATTACAATTTTTGAAGCAATACTTTGCAACAGGGCTCATTGCTGTGCTCCAAGTACAGTATCTGTGAGGGGTTGTAGTGTTGTGCCACCAGTGCCTAAGGCCCAATTTTTCAGCCCCTGTTCAACAGGGGCATGCAATTACAATTCTTGATCTAATAATTCACAGCAGGGTCCATTGCTGCACCCACCAAGAGTAACTCTGAGGGCTTACAGTCTTGTGGCAACGCCACCACCACCACCACCACGAAAGGCCCAATTTTTCAGCCCCTGTTCAAAAGGGGCATGTAATTACAATTCTTGATCTAATAATTCACAGCAGGGCCCATTGCTGCACCCACCAAGAGTAACTGTCAGGGCTTAAAGTGTTGTGGCACCAGCACCACCATCAAAGCCCCAATTTTTACTACCACTGTTCAACAATTATATGTAATTAAAATTCCTGATATAATAGTTGACAGCAGGGCGTTCCAGCACCAACCAAGAGTAACTGAGTGCTTACAGTGTTGTGCCAACACCAACAACTAAGGGGCCTATTTCTGCAGAGTATATACGGCAGGTCCCTACTTTCAAACATCCAACTTACAAACGACTCCTACTTGCAAACGAAAGAAGACAACAGGAAGTGAGAGGAAATCTACCCCTAGAAAGGAAAATTCTCTCCTGTAAGAATAAATATGGGAGAAAGGGGTCTCATCTGTACTGATGCTTTATCAGCAATCCTTGTTTCAAGAAAAACACCACATTTCAAAAACAGTTGTCATTGGGACGGAAAGTGAGGTGAAATGTTCTGAACAGGGGCACAGACAGCAAAACAAATGTTACAGGGGTGATAACCCTTACCTATGTTTCCCAAAAAGTTTAAAAATAGATTTTTGGGCTGGAGCTACACTTCAACAATGTACCTGTTCAAAATTACAAACAGATTCTACATAAGAACAAACCTACAGTCCCTGTCTTGTATGCACCGCCTGTATACGGCTGTTCAGAGTATATAGGGCCTTTTTTATTTTATGTGCGGGGTTCCCCTTAATATCCATACAAGACCCAAAGGGGCTGGTAATGGGCTGGGGTGGGGGGGGGGGTCATGGGGTAGCTATGCCATTTTTCTTAAAGAATTTCATCCATATTACCGGGACCAGACATTACATTAAAGCCGCAAGCAGTTTTAAATGGCTTTTTTTTCCTTTAGAAGTGTCATTTTGTGCAGGGACAGTTCTAAACACGGGAAACACGTGGCACTTCACAGGCATACTTTAGACACCCCCCAGGTACGATATTTAAAGGAATATTTGACTTTTTTTTTTTCACTTTATGCATCATTAAAATGACTGCTCCCGAAAAACGACCGTTTTTAAAACTTCTTTTTGCATTGATACATGTCCCCTGGTGCAGAACCCGGGTTCCCAAACCCTATTTATGACAATAACATGCATAATAGTTGTTATAATTAGCACTTTAGAATTCGAACGTTCGCATCCATTGTATTTAATAGGGTTCTAATGTTCGTTCGAACTTTCGGTCCGTTCGCGGGTTCTGGTGCGAACCGAACCCGGGGGTGTTCGGCTCATCACTAGTTACCACCTGCAAGCTTCATGTCCAAACAGAAAGTCCAATGAATGTCCATCCATGGCGTCAGGATAAAGGAGCAATCCCTAGAGACCAGATGCCCTCACCCCCATATCTTCCTGGATCTTGAGGGGGGGTCCCCCCATATAGGCGTTCATGTCTGCCTTCACAGCGGGGAGCTTTGTCACAGGAGAGGCTTGAACCTGTGCGGCTTGGCCAGAAGTGTCCGGTAAGGTGAGGGAAAAAAAAAAATTCTGCTTTCAGCAGAAGCATAACCGGCTGTAGCAGTGAGGAAAAAAAAAGGGAATACTGCAAGAAGGGAGGAGACCTACTTTTATAGTATAACCGGTCCTGAAAGTAGGCAGGGAGGCGGAGCCTTCCCATACGTATATGCTGTCATGCTGTGTCAGGAAAGCTCTATTTGTGGGAAAAAATTACATACAGTTTGAATTTGGGTACAGCATTGCATGCCTGCGCAACTGTCAGTTAAAGTAACGCAGTGCCGTATAGCAAAAAGTGGCCTGGTCATGAAGGGAGGTAAATCTTCTGGAGGTCCAGTTGTTGAAACAAAAAGCAGTGCTGCTGATTATTAAAACAAGTTTTTTTTTTTGCTTCACAGAACATTTTTCCTGTCTTTATAGTTTTTTCAATCAGATCTTGGTCACAAAAAAATGCATTCTCTTAAAAGAATCATATTGCACGTATTTCTGCTATAGTTATGAAGACAAATTAGGGATCTATTTTTGAACAGCACCTGTCAAAGTTTTTTTCATACCAATCTTTAAACACTTTCAAAATGTGACCAATTTGCAGAAAATTAGGAGCAGATGACGTACACCATAGGTCTGTTTTCTTGCAAAACACATTTAGAATAAATGTGCAATCTTCATACCTCACTGCCTGAGCATACATTTTGTTTTTTGAGGTACAGCTTTTTGTAAAAAAAAAACATTCCATGACAGCTTTGTCTTTACCGACTTTCTTTAATAAAGGTCCATTTTGTGTTTAATCTCTTGTCAATATACATACACAGGTGTTAAAAGATAGCTGTACTGTGTAAGGATTTGGGGTGCCACTACCGAGCTCTTAAAATACTATTTTCCTGGCTGTTTTGTTGATATTTCCCAAGCCACAGACCTAAAATACGTTTGCAGCAGTTCTGACTAGGGATGGGCTCAATATTTATTTTGAACAAAAGTTGTTCAGGAGGTTATCCAAACACCATATGTTTTGTGGGAGCCAAACATCACATATAGTGACGGTATTTCTACCAGTATGATATATAATTGTGTAGCGCCCTCTACCATAGGCAGGTGTTAGAGGTGAGGATTTTTGTGATAAGCTGTCAGGCAGGTAAATTTAGGCTGGCCTATGCTGCATGCTAGGCCTGCTTGTTTTTGATCTGGGGGGCAGGGAGTGGTTAGTGTAGCAGTGGGTGTGACCACCTGTCCTTCAGTTCTTGGGCGCCTCCCCTGCTTCCAGGGAGAATGTTCTGGAAGAGGGGCAGGGCTGGGAATTGGAGTGACAGGGAGCTCATGTGAGGAGCCCTGACCAATCCCCAATTGTAATTGGCAGGGGGCAGGCCTCCTACATAAGCTCAGGTCCAGCCCACTGGAGGGGAGTTGTCGGCTGGGTGAAGTGAAGAATGGAGTGTTAGACTGCCGCAGGAGGCCCATCCCCATCTGGGGGTGCGCGCCTCAGCGGAGGAGCTCGGGAGCCTCTCTCCCTACATGGTCATGGAGCAGGTGTCCTGGAACAGAGGAGCTGGAGAAGCAGTCGGTACGCATGTCCAGGTAAATTCTTTACCAACGACTCAGGGCAGGAGAAGTTCGGTGAGTGAGGCACAGTGGATATCTGGAGGAGGCATGCCAGGGGAGCTGGGTGCAAGGCCAGAGGAGAGACTGTGGGGTTTTGTGTCAAATCGATGTGGCCTGCGGGCACAGCATAGGCGTGCGCAGGGGGTGTGCCAGGTGTGCCTGGGCACACCCTAATCACTCCATGTGGCGCAGATTTCCCCTGCTGATATTTCCCCCAACTGAGCTCCTAAAAAAATTGTAAAAATAAATAAAGTAATAAAAATAAACTACTGACACTGTCCACTGCCCTACTGACAAGTCCACTGCTCTACTGACACCGTCCTCTGCTCTGCTGACACCGTCCACTGCTCTACTGACACAGTCCACTGCTCTGCTGACACCGTCCACTGCTCTACTGACACCGTCCACTGCTCTACTGACACCGTCCACTGCTCTACTGACACCGTCCACTGCTCTACTGACATCATCCACTGCTCTACTGACACCGTCCTCTGCTCTGCTGACACCGTCCACTGCTCTACTGACACCGTCCACTACTCTACTGACACCGTCCACTACTCTACCGACACCGTTCACTGCTCTACAGACACCGTCCACTGCTCTACTGACACCGTCCACTGCTCTACTGACACCGTCCACTGCCCTACTGACACCGTCCACTGCCCTACTGACACCGTCCACTGCTCTACTGACACCGTCCACTGCTCTACTGACACCATCCACTGCCCTACTGACACCGTCCACTGCCCTACTGACACCATCCACTGCTCTACTGACACCGTCCTCTGCTCTGCTGACACCGTCCACTGCTCTACTGGCACCATCCACTGCTCTACTGACACCGTCCTCTGCTCTACTGACACCGTCCTCTGCTCTGCTGACACCGTCCACTGCCCTACTGACACCGTCCACTGCTCTACTGACACTGTCCACTGCCCTACTGACACCGTACACTGCTCTACTGACACCGCCCACTGCTCTACTGACACCGCCCACTGCTCTACTGACACCGCCCACTGCTCTACTGACACCGTCCACTGCTCTACTGACACCGTCCACTACTCTACTGACACCATCCACTGCTCTACTGACACCATCCATGTTTTAATACATTTGGGGTGCACACTCTAATGCAATAGGCTGCGCACACCTATGGGGCACAGGATTTGCAAGTCTGGGTTTTGTTTGGGATCTAATGCTGCTAAACAACTAGGCCGCCAAGAAGGGGTACTGCAGGCCCCTGGCCTAACAAAATTCAGCAAGACCAGCAACCATCAGGGATTTTTCAGAGAGATCCCTGGTGCAGTGTAAAAAATGATGGGACAGAGGTGCTAACACTGTACAGTGAAGTTTGTGCAGGAGAAGAAGAGTCCCGGGAGTAACAGTCTGCAGAGGTTGGTGCAGAGGAGGAGTAACGGTCTGCAGGAGTTGATGCAGGAGAGAGACTGTAAAGCCCCGTACACACGATCGGTTTAACTGATGAAAACCGTCCGATGGATGGTTTTCATCAGACAAACCGATCGTGTATGGTACCCATCGGTCTTTTTTCCATCGGATGGAAAAAATAGAACTTGTTTTAAATTTGTCCGATGGATAAAAAACCGATGGGAATTTCCGATCGTCTATGGGCAAGTCCATCGGTTAAAAAACCCACGCATGCTCAGAATCAAGTCGACGCATGCTCAGAAGCATTAAACTTCATTTTTCTCGGCTCATCTGAGTGTTTTACGTCACCGCGTTTGGAACGGTCGGTTTTTTGACTGATGGTGTGTGGCCAAGACTGATGAAAAACAGTTTCATCGGATTTCCGATGGTCAAATCCATCGGACGAAAATCCATAGGTTATCCGATCGTGTGTACAGGGCTTCAGTGTTAGAGTCCATCATTTACTCAAAGTGCAAGTATTCAACAAATCTCTAATAACGATGGCAAAGTGATCTGTTCTATGGACACCCCATACCCTTTCCCCAGCCAAGTTATATCCCCCAAATAAACAAAAACAAAACAAAAGCAAATGACTGTTCATTGTCCTTGGAAGAGTGATCTATGGAAGTCTGGCAGCAGGGTGAACATGGTGGATGTTAGTAACTAGTAGCAACTGTCCGCTACATTTGGAGGTCCCACCGAGATCCACCTTCACGGTTAACCTGATGGCCGTCGCCCCTAGCAACCGTCAGGAAAAAGGGGGCACTTTGCCTGTTTTGCCATGTTTGGGATTTAACAAGGAAATGACTGTATGTTTGCCTTTAAAAATTACTTTTTCCAAATGCTGTTGCTCATAGCAACCAAAATCAAAGCTTGTTACCAAGTGCCGCTGTCCGTAGCAGCCATCCAGGATTAGCGTTGCCATCACATCCTGCACCCAGTTGCCTCAACCAGACACTCATATGTAATGAGCCCTGCAACCAGTGACTGTAAACATGTGCCATCACCCGTGGCAACCACAGCGAGCGATCGCACTCATGGATTACAAATATGTCCAGCTCTCAGCATGGTGCGGGCATTGTACACTGCATTGCAGAAATCTGAAAATAACTTTTGAAATCCTGCCTGACACAGTAAAGGGAGTTGTAATGTCTGCTGTTGCCCCTAGTAACGGAACGCAACCAGGGGTTGTCTATGACGGGATGTTGCACGGTCAGTCCCACACAGTGAGATGTTTAAGGAGAGACTTTACTGTTGTCAAGGGTGATCACTGTACAGTTTGCCTGCCTTCAGTTTCCAGCTTCTGTGACGCAGTTTCTATACTACATGCTTGGATAGAGCCTGCAATTCTTAGTGCCTGCCACCAGGTGTCACTACAGTGCACACTGTCTGGAGCCTGCTCTACAGTTCCTCACATGCTGAACAAACGAGCGGAGGGGCGGAGTCACGCCCCGTCGGAGTAAGCAGAAGGAGACCAGAGCGGTGCGCATACCACGAGGCTGCTGAAGATGGTGGAGGGTGGTCGGAGGATGCCCGCTGTGCAGTGGTTGCCTGAAATGCAGGACCAGACGCTGATTGACACCGGCATCCGGCTGGAGCTCTGTGGAGGACTCACCTTGGGGGTAATCGAAGGAGTGGAGCGGCTGCGTCTACTTTGTCCCAGGTGCAACATCCCAACATCAGGAGTCACCGCCTGGGCCCGGTGCGGCCATTGTGGGGAGCCACTAACCCGGCTGGGGCCTGTACAGCAGGAATACATGTAGTACATGACCAACCTGCTTTCAGGACTTTGTGTGCCGCAGCCGCAGGAGACTCGGAGGGCCGGAGAGGGCCAAGGATCATCAGCCAGAGGCGGGGAGATGATGCTGCCAGGTGTGTCAACCACAGAACTCCCGGACATACATGGAGAAGAAGATGCTACGGACACCTGTGGCCTGGCCAGGGACCTGGTGACTGCAGGTGCCAGTGTGCAGCCACCGGATGATATCCCTGAAGAGCCGGCATGCTCCCTTGCTGTGTCTGTCCAGAAGGAGCCCATGCTAGAGGAAGGAGTGCCTCCAGGTGAGCTGAATGAGGTGAGCGAGGGCCGGGTCATAGATTGGGGTTCATCCAGAATACTAAAGAAGTGTGGGTCAGTTGAGAATCTGTTCTCCTGATCATCTCCAGAGGAAGGCTCCAGTGAGGAGGAGTGGGAAACAGGAGATTCCCCTTCAACAGAGACTCATTCTGAGGTGATAGAAGAACCACAGCCCCCAGTATGGACCCCAGTTTCAACCAGCAGACTCTTCGTAAGTTGACCCTCTACTACCCAGACCAGAGCACCCACCTACAAGCAGTAGGTGATCAAAGCCCAGGATGCCTGTGTTATGCCTGGCAGAGGAAAACCCAAGGAACTGCCCATGCTCTCCCGCTTCCAAAGAGAGGTCCAACGTAGGGTTGCTCTGGAGTTGGGTCTTGACTACCCTTATGTCCCATCTCAGGTCATGGACGTCATTGAGAACTCACGGGGAGAGTGGGAGGATGACATGATCTGGGAGTACCTGCATGTCCCTAAACCTTTGAGGGTGCCAGAGAGTAGTGCTTGGGCCCGGTTCAAGGACATTCGGAAGGAATGGAAGTTGGGACGTGCAATCTACAAAGACTGGGTCCTGGTTGTAAAGGCAGGTCGGCCTACCAAGAGTCACTCGGTCTCTGTCCAAGGAGAAGGGGATAGCCAGAGGAGGTAGCCGGATCCACGTTTCTATCTGTGAGGAGGACTGCTGGGCTGTACAGCCCCTAGGTAGAAGCGGCCACAGGGACTGCAGGGACAGGGCATGGCCTTTTTTTTTTTTCCAAAGACAAAACTTTCTTTGCAGGGACAGTGTTTGCCTGCCGCCCAGGGTGCCTGATGGAGGAAAAGTCATTATGGACATTAGGGTGTACTGTCCCTGCCAAACCTCTTGCTGCCTGCCACTTCGGGAGGGGCCCCTCCATTCAGGAGCAAAAAGTTTCCTTCCATCATGCATGTATGTCTGGCTGTGCTCTTCAGGAGGTTCCCCTAGATCCCTCCTGGTAGGATGACAGCAGATGGGAAAATACATGCCCAAACTGTAAATGTGAAAAAAAATCACTAAAGAGAGGATAGTAACCCCCTCTCAGTAGTGAATCGTTTTGTATAGTTAGAATGTTCAGATAGAATGTGTTTTGTTGTTTGTGTCTTCTTTTAGGAACATCAGAGATGGGACAGCTGTCCATCTTCACCGCCTGACAGATGAAGACCTGTGTGAGGCAGAGTATTTCTCCCGAGGGAGCAGTTCTCTGGCTCCACTTGTGTGAACCTAGCTGCAGGGACCTGTAGTTAGGAATCTAAGCTCAAACATGTACAGTGTAAATGTGTGACCAGAATGAACATATTATATTTTTGTACTTAACTTATTTGTGCATAGCCCCGTCCAAAATTTATATTTTTCCCACAGCTGGGGACCAGCTGTAAATTGGTGGGGGGTGGATTTAGCGCCCTCTACCGTAGGTAGGTGTTAGAGGTGAGGATCTTTGTGATAAGCTGCCAGGCAGGTGAATTTAGGCAGGCCTATGCTGCATGCTAGGCCTGCTTGTTTTTGTTCTGGGGGGCAGGGAGTGGTTAGTGTAGCAGTGGGTGTGACCACCTGTCTTTCAGTTCTTGGGCACCTCCCCTGCTTCCAGGGAGAATGTTCTGGAAGAGGGGCAGGGCTGGGAATTGGAGTGACAGGGAGCTCATGTGAGGAGACCTGACCAATCCCCAATTGGAATTGGCAGGGAGCAGGCCTCCTACATAAGCTCAGGTCCAGCCCACTGGAGGGGAGTTGTCGAGTACTGTAGCTGCTGACTTTTAATATAAGGACACTTACCTGTATTCCAGCTCTGTCCTCACCTAAGCCAATTCTTCAACAGGCTTCGGGTCCCTAGCACCGACATCATAGGTAAGGGAAACCGGCTGTGAATGTAATGTGTCCCAGAAGCCTGCTGGTAAAGGGGTGGGGCTGAACTTCCGCTCAGATCATCTAGACGATCAAAGGTGTCACATCCAGGTAGCCACCCCCCAAAAAAAGTGCCAAACGATAAGGATTTGCGGGGGTGGAGGCCTTAAAGCAGGACATCCCCTTTTAAGTGAGATTTTGCTTTAAGGAAGCAGCATCACCTTGATCCTTTACATCACCAGGCTCCTTTCATTTACTGGCTCAAGGGGTAGAGAATGCGCTAACTTGCTAACTAGGGATGAGCTTCAAGTTCAACTCGAACATCGGCCGTTCGATGAAGATCGAACATTATGGGCCGTTCGCGCCAAATTCGAGCGGCGCGTCATGGCCCATAATGCACTGCGTCATTGCAGTGTATTGCTGGCTGATGATTGGCCAAGTATGCACTATGACCCGCATGCTTTGGCCAATCACAGCGTCATCAGCACAGAGAGCCCTAATTGGCCAAAGGCAGGGTGCCTTTGGCCAATCATGGCTCAGGGGATTAAGTACACGCCCCACACTATATAAGCCAGCCTGCACGTCAGCCTTCTGTAGTGTGTTGCGGCATTGAGAAAGATGGAGAGAGAGACTATCATTTAATTTCATTTAGATAGATTGAGCAGGCAGGCGATTCAGTTAGCTAGATTGAGCAGGCAGTTGATTCAGTTAGCTCCAGTATATTTAGTATATATATACATTCCAGGTTTTGTATATATATATATATATATATATATATATATATATATATATACTGTATACGGTTTAGCTAGATCTCTCTGCAGAGCGTTCCTGGTGTACTGTTCCTAATATACTACAGGCAGGCAGTTGATTCAGTTAGCTGCAGTATATTCAGTATACTGTATCCTGTGCACAGTGTGCAGCTAGATCTCACTGCAGACCGTTCCTGTTGTTCTTTTCCTAATATACTACAGGCAGGCAGTTGATTCAGTTAGCTGCAGTATATTCAGTACTGTATCCTGTGCACAGTGTGCAGCTAGATCTCACTGCAGATTATTCCTGTTGTTCTTTTCCTAATATACTACAGACAGGCAGTTGATTCAGTTAGCTGTAGTATATTCAGTACTGTATCCTGTGCACAGTGTGCAGCTAGAGCTCACTGCAGACCATTCCTGTTGTTCTTTTCCTAATATACTACAGGCAGGCAGTTGATTCAGTTAGCTGCAATATATTCAGTACTGTATCCTGTGCACAGTGTGCAGCTAGATCTCACTGCAGACCGTTTCTGTTCTCTTCCTAATATACTACAGGCAGGCAGTTGATTCAGTTAGCTGCAGTATATTCAGTATACTGTATCCTGTGCACAGTGTGCAGCTAGATCTCACTGCAGACCATTCCTGTTGTTCTCTTCCTAATATACTAAAGGCAGGCAGTTGATTCAGTTAGCTGCAGTATATTTAGTACTGTATCCTGTACACAGTGTGCAGCTAGGTCTCACTGCAGACCGTTTCTGTTGTATCCTGTGCATTCAGTTCATGAAAAGTGATTTTGAATAACCAAAATAGTAGCGCTCAGTGTATTGCAACACACATCTAAATGTAAATTATATACACTCTGTGAAAAAATGCATACATATAAATTTATAAATATACACCCTGTGAAAGAATGTGCATACAATAAACTCATCAAGTGTCCATAACGTTCAAAACAGTGTTTTTTTTTAAAATTGCTGCGAAATGTTTAAAAAATAAGTCCATGAATAAAATTGCATCCAAATAGTGACTTCAAATCAAAATTGTGTAGATTGTATTTTCCTGTGTTTCCTTGAAAATCTTCACCACACCAACGTGCTCATTGACTCCACTCTCTAAGGACTTGCACTCACCAATAGGATATGCCTCGCACTCTCATGCTCGGCTGATCAGCTTAATTACCCCCCAGGGTATCAAAACGAATCCAAATGATGAAATTAGGTCAGTCAAGTCTCCCACATGGAAAAAAAACAAGTATCTCCAATAGTGAAGTATGTCAAAACTTTAATTAAAATAGCACAGCACAAGTGACCCTCAAAGGTTAAACTCACATTAGGCAGATAAAATTCAAGAATTTCAATAAAACTTCTCCAAATGCCAGGCAAGTATACAACAGGCAGCCGCGATGTATTGCGGTCTCGGAGGACCAAACAGCTATGTGTGTCTCACCTTCCTTCATGTAGGCTTGCCTCTCCACTGCAATTGAACCACCGCAAACTCCCGTCCAAACACCAAATTGTATATTCGACGAGTGGTCGAAAGATCTGAACACTGCACACCAGGTGACTGTCGTGTAGCTCCTCCCAGACTAGTTTCGTCATACAAGACTTCTTCCAACTTCCAAGTTGATTCAGTTATCTGCAGTATATTCAGTACTGTATCCTGTGCACAGTGTGCAGCTAGATCTCACTGCAGACTGTTCCTGTTGTTCTCTTCCTAATATACTACAGGCAGGCAGTTGATTCAGTTAGCTGCAGTATATTCAATATACTGTATCCTGTGCACAGTGTGCAGCTAGATGTCACTGCAGACCGTTCCTGTTGTTCTCTTCCTAATATACTACAGGCAGGCAGTTGATTCAGTTAGCTGCAGTATATTCAGTATATATATATATATATATATATATATATATATATATATATATATACATCCCAGCTTTTCTGCAGCTACATCTCACTGCAGGCCATTCCTGGTGTACCTATTCAAATACATTACAAATACATCAAATACAGTATGTCTAGAAGGCCAACAAGGAGAGGCAGACACTTACAGGCCACTAAAAGAGGGCAAACAGGCTCTGTGTCTAGAGCCAACAGTGCTGGTCGTGGACAAGGTGCATCCTCAGCACGTGGCCGTGGGGCACGCTTTTCCTTTTTTCCGGCAGCTGGCCGTGTTGAGCCACAACATGCAGAAGAGTTGGTAGAGTGGATGACCAAGCCGTCCTCATTCTACTCATCCTCTGTCACCCAGGCTCAGAGTACTTTGGCTGCCAATGCAGGTGCCAAAGCGGCCTATTCCATCGGCTCAAGGTCATCAGTTACTTCTTCCCTAGCCCCACCATCATGCACGGAGGAGTCCCCTGAACTGTTCGACCACAGTGATGCTGCAGGAGGATGTGCAGCGTTTTAAAGGGTCCGATGATGGTACCCAGCTTGAGGAAGGCAGTAACGTGAGCCCAGAGTGAGGGGGTGTCCAAGAAGGACAACAAACTGGCAGTCATGTTTCCCCAGCTGCAGCATACTGCCAGGTTTGAGGAGGGAGGGGATGATGAGGTCACTGACTCTACGTGGGTGCCTGATAGGAGAGAGAAGAAGGGGGAGGAAGAGGAGGAGGAGGAGGCACATCTCCAATGAGGCAGGATGCCCTCCAGGGGCCAGCTTAAGGGTAGCCAACCGACTGCATCACACAGCAGAGCGCATCTGACTCTGCGTTTTTCCAAAAGTTCTTTGGTGTGGGCTTTTTTTGACACGTGTGCAGCAGATCGCACCGTTACTGTTTGCAACATATGTCTGAAGCGTATCAAGCGTGGCCAAAACAGCAGCCACTTGGGCACCACATGCTTGACCAGACATATGTCGGCTAGGGATGAGCTTCGAGTTCGAGTCAAACCCATGTTCGACTCGAACATCGCCTATTAGGCTGTTCGCCGAATTTCGAACATTATGGGGCGTGTCACGGGCCATAATTCACTGCGGCATCGCAGTGAATTGCTGGCTGATGATTGGCCAAGCATGCACTATGACCCGCATGCTTTGGCCAATCACAGCGCGCAAAAAACGGAGAGCCATAATTGGCCAAAGCCAGGGTGGCTTTGGCCAATTAAGACTCAGGGGGTTTAGTACACGCCCCACACTATATAAGGCCGCCTCCGTGGCGGCCTTGTGTAGTGTGTTGCGGTGGTTAAAGAGAGAGGTTATAGAGAGAGATAGAGACAGTGTCATTTATTTTGAGTTAGATAGAGCAGGCAGGCGAGTCAGTTAGCTGCAGTTACAGTGTGTAGAGGATATATATGCATCCTAGGAGTTGTATATATATATTTACACACTGTATTCAGTTTAGCTAGATCCGTTCCTGTCATTCTCTATACTGACAGGCAGGCAGGTGATTGTGCTAGCTGCAGTGTTTCACTTAGTGTACTGTGTCCTTTGCACAGCGTGTACCTGAATACAATTGGTGGTGTTCTTATACCAATACCACAGGCAGGGAGCTGCATTAATTTCATTTAGTGTACTTCTGTCCTTTGCACAGCGTTCACCTAAAGGTACCTCAATACAATTAGTGGTGTTCTCATCATACTAAAACCACAGGCAGGGAGCTGCATTGATTTCATTTAGTGTACTGTGTCCTTTGCACAGTGTTCACCTAAAGGTACCTCAATACAATTAGTGTGTTCTCATACTAAAACCACAGGCAGGGAGCTGCATTAATTTCATTTAGTGTACTTCTGTCCTTTGCACAGTGTGCACCTAAAAGTACCTCAATACAATTAGTGGTGTTCTCATACTAAAACCACAGGCAGGGAGCTGCATTAATTTCATTTAGTGTACTGTGTCCTTTGCACAGCGTTCACCTAAAGGTACCTCAATACAATTAGTGGTGTTCTCATACTAAAACCACAGGCAGGGAGCTGCATTAATTTCATTTAGTGTACTGTGTCCTTTGCACAGCGTTCACCTAAAGGTACCTCAATAAAATTAGTGGTGTACTCATACTAAAACCACAGGCAGGGAGCTGCATTAATTTCATTTAGTGTACTTATGTCCTTTGCACAGCGTGCACCTAAATGTACCTGAATACAATTGGTGGTGTTCTCAAAATAATACCACAGGCAGGGAGCTGCAAGTAATTCCAGTTAGTGTACTGTGTCCTCTGCACTGACTGAGGACAATTGCTGCTTTTCTCATACTAATACCACAGCAGGCAGTTGATTGTGCTAGCTGCAGTATAATCACTATAGATCTATATATATATACATCCCACCTTTGTGCAGCTACATCACACTGCAGGCCATTAGTATGTCTGGAAGGCAAACAAGGAGAGGCAGACAGTCACGAGCCAATAAAAGAGGACAAGCAGGCTCTGTGTCTAGAGGCATCAGTCACTCCTTCCCTAGCCCCACCATGTCCTCCTGAGGAGTCCCCCGAACTGTTTGACCACAGTGTTGGGTACATGCTCCAGGAGGATGCCCAGCGTTTTGAAGGCTCCGATGATGGTACCCAGATAGAGGAAGGCAGTAACGTGAGCCCAGAGAGAGGGGGTTCCCAACAAGGACAGCAATCTGGCAGTCATGTTCCCCCAGCTGCAGCATACTGCCAGATTTGCTCCAGTGATGAGGAGGGAGTGGATGATGAGGTCACTGACTCCACGTGGGTGCCTGATAGAAGAGAGGAGGAAGAGGAGGAGGAGGCACATCTCCAACGAGGCAGGATGCCCTCCAGGGGCCAGCTTAAGGGCAGCCAATCAACTGCTTCACACCGCAGTGTTCTGCATGTTCAGGGCACTGCTGTTTCTGTGCGTTATTCCAAAAGTTTTTTGGTGTGGGCCTTTTTTGAGACGTGTGCAGCAGATCGCACCGTTGCTATTTGCAACATATGTCTGAAGCGTATCTCGCATGGCCAAAACATGAGCCGCTTAGGCACCATGTGCTTGACCAGACATATGTCGACCTG
The DNA here is from genome assembly GCA_029206835.1 of Rana muscosa. NCBI lineage: Eukaryota > Metazoa > Chordata > Amphibia > Anura > Ranidae > Rana > Rana muscosa. Next base: position 690,932,070 of record CM055116.1, read on the forward strand.
CCATGCAGTCTGTTGGCAAGCATACAAAAAAGCCCCACACCAAAGAACAAAGCAGACCTCTCCTTGCTCCTCATCAGCTGGGATCTCCAACCCCACTATACCTTCAGTCCTCTCTGAAACCTGCTCTGGGAGGAATGAAGGTGTAGAATTAGGTGTGTCACAGCCAAGTACTTGCGGGCAATCTGCTGTCGGTACACAGACGTCAGATTGTACCAGGCAAATTTCCCTGCCCCAGCTGCTGCACCGCCGAAAGAAGTTCGCTCCCAGCCATCCATATGCCCAGCGGTTGAATGCTAGCTTGGCTAAATTGCTAGCACTTCAACTGCTTCCTTTTCAGTTGGTAGACTCTGCCCCCTTCCGTGAGTTTGTGGAATGTGCGGTTCCTCAGTGGCAGGTTCCCAAACGCCACTTTTTCTCACGGAAGGCAATTCCAGGTCTCTACTGGCATGTGGAACGCAATGTCTTGGCCTCGCTGGACAGGGCGGTCAGCGTTAAGGTGCATATTACCGCTGACTCATGTTCCAGCAGGCATGGACAGGGATGTTACCTATCTTTCACGGCGCATTGGGTGACACTGCTGGCAGCTGGGAAGGATGCAGGACAAGGTTGCAGTAGTGTTGGAGGTTGTTCCGCCACCACGCCTCCAAATTGCTACTACTGGTGATTCTGACACACCTCTCTCCTCCACCCCCTCCTCTTTTTATTCCTCCATGACCTCTTCCTGTGCTTTGTCCTCGGAACCAGCGGTGCTCCATAGGCGTTCAAGGGGCTACGCAAGTACGCAGGCAAAAAGATGCCATGCGGTGCTTGAGCTGGTGTGCATGGGGGACAGGAGCCACACTGGGGCAGAGATTCTGTCAGCTCTGCAGGGTCAGGCTCAGAGGTGGTTGACGCCACACCAGCTTAAGCCAGGAAAGGTGGTTTGCGACAATGGCAACAACTTCCTCTCCGCCCTCCGACAGGGACAACTGACCCATGTGCCCTGTTTTGCTCACGTTCTTAACTTGGTGGTGCAGCGGTTTTTGGGCAGGTACCCGGGCTTACAGGAGGTCCTGAAGCAGGCCAGGAAACTGTGTGCATTTCTGCTGGTCATATAATGCCAGTGCTCGGCTGGCTGACCTCCAAAAGGAATACAACCTGCCCAAGAACCGCCTAATCTGTGGCATGCCCACCAGGTGGAACTCTACGTTGGCCATGCTGCAGCGGCTGCACACGCAGCAGAGGGCCATCAATGAGTATCTGTTGCAATATGGCACCAGGACAGGGTCAGGGGAGCTTGTTCTTTTTTTGCCACACCAGTGGGTCATGATCAGGGATGCATGCACCATTTGAGGAGGCCACGAGGATGGTGAGCAGTGACAGTGCATGCATCAGTGACACTGTCCCTCTTGTCTACCTGTTGGAGCACATGCTGCGTGGAATAATGGACAGGGCACTTGAGGCAGAACAGAGGGAGGAAGATACATGTCACCTGGGGGCAAGACCCGGGTCCCCAAACCCTTTTTAGGATAATAACTTGCATATTAGCCTTTAAAATTAGCACTTTTGATTCTGAACGTTCAAGTCCCATAGACTTTAACGGGGTTCTAAAGTTCGTTCAAACTTTCGGTCCGTTCGCAGGTTCTGGTGCAAACCGAACCGGGGGGTGTTCGGCTCATCCATAATCTTGAGCTTCAAGCTCTGCATGGTTTTAAAATGCATGTCCAGGAAACTCTGTGTGCATTTCCGCTGGTCATATAATGCCAGTGCTCGGCTGTCTGACCTCCAAAAGGAATACAACCTGCCAAAGAACCGCCTAATCTGTGACATGCCCACCAGGTGGAACTCAACGTTGGCCATGCCACAGCGGCTGCACACACAGCAGAGGGCCATCAATGAGTATCTGTGCCAATATGGCACCAGGACAGGGTCAGGGGAGCTTGGATTTTTTTCCCCACGCCAGTGGGCCATAATCAGGGATGCATGCACTGTCCTGTCACCATTTGAGGAGGCCACAAGGATGGTGAGCAGTGACAGTGCATGCATCAGTGACGCTGTCCGTGGAATAATGGACAGGGCATGGAATAATGGACAGGGCACATGTCCGTGCGTGGAATAATGGACAGGGCACTTGAGGCAGAACAGAGGGAGGAAGAGGAGGACTTCCTTACCTCTCAAGGCCCCCTTTATCCAGACAGTGTTCCTGCTGGCCCGCCTATCACACAAGAAGAGGGCGAGGAGGAGGAGGAGGATTGTGTCAGCATGGAAGTGGAGCCTAGCACTCAGCATCAGCAGCAGTCTTCAAGGGATCAATTACAGTCCCAAGACACCCATGGAATTTTACGTGGCTGGGAGGAAGTAGCTGCGGATCATGTCGTCCTGAGTGACCCAGAGGACTCTGGACCGAATGCCTCAGCAAACCTACGCTGCATGGCCTCCCTAATCCTGCAAAGCCTGCGGAAGGATCCTCGTATTCGTGCTATCAAGGAGAGGGATCATTTCTGGCTGGCAACCCTCCTTGATCCACATTACAAGGGTAAGGTTGCGGACCTTATCTTGCCATCGCAGAGGGAGCAGAGGATGAAGCATCTTCGGGAGGCCTTGCAGAAAGGTCTGTGCAACGCGTTCCCAGAGACTGGGAGGTTACAAATTCCTGGTCCTGGACAACGTGTTGCTGAGGCTTCGGTCAGTCAAAGAAGGAGCGGTGGAGAAGGTGGCCGTCTGACCGATGCGTTCAGACAATTTTTTTAGTCCGCAGCCCCAAGGTATGATTGGTTCCAGCAACCATCGCCAGCGTCTGGTTTACATGGTGCAGGAATACCTAGGGGCAAGATCAGACTTGGACACCTTTCCCACTGAAAATCCTCTGGGTTACTGGGTCTTGAGGATGGATCACTGGCCAGAGATTGCACAGTATGCAATTGAGCTACTGGCACATTCAGTGCTGCTGGAGGCTTTGTAACCGATCACAGGGTGCGCCTGTCCACTGACTCGGTCGATCGACTGACCTTCATAAAAATTAATCAGTCTTGGATCACTGCCAGCTACCAAGCACCTGATGCTGATGTAACAGAATAGATTTCTTTGAAATGTCAGATCCCTTCAAGACTGCCTATGCTGATGCAGAGTGACTATCCTGTTATGCTGAGTGACAATCCTCTTCCTCCTCAATGATCATGCTGATAGCATGTATGAACATTTTTGTTTCTGGGCACTGCCACCAGTTCCTAAGGCCCAATTTTTCAGCCCCTGTTTAACAGGGGCGTGTAATTACAATTTTTCATGCAATACTTTGCAGCAGGGCTCATTCCTGCGCTCCAACTAGAGTATCTGTGAGGGGTTGCAGTGTTGTGGCACCAGCACCAGTGCCTAAGGCCCAATTTTTCAGCCCCTGCTTAACAGGGGCGTGTAATTACAATTTTTGATGCAATACTTTGCAGCAGGGCTCATTCCTGCGCTCTAACTAGAGTATCTGTGAGGGGTTGCAGTGTTGTGGTACCAGTGCCTAAGGCACAATTTGGGGCATGTAATTACAATTCTTGATCTAATATTTCACAGCTGGACCCATTCCTGCGCCCACCAAGAGTAACTGTAAGGAGTTACAGTGTTGTGGCACCAGCACCACCACCAAAGGCCCAATTTTTTCTACCACTGTTCAACAATGGCATGTAATTACAATTCTTGATATAATAGTTCACAGCAGGGCGTTCCAGCGCCCACCAAGAGTAACTGTGAGGGCTTACAGTGTTGTGGCAACACCAACACCTAAGGGCCAAATTTCTACATCCAACTTACAAACGACTCCTACTTGCAAACGGAATGAGACAAGTGAGAGGAAATCTACCCCTAGGAAGGGAAATTCTCTCCTGTAAGAGTTAATATGAGAAAAAGGTGTCTTCTCTCCACTGATGCTTTATCACCAATCCTTGTTTCAATAAAAACCCCAAATTTTCAAAAAACATTTGTCATTGGGACGGAAAGTGAGGTGAAATGTTCTGAACAGGTGCACAGACAGCAAAACAAATGTTACAGGGGTGATAACCCTTCCCTATGTTTTCCAAAAAGCTTAAAACCGATTTTTGGGCTGGAGCTACACTTACAAAATGTACCTGTTCCAAATTACAGATTCAACTTAAGAACAAACCTACAGTCCCTGTTTTTCTTGGGACCGCCTGTATACTGCTGTTAAGAGTATTTAGGGCATGGGGGCCCAACGCCTTTTTTTTATTTTTTATTTGGGTGCGGGTTTCCCCTTAAAATCCATACAAGACCCAAAGGGCCTGGAAATGGGCTGGGGGGGGGGGGGGGGTACCCATACCGTTTTTCTCAATAATTTTCATCTATATTGCCGGGACCCAACATTACATTAATCCCGCAAGCAGTTTTGAATGACTTTTATTCCTTTAGAAATGTCATTTTGTGCAGGGACTATTTTAAACACTGGAAACACGTGCATCTTCACAGTCATACTATAGACACCCCCCAGGTACGATATTTAAAGGAATATTTCATTTTTATTTTTTCACTTTAAGCATCATTAAAATCACTGCTCCCGAAAAAACGGATATTTTTAAAACTTTTTTTTGCATTGATACATGTCCCCTGGTACAGGACCCGGATCCCCAAACCCTTTTTAGGACAATAACTTGCATATTAGCTTTTAAAATTTGCACTTTTGATTTCTCACGTTCGCACAAACTTTCGGTCCGTTCGCATATTGTGGATGCAAACTGAATCGGTGGGTGTTCGGCTCATCCCTAGTGCTAACATCACTCCCCAATATGACCACATGGCCACCTTCACTCCCCATTACTCCCCAATATGACCATATGGACACCTTCACTCCCCAATATGACCACATGGCAACATTCACTCCCCAATATGACCACATGGCCTTTTTTGGGGGGGTCCCCCATTAACATCCATACATGCAGGTTCAAGGCATCCCCAGCTATGTATTTTTAACCACTTCAGCCCCATGCCTCGTTTTGAGATTTGGTGTTTTTTTTTGCTAGAAAATTACTTAGAACCCCCAAATATTATATATATATATATATATATATATATATATATATTTTTTTTTTTTTTATTTTTGTTTCTAACACCCTAGAGAATAAAATTGCAGTCGTTGCAATACTTTCTATCGCACCGTATTTGCGCAGCGGTCTTTTTTGGAAAAAATACACTTTTTTGAATTAAAAAATAAGACAACAGTACAAGAAGCGGATCAGGTTATGTGCTGCCAATGAGCATGCTAATAGGAGCAGAAAGTAGAATGACAAAGAAGTGAGCTCACCACGGTGTGTTTTCTCCTTTTTCCTCTTTTCATTGTCTAGTCACAGGCTGCAAGGCAGGTCCTTAACTGCCTGGACTCTCACAAGAGTACAAACATCAAGTGGTGTGTAGTGCTACCCCTGCAGAAGCTGCTTGGCATATTGGGTTCTCTGTTCTTTGGCCTAAACTCTGGGAACAAACTTGTCTTCTCTGATACACCTGGTTTTGTAAAAATGATCACAAAAAAACGTTTGGGAGCACAAATATAGACACCCTGCATATGTCCAAACTATAGCTCCCAGGAATAATTACCAGACTCCAATAAATCACTAAGTTATAGCAGCATAGATTAGGGCACTGTACCAAGTGAGCAAAGTTAACCCAGCAATAAACAGTGTCAGAGCAAAAAAAGTATTAGTACCAAACAGTAAATGACTAATACTACAGTAACTCTTTTGCAAACCAGTAGTCCATGACCAATTCAGAGTTCATACTATATGGATGCCTGTGACTATGTGCCTGTGTGGATAGATGCCTGTGACTATCAGTGAATAATGTAAAGTCCCTGTAAAGTAGCTACTTGATAGGCAGATCTTAGCTCCAAATCTTCAACCAAGTAATGGTGGGGCCCATTCTTTAATGTGGTGCACATGAGTACAGTCCCCTCAAACTCTGCATGCAGTGAAAGAAGCCATTACGAAGATGGACAATCTCTCTAAAGTCTCAGTCTCTGTCAGCAGCAGTAAATCAATTGTGGTGGAGGCCTCTCACCAGTCTCACCTCACCTTGGCGGCTCTGCACCTGAGTAACTCCGGTCACAGCACACAGGTTATTGGCACTCCGATTCAAAATCTCAGGCCACAGAGTTCTAGCAGAGAGATGCTCGCATGAAAAACAGCAGTGCACACACTCCAGTCTCCTCACAGCAAAATAGAAAGTCCTCCCTTTTACAGACTAGGAAAACAGCTAATTTCTTCCTGGGAATTTTAGTCCGCTGGTCCGTTGATTTTCATAGCAAGATTCCTCTTCTCAACTACATCTCCCACAGTTCAGCCTATACTAAAGTCTCTTTAGCTCCTTCTGCTTATAATCTCCTTCTGCTTATAGTCGCCTTCTGCCTATAGCCCCCTTCTGCCTATAGTCCCCTTCTGCTTATAGTCCAGTGGGGGCACAGAGAGTAACTACACTACAGTGTCCTAAATCGCTCTCTCTGTCTAGCCAAACGCCTGGCTACAGGTGAGAAAAAAAATTGTGTGGAAAAGCTTCTGTAAGGGAATTCCAGTATGGAGACTTGCACATAGATATGTGCATGCGCATAGCATTGCTAATAGAAATGAGCATAGTCACATTGCTCATAGAAATGTGCATGCGTGCACGCACGCGGGAGCGTGCCCACAGTTTCTGGCTTTTAAAGGAATGATCTTTAACACTGTCAGTGCTGACTGGCCTTCAGCTTTTTCTGTATCCTGGGGGGATCCTGTATCTGACTTCTGTTGATGACTCGACTTGTTACTGACCTGATCCTGGATTCTGCTTGTACCTCTTCCCAACTGTTCCTGACTTTGGATCCGTTCCTGACCACGCTTCCGCCTTATGTTTCTGTACCTTGTTGCCCGCCTGCTACTGTTCTTAGCTACTGCTTCCGACTTGGCTTCATACCACTTCTGAGTGCCTGCTTCGACTGTCCTTCATAACTGCTCCAGTCATCGCAGTGTGTTCCTGCCTAACACCTGCTGAGAGCTTCGACAAGCCACACTTCAAGAATTTTCAGTACATGCAGAGTGCCCCTTTAACCTCATTTGGTCCAGCGTGCATCGCATCTGCTCCTGGCCTGATGTCCTGCCTGACTTCTCAAGCCTGCATCTTCTGCTGCAAGTTCTGCTATCAACACCTGCTGGCACTCGTATTCCTCCTGTCCCTTGGCATCATCTGTTCCACCTTCAGTGGGGCCTGGGCTGGAGATACAAGAGAGGCCAACCTTGTCAATTCATTCTCCTACCAGGCATATGATAGCTTTAGTTGGAAGGTGAACAAACTTTACGTTTTTAATTTATCTTGTAACGGGCTATTTATTTATTGCTAATGTTTGCTTGAAGTTCATCTTTGAAGCAGAACATTGGCTCACAAAAAAAAAAAAACATAAGCAGGAAGGTTTTTTTTTTTATTATTGCAGAAAACACATGCTATGTCTCTGCTTCTAAAAAAAAAACTTCTTACCTCCCTGTTTGTTTACTTCTTTATAGCTCATTCTATATTCAATGCAGCTCAGCGTACATTCTTAGCATACCTCAGTGCCAGGATGAATTCATTCCTCTGTACATACATATGAGTTACATCATCCTGGGACAACCAATCAGGATGTCTAAAGATGCCAAAGCTGACTGGAGCATGGGGCTTACAGATGTTGCATTGTTGGTGCAGATGTAAGTATAGTCAAATTTAGCTCTAATTTAACTTTCAGCAAATGTGCTCCCACAGCTGCTATAATACCAAGGGCACGCAACAGAAAATGCTTAGCTAGTGATTTGTATCTTTATGTCAATGTATTTTCCCCCAAGTGAAAATTGAGTACATATGAGTGCTGAATTCACTATACTTAAGTCGTACAAGTGCACAAGTGCAATATATTTATTTTCCGGTTGATTGCTATGGGATACTGCACTTTACCTTACAACTTTATAGTGAATAAGGCCATTTATGTAAGTAGATTTTCTTCTGAATTACTTATTTTGTGACCACAAGCACTGATTGGTGTAATATACAAAAAAGTATTAGAACATTGAAATTGTCATACAGTCAGTATATTTTGCCATCAGTTATACAAGCCTTCCTTCATCCCTTCTGTAGTTTGAGTAAAAGCAGTTTCAGTTTTCTGTGTTCTAAAGTATCTCTTTATGTCTTTGTTCTCCCGTTTTTTTTTTTTTTTAACCTAACCTAATTCTAGTACCTAGTTCTCGTCTCAACATCTCCAGCCTCTTTCTACCTAGTTCTTTCCCTTGTGAATAAGTAATTTGTATGCAATTTTTTATGTATTTCTCCATGAGTAAATTAATGGAATGTTTGTATGGAAGTACAGTGCTCAGCTGTTTTAGATCAAGCAACATGTCCTACATAGTAATCACATTTGAAAAGTTTACAATTTTACAATTTGTTCCAGATAACAAGCTGTACACAACATATACCAAACAGCTTTTTATCGACATGAATGAAACCTGGAATGATATAAAATATATTTTTTATTTTTTAGGAATTTTGACAGACATCTGCACTTCACCCAAAGGAGATATGGGAATGTAATATCTCCAGCAGGGACTGGTTGAGATTTCATCCATCTATGGGCATGCTGGCTTTACCCAAGTCAATTCATTGATCGACTTGGATATAACCAGCCTGTTGGATTTTTTACATGTCATTACAGCCAGTAGCTATAGCCGCTAGCCGTAATCATTGTGTTCTGCCGGCTGGGAAGGTTCCCCAACAGCAGAACACAATAGTGCTGCGGGAAGTATTCCCCCCTCAACACTAACTGTGTTGATGGAGGAATCCAGCAATTTTCCACTGGTAGTAGAAGGAAAGAAAATCAAATAATTCATGGCTTGCCTGATGGCTTTTTTCAAACTGGGGGGGGGGGGGCATGAGGTATTTTACTGCTTTTAGGCAGCTATGAATTTATTTATTTATTTACATCATTTGCGTTCAAGTTTATTTTGTTTTTATTTTTTTAATTAACAACTTTTGACTGCCTGCAATGTACTGCGGACAGGTGGCCAGTGTAGGCTAAATTAAGTACCTGTACGTCGCTGCCTATTTCCAGGTTTAGGCCCCCAGCCAGCACCCACTGAGATTGTACACGGCAGAAGCTTGTCAGCAAGTCCTGGCCATAGATTCACGGCCGGGACCTGTTGATCGGCTGTGTACATTTACAGCCCAGAGCTCTGTGTTGACGATCAACACAGAGCTTTGTACAGAGAGAATGATCCGTCTGTTTCTCATCTCTGCAAAGCAGGAATGAGAAACTAAGAGATCTATTAGTAAAAGCATACTTTACACACACTACACATAGGCACACATTTAACCCCTTTATTGCCCTAGATTTAAACCCCTTCCCAGACAGAGTCATTAGTACAGTGACAGTATATAATATAACCACAATCACTGTATTAATGTCACTGGTGATATCAGTGGCAGTTAATCAGTTCCCCTTAGCGCCAGTTAGTGTAAGATTGCTTATCACACTATCGCAGTCCCATTATAAGTTGCTGATCACCGCCATTAGTAGTATAAAAAAAAATCCAGTATACATACCATAGTTTGTAGGTGCTATAACTTTCACACAAACCAATCAATATACACTTATTGGGACTTTTTTTTTATCAATGACATTTATGAATAAATTAGATTTTTTTTTAAAATTATTGGACATATATTATAGCAGAATGTAAAAAAATATATTATTTTTTAAGAACTGATGAGATTGCTTCTCATCTCCGTGAAAAATCCTGATACATTAGTGTTTAATGTTTTTCTTCTCTGGCAGTTGAGTGCACTCCATTGATTATTGAGGACATATCCTCTCTTGTGTACTAATCCATCTTCATTTCCTTTGTCTCTTTATGTTTTGTTTGTCTATTTGTTACTTTTATTCCATCTTTCCTGGGCCTGTGGTCCCCTTTCCAGATAGCAAGGATAACTTGCCACCAATTTGTGGCAGTCTTGGTAACTCGCTGCACATTTTCACTGGCAAGTTGTACACTTGCAGAGCAGTTGAAGCACAAGTTCTAGTTGACACTTTTTCAATTGCATGGCAAGTTTCTAGCAAGAGCAAAGTTGCTGTGGTGAGTCTACAGCAAGAGCTCTGCAAGTCTACTGAATGAAAATTCAGCCACAATGTTTCTCCAACAATTTAAAAAAATCCAGATCGACGCCGTACACGTTAACTTTTTTTGAAAGCCTCTGTAGGGCCCGACCCCACTCCCTGGGCTTAATATCATTGGTTTATTCATCAATTATCTCCTTTAGGAGACCCACCGGTGTGACCCTATCACCTGCAATGGGAAAGACTTAGGGAGGGAGACTTAGGGAAAAAGTTAGATCTGGAGGACTGGCAGATCATGACACTTGCTCGCTCTAAAAGTTCTAAGAATGTTCTCATATTGGAGAATTCTTATAAACTGCTGTATTCCATACTATTATCCTTTGCTTCTGGGGTAGGGTGACCACGTGTCCCGGATTGCCCGGGACAGTCCCGGATTTTGCAGGTCTGTCCCGGGCACATTCATTCCAGGACAATACAGTGTCCCGGAATGAAACTGACACAGCTACCCCCCCGGGCCAATCTGATGCCCCCAAAAAAGGCCGCCACATCACTGCTTTACTCACTGACAGTACTTGCCCTGGCCAGGAATGCCTAGAGGAGCACAATCCCTGCTCCCTGCTTGTGATTGGAGAAATCATAAATCCTGCCTCTTGTGTCCAATCACTGTGCTGTTATTCGTTACAGCACAAGCTGATTTTTGGGAAGGGAGGGTGTCCCTGAATGGTAGTTTGGAAATGTGGTCACCCTATTTTGGGGATGGTCCCAGAAAGGCACCATGGCACACATCTGGTGGTCTTGTCCCAAGGTATGCAGATTATGTGTCCGAGTATATCAGTTTCTTTCAATTTGATGACTCTCTGGTGCTCACCCTGTAGGACTCCTCTTTTCCCCTCTTTCCCTTCTGACTCCCCTTCCCCTTTCTCCCATCTGTTTTATATTTTTTTTTATGTTTTTTTTTTAATTATATTTTTAGGTTTCGGTTTCGGTTTCCCTTATTATGTATCTTTATCTTTAAAGCCCACCAGGCTGTAGGACAGGCTTTGGGAATGGGTGGTTACAGTGATTATATCACCCTAATAATAGAGGGTGCACTTATCTATATAGATGTCCAACCTTAATATGTTTCAATGCCATGGGATTCTAATTATGTGGCATGAGTCGTTCAGTTTTAGTTCACCATACAATACAACTAGGAAACTCAAGCTCTCTCAACCAGAGACTTATGGACTTTCGTTATGATGCTACGTTAAACCCGGAAGCTCTGCAACTCACTTGTTTTACCCATTTGTTGGGATTTTTCTTCAATTTTGTCATATATAATGTAACCGTCTCATTGTTTTACCTAACTTGTCTGTTCGAATTACTTTGCAAATAAAACCTTTTGTAAAAGAAAATTCAGCCACAATGACCACTGGTGGGATGACTATTGCACAACATAACTGAACCAGAACTTGCTGCAGGCTTGCAGAATGTTTGCAAATAAAATTGATCTGAAGTCATGCAATGCAGACTTGCTGAAATTGTGCAACACACTTGTGAAGCCTGGAAAGCCCAGCAATAGCTTAAGCCCCGTACACACGGTTGGACTTTTGGCCAACAAACTTCATTTTGAGCAAGTTGGACCAACAATCTGACCGTGTGTACGCTCCATCGGACAAACTTTTTTTGCTTTTTTCTTGTTTTCATCGGACAAAAGTTGGGTCTGCAAACGGACAAACTTTTACCCAACAAAAGTCTGATGGAGCAAAGTCCGACCGTGTGTACAGAAAACCATCGGACTTTTGTCCGATGGACAAAACAACTAAATGTTAAAATCAACCAACAATAGCAGAAGTTGACCAAAGGGTGGCGGTAAAGAGCAGAAAAGAGCAGAAAAACCACGTGATGTTGCAAAAAGTTTTGGGAAAGTTTGCAGATAAGTCCGAGCGTGTGTATGCTATGGGTGTTCCCGACCAACTCCGTTCGGACAAAAAACCATGGAAAAGTCTGATGGAAGTCCGACCGTGTGTATGGGGCTTTAGAAAGTCATTTTCAAACTTGCGGCTCAATTGCTTGCTATCTAGGTTTTTGGATGTAGTTGTAATTGATGATTGATTGCATTGTTTGTTATTGTACAAAAAAAAACAGTGGTGATCAAATACCATCAAAAGAAAGCTCTATTTGTGTGAAAAAAAGTTATACAAATTTATTTTAGGTACAGCGTTGCATGATTGCACAATAACCAGTTAAAGTAGTATAGTGCAGAATAGCAAAAAAAGCCCTGGTCATGAAGGGGCAAAACCTTCCGAAGGACAAGTGGTTAAAGGTCATGTTAAACAAGCGATGTCACTCAGGTGAGAGAACCACTTCCACTAATCCATTTGCTCCCTCATTTGCACTGAACAGTGCAGGATCTCACTCACTACAGAGGGAACAGTGAGAGAGTGGCATCTTGCTGGTACACCTAGTGAGGGGGTAATTTCATAGGAAAAAAAAAGTAGTCTGTTGGTAATCATGTCTCTGACTGACTTGTTGCCAGCAACAGGATTGCTTGAGTGAAAGCAACCTAAAGTTTGTAAGGAAAACAGCTGAAATGCCCACAATCAATTTAGGATGGCAAAGCTCCTTTATAGCAATATCCATTAATTCACACCGATCCAGAACAGCATTTGGCAGCTGGTTTTCATGTTTAATTACATTTATTTCACCTGACAGCTGTGACCAAAAAAGCTGCCCCTCGCCTTCTTTAAATTTATAATTTTGGATTATGGGAACATAGACAGCAACAAAACCTGAAGGGGTTCTCTCTTTTCCCCCACTAAACTTTAACCCCTTACTGCCAAGCTCCAGCATCCCTTTAACAGGGTCTTTAGGCCTGGGGGCAGGAAGGAACAGCAGATCATGTGGCCGCTGTGAATAGCTGTCACAAGCAGTCATATAATCAGCACCCAATTATTTGTCTTTGACAGCTCAGTCACTGTGCTGGTAGTGTGCAATGAGCTTGCTCTCGTATGTGCATTAAAGCCCACAATCTTTGCTGCTGCACATATTGCGTTACATGGGCAGCAAGAGGTTAAAGTCAGGTAATAAATTAACTGATAAACAGAAAAAAGTTGAAGACACACTCTGATGCGAAAATGCATTGGGAGGGGCTTGAACGTGTGACATCATCATTCCCATTAAGGAGGCTTGATGCATCTGTGGTTTTGTGCATGTGTTTTGCTTTTAATATGTGAGTACCCGTCTTTGCTTTTAATAAATATGTAGCACTGCCCCCATAGGAGCTGCTGGTTTTGTTTAGGCCTGCCCTCTGATTCTCAACCCCTTAACTGGCTTGAACCCTCCTTTGGCACAACTGGTAGCGGAAAGAATTGTAAAACCCACTGGCTATGGGGAAACACAATTCTGCATGTAAATATACCTTCAATACCATGCACTTATACAGCTTCCTGCCCAAGCCAATTTTGAGCTTTCAGCACTGTCGCAATTTGAATGACAATTGCGCGGTCATGCTACACTGTACCCAAACAAATTTTAGAGCTTTCTTTCGGTGGTATTTGATCGCTTCTGCGATTTTTATTTTTTGCACAACAAATAAAAAAAGAGCGAAAATTAAAAAAAAACGAAGTTTTTCTTTGTTTCTGTTAATTTTTTTTGTAAATAAGTACCTTTTCTACTTCAATGACGGGCACTGATAAGGCGGCACTGAAGGGCACTGATAAGGCGACACTGATGGGCACCAATGAGGTGGCACCAATGTGGTGGCACTGATGAGGTGGCACTGATGATGTGCACTGATAGGCGGCACTGATGGGCACTGATATGTGGCACTGGTATGCGGCACTGATGGGCACTCATAGGCGGCACTGATTGGCACTCATAGGCGGCACTGATTGGCACTCATAGGAGGCACTGATGGGCACTTATAGGCGGCACTGATGGGCACTTATGGGTGGCACTGATAGGTGGCACGGATGGGCACTGATAGGTGGGCACAGATGGGCACGGATGGGCATGGATGGGCACTGATAGGTGGCACTGATGGACACTAGTAGGTGGCACTGGTGCCCAGCAATGCCATTCACCACACATTGTGAAAGTGCCAGTCAGTGCCCATTTGTGGGCACTGATTGGCATATTTTTTAAATGTTTTTATTTTATTTGCTACATGTGGATGGCCATGGGGGCCATCCACATGATTGGGGCTTCCCTGGTGGTCCTGGGGGGCTTCCCTGGTGGTCTAGTGTGGGTATCCGAGGGGGGCTGCGCTGATAAACAATCAGCGCGAACCCCCCCTGTCAGGAGAGCCGCCGATCGGCTCTCCTCTACTCGCGTCTATCAGACGCGAGTGAGGAAGAGCCGATCAACGGCTCTTCCTGTTTACATTGTGATCAGCGGTGATTGGACACGGCTGATCACGTGGTAAAAAGCCTCCGACAGAGGCTTTTTACCGAGATCAGTGTAGCGGTGGGTCACTATATACTTAAACAAAGATAAAGTTTACTTTACCAGAGATAATAAGCAAATCAAGATAATTATATATATGTAAATAGCTTCAAATGACTCTGCAGGGCCCTGCAAGAGTCAATAATAATTGTAAGATAAAGATTCTAAAATAAACTGGTACTTACTATCTATGGATAAACAATCCTAAGCTCGCGAGCTCCCCTAGTGGGCAATACCACCCCGTGACCCGTCAAAGTTAGTTCCTGTCAGGCCTGACTCAGATTACTGTACAATTTCCTTGAGGGTGGGAATCTTCGCTAGCAAAACGTTAGTGCACTTTATAATTGTAATCCACAGGAGATTAAAGATGTGAACTAGACTCTCGCAATGCTTTTGAGAGTGAAACTAATAGTCAGTATAACGCCAACTTTAACTACGCAGCTACCACACGCTGCGCTATGTCCTGGTGTACGTGTAGCTCACTACTCGGGAGGTGGTGGGCCTTCAAGAGTCACAAACCTAGCAACAGTTTTAGATTCTGGGCAGGTGCCCGCTCACCCAGACAGGCCTAGTCCGCCTGACACGCTCTGCGGTCGGTACCTCGATCCCCGACCTCTCCGTAACACACAGCCTCTGGTCCTTCTAACAGCAGCTGAAGATGTCGGTTGGCGGACGACTCCGGTCTGAGGGTGACACGAGCTAGTCACACTGAAAAAGACCCCTCTCTGGCGTGGTGATCCTCCGCTAAGTTATAGGCCCAGGCTTTGGGCCTAGTCGCCCCGGCAGCAGGCCTCACACCAACTTCCTGCTTGGTTGAGCACGGAGTCCAATGAGACCGAGCGTGGCCCCTCCCTTCCTTTATGTAACCTCCCCCAGCAGGCTGTGCAGTGGTTGTAATGCATTCTGGGAGCACAGCTGCACTGTGGGTACCATAGTCTATAAGGTATCCATGGCAACGGAGTCTCTCTCTCCCTGTACCATAAGTTCCACACACATTACTGAACATAAGTAAACAATAGTCTATAAAGTTGTAACTGGAACATAGGAGGAAGTTTGGGGTGTACACACATAACAATAGTCCATAACAGTAGAACCCCACTACTAGGGATGAGCTCGGTGTTCGCGCGTTCGGCGAACAACGAACGATTTGGGCCGTTCGCGCCAAATTCGAGTGACGCGAACGGCCCACAATACACTGCGCAATCGCAGTGTAATCCCGACGCTGTGATTGGCCAAGCATGCACTGTGACCCTGCATGCTTGGCCAATCACAGCGCCGGCAGCGAGGAGAGCAATGATTGGCCACAGGCAGGATGCCTGTGGCCAATTATAGCTGAGGGGGTTTAGTACACGCCCCACACTATAAAAGGCCGCCAGCGTGGTGGCCTCGTGTAGTGTGTTTCGGAGCAGGGAAAGTGAAGGATAGGCAGGGACAGTGTCAAATCCATTCTTTGCTAAACCTTGTGTGTAGGGACAGAGAAGGATAGGCAGGGAGAGTGTCAGTGTCATATTCTTTGCTAAACCTTGTGTGTAGGGAGAGAGAAGGATAGGCAGGGAGAGTGTCAGTGTCATATACTTTGATAAACCTTGTGTGCAGGGAGAGAGAAGGATAGGCAGGGGACAGTGTCAGTGTCATATTCTTTGCTAAACCTTGTGTGCAGGGAGAGAGAAGGGTAGGCAGGGAGAGTGTCAGTGTCATATACTTTGATAAACATTGTGTGCAGGGAGAGAGAAGGATAGGCAGGGGACAGTGTCAGTGTCATTGTTGCTAAGCCTCCTGCACATTATACACCTGAAGTTAGCCCGTATTGCTGCTTTTTCCTGGTGTGTTACACCAACAGGATTTTGCGGCACTTACAGCGGGCGGAGTGTGCCTCCTGACCATATTACACCTGAACTTAGCCTGTATTGCTGCTTTTTCCTGGTGTGTTACACCAACAGGATTTTGCGGCACTTACAGCGGGCGGAGTGTGCCTCCTGACCATATTACACCTGAACTTAGCCTGTATTGCTGCTTTTTCCTGGTGTGTTACACCAACAGGATTTTGCGGCACTTACAGCGGGCGGAGTGTGCCTCCTGACCATAATACACCTGAACTTAGCCTGTATTGCTGCTTTTTCCTGGTGTGTTACACCAACAGGATTTTGCGGCACTTACAGCGGGTGGAGTGTGCCTCCTGACCATATTACACCTGAACTTAACCTGTATTGCTGCTTTTTCCTGGTGTGTTACACCAACAGGATTTTGCGGCACTTACAGCGGGCGGAGTGTGCCTCCTGACCATATTACACCTGAACTTAGCCTGTATTGCTGCTTTTTCCTGGTGTGTTACACCAACAGGATTTTGCGGCACTTACAGCGGGCGGAGTGTGCCTCCTGACCATATTACACCTGAACTTAGCCTGTATTGCTGCTTTTTCCTGGTGTGTTACACCAACAGGATTTTGCGGCACTTACAGCGGGCGGAGTGTGCCTCCTGACCATATTACACCTGAACTTAGCCTGTATTGCTGCTTTTTCCTGGTGTGTTACACCAACAGGATTTTGCGGCACTTACAGCGGGCGGAGTGTGCCTCCTGACCATATTACACCTGAACTTAGCCTGTATTGCTGCTTTTTCCTAGTGTGTTACACCAACAGGATTTTGCGGCACTTACAGCGGGCGGAGTGTGCCTCCTGACCATCTTACACCTGAACTTAGCCTGTATTGCTGCTTTTTCCTGGTATGTTACACCAACAGGATTTTGCGGCACTTACAGCGGGCGGAGTGTGCCTCCTGACCATATTACACCTGAACTTAGCCTGTATTGCTGCTTTTTCCTGGTGTGTTACACCAACAGGATTTTGCGGTACTTACAGCGGGCGGAGTGTGCCTCCTGACCATATTACACATGAACTTAGCCTGTATTGCTGCTTTTTCCTGGTGTGTTACACCAACAGGATTTTGCGGCACTTAGAGCGGGCGGAGTGTGCCTCCTGACCATATTACACCTGAACTTAGCCTGTATTGCTGCTTTTTCCTGGTGTGTTACACCAACAGGATTTTGCGGCACTTACAGCGGGCGGAGTGTGCCTCCTGACCATACTACACCTGAACTTAGCCTGTATTGCTGGTTTTCCCATTTCCCGGCAGGCCATTAGAATGTCTGGAAGGCAAACAAGGAGAGGCAGACAGTCAGGAGCCAATAAAAGAGGGCAAGCAGGCTCTGTGTCTAGAGACAACAGTGCTGGTCGTGGACGCGGTGCATCGCCATCAGCACGTGGCCATGGGACACGCTTGTCCTTCTTTTCGGCAGCTGGACGTGTTGAGCCGCATCATGCCGAAGACTTGGTAGAGTGGACGACCAAGCCCTCCTCATCCTCCTCATCCTCTCTCACCCAGGCTCAGGGTACTGGCAAAGCAGCTGCCAAAGCGTCCTCTTCCCTGGTATCAATGTCATCATCAGTCACTCCTTCCCTAGACCAACCATGTCCTCCTGAGGAGTCCCCCGAACTGTTTGAGCACAGTGTTGGGTACATGCTCCAGGAGGATGCCCAGCGTTTTGAAGGGTCTGATGATGATACCCAGCTAGAGGAAGGCAGTAGCGTGAGAGCAGAGAGAGGGGATGCTCAAGAAGGACACCAATCTGGCAGTCATGTTCCAGCAGCTGCAGCATACTGCCAGATTGGCTCCAGTGATGAGGAGGGAGGGGATGATGAGGTCACTGACTCCACGTGGGTGCCTAATAGGAGAGAGGAGGAGGAGGAGGAGGAGGATGAGGAGGAGGCACATCTCCAACGAGGCAGGATGCCCTCGGGGGCCAGCGTAAGGGCAGCACACCGACGGAATCACACCGCAGAGCTCCGCCTGTGCAGGGCGCTGCCTCTGCCCGTTATTCAAAAAGTTCTTTGGTGTGGGCCTTTTTTGAGTCGAGTGCATCAGATCGCACAGCTGCTGTTTGCAACATATGTCTCAAGCGTATATCGCGTGGCCAAAACATCACCCGCTTGGGCACCACATGCTTGACCAGACATATGTTGACCTGCCATGCAGCTCGTTGGCAAGCCTACATTAAAGACCCACACCAAAGAACAAAGCTGACCTCTTCTTGCACCGCATCAGCTGGGATCTCCAACCCCACTATACCTTCAGTCCTCTCTGAAACCTGCTCTGAGAGGAATGAAGGTGTAGAATTAGGTGTGTCACAGCCAAGTACTTGCGGGCACTCTGCTAGCAGTACACCGACGTCCGATTCTAGCAGGCAAACTTCCCTGCCCCAGCTGCTGGACCGTCGAAAGAAGTTCACTCCCAGCCATCCACATGCCCAGCGGTTGAATGCTAGCTTGGCTAAATTGCTAGCGCTTCAACTGCTGCCTTTTCAGTTGGTAGACTCGGCCCCCTTCCGTGAGTTTGTGCAATGTGCGGTTCCTCAGTGGCAGGTTCCCAAACGCCACTTTTTCTCACAGAAGGCGATTCCGGCTCTCTACCGGCATGTGGAAGGCAATGTCTTGGCCTCGCTGGACAGGGCGGTAAGCGGTAAGGGGCATATTACCGCTGACTCATGGTCCAGCAGGCATGGACAGGGACGTTACCTTTCTTTCACGGCCTATTGGGTCACTCTTTTGGCAGCTGGGAAGGATGCAGGACAAGGTGCAGTAGTGTTGGAGGTTGTTTCACCGCCACGCCTCCAAAATGCTACTACTGGTTGTGACACACCTCTCTCCTCCACCCCCTCCTCTTCTTCTTCCTCCATGGCCTCTTCCTGTGCTTTGTCCTCGGAACCAGCGGTGCTGCGTAGGCGTTCAAGGGGCTACGCAAGTACGCAGGCAAAAAGATGCCATGCTGTGCTTGCGCTGGTGTGTTTGGGGGACAGGAGCCACACTGGGGCAGAGGTTCTGTCTGCTCTGCAGGGGCAGGCCGAGAGGTGGTTGACGCCACGCCAGCTTAAGCCAGGAATGGTAGTTTGCGACAATGGCACCAACCTCCTCTCCGCTCTCCGACAGGGACAACTGACCCATGTGCACTGTGTGGCTCACGTCCTTAACCTGGTGGTGCAGCGGTTCTTGGGCAGGTACCCGGGCTTACAGGATGTCCTGAGGCAGGCCAGGAAAGTCTGTGTGCATTTCCGCAGATCTTATAATGCCAGTGCTCGCCTGGCTGAGCTGCAAAAGGAGTTGAACCTGCCCAAGAACCGCCTTATATGTGACATTCCCACCAGGTGGAACTCAATGTTGGCCATGCTGCAGCGGCTGCACACGCAGCAGAGGGCCATCAATGAGTACCTGTGCGACTACGGCACCAGGACGGGGTCAGGGGAGCTCGGGTTTTTTTCACCACGCCAGTGGGGCATGATCAGGGATGCATGCACTGTCCTGGCACCATTTGAGGAGGCCACGAGGATGGTGAGCAGTGACAGTGCATGCATCAGTGACACTGTACCTCTTGTCCACCTGTTGGAACATACGCTGCATGGAATAATGGACAGGGCACTTGAGGCAGAACAGAGGCAGGAAGAGGAGGACTTCCTTGCCTCTCAAGGCCCCCTTTACCCAGACAGTGTTCCTTCTGTCCCACCCATCGCACAGGAAGAAGAGGAGGAGGAGGAGGAGGATTGTGTCAGCATGGAGGTGGAGCCTGGCACTCAGCATCATCAGCAGCAGTCTTTTAGGGATGATTTACAGTCCCAAGAAACCAGTGGACTTGTACGTGGCTGAGAGGAGGTGGCTGCGGATCATGTCGTCCTTAGTGACCCAGAGGACCCCGGACCGAATGCCTCAGCTAACCTACGCTGCATGGCCTCCCTGATCCTGCAAAGTCTGCGGAAGGATCCTCGTATTCTTCGGATCAAGGAGAGGGACCATTACTGGCTGGCCACTCTCCTTGATCCACGGTACAAGGGTAAGGTTGCGGACCTTATCTTACCGTCGCAGAGGGAGCAGAGGATGAGACAACTCCGGGAGGCCTTGCAGAAAGGTCTGTGCAATGCGTTCTCAGAGACTGGGAGGTTACAAACTCCTGGTCCTGGACAACGAGTTGCTGAGGCTTCGGTCAGTCAAAGAAGGAGCGGTGGGGAAGGTGGCCGTCTGACTGATGCGTTCAGACAATTCTTTAGTCCACAGCCCCAAGGTATGATCGGTTCCAACAACCATCGCCAGCGTCTGATATACATGGTGCAGGAATACCTAGGGGCAAGGTCAGACTTGGACACCTTCCCCACCGAAAATCCTCTGGCTTACTGGGTCTTGAGGATGGATCACTGGCCAGAGCTTGCACAGTATGCAATTGAGCTACTGGCCTGTCCTGCATCCAGCGTTCTTTCAGAATGCACATTCAGTGCTGCTGGAGGATTTGTCACGGATCACAGGGTGCGCCTGTCCACCGACTCTGTTGATCGACTGACCTTCATAAAGATGAACCAGTCTTGGATCACCACCAGCTACCAAACACCTGAAGCTGATGTAACAGACTAATTTATTTTCAAATGTCACATCCCTTCAAGACTGATGCTGATGCTGAGAGACTGTCCTGTTATGTTGACTGACTATCCTCCTCCTCCTCAATGATCCGATTGATGATGATAGCTTGGAAGAACATTTTTGTTTCTGGGTGCCGCCACCAGTGGCTAAGGCCCAATTTTTCAGCCCCTGTTTAACAGGGGTGTGTTATTACAATTTTTTATGCAATGCTTTGCAGCAGGGCTCATTCCTGCACTCCAACTAGAGTATCTGGGAGAGGTTGCAGTGTCGTGGCACCAGCACCAGTGGCTAAGGCCCAATTTTTCAGCCCCTGTTTAACAGGGGCGTGTAATTACTATTTTTGATGCAATACTTTGCAACAGGGCTCATTGCTGTGCTCCAAGTACAGTATCTGTGAGGGGTTGCAGTGTTGTGGCATCAGTGCCTAAGGCCCAATTTGTATGCCCCTGTTTAACAGGGGCATGTAATTACAATTTTTTATGCAATGCTTTGCAGCAGGGCTCATTCCTGCACTCCAACTAGAGTATCTGGGAGAGGTTGCAGTGTCGTGGCACCAGCACCAGTGGCTAAGGCCCAATTTTTCAGCCCCTGTTTAACAGGGGCGTGTAATTACAATTTTTGATGCAATACTTTGCAACAGGGCTCATTGCTGTGCTCCAAGTACAGTATCTGTGAGGGGTTGCAGTGTTGTGGCACCAGTGCCTAAGGCCCAATTTTTATGCCCCTGTTTAACAGGGGCATGTAATTACAATTTTTTATGCAATGCTTTGCAGCAGGGCTCATTCCTGCACTCCAACTAGAGTATCTGGGAGAGTGTCATGGATATGCAGTAGTGTTTGTCTGTCAGCTTACCTTCCTTCCCATGTGTTCATCTTAGAGGCCTGAGCCCTTTCACCTGGCTTCCTTTATAATCTCCTCCCAGCCTGACTCCACCCCAGGCCCTATCACTGAACACTATATTAACCTGTGCACTGCAAGCCTGCTTTGCTGATCAACGTGTTTGTTAGGCATTGTGTGTTTGGGTTCCTGCCTGCCGTGTGCTACGTCTGTCTCTCTGTTACGTTATTGGCTTGTCCCCGACTATCCCTGTCTGCTCGTGACCCTTGACCTTCGGCTCGTTCTTCGTTATCCTTGTCTGCTTGTGGCCCCTGACCTTCAGCTTGTTATTCGGATCTCTCTCATCTTGTGCTGCTGCTTCCCCTCTTTTCCCCTTATCCTACGGGGCGTGAGCTAGGAAACTCCAGGGGCCGCGACCTGGTCCCAGCCTGCAGCTAACATCCTCACCACTAGAGGCCCTGGAGAAGACCAGCTGGGTCTTAGACTCCGCGCCCTGGGGAATCTTGGCTCTAGCTTCCGTTTGGATCCCGGTTGTGCTCCTCTGGTCCCGCTTTCCACAACCACCCAGTTTCCTATCCGCAGAAGCCAGCCATAGGGTTCACTACCTCGCGGTGCACTCCTGTCCCCCTACGGTGTGCATCTGTCACCTGGCCACAGGTGACCCTGACAGAGAGGTTGCAGTGTCGTGGCACCAGCACCAGTGGCTAAGGCCCAATTTTTCAGCCCCTGTTTAACAGGGGCGTGTAATTACAATTTTTGATGCAATACTTTGCAACAGGGCTCATTGCTGTGCTCCAAGTACAGTATCTGTGAGGGGTTGCAGTGTTGTGGCACCAGTGCCTAAGGCCCAATTTTTCTGTCCCTGTTTAACAGGGGCATGTAATTACAATTCTTGATCTAATAATTCACAGCAGGGCCCATTCCTGCGCCCACCAAGACTAACTGTGAGGCCTTACAGTGTTGTGTCAACACCACCACCACCACCACCACCAAAGGCCCAATTTTTCAGCCCCTGTTCAACAGGGGCATGCAATTACAATTCTTGATCTAATAATTCACAGCAGGGCCCATTCCTGCGCCCACCAAGACTAACTGTGAGGCCTTACAGTGTTGTGTCAACACCACCACCACCACCACCACCAAAGGCCCAATTTTTCAGCCCCTGTTCAACAGGGGCATGCAATTACAATTCTTGATCTAATAATTCACAGCAGGGCCCATTCATGCGCTCACCAAGAGTAACTGTGAGGGCTCACAGTGTTGTGGCAACACCAACATGTAAGGGTCAAATTTCAGCTGAGTATATACGGCAGGCCCCTACTTTCAAACATCCAACTCACAAACGACTCCTCCTTGCAAACGGAAGGATACAACAGGAAGTGAGAGGAAATCTACCCCTAGGAAGGCAAATTCTCTCCTGTAAGAGTAAATATGGGAAAAAAGTGTCTCCTCTCCACTGATGCTTTATCACCAATTCTTGTTTCAATTAAAACCCCAAATTTTCAAAAAACATTTGTCATTAGGACGGAAAGTGAGGTGAACTGTTCTGAACAGGTGCACACTGCACAGACAGCAAAACAAATGTTACAGGGGTGATAACCCTTCCCTATGTTTTCCAAAAAGCTTAAAAATAGATTTTTTGGCTGGAGCTACACTTAAACAATGTACCTGTTCAAAATTACAAACAGATTCTACATAAGAACAAACCTACAGTCCCTATCTTGTATGCACCGCCTGTATACGGCTGTTCAGAGTATATAGGGCCTTTTTTATTTTGTGTGCGGGGTTCCCCTTAATATCCATACAAGACCCAAAGGGGCTGGTAATGGGCTGGGGTAGGGGGGGGGTGTGTGATGGGGTAGCTATGCCACTTTTCTTAAATATTTTCATCCATATTACCGGGACCAGACATTACATTAAAGCCGCAAGCAGTTTTAAATGGCTTTTTTTCCTTTAGAAATGTCATTTTGTGCAGGGACAGTTCTAAACACGGGAAACACGTGGCACTTCACAGGCATACTTTAGACACCCCCCAGGTACGATATTTAAAGGAATATTTGACCTTTTTTTTTCACTTTATGCATCATTAAAATGACTGCTCCAGAAAAACGGACGTTTTTAAAAGTTCTTTTTGCATTGATACATGTCCCCTGGTGCAGAACCCGGGTTCCCAAACCCTTTTTAGGACAATAACATGCATAATAGTCGTTATAATTAGCACTTTAGATTTTGAACGTTCGCATCCATTGTATTTAATAGGGTTCTAAAGTTTGTGCGAACTTTCGGTCCGTTCGTGGGTTCTGGTACGAACTGAACCCGGGGGTGTTCGGCTCATCACTACCCGCTATACACTCCCCCCACTTAAAGTCTTTGGTCCCCAAAGATATCAAGGATCCTTGCTCTCTTTTGCATTTTAGCCTCTAGGCGACTACACAATACCGACAGAGGAACCTCCCACCAAACTTTGGAGGAGAGGTTGTCCTGCTGTGCCAGGGGGTGAGCTAGTGTTGCCTTCCACCAAATTCACAGTGGAAGGACCAGGCGTCTCAACTGTTCTCCTGGAAGTAAGAGCTGCTTCTTCAGAGCATGCACCCATTTGATCATATGTCAGTCTTTTAGGGGGGGTGAATAACTCTCCTTCTCTGTTCTTTGGGTGTCCCAATCTCAGGAGCACTAGGACCTGCTGTCTCTGTGGACTCTTCAGGGGCTTTCTCCTCTGATCCATGCATGCTGGGCTCTGTAATTTTAGGAGAATCTGGCTCTCCTTCAGATAGAGATGGAGCCTCTTCAGGGTCTCCTGTTAGCAAAGAGTCCAGGTTATCCTCTATTTCCTCGGTGA
Organism: Rana muscosa; assembly: GCA_029206835.1. Classification (NCBI taxonomy): domain Eukaryota; kingdom Metazoa; phylum Chordata; class Amphibia; order Anura; family Ranidae; genus Rana; species Rana muscosa. The sequence continues at coordinate 690,956,696 of CM055116.1, forward strand.
GTATGTTAGAGGGCACAAATTCAGGAGCCTCTGGGCGAAGAATCCCACTATCTGCTACCTCAGGAAGTGACAGCGAAGTGGTCATGGGTTCTGGCGTTTGAGAGGGCCATAACCAGTCAGATTCCATCTCCTCTTCCTCAGAGTCTTCTTCTCCAGAGTCTTTGTCCTCTACATCTGTAAGAGTCGACTGAGACCTGGTAACTGGCCTGGATACTCGGGAGGTTGAAGAGGATTCTTGTGGATCTGATGCAGGGGGTAGGCTAACTGCTTCAGAAAGGGGCAACAGGTGGTTCCTATGCCAAGTCTTCAGTGGGCCCACACTCCCCTCTGGTTTTATCTGATATACCGGGAGACCAGGTAACTGTTTGCAGACGACATATGGTTGGGATTTCCACCGGTCAGCTAATTTGTGCTTCCCGGGAATACTCAAGTTCCTTAGTAGTACCCTATCCCCTGGCTGTAAGACTTGTATCCTAACCTTGAGGTCGAAGTTCCTTTTATTCCTCAATCCCCTCTGGTCAGATGAGGCTTGGGCCTGTTCATATGCCATTTTCAGACTCTTCCTTAAGCGATCCACATACCCCTTGTGGGAAGTTGCCGAGGTATGATCCAGGGATGTGCCGAAGGCTAAGTCCACTGGTAACCGAGCTTCTCTTCCAAACATCAGCCAATATGGGGAGTATCCAGTAGCATCGCTGGTAGTACTGTTGTAAACATGTACTATGGCAGCCACATGCTTGCTCCAGTGTTGTTTCTTCTCTGAGTTCAATGTTCCCAACATATCCAAAAGAGTCCGGTTAAATCGTTCAGGCTGAGCATCCCCTTGTGTGGATGGTATGGGGTTGTTCTAGTCTTTTGGATGCCCAACAGATCTAACAGCTACTTTATCAGTCTGCTTTCAAAGTCTCTTCCTTGATCTGAATGCAGACGTTGGGGTAGACCATAGTGCACAAAGAACCTTTCCACTAGCACTTTGGCTACTGTTGAGGCCTTCTGATCCTTGGTAGGGAATGCTTGAGCGTATCTTGTGAAGTGGTCTGTCACTATCAGGACATTCCCTTTTCCATTCAGATCAGGCTCTAGACAAAGGAAGTCAATGCACACCAGTTCCATGGGTCCTTGACTCTGCAGATGGCCCATTGGGGCTGCCTGACGTGGCAAAGTCTTCCTTTGTATGCACCGGACACAAGAATGGCAGTATCCCTCTACTTCGGCCCGCATACAGGGCCAGTAGAACCTGTCTCTTACAAGGTGAAAGGTTCTCTCCGGTCCCAGGTGACCATGATGGTCGTGGAGAGCAGTTAGGACCGCCTCCCTGTGCTTGGTGGGAAGGAATAACTACCACTTCTCTTCCAGATCATCAGAGGGGCCCCTTCGGTAGACCACCCCTTGACGTATCTGTAGCCGGTCCCATTCCCTGTGCAATAAGCGGGCCTCTCTGGAAGAGTTGGTTAGGAGCAATTCAGGGCGTTGGTTCTCCAAGGCCTTCAGTATTAGCTTCCCTAACAGGTCTTCCAATTGGTCCCTCCTTAAGTCCTTCTTGGATAACTTGGGCAAGCCTTCTTCTCCGACTTGGGTCACATTGCAGTAACATCTGTTTACTCCAGCAGCTGAGACCCCAATTTCTTTGGCCCTTGATCCTCCTTTGGCTTGAAGTTCTGTCCCCCTATATAGGGCTCGCACTCCCCCCAGGGTCAACTGGGCCCAATCTTCGATGAGATCAGTGGGAGTATGGGATCTCCTGGATAGGGCATCCGCATCCCTATTTCCAGCTCCTGGTCGGTATTTAAGGCTGAATGTGAAACTTGAGAGGGCAGCCAGCCACCTATGTCCTGTGGCATCCAGTTTAGCGGTGGTCAGAAGGTAAGTAAGTGGATTATTATCCGTCTTGACCACAAATTTAGCCCCGTATAAGTAGTCTTTCAATTTGTCTACCCCAGCCCACTTCAAGGCCAGGAATTCAAGCTTGTGGGTGGGGTAATACTTCTCAGCGAGTGTCAGGCTTCTGTTCACATAGGCAACGGGCTGTAGGTGACCATCGTGCTCCTGGTATAGCACCCCACCAAGCCCATCTCGGCTGGCGTCCACATGCAGCTCGTAAGGTTTGGTGGTATCTCATAAAATAGGAAAAATACTGCGCCAACCTTCAAATTTCTAGCAGCCTACACAACAACTTGACAATAGTGTAAAGGAAAAATAATAAATAAAGTGTGGCGCTATGTGCAAACAGAAAAATATATATATATAAAATGTCTGGTTGGCAATTGGTCTATATAAAGACCCGTATATCGTGTTGAACCTGATGGTGGTTCTGTACACTTATGTGAAAAAGTGCATATACCCTGCAAAAATTCAATATGTGCAATGGCGTGAAATGAATCACAAAAAATATATAAATTAATTTAAATAAGTAAATTAACCTAACACTGAAAAAATATAAAATGACATGAATATCATATGTGAAAGTGATCCACAATATATATTAGTGTCCAATTTTCTGTGAGAAAAAGAGAAAGTCTCTCGATGAATGTGTGATCTGATACCAACATCAACACCACGTCAGGTGTGTAATGAATGGTAGGTACAGTCCAGACCAGTTCCTTGGATTTATGCGTTTTCTATGTTGCAACTTAAAGGTGATATATGCCATTGGAAAGTGAGTAAAGGGTGTATACTCTTACCGGATGTTGTAGATCCAACTCGCCGTACGGCGGTGGATCAATCGAGCTTGTGTCCACGCCCTGGACTGATAGATGTATATCCTGGGGACAGTCTTTCCTCAGCGTCCTTACGACGTTCCAGAGAGTATATCCCGAGGCTTTTCCAACGTAACTCTCACTTCCAATGCGATAAGTCAAAGTATGACACCAGAATTTCACCATATGCGTAGTGTCACCATGCAACAAATGAGAAAAGAATTCTCCACATAGTGTAAATCCAAGATGGGATTTTATTTATCAAAGAATAAAAACACCCAATAAAAGGTCTCACTGAACAATTAAACAGTCCAAAGCAAACTCCTTTAAAAACTTTGAAACTTCTCAGGGAAAAAAGCCAAAACAAACAAACCAACAAATCCCAAAAATAAATCAGCAGCTCTGTATTACAAATCTGCATAGGCCAATACAGGGGCGGTGGTCAGACTCTCTTTCAGCTGGTCAAAGGCCTCTTCACACTTGGGGGTCCACTGACCCTGAATGGACTCTTTATATTTCCTGGGCCCCATGGTAGACTTCACTGGCTGGTCTGAATTCTCTCCATCATCCTCTCTTTCATTCCTTAGTAATTAATTGAGGGGCTATTTTGGCAAACCCTTCCACGAACCTCCTGTAATAGGAGCAGAATCCCAGGAATGACTGGAGCTCGGTCACATTTGTAGGCCTCGGCCAGGAAGTGACAGCATCCAGCTTCTCCGGGTCTGTGGCTACTCCTTCTGCAGATACAATGTGGCCCAAGTAATGAACTGAGGACTGGTAGAACTGACATTTCTCCGGGGGAAGGTTTCAGGCCTTCTTCATGGAGCCTCTTCAAGACTTTTTCCAGCCTCTCTTCATGTTCCTCTAGGGTTTTCCCGAACACGATTACGTAGTCCAGATACACCAGCACCTCTATCAGATTCATGTCCCCCACCGTTCTTTCCATTAGCCTTTTAAAAGTAGCAGGGGCTCCTGACAACCCTTGAGGCATCCGTATGAACTCGAAGAACCCCACAGGGGTGATGAAGGCTGTCTTCTCCTGATCTTCAGGGTGCATGGGGATCTGGTAGTAGCCACTCTTCAGATCCATCACACTGAACCACTTGGCTCCAGACAGACTTTGTAGCGCATCCTCTATCCGGGGAGTGGTGTACTGATCCGGTATAGTTCTTCCGTTCAGTGTCCGGTAGTCTATACACAGCCTCAGAGAGCCATTCTTCTTTCGGACCACCACTATCGGAGAGGCATAGGGGCTTTGAGACTCCTGGATTATGCCTGTCCTCTTTAATTCAGACAGTTGCTTGCGCAGATCTTTTTATATCTCCTAGAGTAACCCGTCGGACTCTCTCCCTGAACGGCTTATCCTCCTGCAAGCGAATCTTGTGGGTGGCACTCTTCGCACACCCCACATCAAATTCATCCCTTGAGAAGATCTTCTGCCATTGAGCAAGTTGGGCCCTGGCTGTCTTCTTCCAAGCTGGTAGGAGGTTTTCGCCCTCAGGACAGAGCCTCCCCATTATGTCTTCTTCTCCCTGTGGCTTCTTCAAGTCAGATGGGCCCACTGGGGTGGCTTGTGTCACCTGACCCAACAGCATTCTGGCTGATACCCTCAAAGGGGTGGCGGAGGTGTTTATGACACTCACTGAAACCTTCCCATGACTCCTCTCTAGGGCCTTCAGTGGGATCACTTCGGGAATTACCTCTATTCCCCTTTCCTTCTCTCAAGGGCCAGATTCAAGGATGATGAAAGGACTGCTTCCATGTGAGTTTTACAGATGCTCTCAAACAGGTCACCTCTCCTGGCTGCAGTACCTTTTCTGTTTTATCCAGCTTCCATACTTTCCCAACCCCCTCTTCTGGGGCCTTTTTCTCCATCGCTAAGCGCTGGTAAACTTGCTGCAACAAGGGGTGGACCCTTGCGGTCAGGGTATCTTGTTCTTCAATCAGGGGGGTCAACAGCCTCCTTACCAAGTCAGTGTTGGTTCCTATGATCAGAGAGCTCTTGTTGGCCCCAGGTGGCCTAGGACAGACCACAGCCAGAGTGTCAAACGTCTCAGTTCCTCCCGCCACTGAGGGATCAAAGGTGAGTCTGATTGGGATGTACCCATCATAGGGGGAACTCTGCGTTCCAATATCCCATATCTCCAGGTCTTCCAGCTTCTGTAATGGTAAATGCCTGAGGTGCCTATTGTAGAAGTCACGATATAGGAGAATCACTTAGGCTCCGGTATCGAGAAGGGCCTTTGTGTAGATTCCTTCTACCTGGATTGAGATCATCGGAGAGGGCCCTACAAGTTTATCTGGAAGTTTCCGTGGAGAGGTCTTCTTGGCAGGTTCTGTAATTTGTATCTTTACTTCCTTCTTTTCCGGCTTTTCCAGGGTTTCGACCCTTGTGGAGCCTGGTGTGCATTAATCTCCCGCCTCTGAGTATTTTGAAATTTGGAGCGGAAAGTACAAAGCTGTCCAGAGGTGGAAGCAGGGGTGTTTAGTAAAGGTTTAGGCCCTTGTTGCTGTCTCTTTTTCTTGTTGTTTTTGGAGTTGGCTGTCACTGATTGGGCACCCAGTTGACTCCTTCACCGGGGCCCTCTGAAGTTTTTTCCGCCGGCTTGCGGGATGGTGTGACAGCTTTCCTCGGGCTGGGACACATCTGTCAATAGTGTCCCATTCCTCCACAATTGAAGCAGACATCTTCATCCCTTGAGCTACTGGGTGAGGGAGTAGGTACACTTTGAGTCACCTTGGTTGTCATGTCTTCTCCCTTCCCGGGTCTCTGAGACCTTGGCCATAAGTGAAGTTAACATCTCCATAACTTGTGCCATTTGGGACTTTAGAGTAGCTACCTCAGAGTCCTGTTCATGAGTCACTGCCGACCTAACTCCAACAAAGGGGATAGATTTCAATGGAGTAGTTGACTGTTGATCATTCCGCAGTGCTTCCTCATCTCTTACTACCCGGATTAGGTCAGGGTAGCTCAGTGACATGACACCCCCTGAGGTCTTCAAATGGAGCCAAACTGGATCAGAGCGCAGGGTTCCTCTTAGAATTTGTTGCATCCTGGCTTGATCTATAGCAGAGGGTTCCATTCCTTTTTTAGTACAATCTGACATAATATCTTGTTCAACCTCCGGATGTACTCAGAAAGTCGTTCCCTTGGCTGTTGGAGGGTGTGTTCAAATTGATATATCAGCTCAGCCACCTTCTCCAGTCGCCCAAACTCCTCTTGTAGCATAACCAAGTAATCATAGGCAGTACAGGAAGCGTTACTGAACCTCAGATTCTTGACAGCTTCTGCAGCGGCTCCTCTTAGACTCTCACTTATGCGTTGTTTCTTTTGGGCCTCTGGTAGTTCCCATCCTTCTAGAGTTTGCATGGCTTGCTCTATCCAGACATCAAACTCTTCCTCACCAACTGGCACAGGCTGTTTCCCTGAGAAGATCCTCAGCTTCCTGTACCCAGCTTCCACACACACTGTGTTGCTTTTGTGACACTTTGACACAAAATCTCCTAGAGCACTAAGAAGGTCTGGCCCAATCATGTTCAAGGGTGGAGGGAAGGATATTGGTCCCCGGTCCTGCTCCTCCTTTGAAGGTGTGGATTGGTCTCCTCCTGGAACTTTCGGGTGCACTATCTGGAGTTTTGACTTGCCTCCTAAAGGGAAACTCTTCCTTTTGAAGCTCTCCGGTTCTCCCTCTTTCCACTCTAACAGGGCATGAGTGGTATAAGCTCCCCGATCCGGTCTGAGAGCGACTACTCATGCTCTCCTCTGTGGAGACAATGCCTTTATGATGTCAGCCACCTTCTTCTTATCCCAATGTCCTCCAGGAAGCTCAATGGCTACACTCGCGCTTGAGTGGGTGCCCTTTTTTTTGCACCACTGGACTACAACAAAGGGGCCCATCTTGATAAGGACAAGGGTCCTGCCTGGGGAAAGTTAATTTCAGAGTAACAGGATCCCGGACTCGAGCCCCCACGTGTAGCACTACCCCCATAGGAGCTGCTGGTTTTTTTTGGGCCTGCCCTCTGATTCTCAACCCCTTAACTGGCTCGAACCTTCCTTTGGCACAACTGGTAGCGGAAAGAATTGTAAAACCCATTGGCTATGGGGTAACACAATTCTGCATGTAAATATACCACCTTAAGTACATATATATATATATATATATATATATATATATGTATATTTTACCTTTCTCCGCTTGAGGTCCTTCAGGCCAATAAAAGTACTTCACACAGGTATATACTTAAACAAAGATAAAGTTTACTTTACCAGAGATAATAAGCAAATCAAGACAATTATATATATGTAAATAGCTTCAAATGACTCTGCAGGGCCCTGCAAGAGTCAAAAATAATTGTAAGATAAAGATTCTAAAATAAACTGGTACTTACTATCTATGGATAAACAATCCTAAGCTCGCCAGCTCCCCTAGTGGGCAATACCACCCCGTGTCCCGTCAAAGTTAGTTCCTGTCAGGCCTGACTCAGATTACTGTACAAGTTCCTTGAGGGTGGGAATCTTCGCTAGCAAAACATTGGTGCACTTTATAATTGTAATTCACAGGAGATTAAAGATGTGAACTAGACTCTTGCAATGCTTTTGAGAGTGAAACTAATAGTCAATATAACGCCAACTTTAACTACACAGCTACCACATGCTGCGCTATGTCCTGGTGTACGTGAAGCTCACTACTCGGGCAGGTACCCGCTCACCCAAACAGGCCTAGTCCGCCTGACACGCTCTGCGGTCGGTACCTTGAACACACAGCCTCTGGTCCTTCTCACAGCAGCTGAAGATGTCAGTTGGCGGACGACTCCGGTCTGAGGGTGACACGAGCTAGTCACACTGAAAAAGACCCCTCTCTGGCGTCGTGATCCTCCGCAAAGTTATAGGCCCAGGCTTTGGGCCTAGTCGCCCCGGCAGCAGGCCTCACACCAACTTCCTACTTGGTTGAGCGCGGAGTCCAGAGAGACCGAGCGTGGCCCCTCCCTTCCTTTATGTAACATCCCCCAGCAGGCTGTGCGGTGGTTGTAATGCATTCTGGGAGCACAGCTGCACTGTGGGTACCATAATCTATAAGGTATCCATGGCAACGGAGTCTCTCTCTCCCTGTACCATAAGTTCCACACGCATTACTGAACATAAGTAAACAATAGTCTATAAAGTTGTAACTGGAACATAGGAGGACGTTTGGGGTGTACACACATAACAATAGTCCATAATAGGGATGAGCTTCGAGTTTGAGTCAAACTCATGTTCGACTCGAACATTGCCTGTTTGCCCGTTCGCCGAACAGCGAACAATTTGGGGTGTTCGCGGCAAATTCGAAAAGTCTATGGGAGAAATCTATAGTGCTAATTATAAAGGCTTTTAAGCAAGTTATTGTCATAAAATGTGTTTGGGGACCCGGGTCCTGCCCCAGGGGACGTGTATCAATGCAAAAAAAGGTTTTAAAAACGGCCGTTTTTTTGGGAGCAGTGATTTAATAATGCTTAAACTGAAACAATAGAAGTGAAATATTCCTTTAAATTTCATACCTGGGGGGTGTGTATGATATGCATGTAAAGTCGTGCTTGTTTCCCGTGCTTAGAACTGTCCCTGCACAAAATGTCATTTCTGAAGGAAAAAACGTAATTTAAAACTCACTCGCGGCTATTATTGAATTATCGGCTCCCGGCAATACATAGAAAAGTCATTGATTAAAAAAATTAAAAAGTGTGGGGGTCCCCCCAAATTCAATTACCAGGCCCTTCAGGTCTGGTATAGATATTAAGGGGAACCCCGCCGCAAATTAAAACAAAAAATGCGTGCGGTTTCCCCCAAATATCCATACCAGGCCCTTCAAGTCTGGCATGGATTTTAAGAAGAACTCCACCCAAAATTTAAAAAAAAATGGCGTGGAGTCCCCCAAAATCCATACCAGACCCTTATCCGAGCATGCAACCTGGCAGGCCGCAGGAAAAGAGGGGGGGACGAGAGAGCGCCCCCCCTCCTGAACCATACCAGGCCACATGCCCTCAACATGGGGAGGATGTCCCCATGTTGATGGGGACAAGGGCCTCATCCCCACAACCCTTTCCCGGTGGTTGTGGAGGTCTGCAGGTGGGGGGCTTATCGGAATCTGGAAGACCCCTTTAACAAAGGGGACCTCCAGATCCCGCCCCCCCCCTATGTGAAATTTGGTAAGGGGTACCATTTCACGAAGAAAGTGTAAAAAAAATGTAAAAAAAACACAAACACCTTGGAAAAGTCCTTTATTAAAAAAAAAAAAAAAACATTCCAGCGATGAAATCCAGTGTCCCGCGGCGATCCGATGTCCAGCGCTGTCCGTCATTGGCTGAGCCTGAGCGGACCTGATGGGGAACTTCCTCCGCAGTCTATTAAATATATAGACCCGCCCCTTCTAAAGTTCCCCATCAGGTCCGCTCAGCCAATGACTAGGTGTAAGGCTGAGGACCTTATGCGGAACGTGAGAAGGGGCGGGTCTATTCATTTATTACACAGTGGAGGAAGTTCCCCATCAGGTCCGCTCAGGCCAATGACGTAGGCGGGGTTTGAAATACGAGGGGGCGGACCTGATGGGGAACTTCCTCCACTGTGTAATAAATGAATAGACCCGCCCCTTCTCACGTTCCGCATCACCGAGTCATTGGCTGAGCGGACCTGATGGGGAACTTTAGAAGGGGCGTATCTATACATTTAATAGACTGCGGAGGAAGTTCCCTATCAGGTCCGCTCAGGCTCAGCCAATGACGGACAGCGCTGGACATCGGATCGCCGCGGGACACTGGATTTCATCACTGTAATGTTTTTTTTTTTTCATTTTTTTTTTTTTTTAATAAAGGACTTTTCCAAGGTGTTTGTGTGTTTTTTTTACATTTTTTTACACTTTCTTTGTGAAATGGTAGGGGTACAATGTACCCCTTACCAATTCACATAGGGGGGGGCGGGATCTGGGGGTCCCCTTTGTTAAAGGGGTCTTCCAGATTCCGATAAGCCCCCTGCCCGCAGACCCCCACAACCACCGGGCAAGGGTTGTGGGGATGAGGCCCTTGTCCGCATCAACATGGGGACATCCTCCCCATGTTGAGGGCATGTGGCCTGGAACGGTTCAGGAGGGGGGGCGCTTTCTCGTCCCCCCCTCTTTTCCTGCGGCCTGCCAGGTTGCGTGCTCGGATAAGGGTCTGGTATGGATTTTTGGGGGGACTCCACGCCATTTTTTTTTAAATTTGGGGTGGAGTTCCCCTTAAAATCCATGCGAGACCTGAAGGACCTGGTATGGATATTTGGGGGGACCCCCACACTTTTTTTTTTATCAATGACTTTTCTATGTATTGCCGGGAGCCGACAATTTAATAGCCGCGAGTGAGTTTTAAATTACTTTTTTTCCTTCAGAAATTACATTTTGTGCAGGGACAGTTCTAAGCACGGGAAACAAGCGTGACTTTACATGCATATCATACACACCCCCCAGGTACGAAATTTAAAGGAAAATTTCACTTTTATTTTTTCATTTTAAGCATTATTAAAATCACTGCTCCCGAAAAAACATCAATTTTTAAAACTTTTTTTTGCATTGATACATGTCCCCTGGGGCAGAACCTGGGTCCCCAAACACTTTTTAACTTGCACATTAGCCTTTATAATTAGCACTTTAGATTTCGAACGTTCGAGTCCATTGTATTTAGTAGGGTTCTAAAGTTCACGCGAACATTCTGTCTGTTCGCAGGTTCTGGTGCGAACTGAACAGGGGGGTGTTCGGCTCATCCCTGGTCCATAACAGTAGAACCCCGCTACAAATATATACCTACTGGTTTCCACACTATGTGCGGCCTGTTTTCTTCTTCCAATGTGGTTGATGTAAACGGTATGTCTGGGTCTTTTACTTCAGAGCTGCTCAACTTGGAGGTCAGATGAGGACCATTGCAGAGTACCTAGAGGCGTTTGTCATGTCACATGCTATACTGATCTCTACCAATGGAGATCTATTGTATCTGATAAGAGGCTCATTTGTGGTGGAGGGCACAAGATTGCTTGGAATGTTTTCACATACCATTATTCACGTTGCTGTGGGTGAATCCAGGAACCTTCACATTCCATTAACCTTGGTGGATGGACTTTTTGTTCTTTTACATAACATTTTTTTATATTTTTCATATGCAATAAATATTGGATTTTTGAACTTTTCACATTTATTTAATTCTCAGCACTCATTTAAATTTTTATCTGTCAGTGCACTTGTTTCTATGTAAAACAAATTAACTGCAAGTAGCTTTCTACACGGCAAGGCTCCATACACACTGGACGCAATTTTTTTTTTTTTAAAACGCCAGTAGCTTTGCAGGGAGACTTTCAACGTTTTTTAGCAATATCGTTTATTAGCATTTTTTAGCGTGTTTCAGCGTTAGCGTTTTTTAGCGTTTTTTTTTCAATGGATCAAAAATGCTAAAAAGCGCTGGCGAGCCACGTTTTTCATCGTTTATCAGCTTTTTTCTGCGTTTTGCGTTTTTGACGCCACTTTGAACGCGATTTTCAGGCGTTCAGAAAAAAAACATAAACTCCACTGCTCATTAAAGCTGAAAAACGTCCATCTGTGCATGGACACATAGGCTAACATAGAGTGGAGTTTATGGGCTTTTAAAAGAAAACACACAAACTCCAATAAACTGCTGTTTATCAGCTCCAGTGTGCATGGAGCCTAAGTGTAAGTTATTTTTTTTTGTACAATAGTAATGATAATAATAATGTAGCGCACCAACCCCAGACTTTACCTGCTTTTCTTCTGCTTGGCTCCTCCGCAGGAAAAGAATAAGGCACACCGCACCACAAGCCCGTACCCTCCTTAATAGGGAGGTTGAGCGGTGTTAGTTTCTCGGGCCTGCTTGCGACTGGTGTAAAAAGGGCCTCCAGTGCTGACCTTGTTTCTGCAGTAATCAAAACAAATCTTTAACTTTCCCCAGTAAGCAACTGTCCACACCAACTGAAAGGTCCAACACTTGTTTATTCTTTCTTGCACAATAAACAGTCTCTTTTAGAGTAGACGGGTTGAGACAAACACGGGTCAGATAAGGTGGGAGGAGGTCCAGACACAAACTTAAATTTGGGTTTCTCCTGTTCTGAATAGCACTAACAGGCTTGGCGCACGGTCGCTACCACCGATCATGAGGGGTCTCTGCCACAGACCAGGTGAATAGGGCCTTTGCCACAGGCCCGGTTATTGGGTTTTTGCCACCGACCAGATTCACGATGGGTCTCTGCCACAGACCATGAGAACGTGGATTACCTTCTAAAAGTATTGACCCCTGTCAGGGAACGGACATCCATCTGAAGAGTTACCAGAGGCCCCACCGTCACCAGCGATACCGCGCCGGGTCTTCGGGAAGGGTCACCTCCCTGGCCTCCTCGTCCTAGATTCGGGCACCCACTTCCAGGGGGCACCCTAGGAGCCCTCGATCCCTTGTGGGACCCAGTCGAAGGTACTGGGCCCCGGGCCTCTCTCAAAGTACCTCACCCCAGACTGAAGGTGTCCGAGATGGAACAGCAGCTCCGTCTCTGGGCCTAGAGCACCCAGAGACCACCCGACAGGCCTCCGGGCCTAGGGCACCCGGAGGCGACACACCTGCACCCAGGCTTAAGGTGCCTGAGTGCGGAACCGACGACCCCTCTGGAAGATGGCCGCCCCCTTTTATATCCTCTCCCGACAGGCACAGCAGGTTCCCCGCCCCGCTGCACCGCTGCCGAGAGGGGACAAAAAGGACACAACCTTGTACTTCAGTTCAACCCGGGACCCACGGCAACAGCGCCACCTATAGGCCCCAGTCAACTTAACCACCAGTACTATCTCCCAGGGATAGAAATGGTCAATGAGACCTAACAATTGGTACATCTGAGCCTGGCTACTACTCAGATGCTTCCCCCTAAATGTAACCACCCGCTACAATAACAACAGAGGTGCACCCCTGTGTATTTTTCTCTGTTTTCACTATTTTCTCATTAGTAAGAATGTTTTTGTGTTGCAAAGCTTTAAAGGTGAACTACAGTCAAAATTGAAAAAAAAAGGTTTTGGCATGTATATAAGGAGCATGACTTATTTGTTCAGTACTTCAGTTTTTGATCCCAGTATTGCTATTACTCATTATTTCACATTGCCACCTTTTTTTGGTAAACTGCTGCTGATCTTGGAAAATGCTTCTTTCCAGTGATGGAACTCCCACTATAGGCTTCATATTGCCTCTGACATACAGAAAGCCTAATAGAAAAGTTACACAGGTAGGTTATACACAGGATCCTATTCCTTCTCACTGAGTTTGTTAGATGGATTCAGATGGATTCAGAGGCCTAAGGTCTCTTTCACATGGGGCAGAATCCATCCAAGTGGATCTGCCTGCTCAGCGGGGGATCTCTCCGCTGATCCCCACTGATCCCCACTGAGCAGACGGATGACCGGTCTATGTCCGCTCCACCATGCGGAGCAGACACAGACATGCCCTGCTACTCTCTATGGGATGGTCGGTTGGAAACGGACTGCATGTACATTTCCATCCAACTGTCATGTGATCAGCAGGACGGATTCTGAACGTATCCCCATCCGTCTGTTTTTAGTAGACTGAATCGGATGCCAGCAGGTGATAGCGGACATGTCTGCTAACAACCGCAGCCCCATTGAAAACAATAGGTGATCCGATTGGGTCCGCCTGAAAAACTGACAGGCAGACCCGATCAGTCTGCTGGTGTGAAAGGGGCTACAGAACTCAGATTGAGGAGAACCGAGTGAATTTTCCTGATTCTAGCACAGGTGCAGTAATTAGTAGCTCTCTGATTGCTTCCACCTTTTACTGTTTAGAATGAAATGTAGTCATGTGTCTCAAATGTCATACAAAGAGTCATATGATAGCACAATATATTTCTAGTGCTTTGTAACGCAACCAAGTCCTGCAGTGATGACGTCAGTTTATGTAATACATAATCAGGTCTACGGAGTTAAAGCCAAATGAGACGCTATCTATATTAAGTTAAACACGTCAATTTAAGCAAATGAAACATATTCTGGGTTAGCACAAATTGTACTAGAAACAGCACAGTGCCTGCATCTTGTAACAGATCCTGAAAATCAAATCATGGAAAATACATCAGCATGTACCAATACTTGACTTAATACAATCCAGATTCAGCTAATCTTCTATGAGACCACCCTATTGTATATTTTGCTTTCATTAAACTTCAGGGAAAAGGAATAGATTTAACATGGTGTGAGGATGTGTGTTTGCATAGACACTTGTATATTTCCATATTAGTGTTAGTTTGAAATACATCAGCTGCGCAGGTATAAAATACTTGTTGGAGGAATGTCAAGAGGCAGAGCCATAAATCACTGGTTTTAAATACTTAAAGCAGGGGAAAGTGAGACCATCACTTCACCACGATGGGAACGAAATGACTTTCCCAAACTGAAGTAATATAACAAACATCGGCCATAAAAAAGGGTTGTAGAAATCAATCATGATATAAGTGAAATTTTGATTGCTTGCTTATTGTTAACAATCAGCTCTGCTAAGTGGCCAAATAAAACCAAATAAATTGAAACTGAAACGCTTATTGGCACGAGAGCAAGAGAGACATCTGTGCAGGAGAATTTTGGGTTTTAAGTTACACACTGTATTCCCTGTCGCCTAGCAACAGCATTTGCCGTTTCTTTTCATGTCTTCTTTTCTACTCTATCCCATGTTTACAATCTAATTACCGATGTGACATCATAATCCAGCCATTGAGTGGTTGTCACTGGGGCCTTACTTTTAAGCAAACACTACTTAACAATTCATATGTCCCGCCGCAGATTTACAAAATAGATCAACGTGTGTTTTTTCATTGAAAGGATTAGGACAGGGAAGTCTTCTGAATAAGGCTCTTTCTTCCCATAGTATTAGAACACCTGAGAATGTTTCAAAAATAATAAAGTGCCTAGATCACAGTACAGTATCAACAAGGCAGAAAATAAATGTATTTAGTTAATATCTTTGTGAAAAAGGATTGAACATTTATTACCAATGTGTAAACCTAGTTCCTAGAGCTAATGGTGCCATTTAACTAAATGAAACTTAAGCAGTAAATGCCATGAGTTCAAACAATATTTTGTCACTAGTTACCTTTGATGTTTTTTCCTCTATTATGATTTGTGGTATCTCATTTTTCTATGCATAGCTAGTGACATGCATTTTGACTAGGTGCAAAAAACTCGAACTAATGGAAAAAAGCTTAGTTACATAAGCCATGGAGTGACTATAAGAGCTCCCATTTGTAGGTGACAGGTGGCCTTGAATGCTACTTTAGGAAGGTCGTCTAAAGCAGTGATCATCAACCCTGTCCTCAGGGCCCACTAACAGGCCAGGTTTGCATGATAACTGAAATACATCACATGTGATATCATTTGCTGCTCAGTGATTGCAGTATTCTAGTCTGCATCTCCCTAAGGTAATACTTAAAACCTGGCCTGTTAGTAGGCCCTGAGGACAGGGTTGATGACCACTGGTCTAAAGCCCTGTACACACAATCGGATTTCCTATGGATTCTAATTATTTTATTCTGTATTTTTCCATCGGAAATCCGATGAAGCTGACTTCCGTCAGTCTTGCCTAAACACCATCAGTCAAAAATCCGACTGTCCCAAACGCCGTGACGTAAAACACTCCGACAATCCGAGAAAAATGAAGTTCAATGCTTCTGAGCATGCGTCGACTTGATTCTGAGCATGCGTGGGTTTTTTGTCCGATGGAGTTCCACACAGACGATCGGAATTTGCTATCGTCTTTTTTCCCATCGGATAAATTTAAAACATGTGCTATTTTTTCTCACCGATGGAAAAAAGACCGATGGGGCCCATACACAATCGGTTTGTCCGATGAGAAAAGTCCATCGGACTGTTTTCATCGGTAAAACCGATCGTGTGTACACAGCATTAAAGGTTTCATAAACAAGTAAATGTTTATGCCAATGGTGGTCAACTTAGTAATTTAAGGAAGCCTAAAAGCCCCCGCCATCTCCAGGCTAAATGATAGGTTAGTATTTGAATTGTATTAACATGATGTAAAATGCATTCAACACTGTGCATGCGTTACAGTGTTATTAATTCTGAATGGCACCCCAAATCCTTGTTATGGTACTAAATAATGCACCCACACTGCAGCACACCACAAAGCACATGGTGTGTATTGCGCTAAAAAAGACATGTGCATATTTTAGTGCATTAAGGTGCACTGGTGACCCATTCAACATCAATGTGCTGCTTAATGCTATGCACGTTTACATGGGGCAACACTCCGCGAAGCTGTGAAGGATGGCAGAGCAATTTTGCATTTACAACTATCAACTTAATTTACATTAAATATAACGAAACTCACAATCACTTTGATCCTATTTTTTTAACCACTTCCGGACCAGCTCACGCCGATATAGGTCGGCAATTTGAAGAGGGATATCTTTGTTATGGCAGCAGCTAGCTGCCATAACCCCAGTATTCTCTTATCCAGTGAGCGGTCCGGTTTCTGATAAAAGTGGTCTTTGCGATGGATTCGCCGTGAGATCACTTTTATTGGTGGCAGGAGAGCCCCCCGCCGCTCTCCAGTGCCGTCCACCGCTTACCGGAGCCGTCGGTAGCGGCGGATGCGATCGGGTCCTTCTTCCTCTGTGTCATGGAGATGAGTGAGGGGAAGATGGCTCCCACCTGTCTCCATACCATTGCAGGGCGGAAGCAACGTCAAAACGTCACTTACGCCCAATGCTCTTAAAGCAACATTTATTTATTTATTTATTTTTTTATAAAAAAATTTTTTTTAATGCATTCTAGTGTAAATATGAGATCTGAGGTCTTTTTAAACGCGCCCCATCCCGCCAAGCTTGTGTGCAGAAGCGAATGCTTACGTGAGCAGCGCCTGCATATGTGAGGTATCGCTGCAATCGGTAGAGTGGGAGAAATAATTCTAGTCCTATATCTCCTCTGTAACTTAAAACATGCAACCTGTAGAATTTTTTAAACATTGCCTATGGAGATTTATAAGGGTAAAAGTTTGTCGCCATTCCAGGAGCGGGCACAATTTTGAAGCATGACATGTTGGGTATCAATTTACTTGGCGTAGCATTATCTTTCACAATATAAAAAAAATTGGGCTAACTTCACTGCTGTCTTATTTTTAATTCAAAAAAAGTTTATTTTCTCCCAAAAAAGTGCGCTTGTAAGACCGCTGCGCAAATATGGCGTACCTCCCAACTGGCACGGATTCTGCGGGTTTTTCCCGCACAGGCCCCTCCTTCCCGCAGACCCGCGAGACTTCATTTTTTTCCCACAGAGCAGGAAGGCACAGCAGGAAGTAGAGGAACGCCAGACAATAAAAAAAATTAAAATGTCCCGTGAACCCCCCCCCCCCCGCTCAACAACTTTTCTGTCCAGGTAAAATGTTGCACTGAATGTCCCGCGGGGGGACTTTTAAAAGTTGGGAGGTATGAAATAAGGTGTGACAGAAAATATTGAAACAACCGCCATTTTATTCTCTAGGGTGTTAGAAAAAAATGTATAATCTTTGGGAGTTCTAAGTAATTTGATAGCAAAAAGTTTTTAACTTGTAAACAACAAATCTCAAGCCTCGTACACACGGCCGAGAATCTCGTCAGGAAAAAACTCATCGTTTTTCTTGACGAGATTCTTGGACAAGAAACTTGTCCCGGCCGAGTGTACACACGCTCGATTCAAAGAACCCGCGGTTCTTTGAATGGAGCGAACGTGGTGACGTCATCGACTACGACGAGCGTGCGCTCGTCACATTCGATGCCGTCGCCGCCATCTTGCTACACCCTACCTATGCCTAGGAAGCTACCGCACATGCGTCAAAGTCATTTCGAGCATGCGCGGGTTTCCACGGCGACAGGTAAGTGCACACACACACACTTTTCTCGTTGAGAAACATGCTGACGAGAATCTCGACAAGAAAATGGAGAATCCTGACGAGAAAATAGAGAGCGGGTTCTCTATTTTTCTCGTTGAGATTCTTGACGGTTTTCTTGACAAGAAACCTGATAGCCGCGTACACACGACCGATTTACTCGGCAAGAAAGCTCTGCCAGCAAGTTTCTTGTCGTTTTTTTACGAGAAACTCGGTCGTGTGTACGAGGCTTCAGAAAGAGGCTCGGTCCGGACCATTTTGGCTGGTTAAAGACCAGGCCCCTTTTTGCGATTCGGCACTGCGTTGCTTTAACTGACAATTGCGCGGTCGTGCGACGTGGCTCCCAAACAAAATTGACGTCCTTTTTTTCCCACAAATAGAGCTTTCTTTTGGTGGTATTTGATCACCTCTGCGGTTTTTATTTTTTGCGCTAGCATAGCATGTCTCTTCTGCATTACAAATCCTGCCTGTTCGCTAATTTAGATTTTTGCCTTAACCACTTAACGACCGCTCACTGTATATATACGTCGGCACAATGGCACCGACAGGCACAATCACGTAGAGCATAGGTGATTGCCTTTGTACAGTTAGGGGGTCCGATCGGACCCCCCTTCTGTACAGTGAGCGGTCGGAATTCGTCTGGGAGCGTTCCGAGATGGGGGGGCGGACGTTCGATTCCGACCACCCCCCCGCGATCGCTCCCGGCGAATAGAAATGCCCCCTCTGTCTGTGTAATGTTTACACAGACCGAGAAAGCAGGAGGAAGTGATGTCATCTCCTGTGCGGCGCTCACATATACCGAGCGTCGTACAAGAGAAGACACACAGGTCAGTGCACTAACACTACACTAACACCAGCACACATAGGCACATAAATCGCCCCCCAGGCCCCCCCAGATCACCCCCCAACCCCCCCAGATCACCCCCCAGCCCCCAGTCACAGTGTCACTGATTGCAGTGACCATTTATTTACTGATCACTGCAATCAGTGACATTTGTGACTGTAAAAGTGTCACTACATTTAGTTTTAGGTCCAGTGTAGCCCCCTAACCCCCCCTAATAAAGGTTTAACCCCTTGATCACCCCCCAGATAACCCTTTCACCCCCTAGCACCGCCGTTGCTTGGCGATCATTTTTCTGATCGCTGTCTTGGCGTCGGTGATGCAGATCGGTACCCAGTAATTTTTTTTAGGTTCGCCGCAGGTTTTTATAGCGTCAGGTACCCCCATAAATTATCTAATAAAGGTTTAACCCCCTTGATCGCCCCCCAGGTAACCCTTTCACCCCCTATCACCACTGTCGCTAAGCAATCATTTTTCTGATCGATGTCTTAGCGTCGGTGATGCAGATCGGTAGCCAGTATTTTTTTTTTAGGTTCGCCGCAGGTTTTATAGCGTCGGGTACCCCCATAAATTATCTAATAAAGGTTTAACCCCCTTGATCGCCCCCCAGGTAACCCTTTCACCACCTATCACCACTGTCACTAAGCGATCATTTTTCTGATCGCTGTCTTGGCGTCGGTGATGCAGATCGGTACCCAGTAATTTTTTTAGGTTCGCCGCAGGTTTTTATAGCGTTGGGTACCCCCCATAAATTATCTAATAAAGGTTTAACCCCCTTGATCGCCCCCCAGGTAACCCTTTCACCCCCTATCACCACTGTCGCTAAGCGATCATTTTTCTGATCGATGTCTTAGCGTCGGTGATGCAGATCGGTAGCCAGTATTTTTTTTTTAGGTTCGCCGCAGGTTTTTATAGCGTCGGGTACCCCCATAAATTATCTAATAAAGGTTTAACCCCCTTGATCGCCCCCCAGGTAACCCTTTCACCCCCTATCACCACTGTCACTAAGCGATCATTTTTCTGATCGATGTCTTAGCGTCGGTGATGCAGATCAGTAGCCAGTAATTTTTTTTAGGTTCGCCGCAGGTTTTTATAGCGTCGGGTACCCCCATAAAATATCTAATAAAGGTTTAACCCCCTTGATCGCCCCCCAGGTAACCCTTTCACCCCCTATCACCACTGTCGCTAAGCGATCATTTTTCTGATCGCTGTCTTAGCGTCGGTGATGCAGATCGGTAGCCAGTAATTTTTTTTAGGTTCGCCGCAGGTTTTTATAGCGTCAGGTACCCCCATATATTATCTAATAAAGGTTTTAACCCCCTAATTGCCCCTAGTTAACCCTTTCACCAGTAATCATCATATAAGTGTTACGGGTGACGCTGGTTAGTTAGTTTGCTTTTCATAGTGTCAGGGCACCCGCCGTATATAACCCAATAAAGGTTTAACCCCCTGATCGCCCGGCGGGTGATATCAATTAGGTTTTAGCGTCAGAGAGGGTCTGCGTCACACCCCAGGCAGCGTCAGGTTAGTGCCAGTAACGCTAACACCCACGCGTGAAGCATACACCTCCCTTAGTGGTATAGTATCTGAACAGATCAATATCTGATCAGATCTATACTAGCGTCCCCAGCAGTTTAGGGTTCCCAAAAACGCAGTGTTAGCGGGATCAGCCCAGATACCTGCTGGCACCTGCGTTTTGCCCCTCCGTCCAGCCCAGGCCACCCAAGTGCAGTATCGATCGATCACTGTCACTTACAAAACACAACACACATAACTGCAGCATTCGCAGAGACAGGCCTGATCCCTGCGACTCCAGTGCTGTAGGAGGTGATTTCACCACCACAGTTAAAAAAAAAAAAAGCAAATATGCCGAAGCATTGGGGCAGCAGGGGCGGAGGAGCGATTTTGCTCCTAATGCCGCGTACATACGGTCGAAATTCCGACGGAGGCTTGCCCGTGGAAAAGTCCGACCATGTGTGTGCGGCATAACTTTTTTGCGGGAGGATGCCCCCATGCTTCGGCATATATAAATGGTGCATGTATGCCCATGATTAGAAGTGGGTGGATGAAGGGCGGTATTCTAATAGTGGGCATACCCACCGATCAATCTCTTTTTTCGTTCAGCCACCTGGCTGCATAAAAAAAAAAGATTACAATACATGTCCAACAAGGACCAGCAACGTACTGGTATGTTGCTGGACTTTGAATGGTTATACCAGATTGATGCCTGCGGGTTTAGGTATCATCTTGGTATCATTCTTTTCAGCCAGCGGCCGGCTTTAATGTAAAAGCAACCCTAGTGGCTAATAAGCCTCTGGACTGCTTTTACAAGCAGTGGGAGGGAATGTCCCCCCCCCCGGATATAAAAAGCGCCATTGGGAAATTGGGAAAGCATTTTATCACACCGATCTTGGTGTGGTCAGATGCTTTGAGGGCAGAGGAAAGATCTAGGGTCTAGACCCCAGTTTTTTCAAAAAAAGAGTACCTGTCACTACCTATTACTATCATAGGGGATATTTACATTCCCTGAGATAACAATAAAAATGATAAAAAAAAAAAAATATGGAAGGAACAATTTAAAAATAAAATAAAAAAGCAAAATTAATAATAAAAAAAAAAAAAAAAAAGCACCCCTGTCCTGCCCTGCTCTTGCCCAATGGCGAACGCAAGCGTCGGTCTGGCGTCATATGTAAACAGCAATTGCACCATGCATGTGAGGTATCACCGCGAAGGTCAGATCGAGGGCAGTAATTTTAGCAGTAGACCTCCTCTGTAAATCTAACGGGGTAACCTGTAAAGGCTTTTAAAGGCTTTTAAAAATGTATGTAGTTTGTCGCCAATGCGCGTTTGTGCGAAATTTTAAAGCATGCCGTGTTTGGTATCTATGTACTCGGCCTAAGATCATCTTTTTTATTTCATCAAACATTTGGGCAATATAGTGTGTTTTAGTGCATTAAAATAAAAAAAAAGTGTATTTTTTCCCCAAAAAATGCGTTTGAAAAATCGCTGCGCAAATACTGTGTAGAAAAAAAAAATGCAACACCCACCATTTTATTCTGTAGGGCCTTTGCTTTAAAAATATATATAATGTTTGGGGGTTCAACATAATTTTCCTGCAAAAAAAAAAATGTTTTCATGTAAACAAAAAGTGTCAGAAAGGGCTTTGTCTTCAAGTGGTTAGAAGAGTGGATGTAAGCTTCCTAATGTTGTGTATAAAATGCCAGAACAGTTCAAAACCCCCCCAAATGACCCAATTTTGGAAAGTAGACACCCCAAGCTATATACTGAGAGGCATGTCGAGTCCATGGAATATTTTATATGTTGACACAAGTTGCGGAAAAAAGACAATTTTTTTTTTTTTTTTTTGCACAAAGTTGTCACTAAATGATCTATTGCTCAAACATGCCATGGGCATATGTGGAATTACACCCCAAAATACATTCTGTTGCTTCTCCTGAGTACGGGGATACCACATGTGTGAGACTTTTTGGGAGCCTAGCCGCGTACGGGACCCCGAAAACCAATCACCGCCTTCAGGCTTTCTAAGGGTGTAAATTTTTGATTTCACTTCTCACTGCCTATCACAGTTTCGGAGGCCATGGAATGCCCAGATGGCACAAAACCCCCCCAAATGACCCCATTTTGGAAAGTAGACACCCCAAGCTATTTGCTGAGAGGTATTGTGAGTATTTTGCAGATCTCGCTTTTTGTCACAAAGTTTTGAAAATTGAAAAAAAAAAAAGAAAAAAAAAATTCTTTCTTCATTTTCAAAAACAAATGAGAGCTGTAAAATACTCACCATGCCTCTCAGCAAACAGCTTGGGGTGTCTACTTTCCAAAATGGGGTCATTTGGGGGGGTTTTGTGCTATTTTGGCATTTTATGGCCTTCGAAACTGTGATAGGTAGTGAGGAGTGAAATCAAAAATTTGTGCCTAGAAATCCTGAAGGCGGTGATTGGTTTCCGGGGTCCCGTACGTGGCTAGGCTCCTAAAAAGTCCCACACATGTGGTATCCCCGTACTCAGGAGAAGCAGCAAAATGTATTTTGGGGTGCAATTCCACATATAACCATGGCATGTGTGAGCAATATATCATTTAGTGACAACTTTTTGTAATTTTTTTTTTTTTTGTCATTATTCAATCACTTGGGACAAAAAAAAGAAAAAATATTCAATGGGCTCAACAGGCCTCTCAGCAATTTCTTTGGGGTGTCTACTTTCTAAAATGGGGTCATTTGGGGGGGTTTTGTGCTATTTTGGCATTTTATGGCCTTCGAAACTGTGATAGGTAGTGAGGAGTGAAATCAAAAATTTGCGCCCTTAGAAATCCTGAAGGCGGTGCTTGGTTTCCGGGGTCCCGTACGTGGCTAGGCTCCTAAAAAGTCCCACACATGTGGTATCCTCGTACTCAGGAGAAGCAGCAGAATGTATTTTGGGGTGCAATTCCACATATAACCATGGCATGTGTGAGCAATATATCATTTAGTGACAACTTTTTGTAATTGTTTTAATTTTTTTTGTCATTATTCAATCACTTGGGACAAAAAAAAAAAATATTCAATGGGCTCAACATGCCTCTCAGCAATTTCCTTGGGGTGTCTACTTTCCAAAATGGGGTCATTTGGGGGGGTTTTGTACTGCCCTGCCATTTTAGCACCTCAAGAAATGAGATAGGCAGTCATAAATTTAAAGCTGTGTAAATTCCAGAAAATGTACCCTAGTTTGTAAACGCTATAACTTTTGCGCAAACAGATAAATATACACTTATTGACGTTTTTTTTACTAAAGACATGTGGCTGAATACATTTTGGCTAAATGTATGACTAAAATTTAGTTTATTCGATTTTTCTTATAACAAAAAGTAGAAAATATCATTTTTTTTCAAAATTTTCGGTCTTTTTCCGTTTATATCGCAAAAAATAAAAATCGCAGAGGCAATCAATTACTATTAAAAGAAAGCTCTATTTGTGGGAAGAAAAGGACGCAAATTTTGTTTGGGTACAACATTGCATGTCCGCACAATTTACAGTTAAAGCAGCGCAGTGCAAAATTCTGAATTCACCTCCGGTCCTTTAGCTACCAAATGGTCCGGGGCTTAAGTGGTTAAAGTCCTGCTTTAAGTTGAAGGGTTTAGTTCTGCTTTAACCACTTAAGGACCGCAGGACGAACTTATACGTCGTCAGAATGGCACGGCTGGGCAAATGGAAGTATATATACGTCCCCTATAATTTGCCGCTGCGTGGTCGCGCACTGCTGGCGGCACGCTCGTGACCCTGTCGCAAGCTCCGTGACCGTGCCCACGGGACCCGTGGACTCGATGTCCGCCAGTGTCCTGTGATCGGGTCATAGAGCTGAAGAATGGGGAGATGTCAGTGTAAACACAACATCTCCCCATTCTTCCTAGTGCCATGTCACTGATCGAATGCTCCCTCTTATCGGGAGCAGCAATCAGTGACGTGTCACTCGTAGCCATGCCCCCTAACAGTTAGAATCACTCCCTAGGACACACTTAACCCCTTCAGCGCCCCTACAGGTTAACCCCTTCACTGCCAGTGTCATTTTTACAGTAATCAGTGCATTTTTATAGCACTGATCGCTGTAAAAATGACAATGGTCCCAAAAATGTGCCAAAAGTGTCTGATGCGTCCGCCATAATGTTGCAGTCACGATAAAAATCACTGATTGCCGCCATTACTAGTAAAAAAAAATATTAATAAAAATGCCATAAAACTATCTCCTATTTTGTAGACGCTCTAACTTTTGCGCAAACCAATCAATAAACGCTTATTGCGATTTTTTTCAGAACACACAAGAGGAGAGGGAGGAGGAGGATTCTGGCAGTTTTTGGGGCATTGAAGCAAAGGAAGACATACGTCAAACCAAAAGATATGCTTTTCCGTCCTCAGAACCCAGGGGAGTAGTACGTGGCTGGGAGGCAGTTCCAGATACTGTAATCCTCAGTGACCACGAAGACTCTGCTTCTCATGCCTCTGCAAATGTCTCCTTGTTCCTGATAGCATGGGCAACATCACTAAACAGAGAAAATGGTGCCATGCCTGAGAACAGACCAGGTCCACCTTTGCCTGTGGACACAGACGCTGCTGGTCCCCTCACAGTGGCATGGAAAAGTCTGCCTCTCCTTCTTGGCCTCCCAGACTTGATGGGGGGGCTTAGTACCAAAATGTAATAGAGAAGGGGAAACGTGTAATTGGATGTACTTTAATCAATGGAAAGTGGTGTTTGGTGCACTTTAAATTGAAGGCTGCCGCTGAGAGAAATGTAAAAACTATAAAAAAAAAAAAAAAAAAAAGGGAGAACAACAGCATTACGGTCAAAGAAACTGCAGTTTACAATTCAAAAAAGTGGGCAGGCACTGGACAAAAGAGCAAAAAAAAAGTAACACACAGCAACCAAAAAACAAAAAGAAAAGGTGGTATATAGCACTGTATACAGCACTAAACATTATGTAATGCAGTGTAAAACATTGCACTACACAGATACACTCCACTGATGCACTACAATATACTGCAGTAAAACTGCACTGACACACTACAATATACTGCAGTAAAACTGCACTGACGCACTTCAATATACTGCAGTAAAACTGCAATATTGCACTACAATATACTGTAGTGAAACTGCACTGACGCGCTTCAATATACTGCAGTAAAACTGCATTGACGCACTTCAATATACTGCAATTAAACTGCAGTGATGCACTACAATATACTGCAGTATAACTACACTGATGCACTTCAATATACTGCAGTAAAACTGCACGGACACGCTACACTGACACACTTCAATATACTGCAGTAAAACTGCACTGACATACTACACTGACACCCTTCGATATACTTCAGTCAAACTGCACAAATGCACTACACTAAAGCTGCACTATCACTATATTCACACTACACTGACACACTACACTCACAATAGAATCACAATAGCGCACTATAGCACACTAACTCGCTAGTAGCAATGAACAGAGCCCTGTTCTATCTATATCAACTCCAATATCACACTGCAAATGGCTCCTCTGGGAAAAAAACTTTTATAGTGTGGGGTGGGTCTATGAGCAATGAGCCATAATTGGGCTAAATCATCATGACTTTCTCCAATCATGACTCTGACAGGGTTCTGTGCCCTGATCGGGGAAAGCCTTCATTGCTTCAGCCATTCAGGCCTTAGAATGCACTGTGCAGCATGCATTGTGGGGCATTCGGCGGGCCAAACAAGTGATCGAATGCCCTGCCAATTCGGGTGTTTACCGAACGGGCGACCAGCTAATGTTCGGGCCAAACTTTTGCTCAGCTCGAACTGTTCGTCCAACCCTACTTAGAAGATAAGTATGGGTTTTATTATTTTTTTTTCATTCATACTTACCTCGGTGGATGGAGTATCAGACCGATGATCCATCTGTCCCCCGCCGTCTCTGCACTGAGAACCGAGCCACCGAACATCACCGATGGCTCGGTTCTCACAGATCTCTGAGAGGAAAGCTGCTGGCTGTCAGTCAGCGTCTTTCCTCCCTGCTTCTCCACGCTCATTGGAGCACTGAGCAGTGGAGGGGCAGGGAGAGGCTGTCTCAGCGGCTCGCTGAGACGCTGAGACTGCCATCAATCAGGGCAGCTGGCGGATCCCGACTTGGAAGTCGTTATGATGCGCTGCCCCGACTGATGGCAGTGACGTCAGCGGAGAGCAGACTTCAGACCGCTCTCCGCTGAAAATGGGTCACAGGAGTGCAAAACGAATTGCACTCCTGTGACCCATAGGAGAAGCCTAGCCTAAAAAGCTCACTTTTTAGGCTGGGAGAGCTGCGGAGATCTGACTCCACGTGGGTGCCTGATAGGAGAGAGGAGGAGGAGGCACATCTCCAACGAGGCAGGATGCCCTCCAGGGGCCAGCTTAAGGGCAGCACACCGACTGCATCACACCGCAGAGCTCCGCATGTGCAGGGCGCTGCTGTCTCTGCGCGTTATTCCAAAAGTTCTTTAGTGTGGGCCTTTTTTGAGACGAGTGCATCAGATCGCACAGCTGCTATTTGCAACATATGTCTCAAGCGTATCTCGCGTGGCCAAAACATCACACACTTGGGCACTACATGCTTGACCAGACATATGTCGACCTGCCATGCAGTTCGTTGGCAAGTGTACCTAAAAGACCCACACCAAAGAACAAAGCGGACCTCTCCTTGCTCCTCATCAGCTGGGATCTCCAACCCCACTATACCTTCAGTCCTCTCTGAAACCTGCACTGAGAGGAATGAAGGTGTAGAATTAGGTGTGTCACAGCCAAGTACTTGCGGGCAATCTGCTATCGGTATACCAACGCCAGATTGTACCAGGCAAATTTCCCTGCCCCAGCTGATGCACCACAGAAAGAAGTTCGCTCCCAGCCATCCACATGCCCAGCGGTTGAATGCTAGCTTGGCTAAATTGCTAGCACTTCAACTGCTGCCTTTTCAGTTGGTAGACTCTGCCCCCTTCCGTAAATTTTTTGGAATGTGCGGTTCCTCAGTGGCAGGTTCCCAAACGCCACTTTTTCTAATGGAAGGCAATATCCAGCTCTCTACCGGCATGTGGAAGGCAATGTCTTGGCCTCGCTGGACAGGGCGGTCAGCAGTAAGGTGCATATTACCGCTGACTCATGGTCCAGAAGGCATGGACAGGGACGTTACCTATCTTTCATGGCGCATTGGGTGACTGGAAGCTGGGAAGGACTCAGGACAAGGTGCAGTAGTGTTGGAGGTTGTTCCACTACCACACCTCCAAAATGCTTCTACTGGTGATTCTGACACACCTCTCTCCTCCACTCCCTCGTCTTCTTCTTCCTCCATGGCCTCCTCCTGTGCTTTGTCCTCGGAACCAGCGGTGCTCTGTAGGCGTTCAAGGGGCTACGCAAGTATGCAGGCAAAAAGATGCCATGCGGTGCTTGAGCTTGTGTGCTTGGGGGACAGGAGCCACACTGGGGCAGAGATTCTGTCAGCTCTGCAGGGGCAGGCTCAGAGGTGGTTGACGCCACACCAGCTTAAGCCAGGAATGGTGGTTTGCGACAATGGTACCAACCTTCTCTCCACCCTCCGACAGGGACACCTGACCCATGTGCCCTGTTTGGCTCACGTCCTTAACTTGGTGGTGCAGCGGTTCTTGGGCATGTACCCGGGCTTACAGGAGGTCCTGAGGCAGGCCAGGAAACTCTGTGTGCATTTCCGCCGGTCATATAATGCCAGTGCTCGGCTGGCTGACCTCCAAAAGGAATACAACCTGCCAAAGAACCACCTAATCTGTGACATGCCCACCAGGTGGAACTCAACGTTGGCCATGCCGCAGCAGCTGCACACACAGCAGAGGACCATCAATGAGTATCTGTGCCAATATGACACCAGGACAGGGTCAGGGGAGCTTTTTGCCACAACCGGTGGGTCATGAACAGGGATACATGCACTGCCCTGTCACCATTTGAGGAGGCCACGAGGATGGTGAGCAGTGACAGTGCATGCATCAGTGACACTGTCCCTCTTGTCCACCTGTTGGAGCACATGCTGCGTGGAATAATGGACAGGGCACTTGAGGCAGAACAGAGGGAGGAAGATACATGTCATCTGGGGGCAGGACCCGGTCCCCAAACCCTTTTTAGGACAATAACTTGCATATTAGCCTTTAAAATTAGCACTTTTGATTCTGAACGTTCGAGTCCCATGGACTTTAACAGGGTTCTAAAGTTCGCGCAAACCGAACCGGGAGGTGTTCGGCTCATCCATAATCTTGAGCTTCAAGCTCTGCATGGTTTTAAAATGCATGTCTTGCTTGTCATGTTGAGGGTGCCATTAACAATGAACTGCACTGCAAGCGCAACATATGTTTTTAGAGTATTGAGTGAATGTGTGCAAAATTGCATAATTTTGCGTTAATTTACACACTACTATAGCGTGAATGCAGCCTTAGGCCTTACACAATGAGCTGCATAAACAGATGTAGCGCTACCCCCAGTTAAGAGAGCGGCTGGTTTGTTTTCGGGCCCTGTGTGCAGTACCACCAACCCCCGGCAATCTTACTCGACCCCCGCTGGCACAGTTAGTCTAGGGCTATACTTATACCACATTCGATTGTATTGCATGAATTAATCTCTAAGCAGTAAGACAACACACTAAGGCGAGAGATTGATTATAACGGTTTTACTCTTATGGTAAATAGCATAGGTATAACATCACACATGCAACTGGCATCAATTCAGCACACTATAATGGCACTGCGCGGTACTACACCACGCGTAGCTATTATGGTGTGCGCGCCCTATGGCGCACTAAACAATATACTATCTCCCCACCCGAGTCAGGCCTGACATGGAGTAAATCTCAGTCACTTCCTATAAGGATTTCTTTGCATGCCAGCTTTCGGTGGTGCACTTGATAAAGTTCTAGTTTGTAATCCACAACAGGCAGTAACTTGGAACAACTATACTGGGGGGGGACACTTCAACTCTGTCCTGCTACCTGTCCCCCCTGTGGAACAGCAGATAAACAAACTGTGGGCCTATGTAGCTCTATAGGCCTGAACACGACACAGTCTATTGGTCTGGGCAGGTGCCCGCTCACCACTCCGGACGCGATCCCAGTCCGGGACTTCCACCTGCTGTGTATCCGCACACAGCGTCTGCAACGATCGGGTCCCCGATCGTTCTGATGTCCTCACTCGACAAGACAGGATCCACCCAGGCTCCGCAGTGGGGTGGAAGGCTCTTCGGAAGTCACGCAAGGCCCCAGGCTTCGGGCCTTGCACCGCAGCAGATCCGAACAGGAAGACTGGTTGCTTGCAGCGCGGTGTCCAAAGAGGCCGAGCTATGCCTCCCCTCTTCCTTAAATAGCCCCTCCCATGAGTCTCTGTGGTGGAAACTTTCACCCTGAGGCCGGATGGGGTTCTGGGTAACGTAGTTCCGGGGCCTTAAAGGAGACCCCGCTACACAGATACAATATTTTTGTTCCTTTATTTTTCCACAACAAAAAGGTGTCTTTGATACCCGGATTTGATTATTTTGACAAAGTCAGCTGATACATCCTCAGTAAACTTTCAGTATTTGTCAGGCAAGGGAGTAAAATCTGCTTTAGCAATCAGAAAATAATCACGTTTTGATCTGCTTGGCCTTCGTGTTATCGCCTCAACCTGCTGGATAGAATACTTTTTCTTGGAATTCATATCAATCCTCTTTAGATTTGGATTTCCACTCAATTTAAGTGGAATATCTTTGTTCCCGATGCAAAACTATAGCAAGATCATACTTCTGTGACAGAACAAAAAGGCGGTCCTGCCTTTATATCAGGAGATATGATCACTTCAAAGCATTTCACTTACAGTCTTGCTGTCCCTGCAGGCTGTGTTTGCCTAAACGGGGAAGGAATAGCAGGGTAATATAATACAATTAATTAATGATAAATAGAAGAGATGAAAATATATGGTGTATAGGCCTTGGGCTATTTTTTTGTTGTACTTAAGTTGCATTACTGTCCCTGTTTGTATTTGCATTGCCAGAGCAAGAGTGGCCTTACAAATAAACACACATCCATCCTGGATGCAGCAGCTGTCATCTCTCCCTCCCTGGCTGTGGATGTGCAGAGCTGCATCACAGAGATTGTGACAAGCTTCTCCTGCAGCCATGGCCGAAGGAGAGCTCACCCACCGCACAGGATATAGAGACACTGTGATTGGCTGCAGTGAAGTCTGGGAATGGAAGAGCCTGCCCAAGTAACAGTAAAGGACTGCTAGGCGCTGCCTGAAACTAGGTGGGGTGTAGCACAAGAAGACAGTTTTGATTAAGGAAAGTTCTGTATAGGACTACAAGGAGGGATGGTGTTCTGTGAGAAGAGGAAAAAGGAAGGAGAATACTGGACTGGGGCAGTCTCACCTAGGAAGTGAAGGATGAATGGTTTGAGTGCTGCTGAGTCAGAGATGCAGCTTGTCACCAGTTTGCCACTGTGGGACTGTGCTACTGTACTCACCTGGAGTCCACTGCCATTGAAGGGACCCAGTAAGCAGACAGATAGGGGCATCACTGGATTTGTGAGGGATCATTGCAACAGCTTGCAGAGTTGCCTGCAATGCCACAGATTCCAGGCCAGAAGGTCTGGAGGAGGCTTGAAAGGACTGCTGGGAGATGCCTGAAACTAGGTGGGGTGTAGCACAAGGAGACAGCTTCGAACTATATAGGTCTACACATCCCAGAAGGTATGGTGTTCTGTGAGAAGAGGAAAAGGGAAGGAGAATACTGGACTGGGGCAGTCTCTTGTAGGTAGTGAGGGAAGATGGTTTGTGTGCTGCTGAGTCAGAGATACAGCTTGTTACCAAAGTTCACCACTGTGTTCAAGTGAGACTGTGCTACTGTATTTGCCCGGAGGCTGCTGCCATTGAAGGGACCCAGTAAGCAGAAGGATATGGGCATCACTGGTTTTGTGTGAGATCATTGCAACAACTTGAAGTTGCCTGCATTGCCACAGGTTCCAGATTTCCAGCTCTGAAGGAGGCTTGACAAGAGGCTGCACAATGTTGAGACGCCAGTGGCCAAAACAGCATTACGCTCCTGATAAAGGAACAGTGCCACCTTAACTTGGGACTTTGGGGACTTACAACCTTTATCGTTGGAACACAATTTTACTTGAGAGCAGTGGCGGCTGGTGCTATATTTTTTTTGGGGGGGGGCAATATGTCCGCCACCACCCCCCAGCCAGTCGGTTGGGTCTCCTGCACCCCCCCTGGTCAGTCAGATCTCCCCCACCCCCTCAGTCGGTCGGTTAGCATCCAAGCACTAACCCCATCAATGGGTATAACTAAGTATTGTGAACCCCGGTTCATCAACGGAAGAAAACTTGAACAAAAGGTGAAGCAGGGTAATATATGTGGACCACATTGGGACCAACTACAGTAAGTCTTAGAGCAATAAGCAGTAGAGATACATACAGTCTGCAATCGCACCCATACACACACACACCCATTTACAGCAAGTGAAACAGCCATTCGAACCTCACCTCCCCGGCCCCCTCCAACCAGGTTGAAGAAGCACAAAGCCAACCACAGGGCTCTCAACAACCTACAGACACAGCAATCCAAACATAGGATAGAAGCCCACTATTGTTGGGAGAGCGGAGTGTCGTTCCAGAAGGAATCAGCAATATCGAGCCAAGGTTGCCAAATCTTAGTAAACTTTTTAAGACAGGCCCTGCCATTATAAATGAGTTTAAAGATGGGTATAACCTTATTTACCATACGATACAACATTTGAATATTCGCAACAAAAGCATTCTTCCATTGCAACAGAATTAATTTTCTAGCATAAAACAATATTATGCGTACAAGAGTTCATGTATGGGTTCTGTGTAGGAAGTCATTTAGCACTCCCAGCAGTCCGACCTATGGAGTGCGAGGTACAGGTAGATGTAAGGTGTCCTCAAAAAAAGAGAATAAGTCCTTCCAGAATGCTGACAAAGCCGGACAAGACCAAAACATATGCATGTATCTGGCATCAGTGGAGCCACACCTGGAACAGGAAGCAGCGGAAACATAACCCATGCGAGCCAGCCTGGCAGGAGTATAGTGCAACTGATGTATAAATGTAAACTGTACATATCGTTCCTTAGACCCAATAAGATCCTGAAAGCAGACCTCTGAGGCCTCTTCCCACCCCTCCTCGGACAGACCTGGATTTACCACTTCCCATTTAAGCTGAGCAATCTGGAAGGGTTTAACCCCAGCAGACTGCAGGCCAGAATAAATAGTCGTGACCAGATTTTCAATATCCGGGTATGACAGTAGCACCTTCAGAGGTGATTCAGTGAGCTCCTGGGTCATACCTGCAAATTCTGCCTGGATGGCATGACGTAATAAAAGATATTTGAAAAATAATTTATTTGTTACTCCCCACCGTACCTTCAAGTCCTCGAAGGAAATGAACGCATCTTTAATAAAAATGTGGGAGGCATGGGTGACACCAAGTCGTGTCCACCACAGGGAATCCGGGTGACCCAGGAGCTCTAAGACACATTTATTCATCCCAAGAGTCAAGCCATGATATTTTAAAATTTTATAACGTTGTCTTCCTAAAGGTGGACCTACTAAGGTAGGTTTGCATGAATAAATTCTTGCAGTGACGGCATAAAGCAACAGTATCTTTCTTCAAAACTGTACTTTTTATCACTAAAAGCCTTCCTTAGGTTCCAGTAAAATGGCTTGTAGGTGTTATCATCATGGAGCTGTAGGTGGGAGAAAGTATTTTTTTTTTATCTTTGTGATCAGACTGCAACAGTGTACCAGTTTGTCTCTGACAAATATTTATGGACACAGGCATGAACTGCAAAGATAACAAGTTTTACATTATTGCTTCATCTCTGAGACAGCTTTTCAGTTCAGAAAGTAGATACTGACCCTGATAATGCCTGAACAAAGATAGCCTCAAACGTCTGGAGAGAAAGGCAAATGAAGGCATTGATAGGGGGCAGGGCTGGTGCAAGGATTTTTGACACCCTAGGGGTAACCTAATTTTGCCGCCCCCCTTGGCTCCACCCCTGATCCCACCCATTTTGCCATGCCCATGTATACCCCACCTTTTTAATGAAGCGCCCATCAAATGCAGCTTCAACAGCGCCCATCAAATGCAGCTTCAACAGCACCCATCAAATGCAGCCTCACCAGCGCCCATCAAATGCAGCCCACCAGCGCCCACAAAATGCAGCCTACCAGTGCCCATCAATGAATGTTTGCTTGCTTCCATTAATTCGGGAGTCAGGGCTCAGACACAGTCCTCCGCTGCCACCGCGCCTCTGACACTATGTACGAATGGAGCCTCGGCTAGCTGCTGATGCTGAGACTTAGTTGCTTGCTGCAGAGAGAAGAGAGGAACACCAGTGGCCGGGCGCCCTAGGCAGCAGTTGCCTAGTTTGCCTAGTGGTAGCACCGGCCCTGATAGGGGGAGTACTGAGATCTCTATGAGAGGTAATAAATACCTGTAAGTGTTACGCTTGCATATTACTTATCATGCACTTCACCTGAAAAGGGAAGTTCTGCTTTTTCTTCTCCTCCCCCCTTTGTAAAACGTTTGGATATTTTTTTTTTCAGGGAACAGGTTCCTATTTTTTACAGAAACCTACTCCCACTCCCACCTAGGCGATCTTAGCAAAAATTTGCCCCCCTCCCTCCCTGCCTGCAGGTCCCAAGAGGCTGCAGGTCCATTTACAAACCGCAGCGTGACTCATCCATGTGCAGTGGGGTGGGGAGCTACTTGTGAAGCCGTAGGAAGTAAAAGCTGGCTTCCCACATCCAAGTTGGTGGTGCCAGAGACCCAAAGACCAGTGAAGAACTGGCCTGGTTGAGGATAGCACTGGATCTCTGGACTAGTAAGTGTATGTAATTAAAAGTCAGCAGCTACACTATTTGTAGCTGCTGAGTTTTCATATTTTTTTAGACCGAAAATCCTTTTTAAAACTTTATAACATAATCATAAAATATATATCTAATGCTTTAGCATGCCATATATATCTCACTTTAACATGCCATCACTACCTCTGTAGCTACAGACACACAGGGGTTGATTTACTAAAACCGGAGAGTGCAAAATATGATGTTGTGCTGCATAGAAACCAATTAGCTTCCAGTTAATTGAACAAGCTGAAGTTAGAAGTTGATTGTCTACCATGCACAGCTGCACCAGATTTTGCACTCTCCAGTTTTAGTAAATCGACCCCACAGTGAGAAAATACATCCTGGCCCGGCCAGGAAAGATGGGCAAAGACTCAGAATCCAGAAGAAGAGTGGGTAAAGATGGATATTACAGCGCTGGACAAAATCGCATTGCTAGGTAAGTGTGCCATAATGTGCAAGTATGTTGTTCACACTTGCATGTTATAGCAAAATGTTCCTGAAGGCCCAAATCATTTTTTATGGTGGTGTGATTTTGCTTTAAGAAATGTAAATAATTTAATGTCTACAGACTGGTCACAGCTACAAATCAAATGCAAAATGCTTTGTGAAGTTTCTTTAATATCCATTTTTAGTTATCTTTCTGTTACTCTATTTTATTTATACAAAATATGGAGAGAGGCGTTTTTAATAGTCATTTAATTACTGAAAGTCTGTTCTCTTAATTATTCTTTTTTTATTTTATTTCAGAAATCTTTTTTATTTTATCTCCACATGGCGTTACTTTCTTTTACCTCATAAACACTCAATGCTCCTCATTTTCCCTCATTTGGAACCAAATCTTATTGTCCGTTTTCCTCCATAGCTGTCATTGAAATGGTCTGATATAAATGGTCTGTATAGATCTCCAAAAAATTTACTATTTGCTCACCAAAATTGTTATACTACAATAAGTTTTTCATCCAACCCTGAATTATCATAATTGTTATTTTGGAAAGGCAGAGCATTTACCCAATCACTTTTTTGTGAATATATTATTTAGAGAGGCAGACCCTAAATATATTATTTAGGGTCTGTATAGCTTGGGACTATTCCCACATCTTTGTCCTTTCCAATATCTTTGTGCTAAAAGGTGTCTCTTCTTCTTGCAGGGACGTGCGGTGAGGCGAGTGGCTAGTGAGGCACTGGCTAGTATCAGAGCCAGATAAACACAGGTTACATACGCCACTATCGTTAAAACGAGAGCAATAATTCTAGCACTAGACCTCCTCTGTAAGAGCCCATTCACACAGGGGCGACTTTGGATCCGACTTAAAGTCTCCCCAAGTCGCCCCAAGTCGCCTCAAGTCGCGCAGCATGAGAAAATCAATGTAAGTGAATTGAGCCGTCTTAATGCACACTACTGAAGTCGCTCCGACTTCAAAAAAGGTTCCTGTACTACTTCAATCCGACTTCTAGGTGACTTGTAGGCTACTTGTACCCATAGATTTCAATGGAAGTCGCCCCCAAGTCGGATCCCCTGTCTTAACTGAAGCAACTTTCCAGGAAATAAAAATCGTTTTCCAGGCAAACCCCTCCCACAGAGCTGATTATTGTTTGATTGGCAACTGGAAAATAGCCTGTCCTGGAGGCAACTTGAAGTTGCCTTGTAAGTTGCCTGGAGTCGCGCTGTGATTCATGCTCAAGTCGTGTCCAAGTTGCCTCCCAAAGTCACGCTGGAGGTCATGTTGCCCCTGTGTGAATGGGCTCTAACTCTAAACATGTAACCTGTAAAAAAAAAAGCTTTGTTGAACAAAGAAAAAAATACATACAGTTAGCGGCCATGACAGACATTGGACATGGTAAAGAATACCTCTCAACATGAATATGTGACATCATTACCCGTCACTGTATGCATAAGTGCGAGACATAACAATAGGTACCAGTTCCACTCCTGTCGCTCGTGTGCATTGTGCGTAGAGCGGTGCGGTGAACTCCCCGCTTCCCTGGTGTTTGTGTTTCGTGGGGATATCCTGCAAGTCCGTGGGCTAGACCACAACTAGTGTTATTAGGTGCATGTTGCGGGGTCCTGGAGCCACCTGTCCCATATATTATCATATTTTGAAGGACACCCCCTGTGAGAGTATACCATTTTCTTATAAGGTAAGACTGCATTAACCTCTGCCATCAAATGGGACAGCTCAGGTGGGTTGGGCCTCTTCCAAACTCTAGCTATGACCTTCCGCGCCGAAAAGAGTGTTTCATGTAGGAATATTTTAAGAAATTTGTTAATCTCTGGGTCTGGGAAGATACCTAGCAGGCACAGCTTTGGCTGTAGCGTTATGGGGGAGCCCATCGTATCATGCAGGAACCAAACCACCTGACCCCAAAACGCTTGTATTTTGGGACATTGCCACAGCAAGTGGAAAAAGGTGCCCAGAACTTGGCCACACATGGGGCAGGTGGCAGGGTGATCGCTCTTGTACCTGGAGACTCTGAGCGGTGTGAGATAAGCTCTGTGAGTGATATAAATTTGCGTGAGGCGGTCCGACAATTTAGGGGATATTAATTTACAGGTGTCTAGGGCATCACTCCACTTGTCGTCTGTTAACCACTTAAGCCCTGGACCATTTTGTAGCTAAAGGACCAGAGCTGTTTTCACAATTTTGCTCTGCGCTGTTTTAACTGTAAATTGTGCAGACATGCAATTTTTTCCCAAAACGAAATTTGCGTCCTTTTCTTCCCACAAATAGAGCTTTCTTTTAATGGTATTTGATTGCCTCTGCGATTTTTATTTTTTGCGATATAAACGGAAAAAGACCGAAAATTTAGAAAAAAAATTATATTTTCTACTTTTTTGTTATAAGAAAAATCGAATAAACTCAATTTTAGTCATACATTTAGGCCAAAATGTATTCAGCCACATGACTTTAGTAAAAAAAATGTCAATAAGCGTATATTTATTGGTTTGCGCAAAAGTTATAGCGTCTACAAACTAGGGTACATTTTCTGGAATTTACACAGCTTTTAATTTATGACTGCCTATCTCAATTCTTGAGGTGCTAAAATGGCAGGGCAGTACAAAACCCCCCCAAATAACCCAATTTTGGAAAGTAGACACCCCAAGGAAATTGCTGAGAGGCATGTTGAGCCCATTGAATATTTTTTTTTTTGGCTCAAGTGATTGAATAATGACAAAAAAAAAAAAAAATTACAAAAAGTTGTCACTAAATGATATATTGCTCACACATGCCATGGTTATATGTGGAATTACACCCCAAAATACATTCTGTTGCTTCTCCTGAGTACGGGGATACCACATGTGTGGGACTTTTTGGGAGCCTAGCCGCGTACGGGCCCCCGAAAACCAAGCACCGCCTTCAGGATTTCTAAGGGCGCAAATTTTTGATTTCACTCCTCACTACCTATCACAGTTTCGAAGCCCATAAAATGCCAAAATAGCACAAAACCCCCCCAAATGACCCCATTTTAGAAAGTAGACACCCCAAGGAAATTGCTGAGAGGCCTGTTGAGCCCATTGAATATTTTTTTTTGTCCCAAGTGATTGAATAATGACAAAAAAATAAAAAAAAATTACAAAAAGTTGTCACTAAATGATATATTGCTCACACATGCCATGGTTATATATGGAATTACACCCCAAAATACATTTTGCTGCTTCTCCTGAGTACGGGGATACCACATGTGTGGGACTTTTTGGGAGCCTAGCCGCGTACGGGACCCCGAAAACCAAGCACCGCCTTCAGGATTTCTAGGCACAAATTTTTGATTTCACTCCTCACTACCTATCACAGTTTCGAAGGCCATAAAATGCCAAAATAGCACAAAACCCCCCCAAATGACCCCATTTTGGAAAGTAGACACCCCAAGCTATTTGCTGAGAGGCATGGTGAGTATTTTACAGCTCTCATTTGTTTTTGAAAATGAAGAAAGAAAATATTTTTATTTTTTTTATTTTTTTTCAATTTTCAAAACTTTGTGACAAAAAGCGAGATCTGCAAAATACTCACCATACCTCTCAGCAAATAGCTTGGGGTGTCTACTTTCCAAAATGGGGTCATTTGGGGGGGTTTTGTGCCATCTGGGCATTTCATGGCCTCCGAAACTGTGATAGGCAGTGAGAAGTGAAATCAAAAATTTACACCCTTAGAAAGCCTGAGGCCTCGTACACACGACCGAGTTTCTCGGCAAGAACCAGCAAGAAACTTGCTGGCAGAGATGTCTTGCCGAGAAATTCGTTCGTGTGTATGGTTTCTCGTCGAGAAAACCGACAAGTAACCTCGACGAGAAAATAGAGAACCTGCTCTCTATTTTCTCGTCGAGATTCTCGTCGGCATGTTTCTCGACGAGAAAAGTGAGTGTGTGTGCACTTACCTGTCCTCCCGGAAGCCCGCACATGTTCGAAATGAATTCGACGCATGCGCGGTAGCTTCCTAGGCATACGTAGGGTATACCAAGATGGCGGCGACGGCATCGAATGTGACGAGCGCATGCTCGTCGTAGTCGATGACGTCACCGCGTATGCTCCATTCAAAGAACCGCGGGTTCTTTGAATCGAGCGTGTGTACACTCGGCCGGGACAATTTTCTTGTCCAAGAATCTCGTCGAAAAAAACTACATGTTTTTTTCGACGAGAATCTCGGCCGTGTGTACGAGGCCTGAAGGCGGTGCTTGGTTTTGGCGTCCCGTACGCGGCTAGGCTCCAAAAAAGTCTCACACATGTGATATCCCTGTACTCAGGAGAAGCAACAGAATGTATTTTGGGGTGTAATTCCACATATGCCCATGACATGTTTGAGCAATATATCATTTAGTGACAACTTTGTGCAAAAAAAATTAAAAAAAATTGTATTTTTTCCGCAACTTGTGTCAACATATAAAATATTCCATGGACTCGACATGCCTCTCAGTATATAGCTTGGGGTGTCTACTTTCCAAAATGGGGTCATTTGGGGGGGGTTTGAACTGTTCTGCCATTTTATACACAACATTAGGAAGCTTACATCCACTCTTCTAACCACTTGAAGACAAAGCCCTTTTTGACACTTTTTGTTTACATGAAAACATATTTTTGTTTGCAAGAAAATTATGTTGAACCCCCAAACATTATATATATTTTTAAAGCAAAGGCCCTACAGATTAAAATGGTGGGTGTTGCATTTTTTTTTTCTACACAGTATTTGCGCAGCGATTTTTCAAACGCATTTTTTGGGGAAAAAATACACTTTTTTTAATTTTAATGCACTAAAACACACTATATTGCCCAAATGTTTGATGAAATAAAAAAGATGATCTTAGGCCGAGTACATAGATACCAAACACGACAAGCTTTAAAATTTCGCACAAACGCGCATTGGCGACAAACTACATACATTTTTAAAAGCCTTCAAAAGCCTTTACAGGTTACGCCGTTAGATTTACAGAGGAGGTCTACTGCTAAAATTACTGCCCTCGATCTGACCTTCGCGGTGATACCTCACATGCATGGTGCAATTGCTGTTTACATATGCAAGAGCAGGGCAGGACAGGGGTGCTTTTTTTTTTTTTTTTTTATTATTAATTTTGCTTTTTTATTTTATTTTTAAACTGTTGCTTCTATATTTTTTTTTTTTTTTTTTTTATCATTTTTATTGTTATCTCAGGGAATGTAAATATCCCCTATGATAGCAATAGGTAGTGACAGGTACTCTTTTTTTTAAAAAAAATGGGGTCTATTTGACCCTAGATCTTTCCTCTGCCCTCAAAGCATCTGACCACACCAAGATCGGTGTGATAAAATGCTTTCCCAATTTCCCAATGGCGCTTTTTATATCCGGGGGGGACATTCCCTCCCACTGCTTGTAAAAGCAGTCCAGAGGCTAATTAGCCACTAGGATTGCTTTTACATGAAAGCCGGCCACTGGCTAAAAAGAATGATACCAATATGATACCTAAACCCGCAGGCATCATTCTGGTATAAACATTCAAAGTCCAGCAACATACCAGTACGTTGCGGGTCCTTGTTGGACATGTATTGTAATCTTTTTTTTCATGCAGCCTGTTGGCTGAACGAAAAAAAAAGATTGATCGGTGGGTATGCCCACCATTAGAATACCGCCCTTCATCCACCCACTTCTAATGATGGGCATACATGCACCATTTATATATGCCGAAGCATGGGGGCATCTTCCCGCAAAAGTTATGCCGCGTACACATGGTCAGACTTTTCCACGGGCAAGCCTCCGTCGGAATTTCGACCGTATGTACGCGGCATTAGGAGCAAAATCGCTCCTCCGCTCCTCCGCCCCTGCTGCCCCAATGCTTCGGCATATATGCTTTTTTTTTTTAACTGTGGTGGTGAAATCACCTCCTACAGCACTGGAGTCGCAGGGATCAGGCCTGTCTCTGCGAACGCTGCAGTTATGTGTGTTGTGTTTTGCAAGTGACAGTGATCGATCGATACTGCACTTGGGTGGCCTGGGCTGGACGGAGGGGCAAAACGCAGGTGCTAGCAGGTATCTGGGCTGATCCCGCTAACACTGCGTTTTTGGGAACCCTAAACTGCTAGGGACGCTAGTATAGATCTGATCAGATCAGATATTGATCTGTTCAGATACTATACCACTAAGGGGGGTGTATGCT
This sequence comes from Rana muscosa, assembly GCA_029206835.1. NCBI lineage: Eukaryota > Metazoa > Chordata > Amphibia > Anura > Ranidae > Rana > Rana muscosa. The sequence continues at coordinate 690,997,185 of CM055116.1, forward strand.
TCACGCGTGGGTGTTAGCGTTACTGGCACTAACCTGACACTGCCTGGGGTGTGACGCAGACCCTCTCTGAAGCTAAAACCTAATTGATATCACCCGCCGGGCGATCAGGGGGTTAAACCTTTATTGGGTTATATACGGCGGGTGCCCTGACACTATAAAAAACACTTATATGGTGATTACTGGTGAAAGGGTTAACTAGGGACAATTAGGGGGTTAAAACCTTTATTAGGTAATATATGGGAGTACCTGACTCTATATAAAAACCTGACGGCGAACCTAAAAAAAAATTACTGGCTACCTATCGGCATCACCGACACTAAGACAGCGATCAGAAAAACGATCGCTTAGCGACAGTGGTGATAGGGGGTGAAAGGGTTACCTGGGGGGCGATAAAGGGGGTTAAACCTTTATTAGATAATATATGGGGGTACCTGACGCTATAAAAACCTGCGGCAAACCTAAAAAAAATTATTGGTTACCGATCGGCATCACCAACACTAAGACAGCGATCAGAAAAACGATTGCTTAGCGACAGTGGTGATAGGGGGTGAAAGGGTTACCTGGGGGGCGATCAAGGGGGTTAAACCTTTATTAGATAATATATGGGGGTACCTGACGCTATAAAAACCTGCGGCAAACCTAAAAAAAATTACTGGCTACCGATCGGCATCACAGACACTAAGACAGCGATCAGAAAAACTATCGCTTAGCGACAGTGGTGATAGGGGGTGAAAGGGTTACCTGGGGGGCGATCAAGGGGGTTAAACCTTTATTAGGTAACATATGGGGGTACCCGACGCTATAAAAACCTGCGGCGAACCTAAAAAAAATTACTGGCTACCGATCGGCATCACCAACGCTAAGACAGCGATCAGAAAAACGATTGCTTAGCGACAGTGGTGATAGGGGGTGAAAGGGTTACCTGGGGGGCGATCAAGGGGGTTAAACATTTATTAGGTAATATATGGGGGTACCTGACGCTATAAAAACCTGCGGCGAACCTAAAAAAAATAACTGGCTACCGATTGGCATCACCGACGCTAAGACAGCGATCAGAAAAATTATCGCTTAGCGACAGTGGTGATAGGGGGTGAAAGGGTTATCTGGGGGGCGATCAAGGGGGTTAAACCTTTATTAGGTAATATATGGGAGTACCCGACGCTATAAAAACCTGCGGCGAACCTAAAAAAAATAACTGGCTACCGATTGGCATCACAGACGCTAAGACAGCGATCAGAAAAATGATCGCTTAGCGACGGCGGTGCTAGGGGGTGAAAGGGTTATCTGGGGGGCGATCAGGGGGTTAAACCTTTATTAGGGGGGGGTTAGGGGGCTACACTGGACCTAAAACTAACTTTATTGACACTTTTACAGTCACAAATGGCACTGATTGCAGTGATCAGTAAATAAATGGTCACTGCAATCAGTGACACTGTGACTGGGGGCTGGGGGGTGATCTGGGGGGTGATCTGGGGTGTCTGGGGGGGCCTGGGGGGGTGATTAATGCGATTTATGTGCCTATGTGTCCTGGTGTCAGTGTAGTGTTTCGTGCACTAACCTGCATCTTCTCCTGTGCGCCGCAGGAGAGATGACATCACTTCCTCTGCCTGTGTAAACATTACACAGGCAGGGAAGCTCTCTCATTCGCCGGGAGCGATCGAGAGGGGGTGGCCGGAATCGAACGGCTGTCCCCTCATCCCTGATCGCTCCCAAACGAATAACGGCCCCTCACTGTAAAGAAGGGGGGACCGATGGCACCCCCCAACTATACAAAGGCAGTCACGTAGATATACGTGATTCTGCCTGTCGGTGCCATTCTGCCGACGTATATTTACAGTGGGCGGTCGTTAAGTGGTTAATGGGCCCACGTCCCCCTCCCACCTTGTTTTTAAGGCATGCGCCGATTTAGTCGCCTCCGGGAGTGTCAGCATAGTATGAAAGCTGGAAATCAACTTCTTAGGGTCAGGGTATTTTATTGCTGCCATTAAGGGGTTGTCAGCTAAGACGAGATCGTCCTGGGGAAATTGGGCATGGAAGGCGTGTCGGAGTTGGAGGTATCTAAAGTACATGTGATTCGGTAAATCAAAATCAGTTCGAAGGCTGTCGTAGGACTTCAGTTTCCCGTTGTGTGTGATATGGAACAGAAAGTGTACCCCTCTAGAGCTCCATATTTCACTATCCTGTAAGAGACTGAATTCAGGTAGGTCTGTGTTGTGCCACAGGGAGGTAAATTTATGGGGCGAAGTGATACGCAACCTGTCCGAGGCCATACTCCACACCTTTCTATACTGACATATGAGCGACTGGTGATCTGTCGGTGTTCCTCTCGCCTCCCCCCTCCCGCTATCGTCACTAATGGGTCTGCAGTTGGCTGCACCCATTTGGGGCATAGAAATCGCAGGAACCTGTCCCGGTCCACTTTATCTATATGGAATATCTGTGACAGCTGGGCAGCTAAGTAGTACGCACTAAGGTCGGGTAGTGCCATTCCGGCCAGGTCCGTAGGATTCTTCAACTTACGCCATGGGAGCTTGTGCCTAGCATTACCCCATATGAACGGCTTAAGGAGAGTTTCCAGAAGTTTGAAATGCCGAAGCACCAGGTACACTGGGGAATGCCAAATCATGTAAAGTATTTTGGGCAATAGAACCATTTTTACAAGGTTGATGCGGCCCATCACTCCCAGTGGGAGACGAGCCCAGATTTGTGTCTTGTGCTTCAGCATCTCACACAGTTGTGAGATATTAAGTGGGATGTAGTCTGCGGGAGTTCAGGTAGTCCGGATTCCCAGGTATTTGAGTTCAGATATTCTTTGTAAAGGGAGAAGGGCTCTGTCTCTGAGTGGCGGGAAGTTATCTAGGGGGAGTATTTGGGACTTGTCCCAATTTATTCGGAGACCGGAGAACACTCCGAAGCGCTCTATTAGGTTTAATGCTAATGGGAGAGATTCGCTCGATTCGTCCAAAGACAGGGTGTCATCTGCATATGTGCTTATCTTCTCAACTATCCCTCCCCTCTGGAGTCCCACTATTCCCGGATGAGATCGTATGGTGACAGCAAGTGGCTCTGCCGCCAAAGCATAGAGCAGCAGCGACAGGGGGCAGCCCTGTCTCGTACCTCTAGATAAGGGGAATTGTTGCGAGGGCAATCCATTGGCTAGGTCCCTAGCTACCGGGGTCTGATAGAGGAGCCGCACCCATTTTATGAATTTAGGACCTAGACCAAACCTGTCAAGACAGATCCAAAGGTATCTCCACTCAACCAAGTCGAAGGCCTTGGCCGTATCCAAGGCCACGACCACCGGCGACCCCGGATTATCATGTGTTGATGAAGAGTCTCCTAAGGTTGAAAGAGGTGTTTCAGTTCGGCATAAAACCAGCCTGGTCCTCATGAACCAGTGACAGGATAACTGCATCGAGGCGGATGGCAAGTACTTTAGCAAGTATCTTGATGTCCACCTGGAGCAGAGATATGGGACGATACGATTCCGGAAGGTGCGGGTCCTTACCGGGTTTGGGGATTAAAACTATGACGGCTTCTCTCATGAAGGGTGGGAGTTCAGAGCTTTCAAATATGGATTTATACAATGCAAGAAGCCTGGGGACAAGTACCTCCGAGTAGGTCGAGTACATTTCTGAAGGTAAGCCGTCCGAGCCAGGAGCTTTGGAATTGGAGAGTGCAGCCAGTGCGGCGGAGATCTCCTCCACCGTCAGTGGTGCCTTGAGCTCTCTGGTGTGTTCCTCGGATAGCCGGGGCATAGGGAGATCAGCCATAAACTCCTCTATCAAGGAATTGTCCCCCGGAGCCACCGTGGCATACAGCAGGGAGGCAAAAAAATCCCTAAAAAGTGCCGCCACCCGGACAGGGTCCGTCTCTAGTTCGCCGCCAGGGGGCCTTTCCTCGCAGTGCACTAGTAGCTTCCCGACCCTCTCACCATGTTCAAATGTCTTTTGTCTGTGAAAAAAAAAGTTTGCGTTTAGACTTCTCATAATGCAATTGATCCAGAGCCCTGGAGCACAGTTTGAGGGTAACAGCTTTATCAGTCGTGGGGTCATCCACAAATGCCCGTTCCGCCGTGTAAAAAAGGTCCGTGGCCCTGCCCAGAGTCTCAGCCGAGGTCCGCTTAAGGTTGATGTTTCCCGGACTATATGTGGTGACGCACAGGGCCGCCATCAGAGGTTGGCCCCCCCTTTTTTATTTATTTTTTATTTATTTTTTATGTATTGTTTGTAAGGGGCCCAGAGGTCCCCAGGGGCCCGGAGTTACCCAGGGCCCCGAATGTCAACCCCCCTTTTTTTTTTTATTATAATTTTTTTTATTATTAATTTTTTTATTTAATTAGTTTTTTTATTTATTATTTTTTTTTTTTGTAAGGGGCCCAAAGGTCCCCAGGGCCCCGGATGGAAACCTCCTTTTTTTTAAGTATTTTTTATAATTTTTTTTATTATACATTTTTTTATAAAAAAAAAATTATTTTTATTTTTTTATTTTTTGTTAAGGGCCCAGAGGTCCCCAGGGCCCCGGATGGAAACCTCCCTTTTCTTTTCTTTTTTTTTATAATTTTTTCTTTTTCTTGTAAGGGGCCCAGAGGTCCCCAGAGGCCCGGAGGTCCCCAGGGCCCTGGATGGTAACCCCCCTTTTATTTAGTTTTTTTGTTTTTCTGTTTTTTTTTGTGTTCGTCAGCACCCAAACCCCCTGCTACTCAATTCGTGGCACCCCCCGCTTCTGAATTTGTGGCAGCCCCCCCGCGTCTCAATTTGCGGCGGCACCCCCCCCCCGGTTCTCCTCGGCTCCAGGGGGCCCATGCCTGAAGCTGTGTAAGGGGCCCCAAAATTCCTGATGGCAGCCCTGGTGACCCAGATTTAACATTAGTTTCAAAGAACTGCTCCCAGTCAGTGGCCAAGTCATCGTCCTCCGGAAATAGGGTCAACCAGAATGGATTCAGCCGCCATGAAGGCGGCGGACGGGGTTGGGGAAAGGAGAACTCTGCCCAATATGGGCTATGGTCCGATAATGATCTAGGGGAAAATCCCACATCCCGTAGCTAGGTAAGAGGGCCTTGGAGACCAGTATAAGGTCAATTCGGGGCATCGAATGGTGAGTAGTGAAGAAACAGGAGTATGCCCGGGAAGTAGGATTCTTGAACCTCCATGTGTCTACTAGATCACCCAGCCAGACTGCTGGCACGCTCGGATGTAGAGCCATGAAATCAAGCCCAGCGGTCAAAATCGTGAATTGAAACGGGGGTGGTACATAGAATGCCAGTAACAATATCACTTTGCCATACAGTTTAGCTTTTAAGAAAACATATCTACCCAGTGGGTCTGTCACTGAATCCTGGAGCTCAAACCGTGCCGATTTAGCAATCAGTACCGAAACCCCCCGGGAGTGCGTGGTGTGGACCGAATGGAAGGCCCACCCATACCAAGGATGCTTGAGAGCCCTCTGTACCAATCCCTCAGCATGGGTCTCCATCAGAACCACCACATCCACTCTCTGTTTTTTAAGTACTGCAAAAACAGCTGATCTTTTGATAGGGTCTCTCACCCCACGGACATTCCAAGTAAATAACTTCAGCGTGGCCATGGGATAACGTGCACACAGTATAAGACTCCAGGATTCAGGCCACACTTAGGCACATACATTAGTGAAAGATTTCCCGAGAGGGGAGTGAACACCAGCAGCAAAACAAAAGCATCATGGTACCAAAAAGAACAAGTGAGATCATGGTAAAAAATTCCGTCTCTGAACAGTTGAACCCAACAAACCCCCCTCCCCGCCCTGCATTGTCCCCAACTGGTGCGGGCATTAACCCTTAATTGCCAACATGGCAAGAGCAGTTCACAACCTGTGGAATAGATGGCAAAGATCAGAAAATTAAACACATGGACCACCATTGCTAATAGAACATTAATAATATGAACAGAAAATATTCTCAGAACATAGGTGGTTATGCTCTTCCCATTCTGGTTGTGAACTGTATCACGTGGGGCGAAACATCGCTGCGTGACGTGACACATTACAGAACCTTGCTCACTAGCCATAGTGAGCATGCTAGCGGAGAGCCCTGTCCGCCGGAAAATACAGTGTATATGCATTCAGTTATTTAGGAATCAAAATACGGCCTCCCAGGTTCCTATATGGGTAGGGGTACCAGTAAGTTCTCTCAAAGTGGCTAGGGCAGGAAGTAGACTGAGTGGTGGGCCTGTAACAGTAGCGTTTGCCAAAATGGGGTCAGGGATTGAAGAATGGCTTGAAGCAACAGTAGGCAAAGGTATACGGGGCAGCAGCAACAGGAAGCAATGTCAGAATGCGAGCTGCAACCCCAGTCCCGAAGGCAAGAAAAAAAAATTTGCCGGTAAATAGGAATATTGAAGCAGTAGCAAGCAGGGATATACGGGGCCGCAGTAACAGGAAGTAATGTCTATATGCAATCTGCAGCCCCGGTCCCAGCAGTAAGACTGTCAGCATGTATAGGAAAGTTAAATAAAGGAGTATTAGCATAAATGCACAAGGTACATATTCACTTATCATCGGTCTTCTCCTCGTTCCAGCCATGCGATGACCTCCTCTGGGTCCTCAAAGAAGTGTGCACGGTCCTCACCCTCCACACGCAGGCGTGCGGGGAACAGCATGGCATATTTCAGGTGTTTTATGCAGAGTCGCCGTTTAGCTTCCATGAACGTTTTGCGTTTTTGCTGCACCTCTGCCGAGAAGTCCGGGAAGACAGCGACTGTTTTGTTACCGTAGGGAATATTGCCCTTTTCTCTTCTGAGGCGGAGTATGACATCCCGATCTCTAAAATTGAGGAATTTTGCGATAAAAGTACGAGGGGGTGCCCCGGCCGGCGGCGGCCTGCCTGACATGCGGTGAGCCCGTTCCACAGCAAATGTGGGGGAGAACACCTCCCTGCCATAAGTATCACACAGGAGTGTCTCCAGAAACGTGGGGGGGGTCCTTTCCCTCTACCCCCTCAGGAAGGCCTATGAATCTGAGATTACATCTTCTGATTCTGTTCTCTAAATCATCCTGTTTTTGCAGAAGCTGGTTTATCTGCAATTGCATGGCCTCTGTGTTGTGCTGGAGGGAGGGGAGGGAGTCTTCCACCGTGCCCAGCCTGACTTCCACCTCAGTTACCCTCTCCCTCAGTTTGTGAATGTCCTGCCTCACCAAGGAGATATCCACCTTCACCTCCTCGATCCTGGAGGTGAGAGTGGTCTGACAAGCTGCCACCGCGTCCTGGCATGCTGTAATGGCCTGCAGTACCTTAGCAGTGTCCGCACCAACAGATACCTCCGCTGTCCTCGAGGCGCCGCCATCTTGGTCCGGGGGGTCCTTCTCTTGGCGACGATATTGGTCCAGTTTAGAGGCGGTCGACTTGGAGGATTTCGGCGGGGACATGATCCTAACGCTGTCCGAGGTGTAGTGGAGCAGTCTGGGGCCTCGATTTGCGGGCGGGAATGCAGGATAAGGTAATAAGGATATCGGTCCGGCGGAGCTCAGCTGCCTAGCGTCCAATCACATGCCGCTCCAGGCCACGCCCCCTCACCTATGGAGATTTTTAAGTACTGAAGTTTGGCGCCATTCCACAAGTGTGCACAAGTGTGAAATGTTAGGTATCTATTTAGTCAGTGTGATATCATCTTTCACATTATATAAATCGGGCTAACTTTAGTGTTATTTTTTTTATTCATGAAACAGTTTCTTTCCAAAAAAGACTTGTGTGAAAAATTCCTGCGCAAATACCATGTGACATAAAAAGGTACAACGACCACCATTTTATTCTCTAGGGTGTCTGCTAAATATATATATATATATATATATATATACTGTGAGGGGGTTCACTCGGTAGCGGGTGTGTGTGACCCCCTGGTTGGGCTCCCCACACAAAAACAGGGCCAGCAGACGGAGGTTGTGGTTTTCAAAATCAAAAGGTGCGGTTTATTTCTCTATGTACAGTGACAAAAACACAGCAAAGCCAAAAAGAAACATAAACAAAATAAATCCTGGTCAGCGTGACCTCTGACTAAACATGCAGGTTTCCTAAACTAACAACTGGGATCAGCCTGGTGCTGTCCTAGTCCCTAAGTCCCTGGTTTAGTAAAAGTCCAAACAAATAGCCACACAGGCTTTGCCTCACCGCACAGGGGTTCACTCTCCCTAGACAGTCCACACAGGTCTGGGTCCAGGCATGAGCAAACACCTAATGAAGCTGGGAGTTTTTATAGAGGCCTTAAATGAGCTGACAAGCTTCAGCTGGTCTCATCAACTCCCTGCCTGCACGACGCCCAGCACTCTCCCTAGAGGTATGAGTCATCCATGAGCCCACTAGCCTCAGCTGGGCTTCATCAACTCCCTAGTTGTATAAGTCGGCATAAAGCCTGAATCTGGGAGAAATATATCTACCCCCCTGGATGCAACCAGGTGACTTTACCTTCCTGCTGTCACATACCCCCCCCTCTTGTTTTAACCTTGGGGTTGGAACACCAGCAATCAGGCATTCATGTACTCGAGACAAAGCATCCACATTCCCCATTTGAACGCCAGGGCGATGCTTTACTGTGAAGTTGAATTCCTGTAGGGCCAGGAACCACCTATTCACTCTTCTATTTGTCTCCTTGTTTTGAGCCATCCACTTTAACGGAGCGTGATCCGTAACCATGTCAAAGTGCCTACCTAGCAGATAGTACCGAAGGGAATCTAGAGCCCACTTCACCGCTAAACACTCCTTTTCAACCGTGGCGTAATTTACCTCATGGGACTTCAACTTCCTGCTGAGGTAAATGACTGGGTGCTCTTCCCCGTTCCAGACCTGGGACAATACTGCTCCTAACCCCACATCTGACGCATCACTTTGTACGACAAAGTCTTTAGAGAAGTCGGGTGAGTACAACACTGGCTGGCTACATAAGGCTTGTTTCAAGAATTGGAATGCTGCCTCAGCCTCGGGGGTCCATTTAATCATGACCGACCCTTTCCCTTTCGTCAGGTTGGTTAGGGGCACAGCCTTAGAAGCAAAGTGGGGAATGAAGCGCCGATAATAACCCGCGATTCCCAGAAAGGCCCGTACCTGCTTCTTGCTGTTGGGACGTGGCCAACTCTGGATGGCCTCGACTTTGTTGAGTTGGGGTTTTATCACTCCCCTGCCAATGGTGTACCCAAGATATTTGGCCTCCTCCTGCCCAATGGTACACTTCTTGGGGTTAGCCGTAAACCCCGCTTCCCGGATAGAGTCTAGGACTGCTTGCACTTTTGGCAGATGTGAGGCCCAATCTGTGCTATGGACAATTACGTCATCCAGGTAAGCCGCAGCATACTTCCGATGGGGCCTCAGTATCTGGTCCATTTTCCGCTGGAATGTGGCCGGCGCATTCTGTAACCCGAACGGCATTCTCTTATATTGGAACGCCCCGTCTGGGGTTACAAATGCGGTTTTCTCTTTGGCCGACTTGGCCAGGGGAATTTGCCAATACCCTTTTGTGAGGTCAAGAGTCGTCATGTATCGGGCTGTTCCCAGCCGGTCGATCAACTCATCTATACGTGGCATGGGGTAGGTGTCAAATTTTGTAACTTTGTTCAACTGACGAAAATCGTTACAAAATCGCCAGCTCCCATCCGGTTTAGGCACCAACACAATGGGACTAGACCAATCACTTTGGGACTCCTCTATCACCCCTAAGTTCAGCATTTTCTGTACTTCCTCCCGTATTGCCTCCCGTCGGGCCTCTGGGATCCGATAGGGTTTTAACTTCACCCTTTCACCGGGCGGGGTAATAATATCATGCTCTACCCCAGATGTTTGTCCCGGCAGCTCAGAGAACACCTCCTTGTTGCGAAGCACAAACTCCTTAACCTCCTGTTGTTGGGGTTGTGACAAGGTGGCTGCTATTCCAACCTCCGGAATCACGCAACCAGTTTGAGCTGGTGACCAAGTTTCTGCGACTAGGGACTCTCTATCCCTCCAGGCTTTCAACAGATTAACGTGATATATCTGTTCGGGCTTTCGCCTTCCTGGTTGTCTGACCTTGTAATTCACTTCGCTCACTTTTTCCATTATCTCGTAGGGGCCTTGCCATTTGGCAAGGAATTTACTTTCAACCGTAGGGACAAGTACCAATATCCTATCCCCCGGGGAAAAGGTACGGGTCTTGGCTCCACGGTTGTACACTCTCTGCTGTGCCAACTGCGCTTGGGCCAAATGTTCCTTCACGATGGGCATTACCTGTGCAATTCGATCTTGCATCAGGGCGACATGCTCAATCACACTCCTGTGGGGAGAACTCTCACTTTCCCAAGTTTCCTTGGCAATATCCAACAGCCCTCTTGGGTGTCTCCCATACAGTAACTCAAAGGGGGAGAATCCCGTAGAGGATTGGGGCACCTCCCTAATAGCAAACATCAAATAAGGAAGTAGACAGTCCCAATCCTTTCCATCTCTATCCACCACTTTCTTCAACATTTGTTTTAGGGTTTTGTTGAATCTTTCAACCAGCCCATCGGTTTGGGGGTGATACACAGATGTACGCAATTGCGTCACTTTGAACAATTTACACAGCTCTTTCATAACCCGGGACATAAAGGGTGTACCTTGGTCCGTAAGCAGTTCTTTACAAATACCCACCCGGCTAAAAACAAGAGATAGCTCTTTGGCTATGGTTTTGGCCGAGGTATTTCTGAGAGGGATCGCTTCTGGATAACGGGTGGCATAGTCCATTATAACCAATATGTACTGGTGCCCCCTAGCGGACTTGATTATAGGACCTACCAAATCCATTGCGATTCTCTCAAACGGGACCTCAATGATGGGTAGAGGGACCAGCGGGCTACGGAAATGTGGCATCGGGGCCGACCTCTGACACACAGGGCAGGAGGAACAATAATTTTCTATGTCCTTCATCACCCCAGGCCAATAGAATCTCTGTAATACCCTCTCTCGGGTTTTCTCTGTCCCCAGATGACCTCCAAGAATGTGCCCATGGGCCAACTCCAACACCAACTTCCTGTAAGGTTTGGGCACCACAAGCTGCTCAACGGTTTCTTCTGCCCTTTTTGCCACCCGATACAGTAGGTCCTTCTCTACGCTGAAGTATGGGTAAGTGCAGGTATTATCTGGGTTCACTAACTCGCCATCTATTTCCACTACGTTTTCCCGTGCCTTTATTAGGGCGGGGTCTTTTAACTGTTCTGTGGCAAAATTTTCCCTGTGAACCTCCAGATCAGAAAACTCCACAGACGGTAGGTTTTCGTCTGAGGAGGTGGGCTCCTCTCCAGTTTCTTGAGTCTCCCCTGCCAATACTGACAAGGGAAATTCTGGAGAGTCCTCACCACTCTCAGAGGAGTTCTGGCTATCACATTCCTGGTACATAGGGGCACCAGTGGGGGGCTCAGGATCATCCCACAGTTCCCAGAACTTCGGAAAATCCCTTCCCACAATGGCATCATGCGGTAATTGAGATACTAACCCCACTGGATGAGAGAGGGTACCTTTGGGGGTCTCGAAACACACTGTAGTCACTGGATACTCTCGGGTGTCCCCATGCACACAAATAACAGCTACCTTGCTATTCCCAGAGACCTCTGTTTTAACTAATTCAGCCTTTATCAGGGTCACAAGGCTACCTGAATCCAGTAATACCACAACATTTCTACCATTAATACACATTTTGCATAAATGTTTCTCAGTTCCCCGAATGGCAGTGCATGCGACTGTCGCACACAGCGACTGACGTCTGTCCGTCAGAAAGTCACATTGCATGGGTTCCTCCACAACCGGGCAATTTGCTGCAATATGTCCCGCTTGCCGGCAGCGGTAGCAAACAATCCATTTGGCTGCCTCTTGAGCCCCTGACTTCCCAGGCTGTTCTCGCCAAACTTTGGGTAGAGCTCCCACCCTCTCACTCTCTCCACCCTCACCCCTTGGAATCCTCTTATCCGCCCCTGGGGATGGTCTGGTCTTAGGGTGGAAAGTCCGAGAGTCTCTGGAAGAGGCCGTCAGGTTCTCTGTAGCCAAGTATCTCTCTACACGATCCACAAGTTTACCGGCCGTTTCTGGGTCTCCATGGCTTACCCACTTTTGAATGGCGGTAGGAAGAGCTCTCAAGAAACGATCCATCACAACACGTTCCACAATCTCCGGTGCGGACAAAGTCTCTGGCTGTAGCCACTTCCTGCTCAGGTGAATGAGATCATACATTTGAGACCTGGGGGGTTTTCCAAGCTGGAAAGTCCAGTTATGCACACGCTGAGCCCGGACAGCCAGGGTGACACCCAGCCTTGCCAATATTTCAGCTTTTAGCATCACATAGTCTTTTGCTTGGTCAGGCTCTAGGTCTTAGTAAGCCTTCTGCGATTCACCAGTTAACAGAGGAGCCACCAGTCCAGCCCACTGCTCCTCAGGCCACTTTTCTCTTTCAGCAGTCCTTTCAAATGTGGTCAAAAATACCTCTGGATCATCCTCTCCAGTCATTTTTGTCAATAAACGACTCACCCCAAAGGACGCGGTATTAGTGGGACGGCTTTCCTCACTGGTCTGCGGACGTTGCTGCATTACTGCTTCCATTTGTTGTAGTCTCTGCTCTTGCTTCTGTAACAGGTCTATGAAGCGGGCCTCAGATTGCTGTTGGGCTTGTTGATGAGCTTGCTGCTGGGCTGCAAGGCTCCTTTGCAAACCTGCATTTGTCTGCTGTTGATTGGCATTTGCTAGAGCCAGCTGTTTCAGTATCTCCTCCATGCTGGCTTAAAAAAAACTGCCACTGGTTCTCCACCAACTGTGAGGGGGTTCACTCGGTAGCGGGTGTGTGTGACCCCCTGGTTGGGCTCCCCACACAAAAACAGGGCCAGCAGACGGAGGTTGTGGTTTTCAAAATCAAAAGGTGCGGTTTATTTCTCTATGTACAGTGACAAAAACACAGCAAAGCCAAAAAGAAACATAAACAAAATAAATCCTGGTCAGCGTGACCTCTGACTAAACATGCAGGTTTCCTAAACTAACAACTGGGATCAGCCTGGTGCTGTCCTAGTCCCTAAGTCCCTGGTTTAGTAAAAGTCCAAACAAATAGCCACACAGGCTTTGCCTCACCGCACAGGGGTTCACTCTCCCTAGACAGTCCACACAGGTCTGGGTCCAGGCATGAGCAAACACCTAATGAAGCTGGGAGTTTTTATAGAGGCCTTAAATGAGCTGACAAGCTTCAGCTGGTCTCATCAACTCCCTGCCTGCACGACGCCCAGCACTCTCCCTAGAGGTATGAGTCATCCATGAGCCCACTAGCCTCAGCTGGGCTTCATCAACTCCCTAGTTGTATAAGTCGGCATAAAGCCTGAATCTGGGAGAAATATATCTACCCCCCTGGATGCAACCAGGTGACTTTACCTTCCTGCTGTCACAATATATATATATATATATATATATATATATATATATATATATATAGTTTGGGGGTTTTGAGTAATTTTCTAGCAAAAAAATTATGATTTTTACATGTAGGAGAGAAGTGTCAGAATTGGCATGGGTGGCAAGTGGTCAATTACCATAAGTAATATACAAATAATTATTATATATTGTTTGTAGGGTAATTTACAATTTTTTCAAAAACTGTACTCAAGCAGGTGGCTTAACGGACAAATTACTGAAGTTTGAAGTTACAACTTCCAACCAGTAATTTCACAGGAAATAGATAAATAATAAATTATTATGTTATAACATATAGCATATAAATATATGATTTTGTTTGATTAAAACAGTACCTTTTCAGCAGCAGATTCTCATTCTCCCTCTTAACTGTGTGAGAAAAACATGGGATTGTGGGTAAATCTTAAACCCATAAAACCATGTTTTTTCCTTGTAGTTAAGAGGGCTGGGCTGGAAGGGAGTATTTGTCTTTTAGACACATGCCCCCTTCTATGACACTGCAGTGAGAGGCATGCCTCAACTGCAGCATTTTTATTGGACAGCTTGGGCCAATGGTAATTTACCATTGGTCCAAGACTCCAAGCTGTCCATTGAGCTCCGGGCCTCTGACAAGAAATGAGGAGAGGCACTGTGAGCTCATCCTCTCAGTCTGCTGCAAACAGAGTGTGCCAGTTTGTTTTTAAACTGTCCACTCTGTATGTAGCTTCTGACATGCTGCGCAAGGAGCCCGTATCTCTGGGAACCATAGGTGGTAGGAGCCCCAAAGTTTGACCAGTGGTGGGGTAGAACTGTATCTACCTATCCCCCAAGTCTCTGTGACCACAGGTCATCAAGCTACGACCCTCAAAGCTTGACCATTTTGTTTTGTTTTTTGTTTTTTATGTTCCCCTGACTGCACGTCCCTGCCTTCTTGTCTTAGAATGTTGGAAGGTGTGGACACTCAGAGGTAACATCACAGAAAATCAGTATTGTAAGGTGCGATAATCTTGGTCAGTTGGCTTTTACCTACACAAATACAAAATATAAACTATAACAACCTGAACAGACTTAATATAAGTTAAAGTGATTGTAACACTTTTATTTTATTTATTTTTCATTAAAATAATAAACATGTGTAGCACACGGACCCTTTTATCCTGCCTACCTTCTCTTTGCAGGGATAAAGGCACACCGTGCCACATGCCCGGATCCTCCTGGTTTAAGAGGTTGAGCGGTGTTCTTACAATTTTGGGTCCTGCAGCGAGTTACCTCCCTCCATTGGTTCTTGTCCCCAGAGTATAGGGAAAAGTCTGTGTTCTTCCTCCCAAAGAAAGCCAATGTCCAAACAGTATTTAAACTCCAAACAGACGAGTTTTTTTTATCTTGCTTGAAAAATTTTTGGGAATAGGTTGAAAATAGAAACAAAGTAGGTAGAGGGACAGGTTCAGGCACGTGACACCCAACTACCCTATTCCTCACTCAAACCTGAGTATGAATTGCTCACCCGGATAGATCCCTCTCACAGTTCTAGCAGCCGGAGTGAAACACGAACAGTTCCTTTAAGTTAGTCCTCTTCACGGACAAGTCTAAGTAATTCTCTGCCACAGAATCCTTTAGTTACTGAATTAGAACTTTGAAAACTCCCATAGATTAATGAAGACCATAGGTGTCAATGGGACACGCTACAGGAGCTATATTGCAACTCACGAATCCTTCCCTCTGATAGGTAACCAGGCCTCTCCGTCACCATGAATTCCTTCACTGATCCTTCAGAGAGGGTCACCCTCACACGGGTCCCCTGGGACTCCAGTGTGTTGGTTGTAGACCCAGTTGAAGGTACTGGGCCTACCTGGAACATTGTAGCCTCGAGCTAAAGGTGCCCGAGACTCCTCGACCAGTTCACGCACCCCCCGGCCAGCAAGCCCACAGGGCGCGACTTCGCCACCAGGGGTCCTTGGAATCCACCCGGCACACCACCCTCATGGGGCACACTCCTCCTGTCTCCTGGCGTCTGCCCCTTATGCACCCTCTCCCGGCATGCACAGCAGGCAGAACCCACCCACCACACAGTAGCCGAGAGAGAACACCAAATAATACCACAACGCTACCTGCGGTTCAACCCGACACCTGGGCAACAGCACCACCTCAGGTCCAGGGGAACTATACACCAGGCAACAACATGGCAGAGCCGAGTCCATATTAAACAGCATTGTAAAATCTGAGCCATACTATTGCCCAGACTACCCCTAAATTTACAGCATAGCGACCCCATTTTTGGAGGTCCCGCTACATCATACATCTTTTTAAGTCCTGGTTTTCCTCTTCTCAGGTCCCCCAATACAACTCCTGAATCCCCCCCCCATCGAGTGCCCACCATAGAAAGCCCCCTCCTGTCAGGGCACTCCTGCACACTTAGTTCTGAGCCAGGCTGTTTGGCTTAGCCCCGCACTACTGCCTGCTCACAGATTTTGACTGACAACAGCAGGAACCAGTAGCTCCTACTGCTCTCAGCCAAGGCTATGAGAGTGGGGAGAGAAGAGAAGAGCTGCTGCAGCCGTGCACAGTGATGGATCGAGAGCGGGCTCAGGTGGGTATTTAGGGGGGGCAGGGGGAGCTGCTATTAAAGATGTTTTACCTTAATGCAAAGAATGCATTAAAAGTGAAATTCTGGAATCACAAAAACAAAATCATACTCACCAAGATGGCTGCAGCACTGATCGCAGCTGCCACTGTTCTGTTCCGATTTTAAGACTGGGAACTGAGTGATAAAACACTGCTAATCGCTGAGCTCTCGTTCCTCAGAATGCAGAGAGCTGGTGACTGTCAGTAATGGGCTCTCTGCCCCTCACTAGAGTACTGGGCTGGGGAGGAGGTGGGAGCGGCTTGCTAAGGCTCTCAGTGGCTTGCTAAGGGGCTGAGCCAGCTGCCGGTCCAGGCTTCTGGGCAGATCCCAACCATATGGTCAGGATCTTTTTAAAACCTGGACTATGACATCAGCCGAAAACGGTTCACAAAAGTTCAGAAATAGCTGCACTTCTGTGACCCACAGGAGAAGTATAGACAAAAAAGCCTAGGCCATACGTATCCTTTAAGATAAGAAAAACATTTTTTTTTATCTTTACAACCACTTTAAATGTATTATGTGTAGCGGGGTCTTCAAAGTTAGTGGGATACACCTGGGGGTAGAGAGACCCAGGTGTGTAATTATGTCAGGGATTAGACCCCTTTTTGTTATTCGTGGAGGATTGGGTGGTGCAATATTCTCCTTGGCCTGTGGGTGGCGGGGTACCTACAGGCTCGAGGTAGAATCACTACCACAGTGTTACCCTTTTTGTCCCTTCCTGGAGATGGTACGGCTGGGGCGGGGAACCCGCCGTGGTGTCGATGGGAGGAGATAAAAGGGGGAGACGCCCTCGCCACGAGTTCTTTTCGGGGATCATCTCTTCACGCACCCAGGCACCTTAGGCCTGGGTGCGGGCGGTTCAAGGTTCCGGCCTAGGCGCCCTAGGCCTGGCCGGAATGAAGATGGAGTCCATCCCAGGCACCTTCAGCCTGGGGTGAGGTACTATTGAGGAGGCCTGGGACCCGGTGACTCTGACTGGGTCCCGCGAGGGTGAAGTTGCTCCAGGGCGCCCCTTGCGAGGGGACCCGCATCTGAGGTGAGGAGGCTGGGGAGGTCACCCGTCCGAAGACCCGGTGCAGTGTCAACCCGGTGACGGATGGGCCTTCGGTAACTCCCTTGGAGGACATCTTCCCCTGATAGGGGCTACAGCGCAGCGGAGGAGCTTTAATCAAGACTCCTGCAACCCCTGGTCATAGCACAGGGAGTGTAGGGACTAGGAACCTGTACAGTGCCTCGACCTGCTCCCCCATCGTATCATGCCGTTGCATTTGACTGTATGTGGAGATACGCAATAAACCTGAGTTTGGACTTTGATGGGTGTATGGACTCTGTTAATGGGAACAAAGGGAGATTCTGGCACGGAAGGACTGACCCTCATAACCAGCACACATTTGGCCCGAGGAAAAGATTGGTACTGGCCTTCACCTCACCCACAGCCATGGGGAGGACATGGGCCATAGCGCACCTCACTCTGTCGCTTGACATACCCCTAGCTAAAGAGGTCGGGGTGAGGCCGCTACACGTGGGGGCTCGTGAGTCCGGGATGAAATGTGTGTTGACCCTGAGGTTTGGAACGGCTGTGTTTGAACTTTGCTGCCCGGAGGAGGTCCGAGCAGGTCGGCCATGTGATTGGCCAAAGTGCGTCCCTGTGCTCGAAGTCGTGGAAATTTCTCTAAAAAACCGGGAGAGGCCCATGCAGAAAGAGCGGGAAGAGGGAGGAGTCCAGCCGTGTGACGAACTACATGTGGGGACTTTTGCTGCACTGCGCCACGAGGCACCCCGTGACTGTACAATTCGTGGGCGGAGACTGAAGGAAGCCCGCAAAAACGTGCAAGTCGTGGGAGGAGTCTGGCCACGTGTGGAGATACACGTGGAGACTCCGGCGCGAGGTGAGCGCGTGATGGAACAGCAGGTGGTCGGGATGGCCTCAAGCTCCCCGTGGATTCCGGTACCTTACCCCACGAAAATGACTGCATTTGCTGCGCCCATTACAGACACGGGGATAAGGCTCAGGCCCCGAGGACAGTTGGCTCTGTATTCATGCAGAGACACGGAGGCCCTCGGTGTGATCTGTCCCGGATGCTCGGGACTGGTGGTCCAACTGAAGCCGTTCGGGCGATGTGAAGCGTGCAAAGAATTTCTTTTTGAGGTCGAATCATCCACAGTAAGGCCCGGGCCCTTCGCCTCAACTGCATCACAGGAACCGCCACTCCGGAGGGAGAGATCCAGGCCTTTGCGGAGGTTCCCGTGCGCGCTGACCAGGGCGATGGGACTGCCCAATCAGAGACTGAGAGAGGAAAATCCGAGGACGCTGCTTCGGTCACTACAGACTCCCTGCTCCCACCTCCGAAGAGGAAAGTCGGCCTGGTACAGGTATCCTATGGTCGTGGTCGAGCTTCACCCCGCCGCTTGCCTGGCCTGGATGGCGCCGGTAGAGAAGAGAGTCCCGGACATCCCAGTTCTTCAGAAGGTCCAGGTGAGCCAGGGGCTGGGACTGTGGTGTTGGTTGGAGGTGTCGGGGGTCCACAGTCGGTGGAGCCCGCAAGGGAGGGTAGCCTTCCGTCTACTAGAGACTACCTTCCCACTGAGATGTATGACACCTCCGACCTAGAGTCATTGTCAGACTGTGGGGATGACGGAGAGATAGACGAACTGTTTCACCGGAAGGGCTGGGACAGACGCCCACTACCTGTGCTGAGTAAACCGCAGGATTCCCCCATGTCCATAGAAGACAGTACGCTCCGGGCGCAGGCCCCGGAGTTCCCGAGGAAATCTAGTCCTCGGGCCAACTTTCCTCATTCAACTACATCACCCGCTCTGATGGTGGGGATGCAGCGTGCTTCGTTGCGGGCACCAAAGACAAAGCAACCCGAGATGGTGAAGGTACCTCGGCACCCGGAGGCCATCGTGCAGCCAGGAGAAGGTGAGCGAGATGTGATGCCGCCTCTAGCCAGGTTGCAGAGACTTTTCTCCCAGAGAGTCGCCCGTGAATATGGGTGGAAGTACCCCTACTTGCCTCGGGACTTATTGTATGAAGTCGAGGTCCTGCGACCAAGGTGGTATGACGAGTTTGTATGGGAAAAGCTTAAAGTACCTCATGTCAGGCGATACCTGTCATGTTCGCCGCCTGTGTCTAAAAAGTTCAAGGACTGCAGAGCTGATTGGAGACTTGGGCGCCATATTCATGCCGATAAGGTGCTCATCTGCAGGAAAGAAGGAGAGGATGTCGAGTATTCGGTGGAAGTGTTTGACGGGCACCTGAAGCCCCTGTTTCTGTCGGATCCAAGGTTCTACTTATAGGAGAAGTGAGCTCCTATCTTGTTGCTGTTGAAACTTTCTGGAAGAGACATTCCCAGACGCCTAGAACTGTGCCCTACTTTTGTTTTGATTTGGGCTTTTCTTTTACTCACTGGAGACTTGGGAGCTGTTGTTTTTTTTTTCTCCCTTTTCTTCATGTGCCAAAGGCAGAGACTTTTGGGGTAGAGTCAGAGTAGGAAAGCAGGAAGTATGAAGATCTCACCAAGTGTCATTACCGCAGCGCTGTCACCAGGTGGCAGTGTTGTGCAAAGGTTGTTTGAAATGTTACACATGCATTACTTACTTATTGGAGTGAGTGGGTCTCTCGGCTGACGGACCCACTCATGCCAAGTTAACACAGAGTGTTAGGATGTGTTTTTTTTTGTTTCCCTTCTGCAGGAGATTCGTCGGTCAAGACAACTGAGTATGGGGTGGTTCTTAGACAGTGACGGGAGGGATTGTATATGTGTACATGACAGATGTTTTATACAAAAGTTTTAATGTTTTATAGTTCCCTTTCCCTGGAGCAGGTCTTGGCACACACAGTATCCAAAATTTGAGGGATAGCCTCTGGGGCCCACTTCATTTCACCACTCCTTGGGAGACATGGGTGTGCACCTGACGCTGGGGACCAGCGTCAAATCACAAGGGGGAGTGTGTAGCGGGGTCTTCAAAGTTAGTGGGATACACCTGGGGGTAGAGAGACCCAGGTGTGTAATTATGTCAGGGATTAGACCCCTTTTTGTTATTCGTGGAGGATTGGGTGGTGCAATATTCTCCTTGGCCTGTGGGTGGCGGGGTACCTACAGGCTCGAGGTAGAATCACTACCACAGTGTTACCCTTTTTGTCCCTTCCTGGAGATGGTACGGCTGGGGCGGGGAACCCGCCGTGGTGTCGATGGGAGGAGATAAAAGGGGGAGACGCCCTCGCCACGAGTTCTTTTCGGGGATCATCTCTTCACGCACCCAGGCACCTTAGGCCTGGGTGCGGGCGGTTCAAGGTTCCGGCCTAGGCGCCCTAGGCCTGGCCGTAATGAAGATGGAGTCCATCCCAGGCACCTTCAGCCTGGGGTGAGGTACTATTGAGGAGGCCTGGGACCCGGTGACTCCGACTGGGTCCCGCCAGGGTGAAGTTGCTCCAGGGCGCCCCTTGCGAGGGGACCCGCATCTGAGGTGAGGAGGCTGGGGAGGTCACCCGTCCGAAGACCCGGTGCAGTGTCAACCCGGTGACGGATGGGCCTTCGGTAACTCCCTTGGAGGACATCTTCCCCTGATAGGGGCTACAGCGCAGCGGAGTAGCTTTAATCAAGACTCCTGCAACCCCTGGTTATAGCACAGGGAGTGTAGGGACTAGGAACCTGTACAGTGCCTCGACCTGCTCCCCCATCGTATCATGCCGTTGCATTTGACTGTATGTGGAGATACGCAATAAACCTGAGTTTGGACTTTGATGGGTGTATGGACTCTGTTAATGGGAACAAAGGGAGATTCTGGCACGGAAGGACTGACCCTCATAACCAGCACACATTTGGCCCGAGGAAAAGATTGGTACTGGCCTTCACCTCACCCACAGCCATGGGGAGGACATGGGCCGTAGCGCACCTCACTCTGTCGCTCGACATACCCCTAGCTAAAGAGGTCGGGGTGAGGCCGCTACATATATATAAAATAAAATAAAATATTTTAATGTGCATCTAGTACACTTAACAATTCTGCTCTCAAACTGCACATTTATGCACATTGTATGGAATGAGGGAGTCCTTAAAGAAACCAAGACACTTTCTTAGGTTTAGCCTTATGGGAAGATGACAGGGCACTGCAGTAAGAAATTTTGGTGAATGAGATGAAGATGAACTTAAACTAGATGATTCTGTTAACTGAATGAAATCCCAAATAGAGAGAGCATTATACTGTGTATAAGATTACATATGAACTGCTGTTTTCTAAATTGCTCAGGTTAGCTGGTTTGTCTTCTGCATTCTACTTATCTCTAAATCCTTTTAGTACATAGTTCACATAACATAAACTTGTCATGCAGAAAAAAGTTTTGATCTGCTGAATTATTTTGACACACTGTGCATTGAACTGGCCCTCTGAAGGTTAAATGGACATAACTATGATACACAATATTTCAAATATTCATTTGCAAATAATTTTCTTGTTCATGACCCATTTTATTGTGCAGTATTGAGTTCCCATCTGTTGGCAAAAGCTCAAAATTACAGCTGTAGAAAAAAGTGCACCTTTGGGAATGCTGTAATTAGGGCTTGTCCACATTTATGTATACTCTTGGAGGATTAAATATCAGTTTCCCCATCATGATCATTGTATTTTTATTTCGTACTAAGAAAATTCCAAATAAATTGCTTACATTTGTAGTGGTCATCTACTAATTTATGTTTATTTTTGGACTATATACACCAAGTGATGCTATACAGTAATATAATACAATGTATAACCTTAAAACAGTAAATGAAAGTTAATCAAATAAAACACTATGCCCAGTTGTTGTAAATAAATATATGTAAAGCAAACCTGTAATTTCACTTGCCTCACATTTATCTCACAATCTTAAGGAGCACCTAGGACTTGTGAAACCTGTGGCACTCTGATATTAGAACCTTAACTTCCTTCAAGAAATCCAAGGGCTGGTCTTGCCCCTTCTGTCCCTTGCAGCTCCTTATTGGGTTCTCAACAACAATTATAATGTATTAAGTGAAAGTACTTTAGCAGTTACATGTGAAATAAAGATACAGGTTAAGACATTGTAATGATACAACACACAAATGGTAAATTTAATGTTAGATATATTCCCTATTTATCATAATGATACAGTATTTTCAGAATATTTTGGTATTAACTTAAATCAATAATTAGAGAATCATTATTGATCATATGGTGGAAAAGTATGTTTTTGTGTCTGAATTCCTATGAGTGTTAAACTTTAGAATAAAGTATATTTATAAAACTAATAAGTGTGATATTTTAAAAATATTCCATAACACCTGTTGCTATTAGATACCATATGGAATGATAATAAGAAGGAATAAAGAAAAAGAAAGAAAGAAAATAAGGAGTGAGAAGGGTGAGGGGGACAGAGGGCATGGGGGTTCTGGAGGCATAATCTTTTCCTGAAGTATCATCATTATCGCATGGAAAAATGTCAATTACCATGACAGGAGTACCTGGTGTTCAAAGTTTGTAGGTAAACAATGTGTGACCCATGATTTCCATAGAACTTCAAACCCTTTCAAATTTTCTTTATCTAAGGCTTCCATCTTTGCAAGTAACAATGATCGATTCATTCTGTGTTTGGTTTCTGCTATATTCAGTAAAGGTGTTTTCCATGCTTTACTTACCGTCTGTTTCGCGGCAGTCAAAAGGTGTATAAATAGCTTGAACTGTTTACGAGTCATGAAATCAGGTTTTATATTTAAAAGGGCAATTTCTGGATCTGGCATAATTGTGATTTCAAACATTTCTGAAGCAAGTAGAAAGACCCTTTTCCAGATTTTTTGTATAGTAGAAAAATTCCACCATATGTGTATATATGTTCATTGTTCAGAACAGCGGCGAAAGCAGAGACCTGAATACTCAAGTGAAAATGTAGCTATCGTAGCAGGAACCAAATACCAGCAAGAAAGTACCTTGTAAGCAGTTTCAATATCTATTACATTAGGTGAAAAAGATTTGATGTTGGGCCAAATTACAGACCATTCTGCTTTATCTGTAGTTCGATCAAGATCTTTTTCCAATTTAACCACATAAAATGTTAATTTAACATCTGATTTAACAAGCAATGTGGAGTATATTGTCGATGTGAGAACCTCTGGCATGAGGGTCTTTCATGAAAATATGTTCAAATTAAGAGAAATGATCTAAGTATCCATCAATGCTTAAGAAAGGAATACAAAAGTTCTTAATTTGAAGGTAACAAAATATTTCTGAGTGGGGGAGCCCAAAAGATTTGCATAAGTCTGGAAAGGGCGGGATTGATGTACTTTTAATTTTTTTTGTGGTATGCGACATACAATGAAAGGGTAACTTCGCAGAATATGTGGAACAAACAATGTAGCATATATATGATCAATGGCTAATTGCATCTGTACTAGAGGTAAGTACTCTGAGGGTAATTACGCAGGAATAGATCTGTAGGTGTGCAGGATATCCAGATACCTAGGAGGTATAAGACTAGGGCTTCGCATTGACGGGTTTTATAATCACTTGCATTTCAATAGGGGTTAGCCCTGGTAACCTTGAAGATTTCAGGTATCAGTACGTGGGGGAAAAGTAGTGCGGGGGTGTCCAACTGGGGTCGAAACATACCAGTTTTTGAATTATAATAGGAGAAAGTGAATATAGGGAGAGTGAAAATAAAGGAAGAGAGAAAGTGAGGGAGAGAAAGGGAGTAAAAGGGAGAGGGGGGGCAAGGACCCACCTAGGGGGCGAGGACTGGCCGCAGTTCATCAAGCCGTCTGATGGCCAGGGTATAGAGCAAAAGCTTCTGCCATCAATAAGGCCAGACTATGTATCGCAGAGGTATTTCTCTGAGAAGCGAAAAAGGGTCCAATAAAACCACCTGGTCTTATGTTCCTCAGATTTATCCCAGATCGTGGCAGTCAGGTCTTCCATCTGTTCAATATCATTAACCCTTGAAAACCATTGGGCCACTGTGGGGGCAGATTGCTGCTTCCATTGGCTCGGTATGCAAGCTCAAGCAGCGTTGAGGAGGTGTTTAAGTAGAGATTTGTGGTAACACATTCTTGATATGGGAATAAGGTTTCGGAGCATCGGAGCAGGGTTGTTGGTTAGGGAGGACTGGTTGCCAGAAAGTTTGTAGTTTGGGGCGCTCCCAAAAAATGTGGAGAATAGTGCCAGGGTGTTGCTCACAACGCCAGCAACGGTCAGATTGATTGGGAAATATTTTGGCCAAAACAGACGGAGTGCGGTACCAGTGTGTGGTTATTTTGTAGGCAATTTCCTGATATTTGCTACAAAGTGAGGACTTATGCGCGAAGAAGAGTATGCGTTCTTTTTGGCGAGCGGTAAATATGGTTTGTAAGTCTCTTTGCCACTTAGCCAAGAAAGGAGGGTCTGTGGTAGCTTGTATGTCCAGCAGAGTTTTGTAAGACCTAGAGAGGGATCCATGGATTGGGCTGTCACTCAGACATAGTTCTTCAAATAGGTGGAGTTGCCGAGAGAAGAGCGCATGTTTGGGCAAGGAGCCGAGGAAGTGGGAGAGCTGCCCAGCTCTCCTACTGTCCAAAGTGATGGATGTCTGTACTGACACTATGGTCCCCGTAGGGATACAACCTGCAGGTCGTAGAAACTGAGAGGCACGTAAAAGCCCTTTCGAGGCTTGCCCGTTAAAGGTCGGGTCTGATAAGCCTGGGGAGAATCTCAGATGTCCTACAATTGGGATCATGGGAGATGGGAAATTAGTCAAGGAAGATAAACGATAGAATCTTTCCATCTTGACGAATGTAGGGCCAATTAACTGGTGGGTAGTTAGGTGGGAGGCCAATTGCTTACCTGCCCATGGCAGACCGGCCAACGGGGCTCGGGCCATCTCCTGCTCTAGCGTAACCCAGAGCTTCAACTCCCCATGACGGCACCAGTCAACCACTCGTGTCATGTGCGTTGCTGTGTAGTACAGAGCAGGATCTGGGAAGCCGATGCCACCCCTCAGTTTCGGCCTTAGCAACAACACCCTACCAATATGTGGAAGTTTGCTGCACCAGAGGAACTTGATAAACGCTGAACGTACAGCATGAAAGAAAGTCTGGGGTAGTTTGACAGGTAGGTCTTGTAGCAAATATAGGAGTCTTGGCATTGCATTCATCTTCAGTACGTTACAGCGGTCAAACCAAGACAGGGCAAAGGGGTCCCATTTCTTGAGGTTTGTAGTGAGCGTCGATAGGAAGGGTTGAAAATTCAGGGGGAAGATATCCTTTGGCATTGCAGGGATTCTGGTACCCAAGTATTGAATAGAACGGGATGCCCATTTAAATTGAAAGAAGGGGCGTATACCTGTCACGGATTGATGTATTTAAAATCATGTGATGTAAACACGTTATACCTGCTTTAGACAAGGCCCGAAAAGATCCAGGATGTATCCATGCTGGATAAAAAGCTTGGTTTTTGAGGAAAGATAAAAGTGGATTATGTTTGGATTGCAGATCATGAGTAGTCATACACATCGAGGCCCATGGGTAAGACTTTGTTTACAAGCATTTTTTAATAATAATAATAATAATAATGAGAAATTTTGAGTCTATGCCAAATAGCTAGAGAATGTTTAGTGATTGGGTTCTTTAAAGTTTTACGATCTATGGGACGTAACCACAAAATATTGTTTATGGAGAGAGGGTCACAATCTATTACTTCGATTATAACCCACAGGGGAATCTGTTATGGAGTGATATTTTGTTGATTGTGCTAGTTGAGCGGCTTTATAATATAATGAAATGTTTGGAAATTGTAGACCACCATGAACTTTGGGAAGGAATAAGGTTTCTCTATATATTCGTGGTTTGCGTTTCCCCCAAGTAATTTTTTTAATTTTTTTGTTGTATTCTAAGAAAATAGGCAGGGATGTGTATTGGAAGAACTCTGAAAAGTTACAGGAATTTAGGAAGTATGGCCATTTTTATTATATTGATTTTCCCAACCCATGAAATTGGTATGGATGACCATTTTAAAAGCAAGTTTGTAGTTAATTTTAGTAAAGAAGGATAGTTGACGAAAAATGAATCCAAGTGATTGGCAGTCCAATCCAAGTGATACCCAAATAAAAAATGCTATGTGTAGCCCATTTAAAGGGTAATGATTCTTGTACAACTACTTTTTCAGCAGTAGTTAATGAGTTGTTCAATGCTGTCGATTTTGAGTATTAACCATAAGAACTGAAATGATTTAATCAAATATTTTTTTAGTATAATCATAGGGTTAGGAGCAGAAATTTGAGGAGTTTTCATTTTAGCACTCCCTGGGAGTCCTGAAAACAAAGAGGCTAAATTTTTATTAACTTTAATGAAATATGTTTGAAGGTTAACTTTTAAGTGTTACTAAACTCAGGACCCTGAATTCACTGTGTCTCCCACAGTACACAGAATATGAAAATGCAATAGTTTTAGTAAATATAAACTACTAAACACTTTTTCTCATCAGCAGTATATAGCAGCCTTGTGACTTCTATCAGTGTCTGGTTAAAGCTTGCAGGAGGAGTTTTCATTCTGGCTGTCCAATAAGGCTGCAGGACCCCTGATCCTCTGTCTGGACAGTGCTAATTGGCCCTGTGCTGATCACATGCATTCTCCCAAGAAAAAAAAACTCTCTAACAATACACACCAAACTGAGCATGTGCAGCTTGCCCCCAAGGCTCTGTTTTATCAGGAGATAGTTTGGGGACTCTGGACGAAGGGGAGGATCAGAGAAGACAGGATCAAATAGCCTTTTTACACAATACTGCATATACAGACTGATTTTACAGTTGTGGGCTTAGTAACACTTTAGTGCATAATGGTTAAATATTGTATATGATTATATGGCAGTATATGCGTCACACAAATTTGATTGAGACAACAAATAAAAACATTTTTTAGTTCTCAGGTATATTATACAACATTCATTCATAAAATACATTATCTGGAAACAGTTACAGAACATTTATTGTTTAATACCTTGATGTTTACTTTAAAGTGGAACTTCACTCTGTCCATCAACATTGACTATTTTTAATCCTTGTGCTGCTAATGTTAGCAAACAGATAGGAAATTATATAACATTTACTTGTCTTTTTTTTAACTTTTTTTTTTACATTTCTTCAGTTACTTCCTGGTTTCCATGCTGAGGAAAATTATGTCATACATCCCAGGAGTCTTCAGGGGGAAAGGAGGGGCTTTCCTAGCTAAGCACACCCTCCTGCCTGCATGCCTGAGCTAAGGGTAGATGGCTTCCCGATTCCAAAAAGTCAATTCATCTGTCCTTACTTAAGATGGTTGTGGCCAGAAGTGTTAGAGGGGCATTTTTCAAAGTGATCTCTCAGCAAAAGAAAGCATGGAGACATGCTGGATGGTGTACTGCTCAGATGCAGTGTAGTTCAGCTTTAAAGTTTCACATTGGTGCTACAATCTTTTTTTGTGTAACTTTTATATTATATATTGGTCCATAGCACCAACTTCATTAATGAGCACTAAAATGCTACACTGTTGTGCTGTTCACTGAAACTGTGGCTTACCTCAAGGGGAAACTATAGAATAAATATCCAACATGGATGATCACCATTTCCGCAGTTGGACAGCCATGTATGATGTAGTCTGCCTGTGCTCATACATATACAGACATTAACCGATCTTCCCCATTTATTTCTCAGTATCTTGCCCACTTAATAAAACTAAGCTATGCTAAAAAAAAATATTACTCAAAAGGCGATTGTGAGCACCTCAGAAACCTTAGAGGAGCATGTTTTAGCACTTGGAGATTTTGCAACGTGTTGGAAAAATAACCTTTCAAGTATATCACAACCTTCAGTGAAATCAGAAGTAAAACTTAAAGCCAAGAAATTATCACACCCAATTCCTGAACTATTTATACTTCAGCAAGCATAGTTAAATATTTTCAACGCATTGTACTTTAGGATATACGTTTGTCTATGGTCAGCCTTATGGGATCACATGCATCATGCATACCCGCAAACATGCATAGAGCACAATAAACACAAAAACATGGTATATCTTAAATAATAATTTTATTTAAACTTTGCATATATATATATATATATATATATATAAAATATATTTTTGGATAATTATTGGCCACGGCCTTATTCATTGGTTTCAAAGAAACATACTTTCCAACCAAATATTTATCAATACCCATACTCAACCCAGCCACTGAGACTCGAGCTGATTATCATTTGAAATTAAATCTTTCTTAATTCTCCCCTCTGACAAATCGCCTGAGGGAGCCACCACATGAATTGGCCGCAACAGGAGGGGGGTAGGGTGGGGAGCTCCTCCTGCTTGAATCTTCTGGTAGGACGGCCCTGAACCCGAACGGAACCGTCCCTTAAATAGGCCAGAACCGGCTTCCAGAATTTTCCCAACCTGTCACCTGATTACACTAACCAATCACTCACTAATCTTCAAACTTTCCAGAACCCTCTAAAACATCTGACCTGCTTAACCAATCCCTAGCTGACCTGCTTCCTTTACCTTTACCTGACCTAACTGAACTATTGACCCCCTGGCCCTGCAGTCATAACCTGACCTAACCTACTCTATTAAAATCCCTATATATAAACTCAAACCTTGCAGATACCGTGACCCCATGAGGAAAGGGGAGCCTAAATGGCTACTCCCTTTTATTCCCCATTCTTTTTTTGCTATATTGTAACTCTCAAGTAAAACAAAAAAGTGCAGCTAAGGTTGGCCATAAGGACTGTCAGTTTTAGGCCAAAACTTTCATGGGTACATTTTGTCTCCTTAGATGTGGACATTTTTGCTGTTGTTTTTACCTGGATACTGCACTTTTCATATCTAATTTTTATGAATGGGTGAAAAAAAAATGCAAAATGTAGCATCTTCAGTTACATCCCTAATTCCTGTATGTGAACCCCATCCTTAATCCCAACCTACTTTCCACTATATGTGAATGTTTGCTTTAATGTACAGACAGAAATTAATTTTTACATTTATGCAGGTATTGCTTGTCTTGTGAAATATCTCAGTGGAACATCAACACAACAAATGTCAAAGCTTGTCTTGAGTTTATGATGAATAAATTATTGCTAATTAAATGCCTACATCTGTACTAAAAAGAACAAGTACACAAAATAACCAAGGGAAATGTACCTATAGCATTTGATAATAGCTTTACCTGTCAGGACAAGGTTTCCAGCTTGCCAAACTAAATACGCCGAAAGCAAGATGTATGAGTCAAGCAACTGGCTTCCATTCAGCTAGAAGCAAGGTGGAATCTGTATACGTCTTGATGGGACATGTTTTCTAACAAATTGTCACAGACATTTCTGGTTTGTTTATTTTTTCTCTTTGCATGAGTTGTGAAACCAAAATTGAAATGGTGCCAAATTGTTTAAAACATGGTTTTGAAATTACCCAAACAAGGATAGTGTTTTTTCATGAATTACAAAGACATATATAAACTGGCAGTACGTGCTCCGAGTATTGAGATTTAATAGTACTGTGAGTATTTTTGTAACTGAATTGAGGCATTTTCTGTTTTATTTACAGAAATCAGAAATCAGCATTTTTGGCACACATAATACATTATAATGCCGCATACACACGATCGGAATTTCCGACAACAAATGTTTGATGTGAGCTTTGGGTCGGATATTCCGATCGTGTGTAGGCTCCATCAGACATTTGCTGTCGGAATTTCCGACAACAAATGATTGAGAGCTGGTTCTCAATTTTTCCGACAACAAAAGTTCTTGTCGGAAATTCCAATCGTGTGTATCCAATTCCGATGCACAAAAACCCTACGCATACTCAAAATCAATTTGATGCATGCTCGGAATCATTGAACTTAATTTTTCTCGGCTCGTCGTAGTGTTGTACGTCACCGCGTTCTTGACGATCGGAATTTCCGAGCAACATTTGTGTAACCGTGTGTATGCAAGACAAGTTTGAGCCAACATCCGTCGGAAAAAAAAACACGGTTTTGTTGTCGGAAATTCTGATCGTGTGTACGCAGCATAAGAATACATTTTAGTTGATTTACTACAACTGGAGAGTGCAATCTGGTGCAGTTGTACATGGTAGACCAGGGGTCTTCAAACTACGGCCCTCCAGGTTTTCAGGAACTACAATTCCCATCATGCCCAGTCATGTCTGTGAATGTCAGAGTTTTGCAATGCCTCATGGGATTTGTAGTTCCGCAACAGCTGGAGGGCCGTAGTTTGAGGATCCCTGTGGTAGACAATCAGCTTCTAACCTCAGCTTGTTCAATTAAGCTTGGGCAATAAAACCTGGAAGCTGATTGGTTTCTATGCAGAGCTGCACCAGATTTTGCAATCTGCAGTTTTAATAAATCAACCCTAATGTATAAGAAACCTAATAGAGTTGATTTACTAAAGGAATAGAGCATGTTCATTTTGGAAAGTGTTCTCGTTGCAAAGTGAATGTGATTATGTTCTAGTCAATCATCCAATCCATTTTCCTTTGCATATTGGTTAGATATTCAAAGTAAACAGTTTCAACCTTTTAAACATTCACAACCTCTACTCTTTTGGGAAATCAACACCATTGGGTTTAAAACATATTTATATAACTTTTACAACTTTTCAGACAAATATATAAATGTAAAATAAGATAGTGAAATAATCAAGTAAATAAATTGCATTCTTCACCTACAGTATATCGTTCCATTATCTCCACACAAACTTTTGAAGTATCACCTGCACCTAATTTGACATGCCCCGATTTTGTACATTGCAACGCAAATTTTTCTTCAGGTATTTTCAGCTCGCTAAGAAAAGTTTTCATAGATACATACCCTACAGATCCCACTTGGCTGCATGAAATATTTGAACATTTCCAACAACAATGTATATTGAACATATGGTGACATACTATTTTTAACGTTGATTATTTCCTTGCTGCTTTTTGCGATGCCAGAATGGTGGGAAAATTTGGAATTATACCAACATCTGCAATATATAGGTACACACTATTTCACAATGTATCAATGTATTGAGTGTGTCCAGATGAAAAACAGGCTTCCTGTGTCAAAAAATGTTTGTATTGTATAGATATCCAAGGGAACCAATAATTCCATTTGGATAAAGCTTATTTATCTAATGCTTTGTAACAGCCAGGTCAAGTTAAGGATATAAATCTCCACTGGGAAGCAATATAAATGTGAACAGCTGTAAAGATGCTGGCCAGTAATTGGCTTTTGAAAGTATTCCACTGAGAACGGTGTCTCCTATCAGAAAGTTCATAGGGTAGGAATGCAAGATGGCACTCTCTCAGAAATGATAACATTAAAATGTTTCAAAGTGCATCAATTTTTAAAATGACCAATACATATGAAAAGAGTATGAAGCTTTTTATCAAACTCTTAAGACTGACTTAGTGGGGTTGATTTACTAAAGACAAATAGACTTCCCTCTGCAAAGAAAGTTGCACTTTACAAGTGAATTTTCCCCAGAACTTAGTGAATAAGGTGAGCTCTGCTAACTTCTGTCATCCAATCAAGTGCAAGCAAAAAGTTTTTGTTTTTTTTCCTTGCATGTCATTGGGTATTCTTTTCAAAGTGAATATTCACAACATTCACTAAGCTCTGGGAAAATTCCCTTGCAGGTGCAACTTCCCTTGCAAAATGAACAACCTATCTGTCTTTAGTAAGTCGACTTTGTCTGTGATATTTTCATCCTTTTTATGATGAGACAACAGGGGGGGGGGGGGTTACTAAAATGGATGCACACAGAATCTGGTGCAGCTGGCTGTGCATACTAACCAATTAGCATCTAGGTTATAGGCTGGCCATACGTTATACGATTTTCTGATTTGATTTTCTTTAGATTTACCTTCAATGTAGTACAAGGGTCTGTCTGATTGCATACAAATTGAAAGTGTTTAGGTCTGACCTTATAATATATAGTTTGGGTAAATCTAAAGGAAAATTGTACAAGAAACTTGTATAATGTATGGCCAGCCTTATTGTAAAAGCTTAATTGAACAGGCTGAAGCTGATAACTCTCCCCAATAGAAGTTTCACCTGTGCACTCACACAGAAGAAGTGCAGCCTGTATGGCTGATCAGGAATTGTCACTTAGGCTACATTCACACTGCCATACATGGGTGGTCAGGGGTGGCCTCTGGCAAGAATCAGTTTGTATGTGGCCATAGCACAAAGTACAGCAAATTAACTGCCCCATCACCCTTGTGAGTGTTGCCTTACAGGCAACCTCTGTTTTCTGTTGTGGTTCCCAGTGGGGATGCTATCCATTGTGCTAATTTGTGACCAAATATAAAATATTAACATATTCTTTATGGGAACAATGTTTTGTATAAATAAAGAAAAAGAAAAAAATACATATTCCATCATAAATATTGTATTAATAAAGGAAGCCATTATTAACTCCAATGCTATTTAAGTGCAGATTGCAGATACCCTAATTAATTCCCCCTCCACCATCATCAAATTGCAAATGACCTAATTATCCACTCCTACTACATTACACATACACAAATAAACACCCACTATCGCATCCCATTGCAATAACATACTTCATACTCTTCTAAATTCCTTCCATTGTCTAATTTTCCTCATCTTTTTCATAGGCTGCCAAGTGAAACTGTCAATACAAAATGTTTCACCAAGGATCAGTAAATCACATCTCTGTTGAGAGTGGGTGCATGCTATCCTGCACAGGCAACTGCCTGGTTTTGTAGCTGAAGTGCTGGCTTCCCTATGAAAGTAGATACCTGGCATCACAATTTGTTTTATTAAATCCCAAAATGCACCTTCATGGGGCACACTTTGGTGTTATGATAACACTGTTATCTGCAGTCAACATTAGCAGTTTGCCGAAATCTGAAAAGAGGATGAAATGCATGTATTCCTGTTGCAAGAGAAAATCAGGGGTCGGAGGACAAAGAACTGAAACGTATTAAAACTTTACATGCATTACCACTCATGCTGACAATGGAAAAAAT
This sequence comes from Rana muscosa, assembly GCA_029206835.1. Taxonomy (NCBI): domain Eukaryota; kingdom Metazoa; phylum Chordata; class Amphibia; order Anura; family Ranidae; genus Rana; species Rana muscosa. Next base: position 691,030,183 of record CM055116.1, read on the forward strand.
AATCCAAAAAGTAATCCAAAGTGTTGCCTCATGGGTGGTGCATTCCTGGTTATTGTGAATTTACAAGCTCTAGATGCTATTCCGCATAGACAGCATCAGATATTGATCAGGTATAAGGATTAGGAAAAACACTGAATCTGTGTCAATGAGTAAAGTCTAAATAATAATATTTTACTTCATTTGACATTCATCCCTAGTTCATTTACTTGTCTAAAATGATGCAAAAAGTTTATGGAACCTAATGCCATCTAGATGTTTTGCCATTCAACTATCCATACCAGAGAGTTAGTGGACAATAGGGATTTTGATAGTTGATTGATTGGGGTGAAGCTTATCTCAATTGGTCTCAGTTTGAAGAGCTACATCAGGAGAAACCAATATCTGCTGAGCCATTATGGGGGGATTGAAAGACTAACATGCATGGACATAAATGCAGCTTGCGTAAACTTCCCAGACATCAGCACACAAGTGCATTAAACCCTTAAACTATCTTATCAGTTAAACGTTCTTCCTTACTTTGTGCCAAAAGTATTGTCATTGAAAGATAACGGTCCTATGGCATGAAATGAAATAGTGGTGTAAAACGTTAATGACCATAAAAGCATCATCGTTACATAAAAAAATCAGGCATCATTATTGCATATACAATCAACTAAGGTGTATTTTTTTCAGAAACTTTTTCATGTGAGGTAAACCCCCCTCTTTTATTAGACGAGGTGCCCCCATTGGAAGATTTCCCCTCTAATTCTATCCTAATTTTGGATTTCCCCTTACTTTAAGTCACCAGGACAAAAAAAATAGAGTGAAAACTTGGCTGAGGTCTTAATGCCTGACAAATCTATCCAAAACGACTTAATTAAAAAATATATATATTTAAAAAAAAAACAAGGGGATGCGTTCTACAATCAGTGTTAAGTGTCCCTTATTCTGACAGCTTTTGCTTTAGTTGATTCCTGCCTACCCCCACAACTGTAGTGCTGCAGGGGTTATAGAGCTGAGGGACCTGTCACACATTAGGAGTGCTGACTATCCCTGCCCATGCTGCCCCCTCCTCCATTCACAGAAGCTGTACTATAGCTTCCATGCATATAAAGGGACCTATGAATGGAATTTCCGCTTCCTATATTCATATATAATTTTTTTAAATACTTTTTTATACATGGAAGCTGTAGTAAAGCCTCTATGAATGTAGGTGGGGGCAGAAAGGGCTGGCATAGTGAGCACCCTTCATGGGTGGGTGGCGGGGGGGGGGGATCAGAGGACAAAGAGTTTCAAGTAAAACCACAGCCAGCAGCAAAAGGGACACTTTGCATTGATCGTAAGTCATGTCCCTTGTGATGATTTTTTTGTAAACATTTTTTAATTTAACTTAGGATTTAAGACTTTAGAGGACTTTGATAATTTTGTTATAAGGTTGCGGTAAATGGTGTTACTTGTCTGATAAGCATTTGTGTATATTATGTATAACAATTATAAGATATTTGATGTCCCTGGTCCACTATCACCAGAAGTAATAGTGTCTATGCAGAAGTTATGCTCACCAAAATGGTATGAAATCAAAAGCCAGTACAGAAACTATATATGCAGCAAGAAGTGGAAAGCACAGGGTTAAAACCCCTGGGAGCCAAGAGTTGAGAGCAGTGCTAAAATAGAAATTGATGAAGAAAATACCTAATGCTGTGGTATTTTGATGTATAAGATACATTTTTCTAGGCCATTTTCTGACCAAAGCATGCTATACCTGGCCAAGACAAACAAGCTAAATGTATACGTTGCTTGCCTTCACAAATGAATGTTTAGATGTTACTAGAAATATAATGTTTAAATGAAATTGCGAAGCCAAATATTTTTCTTTCATATTTGTAGCACAAGTGACATCAATCTTATGTGAAATTCACAGTATGCTGCTGTTAAATACGTTTATTTCTTCTATAACTAAATGCTATTCATTGTTTACAACATATATATATATAATATATACTGAATCTATATATATATATATATATATATATATATATATATATATATATATATGCAATGAATGGTAAAATGTATATGTTGTTTAGAGCTGTACACTGGGCAGATTAAAAATAAATAAAAACTCTATGTCTACTGGGGTTGATTTACTAATACTGGAGAGCGCAAAATCTAATGCAGCTGTGCATAGGAACCAATCAGCTTCTAACTTCAGCTTCTTCAATGAAACATGTAAAAATGTATATGTTGTTTAAAGCTGAACTCTGGGCAGATTAATAAAAAACAAACATTTCAATTTTTGTTCATGTAAGCAGATTCAGTACCCTAATTTGATTTTCACTAGCCCCTTGTAGTCTTTGTACAGAAGAGGGGGATAGTAAAGCAGCAAAAGGAGCCAATTAAGTGTGTTACAGTACAAGAAGAATTCTGATAGGAAGAAAGAACAAAAGTGTGAGGAAGATGTGTTTAGCATTGTTCTGGTTCTCCTTTCACTGTCCATTCACAGGGTGATAAAACAGGTACCCACTCCCCACCCCGAAAGGTGCCAAATGTGGCAGTGAAGGGGGGGAGGAAGCAAACAAGCGGAGCTTCCTCTTTTGGGTGGAGCTCTGCTTCAATGCATAGAAAGAAAAAACGGATGAAGTTTACATCCGTTTTTTATCAGTTTACATCAGTTTCTCATCAGTTTCTCATCAGTTTACATCAGTTTCTCATTAGTTTACATCAGTTTCCCATCAGCTGCTCATCAGTTTCTCACCAGTTTTTACATCAGTTTGTTTGCATCCACTACCAATGCAAAAACAGATGCAAAAACGGACCATTTGTCTGTTTACAGCCATTTTTCGTCCGTTCCTATTTTTTTAACGGAACAAAAATAGAGCTTTCATCCATTTCATAAAACGGATGTTGACAGATGCAAACTGATGCAAATGGATGAGCATCCGTTTACATCCGTTTTTCCATAGATGCATTGATGTTCCTTTTTCATCCATCAACGGATGAATAAAAAATGGACAAATGGACCGCATGTGTAAAAGGGGCCTAAGGTTATCTCGCCTGCCAGACAGGACTGTGCTTTGCACATTAGTAGAATTTTGTTCAAAATTTTTAGTTTTAAGAACTTTTGCTCAACTTTCTAATCATTAGTGGGGTCAACTCGACACCTGTTATCGACCGAAGTGACAAAAAAGTTTGCAAGAGCAGGATGAAAAATGTTTCTTGAATTATAAAATTTCTAACAATGTATGTGGTTTTCATTCAGGAAAGTCAATTTATCCAAAATAAATTTGTTAGGTCATCAAATGTACTGAGAATTTTCGTACAAGTGTTTGCACGAACGCTCATTTGAAAATCTACTAGTGTATGGCCAACTTAAATCTGAGGACTCAATAGACAAACGTGACGACTTTTGGCAGTTTAACAGGTCTTGTATATGTGTTTCATCTCTGTATTTAGCTATTTGCCTGGAGTTCATCTTTAACAAGTACAACTGCATCCAGTGTTCTATTGTTTCTTCCCCAATAAATTCAGCAGTCGGTGGTCTTGCTATAATCTCTTTAGCTGGCTAACCTTCTTGTGCCAAATTATTTATTTGTGTATATAAAGAAGATATATACTTTGACATTCTTTAAAATCCTTGTGGTTGTTCGATTTTATTTTCACCGCTCTGTTTGGGGCTGAGAAGACTGCGAAGGCTCTCACTGCCAGATTTCACACATTATTACCAATGAAAAGCCTGTTTAAAGAGTTACAATTCTCCTCTCTCTGCTTTGTTAAAAACGTTCTGCACAGAAGTGATGATCTGATCATTTTTCTCATGTGACTTAGGTATAATTAGAGTAATATTCCATTATTATATGCATTATATTGTCCATTAATAGAGGATTTAGTCATGGAGACAGAACTGTATAAGGCTAATACAATGATGCCCTCTATTTAGTTTGCGATACAGCTAATATAAGGTTGAAGAAACCAGAAAAAATTGAATAAACAAACTACACATTTAGGCCCTATTCCCATATAGGAGATTTGAAATCATGGGCAGAATCACGCGATTCTAAATCACGGCAAAATGTGCAACACACATTTGGGTGCCATTCATGAATGGCACCCCAAACGCGGAGCGATTTTGCAGCAATTGTCAAGCAGCAAAACACTCATGTAAAATCGCCCTTGACTTAAGGGCAAAATTTGATCCCTGAGCGTCTTTGATTCAACAGATGCTCATATGGCATATTGAAGGCTTCAGTGATTACTTCATGGTGCCAACATCCATGATGCTCATATGGCAGCCCATTCAAGTGAATGGGCTGCCCTATGCACGACTTGTGTCCCTGCATGTAAATTGCGCTTTTTCAATCGCTAGCTAAGCAATATGTGAACAGGGCCTTAGGAAGAAAACCTTTGTGGAGCTTTTCAATATCTGTACCTTTTTATGTGATTTAAAAATTGTAGTAGCAATTTGAAAATAAATAAAAAGTTTGTTCATTTCTAAATATAATTCTGAAAGAAATAAACACAAAATTACTTTTAAAAAGTTTTATTTTTTTAAGTAATATTAAGGAAAGAAAGTTGTCGTAAAGGCTTGTTTACATGAGCTTCATCCTCTAATTCATTTGCAGATCATTTTCAGAGGATATTTTAACCCTTAAGACCCTTCACCACCTTGCTGAAACTACCGTATTTGCCGGCGTATAAGGCGACTGGGCATATAAGACAACCCCCTAATTTTCCAGCTAAAATGTTGGTTTTGGGATATACTCGCCGTATAAGACGACCCTCTTTCGACTAGTCATGCCTCACCTCACCTCACCGTGCCATTACATGCCTCACTGTACCATTGCATACCTCACTGTGTCATTGCATACCTCACTGTTCCATTGCATACCTCACTGTGCCATTGCATGTCTCGACGATCCCATACCTTATCCCTGACATGCAGAATCTCAGTCAGACCGCGGCCGTCCATTTTTCAAAAGCCGCGCCTTCTCCTCATGCTGTTCTGTGATAGGCGGAACACTCAGCTTCCCAGCAGACACTGTGTTCAGTGTTCCACCTATCACAGATGCCCTCTCATCCGAGGCCGAGGACGAGAGGGCATCCATGATAGGCGGAACACTGAACAGAAGCTCTGCTGGGAAAATGAGTTTTCCGCCTATCACGGAACAGCACGAGGAGGAGACGCGGCTTTTAAAAAATTGACAGCCGCGGTCTGACTGAGATTCTGCATGTCAGGTACCGGCATATAAGATGACCCCCAACCTTTGAGAAGATTTTCATGGGTTAAAAAGTCGTCTAATACGCCGGAAAATACGGTATATTGCGGAGTGGCTTTCAGTGAGGGGCATACATTTTGGCCTCATCATGGCCACAGTATATGAACGTTCTCATCCACTGTCTTTGCAGCTTAAAGGTGAGAATTTTGGGATTGAAAGAAATGTAGCTCAACCACGTGTTTTTACCACATCCGACCTCAAGTTTAAAAATATGGTGATATCAACTTTTGCTTTCTTTCAGGTCTTTGTTAGACCAGAGCTTCACATTTTAATCTATAGTTACTATGAGATTTAACCACTTGCTGGCAGTCATCATATTAGGCTAGAGCTAAACATTCGATTTTTAGTAGCTCAGTAATGCTACAAAAACCTCTAGTATTAGGGAGTAGAATGTGGACAATGTGATAGGGTCTCTTTAAGATTTAACACATCTCCTAATACAAAAATGTAACCCTCATTTTTACACGTTAACGCTAATAATCCCCTATGTGATGGCATTGGGCAGGTGACTTGCCCTTTTTATGAATCAATCAGTGGTCTAATAAACGTCCAATTTCCTCCCTGCTCTCCAATGCAACTAATCAAGAACAGATTGTTACATACCTTGCTTTAGACCTAATGATGTCATCACTGAGTCTCTATGCTTCTCTATGCAATGCAGACAGACCACAGTTGCCAGAGTGTGGTACATACCCTGCCTTAGTGCTCCTCTCAAAAGCCTTAATGCAAACAGAGAGCTGGCTCTTGGGAAGAATTTTGATGCAAGTATCGAAATGCCTTGGTGGGTGGATATCAGTCTGGGGAACAGGCATTCCTAGGCAGGCTGCTTTTACATTCCCTAGGTAATATTCACATGTGATGCTGATCTGAAAAATGCAAAAAAAAATGCAAAAAAAAGAAGAAACGTAGAATCCTTAAAGGGGGATGTAAATCCTCATTTTTTTTCATAGGATGCATTAAGGTGAAAAAACTGTCACTGACCGGCCCTCCAGCCCCCCCCCCCCCCATTTTGCTTGCCTGAGTCCTGTATCCCCCCGCCGGAGACGCGCTCTTCCTCTCTGCCCGGGGGTTCTCAGCTCTTGATTGGATAGATTGATAGCAGCGCAGCCATTGGCACGCGCTGCTGTCAATCAAATCCAATGATGTGAGTCCCGAATGCTGGACTCGGGAGCGCGCCCGCAAGGTAACCCTCGGGAGAGCACTTATGCTAGGGGGTTATACGATGCGAGGAGGAGCTACCAGCACTGCCGGGAGACCCCAGAAGTCAAGGATCAGGGGCAACTCTGTTCAAAACTAACTGCACAATGAAGGTAAGTATGTTTGTTTATTAAAAAACAAAAAAAAACAAAGCATTGCAATCACTTTAATGTGACATGATGCATTAATAATGTCCTTGTATTTTTCTAGTGATGAGAAAAATTGTGCAGTAAATTAATTATTGTGGTAAATATGTAGAAATCCAAATTGAAACTGATTAGACAGGGATTCCGTCACAAAACAAATTGATAAACGATTTTATCTATGGTTTACTGCTTTTTATCCACTGTCAGCAGCCATTTGGCTTTATTGAATAAACGTTACATATACAGTATTACACTATTGGAGCTCTCTAACCCTTCTGGTTTTGGCTGGTTTGGATATCCCACTGTGAGTTTGACCACACCGGAGGACCCATCCTACCACCAGAGCGTCCCTGAGGCTTTCTGGTTTACTATACCCTGCAGAGGTTGTTCTGCCTGTCTGACCATTCTAGCAATAGGTGGTCCCTGCCATCTAGTAAGTGTCCCTGATCAAAGGGTGTGGGGTGACACAGAAGACTCTGCATGATTTTTTGTGGTGGAATCCCTGTCTAATCAGTTTTGATTTGTATTTCTGCATATTTACCTCGAGGATTAAATTCCTGTGCAAATTTTGAACTTTTTGAATTTTGTGACGTCACGGGGCGGGGTCATCCGTCCTTATCATAGGGAACCCCGGGGTTCCCTATGATAAGGACAGGTGACCCCGTACCCTCTTACACATCATGGGGGTTTTGTACCTGTTGGAGAGGGGAGACTGCAGCGTCGCTGGAGAATGGATCATCGTTGAAAATCGGGGAGACGGGATTACATCGCTGGAATTTATAATTTTTTTTAAATAAAGGACTTGTCCAACTGTGTCTGTGTGGTTTTTACAAATTTTTACACTTTGTTTGTGAAATGGTAGGGGTACAATGTACCCCTTACCAATTCACATAGGGGGGGCGGGATCTGGAGTTCCCTATTGTTAAAGGGGGCTTCCAGATTTCGATAAGCCCCCGCCCGCAGACCCCCACAACCACCGGGCAAGGGTTGTGGGGATGAGGCCCTTGTCCTCATCAACATGGGGACAGCCTCCCCATGTTGAGGGCATGTGGCCTGGTACGGTTCAGGGTGGGGGGGCGCTCTCTCGTCCCCCCCTCTTTTTTTGCGGCCTGCCAGGTTGCGTGCTCGGATAAGGGTCTGGTATGGATTTTGGGGGGACCCCACGCCATTTTTTTTTTTTTTTGGTGCAGGGTTTCTCTTAAAATCCATACCAGACCTAAATGGGTCTGGTATGGATTTTTGGGGGGGACCCTACGCCATTTAAAAAAAAAATGGTGCAGGGTTCCCCTTAATATTCATACCAAACCTGAAGGGCCTGATATGGAATTTGGGGGGACCCCCACGTTTTTTTTTGTCCTGGGTTCCCCTTAATATTCATACCAGACCCAAAGGGCCTGGTAATGGACTGTGTGTGGGGGGGGGTTGCCGTTTTTTCAATGACTTTGATCTGTATTGCCCTGGAGCTGACAATTCATTATAGCCGCAAGTGGTTTTAAATGACTTTTTTTCCTTCAGAAATGACATTTTGTGCAGGGACAATTCTAAACACGGGAAACATGCGCGACTTTACAGGCATACTATACACACCCCCCAGGTACGAAATTTAAAGGAATATTTCACTTTTATTGTTTCACATTAAGCATTATTAAAATCACTGCTCCCGAAAAAACAGTAGTTTTTAAAACTTTTTTTTTGCATTGATACATGTCCCCTGGGGCAGGACCCAGGTCCCCAAACACTTTTTATGACAATAACTTGCATATTAACCTTTAAAATTAGCACTTTTGATTTCTCCCATAGACTTTTAACGGTGTTCCGCGGCTTTTCAAATTTACCGCAAACACCCCAAATTGTTCGCTGTTCGCCGAACGGGCAAACGGCCAATGTTCGAGTCGAAATCAAGTTCGACTCGAACATAAAGCTCATCCCTACTCCCTTCCAAGACAACAGGATCTTTTTTTGACATAGAAATAAAGACTGCGGAGCAGTCTTTTAGCGTGGGACGATACATGCAAGTCACCAAAAATACCTAGAAGGCAGTTCTTGGGGTAGATAATATTAGGGAGGCCCAATGCAGAGGATATGAGGGAGCCTACCTCCACCCAAAAGGCCTGGACCAGTGGGCAAGACCAGAAACAGTGCTAAAAGTCAGCCGGTTGGCCACAACCTCGGAAACAGTCAGCCGAGAGTGACAGCCCCATTTTATGTAACCTAGCCGGGGTAAGGTGGGAGTGGTGGAAAATTTTTACATGTATAATGCTGTAACGGGAGGGCCCGTGGAACCCAGAATCTCTTAAAGTATGAGATACCCTTGCTTCAGCTCCCAATGCACCTCTTATGTCTAAATAACCCTATGTCCATTAGGGGCATAGGGTGACTGAGAAAATATATCTTGGACTACTTCAAATGGGACACTAATATTCGTTAACAATATCTCTAATAGGGGCACAGGGTGAATGAGAACCCCACTATGATCTGTACTAGTCAGATTCAATGCTGTATACATTTTATATATTGTGTGTATATTGTGTGTTGGCTGTTGTGTACTATTTGCTGTGATGGGGTGGGGTGTGACTGTATTCTATTGTCTATTGCTTAACGATGTTGCCTTTGTCTGAATAAGTAAATTGTGTTAATCTTGTCTGAGGCAGCTTTCCATTCACCTATTATTAAGTGTGCTAATGAACTCCCCTGTTATCTGCTAAGGTATGTATTGACACTCAGAATAATGTGTATTGGGGGCTCGTTATGTAATCATTGTGTGATGTTGTGGGTGGATCCGGGTTGTTCATGTGGTTACTGCAGTATTCTCAAGTGTATATAAAGAGCCTGTATTCCTTCCAAAAAAAGTTCATATTCCTGTTTGACCTCAACACGGATCTGCGTCTCGTATTTGGGGGAGAATTATTTGTATGGGGTCTTATTCGGCTGGTTGGAGTGTCTGGTAGCTGCCTTGTGTTCGGGAATGGAATATCCTAAACGACTTTAACCCCTGTCATACACGGGGTGTCGTACAAATGCGGTCTCTCGATGAGATCACTGAGGTCCTGTACGTGTCACTAAATTCGCTCCAGTCCTCATCTAAGAGGGAAATGTCCATAGAGGTCCTTTTCGCCGGTGCCTTACGAAATCTGGGATTAAAACCAGTCGTTAGGGCAGCATAGTAAGTGGATACAAGTTTAGTGGGATCAGGGTGTCTCAGTAATTTCTCCAATGGGTACAGGGTAGTGGGGTCATCTAACAACCCAAATTGGGCATGTACAGCATGTCGAAGCTGATAGTAGTAGAACAGGTAGGAGCGGGGTAAGTCAAAGTCAAGGCGTAATTGATGGAAAGATTTAAAGCCCTGTGCATTGTATAAGTGACATAAATATCTAACCCCTTTGGAGTACCAGCGGTTAGGGTCAGGTATAGAAGACAGTTCCTGTAAATTGGGATTGAACCACTGGGGGTTATTGGGAGAGGTCGACCAGGTGTGCATAGAAATTTTTATAACAATGCACCTAAATAGGGAGAGGGAGGTGGCCAACATAAAGGTGCTAGGGCGGGATGGAACCCAGTCTCTGTAGATAACATTGTGCAGGGTCTCTAGGTAAGATGCAATAGCCCCCTCTGTGGTAGTACAAGCATTTGCCACAGCTGGGTGCAGCCAAACATGAATATGCACCAGTTGGGATGCCAAATAATATAGATAAAAGTTGGGAAACGCCAAGCCCGCCAAATGTGTTGGCAATCTTAGCGTCTCAAGAGCCACTTTTGGGAGTTTACCATTACACAGAAACGCCACACATATCGCATCTATATGTTTGAAAATAGACTTAGGGATTTTGCACGGGGAGTTAGCCAGAATATACAGCAATTTAGGTAGGTAAATCATCTTCAGGGTGTTGGCCCTGCCCATAAGGTCCAGGGGCAAGTCCATCCATTGTTTGGTTTGCTCTTGCAGTTTAATTATTAAGGGGTCTAAGTTATTAGTAATGTAGGCAGATAAAGGCATCTGCACCAGGACCCCGAGATACCTAAAAGAGGACACCACCTGTAGTCTGAATTCCGGGTGAATCATGGGAATCGCAGCGGGATCCAAAGGAAAAAGAGTAGATTTATCCCAATTCACCCGGAAGCCAGAGAAATCGCCAAATGTATTAATTTCAGATAATAAAGTGTGGAGTCACTCGTTCATGTCGGCCAGGTATACTAGGGTGTCGTCCTCATACAGCGAGACCCGCTCTTCTCTGGTGGCAATGGGAAGACCGTTAATTGAGGGGGAGGACCGAATGCGTACCGCAAGCGGCTCCAAAGCCAGGGCAAACAGGAGGGGTGACAGTGGGCACCCCTGCCTGGTGCCCCTAGTGATCGGAATGAGTCCGTTACATATAAATTAACCAAAATGCGGGCCGCCGGGGAGGTATAAAGGAGTCTTATCCATGCTATAACGCGGGGGCCAAAACCATATAGTTGTAACACCCGAAAGAGATATGGCCATTCTACACTATCAAAGGCTTTACAGGTGTCCAGGGATATGATGGCACGAGTGGAGGGGCAGTCATGTGGGTACTGAATATTGTGGAACAGTCTGCGGATGTTCATTATGATAGACCTGCCAGGTATAAAGCCTCCCTGGTCACTGTTGACCAAGGTCGCAACCACAGTATTCAAACGATTTGCCAACATTTTGGCCAGGATTTTAACATCCACATTTATGAGAGATATCGGGCGGTATGAATCACAATTAAGTGGGTCCTTACGGGGTTCTAATAGAAGTACAATCAAAGCCTCTCGCATAGTGGGGGGAAGGGCTCCACCGTCCAGGGGCTTGTTATAAGTATGCAAGAGAAATGGGCATAACAGATCCTTAAATTGGGCATACTATTCGGCTGGGAAGCCATCCAGGCCTGGGGTCTTATGTTTTGGTAGTTGAGAGATGGAAGCTGCAATCTCCTCAACTGAAATAGGGGCCTCCAACTCATCTCTCCTCTCAAGCGTCGGGGAGGGGAGAGATATGTCAGCTAGGTAGTTGTTCAGCTGGGGCTCTGTGTAGTCAGCTCTGGATGTATATTAATCCTTGTAGAAGCTTAAAAAAGTTTCCATAATGTCCCTGGGGGTATCGCTGACGTGGCCCTGAGTAGTAAGGATACGTGAGATGGAAATGTGGGGAGCGGTCAGGAAATGGGGGAACGGGCGAACCGGGCGAACCGCCATAGACTTCAATAGGCAGGCACATTTTAAAACCCACAGGGACTCTTTCTGGCCACAATAGTCATGGAAAAGTGGTTTCAAGGGGACTAACACCTGGACTGTGGCATGCCGGAGGGGGATCCATGGCAAAACTCCCATGGAAAATTACGTAGTTGACGCAGAGTCGGGTTTTAATCCATAAAGGGCATAAATCACCTAACATTCCTAAATTGTTTGGAATAACGTGCTTTAAAACATCAGGTATGATGTTGTATCGACCAGGTAGTGTAAGGGTTACGCCCGCTTCACAGAGACAGACCAAACTCTGACAGACCAAACTCCCGTTTAACGCACCGCAAACAACCGCAAACAGTCCATTTGCACAACCGCAAGGCTTTAATGATCACCTTAGATGATCACAAAGAAAATTTATGGTTTTTCTATGCAAAATTATCCAGCCGATCGCTTTTGGTCTGTTCACAATGAAGCAACGACCTTATCATCTGGGGTGTGCCAACATTGCAATTGCCAACACACTCATAGAGGTGGTCGCTTCATTGTGATACACAAGCCCCTTCACCACAACAAGGTAACGATCACGAAGGGGAATTGACACATGTATGTGCTTTTTTTTTGTTTTGTTTTTGCAGCCACAGTGCAGCACCAGAGGCCAGAAAAATTAGGCATGTACACATGCCTGAAAAATGAGGTATTGTTGCAGCCGCTGCTGTAGCAGCGGCCAGAAAAATTGATGTTTTCCAGGCAGAAAGTGCCCTAAAACATTGCGGCTTGAACCCTAGTTGGTGGCGGATAAGTCACGCAAGTCATCCGGCATGCAGAGATAAAATACAGCAGCATGTGGACCATTTTTAGCCCAAGGCAGCTCATCTCATCAGGCCTTTTTTAGTCAAATGTATCGCCGACTGTCAGTCCCTTCGGGATCCATGCCTCATTCATCCTAATAAAGGTGAGGTAATGTAGACTTTTTTGACCTAGGTGACTTCTCTTCTCAGTGACAATACCTCCTGCTGCACTGAAGGTCCTTTCTGAAAGGACACTTGAAGCGGGGCAGTCCAGAAGTTCTATCGCAAATTGGGATAGCTCAGGCCACAGGTCAAGCCTGCACACCCAGTAGTCAAGGGGTTCATCGCTCCTCAGAGTGTCGATATCTGCAGTTAAGGTGAGGTAGTCTGCTACCTGACGGTCGAGTCGTTCTCTGAGGGTGGACCCCGAAGGGCTGTGGCGATGCGTAGGACTTAAAAAGCTCTGCATGTCCTCCATCAACAACACATCTGTAAAGCGTCCTGTCCTTGCCGGCGTGGTCGTGGTAGGAGGAGGATTACTTTCACCTCTTCTCCTGTTAGATTCCCGTTGTGCTGTGATATCACCCCCAAGCTGTGTAAAGCATACTTTTAAATTTATTTTGGAACTGCTGCATCCTTTCCGACTTCCGGTAATTCGGTAACATTTCAGGCACTTTCTGCTTATACCGGGGGTAAGGTAGCGTGGCCACTCAGTACAGGTCGTTCTCCTTCAGCCTTTTTATACGAGGGTCCCTCAACAGGCACGACAGCATGAAAGACCCCATTTGCACAAGGTTGGATGCCGAGCTACTCATGTCCCATTCCTAGTCCTCACTGATCTCACTGAAGGTCTGTTCTTCCCCCCAGCCATGTACAACACCACGGGTACCAGATAGGTGACAACAAGCACCCTGGGATGCCTGCTGTGGTTGGTCTTCCTCCTCCTCCTCAAAGCCACATTCCTCCTCTGACTCCTCTTCCTCAGACTCCTCTTCCAGCGTTGCCGCAGGTCCAGCAGGCGATGCTGATAAAGCTGTTTCTGGTGGTGATGGTGACCACAACTCTTCCTCTTCCTCTTCACGCTCATCTACAGCCTGATCCAGCACTCTTCGCAGGGCACCCTCCAGGAAGAAAACAAATGGGATGATGTCGTCGATGGTGCCTTCAGTGTGACTGACTAGGTTTGTTACCTTCTCAAAAGGACGCATGAGCCTACAGGCATTGCGCATGAGCGTCCAGTAACGTGGCAAAAAAATTCCCAGCTGCGCAGAGGCTGTCCTAGCACCCCAGTCATACAAATACTCGTTGACAGCTTTTTCTTGTTGGAGCAGGCGGTCGAACATTAGGAGTGTTGAATTCCAACGTGTCGGGCTGTCGCAAATCAAGCGCCTCACTGGCATGTTGTTTCGCCGCTGGATATCTTAAAAGTGCGCCATGGCCATGTAGGAACGCCTGAAATGGCCACACACCTTCCTGGCCTGCTTGAGGATGTCCTGTAAGTCTGGGTACTTATGCACAAAGCGTTGTACAATCAGATTCAACACATGTGCCATGCAAGGCACATGTGTCAACTTGCCCAAATTCAATGCCGCCAACAAATTGCTTCCGTTGTCACACACCACTTTGCCGATCTCCAGTTGGTGCGGAGTCAGCCACTGATCCACCTGTGCGTTCAGGGCGGACAGGAGTGCTGGTCCGGTGTGACTCTCTGCTTTCAGGCAAGTCAACCCCAAGACGGCGTGACACTTTCGTATCCGGGATGTGGAATAGCCCCTGGGGAGCTGGGGGGGTGCAGTTTATGTGGAGCAATACGCAGCAGCAAAAGAGAACTCAGCCGAGGAGGTTATCAAAGAGGATGGAGTAGGAGGAGTAGAGGAGGTGGCAGCAGGCCTGCCTGCAAGTCGTGGCAGTGTCACCACCAACTTCTCTGCAGAGCCACGCATTACATGCTTGGCAGCCGTCAGCAGGTTTACCCAATGCGCAGTGTAGGTGATATACCTGCCCTGACCGTGCTTTGCAGACCAGGTATCAGTGGTCAGATGGACCCTTGCCCCAACACTATGTGCCAGACATACCATGACTTCCTTTTGCACAATAGAGTACAGGTTGGAGATTGCCTTTTGTGAAAAGAAATTTCGGCCGGGTACCTTCCACTGCGGGGTCCCAATAGCTACAAATTTTTTGAAGGCCTCAGACTCCACCAGCTTGTATGGTAAAAGCTGGCGGGCTAAGAGTTCCGACAAGCCAGCTGTCAGACGCCGGGCAAGGGGGTGACTCTGTGACATTGGCTTCTTACGCTCAAACATGTCCTTGACAGACACCTGACTGTGGGCAGATGAGCAGGAACTGCTCAAGGCGAGAGACGGAGTGGCGGATGGTTGAGAGGGGACAAGGACAGCAGTGGTTGATGTGGCTGAAGATGCTGGACCAGGAGGAGGATGGTGGCTTTGAGCTTGTATGCTGCTTGTACTCGTCATCATATGTTGATCCCATAGGCGTTTGTGATGTGCGATCAAGTGCCTTCGCAAAGCAGTTGTACCTAGGTGGGTGTTGGATTTCCCATGACTCAGTTTCTTTTGGCACAGGTTGCAAATGGCATCGCTGTTATCAGAGGCAGACACACAAAAAAAAGCCACACTGCTGAGCTTTGCAATGATGGCATTCTGGTGGTGGCAACAGCATGCGTTGATTGGCGTGCTGTCTGGCTGACCCCGGGTGCCGATACATGCTGTCTGACTGTGCCACTAGCTCCTTGTGACGACCTCCCCCTGCTTCCAACTCGTCTCCTCCTCCTCTCTGTCTCCCCAACTGAACTTTCCCCCTGTTCTTCTTCTCTTCGAGCGGGCACCCACGTGACATCCACGGACACATCGTCATCTTCAACCACTTCACTTGTATCTGACAACTCAGCAAAGGAAGCAGCAGCGGGTACAACATCATCATCATCACACCGTATATCCATGTGTGTAATGCTGCCTGACTGAGACATATCCCTTTTATCTACATCGTCTGGCAATAATGGTTGTGCATCACTCATTTCTTCCAACTCATGTGTAAATAACTCCTCTGACAGATCAAGTGAAGCAGCTGTGGTGCTAGTGTTGGTGGTGGCGGCAGGCGGGCGAGTGGTAACTTGAGAGGTGCCCGAAGCTGAGCTGGAGGAGGATGGTGCGTCAAGGTTCCGAGCGGAAGCTGTAGAAGATTGGGTGTCCTGTGTTAGCCAGTCAACTATGTCCTCAGAACTTTTCGAGTTCAGGGTACGTGGCCTCTGAACACTGGGCATTATTCTAGGGCCAAAGGGAATCACAGCACCACGACCACGACAGCCCCTGCGGGGTGGCCTGCCTCTGCCTGTCATTTTTTTTAGATTGGTTTAGTTGTACTATGCGTGCAAGCTACTGTGACACCAGATATGAGTGGCACTGTGCACTGGCAGAAGTTGGCAGAGTAGACGCTGTAGGCCTGACACACACGCTGGCAGGGAACTGACTGCTATTCTATTGCAGTCAAAACTGTTCTTTTTTCTTTAAATGTAATCTACTGTGCCACCAGATATATGAGTGGTGGTGGCACTGGGCAAGTGGGCACAGTATACGCTGTGAGCCTGACACACACATGCTGGCAGGCAACTGACTGCTATTCGATTGCAGTCAAAACATTTTTTTTTTTAATGTAATCTATTCTACTGTGACACCAGATATGAGTGGCACTGTGCACTGGCAGAAGTTGGCAGAGTAGATGCTGTAGGCCTGACACACACGCTGGCAGGGAACTGACTGCTATTCTATTGCAGTCAAAACTGTTGCTATTTTTTAAATGTAATCTACTGTGCCACCAGATATATGAGTGGTGGTGGCACTGGGCAAGTGGGCACAGTATACGCTGTGAGCCTGACACACACACACTGGCAGGCAACTGACTGCTATTCTATTGCAGTCAAAACATTTTTTTTTTTAATGTAATCTATTCTACTGTGACATCAGATATGAGTGGCACTGTGCACTGGCAGAAGTTGGCAGAGTAGACGCTGTAGGCCTGACACACACGCTGGCAGGGAACTGACTGCTATTCTATTGCAGTCAAAACTGTTGTTTTTTTTTAAAATGTAATCTACTGTGCCACCAGATATATGAGTGGTGGCACTGGGCAAGTGGTCACAGTATACGCTGTGAGCCTGACACACACACGCTGGCAGGCAACTGCAATTAGATTACAGAGAAAAAAAAAAAAAAAAGCACTTATGTACTAGCCCTAAAAAGGGCTTTTTGGGGTGCTGTCAGGACGCAGAGATCAGATGAGTCTTTCAGGACTGGAGTGGACACTGAATACACTGGCCTAGCTATAGATTTCCCTATTAAATCAGCAGCAGCTACACTGTCCCTCCTCTCACTAAGACTGCAGCTTCTGAATGAATCTAAAATGGATGCTGTCCAGGAGGTGGGAGGGTCTGGGAGGGAGGGTATGCTGCTGATTGGCTGGAATGTGTCTGCTGACTGTGAGGTACAGGGTCAAAGTTTGCTCAATGATGACGAATAGGGGGCGGACCGAACATCGCATATGTTCGCCCGCCGCGACGAACGTGAACAAGCTATGTTCGCCGGGAACTATTTGCCGGCGAATAGTTCGGGACATCTCTACCCTAAACTAGGGTAATGGTAAAGATGAGAGGTAGTATCTTCATTCTTCACATAAGGTCCTTCAATCAGACTCCTTAGTCACTTAATGGCCTCCAAGATCACTCATATGTATAAAATGGATTGACTTCAATCCTTGCACTGGGACACAGTGCCGTGCTTGTGAGTAGTTTTTTTCTTTTAATAAATCAGTGATGTTTATGCAAATGGAGAGCACTATGTATTTTGTTTGCATCTTTACATGATCCAATTTATACATACGAGTTATCTTGGAGGCCATTAAGTGACTGAGGAGTCTGAGTAAAGGACCTTATGTGAAGATACTACCTCTCATCTTTACCATTACCCTAGTTTAGGGACAGCGCAAATGACCTTCTGTTTGTTCAGAGGTCCGTTCGTTCAGGTGAGCGGTTTGCACTTCTGGTGAAGGAGACACTTACCGTATATACTCGAGTATAAGCCGAGATTTTCAGCCCTTTTTTTTGGGCTGAAAGTCCCCCCCTCGGCTTATACTTGAGTCAGCGCAACTTCTTTACAGGTACTATTTACAATGTAAAATAGCGAGCTAGGGAACAGTGAGGATAAGAGAACAGTGAGGATAGGAGAACAGTGAGGATAGGAGAACAGTGAGGATAGGAGAACAGTGAGGATAGGAGAACAGTGAGGATAGGAGAACAGTGAGGATAGGAGAACAGTGAGGATAGGAGAACAGAGAGGATAGGAGAACAGAGAGGATAGGAGAACAGTGAGGATAGGAGAACAGTGAGGATAGGAACAGTAAGGATGACCCTCGGCTTATACTCGAGTCAGTAAGTTTTCCCAGTTTTCCCAGTTTTTTGAGGCAACATTAGGTACCTCGGCTTATACTCGAGTCGGCTTATACTCGAGAATATACGGTATATGGATGCACAATTATTATTTTGAGCACCCTATTCACTGTCTAAGGAATCTTCTTCTTCTTCTGGTGTCCTTCACTATCAACATCCTCTGGCCTCAACTGGATATTTATTTTTGGACTTGTTCATGATATTTTAGTTTTCTAGCGCTGCACTGCTTTTTATATGCGTTTTATCTAAGGACTTTTATATTGACCTCCAGTGTTTCAGCTGCTTCTGTTAGGATCTGGTTTTGCGCTGTCTGACTTTTTCTACTGTTCCAGGATATAGGGGAGGGCAAGTGCCACCCGGCTCCTCTGTAGATCAGGAGGTAAGGTAGTCAGGTATAGAACCATTTTTGAGAGAGAGGGCCGGGTGCAAAAGTCAAACGTTCACTGCCAACGTGCAAGAGGAGAGAGTCAGGATTAGTGATGAGCCGAACACCCCCGGGTTCGGTTCGCACCAGAACCCGCGAACGGACCGAAAGTTCGCACGAACATTAGAACCCTATTAAATACAATGGATGCGAACGTTCGGATTCTAAAGTGCTAATTATAACGACTTTATAACGACTATTATCCATGTTATTGTCCGAAACAGAGTTTGGGAACCCGGGTTCTGCACCAGGGGACATGTATCAATGCAAAAAGAAGTTTTAAAAACGGACGTTTTCCGGGAGCAATCATTTTAATGATGCATAAAGTGAAAAAAAAAAGTCAAATATTCCTTTAAATATTGTACCTGGGGGGTGTCTAAAGTATGCCTGTGAAGTGCCACGTGTTTCCCGTGTTTAGAACTGTCCCTGCACAAAATAACATTTCTAAAGGAAAAAAAAGCCCTTTAAAACTGCTTGCGGCTTTAATGCAATGTCTGGTCCCGGTAATATGGATGAAAATCTTTAGGAAAAATGGCATAGCTACCCCATCAACCCCCCCCCCCCTACCCCAGCCCATTACCAGCCCCTTTGGGTCTTGTATGGATATTAAGGGGAACCCAGCACACAAAATAAAAAAGGACCTATATACTCTGAACAGCCATATACAGGCGGTGCATACAAGACAGGGACTGTAGGTTTGTTCTTATGTAGAATCTGTTTGTAATTTTGAACAGCTGCATTGTTTAAGTGGAGCTCCATGCCAAATTCCTTTTTTTTAGCTTTTTGTAAAACATAGGGAACGGTTATCACCCCTGTCACATTTTTTTTGCTGTCTGTGCCCCTGTTCAGAACATTTCACCTCACTTTGCGTCCCAATGACAACTGTTTTTGAAATGTGGTGTTTTTATTGAAACAAGGATTGGTGATAAAGCATCAGTAGAGAGGAGACACCTTTCTCCCATATTAATTCTTACAGGAGAGAATTTTCCTTCCAAGGGGTAGATTTCCTCTCACTTCCTGTTGTCTTCTTCCGTTTGCAAGTAGTAGTAGTTTGTAAGTTGGATGTTTGAAAGTAGGGACCTGTCGTATATACTCTGCAGAAATTGGCCCCTTAGGTGTTGGTGTTGGCACAACACTGAAAGCACTCACAGTTATTCTTGGTGGGTGCTGGAACGCCCTGCTGTCAACTATTATATCAGGAATTGTAATAACATATAATTGTTGATCAGTGGTAGTAAAAATTGGGCCTTTGATGGTGGTGCTGGTGCCACAACACTGTAAGGCCTGACAGTTACTCTTGGTGGGCGCAGCAATGGGCCCTGCTGTGAATTATTAGATCAATAATTATAATTGCATGCCCCTGTTGAACAGGGGCTGAAAAATTGGGCCTTTGTTGTTGGTGGTGGTGGTGATGGTGGTGCTGGTGCCACAACACTGTAAGGCCTGACAGTTACTCTTGGTGGGCGCAGCAATGGGCCCTGCTGTGAATTATTAGATCAATAATTATAATTGCATGCCCCTGTTGAACAGGGGCTGAAAAATTGGGCATTTGGTGGTGGTGGTGGTGGTGATGCTGGTGCCACAACACTGTAAGGCCTGACAGTTACTCTTGGTGGGCGCAGCAATGGGCCCTGCTGTGAATTATTAGATCAATAATTATAATTGCATGCCCCTGTTGAACAGGGGCTGAAAAATTGGGCCTTTGGTGGTGGTGGTGGTGGTGATGGTGGTGCTGGTGCCACAACACTGTAAGGCCTGACAGTTACTCTTGGTGGGCGCAGCAATGGGCCCTGCTGTGAATTATTAGATCAATAATTATAATTGCATGCCCCTGTTGAACAGGGGCTGAAAAATTGGGCCTTAGGCACTGGTGGCACAACACTGCAACCCCTCACAGATACTGTACTTGGAGCACAGCAATGAGGCCTGTTGCAAAGTATTGCATCAAACATTTTAATTACACGCCCCTGTTAAACAGGGGCTGAAAAATTGGGCCTTAGCCACTGGTGGCGTCACCCATAAACCAAAATGATCTTCCAAGCTATCATCATTAATCGTATCATTGAGGAGGAGGATAGCCAGTCAACATAACAGCACAGGCACTCAGCATCAGCATCAGTCTTGAAGGGATGTGACATTTTAAAATCAATTAGTCTGTTATATCAGCATCTGGTGTGTGGTAGCTGGTGATGATCCAAGACTGGTTCATCTTGATGAAAGTCAGTCGATCAACCGAGTCGGTGGACAGGCGCACCCTGTGATCCGTGACAAATCCTCCAGCAGCACTGAATGTGCGTTCTGAAAGAACGCTGGATGCAGGACAGGCCAGTAGCTCAATTGCATACTGTGCAAGCTCTGGCCAGTGATCCATCCTCAAGACCCAGTAAGCCAGAGGATTTTCGGTGGGGAAGGTGTCCAAGTCTGACCTTGCCCCTAGGTATTCCTGGACCATGTATATCAGACGCTGGCGATGGTTGCTGGAACCGATCATACTTTGGGGCTGCGGAATAAAGAATTGTCTGAACGCATCGGTCAGACGGCCACCTTCCCCACCGCTCCTTCTTTGACTGACCGAAGCCTCAGCAACTCGTTGTCCAGGACCAGGAGTTTGTAACCTCCCAGTCTCTGGGAACGCGTTGCACAGACCTTTCTGCAAGGCCTCCCGGAGTTATCTCATCCTCTGCTCCCTCTGCGACGGTACGATAAGGTCCGCAACCTTACCCTTGTACCGTGGATCAAGGAGAGTGGCCAGCCAGTAATGGTCCCTCTCCTTGATCCGAAGAATACGAGGATCCTTCCGCAGACTTTGCAGGATCAGGGAGGCCATGCAGCATAGGTTAGCTGAGGCATTCAGTCCGGAGTCCTCTGGGTCACTAAGGACGACATGATCCGCAGCCACCTCCTCCCAGCCACGTACAAGTCCACTGGTTTCTTGGGACTGTAAATCATCCCTAAAAGACTGCTGCTGATGATGCTGAGTGCCAGCCTCCACCTCCATGCTGACACAATCCTCCTCCTCCTCCTCCTCCTCCTCTTCCTGTGCGATGGGTGGGACAGAAGGAACACTGTCTGGGTAAAGGGGGCCTTGAGAGGCAAGGAAGTCCTCCTCTTCCTGCCTCTGTTCTGCCTCAAGTGCCCTGTCCATTATTCCACGCAGCGTGTGCTCCAACAGGTGGACAAGAGGTACAGTGTCACTGATGCATGCACTGTCACTGCTCACCATCCTCGTGGCCTCCTCAAATGGTGCCAGGACAGTGCATGCATCCCTGATCATGCCCCACTGGCGTGGTGAAAAAAACCCGAGCTCCCCTGACCCTGTCCTGGTGCCGTAGTCGCACAGATACTCATTGATGGCCCTCTGCTGCGTGTGCAGCCGCTGCAGCATGGCCAACGTTGAGTTCCACCTGGTGGGCATGTCACATATAAGGCGGTTCTTGGGCAGGTTCAACTCCTTTTGCAGCTCAGCCAGGCGAGCACTGGCATTATAAGATCTGCGGAAATGCACACAGACTTTCCTGGCCTGCCTCAGGACATCCTGTAAGCCCGGGTACCTGCCCAAGAACCGCTGCACCACCAGGTTAAGGACGTGAGCCACACAGGGAACATGGGTCAGTTGTCCCTGTCGGAGGGCGGAGAGGAGGTTGGTGCCATTGTCGCAAACCACCATTCGGCGTGGCATCAACCACCTCTCGGCCTGCCCCTGCAGAGCAGACAGGACCTCTGCCCCAGTGTGGCTCCTGTCCCCCAAACACACCAGCGCAAGCACGGCATGGCATCTTTTTGCCTGCGTACTTGCGTAGCCCCTTGAACGCCTACGGAGCACCGCTGGTTCCGAGGACAAACCACAGGAAGAGGCCATGGAGGAAGAAGAAGAGGAGGGTGTGGAGGAGAGAGGTGTGTCACAACCAGTAGTAGCATTTTGGAGGCGTGGCGGTGAAACAACCTCCAACACTACTGCACCTTGTCCTGCATCCTTCCCAGCTGCCAAAAGAGTGACCCAATGGGCCGTGAAAGAAAGGTAACGTCCCTGTCCATACCTGCTGGACCATGAGTCAGCGGTAATATGCACCTTACCGCTGACCGCCCTGTCCAGCGAGGCCAAGACATTGCCTTCCACATGCCTGTAGAGAGCCGGAATCGCCTTCCGTGCGAAAAAGTGGCGTTTGGGAACCTGCCACTGAGGAACCGCACATTGCACAAACTCACGGAAGGGGGCCGAGTCTACCAACTGAAAAGGCAGCAGTTGAAGCGCTAGCAATTTAGCCAAGCTAGCATTCAACCGCTGGGCATGTGGATGGCTGGGAGTGAACTTCTTTCGACGGTCCAGCAGCTGGGGCAGGGAAATTTGCCTGCTAGAATCGGACGTTGGTGTACTGCTAGCAGAGTGCCCGCAAGTACTTGCCAGTGACACACCTAATTCTACACCTTCATTCCTCTCAGAGCAGGTTTCAGAGAGGAGTGAAGGTATAGTGGGGTTGGAGATCCCAGCTGATGCGGTGCAAGAAGAGGTCAGCTTTGTTCTTTGGTGTGGGTCTTTAAGGTAGGCTTGCCAACGAGCTGCATGGCAGGTCAACATATGTCTGATCAAGCATGTGGTGCCCAAGCGGCTGATGTTTTGGCCACGCGATATACGCTTGAGACATATGTTGCAAACAGCAGCTGTGCGATCTGATGCACTCGCCTCAAAAAAGGCCCACACCAAAGAACTTTTTGAATGACGGGCAGAGGCAGCGCTCTGCACAGGTGGAGCTCTGCGGTGTGATTCCTTCGGTGTGCTGCCCATACGCTGGCCACTCAAGGGCATCCTGCCTCGTTGGAGATGTGCCTCCTCCTCATCCTCCTCCTCCTCTCTCCTATTAGGCACCCACGTGGAGTCAGTGACCTCATCATCCCCTCCCTCCTCATCACTGGAGCCAATCTGGCAGTATGCTGCAGCTGCTGGAGCATGACTGCCAGATTGGTGTCCTTCTTGAGCATCCCCTCTCTCTGCTCTCACGCTGCTGCCTTCCTCTAGCTGGGTATCATCATCAGATCCTTCCAAACGCTGGGCATCCTCCTGGAGCATGTACCCAACACTGTGCTCAAACAGTTCGGGGGACTCCTCAGGAGGAGGACATGGTGGGTCTAGGGAAGGATTGACTAATGAAGATAATGATACCAGAGAAGAGGACGCTTTGGCAGCTGCTTTGCCAGTACCCTGAGCCTGGGTGAGAGAGGATGAGGAGGATGAGGTGGGCTTGGTCATCCACTCTACCAAGTCTTCGGCATGATGTGGCTCAACATGTCCAGCTGCCGAAAAGAAGGACAAGCGTGTCCCATGGCCATGTGCTGATGACAATGCACCACGTCCACGACCAGCACTGTTGCCCCCAGACACAGAGCCTGCTTGCCCTCTTTTTTTGCCTCCTGACTGTCTGCCTCTCCTTGTTTGCCTTCCAGACATTTTAATGGATGGCCTGCAGGGAGATGGGAAAAAGAGCAATAAGGGCTACCTTCAGGTGTATACTGTGCAGGAGGCTTAGCAACAATGACACTGACACTGTCCCCTGCCTATCCTTCTCTGTCCCTAAACACAAGGATTGAAAATATGGAACAGCAAAATTAGTTTAGAACAGAATAGCACACTGTCAGTTTCACTCACTGTACCTCTCTGTCCCTAAACTCAAGGATTGAAAATATGGTTCAGCAAAATTGGTTTAGAACAGAATAGCACACTGACACTTTCCCTCACTGTCCTACTCTGTCCCTCCCTACAAACAAGATTTAGCACAGAATAGCACACTGATATGTTCCACGAGTGTCCTTCTCTGTCCCTAAACTCAAGGATTGAAAATATGGAACAGCAAAATTGGTTTAGAACAGAAGAGCACACTGTCAGTTTCACTCACTGTACCTCTCTGTCCCTAAACTCAAGGATTGAAAATATGGTTCAGCAAAATTGGTTTAGAACAGAATAGCACACTGACACTTTCCCTCACTGTCCTACTCTGTCCCTCCCTACAAACAAGATTTAGCACAGAATAGCACACTGATAATTTCCACGAGTGTCCTTCTCTGTCCCTAAACTCAAGGATTGAAAATATGGAACAGCAAAATTGGTTTAGAACAGAATAGCACACTGTCAGTTTCACTCACTGTACTTCTCTGTCCCTAAACTCAAGGATTGAAAATATGGTTCAGCAAAATTGGTTTAGAACAGAATAGCACACTGACACTTTCCCTCACTGTCCTACTCTGTCCCTCCCTACAAATAAGATTTAGCACAGAATAGCACACTGATAATTTCCATGAGTGTCCTTCTCTGTCCCTAAACTCAAGGATTGAAAATATGGAACAGCAAAATTGGTTTAGAACAGAATAGCACACTGTCAGTTTCACTCACTGTACCTCTCTGTCCCTAAACTCAAGGACTGAAAATATGGTTCAGCAAAATTGGTTTAGAACAGAATAGCACACTGACACTTTCCCTCACTGTCCTACTCTGTCCCTCCCTACAAACAAGATTTAGCACAGAATAGCACACTGATAATTTCCACGAGTGTCCTTCTCTGTCCCTAAACTCAAGGATTGAAAATATGGAACAGCAAAATTGGTTTAGAACAGAATAGCACACTGACACTTTCCCTCACTGTCCTACTCTGTCCCTCCCTACAAACAAGATTTAGCACAGAATAGCACACTGATAATTTCCACGAGTGTCCTTCTCTGTCCATAAACTCAAGGATTTGAAATATGGAACAGCAAAATTGGTTTAGAACAGAATAGCACACTGACACTTTCCCTCACTGTCCTACTCTGTCCCTCCCTACAAACAAGATTTAGCACAGAATAGCACACTGACACTTTCCCTCACTGTACCTCTCTGTCCCTACAAACAAGGATTAGCACAGAATAGCACACTGACACTTTCCCTCACTGTACCTCTCTGTCCCTACAAACAAGGATTAGCACAGAATAGCACACTGACACTTTCCCTCACTGTACCTCTCTGTCCCTACAAACAAGGTTTAGCACAGAATAACACACTGTCACTGACACTCTCCCTACCTATCCTTATTTGTCCCTAAACACAAGGAATCCAGGATTAGTAAAGGAAAAAAAATGACACTGTCCCTGCCTATGCTTCTCTTTCCCTGCTCCGGAACACACTACACTAGGCCGCCGTGCTGGCGGCCTTTTATAGTGTGGGGCGTGTACTAAACACCCTCAGCAATAATTGGCCACAGGCATCCTGCCTGTGGCCAATCATTGCTCTCCTCGCTGCCGGCGCTGTGATTGGCCAAGCATGCGGGGTCACAGTGCATGCTTGGCCAATCACAGCGCCTGGATGACACTGCGATGGCGTAGTGCATTGTGGGCCGTTCGCGTCACTCGAATTTGGCGCGAACGGCCCAAATCGTTCGATCTTCGTCGAACGATCGAACAGCCGATGTTCGAGTCGAACGTATGTTCGACTCGAACACGAAGCTCATCCCTAGTCAGGATTGTCACATGTAGAGAAAAAAGGCAACATGGCGATTGAGGCAGATGCAATTGTTGTATGTTAGGCACAAAGAAGAAGAAATCCCTGGAGCAGTAGAAATGGAGCAGAGGGCAATTCCAAGGGGCTAGTGCTACTGTCAGTTACCTCTGCGTCTGGGCTGATTTCCATATCGGTCATTCAGCCACGACATGACTTCCTTGGGGCTGGTGTAGAAGTAGGCCTTACCATCATGAATGACACGCAGCTTAGCAGGAAAAAGCATAGCATATAATAGGCCTTCAGTACACAAGCGGGATTTCACTGCTGAAAATGAAATACGTTGGCGCTGGACTTCAGGATAGACCGAAATGGAAATGCCATTAAACTTAAGTGGTCCTTTTTCTTTGGCCAGGCGTAGGATTGCCACTTTGCCACTTTGTCCTGGATCCGTGCGATAAGGGAGCGTGGGGGAGCCCCCTCTGGGGGAGAACGAGGGGTGCGCACGTTCGATGACATAGGAGAAGGATGGTGCATCAGTGCCAAAGATGTCCCGCAACCAGGAGTACAGGAATTTTTCAGGGTGTGAACCTTCAGCTCGCTCAGGAAATCCGACGAAGCGGAGATTGTTCATGCACGAACGATTTTCCAAATTATCGATTCTGGCGCGAAGGGCCGCCATTTCACTTGTAGTATCTAGCACATTAACTGACAAGGGGTGCACAGTATCTTCCAGGGAGCTGATACGTTCCTCTATGTCCCCGGTTCTATCACGTAAGTTATGGACATCTTGCTTTAGGTGAGAGAAGTCCATACGAATAGAAGCAATCTGAGTGGAAAGTGAGGCCTTGCAGTCCTGTATAGCCAGTAGGGATGAGCTCGGTGTTCGAGTCGAACGCATGTTCGACTCGAACATCGGCTGTTCGCCGAAACCAGAACTTTGTGGGCCATTCGCGCCAAATTCGTGTGACGCGAACGGCCCACAATATACTGCGCCATCGCAGTACATTGCCGGCGCTGTGATTGGCCAAGCATGCACTGTGACCCCGCATGCTTGGCCAATAACAGCGCCGGCAGCGAGGAGAGCCATAATTGGCCACAGGCAGGATGCCTGTGGCCAATTATAGCTCAGGGGGGTTTAGTACATGCCCCACACTATAAAAGGCCGCCAGCGCGGCGGCCTTGTGTAGTGTGTTGGCGTGCAGGGAGAGAGAAGGATAGGCAGGGACAGTGTCAGTGATATTGTTAGATAAACCTTGTGCATTTACAGTGTGTTGGCGTGCAGGGAGAGAGAAGGATAGGCAGGGACAGTGTCAGTGATATTCTTTGATAAACCTTGTGCATTTACAGTGTATTGGCGTGCAGGGAAAGAGAAGGATAGGCAGGGACAGTGTCAGTGATATTCTTTGATAAACCTTGTGCATTTACAGTGTGTTGGCGTGCAGGGAGAGAGAAGGATAGGCAGGGACAGTGTCAGTGATATTCTTTGATAAACCTTGTGCATTTACAGTGTGTTTGCGTGCTGGGAGAGAGAAGGCTAGGCAGGGACAGTGTCAGTGTTATTCTTTGCTAAACCTGCTGCACAGTATACACCTGAAGCTACCCCTTATTGCTCGTGGTGTTGTTCTGTTGTGTAACACAGACAGGCATCTACAAGCAGTTACAGTGGGTGTAGGTGCCTCCTGCACAGTATTTGCTACCCCTTATTGCTCGTGGTGTTGTTCTGTTGTGTAACACAGACAGGCATCTGCAAGCAGTTACAGTGGGTGTAGGTGCCTCCTGCACAGTATACGTTACCCCTTATTGCTCGTGGTGTTGTTCTGTTGTGTAAAACAGACAGGCATCTGCAAGTAGTTACAGTGGGTGTAGGTGCCTCCTGCACAGTATACACCTGAAGCTACCCCTTATTGCTCGTGGTGTTGTTCTGTTGTGTAACACAAACAGGCATCTGCAAACAGTTACAGTGGGTGTAGGTGCCTCCTGCACAGTATACGCTACCCCTTATTGCTCGTGGTGTTGTTCTGTTGTGTAACACAGACAGGCATCTGCAAGCAGTTACAGTGGGTGTTGGTGCCTCCTGCACAGTATACGCTACCCCTTATTGTTCGTGGTGTTGTTCTGTTGTGTAACACAGACAGGCATCTGCAAGTAGTTACAGTGGGTGTAGGTGCCTCCTGCACAGTATACACCTGAAGCTACCCCTTATTGCTCGTGGTGTTGTTCTGTTGTGTAACACAGACAGGCATCTGCAAGCAGTTACAGTGGGTGTTGGTGCCTCCTGCACAGTATACGCTACCCCTTATTGCTCGTGGTGTTGTTCTGTTGTTTAACACAGACAGGCATCTGCAAGCAGTTACAGTGGGTGTAGGTGCCTCCTGCACAATATACGTTACCCCTTATTGCTCGTGGTGTTGTTCTGTTGTGTAACACAGACAGGCATCTGCAAGTAGATACAGTGGGTGTAGGTGCCTCCTGCACAGTATACACCTGAAGCTACCCCTTATTGCTCGTGGTGTTGTTCTGTTGTGTAACACAGACAGGCATCTGCAAGCAGTTACAGTGGGTGTAGGTGCCTCCTGCACAGTATACGCTACCCCTTATTGCTCGTGGTGTTGTTCTGTTGTGTAACACAGACAGGCATCTGCAAACAGTTACAGTGGGTGTAGGTGCCTCCTGCACAGTATACGCTACCCCTTATGGCTCGTGGTGTTGTTCTGTTGTGTAACACAGACAGGCATCTGCAAGCAGTTACAGTGGGTGTAGGTGCCTCCTGCACAGTATACACCTGAAGCTACCCCTTATTGCTTGTGGTGTTGTTCTGTTGTGTAACACAGACAGGCATCTGCAAGCAGTTACAGTGGGTGTAGGTGCCTCCTGCACAGTATACGCTACCCCTTATTGCTCGTGGTGTTGTTCTGTTGTGTAACACAGACAGGCATCTGCAAACAGTTACAGTGGGTGTAGGTGCCTCCTGCACAGTATACGCTACCCCTTATTGCTCGTGGTGTTGTTCTGTTGTGTAACACAGACAGGCATCTGCAAGCAGTTACAGTGGGTGTTGGTGCCTCCTGCACAGTATACGCTACCCCTTATTGTTCATGGTGTTGTTCTGTTGTGTAACACAGACAGGCATCTGCAAGTAGTTACAGTGGGTGTAGGTGCCTCCTGAACAGTATACACCTGAAGCTACCCCTTATTGATCGTGGTGTTGTTCTGTTGTGTAACACAGACAGGCATCTGCAAGCAGTTACAGTGGGTGTAGGTGCTTCCTGCACAGTATACGCTACTCCTTATTGCTCGTGGTGTTGTTCTGTTGTGTAACACAGACAGGCATCTGCAAATAGTTACAGTGGGTGTAGGTGCCTCCTGCGCAGTATACGCTACCCCTTTTTGCTTGTGGTGTTGTTCTGTTGTGTAACACAGACAGACATCTGCAAACAGTTACAGTGGGTGTAGGTGCTTCCTGCACAGTATACGCTAAACTTATTGCTCGTGGTGTTGTTCTGTTGTGTAGCACAGACAGGCATCTGCAAGCAGTTACAGTGGGTGTAGGTGCCTCCTGCACAGTATACGCTACCTCTTATTGCTTGTGGTGTTGTTCTGTTGTGTAACACAGACAGACATCTGCAAACAGTTACAGTGGGTGTAGGTGCCTCCTGCGCAGTATACGCTACCCCTTTTTGCTTGTGGTGTTGTTCTGTTGTGTAACAAAGACAGGCATCTGCAAGTAGTTACAGTGGGTGTAGGTGCCTCCTGCACAGTATACACCTGAAGCTACCCCGTATTGCTGGTTTTTCCATCTCCCTGCAGGCCATTAGAATGTCTGGAAGGCCAACAAGGAGAGGCCGCATCATGCCGAAGACTTGTTAGAGTGGATGACCAAGCCCTCCTCATCCTCCTCATCCTCTCTCACCCAGGCTCAGGGTACTGGCAAAGCAGCTGCAAATGCATCCTCTTCCCTCGTATCAATGTCATCATCAGTCACTCCTTCCCTAGACCCACTATGTCCTCCTGAGGAGTCCCCCGAACTGTTTGAGAACAGTGTTGGGTACATGCTCCAGGAAGATGCCCAGCGTTTTGAAGGGTCTGATGATGATACCCAGCTAGAGGAAGGCAGTAGCATGAGCGCAGAGAGAGGGGATGCTCAAGAAGGACAGCAATCTGGCAGTCATGTTCCAGCAGCTGCAGCATACGCCAGGTTTGCTTCAGTGATCAAGAGGGAGAGGATGATGAGGTCACTGACTCCACGTGGATGCCTGATAGGAGAGAGGAGGAGGAGGAGGATGAGGAGGAGGCACATCTCCAACGAGGCAGGATGCCCTCCAGGGGCCAGCGTAAGGGCAGCACACCAACTGAATCACACCACAGAGCTATGCCTGTGCAGGGTGCTGCCTCTGCGCTTTATTCCAAAAGTTCTTTGGTGTGGGCCTTTTTTGAGTCGAGTGCATCAGATCGCACCGCTGCTATTTGCAACATATGTCTCAAGCGTATCTCGCGTGGCCAAAACATCAGCCGCTTGGGCACCACATGCTTGACCAGACATATGTTGACCTGCCATGCAGCTCGTTGGCAAGCGTACCTTAAAGACCCACACCAAAGAACAAAGCGGACCTCTCCTTGCTCCTCTTCAGCTGGGATCTCCAACCCCACTATACCTTCAGTCCTCTCTGAAACCTGCACTGAGAGGAATGAAGGTGTAGAATTAGGTGTGTCACAGCCAAGTACTTGCGGGCACTCTGCTAGCAGTACACCGACGTCCGATTGTAGCAGGCAAATTTCCCTGCCCCAGCTGCTGGACCGTCGAAAGAAGTTCTCTTCCAGCCATCCACATGCCCAGCGGTTGAATGCTAGCTTGGCTAAATTGCTCGCACTTCAACTGCTGCCTTTTCAGTTGGTAGACTCGGCCCCCTTCCGTGAGTTTGTTCAATGTGCGGTTCCTCAGTGGCAGGTTCCCAAACGCCACTTTTTCTCACGGAAGGCGATTCCGGCTCTCTACCAGCATGTGGAAGACAATGTCCATGCCTCGCTGGACAGAGCGGTCAGCAGTAAAGTGCATATTACCGCTGACTCATGGTCCAGCAGGCATGGACAGGGACGTTACCTTTCTTTCACGGCCCATTGGGTCACTCTTTTGGCAGCTGGGAAGGATGCAGGACAAGGTGCAGTAGTGTTGGAGGTTGTTCCGCCGCCACACCTCCAAAATGCTACTACTGGTTGTGACACACCTCTCTCCTCCACCCCATCCTCTTCTTCTTCCTCCATGGCCTCTTCCTGTGCTTTGTCCTCGGAACCAGCGGTGCTCCGTAGGCGTTCAAGGGGCTACGCAAGTACGCAGGCAAAAAGATGCCATGCCGTGCTTGCGCTGGTGTGTTTGGGGGACAGGAGCCACACTGGGGCAGAGATTCTGTGAACTCTGCAGGGGCAGGCTCAGAGGTGGTTTACGCCATGCCAGCTTAAGCCAGGAATGGTGGTTTGCGACAATGGCACCAACCTCCTCTCTGCCCTCCGACAGGGACACCTGACCCATGTGCCCTGTTTGGCTCACGTCCTTAACTTGGTGGTGCAGCGGTTCTTGGGCAGGTACCCGGGCTTACAGGATGTCCTGAGGCAGGCCAGGAAAGTCTGTGTGCATTTTCGCTGGTCATATAATGTCAGTGCTCGGCTGGCTGAGCTGCAAAAGGAGTTGAACCTGCCCAAGAACCGCCTTATATGTGACATGCCCACCAGGTGGAACTCAACGTTGGCCATGCTGCAGCGGCTGCACACGCAGCAGAGGGCCATCAATGAGTACCTGTGCGACTACGGCACCAGGACAGGGTCAGGGGAGCTCGGGTTTTTTTCACCACGCCAGTGGGGCGTGATCAGGGATGCATGCACTGTCCTGGCACCATTTGAGGAGGCCACGAGGATGGTGAGCAGTGACAGTGCATGCATCAGTGACACTGTACCTCTTGTCCACCTGTTGGAGCATACGCTGCGTGGAATAATGGACAGGGCACTTGAGGCAGAACAGAGGCAGGAAGTGGAGGACTTCCTTGCCTCTCAAGGCCCCCTTTACCCAGAAAGTGTTCCTTCTGTCCCACCCATCACACAGGAAGAGGACGAGGAGGAGGAGGAGGAGAAGGAGGATTGTGTCAGCATGGAGATGGAGTCTGGCACTCAGCATCAACAGCAGCAGTCTTTTAGGGATGATTTACAGTCCCAAGAAACCCGTGGACTTGTACGTGGCTGGGAGGAGGTGGCTGCGGATCATGTCGTCCTTAGTGACCCAGAGGACTCCGGACCGAATGCCTCAGCTAACCTACGCTGCATGGCCTCCCTGATCCTGCAAAGTCTGCGGAAGGATCCTCGTATTCTTCGGATCAAGGAGAGGGACCATTACTGGCTGGCCACTCTCCTTGATCCACGGTACAAGGGTAAGGTTGCGGACCTTATCTTGCCGTCGCAGAGGGAGCAGAGGATGAGACATCTCCGGGAGGCCTTGCAGAAAGGTCTGTGCAATGCGTTCCCAGAGACTGGGAGGTTACAAACTCCTGGTCCTGGACAACGAGTTGCTGAGGCTTTGGTCAGTAGCAGAAGGAGCGGTGGAGAAGGTGGCCATCTGACCGATGTGTTCAGAATTTTTTTTAGTCAGCAGCCCCAAGGTATGATCGGTTCCAGCAGCCATCGCCAGCGTCTGATATACATGGTGCAGGAATACCTAGGGGCAAGGTCAGACTTGGACACTTTTCCCACCGAAAATCCTCTGGGTTACTGGGTCTTGAGGATGGATCACTGGCCAGAGCTTGCACAGTATGCAATTGAGCTACTGGCCTGTCCTGCATCCAGCGTTCTTTCGGAAAGCACATTCAGTGCTGCTGGAGGCTTTGTCACCGATCACAGGGTGCGCCTGTCCACCGACTCGGTTGATCGACTGACCTTCATAAAGATGAATCAGTCTTGGATCACCACCAGCTACCAGGCACCTGATGCTGATGTAACAGAATAATTTATTTTGAAATGTCACATCCCTTCAAGACTGCCTATGCTGATGCTGAGTGACTGTCCTGTTATGTTGACTGACTATCCTCTCCCTCCTCAATGATCCTGATGATAGCTTGGAAGAACATTTTTGTTTCTGGGTGCCGCCACCAGTGGCTAAGGCCCAATTTTTCAGCCCCTGTTTAACAGGGGCATGTAATTACAATTTTTTATGCAATGCTTTGCAGCAGGGCTTATTCCTGCACTCCAACTAGAGTATCTGGGAGAGGTTGCAGTGTCGTGGCACCAGCACCAGTGCCTAATGCCCCGTACACACGATCGTTTTTAATGTCATTTTTTAAACCGACGTTTTTCTCCTCGTTTTTTTTCATGTTTCCTCTCAAGCCTGCCTTGCGTACACACTATCATTAAAAAAAACGATCAAGCAAAGCGCAGTGACGTTCAACACGTACGACGGCACTATAAAGGGGAAGTTCCGTTCGAATGGCGCCACCCTTCATGTTAGTAAAGTTTGTTGAGCGACGATTCGCGCTTTTCAGTCCGTTACTGTGTAATGAATGTGCTATCTCCATTACGAACGCTAGTTTTACCAGAACGAGCGCTCCCGTCTCATACTTGATTCTGAGCATGCGCGTTTTTTTTCACGTCGTGAAAGCATACACACTATCGTTTTTCACGTCGTTAAAAAAAACGACATGAAAAACGACGTAAAAAAAGAGAGCATGTCCGGAATTTTTAATGGCCGTTTTTCACGTCGTTAAAAATGCTCTGGAGCCTACACACGATCATTTTTAATGGCCATTTTTTAAAATGGCATTTTTAACGGCATGAAAAACGATCGTGTGTATGGGGCATAAGGCCCAATTTTTCAGCCCCTGTTTAACAGGGGCATGTAATTAAAATTTTTGATGCAATACTTTGCAACAGGGCTCATTTCTGTGCTCCAAGTACAGTATCTGTGAGAGGTTACAGTGTTGTGGCACCAGCACCAGTGGCTAAGGCCCAATTTTTCAGCCCCTATTTAACAGGGGCATGTAATTAAAAAATTTTATGCAATGCTTTGCAGCAGGGCTTATTCCTGCACTCCAACTAGAGTATCTGGGAGAGGTTGCAGTGTCGTGGCACCAGCACCAGTGCCTAAGGCCCAATTTTTCAGCCCCGTTTTAACAGAGGCGTGTAATTACAATTTTTGATGCAATACTTTGCAACAGGGCTCATTGCTGTGCTCCAAGTACAGTATCTGTGAGGGGTTGCAGTGTTGTGGCACCAGCACCAGTGCCTATGGCCCAATTTTTCAGCCCCTGTTCAACAGGGGCGTGTAATTACAATTCTTGATTGAATAATTCACAGCAGGGCCCATTCCTGTGCCCACCAAGAGTAACTGTGAGGGCTTACAGTGTTGTGGCAACACCGTCCACCACCACCACCACCACCAAAGGCCCAATTTTTCTGTCCCTGTTCAACAGGGGCATGCAATTACAATTCTTGATCTAATAATTCACAGCAGGGCCCATTCCTGCGCCCACCAAGAGTAACTGTGAGGGCTTACAGTGTTGTGGCAACACCACCACCACCACCAAAGGCCCAATATTTCTGCTCCTGTTCAACAGTGGCATGCATCTACAATTCTTGATCTAATAATTCACAGCAGGGCCCATTCATGCGCCCACCAAGAGTAACTGTGAGGGCTTACAGTGTTGTAGCACCAGCACCACCACCAAAGGCCCAATTTTTCCTACCACTGTTCAACAATGGCATGTAATTACAATTCCTGATATAATAATTCACAGCAGGGCGTTCCAGCGCCCACCAAGAGTAACTGTGAGGGCTCACAGTGTTGTGGCAACATCAACATCTAAGGGGAAAATTTCAGCAGAGTATATACGGCAGGCCCCTACTTTCAAACATCCAACTTACAAATGACTCCTACTTGCAAACGGAAGGAGACAACAGGAAGTGAGAGGAAATCTACCCCTAGGAAGGGAAATTCTCTCCTGTAAGAGTTAATATGGGAAAAAGGTGTCTCCTCTCTACTGATGCTTTATCACCAATCCTTGTTTCAATTAAAACCCCACTTTTCCAAAAACATTTGTCATTGGGACGGAAAGTGAGGTGAAATGTTCTGAAGAGGTGCACAGACAGCAAAACAAATGTTACAGGGGTGATAACCCTTCCCTATGTTCTCCAAAAAGCTTAAAAATAGATTTTTTGGCTGCAGCTACACTTAAAAATGTACCCGTTCCAAATTACAAACCAATTCTACGTAAGAACAAACCTACAGTCCCTGTCTTGTTTGCACCGCCTGTATACTGCTGTCCAGAGTATATAGGGTTTTATTTTGGGTGCAGGGTTCCCCTTAATATCCATACAAGACCCAAAGGGGCTTGTAATGGGCTGGGATAGGGGGGGGGGGTTGATGGGGTAGCCATGCCATTTGTCTCAAAGATTTTCATCCATATTGCCAGGACAAGACATGACATTAAAGACGCAAGCAGTTTTAAATGGCTTTTTTTCCTTTACAAATGTAATTTTGTGCAGGGACAGTTCTAAACACGGGAAACACATGCCACTTCACAGGCATACTTTAGACACCCCCCAGGTACGATATTTAAAGGAATATTTCACTTTTTTTTTCACTTTATGCATCATTAAAATGACTGCTCCATAAATAACGTCAGTTTTTAAAACTTATTTTTTGCATTGATACATGTCCCCTGGGGCAGAACCCGGGTCCCCAAACCCTTTTTAGGACGATAACATGCATATTAGCTGTTATAATTAGCACTTTACATTTCGAACGTTCGTGTCCATTGTATTTAATAGGGTTCTAACGTTCGCGCAAATTTTCGGTCTGTTCGCAGGTTCTGGTGTTCGGCTCATCCCTAATAGCCAGCATTATAGTAGATAGCGTGGGCTCAGTAGGGGGAGAGTCTATGTCCTGGCTACCCTCATCATGGTGCTGGAAGTCCTGGGACAATAGGGGATCCACCGGGGAGTGAAAGATAGCTGGAGTTGAAACACTCACCCTTTTATCAGTACTCCGGTCCGTATTGGAGGATGCCTGCAGCGTGTCTGTCTGCGCTGCATGTGTCCCAGCACCATCTTGCCTCCAGAACTGAGCGATTTGTTCCGTCGCGGATGGTGGCCAGGGCGGCCCGTATTTCACCATGTCAGCCAGCCTGATGAGTTCCCACAGCTGTGGGGAAGGAGTAGGCACCTTTGGCGAGGAGATGAGACAACAGGATACAGGTAGGATGGAAGTTGAGAGCCGGAGCGGTGTTTTTATGCGGCCACTCGCTCCACCATCAAGCCACGCCCCCTTTAATATCATTTTAATGTAAGGCTAAAGGTAATTTTTAACACTTTATTAACCCCTCAAAGTCTACCTACTATTCTGTAGTAAATTCATTGTACTCCATGCTGGGATCAGACATAGAAACCAGGCTGGTCCAGAGTCAAACACGACCTGTGCATGACAGTAGGTGCTAAGAACAAATAAGATATGTTTTATATCTGCTATTTTTAAACAGAAGAAGGAGGAACCCCTCTCTTGTAGCTGCTGTTTGGTTCCACCTTACCAAAAGGGCAGAATTTATGCAATCAATAGGAAAACAATACTATTTTCCTACTATTATTTATTCTATTACTAGGGCAATGTATAAAATAGCTGCAGTGCTTGTGACCAATTTTTCATTTTTATTATCAATAATAATGAATATACTGTACAACTGGATCAGCATGCCTGCAAGCTGCATCTAGAAATAAGTAATGGTAATTTAATCTAAATTCCTAAAGTCACCTGGAAACGATGTTCTTAAATACAATTCAAAATAACAATTTAGTGCATTAGCAACGCCTTCACAGCTGTTGATTTTATGCTTTTTTTTTTTTTTTTTTTTTTAACTGAAATAAATGTGGTACATTTACTTTGACAAAGGAATTAATATATGAAATGCCAACTAATGTGTAAGAGCAATCAGTAAAATTGCCAAAATGAGTGTTACCTCAATTTCCCAGTCACTTATTGGGTTACAGGTAATAGTTCTGCCTGAATGAACAGTGATTACATTAAATAGAAACAGCCTGTATGATTATGGAGCAAAGGCCTCAAGAAAGATGTACTTTGGACACATCTGAATTTTTTTATTTTGCTAACAGCGATGCGAGTTGGCATATGAATATGACAGGGACTTACGGTAATCTGTTCGGTACAGATGGGCTCTTTGTCTTGAACTACAGTGACTTTATGAAAGCATTCTTCAGTTACAATTTCAAGTACAATATGAACACAATTCACATATCATGTGATACCTATTAAGTACCCTCTTAATAAATAATTGAAATTATAAAAAAAAATAAGTTTTGGGTCTAAGTTTTCTAGGAATAAACCAATAAAACAAAATGATTTGTAAATGAGTTATTCTTTATTTTCTTTACAAGTGTTCACATTTTAGAAGTATTGACTAGCACTGTAGTCCAGAAGAGCTACACTAAGGGGTTGATTTACAACTCCAATTCAAAAAAAGTCAGGACGCTTTGTGTAAAATCTACAAAAAAACGAATACAATGATCTGCAAATCTCATAAACCCATATTTTATTCACAATAGAAAATAGAAAACATATTGAATATTTTAACTCAGAAAATACCATTTTAAGAAAAAAAATAAGGTAATTTTGAAACTGATGGTAGGAACATGTCTCAAAAGAGTTGGGACAGGGACATGTTTACCACAGTGTAGCATCCCCTCGTCTTTAAACAACACTCTGTAATTGTCTAGGAACTGAGGAGATCAGTTGCTGGAAATTTGGGAAGAAGGTTGTTCCATTCTTGCCTGATATAGGATTCTAACTGCTCAACAGTCCTGGGTCTTCTTTGTTGTATTTTGCATTTCAAGATGTATATTTTCAATTAGTGAAAGGCCTGGACTGTAGGCAGGCTAGTTAAGCACCCGGACTCTGCTATTATGAAGCCATGCTGTTGTTAAAAATACAGTAGTCGGTTTAATATTGTCCTGCTGAAATATGCAAGGCCTTCCCTGAAAATAACATCATCTGGATAAGAGGATATGTTACTCTAAAACCTGGTTATATCTTTCAGCATTTATGGTGCCTTTCCAGATGTGAAAGCTGCCCATTCCACATGCAGTAATCTAACCCTATGCCATCAGAGATGCAGGCTTTTAAACTTAGCACTGACAACAAGCTGGAATGTCCCTCTCCTCTTTAGCCCGTAGAACGCGGCGCCCATGGTTGCCAAAAAGAATGTAACATTTTTATTCGTCTGACCACAGTGCAGTTTTCCACTTTGCAACAGACCATTTTAAATTAGCTTAGGCCCACAGAAGAAGGTGGCATGTTCAGATATGGCTTCTTCTTTGCATGATAGAGCTAAAATGGTTCTAAAGGCTCAATGTTTTTTAACTTTGTGTATTTTATGCATGAAGGTAAAAAACCTTCTGTGTGCAGCAATCCCCCAAGCCCCCCTAATATTTATCTGAGTCCCATCTCGATCCAGTGATGTGCACGAGAGCCTCGGCTCTCTGGGGACTTTTCCTCCTCATTGGCTGAGATAGCAGTGGGAGCCAATGGCTCCCACTGCCATCAAACACAGCCAGTCAGCCATTGAGGAAAGAGAGAGAGGGCAGGGATGAGCCAGGGCTCTGTGTGTTAATGGACATGCAGAGCTTCGGCTCTGGAATGAGCCTGCTTGGGTGCCCCCATTGCAAGCTGTTTGCTCTAGGGACACTCAGTAGGGGGGAGGGTCTGGGCTGCTCTGTGCAAAACTTTTGCACAGAGCAGGTGAGTATGACATATTTGTTTTTTTTTTAAAAAGGAAAGCCTTTACTATCACTTTAACTTGCATTTTTAGATGGCATGGCAAACTGTGTTCACAAACAGTGGGGTTGATTGAGTAAATTAACCCAAGTGAGTTTTTTAAGTATTCCAGAGCCCATGCAGTGATATCCATTCCAGAATCATGCCTGTTTTTAATGCAGTGCCATGTGAGGGCTCGAAGATCAGAGGCACCCAATATTGCGTTTCCGCATTATTTCTGATTGGTTTCTCTGCAAAGCTACCCTAAATTTTGCACTCTAAAGTTTTAGTAAATCAACCCCTCTGACTCACTAAGATGCTTTTATAATAGCCAATCATGTTACTGACCTGTTGCCAATTGACCTAATTAGTTACAGTTATAGTTAAAGTGATTGGATACCTAGAATTGGCGCCCTATGAATGAGGAATATGCAAATGAAGCACGCCGTTTACAGCAAACGTACGTCGGAGCAGAGGATTCGTCACTTTCGGGTCCTGATTTGTCACCCCACACCAGGCTTTACCCCTACAAGCGGGACGCGGAATGCACACTACTGCGTTAGGAACCCGCCAGATCCGCACACGCTGTTTTTCCCTAGTGCCAGGCAGGCACTTTTACATGTGAGTACAACCTATTACTTTGTCATTGCTTTAAATTTTATTAAATATACTACACTGTGAGACTTTCTCTCTCGTCTCCCGTGGAGTAAATTTTTATGCCCAAGCTTCATTCAGGGGGTCCATTGGAGCGGAGTGGTGTTGGCAGTGAAAATCAATTTGTTATTCCAAATGCGCAATTTGACCTACCTAAAAGTGGTCAAACACCTGTGGTGAGTTGCCACCTTTCCATTAAGCACCTGTGGTGGAAGAACTAGAAGCTTAATTTTAAAGCATTGTTTTGGTGTTGGGAACACTATCACTAATGGCCTTTTTAGCTTGCCATATGTTCAACAATATATGTGTTTTTTTTGCAGTGATATATGTTCATGATTTTGGTTCATGATATATACTGTATATTCACTTGTATATGCTTAGCGCCACCTTTTATATATTTTTTCCTACAGTTATAGTTACCTAAATGTTCTTCCAGCTCTTCCTTGTTATTACCACTTACTTTGCCAGCTTTTTGTTGCCCTGTCCCAACTTTTTTGAGACGTGTTGCCACCATCAATTTCAAAATTATCCTATTTTCTTCATAAAACAGTACATTTTCTTAGTTTAAACATTTGGTATGTTTCCATTTTCTATTGTGAATAAAATATGGGTTTATGGGATTTGCCAATCATTGCATTCTATTTTTATGTAGTTTTTACGCAGCATCCCAACTTTTTTGTAAGTGGGATTGTACTAAAGACAAAAAGACTATTCACTTTGCAAGAGAATTTTCCCCAGAGCTTAGTGAATGAAGTGAAGCTCTGCTGACTTCCATCATCCAATCATGTGCCAGCAAAGATGATTTTATTTTTGTACTTTCCTTGTGTGTGATTGGGTATTCTTTGCAAAGTAAAATGTTACCACATTCACTATGCTCTGGAGCAAATACCCTTGCAAAGTAAACATCACATGTTCATTTAGTAAATCAACCTTTATATGATTAAAATAAATCGGACAAAATTATATATATATAGATATATATATATATATATCTATATATATACCGTATATACTCGAGTATAAGCCAAGTTTTTCAGCACTTTTTTTGTGCTGAAAATGCCCCCTCGGCTTATACTTGAGTCACCTTTTTGCGCCTGATCTCCCGGACTTTGGGGACCCAGGACCGGCCGGCCGTAGGTCCCCTGGACCCCACGCTAGGCACACATATAGCCTCACTCTTCCTCTACAAGTGTGCAAAGTTTGTTGTCCGGGGGACCCACGGCCTGGGAGCAGCGATTTTTCAAACCCGGGCACCCCTTCAATAGACTCCCATGTTAAATGGCCATTTCTCCAGTGACTTTGGGGACCCGGTACTGGCCGGTAGTAGATCCCATTGACCCGAAACTTGGCACACATGTAGCCCCATTTCTCCTCTATTAGTGTGCAAAGTTTTTTGTCTGGGAGACCTACGGCCGGGAAGCACAGATTTTTCAAAGCTGGGCACCCCTTCCATAGACTCCCATGTTAAACGTCAGTCTAGTCATGGACACAGTGAGGCATGGGCACAGTGAGGCATGGACACAGTGAGGCATGGACACAGTGAGGCATGGGCACAGTGAGGCATGGACACAGTGTGGCATGGACACAGTGAGGCATGGACACAGTGAGGCATGGGCACAGTGAGGCATGCACATGGACACAGTGAGGCAAAGTGAGGCACAGTGAGGCATGCAGATGGACACCCTAGGCTTATACTCGAGTCAATAAGTTTTCCCATTTTTTTGTGGTAAAATTAGGTGCCTCGGCTTATATTCGGGTCGGCTTATACTCGAGTATATACGGTATATATTATATTTTTATATTATTATTAAATCCTCCAAATTATTGAGTTTAGGTACACAAAGTCAAATCAGTCACTTCCTTTAACGTGGTGATGTCATTTCCGACTTCAGGGCTTTGGAATGCATGCCGACTCCAAGGACGGAGCGGTGGTGCTTATATTATCCAGGCTATACAGTATGTATGGGTGCCGAGATACTGGGCACCCTATATTGTACGTGTAATATTTTTACATTTTATGGCATTATTCATTTGGAGGAAATAAATACTACATTATGAGATTACTTATCTTGTGTTTTGGCTGAGTGATTGCTTTTTCTCAGAGAGAGGAGTGGAAGGCTAATTGGAACCTAGCCACTTAAAGGGACCTGTCACTTATTTGGAAAGCACTGTATGACCTTCTGTAATAAAAGGTCATATATCTGTGGTGAGTTCATAAGTGTGGAGCACCGGGTGGAGCACTCACCACAGAATTGAGTGGAAAAGACACTGAAAGAACTTTATTATACTGTATGAGCACAGTGTCGAATGGCTTAAATTTATTTAATTTTTTTTCAAATCCAGATTCATAAAGACATGGTCTGACTAGTTTGTTATGGAGGAATAGCATGGCCTACACAGAGCCTATTGGTAACTCACTTAATACCTGGGATGAATTGAAACAGCAAACCAGGTCTTGTTCTCCAACATAAGTACCTAACTTCGCAAATGCTCTTTTGGTTGAACGGGCACACATTCCCACAAACACACAGCAAATCTATTAGAAAGTAAGTCTAGAGTAGAGGGTATTATAGCCAAAAAGTGGGGTGCAGGGTGGCGTGGCTTACTCCATATTAATGTCCATGGTTTTGGACTGGCAAGTCCAACAAGCTTATAATGTATAGGCATGATGGTCAGGAGACCACAAACGTTTGGCCACTTAGTGTAAATTATTTAACAAACACAGCAACAACCCTTAAAAATCCAAAGAGCTGAAAACACCTGTTATCTCTAGAACTGCCTCTAACAGGAAACAACTGATCAAGGCAACCGTCATGGTGGATATTTTTCCTTTGCCTTCATTCATGAAAGAGTAAAACCCTTCAGTTCTTTCTACTATTTGCTATACACAGAACATTTTAAATGGAGTATTTACTGTAGAATTGCCCCAGTTGTAGATGTCCAGTAAACATCCAACATATGTTTGCAATTCATTCCACTATAATAGGAAAAATAAGCCTCAGCAGTTCAGTATAACAGTAAATTTTTTTTCTTTACACCGAATTTACTATGCAGGTTATTTAAACAAAAAATATTTTAAAAGGTATACCTTTTGATCTTAACATCATGATGTGCAGTCAGTTGATGTCACAAGTTTCATTTGAATCCGCAAAGATTTGATCGCAGTTGCAGATTAAACATACTGAAACAATAGTGTCACATGTACTCAAAAGCCATTTCAGGTCACATCTGCTAAGATGCTACTGTATATTAAATATGAATTGTCAGAACAATCTTCAACGTGATTAAATTACCATGATACCTTAAGGAGATCACGTCAAGATGTGTGAAATGTGCCAATGTTAGTACTTCAAAGGAAGAATTTTTTTTTTCTCTCTTATTTTTAATCCCTCTTTCAGATGTAGATGTTATTATTTCACTTTAATCATTTAGATACTGTATTGCCTGCACAGTATATTCATACAAAACAGTTGTCACTCATACATGAGCATTTTTTTTATTTTTAAAATGTAAAATCATTCTACTAAATTTTTTTGGCATGCTTCATCAAAGTGCCTAAAATAACATTTGTTTGCCTTGTAAGAGGAACCAATAGATTTCTAACATACACTGGAAAATGGCTGTTTGATAAGGGAATATTTAGACTCGGCTTGACACCATACAGAAATGGCATATTTCAGATTAGTGATGAGCCGAACACCCCCGGGTTCGGTTCGCACCAGAACCCGCGAACGGACCGAAAGTTCGTACGAACATTAGAACCCTATTAAATACAATGGATGCGAACGTTCGAATTCTAAAGTGCTAATTATAACAACTATTATGCATGTTATTGTCCTAAAAAGGGTTTGGGAACCCGGGTTGTGCACCAGGGGACATGTATCAATGCAAAAAGAAGTTTTAAAAACGGTCGTTTTTCGGGAGCAGTCATTTTAATGATGCATAAAGTGAAAAAAAAAAGTCAAATATTCCTTTAAATATCGTACCTGGGGGGTGTCTAAAGTATGCCTGTGAA
This sequence comes from Rana muscosa, assembly GCA_029206835.1. NCBI lineage: Eukaryota > Metazoa > Chordata > Amphibia > Anura > Ranidae > Rana > Rana muscosa. The sequence continues at coordinate 691,073,565 of CM055116.1, forward strand.
GTGCCACATGTTTCCCGTGTTTAGAACTGTCCCTGCACAAAATTACATTTCTAAAGGAAAAAAAGCCATTTAAAACTGCTTGCGGCTTTAATGTAATGTCTGGTCCCGGTAATATGGATGAAAATCTTTAAGAAAAATGGCATAGCTACCCCATGACCCCCCCCCCACCCCAGCCCATTACCAGCCCCTTTGGGTCTTGTATGGATATTAAGGGGAACCCCGCACATAAAATAAAAAAGGCCCTATATACTCTGAACAGCCGTATACAGGCGGTGCATACAAGACAGGGACTGTAGGTTTGTTCTTATGTAGAATCTGTTTGTAATTTTGAACAGGTACATTGTTGAAGTGTAGCTCCAGCCCAAAAATCTATTTTTAAACTTTTTGGAAAACATAGGTAAGGGTTATCACCCCTGTAACATTTGTTTTGCTGTCTGTGCCCCTGTTCAGAACATTTCACCTCACTTTCCGTCCCAATGACAACTGTTTTTGAAATGTGGTGTTTTTCTTGAAACAAGGATTGCTGATAAAGCATCAGTACAGAGGACACACCTTTCCCCCATATTTATTCTTACAGGAGAGAATTTTCCTTCCTAGTGGTAGATTTCCTCTCACTTCCTGTTGTCTTCTTGCGTTTGCAAGTAGGAGTCGTTTGTAAGTTGGATGTTTGAAAGTAGGGACCTGCCGTATATACTCTGCAGAAATAGGCCCCTTAGTTGTTGGTGTTGGCACAACACTGTAAGCACTCACAGTTACTCTTGGTTGGTGCTGGAACGCCCTGCTGTCAACTATTATATCAGGAATTTTAATTACATATAATTGTTGAACAGTGGTAGTAAAAATTGGGCCTTTGATGGTGGTGCTGGTGCCACAACACTGTAAGCCCTGACAGTTACTCTTGGTGGGTGCAGCAATGGGCCCTGCTGTGAATTATTAGATCAAGAATTGTAATTGCATGCCCCTGTTGAACAGGGGCTGAAAAATTGGGCCTTTCATGGTGGTGGTGGTGGTGGTGGTGTTGCCACAACACTGTAAGCCCTCAGAGTTACTCTTGGTGGGTGCAGGAATGGGCCCTGCTGTGAATTATTAGATCAAGAATTGTAATTGCATGCCCCTGTTGAACAGGGGCTGAAAAATTGGGCCTTTCGTGGTGGTGGTGGTGGTGTTGCCACAACACTGTAAGCCCTCAGAGTTACTCTTGGTGGGTGCAGGAATGGGCCCTGCTGTGAATTATTAGATCAAGAATTGTAATTACATGCCCCTTTTGAACAGGGGCTGAAAAATTGGGCCTTTCGTGGTGGTGGTGGTGGTGGCGTTGCCACAACACTGTAAGCCCTCAGAGTTACTCTTGGTGGGTGCAGCAATGGGCCCTGCTGTGAATTATTAGATCAAGAATTGTAATTACATGCCCCTTTTGAACAGGGGCTGAAAAATTGGGCCTTTCGTGGTGGTGGTGGTGGTGGCGTTGCCACAACACTGTAAGCCCTCAGAGTTACTCTTGGTGGGTGCAGCAATGGGCCCTGCTGTGAATTATTAGATCAAGAATTGTAATTGCATGCCCCTGTTGAACAGGGGCTGAAAAATTGGGCCTTTCGTGGTGGTGGTGGTGGTGGTGGTGGTGTTGCCACAACACTGTAAGCCCTCAGAGTTACTCTTGGTGGGTGCAGCAATGGGCCCTGCTGTGAATTATTAGATCAAGAATTGTAATTACATGCCCCTTTTGAACAGGGGCTGAAAAATTGGGCCTTTCGTGGTGGCACAACACTACAACCCCTCACAGATACTCAGCAACTCGTTGTCCAGGACCAGGAGTTTGTAACCTCCCAGTCTCTGGGAACGCGTTGCACAGAACTTTCTGCAAGGCCTCCCGGAGTTGTCTCATCCTCTGCTCCCTCTGCGACGGTACGATAAGGTCCGCAACCTTACCCTTGTACCGTGGATCAAGGAGAGTGGCCAGCCAGTAATGGTCCCTCTCCTTGATCCGAAGAATACGAGGATCCTTCCGCAGACTTTGCAGGATCAGGGAGGCCATGCAGCGTAGGTTTGCTGAGGCATTCGCTCCGGAGTCCTCTGGGTCACTAAGGACGACATGATCCGCAGCCACCTCCTCCCAGCCACGTACAAGTCCACTGGTTTCTTGGGACTGTAAATCATCCCTAAAAGACTGCTGCTGATGATGCTGAGTGCCAGCCTCCACCTCCATGCTGACACAATCCTCCTCCTCCTCCTCCTCCTCCTCTTCCTGTGCGATGGGTGGGACAGAAGGAACACTGTCTGGGTAAAGGGGGCCTTGAGAGGCAAGGAAGTCCTCCTCTTCCTGCCTCTGTTCTGCCTCAAGTGCCCTGTCCATTATTCCACGCAGCGTGTGCTCCAACAGGTGGACAAGAGGTACAGTGTCACTGATGCATGCACTGTCACTGCTCACCATCCTCGTGGCCTCCTCAAATGGTGCCAGGACAGTGCATGCATCCCTGATCATGCCCCACTGGCGTGGAGAAAAAAAAACAAGCTCCCCTGACCCTGTCCTGGTGCCGTAGTCGCACAGGTACTCATTGATGGCCCTCTGCTGCGTGTGCAGCCGCTGCAGCATGGCCAACGTTGAGTTCCACCTGGTGGGCATGTCACATATAAGGCGGTTCTTGGGCAGGTTCAACTCCTTTTGCAGCTCAGCCAGGCGAGCACTGGCATTATAAGATCTGCGGAAATGCACACAGACTTTCCTGGCCTGCCTCAGGACATCCTGTAAGCCCGGGTACCTGCCCAAGAACCGCTGCACCACCAGGTTAAGGACGTGAGCCACACAGGGCACATGGGTCAGTTGTCCCTGTCGGAGGGCGGAGAGGAGGTTGGTGCCATTGTCGCAAACCACCATTCCTGGCTTAAGCTGGCGTGGCGTCAACCACCTCTCGGCCTGGCCCTGCAGAGCAGACAGGACCTCTGCCCCAGTGTGGCTTCTGTCCCCCAAACACACCAGCGCAAGCACGGCATGGCATCTTTTTGCCTGCGTACTTGCGTAGCCCCTTGAACGCCTACGGAGCACCGCTGGTTCCGAGGACAAACCACAGGAAGAGGCCATGGAGGAAGAAGAAGAGGAGGGGGTGGAGGAGAGAGGTGTGTCACAACCAGTAGTAGCATTTTGGAGGCGTGGCGGTGGAACAACCTCCAACACTACTGCACCTTGTCCTGCATCCTTCCCAGCTGCCAAAAGAGTGACCCAATGGGCCGTGAAAGAAAGGTAACGTCCCTGTCCATGCCTGCTGGACCATGAGTCAGCGGTAATATGCACCTTACCGCTGACCGCCCTGTCCAGCGAGGCCAAGACATTGCCTTCCACATGCCGGTAGAGAGCCGGAATAGCCTTCCGTGAGAAAAAGTGGCGTTTGGGAACCTGCCACTGAGGAACCGCACATTGCACAAACTCACGGAAGGGGGCCGAGTCTACCAACTGAAAAGGCAGCAGTTGAAGCGCTAGCAATTTAGCCAAGCTAGCATTCAACCGCTGGGCATGTGGATGGCTGGGAGTGAACTTCTTTCGACGGTCCAGCAGCTGGGGCAGGGAAATTTGCCTGCTAGAATCGGACGTCGGTGTACTGCTAGCAGAGTGGCCGCAAGTACTTGGCTGTGACACACCTAATTCTACACCTTCATTCCTCTCAGTGCATGTTTCAGAGAAGACTGAAGTTATAGTGGGGTTGGAGATCCCAGCTGATGCGGTGCAAGGAGAGGTCCGCTTTGTTCTTTGGTGTGGGTCTTTGAGGTAGGCTTGCCAACGAGCTGCATGGCAGGTCAACATATGTCTGGTCAGGCATGTGGTACCCAAGCGGCTGATGTTTTGGCCACGCGATATACGCTTGAGACATATGTTGCAAACAGCAGCTGTGCGATCTGATGCACTAGCCTCAAAAAAAGGCCCACACCAAAGAACTTTTTGAATGACGGGCAGAGGCAGCGCCCTGCACAGGCGGAGCTCTGCGGTGTGATTCCGTCGGTGTACTGCCCTTACGCTGGCCACCAAAGGGCATCCTGCCTCGTTGGAGATGTGCCTCCTCCTCATCCTCCTCCTCCTCCTCTCTCCTATTAGGCACCCACGTGGAGTCAGTGACCTCATCATCCCCTCCCTCCTCATCACTGGAGCCAATCTGGCAGTATGCTGCAGCTGCTGGAACATGACTGCCAGATTGGTGTCCTTCTTGAGCATCCCCTCTGTCTGCTCTCACGCTACTGCCTTCCTCTAGCTGGGTTTCATCATCAGACCCTTCGAAACGCTGGGCATCCTCCTGGAGCATGTACCCAACACTGTGCTCAAACAGTTCGGGGGACTCCTCAGGAGGAGGACATGGTGGGTCTAGGGAAGGAGTGACTGATGATGAGTCTGACATTGATACCAGGGAAGAGGACGCTTTGGCAGCTGCTTTTCCAGTACCCTGAGCCTGGGTGAGAGAGGATGAGGAGGAGGAGGAGGGCTTGGTCATCCACTCTACCAAGTCTTCGGCATGATGTTGCTCAACATGTCCAGCTGCCGAAAAGAAGGACAAGCGTGTCCCATGGCCATGTGCTGATGACAATGCACCGCGTCCACGACCAGCACTGTTGCCCCCAGACACAGAGCCTGCTTGCCCTCTTTTATTGCCTCCTGACTGTCTGCCTCTCCTTGTTTGCCTTCCAGACATTCTAATAGATGGCCTGCAGGGAGATGGGAAAAAAGCAATAAGGGCTACCTTCAAGTGTCCTTCTCTGTCCCTTTACTTAAGGATTTCTAAATATGGTTGAGGATGATTGCTTTTGCACAGAATAGCACAACGACAATTTCCCTGACTGTGCAAAAAAACAAGGATTTCAAAGATGGTTGATGAGGAATGCTTTAGCACACTATAGCACAAGGAGAATTCCCTCACTGTCCTTCCCTGTCCCTAGAAACAAGGATTCGCACAGTAAAACACACTGACACTCTCCCTACCTATAGTATTCTGTCCCTAGAAAAAATGTTTTTTTAAAGCACACTATAGCACAAGGAGAATTCCCTCACTGTCCTTCCCTGTCCCTAGAAACAAGGATTCGCACAGTAAAAGACACTGACACTCTCCCTACCTATAGTTTTCTGTCCCTAGAAAAAATGTTTTTTTAAAGCACACTATAGCACAAGGAGAATTTCACTCACTTTTCTTCTTTGTCCCTAGAAACAAGGTTTATCACAGTGAAAGAAACTGACACTCTTCCTTCCTATAGTTTTCTGTCCCTAGAAAAAAATGTTTTTTTAAAGCACACTATAGCACAAGGAGAATTCCCTCACTGTCCTTCCCTGTCCCTAGAAACAAGGATTTGCACAGTAAAACACACTGACACTCTCCCTACCTATAGTTTTCTGTCCCTAGAAAAAATGTTTTTTTAAAGCACACTATAGCACAAGGAGAATTCCCTCACTGTCCTTCCCTGTCCCTAGAAACAAGGATTTTCACAGTAAAAGACACTGACACTCTCCCTACCTATAGTTTTCTGTCCCTAGAAAAAATGTTTTTTTAAAGCACACTATAGCACAAGGAGAATTTCACTCACTTTCCTTCTTTGTCCCTAGAAACAAGGTTTATTACAGTGAAAGAAACTGACACTCTTCCTTCCTATAGTTTTCTGTCCCTAGAAAAAAATGTTTTTTTAAAGCACACTATAGCACAAGGAGAATTCCCTCACTGTCCTTCCCTGTCCCTAGAAACAAGGATTCGCACAGTAAAACACACTGACACTCTCCCTACCTATAGTTTTCTGTCCCTAGAAAAAATGTTTTTTTAAAGCACACTATAGCACAAGGAGAATTCCCTCACTGTCCTTCCCTGTCCCTAGAAACAAGGATTCGCACAGTAAAAGACACTGACACTCTCCCTACCTATAGTTTTCTGTCCCTAGAAAAAATGTTTTTTTAAAGCACACTATAGCACAAGGAGAATTTCACTCACTTTCCTTCTTTGTCCCTAGAAACAAGGTTTATCACAGTGAAAGAAACTGACACTCTTCCTTCCTATAGTTTTCTGTCCCTAGAAAAAAATGTTTTTTAAAGCACACTATAGCACAAGGAGAATTCCCTCACTGTCCTTCCCTGTCCCTAGAAACAAGGATTCGCACAGTAAAAGACACTGACACTCTCCCTACCTATAGTTTTCTGTCCCTAGAAAAAATGTTTTTTTAAAGCACACTATAGCACAAGGAGAATTCCCTCACTGTCCTTCCCTGTCCCTAGAAACAAGGATTCGCACAGTAAAAGACACTGACACACTCCCTACCTATAGTTTTCTGTCCCTAGAAAAAATGTTTTTTTAAAGCACACTATAGCACAAGGAGAATTTCACTCACTTTCCTTCTTTGTCCCTAGAAACAAGGTTTATCACAGTGAAAGAAACTGACACTCTTCCTTCCTATAGTTTTCTGTCCCTAGAAAAAAATGTTTTTTTAAAGCACACTATAGCACAAGGAGAATTCCCTCACTGTCCTTCCCTGTCCCTAGAAACAAGGATTCGCACAGTAAAACACACTGACACTCTCCCTACCTATAGTTTTCTGTCCCTAGAAAAAATGTTTTTTTAAAGCACACTATAGCACAAGGAGAATTCCCTCACTGTCCTTCCCTGTCCCTAGAAACAAGGATTCGCACAGTAAAAGACACTGACACTCTCCCTACCTATAGTTTTCTGTCCCTAGAAAAAATGTTTTTTTAAAGCACACTATAGCACAAGGAGAATTTCACTCACTTTCCTTCTTTGTCCCTAGAAACAAGGTTTATCACAGTGAAAGAAACTGACACTCTTCCTTCCTATAGTTTTCTGTCCCTAGAAAAAAATGTTTTTTTAAAGCACACTATAGCACAAGGAGAATTCCCTCACTGTCCTTCCCTGTCCCTAGAAACAAGGATTCGCACAGTAAAAGACACTGACACTCTCCCTACCTATAGTTTTCTGTCCCTAGAAAAAATGTTTTTTTAAAGCACACTATAGCACAAGGAGAATTTCACTCACTTTCCTTCTTTGTCCCTAGAAACAAGGATTATCACAGTGAAAGAAACTGACACTCTTCCTACCTATAGTTTTCTGTCCCTAGAAAAAATGTTTTTTTAAAGCACACTATAGCACAAGGAGAATTCCCTCACTGTCCTTCCCTGTCCCTAGAAACAAGGATTCGCACAGTAAAACACACTGACACTCTCCCTACCTATAGTTTTCTGTCCCTAGAAAAAATGTTTTTTTAAAGCACACTATAGCACAAGGAGAATTCCCTCACTGTCCTTCCCTGTCCCTAGAAACAAGGATTCGCACAGTAAAACACACTGACACTCTCCCTACCTATCCTTCTCTTTCCCTAAACTAAAGGAATCCAGGTTAAGCAAGAAAAAAATAAATGTCACTGTCCCTGCCTATGTTTCTCTTTCCCTGCTCCGGAACACACTACACTAGGCCGCCGTGCTGGCGGCCTTTTAAAGTGTGGGGCGTGTACTAAACACCCTCAGCAATAATTGGCCACAGGCATCCTGCCTGTGGCCAATCATTGCTCTCCTCGCTGCCGGCGCTGTGATTGGCCAAGCATGCGGGGTCACAGTGCATGCTTGGCCAATCACAGCGCCTGGATGACACTGCGATGGCGTAGTGCATTGTGGGCCGTTCGCGTCACTCGAATTTGGCGCGAACGGCCCAAATCGCTCGATCTTCGTCGAACGATCGAACAGCCGATGTTCGAGTCGAACGTATGTTCGACTCGAACACGAAGCTCATCCCTATTTCAGATACTTAACACTAGTCTCAATTGCCAGGATCTGTTAACAAAATTTTCAGAGCACTTAAATACTAACCAGTGTGTGAATAATATCAGTGGCAGAATAGATAGTGATGTGGTCCATTACATCACCCAAGAACTATTAGAGATGTCCAACTGGACAACACTTTACAAAAAGGAGGGGGCAGATATAGCAATTGGCATACCAACCAAGGCATACCAACCAATGGGACACAGGAGAGTTATTGGGGTCGATTTTCCAAAGGAATATAGGCTGTTTACTTTGCAAGGGAATTTTCCTTTAGTGAATGTAGTGAAAATTCACAATGCACAATCAAATACAAGGAAAAAAAATATATTTTTGCATATGACTGGATAAAGATAGTCAGTTACTAAGCTAAGGGAAAAATCCTGTTAAAAGTGAGCATCTTATTTGCTATATAATAAATCAATCCTGTTGTCTTTACATATGTATAAAGTATATAATACTTTTAAATATGACTTAAGGCGCATTAGAAGTCCCATAGGTCTGACTTTAAATAAGGGTCCACATTTTAAGGATTGCTGTTTTACTGTATATGATATACATTGTTCTGGCCTATTTTGGAAATATCTTTACTGGGATAAAAGAAAATTGTTAACTTGCCAATAAGACATCAGCCAAAATGGTGCCTCGCCTTTGGAGCAGTTCATACCATAATTTACTTTATTAATGCCTGACAAAGTAGCATAATAATGCATGTTACCACAATGCACGTTAACATACTGTAGATGTACATTGCAATGCAAAGTTAATTACACACCCCAACATGCATCTACAGTACACCACAATGCACAGATTCATGTGTTCTTTTTGTTGTCTTCCACTAGAGAAAAATTATGCATTTAAAGGCATCAGCGTTGAAGTGAGTTTTGGTGATGTCAATACTTTTCTGCTCCTTGCTGAAGGAGAAAGCACAGCCATGCTTCTAGCAAGATGGTCACTGCTACCAAGATGGATACCACAGAACAAAACATAGTAAGTCAGAAATAGGCAAAGATCGGCTGCAGGGAAAACACAGAAAACTGTGGGGTCTAGTTCTTAGCCTTCTACCTCCTCCTGGGGATTGGAGCAGAGTATAGAGTAGATGAAGGAGGGTCTTGACTAAAAGAAGAGGTATCAACAAAACTTAGGCTTTAATTATGACAAACATAACTCCCCAGCCCATGGGTGTAACAGGGGTCACCGGGGTAGCGATTGCAACCCCGCTATGCTCCAGGGGGCCTGTGGGGTCTGCTTGCTAGACTGGCTTCATTGGCTCGAGTGGCAGGGTGGTTCCTGGATAGTAATGTCATTTGGCATCTGAATGAAAGCCACACCCGATGCACCTTTTCCTGGACCTGTCAGCCACCATGCTATCAGCAGAGGAAATTGGAACCTTTCCAGCCCATGCGACCTCCCTGTCTCACAGACACTTCACTGCGTAGTATGAGGCAAGCTGATATTGAGGGCACAGGGTGCCCTACTCCTGTATATATCAGTTTTTTGACTGGCCATACCTCAGTAAAGTACTCAGATGAGAGGAAATATGGCTACCTGAGTACACGTGCTGCCACATGAGGACCCCCTGGAGCCCACCCTAAAGCACCCTTCTTTACTTAGAGCTGGGACAGACCAGCAATGTTCCCATGTTGCTGGTTTATCCCAGCTCCCAGTAAAGAGGGTGGTTCCAAGGAGTCCTAATGAGGCAGGATGTGTACTCGAGTAGCCATCATTCTTCTCATCCAGCCCAGGGACTTTACCAAGATACAGTCAGTCAGAAAACTTCTATGTGTGGCCCTGCTCTACCCCTTGATTGGAAATGATCAGGACAAGCCTCCTACCTATAGACACCAACCGGTGCCAAACTATCGACCTGAGCCTAGCCAGGCGCCTCACCCTGGGAAAGTCAGAGGATATCATTAGAATTAGTTTGACATCATTTCCCCTCATCGCAATACAGGGGCATCTCCCTCCAAATCATCGCTCACTACTCTGCACCCTCCCCTAGTCCCTAGAACTTTCTGAGAGCACCAGAGATCTCTACTACAAATATTACTGATCTGTCATCTGCCTAACCCTGAGAAATACCAGCTAGAAATAGCTGGAGTGCTTATGTGTAAACAGAACTGGATGCAAAGAGGCTGCAGTAGATCAACAAATGGATAATGGCGAATGCTCGAGGAAAAATTGCATTTTGTTTCTGGTACACAGGGCTTTAGCAAACTAAGGGCCCTTTCACACGGGACGGATCAGTGATGATGCACCCCGTGAACCTCCGCTTGCTCAGCGGGGATCGCTCCGTTGATCCCAGCTGAGCCGGCGGATGACAGGGCAGTCCCCGCACACTGTGCAGGGACCGCCCTGTCAGATCTATGCTCTCCCCTATGGGGGGATCGGATGAACACGGACCGTCTGTCCGTGTTCATCCGATCTGCTCTGCAGACGGATAGAAAAATATAAATTTTTCTATCCAGAAAAACGGAGCATTGCAGACACGGATGAGATCGGGTGTCAGCGGATGTTTCATCCTCTGACACCCGCGATCTCATAGGGACCAATGTATGTTCCTTTTTCATCCGTAAACGGATGGATGAAAAAGCGGACATACGGTCCGCTGGTGTGAAAGGGGCCTAACACATTCAATAGTAGTTCCCATTAGTAAAGATACAAGCCCACCGAGAGTATCTTGGTGCGCGGTGGAAATAGTGAATGGTAGTAGGGGGGCCCCAGGTCATCTTTTCCATCAAGGCCCACAAGCTTCAAGCTACGCCTCTGCCCCAGCCCCCTCCTTACCATTACATAAAAGGAGAAAGCTAAGTAGCATTATTAAGCATATAAAAAAGTAAGCAGCATTTTTTTTTTTTTTTTTTAGTTATACTATGAGAATGTTAACATGTAAGCCTCTTTGGTTCATTTTCAGGAAATGGATATACAAACTACAAACCACTCCTGGGCGTCACAGACACCAATCAATGCACCTGAATGATCCTTTCCTTCTTGCACTTCTGTGATGCAGTTCTCAGATTTTCATCCTCTCAGTATTTGGCAACCTTACTTTTACAACCTGTCCAAACCCAGCACTAGGTGGCTGAGGTTGCAGATTTCTTGTGTCCCCTCCCTCTACCAGCAACGTACTTCTTCCCCCCCCCCCTTTCCCATTATGACGTTATAGGCAGTAGTCTGTGTTTACTACCAGGGATTCGCCCTTAACTTGAGCCCTATACTACTTGAGACAATGCGCCCTTCCTCTTCCAGGAGGGGGATACAACTAGCCCCTCTTCCCCCTTAAACTCTATATTGCCCCTTTCTTTCATGCTGGCTCTATACCTACGCCCTAGATTTCAAGTGAGACTCTGCTATGAGAGTATCTCTACATGTCTGATGTTAGTACTTAGATATTTGCATTTGATGGTGGATTTTGCCTAATCATTTTCTGCTCTCTCTTTGTTCACGATTACATGCCACCAAACGTTACGTAAAACCTATCTGACATGGAACCTAGGTTGTTACCTTTGGCACTGTTATGACCTAAATCTGATTGTAAAAACCTTTATCCTTGTGAATGTTATTTTATTGCATTGTACATTATGCATACTTCCAATAAAATTTGTTTGGAAAAAACAAAAACAAAAAAAACATGTAACAAATATAAAGTAGGCGTTATCCCAATTTGGCAGCAAAAGTGGAAATTCGCTTTAAGGTCTTCATGCTCCTTGGTATCAGGGACATGTGAAGCAGGACATGGTTTTCATAAAACTAAAGCCTTTTTTTTTTTTTTTACCAAATCACACAGTTAATTTTATATGTTCTATTATCAAAAAAATACACACTACTTTCATGAAACAGCAAAAACAGACAAGAGCAGAAACAAAGTCATTTTTAAGACGTGAGAAGTGACATTATTGATCGAACAGTTGCCTCTCTTGTTTTTTAATACTGACGCCTGAAAGTTCTCCATAAGAAGTTAATCTCATCAGTGCAAGAAAGACTTACAGACCACCACAATGGGTCTGTTTTCCTTCACTGGCAGCAGCTAGGTAAAGCTCCTTGTTGTTTGATCCAGGCCTTTTAACCCTATATTCTGCGCTAGGCTTCAGGTCTCTGAAGAATCAGAGGGATAAACGAGCTGCTGTGACAGAAGGAAAACAGACATGTCCAGTGACTTCATGAATCAGCAGCTGCACTAACAGATGAGGTAATACCTGACCCGCTTGCCTCTTAGGGACTTTGGCTACATAGGTTTAGGATAAACATTGCCAAAAAATCTCATTGCGAATAAACAGTTCTGGTTTATAGTACACAGGTTCAAACCACCTTTGTTTTATGGGTTCCTTACCCTTGATACATTGCAGAAGCTGGGTAGCCTGAAAACAATAATCCTTTTAGCTAACGGTAATACATGCAGCGCTTGGCTCTGTAGGTGTGAGACTGCAATGCAGAATAGCACCTCTGCTACCATGATAGGTCAAGAACAAATCACAGCACATGTGGCTTTCTGACTGAATTAGGTTAATGGATGGAGAAATGGGCTTTTACATGCTCAGCTTAACAATACTGTAGGTGAGCGCAGTGCTACTGAGAGTCATCATTAATGCGTTACAGATACAGTTTGCACCTCTGAGCGCCTATAACTTGTCTTCTTTTTATTATCATCACAGAGTATTTATTAAATTGCAGATGTTCACACCATCATAAATTCTTCTCATTTACAATCCCAGGCCTGATTCATTAATCGAACATAATACTTATTGCAATCAAAAATTATATATTAAAAAATGTAATCACACATAGGGATAAGTAATATTTACATTTCGCTGAAATGTCACCCTTTTAAGAAAAGCCATAGGGTGAATTCAATAAAGCTGTTGCACCACTTTTCTGTCCTTAATCTCACTTGGTAATTGTGTATTGCACCAAATTCATGAAGCATATGTGAAACTTTTGGTCCTGACAGCGACTCATGCACCAAATTCAGGTAGTGCTATAATGAGCCACATTCACAGTGTGGCACAACAAATGCACCAAATTCTAAATAAAATACAGACAGTTTGTATCTTCCGAAAATTAAGCTAATTAAGACCAATTAAGCTAATTAGGACCAACCTCTTTTGGAAGAAAACCGGCACAGACAGATTTTGCCTAAGTGTCTCACATGTATTCTAAGTCCCCTTTCACATGGGGCAGACACTACCAGGAGTCCGCCTGCTCAGCAGGGAGTCTGTCCGCAGATCTCCGCTGTGCAGGCAGATGGCTTGTCTGTGTCCAGTCCGCTTATGCAAAGTGGATGCACACACACAGCCACAGCCCGCTGTCCCCTATGGCCGGTTTGATGTAAATGGACCTTGTGAGTCCCCTCCCCCCACAGTTAGAATCACTCCCTAGGATACACAATTAACCCCTTTATCGCCCCCTAGTGTTAACCCCTTCCCTGCCATAATACCATCACTTCTCCTCCACCGTATCGCTCACTTGCGCCCACTCGGACGTGAGGCGCGATGACGTCACCCATGCGCCGCGCTCCACCTCCAGGAAGCAGTAAAAATAGACCCACGTGGAGGGACACAAACAGCAGGGACGCCTGGGAGCCATATTTTGAACTAGCTGCCGCTAGGTAAGGTTGAAATTCTTATGCTAAATCGCTATACTCTCTAACTTAGCAAATGCTCTTTATAATTCAAATATGTTTATTTGACTATAGATGCCCTCCATGATAGGATGGGATCCTAATGATGCCTGTAATGTATGACAACACACACAATAACTAGCAGAATAGAGGTAAATATCCTCATGTAGCCAAATATATATGTATAGCCAACCATATTAGAACAATATCACTACATAGGACATCTACAATTATATCTATTTCCTCCTAGATATATTAAAGTCAAAAAGAATAGAGAGCAAAAAAATATACAGCAGCTGTAAACAGGCATTAAGTCCATCGGCTCCCAGGCTAATCCTTGAATATTCACCCCTCATGTAAGCAGTCTTTGCTCTATTCCAAATGAACATACTCACGTATATATCGCAATTGGGATCCTTCAAGATAAGAAACTAATAAGCCTATTATTTATTTTAGGTCAATAAAGGGTTCTTAACAGGCTCAAATATATAAAGATATACTGCTTCCTTCTGTGGTATCTGTTGTGAGATCGCTTTGCGGTGCCTTTATCCCTGCGAGTGGAGACTGGTACTTTGTGTGGATCACATCAATTAAACTCTGAGCCAGCTACACACTGTCTCAGAGTTCATCTGTAGGAGGTTTATCTGACTACTCCAGGTATTGACTTTAGTCTCACATTCGAAAACCTAACCATATAAATGTATAATAACAATAAAATGTTGTTCTATGTTTTAATCTAAATCTTCTTTGTATCTACATAATATAAATATTTATTTGTTCATGCCTGTTCCTGACGAAGCCATTCGGCGAAACATGTAGAACGATCTAAGCTGAACACTAACATGGAGAATGACAACTGTATATAACCCTCTGTGATTATGTATTTTATGAAATGTTTCCATTTATTTTTCTCTGTATTTATTAGTAAATAAAATAATATTTTTATACTCAAATATCGGTATCTTGTTATACTATAGGCACCCTTATAGTCCCACCAATTATCCTTCTTAGGATTCCTTTTCTAGACCCTGCCAGCATATGCAACACTTTTGGTCCTGACAGCGACTCATGCACCAAATCACCAAATCCCTGCCAGTCACATTTACACAGTAATCAGTGCATTTTTATAGCACTGATCGCTGTATAAATGTGAATGGTCCCAAAATTGTGTCAAAAGTGTCCGATATGTCCGCCGCAAATTCACAGTCATGATAAAAATCGCAGATCGCCGCCATTACTAGTAAAAAAATAATAATAACAATAAAAATGCCATAAATGTATCCCCTATTTTGTAGACGCTATAACTTTTGCGCAAACCAATCAATATACGCTTATTGCAATTTTTTTTAACCAAAAATATGTAGAAGAATACACAGCGGCCTAAACTGAGGAAGAAATTGGTCAAAAGTAATGGGCAGAGATCAGCATATACATTAACATATCTCTTATGGCACCAACATCCCTGAATAAATAATCAATCAGTATGCAGGATATAGGATTTTAACGGTGCTAAATACAAGAACATACTCAACAAAAAATGTTGTATGTAAAAGTAGAAAAGTATTTACAGGGGGTCCCCAACTTACGAACATCCGAGTTGCAAACGACCCCTACTTACGAACGGGGCCCGAGTGACGTCACTGCCGGCCGACACCATCTTCCTCTGCCTGTGCGCCTTGCTGGAGTGAGCCGTTCCTCCATTCCTGGCCTGGCTGTGAGATTAAGGGGCCCCCCTCGTCATCCTGCCTGCCCATCCACAGGCCTGGTACGGTCCAGTGGCCTGCCAGGCCGCTAAAACTGCCCGTCATGGCCATGGCCTTGTCCGGCCTAGTACGGCCTCCAGATCCCCGGTCTTTCCTGCGCCACTGCCCCGCAGAGGTGCACCGCGGCCGGCCTGCCTGCCTGGACTCGGATCCCATCCATCTCCCTGCTGTGCCATCAGGTGAGCTGCCCGGCATATAGGCATATGTATATGCCTATGTATACAGTATATGTATACAGTACAGTACTTGTCACCGAAATCACCATGCTGCCGTCCGTCCCCCCCCCTCCCACATACCTCTGTCCCTCCCTCCCCACATACCTCTCTCTGCAAGGCTCTGTCTTCAGGACTCCGTCCTCCCCCACCCGGCCGCCGAGTCTGTCTCCTGTCCCTGCCGCCGTTATACACAGTGAGAGAGGTGAGCTGTGCTTTTCTCATCTCAGCTGTGACAGGAGTTCTAGCACAGTGCTAGGACTCCTGTTTTGGAGGTGACAGGCTCAATAAAGAGAACCTGTCACCTCCAATTGCTATCACACAGGGAATTGTTTTCTCCTGTGTGATAGCAATAAAGTTAAGTGAAAAATAATTTATGAAAAATAAAAAAATAAAAAAAATAAGAAATAATAATTAAATTAATAAAATCAAAAAAGTAATTAAAAAGTAAAGGATAAGAAAAATAATATTAAAAATAATAAGAAAATTATACAAAAATAAAAAACTGGAAACGACAAGCTACAAATAAATAAAAATAACAAAATAATAAGAAAAAATAATTAAATTAATAAAATTAAAAAGTAATTAAAAAGTAAAGAATAAGAAAAATAACATTAAAAATAATAAGAAAATTATACAAAAATAAAAAAAGTAAACGACAAGCTACAAATAAATAAAAATAAAAAAAGTGATAAAGTAAAAAAAAAAGAAACAAAAAATATTTGAACTAACCGTGCCGCCCCTGCCATCCGGTCGCCATTCTCTGTTGATTTAATCTCACATCCTGTTTTTGAGACTGAATTTGCACTTAAAAAATGTACTTGTTCCGTCTTACAAACAAATTTGACTTAAGAACAAAACCTACAGTCCCTATCTTGTTCGTAACCTGGGGATCCCCTGTATTAATAACAATAATAAATAAAAAAAACTGATAAATACATATCAAAGACTAGTCATAGGTATACACCCAATACCCAACATATGACAGTAATGGATTGTATTCAGTTTGAAGTGGCGTCCATTTATCGACAGTTTCGCCTATAAGGCTTCTTCAGGATTAGACACAGAAAGCACTCAATTAGATATACATAGATTTTTCCAACTTTAGATGAAAGAATTGAAAAGAAAATATAAGACAAATCAATCACTTACATTACACATAAATTAATAGCACCTCTTAGTGAGGCAAACATACACTCCAACTACTGAAATGTGATTGGACAAATGAATTCTCCCTACCTCCATGATTCACGGAAGTGCATACAGCGGGGAAAATAATCTCTCTCTCTTCCTATCTCCAGGTGCTTGTGCATGCATACCACTCAGCTCCGTCAAGCAGTAATCATATCTCTCGTGAGGGGGGATGGAAGATATATATACAATGAATTTCTAAGAGTGCCTGAAATAGATGTTTTTATGAATAAGTAAACAAAGGTATACATTAGGGGGGCTGCGCCTGTCCAAACACAGGCATAAATAAAAAGGACAGCACTCACCTCCCTCCTATCATTCAGTTGTAATACCAACATGGGAGCCCATAGGGACCAAAGGACACTATATGGATGTCATCATCAAAGAAGACTTCTATCCAGGTTAATCTAAAACATACCACAAAGGGATCCCTTAAACATCATACATGAGGCTAAGGTATACCCAAAATGATAACTAAAACTCAAGAAAGTAAACGCATTCCTCACCCAAAGTGGAGATCCCAGAGGGCTTCAGTCAATGCCCCACCTGGGCTTCCTAAGAGTGTCTTGCCAATGATGGAGCATACAGAGATGAACCTCTAGGTATACCTATAAACCTCAGAGGAGGTGAATAATGTCCCTATGAATAAGGAGATTGCATAAATGTATCAGTTGTTGCACACAATGGTGACTAAATAACTACCTGTAATGAGCGTCCTGTCCAGCATGGGCTCCCAAAATGATCCCCATATGGCTGATGCCATGTGGGATTTAAATATCCCCCCCCCAAAGCGCCAAAAGCTTAGCGTCTGACGTCACGCCGCGCCAGCACATCACGGACACAAAAAGGGGAGGGGCCTGGAGGTGTGGACTAATCCCCGGAAGCAGGAAATTATATAACTTCCTGACCGCGCCTCCTAATACACCAAATGACGTTCCGTGCGGACACTGAACAACCATTGTATAGGTAAGCAGACGGCCTTGATGGTATAGGCCGGGAGCTTGCGCATTACACAGAGAGCCACGCCCCATGGGTCCCTCTAGGTGGGCAGAGTCCGGATCATACTCACAATAAAGTGAGATGATCCAGTGACCACCCTTGGGCGTCCATACGGGAAATATGTACATAACGGAGCCTGTTGTGAAATTGCTCGGATGTGAAATTTCACAACAGGCTCTGTTATGTATTTAAATCCCACATGGCATCGGCCATATGGGGATCATTTTGGGAGCCCATGCTGGACAGGACGCTCATTACAGGTAGTTATCTAGTCACCATTGTGTGCATGATCACACGGGGTGCAACAACTGATACATTTATGCAATCTCCTTATTCATAGGGACATTATTTACCTCCTCAGAGGTTTATAGGTATACCTAGAGGTTCATCTCTGTATGCTCCATCATTGGCAAGACACTCTAAGGAACCCCAGATGGGGCATTGACTGAAGCCCTCTGGGATCTTCACTTTGGGTGAGGAATGAGTTTACTTTCTTGAGTTTTAGTTATCATTTCGGGTATACCTTAGCCTCATGTATGATATTTAAGGGATCCCTTTGTGGTATGTTTTAGATTAACCTGGATAGAAGTCTTCTCTGATGATGAACATCCATATAGTGTCCTTTGGTCCCTATGGGCTCCCATGTTGGTATTACAACTGAATGATAGGAGGGAGGTGAGTGCTGTCCTTTTTATTTATGCCTGTGTTTTTACATGTGCAGCCCCCCTAATGTATACCTTTGTTTACTTATTCATGAAAACATATATTTCAGGCACTCTTAGAAGTTCATTGTATATATATCTTCCATCCCCCCTCACGGGAGATATGATTACTGCTTGACGGAGCTAAGTGGTATGCATGCACGAGCACCTGGAGAGAGGAAGAGAGAGAGATTATTTTCCCCGCTGTATGCACTTCTGTGAATCATGGAGGTAGGGAGAATTCATTTGTCCAATCACATTTCAGTAGTTGGCGTGTATGTTTGCCTCACTAAGAGGTGCTATTAATTTATGTGTAATGTAAGTGATTGATTTGTCTTATTTTTTCTTTTCTATTCTTTCACCTAATGTTGGAAAAATCTATGTACATCTAATTGAGTTCTTTCTGCGTCTAATCCTGAAGAAGCCTTATAGGCGAAACTGTTGATAAATGGACGCCACTTCAAACTGAATACAATCCATTACTGTCATCTGTTGGGTATTGGGTGTATACCTATGACTAGTCTTTGATATGTATTTATCAGTTTTTTTATTTATTATTGTTATTAATAAATACTTTTCTACTTTTATATACAACATTTTTTGTTGAGTATGTTCTTGTATTTAGCACGGTTAAAATCCCATATCCTGCATACTGATCGAGGAAGAAATTCGTTTTTTTTTTGTTTTTTTTAATGGGATATTTATTATAGCAAAAAGTAAAAAATATTGTGTTTTTTTCAAAATTGTCTCTCTTTTTTTATTTTTAGCGCAAAAAAAAAACAAAAAAGCAGAAGTAATTAAATACCACCAAAATAAAGATCTATTTGTGGGGAAAAAAATTATCAAAATTTCATATGGGTACAGTGTTGTATGACCGCGCAATTGTCATTTCAAATGTTACAGCACTGAAAGCTGAAAATTGGCCTGGGCAGGAAGGGGGTGAAAATGCCCTGTATTGAAGTGGTTAAGTATGCATTTTCTTAACTTTTTATAACCCTTCTATTGCTCTCTGCCTCCTCAAAATCTCTAAATTCCTTCTTTTTTTGCTGCTGTGATATGAATTCCTGTTAGTGGATGGCTACATTTGTTCTCCATTGTCTCACTTATGTAGAAACGTAGTCACCCTCTTGTTCACTCCTGATATGGATTAGGCACTATGGAAAATGGGTTTTCTAGTGTGCATAGAGCAGTGCATGTGACCGCCACTAATGTGTACTGCTTATTCCAAACAAACAGAAGTGAAGAAGAAAAGAAGAGGTTTGGGAGCTCACGGAGGGTGTTACAAGGAGGCAGAAAAGCACAGTAA
The DNA here is from genome assembly GCA_029206835.1 of Rana muscosa. Classification (NCBI taxonomy): domain Eukaryota; kingdom Metazoa; phylum Chordata; class Amphibia; order Anura; family Ranidae; genus Rana; species Rana muscosa. The sequence continues at coordinate 691,093,134 of CM055116.1, forward strand.
GGAAAGATTTCATGAAAATTTGATTACAAGGCCATTAAGTAGTGGAAGCGTATGGATTCGTTTTGGAGACAAAGAATATTGTTTAGCGGCACTTTAATTTTACCTCCTCATTGATACGGTCCTTTGAAATCATAGAGACTGGCACAGACAGATTTTGTGATAGTGTCTCTCAAGTGTTCTAAAAGTGATACAGCATGCCCCAAATTCATGTACCTGTCTAGAACTTGTACTTAAATTTGGAGCATGCTGTGCTACTTAGGCCTCTTTCCGATCGGGTTTGCCTTTCGTTTTTTTAGGCAGGTCCAATTAGACCATCCATTGCCCTCTATGAAGCTGCGGGTGTATATGTCCATTGACACCCACCGATATCCAATCCTATCGACTAAAAACAGACGTATGATTTGTTCCCCATCCGTCTAGTGGATCGGATCGTATGGCCATTGGGTGTAAATGGACAGACCCAATGGCCATACGGGTCTGTCCATTTTAAACAAGTGTTTAGTGTCACTTTAAAGGTGGTTTAGGGTAGTTTTAAGGTTGAAATGGGCTTTAATTAGTGCCTAGATGATCATTCATTAAGCTACAATATTACTTATTGCATACTAAAAATCTCTAGAAATGTAACTACACATATTGATAAGAAATATTGGCTAGTTTAATACATTTCGCTAAAATATTACCCCTTCGGCAAAATACCTTGAGTCAAAGGGGCTTTATAGGTGGCTATCATACACAATGTAACATATCATAAAAATCATACATGTGTCATGTGTGGCGCACGCCGTGAATGCTCCAGGTGATTCAATTAGGCGGCTTCATATCTCTCAAATGGAAAGAATGGTGGATCAACCTCATGGTGCTTGGGCACCATTTTGCTACACTGTACTATGCCTAGCCATGCCCCAATGGGGGATGGAACCCCTGTATAAAAGACCTGTTTGGAGAGCCTTTGTTACAGCGGCCGCTGTAGGAGTAGGAGGAGCTCCAAGGGAGAGGTGGACAGGCGTGTCTAAATATTCAAATCCCAGATCCAGAAGCAGGTCAGGCTGGATTGCTAGGCACTGATCAGGCTGCATTATTGGGCACTAATCAGGCTGCATTGCTGGCCACTGATCAGGCTGCATTGCTAGGCACTAATCAGGCTGCATCGCTGGACACTGATCAGGCTGCATTGCTGGACACTGATCAGGCTGCATTGCTGGGCACTAATCGGGCTGCATTGCTGGGCACTGATCAGGCTGAATTGCTGGACACTGATCAGGCTGCATTGCTGGACACTGATCAGGCTGCATTTCTGGGCACTAATCAGGCTGAATTGCTGGGCACTAATCAGGCTGCATTACTGGGCACTAATCAGGGACAGAAAACTCTAGGTAGGGAGAGTGTCAGTTTCTTTCACTGTGCGATTCCTTGTTTCTAGGGACAGGGAAGGACAGTGAGTGAATTCTCCTTGTGCTATAGTGTGCTTTAAAAAAATATTTTTTCTAGGGACAGAAAACTCTAGGTAGGGAGAGTGTCAGTTTCTTTCACTGTGCGAATCCTTGTTTCTAGGGACAAAGAAGGAAAGTGAGGGGAATTCTCCTTGTGCTATAGTGTGCTTTAAAAAAACATTTTTTCTAGGGACAGAAAACTCTAGGTAGGGAGAGTGTCAGTTTCTTTCACTGTGCGAATCCTTGTTTCTAGGGACAGGGAAGGACAGTGAGTGAATTCTCCTTGTGCTATAGTGTGCTTTAAAAAAGCATTTTTTCTAGGGACAGAAAACTCTAGGTAGGGAGAGTGTCAGTTTCTTTCACTGTGCGAATCCTTGTTTCTAGGGACAAAGAAGGAAAGTGAGGGGAATTCTCCTTGTGCTATAGTGTGCTTTAAAAAAACATTTTTTCTAGGGACAGAAAACTCTAGGTAGGGAGAGTGTCAGTTTCTTTCACTGTGCGAATCCTTGTTTCTAGGGACAAAGAAGGAAAGTGAGGGGAATTCTCCTTGTGCTATAGTGTGCTTTAAAAAAACATTTTTTCTAGGGACAGAAAACTCTAGGTAGGGAGAGTGTCAGTTTCTTTCACTGTGCGAATCCTTGTTTCTAAGGACAAAGAAGGAAAGTGAGGGGAATTCTCCTTGTGCTATAGTGTGCTTTAAAAAAACATTTTTTCTAGGGACAGAAAACTCTAGGTAGGGAGAGTGTCAGTTTCTTTCACTGTGCGAATCCTTGTTTCTAGGGACAGGGAAGGACAGTGAGTGAATTCTCCTTGTGCTATAGTGTGCTTTAAAAAAACATTTTTTCTAGGGACAGAAAACTCTAGGTAGGGAGAGTGTCAGTGTCTTTTACTGTGCGAATCCTTGTTTCTAGGGACAAAGAAGGAAAGTGAGGGGAATTCTCCTTGTGCTATAGTGTGCTTTAAAAAAACATTTTTTCTAGGGACAGAAAACTCTAGGTAGGGAGAGTGTCAGTTTCTTTAACTGTGTGAATCCTTGTTTCTAGGGACAGGGAAGGACAGTGAGGGAAATTCTCCTTGTGCTATAGTGTGCTAAAGCATTCCTCATCAACCATCTTTGAAATCCTTGTTTTTTTGACAGTCAGGGAAATTGTCGTTGTGCTATTCTGTGCAAAAGCAATCATCCTCAACCATATTTAGAAATCCTTAAGTAAAGGGACAGAGAAGGACACCTGAAGGTAGCCCTTATTGCTTTTTTCCCATCTCCCTGCAGGCCATCTATTAGAATGTCTGGAAGGCAAACAAGGAGAGGCAGACAGTCAGGAGGCAATAAAAGAGGGCAAGCAGGCTCTGTGTCTGGGGGCAACAGTGCTGGTCTTGGACGCGGTGCATTGTCATCAGCACATGGCCATGGGACACGCTTGTCCTTCTTTTCGGCAGCTGGACATGTTGAGCCACATCATGCTGAAGACTTGGTAGAGTGGATGACCAAGCCCTCCTCCTCCTCATCCTCTCTCACCCAGGCTCAGGGTACTGGCAAAGCAGCTGCCAAAGCGTCCTCTTCCCTGGTATCAATGTCAGACTCATCATCAGTCACTCCTTCCCTAGACCCACCATGTCCTCCTCCTGAGGAGTCCCCCGAACTGTTTGAGCACAGTGTTGGGTACATGCTCCAGGAGGATGCCCAGCGTTTCGAAGGGTCTGATGATGAAACCCAGCTACAGGAAGGCAGTAGCGTGAGAGCAGACAGAGGGGATGCTCAAGAAGGACACCAATCTGGCAGTCATGTTCCAGCAGCTGCAGCATACTGCCAGATTGGCTCCAGTGATGAGGAGGGAGGGGATGATGAGGTCACTGACTCCACGTGGGTGCCTAATAGGAGAGAGGAGGAGGAGGAGGATGAGGAGGAGGCACATCTCCAACGAGGCAGGATGCCCTTTGGTGGCCAGCGTAAGGGCAGTACACCGACGGAATCACACCGCAGAGCTCCGCCTGTGCAGGGCGCTGCCTCTGCCCGTCATTCAAAAAGTTCCTTGGTGTGGGCCTTTTTTGAGGCTAGTGCATCAGATCGCACAGCTGCTGTTTGCAACATATGTCTCAAGCGTATATCGCGTGGCCAAAACATCAGCCGCTTGGGTACCACATGCCTGACCAGACATATGTTGACCTGCCATGCAGCTCGTTGGCAAGCCTACCTCAAAGACCCACACCAAAGAACAAAGCGGACCTCTCCTTGCACCGCATCAGCTGGGATCTCCAACCCCACTATAACTTCAGTCCTCTCTGAAACATGCACTGAGAGGAATGAAGGTGTAGAATTAGGTGTGTCACAGCCAAGTACTTGCGGCCACTCCGCTAGCAGTACACCGACGTCCGATTCTAGCAGGCCAATTTCCCTGCCCCAGCTGCTGGACCGTCGAAAGAAGTTCACTCCCAGCCATCCACATGCCCAGCGGTTGAATGCTAGCTTGGCTAAATTGCTAGCGCTTCAACTGCTGCCTTTTCAGTTGGTAGACTCGGCCCCCTTCCGTGAGTTTGTGCAATGTGCGGTTCCTCAGTGGCAGGTTCCCAAACGCCACTTTTTCTCACGGAAGGCTATTCCGGCTCTCTACCGGCATGTGGAAGGCAATGTCTTGGCCTCGCTGGACAGGGCGGTCAGCGGTAAGGTGCATATTACCGCTGACTCATGGTCCAGCAGGCATGGACAGGGACGTTACCTTTCTTTCACGGCCCATTGGGTCACTCTTTTGGCAGCTGGGAAGGATGCAGGACAAGGTGCAGTAGTGTTGGAGGTTGTTCCACCGCCACGCCTCCAAAATGCTACTACTGGTTGTGACACACCTCTCTCCTCCACCCCCTCCTCTTCTTCTTCCTCCATGGCCTCTTCCTGTGGTTTGTCCTATGAACCAGCGGTGCTCCGTAGCCGTTCACGGGGCTACGCAAGTACGCAGGCAAAAAGATGCCATGCCGTGCTTGCGCTGGTGTGTTTGGGGGACAGAAGCCACACTGGGGCAGAGGTCCTGTCTGCTCTGCAGGGCCAGGCCGAGAGGTGGTTGACGCCACGCCAGCTTAAGCCAGGAATGGTGGTTTGCGACAATGGCACCAACCTCCTCTCCGCCCTCCGACAGGGACAACTGACCCATGTGCCCTGTGTGGCTCACGTCCTTAACCTGGTGGTGCAGCGGTTCTTGGGCAGGTACCCGGGCTTACAGGATGTCCTGAGGCAGGCCAGGAAAGTCTGTGTGCATTTCCGCAGATCTTATAATGCCAGTGCTCGCCTGGCTGAGCTGCAAAAGGAGTTGAACCTGCCCAAGAACCGCCTTATATGTGACATGCCCACCAGGTGGAACTCAACGTTGGCCATGCTGCAGCGGCTGCACACGCAGCAGAGGGCCATCAATGAGTACCTGTGCGACTACGGCACCAGGACAGGGTCAGGGGACCTTGGTTTTTTTTCTCCACGCCAGTGGGGCATGATCAGGGATGCATGCACTGTCCTGGCACTATTTGAGGAGGCCACGAGGATGGTGAGCAGTGACAGTGCATGCATCAGTGACACTGTACCTCTTGTCCACCTGTTGGAGCACACGCTGCGTGGAATAATGGACAGGGCACTTGAGGCAGAACAGAGGCAGGAAGAGGAGGACTTCCTTGCCTCTCAAGGCCCCCTTTACCCAGACAGTGTTCCTTCTGTCCCACCCATCGCACAGGAAGAGGAGGAGGAGGAGGAGGAGGAGGATTGTGTCAGCATGGAGGTGGAGGCTGGCACTCAGCATCATCAGCAGCAGTCTTTTAGGGATGATTTACAGTCCCAAGAAACCAGTGGACTTGTACGTGGCTGGGAGGAGGTGGCTGCGGATCATGTCGTCCTTAGTGACCCAGAGGACTCCGGAGCGAATGCCTCAGCAAACCTACGCTGCATGGCCTCCCTGATCCTGCAAAGTCTGCGGAAGGATCCTCGTATTCTTCGGATCAAGGAGAGGGACCATTACTGGCTGGCCACTCTCCTTGATCCACGGTACAAGGGTAAGGTTGCGGACCTTATGTTACCGTCGCAGAGGGAGCAGAGGATGAGACAACTCCGGGAGGCCTTGCAGAAAGGTCTGTGCAACGCGTTCCCAGAGACTGGGAGGTTACAAACTCCTGGTCCTGGACAACGAGTTGCTGAGGCTTCGGCCAGTCAAAGAAGGAGCGGTGGGGAAGGTGGCCGTCTGACCGATGCGTTCAGACAATTCTTTAGTCCGCAGCCCCAAAGTATGATCGGTTCCAGCAACCATCGCCAGCGTCTGATAAACATGGTGCAGGAATATCTAGGGGCAAGGTCAGACTTGGACACCTTCCCCACCGAAAATCCTCTGGCTTACTGGGTCTTGAGGATGGATCACTGGCCAGAGCTTGCACAGTATGCAATTGAGCTACTGGCCTGTCCTGCATCCAGCGTTCTTTCGGAACGCACATTCAGTGCTGCTGGAGGATTTGTCACGGATCACAGGGTGCGCCTGTCCACCGACTCGGTTGATCGACTGACTTTCATCAAGATGAACCAGTCTTGGATCACCACCAGCTACCACACAACTGATGCTGATATAACAGACTAATTGATTTTAACATGTCACATCCCTTCAAGACTGATGCTGATGCTGAGTGCCTGTGCTGTTATGTTGACTGGCTATCCTCCTCCTCCGAGTCCTCAATGATACGATTGATGATGATAGCTTGGAAGATCATTTTTGTTTATGGGTGCCGCCACCAGTGGCTAAGGCCCAATTTTTCAGCCCCTGTTTTACAGGGGCGTGTAATTACAATTTTTTTAGCAATAATTTGCCATAGGGCTCATTGCTGTGCTCCAAGTACAGTATCTGTGAGGGGTTGGAGTGTTGTGGCACCAGTGCCTAAGGCCCAATTTTTCAGCCCCTGTTTAACAGGGGCGTGTCATTACAATTTTTGAAGCAATACTTTGCAACAGGGCTCATTGCTGTGCTCCAAGTACAGTATCTGTGAGGGGTTGTAGTGTTGTACCACCAGTGCCTAAGGCCCAATTTTTCAGCCCCTGTTCAACAGGGGCATGCAATTACAATTCTTGATCTAATAATTCACAGCAGGGCCCATTGCTGCACCCACCAAGAGTAACTCTGAGGGCTTACAGTGTTGTGGCAACGCCACCACCACCACCACCACGAAAGGCCCAATTTTTCAGCCCCTGTTCAAAAGGGGCATGTAATTACAATTCTTGATCTAATAATTCACAGCAGGGCCCATTCCTGCACCCACCAAGAGTAACTCTGAGGGCTTACAGTGTTGTGGCAACGCCACCACCACCACGAAAGGCCCAATTTTTCAGCCCCTGTTCAAAAGGGGCATGTAATTACAATTCTTGATCTAATAATTCACAGCAGGGCCCATTGCTGCACCCACCAAGAGTAACTCTGAGGGCTTACAGTGTTGTGGCAACGCCACCACCACCACCACCACGAAAGGCCCAATTTTTCAGCCCCTGTTCAAAAGGGGCATGTAATTACAATTCTTGATCTAATAATTCACAGCAGGGCCCATTCCTGCACCCACCAAGAGTAACTCTGAGGGCTTACAGTGTTGTGGCAACACCACCACCACCACCACCACCACGAAAGGCCCAATTTTTCAGCCCCTGTTCAACAGGGGCATGCAATTACAATTCTTGATCTAATAATTCACAGCAGGGCCCATTGCTGCACCCACCAAGAGTAACTGTCAGGGCTTACAGTGTTGTGGCACCAGCACCACCATCAAAGGCCCAATTTTTACTACCACTGTTCAACAATTATATGTAATTAAAATTCCTGATATAATAGTTGACAGCAGGGCGTTCCAGCACCAACCAAGAGTAACTGTGAGTGCTTACAGTGTTGTGCCAACACCAACAACTAAGGGGCCTATTTCTGCAGAGTATATACGGCAGGTCCCTACTTTCAAACATCCAACTTACAAACGACTCCTACTTGCAAACGCAAGAAGACAACAGGAAGTGAGAGGAAATCTACCACTAGGAAGGAAAATTCTCTCCTGTAAGAATAAATATGGGAGAAAGGTGTCTCCTCTGTACTGATGCTTTATCAGCAATCCTTGTTTCAAGAAAAACACCACATTTCAAAAACAGTTGTCATTGGGACGGAAAGTGAGGTGAAATGTTCTGAACAGGGGCACAGACAGCAAAACAAATGTTACAGGGGTGATAACCCTTACCTATGTTTTCCAAAAAGTTTAAAAATAGATTTTTGGGCTGGAGCTACACTTCAACAATGTACCTGTTCAAAATTACAAACAGATTCTACATAAGAACAAACCTACAGTCCCTGTCTTGTATGCACCGCCTGTATACGGCTGTTCAGAGTATATAGGGCCTTTTTTATTTTATGTGCGGGGTTCCCCTTAATATCCATACAAGACCCAAAGGGGCTGGTAATGGGCTGGGGTAGGGGGGGGGGTCATGGGGTAGCTATGCCATTTTTCTTAAAGAATTTCATCCATATTACCGGGACCAGACATTACATTAAAGCCGCAAGCAGTTTTAAATGGCTTTTTTTTCCGTTAGAAGTGTCATTTTGTGCAGGGACAGTTCTAAACACGGGAAACACGTGGCACTTCACAGGCATACTTTAGACACCCCCCAGGTACGATATTTAAAGGAATATTTGACTTTTTTTTTTTCACTTTATGCATCATTAAAATGACTGCTCCCGAAAAACAACCGTTTTTAAAACTTCTTTTTGCATTGATACATGTCCCCTGGTGCAGAACCCGGGTTCCCAAACCCTTTTTAGGACAATAACATGCATAATAGTTGTTATAATTAGCACTTTAGAATTCGAACGTTCGCATCCATTGTATTTAATAGGGTTCTATTGTTCGTACGAACTTTCGGTCCGTTTGCGGGTTCTGGTGCGAACCGAACCCGGGGGTGTTCGGCTCATCACTACTGGAGACCAGAATGTAAGGTATCACACACTTAGACCTCGTACACACGACCGAGTTTCTCGGCAAGAACCAGCAAGAAACTTGCTGGCAGAGATGTCTTGCCGAGAAATTCGTTCGTGTGTATGGTTTCTCGTCAAGAAAACCGACAAGTAATCTCGACGATAAAATAGAGAACCTGCTCTCTATTTTCTCGTCGGCATGTTTCTCGACGAGAAAAGTGAGTGTGTGTACACTTACCTGTCCTCCCGGAAGCCCGCGCATGTTCGAAATGAATTTGACGCATGCGCGGTAGCTTCCTAGGCATAGGTAGGGTATACCAAGATGGCGGCGACGGCATCGAATGTGACGAGCACATGCTCGTCGTAGTCGATGACGTCACCGCGTACGCTCCATTCAAAGAACCGCGGGTTCTTTGAATCAAGCGTGTGTACACTCGGCCGGGACAAGTTTCTTGTCCAAGAATCTCGTCGAAAAAAACGACATGTTTTTTTCGACGAGAATCTCTTCCGTGTGTACGAGGCTTCACTCACACCCTGTGCAGAGATTTTTCTTCTCAGGGACAACATTGTAAACTACAGCAGACTGAGAGTGATTGTCACTAGGCAAGCTCATTTACACATGTTACCCTTTACCCACACATGGTGGACAATACAAAATGTTTCAAGGGAAACACTCACCATTCACAGCATCTGTTGAAATTCTAACTTTTTAAAAGAAAATATTATATCACTCACTGCACTGCCAAGCCCAGACATGAATCTAACAGAGCTTACAAAATGTTAGCTCCCTACAGAGGACATTTTTTTACATTTCTAATTACAGCCCTAAGAGTTTCAGCACAAGGATTTTTAAATAAAATTTTGATAAAAATTTTGATAAAAAGAAAATGGTCCTGGAAATATATATATATATATATATATATATATATATATATATATATATATATATACATATAACAATATAACAAAACAAATAATAGCAACAGTAAAATAAATGGGGGTTAGAGGTGAAAAATACATAAGAAAAGTTTGCCTGGCCTTTGGTTCCAAACAGAATCCAATTCACTTGTAAAGTAAAAACAATCTGATATAACAAAGTTGCCAGTCCTCAAAAGGTGACTCTCCGTATCCGTTGTTGTTTCAATATTAGACAAGAGACCAGAACTGGAAATGCAGCCATCTTTTGTGGTTCCTGGAGAGGACGTTTACAGAATTAGTTTAACCAATCAAAGGGTCCGGGGGGGGTTGTTGAAAGGGGCTAGAGTGTATTCTATTATGCTTCAGTGGACATGCCCCTACTGGCAACTATTCAAAATACATCTATATTTCCATTTGATGAGGTTTTGCAATCCAAAAACCAACATATTATTGAATGGAATGAAATTCTGCATATTTTTGTAATATAGGTGGGACCTTGTAATACATTAGTTTAACGACTTGTTATGAAGGTAGCTCCATCACAGCGGGTATTATGGAATATAAATCGAGTTTCTCTCTGGTGGTCAAAAAAAAAAAAACAGACCAGAAATTGTAATGCTATAAACGACATACCAGACTATTTAAAGCATGGCAGTCTATCACAAGGATGCAATAGGTGTCTTTTGAAAAGTCTAGTGATGGAGGTTTATGACCTCTCAGGTTTGCTTCTGTCTTGAAGTGTTTTCTGCTAGTTGTGCTTTATGCTGGAATGTTCCTTGTCAAAAGTGTCTTCTTTCCTGGCTGCTTACAACAGATATGGGATTTAAATCTGGTTATTTTGCTCACGACTTCCGAATTTTGGAGAAATTAGGGTTGCACTATGTTCAATATGACTATTATCCCCACATAGGTTTGAGTTCATCAGACCTCACTATAGTATCATCACAATTCTCACAATTCTTTTTTGCAAAAATCTCCACTACTTTTTAACCTCAATTTCCAAAAGTAACACATTTACTCTATAGTAGGGACTATACATTCTATAAATTCACTTACCTTTAAAGTGTTTATAACAGCACAAATCACAGATCAGAACAGAATAGTTAGTCTAATGAAGTGAAATGATTATCCACCAATGGCAGATTGTCCTCTTTTTATAATAAGGGTTCAGGTAAATGGTTTTTGGATTTTAAAACCTCATCAGATGGAAATATAGATCTATTTTGAATAGTTGCCAGAGTAGTGGCATGTCCACTGAAACATAGTAAAATACACACCCTAGCCCCTTTTCAGCACCACCCGCCCCACCAGGATCCTTTTATTGATTATACTAACGTATTTTTCACCTCTAACCCCATTTATTTTACTGTTGCTATTATTTGTATTGTAATATATTTTTTTATATATATATTTCCAGGACTGTTTTCTTTTCATTAAAATGTTATTTAAAAATCATTATGCTGCAACTCTTAAAGCGGAAGTAAACCCATCGATTTAACAGTTTCAAAAAGCAGTTACATTCCCGGCATGCCGGGAATGCCAACTGTCCCATTGGTTGTGCTCTCAACCAAACTGTCAAACCATCCAATGGCTGGTGTCATAACTGATCACATGTGCAGCATCATGGCAGTTGAAGATTAAACAGAGGCCAAGATGGCAGCTTCCTTACCTGAAAATGATAGGAGGGTTTACTTCCACTTTAAGGCTGTAATTAGAAGCTACCATTTTGTAAACTCAGTTAAATTATTGTCTGGGCGTGGCAGTGAGTGATATAACCTTTGCTTTTAAAAAGTTAGAATTTCAACAGCAGATGCTTTGAATGGTAAGTGTTTCCCCTGAAACATTTTGTATCGGCTACCAATTGTGGGTAAAGGGTAGCATGTGTAGATAAAGTGTTTGTTACCCTAAAAAAATAATAATAATCCTGTTCCTTTAAAGCATGTTATACAGCACAGTGCTTTTGCTGTGTCATTTGGCCTCCTGTACCACCTGAAGTACCTGGCTGATCCTGCCTGGTTCTGCCCTCCCCCTGTAAACAGGCAACGGTTTATCATGGATGTTGAGGCCTGACACTGTAGTCAGTTTACCTGCCTCCATCATCCACAGCTCTCCTCTGTCCTCCTCTGTCCTCCTCTGTCCTCTCTCCCCATCCACTCCCTGCCTGTTAGCTCTATGTGTGTGTGTGTTACCTGCCCCCTCCCCTCCTGCCGCTGTTAATAGTATTTAAAACATTTAAAAAATTTACTAAAAGCCCCCCTATTTTATCCAGCAATAACATGCAGTGTAAGTGTTTGTGGAAAATTAAGCCTCTAAATACCTTTTTTGCAGCTATCTTCAGGCCGGTCACGTGACTCCCGGCTGCTCTCCACCCCATCTAAGGGTTACAGCAGGAGGAGCCGAGTGGCCAGCACAGTAGTCACGTGACCTCCCGGCTGACATCCTCCAGCTGTAGCCCTGAATCGGAATAGAAGAGCGGTAGTCACGCGGCCAGCCTGAAGATATCTGCAAAAATATTTAGAGGCTTCGTTTTCCACAAACACTTACACTGCATGTTACAGCTGGATACAAGAGAGGGTCTGGCAGCTGGCTTGCAGTGTAAGGTTACAAACACTTTAACCTGGCCCAGTGACAATCACTCTTAGTCTGCTGTTGTTTAGAATGTTGTCTCTGAGAAGGAAAATTTCTACACAGGGGGAACTAAGTGTGTGATACTTTACATTCTGGTCTCCAGCAATGCACTTGTCAGGGGATTTCCATCCTTGACTATGAAATTTGCACTTTAAAAATTTTGTTTGCCTAGTATCACAACATTATTCATCATGCACTTGCATTTTAATTGCATCCTATTGTATTAGAAAATATTTAGGCATGAAAAGATACTATTCTTCTTTAACATATAGCACTTAAAGTGGTATTAAACTCAAAACTAAAATTGTATTATATTGCAGCTTATCAAATCAATCTTTAAAATAGAACTACAGGCAAAACTTTTTTTTTCATTTTGGATAGAGCAATAACCCGTCAGAATTTTTTTCGCCATCTTTGTCCCATTGCTGAGATTTCTCTTCACTTCCTGCCCCATAGCCAAACAGGAAGTGAGAGAAAATCCCTGCAAATTGAGGGAATTTCTAGGGGACCACCACGTCACCAGAACTAGTGTCCCCCCTGGAAGAAGTGCCATCTATTACTTTTCTGGGGTCAACCCAAAATTCTTTAACGTGTTTTATGTGTGCAGCATCCCCCAACCCCCCTAATACTTACCTGAGCCTGATCCTTCTCCAGCGATGTGCACGAGGGGACTCTCTCTCCCCATTGACTAAGATAGGAACAGAAGCCATTGGCTTCCGCTGCTGCCAGTCACAGCCAGTGAGCCAACGAGGAGAGGGAGGGGATGGGGTTGAGCCACAGCTGTGTGTGTGAGAATGGAGTGAGCCTGTTTAAGTGCCGCCATTGCAAGCTGCTTGCTGTGGAGGCACTTGGCAGGAGGGAGGGGCCAGGAGCACCGGTGGGGACCTGAGAAGAGGAGGATCTGGGCTGATCTGTGCAATATCACTGCACAGAGCAAGTTAGTATGACATGTTTGTTATTTTTATTTTTTTATGATTTGAGGCGCATGCATGGCAGCTGAAGATGGTGCACGGTTTCTGAAAGAGCTCTGGTCCCTGCCTCACTCTCCATGGTCCCTGATCCGCTATTTACGCTCTGTCATCTCCGGGGGGTAAGCACATCTGAACCCCATTCTATCCGCGCATCTCATGGTAAAAAACAGATGTCAGAAATCCAGATTTCTGCCACAGGAGCTGCGGCCTTCCTCCACGATGGAGAGATTTGTCACTAGGCCTGCATCTCCGGCCCTTAAGTTTACAGGGGGATCTGGCAGAGCTACTCTGCGCCTCTAAGGGGGAGCCTTCCCATGCCTCTGATCACCATGCTGGTATCTCCTTAACACCTCAGTCAGTTTTAACCCCCGAGCTCCTATATGAGAAACCCCAGGCTCTTTTACATCAACTAACCCACAATATCTCCCAGGCAGTGGGAAAGATTTCACAGGAATTTAAGGGGGAAATTGATCAACTGGGTGAATGTACTGACACCCTAGAGACTAAGTTTGATGACCTAGTCCAGGATGTACATGTGCTAGAGGAGGGAAATTCTGTACTTAAGCACACAGTATCCCAACTTCAGTTACAACATGAAGATCTGGAGAACAGGGAACGACACCAAAATCTGCATATAAGAGGAGTCCCAGGAACTGTGAGTGACAACAATATACATCCCTAGTTGCTAGGTCTGTTCAATTTCCTAACACCTGATATAGTGGATAATGATATAGACTGGCGCCTTGACAGGGCTCACTGTTCCCTGGCCCCCAAACCACTGGCTGTTGCCAGGCCTAGGGACATAATTTTTCGCTTTCACTATTATGATAGTAAGGTAAATTAAGAGAAGTATGTCACGCACAGAAAAAATGAAAATTAGAACTCAAGTAAGAATTCATGTGAAAAATAATGAAAATGTTGAATGTGTAAATGAATAACCTTATATATGAGTTTGAATAAATCCTATCTTACATGTAGTGAACACCTGTGAAGAAAAACATCCAAATACTCATACACAATGTATATAAACTAGTGTAATGAATCAAACTAGCGTATTATATAATAATACTATTAATGATGCAACAATAATTGATAATATAATACATGTGAAATAGGGTGATAAGGAAGTCCATAAGTTCAAAAGATTCCAAACACCAAAAAGGAAAAGTTCCAATGCACAAACGATTGCTTCAAAGGGAAGGAACAGGAAACTCTAAAGAATGTTGAAAAGAGTAGTGCCCAAGGAAGTCCACAAATGTCAAAGGAAGCTACATCCACCGCGGTGAGTATGAATTTGAGATGGGTACTTTACCATAAAAGGTGGACCTCCACTGTGGCGGAGGTCGAATGAGCCTGCAGATATCACCCTCTGCGGGGTACAAGTGTTGATCCCAAAGATGTCACGACTCCGAAATCCTGATGCTCCCTCTAATACTCACTGTGCTGTTTAATCCACAGGGGCTGATATGATCAATGGTTCCAAAAAAAAGGGAGCCTCCGAAGTAGATATAAGCACATGAAAAAGAGGAGAGGGACTCGAATAGTGTATTACCTCAATAAGTATTTATTCGAAGCTTAGAGGTATACAGCAAGGTACAAAAAAGGTCCATAAAACAGTTTAAAATTGCCAGCATAAATTCTAGCGTTCGCCCGTGCTTGCGGGGTCACGTGGTAGTGATGTCAGTACGCAGCACCGCCCTGACTAGTTTTGTTACAAAGAACGTTATCAAAGGGCACGGGCGATGCACTGAATCGTCACTCAATTTATACGGATGAGGCGCATCCACGCCTCTTTTTCGTATCACCAGCCATGACGGTGAGGTCATAACCAACACTCGATTTCAATTCGTTGTTGCGGAGGGAGGGAATTAAATCTCATACAACCTCCGTCAACAATGAAAGCACCTCCCCTATGAATAAGAAAACGTAGGAGACACACAAAATTACAGCTTATGCTAGGAAATAATACATACATCCTCGTAACTGTAAATAAACAACAAATTGCAACCTGCACTGGATGGTATTGCAAGCTTCCCCATGATGGGGGATAGAGAGAAATATAAAATTAAAATAGCATAAAATTCCGTCAACAAATTGATAATCTAAATGACATGTGATGAACATATACTCAGATACCAAGTAATATTATAGATCCTGACCATCTCGATCAGAATATTATACCCTAAAAATAGGCAATCCAATTTAAGAATGATAAGTTAATTCTCAAAGGAATTGCCTATAACCAAATTAAAACACCATAAAGGTGTAACCCAAATGAAGGATAATGGCCTTACCACCGAAAATGAATAAAATTATAAAATGTAAATTAGTACAAACGTAAATTGTACCACAAGCCACCACTGAAGGAACTTAGTTCAAAACAAAGGGGTAAAGGAAGTAGAAGGGGGGAGGGGGGGAAAGAAAAAGGGGGGGAGGGGAAGGTGGGCTGATCAGGAGTTGTCTATGAATGCATTAATTTCGATATCAACATTCAATCCCAAAGGTCTGAGACATTTGACCCTGTATATCCAACTCATTTCGAGTTTGGATATCGCTCTCCTTTTGGGGCCCCCTCTCCAGTGACTCTTCAGCTTGTCAATAGCCACAAAAGAGGTCCCCTATTGTGGACATCACTATAATGTCTGGATACCGAATGCCCATTGAACCCTCCTCTTATATTCCCAATTTGTTCATTGAGCCTAACCTGAAAAGCCCGTACAGTCCTTCCTATATACTGTAACCCGCATGGGCAGGTAAGAAGGTATACTACATGAGTAGTGGAACACGTAATAAAGGTTTTAATATCAAACTGTTGGGAAGTACTATTGGAAACAAAATTAAGAGTTTTCCTTTCCTTAATGCAGTTAATATTACACACTGCACATTTTTTGCACTTATGATAACCCACCAGATTTTGAAAAAAACATAGGTTTGTTGATGGGAAGGTCACATACATTTGGTGCTAATGAGTCTCTTAAAGAGGGTACGCCCCTGAACACTACCTGCGGTTTCTCAGGCAGTATGGGTCCCAACACCGCATTATCCTTAATGATGTGCCAATGTTTGTAAACCAGTTTTTTCACCAAAAAATTCTGGTTAGAAAAACCTGTAATGATTGGCACAACAAAGGAGTTCTTATCATCTTTATTAACTACTTTATCAGCTAAGAGTTGGTTCCTATCAAGTTGTTCAACTTCCAAAGATCTTTGTTCCAAATCACTGGCGGAATATCCTTTCTCAAGGAATCTCTTAGTCAGGATATCAGCCTGTTCTCTGTAATCACTAAGTTTAGTGCAATTGCGCCTTAGGCGCACATATTGGCTTTTAGGAACTGCATTAAGCCACGAATAGTGATGACAGCTATCTTGAGGGATGAAAGCGTTCCTATCTGTGGTTTTGAAATACGTGGAAGTAATGTAACGTCCCTCTTCTACTTTGATCTGAAGATCTAAAAAATTTATGGAATTCTGATCTGCTTCATATTTAAATTCAATGCCCCTATCATTCGCATTTAAGGACTCTATAAAGGAATCAAGGGACTCCTTGGATCCCCTCCATAGGAGGAGGACCTCATCAATATATCTAGCCCATAGGGCTAATTGTGGCCTGTCGACAGCATAAATGACGTCCTCCCCCCACTTCCCCATAAAGAGGTTAGCCAGGCTTGGGGCAAATTTAGCCCCCATGGCTACCCCCCTATGTTGTAGAAAAAACTTATTGCTGAACCAGAAAAAATTATGAGTGGTGGCAAAATTTAAAAGTTCCAAAATAAACTTCCTATGTTTACGTGGTAGTCCCTATCCCTATGATAGTAGGTGGCTCTTGCTTTGGCTACTCGCAATAAGCCACAAAGTGATTATAAAGAAGATAGGATCCAAATCTTCAGTGATCTCTCTCCCATCACCCTTGCAAAAAGACTAAACCTGAAGCCGATTTACTGCCCATCTGTAGAATCACCATATCGCCTCTTTCTGGGGATTTCTTTTTCGTCTGGTGGCTACTAAAAATGGCGTTCAACATTTTCTCTGAGACCTACATTAAGGTGAAGCTTTCTTCAGAAATCTGTGACTGCCTCCCCTCCCAGAGGAAGATCTCCCTCTCTCTACTCCATGCCGGCTGCCCATCCCTTTTCGGATTTGGACCCTGACTAAAGGGAAACCAAAGAAGTCCTTCGCAACCCCTCAACGTCAATGATCTTCCAAGCAACCTCCCTGAAGGCCTTCAACAACCATGGTGAGTTCCTGTTTTATCACTATCTTTCTGCCTGTCCTTTTTTCCCTACTTAAGTAGGGCCCTGTTACCACCCCCATGGGGTGTACATTTTTGTTTGGTTTTGACTCCATGCTACGCTTGCTGTGTTTCTACTGCTTGATTTTCTGGAGAGTGGGGAGGGATCTCCGATGCCACCTCTGGAGATCTTCATGTTTCCCCAAATTACCCAGGACCAAGGTCTTGGGTTCCTGAGATATATTTTTGTCTCAGGTCTAATGTTAATGTTCTTCTTTATTATTTTAGTTTTATTTCAAATTCTGCAATTTATTTTATAAACCACTCGCTTTGAGAGATGTTGGGATTCCTTCCCCCCAATCTGGGGGGCTTCCCTACTCTTCCAAAGCTTATAAATGCTATTCACTAACATGCGGTTATGGCTTTAAAAATAACGTCTTATAACGTTAAAGGTTTAAATTCTATAAAGAAATGTTGGTTAAAAATTCTGGAGCTGATGTGGTCATGGTCCAGGAGACGCTCCCACTCAGGGGGTTCATTTAAATTAGCCTCCAAACACTTTCCTGTCTCTTATGTGGCCTCTGACTCCACAGGTAAGGCTGGCGTAGCAATCTTGATTCAACGCTCCTGTCCTAGAGGGGTTAAATCTTCTCAATTTGATCCTCATGGGTGATTTGCGATCCTCTCCTGTGAATACGCAACCACATCCTTCACTTCAGTTTTTGAGACACTGCAGAAGTATGCACAACCATTCATGATTGTTGGCGGAGACTTTAATACTGTCTACTCTGCGTCGAGAAATAGACAGACCCTGTTTCATTCCAATTTATGTAATCGGCTCTGTCTACCTCTTTCCGCAAGCTTCTTCGCACATACCGTCTCCTGGTATTAAACATCCCACCAGCAGGCAGTACACATTCTACTCCCCAGCTCACAAAATGTATTTCTTGGATTACTTCTTTATTTCCGTCCTCCTTCTGACTAAGGTAGTCTCCTCGGACAAAGGCCCGCTTACAAGGCCTGACCACTCCCCTACTTTTCTAAATCTGACCCTGTCGTCTGTGCCCTCAAAAACATGTCATTGGTGTTTAAATTAGTCCCTTCCCAGCCATGATAACACTAAAGAGCAGCTCTCTCAAGCCTTGATGAAGTACTTTCAACTCAATCAAGGATCTGTCTCGGAGGAGGCCACTTTGTGGGAAGCCCATAAAGCTTTCCTCAGAGGACAATGCATTTCCATAGGTTCTTGCCTAAAAAGGGATAATAATACTCTGAGAACTAACATACATGAAAAACTGTGTTTCTCCGAAAGTAACTCCTCCATCTTCACACAGTGGCTCGTCTCCAAGAGGTAACCTCCCTCCGTAACTAACTCAAAGCCCTTCACATGCACCGAGTAGCCAAATCTCTTATGTGGTCCAAGCAGAAATTTTATGAGTTTTCTAACAAGCCCCATAGAATGTTAATGAACAGACTCAATCCCGCCCCTTCCATTCCTTCCCTGATTTCCTTTCGCAACCAGATAGAACACCTACATACTCAAAATATGGCTAAGGTCTTTGGAGACTTTTAGAATAAACTTTACAATTGGCTTACCCCTGCCAATAACTTCACTGTCAACCAAGAAGATTTTGATGCTTTCTTTGCCACTTTAAAGCTCTCCAAACTATCCCCCACCAATTTGCGGCTCTTAAATACAGCAATCTCCCCAGAAGAATTAATGCAGGTCCTTAAATATTTACTAGCTCATAAATCCCCTGGTCCTGACAGACTTCCCTACTCCTACTATAAAAGCTTCTCCCACATCCCAACCCCACATATGATAGCTTTGTACAACTCTTTCCTCGAAGGTCAGACTCCTAATTCCCAATTCCTGCACTCCTTTATTACAGTTATTCCTAAACCTGGTAAGGATCGTTCCCTACCTGACGACTATAGACCTATTGCACCTTTAAACTCTGATTATAAAAATTTTACAAAAATCTTAGCCAACAGACTGTCCCAACTACTTCCCACTTGACAGAGCTCAGGTTGGATTTGTTCAAGCCAGACAAGCTGGAGACAACACTAGACAGACCATAGATCTCATTGACCTGCTGAATAAATTCCATCGCCAAGCCCATATACTAAACCTTGACGCACAAAAAGCTTTTGATAGGCTCTCATGGCCTTACATGTTCGCTACCCTATCCCATTATGGATTTAAAGGCCCCTTCTTAGAGGCTCTGAAGGTCTTGTATTCCTGCCCTACCTTCCAAGTACAATTATCTGCTTTCCTGTCACGTTCCTTGCCAATGTCTAATGGTACTAGGCAGGGATGCCTGATATCGCCTCTCCTTTTTATTTTGTGCCTGAAGCCACTGGCTAAGGTCTTTCACGCACACCCAGACATTAAAGGAGTTCTGATGCGACAGAGTGAGTATAAACTTTCACTCTTTGTGGACGACTTTCTCCTGACCTTGACTAACCCTCTCATATTCCTCCCCTCATTACATAATCTACTATCTCGCTTAGGTTTCCCTTTCAGGTTATAAAGTTAATACCTCCAAGGCTTATGCTCTTCCTATCCTTCTCCCGCCTGATCTCTTATCTACTTTACAGCAGACTTATCCCTATAGATGGTGCACCCAATCCCTTTAATACTTAGGTGTGAACCTGACATCTACATATTCTACCCTATATGCCACTAACTATCCCCCCCTTTTCAAGGACATTCAATATATGTTAAAACAATGGGACGCTTACCCTAAATCATATTTAGGTAGGATAAACATTCTGAAAATGTCCATTTTACCTAGATTGCTATGTTTGTTTGAAACCATTCCTATCTCTATACCCCTGTCTCAGCTCAAATCCATACAATGGTGGTTCCTAAACTTTATTTGGCACAACAAAGCCCACCGTATTGCTAGATCTGTGGTATTCTCCCCTTGCACGCTGGGAGGTCTAGGAGCCCCCGATATTATAAAGTATTACTATGTCACACATTTATGTACCATTGCTTCTTGGTCAAGTCAATATGCTCCTAACAGGTGGACGAAAATTGTACACCCATGTTCTCTGGTGTGGCCACCATCTCTTAAAACTGATAGGGTTTTGAAACACAAGAGTTTAGCATCTATGTTGTGCAGGTTTGGTGTACTACCTCTAAGTGGTACTCTCGCTCTCCTCACCATGCCCACCCCTCTCTAATGTCCTTTTCAACCCTCTGATTCCTAATAGTACTATCTATAGACATATGGCTCCATGGGCTCAAGCCACTTTGTTTTAACTCTGTCATTTTGTTCACCCTATCTCCCGCAAGATAATCTTTTTTGAGGAATTAGGGGCTAAACACCAGATCCCTAAACAACTACATTATTCTTATCTTCAAATTAGTCATTTTTTCTCATCCCTATCCTCCTCCCTCACCCTGGATAGGAGCAATCAATTTGAGCTAACCTGCGCTCAGGGACCATGCCAACTCCATTTAATTTCCACCATTTACAAATTACTACATGAGGCAATCCCCCTCACTGATCTATCTTACACCTATATGCAGAAATGGTCCCATATCTTACAGAAGCTAATCCTCTTCCCTTGTTGGGAGAAGATTTGGGCATCTACCTTTAAATCATCTAGATGTTTGGTGCAGAGAGAGACTGCTGTGAAGATCCTGAGGTTCTGGTACAGGACCCCTGAAATTTCACACCTTTATGATTCTACTGTTTTCTCACTTTGTTGGCGTTGTGGCACCTCTGTTGGCTCACATTTCCAAGTTTTTGGGCAATGTTCCCAGATACAACCTTTTTGGGCCAATGTAATTTCCATCCTTCAAACCCTGTTCAGTGTCTCCTTATCGTTAGACCCATTACACTATTTACTGGGCCTCAAAAAAAACGACCAAACAACTGCTTTCTTACATCTTATTAGCCGCAAGGAGAGCTATCCATGTGTGTTGGTTATCGGGAGACCCACCCACCCTGTCCTTATTATTGAACACTATCACTAGAATACGCAGAATGCCTCTGCCAATGACTCCATACTGCAATTTAATAAAATATGGGAACTATGGGATCTATCTGAATATGGATCTGATCCTCCTACTTCCTGATGTTTTGATTATCTCCTATCTCCCCTTCTTGGGAAATCCTTAGCTCTATGTTATCACATAGTGTTTTCATCTTATGTTTACTATTCCCACTCTCTCATATTTTAGAGTATTTACTTACTGGTACGGTAATATGAATATGCTTGGCCTGACTTTGCTTGTCAATTTCTTTATGTTTTTGCCTATGACTGTCTTCATTAATGCTTTAAGTTTAACTATCGTTGTATGATTTTTCATATATTTGTAAAGCTGTATTCTGTACCTCCTATATTTTGTAAAACTTCTTAATAAAAACAAAAGTATGGAAAAATAATGACTTTAACATCACTTAGCTTATTCACCTGCTTTCCCAATCTGATTTCAGAAAAATACCCAGTACTTTCAGGTATGGGTGAACAAATGATGGTCCCCCTGTCTCCACAATCTGCATAATTACTAGGCTTGTGCAATTCGTTTCGTAACGAATCGAAATTTGTCCGAATTTAGCAAGTTTCAGACATTCGGAAGCATTCGAATTTCCGAACAAAGCAATTACGAATAAAACCGAATCCGAAATAAATTATATCGTTAATAGCGAATGCTCGAATGTCTTCAGCATAATTTGTTATGAAAAAAGTTACGAATGTACGAATCCATTCGAAGCACAATAACACTCTGCTCTGCTCTCTGCTTCTCCCTCACCGTGCTGAACTCCCTCTCAAAATGGTGTACAGGGGCGGAGGCTATAGCCGCATGTAAAAAACGAAAGTAAAATACGAGATTTCGAATCCATTCGAAGCACAATAACACTCTGCTCTGCTCTCTGCTTCTCCCTCACCGTGCTGAACTCCCTCTCAAAATGGTGTACAGGGGCGGAGGCTATAGCCGCATGTAAAAAACGAAAGTAAAGTACGAGATTTCGAATCGTTACAAATAACCGCTATGTATTTAGAAAAGTAAAAATCCATTCGAAGCACATTAGGCATAATAGGCAGCGTCGTTGTGAGAGAGACACGAAAAATTACGAATCAATGAACCCAAAAAAAGTTACGAAAGTAGGAGTTGTGTCCAGAATCAACGAAAAACAATGTACTCTACCGAAAGTACGAATTAGTCCGAACACGAAAAATCCCGTCTAGCAAAATTCCGAACGATTACGAATCAACAGGACCGAAAAGAAACGAACCGAAACTAAACAAATTTTTCCGTTGTGCACAAGAAACTAACCGAAACGAAACAAATTTTTCCGTTGTGCACGAGTCTAATAATTACCAGGCCTAAGAGTTGTCACATTGCCTGTGTAGGATTTACTCACAGTAGAAGACTTCAGAGTGCTTCAGCAGTGGATCAGGGTTGAGGAGGAACTGAAAGAAAATAAATCCATTGAGAGTTCTAGTAAAGTGAACCCCCGGTACAAGTTAACTTTATGCATATGTAATAGAAGACTTTTACCCTGGATCTAGCCAAAATACTGTTTAGAAAAAATCCAAGTTATTGTTTAAAAGAAAATTGGTGGTGATAATTGTGATGAATGCGCCCGCCTACGGTGACTAGCTAACCGCAACGGGCGTTCCGTGACTGGGGTATATGAGGAATAGGGGGGAATTTCTACTGATCATGTAAGACTGTCTGTGGTGATTTCACAGCCCGCACTACCTCTGGCCACCACTAGAGGAAGACTCCACTCCAATCCAGTTAGCTGACCACACACAGGCAGATACAAATCTTACATACAATCTGGTGCACTTTAAGGGTTGGGGAACAGTCTAGCAATTACTACACACTTCTAGGGTTCCTCCAGCTATCCTGCAAGCTTGAACCCCGGTGTTAATAACTCTTCCCGCTGTCCCCACACCCACACACTAGATACAAAATAAACAATAGTCTGCCACCACCCAACAGTTTGTCCGCAGACTGGTCTGCTGAGCCATCACACACACACAGATCTCCGTCTGGCAGATCTGTCAGCTTACAATCTGCATGCAATCTGCCAACACACAGTGCAATTACATACAGACTGGCACGTAACTTAGACTGAGCATTTAGGCACTAAAACAACAACCTCTCCAGAGATATGAGTCCTAGCTTAGTACACAGAAGTCACTTATTAATTTTATCATTTAATATCCCGAAGGTGGGCAATGCATACAAAGAATAAGAGTTACCAAAAGAGATACAAAAAATACAGAAAGACACACAATTGGCAATTTGCTATAAAAATAAAAAAGGGATAAAAACAGAAATAAAACTTTACCGAAGTCTAGCCGTTAGTAGAAGCATACTGGAACATGTGGAACTCCCCAGTCTCGAACTGGCTTTGTGGAAGAACAATGTCCATATCTCATGCTACCCAATCTTTTGAAATATGGATGTGGGCTAGACTTTAGCCCTTGGCCAATCAACCCTGGGGGGTGTTCCTGTCTAAGCCCACAAGAGGTTTTGTGCTCTGAAATTACTAGAGTTGAATTGGCCCAGAATGGCGTTGATTGCTGGGTCATGGATATGATTTCCAATACCAGCGCATCAGCCTGATCACGACAATACCAATCACCGCCTGCCTGTCGCAGTCTGGCGCAATATAACAGTTTTGTGTATTTTTCTAGGATTCTACACACGCTACAAATACAGATTTACATGTACACGTAACCCATCATGTGTACGATCAAACGGGATTATTTTCATCTCTCTGCGGCTAATATTTTAGCTTTTATGAGACATAAAATATATTCCTCAGATCTGGTGATATAATTCACAGTTTTTAGACCAGCCGTGGCCTTGTGTATGCCCCCTGTGGATCTGTGTTGCCACTCTGGCTAGGATTCCCTTTGAAGGTTTCAGAAAGGTTGCAACCTGTTTACTTGTAATGGGAACTTTTATTGGCATCTAGGTGGCAACTCTGGCCTGGAAGATGGTCCTGTCCTTTTCAGATGCTAATGACAGACCATATGTGCATGACTGCTATTGAATGCAATATTTTTAATACCCCAACATTAAACTACATCTACAATTACACTACTTCTACAAGTCACATCACATCTTGTTAAGACAAAACTATCCTATCCATCCATGAATGTCACAATAATGTCTGTGGCAGATAGAGCTGTGAAAATTTAGGTAAGAAGGATCTGATGTTACAACTATTGATCTGATTCTAATTTGATTGATGGTGATTTGATGGAAGGTAGAACCTGGCAACTTGAATCGATTGGATACATTCACCTGGACTCTGATTTATAACAAGACGACAATCTCCATTAGTGGATAATCATTTAACTTCATTAGACTTCATTAAGTATGGACAGGGAAAGGGTATTTTGAATATGAATTACGGAGGAATCTGCATTGTATCTGCATTGTCCTAAAGTATGCCTGACTAAGCTGTTCCATATTATATCACAATCACTGCAAGCTATCCAACCCAGAACCAATTTAACAAACTACAAATTGGTGCACATTATGACAAAGTAAGTAAAAACTGTTTCTGCAGTATTCCTCCTTTTTTCTGTGTGGTTTAATTTACATCTGGATGAAATAAATCAATGATCTTTTTGTCCTCACTGTTCACATTACTTGCTGTGTGGCCATGAATATAGGTCATATAGATGATTAAGCCCTAGCTATTGAAAAATTCCAAGAAGTATATAATTAGACATTGTTTTGTATGACAACACGATCTCTGATGTTGCCTGCATGATTCTATATGTGTCTCTGTCCTAAATAGTTTAATATGCATTAAATAAGCAGTCCTCTAATGCTATTTATGTAATTGTGCAAACCATAAACAGATTGTTTCGGTGCATCACTTGCTGCTTTTTCATCATAAATAAATAAAGACCTTTTTTTTTTTTTAGGTAACTACTATAGTCTGTGATTAATAAAGCTGTGTGTATAGTTACAGCAGTTTTTAAATCAAAGTCCTGACACTCATTTGGGATTTTTCTACTAAAGTAAATATAAATCAGAGGTTTTCCTAGCACAACTGGGTCATCAGTGTTAGTAGAATTATAATTTTTCTACGGCCAAATGGATTTTCTGCCTTTATGATATTTTTTCCTAGATGACTACAAAGTGTCTGGGCGCAGTGTAGCAGACCATCTCTTTCTGCCTCTTGATACCAAAGTCAGAGGCAGACGTATTTTCAGGACTAGGGATGAGCTCGGTGTTTGAGTCGAACATACGTTCGACTCGAACATCGGCTGTTCGATCGTTCGCCGAACAACGAACGATTTGGGCCGTTCGCGCCTAATTCGCGGCCCACAATGCACTACGCCATCGCAGTGTCATCCAGGCGCTGTGATTGGCCAAGCATGCACTGTGACCCCGCGTGCTTGGCCAATCACAGCGCCGGCAGCGAGGAGAGCAATGATTGGCCACAGGCAGGATGCCTGTGGCCAATTATTGCTGAGGGTGTTTAGTACACGCCCCACACTATAAAAGGCCGCCAGCACGGTGGCCTAGTGTAGTGTGTTCAGGAGCAGGGAAAGAGAAGCATAGGCAGGGACAGTGACATTTTTTTTTTCTTGCTTAACCTGGATTCCTTTAGTTTAGGGAAAGAGAAGGATAGGTAGGGAGAGTGTCAGTGTGTTTTACTGTGCTAAACCTTGTTTGTAGGGACAGGGAAGGACAGTGAGGGAAATTCTCATTGTGCTATACTGTGCTAAAGCATTCCTCATCAACCATCTTTAAAAAAACATTTTTTATAGGGACAGAAAACTATAGGTAGGGAGAGTGTCAGTGTGTTTTACTGTGCTAAACCTTGTTTGTAGGGACAGGGAAGGACAGTGAGGGAAATTCTCATTGTGCTATACTGTGCTAAAGCATTCCTCATCAACCATCTTTAAAAAAAAAAAAAATATAGGGACAGAAAACTATAGGTAGGGAGAGTGTCAGTGTGTTTTACTGTGCTAAACCTTGTTTGTAGGGACAGGGAAGGACAGTGAGGGAAATTCTCATTGTGCTATACTGTGCTAAAGCATTCCTCATCAACCATCTTTAAAAAAAAAATGTTTTATAGGGACAGAAAACTATAGGTAGGGAGAGTGTCAGTGTGTTTTACTGTGCTAAACCTTGTTTGTAGGGACAGGGAAGGACAGTGAGGGAAATTCTCATTGTGCTATACTGTGCTAAAGCATTCCTCATCAACCATCTTTAAAAAAAACATTTTTTATAGGGACAGAAAACTATAGGTAGGGAGAGTGTCAGTGTGTTTTACTGTGCTAAACCTTGTTTGTAGGGACAGGGAAGGACAGTGAGGGAAATTCTCATTGTGCTATACTGTGCTAAAGCATTCCTCATCAACCATCTTTAAAAAAAAAAGCAGCAGGGCCCATTCCTGCACCCACCATGAGTAACTCTGAGGGCTTACAGTGTTGTGGCAACACCACCACCACCACCACCACCACGAAAGGCCCAATTTTTCAGCCCCTGTTCAACAGGGGCATGCAATTACAATTCTTGATCTAATAATTCACAGCAGGGCCCATTGCTGCACCCACCAAGAGTAACTGTCAGGGCTTACAGTGTTGTGGCACCAGCACCACCATCAAAGGCCCAATTTTTACTACCACTGTTCAACAATTATATGTAATTACAATTCCTGATATAATAGTTGACAGCAGGGCGTTCCAGCACCAACCAAGTGTAACTGTGAGTGCTTACAGTGTTGTGCCAACACCAACAACTAAGGGGCCTATTTCTGCAGAGTATATACGGCAGGTCCCTACTTTCAAACATCCAACTTACAAACGACTCCTACTTGCAAACGCAAGAAGACAACAGGAAGTGAGAGGAAATCTACCCCTAGAAAGGAAAATTCTCTCCTGTAAGAATAAATATGGGAGAAAGGTGTCTCCTCTGTACTGATGCTTTATCAGCAATCCTTGTTTCAAGAAAAACACCACATTTCAAAAACAGTTGTCATTGGGACGGAAAGTGAGGTGAAATGTTCTGAACAGGGACACAGACAGCAAAACAAATGTTACAGGGGTGATAACCCTTACCTATGTTTTCCAAAAAGTTTAAAAATAGATTTTTGGGCTGGAGCTACACTTCAACAATGTACCTGTTCAAAATTACAAACAGATTCTACATAAGAACAAACCTACAGTCCCTGTCTTGTATGCACCGCCTGTATACGGCTGTTCAGAGTATATAGGGCCTTTTTTATTTTATGTGCGGGGTTCCCCTTAATATCCATACAAGACCCAAAGGGGCTGGTAATGGGCTGGGGTAGGGGGGGGTCATGGGGTAGCTATGCCATTTTTCTTAAAGATTTTCATCCATATTACCGGGACCAGACATTACATTAAAGCCGCAAGCAGTTTTAAATGGCTTTTTTTTCCTTTAGAAGTGTCATTTTGTGCAGGGACAGTTCTAAACACGGGAAACACGTGGCACTTCACAGGCATACTTTAGACACCCCCCAGGTACGATATTTAAAGGAATATTTGACTTTTTTTTTTTCACTTTATGCATCATTAAAATGACTGCTCCCGAAAAACGACCGTTTTTAAAACTTCTTTTTGCATTGATACATGTCCCCTGGTGCAGAACCCGGGTTCCCAAACCCTTTTTAGGACAATAACATGCATAATAGTCGTTATAATTAGCACTTTAGAATTCGAACGTTCGCATCCATTGTATTTAATAGGGTTCTAATGTTCGTATGAACTTTCGGTCCGTTCGCGGGTTCTGGTGCGAACCGAATCCGGGGGTGTTCGGCTCATCACTATTCAGGACAATGCACTGTTCTTGCTATGCTGCTTGTTGGAGTGGCAGAGGTTACCAGTGGTGGTAAAGAGATGCAGTCAACAATGGACATTAGGAAGATGAGATAAGAGTCTGAATCTGTAGTGACAAGTTGTTATACTAGTGTAACCTTACCTCTAAGTAAAAGGTATGTGTGTTGTTATTCACTTTGAGAGCTGAAATGTTAGCCCATTGTCAGCTGTAAGAGCTCAATAGTAACAGCACCCATGAGTCATGTTGCGGTAAAGGATCATACATGCATTGGTGATATGCAGTGCCATTCATTCTGAATGGTACCCAACATACCTCACTGATGGACTTATTTTAAAGCACAGCAACTGTTGGAAGTGCACGACAATGCACATTGAGCAGACGTCCATTGGCGAGCTGCGCTGGGGTGCCATTCAGAAGGAATTTCAGAGCATTACAGCAACGCATGTAATGTCCATTGTGGCATATTGCAGTAAAGTGTGCCGTAATGCGTACGTTACTGCAATACACAGGTGTTGATTTACTAAGGGCAAATAGACTGTGCACTTTGCAAAGTGTTGTTGCACTCTGTAAGTGCATTTGCTCCAGAGCTTAGTAAATGAGGTAAAGCTTCACTTTACAAAGAATACCCAATACTGTGCAAGAGCGGTTGCTTCAGAGCTCAGTAAATGAGCGGAAGCTCTGCTGACTTGCATCATCCAATCATGTGAAAGCAAAAATGCAGTTTTTTACATTTTTCTTGCATGTGATTGAGTACTTTTGCAAAGTGAAGCTTTACCTCATTTACTAAGCTCTGGAGCAATTGCACTTTGCAAAGTGAACAATCTCTTAGCCTTTAGTAAATCAACCCCTATGTCTAGACTGGTACAGGAGGGTGAAACTATGGAGCAGATTTGCTAAAACTCGTTCATTTAGAATTTGGTGCAGCTGTGCATAGGAGCCAATCAGCTTCTAACTTCAGCTTGTTCAGCTTCCCATCTGGGTTCCAACTTGGGTTCTTGACCAGTACCCTGTCCCCCTGTCTCAAGGGCAACAAGTCAATGATGGCTTTCTCTGCTAAGTCCTGATGATGCTCCAGAACCACTTGTTTGGACTTCCTCAACCACGCCCACTGTTCTTGGACCCAGTCATTTGGTGTGTGAGGAGTCATGGACTCCGGAGTCTTCAATAGCAAGTCCACAGGCAACCAACCACTACCCCCAAACATCAAGAAGAAAGTTATAAATCCAGTGGCTCTGTGTACTGAATGATTTTAGGCCCAGACAAGTTTACCCACATACTAGTGCCATCATACCTAATGCCTTTGCTCCAGAGTCCTCATACCCCATAACACGCCAAGGACCCAGTCCTGAGCTAAAAGTTCAGCCTATCCTCTCTCTGGGGGTTCCACTTGGCTTTGGGGGTCAGGGGTTGTACATCAAGGTAAAAAATAAACTTGTATTCTAGAATAGTATGGCTGTTAGTTTGGGCACCAGAGGTTGTGTAGCTTTGGGCTCAGGTAACTGAAATTCAGCCCTTGATATGGTCAAATCAAGAGTTATGATGATTCATAACTTTACATTTCTTCTAAATATTTGCATTTAGATCTGTCTGAGCTGAGAAGAATCATGTGATTTAGTCATCCAAGTAATCATGATAGATGTATGATTCCCTTCAGGCTGGACACATCTCCATGAATATGTGCATGTATGTATGCCTGTGAGATTTGTGAGATAAGGACCTTAGACGGTAAGCTCCTTGAGGGCAGAGACAGATGTGAATGAATAGTTTGTAAAATGTGGTGTCTAAGTTGACGGTGTTTTATAAATGCTTGTAATAAATAAGTCTGCATTTGGGGCTGCTTACTTACACCCACACAGATGTAAAGTTGGGAAGAGTGTCTGTATCCCAATAAACTTGAATGGGCTGCCTGCACACATCACCTGGCAGATGAACCCGCCTAAACAAGGCACTCATTCACAGACTATGGGTATTAGTACCCCCATCTGAATGAGTTGTTACTCTCCATCTGATCATTTGGCTGATTGCTGGATTCTAAAGACTTGGTAAAGGTAGATGTATCTCTGCAATATAGAACTGGGCAGCAGAATAGGTATGAATTCTATTTTGCATGGGACACTTAGATTTTGCTATGGACAACTTTAATACACTATGTACAATTTTTTCAATGTTTAGACATGTTTTAGTAAAAACAAACTTTTTTGTTACAGCAAAAACTGCTGGTGTCACATTTTTGTCTTATTTTTGAAATGTCTCCAAGATATGTCATCCTTATCCAGCAAATGTCAATGTAAGGGAGTTCCTTGAATCTTTTCCCTCGAATGGTGTAAAGCATTTTTCAAGCCAATTTGTAGCATCAAGGTGGGGTGATTCTAGTCCTGAAATCTTACAAATAGTGCACTAAGCAACAACAAGGAAAACCTGGAACCGAATTGAAAATAACTTGTGCGTACCTAATTCAAGTAATTAAAATAGCAATGATATCACCAGACCTGAATGAGGTATTATTTTACATAGGTTGTGCTTTATTGACTGTTTATTCAAGAAACATCTGTTTTAATATCTCAGCAGAACAAAATGAACTGCTTACATAGCCAGTAAGAGATGCTGCAAGCGCACTGCACCTTCTTGGGGGTGACCTTAAGAAAACCCAGACTTGAAGTATATTTTATACCATGAACTGTACTCAAGTTTATACTGTCAATAGATATGCATAGTTTATTTATGATTATTGTGATTTTTTAAGAAGGCTGGTTTGATTCGGATTATGGGAACCTTATTAGCTAGCTGAGGAAATCAATATTTTTATTACAGACAGAGATATTGGTCTTATTAACCTCCCTGGCGGTATGATTCTGTCTGGAATTTTGTACCAAAAGCGGTACAATTATTTTGCATGGAAATTTGGTGTTATGTATTGTAGGCCTGCAATTCTTAGTAATTTCTTACTTAAACCTGACCAAACAAGAGTCTAGTAGAAATCCCGGGTATGATAAAGTTTGAAACACAAAATCATAAATTATAATATCATAAATTACTATTTGTTATAATTATTTATAGTTATGTAATTATAATAAAAATTATTCAATAATGTAATCAAATCAAAAACACTGAAATTTGCTCAGTTGCAGAATTGTCGCCGTCATCAGATTTAGCGTTTGATGACGAATTTCCCCACAAATCCCAATCGCTCAATTCTG
This sequence comes from Rana muscosa, assembly GCA_029206835.1. Taxonomy (NCBI): domain Eukaryota; kingdom Metazoa; phylum Chordata; class Amphibia; order Anura; family Ranidae; genus Rana; species Rana muscosa. Next base: position 691,124,265 of record CM055116.1, read on the forward strand.
CAAGTGATTCTAATTTATTAGAATCACAGTAAGAGCTGTGAAAATGTGGAACAGACTCCCTGCAGAGGTGGTTCTGGCCAGCTCAGTAGATTGCTTTAAGAAAGGCCTGGATACTTTCCTAAATGTACATAATATAACTGAGTACTAACAGTTCTAGGTAAAGTTAATCCAGGGTAAATCCGATTGCCTCTCGGGGGATCAGGAAGGAATTTTTTCCCCTGCTGTAGCAAATTGGATCATGCTCTGCTGGGGTTTTTGGCTTCCTCTGGATCAACTGTGGGTATAGAATTGGGTATATGGGATTGCACGATATTTTTTTTATTTTATTTTAGTTATTTTTTTATGGTTGAACTGGATGGACTTTGTCTTTTTTCAACCTGACTAACTATGTAACTATGTAACTATGTAACTATTATCGCTGTTTTCTAGCTGGTCTAAAACCACTTTTGACATAAAGGGACACTTTTTGGTTGCTATGGACAATCTCCAAATTCCAGGCAGAAAGAACAGTTTTATAATACAAAACTGCATTCAGGACACTGGACAGACCACTAGGGACAACGGGGGTGTGTAATTATTTGATACAGTACTGTAATCTGTAAGATTACAGTATACTGTATCTATACTGTGTTTTTCACTTTTTGAATTTGGCGCCGAACTCCGTCCCCGTGCGCCGTAACGTCGCAGGGAACGGAGATCGGCACTCGGCAGTGTGGATCGAGCGAGGAGACAGCTCGCACACACTGCGGGAGGACATCGCAGGATCCAGGGAACAAGGTAAGTTACTTCCCTGTATCCTGCAATGCAATCCCGAGTCTGGCTCGGGGTTACCGCTCTTAGCATGGAAAACTCACCCTCAGCCAGACTCGGGATTACCGCCAGGGAGGTTAAGAGAGAAAGATTATAAAACCCATACATATGTTCTTATTACCAAGAACTTACAGAAAGTAATTTTCAAAGTGAAGATCTTGGCATTTAGAACCATTACAAAGAGTAACTGGTCAGGGTTTTACCCCTACACTAAAGTGTACTCCTAATGAGTCTGGTGCTTGTCCCAGAACAAGAATATATATATATATATATATATATATATTAGGGCCGAAACAACTAATCGATTAATCGACAACTAATCGATTATGAAATTAATCAATTACCATTTTCATAATCGATTAATCGGCCAGTAACATAATGGGGTTAAAAAAACTCAAATTAGCCCTTTATAGTACATAAAGAGCAAATCGCTACTGTAAATATTACTTTCACTGTCCCACAGTAAAAAAATGAACCCCTTTCAGTAGCAATTTGCTCTTTTTTGTACTTTTTTTTTTTTTTTTAACCCCATTATGTTTCTAAACATCTCAGGCCTGGGTCACAACCTCTGTGTTTTTTGGTGTTTTTTGCAGAAACACACTACAGTTCATTTACATGGTTTCCGATGGGACACGTTGACATCCATGATTTTTTTTTCAGCTGCTGCGTATTTGGAAAGGGCAAGGACTTTTTTTAACGCAAAACGGTGCTATTTTGGTTTTTCGGTTCAATATAGTTCAATGGAGAAGGTGCAGAAAACTATGTAATAATGCATTTTTTTGCGGCAATTTGTGCTTTTTAATCTGCCCAACAACAAATTGGCCAAAAATAAATAAAAAATACCTTTTTTTAATTTTTTTAAGGTTATTAACCGATTAATCGAAACAATAATCGGCCAACTAATCGATTATGAAAATAATCGTTAGTTGCAGCCCTAATATATATAGTGGGTACGGAAAGTATTCAGACCCCCTTACATTTTTCACTCTTTGTTATATTGTAGCCATTTGCTAAAATCATTTAAGTTCATTTTTTGCCCTCAATAATGTACACACAGCCTCCCATATTGACAGAAAAACACAGAATTGTTGAGATTTTTGCAGATTTATTAAAAAAGAAAAACTGAAATATCACATGGTCCTAAGTATTCAGACCCTTTGCTGTGACACTCATATATTTAACTCAGGTGCTGTCCATTTCTTCTGAATATCCCCATCAGTATAAATATAAGCATCCTTTTGGGGGAAGCATTTGCAGGGGGCACCTTTGCAACTGGAGCTCTTTCTCAAAGTGGGGCTATTTCTATAAGTAGAAGCAGTTCTGACTCTGCACTTCAGCGAATGAACAAAGCGAGGGAACACAAAACACCTTGAAATTAACAATACAGGTATACTTTTTCACACTTTCAGCTCTTCCTCCCCCTTCTAAAATGCACTGTCTACCACTCCTTCTGACAGCTGCGTCTTCTATCCTTAAACTGTCTTTCCTACACCCCTCTTCACCCCACACCTTATATATATCACCCTCACTTCTGTCCTCTCCCTATTACTGCACTCACCAACTCTGGCTAATTCTAAATTCACACATCCAATACTCCAAACAACTGGGGCATGTCCCCCCATATAAATCACATTCCCACATTACCTCCATCACCCTTCTGCTTCTCCTATCCTCTGGTGTCCCCAAACCCTGGGCCTCCTTCATCTAACTGTGCTCAACACACCCATTACCCTACACCCTCTGGCTGCAGCCACAATGCACACAATCTAGTTCCCATTTCTCTTCTTCCCAAGACCAGACTCCCTTTCTCTTGCGCCTTTTGGAATGCTCGCTCTGTCTGTAACAAACTCACCGCCCTCCACGATCTATTTATCGCTAACTCATTTAATCTACTCGCCGTTACCGAAACCTGGCTTCATGAATCCAACACTGCATCTTCTGCTGCTCTATCCAAAAGTGGTCTTCTGTGGACTCACTCCCCCAGATCCAGTGGACGCAAATGAGGGGGTGTTGGAATCCTTTTAGCCCCACATAGCACCTTTCAGGTACTTCACCCACCTCCCTCTCTGTCACTCTCCTCATTTGAGGTACATTGCATTCGTCTCTTCTCCCCAGTTTCTCTAAGGATAGCTGTGATCTATTGGCCCCCCGGTCCAGTATCATCCTTTCTTGATGACTTCTCTGCCTGGCTACCCTACTTTCTCTCTTCTGAAATCCCCACAATCATTCTTGGCGACTTCAACATCCCTACTAATACTAACACTCCTGCGACTTCCAAACTTCTCAGTCCAACCTCCTCCTTTGCCCTGACGCAATGGATACATGCTCCTACTCACTCCGAAGGCAATACCCTTGACCTTGTCTTTTCCCACCTATGCACTCCATGCAACCTCTCCAACTATCCTTACCCCCTCTCTGATCACCACCTTATTAATTTCACTCTCCTCCGCCTCCTCTCCCTCCAAATGCCTAATGGTTACTCGTAGAAACCTTTTCCATATCAACCCTTCTCTTCTATACTCTGCGACTGACCACCTCTATGACAAAATCGCACCCCTGTCCTGCACCGACCTAGCCACTTCTGTCTACAACACTTCACTTCTAGCATCACTGGACAGACTGGCCCCCCTCACTACATGCAGAATAAGGCCCCGTCCCCTTCAACCCTAGCAAACAGATGATACTAGAAGTCTGAAAAAACACAGCCGTGCTCTCGAGCGCCAGTGGCGTTAGACTAAGTCCCAGAAAGATTTTGACCAGTATAAATCTGCCCTCCAAAAATACAATTCCTGCCTCCTCACTGCCAAGCAGACCTGTTTCATCATCCTCATTAAAAACGTATCATCCCGTCCCCGTAAACTCTTCTCTACCTTCAACTCTCTCCTTCGTCCTCCACTGCCTCCACCCACTAACTCACTAACCGCCCAGGAGATCGCCAATCATTTCAAACAGAAGATTGATACAATTCGCGAGGAGATCTCTACTGTTCAGATACCCCTCACGCTTTACACCTCATGCCCACAGGTACAATCATTACTTCCCTCTTTCAACCCCACCACTATAGACGAGGTTGCTAAATTACTTGCTAATGTTCATCTTACCACCTGCGCTCTGGATCCTGTTCTCTCGCAAATGCTACGTTCACCCTCTGGCTCTATTCTACACTCTCTGACCCACATCTTCAATCGCTCCCTCTCTTCTGGCATCTTCCCTAACTCTTTGAAACATGCCCTAGTCAGCCCCATACTTAAAAAGCCCTCACTGGACCCATCCAATCTTGACAACCTACGCCCCATCTCCTTGCTCCCCTTTTTATCCAAACTCCTTGAACATCTAGTCTACAACCGACTGAGCGTCCACCTTGCTGATAATAACCTTTTTGATCCCCTTCAGTCTGGATTTCGTCCTCAACATTCCACAGAAACTGCTCTCCTAAAACTAACAAACGATATACTAACAGCCAAAACTAAGGGACACTATTCTGTACTCCTTCTCCTGGACCTCTCTGCTGCCTTCGATACGGTTGACCACCCCCTCCTCCTCAAAAAACTGCACACCTTTGGTCTCCGTGACTGTACTCTTCGCTGGTTCTCTACCTACTTATCCAAACGCACCTTTAGCATTACTTACAACTCTACTTCCTCCTCTCCTCTTCCATTCTCTGTTGGGGGCTCCCAAGGTTCTGTTCTTGGACCTCTCCTATTTTCAATCTACACCTCCTTCCTGGGTCAGCTGATAGCCTCCCATGGCTTCCAATACCATCTCTACGCTGACGACACTCAAATCTATTTCTCTACCCCTCAACTCACTCCATAATTCTCCTCACGTATTACTAATTTACTATCAGATATATCAGTTTGGATGTCACACCACTTCCTCAAACTTAATCTATCCAAAACTGAACTTATAATTTTTCCTCCCCCACGTGCCTCTTCCCCTGATCTTTCTGTCAAAATCGATGGCACAACTATCAAGCCATCCCCACATGCCAAGGTTCTAGGAGTAGTCCTGGACTCTGAACTCTCCTTTAAGCCTCATGTCCAATCACTGTCCAAATCTTGCTGCCTCAACCTCCGCAACATCTCCAAAATACGCCCCTTTCTAACCAATGACACAACAAAGCTCCTAATTCACTCCCTGGTCATCTCTCGCCTCGATTACTGCAACTCCCTCCTCATTGGCTTACCTCTGCATACTCTATCCCCCCTTCAGTCCATCATGAATGCTGCTGCCAGAATCATCTACCTTACCAACCGCTCTGTCTCTGCTACTCCTCTCTGTCAATCCCTCCACTGGCTTCCGCTCACCCAACAAATTAAATTCAAAATACTAACAACTACCTACAAAGCCATCCACAACTCTGCCCCCAGCTATATCACTGACCTAGTCTTTAAATACCAACCGAATCATTCTCTTTGTTCTTCTCAAGACCTCCTGCTCTCTAGCTCTCTCATCACCCGCTCCCATGCTCGTCTCCAGGACTTTTCCAGAGCCTCTTCAAGCCTATGGAACTCCTTACCCCAATCTGTCCATCTATCTCCTTCTCTATTAGCTTTTAGAGGATCCCTGAAAACCCTCCTCTTCAGAAAAGCCTATCCTACCCACACCTAACAACTGTATTTTCATTTTTGTCCATCTGATCATCCCCCACAGCTACTACCCTTTGTTCCACATGACCCTCCCTTCTAGACTGTAAGCTCTAACGAGCAGGGCCCTCTGATCCCTCCTGTATTGAATTGTATTGTGACTGTACTGTCTTCCCTGATGTAAAGCGCTGCGCAAACTGTTGGCGCTATATAAATCCTGTATAATAATAATAATCATCCTTGAGAAGGTTCTACACCTTCATTTGAGTCTAGCTGTGTTTGATTATACTGATTGGACTTGATTAGGAAAGCCACACACCTGTCTATATAAGACCTTACAGCTCACAGAGCATGTCAGAGCAAATGAGAATTGTGAGGTCAAAAGGAACTGCCTGAAGAGCTCAGAGACAGAATTGTGGCAAGGCACAGATCTGGCCAAGGTTACAAAAAAATTCTGCTGCACTTAAGGTTCCTAAGAGCACAGTGGCCTCCATAATCCTTAAATGGAAGACGTTTGGGATGACCAGAACCCTTAATAGAGCTGGCTGTCTGGCCAAACGGAGCTATCGGGGGAGAAGAGCCTTGGTGAGAGAGGTAAAGAAGAACCCAAAGATCACTGTGGCTGAGCTCCAGAGATGCAGTCGGGAGATGGGAGAAAGTTGTAGAAAGTCAACCATCACTGCAGCCCTCCACCTGTTGGGGCTTTATGGCAGAGTGGCCCGACGGAAGCAAGTGCAAGACACATGAAAGCCTGCATAGAGTTTGCTAAAAAACACCTGAAGGACTCCAAGATGGTGAGAAATAAGATTCTCTGGTCTGATGAGACCAAGATAGAACTTTTTGGCATTAATTCTAAGCTGTATGTGTGGAGAAAACCAGGCACTGCTCATCACCTGTCCAATACAGTCCAAACAGTGAAGCATGGTGGTGGCAGCATCATGCTGTGGGGGTGTTTTTCAGCTGCAGGGACAGGACAACAGGATATCCTGGACGAAAACCTTTTCCAGAGTGCTCAGGATCTCAGACTGGGCCAAAGGTTTACCTTTCAACAAGACAATGACCCTAAGCACACAGCTAAAATAACAAAGGAGTGGCTTCACAACAACTCCGTGACTGTTCTTGAATGGCCCAGCCAGAGCTCTGACTTAAACCCAATTGAGCATCTCTGGAGAGACCTAAAAATGGCTGTCCACCAACGTTTACCATCCAACCTGACAGAACTGGAGAGGATTTGCAAGGAGGAATGGCAGAGGATCCCAAATCCAGGTGTGAAAACTTGTTGCATCTTTCCCAAAAAGACTCATGGCTGTATTAGATCAAAAGGGTGCAAATACTAAATACTGAGCAAAGGGTCTGAATACTTAGGACCATGTGATATTTCAGTTTTTCTTTTTTAATAAATCTGCAAAAATGTCAACAATTCTGTGTTTTTCTGTCAATATGGGGTGCTGTGTGTACATTAATGAGGAAAAAAATTAACTTTTAGCAAATGGCTGCAATATAGTGAAAAGAGTGAAAAATTTAAGGGGGGTCTGAATACTTCCCGCACCCACTGTATATATATATATATATATATATATATATATATATATACACAATATTACTAAAAGTATTGAGTCGCCTGCCTTTACACACACATAAACTTTAATAGCATTCCAGTCTTAGTTCGTAGGGTTCAATATTGAGGCCAACCCTTTGCAGCTATAACAGCTTCAACTCTTCTGGGAAGCCTGTCCATAAGGTTTAGGAGTGTGTCTATGGGAATGTTTGACCATTCTTCCAGAAGTGCATTGGTGAGGTCAGGTACTAATATGGATGAGAAGGCCTGGCTCGCAGTCTCGTCTCCTATTCATCTCAAAGGTGTTCTATGGGGTTGAGGTCAGGACTCAGGCCATTAAAATTCCTCCACCCCAAACTCGCTCATCCATGTCTTTATGGAACTTGCTTTGTGCACTGGTCTAAATCATTTGGTGGAGGGCAGATTATGGTGTAGGGTTGTTTTTCAGGGGTTAGGTATTGGCCCTTAGTTCCAGTGAAGGGAAATCTTAAGGCGTCAGCATACCAAAACATTTTGGACAATTTCATTCTGCCATCTTTGTGGGAACAGCTTAGGGATGGCCCCTTCCTGTTCCAACATGACTGTGCACCAGTGCACAAACAAGGTCCATAAAGACATGCATGAGCGAGTTTGGGGTCCAGGAACTTGACTGACCTGCACAGAGTCCTGACCTCAACCCGATAGAATACCTTTGGGATGAATTAGAGCGCAGACTGCGAGCCGGGCCTTCTCTCTAACATCAGTGTCTGACCTCACAAATGCACTTCTGGAGGGATGGCCAAACATTCCCATATACACACTCCTAAACCTTGTGGACAGCCTTCCCAGAAGAGTTGGAGCTGTTGTTGCTGCAAAGGGTGGGCCAACTCAATATTGAACCCTACCGACTAAGACTGGGATGCCATTAAAGTTCATGTGCATGAAAAGGCAGGTGTCCCAATACTTTTGGTAATATAGTGAATGTACATTGGTCCGAACCGGTAATATAAATGTAAACATTGTAAACATTTTAAAACCTAACACAGGCTGAGTTCAGGGACCCGCACCCAATCACATGACAGATTAGGACACACATTGGTCTGTTCTACCATGTGTCCCAATAGACAACAATAAGATGCCAGCATGTGGATGCATACAACACCTGTGCATCCCAGTGCCAGTAAAACATGTCCCTGTAAGGAAGACAGTGCCTATTACCCTGTGTGAACAGAGTCTTAATATGTAAATATTTGAATGTTCATAGCCTGGTCACAGATTTACTTCGAGTTAAAAAAAATGCATGCTTTGGTGGTCATGGCTTAGCATATGTCTACAGATTTTGATTATAGTGATGGATATTTCTTTCAGCATCGTGGAGTGAAATATACAGACTCAAGTTGCCTGTGCAACACCACCTCCAATCCTTGAATCAACATGGCCTAGACTGACACTATTGCCAGAGCTGTCCACCAATGAAACCAGCCTGACTCCAGATAATGTTGTCTTCCTGGTGATATATCTTCAGATTCTCATTATCTGTATTACACCTTATTGTTTGATGCCTATGGTTCATGCTAATCAGGCTTTCTTGTCTTTTGATTTTGTCCTTTGACCCAGATTAAAAAGTATCACAAACATTCATTAAAGCATTAGTTGTTCATTGCCTTTTCTTCCTTCACACACCTAGCTGTGCCACAAATCTCATGTCATTGTTCCCCTTATTCTTCTCATTACCTCTGTGTTCTAACTTCTCATTGCCCTCAAAACAACAAGAATCTTTTCTCCTAAACTATGATTTGAAAAATAAGGGCTGTTTCTAAAGAGGAGTGGAGATTTCCAGCTTGACTATAAGGAAATGCACTTGTAAGGATTGAGAAGAATAGGAATGAATTGGTACCCTGTATCAGAGTTTTTGTTCACAGTCTTCCTGTTGTGACTGCAAACTTGAATGAGTAATTTAAATTGGGAGCAAACAACCTTGGTTGATTTTTACCTATAGGTAAGCCTATAATAAGGCTTACCTATAGGTACAGTAAATATCTCCTAAATATGCACCGCTCAGAAGATATTTACTTGTAAAGCTGCCGATGATGTCACCAGTGCATGCGCTTTGAAGGAACGGCATACCCGTGCCATTCCTTCAGAGTCCTGTGCCGTTGCATACTAGCACATTATAACTTTGCTTTGTATTTTTTTTTTTTTAAAGCCAGTGGTTTACTACTACTTTAATCAATAATGTCCAATGCTAGTGTAGCGGGTATATGCTTTCTATTTTTTGAATCTGGTGGGGAAACTGTGATGTATGGTTCCCTGGGGCCCACCAGGTGGCACTGTCGCTTTGGGCCCGGGGTTGAGGCATCGTTGCGGTGGCGTACCTCTTTTGGTCTCTCTCAGCGGTTGTATGGTGGGGCGGGGAACCCGCCGTGCTTGCTGGGAGGGGGTATAAAGGGGGCGGCCATTTTTGGTGGCGGGAGTCGAGTCCCGGCACCTTCAGCCTGAGGGCGGTGGTTCGTGTCGGTCCCCTAGGCGGGTCTAGGCCTAGAGGACGTTCGGAGGTCGTGTTCCATCCCAGGCACCTTTAGCCTGGGGTGAGGTACTCGGGAGGAGGTCTGGAGCTCAGTGCCCACCACTGAGTTCCGCGATGGAAGGAGGTCCTAGGGAACCCCGGGAGTGGGTACTCGAATCCGGAAGGCGTAATGGACCAGTGGGAGATACTTACTTGAAGACCCGGTGCAGCATATTGCCAGTGACAGGTGAGCCTCCCATCGGAGACCGCCTGGAAGGAAATTCCCCCTCGCTCAGAGACCGCAACCCACTTTCAGGGAGGAAAGTGGAGAGTTTATTGTGTCTGGGCCTACTCGCATCCACACCTCCTTTTATGTTCTGTTCTCCAAGGGAGTCTAACTGATTGTGTTCATTCAGGAAGAATAAAGGAGTGTTGGACTTTAATGGTGTGGGGCTCATTTTCTGGCAGACATTGTTCAAGGTAACTCTCATTGGAGGTTCCAGGTGCAGAACACTGACCCGAAGGTAAAACAAGAACTTTGCTTCCACCACACAAACCTCTGCGGTGAGGGCTTGGCGTGGTGACCCCGCTCTCTCTCCTCTAAGGTACCCCTAGACAAGAGACAGACGAGCTGATGGAAGAGAGGGGACAGAGGAGGCCGCTACACAAGGTTGAGATTAATTGTCTTTTTGGTACTTACTATGAGCTTTGAAAATGGTATGTCTCAATTGCTGTAGCCAAGTTTCCCCCCTTCCTTCCTCCCTCCCATACATTATTCTGGTTCATAGATTAAATTATTTTTCAATTCCAGCTCTATCACCACATTTTTACGCATATGTAGTAAAATTATATCTAAAATACAGTATATGTAACATTTTTATTGTGTGATTTGCAAACAATATCACAAATATTGATCAAAGTCTGCAAACTTTGCGATGAACCCTATTGAAGTCTCAGAAGGGGAAAATATTGTTACACAATTCTCTCCATTTGTAAGGCTAATAAGTGAGCTATTTGCAAGGCATAGGAAACCTGGCATTGCCACAGGGGATATGTATCAATACCAAAATTCAAAACAAACTTAAAAAAATAGTGTCCTTCCCTGCAGAGAACTTGTAAAAGGTAAAACCTTTATTTTTAATTAAAATAAAAAGAGGTTTATAGTTACCTGCTCTATGCAATGATATTACATAGAGTGGCCCCTTACCCAGTGGCGTCACTAGGGTTGGTGTCACCCGATGCGAAAAAAAATTGTGTCACCCCCCAACAACTATAGTCCCCCCTCAGCACAGACCCCCCTCCACTAACTACAGACCTCCCTTCCACAGTATAGATCCCCTCCCTCAGTACAGACCCCCCCACTAAGTACAGACCCCCCTCCCACAGTATAGATCCCCTCCCTCAGTACAGACCCCCCCACTAAGTACAGACCCCCCTCCATCAATATAGACCCCCTCCCTCAGTATAAACCTCCCCCCTCAGTACAGACACCCCCACCTCAGTGCAGATCGCTCCATCAGTACAGACACCCCCACCTCAGTGCAAACCACTCCATCAGTACAGACACCCCCACCTCAGTGCAGACACCCCCCCAGTGCAGACACCCCCTCAGTTACAGACACCCCCCAGTTACAGACCCCCCCAGTGCAGACCTTCCTCAGTTTCAAACCTCCCCTCAGTTACAGACACCCCTCAGTTACAGACACCCCTCAGTTACAGACACCCCTCAGTTACAGACCCCCCCCTCAGTTACAGACCCCCCCCTCAGTTACAGACCCCCCTCAGTTACAGCCCCCCCTCAGTACCAGACCTCCCTCAGTACAGACCCCCCTCAGTACAGACATCCCCTCAGTTACAGACACCCCCTCAGTTACAGACCCCCCCTCAGTACCAGACACCCCCTCAGTACCAGATACCCCCTCAGTACAGACACCCCCTCAGTACCAGACCCCCCTCAGTACAGACACCCCCTCAGTTACAGACCCCCCTCAGTTACAGACCCCCCCTTAGTACCAGACCCCCCTCAGTACAGACACCCCCTCAGTACAAGACTCCCCCTAAGTACCAGACCCCCCTCAGTACCAGACCCCCCTCAGTACAGACACCCCCTTAGTTACAGCCCCCCCTAGTGCAGACCCCTGTAGTACAGACACCCCCTTCCCCATCAGTATAGATGCCCCCATACCTTACAGACCTCAGAACAGAGCAGCAGATACACACAGCGGTGTGTCCCTCAAGCACGGGCTCCTCCTCCTCCTCTGTGGATGTAAACAGAGAGGAGGAAGAGGGGGGTGGCGGCTTTCATCCACTTCACTGAGGGACACAGTCGCGGCGTGAGCCACGAGGCACAGGGCAGCGGGCGGGCGATGTCAGTGTGGTGCCGCTGCGCTACCCACGGGTGTCACCCCTCTGCGCTTCGTGGCCTGCATGGCACTGGGTGCGTGCGTGTGTTCCAGCCCTGGCACCTTCAGCCCGAGGCTGCATCGCTGCCTGGTAGGCCCAGCTCTGCTGGCTGGGGCCTATGCCTTTGGAAAGGATCCCAAGCTGTCCACCTGCAGGAAGCCCACTCTTAGGGAAGGAGGCCAGGGGAGGATCTGCCCAAGAGGAGACTGGCGACGGTACTGCTGTCTCGGGAGGAGGCCTGGAGACTCACCTAAGGAGGGATCCATTACTACAAGCCCTGCAATACGCTGATCTGGCATAAAGGTTCTCTCTATTGCTAGGCTGGGAGGTTCGGGACTTTGATAAACCTGTGGCAGAGAATTCCTGATCGCATCCTTAAATTCTCAGATAAAGTTGATCCATGCATCATCCCGGCTGCTAGGACCAGTGAAAGGGACTATCCGGGTGAGCAATACCTACTCAGGCTTGAGTGGCGACGTTGTGTCTTTAGTGCTGCATGCCTGAACCTTCCCCTCTACATCTCTCGTTTCCTGCTTTCTCTACAAGTTCCCACAGCAAAAGAAAAAGGAAAATAAAGCCTTCCTGTTTAGGTTTTACATTGGTGTGGACATTGACTTTTTTCCTAGAGACTTTCTATACCCTGACAACGGAAGCCTTGGAGGTAGTTTGCATGACCCAAAACAAAACCAGCCGGTCCCTCAAATAGGGGTAAGTGCTGCATACACAAAAGCAAAACTGTTTTTTTTTTCTTTCTTTTGCCGTGGAGGTCAAAAATAAAAAATTGCATTTTTGCCTGCAATAAACCTTTTATGACTAGACCTAAACCTATAAATTATTGCATCACCTAAAGAGGACTTCTAGGCAAACAGCTACCTTAAAGGCTCAATTAAATACTGTATGAATCATATTGTTTAATTTGCCAAAACTATTTTAATTATGTTCAACCAAGCACCTGCAACCGTGTGTAGCCAGGATGATCACTCTGCTACTTTCTAGTTTAAAGTGATTGTAAAGCCTTTTTTTTTTGTTAAAATACAAAAGAGGTTTATACCTACCTGCTCTGTGCAGTGGTATTGCACAGAGTGGGCCCTTACCTCCTCTTCTGGAGTCCCCCACTGGCACTGTGCACTCCCCCTCCCCTGTGCGTACTATGGGGCACATGTGTAGGCACACTCCTGATCAAGGCTGTGTGCATCCATAGACACACACAGCGTGGCTCTTCCCCGCACCACAATGCCTATTCATGGGATTTGGCTGACATTGGCTCCCACTGCGGTTTGGGTCTCCTGTAAGAGGAGGAAGAGGAGAGCAAAGAGCTGCAGCCAGAAACAGCACTGGATTGAGAGGTAGGTGCTAGGGTGGGGGGCTCAACAAATGGTAAAACATTTTTTAACTTAATAAAGGGAATGCATTAAGGTAAAAAATGTTTTAACACTAGAACCACTTTAACTCTACTATCTTTGCTGCTTCATGTATCACATCCCCCCTTAAATCACATAGGTGATTGCGCTAATTTGTTAATTAGAGAACTGGAGGCAAAGAGATGCATTACTGGACCTGGAAATAAGTGTTTTATGTACCTGTCTATGCAATGTGCCCAAGATCTATACACCACACAAATAGAATTACAAATCTTTTGAAAGGTAAAACAATCCCCTATACTGTATTTATTTCAGCTTTGTGTTTAGCCATTTCCCTGAAGTTTAACTTTAAAGATGTAATCATTTATATTTTTTAGAACACATAACCGGAGAATGCATTCTGTTCAGATTCAGTCAAGTCATGAACTCTGCTGGATGTAGGCATTTTCCATAAGTAAGCAATATTCATAAGGTGACTAGAGGTGATTGTTCAACTTATTCATTGACCCAAAACAACGTAACTTAAAGAATATAAATTGAATCTGTCTCTTCTATTGACCTTTCATGATCTGTAATGTGTCAGCTGGGATCCAGCATGAAGAGAAATATCTCTTTCCTTCTCCAAAAGACAATCTTCCAAAGCAGACCATCTCATCCTCCAGCTTCACTTCAAGTGAAGTCATTAACAGCTAAGAAACTTGAAATTTCAGACTCTGTTCCTTGTTATTGAACTTGCTCATTGTGAAGCCAAGGAATAATATGAACACCCTAGAAGATGTATTTTTTAAGGGTCAGAATAAATAGTTCAAAAGTATTTCTCTACATGACAGAGGCAAAGATAGAAATATGGGAGCCACCATCCTTGACATATTTTTAACAATGGAAGCCCCAGGGCTGTTAAGCTTTTTCTTCTTTCGCTATTTCACTATCTAGTGATTTGTTGAGCTAGAACGAGTAAGTAGCCAGTGAAGTCAGGGATCCTGTAAGCTGATTATAGAAATATGATTCACTTAGTAGTAAAATAATCATAAGAGTGACAGATCCAGAGCTTGCACCTCTAAAAAGTAGTTAGCAATAGACTCTCACAATTTCATATATCAAGCAACCCCCCTGCAACCCCCTTGCTGCTAATACCTTCCCTGTGATCCCCTGCAGCCCCGTTGGCTCATTAGAACCAAGTAAAATACCCAATACTTTCAGGCAGAGGGAAACATTTTACTTTCTTGCCTTCCTTCTACAATTCTTTCCTGGTCAGAATGGCCTGTCATTTGCACAGAATAGTGGGCACTTGGGGGCTGCCACAGGTAAATGCAGGCACTTTTAGGTGGGGGAAGCTGGCAGCAGCCCCCCATGAAAGAGTCACTTAAAGAAAACCGTCACTCGTTAAGTGAACTTCCCCTTATCTGCTCCCTCCCCCATTTATCTTTCAGAAACACAGATGGCTTGTATATTTTACAAATACTAAATATCTTTTTTTACTTTGGATAGAAGTGCAGCCCTCAACTTCCTGATTCTTGGCCTAGGAGAGAATGATGTATGGATCACCACACTTTGCCTTCTAGGATGTCCAAGTCACACATTCCATGGAGCAGTACAGTGTTTTTTGTGAGGGGCTTGTGTGTGACTTAAGATTCTACTTGCATGTAGATGGCAGCTGATCTCTGCCAGGTATTTGGGACATGTTGCAGGCAGGTACCTCTACTTGATAAAGACATGCCACATGTCTGTGCACACACGAGATCTCACGATGCATCTGAACGTTAAGATTAGGGATGAGCCGAACACCCCTGGGTTCGGTTCGCACCAGAACCCGCGAACGGACCGAAAGTTCGCACGAACGTTAGAACCCTATTAAATACAATGGATGCGAACGTTCGAAATCTAAAGTGCTAATTATAACGACTATTATGCATGTTATTGTCCTAAAAAGGGTTTAGGAACCCGGGTTCTGCACCAGGGGACATGTATCAATCCAAAAAGAAGTTTTAAAAATGGCCGTTTTTCGGCAGCAGTCATTTTAATGATGCATAAAGTGAAAAAAAAAGTCAAATATTCCTTTAAATATCATACCTGGGGGGTGTCTAAAGTATGCCTGTGAAGTGCCACGTGTTTCCCGTGTTTAGAACTGTCCCTGCACAAAATGACATTTCTAAAGGAAAAAAAAGCCATTTAAAACTGCTTGCGGCTTTAATGTAATGTCTGGTCCCGGGAATATGGATGAAAATCTTTAAGAAAAATGGCATAGCTACCCCATCACACCCCCCCCCCCACCCCAGCCCATTACCAGCCCCTTTGGGTCTTGTATGGATATTAAGGGGAACCCCGCACACAAAATAAAAAAGGCCCTATATACTCTGAACAGCCGTATACAGGCGGTGCATACAAGACAGGGACTGTAGGTTTGTTCTTATGTAGAATCTGTTTGTTATTTTGAACAGGTACATTGTTTAAGTGTAGCTCCAGCCAAAAAATAAATTTTTAAGCTTTTTGGAAAACATAGGGAAGGGTTATCACCCCTGTAACATTTGTTTTGCTGTCTGTGCCCCTGTTCAGAACATTTCACCTCACTTTCCGTCCCAATGACAAATGTTTTTGAAAAGTGTTTTTTTTTTGAAACAAGGATTGGTGATAAAGCATCAGTAGAGAGGAGACACCTTTTTCCCATATTAACTCTTACAGCAGAGAATTTAGCTTCCTAGGGGTAGATTTCCTCTCACTTGCTGTTGTCTCCTTCCGTTTGCAAGTAGGAGTCGTTTGTAAGTTGGATGTTTGAAAGTAGGGGCCTGCCCTATATACTCTGCTGAAATTTGCCCCTTACATGTTGGTGTTGCCACAACACTGTAAGCCCTCACAGTTACTCTTGGTGGGCGCATGAATGGGCCCTGCTGTGAATTATTTGATCAAGAATTGTAATTGCATGCCCCTGTTAAACAGGGGCTGAAAAATTGGGCCTTAGGCACTGGTGCTGGTGCCACGACTGTCACGTACCAAGTGTGACCAGAACTGTGCAGCTAGCAACAGAGGAACACCAAACACGTATAAGTGAAATATAAAGATTTATTAAAGATAAGTGAAATAATATATATATAACCACCTCCAATACCACACAGTGCACAACAACCAATAACAAACAGAACCCACAATTAATAACAGTAACAGACAAATATGTACAAGTAATGGGGAAACCAGAATCATAAACAGGGCCAGGCCGAGGTCATACACAGGGGAATCAGCAGATGGGGTAAGGATGGATCAGGACAGGGAGACAGGATCAAGCAGGGGGCAACCAGGCTGCAGAGCAGGGATCAGGGATTAGGACGGACACAACAGGTTCAGGATCAGCTTACAGGTATCAGGATACATGGATCAAGGTTCAAGCAGACAGGCTACAGGTCAGGGCACGAGGACGATACCAGGGCAGTGTGTGTATACACCTGCCGGGTATTTATAGGAATGCCTGATTAGCTTCAGGTCACACCTGATCGGAGGGAGGGCAGTCTGCTCCACACTGCCAGGATCCATCCGCTGGTGGAAACCAGTACTGCGTCCAAAAGATAATACAACTCCAGCAGGGAAAGATTCTCCTGACAGTTACAAACTGCCAGGAGACACCTGCTGGTGGACCACAGTACTGCAAGATAAATAATAAATGCCACCAGCGGATGGAACCTTTCCTGACAGTACCCCCCCTCAAAGGAGCGGCCTCCGGACGCTCCAACTAGCTGTTGCCGGAGAAAGTTCATGGCAATCAGCTGGGTAGTAGGCAAAGTCACATCCGGGCAGACAATCACATCAAGCTGGGCAGCAGGCAGGAACACCTCGGGCTGGGCAGCAGGCTCCGGGTCATCGAGCTGGGCAGCAGACAGGAACACTTTGGGCTGGGCAGCAGGCCCCGGGTCATCGAGCTGGGCAGCAGGCAGGAACACCTCGGGCTGGGCAGCAGGCTCCGGGTCATCGAGCTGGGCAGCAGGCAGGAACACCTCGGGCTGGGCAGCAGGCTCCGGATCATCAAGCTGGGCCGCAGACAGGAACACTTCGGGCTGGGCAGCAGGCTCCGGGTCATCGAGCTGGGCAGCAGGCTCCGGGTCATCGAGCTGGGCAGCAGACAGGAACACTTCGGGCTGGGCAGCAGGCTCCGGGTCATCGAGCTGGGCAGCAGGCAGGGACACTTCGGGCTGGGCAGCAGGCTCCGGATCATCAAGCTGGGCAGCAGACAGGAACACTTCGGGCTGGGCAGCAGGCTCCGGGTCATCGAGCTGGGCAGCAGACGGGATCATCTCAGGCTGGGCAGCGGACGGGATCATCTCAGGCTGGGCAGCAGACGGGATCATCTCAGGCTGGGCAGCAGACGGGATCATCTCAGGCTGGGCAGCAGACGGGATCATCTCAGGCTGGGCAGCAGACGGGATCATCTCAGGCTGGGCAGCAGACGGGATCATCTCAGGCTGGGCAGCAGACGGGATCTTCTCAGGCTGGGCAGCAGACGGGATCATCTCAGGCTGGGCAGCAGACGGGATCATCTCAGGCTGGGCAGCAGACGGGATCATCTCAGGCTGGGCAGCAGACGACATACCCTCGAGCCAGGAAAAGGGCTCCACAACCTCGGGCCGGGAAACGGGCACCACAACCTCAAGCCGGGAAACGGGCACCACAACCTTAAGCTGGGAAACGGGCACCACAACCTCAAGCCAGGGAACGGGCACCGCAGCGGGCACCACAACCTCAGGCCGGGAAACGGGCACCACAACCACAGGCCGGGAACCGGGCACCACAACCACAGGCCGGGAAACGGGCACCGGATCTTCCGACTGGGACACTGTCATCAGGGCTTCAGTTTGGAAGGCTGGCACGGGAACTCCATGTTGGCAGGCTGGCACAGGGTCTTCAGGCTGGCAGGCTGGCACAGGGTCTTCAGGCTGGCAGGCTGGCACAGGGTCTTCAGGCTGGCAGGCTGGTACAGGGTCTTCAGGCTGGCAGGCTGGTACAGGGTCTTCAGGCTGGCACAGGGTCTTCAGGCTGGCAGGCTGGCACAGGGTCTTCAGGCTGGCAGGCTGGCACAGGGTCTTCAGGCTGGCAGGCTGGCACAGGGTCTTCAGGCTGGCAGGCTGGTACAGGGTCTTTAGGCTGGCAGGCTGGTACAGGGTCTTCAGGCTGGCAGGCTGGTACAGGGTCTTCAGGCTGGCAGGCTGGTACAGGGTCTTCAGGCTGGTACAGGGTCTTCAGGCTGGCAGGCTAGCTCGAGAACCGCAGACTGGAAGGCTGGCTCGAAAACCGCAGGCTGGAAGGCTGGCTCGAAAACCGCAGGCTGGAAGGCTGGCTCGAAAACCGCAGGCTGGAAGGCTGGCTCGAAAACCGCAGGCTGGAAGGCTGGCTCGAAAACCGCAGGCTGGAAGGCTGGCTCAAGGACCGCAGGCTGGAAGGCTGGCTCAAGGACCGCAGGCTGGAAGGCTGGCTCAAGGACCGCAGGCTGGAAGGCTGGCTCAAGGACCGCAGGCTGGAAGGCTGGCTCAAGGACTGCAGGCTGGAAGGCTGGCTCAAGGACTGCAGGCTGGAAGGCTGGCTCAAGGACTGCAGGCTGGAAGGCTGGCTCAAGGACTGGCTCTGGGACTGTAGGCTGGAAGGCTGGCTCGAGAACTGCAGACTGGAAGGCTGGCTCGAGAACTGCAAGCTGGAAGGCTGGCTCGGGAACTGCAAGCTGGAAGGCTGGTTCTGGAACTGCAAGCTGGAAGGCTGGTTCTGGAACTGCAAGCTGGAAGGCTGGTTCTGGAACTGCAAGCTGGAAGGCTGGCTCTGGAACTGCAAGCTGGGAAGCTGGCTCGAAGGCTGGTTCTGGAACTACAGGCTGGAGCAGGTTGGTGGGTGTGGAGGAAGGTGGGATTACTGGTTGGATTGTGTGGGTAGGGAAATACTTCCGCTTCTTTTTAGATTTGGTTACTGCAGGTTTGCACATAACGGGGGGAGTATATGGAAAAGATGGAATCGAGCAAATGGAAGAATATGGCAGGGATACGGGGACAGTGGCTGGAGGAGGTTCTTGTGGGCTTGCAGGCAGCTGAGAAGAGGCAGGTGGGTTGAATGCAGGATAGGTGCAGGGAGCAGAGACTGGATATTGATACCTGGTGGGAAGTAGTGTGTACTGAACTGCGACTGGGGATGCCATGGGTGATGGAGAAATAGACTCTTGGGCAGGCAGGTGTCTGGCAGCAGAGATGTTTTTTTGTGGGCTGGCTGGGGCCGATTGCAAAATATCAGACCATGCTGAGAGTAGTGGCTGCACAAACTGCAGTTTACATTCTGCCTGTCTGACAAGGGATTGTACACAATCAACACACTATTATTTTCTGTTGGGAACAAGCTGTGTAATGTTCAAAAAAGTATGGGGAGTCATCCTCCAGAAGCCAAACCAAAGATACGACCTGATTAACATTAAAGGGGGGAGAAAAATCATCATGGCCCTCTGGGATACAAGGCAAAGCCAGCTCTGTGCAGATTTTAATTAAAGGTTGAACATCCCCAAACATCATACAGCCCTGATCAACCCAGGAGTGAGCTAAATGAATAATCTCTAGCAGCTGATCACTGGTCCACTCTTTCAGTGTCTGACGGAGATATTCACCACTCTCTGACGCCAGCAGAGTATAATAAGGAATCATATCAGAGTTCATTTTAGCAGAGTAACAGAACCAAAATGGGTCCTCTGTACAGCTACTTCTGATCATTAATGGCCCTGGTATACTGTCACGTACCAAGTGTGACCAGAACTGTGCAGCTAGCAACAGAGGAACACCAAACACGTATAAGTGAAATATAAAGATTTATTAAAGATAAGTGAAATAATATATATATATAACCACCTCCAATACCACACAGTGCACAACAACCAATAACAAACAGAACCCACAATTAATAACAGTAACAGACAAATATGTACAAGTAATGGGGAAACCAGAATCATAAACAGGGCCAGGCCGAGGTCATACACAGGGGGATCAGCAGATGGGGTAAGGATGGATCAGGACAGGGAGACAGGATCAAGCAGGGGGCAACCAGGCTGCAGAGCAGGGATCAGGGATTAGGACGGACACAACAGGTTCAGGATCAGGTTACAGGTTCAGGTTACAGGGATCAGGATACATGGATCAAGGTTCAAGCAGACAGGCTACAGGTCAGGGCACGAGGACGATACCAGGGCAGTGTGTGTATACACCTGCCGGGTATTTATAGGAATGCCTGATTAGCTTCAGGTCACACCTGATCGGAGGGAGGGCAGTCTGCTCCACACTGCCAGGATCCATCCGCTGGTGGAAACCAGTACTGCGTCCAAAAGATAATACAACACCAGCAGGGAAAGATTCTCCTGACAGTTACAAACTTCCAGGAGACACCTGCTGGTGGACCACAGTACTGCAAGATAAATAATAAATGCCACCAGCGGATGGAACCTTTCCTGACAACGACACTGCAACCTCTCCCAGATACTCTAGTTGGAGTGCAGGAATGAGCCCTGCTGCAAAGCATTGCATAAAAAATTGTAATTACATGCCCCTGTTAAACAGGGGCTGAAAAATTGGGCCTTAGGCACTGGTGCTGGTGCCACGACACTGCAACCTCTCCCAGATACTCTAGTTGGAGTGCAGGAATGAGCCCTGCTGCAAAGCATTGCATAAAAAATTGTAATTACATGCCCCTGTTAAACAGGGGCTGAAAAATTGGGCCTTAGGCACTGGTGGCGGCACCCAGAAACAAAAATGTTCTTCCAAGCTATCATCATCAATCGGATCATTGAGGAGGAGGAGGATAGCCAGTCAACATAACAGGACAGTCACTCAGCATCAGCATCAGTCTTGAAGGGATGTGACATTTGAAAATAAATTAGTCTGTTATATCAGCTTCAGGTGTGTGGTAGCTGGTGGTGATCCAAGACTGGTTCATCTTTATGAAAGTCAGTCAATCAACTGAGTCGGTGGACAGGCGCACCCTGTGATCCGTGACAAATCTTCCAGCAGCACTGAATGTGCGTTCTGAAAGAACGCTGGATGCAGGACAGGCCAGTAGCTCAATTGCATACTGTGCAAGCTCTGGCCAGTGATCCATCCTCAAGACCCAGTAAGCCAGAGGATTTTTGGTGGGGAAGGTGTCCAAGTCTGACCTTGCCCCTAGGTATTCCTGCACCATGTATATCAGACGCTGGCGATGGTTGCTGGAACCGATCATACCTTGGGGCTGCGGACTAAAGAATTGTCTGAATGCATCGGTCAGACGGCCACCTTCCCCACCGCTCCTTCTTTGACTGACCGAAGACTCAGCAACTCGTTGTCCAGGACCAGGAGTTTGTAACCTCCCAGTCTCTGGGAACGCGTTGCACAGACCTTTCTGCAAGGCCTCCCGGAGTTGTCTCATCCTCTGCTCCCTCTGCGACGGTAAGATAAGGTCCGCAACCTTACCCTTGTACCGTGGCTCAAGGAGAGTGGCCAGCCAGTAATGGTCCCTCTCCTTGATCCGAAGAATACGAGGATCCTTCCGCAGACTTTGCAGGATCAGGGAGGCCATGCAGCGTAGGTTAGCTGAGGCATTTGGTCCGGAGTCCTCTGGGTCACTAAGGGCGACATGATCCGCAGCCACCTCCTCCCAGCCACGTACAAGTCCACAGGTTTCTTGGGACTGTAAATCATCCCTAAAAGACTGCTGCTGATGATGCTGAGTGCCAGGCTCCACCTCCATGCTGACACAATCCTCCTCCTCCTCCTCCTCTTCCTGTGCGATGGGTGGGACAGAAGGAACACTGTCTGGGTAAAGGGGGCCTTGAGAGGCAAGGAAGTCCTCCTCTTCCTGCCTCTGTTCTGCCTCAAGTGCACTGTCCATTATTCCACGCAGCGTATGTTCCAACAGGTGGACAAGAGGTACAGTGTCACTGATGCATGCACTGTCACTGCTCACCATCCTCGTGGCCTCCTCAAATGGTGCCAGGACAGTGCATGCATCCCTGATCATGCCCCACTGGCGTGGTGAAAAAAACCCAAGCTCCCCTGACCCTGTCCTGGTGCCGTAGTCGCACAGGTACTCATTGATGGCCCTCTGCTGCGTGTGCAGCCGCTGCAGCATGGCCAACGTTGAGTTCCACCTGGTGGGCATGTCACATATAAGGCGGTTCTTGGGCAGGTTCAAATCCTTTTGCAGCTCAGCCAGGCGAGCACTGGCATTATAAGATCTGCAGAAATGCACACAGACTTTCCTGGCCTGCCTCAGGACATCCTGTAAGCCCGGGTACCTGCCCAAGAACCGCTGCACCACCAGGTTAAGGACGTGAGCCACACAGGGCACATGGGTCAGTTGTCCCTGTCGGAGGGCAGAGAGGAGGTTGGTGCCATTGTCGCAAACCACCATTCCTGGCTTAAGCTGGCGTGGCGTCAACCACCTCTCGGCCTGCCCCTGCAGAGCAGACAGAACCTCTGCCCCAGTGTGGCTCCTGTCCCCCAACAACACCAGCGCAAGCACGGCATGGCATCTTTTTGCCTGCGTACTTGCGTAGCCCCTTGAACGCCTACGGAGCACCGCTGGTTCCGAGGACAAAGCACAGGAAGAGGCCATGGAGGAAGAAGAAGAGGAGGGGGTGGAGGAGAGAGGTGTGTCACAACCAGTAGTCGCATTTTGGAGGCGTGGCGGCGGAACAACCTCCAACACTACTGCACCTTGTCCTGCATCTTTCCCAGCTGCCAAAAGAGTGACCCAATGGGCCGTGAAAGAAAGGTAACGTCCCTGTCCATGCCTGCTGGACCATGAGACAGCGGTAATATGCACCTTACCGCTGACCGCCCTGTCCAGCGAGGCCAAGACATTGCCTTCCACATGCCGGTAGAGAGCCGGATCCGCCTTCCGTGAGAAAAAGTGGCGTTTGGGAACCTGCCACTGAAGAACCGCACATTGCACAAACTCACAGAAGGGGGCCGAGTCTACCAACTGAAAAGGCAGCAGTTGAAGCGCTAGCAATTTAGCCAAGCTAGCATTCAACCGCTGGGCATGTGGATGGCTGGGAGTGAACTTCTTTCGACGGTCCAGCAGCTGGGGCAGGGAAATTTGCCTACTAGAATCGGACGTCGGTGTACTGCTAGCAGAGTGCCCGCAAGTACTTGGCTGTGACACACCTAATTCTACACCTTCATTCCTCTCAGTGCAGGTTTCAGAGAGGACTGAAGGTATAGTGGGGTTGGAGATCCCAGCTGATGCGGTGCAAGGAGAGGTCCGCTTTGTTCTTTGGTGTGGGTCTTTAAAGTAGGCTTGCCAACGAGCTGCATGGCAGGTCAACATATGTCTGGTCAAGCATGTGGTGCCCAAGCGGCTGATGTTTTGGCCACACGATATACGCTTGAGACATATGTTGCAAACAGCAGCTGTGCGATCTGATGCACTCGACTCAAAAAAGGCCCACACCAAAGAACTTTTTGAATAACGGCCAGAGGCAGCGCCCTGCACAGGCGGAGCTCTGCGGTGTGATTCCGTCGGTGTGCTGCCCTTACGCTGGCCCCCAAGGGCATCCTGCCTCGTTGGAGATGTGCCTCCTCCTCATCCTCCTCCTCTCTCCTATTAGGCACCCACGTGGAGTCAGTGACCTCATCATCCCCTCCCTTCTCATCACTGGAGCCAATCTGGCAGTATGCTGCAGCTGCTGGAACATGACTGCCAGATTGGTGTCCTTCTTGAGCATCCCCTCTCTCTGCTCTCACGCTACTGCCTTCCTCTAGCTGGGTATCATCATCAGACCCTTCGAAACGCTGGGCATCCTCCTGGAGCATGTACCCAACACTGTGCTGAAACAGTTCGGGGGACTCCTCAGGAGGACATGGTGGGTCTAGGGAAGGAGTGACTGATGATGACATTGATACCAGGGATGAGGACGCTTTGGCAGCTGCTTTGCCAGTACCCTGAGCCTGGGTGAGAGAGGATGAGGAGGATGAGGAGGGCTTGGTCATCCACTCTACCAAGTCTTCGGCATGAAGCGGCTCAACACGTCCAGCTGCCGAAAAGAAGGACAAGCGTGTCCCATGGCCATGTGCTGATGGCGATACACCGCGTCCACGACCAGCACTGTTGTCTCTAGACACAGAGCCTGCTTGCCCTCTTTTATTGGCTTCTGACTGTCTGCCTCTCCTTGTTTGCCTTCCAGACATTCTAATGGCCTGCAGGGAGATGGGAAAACCAGCAATAAGGCCTAGCTTCAGGAGTATATTTTGCAGGAAGCACGCTACGCCCGCTGTAAGTGCTGCAAATGCCTGTTGGTGTAACACACTA
Source organism: Rana muscosa (assembly GCA_029206835.1). Classification (NCBI taxonomy): domain Eukaryota; kingdom Metazoa; phylum Chordata; class Amphibia; order Anura; family Ranidae; genus Rana; species Rana muscosa. Next base: position 691,148,754 of record CM055116.1, read on the forward strand.
GGAAAACACAGCAATACGGGCTAGCTTCAGGAGTATATTTTGCAGGAATCACACTACGCCTGCTGTAAGTGCTGCAAATGCCTGTTGGTGTAACACACTAGGAAAACACAGCAATACGGGCTAGCTTCAGGAGTATATTTTGCAGGAATCACACTACGCCTGCTGTAAGTGCTGCAAATGCCTGTTGGTGTAACACACTAGGAAAACACAGCAATACGGCCTAGCTTCAGGAGTATATTTTGCAGAAATCACACTATGCCTGCTGTAAGTGCTGCAAATGCCTGTTGGTGTAACACACTAGGAAAACACAGCAATACGGGCTAGCTTCAGGAGTATATTTTGCAGGAATCACACTTCGCCTGCTGTAAGTGCTGCAAATGCCTGTTGGTGTAACACACTAGGAAAACACAGCAATACGGCCTAGCTTCAGGAGTATATTTTGCAGGAATCACACTACGCCTGCTGTAAGTGCTGCAAATGCCTGTTGGTGTAACACACTAGGAAAACACAGCAATACGGGCTAGCTTCAGGAGTATATTTTGCAGGAATCACACTACGCCTGCTGTAAGTGCTGAAAATGCCTGTTGGTGTAACACACTAGGAAAACACAGCAATATGGCCTAGCTTCAGGAGTATATTTTGCAGAAATCACACTACGCCTGCTGTAAGTGCTGCAAATGCCTGTTGGTGTAACTCACTAGGAAAACACAGCAATACGGCCTAGCTTCAGGAGTATATTTTGCAGAAATCACACTACGCCTGCTGTAAGTGCTGCAAATGCCTGTTGGTGTAACACACCAGGAAAACACAGCAATACGGGCTAGCTTCAGGTGTTTAATGTGCAGGAGGCACACTACTGTACGTCCGCTGTAAGTGCTGCAAATGCCTGTTGGTGTAACACACCAGGAAAACACAGCAATACGGGCTAGCTTCAGGTGTTTAATGTGCAGGAGGCACACTACTGTACGTCCGCTGTAAGTGCTGCAAATGCCTGGTAGTGTAACACACCAGGAAAACACAGCAATACGGGCTAGCTTCAGGTGTATAATGTGCAGGAGGCACACTACATCCTCTGTAAGTGCTGCAAATGCCTGTTAGTGTAACACACCAGGAAAACACAGCAATACGGGCTAGCTTCAGGTGTATAATGTGCAGGAGGCTTAGCAACAATGACACTGACACTGTCCCCTGCCTATCCTTCTCTCTCCCTGCACACAAGGTTTTTGCAAAGAATATGACACTGACACTCTCCCTGCCTATCCTTCTCTCTCCCTACACACAAGGTTTAGCAAAGAATATGACACTGACACTTTCCCTGCCTATCCTTCTCTCTCCCCACACACAAGGTTTAGCAAAGAATATGACACTGACACTCTCCCTGCCTATCCTTCCCTGTCCCTACACACAAGGTTTAGCAAAGAATAGATATGACACTGTCCCTGCCTATCCTTCTCTTTCCCTGCGAAGGAACACACTACACGAGGCCGCCGCACTGGCAGCCTTTTATAGTGTGGGGCGTGTACTAAACCCCCTCAGCTATAATTGGCCACAGGCATCCTGCCTGTGGCCAATCATTGCTCTCCTCGCTGCCAGCGCTGTGAATGGCCAAGCATGCAGGGTCACAGTGCATGCTTGGCTAATCACAGCACCGGGATTGCACTGCGATGGCGCAGTGTATTGTGGACCGTTCGCGTCACTCGAATTTGGCGCGAACGGCCCAAATCGTTCGTTGTTCGCCAAACGATCGAACAGCCGATGTTCGAGTCAAACGTATGTTCGACTCGAACACCGAGCTTATCCCTAGTTAAGATCAGGAAGTCTTCCCAAACGGGAATTTTAAGATGGCAACATGTGGGTAGAGTGGCGCTGGGAGAACTTTGGTTGCATGCAAAACAACACAGGATTCTATGGACTAGTATGTTCTTATTATTATCATATAGAGGCAATTATTAGATAGAGGTAATTTAATTTTAGTTATGTAGGGTGAAGTTTCTCTTTAATGTACAGTAGTCCATTTTGGTGCATCTGCCATAAGTCTTTATAAATATTGCAACATGTATATGTTTTTTATTCCTCTGCCAAGGTCAATAATAGCAAGAATGCCCTGACACAGTAGCTTACAGTTACATGACAGAGAGAATATGGCAAAGCTGTACTAGTCTCTACAAGTAACGCACTTCCTCACAGGTCAGCCACCAAGCATCTCCTCACTGGAACTTTTCACAGAAGACTGTGACACCAGGAGAAAAAATCATAGTAACTTTTAAAAACAAACTCATTGTAGTCAATCAGTGAAATGCTGAAATGTAGCATTCCCCAACAAGGACTAACCCCAAGCAGCTTGCACGACTCAAGCTCAATTTCTCCTTGTCTGTCACTCAAGATCCTGACATTGTTAGAATGGTTCTGGATGTAAAAGATGATAGAGCCAATCACTTCACTCTACCTTATCAAAATAGTTCATCTAAAGCAGGGGTCTCAAACTGGTGGCCCTCCAGCTGTTGCAAAACTACAAGTCCCATGAGGCATGTCCCATGAGGCATTGCAAGGCTGACAGTTACAAGCATGACTCCCACAGGCAGAGGCATGATGGGACTTGTAGTTTCGCAACAGCTGGAGGGCCACCAGTTTGAGATCCCTGATCTAAAGGAAAGTGTGATTTCTGATAGAAGAAGCTATGAGAGCCTTACAGAGAGAACAGTATGTATGTAACAGTGTGAACTGGTATGTTCTGTTCTGTTGTTCCTAATATGAAAAATTAATTCAGACAGGTAAAAATGTGGTTATGCAGCATTTTTCTATCACTGTGTGCTGGGAAATCCCCATGCGTGCAATTGAACTAGAGTTTCATAACTTGTGGTTTTGCAAGAATAAAAAAAGGACTAGATAATAATATAGTAGGCAGTTTTGTCTGTTTTAGAACTGGTTAATTTTTACAAAGAGTTCATTTTAGGTATTATAGTAATGAGTTCCTTGGTTTCTGCTGTTTGACTTGAAGGCTTTTTACGTTACTTGTAAGGTTGCTAAACTCTTTGGCAGTACTATAATAACTCTGCATATTATTACCTTCTAACTCAGCAAAATATTAACTAGAAACAATGCATTATAATATATATATATATATGTGTGTGCATACAGTATATATATATATATATATATATATATATATATATATATATATATTGTGACAGCAGGAAGGTAAAGTCACCTGGTTGCATCCAGGGGGGTAGATATATTTCGCCCAGATTCAGGCTTTACGCCGACTTATACAACTAGGTGGAGAGTTGTATAAGCCCAGCTGAGGCTAGTGGGCTCATGGATGACTCATACCTCTAGGGAGAGTGTGGGGCGTCGTGCAGACAGGGAGTTGATGAGACCAGCTGAAGCTTGTCAGCTCATTTAGGCCTCTATAAGAACTCCCAGATTCATTAGGTGTTTGCTCATGCCTGGACCCAGACCTGTGTGGACTGTCTAGGGAGAGTGAACCCCTGTGCGGTGAGACAAAGCCTGTGTGGCTATTTGCTTGGACATTTAAAACCAGGGACTTAGGGACTAGGACAGCACTAGGCTGATCCCAGTTGTTAGTTAGGAAACCTGTATGTTTAGTCAGAGGTCAAGTTGACCAGGATTTATTTTGTTTATGTTTCTTTTGCTTTGCTGTGTTTTGTCACTGTAAATAGAAAATAAACCGCACCTTTTTGATTTTGAAAACCACAACCTCCGTTTGCTGGGCCTGTTTTTGTGTGGGGAGCCCATCCCGGGGGTCACACACACCCGCTGCCGAGCTAACCCCCTCACAGTTGGTGGAGAATGCGGGCAGTTTTTTTTTAAGCCAGCATGGAGGAGATACTGAAGCAGCTGGCTCTAGCAAATGCCAATCAACAGCAGACAAATGCAGGTTTGCAAAAGAGCCTTGCAGCTCAACAACAGAACTTCGCAGCCCAGCAGCAAGCTCATCAACAGAGCCTTGCAGCCCAGCAGCAGACAAACGCAACTTTGCAACAGAGTCTGGAGGCTCAGCAACAAGCCCAGCAGCAATCTGAGGCCCGCTTCATAGACCTGTTGCAGAAGCAAGAGCAGAGACTACAACAACAGATGGAAGCAGTAATGCAGCAACGTCCGCAGACCAGTGAGGAAAGCCGTCCCACTAATACCGCGTCCTTTGGGGTGAGTCGTTTATTGACAAAAATGACTGGAGAGGATGATCCAGAGGTATTTTTGACCACATTTGAAAGGACCGCTGAAAGAGAAAAGTGGCCTGAGGAGCAGTGGGCTGGACTGGTGGCTCCTCTGTTAACTGGTGAATCGCAGAAAGCTTACTATGACCTAGAGCCTAACCAAGCAAAAGACTATGTGATGCTAAAAGCTGAAATTTTGGCAAGGCTGGGTGTCACCCAGGCTGTCCGGGCTCAGCGTGTGCATAACTGGACTTTCCAGCTTGGAAAACCCCCCAGGTCTCAAATGTATGATCTCATTCACCTGAGCAGAAAGTGGCTACAGCCAGAGACTTTGTCCGCACCAAAGATTGTGGAACGCATTGTAATGGATCGGTTTTTGAGAGCTCTTCCTACTGCCATCCAAAAGTGGGTAAGCCATGGAGACCCAGAGACGGCCGATGGTCTTGTGGATCGTGTGGAGAAATACTTGGCTACAGAGAACCTGACGGCCTCTTCCAGAGACACTCGGACTTTCCACCCTAAGACCAGACCATCCCCAGGGGCGGATAAGAGGATTCCAAGGGGTGAGGGTGGAGAGAGTGAGAGGGTGGGAGCTCTACCCCAAGTTTGGCGAGAACAGCCTGGGAAATCAGCGGCTCAAGAGGCGGCAAGAAGGATTGTTTGCTACCGCTGCCGGCAAGCGGGACATATTGCAGCCAATTGCCCGGTTGTGAAGGAACCCATGCAGTGTGACTTTCTGACGGGCAGACGTCAGTCGCTGTGTGCGACAGTCGCATGCACTGCCATTCGAGGAACTGAGAAACATTTATGCAAAATGTGTGTTAATGGTAGAAATGTTGTGGTATTGCTGGATTCAGGTAGCCTTGTGACCCTGATAAAGGCTGAGTTAGTTAAAACAGAGGTCTCTGGGAATAGCAAGGTAGCTGTTATTTGTGTGCATGGGGACACCCGAGAGTATCCAGTGACTACAGTGTGTTTCGAGACCCCCAAAGGTACCCTCTCTCATCCAGTGGGCTTAGTATCTCAGTTACCGCATGACGCCATTGTGGGAAGGGATTTTCCGAAGTTCTGGGAACTGTGGGATGATCCTGAGCCCCCCACTGGTGCCCCTATGTACCAGGAATGTGATAGCCAGAACTCCCCTGAGAGTGGTGAGGACTCTCCGGAATTTCCCTTATCAGTATTGGCAGGGGAGACTCAAGAAACTGGAGAGGAGCCCACCTCCTCAGACGAAAACCTACCGTCTGTGGAGTTTTCTGATCTTGAGGTTCACAGGGAAAACTTTGCCACAGAACAGTTGAAAGACCCCGCCCTAATAAAGGCACGGGAAAACGTAGTGAAAATAGATGGCGAGTTAGTGAACCCAGATAATACCTGCACTTACCCATACTTCAGCGTAGAGAAGGACCTACTGTATCGGGTGGCAAAAAGGGCAGAAGAAACCGTTGAGCAGCTTGTGGTGCCCAAACCTTACAGGAAGTTGGTGTTGGAGTTGGCCCATGGGCACATTCTTGGAGGTCATCTGGGGACAGAGAAAACCCGAGAGAGGGTATTACAGAGATTCTATTGGCCGGGGGTGATGAAGGACATAGAAAATTATTGTTCCTCCTGCCCTGTGTGTCAGAGGTCGGCCCCGATGCCACATTTCCGTAGCCCGCTGGTCCCTCTACCCATCATTGAGGTCCCGTTTGAGAGGATCGCCATGGATTTGGTAGGTCCTATAATCAAGTCCGCTAGGGGGCACCAGTACATATTAGTTATAATGGACTATGCCACCCGTTATCCAGAAGCGATCCCTCTCCGAAATACCTCGGCCAAAACCATAGCCAAAGAGCTATCTCTTGTGCTTAGCCGGGTGGGTATTTGTAAAGAACTGCTTACGGACCAAGGTACACCCTTTATGTCCCGGGTTATGAAGGAGCTGTGTAAATTGTTCAAAGTGACGCAATTACGTACATCTGTGTATCACCCCCAAACCGATGGGCTGGTTGAAAGATTCAACAAAACCCTAAAACAAATGTTGAAGAAAGTGGTGGATAGAGATGGAAAGGATTGGGACTGTCTACTTCCTTATCTGATGTTTGCTATTAGGGAGGTGCCCCAATCCTCTACGGGATTCTCCCCCTTTGAGTTACTGTATGGGAGACACCCAAGAGGGCTGTTGGATATTGCCAAGGAAACTTGGGAAAGTGAGAGTTCTCCCCACAGGAGTGTGATTGAGCATGTCGCCCTGATGCAAGACCGAATTGCACAGGTAATGCCCATCGTGAAGGAACATTTGGCCCAAGCGCAGTTAGCACAGCAGAGAGTGTACAACCGTGGAGCCAAGACCCGTACCTTTTCCCCGGGGGATAGGATACTGAAACTTGTCCCTACGGTTGAAAGTAAATTCCTTGCCAAATGGCAAGGCCCCTATGAGATAATGGAAAAAGTGAGCGAAGTGAATTACAAGGTCAGACAACCAGGAAGGCGAAAGCCCGAACAGACCTATCACGTTAATCTGTTGAAAGCCTGGAGGGATAGAGAGTCCCTAGTCGCAGACACTTGGTCACCAGATCAAACTGGTTGCATCATTCCTGAGGTTGGAATAGCAGCCACCTTGTCACAACCCCAACAACAGGAGGTTAAGGAGTTTGTGCTTCGCAACAAGGAGGTATTCTCTGAGCTGCCGGGACAAACATCTGGGGTAGAGCATGACATCATTACCCCGCCCGGTGAAAGGGTGAAGTTAAAACCCTATCGGATCCCAGAGGCCCGACGGGAGGCAATACGGGAGGAAGTACAGAAAATGCTGAACTTAGGGGTGATAGAGGAGTCCCAAAGTGATTGGTCTAGTCCCATTGTGTTGGTGCCTAAACCGGATGGGAGCTGGCGATTTTGTAACGATTTTCGTCAGTTGAACAAAGTTACAAAATTTGACACCTACCCCATGCCACGTATAGATGAGTTGATCGACCGGCTGGGAACAGCCCGATACATGACGACTCTTGACCTCACAAAAGGGTATTGGCAAATCCCCCTGGCCAAGTCGGCCAAAGAGAAAACCGCATTTGTAACCCCAGACGGGGCGTTCCAATATAAAAGAATGCCGTTCGGGTTACAGAATGCGCCGGCCACATTCCAGCGGAAAATGGACCAGATGCTGAGGCCCCATCGGAAGTATGCTGCGGCTTACCTGGATGACGTAATTGTCCATAGCACAGATTGGGCCTCACATCTGCCAAAAGTGCAAGCAGTCCTGGACTCTGTTCGGGAAGCGGGGTTTACGGCTAACCCCAAGAAGTGTACCATTGGGCAGGAGGAGGCCAAATATCTTGGGTACACCATTGGGAGGGGAGTAATAAAACCCCAACTCAACAAAGTCGAGGCCATCCAGAGTTGGCCACGTCCCAACAGCAAGAAGCAGGTACGAGCCTTTCTGGGAATCGCTGGGTATTATCGGCGATTCATTCCCCACTTTGCTTCTAAGGCTGTGCCCCTAACCAACCTGACGAAGGGGAAAGGGTCGGTCATGATTAAATGGACCCCCGAGGCTGAGGCAGCATTCCAATTCTTGAAACAAGCCTTATGTAGCCAGCCAGTGTTGTACTCACCCGACTTCTCTAAAGACTTTGTCGTACAAAGTGATGCGTCAGATGTGGGGTTAGGAGCAGTATTGTCCCAGGTCTGGAACGGGGAAGAGCACCCAGTCATTTACCTCAGCAGGAAGTTGAAGTCCTATGAGGTAAATTACGCCACCGTTGAAAAGGAGTGTTTAGCGGTGAAGTGGGCTCTAGATTCCCTTCGGTACTACCTGCTAGGTAGGCACTTTGACATGGTTACGGATCACGCTCCGTTAAAGTGGATGGCTCAAAACAAGGAAACAAATAGAAGAGTGAATAGGTGGTTCCTGGCCCTCCAGGAATTCAACTTCACAGTAAAGCATCGCCCTGGCGTTCAAATGGGGAATGTGGATGCTTTGTCTCGAGTACATGAATGCCTGATTGCTGGTGTTCCAACCCCGAGGTTAAAACAAGAGGGGGGGGTATGTGACAGCAGGAAGGTAAAGTCACCTGGTTGCATCCAGGGGGGTAGATATATTTCGCCCAGATTCAGGCTTTACGCCGACTTATACAACTAGGTGGAGAGTTGTATAAGCCCAGCTGAGGCTAGTGGGCTCATGGATGACTCATACCTCTAGGGAGAGTGTGGGGCGTCGTGCAGACAGGGAGTTGATGAGACCAGCTGAAGCTTGTCAGCTCATTTAGGCCTCTATAAGAACTCCCAGATTCATTAGGTGTTTGCTCATGCCTGGACCCAGACCTGTGTGGACTGTCTAGGGAGAGTGAACCCCTGTGCGGTGAGACAAAGCCTGTGTGGCTATTTGCTTGGACATTTAAAACCAGGGACTTAGGGACTAGGACAGCACTAGGCTGATCCCAGTTGTTAGTTAGGAAACCTGTATGTTTAGTCAGAGGTCAAGTTGACCAGGATTTATTTTGTTTATGTTTCTTTTGCTTTGCTGTGTTTTGTCACTGTAAATAGAAAATAAACCGCACCTTTTTGATTTTGAAAACCACAACCTCCGTTTGCTGGGCCTGTTTTTGTGTGGGGAGCCCATCCCGGGGGTCACACACACCCGCCGCCGAGCTAACCCCCTCACAATATATATATACAGGCATACCCCACTTTTAAGTACACAATGGGGTTTATTTACTAAAGCTGGAAAGTGCAAAATCAGGCTCACTTCTGCATAGAAACCAATAAGCTTCTAACCCCAGCTTGTTCAATTAAGCAGAAGTGAGCCTGATTTTGCACTTTCCAGCTTTAGTAAAAAAAAAAACATTGTGTACTTAAAAGTGGGGTATGCGTGTATATATATATATATATATTACGGTTTTAGGCAGCTAAGAAGAAATGCTGCAAAGTATGAATGCTTTCAAAAGTATTTATTTAAATTGTTTAGTTTTATCAATTTACAAATTACAAAAGACTCTAAATCAAATTAATATTTGGCATGACTACCCTTTGGATTTAAACCAGCAGCAACTCCCTTACCCTTGCACACTTTGTACACTTGCACAAAGTCAGGGATTTTGTAGGATTAGAATCAGGTGTATGATTAACAAATGATACCAAGCAGATGCTAATGATCATCAGTTTTATATGTAGGTTGAACAGAGTCAATAACTGAAATGGAAACAGCTGTGTAGGGGGCTTAAAGAATACTGTATGTAACCCAAAATTTCATATTCCTGATATGTGCCTGTTGTACCAAGGACTTGTATAAAAAAGTATCCTGTTTTTGTTGTATTGCTTCCTTTGTGTGAAATCCCCGGTGTTCCTGTCAGCCCCTCTGCTTTGCTATCAAAAATTGATCATACTAGGCACGAGAGCACATGGTGGTCTGCTTTCTAGCTGTGCTCAGAACCCAGCCTGCTTTCCTCCAATGATCAGACTTGCACATTTTTCTAACAAATACTGTAAAGAGCACGTCTACCACTGGGCTTACTCAACAAAATGCAAAGTGTGATAATCCAAAGCAACCAATAAGAAATTATTAGTTACTGATGTGACCTATAAAAGAGAAGTCTAGTTGGTTGCTGTTGCTGTTGTACACATTGTGATTTCTCTTTGTACTGCTTCCGTGAACAGGCCGGTCACAGATTTATTTAAAAAGTCAAACGGGAAAGTGATCATGGAAGCACACTACTTCCAGGAATAGTGTTCTGTGTATAGCCTGGCTGGAAATACCTTTCAGGAAGGAGCTGCTCAGCTCAGACTTTCTTGCCGCTTTGCTACTGCCTGCGTCTCCTCCCAGTCCTTGACAGTTTTGTGCAGCAGCAAAAAGGAAAAGAAACAGTGATTGGAAGTAAAAGGAGAGAGAGGAAGGAGATAGAGCGGCAGTGTTGGAAGAGAACTCCGAGGGCATGAGCGAGGAAACAAGCAGTCTGCCTGGATGAAGAGAGAGGAACCCACATATTCATAAAAGCATTTGATGTTAGAGTATCTTTCTTAGTTGAAGCCATAATAATGGGCATTTTCCTAACTATAAAAGCTGTTTATTTTATGTTTGCAGGCAACAGGTGCAGAGATTTTGGGGCACTGTTAACTGTAACTTGTAGAATAAAGCTTAGTAAATCCAAATCTTGGGGTGTACATTGCACATGGTGCTCACACTTTAAACATACCCAAACTAGGTGGGGAGTCTACCAATGGCAACCATTGACAGAAGGAGGTTATACAGTGTCAGAAGCTACTGGCACTAAACCTTTAGGTCATTGCTGGTAGAATTAGCAAATACAGGGGACCTCAAGTGTGGCCCCAATATGTCCAAAGGGTCACATAATAGGTTAGTATTAAAAATGTAGCATTAACATTAACCTGCAATAAAATGCATATTCTTACAGACATACAGGTGAAACTCGAAAAATTTGAATATCGTGCAAACGTTCATTTATTTCACTAATGCAACTTAAAAGGTGAAACTAATATATGAGAAAGACTCATTAAATGCAAATCAAGATAGTTCAAGCCGTTATTTGTCATAATTGTGATGATTATGGCTTACAGCTCATGAAAACCCCAAGTCCACAATCTCAGAAAATTAGAATATTGTGAAAAGGTGCAATATTCTAGGCTCAAAGTGTCCCACTCTAATCAGCTAATTAAGCCATAACACCTGAAAGGGTTCCTGAGCCTTTAAATGGTCTCTCAGTCTGGTTCAGTAGGAATCACAATCATGGGAAAGACTGCTGACCTGACAGTTGTGCAGAAAACCATCATTGACACCCTCCATAAGGAGAGAAAGCCTCAAAAGGTAATTACAAAAGAAGTTGGATGTTCCCAAAGTGCTGTATCAAAGCACATTAATAGAAAGTTATGTGGAAGGGAAAAGTGTGGAAGAAAAAGGTGCACAAGCAGCAGGGATGACCACAGCCTGGAGAGGATTGTCAGGAAAATGCCCTTCAAAAGTGTTGGGGACTTTCACAAGACTGAGGCTGGAGTCAGTGCATCAAGAGCCACCACACACAGACGGATCCTGGACATGGGCTTCAAATGTCGTATTCCTCTTGTCAAGCCACTCCTGAATAACAAACGTCAGAAGCGTCTTACCTGGGCTAAAGAAAAACAGACCTGGTCTGTTGCTCAGTGGTCCAAAGTCCTCTTTTCTGATGAGAGCAAATTTTGCATCTCATTTGGAAACCAAGGACCCAGAGTATGGAGGAAGAATGGAGAGGCACACACTGCAAGATGCTTGAAGTCCAATGTGAAGTTTCCACAGTCTGTGTTGATTTAGGGAGCCATGTCATCTGCTGGTGTTGGTCCACTGTGCTTCATTAAGTCCATGGTCAACATAGCCATCTACCACGGGATTTTGGAGCATTTCATGCTTCCTTCCACAGACGAGCTTTATGGGAATGCTGACTTCATTTTCCAGCAGGACTTGGCATCTGCCCACACTGCCAAAAGCACCAAAACCTGGTTCATTGACCGTGGGATTACTGTGCTTGATTGGCCAGCAAACTCGCCTGACCTGAACCCTATAGAGAATCTATGGGGTATTGCCAAGAGAAAGATGAGAGACATGAGACCAAACAATGCAGAAGAGCTGAAGGCCGCTATTGAAGCATCCTGGTCTTCCATAACACCTCAGCAGTGCCACAGGCTGATAGCTTCCATGCCACAACGCATTGAGGCAGTAATTGCTGCAAAAGGGGCCCAAACCAAGTACTGAGTACATATGCATGCTTATACTTTTCAGAGGTCCGATATTGTTCTATGTACAATCCTTGTTTTATTGATTGCATGTAATATTCAAATTTTCTGAAATTGTGGATTTGGGGTTTTCATGAGCTGTAAGCCATTATCATCACAATTATGACAATTCACGGCTTGAACTATCTTGCTTTGCATGTAATGAGTCTATCTCATATATTTGTTTCACCTTTTAAGTTACATTAGTGAAATAAATTAACTTTTGCACGATATTCTAATTTTTCGAGTTTCACCTGTAGGTGCATAGGTTGCAATAAACATTGTCATATTGTGCCAGTTCTCTCCAATAAAACAAGAAGAACCTAGCCATGTGTCCAGCAACATTGTGACTGCTGTGGCAGCTTTCCAACAAAACATAATATACTATAGACAATTTGGGTATGCACTCCAAGGGGAAATCATAAAGTGTCTAAGACAGAATTCTGACTTGCTTCTACCCGAAAAATGTCAGTCTAAGTGACAGAGCCATGTACCTGTTAAAAACAGGTACATGAATATGGGGTAAGCACCATATATTGAGGTGCCCTGAGGCTGAAATGTACTCGTGCATCTGCAATTCTACCTGCCAATGCAGCAATCACAAAGACAGTGCAGCGTGGAACATTTTTAAGCTGTGTGGGCAGAACCCCTTGTGAATCACAGCAGGCAGTGGGAGGATCCTTAGCCAAAAGACAGCCTGCCATTGGCTATAGAATCCACCCATTGCCTGCTGCCAATCACAAGGAAAGAACAGACCTGATGGGGAACTAGTGTCTAAACTTCACTACCAGGCTTCACCCATTAAAGGTCACTAGTTGTTAGGAGGCTGTCAGCTGTGAAACTGATTGACTGTTTGAGCCACATGCCAGCTGCTAGTGCCATTTGGTGACTATCCGGGTGAGCTGTGCCCACTCGGGATCGAGTGGCGAAGAAGCCAGGAGTGTCTGAATCTGATCTGCCCTTTTTAACACTTTTCTCTCTTCTCAACTTTGCGCTTATTCATGCATAAGGAAAATAAACTCTACGTTGGAGTTGCTGTTGGTGTGGACCTTGAAGTTACTTGGGGGGTATAGAGACTCATCCTTTACATTCTAGGGGATGAGAACCAACTTTAAGGAGAACCTTGCTGCAAGACCCGTAAGTTACAAGTGTGCGTAACCTCTGAAAACCAGAGGGTACGGGCATGGTGGCATGGTGTGCCTTTTCCTCCTGTGAGTGAGCCAAAGACGGGAGTAAAAGGGCCGTGTGCTACATGTAGCTCAAGTTTTTTTTCTCTTCTTATAATATAGAGTTTTCATTAAGGCTTTCCAGGACATTTTTAAGGAGCTGAAGGTTTATACTCTCTATTCCTATCAGAGAGCCCTCGTTCACACTGAACACAGCTTTGAAATCGTGCAAGTTCATCGGAACTCGCACAATTTCAAAGCCGCATTTCAGTCCTACTTCGGGGACGATTTGAAAGACATCTGTGCGGGTTCATGTCTTTTGAAATCACCCCCAAAGTCGCCAAAAGTAGTGCAGAAGTCGGCGTCGCATTGCTTGGGATGCTCCTGTTGCTGGCAATAGGCTCCAATTTGATATATCAAATCGCATGTCAAATCGCACCAAAGTGAACGGGGGATAAATGCCTTTTCTAGAAAGAGAAAAGTTTTAGGGCTTTTCAAAGTTTGGTTGTCCTTTACTCCAGACTTCCCCCCGTTCAACAACATGTTCTGTAGTATTTACCTACAGAGTTTGCGGTATCTCCAGGATAAGTAGTGGCTCATCAAATGGGGAAAAGAGACATCTCTTTAGTAGCAGCTTTTCACATGACAAGGATTATTCATTTGATTACAAAATGGACAACACTCTTAGAAGACAGCGCATTAAGCTCCCCTGAGAAGTTTGCTTTGTTAATAAAAAGAAAGTGTGTTGGCTATGATGCAGAACAGTAGAACTCAACAATTGCTGTTATGCAGAGTGAATGGTGTTGCTACTCGATTTTGCAGTGCACAGGCTCATCTGAGCATGCTGCTAGAGAATGAAGCAGTTATACAAATATAGCACCCCATTAGGTTACTGGTGTTTAAATTTAGTTTTTGGCCTCTCTGTAGCCAGGGAAAGCAATAATTGTTTGGTTAAGTCTGTTCTGGGTTCTGATGGTGTAGGCTTGGTTGCTTTCTTCTGTATCCCAGGGAGTAATGGGATATAGTGGGTGGAAGAATACAGGCCCTGGCCTGCATATTAATGCCTCTTCAGCCAATCCCTGGTCAGTGGAGTGAGTGACTAGCAGGTGACTGAAAGGGGTATAGATAGACTGGGCTCCAGAACAGAGGGCTTGTTCCTGGGGGAGCAAAGCCCAACCTGAGAGCTGTGACATCCCCAGGAGCTCACCTGCAGCTAAAATAATCCTTTTTGGTGTCCTTCTGCCTTGGCTGGGGAATCTCTGGCCTAGCCTCCTAAAGATAGCAGAGCGCTCTTCTAAGGAACCAGGAAACAGGCAGTCTGTTGGAATGCAGAACTGTATTTTCTGCAATAACTACTGTACATCAGTATTTAGTAAAGAAATATTCTTCAACCATTAGATGGCAGTGTTTATAAGTTTGTAGCTGCATCTATAGTATGCTCTATTTCTTCCTGAATGAAGTTCCGGTTTCCTGTCTGCAGTTAAACCCATGAGAACGGTGCACTGTCTGTTCTTTAGGGCTATATACAGAATTTCTAACAGGTTATGGGCCCAGGCATAGCCCAGATACCCACCCAGAGAAAAGCTGAGAACCTAGACACCCAGTCATAGCCAGCTACAACAAATACGTGCAAGATACAGCAACAGAACGAAGACTGCAACAGAATAAAATAAATGGCCAGTAACATACAGTAGCTGCAACAAAGCTTTAATTAGCAAATCTGACAAACCAAAACTACCAGTCTTGGAAATTCAAGATGAAAATTCTGCTAATACGAGAAGGTTTGTGGAAATTTATAAACTAAATCAGGCCAGAACACCCTTTAGATGAATAATAGAGAAAAAACAAAAGCCTCAGAGCACAATGTAAGTGTAAAACTGCTAAAGAAATGTGGGAAGGATCACAAAAGAAGCATGAAAGGGCTAACCTCAGCTATAAACTGTATTTTATTAAAAAGATATACCAAACCAAGCTGATGAAAGGCCAGGATATGCAGGATTGGGTAAGGCACACCTTGGAAATGGTTGAACGCTGAGAGGTATAGGAGAAGATATAAAAGTTTTTCATGCCGTAGAACTATTACTAAGCGGTTTACCATAAAGTTATGAAATGCTTGTCACAGCACTTGATGCACATCCAGATGATGAACTGATGTTGGAATGTGTTAAGGGCAAGCTTGTGGATGAATATAAGTGTACAACAGAAAGCATTAATAGTGACAGTGCTTCTGTCGCAGAATCTGATTTAAAGGCAAAAATGTTTTAAATAAAAACAGTAACTTGCAACAAGAAACATGTGAATGTTTTGTGTGCAAGAAACAAGGTAATTTAAAAGCTGATTGCAGAATCTGGAAAGCTAGAATGCAAAAACAAACTAAACTACAAAAGGCCAAATGTGTGAATGGAGAAACTAATTTTGCTGCTGATATTGAATACTGTATGTTTCTCAATCCAAATGTTGAACCCCTATCTTTTCAGGCATGGTGTGTTGCTTCAGGAGCTACTAGTCACATAAAAATAATGCAAATAATGTAATCAGAAGGAATAGAGATGGTTCTCTTTACTGTCCTATTTCCCGGAGTGTCACCAAAATGATACCAGTGAAAAATCTTTTGTCAGTGAAGAAGCTCACAAAACAAGGCAATGTAGTGCCCTTCTAAGATGATGGTTGTGCCATCACAATCACAAAAGGGGATATCTTACTTGCAAAAGCTAAAATTACAGATGAACTGTATCAGCTTAACTACATTAAGGTGGTTAATACTGCCAAGGAGGAAAAACATTCAAACTGCATTCACACATGGCACAGATGATTTGGACACAGAAGTCCAGACATAATAAAGAAATGAACTGAGAATGACTTTGCAAGTGGAATAAAAATGAGTCCATGTGATCAATTAATGAAATGTACCAGCTGGGAAAAATGACAAGAAAAGTCTTTTCAAAGCAGAGTACCAGCAGAGCTAAGAAACCTCTGTACTTATTCATACCTATTCATTCAGATCTTTGCGGTTCAATGGAAAAATGTACTTTTATAGATAATTACTCCAGGTATACTACCCTATATCTGTTACACAACAAAAGCAAAGGACCAGAGAAACTTGAACTGTATTTGGCTCAAGTAAGCAACAAATTTGGCAAACATATTTTATTAACTACTCTACCATACAACCCAGAACAAAATGGGGTTGCAAAAAGAATGAACTCATTATTTGTGAGAGTGGAAGAACCATGTGTTTGATGCAGATATGCCAGCCACCTACTGGGGGGAGGCAATTAGGAATGTACGCTATCTCCAAAATACCAGGAAAATCTCCATATGAACTGTGGAATGAAAGGGCCCGAATTTGAACCATCTAAAAAAATTTGGAAGCAAATTGTATATGCACATCCCAAAAAGAAAAACGTGCAAAATGGGATGCTTGTGCAAAGCAAGGTGTACTTCAGGGGCACAGTGAATCTCAAGAGGGATACAGAATTCTATACCAAGACACAAACAAGGTAACCATCGGTAGAAGTGCAATTGTCAATGATACTTCAATGTGTTGAAAATTTAATGAACTAACACAAACACTTCAAACTGAGGGAAATTCCACATCAGTGTCACATGAAGGTACAGTACGCAACAAAGTGACACAGAAATATAAATTATCACAGACAATCCAAATGCTGTAAAAGAAGAAACCATGCCACAAAAGGCTTCAATCAGAAAATACACCAGAAGCAATAAAGGCATCCCAGTCAAACATCTGTCCTATGTTGCTCGCAAATCATTAAAACCAGAGCCAGAGTCATGGGATGAGATGCAAAGACTTCCAACTCAAGAGAAACAAAAGTTGAACAGATGCTTTGACAAAACCACTTAAAAGAAACAGATTTATAGAACTGAGATCCAAAATCGGACTAATATAATTGCGTAGCTATCTGTTGTGTGGGAGCGTTGGAATACAGAATTGTATTTTGTGCAACAACTACTGTACATCAGTATTTAGTAGAGATATATTCTTCAACCAGTTGATGGCAGTGTTTATACGTTTGTAGCTGTATGCTCTATGATGCTCCATGTCTTTTCCCTGAATAAAGTTACCTGTTTCCTGTCTGCAGTTAAAATGTTACCCACAATAGTAAAATCAGTCTGTATATGCAGTAAACCATGCTTGTAGAACCTAAGGGGTTAATCCTCTGCATTGTAAAAAGGCTGTTTGATCCTGTCTTCTTCTTCTTGCACTGTTCCCAATCCATCTCCTGATAGTACAGAGGCTAGGGGACAAGCTGCAAATGCTCAGTTTGGAATGTATTGCTAAAGAGTTTTTTGGGAGGGTGCATGTGATCTGCACAGGGCCAATCAAAACTGTCCAGACTGAGGGTCAAGGGTCCTGCAGCCTTATAGGCCAGCCAGAGCAGAATGCAAACTCTGCCTAAAAGCTTTAACTAGACACTGATAGAAGTCACAAGACTGCTCGAACTACTTATGAAAAAAAGGTATTTAGCAGTTTATATTTAATAAAACTATTGTAGTTTCATGTTCTGTGTACTGTGGGAGACCAGATATAGTAAATTCAGGGTCCTGGGTTTAGTAACACTTTAAGCAGCAAAGATCATGTGAACTGTGCACTGTCTGTCTGTTCTGTAGGGCTATATACAGAATTTCTAACACAATCCAAGTACAAAAACTGACTATTACTGCAAGCAACTACACAGTATTCAGGAAACAGTGAGTACCAGCCTTCTGGAGCTAATGACTTTTTTTGACCTGTTTTGGAAGAGTTTTTCCTTTGTACATTCAGGACTATACTTCTGCTGAGGAGTCCCTGTTTTTTTTTTTTTTTTAACAAAATAAACTTTTATTCAAAGTTAATGATCACATGTCAGTTTACAACATAGTGCACAATAAACAGAAAACAAAAATGCACAAGAATTAGTGGTGTACAGGACATACAAGCATCTTTACAGTAATCAGCCATCAATCATAACCTACCAAAGAACAAGAATAACTGATCTAGTCAGGAGAATACTCTCACCCGAGCCTGTGAGACCTGGATATAGCCAGGTGGGGAAAGACAAGGGGGGAGGGAGGGTCAGGAGATCACCAGAGGGTAGAGAGGAAGGGGGGGCTCACAGGTGACTCCCAGGTCGTGGTCCGCCCTGCCCAGGGCAGGATCATGCTAAGGATCCTCATCCGGATCGGGCGGAGCCACTTCCAGTTGTAAGGATCCCCAGGAGTTTATCCAGGAGGACCAGATCTTATCAAACTTGCTCGGACAATTCCTGTTGATGTATGTTATTTTATATAGGGGCAACACAGCATTCAGGGTATTCCTCCAGGCAGTGGTGGTATGTGGCGCGTCACTTTTCCAGCACAGTAGAATTTCCCTGTGGGCATACAAGGTAGAATATACTACAAACAATTTGGTGTACTTTCTCACCGTGGGGTCAGCCGCCACTTTCAGCAGCATGAGTTCAGTAGTAAGGGGGAGTGAGGTCCTCGCCGCCCGGTTAATATCCTCCAGGACCTGGTCCCAGAAACTCCGCAGCCGGGGACAAGACCATGTCATGTGCAAAAAGGAAGCTTCCGGGTCTCCACATCTAGGACAGGAAGGAGACCTATCCGGGTAAATGGCAGCCAGCGTGCGTGGTGTGTAATAGGCCCTGTGCAAAAATGTTAGTTGTACAAACCGATCTCTAGCAGAAATCAGATTGGACACATAAGAGGAGACACAGTCCTCCAAGGTCTCTTCCGTGAGGGATGGGATGTCCTGCTTCCATTCTGTAAAGGTTTTAGTTAACTTAGCTGGGGAGGATGCTACGAGGCGGAAGTACAACGCGGACAGGGGGCCTATCAGATCCTTAGAGGTCAACAACCTTTCCACCAAGTCCGACTGGGGAACTGGTGTTGGAAGGCATGTCTCACCTGCAGGAACCTAAAGAACATTCAGTTAGGCAGATTATATTTTGCCTTGCGCTCAGGGAATGTATGCAACCGGTGACCTGTTACTAGGTGTTTTAGTCCCACTATGCCCCGGGGCCCATCCACACCTGCAGATCGGGCACACTACGCATATGGGGAAGATTAGGGTTGCCCCATAAAGGTGTGTGAGGGGATATGGTATCCGGGGAAGGATAAGCTGCCCTAGCCCTATGCCAAACCGTGACTGTTGTACACATCAGTGTTGTCAATTCCAGATGCGCTTTGACACAGCGATAAACTAGATTACTAAGTGTAGCATATGAGCCTAGGAGGGCTGCCTCCAAGGTCACTTCCGGATTGTCTTTAGGCTGTGAAAACCACCAGCGGACCGTCACCAGGACGGCCTCCCAATAATATTGCTGGAAAGTGGATAGGGTGAGCCCGCCCTGTCCGACCGACAGCTGCAGCATAGCTACCGCCAGTCTGGGCACCTTGCCCTGCCAAATGAAGGAGGTGACTGTGACAGTGGGGTCACTTTGGACACAGGGTGAATAAAAGAAACCCCCGATATGGTCTGTGATAGCCATATTCAAGGCTGTATATACATTGTATATAGATTGGATGTATACTGTGTGTGGGGGTTATGTAATCATTGCTGTGAGGAATTAAGGTGTTTTGCATTCTATTGTTCATTAAGTCTGTCCTTGTGTGTATTGTAAAGTGCCAGACAGACTGGCTGCCAACCCTTTGTGAGAAGATGTGTATTGTGTGGGATCTTTTGAAGCCTAGCAGACGTCAGGATGAGGTGTTGAGTCTTGGGATGTGTGGGTGGAGCTGGGCCCTTGTTCATGTTAAATCATGTGTATTGAATTGTGTATAAAGTTACAATGTTTCTCAATAATAAAGTCATTCCTATTACAAAAGAAGACAGAGTGCGTCTCGTCCTTCTAAGGGGATCGGGTCCTATGGGAAAGGGTCGTTTGGCTGTGGATATTGGTAGCGAGTGGATGTGTGTCTAGGAGAGGGAACATCGTAAACGGCGTTTTACTCCTTGATATTGGGGTGTTGTTACAGTGACTATGGATTGTAACTTTTTAAAGAATGATGCCGGGATCAGGAGCATGCAATTCCTGAAAAAGTAAAAAATTTTAGGGAGGAGGAGTCCCGGTTTAGTACCAGTATACCGTCACATTAAATGGGATGCCTTCACTCTGAACGAATTGTTCAGATTTAGTGTCCTTTAGGTCAAGTTGTTAAAGTTTATTGGAGTATCCCTAGGCTCACCCTATCCCAGTTCTCTAACAAAATAAAAAAAAAAGACATGCACAGCCTGTTCTTTGACTTGAGTGATTGGGAAATACTGTGTGCCTGGTTGCTGTGTGCCTATCAGGGAACGGAACCTGGGACCAAACAGCCAAACCAGTCCTGGGCTGCACAAAATAAAAAGATTGATTTATTAGCTTATGAGAAAACATTACTATGAGGAGGGTCTTCTTGTCCTTTTTTATAGCACAGATGCAGTAGGAGAGGGCTTGTTCATTATAATGGTTTCTTACCAGCAAGAGGCATTGTGCGTGCCACTAACACATTTTCCACACAGCCTCCCCACTTTGTGGGAATTGCCAGAGAGAACAGCTCTTCATGTTACAGCCGTTTTACATGGCAATTGTTTAAGGGCTTGTTCTAACAGCGTGAACATTTTATTTGACTTCTCATGAAACATGGCCTCCCATGAAGTGAGCTGACACATTTATTACAATCTAGCTTTTGAGGGAATACTGTAAAAACAATTTGTGAATGTCATGAGTAGGCCAGCCGTGTCCTTATAAGCTCTGTTGATTTAAAATGCATAAAAGTACATAAATTAATTTGCTCTATAAAATTATATTTTATATAGAACCTAATCACAAGCGCTTGCCAGCTGAAAGCTGTTCAATATTTGTGCTATAAATAGAATAGAAAACCTTAGGCAGACATTTTTGTAAAGGTTCTTAACACACAATCACATACCTATAAAACAGCATGGAAGAAAGAAAGAAACTGATTTATACTATGCAATTTTTAAATATAAGATTTTTAAGACTCTTTAAAAATGCATAGTATCCATGCTTAGATGCAGGTGCAGGCCTCTTTAGCTCCTGGACATGCCCAGGGAAGATCAGCTTCTCTATTTCCTTCCTTCAGTAGCTCAGAGAGGCCACATAAGTAATTGGGCAAATTATCTGCAGTCATATGAGAGCCCCCCACCTGTCAGAACGGGAGCAGGCAGCCAGGCCAGAACCTAAAAGCATAGGGCTTCTCAGAAGGACCCAGCTAATGTTGAGAAACCCTTCCTGACTGATATCAGGGCATTCCAGCTCCCGTGGGGTGCTGTTTTGTCCAGCTATCTATCTGTGTTACCCCTTAATTCACTGCTTGGGATGCCTATGAGCATAAGTAGTTGTATTCAATACTGTTTTACTGAAGTAACGATTCTCAGCTTGACTCTCCATTGTCATAGGGTCTTAAAGAGACTATGCTATGTAGCCAAATGTTACCCTGATTGAGTCACAGAGACATTGCTGTAAAGAGTCCATGTTTGTGCAGCTTTCACATATTTCTGCAGCTTTCACATGTTTCTGCATCTTTCATTATTCTGCAGTGTATTCATGTTCTTTTTTCATTCTGAACCCTTTTTGCATTATTACTTCTAACTTTGCACCTGTTAATAAGCTGCAGGTTACATTTACTCTCAGTCTTATCACTTGGCCAGTTACCTATTCTGTCATAGAGTGCAGCAAGCAACGAGTACCACAGTGAATACTTGTACACTGTACATTGCTTGCTGCACATTGTGTTATACATTTTTTATGATATACTGCTCCACATTGTGCAATGCCCTTTACATTCTAAACCACATATCCCTCCACCTTATACATTGATATTTGTGTGTAACCTTGTCAGATAAATAAAAGTAGGCTGGAGCTGAAACGCTAGGTATTTCTATCTCCATGTGATCTCTCCTACCATAGTATTGTAGGCTGCTCAATTCTACAGGACTGGAAGGGAGGGGTATGACCAAATCTCACCTGCTGATTGATATAACAGCTACACAACAAGTCAATCACTCTCACTATTTAGCTGTTCTCAGGCCAACATCCATTCCCCGAGAAATAAGTTAATTCCTAGCCCACGGCTTCAGTCTGTGTAACTCCTGTGGTTCTGCATTCCTGCTTCTTTGGTTACTGACTTGTTCACTCCCCTTTTGAACTTGTTGGCCTGTCCTTGTTTCTGTATGCTCTGGGTTTTAATTCCAGGTCACCTGCTATTCACCCAGGTAAGACCAAGGGCAACAACATGGAAAACCCTCTAGTAAGATACATCATTTTTTTGTGGGTTGCTCTGTTAAAAATCCTGTAGGATTGTACATACACCATACCATCTCCATCATTATGAGTTAAGGGGGGAAGTTTGGGACTTTGAATGAAATGTGTAAGGAAACAAGTCTCCATCCCTAATCAGTATATAGGAGAAAAAGTTTGGAAGTTTAAATGAGGTATGAATAACATGGCTAAAAAATGAGTCAGAAAAAACAACCTTTTTTTTGTGGTCCTAAACTATGGATAGCATAGCATAGTAAAAGTGACACAAACATGCTCTATGGACATTTTTTAGCCATGTTATTCATACCTCATTTAAAGTCCCAAACTTTTTCTCCTATATACTGATTAGGGATGGAGACGTGTTTTCTTACACGTTTCATGCAAAGTCTGAAACTCCCCCCCCCCCTTAACTCATAATGATAGGGATGGAGGTATGTGTTTTTTGGCTATCATGTAGTCCATGACCATTTAGCAATTCTCCCCATGTTATCCATGGCGGACCTTATTGTGGTTTGTATGCCCTTTCTTAGAACTCATGGCATGTATTTATTTATGTATCTGCACTGAGCATCTTGCTTTGTGTGGTTAAGTTTGGCTGGTCTGGTTTTGGGTGGTCTGTTGTCTATTGGGCTGTCTGCCTGTCCATTGTCCGGGAGCTGCGATGCATATTGGGCCCCCTCCCTTTCTCCTTCCATCTGCAATCACGATGCAGGGATCAGGCGGGTGTGCCCGTCACACATTGACGCCACGCCCCCGCACCATGCACGTGATGCGCGAATAGACGTCTGTATGGGCAACATTGAAAATACACAATTCCTTCTCTTAAATAACATACCTGGGGGATGCCCTAAACCTGCCCATGAAAATATTAATCTATTGTAAAAGCAAAAGTGACATTAAAAAAAGAAAAACTATTGCCACTAAATAAAAGTTCCTTCCTTGACAGCTACTGTTTCTAAACAAAATTGTCAGGGGATACCGGGTGATGTCATTGACCACATATGGTCATAACCATTTTTGGTCAGTGATGTCAGCCAGCATTCCCAAATGGTTTGTTTACATTCGGCAGCTGGTCGGGAAGCTGTAATTTGGTGCAGGAGTGCGACAGAAGAGGATCTTTGTAGTACAGTTCATCATGTATGTAGATCTTTGGGCTGTTGTTCATTGTGATTGATACTGGATCTGCATCGTTGTATGACATAACTTATGTTGGATTTACACTGTTGGTGAGTTATTTTATTTTTTTCTAATAAATGGTGTGTATGTGCTATGTTACTTTGTCATTTTTTTATGCGTGTAGGAAGGGGTACTCCATTCACACAGATACACACAGATACCCAATCATTGTTGGAAGCTTGTGACCTGGTATGTTTTTTAAGAGGGGAAGGGGGGGACTTGTGTTTTTTCTACTGTTTATGTTTTATTTTGTGAATGAGTAGGGGCACTTTGTACCACTTACTCATTCACATGAGGGGTAATCTGGGTGAGGCCCCTATAATTAAGGGGGGCTTCCAGATTCCAAAAAGCCCCTCTGTCCATGGGTCCCGCAGCAAGGTTCCCCCCCACCATGTTAAAGGCATGTGGCCTGGTATGGTTTAGGCAGGAGGGGGCAGGCTTGTCCCATCCCTTTCCTTGCAGGCTGCATGCTTGAATAAGAGTCTGGTGTGAATTTTTTACCAGGACCTCATATGTTTTTGTAATCTTTTCTTTACATAGGGTCCCCCTAAAATTCATATCAGACCTAAAGCGCCTGGTATTAACTATGGGGAAATCCACATAATTTTGTTTCTATCCCCAGCTCCTTTGCTTTAATGGGCAGGGATTCCCAACCATGTAAGTGACTAGGGCCAGTGAGGAAACTTGTGCAGGAATCTTCATGCGGGCTGGTGAACTGGCCAAATTTGGACACTTTGTTTAGTGTACTCTGAACTGCTTGGGTTTATGTCAAACTCATGCTAGGCCGAAAGCCAAAGCTAATTCCTATTCACTATATATACAGTGTATATACAGTATATATGTTAATTTTCCTCATATATCATACATTGTGAGCTCTTGTAAGTATTTCTCGACCACATTTTATTTGTCATATTATGTTAATCCTTGTTGGTTTATTTCTTGAATTCCTCAGATAGTAAAGTGCTAAGGAATATGTTAGAATTTAAGGCTTATAAAAAGATAATAGGGCAATATAAATACTTAATTTCCTCTAGTTTTTCAAAACTCATTTATATCATATCGGCATCCAATTCTAGTCCAATAAATCTGAATAAAATTTAATTAAATTCATCCATCTCTTTATTTGCTTCCGTTGCTGTGAGTATTATGTACATTCCTTTCCACTTAGTTTTCTAATTTTATACAAAATGTGCATTCGGCTTGTTTCATTTGATAATGTCAAAGCATGATGCTATGAACATAAGTCTGTTAATGACAAGCCTAGCACTTGGTTTTGAAATAAAGCACAAAACACATTTCAATCAAAGGCATTCATGTGGTGTAAACATATTTACCATTGAATAGTGTAATTATAATTATAAAATCCTCTGCTAGAAGAACTATATTCAGATATGTTTACAGATACATTTATGATTTTACTATATATATAAACTGTATATACAGTGTTCAGCATAAATGAGTACACTCCTTTTGAAAAGTAAGATTTTAATCAATATCTCAATGAACACAAGAACAATTTCCAGAATTTTGACAAAATTGTGTTTTTATAGAACATTTGTTTAGCTCCATTACATGAAAGTAAGGTTAATAATATAACTTCGATTACAAAATCTTCAGTTTTTCTCAAATAGGTTGAGGCAAAAATGAATATACCCACAACAAAAACTACTCCATCCAGTATTTTATATGACCTCCATGATTTGTAAGAACAGAACCAAGTCTTCTAGGCATGGAATAAACACGTTGGTGACATATTGCAACATCAATCTTTTTCCATTCTTCAAGAACAACCTCTTTTAGAGCCTGGATGCTGGATGGAGAGTGAAGCCTCGTACACACAAACGAGTTTCTCGGCAAAAACCAGCAAGAAACTTGCTGGCAGAGATTTCTTGCCGAGAAATTTGTTCGTGTGTATGGTTTCTCGTCAAGAAAAGCGACAAGAATCTCGACGAGAAAATAGAGAACCTGCTCTCTATTTTCTCGTCGAGATTCTCGTCAGCCTGTTTCTCGACGAGAAAAGTGTGTGTGTGTACACTTACCTGTCCTCCGGGAAGCCCGCGCATGTTCGAAATGAATTTGACGCATGCGCGGTAGCTTCCTAGGCATACGTAGGGTATACCAAGATGGCGGCGACGGCATCGAATGTGACGAGCGCATGCTCGTCGTAGTCGATGACGTCACCGCGTACGCTCCATTCAAAGAACCGCGGGTTCTTTGAATCGAGCGTCTGTACACTCGGCCGGGACAAGTTTCTTGTCCAAGAATCTCGTCGAAAAAAACGACATGTTTTTTTCGACGAGAATCTCGGCCGTGTGTACGAGGCCTGATGCTCAATTTGTCACTTCAGAATTCCCCATAGGTGTTCCATTGGGTTCAGATCAGGAGACATACTTGGCCACTGAATCACTTTCACCCTGTTATTCTTCAGAAATGCAGCAGTGGCCTTACATGTGTGTTTTGGATCATGTTAGAAAACTGCATGACGACCAAAGGCACGTAGTGATGGTACCACCTTCTCTTTCAATATAGAGCAGTACATATGTGAATTCATGATACCATCAATGAAATGCAGCTCCCCGACACCAGCAGCACTCATGCAGCCCCACAGAAGGACACTGACACCACCATGTTTCATTGTAGGCACTGTGCATTTTTCTTTGTACTCCTCACCTTTGTAACGCCATACAGTTTTAAAGCAATCAGTTCCAAAAATATTTATCTTGGTCTCCTCACTCCAGAGTACAGAGTCCCAGTGGTCTTCTTCTTTTTCAACATGGGCCCTGGAAAATTCTATTTTTTTGTGCATGGGCTTTAAGAGAGGCTTCCTTCATGGACAACACCCGTGTATGCCATTTCTCTGCAGTGTACGCTGTATTGTGTCACGGGAAACAATCACCCCAGTTTGACTTTTCACTTCTTTAGCTAACTGCAGCGAACTTGCCTTGTGATTTTCTTCAACCCTTCTCATCAGAAGACACTCCTGACGCATCTCTTTTAGATGTGTTCCTATTGGGAGCAACTCACCAAAAATGAAATTTTTGTTGCAGGGGATGCCTGAAATCTTGTATCTTAATGCAGAATTCTGGGAAAATTGGTGAGCCAATTACACAAGCAGGAAAGTATGTTTCCGGGTGACATTCTGTACACGTTCTGTGTATAGAACACCTCCAGGTAGCCATATTGTATTGCATTTGTAAAAAATTACAGCGGCTGTAGATTGAAAAGGAAAGGTAATATTTAATAACATTAAATTACGATATGACTTGTGTCACAATTGTATACGCTTTATTATTTTTTATTTATTTGCTATTTATTGATTTTTTCCCTACGAAAGTGGAGTTACCCTTTCAGTTTACTTTTACCTTGTATCAAAGTCAGGGCCTGCTTGCTTATGTGTGATGCTTTGCTGTGGGGCTGTCATACCCTGTAGGAAGATAATTTTTCCCTGTGAGAAACCTCCCTACCAAGGCCACAATGTTGATGGTGTTGTTGCTGCTAACAGACCAATTCTAATAATGTTCTTACCAAAACACATTTCCATGTAACAATAACACCTTCATAGGTGTATATTCAAACCACAAAATGATTGATGTGTGTAGAAACTGATCAGGGAATAATTGTTTTTCCTTGATTTTCCACAAAAGAAAAGGTTTAAAGAGGAAGTAAAGCCAATTTTTTATGTTTTTTTTTAAAAACCCTGAAAAAGAAAGGCATAATGAGCTAGTATGCATAGCATACTAGCTCATTATGAATGACTTACCTGAGATCGAAGCCCCCACAACGGTCCTCGGTCACCTCCGCCGCCATCTTGCCTCGATATCCCGTCAGTGCATCGCCGCTCCGGCGCTGTGATTGGCCAGAGCGGTGATGACATCACACGCATGCGCGCTCGGGCCGGCAAGAACCCATTCAGAAAACCGCCAATGAATTCGGCCCGCTAGTGCGCATGCGTGTGACATCATCGGCGCATCGGTTTATAGTAAATATCTCCTTAACCATGTAGGTTAAGGAGATATTTCTTGCACCTACAGGTAAGCCTTAATCTAGGCTTACCTGTAGGTGCAAGTTGTCTAAGTGGGTTTACAACCACTTTAAAGCCTAAGTTTAGGTAAAAATGTTTTTACATAATTAGCACAAGGGAAAATACTTACATTGAAAGTGGTATTAAAACTAAAAGCAAACGTTTATTACATTGCATCTTACCAATCCTTAGATTTGACGGCTGCATTCATTTTCTTTTTTAGGCTTCCTTTCCTTTATTTTCATCTGGTGATCTGGACAGTAATGTCAGACGGGATTTTTTCATCGGATATTCCGACTGTGTGTATGCCCCATCGGACTTTTTCCCTCGGAAATTCCGACGGACTTAGATAGAGAACATGTTCTCTTTTTTCCGACGGAAAAAAATTCTATCGGAAATTACGTTCGTCTGTATGCATTTCCGACGGACTAAAAACCATGCATGCTTGGAATCAATTCGATGCATGCTCGGAATCATTGAACTTAATTTTTCTCAGCTCGTCGTAGTGTTGTACATCACCGCGTTCTTGACGGGCAGAATTTGGTGTGACCGCATGTATGCAAGACAGCATGAGCGGAATTCCGTTGGAAAAACCTATCGGAGTTTATTCCGATGGGAAAACCGGTCGTGTTTACGCGGCATTAGTCTGATGTTTTTAAAAATAAAAATAAAGCTCTCCAGGGGAATTTATCAGTAGGGATGAGCTTCGAGTTCGAGTCGAACTCATGTTCGACTCGAACATTGCCTGTTCGCCCGTTCGCCGAACAGCGAACAAATTGGGGTGTTCGCGGCAAATTCGAAAAATCTATGGGAGAAATCTAAAGTGCTAATTATAAAGGCTTATATGCAAGTTATTGTCCTAAAAAGTGTTTGGGGACCGGGGTCCTGCCCCAGGGGACATATATCAATGCAAAAAGAAGTTTTAAAAACGGCCGTTTTTTCGGGAGCAGTGATTTTAATAATGCTTAAAATGAAAAAATAAAAGTGAAATATTCCTTTAAATTTCGTACCTGGGGGGTGTGTATGATATGCATGTGAAGTGGCGCATGTTTCCCGTGCTTAGAACTGTCCCTGCAAAAAATGTCATTTTTGAAAGAAAAAAAGTCTTTTAAAACTGACTCGCGGCTATTAATGAATGGATCTGCCTTTTAAGGGCGACAGACTTTTTGGGGCTTCTCTGGATGACATCATCAAGGATGCCACAGGAGGTAAAAGCACTTTGCTTCCCCAAACTAGCAAGGGTAAGGGGCCACGCCAGGGGCAAGGGCCCTCCTTTACTGCACGCAGGCGGTTTTTTCGTCCCCCTAGGGCGACAGGGAAAAGACCCCAGGCCGACAAGGCGCCTGCCCAAGGACAAAAGCGTCCTTGGTCCCGCGGACCCAACAAGCCTGCGGACAAATCTGCGTCCGCATGAAGGTCCGCCCCCACCCAGCTCTCGGTGGGGGGACGTCTTCGCAAATTTGCGACTCAGTGGACAGCTCTAGTCTCCGACAGGTGGGTTTGCAAAGTAATCTTCTCAGGCTACAAGATAGAATTTCTCTCATGTCCACCGGACAGATTCATCACCTCCAATCTCCAGCTACTACCGACCCGTCGGGAGGCCCTGTATGGGGCGGTCCAGGGCCTACTGGAAAGCGGGGTAGTTATTCCAGTTCCAGAACAGGAACGGGGTCAGGGTTTTTACTCAAGTCTGTTCATTGTGCCGAAGGAGGGGGTTCGTCCAATCTTGGATCTCAGAGCCCTCAATTGCTTTGTGAAAGTACAAAGATTTCGGATGGCGTCGGTTCGATCTGTAGTCATGGCTCTCCATCCAGGGGACTTTCTGGCCTCCTTGGACATCAAGGACGCATACCTGCATGTCCCCATATACTCCAGACACCAGAGGTTTCTGCGATTTGCTATCCGGAAGAACCACTACCAGTTTGTGGCCCTCCCATTTGGCCTTGCCTCAGCACCCAGGACGTTCACCAAGGTGCTCGCTCAGATTCTGGCACTTCTAAGACAGCGGGGTATCGCTATCATGGGCTACTTGGACGACCTTCTACTGAAGGCCCCTTCAAGCTCAGAATTAGAGGTAAGCGTGTCCATTACCTGTCAGACTCTTCGAGACTGTGGTTGGATACTAAACACGCAAAAGTCAGTATTGGTGCCCACTCAACGCCTAGTGTACCTGGGGTTGATTCTGGATTCCTCAGAGGCAAAGGTATTCCTCCCTGTGGAGAAGTTGCAGACCCTCCGGGCTGGAGTATGGCAGCTGACTTCCAGGAATTGGTCGTCACTCCGTTTTTGCATGCGAGTGTTGGGCCTCATGGTAGCCTCCTTCGAGGCGGTCCCATATGCTCAATACCACAATCGAGTGTTACAGAAGGAAGTTCTGTCCAGATGGAACAGATGCCCTTCATCTCTGGATTATCAAATCCGAGTGAGCCACCTAATCAGGAGATCCCTGGTATGGTGGCTGACAGCACCGGCTCTAATGGCCGGGAAGTAATTTCTTCCGGTTTACTGGATAGTGATCACGACGGACGCCAGCCTTACAGGTTGGGGGGGAGTCTGGGGTGTTCAGTTGGCGCAAGGTCGCTGGACCCCAGAGGAAGCCCTCCTGCCGATCAATGTCCTGGAAATCCGGGCGATCAGGCTGTGCCTTTTCAAATGGTCTTAGAGGCTGCAAGGGCGTCCAGTCAGGATCCAGTCAGACAACGCCACAGCAGTGGCATATGTCAATCATCAAGGAGGAACAAGAAGCTCAGCTGCAGCATCGGAGGTCACTCGCATCCTGAAGTGGGCAGAGAGGAGCGTACCGGCACTGTCGGCCGTGTACATTCCGGGTGTGGAAAACTGGCAGGCGGACTACCTGAGCCGCCAGATGCTGGACCAGGGAGAATGGTCCTTACACCCGGAGGTGTTCCAACACCTCTGCTAAAGATGGGGCACACCAGACGTAGATCTTCTGGCTTCCCGACTCAATCGGAAGGTATTGAGGTTTGTGGCCCGGTCAAGAGACCCATGGGCAGACGCAACGGACGCGTTGGTGGCATCGTGGGGTCAGTATCGGCTAATCTATGCCTTCCCTCCCTTAAGGCTTCTTCCTCTTCTGCTCCGCAGAGTGGAGGCAGAGGGAATTCCAATGATCCTAATCGCTCCAGATTGGCCTCAGCGTCCTTGTAGCAGACGTCCCCTGGCGCCTACCTCTACGGAAGGACCTGCTATCGCAAGGTCCC
Source organism: Rana muscosa (assembly GCA_029206835.1). Lineage (NCBI taxonomy): Eukaryota > Metazoa > Chordata > Amphibia > Anura > Ranidae > Rana > Rana muscosa. The sequence goes on from CM055116.1 coordinate 691,179,522, forward strand.
ATACTCCATCCTGCTTTACAGTCACTGGCTTTAACGGCATGGCTGTTGAGAACCAGGTACTAAGAGACCGGGGCCTATCAGATTCAGTAATCCCTACTACGGAAACCGTCCTCTAGGAAGGTTTATCACCGCACTTGGAAGGCCTACATCTCCATGTGTGAGGAAATGAAATGGCATCCGCGTACTTATTTGGTTTCCAGAATCCTGCTGTTTTTACAGCATGGTGTGGACCAAAGGCTTGCCCTAAGTACGATTAAGGGACAGATATCTGCCCTGGCTGTCTTTTTTCAGCGACCCCTGGCGACTCACTCTCTCGTGAGTACATTTGTGCAGGGGGTTCGACATGTGGCCCCTCCGGTCCATCCCCCACTACCTCCGTGGGACTTGAACCTGGTCCTCTCGGTGCTTCAGAAGGCACCGTTTGAGAATATTAGAGATATTCCCCTGTTAAAACTTTCTCAGAAAGTGGTCTTTCTGGTGGCTGTTACGTCAGTTAGACGAGTCTCTGAGCTGGCAGCCTTGTCCTGCAAGGCTCCCTATTTGATTTTCCACAAGGATAAGGTGGTGCTGCGGCCGCAGCCTTCCTTTCTTCCGAAGGTCGTTTCGGCTTTTCATCTCAACGAGGACATTGTACTTCCATCCTTGTGTCCTCACCCGTCGAATCCTAAGGAGTCGGCGTTGCATTCCTTGGACGTTGTCCGAGCTTTGAGAGTATACCTATCTGCTACTTCCCTGTTCCGGAAGTCAGACTCACTGTTTGTTTCGGTGGCTGGTCCCAAGAAGGGCCAAGCAGTCTCGTCGGCCACCATCTCTAGGTGGATCCGACAGATAGTAATCCAGGCTTACGCCGTAAAGGGTCAAGCGCCCCCCTTTCCGGTCACGGCACATTCGACCAGGGCAATAGGTGCCTCTTGGGCTTTCCGACATCAAGCGTCTGTTTCCCAATTATGTAAAGCGGCGACTTGGTCGTCCGCTCACACTTTCACAAAATTCTACAAAGTTGATGTAGGTGCATCTTCGGATGCCTCTTTCGGCCGCAAGGTTTTGGAAGCGGCTGTTTAGAGTTGCAACTCCTCCGTTGGAGGAGTGCTGTTTTGTGTTTGGGGTGAAGTTTATTTTTATACTGTTACCACCCCTCGTTTTTTCTCTGACACTGCTTTGGGACGTTCCACTTTGTCAATAGAGAGGCTGTGTCGGTCCATGGACGAAAGAGTAAATAGGATTTTTTACTCACCGTAAAATCCTTTTCTCTGAGTCCATGGACCGACACAGCACCCACCCCTCCTTTTAAGTTTGTACTGCTTTTTAACGAACTGATCTGCGAGATGCAGACTGAGGTGATATACCCAGAGGGTCCGCCCCCTGGGCGGTACTGTAGAGGGTGTGATGCAACACTTTTTACAAGCTTTCTGCCTAGTCACTCCAAATTAATGGATAATACCAACTTTGTCAATAGAGAGGCTGTGTCGGTCCATGGACTCAGAGAAAAGGATTTTACGGTGAGTAAAAAATCCTATTTTTTTTTTCTGAAAAAACAACCCTGCAAGAGATTGGCATAATGAGCTAGTATGCATAGCATACTAGCTCATTATGAATGACTTACCTGAGATCGAAGCCCCCGAAGCGCTCCTCGTTCCCCTCCGCCGCCGCCGCCATGTTGCCTACGAGTTCCTTCCGTGTATCGCCGCTCCGACGCTGTGACTGGACGGAGCGGCGATGACGTCACTCCCGCGCATGCGCGTGGGAATGGCACGATCCCCGTGCATGCGCGCCGTTCCACCATTATCCTATTGATAAAACCGGCATGCTCAGTGCGTCTGCGCCGTTGTCTACGGTGCGCATGCGCCGTAGACATCGGTGCTGTCCTTTCTGCAAATATCTCCTTAACCGTGTAGGTTAAGGAGATATTTCTTGCACCTACAGGTAAGCCTTAATCTAGGCTTACCTGTAGGTGCAAGTGGTCAGAGAGGGTTTACAACCACTTTAAATCTGCTAGTATTTCTAACACTCTCCTCCCCTCAGACTGACAATTCTGCTTTCTGCTGTGCTTCCCGTGCCCCTTCATTCAGAGCCATGTCTCACTAATGCAGGAGGCGTGCTACTGCAAAAAAAAAATTAAATTAAAAAAACTGACGCAGCCATCGCCGCTCCTTGGTAAGATGCAATATTTAAAATTTTTGGTTTGGGGTTTAACACCGCTTTAATCTGAAGTATCCCTTTTGCTGGTGCCAGCTGTCATAGTGAAAATCTGAAGTCCTCTACCCCCTCCTATACCCCCTCCTATAATATTACTGCTAGACCTGTGACAGGCACTCATCAAGAATATGACTATGCTCACCCTTTCACCCCTCTTCAATTGATTGAAGCTGTCTTTTAGCTTCCAAGTATGAATATGAATAGAGGAAGGGCAGATGAATTAAATTTTATTTTATAAAATGGCATTGCTTTAGCAAATGTAGAGCTCTCCCATTTAAGTGGCATATGCCCTTAGGTGGGCTTATACATAAAAGGAAACCTGGCATATGGAGGCTGCCACAGCTAACTATTGCTTTAAAAATGTTAGTTCCTTGGTTGTTATACAGTTCCAATGCCTTATGCCGCGTACACACGATAATTTTTCCCGTCTGGAAAAATTACACTTTTTCTTTTGGACGAGAAAAACGACCGTGTGTGGGCTTTTTGTCATTTTTCCCGACGGGAAAAACGGCATTAATCACGACGAGAAAAATTAGAACATGCTCTAATTTTTCTCGTCGTGATTCCCGTCATTTTTTTCTGCGGCAGTTTTCCTATAGGGAAACACTGCCGGGGAGCCTACACACAGTCGTTTTTTTCGACCAAGAAAAAAAATGTCATTTAAAACGGCCGTGTGTAGGGGAACAAGCTGTTCCTCGTTTTTCACGTCGATTTTCTCGACGGTGTTTTCACCGTTGAAAAAATTGATCGTGTGTACACGGCATTACATATGGAAGATCCAGCCAGGTGGCATCTGCAGTACTGCCACCTTCTCTATGAAGAGAACTAATTGCCTGTAACCTTCCTCTATTTTTTTCTAATCTTTTGTGTTGTGTCATATTGGTGGCTTGGGAGTTTTCTGGAAATATTGTACTCACATGTGTGTTTTAATGGTATGCTGTTTTCGCTCAATGTGACAATGTGATATATCAGCTTGATCAGAGAGTGCACTCCACAAGCTCTCAGTGTGCATATCAGAAGTTCACCTATTATGGCATCATGAAAAGCTAGAAATGATCAAACTTAGATTTGCACATGATTATTATGTTGTGTATTTTAATTTACTTTTAGTATTTACATTTTTAACAATTGTTGTTGATATAAACCTGGTTTTAAAGGCACCAATGTTTTTTAGCTTCATGCATTCTATGCATGAAGCCAAAAAACCTTCAGTGTGCAGCGCCTCCCAGGCCCCCCTAATACTCACCTGAGCCCCTTCTCGATCCAGAGATGTGCAGGAGAGCTGAGCTTCTCCCGGGTCTCTTATTCCTCATTGGCTGAGACAATAGTGGGAGCCATTGGCTCCTGCTACTGTCAATCACAGCCAGTGAGCCAATGAGGAGAGAGCAGGGGGTGGGAACAGAGCTCTGTGTGTCTTATGAATGCATAGAGTGGGGTTTCGAGAGCAAGCATGCACCAGTGCCCCCAGTGCAAGCTGCTTGCTTTTGGAGGCACTGCCTAAAGAGGAAGCCAGCAGGGGAACCCGAAAAGAAGAGAATTGGGACTGTTGTGTGCAAAACCACTGCACAGAGCAGGTAAGTATGACATATTTTTTATTTTTTTTGTTTTGTTTTTAATGATTCCATTAATGTCACGTTAATAGGGTTGTTTGTTTTATAATTGTTGTTGATATATTTGTTTTGTTGGTATTAAATAACAAGCAGGAAGGAGTAACAGGTGCCCCTCCTTGAAAATAAATACTGATTAATATTGAGAAAAGGCACAAGCACTGGAACAAATGAGTGTACTAAACCCAGGACCCTGCATTCACTATATCTGGTTTACCAAAGTACACAACATACGGAAATGCAATAGTTTTAGTAAATATAAATGGCTAAATATCTTTTCCCATCAGCAGTATACTGTATATCAGTCTTGTGACTTCTATCAGTGTGCGGTTAAATCTTGTAGGAAGAGTTTTCATTCTGCTCTTGCTGTCCTATAAAAGTGCTGATTGGCCCTGTGCACTCTCCCAAAAACGGAAAAAAAACTTCCCTAGTAATATACACCAAACTGAGCATGTGCAGCGTGACTCCTTCCATTTATAATATCCAGAAAGGAGTTGGAGACACTGAGAGAAGGTGAAGATCAGAGAAGTCAGAATCAAACAGCCTTTTTACACAATGCAGAGGATTAACCCCTTATGCCGCGTACACACGACCGCTTTTCTCGACGAGAAAAACTGCATTTTTTTTTTCGACGAGAAAAACGATCGTCTGTGGGCTTTATGTCGTTTTTCTCGTCTAGAAAAACGGCATAAAAAACGACGAGAAAATTTAGAACATGTTCTAAATTTTCTCATCGTTTTTTCCATCAGTGTCTCCCGATGGGAAAACTGCCGCGGAGCCCACAGACGGTCGTTTTTCTCGTCAAGAGAAAAAATGACGGGAAAAACGACCGTGTGTAGGGAACCAAGCGGTTCCCTCGTTTTTCCTGTCATTATTCACGGCGTTTTTTTAACCGCCGTGAATAATGATCGTGTGTACGCGGCATTAGGTTCCACAGTGAGTATAGCAAGCATGCTTTACTGCATATACAGACTGATTTTACTGTTGAGGGTTTACTAACACTTTAAGGTAAGATAGCTATGTATCCTCCAACTATCACAACATTTGAGTACTAAAAGTAAAGGTGCCTTAAGCCTCGTACACACGACTGGTTTTCTCGGCAAGAAAACTGCTGGGAGAGCTTTTTCCTGTGAAAACCGGACGTGTGTATGGTTTCTCATCGTGAAAATTGCCGGGAATCTCGACGAGAAAAATAGAGAACCTGTTCTCTATTTTTCTCGTCTGGATTCTCGGCAGAGTGTTTCCTGCCAAGAAAACCATTCGTGAGTATGCTTACCTGTCCCAGGTAAGCCCACGCATGCTCGATGAGACTTTGATGCATGCGCGGTAGCATACAAGGGTAGTGTAGGGTGTAGCAAGATGGCGGCAACAGCATCAAATGTGACGAGCGCCGGCTTGTCGTAATCGATGACGTCACTGCGTTCTTGCCATTCAAAAGAACGGCGGTTATTTTGAATGGCTGTCTGTACACAGGGCTTGGCAAGACAAGCTTGCCAGGAATCCCGTCAGGAAAACCGACGGTTTTCAAATAGACGGGATTCCCGCCCGTGTGTACAGGGCTTTAAAGCTGATTTCTGGGCACATATTGTGTGCAATATAGCATAAAGAAAGAAAAAAATGGTAAAAATGTGTCTATAATTTGAAAGTCTTCTCAGCTGCTTCTTGTGGCAGTTGTTCATTTACAGTGCTGTGAAAAAGTATTTGCCCCTTCCTGATTTGTTATGCCGCGTACACACGATCGGTTTTTCTGATGAAAAAAGATCGATGGACTTTATTCATCGGACAAACCGATCGTGTGTGGGCCCCATCGGTCTTTTTTCCATCGGTGTAAAAAAATAGAACCTGTTTTAAATTTTACTGATGGAAAAAAAAAACGATAGCAAATTACGATCGTCTGTGTGGAACTCCATCGGACAAAAAACCCACGCATGCTCAGAATCAAGTCGACGCATGCTCAGAAGCATTGAACTTAATTTTTCTCGGCTTGTCGGAGTGTTTTACGTCACAGCGTTTTGGACGGTCGGAATTTTGACTGATGGTGTGTAGGCAAGACTGATGAAAGTCAGCTTCATCGGTTTTCCGATGGAAAAATCCATCGCATTTTATTCCAACGGAAATCCGATCGTGTGTACAGGGCATAATTCTTTTTTGCATATTTGTCACACATAAAATGATTAAGATCATCGAACACATTTTATTATTACACAAAGATAACCCGAGTAAATACAAAATGCAGTTTTTAGATGATAATTTCATTAATTAAGGGAAAAAGGGAAATTTTTAGGAGATTTTTAACTAAACTTGTCAAAAGTTTGGATGTTGTTATTGTTATTGATATTGGGCTTTATCTGCAAGTAGACTTGTGCACAACGGAAAAATTTGTTTAGTTTCGGTTCGTTTCTTGTGCACAACGGAAAAATTTGTTTAGTTTCGGTTTGTTTCTTTTCGGTCCTGTTGATTTGTAATCGTTTGTAATTTTGCTAGACAGGATTTTTCGTGTTCGGACTAATTCGTATTTCCGCAAGCGACATTTTTCGTTGAATCGGAATGATTCGTATTAAGGTAAGCCATATTTTTAATTGATTTATAATTTGTACTTTCGGTAGAGTACATTGTTTTTCGTTGATTCTGGACACAACTCCTATGTTCGTAACTTTTTTTGGGTTCGTTGATTCGTAATTTTCTGTGTCTCTCTCACGACGACGCTGTCTATTATGCCTAATGTGCTTCGAATGGATTTGTACTTTTCTAAATACATAGCGGTTATTTGTAACGATTCGAAATCTCGTATTTTACGTTCGTTTTTTACATGCGGCTATAGCCTCCGCCCCTGTACACCATTTTGAGAGGGAGTTCAGCATGGTGAAGGAGAAGCAGAGAGCAGAGTGAGTGTTATTGTGCTTCGAATGGATTTGTACATTCATAACTTTTTTCATAACAAATTATGCCGAAGACATTCAGGCATTCGCTATTTGCGATATAATTTATTTTGGATTCGGTTTTATTCGTAATTGCTTTGTTCGGAAATTCGAATGCTTCCGAATGTCCGAAAGTTGCTAAATTCGGACGAATTTTGATTCGTTACGAAACGAATTGCACAAGCCTATCTGCAAGTAAGACTTAGCTGGGATGCAGCGAAATCTTATGTTAAAGGTGCAGGAAAGACTGGAATGAGGACACCAGGTAGGAATGAAGAGGAGACTTGGCTGGGATGCAGCAGATACTTAGGCTACAGGTGCAGTGGACACCAGGCTGAAGTGCTGCAGACACTTGGCTTGTGAGCAGCAGAGGCTAGGTTGAGGTGCAGCAGAGACTTTGTCTGCAAGTACACTAATGACTAGGCTGTGGATGCCGCAAAGGCTTGGGCTTTAGGCACAGCAATGACTGGGCTGCTGGTACGGTGAACACCATGCTGGGGTCCAGCAGTGGCTTAGGCTGGGGTGCAATTAAAGCAGTAGGCAAAACAGAACTTTATCAGCTTAAGGTATGTAAAGACTCAATGCCTGAGTGGTGACAGTGCATCCTGCATAAGTTTAAATGGAGGATACTGTCCTGTGTCACATTATATGACAGAACACATGATGTAGCAGCAACACCCCTGATAAAGCCCCAAAGTTTTTACAGCCACAGGAGACAGAGGAGGCACCATACTGCAACAGGGAAGGTAAGTAACCATGACACTACTCCCCCTCTCCCTATGGGGTATCATTGTCTGCAGGGATGAGCCGAACACCCCCCTGTTCGGTTCGCACCAGAACCTGCGAACAGACAAAATGTTTGTGTAAACTTTAGAACCCTATTAAATACAATGGACTTGAACGTTCGAAATCTAAAGTGTTAATTATAAAGGCTAATATGCAAGTTATTGTCCTAAAAAGTGTTTGGGGACCGGGGTCCTGCCCCAGGGGACATGTATCAATGCAAAAAGAAGTTTTAAAAACGGCCGTTTTTTCGGGAGCAGTGATTTTAATAATGCTTAAAATGAAACAATAAAAGTGAAATATTCCTTTAAATTTCGTACCTGGGGGGTGTGTATGATATGCATGTAAAGTGGCGCATGTTTCCCGTGCTTAGAACTGTCCCTGCAAAAAATGTCATTTTTGAAAGAAAAAAATGCATTTAAAACTGACTCGCGGCTATTAATGAATTGTCGGCTCCCGGCAATACATACAAAAGTCATTGATAAAAAAAAAAAAAAAGCGTGGGGGTTCCCCAGAATTCAATTACCAGGCCCTTCAGGTCTGGAATGGATATTAAGGGGAACCCCGCCTCAAATTTTAAAAAAAATTGACGTGGGGTTCCCCCAAATATCCATTCCAGGCCCTTCAGATCTGGCATGGATTTTAAGGGGAACTCCACCCCAAATTTAAAAAAAAAATGGCGTGGAGTCCCCCTAAAAATCCATACCAGACCCCTTATCCGAGCACGCAACCTGGCCGGCCGCAGGGGAAAAGGGGGGGACGAGAGAGCGGCCCCCCTCCCTCCTGAACCGTACCAAGCCACATGCCCTCAACATGGGGAGGATGTCCCCATGTTGATGGGGACAAGGGCCTCATCCCCACAACCCTTGCCCGGTGGTTGTGGGGGTCTGCGGGCGGGGGGCTTATCGGAATCTGGAAGACCCCTTTAACAAAGGGGACCCCCAGATCCCGGCCCCCCCCTATGTGAATTGGTAAGGGGTACATTGTACCCCTACCATTTCACAAAGAAAGCGTAAAAAAATGTTAAAAAAACCACACAAACACCTTAAAAAAGTCCTTTATTAAAAAAAAACAAAAAACATTCCAGCGGTGAAATCCAGTGTCCCGCGGCGATCCCGATGTCCAGCGCTGTCCTTCATTGGTTGTGCCTGAGCGGACCTGATGGGGAACTCCCTCTCAGTATTTTAAATGTATAGACCCGCCCCTTCTAGAGTTCCCCATCAGGTCCGCTCAGCGGACGAGATGCGGAACATGAGAAGGGGCGGGTCTATACATGTATTACCAAAGTGAGAGCAGTTTAAATTTAAATTACACAGTGAAGGAAGTTCCCCGCTCAAGCCAATGACGTAGGCGGGTCCGACATACCGAGGGGGCGGACCTGATGGGGAACTGCTCTCACTTTGGTAATACATGTATAGACCCGCCCCTTCTCATGTTCCGCATCTGGTCCGCTGAGCGGACCTGATGGGGAACTTTAGAAGGGGCGGGTCTATACATTTAAAATACTGAGAGGGAGTTCCCCATCAGGTCCGCTCAGGCACAACCAATGAAGGACAGCGCTGGACATCGGGATCGCCGCGGGACACTGGATTTCACCGCTGGAATGTTTTTTTTTTGTTTTTTTTTTAAATAAAGGACTTTTTCAAGGTGTTTGTGTGTTTTTTTAAACATTTTTTTACGCTTTCTTCATGAAATGGTAGGGGTACAATGTACCCCTTACCAATTCACATAGGGGGGGGGCCGGGATCTGGGGGTCCCCTTTGTTAAAGGGGTCTTCCAGATTCCGATAAGCCCCCCGCCCGCAGACCCCCACAACCACCGGGCAAGGGTTGTGGGGATGAGGCCCTTGTCCCCATCAACATGGGGACATCCTCCCCATATTGAGGGCATGTGGCTTGGTACGGTTCAGGAGGGAGGGGGGGCCGCTCTCTCGTCCCCCCCTTTTCCCCTGCGGCCGGCCAGGTTGCGTGCTCGGATAAGGGGTCTGGTATGGATTTTTAGGGGGACTCCACGCCATTTTTTTAAAAAATTTGGGGTGGAGTTCCCCTTAAAATCCATGCCAGATCTGAAGGGCCTGAAATGGATATTTGGGGGAACCCCACGTCAATTTTTTTTTTAATTTGCGGCGGGGTTCCCCTTAATATCCATTCCAGACCTGAAGGGCCTGGTAATTGAATTCTGGGGAACCCCCACGCTTTTTTTTATCAATGACTTTTGTATGTATTGCCGGGAGCCGACAATTCATTAATAGCCGCGAGTCAGTTTTAAATGCATTTTTTTCTTTCAAAAATGACATTTTTTGCAGGGACAGTTCTAAGCACGGGAAACATGCGCCACTTTACATGCATATCATACACACCCCCCAGGTACGAAATTTAAAGGAATATTTCACTTTTATTTTTTCATTTTAAGCATTATTAAAATCACTGCTCCCGAAAAAACTGCCGTTTTTAAAACTTTTTTTTGCATTGATACATGTCCCCTGGGGCAGGACCCCAGTCCCCAAACACTTTTTAGGACAATAACTTGCATATAAGCCTTTATAATTAGCACTTTAGATTTCTCCCATAGATTTTTCGAATTTGCCGCGAACACCCCAATTTGTTCGCTGTTCGGCGAACGGGCGAACAGGCAATGTTCGAGTCGAACATGAGTTCGACTCGAACTCGAAGCTCATCCCTGATTATCTGCTTGGTTTTAGAGGAAAGAAGCAATTACATTTCTTTACAAGGTGAGGAGCAAAGACTTAGCTGATGTCCTGCCAGGAACCCCCTAACAGCTGTGGCTTACTCCCAGGTCACTCAACAAATACTCACATACTTGGAGGAGGGAACGTGCCAAAGCCAGAAAGAGACACAAGGAGATGGGTAGTTGGAAGCAAGAAATAGGCTAGAAGCCACAAGTGCAGAGATGGTTTTATAATAGGAGTGTAAGGAGACACAGGCAATGACAGAGTGGGCAAGGACTTGGAAAGTGGACTTATTTATGGTTGTTGAGTGTTGGTGCAACCCAGGAAGACCCAGGAAGATAGAAGAGGTGACCTGCAGCAAGACCAGTAAAGAGAGGCTTTTCCAATGCAGTACTCCATTAAACATCTTGAGGGGTACCGTTTGCTGAGGTATGGGGCCACAGGAAAGTAAAATCCCATCAATGGCCGACACAAAGAGAGAAGTGAAGATGAGTTCCAGGATAAGTCCAAGATCCAGAGCTAGGGGTGCCCCAATAAAATTGGCTGCAGCCCCAAAATCAGCAAATGCAGGAGTGAGAATTGACCAACCTCTAGTGTAGAGATGGATGGTGGGAGATTGAGGAGAACAATGCAGTAAGGCCCTCGCCTAAGGCATACTAGACTCAAAAGTTTCCTGGATGCTGAGGATATTGAATAGATACGTCTTCTTTCTCCCTGCAATACAAATAGAGGCACTGGGTAGAGCAACAAGTTCTTCCCTCAGAAGACAGCAGAGCCTAGTTGCATGAGCTCAACTAAGGAGGTGTTCTGGAGTGGAATGTCTGCTTCTTTAGATGCAGCTGGATGAGAAACAGAATAAACATGCCACAGTTGGGTAAACTCCTGGGAGTGTTCTTGGACATCAATTTAGATGAAGAGGGAAATCAAGTCATCCTGGAAGGTGGGTAGTTCTCTTCCCACGAGCATGTCCTTATCATAGTCCCTTCATAAAGGTAGCCACTAGGGCTTTGTTGTTCTAAGCCACTTGGGCTGTCAGGGCCAGTTGGCCACTGTCATGCTTCATTGATGGAGAAGAGGAGGGCACTAGCAGGAGAGGAGGCATATCTAGGCCTGTAGAACATGCAACAACAGGTAGCTTGGAATCTGATTCCTGAGTAATCAAAAACTAGGGGATCGTTCATTTCCCAGATGGGAGGACCAGACCAAGGCATCACCGGATAAAATGGAGATCATGTAGGCTACAATGGAACAATGAGTGGTGAACCTCTGGTGTTGCAGTTTAAAGTGGACTCCACACTGGTTAAGGAAGCCCTGGAAGCTCTTAGGAAAATGATAAATGGTTTTCAAATTTTTTACAAATAAATATGTGAAAAGTGTGGCGTGCATTTGTATTCAGCCCCCTGAGTCAATACTTTGTAGAACCACCTATTGCTGCAATTACAGCTGTCGCCAGAGCATTGTTCTTGCTGTGTGGCGCTGAGAGGACAGGTGCGGCTTATTAAAAGTTTTCGGCTTGCTTAGCCTGAGTGAATCATAGGACCAGGACGTCTTATAACCTTTGGTTGATCATTATTGGAGATCCGGGCAGATGTCCTTTAGGCAGAAATTATAAAGGCATAAAATATGCAAAGGCGCTTGTTAATTGGGAATCCGGTGAGTGCAACTCCTAAGGGAGCGGAATCACTTGGTGTGGTGATGGTTGAACCTTCAAACAACTGATGTTTTCCATATGAACTGTCACACAAATATTCCCGAACCAGTATCTTTTACCTCGATTCACATTATTATTAATTGATTAACTGTTTTTTAAACATTTTAGCGCTACTTAAGCCCGGAAGGACTACCTATTAGATCTTTGTTGCTCACTCTTTCTAATGTTTTGTATTAATATATCAGCTGCTAGCTTAATTAGGATTAATTTTATAAGCGCTGGAAAAGTGACCCTGATTACTTCTATTGACAGTTGCTCCAGTGCTGAGAGTTCAGGAAGGAGATTTCCACTGCAGCCTGTATACACGCCTACATGTGTGATGCCAATATCATGTGACCTGGCTATCTCTGAGAACAAGCAACTGTTCTCTCCAGCATAAAAGATACAATTGAGCATGTGCAGGTTGGCTACTCTGCCTGTGTTAGCTGGCCTTCCCCAGATAGACAGTGCAGGAGGGGGAGGATCTGTGCATACAGGATAAAACAGCCCTTTTACACAATGCAGATTAAACCCTTAAGTTCCACAGTGAGTATAACAAGCATGCTATGCTGCATATACAGACTGATTTTACTGTTGTGGGTTTAGTAACACTTTAATGTCTATGTTAACACCTGTTGTGTTAAGGCAGATTGAATGAGAATGCACTCTAATGTGCTAAAAAAACACCCATGACCCTTTTTTTGTAACGCACCCCAACACACTACTATGCTGCTCTCTAGAACACAGTTGTGTTGACTTTGTGTTAGAAAGCCATTCAAAATGAATGACACTGCAATTCACCACATTGCAAAATGTGAATTATTACAACACATAGGTTCAGCCAGCCTCAGGGTTTTTAGCTTCAGCACTTAACACGGCTACTGCTTTTCCTCCAAAGGATTCTTAAGGCCAAAGTCTTTTATTTCACCTCCCGATTATGTCACCACTGTGATTGGCTACCAAAATGGTCACATGATTGGCAACCCATCTCCCTATGTAAACAGTAACCTGGAGCTGTCGGTGACAACTCACAGTGCTTGAGCTTGCTCCCAGCAAAAAACTGTAATGCCAGATCTGCACATATAGTGCCATGAAAAAGTATTCATACCGTATGAAATTGTCCACATTTTGTCATGTTACAACCAAAAACGTAAATGTATTTTATTGGGCTTTTATGTGGTAGACCAACACAAAGTGGCACATTATTGTGAAGTGGAAAGAAAATGATAAACGGTTTTCAACATTTTTTACAAATAAATATGTGAAAAGTATGCCCCCTGAGTCAACACTTTGTAGAACCACCTTTTGCTGCAATTACAGCTGCAAGTCTTTTTGGGGATGTCTCTACCAGCTTTGCACATCTAGAGAGTGACATTTTTGCCCATTCTTCTTTGCAAAATACAGTGAGTACGGAAAGTATTCAGACCCCCTTAAATTTTTCACTCTTTGTTATATTGCAGCCATTTGCAAAAATCATTTAAGTTCATTTTTTCCCTCATTAATGTACACACAGCACCCCATATTGACAGAAAAACACAGAATTGTTGACATTTTTGCAGATTTATTAAAAAAGAAAAACTGAAATATCACATGGTCCTAAGTATTCAGACCCTTTGCTGTGACACTCATATATTTAACTCAGGTGCTGTCCATTTCTTCTGATCATCCTTGAGATGGTTCTACACCTTCATTTGAGTCCAGCTGTGTTTGATTATACTCATTGGACTTGATTAGGAAAGCCACACACCTGTCTATATAAGACCTTACAGCTCACAGTGCATGTCAGAGAAAATGAGAATCATGAGGTCAAAGGAACTGCCTGAAGAGCTCAGAGACAGAATTGTGGCAAGGCACAGATCTGGCCAAGTTTACAAAAAAATGTCTGCTGCGCTTAAGGTTCCTAAGAGCACAGTGGCCTCCATAATCCTTAAATGGAAGACGTTTAGGATGACCAGAACCCTTCCTAGAGCTTGCCGTCCGGCCAAACTGAGCTATCGGGGGAGAAGAGCCTTGGCGAGAGAGGTAAAGAAGAACCCAAATATCACTGTGGCTAAGCTCCAGAGATGCAGTCGGGAGATGGGAGAAAGTTGTAGAAAGTCAACTATCACTGCAGCTCCTCCACCAGTCGGGGCTTTATGGCAGAGTGGCCCAACGGAAGCCTCTCCTCAGTGCAAGACACATGAAAGCCTGCATGGAGTATGCTAAAAAACACCTGAAGGACTCCAAGATGGTGAGAAATAAGATTCTCTGGTCTGATGAGACCAAGATAGAACTTTTTTGGCCTTAATTCTAAGCGGTATGTGTGGAGAAAACCAGGCACTGCTCATCACCTGTCCAATACAGTCCCAACAGTGAAGCATGGTGGTGGCAGCATCATGCTGTGGGGGTGTTTTTCAGCTGCAGGGACAGGACGACTGGTTGCAATCGAGGGAAAGATGAATGTGGCCAAGTACAGGGATATCCTGGACGAAAACCTTCTCCAGAGTGCTCAGGACCTCAGACTGGGCCGAAGGTTTACCTTCCAACAAGACAATGACCCTAAGCACACAGCTAAAATAACAAAGGAGTGGCTTCACAACAACTCTGTGACTGTTCTTGAATGGTCCAGCCAGAGCCCTGACTTAAACCCAATTGAGCATCTCTGGAGAGACCTAAAAATGGCTGTCCACCAACGTTTACCATCCAACCTGACAGAACTGGAGAGGATCTGCAAGGAGGAATGGCAGAGGATCCCCAAATCCAGGTGTGAAAAACTTGTTGCGTCTTTCCCAAAAAGACTCATGGCTGTATTAGATCAAAAGGGTGCTTCTACTAAATACTGAGCAAAGGGTCTGAATACTTAGGACCATGTGATATTTCAGTTTTTCTTTTTTAATAAATCTGCAAAAATGTCAACAATTCTGTGTTTTTCTGTCAATATGGGGTGCTGTGTGTACATTAATGAGGAAAAGAAAATCACTTAAATGATTTTAGCAAATGGCTGCAATATAACAAAGAGTGAAGATTTTAAGGGGGCCTGAATACTTTCCGTATCCACTGTAGATCAAGCTCTGTCAGATTGGATGGAGAGCATCTGTGAACAGCAATTTTCAAGCCTTGCCACAGATTCTCAATTGGATTTAGGTCTGGACTTTGACTTGGCCATTCTAACACATAAATATGCTTTGATCTAAACCATTCCATTGTAGCTCTGGCTGTATGTTTATGGTCAATGTTCTGCTGGAAGGTGAACCTCCGCCCCAGTCCCAAGTCTTTTGCAGACTCTAACAGGTTTTCTTCTAAGATTGCCCTGTATTTGGCTCCTTCCACTTTCCCATCAACATGATGCTGCTACCACCATGTTTCACGGTGGGGATGGTGTGTTCAGGGTGATGTGCAGTGTTAGTTTTCTGCCACAAGTAGCTTTTAATGCCAAAAAGTTAAATTTTGGTCACATCTGGCCAGAGCACCTTCTTCTACATGTTTGCTGTATCACCCACATGGCTTCTCGCAAACTGCAAATGGGACTTCTTTGTTCAACAATTGCTTTCTTCTGGCCACTCTTCCAAAAAGGCCAGATTTGTGAAGTTCACGACTAATAGTTTTCATGTGGAAAGATTCTCCCACCTGAGCTGTGGATGTCTGCAGCTCCTCCAGAGTTACCATGGACCTCTTGACTGCTTCTCTGATTAATGCTCTCCTTGCCTGGCCTGTCAGTTTAGGTGGACAGCCATGTCTTGGTAGGTTTTCAGTTGTGCCATACGCTTTCCATTTTCGGATGATGGATTGAACAGTGCTCCGTGAGATGTTCAAAGTTTGTGATTTTTTTTTTATAACCTAACCCTGCTTTAAACCTCTCCACGACTTTTTCCCTGATCTGTCTGGTGTGTTCCTTGGTCTTCATGATGCTGTTTGTTCAATAAGGTTCTCTAACAAACCTCTGAGGGTTTCACAGAACAGCTGTATGTATACTGAGATTAAATTACACACAGGTGGACTCTATTTACTAATTAGGTGATCTCTGAAGGCAATTGGTTCCACTCGATTTTAGTTAGGGGTATCAGAGTAAAGGGGGCTGCATACAAATGCATGGCACACATTTCACATATTTATTTGTAAAAAACTTTGAAAATCCATTTATCATTTTCCTTCCACTTCACAATTATGTACCACTTTGTGTTGGTCTATCACATAAAATCCCAATAAAATACATTTAAGTTTTTGGTTGTAACATGAGAAAATGTGGAAAATTTCAAGGGGTATGTATACTTTTTCAAGGCACTGTATATACTCATATATATATATATATATATATATATATGTAGCACACAGATCCTTTACCCTGCTTACCTCCACTTGCAGAGTGGGACACACCATGCCACATGCCCAGTATCCTCCATCTTTGTAGAGGGTGAGCGGTGTTAATTGATTTGGGTCCTGCAGCGAGTTACCTCTTTCCGTTGGTTCCTCACCCCTGAATGTAGGGAAAAGTCTATTCTCCTTGAAAGTTCAATAAGGCCATTGTCCACACAGTATTAAACCCAATAAAGAAAGGTTTATTTGCTTGCGTAGAACTTGATAGGAAAGTTGGAGATAGAGAATTGAACAGGGAGGCAGGTTCAGGCACGCGACACCCAACTATCACTCATCGCCACTCAAGCCTGAGTGGGTTTTGCTCACCCGGATAGTCCCCTCTCACGGTCCTAGCAGCCGGCGTGGAGCACGAACATTTGCTTAGAATTTTCCTAAGGATACGATCAAGATATTAGCCTCTAAGTCCTGAACTTCCCAGCACTTGTAACACTTGAGACCTTAGGTGCCAATGGGGCACGTTACAAGGCTTGTGGCGGATTGTGGAGTCCTTCCTTTTGACAGGTAAACCAGGCCTCTCCCGAGACAGTGACCTCCTTCACCGATCCCCTTGGGTAGATCCTCCCCTGGTTTCCTCTCCCTCAGAGCGGGTTACCCCCACTTGGGTACCCTGGGACTCCTCTTCTGGTGTAGGCCTCAGCTAAAGGTGCTGGGCCTACCTGGAACGATGCAGCCTTGGGCTAAAGGTGCCCAGGACTGAACACACACACGTACCCCTAGCCTGGAGGGCCGGGAGGCGCAAACTGCTCCCTGAATAATGGTGTCTGCCACTTATGGGAAAGGGAAAGAAGAAGGGAAAACATATTACAACATACACTTTGACATCCCATTCTCAATGTCACATGTTGAGCAAAATACACAAACATCACATATCCCACCCTTTCCTAACTTATCTACCCCACCCATTCTCCGGTGGAGTTGACAGCAGATCACACCTGCAGAGGGAGAAAGAAAGAAAAACAACATGCCTCTTATTTTCTAATTTTTTTTTTTTTTAAAGAAATGAGCCGTCTCTTCGAAAAAAAGGACTTCCTTCACTAAGTATAATATGCTAATCCTAGCATCACTTGGCATATATTATTCATATCTGTATATATTGTGACAGCAGGAAGGTAAAGTCACCTGGTTGCATCCAGGGGGGTAGATATATTTCGCCCAGATTCAGGCTTTACGCCGACTTATACAACTAGGTGGAGAGTTGTATAAGGCTAGTGGGCTCATGGATGACTCATACCTCTAGGGAGAGTGTGGGGCGTCGTGCAGACAGAGATGAGGAGACCAGCTGAACCTTGTCAGCTCATTTAGGCCTCTATAAGAACTCCCAGCTTCATTAGATGTTAGCTCATGCCTGGAACCAGACCTGTGTGGACTGTCTAGGGAGAGTGAACCCCTGTACGGTGAGAAAAAGCCTGTGTGGCTATTTGCTTGGACATTTAAAACCAGGGACTTAGGGACTAGGACAGCACTAGGCTGATCCCAGTTGTTAGTTAGGAAACCTGTATGTTTAGTCAGAGGTCAAGTTGACCAGGATTTATTTTATTTATGTTTCTTTTGCTTTGCTGTGTTTTGTCACTGTAAATAGAAAATAAACCGCACCTTTTTGATTTTGAAAACCACAACCTCCGTTTGCTGGGCCTGTTTTTGTCTGGGGAGCCCATCCCGGGGGTCACACACACCCGCTGCCGAGCTAACCCCCTCACAGTTGGTGGAGAACCAGTGGCAGTTTTTTTTTAAGCCAGCATGGAGGAGATACTGAAACAGCTGGCTCTAGCAAATGCCAATCAACAGCAGACAAATGCAGGTTTGCAAAGGAGCCTTGCAGCCCAGCAGCAAGCTCATCAACAGAGCCTTGCAGCCCAGCAGCAAGCTCACCAACAGAGTCTGGAAGCTCAGCAACAAGCCCAGCAGCAATCTGAGGCCCGCTTCATAGACCTGTTACAGAAGCAAGAGCAGAGACTACAACAAATGGAAGCAGTAATGCAGCAACGTCCGCAGACCAGTGAGGAAAGCCGTCCCACTAATACCGCGTCCTTTGGGGTGAGTCGTTTATTGACAAAAATGACTGGAGAGGATGATCCAGAGGTATTTTTGACCACATTTGAAAGGACCGCTGAAAGAGAAAAGTGGCCTGAGGAGCAGTGGGCTGGACTGGTGGCTCCTCTGTTAACTGGTGAATCGCAGAAAGCTTACTATGACCTAGAGCCTAACCAAGCAAAAGACTATGTGATGCTAAAAGCTGAAATTTTGGCAAGGCTGGGTGTCACCCAGGCTGTCCGGGCTCAGCGTGTGCATAACTGGACTTTCCAGCTTGGAAAACCCCCCAGGTCTCAAATGTATGATCTCATTCACCTGAGCAGAAAGTGGCTACAGCCAGAGACTTTGTCCGCACCAAAGATTGTGGAACGTGTTGTAATGGATCGGTTTTTGAGAGCTCTTCCTACTGCCATCCAAAAGTGGGTAAGCCATGGAGACCCAGAAACGGCCGGTAAACTTGTGAATCGGGTAGAGAGATACTTGGCTGCAGAGAACCTGACGGCCTCTTCCAGAGACACTCGGACTTTCCACCCTAAGACCAGACCATCCCCAGGGGCGGATAAGAGGATTCCAAGGGGTGAGGGTGGAGAGAGTGAGAGGGTGGGAGCTCTACCCCAAGTTTGGCGAGAACAGCCTGGGAAATCAGCGGCTCAAGAGGCGGCAAGAAGGATCGTTTGCTACCGCTGCCGGCAAGCGGGACATATTGCAGCCAATTGCCCGGTTGTGGAGGAACCCATGCAGTGTGACTTTCTGACGGGCAGACGTCAGTCGCTGTGTGCGACAGTCGCATGCACTGCCATTCGAGGAACTGAGAAACATTTATGCAAAATGTGTGTTAATGGTAGAAATGTTGTGGTATTGCTGGATTCAGGTAGCCTTGTGACCCTGATAAAGGCTGAGTTAGTTAAAACAGAGGTCTTTGGGAATAGCAAGGTAGCTGTTATTTGTGTGCATGGGGACACCCGAGAGTATCCAGTGACTACAGTGTGTTTCGAGACCCCCAAAGGTACCCTCTCTCATCCAGTGGGCTTAGTATCTCAGTTACCGCATGACGCCATTGTGGGAAGGGATTTTCCGAAGTTCTGGGAACTGTGGGATGATCCTGAGCCCCCCACTGGTGCCCCTATGTACCAGGAATGTGATAGCCAGAACTCCCCTGAGAGTGGTGAGGACTCTCCGGAATTTCCCTTATCAGTATTGGCAGGGGAGACTCAAGAAACTGGAGAGGAGCCCACCTCCTCAGACGAAAACCTACCGTCTGTGGAGTTTTCTGATCTTGAGGTTCACCGGGAAAACTTTGCCACAGAACAGTTGAAAGACCCCGCCCTAATAAAGGCACGGGAAAACGTAGTGAAAATAGATGGCGAGTTAGTGAACCCAGATAATACCTGCACTTACCCATACTTCAGCGTAGAGAAGGACCTACTGTATCGGGTGGCAAAAAGGGCAGAAGAAACCGTTGAGCAGCTTGTGGTGCCCAAACCTTACAGGAAGTTGGTGTTGGAGTTGGCCCATGGGCACATTCTTGGAGGTCATCTGGGGACAGAGAAAACCCGAGAGAGGGTATTACAGAGATTCTATTGGCCGGGGGTGATGAAGGACATAGAAAATTATTGTTCCTCCTGCCCTGTGTGTCAGAGGTCGGCCCCGATGCCACATTTCCGTAGCCCGCTGGTCCCTCTACCCATCATTGAGGTCCCGTTTGAGAGGATCGCCATGGATTTGGTAGGGCCTATAATCAAGTCCGCTAGGGGGCACCAGTACATATTAGTTATAATGGACTATGCCACCCGTTATCCAGAAGCGATCCCTCTCCGAAATACCTCGGCCAAGACCATAGCCAAAGAGCTATCTCTTGTGTTTAGCCGGGTGGGTATTTGTAAAGAACTGCTTACGGACCAAGGTACACCCTTTATGTCCCGGGTTATGAAGGAGCTGTGTAAATTGTTCAAAGTGACGCAATTACGTACATCTGTGTATCACCCCCAAACCGATGGGCTGGTTGAAAGATTCAACAAAACCCTAAAACAAATGTTGAAGAAAGTGGTGGATAGAGATGGAAAGGATTGGGACTGTCTACTTCCTTATCTGATGTTTGCTATTAGGGAGGTGCCCCAATCCTCTACGGGATTCTCCCCCTTTGAGTTACTGTATGGGAGACACCCAAGAGGGCTGTTGGATATTACCAAGGAAACTTGGGAAAGTGAGAGTTCTCCCCACAGGAGTGTGATTGAGCATGTCGCCCTGATGCAAGACCGAATTGCACAGGTAATGCCCATCGTGAAGGAACATTTGGCCCAAGCGCAGTTAGCACAGCAGAGAGTGTACAACCGTGGAGCCAAGACCCGTACCTTTTCCCCGGGGGATAGGATACTGGTACTTGTCCCTACGGTTGAAAGTAAATTCCTTGCCAAATGGCAAGGCCCCTATGAGATAATGGAAAAAGTGAGCGAAGTGAATTACAAGGTCAGACAACCAGGAAGGCGAAAGCCCGAACAGATCTATCACGTTAATCTGTTGAAAGCCTGGAGGGATAGAGAGTCCCTAGTCGCAGACACTTGGTCACCAGCTCAAACTGGTTGCGTGATTCCTGAGGTTGGAATAGCAGCCACCTTGTCACAACCCCAACAACAGGAGGTTAAGTAGTTTGTGCTTCGCAACAAGGAGGTATTCTCTGAGCTGCCGGGACAAACATCTGGGGTAGAGCATGACATCATTACCCCGCCCGGTGAAAGGGTGAAGTTAAAACCCTATCGGATCCCAAAGGCCCGACGGGAGGCAATACGGGAGGAAGTACAGAAAATGCTGAACTTAGGGGTGATAGAGGAGTCCCAAAGTGATTGGTCTAGTCCCATTGTGTTGGTGCCTAAACCGGATGGGAGCTGGCAATTTTGTAACGATTTTCGTCAGTTGAACAAAGTTACAAAATTTGACACCTACCCCATGCCACGTATAGATGAGTTGATCGACCGGCTGGGAACAGCCCGATACATGACGACTCTTGACCTCACAAAAGGGTATTGGCAAATCCCCCTGGCCAAGTCGGCCAAAGAGAAAACCGCATTTGTAACCCCAGACGGGGCGTTCCAATATAAAAGAATGCCGTTCGGGTTACAGAATGCGCCGGCCACATTCCAGCGGAAAATGGACCAGATGCTGAGGCCCCATCGGGAGTATGCTGCGGCTTACCTGGATGACGTAATTGTCCATAGCACAGATTGGGCCTCACATCTGCCAAAAGTGCAAGCAGTCCTGGACTCTGTTCGGGAAGCGGGGTTTACGGCTAACCCCAAGAAGTGTACCATTGGGCAGGAGGATGCCAAATATCTTGGGTACACCATTGGGAGGGGAGTAATAAAACCCCAACTCAACAAAGTCGAGGCCATCCAGAGTTGGCCACGTCCCAACAGCAAGAAGCAGGTACGAGCCTTTCTGGGAATCGCTGGGTATTATCGGCGATTCATTCCCCACTTTGCTTCTAAGGCTGTGCCCCTAACCAACCTGACGAAGGGGAAAGGGTCGGTCATGATTAAATGGACCCCCGAGGCTGAGGCAGCATTCCAATTCTTGAAACAAGCCTTATGTAGCCAGCCAGTGTTGTACTCACCCGACTTCTCTAAAGACTTTGTCGTACAAAGTGATGCGTCAGATGTGGGGTTAGGAGCAGTATTGTCCCAGGTCTGGAACGGGGAAGAGCACCCAGTCATTTACCTCAGCAGGAAGTTGAAGTCCCATGAGGTAAATTACGCCACCGTTGAAAAGGAGTGTTTAGCGGTGAAGTGGGCTCTAGATTCCCTTCGGTACTACCTGCTAGGTAGGCACTTTGACATGGTTACGGATCACGCTCCGTTAAAGTGGATGGCTCAAAACAAGGAAACAAATAGAAGAGTGAATAGGTGGTTCCTGGCCCTCCAGGAATTCAACTTCACAGTAAAGCATCGCCCTGGCGTTCAAATGGGGAATGTGGATGCTTTGTCTCGAGTACATGAATGCCTGATTGCTGGTGTTCCAACCCCGAGGTTAAAACAAGAGGGGGGGGTATGTGACAGCAGGAAGGTAAAGTCACCTGGTTGCATCCAGGGGGGTAGATATATTTCGCCCAGATTCAGGCTTTACGCCGACTTATACAACTAGGTGGAGAGTTGTATAAGGCTAGTGGGCTCATGGATGACTCATACCTCTAGGGAGAGTGTGGGGCGTCGTGCAGACAGAGATGAGGAGACCAGCTGAACCTTGTCAGCTCATTTAGGCCTCTATAAGAACTCCCAGCTTCATTAGATGTTAGCTCATGCCTGGAACCAGACCTGTGTGGACTGTCTAGGGAGAGTGAACCCCTGTACGGTGAGAAAAAGCCTGTGTGGCTATTTGCTTGGACATTTAAAACCAGGGACTTAGGGACTAGGACAGCACTAGGCTGATCCCAGTTGTTAGTTAGGAAACCTGTATGTTTAGTCAGAGGTCAAGTTGACCAGGATTTATTTTATTTATGTTTCTTTTGCTTTGCTGTGTTTTGTCACTGTAAATAGAAAATAAACCGCACCTTTTTGATTTTGAAAACCACAACCTCTGTTTGCTGGGCCTGTTTTTGTCTTGGGAGCCCATCCCGGGGGTCACACACACCCGCTGCCGAGCTAACCCCCTCACAATATATATATTTTTTTTCTTAACAAAAAAAATAAAGAAAGTTCAGCAAATCGCTGCCACCTGGTGGCAGCGCAAAGTTACTACATTCACTATATTTGCGCATGGGAATGAATCACTGCACACATAAAACACTTCTCGTCTTGACCACGACGTCCTACGTGCTTTGGCCCTGGCTAAACTACCCCAAAGATCAACTCAGAAGAAAATACTGTCTCTTTTTCTTTCGAAGAGCAGAGGAGAGAAAAGAACAAACAACGGCTCTCCTATTTCCTCAACAGAGTAGACTTCCTCTGTAGCAGATGGCAAAGTTATTGAATCCAGGGCAGCTTGTCCATATAAATCAGGATAAAGAAAAAAAAACACACAAATTCCTGTTTTATAGGTAGTAGTGAGGATCCGGGAGAATGAGAGTTTTACACTGTTTGTCCAGTGTCTCTATAAAGTATATAGCATCCTCTCTTTCTATGTTGCAGATCACCACTCGGTCCGCCTGTATGTGCCGACCGTAGTTCCATTCTTTGCGGCAACCTCTGAAGCGATCAGCCACAGCGGCTGAACAGGCAAAGTACCTACGAGATTTAGGCACTTCCAGGTGATCCCAAACAAAGTCAGAGTACCACCTCTCACGGTAGGCCTCTATCTCAAATAACAGCTCCCTAGGAACATAAGGGTATTCCCAACCATAATCCTTAGCGACTCTTTTGTTAAGGAGCTGCTGCAACCGGGCAATATGTGGCAGAGTTGCACGGTCTCCTGCTCCTGATAAAACAATGGCATCTGGGGATCTTTTGACTGACACTGCATCTGACATTGGTAGGGGCGGCCACAAAGGCAGACGTCCCTCTGTAATAGCGGGCATGGACAATGCAGGTGCGGGCAGTGTGGGTATGGAAACAGCCTCCTCCTCCAGAGCAGGGGCTTTCACCCGGGGTGTAGTTTCCCCATAGTCCATGGGCGATCCCTCTCTAAGGTTGCGGGTCGAGGTCACCGAGATCCTGTCCCAACCCTTCTTGACAATGATCTCATCAATCTCCACATCGTCACCCGGTTCAGAGGATGATTCAAAATCCGACGAGTTACACTCTTCGGCAGGTAGATTGTTTTTGGTAGACACAGTCACACTATCCCCAGACGATAAAAGTTCCCTCGGGTTGGCTGTCCACACATCCCCAGTAGTATGGGGTATGGGCTTCTTTCCCTTCCTTGGCAAACTTGCTATCACAGTTCCCCCGAGCCTCCTTACCGTCCCCTGACGTGGACTTCGGAGATCCGGTTCAGGCAGGCGCTGGGGCAGGCTTCTACCACGGCCGCGGGAGGCCTTAACGTATCCCACCTTCCGTTTGGCAGGCGGGATGGAAGTTTCTGTAGTGACGGAGGCAGCATCCACTGTGGTGTCCGTCGCTGGCTCCATGGTGGCTGGAACTCCATCTTTGGCATCCGCTGTATCCGCAGCGATGCGCGTGGGTTCGGCTGTAGGGGCGTAGTTGTCTTCCTCGGAAGTAACAGTCCCCGTAATACAATTGACCCGGTAGGCTCGGGGTGACTCGGTGGGCTGGTCCACCTCGAACAGAAACTCCCCGCAGGTCAAGCACCTTCTGAATGGCCGTATTTGCACAGCCAAACCTCTGCACCTGGGACAGAGTACGCCCAGGGCCTCCGGAACTCTCTGCAAGTGTAAAGCGCAAAGCGGCCCCTAGGCTTGAGCCAAATCCTCGTATCCGTGAGGGAAGCTGTAATGGGAGCAATGTCCATGGTAGAGGTAGTTGGGAACATCTGAGGTCCCGATGAAATAGAAGTCCATGGAGTGGCAGACATATTGCTTCTCCTTACTCGTCTAGGCTCTTACTGTCCCTTGGTGCCAAATGCACCACGTGCAATTCACAAATTGGCGGGGGCTCCTCCCCCTTTTCTCTTCCTGCACACAGCTTGCGGACTTTTGTTCTTTTTAGGATACGCCCAGGAAATACATAGTTAGAAAAAAATAAAGCACAGTCATGTACCTCCTTTCCTCTCGATAAAATAGTGACACAGTCCAATTTTCCTTAATGGCCGACCTCCATATAAACACACAGATCGAAGAGCAATAGTCCAACTTCCAGGGGTAGCTGCAAAATCCCAGACGAGCCCCCACGTGTAGCACACAGATCCTTTACCCTGCTTACCTCCACTTGCAGAGTGGGACACACCATGCCACATGCCCAGTATCCTCCATCTTTGTAAAGGGTGAGCGGTGTTAATTGATTTGGGTCCTGCAGCGAGTTACCTCTTTCCGTTGGTTCCTCACCCTAGAATGTAGGGAAAAGTCTATTCTCCTTGAAAGTTCAATAAGGTCATTGTCCACACAGTATTAAACCCAATAAAGAAAGGTTTATTTGCTTGTGTAGAACTTGATAGGAAAGTTGGAGATAGAGAATTGAACAGGAAGGCAGGTTCAGGCACGCAACACCCAACTATCACTCGTCGCCACTCAAGCCTAAGTGGGTTTTCCTCACCCGGATAGTCCCCTCTCACGGTCCTAGCAGCCGGTGTGGAGCACGAACATTTGCTTAGAGTTTTCCTAAGGATACGATCAGGATATTAGCCTCTAAGTCCTGAACTTCCCAGCACTTGTAACACTTGAGACCTTAGGTGCCAATGGGGCACGTTACAAGGCTTGTGGCGGATTGTGGAGTCCTTCCCTCTGACAGGTAACCAGGCCTCTCCCGAGACAGTGACCTCCTTCACCGATCCCCTTGGGTAGATCCTCCCCTGGTTTCCTCTCTCTCAGAGCGGGTTACCCTCACTTGGGTACCCTGGGACTCCTCTTCTGGTGTAGGCCTCAGCTAAAGGTGCTGGGCCTACCTGGAACGATGCAGCCTCGGGCTAAAGGTGCCGGGACTGAACACACACACGCACCCCTAGCCTGGAGGGCCGGGAGGCGCGAGCTGCTCCCCGAATAATGGCGTCTGCCTCTTATGTATCCTCTCCCAGCATGCACAGCGGGTAGACCACGCCCACTGCCCAGCTGCCGAGAAGGGATACACAATAGCGCTGCAATGCCACCTGCGGTTCGACCTGAGACCTGGGCGACAGCGACAACTACAGGTCACAGGGAACTGTACTACCAGGCAACATCACAACAGAGCAGAGGCCAATTTAGAGAATTCCAACAGCCTGAGCCTAACTATTGGCTCAGGCTACCCCCTAAATTTAGGCATAGCGACCCCAATTATGGGGGGTCCGCTACACACATATATATATATATATATATATATATATATATATATATATATATATATATATATATATACATTCAGCAACAGGTTAAAGTGGCTGTACAATACATATACTTTAAGTTGCTCAATTTAGGTTTACGAGCATTTGCTATTTATTGACATTATTATAGTTTTGGATTTAGTAAGTATTGTGAAATTATCTAAAGGCCCCTTTCACACGGGGCGGATCCGTTTGACGGACTCCGTTTTGCTCAGTGGGGGATTGCTCTTCTGATCGCTCACTGTGCAGAGACGGACCTGTCAGAGTCCCTGTCTCCTCTATGGGAAGATTTGATGAAAAAGTACTGCCTGTCCATTTTCATCCGATCCGCCAGATGGATGGAAAATAGGACCACCATCCGTCTGCATTTGGCGGACAGGATCGGAGCGGATAGCAGCGGGTGTCAGCGGACATGTCACCTCTGACATCCATCTCTCCATAGGGGGGAATGGGTGGTCCGATCAGGTACGCCTGAAAAACTAATAGGCGGAACCTGATCGGACAGCCCATGTGAAAGGGGCCTAATAACGATTTTAGTGAAAATATTGTATTAATAAACCTTGGTGCAACTATCATAGGACCTACAAAGTCAGTGGCACCATTTTTTAGAACTGTTCTTTTAGAAAATGTATGGTTTGGAAGGTCTTTGCAAAGAGCCTGTAAGTGAAAAAATTATATAAAAGTGACAAATGCAAAAACGATCTGGTCACTTGGTGAAAAATTGAGAGCTAGGCCTGGCAATGAAAGGGTTACACCACTACATTTTTCAGTATGTAAGCAAATATGGTTTAGTGATATACTCAAATGATGATTGTTTCTTTCCCTTTCTTCTTTCTTTAGAATAACAGATTTCTGTGTACTCAACTTGATTATTGAAATGACTTAATATAAATATACCTGTATAAGTATTAAGCAGTATTAAACCCAAAAGCAAACATTTATTATATTGCAGTTTAGCAATTCTTAGCTGTGAAGGCTGCATATGTTTTCTTTTATAGGCTTTCTTTCTTCTATTTTCAACTGGTGATCCTGATAGTAAGTCTGTTGTTTTTCAAAAAGAATTAACTCTCTTGCAGTTACAGGGATGAGACAAAGCATTTAATACTGGCAGGTGTGCTTACAATGATGAGCCTTTATTTTTTTATTTATGTAAAACCTTTATCCCATAAGGAAAAAAATGTTTGCTGTAACTGCTTAAAAAGTGTTAGCTGGAGTTTGGTTTCAAACTGTTAGTGTATTAAAATCTCCTAGTCCATCTAACACTCCCCTCCCCCCAGACTGGTAATGCTGCTGTCCAAAGGTGCCCCCCTGCTCATTCATCCAGAGTCGGGGCACTGTAATACAGGAGGTGTATTACTGGCAAGATCACCAGATGAAAAAGAGGGGAAAAAAGCCTAAGTGCGAAATGACGTACCTGTGAAGTAGCCTCTGGGTGCATGCTGGGGGGGAGCGCTGATTGAACAGAGGGGAAACCAATCAGTGGGTCCAGCAGACGCGATGTGCGCTAGCCACCCATGATTGTTCCCCAGAGAGACAGAACTGCGATTTGCCTATGTAAACAAGGCAGGAACACAAATCTCTGTGTTCTCCCAGTCAGAGCAATCCCCACACAGTTATTAGGCACCCCCTAGGGACACACTTAACCCTTTGATCGCCCCTGGTGTTAACCCCTTCCCTGCCAGTGTTATTAGTACAGTAACAGTGCATATTTTTAGCACTGATCACTGTATTAGTGTAACTGGTCCCCAAAAAAGTGTCAGTTAGGTTTCCGATTTGTCCGCTGCAATGTCGCAGTCCCGCTAAAAATCGCTGATCTCTGCCATTACTAGTAAAAAATAAATAAATAAAAATTCCATAAAAATATCCCATCATTTGTAGACACTATAACTTTTGCGCAAACCAATCAATATACACTTATTAGGATTTGTTTTACTAAAAATATGTAGCAGAATACATATTGGCCTAAATTGATGAAGAAATTAGATTTAAAAAAATAAATAAAAAATTATTATTGGATATGTATTATAGCAGAAAGTAAAAAATATAGTTTTTTTAAAGTTTTCACTCTTTGTTTATATCGCAAAAAATAAAAACAACAGAGGTGATCAAATACCACCAAAAGAAAGCTCTATTTGTGGAGGAAAAAAGGACATTGATTTTATTTGTATACAGTGCTGACCAGTTAAAATAATGTCAATAAAACAAAAACAAGCGCCCCTGGAAGATGGGTAAAACAGCCAAAATATGTGTATAAAATGTAGTGGATAAAAATCTGCTATCTTAAAAAAGTCATAAAATACTAAAAAATATTTTAAAACTAAAAACTATACAAAAGAGGTGGATCTAAACGATATAATGAAATATGAATAAAATCAACCCAGATAGCGCTGGTGCATATGTTCCATACATGCACCAACAATTATTATTGAAGTCCACATAAGAGTTCACATTAATAGAATAATCTTAAATAGAGGAAACACAATGAAACGTCCAGTAATCCTGTTAGGTGGAGAGATGCTGCTGTCACCAAAAGAAATAGAGGGAAAAAAACACCTTCACTCGTGTGCTGCAAACAAATTAGAGGGGGGTGTGTGTGAAGAGCCCCCTCCTAGATGGACTCTTACCGCAAAGCAATCAGATAACAGCCTGTATGCAATCAAACAAGGTGCTCCCAGCAGAGGATCTTACACTCCTGGCCCATGGCTACAGCTCTCATCAGTCACCATAAGGACAAAACAAGGGAAGCGGACATAGCATAACTCCGTTTTAGATCCTTTATTTAAACTATAAAAAACTCCCATACAAATTTGCACTCACATGTACAAAGAAAAATTAGGCTTTTGTTCTCATTTAAACAGCGCCAGAGCCAGGCTCTAATAGGTGCACTTATATTTCCTACCACACTCGCCACTGTCCGTGCTGCGGGGATGGAAGTGACCTAATTCAAGGCTGGCTGGCGTCACCTCTTGCGTGTCTTGCTCTCACCCTGACTAGTTTCGTCTGTATGACCTAATCTGAGGGTTCATCTGGCGCTGTTTAAATGAGAACAAAAGCCAAATTTTTCTTTGTACATGTGAGTTCAAATTTGTATGGGAGTTTTTTATAGTTTAAATAAAGACCAGAGTAGCATGTAGGGGACCAGAGGAGCATGTGGGGGACCAGAGGAGCACAGGGGGACCAGAGGCGCATGTGGGGGACCAGTGGAGTGTGGGGGACCAGGGGAACACAGGGGGGAGCAGAGGAGCATGGGTGACCAGAGGAGCTTGTGGGGGACCAGAGGAGCAGGGGGAATAGAGGAGCAAGGGGGACCAGAGGAGCATGTGGGGGACCAGAGGAGCATGGGGGGAATAGAGAAACACAGAAGACCAGAGTAGCATGTAGGGGACCAGAGGAGCATGTGGGGGACCAGAGGAGCACAGGGGGACCAGAGGAGCATGTGGGGGACCAGTGGAGTGTGGGGGACCAGGGGAACACAGGGGGGAGCAGAGGAGCACGGGTGACGAGAGGAGCTTGTGGGGGACCAGAGGAGCAGGGGGGAATAGAGGAGCAGGGGAAACCAGAGGAGCAGGGGGGAATAGAGAAGCAAGGGGGAACAGAGGAGCATGTGGGGGTCCAGAGGAGCACGGGGGACCAGAGGAGCATGGGGCACCAGAGGAGCAGGGGGAACAGAGGAGCATGGTGGGGACCAGAGGAGCATGTGGGGGACCAGAGGAGCACGGGGGACCAGAGGAGCATGGGGGTAACAGAGGAGCAGGGGGGGACCAGAGAAGCATGGGTGGACCAGAGGAGCCTGGGGGGGACCAGAGGAGCACGGGGGGAGGGGACAGACAGCTGACTCAAAAGCTATGGCCTTGGAGTTTCTCACATTCCTGCCTAATCTTATCCCATTACGGGGGGGACGCCAAACTGATTCTTTGCCCCGAGTGAAAGAATGTCTAGCTTCGCCACTGACTGCAAGGACCGCTCACCAGTGTGGGTGTGCGGACACCTTGCCGATCCCTGGTCGTAAAGGGGGTAAACTCTTCCGGGGCTGAAGTGGTTAATATCTTATCATCTTTAATTAACAGACAAAGGTCTGCAAAATTCATATATGACATTTTTTTTGGGCTGCTTTAAAAATGTTATTGTAATTGTAAACTGGGACTGGAAGTCATCAGGAAATAATAAAATGTACCAGATTATTTCATACTGTTCTTTCAAACCTCATTAAAAAAAGAACATAATATAACATACAGAAGAAGAAATAAAAAGATTCTATCTTCATAAATAATGGATCAATGGCAATTATTTAACTACTGCATAATGTAACCTCTTAACATATTCTCAATAATGACAGATAATTATGTATCTTTCACAATTCACAATGGACAATTCTATTTCCTCACCTGAAACACATTCATCAATGCCATATTATACACCTGTTTATCAAGGCTGCCAACTCCTCCCTATAATTTTGGAATTGTTATACAGGTTTCAGAACTAATTAGGTTCAGCTTTTTATCTTACCTGCAAGTAAGCAGCCAAAAAATCTGTAATCTATATGTTTCAATAATTTTGGGGTGAACTGGGAGCCATGTTCTTTGTACCCAAAAATGTATATGTGAAGTTTCCTAAAACTGAGTTACGGTAAATAGAGTTTACTGACTATTATCTATTCTAGTCTATGCCAATGCTATTGCTATTACAAACAGTTTTACTTTTTCTGTAAAGGGTTTGTTAATCTTTAATAAAAACTGCCTTTGCAGATAAAAAACAAACTGTGCAGCTTTGACTAAAGTTGAATAATACCATCTCTTGTTAAAAAAAAAAAGTTGAATAATACCCTTGCTCAGGGCCGGCCCTATGATGGGACCGGGTGGTACCATGGTACCAGGCGGCACTGTTAGGGGGGCGGCAAACTGACGCCCGCCAGCCAGCTCCGCTGCCTGTGAGGAGCCCGGCGCCGCTGAGGACACTCACAGGCGGGGGGGGCAGTCAGCGAGTGAGCAGGCATGGGCAGGCGCCGCTCCCTGTGAGGAGCCCGGTGTACCGGCGCCGCTGCCTGTGAGGACACTCACAGGCGGGGGGAGGGGGCAGTCAGCGAGTGAGCACTGCAGGCACCGCTCCCTGTGAGGAGCCCGGCGCCGCTGCTGTTGGTGACAGGGGCGGGCAGAGCACTTGCAGCCGGGGGGGGGGGTTTGGGAGCAGTCAGCAAGTGAGCGGGCAGCGGAGCAGAGTGATGATGTCATCTCTCCCCGCCGCCCTGCATCACCACAGTTTCACCCTCACTGTGCAGCCATGGGCAGCAGAGAGATTATATCATCTCTCTGCTGCCTGCCTTCACTCTGGGACACAGCAAGTGACAACCCGCAACGTGTGACAGGTGATGTCGTGACAATCCGCAACGTGTGGCAAGTGACAATACGCAACGTGTGGCAGGTGACGCTTGGCAAGTGACAATCCGCAACGTGTGGCAAGTGACAATACGCAACGTGTGGCAGGTGACGCTTGGCAAGTGACAATCCGCAACGTGTGGCACGGGACTATCCACAACGTGTGGCATGGGACTATCCGCAACGTGTGGCAGGTGACGTTGTGGCAAGTGACAATGTGCAACGTGTGGCAGGTGATGTTGTGGCATGTGACGTGGCAAGAGACAACCCGCAACGTGTGGCAGATGACAATCCGCAACGTGTGGCAGGTGACGTGGCAAGTGACAATCCGCAACGTGTGGCAAGTGGCAACCCGCAACGTGTGGCAGGTGACATAAGTGACCATGCGCAACATGTGGCAGCCGACAATCCGCAACGAGTGGCAGGTGACAACCCGCATCTGGTGGTGGAGTCCGAAGCAAAACTGTAAGTACAAACACACATCACAAGTTGTATGAGACATGAGAGCCTCTGAGAGGGACTTGCCTTGCCCAGCCCTGATTAACCACTTAAGGACCGGAAAGATTTGCCCACTTAAAGCGGTTGTATGGCTTTGTTTTTTTAAATAACAAACATGTTATACTTACCTCCACTGTGCAGTGCGTTTGGAAAAGAGTGGCCCCGATTCTCTGGTTCCTCGGCGGCTGTCTTGGCTCCTCCCTGCATCAGCTAACCCCCTTCTGGGAAGCACTCTCCCAAGGGGGTTAGCTTGCGGGCGCGCTCCCTGTTATACACGCTGCGTCCATAGACACAACATGTATGACTCATTCCCGCCCCCCCCAGGGCCCGGGTCATTGGATGTGATTGACAGCAGCGCGAGCCAATGGCTGCACTGCTATCAATCTAGCCAATTAACGGCCAGAGTCCGTGGAGAAGAGGACGCCGGGGGACGCGCACAGCAAGTGAACGGGCTCAGGTAAGTAAAACAGGGGGCCTGGGGGGCAGTCATTGCCAGGTGTTTTTTCACCTTAATGCATAGGATGCATTAAGGTGAAAAATCACGAACCTTTACAAACCCTTTAATAACCAGGCCATTTTTTGCGATACGGCACTGTGTCGCTTTAACTGACAATTGTGCGGTAATGCGACACTGTACCCAAATAAAATTGGCGTCCTTTTTTTCCCACAAATAGAGCTTTCTTTTGGTGATATTTGATCACCTCTGCGGTTTTTATTTATTGCACTATAAACAACAAACGAGCAACAATTAAAAAAAACAAACAAACAATATTTTTTACTTTTTGCTATAATAAATATCCAAAAAATGTATAAAAAAATAATTTCTTCATCAGTTTAGGCCAATATGTATTCTTCTACATATTTTTGGTACCAAAAAAAACATAATTAGCGTACATTGATTAGTTTGCGCAAAAGACATTGCGGCCGCCCGCCATGCACAGGTCCCTTTATACTCCTATATACATGTATAGAGCCCTGACAGGTCCTTTTATACACCTATATGCACGTATAGAGCCATGACAGGTCCTCTTTATACTCATTTATACATGTATAGAGCCACGACAGGTCCTCTTTATTATCCTTTATACATGTATAGAGCCATGACAGGTCCTCTTTATACATGTATAGAGCCACGACAGGTCCTCTTTTTACTCCTATACATGTATAGAGCCACGACGGGTCCCCTTTAGTTATCATGATATAAAATAATGAATGTGGGGGCCTTTTGGTGGGCGTGATTTTTTTTTTGGGGGGGGGGGGCAGAATTTCATTCTTGGTCCCAGGCAGCACAATGTCTTGGGCCGGCCCTGCCCTTGCTATAGGTGTAGACCATTTACATGCCTCATGAGGCCTGACCTGTAAACTCCCAGGATGTTGCTAGGATGTTACTAAGAGATACTTACCTGTTATGCCGCGTACACACGATCAGACATTCCGACAACAAAACCGTGGATTTTTTTCCGACGGATGTTCGCTCAAACTTGTCTTGCATACACACGATCACACAAATGTTGTTGAAAATTCCAAACGTCAAGAACACGGTGACGTACAACACGTTCGACGAGCCGAGAAAAAAGATTTTTGATAGCCAGTGCGGCTCTTCTGCTTGATCCCGAGCATTCGTGGACTTTTGTGCGTCGAAATTTTGTACACACGGTCGGAATTTCCGACAACAAACTTTGTTGTCCGAAAATTTGAGAACCAGCTCTCAAATTTTTGTTGTCGGAAACAACAGCAAATGTTTGATGGAGCATACAAACGGTCGGAATTTCCGACAACAAGCTCCCATCGAACATTTGTTGTCGGAAATTCCGACCGTGTGTATGCGGCATTACTCTTCACCTTCACCATTACAGGAGTGATCTCTCAAACACTGAGCTCAGAGCTATTACAGTATTAGGGGAGAGAAAGAGCATGTGAGGGGGTTTGAGTCAGAGAAAAAGCTCACTCCTGTGATGGTGGACGTGAACAGTAAAAACTAGACCTCACTTACCAATGCCCTAGCAATGTCCTGAGAGTTTTTAGGTCAGGCTTCATAGGGTACGTAAATGGACTACACCTATAGCAAAGTTCAAGCATGTTTTCATCTACAGATGTCCCTTATCTACATAGGCAGTATTTTTGGTAACCCTTTAAGAACTATTAGGATTTGCTAACTATAGAAACCATTACATTAACCTTTTGCCGACCGCGCTATAGCCGAATGATGGCTACAGCGCGGTCGCACATTTCTGGGAGGGTGTCTATTGACGTCCTCCCAGGGGCGTGCATTGGGAGTGCTCTGTGATTACTGTGTCCTTTGGACACAGCTGATCACAGATCGGGGTAAAGGGCTAATCACAGCAGCCCTTTACCATGTGATCAGCTGTGTCCAATCACAGCTAATCACAGTGTAAACAGAATTTTCCGGTTATCGCCAATCCTCTCCTCACTCTGACAGCGCGTGAGGAGAGGAAAGCCGGAAAGCGGAAATCCACACAGGGGACATCTACAATGATAATCAGGGCACTGATCATCAGTGCACTGATGATCAGTGCAGCCCCATCAGTGCCCATCAGTTCTGCCTTTCAGTGCCCATCAGTGTGGCTTATCAGTGCCCATCAGTGATGCCTCTCAGTGCCCATCAGTGCTGCCTATCTTTGCTGCATTTCAGTGCCCATCAGTAATGCCTCTCAGTGCCCATCAGTGATGCCTGCCAGTGCCATCCTCCAGTGCTACTTATCAGTGCTGCCCATCAGTGCCACTTATCAGTGCCCATCAGTGCCGCATATCAGTGCAGCCTCATCAGTAGAGAAGGAGAAATATTACTTATTTTCAAAATTTTACAACAGAAACTAAGAAAAACTTTTTTCTTTCAAAATCTTCGGTCTTTTTTTGTTTGTTTAGCAAAAATAAAGAGAAAAAGAGAGAGAATCTAAAGAGGAGAGTATGGGTTCAGCTACTTACATAAATTTGCATTTCCTTTTAATAAATGCACAAGAAACTTCTGTCCTTCACAACATTAGGGATTGTGTTATAAATATGTGAAATTTTCATTTTTATTGCTAAGAAAGTAAAGTACATCAGTAGAGAGAATGTGTAACCAGCTAGAAATTGCAATAGGTCAATAGTGTTTAAATGTGAAGGAACTGACCTGAGAACTGCATTTCAAAAGACTGATCAATGAATCAAGCAGTTATGTAATTCATACATTAATACATGCATTGTTAAACACACACATTCAAGTAAGAACTTGTAAAGGAAAGAACTATATTGCAGAGTATTTAAGATGTTCTTTTTATTTTAGGTAAATGCATTCAGACATGATGCCAGCAATCACTTGTCTCACCGGATAAACCAGCTGAAGTAAAAGCGTTTCCCATGCTATAGACAGTAAATAGATGAAAATTTGACTCACAGTATGTGAGCAGGCAAGGTATTAAAGGTATTGTAAATTAGGAAGTGTAGAATGGTTTAATTCTATTTTATATGAAGCAATAGTATATATGTAATTTGAAAAATAATTTATAGCATGTATTAATGATCAGGAGGTGACAGCAGATGCACACAAGTCTTCAAAGTGTTTCTGAACACAAGAACTAAAACTTAATGTATTGCAGCTCACCAGCCTCAGTTGTGGTGCTGCATTCATTTACTTTTCCATGTACATCTTTCTGGTGTGGTGTGCCGGAGTATGCTCATGTTGCCCCAGCACATCTTAATGCACCCTAGGCACATTAGCACATTGGTCTTAAATAAGATTACCATGTCACTATGATATACATATTATGAGCAAGCCAATAATTCTGCCATAAATCAATGGAACCATTGTGGTAGGATAAAGCAAAAAAGGTCAAGTCATACTGATATACAACATGGTTTAACATCACTGATCTGATGGAAACTCAGAAGTCTAATTGGAACAATAGGTGATGCATGCAGGGAACTATGTAATAGAGAACTACCTCAAGCACCAGAGATGCAGCATGCTCAGCTCCCCTAGGGATGAAAGTGGTCCATAATTTCTACAACTGCACTTAAATAACAAAATTATGAGCCTAGGATTACCATTTTAGTGTGGTAGAAGCTTCCTACATGACCCATTGTATGTCTGTTTATGCACAGGAACATGTATGGAAGCTATCAATGTAGACAGCAACCGTGGCATTGCAATTATGGCAATATAATGCTATTCCCATCATGCCAACATCTGAGCTTAATGTGGACCTAGCCTCAAATATGTGTGTAGCACTAGGCTGGGCTCTTTAGATCCTTTTTTATTTCCTCCCTTCTTGAGTGTCAGCTGCAGGGAGGAAGAGAAAGACTGGCCACTGATTGGCTGGTAGTGCAAGCAAGGGGCAGGACCTACCCCATGCAACCTGCAAGGAGGATTTTGATTGGCTGCTGACCTTTCTTAGCCCTGTTCACTGCCCAGAACAGCAACAGGAGGGCAGTGGTTGACTGCGACACTGCCTGGGAAACAAATACCCAGCCCTCCAGCTGTGGAAGGAGACTGCTAAGAGCTGCTGGGAGATGCCAAGACTCCTGGAAGGTGCTGGATCCAAGAGGAGAGCCTTATCCAATAAAAAACATTGTGGAACTAAAATTCCAAGGGAGACGTACTGCAGGAAGGAGAAAAACGAGAACCCTGTGCTGGTCATCTATCATAGAAAGGGTGAGAAGAAACAGTTGGTAGACTGCTGAGTCTGGGACCCAGGCTACATCCAGTGCTCACTGTGATATCAGAGTGGGACTTTGCTGTTACACTCACTAAGTGACAACCCTCCTTAAAGGCGCAGGAACACACTAGACACCCAGCACATTGCACAATGGCAGCAAAGGTGTGTTGCCTGACCAATATGTCAAAAATACAAAAAAAAGGTCACTGCCACCACCTATAACTGGTCTTCACAGCAAGGAGCACCTTACTGAGCACAGTTATATCTTTTCTCTGTTGTATGAAGGTCAGTGACCAGACCCACCTTGTGTTTTTATGCCAGAGGTTGGCATGTGTCCACCGTAGCATTTTCAGTGGCAAGGCAGTGTAGGACTGGCCAGAAGAGGGATTACTTTGACAGAGTTGGTCAGCTTAGACATGTATTGCAATATATGTGAACTCAATATCCCTGTTTTTTATTGCATAGTTTGCTGGAAAGGGTGCAGCAGAGTGCAGAGGGTCCATTCAGCATCCTTTACATACAGGACTGACACTTTGATCAAGGCACCAGTTTATCTGTGGAGTATTTAACTGTTTTCCTGCCCATATAGAATCTATATACAACCTTATTACTTTGACCTAGTTAAACAGTTTCATGTAAGAACTATGAAATATACTCCTGAAGAAGTGGATGTCACTTTTGCCTCGCAACGCGTTGGGTTTACCAGGCCCTACCTTTCTATTCACTATTAAGAATTATTATGACTATTAAGAAGGGGACCTCTACTAGGTTGTTCATCCCTTTTGGGGGCAGGTGACATACAGTCTCTGTGAAAGACAGGCATTTATTTTTATGTGGTTTTACACTGCTGAATTTTTTTTTTTTTTTTGTGACTAATAAAATAGGAAAATTTTGACTATTTGTATACTTTTGTTACATACTGTCTTTAAGCCCATATAATCCCTGGGGGTCTTTCTTTGGTACTGTATACTTTTTTGGGGAGAAAACGCTTATTTTTTTGGTTGGTCTGTCTCACCATATAACTTGTTACAATGTTGTTTCATGTTAAAGGGGTTGTAAAGGTTTGTTTTTAATTTTCTAAATAGCTTTCTTTAAGCTAGTGCATTGTTGGTTCACTTACCTTTTCCTTTGATTTACCTTCTAAATGTTTTTTTTCTTTGTCTGATTTTCTCACTTCCTGTTTCTCCTCAGTAAACTTCACACCATCATCCGAGTGGTGTGGAGTCAGCCAGAACAGCTTACTGAACAGCTTACTGAGGAGGAACAGGAAGTGAGAAATTCAGACAAAGAAAACAAAGAAAAAAAAACATTTAGAAGGGAAATCGAAGGAAAAGGTAAGTGAACCAACAATGCACTAGCTTAAAGGAACCTATTTAGAAAGTAAAAAACAAACCTTTACAACCCCTTTAAGTCATGCTATGAGGTATATAACACAGACATGTATTTAGCATCTCTCATAATTTTTTCTCTTTAAAAGTTCTGGCACTATTTGGTTCAGCATCTACTTCCTGGACAGAAATGCTGACTCCAAGCTGATGTGTAAATTCTGGTTCCTGTGCGGCTCTTGTTCGCAAATGTCTGATACAGATCATCCCTGTTGAAGTCTTTCACCGGTTGATTCACTACAAAGTTACAATATTGCAGTCTGATGCCTGGAGTGAGGATAGTAAAGGAATGCTTCCTCCTGCCTGCAGCAGAATGATGCCATCATCTCAGCGGCAACAAAGTCAGTTGACTGGAGCTTATTAGTGATAAAAAGTACAGCTTTCCTGACAACTGATACTGTTCTTGTATATTGTAATATGTCAGGAATTTACTCGTACACACTTGTGTAGGCCTACTTCAATTGAATTAACATTCTTGGTTAAAAAAATCTTCTCTTCCTGGATATTTGAAAAGGAAACGTCTCAATAACTTCACCTACGCAAACAAGCTAAACTTGTGATTTTGCAATCAAAAATCACCTATGGTGATTATATTTTCATGAGATGATTACATCAATTATATATTTGTTAACAAAATATAAAAATTGTTTCACACCCCTTTAGGATTTTGTGGCATGTACTTAAAAGACATTTTCAGTGCATGCGGGCGATTGTCGGCCTAACCTTTGATTTATCTATTGAAAATGAACTTCTGTCACCTGTTAATAGCAGTTTGACTTTCTGGGAAAGATTGTATTTTTCTCTTATGCTCTAGACAATAATATTCAAGTCATTTTAAGCATTCATCAACCATTATGTCAGTGATGCATATGATATTTTACTGCAATTTTAAACTTGTTTTTATTACAATACCAGGTAAACGAAGTTCACAAATGGTATGCACCTCAGTGGTGCATTAGATATTTGCTTCTCAGTTAGCTTTTCAGGCTATACAATTATCTACTAACATCTTTGCTAGAACTCAACACCCTCCTTCAGCCTAAAATAGAATTTCTCCATTACGCTTTAAAGGCCAATTACAGCCCAAACTTTTGCTTAAGTCACGCTAATTCCGCGTACACACTTGGAAATTCCGACAAAAAAAGTCCGATGTGAGCTTTTTGTCGGAAATTCCGACCGTGTATAGGCTCCATCTGACTTTTTCTGTCGGAATTTACGCCAACAAAAAATTGAGAGCAGGTTCTCTATTTTTCCGACGTCTGTATGCAATTCCGAAGCGCAAAAAAAATGCATAATCAGAATCAAGCAGAAGAGCCAAACTGCTTATTGAACTTCATTGATCTAGGCTTGTCGTACGTCTTGTACGTCACCGAGTTCTTGACGGTCGGAATTTCCGACAACATTTGTGTAACCGTGTGTATGCAACACAAGTTTGAGCCAACATTCCGTCAGAAAAAATCCACGGTTTTCTTGTCGGAATTTACGATCGTGTGTACGCGGCATTACATTTGCCTCAGTTGTACCCAGGAAATGTATTGTTCCTAAATTCCTCCTACAAAAAAGCAGAGCACTTCTTGTGCCTAGGCCATTTTGTGTTACAGCCTCCTAGCTGTATATCTGTATTGTGATATTCTTTGCCTCTGAATGCTAGTTTCACCAGATTTCACAAGACCAGGTGGATATGGTGATATAACTACTGTTCTGCTCAGTATTTTTCTTGAGACTCATGAGAGAATGCTGTACCTGAGGACCTGCAGTGCAAGGATCTCCCTGTATCTGTTTCATTTGTTCTGTGAATCTGTCCTTCGTATACCTGTTTTGCCAGTCATTGTGGAGGGCAGCTCTGACATGAGGAAGCAAAACCATGCTGCTCTACCTAGAGCATAAACACAGTGCAGAGCAAGATGGGCTAAATTAGTAATAAGAAAAACACCAGCTGTTGGAGCCTACCAGCAATGCTGGTGACTAGTTCTTTAGCCTCTGCTTACCCTTTTGGGCACAGTTTCCACCGTTCAGGTCACTTCTAAAACCTGACAGAAGCTCTACCTTTTCCCCATTCTGTGGACATTGTATTAGGGTAAAGCCCTGTACACACGATCTGATTTCCTATGGTTTTTAAACCGATGGATTTTTCCATCGGAAATCCGATGAAGCTGACTTCCATCAGTCTTGCCTACACACCATCAGTTAAAAAACCGATCGTCCCAAACGCCGTGACGTAAAACACTCCGACGAGTCAAGAAAAATGAAGTTCTATGCTTCTGAGCATGCGTCGACTTGATTCTGAGCATGCGTGGATTTTTTATCCGATGGAGTTCCCCACAGACGATAGTAATTTGCTATCGTTTTTTTCCCATCGGATAAATTTAAAACATGTTCTATTTTTTAACACCGATGGAAAAAAGACCGATGGGGCTCATACACGATCGGTTTGTCCGATGAAAAATGTCCATCGGACTGTTTTCATCGGTAAAACCGATCGTGTGTACAGGGCTTTAGTCTTCAACTTACAGGCATGATTTGCCCACTGTAAAATGAACAACAAATATTTAATACCCACAGACCCCAACACTGGGCAGGAGAAAACGGACCAGAGGCAAACGAGGGGGCATCAAGAAAAAGAAGACGCGTGTAATAGGAGAAGGCATCTTCAATCTAACTGATATTGTTTTCAATGAAGAGGAACTTAAAATTTTAGACTTAGGCCTCGTACGCACGGCCGAGATTCTCGTCGAAAAAAACATGTCGTTTTTTTCGACGAGATTCTTGGACAAGAAAATTGTCCCGGCCGAGTGTACACACGCTCGATTCAAAGAACCTGCGGTTCTTTGAATGGAGCGTATGCGGTGACGTCATCGACTACGACGAGCATGCGCTCATCACATTCGATGCCGTCGCCGCCATCTTGGTATACCCTACGTATGCCTAGGAAGCTACCGCGCATGCGTCGAATTCATTTCGAACATGCGCGGGCTTCCCGGCGGACAGGTAAGTGTACACACACTCACTTTTCTCGTCGAGAAACAGGCTGACGAGAATCTCGACGAGAAAATAGAGAGCAGGTTCTCTATTTTCTCGTCGAGGTTACTTGTCGGTTTTCTCGACGAGAAACCCGATAGCCGCGTACACACGACCGATTTACTCGGCAAGACATCTCTGCCAGCAAGTTTCTTGCTGGTTCTTGCCGAGAAAATCGGTCATGTGTACGAGGCCTTTGGCTTAAAATATGCACCTGATAAGAATCTGGATAAATTTGAAACATACATAGACTTACAAAAATTCGCAAGAAAGATGAACATCAAAAAATTCTTTGCCTCAAAAGAACCCAACAACAAAGAAAAAAACTCAGACACTTACTACAAACATTCTAAACTAAAGAACAATTCGGTCTTCAACCCCAAAATGCAACAAAATGAAAGCATTTTGGTATTCAAGAAGATGGTGGAAGAAGACATCAGAAAGCTGAAGACCAGTAAAACAAAAAGTGATAAGGTCTGGAAAACTATTAAGGAAATAGAGAAGAAAAAGGACATTGTAATTCGACAGGCAGACAAAGGGGGAGGCCTGGTCATCATTAAAAAAAAAAGACTATGAGACAGAAATGGATAACTTATTAAGCGTACGGGACACATATAAGAAATTAAGAGGCAACCCAAAAATAGAATATGAAAAGAAGCTGAGAACCCTCATTAAAAAAGGAGAAGACAAGGGGATTCTAACCAGAAAAGATACCCCCTTCCTGACCCCAGAAACAGCCAAAACACCAATGATCTATTACGTTCCCCAAATGCATAAAAACCAAACTACACCACCCGGTAGACCCATCATAAGTGGAAATGATTCCCTATTTTCAAGACTGGGTTCCTACATAGATGGATTTCTACAACCTTTGGTGGCAGAAGGCAGATCATACTTAAAAGACAGCAGACAACTCATTTCGGAAATAAAGGACTTTAGAACCAAAGAAAGTGACATATTAGTGACGATCGATGTCAATTTACTCTATACAAATATCATACAAAAAGATGGTATCAGCAGTGTGGAATGGGCCCTGTATAAACAAACAAATATGAAAGAACAACAAATCAAATTCATATTGGAAGGATTGGGAATGGCCATGAGCCATAATTATTTCTGGTATAAGGGTGAGTACTACACCCAAACCAAAGGAGTAGCAATGGGAGCCAAATATGCTCCAAGTGTAGCCAACCTCTTTCTGAATAGATGGGAGGAAGAACAGGTCTTCAGTATACACAGAGAACATCTAACCCTTTACAGAAGATATATAGATGATATCGTGATAATATGGGGCGGCACAGAGGAACAACTACAGGATTTTTTTGATGAGATCAATCAGAACATCT
This sequence comes from Rana muscosa, assembly GCA_029206835.1. NCBI lineage: Eukaryota > Metazoa > Chordata > Amphibia > Anura > Ranidae > Rana > Rana muscosa. The sequence goes on from CM055116.1 coordinate 691,221,965, forward strand.
ATGGGATCACTTTTACAGGCACCTGGAGCAAGCAGAGTATAGACTATCTGGACCTGCAAATATACAAACATGATGGAAACCTGAACACAAGGACCTTTTTTAAAAAGACTGATAGGAACGGCTATATTCCAACAAAAAGTTGTCACCACCCAAAATGGATTGGAAACATACCAAAAGGTCAACTAATGCGTATTTTTCGGAACTGCAGTAACCCACATGAATATGAACAACAAGCAAATACAATCATTAGCAAGTTCATAGATAAAGGCTACAAAGAAAAAGAACTACTCGCCCTAAAACAACAAGTTAAAAATATGGATAGAAACACCATGATAGCAGGCAGCACTGCAAACAAAAAGAAAAAGAAAAACTTGGACATGGCCTTCCTTACTGGGTTTAACAGACAACACAAAAACGTAGAAAAGATAATCAGAAAACACTGGCCCATCCTACAATCCGACAAGGTCCTCAGAAACATACTACCACACAAACCATCTTTCATCTACAGAAAAGCACCGAATTTGAGAAACAGACTGGTACATAATGTACTGGACCCACCAAAACAAATTAAAATCTTCAAAAACCTCAAAGGTTTTTTTTAAGTGCGGCCAATGCCTTCCCTGCAGAACCAGTCAAAAGACTGATAAGAAAATATCTAAATTTACCTCAACCTCCAACGGATCTGAACACAACATCAGGGAACTAATCACTTGTCACAGTACACATGTGACATATGTGCTAGAATGTCCTTGCCACAAACAGTATGTAGGCAGAACCACCAGAGAACTACATGTCAGAGTAAGAGAACACATTAACAACATTAAGAATGCCTTTCCTAAACATAGTGTGTCCAGACACTTTAGGGATCACCACAACAAAGACCCCTCCTGTATGGTTTTCTACGGCATAGACAGAATTAAAGGACATTGGAGGGGTGAAAATAAGAAAATTAAAATTTCACAAAATGAAACAAAGTGGATATACCAGCTTGATACTCTCCAATAGTGATGAGCCGAACACCCCCGGGTTCGGTTCGCACCAGAACCCGCGAACGGACCGAAAGTTCGTACGAACATTAGAACCCTATTAAATACAATGGATGCGAACGTTCGAATTCTAAAGTGCTAATTATAACAACTATTATGCATGTTATTGTCCTAAAAAGGGTTTGGGAACCCGGGTTCTGCACCAGGGGACATGTATCAATGCAAAAAGAAGTTTTAAAAACGGTCGTTTTTCGGGAGCAGTCATTTTAATGATGCATAAAGTGAAAAAAAAAAAGTCAAATATTCCTTTAAATATCGTACCTGGGGGGTGTCTAAAGTATGCCTGTGAAGTGCCACGTGTTTCCCGTGTTTAGAACTGTCCCTGCACAAAATGACACTTCTAAAGGAAAAAAAAGCCATTTAAAACTGCTTGCGGCTTTAATGTAATGTCTGGTCCCGGTAATATGGATGAAAATCTTTAAGAAAAATGGCATAGCTACCCCATGACCCCCCCCCCCCCTACCCCAGCCCATTACCAGCCCCTTTGGGTCTTGTATGGATATTAAGGGGAACCCCGCACATAAAATAAAAAAGGCCCTATATACTCTGAACAGCCGTATACAGGCGGTGCATACAAGACAGGGACTGTAGGTTTGTTCTTATGTAGAATCTGTTTGTAATTTTGAACAGGTACATTGTTGAAGTGTAGCTCCAGCCCAAAAATCAATTTTTAAACTTTTTGGAAAACATAGGTAAGGGTTATCACCCCTGTAACATTTGTTTTGCTGTCTGTGCCCCTGTTCAGAACATTTCACCTCACTTTCCGTCCCAATGTCAACTGTTTTTGAAATGTGGTGTTTTTCTTGAAACAAGGATTGCTGATAAAGCATCAGTACAGAGGAGACACCTTTCTCCCATATTTATTCTTACAGGAGAGAATTTTCCTTCCTAGGGGTAGATTTCCTCTCACTTCCTGTTGTCTTCTTGCGTTTGCAAGTAGGAGTCGTTTGTAAGTTGGATGTTTGAAAGTAGGGACCTGCCGTATATACTCTGCAGAAATAGGCCCCTTAGTTGTTGGTGTTGGCACAACACTGTAAGCACTCACAGTTACTCTTGGTTGGTGCTGGAACGCCCTGCTGTCAACTATTATATCAGGAATTTTAATTACATATAATTGTTGAACAGTGGTAGTAAAAATTGGGCCTTTGATGGTGGTGCTGGTGCCACAACACTGTAAGCCCTGACAGTTACTCTTGGTGGGTGCAGCAATGGGCCCTGCTGTGAATTATTAGATCAAGAATTGTAATTGCATGCCCCTGTTGAACAGGGGCTGAAAAATTGGGCCTTTCGTGGTGGTGGTGGTGGTGGTGGTGGTGTTGCCACAACACTGTAAGCCCTCAGAGTTACTCTTGGTGGGTGCAGGAATGGGCCCTGCTGTGAATTATTAGATCAAGAATTGTAATTACATGCCCCTTTTGAACAGGGGCTGAAAAATTGGGCCTTTCGTGGTGGTGGTGGTGGTGGTGTTGCCACAACACTGTAAGCCCTCAGAGTTACTCTTGGTGGGTGCAGGAATGGGCCCTGCTGTGAATTATTAGATCAAGAATTGTAATTACATGCCCCTTTTGAACAGGGGCTGAAAAATTGGGCCTTTCGTGGTGGTGGTGGTGGTGGTGGCGTTGCCACAACACTGTAAGCCCTCAGAGTTACTCTTGGTGGGTGCAGCAATGGGCCCTGCTGTGAATTATTAGATCAAGAATTGTAATTGCATGCCCCTGTTGAACAGGGGCTGAAAAATTGGGCCTTAGGCACTGGTGGCACAACACTACAACCCCTCACAGATACGTTACTTGGAGCACAGCAATGAGCCCTGTTGCAAAGTATTGCTTCAAAAATTGTAATGACACGCCCCTGTTAAACAGGGGCTGAAAAATTGGGCCTTAGGCACTGGTGCCACAACACTCCAACCCCTCACAGATACTGTACTTGGAGCACAGCAATGAGCCCTATGGCAAATTATTGCTAAAAAAAATTGTAATTACACGCCCCTGTAAAACAGGGGCTGAAAAATTGGGCCTTAGCCACTGGTGGCGGCACCCATAAACAAAAATGATCTTCCAAGCTATCATCATCAATCGTATCATTGAGGACTCGGAGGAGGAGGATAGCCAGTCAACATAACAGCACAGGCACTCAGCATCAGCATCAGTCTTGAAGGGATGTGACATGTTAAAATCAATTAGTCTGTTATATCAGCATCAGGTGTGTGGTAGCTGGTGGTGATCCAAGACTGGTTCATCTTGATGAAAGTCAGTCGATCAACCGAGTCGGTGGACAGGCGCACCCTGTGATCCGTGACAAATCCTCCAGCAGCACTGAATGTGCGTTCCGAAAGAACGCTGGATGCAGGACAGGCCAGTAGCTCAATTGCATACTGTGCAAGCTCTGGCCAGTGATCCATCCTCAAGACCCAATAAGCCAGAGGATTTTCGGTGGGGAAGGTGTCCAAGTCTGACCTTGCCCCTAGATATTCCTGCACCATGTTTATCAGACGCTGGCGATGGTTGCTGGAACCGATCATACTTTGGGGCTGCGGACTAAAGAATTGTCTGAACGCATCGGTCAGACGGCCACCTTCCCCACCGCTCCTTCTTTGACTGGCCGAAGCCTCAGCAACTCGTTGTCCAGGACCAGGAGTTTGTAACCTCCCAGTCTCTGGGAACGCGTTGCACAGACCTTTCTGCAAGGCCTCCCGGAGTTGTCTCATCCTCTGCTCCCTCTGCGAAGGTAACATAAGGTCCGCAACCTTACCCTTGTACCGTGGATCAAGGAGAGTGGCCAGCCAGTAATGGTCCCTCTCCTTGATCCGAAGAATACGAGGATCCTTCCGCAGACTTTGCAGGATCAGGGAGGCCATGCAGCGTAGGTTTGCTGAGGCATTCGCTCCGGAGTCCTCTGGGTCACTAAGGACGACATGATCCGCAGTCACCTCCTCCCAGCCACGTACAAGTCCACTGGTTTCTTGGGACTGTAAATCATCCCTAAAAGACTGCTGCTGATGATGCTGAGTGCCAGCCTCCACCTCCATGCTGACACAATCCTCCTCCTCCTCCTCCTCCTCCTCCTCTTCCTCTTCCTGTGCGATGGGTGGGACAGAAGGAACACTGTCTGGGTAAAGGGGGCCTTGAGAGGCAAGGAAGTCCTCCTCTTCCTGCCTCTGTTCTGCCTCAAGTGCCCTGTCCATTATTCCACGCAGCGTGTGCTCCAACAGGTGGACAAGAGGTACAGTGTCACTGATGCATGCACTGTCACTGCTCACCATCCTCGTGGCCTCCTCAAATGGTGCCAGGACAGTGCATGCATCCCTGATCATGCCCCACTGGCGTGGAGAAAAAAAACCAAGCTCCCCTGACCCTGTCCTGGTGCCGTAGTCGCACAGGTACTCATTGATGGCCCTCTGCTGCGTGTGCAGCCGCTGCAGCATGGCCAACGTTGAGTTCCACCTGGTGGGCATGTCACATATAAGGCGGTTCTTGGGCAGGTTCAACTCCTTTTACAGCTCAGCCAGGCGAGCACTGGCATTATAAGATCTGCGGAAATGCACACAGACTTTCCTGGCCTGCCTCAGGACATCCTGTAAGCCCGGGTACCTGCCCAAGAACCGCTGCACCACCAGGTTAAGGACGTGAGCCACACAGGGCACATGGGTCAGTTGTCCCTGTCGGAGGGCGGAGAGGAGGTTGGTGCCATTGTCGCAAACCACCATTCCTGGCTTAAGCTGGCGTGGCGTCAACCACCTCTCGGCCTGGCCCTGCAGAGCAGACAGGACCTCTGCCCCAGTGTGGCTTCTGTCCCCCAAACACACCAGCGCAAGCACGGCATGGCATCTTTTTGCCTGCGTACTTGCGTAGCCCCGTGAACGGCTACGGAGCACCGCTGGTTCATAGGACAAACCACAGGAAGAGGCCATGGAGGAAGAAGAAGAGGAGGGGGTGGAGGAGAGAGGTGTGTCACAACCAGTAGTAGCATTTTGGAGGCGTGGCGGTGGAACAACCTCCAACACTACTGCACCTTGTCCTGCATCCTTCCCAGCTGCCAAAAGAGTGACCCAATGGGCCGTGAAAGAAAGGTAACGTCCCTGTCCATGCCTGCTGGACCATGAGTCAGCGGTAATATGCACCTTACCGCTGACCGCCCTGTCCAGCGAGGCCAAGACATTGCCTTCCACATGCCGGTAGAGAGCCGGAATAGCCTTCCGTGAGAAAAAGTGGCGTTTGGGAACCTGCCACTGAGGAACCGCACATTGCACAAACTCACGGAAGGGGGCCGAGTCTACCAACTGAAAAGGCAGCAGTTGAAGCGCTAGCAATTTAGCCAAGCTAGCATTCAACCGCTGGGCATGTGGATGGCTGGGAGTGAACTTCTTTCGACGGTCCAGCAGCTGGGGCAGGGAAATTTGCCTGCTAGAATCGGACGTCGGTGTACTGCTAGCAGAGTGGCCGCAAGTACTTGGCTGTGACACACCTAATTCTACACCTTCATTCCTCTCAGTGCATGTTTCAGAGAGGACTGAAGTTATAGTGGGGTTGGAGATCCCAGCTGATGCGGTGCAAGGAGAGGTCCGCTTTGTTCTTTGGTGTGGGTCTTTGAGGTAGGCTTGCCAACGAGCTGCATGGCAGGTCAACATATGTCTGGTCAGGCATGTGGTACCCAAGCGGCTGATGTTTTGGCCACGCGATATACGCTTGAGACATATGTTGCAAACAGCAGCTGTGCGATCTGATGCACTGGCCTCAAAAAAGGCCCACACCAAGGAACTTTTTGAATGACGGGCAGAGGCAGCGCCCTGCACAGGCGGAGCTCTGCGGTGTGATTCCGTCGGTGTACTGCCCTTACGCTGGCCACCAAAGGGCATCCTGCCTCGTTGGAGATGTGCCTCCTCCTCATCCTCCTCCTCCTCCTCTCTCCTATTAGGCACCCACGTGGAGTCAGTGACCTCATCATCCCCTCCCTCCTCATCACTGGAGCCAATCTGGCAGTATGCTGCAGCTGCTGGAACATGACTGCCAGATTGGTGTCCTTCTTGAGCATCCCCTCTGTCTGCTCTCACGCTACTGCCTTCCTGTAGCTGGGTTTCATCATCAGACCCTTCGAAACGCTGGGCATCCTCCTGGAGCATGTACCCAACACTGTGCTCAAACAGTTCGGGGGACTCCTCAGGAGGAGGACATGGTGGGTCTAGGGAAGGAGTGACTGATGATGAGTCTGACATTGATACCAGGGAAGAGGACGCTTTGGCAGCTGCTTTGCCAGTACCCTGAGCCTGGGTGAGAGAGGATGAGGAGGAGGAGGAGGGCTTGGTCATCCACTCTACCAAGTCTTCGGCATGATGTGGCTCAACATGTCCAGCTGCCGAAAACAAGGACAAGCGTGTCCCATGGCCATGTGCTGATGACAATGCACCGCGTCCACGACCAGCACTGTTGCCCCCAGACACAGAGCCTGCTTGCCCTCTTTTATTGCCTCCTGACTGTCTGCCTCTCCTTGTTTGCCTTCCAGACATTCTAATAGATGGCCTGCAGGGAGATGGGAAAAAAGCAATAAGGGCTACCTTCAGGTGTCCTTCTCTGTCCCTTTACTTAAGGATTTCTAAATATGGTTGAGGATTATTGCTTTTGCACAGAATAGCACAACGACAATTTCCCTGACTGTCCAAAAAACAAGGATTTCAAAGATGGTTGATGAGGAATGCTTTGGCACACTATAGCACAAGGAGAAATCCCCTCACTTTCCTTCTTTGTCCCTAGAAACAAGGACTGGCACAGTGAAAGAAACTGACACTCTCCCTACCTACAGTTTTCTGTCCCTAGAAAAAATGTTTTTTTAAAGCACACTATAGCACAAGGAGAAATCCCCTCACTTTCCTTCTTTGTCCCTAGAAACAAGGACTGGCACAGTGAAAGAAACTGACACTCTCCCTACCTACAGTTTTCTGTCCCTAGAAAAAATGTTTTTTTAAAGCACACTATAGCACAAGGAGAAATCCCCTCACTTTCCTTCTTTGTCCCTAGAAACAAGGACTGGCACAGTGAAAGAAACTGACACTCTCCCTACCTACAGTGTTCTGTCCCTAGAAAAAATGTTTTTTTAAAGCACACTATAGCACAAGGAGAAATCCCCTCACTTTCCTTCTTTGTCCCTAGAAACAAGGACTGGCACAGTGAAAGAAACTGACACTCTCCCTACCTACAGTTTTCTGTCCCTAGAAAAAATGTTTTTTTAAAGCACACTATAGCACAAGGAGAAATCCCCTCACTTTCCTTCTTTGTCCCTAGAAACAAGGACTGGCACAGTGAAAGAAACTGACACTCTCCCTACCTACAGTGTTCTGTCCCTAGAAAAAATGTTTTTTTAAAGCACACTATAGCACAAGGAGAAATCCCCTCACTTTCCTTCTTTGTCCCTAGAAACAAGGACTGGCACAGTGAAAGAAACTGACACTCTCCCTACCTACAGTTTTCTGTCCCTAGAAAAAAAGTTTTTTTAAAGCACACTATAGCACAAGGAGAAATCCCCTCACTTTCCTTCTTTGTCCCTAGAAACAAGGACTGGCACAGTGAAAGAAACTGACACTCTCCCTACCTACAGTTTTCTGTCCCTAGAAAAAATGTTTTTTTAAAGCACACTATAGCACAAGGAGAAATCCCCTCACTTTCCTTCTTTGTCCCTAGAAACAAGGACTGGCACAGTGAAAGAAACTGACACTCTCCCTACCTACAGTTTTCTGTCCCTAGAAAAAATGTTTTTTTAAAGCACACTATAGCACAAGGAGAAATCCCCTCACTTTCCTTCTTTGTCCCTAGAAACAAGGACTGGCACAGTGAAACAAACTGACACTCTCCCTACCTACAGTTTTCTGTCCCTAGAAAAAATGTTTTTTTAAAGCACACTATAGCACAAGGAGAAATCCCCTCACTTTCCTTCTTTGTCCCTAGAAACAAGGACTGGCACAGTGAAAGAAACTGACACTCTCCCTACCTACAGTTTTCTGTCCCTAGAAAAAATGTTTTTTTAAAGCACACTATAGCACAAGGAGAAATCCCCTCACTTTCCTTCTTTGTCCCTAGAAACAAGGACTGGCACAGTGAAAGAAACTGACACTCTCCCTACCTACAGTTTTCTGTCCCTAGAAAAAATGTTTTTTTAAAGCACACTATAGCACAAGGAGAATTCCCCTCACTTTCCTTCCAGGTCCCTAGAAACAAGGACTGGCACAGTGAAAGAAACTGACACTCTCCCTACCTAGAGTTTTCTGTCCCTAGAAAAAATGTTTTTTTAAAGCACACTATAGCACAAGGAGAATTCCCCTCACTTTCCTTCTTTGTCCCTAGAAACAAGGACTCGCACAGTGAAAGAAACTGACACTCTCCCTACCTAGAGTTTTCTGTCCCTAGAAAAAATGTTTTTTTAAAGCACACTATAGCACAAGGAGAAATCCCCTCACTTTCCTTCTTTGTCCCTAGAAACAAGGACTGGCACAGTAAAACACACTGACACTCTCCCTACCTATCCTTCTCTTTCCCTAAACTAAAGGAATCCAGGTTAAGCAAGAAAGAAATAAATGTCACTGTCCCTGCCTATGCTTGTCTTTCCCTGCTCCGGAACACACTACACTAGGCCGCCGTGCTGGCGGCCTTTTATAGTGTGGGGCGTGTACTAAACACCCTCAGCAATAATTGGCCACAGGCATCCTGCCTGTGGCCAATCATTGCTCTCCTCGCTGCCGGCGCTGTGATTGGCCAAGCATGCGGGGTCACAGTGCATGCTTGGCCAATCACAGCGCCTGGATGACACTGCGATGGCGTAGTGCATTGTGGGCCGTTCGCGTCACTCGAATTTGGCGCGAACGGCCCAAATCGTTCGATCTTCGTCGAACGATCGAACAGCCGATGTTCGAGTCGAACGTATGTTCGACTCGAACACGAAGCTCATCCCTACTCTCCAACCATCAGGAATGAATATCGATCTTGATCTGAACTGTTTCCTCACCAATTATTAATATTTCCCATGTAACTAGTTCCATCTCTCCTCCAACATACATATTGATATAATTTTCAGTATATAGGTTTTCCCGCATGTTTTTACATGGTCCTCATTTATTGCAATTTTAAACATGCATTTCAAACACGCATTTTATGCTTTTTACATGCGTTTTTATATGCATTTCTGTATCTTTAAATTACTCATACATCATTTTTATGCCTCCTCAATTTTTATTCATATACCGCATACCTTTACCTCATTTTGGTATATTATTTTATGTCTCCTTAATCCTTATTCATATACTGCCTACCCTCTATTTCATCTTATTGATTTCACACATGTATATATATGTTATTTAAACTAGTAAAATTTTAGATCTCCTCATTTATTTTTATTTTTATATGTAGTATACATTTGTTTATTTTATTTTATTTTATTATATTGCCTCTAAAATTTGACTATCTAAGGTGCTTCGTGAAGTTATGTAAATGTTTTTAGCATATAGCCCCACGGTTTCATGTCATAATATGGCCGCCGCAGCCTTCAGACTGCAAACAGAACCAAACAGGGCCGCCAGATAATTTTAATCCAGACCGTTGTAGACCTTGAGCTCCGGTCTGCAAAACTTACCAAACATGGCCGCCAGACTTCTGTCCCTAATATTACACCCAAAATGGCCACCATGCAAATTCACGCATGCACACATGTGACCAGAGGGGCTATAAATTGAAATAGGAAGTGAAGCACGATGTTACGCTCCAGATGACGTCAATCTGACGAAACGCGTAGGGTGGAGTCACGTTGCATCATCACTTCCAATAACTTGGATCGCTCTTTACTGGCTAAGCGCCATTTTAAATGATTTTATTGTCTAACATAATGTGAGTACCCCTTTTTTCCCGATATTACCAATAAATACATTTTTTACGGGTTAACACTATGGGCATCCTTCTTTCTTCTTTTTTATAATCCTCACCTTCTCGGAGATCCACAAGGGACCATAGGAGCCATCCCCGATTTCCTGAGACTGCTACACAGTGGCACATACTGTGACCGCATCATACCCCCTGAGGGTATGAAGGATCTGGTAAGTGTAACATCTTAAACAATCACGGATAATCACATTCACGATACAGGTTACTAAAACAAGCACAGAAGTCACCAATTTACCTGTCACCAATTTTGGACTTTCTCAGCAATTGGACTTTATTTTATATGTATTTCTATCTCATGTTGAACATTTTACCTGCATCGCCAGATTGTACCACGGATCACTTAAACACTCGTTCAACTGTTTAATTACTTGGGACTGAGCACAATCTCAGCTGGGTTCAGCAAACACCCGGCCGAGATAACATTTGAATCCATTGAAATCCATTGTAATTTCATTTAATTTATTTGTTCACACCGCATCTCTTACAGCATCACACCGGTAGCATTTATTTATTTGTTCCACAGCACCCTTACTAGGTAGTCCATAGCTAGCAAACACCCGGCCGAGCCGGAATTGTAATTTTTTACATTTATTCTTTTCAATCAGATCTTGTTACCCACTGGAACACTTATCAACACTATCACTTCTGAAGGGCACTACTATAGTTAAAGCAAACACCAGGCAGAGACACACTATTTTTAAACTTCACATCCCAATAGTAACTTTAATTAGAGGTTTCACTCTGCATCTAAACTTAGGTTTTGAACACAGTACACTAAACTAAGGCTTTGTATATACTTTCACCGGATGGATACACAGTAAACACCAGGCAGAGCCTGCCTTACATTGTTTACATTTTTTACTATTTTTATTATTTTTACAATTTTCCATCTCCTAGCAGATTGGTTTATGTGAGAACAGCGCCACCACTACACCCCTCATATTATTTTACATTCTTGCTCCACCTACCCAGGAGGCAGCAATAAGTAGAGGCAGCAGTTCTGATCGCTGTGTTGCATTTGAAATCCTTTGCACGGAGTCACCCCACTCTTTCCTCAAATATTTAAGAATGTACATTCATTTCAGCATCTCAGCAGAGGTTTTTAATGCCCAAAATACTTAGGTGTTGCTTATTCAAACCTATAAAAAGCTAATCTAAAGAGCCTCCGATTCAGAAAGCATTTGAAAAGCATTTGACTTGCTTAAAGTAGCTTTCTGAAGCCTTCAAATCAGCCTTCAGCTCCAGTTTGGGAGTGTTGACTAATGATCTTAATGTGAATTGTGGCTTTAACTCGAAGCAAGATTAAGCAGGCTTCAGCAGGTTTTAGCAAGTTTCAAGCAGTATTGAAGCTTGCTACAGCAAGTTAAAAAACAAGGTTTTACTAAAATGCTTATGTGTATTTCTTCTGAAAATCTGAAAATCTCAAAATATGCTTCTATGCTTATAATATTTTATAGATTCCCCTTAAAGTGGACCTATGAGTATTTATTAAAGTGGTTGTAAACCCTCACAGACCACTTTAACCTACAGGTAAGCCTAGATTAAGGCTTACCTGTAGGTGAAACAAATATCTCCTAAACCTACACAGTTTAGGAGATATTTGCAAAATAAAGGCACCGTTGTCTATGGCGCATGCGCCGTAGACAACGGTGTGCAGGCGCACTGAGCATGCCGCTTCTAACGGCAATGATGTCATTAGTGGCAGCACCCGCGCGCATGCACGGGAGTGACGTCATCGCGGCTCCGGCCAGTCACAGCGCGGGAGCCGCGATATGCAGAAGTCACTCGTGGAGAGATGGCGCAGACGGAGGAGGGCAACGAGCACCGCTGCGGGGGCTTCGATCTCAGGTAAGTACTTTATAATGAGCTAGTATGCTATGCATACTAGCTCAAAAAAGAGGCTTTGCTTCCTCTTTAACACTACACTATACGTACCATCTTGCTGGAAAGCAGAGAGATTTATACTTAAAGGGGTTGTAAACCTTCACGGTTTTTCACCACCCAGACCCCACCCCCTTTGCTTACCTGAGCCTGATCGTTCCAGCAGCGGGACAAGCACAGCAGCTCCAGCCGCTTTCTTGGGTCCTCATTGGATAAATTGATAGCAGCAGGAGCCATCTGGATCGAGGATCAGAGGATTGGGGCCACTCTGTGCAAAACCCTTGCACAGAGCAGGTAAGTATAACATGTTTGTTTAAAAAAAGGAAGCTTTACAATCACTTTAATAGATTGCCTTCTATATTTCACTAAGGAATATGAATATACACTTAATAAAGTCCAATTACTGATGCTGCTCCAGCAGCATACACATGAAAAGTTCAAAAGAAAAAATCCATAGAAAAAAATATCACCAAAGTGTGTAAAAACACCAAAGTGTGTAAAAAGGACAGCAGATATGGATCTTCAAACATAGGTATAGACTTCAGCGGCAAATAATGTATACACAGGAGGCTTACCAGAACAGATGGGTCCCTATTACGGGGACCAAACGGGCTCAGCAAAGAAAACCGATCAAGGTGTCAGCGATGTGATCCTATAGGTCCTCGCTCAGCTCCAACACCGGTCAGCAAACATTGGTACTCCCCACAGTAGTGTGAACACTCGTCCAGCGTGATGTTGTTTTCAGAAGGAAAAATAATAAAGAGGCTTCATGGTGTAGATTTGTTTAAAAAGACAAATACCCTTTATTGCAGTGTGCGGGTAAACAGACGTCCATACACGATAAAAAACAAACGTTTTCAAAAAGGCACTGCAACCCCGCCAGGCGTCAGCCGATCAGCTGGGGGCGTGGTGACGTCAGGGTCCTGAGCTCCACCCTACGCTGCGTTTCTCCGTAAGAGGCGTTGTCGTCTTTCCCAGACGACGCCTCTTACGGAGAAACGCAGCGTAGGGTGGAGCTCAGGACCCTGACGTCACCACGCCCCCAGCTGATCGGCTGACGCCTGGCGGGGTTGCAGTGCCTTTTTGAAAACGTTTGTTTTTTATCGTGTATGGACGTCTGTTTACCCGCACACTGCAATAAAGGGTATTTGTCTTTTTAAACAAATCTACACCATGAAGCCTCTTTATTATTTTTCTTTCTGAAAACAACATCACGCTGGACGAGTGTTCACACTACTGTGGGGAGTACCAACGTTTGCTGACCGGTGTTGGAGCTGAGCGAGGACCTATAGGATCACATCGCTGACACCTTGATCGGTTTTCTTTGCTGAGCCCGTTTGGTCCCCGTAATAGGGACCCATCTGTTCTGGTAAGCCTCCTGTGTATACATTCTTTGCCGCTGAAGTCTATACCTATGTTTGAAGATCCATATCTGCTGTCCTTTTTACACACTTTGGTGTTTTTACACACTTTGGTGATATTTTTTTCTATGGATTTTTTCTTTTGAACTTTTCATGTGTATGCTGCTGGAGCAGCATCAGTAATTGGACTTTATTAAGTGTATATTCATATAGTTGCACTTCTTTTCAGGTCATCAATATTTTGTTTGGCACTTTGTTTTGCCTTTTACAGGGTTGCGCAATATATTTTATTTTTATGCATATGTGTTTTTTGGCTGAGTATTCCAGCCAAAGGTTTATTTGCAGCACCAGTCATAGTCTTATTCAATTTTTTTGTGCTAGTTTTTTGTTAATATTACTTATGCACACACGTTTTTCTTTTGTTTTTGTTTTTACAATATAACCTGCACTTAGTGTATTCACACTCAGGATATGTTTTGTTTTTAGTACAGGGAGTTAGCGCGGAAAAACCCCCCCTTTTACTTCTATATTTCACTAACTCTCTTAATCTGGCAAGCAAATACATAAAAAACTGAAAACAAGGGTGCGTATACCCACATGCCAAAGGCCAATGGTAGAGTAAAGGACCTCGCATTTATTAAGTTTTTAAATAAATGATGGAAAACAAGTGTGTGTTTGTGTGTATACTTTTAGGGTAGGGGACTTGAGAATTAGGGAGACAATGGATAATATGAAAAATTATCTCCACTACTTAAAAAATGGGGGTGGAGATTCAGCCCCAAAAGGTATGTTTATTGTAAAATCCCAAATAGGAGTATTGTTTAAAACAAGAAATGGAGAGAGACAGTAGTAGTGACCCAATTACTTTGCCCGAAATGGGAAGGTTTCTTTAAAACCTGACGCTGGGCTAATTTTTTGTTTTAAATGTCCCCTAAGTGTTGTTAGAAAAAAGGCAGCTCAAGTTCATCTATATTCCAAAACTACCCTGCAGTACCTCTTTTTGGCCAGCTTCACTCAATCAGGAAGTGGACTGTACTGTGGATGCAGGCTGCTAGGGCTCAGCAACCTGAGGAAGCGTCACTACCGCAATCTTCATTTACAGTATACTTCTACAAAGACATCATTACTTTTCTCTGCATCAGTAAAGGCTGCCCAGCCAAGTGTAGAGGCAAAGAGGAAAAGCACCCCATGGTGTTATGTGACCTTCCTGAAGACTGAAGACTTTAGGGAAAGTAAATATAAAAAAGTAGAAAAACATAACATGCTGGAAGACCTGCGGGTGAGGTACGCAAGAGGCCTGGGGCAGAAATATGAAATCCAGAGATGGCATTACAATACCAATATAGAGAAAAAGTAAAATTTACAGAAGTTCCTTTTGCAACCCTTCTTTCCTAAGCAGAATCACCTGAGAAACATAGATAATCAGTCTGTCAATTACTATCCTCATATTCTATGTACATATTATTATGTTTAAACCCTGGTTCACACTGGGGCGATTTGACATGCGATTTGACATGTCAAATCGGCAGCAATTGCCGGCAATGGCACCATCCTAATCGGTGCGACGCCGCATCTGAGGCGCTTCACCGATTTAAAAAGTCATTTCTGTACTACTTTTTGCGATTTCGGCCCGCGATTTACATTGACATCTGTGCAGAAACTGCACAGATGTCTCTGTAATCGCAGCCGAAATCGGGCCTGACAAGCGGGAGTGAAATTGTGCGAGTTCAGCTGAACTCGCACGGCTTCATTCCCGCAGCCCAGTGTGAACCTGGGCTTAAGCAGTTTAAGCATTATAGTAAGTAGATTGAATGTTAAGATAAAGTACTGCACTGCAAAAAATAAAAAGTAAAAGGTTTGGCTATTGTTTTTGGACTTTACAATCTATGCTTGATAAATATCTATGAAATATTTCACACTGCAATAAATAATAGCTGGTGGTGATATCACAAAAAGTGATGGAGGTACCAAGAGACACATTAGCTAGCATGTACGAAGAACCTCTAGAAAAATCGAGTAAACCTAGATTTACATCTTTTCTTTGGAAGTCCAAATTCAGCATTGAAAGTTTTAATGTGTATCATACTTCCAGAGGTACGGGATGTCGACTTGGTGTAACGTTCTGTATGTTATAAAAATGATAAGCCATTCTTATATTGCCTATTATATTTGCCATTTTTTAAACTCTGATTACTTCAGTGTGTAATTCCATACTGTAATTCCTTTATTGCACAATAAAATAAAATGTAAATATATAATATACATATAGATTTCTAACGATACTAAAGGCAAATATATTGTTCACTTTGCGAAGGAAGTTGAACTTTGCAAGGGAATTATCCCCAGATCTTAGTGAATGAGGTGAAGCCCTGCTGATTTCCATTACCCAATCATGTGCAAGCAAAAATGCTGTTTTTTTTATTTTCCTTGCACATGATTGGATATTCTTTGCAATGTGACATTCCACCACATTCACCAAACTCTGTTGAAATTTCCCTTGCATAGAGCAACTTCCCTTGCAAAGTGAAAAGCATATTTTCCTTTAGCAAATTAACCTCTCCATGTTAGAATGTTATTGATTAGACATTCAAATATTAAAATGTAGGGATGAGCCGAACGCCCCCCGGTTCGGTTCGCACCAGAACCTGCGAACGAATCAAAAGTTTGCGCAAACTTTAGAACCCTATTAAATACAATGTACTCGAACGTTCAAAATCAAAAGTGCTAATTATAAAGGCTAATATGCAAGTTATTGTCCTAAAAAGGGTTTGGGGACCCGGGTCCTGCCCCAGGGGACATGTATCAATGCAAAAAGAAGTTTTAAAAACTGCAGTTTTTTCGGGAGCAGTGACTTTAATGATGCTTAAAGTGAAAAAAAAAAGTGAAATATTCCTTTAAATATCGTACCTGGCGGGTTTCTAAAGTATGCCTGTGAAGTGGCACGTGTTTACCGTGTTTAGAACTGTCCCTGCACAAAATTACATTTCTAAAGGAAAAAAAACATTTAAAACTGCTTGCGGCTTTAACCACTTGCCGCCCGCCCTATTACAGAATGACGGCGGCAAAGTGGTTTCAATATCCTGGAAAAATGTGCGCTAGTCTTAAAATTATACTGTAACACAAAAAGCTGCTGCAAAAAAATGTGACAAATATTCAAATAATCTAGAAATAAAAAATGAAGCGCTAAGTGTTCAGAGAGGCCTAGGATTCACCCTGGGTCTCAAGGATAAGTGCAAACCAAGTAGTGAAAAATTAAAGTCCACACAAACGTGATAATAAACAAATAATGTCCATAACATGAATGGTGAAAATTGAATGGTGAAACAAGGTTGGAAACCATATGGACCATCAAATCTTCATAGAAGAGAATAGGTAAATACTCTTACCAGAGCCGATGGACCCACTTGTCAGCGACAGCGGGGCATTAGAGCATGGTATTCCCACGGGGCAAACTCGAAACTTGTCTGTAGACTCGCACCCTCAACGATCATGGATGGAACTCACAAGCTTGAAAGGTGTCGATTCAAGATGTCAAAAAAAAAAGGGGGGATTCCAGCAAAGGACTCACCATGCGGTGGTCTCAACTCAGGTAATACACAGGGCAGTATAGCAATACTTATCTGAGTCGTGGATGACACAGAGGAGCCAGAACTTCCAAATGATCGATTCACCATGACATGGAAAAAGAAAAAAGGAGGGGAGGGCTCCAATAGTGTAAATCAGTTTGAGGGTATATTGGATAAAACCATCATTACATAAAAGTGGTCACATGAAAAAACGAATAAAAATTGAGGCAATAAGCGGAGTGGTTGAACCGGCCCTACGGGTTTCGTACGATAGTACTTCAACAGGGGCATAAAAATTGGGCCTTTGGTGGTGGTGGTGGTGGTGTTGCCACAACACTGTAAGTCCTCACAGTTACTCTTGGTGGGCGCAACTGTGAATTATTAGATCAAAAATTGCATCAAAAATTGTAAATACACGCCCCTGTTAAACAGGGGCTGAAAAATTGGGCCTTAGCCACTGGTGGCGGTGCCCAGAACCAAAAATGTTCTTCCAAGCTATCAGCATGATGATTGAGGAGGAAGAGGTTAGTCACTCAGCATAACATGATAGTCACTCAGCATCAGCATAGGCAGTCTTGAAGAGATCCGACATTTCCAAACAAATTATTCGGTTACATCAGCATCAGGTGCTTGGTAGCTGGTGGTGATCCAAGACTGATTCATTTTTATGAAGGTCAGTCGATCGACCGAGACGGTGGACAGGCACACCCTGTGATCGGTTACAAAGCCTCCAGCAGCACTGAATGTGCGTTCCGAAAGAACGCTGGATGCAGGACAGGCCAGTAGCTCAATTGCATACTGTGCAAGCTCTGGCCAGTGATCCATCCTCAAGACCCAGTAACCCAGAGGATTTTTGGTGGGAAAGGTGTCCAAGTCTGATCTTGCCCCAGGTATTCCTGCACCATGTAAACCAGACGCTGGCGATGGTTGCTGGAACCGATCATACCTTGGGGCTGTGGACTAAAAAATTGTCTGAACGCATCGGTCAGACGGCCATCTTCTCCACCGCTCCTTCTTTGACTGACCGAAGCCTCAGCAACACGTTGTCCAGGACCAGGAATTTGTAACCTCCCAGTCTCTGTGAACGCATTGCACAGACCTTTCTGCAAGGCCTCCTGAAGATGCTTCATCCTCTTCTCCCTCTGCGGCGGCAAGATAAGGTCTGCAACCTTACCCTTGTAACGTGGATCAAGGAGGGTTGCCATCCAGTAATGATCCCTCTCCTTGATCGCAGGAATACGAGGATCCTTCCGCAGGCTTTGCAGGATCAGGGAGGCCATGCAGCGCAGGTTTGCTGAGGCATTTGGTCCGGAGTCCTCTGGGTCACTCAGGACGACATGATCCGCAGCCACCTCCTCCCAGCCACGTACAAGTCCATGGGTGTCTTGGGACTGTAATTGATCCCTTGAAGACTGCTGCTGATGCTGAGTGCTAGGCTCCATCTCCATGCTGACACAATCCTCCTCCTCCTCCTCCTCCTCCTTGTCCTCTTCCTGTGTGATAGGCAGGCCAGCAGGAACACTGTCTGGATAAAGGGGGCCTTGAGAGGTAAGGAAGTCCTCCTCTTCCTGCCTCTGTTCTGCCTCAAGTGCCCTGTCCATTATTTCACGCAGCGTGTGCTCCAATAGGTGGACAAGAGGGACAGTGTCACTGATGCATGCACAGTCACTGCTCACCATCCTCGTGGTCTCCTAAAATGGTGCCAGGACAGTGCATGCATCCCTGATCATGGCCCACTGGCGTGGGAAAATAAATCCAAGCTCCCCTGACCCTGTCCTGGTGCCATATTGCAACAGATACTCATTGATGGCCCTCTGCTGCATGTGCAGCCGCTGCAGCATGGCCAACGTAGAGTTCCACCTGGTGGGCATGTCACAGATTAGGCGGTTCTTGGGCAGGTTGTAATCCTTTTGCAGGTCAGCCAGCCGAGCACTGGCATTATATGACCGGCGGAATTGTCCACAGAGTTTCATGGCCTGCTTCAGGACCTCCTGTAAGCTCGGGTACCTGCCCAAGAACTGCTGCACCACTAAGTTAAGGACGTGAGCCAAACAGGGCACATGGGTCAGTTGTCGGAGGGCGGAGAGGAGGTTGGTGCCATTGTCGCAAACCACCTTTTCCTGGCTCAATCTGGCATGGTGTCAACCACCTCTGAGCCTGCCCCTGCAGAGCTGAAAGAATCTCTGCCCCAGTGTGGCTCCTGTTCCCCAAGCACACCAGCTCAAGCACCGCATGGCATCTTTTTGCCTGCGTACTTGCGTAGCCCCTTGAACGCCTACGGAGCACTGCTGGTTCCGAGGACAAACCACAGGTAGAGGCCATGGAGGAAGAAGAAGAGGAGGGGGTGGAGGAGAGAGGTTTGTCAGAATCACCAGTAGTAACATTTTTGAGGCGTGGTGGCGGAACAACCTCCAACACTACTGCACCTTGTCCTGCATCCTTCCCAGCTGCAAGCAGAGTCACCCAATGCGCCGTGAAAGATAGGTAACGTCCCTGTCCATGCCTGCTGGACCATGAGTCAGCGGTAACATGCACCTTACCGCTGACCGCCCTGTCCAGCGAGGCCAAGACATTGCCTTCCACATGCCGGTAGAAAGCCGGAATCTCCTTCCGTGAAAAAAAGTGGCATTTGGGAACCTGCCACTGAGGAACCGCACATTCCACAAACTCACGGAAGGGGACAGAGTCTACCAACTGAAAAGGCAGCAGTTGAAGTGCTAGCAATTTAGCCAAGCTAGCATTCAACCGCTGGGCATGTGAATGGCTGGGAGCGAACTTCTTTCGGTGGTGCGGCAGCTGGGGCAGGGAAATTTGCCTGGTACAATCTGACATTGGTTTACCAATAGCAGATTGCCCACAAGTACTTGGCTGTGACACACCTAATTTTACACCTTCATTCCTCTCAGTGCAGGTTTCAGAGAGGACTGAAGTTATAGTGGGCTTGGAGATCCGAGCAAGGAGAGCTTTGCTTTGTTCTTTGGTGTGGGTCTTTTAGGTACGCTTGCCAACGAACTGAATGGCAGGTCGACATATGTCTGGTCAAGCACGTGGTGCCCAAGCGGCTGATGTTTTGGCCACGCGAGATATGCTTCAGACATATGTTGCAAATGGCAATGGTGCGATCTGCTGCACACGTCTGAAAAAAGGCCCACACCAAAGAACTTTTGGAATAACGTGCAGAGACAGCAGCGCCCTGCACATGCGGAGCTCTGCGGTGTGATGCAGTCGGTGTGCTGCCCTTAAGCTGGCCCCTGGAGGGCATCCTGGCTCGTTGGAGATGTGCCTCCTCCAACTCCTCCTCCTTCTCCTCTCTCCTATCAGGCACCCACGTGAAGTCAGTGACCTCATCACTGGAGCAAATCTGGCAGTATGCTGCAGCTGGGTGAACATGACTGCCAGATAGCTGTCCTTGTTGGGCACCCCCTCTCTCTGGGCTCACGCTACTACCCCCTCTCTCTGGGCTCACGTTACTGCATTCCTCTAGCTGGGTTCCATCATTGGAGCCTTCAAAACGCTGGGCATCCTCCTGGAGCATGTACCCAGCACTGTGGTCAAACAGTTCGGGGGACTCCTCAGGAGGACATGGTGGGGCTAGGGAAGGAGTGACTGATGCCATTGAGCCGAGGGAAGAGGCCGCTTTGGCAGCTGCTTTGCCAGACAAAGTACCCTGAGCCTAGGTGAGAGAGGATGAGGAGGATGAGGACGGCTTGGTCATCCACTCTACTAAGTTTTGGGCATGTTGCAGATGCCGAAAAGAAGGACAAGCGTGTCCCACAGCCACGTGCTGATGAGGATGCACCGTGTCCACGACCAGCACTGTTGCCTCTAGATACAGAGCCTGCTTGCCCTCTTTTATTGCCTCGTGACTGTCTGCCTCTCCTTGTTTGCCTTCCAGACATACTAATGGCCTGCAGTGAGATGTAGCTGCACAAAGTTGGGATGTATATATATATATATATATATATATATATACATATACATATATCTGTACTGATTATAATGCAGCTATCAGAATCAACCGCCTGCTGTGGTATTAGTATGAGAAAAGCAGTCATTGTCTTTAGTTAGTTTTAGGTGAATACTGTGCAGAGGACACAGTACACTAACTGAAAATACTTGCAGCTCTCTGCCTGTGGTTTTATTATAAGAACATCACAAATTGTATTCAGGTTTCTTTAAGTGAACGCTGTGCAAAGGACAGAAGTACTGCAGTACACTAAATGAAATTAATGCAGCTCCCTGCCTGTGGTTTTATTATGAGAACACCACTAATTGTATTCAGGTAAGCTTTAGGTGAACGCTATGCAAAGCACACAGTACACTAAGTGAAACACTGCAGCTAGCACAACCACCTGCCTGCCTGTCACAGTATAGAGAATAACAGGAACGGATCTAGCTAAACTGAATACAGTGTATAAAGATATATACAACACCTAGGATGCATATATATCCTCTACACACTGTAACTGCAGCTAACTGACTCGCCTGCCTGCTCTATCTAACTCAATATAAATGACACTGTCTCTCTCTCTCTCTCTCTCTGTAAACTCTTTCTTTAACCAACACCGCACCACACTACACAAGGCCGCCATGGAGGCGGCCTTATACAGGGTGGGGCGTGTACTAAACCCCCTGAGACATAATTGGTCAAAGCCACCCTGGTTTTGGCAAATTATGGCTCTCCGTTTTTTGTGCGCTGTGATTGGCCAAAGCATGCGGGTCATAGTGCATGCTTGGCCAATCATCAGCCAGCAATACACTGCGATGCCGCAGTGAATTATGGGCCGTGACGCGCCACTTGAATTTGGCCTGAACGGCCCATAATGTTCGCAATTCGGCGAACGGCCGAACAGACGATGTTCGAGTCGAATATGGGTTCGACTCGAACACAAAGCTCATCCCTATTAAAATGTAGACACGGGAAATAATTGTTTTGGGTATTCAATAAGGCACATTACTATATTACACACAATTTTGTGTGCATAGCATAGATAATAATTCAGGCAAATGACTGAATTATTCTAAGGTTCCTTCTTCCATAATCCTCACCTATAGTTTTGAGCTAAAACTAAATGGTTACAAAGTAGTGGAAATCCGATCTGCAGGGTTGCTAAGCTTACACTCTGTGAAAGGGTGAGAAGGGATGGGATCCAGGGATACAACCCAAAAAATTGCTATACCTTGATCGAGAAAAAAAAATACTCTAAAAAATTGAGAGCCCCTTTGATAAAATTGTTTTTTTGTAACATTAACTAGAAACTAATTTGAACATGATACTTGCGTCTTGTTCTTCTTTAACACCTTCCTTACTGGGCACATATACCCCCTTCCTGCCCAGGCGAAATTTCAGCTTTCGGCACTGCGTCGCTTTATCTGACAATTGCGTGGTCGTACGACGTGGCTCCCAAACAAAATTGACGTACTTTTTTTCCCACAAATAGAGCTTTCTTTTGGTGGTATTTGATCACCTATGCGGTTTTTATTTTTTGCGCTATAAACCAAAAAAGAGCGACAATTTTGAAAAAAAACACAATATTTTTTGATTTTTGCTATGATAAATATCCCAATTTTTTTTTTTAAAAACTATTTTTTTCTCAGTTTAGGCCGATACGTATTCTTCTACATATTTTTGGTTTAAAAAAAACGCAATAAGCGTATAGTGATTGGTTTGCGCAAAAAGTATAGCGTCTACAAAATAGGGGATAGAATTCTGAATTTTTTTTTATTTAAATTTTTTTTACTAGTAATGGCGGCGATCAGCGATTTTTATCATGACTGCGATATTGCGGCGGACACATCGGACACTTTTGACACATTTTTGGGACCATTCACATTTATACAGCGATTAGTGCTATAAAAATGCACTGATTACTGTATAAATGTGACTGGCAGGGAAGGGGTTAACACTAGGGGGCGGGGAAGGGGTTAAATGTGTGCCCTATGAGTGATTGCTACTGTGGGGGGAGGGGACTGACTGGGGGAGGTGACCGATCTGTGTCCCTATGTACAAGGGACACAGCATCGGTCTCCTCCCCTGACAGGACATGGATCTGTGTGTTTACACACACAGATCCATGTCCTTGTCTGTGTACAGGCCGATCGCGGGTGCCTGGCGGACATCGCGGCCGCCAGGCACGCGCATCGGCATCTCAGTGATGCGCCGGGCGCGCGCGTGCCGCCGGCGGCGCTCGCGCCCCCCCTAGTGGCCGAAAGAGCGGAGGCCGTATAATGACGTCCTCCCGGCATTTAAGAACCACTTTGCGGCCGTCATAAGTCGTATGACGGGCGCGAAGTGGTTAATGTGAACACATCTTCATAATTGTACTAATTTAACATGCACATATATAGGTTCTCCCTCTTATATAAGTATATTGTCAGGAAAGGCTTCACCCGCTGGTGGTGCTGTTGGTCCTTTGGACTGCAGTGCTAGTGTCCGCCAGCAGGTGTCCTCCTGCAGCCAATACCTCTGTTGGAGGATCTCACCTGCTGGTGGTAACACACGATACATGGACTGCAGTACCGGCATCCACCAGCGGGGGTATTCTGGCAGTATGGGACAGGCAGCACTTCCTGTGGTCAGCTGTGACCTGAAGCCTAATCACTGGACTTCCTTATATACCTGGCAAGTGCAACACTCCTTGCCCTGGTATCTCTCTTCCTGACTAGGGATGAGCCGAACACCCCCGGGTTCGGTTCGCACCAGAACCTTCGAACGGACCGAAAGTTCTCGCGAATTTTTGAACCCTATTCGTTATAATGGACGCGAACGTTCGAAATCAAAATTGCTAATTACAACGGCCAATATGCATGTTAATGTTATAAAACAGGTTTGGGGACCCGGGTCCTGCCCCAGGGGACATATATCAATGCAAAAAGAAATTTTAAAAACTAAAGTTTTTTCGGGAGCAGTCATTTTAATGATGCATAAAGTGAAAAAAAAAAAGTGAAATTTTCCTTTAAATATGGTACCTGGGGGGTGTCTAAAGTATGCCTGTGAAGTGGCATGTGTTTCCCGTGTTTAGAACTGTCCTTGCACAAAATGACATTTGTAAAGGAAAAAAAGAAGCCATTTAAAACCACTTGCGGCTTTAATGTCATGTCTTGTCCTGGCCGCCATATGGCTGAAAATCCTTGAGAAAAATGGCATGGCTACCCCATCACCCCCCCCCCCCCCACCCCAGCCCCTTTGGGTCTTGTATGGATACTAAGGGGGACCCCGCACCCAAAATAAAACCCTATACCTACAACCCTATATACTCTGAACAGCAGTATATAGGTGGTGCAAACAAGACATGGACTGTAGGTTTGTTCTTAAGTAGAATCTGAACAGGTACATTATGAAGTGTAGCTACATCCCAAAAAAATCAATTTTTAAGCTTTTTGGAGAACATAGGGAGGGGTTATCACCCCTGTAACATTTGCTGTCTTTGCACATCTGTTCAGAACATGTCACCTCACTTTCCGTCCCAATGACAAATGTTTTTGGAAAAGTGGGGTTTTAATTGAAACAAGGATTGGTGATAAAGCATCAGTAGAGAGGAGATACCTTTTTCCCAAATTAAATCTAACAGGATAGAATTTTCCTTCCTAGGGGTAGATTTCCTCTCACTTCCTGTTTTCTCTTGCCGTTTGCAAGTAGGAGTCGTTTGTAAGTTGGATGTTTGAAAGTAGGGGCCTGCCGTATATACTCTGCAGAAATTTGCCCTATTAGATGTTGGTGTAGCCACAAGACTGGTGGGCACAGGAATGGGCCCTGCTGTGAGTTAATAGATCAAGATTTGTACTTGCATGCACCTGTTGAACCGGGCAGAAAAATTGGGCCTTTGGTGGTGGTGGTGGTGGTGGTGGACGGTGTTGCCACAAGACTGTAAGCCCTCACAGTTACTCTTGGTGGGTGCAGGAATGGGCCCTGCTGTGAGTTATTAGATCAAGATTTGTAATTGCATGCACCTGTTGAACAGGGCAGAAAAATTGGGCCTTTGGTGGTGGTGGTGGTGGTGGACGGTGTTGCCACAAGACTGTAGGCCCTCATAGTTACTCTTGGTGGGCGCAGGAATGGGCCCTGCTGTGAACTATTAGATCAAGATTTGTAATTACACGCCCCTGTTAAACAGGGGCTGAAAAATTGTGCCTTAGGCATTGGTGCTGGTGCCACAACACTGCAACCCCTCACAGATACTGTACTTGGAGCACAGCAGTCACACCTGTTGCGAAGCATCTTTTTAAAAAATTGTAATTACACGCCCCTGTTATACAGGGGCTGAAAAATTGTGCCTTAGGCACTGGTGCTGGTGCCACAACACTGCAACCCCTCACAGATACTGTACTCTGAGCACAGCAATGAGACCTGTTGCAAAGCATTGCCTAAAAATTGTAATTACACGCCCCAACAGGGGCTGAAAAATTGTGCCTTAGGCACTGGTGCTGGTGCCACAACACTGCAACCCCTCACAGATACTGTACTCTGAGCACAGCAGTCACACCTGTTGCGAAGCATCTTTTTAAAAAAATTTAATTACACGCCCCTGTTATACAGGGGCTGAAAAATTGTGCCTTAGGCACTGGTGCTGGTGCCACAACACTGCAACCCCTCACAGATACTGTACTCTGAGCACAGCAATGAGACCTGTTGCAAAGCATTGCCTAAAAATTTTAATTACACGCCCCAACAGGGGCTGAAAAATTGTGCCTTAGGCACTGGTGCTGGTGCCACAACACTGCAACCCCTCACAGATACTGTACTCTGAGCACAGCAGTCACACCTGTTGCGAAGCATCTTTTTAAAAAATTGTAATTACACGCCCCTGTTATACAGGGGCTGAAAAATTGTGCCTTAGGCACTGGTGTGGTGGCATGGATCATTGAGGAGGAGGAAGAGGATAGTCAGTGAACATAACAGGACAGTCACTCAGCATCAGCATAGGCAGTCTTGAAGGGATGTGACATTATAAATTATTCCGTTATATCCGCTTCAGGTGTCTGGTAGCTGGTGGTGATCCAAGACTGATTCATTTTTATGAAGGTCAGTCGATCAACCGAGTCGGTGGACTGGCGCACCCTATGATCGGTGACAAATCCTCCAGCAGCACTGAATGTGCGTTCGGAAAGAACGCTGGATGCAGGACAGGCCAGTAGCTCAATTGCATACTGTGCAAGCTCTGGCCAGTGATCCATCCTCAGGACCCAGTAAGCCAGAGGATTTTCGGTGGGAAAGGTGTCCAAGTCTGACCTTGCCCCTAGGTATTCCTGCACCATGTATATCAGACGCTGGCGATGGTTGCTGGAACCGATCATACCTTGGGGCTGCGGACTAAAAAATTGTCTGAACGCATCGGTCAGACGTCCACCTTCCCCACCGCTCCTTCTGCTACTGACCGAAGCCTCAGCAACTTGTCGTCCAGGACCAGGAGTTTGTAACCTCCCAGTTTCTGGGAACGCGTTGCACAGACCTTTCTGCAAGGCCTCCCTGAGATGTCTCATCCTCTGCTCCCTCTGCGACGGCAAGATAAGGTCCGCAACCTTACCCTTGTACCGTGGATCAAGGAGAGTGGCCAGCCAGTAATGGTCACTCTCCTTGATCCGAAGAACACGAGGATCCTTCCGCAGGCTTTGCAGGATCAGGGAGGCCATGCAGCGTAGGTTAGCTGAGGCATTCGGTCCGGAGTCTTCTTGGTCACTGAGGATGACATGATCGCCAGCCACCTCCTCCCAGCCACGTACAAGTCCACTGGTTTGTTGGGACTGTACATCATCCCTAAAAGACTGCTGCTGCTGATGCTGAGTGCCAGGCTCCACCTCCATGCTCACACAATCCTCCTCCTCCTCCTCCTCCTCCTCCTCCTCTTCCTGTGTGATGGGTGGGACAGAAGGAACATTGTCTGGATAAAGGGGGCCTTGAGAGACAAGGAAGTCCTCCTCTTCCTGCCTCTGTTCTGCCTCAAGTGCCCTGTCCATTATCCCACGCAGCGTATGCTCCAACAGGTGGACAAGAGGTACAGTGTCACTGATGCATGCACTGTCACTGCTCACCATCCTCGTGGCCTCCTCAAATGGTGAGAGGACAGTGCATGCATCCCTGATCATGCTCCACTGGCGTGGGGAAAAAAAGCCAAGCTCCCCTGACCCTGTCCTGGTGCCGTAGTCGCAAAGGTACTCATTGATGGCCCTCTGCTGCGTGTGCAGTCGCTGCAGCATGGCCAACGTTGAGTTCCACCTGGTGGGCATGTCACATATTAGGCGGTTCTTGGGCAGGTTCAGCTCCTTTTGCAGCTCAGTCAGCCGAGCACTGGCATTATAAGATCGGCGGAAATGCACACAGACTTTCCTGGCCTGCCTCAGGACATCCTGTAAGCCTGGGAACCTGCCCAAGAACCGCTGCACCACCAGGTTGAGGACGTGAGCCATACAGGGCACATGGGTGAGCTGCCCCTGTCGCAGGGCGGAGAGGAGGTTGGTGCCATTATCAGAAACGACCATTCCTGGCTTAAGCTGGCGTGGCGTCAACCACCTCTCGGCCTGCCCCTGCAGAGCTGCCAGAACCTCTGGCCCAGTGTGGCTCCTGTCCCCCAAACACACCAGCGCAAGCACGGCATGGCATCTTTTTGCCTGCGTACTCGCGTAGCCCCTTGTACGCCTACGGAGCACCGCTGGTTCCGAGGACAGAGCACTCGAAGAGGACATGGAGGAAGAAGAAGAGGAGGGGGTGGAGGAGAGAGGTGTGTCACAACCAGTAGTAGCATTTTGGAGGCGTGGTGGTGGAACAACCTCCAACACTACTGCACCTTGTCCTGCATCCCTCCCAGCTACCAATAGAGTGACCCAATGGGCCATGAAAGAAAGATAACGTCCCTGTCCATGCCTGCTGGACCATGAGTCAGCGGTAATATGCACCTTACCGCTGACCGCCCTGTCCAGCGAGGCATGGACATTGCCTTCCACATGCCAGTAGAGAGACGGAATCGCCTTCCGTGAGAAAAAGTGGCGTTTGGGAACCTGCCACTGAGGAACCGCACATTGAACAAACTCACGGAAGGGGGCCGAGTCTATCAACTGAAAAGGCAGCAGTTGAAGTGCTAGCAATTTAGCCAAGCTAGCATTCAACCGCTGGGCATGTGGATGGCTGGGAGTATACTTCTTTCGACGGTCCAGCAGCTGGGGCTACAATCGGACGTCGGTGTACTGCAAGTACTTGGTTGTGACACACCTAATTCTACACCTTCAGTCCTCTCAGAGCAGCTTTCAGAGAGGACTGAAGATATAGTGGGGATGGAGATCCCAGCTGATGAGGAGCAAGGAGAGGTCCGCTTTGTTCTTTGGTGTGGGTCTTTTATGTGTGCTTGCCAACGAGCTGCATGGCAGGTCGACATATGTCTGCTCATGCTTGTGGTGCCCAAGCGGCTGATGTTTTGGCCACGCGAGATACGCTTGAGACAAATATTGCAAATAGCAGTGGTGCGATCTGATGCACTCGTCTCAAAAAAGGCCCACACCAAAGAACTTTTGTGATAACGTGCAGAGGCAGCGCCCTGCACAGGCGGAGCTCTGCGGTGTGGTACAGTTGCTGTGCTGGCCTCTAGCTGGCCTCCAGGGGGCATCCTGCCTCGTTGGACATGTGACGCTGCATCCTCCTCCTCCTCCTCCTCTCTCCCTTCAGGCACCCACGTGGAGTCAGTGACCTCATCATCCCCTCCCTCTTCACCACTAGAGCAAACCTGGCAGTAAGCTGCAGCTGGTGGAACACTACTGCCAGATTGCTGTCCTTCAGCATCCCCTCTCTCTGCGCGCACACTACTGACTTCCTCAAGCTGGGTATCATCATCCGAGCCTTCGAATCGTTGGGCATCCTCCTGGAGCATGTACCCAACACTGTGCTCAAACAGTTCGGGGGACTCCTCAGGAGGACATGGTGGGTCTAGGGAAGGGGTGGCTGATGATGCCATTGAGTACGCGTTGGCAGCTGCTCTGCCAGTACCCTGAGCCTGGGTGAGAGAGGATGAGGAGGATGAGGAGGGCTTGGTCATCCATTCTACCAAGCCTTCGGCATGATGCGGCTCCACATGTCCAGCTGCCGAAAACAAAGACAAGCGTGTCCCATGGCCACGTGCTGATGACGATGCACGACCACGTCCACGGCCAGCACTGTTGTCTCTAGAAACAGAGCCTGCCTGCCCTGTGTTCTTGCCTCGGCACGCTCTGCCTCTCCTTGGCGGTCTTCCAGCCATTGTAGTCGGTAGTGTATATAGTATAAAAAATAGAACTCCTATGTGTGCTCACAACACACTGTAGGTCCTATGGGTGCTGACACTAACACACTATAGGTACTATGTGTGCTGCTGACAAGAAAATATAGGAGCTCTGTTTGCTGCCACTAACACACTAGAAGTCCTATGGGTGCTGCTGAGAAGAAAATATAGGAGCTCTGTTTGCTGCCACTAACACACTAGAAGTCCTATGGGTGCTGCTGAGAAGAAAATATAGGAGCTCTGTTTGCTGCCACTAACACACTAGAAGTCCTATGGGTGCTGCTGAGAAGAAAATATAGGAGCTCTGTTTGCTGCCACTAACACACTAGAAGTCCTATGGGTGCTGCTGAGAAGAAAATATAGGAGCTCTGTTTGCTGCCACTAACACACTAGAAGTCCTATGGGTGCTGCTGAGAAGAAAATATAGGAGCTCTGTGTGATGCCACTAACACACTAGAAGTCCTATGGGTGCTGCTGAGAAGAAAATATAGGAGCTCTGTTTGCTGCCACTAACACACTAGAAGTCCTATGGGTGCTGCTGAGAAGAAAATATAGGAGCTCTGTTTGCTGCCACTAACACACTAGAAGTCCTATGGGTGCTGCTGAGAAGAAAATATAGGAGCTCTGTTTGCTGCCACTAACACACTAGAAGTCCTATGGGTGCTGCTGAGAAGAAAATATAGGAGCTCTGTGTGATGCCACTAACACACTAGAAGTCCTATGGGTGCTGCTGAGAAGAAAATATAGGAGCTCTGTTTGCTGCCACTAACACACTAGAAGTCCTATGGGTGCTGCTGAGAAGAAAATATAGGAGCTCTGTTTGCTGCCACTAACACACTAGAAGTCCTATGGGTGCTGCTGAGAAGAAAATATAGGAGCTCTGTTTGCTGCCACTAACACACTAGAAGTCCTATGGGTGCTGCTGAGAAGAAAATATAGGAGCTCTGTGTGATGCCACTAACACACTAGAAGTCCTATGGGTGCTGCTGAGAAGAAAATATAGGAGCTCTGTTTGCTGCCACTAACACACTAGAAGTCCTATGGGTGCTGCTGAGAAGAAAATATAGGAGCTCTGTGTGATGCCACTAACACACTAGAAGTCCTATGGGTGCTGCTGAGAAGAAAATATAGGAGCTCTGTTTGCTGCCACTAACACACTAGAAGTCCTATGGGTGCTGCTGAGAAGAAAATATAGGAGCTCTGTTTGCTGCCACTAACACACTAGAAGTCCTATGGGTGCTGCTGAGAAGAAAATATAGGAGCTCTGTTTGCTGCCACTAACACACTAGAAGTCCTATGGGTGCTGCTGAGAAGAAAATATAGGAGCTCTGTGTGATGCCACTAACACACTAGAAGTCCTATGGGTGCTGCTGAGAAGAAAATATAGGAGCTCTGTTTGCTGCCACTAACACACTAGAAGTCCTATGGGTGCTGCTGAGAAGAAAATATAGGAGCTCTGTTTGCTGCCACTAACACACTAGAAGTCCTATGGGTGCTGCTGAGAAGAAAATATAGGAGCTCTGTTTGCTGCCACTAACACACTAGAAGTCCTATGGGTGCTGCTGAGAAGAAAATATAGGAGCTCTGTTTGCTGCCACTAACACACTAGAAGTCCTATGGGTGCTGCTGAGAAGAAAATATAGGAGCTCTGTTTGCTGCCACTAACACACTAGAAGTCCTATGGGTGCTGCTGAGAAGAAAATATAGGAGCTCTGTGTGATGCCACTAACACACTAGAAGTCCTATGGGTGCTGCTGAGAAGAAAATATAGGAGCTCTGTTTGCTGCCACTAACACACTAGAAGTCCTATGGGTGCTGCTGAGAAGAAAATATAGGAGCTCTGTTTGCTGCCACTAACACACTAGAAGTCCTATGGGTGATGCTGAGAAGAAAATATAGGAGCTCTGTGTGATGCCACTAACACACTAGAAGTCCTATGGGTGCTGCTGAGATGAAAATATAGGAACTCTGTGTGATGCCACTAACACATTAGAAGTCCTATGGGTGCTGCTGAGAAGAAAATATAGGAGCTCTGTTTGCTGCCACTAACACACTAG
The DNA here is from genome assembly GCA_029206835.1 of Rana muscosa. Classification (NCBI taxonomy): domain Eukaryota; kingdom Metazoa; phylum Chordata; class Amphibia; order Anura; family Ranidae; genus Rana; species Rana muscosa. Next base: position 691,253,036 of record CM055116.1, read on the forward strand.
AAGTCCTATGGGTGCTGCTGAGAAGAAAATATAGGAGCTCTGTGTGATGCCACTAACACACTAGAAGTCCTATGGGTGCTGCTGAGAAGAAAATATAGGAGCTCTGTTTGCTGCCACTAACACACTAGAAGTCCTATGGGTGCTGCTGAGAAGAAAATATAGGAGCTCTGTTTGCTGCCACTAACACACTAGAAGTCCTATGGGTGCTGCTGAGAAGAAAATATAGGAGCTCTGTTTGCTGCCACTAACACACTAGAAGTCCTATGGGTGCTGCTGAGAAGAAAATATAGGAGCTCTGTTTGCTGCCACTAACACACTAGAAGTCCTATGGGTGCTGCTGAGAAGAAAATATAGGAGCTCTGTTTGCTGCCACTAACACACTAGAAGTCCTATGGGTGCTGCTGAGAAGAAAATATAGGAGCTCTGTGTGATGCCACTAACACACTAGAAGTCCTATGGGTGCTGCTGAGAAGAAAATATAGGAGCTCTGTTTGCTGCCACTAACACACTAGAAGTCCTATGGGTGCTGTTGGGGTGCAATGCTGTGCTAACAGCACTGCGGTTGGTACTACTGCAATACTGTACTAACAGTAAGCACGCACCAGACTAATCCCCAGCAGCAGCTAATAACACACTAACTGTGCAATCAGCAGCAATGAACGATCAATGACTTAGGTAGCAATGGTTTAGCAAAGAAATAGCCAATGGTTTAGCAAAGAAGAGCAAATCTTTCAGTATCAAGCAAAGACAGAATCAGCAGACTAATCTCTCCTAAAGCCGGAACTCATGTGACCGGGGCCGATGGCGTGGCGGCCTTTTAAATGGTGGGGCGTGTACTAAAGCCCCTGAGCTGTAATTGGCTACAGCCGTCCTGCCTGTAGCCAATTATTGCTCTCCGAGTTTCGGGCGCTGTGATTGGCCAAGCATGCGGGGTCACAGTGCATGCTTGGCCAATCATCAGCCAGCAATGCACTGCGCCGGCCGCGCCGGCCGCAATGCATTGCGGGGCCGCTCGCATCACACGAATGTGATGCGAACGGCCCAAATAGTTCTGGGCTCGACGAGCGAGCGAACGCCCGATGCTCGATTCGAACATGGGTTCGAATCGAGCACCGGGCCCATCCCTATTCCTGACCCCCTGGACCTGTGACCTGGAATTTAGCCTGTACCTTATCCTAACCTGCACCCTGCCTGATCTGATCCGACCCGATCCCTACCTTGAACCCGCATCCTGTTTAACCTGATCCTTACCTTGCGCCCATCCTGCAGCTTTCCCTTCTGTTACCTGGATCCCTGCTCTGCAGCCTATCCATCCGTCCCCTCCCTGTTCCTGCTTTCAATGGTGACCAAGTTGAATCCCTGGTATGCTTGTTAGAGGACGATCCAGCTTCTTTCTATGAGCATTATTCCCTCTGTTCCCAGCAGGTGTTACATGATTGTGTGAGGTCAGTGCTGTCTCTGATTAAAAGGCGTAAGTGCGGACTAATTTTTGTTCAACCTTTGCTGCAGGCATGGTCAGGTCTCCTCCCGAATTCAGCCAAGCCACAACATCCCGGCCCCACCATCAATCACCTGCCTTCCCAAGAATGTATCCGCCCATCGCCTATGGCAACCCCAGCTACCGTCCAGTGTGTTCAGCCCCCCAAATACTACTACCCCGTCTCTACCTGTTGCACCTACCCTGCCTTCAATCCACCTGCTTCTTCCCTCCTATCTGTAGCCAATCCACAAGAACCTCTTCCAGCCACTGTCCCTGCACCTCTGCCATTTTCTTCCATTTGTTCAATCCCAACCTTTTCATATATTCCCCCCGTTACTTGCAAACCTGCAGTGACTAAATCCAAGAAGAAGCGGAAGTACTTCCCAACCCACACAATCCAACCTACCTCCACACCCACCTACCTGCTCCAGCCTGCAGTTTTAGAGCCAACCTCCCAGCCTGCAGTTCTCAAGCCAGCCTTCCAGCCTGCGGTTCCCGAGCCAGCCTTCCAGCCTGCGCTTCCCGAGCCAGCCTTCCAGCCTGCGCTTCCCGAGCCAGCCTTCCAGCCTGCAGTAACAGAGCCAGCCTTCAAGCCAGCCTTCCAGCCTGCAGTCCTAGAGCCAGCCTTCGAGCCAGCCTTCTAGTCTGCAGTTCTCGAGCCAGCCTTCCAGCCTGCAGTTCTCGAGCCAGCCTTCCAGCCTGCAGTTCTCGAGCCAGCCTTCCAGCCTGCAATTCCCGAGCCAGCCTTCCAGCTTGCAGTCCCGGAGCCGGCCTTCCAGCCTGTAGTTCCAGAACCAGCCTTCCAGCCGGAGGTTCCTGTGCCAGCCTGCCAGCCTGAAGTTTTTGTGCCAGCCTGCCAGCCTGAAGTTCCCGTGCCAGCCTGCCAGCGTGAGGTTCCCGTGCCAGCCTGCCAGCGTGAGGTTCCCGTGCCAGCCTGCCAGCGTGAGGTTCCCGTGCCAGCCTGCCAGCCTGAGGTTCCTGTGCCAGCCTGCCAGCCTGAGGTTCCCGTGCCAGCCTGCCAGCCTGAGGTTCCCATTCCAGCCTGCCAGCCTGAAGACCCTGTGCCAGCCTGCCAGCCTGAAGACCCTGTGCCAGCCTGCCAGCTTGAAGTTCATGTACCTGCCTTCCAAACTGAAGTCCTGATGACGGTGTCCCAGTCGGAAGATCCGGTGCCCGTTTCCCGGCCTGTGGTTGTGGTGCCCGTTTCCCGGCCTGTGGTTGTGGTGCCCGTTTCCCGGCCTGAGATTGTGGTGCCCGTTTCCCGGCTTAAGGTTGTGGTGCCCGTTTCCCGGCTCGAGGTTGTGGTGCCCGTTTCTTGGCTTGAGGGTATGATGCCCGTGTCCCAGTCTGTGGAGCCTACTACCCAGTCTGACATGTTCCTGTCTGCGGCCCAGCTCGATGACCCGGAGCCTGCTGCCCAGCTCGATGACCCGGAGCCTGCTGCCCAGTTCGATGTGTTCCTGTCTGCCACCCAGCTCGATGACCCGGAGCTTGCTGCTGTTGTGGAGATTTTTATGGAGATGTATTTAATATGTATTGTCATAGTGTCACCCAGTGTTAGTACTTCCGCAACCCGCTCTAAAAGAGCTGATTGGGGTAGTCTGAGGCTGGTTGAATCCCGTCTGATAGGGGAATACGTCTTGAGGTTGGAGTGTGATGTTTGCAGGGGGCGGATATGTCCACCAACGGGGGCCCTCTGTGCATTAGCATGGACGATCGTTAAGGAGGGGATATGCTCGCTCTGCAATGACATCATTGGTTATAGGCGGATGGGCGCTCTTGTCTCTGCTATGTCTGATCAACATTGGTTGGAATTCGTAGCGTGCGTCTGCAGATAGCCTCCCTCCCCCATTCAATAATAGTATAATCTTAATATGCGTTATTCTATGGAATAGCACAGAATAAGAATTCCTATCAACGATAACTTTAGCCATCCTACGTTTATTGTATTCATGTATGACATCTCCTGTTGGAAGGAATGTCCAAGTATTGTCATTTTCCTGTGAGGAGGGAACATCCTGTGAGATTCCCGCCCATGGGGGAGGGGATTGGTTGCTGCAGCCAATCACCTCCTGTGTGAGATCTTTTGAGTTTAATAAAAGCCTATGATTAGGCGTCGGCTGAACAGTCTTTGCTGGAATGGCCTGATAAGAAGATAAGCTTTTGTGGTGCTGCCTTTCTTGGATGAATGATGGGACGAATGAACGGTGAGTGGATCTTTAGCAAACTTAAAGATAGCATTACTTCAAAAAGATGAAAACTGATGTGTGCTTAGATAGCACAGGAATTATAGGCTGTGTGCTCTGTAAACAGCAGCCTGCAATTCCACAACAGTAATGGCGACTCACGGTTGGGACCAATTGCGGCCTCTTTGAGCATCAGATCAGCAGAGGAGGAGAGTGGACCTGCGATGTGATGTGTAAAGAGGCTGTACTTTGAAACGAACAAAAAAAAAAATTGTCTTTTTGAAATCATGCTTCAAGTTTGCAGCGTGTGTATGTGTGCGTGTGTATGTCTGCGAATCGTATGTGTGTGTGTGTGATTTTGTCATGGATCGTATGCCTGTGAATTTGATTGTGTGTGGGTATGCCTGCATGTGCCTGTGTGATTAGATTGTTTGTGCGATGTATTGAGCAGTTGGCTGCCAGCAATGGCTGCTGCATTGTTCTGGTCCTTGAGCCATGAGGTTTAGTGGGGGCGGGGCAGGAAGCATCTCAGTTACAATGGTAAAAGTTGGTGACTTTCTATAAATAGCATGCAGGAGTTTTGTAGTGGGAGGGCCCTGAGAGATGATCTGATGAAAACTGTGGGCTGTAAGAGTGTAACTAAGCGAGAAATATAAACTGTATATTGTGTATGAAATGAAGGTATAGCTGTGGTATTTAGTGCACTGAGAAGTTTGTAAGTAGATTGTTTGTTTGGCTGCCATGTGCTTGAATGGGGGAAGGGCTTGCCCACTGCCTTGTGTTGCAGGGGCTGTGCCCTGAGGGAAAGACACTCTAAGCAAATGTTACAAGCAACAATATACTGTATGTGTGTGGTGTTTGTGATTTCTATGAAAAATAGAAATGGATAAATTGTGATTTTTGCCTTTATAGGGGACAAAGACACATGTCCCCATAAGTGTAAAAATATTTTAACAAAAGTGTTTGGTTTTAAAGTTGAAAGTTCCCGCCGCATATCCAAGTGGCCAGGCATTGCTAGAAGGCAGACATAGTATGTCTCTGCAATGGCTTGTTATGGAAGCTGAGGCCACTGTGTGTGTGAACTTTAGGTAGAGAAAAGTGGTGAATATCTCAGAGTATATGAACTTAGAGAAATGAATATGTTTTTAATATCATTCATGTAACTCACATTTATTGAATGTGCTGTTTAGTTGGCCAAAGGGAGGCTAAGTTTGTAAGTGTACATGTGGTCCTTGTAGAGTGTAGCTGACACCTTTTTCAGTTGATTTTGATGATAATTTAGAAAAGTTTCAATGGTGTAGTCAGTCTTTGTGGAGAAAAACATTTTTGATTTTCTTTTAAAGAGATGCTGGTTTTGGCGGGAAAAATTGCATGCGTCAATGGCACAATTTTTGTTGTCCATGAGGTGCTGTGGTGGGTCATCCACCATTTTGTAGTCCTGGCTTGTCGGCCATTTTGAGAGACGTTTACAGTTTGAGATAGGAAGTTCCAGTTTAGCAAACACTACTCCTGAATATGCTGTATTGGCATTTGTTGATCGGCGCAGTTTTCTTATGTTTTATGCGTTTACAGTTTGACCTATGCACTACTGGGAAGAGTAGTGAGACACCAGGGGGACATACTGAGAGACTGGTTTTTGTTTAATGAATTTGCTGGTTTAAATTGTTTTTCTAAGCATCGCCTTTTGAGTTGAGTGGTATCTTAAAATAGCGCGGTTTTACCCCGAGGGGCCACAACGTGCTTGCGGACACACGCACATGCTGGGGCCTATTTATGGATGGGATCTGGCTGGCCTACCAGCAGTTGGAGTGTGGGAGGAGGCCAACGCAGACACAGGGAGGACATGCAAACTCCATGCACATGATGTTAGGTTGGGGATTTCTCTGTTTTCATTTAAGTGAATGTAAGCTATTGCAGGGTCAGCTGACTTAGCAGTATATGCGCAGCGTTTTTTTTGCATTGGATTTTGGTTTTAAGAAAAACTTCACACTGAATTTTGATGGATTGTAAGACTAACAGAGTTTTTGTACAATGATGTGTTTTTATGTTTAAATATTTGGGAGTTTCCCAGAGAGCAATTCATTTTTTTTGGAACTTGTACTGTATAGCCATCTCTTGGCAGGAGTTTGTATTTAGAGTCCCAACTTATGGTCTGACTTCCAGGGAATGTGGGTCAGGGGGGATTCCCTCCCATTTGCAAAGGGGGGTTTACTCCATCATTTCCTTGACAAGGTTTTAAATGGTTGAAATATATAATGTGTAGCCATAGATTTTTTTGGAGTCTTGATAGACAAGGCGATTAAGGCCTCCCCTCCCCCTCCCTCTTCCTGAACAATTGATATGTAATTAAACCAGTTTTTTTTTTAAGTAGCTGAGCATAACCGGAAGTTTCTTTTCAGCATTTATATATCAGCAGAAAGTTGGTGGGAGGAGTTTGGGGTTGTCTGAATGAGATTTGTGCTTGGAAGGAAAATGGAAAGCATTTTGGCGTTTAAAAGTCTTTTATATTTTGTTCCAGTTTTGTGAAGTTTTGTACTGTAATACAGTTTTGAGTAGAGAGCAAACAGGGGGTATCACCATTATTTTATCATCTAGATACAGAGAGAAGCCACATTGTTCTGCAGGTGGTAAACTGGCGTAAGTGTTCTGTGTGTTTTAGTCTGACAACGCAGTGTATGGGTGTATAGCGGAAAACGCTTGTGTATGCATGCACTGTGAGGGGTAGAGGCCTAATTCGGGGGTTGATCTGTGGTTGTTCTGTAGTTCCAAAAGTGTTGGGACAACAAGCCATAGAGTTGACGCCTCGGTTAGGGTTTCTAGTTGGAGGACTTGACCATATAGTGGTTGTAGTTCTGCAATTCACCGTATAAGAAGACACCGGGCGGTGATCTCCGAAATGGGTGCAACGGTTTAACCTGGACGCAGGTTTAAGACGATAAGCCGATTCGAATCGCCATGGACACAAGGAGGTCTGTGCAAAGGGAAGGAATGGAGGCTTCCCATAGTCAGACGGTCACACAGTGCACGAAGCCTAGTTTTGGGGCAAAGGCCTTTGAACCCCAAAAAGATTAACATAGGTGGTCCAAGGATACTATTTTGGGTATCCCTCTGGAATGGATGTAGTTGAGCTGCGGCTTCAGAAATCTGTAATGATGAGTGTTGATGGAGGTGTAGTCTCATGCCCGTTTGTTTGAACTTTGTATGGCTGGTCCATGCAAGCTTCTCGAGCTGCTCTCATATTCCCATTGTATTTTTTCCTATTGCTGAAAGAGTGAAGGGAGAATTCTGGCTGTTTTTTTTTTTTTTTTTTCATGTGTGGTTTTGGAAACTGGGAAGTATTTCCCCCACGTTTGTATCGGAATGTTTGTATGTAGTAACGTGAATATGTTCGAACTTACCGCGGCGATCCTTTGATGCGTCGCGGCTGTTGTATTTTTGTAGGAACGGGAAAAGTAAGGGTTACAGAGGGTTTTGTTTGAATCAGTTTTGAAAGAATGTTATTGACAATTTACCAATGTACAGGAATGTCATTATTATTTTAACATTCTTTGCAGGTTAAATATGAAGGATAGAGTAATGATTTTGCTTATAAGTATTTTTCAGGTCCAAGGAGTTTGTACACAGAGAACAGGTGTATGTAGACAGCGGTACATATGGATAAATATGAGTCTAAGGCGGTAAAAGTATCATAGGTTATTTCATTGTTTCTTTTTTACTGCACCACGCATTTCTTCCTTCAGTCTGTAATGAGGAAGAAAAGGGGGGAGAATGATAAATGTAAGAGTGACAGTTTTTTTTTTTTGTCAAACTAATAATAACCTCTGTAATTCTAACCAAGTTTGTGCCAAGACTGTCTTTCTTTAATAGAATTTGAATCGGCAAGCAGCAGTCTGGTGAAGTAGGTTCCCATCCCAGAGGCTAAGAACCTTTTATCAATGGCTCCAGGTATTGTAAGCCACGCACAGGTTATGCAGTGACCACAGTCCCGATGTCTGGGTTATTGTCATATGAGGGTTGTTTGGAGGTCAATCAAAATCAGGGTCGTACTCTCCTCATTAGCTGTCACTTATATTCTCGGCTGATGGGGTGGGTGCGATCGTTGTGACATGAACTTCAAAATGTCCACCACAGGGTTCACGATTCCCTCCCGGACCCTGACTTAATAATCAGTTTACATTCTTTCCAACCAGGTGACTGGGTCGTTGTAAAGAAGCTTGAGGGATGAGACCACGCCAGCCACTGCAAGAAGCGGCTCAACCACACCAAAGAATGAGGAGTATCTTTGTTTATTTATATTTTTGTTGTTTAGTAAATTTTAGCGAGGGTAACGGTGAAAAGTATCCCAAGTTATTATTTAAAGTGTATGTCCTGACTAGCTCAGAAAGCGAACAGGACCGATGGTCTGTTCTGAGTCTTCACCGAGTTTTAGTCCCCAGCGATGACAGCGGTACATGTCATTTATGATGTTATTATGGGTATGAGGAGTTTTAGTCCCCAGCGATGACAGCGGTACATGTCATTTATGATGTTATAACTAGTGAAGACTCCAGACAGACACTTGTCAATGGAATCTAACGATGTATTTTTTAGAGGGTAAAATTGTTTTTAGTTTTAATGGCTCTGCCTCTTGTCGGTTTGGGTATCTAGGCAGCCCACAAGTGTGTTTGAACTTTAGTTTGGTGTTTATGTGGATCTGCAGCTTATAAAGGTAATCCCCCCAAAGCAAGAGGTTCATGCGCGATGGTGAAGCTGTCCCAACATTTTAGGTCGCGGCCGATCGCGAGGATCTGATGGCACAGGAAATTAAGAATGGCAGGGACAGCTAGAAGGGATTTGTTCACCAATCCCGACCAGGTCTGGGCATGGGGCCCTGCATGTACAAGGTGGGGGGGGCTTGGGATACGATTGAACAATTCTCATCCGTTAAGGATAGGGTTCTTCATGTAATTGTTGAAGCCAGAGCTGTAGCTAAGTAAAGGTTGGGAGTCCTTTTTAAGGGTCTGGGAATCTTTGGGGATCTAATTTTTTATTTTACAGCGGATCGTGGTTAAAGGAAGTGGGAATATATATACTCATGTCGTTTTTATTTCTATTCTTTCTATGTCGTGACGAGAGGCTCCTGTTGCCTGATTTGACGCGTGACCAGAGTTTCCTTGATGAGACGCCCCGAAGCCGGACCCACATACAAGACAGAGAATCACAGACAGATCGGCGATTACTACAGCTCACCATGTCGTGTCCTCCTTTATAAGTCATGCCCCTGAAGAGTAGAGTCTGCATGTCAAGCCGTGTTTTCCTTTTTATGGACTAATAACTGATTGATTTCCAGGTGTGAGAAGCATATCAACTCTCATCGAGGGACACATAGGGTGCATATGACAAAAATAGGGAGGACTGTTGTGGAGATTTTTATGGAGATGTATTTAATATGTATTGTCATAGTGTCACCCAGTGTTAGTACTTCCGCAACCCGCTCTAAAAGAGCTGATTGGGGTAGTCTGAGGCTGGTTGAATCCCGTCTGATAGGGGAAAACGTCTTGAGGTTGGAGTGTGATGTTTGCAGGGGGCGGATATGTCCATCAACGGGGGCCCTCTGTGCATTAGCATGGACGATCGTTAAGGAGGGGATATGCTCGCTCTGCAATGACATCATTGGTTATAGGCGGATGGGCGCTCTTGTCTCTGCTATGTCTGATCAACATTGGTTGGAATTCGTAGCGTGCGTCTGCAGATAGCCTCCCTCCCCCATTCAATAATAGTATAATCTTAATATGCGTTATTCTATGGAATAGCGCAGAATAAGAATTCCTATCAACGGTAACTTTAGCCATCCTACGTTTATTGTATTCATGTATGACATCTCCTGTTGGAAGGAATGTCCAAGTATTGTCATTTTCCTGTGAGGAGGGAACATCCTGTGAGATTCCCGCCCATGGGGGAGGGGATTGGTTGCTGCAGCCAATCACCTCCTGTGTGAGATCTTTTGAGTTTAATAAAAGCCTATGATTAGGCGTCGGCTGAACAGTCTTTGCTGGAATGGCCTGATAAGAAGATAAGCTTTTGTGGTGCTGCCTTTCTTGGATGAATGATGGGACGAATGAACGGTGAGTGGATCTTTAGCAAACTTAAAGATAGCATTACTTCAAAAAGATGAAAACTGATGTGTGCTTAGATAGCACAGGAATTATAGGCTGTGTGCTCTGTAAACAGCAGCCTGCAATTCCACAACAGCTGCCCAGCCTGAGATGATCCCGTCTGCTGCCCAGCCTGAGATGATCCCGTCTGCTGCCCAGCCTGAGATGATCCCGTCTGCTGCCCAGCCTGAGATGTTCCCGTCTGCTGCCCAGCCTGAGATGTTCCCGTCTGCTGCCCAGCCTGAGATGTTCCCGTCTGCTGTCCAGCCTGAGATGTTCCCGTCTGCTGCCCAGCCTGAGATGTTCCCGTCTGCTGCCCAGCCTGAGATGTTCCCGTCTGCTGCCCAGCCTGAGATGTTCCCGTCTGCTGCCCAGCCTGAGATGTTCCCGTCTGCTGCCCAGCCTGAGATGTTCCTGTCTGCTGCCCAGCCTGAGGTGTTCCTGTCTGCTGCCCAGCCTGAGATGTTCCCGTCTGCTGCCCAGCCTGAGATGATCCCGTCTGCTGCCCAGCCTGAGATGATCCCGTCTGCTGCCCAGCCTGAGATGTTCCCGTCTGCTGCCCAGCCTGAGATGTTCCCGTCTGCTGCCCAGCCTGAGATGATCCCATCTGCTGCCCAGCCTGAGATGATCCCATCTGCTGCCCAGCCTGAGATGTTCCCGTCTGCTGCCCAGCCTGAGATGTTCCCGTCTGCTGCCCAGCCTGAGATGTTCCCGTCTGCTGCCCAGCCTGAGATGTTCCCGTCTGCTGCCCAGCCTGAGATGTTCCCGTCTGCTGCCCAGCCTGAGATGTTCCCGTCTGCTGCCCAGCCTGAGATGTTCCTGTCTGCTGCCCAGCCTGAGGTGTTCCTGTCTGCTGCCCAACCTGGTGTGCCCCTGTCTGCTGCCCAGCCTGAGGTGTTCCTGTCTGCTGCCCAGCCTGGTGTGCCCCTGTCCGCTGCCCAGCTTGATGTGACTATTTCCTGCCCGGATGTGCCTACTGTTTGCCCAGATGTGCCCGCTGTCTGCCCGGATGTGACCTTGCCTGTTGCCCAGCTTGTTGCTATGAACTTCCCCCAGCGGCAGGTCATGGGAGCGTCCGGAGGCCGCTCCTTTGAGGGGGGGTACTGTCAGGAAAGGCTTCACCCGCTGGTGGTGCTGTTGGTCCTTTGGACTGCAGTGCTAGTGTCCGCCAGCAGGTGTCCTCCTGCAGCCAATACCTCTGTTGGAGGATCTCACCTGCTGGTGGTAACACACGATACATGGACTGCAGTACCGGCATCCACCAGCGGGGGTATTCTGGCAGTATGGGACAGGCAGCACTTCCTGTGGTCAGCTGTGACCTGAAGCCTAATCACTGGACTTCCTTATATACCCGGCAAGTGCAACACTCCTTGCCCTGGTATCTCTCTTCCTGACCCCCTGGACTTTAGCCTGTACCTTATCCTAACCTGCACCCTGCCTGATCTGATCCGACCCGATCCCTACCTTGAACCCGCATCCTGTTTAACCTGATCCTTACCTTGCGCCCATCCTGCAGCTTTCCCTTCTGTTACCTGTATCCCTGCTCTGCAGCCTTACCATCCGTCCCCTCCCTGTTCCTGCTTCCTCCCATCCATACCCATCTGCTTGATCCCCTTGTGTATGACCTCGCCCTGGCTTTTACTACGATTCCGGTATCTCCCTTATTTGTATATATTGTTTATAGTCACTGTTTATTCATTGCACTGTGTTCCGTTTGAGGTGGTTGTTTGTTGGTCACTCACCATAATAAATTGTGTATTTTCACCTACACCCGTTTGGTTTCCTTTTATGAAGTCACACAGTCACACAGCCATTAATGTCTAAACCGCTGGCAACAAAAGTGAGTACACCCCTAAGTGAAAATTTCCAAATTGTACCCAAAGTGTCAATATTTTGTGTGGCCACCATTATTTTACAGCACTGCCTTACCCCTCTTGGGCATGGAGTTCACCAGAACTTCACAGGTTGCCACTGGAGTCCTCTTCCACTCTTCCATGATGAGATCACGGAGCTGGTGGAGGTTAGAGACCTTGCGCTCCTCCACCTTCCATTTGAGGATGCCACACAGATGCTCAATAGGGTTTAGGTGTGGAGACATGCTTGACCAGTCCATCACCTTTACCCTGAGCTTCTTTAGCAAGGCAATGGTTGTCTTGGATGTGCGTTTGGGGTCGTTATCATGTTGGAATACTGCCCTGTGTCCCAGTCTCCAAAGGGAGGGGATCATGCTCTGCTTCAGTATGTCACAGTACATGTTGGCATTCATGGTTCCCTCAATGAACTGTAGCTCCCCAGTGCCGGCAGCACTCATGTAGCCCCAGACCATGACACTCCCATTACCATGCTTGACTGTAGGCAAGACACACTTGTCCTTGTACTCCTCACCTGGTTGCCGCCACACACACCTGACACCGTCTGAACCAAATAAGTTTACCTTGGTCTCATCAGACCACAAGATATGGTTCCAGTAATCAATGTCCTTAGTCTGCTTGTCTTCAGCAAACTGTTTGCAGGCTTTCTTGTGCATCATCTTTAGAAGAGGTTTCCTTCTGGGATGACAGCCATGCAGACCAATTTGATGCAGTGTGCGGCGTATGGTCTGAGCACTGACAGGCTGACCCCCCACCCCTTTAACCTCTGCAGCAATGCTGAAGGCACTCATACGTCTATTTTCCAAAGACAACCTATGCATATGATGCTGAGCGCGTGCACTCAACTTCTTTGGTTGACCATGGCAAGGCCTGTTCTGAGTGGAACCTGTCCTGTTAAGCCAATGTATGGTCTTGGCCACCGTGCTGCAGCTCAGTTTTAGGCCCCGTTCACACCTATGTGAATTGGTTGCAGCTTAAACTGCATCCAATTTGCATAACATTATAAAATACATTGATTTTAATGAGGCTGGTTCACATATGTGCGATGCATTCGCACTGCGCATTGCCCAAAAAACGTGTGCGTTTTCTAAGCATTGCGGTGCGGCTCGGGTGCGAATTCAGGGCCATTATCTTCTATGGTCATGCATCTAAATCGCAGATGTTTTCAGTTCTCATGAGGATTTCTCTCCTTCTCCTCACTACACTCCCCCCCTCTCCCTCCTCTCTCCCAGGTCACCAAATTCGCAACTAAAACGGAGATGATCTGCTGAACAGTTCTCTTATCTTTTTGCAGAGATAAGAGAGCTGGAATTCGCACCGCCCAAGTGTGAACCCAGCCTCAGGGTCTTGACATTCTTTTTATAGCCTATACCATCTTTATGTAGAGCAACAACTCCTTATTTCAGATCCTCAGAGAGTTCTTTGCCATGAGGTGACATGTTGAACTTCCAGTGGCCAGTATGAGAGAGTGTGAGAAATACCACAAAATTTACACACCTGCTCCTCATTCACACTTGAGACCTGGTAACAGTAACAAGTCACAGGGGGAAAATGGCTAATTGGGCTCAATTTGGACATTTTAACTTAGAGGTGTACTCACTTTTGTATTAGCGGTTTAGACATTAATGGCTGTGTGTTGAGTTATTTTGAGGGGACAGCAAATTTTCAATGTCATACAAGCTGTACTCTTACTACTTTACATTGTAGCAAAGTGTAATTTCTTTAATGTTGTCACATGAAAAGTTCACACCAATGCTTTGCAGGAAGAAAAAAAACGGCCACATTGCTGCTCCGTGTACAGAGCCCTGTGTTGTTAGTGAACGCAGGGCTCTGTATTGTGATTTGCTAAGCCAATCAGCAGGTTCCACCCCTAAATTACTCGCCAAGACCTACTGACCGACTTGTGCTGTACAGATTGGGTGTTGGGCGCATGCGCCCCCTATCCGCAAATGCTGGACTACACACATGTACGCGATCTGGCACAGAACAGCCACCCCGTCACCGTATATGTGCATGGGGCAGTCCACAAGTTTTAGTAAACGCAGTGATTTTCCAAATAAAATTATAAAATGTATCCACTGTTAACACGGCAGATCATACACCAAAAAATTTACAAAGAGATACTTTTGCACCTTTGTTAGTTAAATGTGGTTTGATTGTGAATTTCCTTTAAGCAAAGCAAATGTAAGTCTACTCAGCAGAAGCGCTTTGCTGACTTCTCGAGTTAATGATGATGATAGCTAATAGAAAAGTCTTTAAATATTGGTGGACTATCAAAACTAGCAAATCTAACATGTACATTTCCAATATATTACTAAAAAGAAATACCTGAAATAGAAATGCTTAATAGTTTTCATTATACTGTAAAAATAAGGCTTTGTACATTAAGACCCCTTTCACACTGAGCCGCCCATAGCGTCGGCGGTAAAACGCTGCTATTTTTACCGCCGACGCTATGGATGGATTTGCGCACATTTTGGCCGCTAGCGGTTTTACCCCAGCCAAGAAAGGGTAAAAACTGCCCGCAATGCGCTGCTGAAGCAGCGCATTGCGTATGGTATAGCCGCGCTGTCCCATTGATTTCAATGGGCAGGAGCGGTGGAGGAGTGGTAAACACACCGCTCCTTCACCGCTCCAAAGATGCGGCTAGCAAGACTTTTTTTACCGTCCTGCTAGCGCAGCGCTCCAGTGTGAAAGCCCTCAGGCTTTCACACTGGAGACAATGGAGCAGCTGTTTGAAGGCGGATTGCAGGCACTATTTTTAACGCTATAGCGCCTGCAATACGCCCTCAGTGTGAAAGGGGTCTTAGGGCTAAACATTCAGCAAGTGATTACAGGTGTCCATAATATGGCTTTACTGCATGAGTGGATGTGGAACATGGTTGTTCTGTAGAGGAATGTTGATAACAAGCATACACAACTGTTATCAGTGCTGACCTAATGAAAACACTATGCTTTATGTCCATATAGTATTTATAATATTGATTCTGTTTTGTTCAGCCCTTGGCACAAATGTTTGCAAGCTAAGTATCTTTGCTGTCCCTTTGAGAAGATATATTTATCTACATGCATGTTCATTAATTGACAGCCTGGAAATAGGGGAATTCCTTTCCAGTCCAAAGGTCCAGCTTTCCATTAGCGGATCAGAGCTGACCATGACACCATGCAGCTTATCACTAGTCAATACATTCTTTATGTATTATTTCATCATGGTTTGTAGAATGTCATCCTTGGGAACGCCTTCAGGATTCGGATTAGGATTATAGTGTAAGAGATAGAAAGTACGTCTTCAAATCTCAGTCCATTTACTTTATGCATCCCTGCCCACTCCCTAAGTTGTAAAGCCTACTTCTACGCAGTCCTTAAAGAACTTGGCCCAGTTCTTTTCTCCTAAGTGGATCTCAGTGGGCTCACAACAACTGACTGTCCTAAAATGATCTTTATAGCAGCACTTAAATTCAGCATAATGTCTGTACATCTGGACTTTAACCCTTTCCTCATTATTTTTAAATGAAACTTTTATGACTTACAAGGACAACACTGCATAGCAAATTACTTTTTTTCTTGTTGCCTGTTGCACATTAGGAGAAAAATTATGGACATCTCTTAATTGTAAACATAAGTGTACATGTGGTTATCCCTGAACTACCAGTCCTGCTATGAGTTGCAATGTGCTGTCATTTAACAGCCTGATAATAAGAACTCATGGCGGATTTGGACAAGAGAATTTCCTCTGGTTAACATTATGAGTGAAAACTAATAGCTAAATAGTATTTGAGTGATTAAGTAATCTTCTTTTGGCAGTATACTTCTTTTGGATTTAATTTGCAGAACATTTGTTGAAAAAAATCTGATCACAGTCCAAAAAGAAGGTGGAATATTGTCATATTTTGGAATTCTGGAATTCTTCTTTTTTTGTGTTGTGTATTTATTACATCAGATGTTCTACAGATAATCAGCATTAACCACAGTACTTTTTCAAGGTAATTTGTAAATGCTGACAGAGAGACAGGTTGACCTCTAAAACATTCCATTTAGGGTTTCCTATACATCTTAACTGGATACTTTGTTTAAAGCTTGTTTGACTGTATTAAAGTATAATATTACTTTTTTGCAGGTGCTTCTAGTACAATAATTGTTATAAAATTCTTCTAAATTTGTATTTCTGTCATCTATAGATAAGCAGGGCTCCTATTTCAATAATAATCAAATCTCCTTTCTTTTACCTATTTGCCCCCCCCCCCCTTCCCCAACTATGTCCCCACTGAAATTTGCATGAGTTCAGCCCTGTAGATTTTATTTACAGAGAGGTCCATAGAAAATGTTAGTCTTCCTTCCTTCCTTCTTTCCTCTAAGGAGTTTATTGTAAAAGGTAAAAAGTACACCCCTCACCTTTTAGATCTAGTCAACAGAGATCTACAAATTATACAAAAAACACAACTTTCCTGGGTAGGGAAAATAGCCGCATTTAAAATGCAAACCCTCCCTAAAATATTATACTATTTTAGACCATTACACATCCCAATTCCAACCAAATTTTTTACACAATTAAATACAAAACGAAAAAAATGATATACGGGACGGAAAAAAACCCAGGGTGGCATTCTCCATTTTAACCACCAGAAAATCTCTAGGAGGAATGAATCTACCTGACATCAACAATTATTATTATGCACCCTATTGGACCAGATGAAATTTTGGTTCTCTACCACAGAAGACAAACTATGGTTAAACATAGAAAAAGAAGCCACCAAAAGACACGACTTATATGCCCTGGCAATAGCTTACTGTATACTTCATTTACTCAGTATCAGAGCTACACTAATAGCCTGGAAGCACATACTTTCCAAAACTAAAGTCATCAGAAATAAATCTATACTATCTATACCAACAGGAACTATTAATTATTGCTGTATACACCTAAATGTTGATGAATGAGTTAAAGGACGGATACCATCTTTATATAAATCTACCATTGCAGTATAAAATGATAATTTTAAGCAAACTAGGAAAGTACACCCATTTGAAAGAGTTCAATACCAATAATCCTATAGAAATCCCCTCAATAATGTGGAAATTTCTCACTCAACAAAATAACCATACAATAAAAGGAATTTCCTTTTTCTATGAACTACTAACTAATTAAACAAATACTATTAGAAACACACACATGATTAAATGGGAGAAAGGCTTAGCTTAAGAATTCTCTTGGGACCAATTGAAAAAAGCCATTCATATATCCAGTAAATCTTCTGTGTGTATCGAACACTAGGATAATGCACAAAAAATATTGAACAGATGGTATTTGACCCCATATAAATTATCAAAAATGTATCCCTCTACATCTGACATATGTTGGAGATGTAACGAACAGACAGGTAAACTTCTGCCCATATTATGGAGCTGTAAAAACTTGCAAAGCTTCTGGAACTCAATAGCTTCTTTTATAGCGGATCTTACGGGAAATCTAACCAAACTTACTCCGGCCACAACCTTACTCAGAAGAAACTTGGACATATACCCTACAACATTTAGAAAAATAGTAATCCACACACTAATAGCAGCAAGGCTCACTATAACCAGCCTCTGGAAATCCAGGGAATCACCCAACTTATCGACTGCTATTGCCAGACTAAATATTCAAGCTCAATACGAACTTATGCTTGCTTATAAAAACCACTCCACCATCACATTCAAAAAGAAATGGAATACCTGGCTATCTCATCCTAGAGCATCCAACTATTTAAAAGAGTGTAATTTGTAACTTATACCTAAGTTTGACGTACCCTTAAATCATATATGTGCATGATTTTGATGTAGTCTATCATCTTGGACCTACCTTCTTAATCTGATTTGCAAGGTTTGTTTTCATTTTCATTTTATGAACCCAACTATCTAGTTAACTTGGTTGCCTGTCCATGCCTACAGTTTGAACCCATTAGAGGTAGACCAGTACAGGCTATCAAGTATTATATACATACGCAAAAACATTTATGAATCAATGTAACTATGTTGGTTACATATGACTGAAGTAAATGACAATCTGTATTGTTAAGTAATACCTCAATAAAAACATATTGTTAAAAAAAAAGGTAAATAGTACATGTATAATTGCACAAAGATGGACACCATTTATTAAATAGAATGCAATGACAATAGTAACACTGATGACTTCGTCCGACATTGATGCCATGGTAGAAGGAAGAAATAGCGGTACCCAACAACAAAAATGTAATACGTACTGTATATTGGAGCTTACCAATCCTTTGAAGTGGTGGCTTCATGAATTATTTAGGATTTCTTTCCTTTATTTTTACCTGGTGATCTGGCCAGTAACACATGTCCAGTCTCAACTTTCAGGCGGACCCAAACAGACCACCCATTGTTCTCTATGGGGTGACGGATGTCAGCGGACATGTGTCTGCTGTCACCTGCCGGGATCCAATCCAGTCCACTAAAAACAGACGGATGGGGATACGGATCAGGTGACAATTGGATGGAAACAGGCCGTTTCCATCCATTGAAAGCAGTGGGCTGTGTCTGTGTCCCCTCTGCATAGTGGAGAGGACAATGACCTGTTATCCGCCTGCTCAGCGTGAATAAAAGGAGAGATACCCCCCGAGCAGGCGAATCTGCTTGGATGGATTCCAGTCCATCTGAAAGGGGTCTTATTAGTGAACACAAACTGTGCCCAGTTTTTCACCAGGAACCCAATTATTCTTCCGTTGGGAACCGCCATCTTAGTTCTCACAAATCATAAAGAAGGTAAAGCTAGACAGTCAATCACAGCCCACATGCCAAAGAAACCTCTTCTCTTCCTGTGAAATTCACGTGTCTCTGCTCTTTCCATTTGTCTGGAGTGATTGTGGCTAAAATACCATATATAAACTTTCCTTGCAGGCTCTATTTTCAAAATTCCACGTTCGACCACTCCAGGAAAAATGTATTTCCTAGCACAACCCAGTTCTCCCTCCCTACTGCCATGTCATAGCCCTTGCCTCTTCCTGGAGTGTCAAATTACTGTTATGCTGGCCCAGCTCCTCTGTCTCTTATCTTACCTTCCTACATAATCAGGGGAATAGTAAAACATGGAGATGAAGTAAAAATTTACTTATCAGTGACATATTTCTTTACTTCTTCCCCTTCTCTTGGTGCAAGTCTATGAATCACTTTAGACCCATAATGATTAACAGGACAAAATACAATCTCTAGGTGGCTTACTCTGCAACTGATATTTTCCTAAGCAAGTATAGCTAGAGAGCTATTTATAAAACACTGGAGAAAAGGAAAGGGAAACAATTTTTGACTTGTGGCCCATAGCAAAGTATTCAATATAATCTTTTATTCTCTTGGGAAAAGAAATAAGAAATCTGATAGATCCTATGGAGAACAACTTCACTTCTGTTCCTATTTTCTTTTCCTTTTTTTTTAAATTATCATAGTTTCATTGTTGATAAGGTTGAATGGAGACACCACTCCATCTAGTTCAACCTGTGTGGGTGTGTGTATGTGTGTGTGCGTGTGTCTATGTCAATACCATTTCCCATATCCCTGTATATTGCATTTGCTAAGGTGCCCATCTCAGTCTGGGTTCACACTATTGCGAATTGGATGCGGATTTCCCCGCATCGAATTCGCTTTACAGGAGCCTGGGACCGGAACTCAATCGGACCTGAAACGGTGAACCGGGACACACTGGACCACTGCTATGAGCCACTCCGCACAGAGATGTGAACCCAGCCTAAGAGTTTTTTGAAATTATCAATACTTCCCACTGACAACACTGATTGTGGAAAGGCTTTTCACATTCTTACTTTTTTAACAGTAAATAATTAATTGTTCATTGAGTGGCTGTGTGTTTTCATAAGCTCCCTGAAACTGAAAAGTTTCCTTTCTATGCTAGAATCACCATTGAGATATTTGTATATCGCTATCATATCTCCTCTCAAGCATCTCTTCTCCAGGAAGAAAATGTTTAATGCTTTTATTTTTTCCTCATAACTGAGATCCTCCAGGTCCCTTAGCTTGGTTGCCCTTCTCTGGACTCTCTCCAGTTCGAGCACATCCTTCCTGAGGATTGGTGACCAGAACTTGACAACATATTAATAGCTCCTGTAGTCACTGTGGGTACAGTCTATATTAGGTACAATCTGATGTTCTATTAAACAGTATATAAGATGCAAAAAAACACATGAAATTCACATAAAAAAATAAATTTTAAGTAAACTGTGAAATAAAAAAAAAAGGTCAACTGACTGAAAATATATAATGTTTTAACTTTAAATCTTACACAGTGTAGCATATCCAATGCATTTTGATTACATCACTATTATAATTAATACTCTAAGCTTAACATGACAAACAGCTCCGGTAAATATGGGATACAATACTTCAACCATTGTTTCGTACAATGTACAGAGCTGGCTACTTGAACTAACAAAGCATAAAATATTTCTCTAAAACATATGTGTTTGATAAGGTAAAATGAAATTGGCAACTTAATCTTTTGAAGATGTTGATAAAGAGAGGGAGAGTGATCTGGAAGGTATTAAAGATATCTTAAATAAAACTGTCATGATTTAATTTTTGGCAAATATTATGAGCTGGCCTAGGTAATTCCCAAGAGTTATCAGCTAGCACAGCTCATGACATAGAGGATTAAGGATCCCTTCACCTTTTGGTTAGTCATACATTTATTAACTCTCAGCAGGCCCCTGGAATCTCAAAGTCATGCCTTCCAACTTCAGAAATTGCACTTTAATTGTTGTAGAACTACAGATCCCAGGGAACAATTTAATATTTTAGATGTTGAGTTTAGCTAAGTAAGCTATTACAGGACCTTTTTTTTAAATAGCCAAAGAAATTGAGAAGTGTATGTGTTGTATTATTGAAATCTGACCCCAAAGAACTACCTTCCGTATCAAGTATACAGTACATTAACCAGTGCATGTTAAAAAAAAAAAAAGCTTTTGGTAGTTATAAGCCAAAAGTGTACAGCTTGCTTTAGACTGCGGTTCAAAAAAAGTGTTCAAAAGCCATTTTTTCTTAATCCTGGCTATCGGTAGTCATTGTACAGAATCCTGTAGAATGAATGTCTAAATACTCGCACACCTCTAAAATTGACTGTGGGATCAAAGGCTAAATAACTATGGTATGGACATCCACTCTTCTTATTGTCATGTACAAAAGCATTACATGAGAATGACTTGTAGCGTTATAAGGAAAACATTTTTACCTTTTCCTATCTTTAAACGTAGTGTTTATAGGGATTTAGAATAGCTGGAAGCAGTGGTGGCCAACATTACAAAGGGGGCTGCTTTTTACTGTAGATAAATAGATTGATACAGAAGAAGAGTAGTCTGTACTCTCTCATGGTTTATAATATGCAGTTGGAGTAAGGCCCTAGAGTCTCAGATGTCACAGTAAGAGGGGTCCCAGAACCTGGCCAAATTTAGAATAAAAGGGCCCCAGAGGGTGTGTTCACCCTGGTTAGTGGTCAGTTTCGGTGTACACTGTTTTATAAGATTAATTTCAAAATTTAAACACCTCATTTCACATCCATCACTCATGCTGCACAAACCACTGTCGGTAGCAAACCGCCAATACCTCCAGGCCTTATTCACAGGTATGGCAAGAGGCCATTCCATGGCCCCTTCTGTTAACTTCCTATAGCAGGGAAGGGAGCAGGTGAAATGTATAATGGATGGCCGCTGACACTTTACACCCATTCTACACATGGGATCTGATACATAGGGGTTGATTTACTAAGATTTGAGAGTGCAAAATATGGTGCAGCTCTGCATAGAAACCAATCAGCTTCTATTTTTTTTGTGTCTAAGCTTAATTAAACAAGCTGAATGTAGAAGCTAACCTAACCATGCACAGCTGCACCACATTTTGCACTCTCCAGTTTTAGTAAATCGACCTTATATTGTCCATTGAGTCATGTGCCCCCCTGCTTATGATTTGAGTAATCAGAACATCCCTTGGGAATGAATAAATAATTGGATACATACATGATTTTATTTGAATCGTGAATATCCTGGTCTATTTATTTCTCTTTGAATTTTTCTAATCTTTTCAATTTTGTAATCTGTCCAAATTGCAGTAGTTGAAATAAAACAAGCTCAGTCCAAAGAAATAGGCATCTACTGCCAAAATATAATTTAATGGTTTCATTAGAGTCAGGTGTTTGGCACGTTTATTATACCAAAGCGACCATTTTCTAATGAAGAGCTGCGCAGTAATCAGATTAGTGGTGTCATATTTATTGATGTAAAATTACATTTATGTATCTTTAGCTGTGTAAATGTTTGTCTTTCTCTGCAAAACACCAAAATTACATTAAATCAGGGAGATTTAAAGGTGAATTGTAGCCACAAAAATTGTCTGTTTTAGATCACTGCACGTTACACAGACATGTGTAATATGTGTTTGGACAATTAGTGCACATATTATGGACATTTTAATAGGTCTGGCTTAATAAATGAATAACAATAATACCCCCATATTGGCAAATATATATCTGTTTTTTACACATGTACAGGCATGGAATCTGTAATTCATATTATTGGGCTCTGGAGTTTGCTAAACAAGAAATATTTCTATAATTTGGAGCACTATGATTAAAATATGTTTGATTACAACTAATACACTAACTTTCTTACATTACAAGTAGTGATGAGCTGAATATACCTGGGTTGTGTTTGTGGCAGGTTCATTGAACATTACTTAATTTCTGGTGCTGATTCTGAATCCTATTAAAGGCAATGGGAGCTGAATGGTAAAAAAAAAACAGTGATGAAGACTTTCTGGGTTAATTGTCAAACAAATGGCATGGGGAACTGGGTAATGCCCTGGGGAACATGTACTAAGGCATGCAGACAAGGGGCCCTGGTAATTTAAAATACACTGTGCCATTTATAAAAAACTATTGTTCAATGCAACCTGTAGACCTTTTCTCTTGCTCTTGATACCTGGTTGAAATACTCATAATGTTTACATTCCTATGTCCTAGCTTTTTTTCAGTATATGAGCTACAACAAAATGGCCACCAAAGCTCCTTCTGTGAGAACAGCTAAAGAGATTATTACTTAAGTTGTCCTCAAAAAGGATGTGCAGTGGCCTCAGTGGAATTATTTCAGCCAGGCTTCTTATATTTTAGGTCCATCAAAACAAAAGGTAGTACAATTTGTTTTCTTTCTTAAGCCTGAGCTGAATAGCCTTTTTCCTGCCAGCAGCTGCAGAGTGGGACTCTTGCTCTTTATTGAGAAGCACTGATCTGATTGCAGAAGCCCCCATTAAATTAGACCTATGGCTCTACAACCAGCAAAGCTCATGTCCTCCACTGATAGGTGAGTACTGGCGGTGACTTTGCAAAGAGAATGCTGTTTCACGCAGCAAGCAAGGGTCCCACTATACAGCTGCTGGCAGGGAGCAGGCTTTTCTACTCAGGCCGTGGCTGCTTTAGAAAGAAAACATACTGTAAAACTTTGTACATCTTTTCATTTGATGCATCTGAAATGTTTTTAGCTGATTTAAACGCAGAGTTTAGTTAGGCTTTAAAGTGTATGTCTAGCTTTATTAGCTTTGGTTTAAGGGGGAAGGAATAGAACTCCTTTAGGAGAACTCCATTCTCACTGTTTTACTAAACAATAAGTGAGGAAAACTCTACAAAAAGGACACAGACAGCAATACAATGCTAACAGGAATTCTAGTCCTCCCCTACTTTTGTTAAAAAAAAAAAAAAATGTTTAAGAGCCCATTCACACAGGGGCGACTTTGGATCCGACTTCAAGTCGCCCCAGGTCGCCCCTAGTCGCCTCAAGTCGCGCTGCATGAGAAAATCAATGCAAGTGAATGGAGCCGTCTTAATGCACACTACTGCAGTCGCTCCGACTTCAGAAAAGGTCCCTGTACTACTTCAATCTGACTTCTAGGCAACTGCTAGGCGACCTGTACCCATTGATCTCAATGGAAGTCGCTCAGAAGTCGGATCCCCTGTCTTAACAGAAGCAACTTTCCAGGAAGAGAACATACATTTCTCAGGCAAACCTCTCCCTCCCCCCTCCCTCCCACAAAGCTGATTCTTGTTTGATTGGCCACTGGAATGTCTCCTGTACTGGAGGCAATTTGAAGTTGCCTTGTAAGTAGCTCCAGGTCGTGCTGTGATTCATACTCAAGTCGTGTCCAAGTTGCTTCCCAAAGTCGCGCTGGAAGTCGTGTTGCCCCTGTGTGAATGGAGTCTAAGAATAACTTAGATCTCTTCTTTAGGCTTTATACATGTATAAAGCCTGGAAAAGGAATCTATGTTACCCTGGAAGCTTGCATCATTAATACATTTTTTAGTCGGGCACACTAATGTAAAAAAAAATTACATTTGAGTGAGCTTCCTACTAGGGATGAGCTTTGAGTTCGAGTCGAACTCATGTTCGACTCGAACATTGCCTGTTCACCCGTTCTCCGAACAGCGAACAAATTGGGGTGTTCGCGACAAATTCGAAAAATCTATGGGAGAAATCTAAAGTGCTAATTATAAAGGCTTATATGCAAGTTATTGTCCTAAAAAGTGTTTGGGGACCCGGGTCCTGCCCCAGGGGACATGTATCAATGCAAAAAAAAGTTTTAAAAACTGCCGTTTTTTCGGGAGCAGTGATTTTAATAATGCTTAAAATGAAAAAAGAAAAGTGAAATATTCCTTTAAATTTCCTCCCCATGTTGAGGGCAGGGAGGGGGGGCCGCTCTCTCGTCCCCCCCTTTTCCCCTGCGGCCGGCCAGGTTGCGTGCTCGGATAAGGGGTCTGGTATGGATTTTTAGGGGGACTCCACGCCATTTTTTTTTATTTGGGGTGGAGTTCCCCTTAAAATCCATGCCAGATCTGAAGGGCCTGGAATGGTTATTTGGGGGAACCCCACGTCAATTTTTTTTTAAATTTGCGGCGGGGTTCCCCTTAATATCCATTCCAGACCTGAAGGTCCTGGTAATTGAATTCTGGGGAACCCCCACGCTTTTTTTTTTTTTTTTAATCAATGACTTTTGTATGTATTGCCGGGAGGCGACAATTCATTAATAGCCGCGAGTGAGTTTTAAATGACTTTTTTCTTTCAAAAATGAAATTTTTTGCAGGGACAGTTCTAAGCACGGGAAACATGCGCCACTTCACATGCATATCATACACCCCCCCAGGTACGAAATTTAAAGGAATATTTCACTTTTATTTTTTCATTTTAAGCATTATTAAAATCACTGCTCTCGAAAAAACGGCCGTTTTTAAAACTTTTTTTTGCATTGATACATGTCCCCTGGGGCAGGACCCAGGTCCCCAAACACTTTTTAGGACAATAACTTGCATATAAGCCTTTATAATTAACACTTTAGATTTCGAACGTTCGAGTCCATTGTATTTAATAGGGTTCTAAAGTTCACACGAACATTTTGTCTGTTCGCAGGTTCTGGTGCGAACCGAACAGGGGGGTGTTCGGCTCATCCCTGCTTCCTACCATAATCAAGAAAAATACTGATAGATTAGCTAGCTTCATCACAAAATGACCTCACACATTGTTCCCAATGAAGGGATGGTAAATTATAAGCTCTTTCAAGGAACAGAGACTGATGTGAATGGTGCTATGTGCTCTCTAAAGTGCTGTTAAAGGTTGGAGTTACATATATAGAAGAATTAAAAAAAATGATATAGTGTCCGAACGTATTAGTGCTGCACATTATTTAAATTTTATATTTAAATTTTATATAAATAGAAGAGATAAGTAAAACTATACATATACTCTTCTAAAGTCTTTGTTAACTGTGAGTAGGGATGAGCCGAACAACCCCCAGTTCGCATCAGAACATACGAACAGGCAATAAATTTGTTTGAACATCCGAACACCGTTAAAATCTATGGAACATGAACATGAAACATCTAAAGTGCTAATTTTAAGGGCTTATATGCAAGTTATTGTCATAAAAAGTGTTTGGGGACCCGGGTCCTGCCCCAGGGGACATGTATCAATGCAAAAAAAAGTTTTAAAAACTGAAGTTTTTTCGGGAGCAGTGATTTTAATAATGCTTAAAGTGAAACAATAAAAGTTTCAGGTCTGGTATGGATTTTAAGGGGAACTCCGTGCCAAATTTAAAAAAAAATGGCGTGGAGTTCCCCCCAAAAATCCATACCAGACCCTTATCCGAGCACGCAACCTGGCAGGCTGCAGGAAAAGAGGAGGGGACGAGAGAGCGGCCCCCCTCTCATGAACCATACCAGGCCACATGCCCTCAACATGGGGAGGATGCTTTGGGGCCAAGGGCCTCATCCCCACAACCCTTGCCCGGTGGTTGTGGGGATCTGCGGGCGGGGGGCTTATTGGAATCTGGAAGACCCCTTTAACAAAGGGGACCCCCAGATCCCAGGCCCCCTATGTGATTTGGTAAGGGGTACATTGTACCCCTACTATTTCACAAAGAAAGTGTAAAAAATTGTAAAAAAAACACACAGACACAGTTGGGATGAGTCCTTTATTAAAAATAAAAAAATATATAAAAAAGATTCCAGCGGTGGTAATCCACTCTCGGTATCCTGTGATGGGTGATCTCCTCTCCGGGGTCCAGCAATGGATGATCTCTCCTCTCCGGGGTCCAGCGATGGATGATCTCTCCTCTCCAGGTCCAGGCTCCAACGATGATGTCCAGCGCAGCGGGGAACAGCAAGCATCCTGTCTCCACCGGAGACACCCCGGGAATCCCGGCAGCCTGACAGGTCTCTTATGTAGCTGAGGGCAGGGCCACCCATCACGTGACCCCATCCCCCTCTGACGCAAGGGGAAACCCGCTTCCACAGTGATGTGTGGGTGACCCCGTCCCCTCTGATGTAACGCAGGTTTCCGTTGCATCAGAGGGGGTGGGGTCACCCGCACGTCACTGGGGAAGCCCGGGTTTCCCCTTGCGTCAGAGGGGGATGGGGTCATGTGACGGGTGGCCCCGCCCTCAGCTACATAAGAGACCTGTCAGGCTGCCGGGATTCCCAGGGTGTCTCCGGTGGAGACAGGATGCTTGCTGTTCCTCGCTGCGCTGGACATCATCATTGGAGCCTGGACCTGGAGAGGAGAGATCATCCATCGCTGGACCCCGGAGAGGAGAGATCATCCTTCGCTGGACCCTGGAGAGGAGATCACCCATCGCAGGATACCGAGAGTGGATTACCACCGCTGGAATCTTTTTTTATTTTATTTTATTTTTAATAAAGGACTTTTCCCAACGATGTCTGTGTGTTTTTTTTTTCTTTTTTTACACTTTCTTTGTGAAATGGTAGGGGTACAATGTACCCCTTACCAATTCACATAGGGGGGCCAGGATCTGGGGGTCCCCTTTGTTAAAGGGGTCTTCCAGATTCCGATAAGCCCCCGCCCGCAGACCCCCACAACCACCGGGCAAGGATTGTGGGGATGAGGCCCTTGTCCCCATCAACATGGGGACATGGTGCTTTGAGGGGTCACAGACCCCCAAAGCATCCTCCCCATGTTTAGGGCATGTGGCCTGGTACGGTTCAGGAGGGGGGGACGCTCCCTCGTCCCCCCCTTCTTTCCTGCGGCCTGCCAGGTTGCGTGCTCGGATAAAGGGTCTGGTATGGATATTTGGGGGGAACCCCACGTCATATTTTTTTTATTTGACGCAGGGTTCTCCTTAATATCCATACCAGACCTGAAGGGCCTGGTAATTGAATTTGGGGGGACCCCCACGCATTTTTTTTATCAATTACTTTTCTCTGTATTGCTGGGAGCCTTTGTGTAGGGACAGTTCTAAGCATGGGAAACAAGCGCTATTTTACAGGCATACTATACACACTCCCTATGTACGAAATTTAAAGGAATATTTCACTTTTATTGTTTCACTTTAAGCATTATTAAAATCACTGCTCCCGAAAAAACTGCAGTTTTTAAAACTATTTTTTGCATTGATACATGTCCCCTGGGGCAGGACCCAGATCCCCAAACACTTTTTATGACAATAACTTGCATATAAGCCTTTAAAATTAGCACTTTAGATTTCTCCAATAGACTTTTACAGGGTGTTCCGCGGCTTTTTGAATTTTCCGCGAACACCCCAAATTGTTTGCTGTTCAGCGAATGGGCGAACAGGCAATGTTCAAGTCGAACATGAGTTTGACTCGAACTCGAAGCTCATCCCTAACTTTGAGCAATAGGGATGAGCCGAACACCCCCCGATTCGTTTCGCACCAGAACCTGCGAACGGACTGAAAGTTTGCGCAAACTTTAGAACCCTATTAAAGTCTATGGGTCTCAAACATTCTAAATCAAAAGTGCTAATTTTAAAGGCTAATATGCAAGTTATTGTCCTAAAAAGGGTTTGGGGACTCGGGTCCTGCCCCAGGGGACATGTATCAATGCAAAAAGACGTTTTAAAAACGGCAGTTTTTTCGGGAGCAGTGATTTTAATGATGCATAAAGTGAAAAAAAGTGAAATATTCTTTTAAATATCGTACCTGGGGGGGGGGGGTGTCTAGAGTATGCCTGTGAAGTGGCACGTGTTTCCATGTTTAGAACTGTCCCTGCACAAAATGACATTTCTAAAGGAAAAAAGTCATTTAAAACTGCTTGCGGCTTTAATGTAATGTCTGGTCCCGGCAATATGGATAAAAATCATTGAGAAAAATGGCAAGGGTACCCCCCCAGCCCATTACCAGTCCCTTTGGGTCTTGTATGGATATTAAGGGGAATCCCGCACCCAAATTAAAAAAAGGAAAGGCGTGGGGCCCCCAGGCCCTATATACTCTGAACAGCAGTATACAGGCGGTGCAAACAAGTCAGGGTCTGTAGGTTTGTTGTTACGTAGAATCTGTTTGTAATTTTGAACTGGTACAATTTTTTAAGTGTAGCTCCAGCCAAAAAATCTGTTTTAAGCTTTTTGGAAAACATAGGGAAGGGTTATCACCCCTGAAACATTTGTTCTGCTGTCTGTGCACCTGTTCAGAACATTTCACCTCACTTTCCGTCCCAATGACAAATGTTTTTTTGAAAATTTGGGTTTTTTAGTGAAACAAGGATTGGTGATAAAGCATCAGTGGAGAGGAGACACCTTTTTCCCATATTAACTCTTACAGGAGAGAATTTCCCTCCCTGCCTGTATTTGTATCAGAACACCAGCAATTGTATTCAGGTAAGCTTTTGGTGCACACTGAGCAAAGGACACTAAAGCAAAATACTGCAGCTCCTTGACTGTATTTGTATCAGAACACCTGCAATTGTATTGAGGTAAGCTTTAGGTGCACACTGTGCAAAGGACACTAAAGCAAAATACTGCAGCTCCCTGCCTGTATTTGTATCAGAACACCAGCAATTGTATTGAGGTAAGCTTTAGGTGCACACTGTGCAAAGGACACTTAAGCAAAATACTGCAGCTCCCTGCCTGTATTTGTATCAGAACACCAGCAATTGTATTCAGGTAAGCTTTTGGTGCACACTGTGCAAAGGACACTAAAGCAAAATACTGCAGCTCCCTGCCTGTATTTGTATCAGAACACCAGCAATTGTATTCAGGTAAGCTTTTGGTGCACACTGTGCAAAGGACACAGTACACTAAGTGAAACACTGCAGCTAGCACAATCACCTGCCTGCCTGTCAGAATAGAGAAAAACAGGAACGGATCTAGCTAAACTGAATACAGAGTGTAAATATATATACAACACCTAGGATGCATATATATCCTCTACACACTGTAACTACAGCTAACTGACTCGCCTGCCTGCTCTATCTAACACAAATCAAATTACACTGTATCTCTCTCTGTCTCTTTCCTTTAACCAACACCAACACACTACACAAGGGCGCCAAGCCGGCGGCCTTATATAGTGTGGGGCGTGTACCTACTCCTCTGAGCCATGATTGGCCAAAGCCACCTTGGCTTTGGCCAATTACGGCTCTCTGTACTTACGGGTCATAGTGCATGCTTGGCCAATCATCAGCCAGCAATGCACTGCGATGCCGCAGTGAATTATGGGCCATGACACGCCACTCGAATTTGGTGCGAGCGGCCCATAATGTTCGAAATTCGGCGAACAGCCGGACAGGCGATGTTCGAGTCGAACATGGGTTCGACTCAAACTCGAAGCTCATCCCTAGTGAGCAATAGCAACTGTACAAAAAGGTGAAAGCACTGAGATGGGCATAATTAAACATTCATTGTTTTGGTAAGTTTATTTGTCTTAGAAAAAAAATTATAGCATATCTCCTTTATCACTGATTAGAACTGTCAGTGCTCTTCAATGTCTTAATAATGAAGGAAAAAAGGGGTATTCGTTGTCTTATTGGAATTAACCTGAATTTAAAGTTATACTTGATAAACTCAGTTGGAGTGTTAAAGTTTGAATTGAATATGTTGCAAGCAGGTACTACAGAAAGCATTTTTACGAATTAGAAGAAGGTAAATGATTGTGCGTACAGTGATTAGTTTTGCTTGGTCAAAACAGGTGCAGGTTTCATAAGACACACTGTAATGATCTTGACATGGGGGTTGGACTGGTTTCCTGTGTTTTGAGTATCTCAGTCATGCAAAATGAGTCAGTATTTAAAACCTTGAATGAGAAAAATGTCATTTGTTCGTAGAAGCATTTCATTCACATTGCCTTAATCAATGTAGCAAAACAAACAAATATAACAAATCACTTTACTAATTTTATTTACTTACTTTTTTTTAAATTACGTTTATTTGTTACATTGTCTGGTATTTTAGCATTTTCCATTTGTGAGTACATTGCACAGGGCTAACAGAGACAGGATTCTTTGTTTATCTATATACAACTTGATACATAAATTATTTTTAAGCATTAAAGCAGATCAAGAGTCAATATATAGCATGCACTGTCCTATGGGACCTTTGGGTGGAAACACAACAAAAAGTATAAGATTTCTAAAAAAATATCTAAAATCTAAGATAAATTTTAAAAGCTATTTTCCAGATACCCACAAGTAGACTGTGGTCATCAAACAGCCCTACTTCGTCACTGATCTTGCCACACCTATTAATCTATCGGTTATATTTTTACACCCTCAAGTCTGGTAAAATCACAACAAACTAACCATAGCATTATATTCAAAAGTCATTTAAAAAAATTACTGAATTATTAATAGTCCTGGAGATGGCTGCTTAGAGGAAGGACCTCTGATGTGGTGAGCTACCTATAGCAACTCCTCAACATTGAGACACCTTTCATTTTCTCATCCTTCATTGTTCACAGGAGTAGTAAAACAAATTGTACTATAAATACACTTTAGGGGGTCTATTTAGAACCATACAAGATTTACATAACTTTCATCCAGAATTCATGCATTTTCCCAGTTCATTTCATTTAGTTTGCTAAAAAATTCTTGAAAGCACCTTACATTTTTTTGGGGTTTTTTTTGCCAGGGGGTATAGCCAGCTAGTGCTGAAGATAGCTGAGCTCCCACGTATTGAGCTAGCCCCGAGACGCCTTTCATTTGCATCAACAGCATTTACTAACATCCTTGACATGCCTAAAGGAGGGTAGCAAAAAGATAGGGCTGCAGAAACTGCTCAGCCTCACTGCAATGATTGCAAAATAAAGCTGGCCCCTTGGTCTGTGCCTCATTTTAACACTTACAGTACCCTAGTAGCAGCAAGGAATCAGAGGGTCCATAGCACCACACCACATTACAGATAGGTGCACCAATAGGTGAGTCTTCTTCTACTGCATAGATATGCAATTAGCGGACCTCCAGCTGTTGCAAAACTACAAGTCCCATCATGCCTCTGCCTCTGGGTGTCATGCTTGCTGCTGTCAGAGTCTCGCTATGCCTCATGGGACTTGTAGTTTGGCAACAGCTGGAGGTCCGCTAATTGCATATCCCTGTTCTACTGACACCCCATCCACCCACAGCCCAGCCAAGTGGAATCTGAGGAAGGGGAGGGCCACAGTCTTCCAAAGTCTTCAATAACCAGGCTATATCTGATATTGTGAAGTAAGAAACACTGCACTACAATTAAAACAAGCATAATGTAGAAAATCTTATTCCTAGTAAAAAATCATCAAACATAGTCATAATAATCATGATCCATGTATGCAAATAATAAGTGGTGTTTAAATGTGTTTGTGTCTAACAATATTAAGTTGAAAAATTCATGCAAATTTCAAAAAACAGTATCCAAGCATATTCATAAATCAGTGAAAAAAAGTCAATAGTGTCCAAAAACAATAATCATAAATCCTTTGGTGTCTTCCATAAGTGCTGAAACAATCTAGAATATTTGCATTTCTGTGAGTCCCACCACCACTCATATGAGCATCTGTGGGGGCCTTTCCACTAGGGGAGCACAGGCACCGACCCCCTATTTATGTGTCCAGGACCCTGATCTACAAGCAGGGGTGCCGGGTGCATGGATTCCAATAGGGGGGGTGTTTTTTTTACGCACGTGATTAGAGCCAGAGGCTCTAATAGACTTCAAAAAAGGTTGGTCTCGGGGCACAGAGCACTGCGCTCCGAGCCCACCCAGTTGCGTTACAATAGAGAATAAATATTTGCTATTGTAACACTGAATCTACTACCGGCCAATCAGAAAGCAGGTCATAAGACCCGTCACCCAATTGGCGGAAAGGAGATCCAATCGGCTTGGCCGGCAAGAGTCGCAGGTGCATGGAGGAGAAGAGGGAGAAGGTGCACGCAGGAGAACTGAGCAGCAAACAGGCAGCCCGCAGCCCAGAGAGAAGCCACTGACACCCACCCGCCACACTGCCCACGAGATCGGGTAAGTGTGGGGCCCCGACTGACTCACTGACCAGGGGGGTTGCAGCCCATGACCCCCCATGACCTGGTCGGCTGACTGACCATGGGGGGGATTGGGGGGCTGCTATCCGTGGCCGGGGGGTGCTGGCGGGTGGATTGTTGGGGAAAAAAAACACCAGTCGCCACTGATGGGCATACTCTCACCTGAAAGAAATAACCTTTCAGCTTGCAGGCATATTCCTTTTAGAGCCAGGAGAAAGGCAATAACTCCTCCAATGGTGATAAAGATGTTCAAGCTTCCAGGATAAAACCACTCAGGCAAACTCAAGGAAAGTACAAGAAACAACATAGTGCTTACCATATAATTGGTATTTATTTAACAGAGTATAATGCACTTGCATGTAAAAAAGGCATACTAGCTTTAAGGATCTCACTATGAGATGTAACACTAAGGAAGCTGCCTATTGAGCCAGGCTGTGTGTCTTTAAACACTGAGTAAGCTCCAGGGGAAATGCATTGGCGGTGTGGCCTGGTTGGGGACCAGGGTGAGGTTGCCACTCTCTTCACCTCTTTAGGATATGCGACTTCCAGGGGCCACCCTTTTTTTTTGTATCCTTGCAGGAGCCGGGATAGGCTCCATCCCCTGTCAGCACTCCAAACAGCAGCTGTGGATGCACCATCTGCATACCCCCCTTTTTGCCTTGCCTGAGCAGCACACACATCCATTTTTCATGTATGTAAACACTGCGCAGGCATCAGAGCTGGTCTACTCTTTCCCAGTGCAGTTCCTTCTCACTCCAGAATCCTCTCTTTGCTCTGCCAAACGCATTTTATCGTAATTATATCATCAGGAGCACCCTGTATTTGTATTATTGTTATATCTAATATTACACTAAAGGATATGTTACACACTCTGAGACACTCTACATCAGAATATGTCCCAGATGTTCCATAAACCTTACAGTGCAAGATTTTGGAGACAAAATGAATCCTTTAGAAACTAAAATGTGTTTTTTTTTTTTCATCTGTCCACAATGAACGGAGTCACATAATGAACATGATTCCGATATCCAATTCATGTTGTCTTTGTTCCATTGAGGTTCCCAGTGCATCCAGTTCATGTTGTCTTTGTTCCATTGAGATTCCCAATGCATCCAGTTCATGTTGTCTTTGTTCCATTGACATTCCTTATCATGTTCTGTCCAGGAGATGCAACAGGAAGTGAGAGTAAATTTCTCCACAGTAGGAGGAATTCCACTCTTAGATATCTGTTGCCCAAAAGATGTCCCCATTAGAATATTTACTTTTACCTACTGGTCCTGAATTTACCATCATTTTTTATTCCTCTAATAATTTATTCACGGCACTTTAGGAGGTTACATCTACGCCTTCTGAGCCAAAAACAGCAACAAAAATCTGGCAAATGTTAAAAACCGTTCCCACGCTACCCAAAACTAGCAAAAGTTGACCATAAATACACTTTCTCTCCACAATCCTTAATCATAATACATATTGTAATCTCCTTAAAGCTGAATGCCAGAGAAAATGAAAAAAAAAAACAATTGCAGTGGGGTTCCCCCTGTACTGCACAGTGTAAATGCTCTTTTACGCATAGGTTACCAGTAAAAATCACTTTTACAGATCGGCCACCGCAGCCTCTATTTGAAGGTTCTCCGGCGGTCTCAGGAACTCTGACGCCAGCAAATACAATGCAGAGCTAATAGTCCTGCATAGTAGAAGGGGACACTGAGGTTCACAAGCCAGAGCATTAGGCAGAAGAGTTGAGCACCAGCTGCTAGGGGGCAAGGGGTAAGGTGAGTAAAAATGCTTTCTACTTGTACCCCAGGTAAAAAGGAGCATTTGATCCATGCAGTGCAGGGGAAACCCCGCTGCAAGGCTATTTTTAAACCCCAGAGTTCTGCTTTGAAGTACAACTGTACTTTACTCCCAATAGGAACACATCTAAAGGGATGCAGACCCAGCATTAGAGCCCTGCACAGCTCATTGATAATTATGAAACTACTCCCATTACACTCACTTTCTAACATGGACACAGAGAAACACACAGGGATTTCTTCAGAATAACAAAAGGTTGGAATCTGCAAAAAAGTTTGTTAAAATCCTTGCAATGTACATAGATCACCCACAGGGGGAATGTTTTTTTCTCAACAAAAGTGGAGTTATGCTTTAAGCCTGGACTTTTCTTAATCTTACCTTCAGCCCCAATCCAGAAATATCTAGGGTACACAATCAATCAATATATGCTTATTGCTTATTATGTAGCAGAATACATATTAACTTAAATTTATGAAGAAATTAGATTTGGCCCCAATGCACCCCCTCATGTTGAGGGCATGTGGCCTGGTATGGTTCAGGAGGGGGTATGGTTGCTCGTCCCTACCCTGTCCTGGCCTGCCAGGTTGCGTGCTTGGATAAGAGTCTGGTATGGATTTTGGGGGGGCTCGCGCCATTTTTTTTTACATTTTGGTGTGAGTGTTTAACTCAAAATCCATACCAGACCCGAAGGGCTTGCTGTGGATTGGGGGGACACCCACATATTTTTTTTTTAAACATTTTTCTATTGCCAACAAACTTTTCTTTTTTCATTCAGCTGTCAGCGGGGAAGCCGTTGACAGCTGATGACTCATCTGTTGTTAAGGATGCTGCGGCCGGCTTCCCGGTCTGCTGCTTAACAACCAGCTATTCACTGTGCCCTGATTGGGCAAAGCTTTGCTCAATCAGGGCTTAGAATGTACTGTGCAGCATGCATGAGCAAACAAGCTTTTGCTTGGCTCGAACTGTATGCCAAACTCTAGTGTCCTAATTAGGGATGAGCCGAACACCCCCCAGTTCGGTTCGCATCAGAACATGCGAACAGGCAATAAATTTGTTCAAACATCCGAACACCGTTAAAGTCTATGGGACACGAACATGAAAAATCTAAAGTGCTAATTTTAAAGGCTTATATGCAAGTTATTGTCATAAAAAGTGTTTGGGGACCTGGGTCCTGCCCCAGGGGACATGTATCAATGCAAAAAAAAGTTTTAAAAATTGCAGTTTTTTCGGGAGCAGTGATTTTAATAATGCTTAATGCTTAAAGTGAAACAATAAAAGTGAAATATTCCTTCAAATTTCGTACCTGGGGGGTGTGTATAGTATGCCTGTAAAGTAGCGCTTGTTTCCCATGCTTAGAACTGTCCCTGCACAAAATGTCATTTCTGAAGGAAAAAAAGTCATTTAAAAGTCATTGATAAAAAAAAAAAAATGCATGGGGGTCTCCCAAAATTCAATTACCAGGCCCTTCAGGTCTGGTATGGATATTAAGGGGAACCCTGCGCCAAATAAAAAAAAAATGACGTGGGGTTCCCCCCAAATATCCATACCAGACCCTTCAGGTCTGGAATGGATTTTAAGGGGAACTTCGCGCCAAATTTTAAGTGGAAACATCAGAGGGGGGCGGGGTCACCCGTCACATCACTGGGAAAGAGAGGGATGGGGTCAAGTGACGGGTGGCCCCGTCCTCAGCTACATAAGACCTGTCAGGCTGCCGCAACGTCATTCCCGGGGTGTCTCTGGTGGAGACAGGACCGTGTGCTGTTCCTCGCTGGACATCATCGCTGGAGCCTACAGATCATCCGTCACTGGATACCGACATCACTGGAGTGGAGATCGAGAGTGGATTACCACCGCTGGAATCTTTTTTTATTTTTTTTATTTTTAATAAAGGACTTATCCCAACTGTGTCTGTGTGTTTTTTTAAATTTTTTTACACTTTCTTTGTGAAATGGTAGGGGTACAATGTACTCCTTACCAATTCACATAGGGGGAAGGGCGGGATCTGGGGGTCCCCTTTGTTAAAGGGGTCTTCCAGATTCCGATAAGCCCCCCGCCCGCAGATCCCCACAACCACCGGGCAAGGGTTGTGGGGATGAGGCCCTTGTCCCCATTAACGTGGGGACATGGTGCTTTGGGGTCCAGACCCCAAAGCATCCTCCCAATGTTGAGGGCATGTGGCCTGGTACGGTTCAGGAGGGGGGGCGCTCTCGTCCCCCCCTCTATTCCTGCGGCCTGCCAGGGTTGCGTGCTCGGATAAGGGTCTGGTATGGATTTTTGGGGGAACTCCATGCCATTTTTTTTTAATTTGGCGCGGAGTTCCCCTTAACCACTTAACGACCGCCCACTGTAAATATACGTCGGCAGAATGGCACGGACAGGCACAATTACGTACCTGTACGTGCCTGCCTTCGTATGGGTGGGGGGTCCAATCGGACCCCCCTCCGGTACAGTGAGCGGCCGGGATCGCTTCGGGAGCGATCCGTGATGAGGGTGCCGCCATTCGATTCTGGCCACCCCCTCGCGATCACTCCCGGCGAATCAAATGCTTCCTCTGCCTGTGTAATGTTTACACAGGCAGGAGGAAGTGATGTCATCCCTCATGCGGCACTCACATATACCGAGCGCCGCATGAGAGAAGACACACAGGTTAGTGCACAAACACTACACTAACACCAGCACACATAGGTACATAAATCGCCCCCCAGGCCCCCCCAGACACCCCCAGATCACCCCCCAGATCACCCCCCAGCCCCCAGTCACAGTGTCACTGATTGCAGTGACCATTTATTTACTGATCACTGCAATCAGTGACATTTGTGACTGTAAAAGTGTCAGAGCAGTTAGTTTTAGGTCCAGTGTAGCCCCCTACCCCCCCCTAATAAAGGTTTAACCCCTTGATCGCCCCCCAGGTAACCCTTTCACCCCCTAGCACCGCCGCTACTAAGCAATCGTTTTTTCTGATCGCTGTTTTAGTGTCGGTGATGCCGATAGGTAGCCAGTTATTTTTTTTAGGTTCGCCGCAGGTTTTTATAGCGTCGGGTACCCCCATATATTACCTAATAAAGGTTTAACCCCTTGATCGCCCCCCCAGGTAACCCTTTCACCCGTGTCACTAAGCAATCGTTTTTTTGATCGCTGTCTTAGTGTCGGTGATGCCGATAGGTAGCCAGTTATTTTTTTTAGGTTCGCCGCAGGTTTTTATAGCGTCGGGTACCCCCATATATTACCTAAAAAAGGTTTAACCCCTTGATCGCCCCCCCAGGTAACCCTTTCACCCGTGTCACTAAGCAATCGTTTTTTTGATCGCTGTCTTAGTGTCGGTGATGCCGATAGGTAGCCAGTTATTTTTTTTAGGTTCGCCGCAGGTTTTTATAGCGTCGGGTACCCCCATATATTACCTAATAAAGGTTTAACCCCTTGATCGCCCCCCTAGGTAACCCCTTCACCCGTGTCACTAAGCGATCATTTTTTTGTTCGCTGTCTTAGTGTCGGTGATGCCGATAGGTAGCCAGTTATTTTTTTTTAGGTTCGCCGCAGGTTTTTTTTAGCGTCGGGTACCCCCATATATTACCTAATAAAGGTTTAACCCCTTATTCGCCCCCCGGGAAGCCCTTTCACCTCCTAGCACCGCTGTCACTAAGCGATCGTTTTTCTGATCGCCGTCTTAGTGTCGGTGATGCCGATAGGTAGCCAGTTATTTTTTTTAGGTTCGCCGCAGGTTTTTATAGCGTCAGGTACCCCCATATATTACCTAATAAAGGTTTAACCCCTTGATCGCCCCCCCCAGGTAACCCTTTCACCCCATTTTGCCAGTGTCACTAAGCGATCGTTTTTCCGATCGCTGTCTTAGTGTGGGTGATGCCGATAGGTAGCCAGTTATTTTTTTTAGGTTCGCCGCAGGTTTTTATAGCGTCGGGTACCCCCATATATTACCCAATAAAGGTTTAACCCCTTTATCGCCCCCCCAGGTAACCCTTTCACCCCCTAGCACCGCTGTCACTAAGCGATCATTTTTCTGATCGCTGTCTTATTGTCGGTGATGCCGATAGGTAGCCAGTTATTTTTTTTAGGTTTGCCGCAGGTTTTTATAGCGTCGGGTACCCCCATATATTACCTAATAAAGGTTTAACCCCTTGTTCACCCCCCCAGGTAACCCTTTCACCCCCTTTTGGCAGTGTCACTAAGCGATCGTTTTTCTGATCGCTGTCTTAGTGTCGGTGATGCCGATAGGTAGCCAGTTATTTTTTTTAGGTTTGCCGCAGGTTTTTATAGCGTCGGGTACCCCCATATATTACCTAATAAAGGTTTAACCCCCTGATTGCCCCTAGTTAACCCTTTCACCAGTGATCACCATATAAGTGTTACGGGTGACGCTGGTTAGTTAGTTTGCTTTTTATAGTGTCATGGCACCCGCCGTATATAACCCAATAAAGGTTTAACCCCCTGAACGCCCGGCGGGTGATATCAATTAGGTTTTAGTGTCAGAGAGGGTCTGCGTCGCCCCAGGCAGCGTCAGGTTAGTGTCAGTAACGCTAACACCCACGCGTGAAGCATACACCTCCCTTAGTGGTATTAAAACTGAACAGATCAATATCTGATCTGATCAGATCTATACTAGCGTCCCCAGCAATTTAGGGTTCCCAAAAACGCAGTGTTAGCGGGATCAGCCCAGATACCTGCTAGCACCTGCGCTTTGCCCCTCCGTCCAGCCCAGGCCACCCAAGTGCAGTATCGATCGATCACTGTCACTTACAAAACACAACACACATAACTGCAGCGTTTGCAGAGACAGGCCTGATCCCTGCGACTCCAGTGCTGTAGGAGGTGATTTCACCACCACAGTTAAAAAAAAAGCATATATGCCGAAGCATTGGGGCAGCAGGAGCGGAGGAGCGATTTTGCTCCTAATGCCGCGTACATACGGTCGAAATTTCGATGGAGGCTTGCCCGTGGAAAAGTCTGACCATGTGTGTGCGGCATAACTTTTGCGGGAGGATGCCCCCATGCTTCGGCATATATAAATGGTGCATGTATGCCCATCATTAGAATTGGGTGAATAAAGGGAGGTATTCTAATGGTGGGCATACCCACCGATCAATCTCTTTTTTCCTTCAGCCAACAGGCTGCATGAAAAAAATGATTACAATACATGTCCAACAAGGACCAGCAACGTACTGGTATGTTGCTGGACTTTGAATGGTTATACCAGATTGATGCCTGCGGGTTTAGGTATCATCTTGGTATCATTCTTTTCAGCCAGCGGCCAGCTTTCATGTAAAAGCAATCCTAGTGGCTGATTAGCCTCTGGACTGCTTTTACAAGCAGTGGGAGGGAATGTCCCCCCCGGATATAAAAAGCGCCATTGGGAAATTGGGAAAGCATTTTATCACACCGATCTTGGTGTGGTCAGATGCTTTGAGGGCAGAGGAAAGATCTAGGGTCTAATAGACCCCAGTTTTTTCAAAAAAAGAGTACCTGTCACTACCTATTGCTATTATAGGGGATATTTACATTCCCTGAGATAACAATAAAAATGATAAAAATAAATAAATATGGAAGGAACAGTTTAAAAATAAAATAAAATAGCAAAATTAATAATTAAAAAAAAAGCACCCCTGTCCTGCCCTGCTCTTGCGCAATGGCGAACGCAAGAGTCGGTCTGGCGTCATATGTAAACAGCAATTGCTGTCAGATCGCAAAGGTCAGATCGAGGGCAGTCATTTTTAGCAGTAGACCTCCTCTGTAAATCTAACGTGGTAACCTGTAAAGGCTTTTAAAGGCTTTTAAAAATGTATGTAGTTTGTCGCCAATGCGCGTTTGTGCGAAATTTTAAAGCATGTCGTGTTTGGTATCTATGTACTCGGCCTAAGATCATCTTTTTTATTTCATCAAACATTTGGGCAATATAGTGTGTTTTAGTGCAATAAAATAAAAAAAGTGTATTTTTTCCCCAAAAAATGCGTTTGAAAAATCGCTGCGCAAATACTGTGTGGAAAAAAAAATGCAACACCCACCATTTTAATCTGTAGGGCCTTTGCTTTAAAAAAATATATAATGTTTGGGGGTTCAACATAATTTTCTTGCAAAAAAAAAATATGTTTTCATGTAAACAAAAAGTGGCAGAAAGGGCTTTGTCTTCAAGTGGTTAGAAGAGTGGATGTAAGCTTCCTAATGTTGTGTATAAAATGCCAGGACAGTTCAAACCCCCCCAAATGACCCCATTTTGGAAAGTAGACACCCCAAGCTATATACTGTGAGGCATGTCGAGTCCATTGAATATTTTATATGTTGACACAAGTTGCGGAAAAAAGACAATTTATTTTTATTGTTTTTGCACAAAGTTGTCATTAAATGATATATTGCTCAAACATGCCATGGGCATATGTGGAATTACACCCCAAAATACATTCTGTTGCTTCTCCTGAGTACGGGGATACCACATGTGTGAGACTTTTTGGGAGCCTAGCCACGTACGGGACCCCAAAAACCAAGCACCGCCTTCAGGCTTTCTAAGGGTGTAAATTTTTGATTTCACTCCTCCAAAAATTATTTTCTTTCTTCATTTTCAAAAACAAATGAGAGCTGTAAAATACTCACCATGCCTCTCAGCAAATAGCTTGGGGTGTCTACTTTCCAAAATGGGGTCATTTTGGGGGGGTTTTGTGCTATTTTGGCATTTTATGGCCTTCGAAACTGTGATAGGCAGTGAGGAGTGAAATCAAAAATTTGTGCCCTTAGAAATCCTGAAGGCGGTGCTTGGTTTTCGGGGTCCCGTACGCGGTTAGGCTCCTAAAAAGTCCCACACATGTGGTATCCCCGTACTGAGGAGAAGCAGCAAAATGTATTTTGGGGTGCAATTCCACATATAACCATGGCATGTGTGAGCAATATATCATTTAGTGACAACTTTTTGTAATTTTTATTTTTTTTTGTCATTATTCAATCACTTGGGACAAAAATAATTATTCAATGGGCTCAACATGCCTCTCAGCAATTTCCTTGGGGTGTCTACTTTCCAAAATGGGGTCATTTGGGGGGGTTTTGTACTGCCCTGCCATTTTAACACCTCAAGAAATGAGTCATAAATTAAAAGCTGTGTAAATTCCAGAAAATGTACCCTAGTTTGTAGACGCTATAACTTTTGCGAAAACCAATAAATATACGCTTATTGACATTTTTTTTACTAAAGACATGTGGCTGAATACATTTTGGCCTAAATGTATGACTAAAATTTAGTTTATTTGATTTTTCTTATAACAAAAAGTAGAAAATATCATTTTTTTTCAAAATTTTCAGTCTTTTTCCGTTAATATCGCAAAAAATAAAAATCGCAGAGGCAATCAAATACCATTAAAAGAAAGCTCTATTTGTGGGAAGAAAAGGACGCAAATTTCGTTTGGGTACAACATTGCATGTCCGCACAATTTCCAGTTAAAGCAGCGCAGTGCCAAATTCTGAAAACACCTCTGGCCCTTTAGCTACAAAATGGTCCGGGGCTTAAGTGGTTAAAATCCATACCAGGTGGGCGTGGCTAGCTGCGGACAGTAATGGCTGCTTGAGAGTGGAGCTCTTCGACATCAGGACCTACAGCGTCACAGAACGGCACTCCAGGAGACACACAAACACCCCAGCCTGGCGACAGACATCCCACACAGCCAGATGACCATGACCAGGAAACGTAAAGAGAACAGAAAGCCGCAAAAAATGACGGAGTTCTATCCATACCGGCAGGAAGGGGGTAAGCAAGATGGCGCCGGTGCCTCCTCAACCCCAGCACATAACGCTCGCTCTCCTCCATCTGCATCCACCTCCCGCAGCAAGTCCAGAGGTTCCACCATGAGCACACAATCCTGCCCCAATACACCACAATCAGCAAGCCCAGCTAAGGCTAGATTTGGGCTGGATGATCCTGGCTGCAGCCCGGTAACAGGGCCGGAGGTTGACTCAGGGGAGGACACAAATGAACTGCCAGCGAGAATTGAGAAATTCCCAACCACTAATCAGCCTGTCATGGACACAGTGCTAAAAGATATGCTGCTTTCACTACACAGCACTATACAGGCAGACATGGTGTCTTGTATGCAGAAGTTTCACACAGACACACAGGAGGTGGAGGCTAGAGTGGATCACATCGAATGTAAAATGTGGGGATTCGCATCCACTATAAACTACTTAGTAGATATACAGGAGGAGAATGAGGACAAGATGGAGCTTAAATGGCAGACATGGAGGACAGGAGCAGGAGGAACAACATGAAAATTAGAGGCATCCCTGAGTCTGTCCAACAAGGAGATCTGAAAGCCTATGTCACTACCCTTTTTACAGATCTCCTTCCTGATCTGACCATGCTGGATGTCACTATAGATAGGATCCACGGCCTCCCCAAACCCTCATACCTCCCTGATCAAGTCCCAAGAGATGTGATCCTGAGATTACATTTTTACCACGCTAGAGCAACTCATGGCGGCCATGCGTACCAAGGAACGCATCGCACCCCAATATCAACACTTGCAATTCTATGCAGATCTGTTGCAGTATACATTGAAAAATGGAGAAGCCTGGTCACCATCACCAAGGCACTCAGGAACCATCAGATATCCTACAGGTGGGGATACCCGACCAATATCACTATCACCAAAGATGGGACAACGCGTGTTGTGACATCACTGGAAAAAGGCCTATCCTTGCTCAAGGAATGGCAAATTGTCCCTGACTTGGACAATAACTCCAATCAGCTGAAAAAAGCTCAACCGGTAGAGTCAGAATGGAGAATGGTCACTGCAAAAAACTCTAAGAAACACGCCTGAACCTGGGGGGTTTGTCCAGGAATTTCAAGTCCCGGGGGTGGAGGGGAAGCCTCTTAACCACGGACTTAACCCCTTAATTACTATTGAGCAGAAGCCTGCTGCTCACGAGTGAACAGATAAACAGTTTTGACCCATGCAGTTAACCCTGGGTCCAACATGTTCCTTTTTTGTCAGGAAACTGAACTCCAGTTGTGTTCTATGGGTTTTTTTGTTACGTTTTTCTTATCATTTTTTCCTTCCTATTCATCACAGTCCGCTCCAACTAACAAATGGCATCATCTTAAGTGTCGCATTCAGGAAACTTCATATGATCGAAACGCGCGCCGGGAGAGCAGCAGTAAGGACATCAAAACCCTCCATCTAAGCACTGCAAGTTTACCCATAAGACCACCTACGGGGCATCCTCAAAACTTGAGTACCTTGGCCAAAACTTCTACACACCTTTTTCATTACAATAGACATCCTCTCTTTGGCCTCTGGTGGGAACACTCGCCACAAGACTCAGCTCTCCTCTTGAAGTCTCTACAACATAGCATCTTTAGACCGTCCTCATGGGGGTGAATTTTCTTTCTGTTAACTGGAAAGGCCTCAACCACCCAGCTAAACGTAAATCATTGTGGTCTGAAGCCTTGCAATTCAAGAGTGACATATTGTGCGCACAGGAGACACATTTCTGCGCTACTGCGCAGCCCAAATGCTCGCACAAGAGCTTCCCTTATGTTTTTAATGCAAATGCCGAGACAAAGAAAAGGGGCATCTTCACGGCAATCAGAGATATGGTTTCATTTCAAGTGCATGAAGAAATTAAAGACCCGGGTGGCAGGTATCTATTTTTAATCTGTGATATAAATTCTACTACGTATACAATTGCAAACGTATACACCCCCAACTCTCGTCAACTCAAATTCCTTAACAAACTGTTGAAAAAACTAGACTTACTCAGAAGAGGAGCCCTGGTGATATGTGGAGACTTTAATCTTGCTCCAGATAAAACAATAGACACAACCTCTACATCTACTCGCAGAGGCCCTGCTCTTTTGAGCACAATACATCAACACAGCTTGTTTGACGCATGGTGATGCTACCATGCAGGAGAAAGGGACTATACTTTTTTCTCCTCACCCCACCGTTCTTACTCCCGCATTGATCTCTTTCTAGTGGACCAACACCTCTTATCCCGCACTACCAATAAAACTATAAACACTATTACGTGGTCAGACCACACATCTGTGACTCTCACTGTTGCTGACTCCCTCTCATCTGGGGCCACTC
Source organism: Rana muscosa (assembly GCA_029206835.1). NCBI lineage: Eukaryota > Metazoa > Chordata > Amphibia > Anura > Ranidae > Rana > Rana muscosa. The sequence continues at coordinate 691,297,369 of CM055116.1, forward strand.
CGGTCTGGAGAGCAAACCCACTCCTCCTGCAAAGGGAGGACACCAGAAAAATCTTAGAAACCCAACTGAAGGACTATTTTGCTGACAATGTAGGCTCAGTAGATAACTATTTTACCATGTGGAACGCCCATAAAAAAGTTGGGAGCAGGGGTAAAGAGGCAGAGGCAAAGGCGCATAAAATAACTTACTGACAGCATCCATGTTCTAGAAACCCAAAACAAACAGAGTCCCTCGCCCTCCCTATCACATAAAATATCACAAATTAGATATGATCTCAGACTTTGTCTTATGGAGGACTTTGAGAACTAAAAATTACTTATTATGCCAATGGCAATAAAGCCGGGAAGATTCTCGCCAACCGCCTGCGTGGCTGCAGGTACAAAGCTAGAATTCCTTATATAGTCCACCCTACTAGGCTTGTGCAATTCGTTTCGTAACGAATTGAAATTCGTCCGAATTTAGCAACTTCCGGACATTCGGAAGCATTCGAATTTCCGAACAAAGCAATTACGAATAAGACCGAATCCGAAATAAATTATACCGCAAATAGCGAATGCCCGAATGTCTTCGGCATAATTCGTTATGAAAAAGTTACGAATGTACGAATCCATACGAAGCACAATAACACTCACTCTGCTCTGCTCTCTGCTTCTCCCACACCGTGCTGAACTCCCTCTCAAAATGGTGTACAGGGGCGGAGGTTATAGCCGCATGTAAAAAACGAAAGTAAAATACGAGATTTCGAATCCATTCGAAGCACAATAACACTCACTCTGCTCTGCTCTCTGCTTCTCCCTCACCGTGCTGAACCCTCTCAAAATGGTGTACAGGGGCGGAGCCTATAGCCGCATGTTAAAAACGAAAGTAAAATACGAGATTTCGAATCGTTACAAATAACCGCAATGTATTTAGAAAAGTACAAATCCATTCGAAGCACATTAGGCATAATAGGCAGCATCGTTGTGAGAGAGACACGGAAAATTATGAATCAACGAACCCAAAAAAAGTTACGAAAGTAGGAGTTGTGTCCAGAATCAACGAAAAACAACGTACTCTACCGAAAGTACGAACCCAAAAAAAGTTACGAAAGTAGGAGTTGTGTCCAGAATCAACGAAAAACAACGTACTCTACCGAAAGTACGAATTATAAAGCAACAAAAAATTCAACGAAAAATGTCGCTTACAAAAATACGAATGAGTCCGAACACGAAAAATCCCGTCTAGCAAAATTACGAATGATTACGAATCAACAGGACCGGAAAGAAACGAACCGAAACGGAACGAATTTTTCCGTTGTGCACAAGTCTACACCCTACCACTAATAAAAAACATTATCAACCTAAGGATATTGCGGATGCCTTCAGTAACTACTATGGAACCCTCTACAACTTAGGGAAAGATCCCCTTACTCACCAATCCGACTCAGAGCTCATTGCGGGCTTCCTAGCCAAACTGTCCCTTCCTCAACTAACAGCAAGCCAACTTCAACAGCTGAATCAGCCCTTCAGTCCTATGGAAATCAGCGCAGCGGTTGAATCGCTTCCGCCCAATAAGTCCCCTGGTCCTGACGGATTTCTAGGGGAATATTACAAAACCTTCAAGCAGATCCTGTCCCCCCGCTTGGTTCGCCTATTTAATGATGCTGTTGCCTCTTCCTCTTTCCTCTCAGAGATGCTTAAGGTGCTGATAATAACACTACCCAAGCCAGGGAAAGACCCAACCACTCCGCAGAATTTCCAGCCTATCTCCCTCCTTAATACCGATTTGAAATTGTATGCAAAGCTCATCGCACAACGGTTAACGGATGTTCTCCCTGATCTTATTCACCCTGATCAGTCTGGGTTCACTAAGGGACATCAGACTTCAGATGCCACTAGGCGACTAATTAATATCATTCACAATGCAAACCTGACGGGAACGCCTTTTCTGCTCCTGGCCTTGGGCAAGGAGAAGGCGTTTGACCGTATACTTTGGGGGTATCTGGCCAAGGTACTAACAGCTTTTGGTTTCACAGGCCCTATTTTTTCTGCTATCATGGCCCTATATACCAGCCCAATGGCCCAGGTGTACACGTCTGGAGTCCTTTCAACCCTGTTTACTATTACGGATGGGACCCGCCAGGGCTGCCCACTTTTGCCATTGATATATAACCATTCTGATGGAGCCCTTGTCGTGCCACATTCGTAGCCATCCCCACATCTCAGGGATTAAAACACATAACTCCTCGCACATCATCAGTCTATTTGCCGATGATGTTATCTTAATGCTCACGGATGTGGAAAAATCCCTGGCTTCGGTACACCATACTTTACAAATGTTTAGCTGCCTATCCTATTATAAAGTGAACGAATCCAAGTCTTATATACTGGGTTTGAATGTTCCTCCTGCAGTACAAAAGAAACTGGCCAAAGAGTTTCCGTATTCATTGGAAAGTGTAGGAATTAAATACCTTGGTATCACCCTTACTCCCACAACAGAAGATCTATATAAGGTTAACTATACCCCATTCCTAGACAAACTAAAGACCAAACTCCAAGATCTTGCTAAAGTAGAACTCTCATGGTCAGGTAGATTAGCGGCCTTTAAAATGACTATCTTACCATAATTAATTTATCTAATTAGAACCCTCCCGATTCCAGTACCTAACTCCTTTTTTAACACTGCCCAGTCAGTAATCAACAAATACCTATGGCAAGGAAAGAAAGCAAGGTGTGCCTTCTCAAGACTGGTTACGACCAGAAAAGTAGGAGGGGTGGGAATGGTTAATTTGAAAGACTACTACACAGCCACTATACTAGCTCAACTCAATGCATGGTTTCCCTCATCTAAAAAGAATAGATGGACAGAAATAGAAAGCTCCAAAATCCATGACCATAGCCTATACCATCTTCTGCTTACAAGCCGTTACAGCAGTATGCAGCACAAAACATTATCCCGCACAGTGTCCGCATCCCTACAAGTTTGGGACACACTTATATCTTTCCCTTTTCAACACACTATTGCCACTACCACTACAAAGTTTAACTGCTGTTATACCGGACTTGAACTTAGGGAGGTGGGTTGCCAAATGAATAAAAGTTAATGAGGACATAATGATAGGGCCTGCCCCAAAAACCTTTTGATCCCTTCAAATAGAGTTTGACCTCCCCGTGAGTACTATACTTACCTACAAATTCACCATTTCTTTTGCTCACATACACTCACGGCCATATCTTTACCCTGGAACATAACCCAATTTTACTCTAGTCCTACTACTAAAACTAAAGGTATATCCCTGTTCTATATGATGCTTAATAACAAAGATATGTTTACTAAAACGCCCGCAATGTCTGCCTGGGAAAGAGAAATAGGGATCGCTTATACCCCTGACCAATGGCAAAAGGCTTTCAGAGTATCATATGCGGCTACTAAAAGTGTGAACCTATGGGAACTAACCCCAAAAATATCACTTCGATGGTACTTAACCCCATATAAGATTGCTAAATTCACCTCATACTCTTCTGCCCTGTGCTGGAGGAACTGTGGGGAGGTAGGAACACTTTATCATATTTTATGGTCTTGTCCAGCCTTAACGAATTATTGGAAGCCAGTGTTTCAGCTGCTCACACGAATCTTAAAAATCAAAATCTCTTTATCTCCAGGTCTGGCTCTTTTATTATTATCCATTGAGTCAATCCCTGTAGAAGCAAGAACAGTAGCCACTCATATTCTACTGAGTGCAAGACTGGTACTAACCCGCCATTGGAAAGACCATGTGACTCCTACCGTACAAGAAGTAATAACGACCACCCACACTCACACCGTATATGAGCTAATGTTTGCTTCCACGCAGGGTCAGCTCCATAGAACGGGCTTGCGATGGAAACTATGGTCAGATTGGTATGAGAGATCCACTGGGAAGCGACACCTCTACTCCGCTAACCACTGAAGAAACAATTTTCAGGTTTTTCGCTGAATGTGATGAATGGTTAGTTTATGTCTATTCACGCAGAGTTTCAATAACTGCGCGTGCTCCAAACCAATTTTTTCAACCCTTTGTTGTTCCTTAATGTTTGCTGATACGGTAGATAGCTATCACAAGTTTTAAGGGTTATGTGATTGTAAGTTGATATGTAATGGCACTATAAATCTCTGTATAATGTGTACTAACACAGTTATGCTATGACTTCACATGCCTGCTGCTATTGTGTCAGCAATTTGATTTCATTTGTTATTACATGATAAAAACCAATAAAGAAATATTGAAACTAAAATCCATACCAGACCTGAAGGGTCTGGTATGGATATTTAGGGGGAACCCCACGTCATTTTTTATTTATTTGGCACAGGGTTCCCCTTAATATCCATACCAGACCTGAAGGGCCTGGTAATTGAATTTGGGGGGACCCCCACGCATTTTTTTTTTTTTTTATCAATGACTTTCAATGACTATTCTCTGTATTGCCAGGAGCCGAAAATTCATTACAGCCGCGAGTACTTTTAAATGACTTTTTTTCATTCAGAAATGACATTTTGTGCAGGGACAGTTCTAAGCACAGGAAATAAGCGCTACTTTACAGGCATACTATACACACCCCTGAGGAACGAAATTTAAAGGAATATTTCACTTTTATTGTTTCACTTTAAGCATTATTAAAATCACTGCTCCCGAAAAAACGGCCGTTTTTAAAACTATTTTTTGCATTGATACATGTCCCCTGGAGCAGGACCCAGGTCCCCAAACACTTTTTATGACAATAACTTGCATATAAGCCTTTAAAATTAGCACTTTAGATTTCTCCTATAGACTTTTACAGGGTGTTCCGCGGCTTTTCGAATTTGCCGCGAACACCCCAAATTGTTTGCTGTTCGGCGAACGGGCGAAAAGGCAATGTTCGAGTCGAACATGAGTTTGACTCGAACTCGAAGCTCATCCTTAGTCCTAATATTAAAAGTCAGCAGCTACAGTATTTGTAGCTGCTAACTTTACATTTTTTCTAAAGGAACCTGGATCTCCACTTTAAGGTTGGGGTGGCAAAAAGGGTAAGTATACTTTATGTGAAGGTATACATATCCTTTAATACATGAAAAAAGTATTTTCAGTGCACTATGGATTGTCTAAAGAGACAGCACAATAGTAGTAGTTTGCCTTGTGACAGGCATAGCCTGACTAAATCGTTAGACTGCTGTCTGATAAGGAGTGAGAAACTGTGTTGAGTTATTCAGTTCAGTGTATAACTTGAACTATGGAGCTCTATAAACAACAAGATTTTTACAAGAGACTGCAAAGACAAAGTTTTTAAAAATCTGTAAATTTTTCTGATCAGAATAAATAAATAATGAAAACATGTATACAAAACCACTACACATTCCCTATGGCCTATAATGCTTAACCCCAATATTAACCTCCACTGCCATATTTCTAGTTAATTAGCACCAAAATTACATTTGCTCTGTAATCTCTCACACTGAACGCAACAGTGCCAAACCCCTGGCCGAATTTTTCTGCTTCATCACAGAAGATTCTAGTGGGTACTCATAAAAAGAAGAGTTATGAAAGGAGGAGGTCCTGTTAATCAGGTTGTAGTAGGCCCAACTATCTTTTCTATCAGCCCAATGTCTTTTTTATAAAACTCGTCCAACAAGTATGTTTAATTCCAAGAAAACACTGTGAATGGAAACATAACAATATCATACAGTTTTAGATCACACAGATTATACTAATAAGTCAAATCCTTCCCCTTCATCCATTTAGTTCCTAATAGTATACCTGTTTAACTTGTGTGAGCAGGCTAAATTCTATGTTCATTCCTCTCGGCATCAACATGTCTTGCGAGAAAGAGGATTAAGTTGTCTCACTACTAATATAGGGTGGAGACCACTAATAAAAGAGGATGTAAGTAACATTTTGTCATGTCTGTGCTGTAAAAACAAACAATCACTCATGATAGAATAGTAGTACATTCATGTACACCTCAAGTCACATAAAAATGGAAATATGAATTGTAAAGCAAGTTTACTCATGCAATAAATATATTTAAAAGAAATGCAATGATAGACCAGAGCAGAATTATGAAGTTCTGTTTGAGAACATCAGCTGAAGGATACCCCTTCAAACAGGGCAAAGTATGCCTTGAAAGCTGTTACTGCGGTATACCTGTACAGAACTCAACTCATGGTTTTGTTGCTGGATATCTCTAGTTCATAGACAAATTATACACATAAATGTACTGTTGAAAAAGACAGTTTAAACATACTTGTAGGACTGGGACTGCTAGAAGGAAGAAAAGCTGTCCACTTGGGAAATCATTCAAGAAGTGCAACATGTTTTGGTGACAAAGCCAACAGTTCATTTGCATGTGAGATCACAACTTAAGCCGGCCATACACGGTTCGAATTTCGAAATAATTTTCTTTCGAAAATCGTATCAAAGAATTTTCGTACGAATTTCGCACCGTTAGTGGGCTGCAGCAACAGCCGATTTTCGTGTGGCAATCAAATTTGAGGAATCCGACATGTTGGAAATTTTTTGAAAAACGAACGATTTTCTGATCAATGATGGGAGAATCGTGCGAGAAATGTAATCGAAAAAAAATGCGCATGTGCAAGAAAAGAATATTCCCGGAGAGAAAAGAATATTCCTGGCAACATATAGGTTTGGTCGGCCGAATTTCGAAAATCAATGGCGGTATCATCGGATCACAAAAAAAACGAACTTTCTTATTTTGAAAAGAAAATTTGTTCGAAATTTGACCGTGTATGGCCTGCTTTAGATTTGATAAATAGGGTAGATACTGTGTGCTGGATGTTACTGGCCCTTTACTTATGAACAATTCATCAACAAATGCATGACATTTGTTCACCAAACCCTCAACCTGGAAATAATAAAAGGTCAATTACTTTTTAATATCTTTATAAATGATATTGGGTCTGAGATCAAAAGTAACATTTCTGTCTTTGCAGATGACACTAAGCTATGCAGTGGAATAACGTCCTTACAGGATGTCACCAATTTACAAGCCGACCTCAGTGCTCTGTCTAATTGGGCGACTATGTGGCAGATGAGGTTTAATGTTGATAGATGTAAAGTTATGCACTTGGGGGCTAAGAATATGAATGCATCATACATACTAGGGGGAGTACAACTGGGGGGATCCGTAGTGGAGAAGGATCTGGGGGTTTTGGTAGATCATAAGCTCAATAATGCAATGCCAAGCTGCGGTTTCCAAAGCAAGCAAAGACCTTTCTTGTATTAAGAGAGATATGGACTCCAGAGAGAGAGATATAATTTTGCCCCTGTACAAATCATTAGTAAGACCTCATCTGGAATATGCAGTTCAGTTTTGGGGCCCAGTTCTCAAAAAGGATATTGGGGAACTGGAGAAAGTGCAGAGAAGGGCAACCAAACTGATAAGAGGCATGGAGGAGCTCAGCTATGAGGAAAGATTAGAGGAACTGAATTTATTTACTCTTGAGAACAGGAGATTAAGGGGGGATATGATCAATATGTACAAATATATAAGGGGTCCATATTGTGAACTTGGTGTTGAGTTATTCACTTTACGGTCAACACAAAGGACAAGGGGGCACTCTTTACGTCTAGAGGAAAAGAGATTTCACCTCCAAATATGGAAAGGTTTCCTCACAGTAAGAGCTGTGAAAATGTGGAATAGACTCCCTGCAGAGGTGGTTCTGGCCAGCTCAGTAGATTGCTTTAAGAAAGGCCTGGATTCTTTCTTAAATGTACATAATATAACTGGGTACTGACATTTATAGGTAAAGTTGATTCGGGGAATATACGATTGCCTCTCGGGGCATCAGGAAATAATTTTTTCCCCTGCTGTAGCAAATTTGATCATGCTCTTCTGGGGTTTTTCGCCTTCCTCTGGATCAACTGTGGGTATAGAATTAGGTATATGGGATTGTATGATATTATTATTTTATTTTTTTATGGTTAAACTGGATGGACTTGTGTCTTTTTTCAACCTGACTAACTATGTAACTACAGTCAGGTCCATAAATATTGGAACATTGACACAATTCTAATCTTTTTGGCTCTATACACCACCACAATGGATTTGAAATGAAACAAATAAGATGTACTTTAACTGCAAACTTTCAGCTTTAATTTGAGGGCATTTACATCCAAATCAGGAGAACAGTGTAGGAATTACAACAGTTTGTATATGTGCCTCCCACTTTTTAAGGGACCAAAAGTAATGGGACAATTGGCTGCTTAGCTGTTCCATGGCCAGGTGTGTGTTATTCCCTCATTATCCCATTTACAAGGAGCAGATAAAAGGTCCAGAGTTCATTTCAAGTGTGCTATTTGCATTTGGAATCTGTTGCTGTCAACTCTCAATATGAGATTCAAAGAGCTGTCACTATCAGTGAAGCAAGCCATCTATAGGCTGAAAAAACAAAACAAACCCATCAGAGATATAGCAAAAACATAAGGTGTGGCCAAATCAACTCTTTGGAACATCCTTAAAAAGAAAGAACGCAACGGTGAGCTCAGCAACACCAAAAGACCCGGAAGACCACGGAAAACAACTGTGGTGAATGACCGAAGAATTCTTTCCCTGGTGAAGAAAACACCCTTCACAACAGTTGGCCAGATCAAGAACACTCTCCAGGAGGTAGGTGTATGTGTGTCAAAATCAACAATCAAGAGAAGACTTCACCAGAGTAAATACAGGGGGTTCACCACAAGATGTAAATCATTGGTGGGCCTCAAAAACAGGAAGGCCAGATTATAGTTGCCAAACAACATCTGATAAAGCCTTCACAGTTCTGGAACAACATCCTATGGACAGATGAGTCCAAGATCAACTTGTACCAGAGTGATGGGAAGAGAAGAGTATGGAGAAGGAAAGGAACTGCTCATGATCCAAAGCATACCACCTCATCAGTGAAGCATGGTGGTGGTAGTGTCATGGCGTGGGCATGTATGGCTGCCAATGGAACGGGTTCTCTTGTATTTATTGATGATGTGACTGCTGACAAAAGCAGCAGGATGAATTCTGAAGTGTTTTGGGCAATATTATCTGCTCATATTCAGCCAAATGCTTCAGAACTCATTGGACGGCGCTTCACAGTGCAGATGGACAATGACCCGAAGCATACTGCGAAAGCAACCAAAGAGTTTTTTATGGGAACGAAGTGGAATGTTATGCAATGGCCAAGTCAATCACCTGACCTGAATCCGATTGAGCATGCATTTCACTTGCTGAAGACAAAACTGAAGGGAAAATGTCCCAAGAACAAGCAGGAACTAAAGACAGTTGCAGTAGAGGCCTGGCAGAGCATCACCAGGGATGAAACCCAGCGTCTGGTGATGTCTATGAGTTCCAGACATCAGGCTGTAATTGACTGCAAAGGATTTGCAACCAAGTATTAAAAAAATGTGAAAGTTTGATTTATGATTGTTAATCTGTCCCATTACTTTTGGTCCCTTAAAAAGCGGGAGGCACATATACAAACTGTTGTAATTCCTACACCGTTCACCTGATTTGGATGTAAATACCCTAAAATTAAAGCTGAAAGTCTGCAGTTAAAGCACATCTTGTTTGTTTCATTTCAAATCCATTGTGGTGGTGTATAGAGCCAAAAAGATTAGAATTGTGTAGATGTCCTAATATTTATGGACCTGACTGTATGTAACTATATAATTATGCAAACTAGTAAAATATTTTCCTAGACATCCCATATAAAAACCTTTGGTGCTTTCACAGAACATTACCTACAAAGCAACTAATAGTGAAGTGTTTTGTAGATTTTCTATATTTTTGTTGTTTGTTAGTCAGAAAAACATGAAACTGTTGCTATTAATATGTGTTCTCAACAGACGTTTCCAGTTTTTCCTTACATACTGTTTACAGAGTTCAGTAGCTCAAAATAAAACATAAAAATAAAAGTGAAAGGATCCCCTCACTCCTCCTCTCTCTGTATACAGTAGCTCTAAGGTTTCAATCAGACAGTATCTACAAGGAGCCAACTTCTTCTTTGATGTCTCTTTAGCTAGCCTAAGTGCTTTGGGAATCCTTTGTAATATATTAATGTGTCTTTGTAAAACAAAAAATGCATTAATATACAGTATTATATATATTTTATACATTTAAAAATATGGAAAGGACATTTCCTTAAAATCGTTATAATTTCACTTTATTATTCCAAAACAAGGAAATGCAAGCAAATACTCTAATAATGTAGATATGAAATTTATGCTTTTTAATTTAACAATATTTATTATGTCCTGATATAAGCTTTATTTTCCATGATGGATTGATGATTCTTACTGTCCAGAGACTTACATATTATTACTGTACATATACGATTCACCTGCAATAGCAAATATATTTAAAATTCATATTTTCCCATATATTAATATATAATATATTTCTTGTGTTTTCACATTCAGAATGCTAGAAAAGTATTACAACTATTCAAATGTATGTGTAATAAAATATCAAAAAGAAAATGAAACACGTTGCAGACTCCCTCAGTGTACCTTATGAAAGTAGTTATATATGCCAGAATTCATTTCCCTCCCCAACAAAAAAAAACAACATTCAATTTAAAAGATGTAATAATATACTGTTTATTTTGTTTCGTCATTTAAGGTTTTTAATTTGTCACAGATAAAAATAAATTAAACATCAAGTTCAATAGTGGCAACAGCACACACCTCCATACCTGGGTCAGACTCAGAATTAAATCCTGAAGTAATATCTGAGAACATCAGCTCTAGGATGACTCTTTTAACAGGATCTGATGATGAGGTCTGACAAGTCCAATTCATATGGAAATAATGGAGAAGTCCTATTGCACAGACCACCACCCTCATTTCCCCAAAGTGGATAACAAAACAGTCAAATTTAAATCTTATGTCTGTGGTGTGCAGCCAGAGAAGGTGACACATTTTGATAATACACAGACCAGCTTGAAGCACCACTGAAATAACACTGTTGTGCAATTGTGTTTTAAACAATAATCTGGTTTAGCAGTTTGAAGCAATACACATCTTGGTCTATTTATTTTTTTAATTACCAAAGCCAAAACCAATACATAATCCACATGTCCTGTTGTGATAGAGTTACATTCATAAATTGTGGTTACATGTATAAGAAGATAACAATCTGTTAGATACCAAACACGCTTAACCTCCCTGGCGGTAAGATTCTTTCAGATTTTTGGTGCTGAAAGCGGTACCATTATTTTGCATGGAAATTTGGCGTTTTATATTGTAGGCCTGCAATTCCTAGGAATAACTCGCTTAAAGTGGTGTTCCGGCCGAAATTACACTTTTTAAATAAAAATACCCCTAGAATACACAATTTTAATGTATTCTAGTAAAGTTAGTCTGTAAACTAAGGTCCGTTTTGTTAGGTTATTACAGCATTTAGTTTATAAACTAGAAATAGACTGTGGCCATTTTAAGTCTGGGCATCTGAAGCCAGACTGTATTACTTCCTGGATATCAGGCTTGCAAATCTCACACAAGCAGTGTATTCGGTTTCAGTTTCATGTTACCCTTTCTCTCCAGTTTCATAGCAAGTTCCCGCCCCCTATTTATGTAAACATCTCCTCCCCTCCTTCCCTCCAGTATGTACAAGCAATAATAATCTAGAAATACAGAAATCTGCTGCTAAAGGTAAGAGCTTTAAAAATATCCTAATTGTAAACAAAATCATTTGTTTCTGTGCAGATATATCTACATTATATATATATATAATCTTATTATGTAGATATATCTGCACAGAAACAAATGATTTAGTTTACAATTAGGATATTTTTAAAGCTCTTACCTTTAGCAGCAGATTTCTGTATTTGAAGATGAGGGATGAGGGACGAGAAGGCCGAAGGTGAGGGATGAGGGACGAGAAGGCCGAAGGTGAGGGATGAGGGACGAGAAGGCCGAAGGCGAGGGATGAGGGACAAGAAAGCCGAAGGTGAGGGATGAGGGATGAGAAGGCCGAAGGTGAGGGATGAGGGACGAGAAGGCAGAAGGTGAGGGATGAGGGACGACAAGCCCGAAGGTGAGGGATGAGGGACGAGAAGGCCGAAGGTGAGGGATGAGGGACGAGAAGGCTGAAGGCGAGGGATGAGGGATGAGAAGGCCGAAGATGAGGGATGAGGGACAAGAAGGACGAAGGTGAGGGATGAGGGACGAGAAGGCCGAAGGTGAGGGATGAGGGATATGTGTGTGTATCAATCACAGCACATTGCATCACCCCCAGCACATCGAATCGCATCACCCCAGCACATCGAATCGCATCATTTACAGCACATTGCAGCAACCCCAAGAACACAGAATAACATCATTTACAGCACATTGCATCACCCCCAGCACATCGAATCGCATCAATCACAGCACATCGAATCGCATCATTTACAGCACATTGCATCACCCCCAGCACATCGAATTGCATCATTTACAGCACATTGCAGCAACCCCAAGAACACAGAATAACATCAATCACAGCACATTGCATCACCCCAACACATCGAATCGCATCACCCCAGCACATCGAATCGCATCATTTACAGCACATTGCATCACCCCCAGCACATCGAATCACATCACATTGCATCACCCCCAGCACATTGAATCGCATCATTTACAGCACATTGCAGCAACCCCAAGAACACAGAATAACATCATTTACAGCACATTGCATCACCCCCAGCACATCGAATCGCATCAATCACAGCACATTGCATCACCCCAGCACATCGAATCGCATCACCCCAGCACATCGAATCGCATCATTTACAGCACATTACATCACCCCCAGAACATCGAATCGCATCAATCACAGCACATTGCATCACCCCAGCACATCGAATCGCATCACCCCAGCACATCGAATCGCATCATTTACAGCACATTGCATCACCCCCAGCACATCGAATCGCATTGGCCCACAGAACATCGCATCACCCCCAGCATGTCAAATCGCATCATTTACAGCACATTGCATCACCCCCAGCACATAGATTCACATCATTTACAGCACATTGCATCACCCCCAGCACATCGAATCGCATCTATGCAGACATAGTACAGGAGATGGTCAGAGACTGTGGACATGATACAGGAGATGGTCAGAGACTGCAGTTCCTATGGACGTTAGTAGATAATGGCCGATTGGCCCTCTCACCTGACCCAGCGATACAGCAACAACGGTTCCTTTGATCAGGAGTCTGCTCACTCTGAATTGCCCGTGGCGACTCCACTGGGTAGAGCCCAGATCTGTATTCTGGCAATGACTCCATTCCTTTCTCTGCCAGGGATGGCGCCAGGCTGTGTGGCTTCCCCCCCTCCATTAGTACATACCCTCTCTCAGGACAAACCACCCCCTCCATTAGTACAGACCCCCCAGAAAAAACACCCCCCTCCATTAGTACAGACCCCCCAGAACAAACCACCCCCCTCCATTAGTACAGACACCACCCCAGAACAAACCACCCCCCTCCATTAGTGCAGACCCCCCAGGACAAACCACCCCCCTATATTAGTACAGATCCCCCAGGACAAACCACCCCCCTCCATTAGTATAGACCCCCCCGGACAAACCACCCCCCTCCATTAGTACAGACCCCCAGGCCAAACCACCCCCCCTCCATTAGTATAGACCCCCGGACAAACCTCCCCCCTCCACTAGTACAGACCCCCCCAGAACAAACCACCCCCTCCATTAGTACAGACCCCCCAGGAAAAACCACCCCCCTCCATTAGTATAGACCCCCCGGACAAACCACCCCCCTCCATTAGTATAGACCCCCCCAGGACAAACCACCCCCCCTCCATTAGTATAGACCCTGCAGGACAAACCACCCCCCCTCCATTAGTATAGACCCCTCCAGGACAAACCACCCCCCCTCCATTAGTATAGACCCCCCAGGACAAACCACCCCCCTCCATTAGTATAGACCCCCCCGGACAAACCACCCCCCTCCATTAGCATAGACCCCCCCAGGACAAACCACCCCCCTACATTACATTTATTAAAAACACCCGGGCGGCAGCTGGAGAGGAGAGGACAGTGTGCAGCGGCGCCGCCCAGGTAGAGGAGGAGAACAAACACGTCGGACATAGACCGCCCCCACCCCCCCAGCAACGTCACTGTGCGGCTGGTCGGAGACAGCCGCTCCGATCTCCAGCTGTTTCGCTCTCCTCCTCTGACAGGAGGAGGGAGGGGTCGGCTTCGGCAGGGAACACAGCAGTGGCGGTGATCGGCGGAGAGAGCCGCCTACGGACGAGGAGGAAGGGGAGCACTCTGGCGCTTCAGTGCCCCCACCTCTGTGGAGCCTGGTCACATCACCACACAGTGCAGTGTGAGATGTGACAGGCTGAGGACACACACACCAGGCGGGCCGAGGGAGGGCAGGATGGGCGTGCCTTTCTGACCATAGGAACGCAATGCTAGCCTCCTGGGATTGATGACAAACATCTCCCAGGAGGCATAGTGGTCAGTGTATGACACGAGGAGGCTGCGGCCGCGGCGGGGGAAAGAAATAAAAGGACAATAAAACAGTGAGTTTTAAAAAATAAATAAAAAATATGCCATTTATTCTTAAGGGGACAGTAATAAAGAGGATGCAACAAAGTTGAAAAAGAGGGTGGAACTTTAAATCTGTCCAAACAAGAGTTTAGTAGACATCCCTGGTATGATAAAGTTTGAAACACAAAATCATAAATTATAATATAATATATAACTATAAGTAATTATAACAAATAATAATGTAATTATAATAAAAATTATTCAATAATGTAATCAAATCAAAAACACTGAAATTTGCTCAGTTTCAGAATTGTCGCTGTCTTTACTTTCAGTGTTTGTTGACGAATTTCCCCACAAATCACTATCGCTCAATTCTGCAAGTGATTCTAATTTATTATCGCTGTTTTCTAGCTGGTCTAAAACCACTTTTGACGTAAACAGACAGTTTTTGGTTGCTATGGACAATCACCAGTTTCCAGGCAGAAAGAACAGTTTTTATAATATAAAACTACATGCAGGACACTGGACAAACCACTCGGGACAAAGAGGATGTGTAATTATTTGATACAGTACTGTAATCTGTAAGATTACAGTATACTGTATCTATAATGGGAATGGAGCTTGGCACTCGACAGTGTGAATCGAGCGAGGAGACAGCTCGCAGACACAGCGGGGAGACATTGCAGGATCCAGGGACAAGGTAAGTAACTTTCCCTGTATCCTGCAATGCAATCCCGAGTGTGGCTCAGGGTTACTGCTTTTGATATGAAAAATTCAACCTGAGCCAGACTCGGAAATATCGCCAGGGAGGTTAAATATAAAAAGACTCAGCATACTAATGGAACTGGATGTCCTAAATGATATATGCATCTGGTAAGAAACTGAGATCTCTGCGCTAGTTTGTGTCAACATAAACCTTTTGGTGCAACTGCTATACCGTATATACTCGAGTATAAGCTGACCGGAATATAAGCTGAGGCGCCTAATTTTACCACAAAAAACTGGGAAAACGTATTGACTCGAGTATAAGCCTAGGGTGTCCATCTGCATGCCTCACTGTGCCTCACTTTGCCTCACTGTGTCCATGTGCATGCCTCACTGTGTCCATGCCTCATTGTGCCCATGCCTCACTGTGCCCATGCCTTACTGTGCCCATGCCTCACTGTGTCCATGACTAGGCTGACGTTTAACATGGGAGTCTATGGAAGGGGTGCCCGGCTTTGAAAAATCCGTGCTCCCCGGCCGTAGGTCTCCCGGACAACAAACTTTGCACACTTGTAGAGGAAGAGTGGGGCTACATGTGTGCCAAGATTGGGGTCCAAGGGACCTACGGCCAGCAGGTACCGGGTCCCCAAATTCCGGGAGATCAGGCGCAAAAAGGTGACTCGAGTAGAGGCCAAGGGGGGCATTTCCAGCTCAAAAAAATGTGCCGAAAAACTCGGCTTATACTCGAGTATATACGGTATATATATATATATATATATATATATATATATAACTTCAAGTCGAAAAAAACTTCTAACAAAAGATTATTTTAAAAAACGTAATTGGCACGCATAAAATATTTGATTAATCACCCATGCCTACTTCAATTTAAAAATATATAATACACAGATGCAAGCATGAACAATATATAATAATGTAATTTCCAAAAATCTTTGGGGTTGATATAATAAAACTGGAGGTTACAAAATCTGGTGCAGCTCTGCATAGAAACCAATCAGCTTCCAGTTTTTTTATTTTTTTTGTCACAGCCCAATTGAACAAACTGAAGTTAGAAGCCAATTGGCTACCATGCACAGCTGCACTGAATTTTGTACTATTCAGTTTTAGTAAATCAACCCCTTTGTGTCTCTCTTCATTCAATTCTGCTCCACTTAATATACACATGGACAAGTGTAATTATATGTGAGTAATACGTGATCAAAATAAAGTTATTTCAACAAATCTTTGTGTTTTCTTTCATTAATTCTAAATTAATTTATAAATATTTCACATGCTTGCAATTCCCTCCATCCAAAATGTAAAATGCACTCGTCATCTTAATTGCACTTCTATTATGCAAAGAGGCAAATGCACTTTTGTATATGTACAGTATGTGTATATTCCTGAAGTTACAACTAAAGATATTACTCCACATTAGAAGCTCTCCACCATTCATAAATCAGCTGCATGAAATTAAACAAATACATTTCAAATAGTGTAAAATCCCTAAATGTAATAAATCATAAAGGTAAAACAACAGCAACTCACATGTTACTACTTAATAGTGCACCTTAGCACTTCATGAAGCAGCATGGACAATACTGCTTTTTATTATAGTTCTTTTTTCCTATAGCCAATCTGCTCACTGATCTCTTGCTGTAAGCTAAGGCCGGCCACATACTGTTCCTGCTGAACCGACCGGGATTCAAGTCGTTAAAGTGGTTGTAAACCCACTTTTTCAACTTGTACCTGCAGGTAAGCCTAGATTAAGGCTTACCTGTAGGTGCAAGAAATATCTCCTAAACCTACACGGTTTAGGAGATATTTAGTAAAATGACAGGCGCCGCTGTCTACGGCGCATGCGCGCCGTAGACAACGGCGCATTCATGGGGTTAATCCCATTCACAAATTTGGCTAGGTCGCAGCATTCAACGACTTAGCCAAATTTGACGGCGCATGTGCGGAGTCACGTCTTCGCCGCTCCGGCCAATCACAGCGCCGGAGGGGCACTGTGATTGGCTGGAGCGGCGATACCCGGAAGTAACATTCTGGTTATCGCCGCAGCGATGGCTGCGGCTAGAGAGAGGGACACGGACGACTTCGGGGGCCCCGATCTAAGGTAAGTGGTACATAATGAGCTAGTATGCTAGTCATACTAGCTCATTATAGCTTTGTCTTGCAGGTGCGATCAAAAGAAAAAAATGTGGAAATGGGTTTACAACCACTTTAATGGGCATGCTGAATGTACCATGTTGATTAATCTATCAACTTCAGTACAACCAGCCTGCTGGATTCCTTCCCGATTACCTCAAGTGGCTGCTATTTTCTTTCACCGGCGGGGATGGCTTCCCCCACCCACCCAGGGAGAAGACAATTGCTGATTCCTCTGTCGGCACTGTCTGTGTTGATAGGGGAATCGTGCAAATTGCAGGAAAGGAATTTGCACTGTGTATGACTGACCTTAGACTTCAATGCCACAGAACAGAAGCTATGCCCATTAATCACATCACTAAGCTCCATAACAATGCTTTACATCTGAATTCACTTTGTCAAGAGTACAGCTTGGTCACTACACCTCTCTCGACTATAGGGAACTTATTATCAGATCACTATAATAACAATACCTGCAGTCTCATATCGGAAACCCATTAACGTATTACTATAGCAGTGAGTGGAATTAACGCAAAAGACACAAATATTTGTTCAAAAGACTTTATTTTAAATAACATATTGATGGTTTACACTTGTCCACGTTTGTTCATATAAATTGGAATTAATGAAAGAAGACACAAAGATTTGTTGAAACTACTTTAGTAGGATCACATATTTATTGTTTTTGTTTGGCTTTATATGTATTATATCTATTTGTTTCACAATTTTGGTAAGCAGAGGTAATGGATTGTTTTATTGATACTAAGCACTACAGTGTTTAAAATTATATATTCATTTGATTTATCATATTTCTAACAAAACATTATTTAATTCTGTGTAACAATACTGTATGTTGGTTGTCAGATGGTTAAACCATCTCACGTAAAATTATATATATAATAGAAGACATTTAGACAGGCAGGACCATGCTAAAACACTTCAAAATCCCGTAGCACACTCCTTAGACTTTTTCATTGGTTGTGTTATTTCTGTAAGTGCCTTTTCCTGGGACCAGAAAATATGGATGCATTTGCAAATCAGAAGCTCTCGCTTACCACCAGAAACTGAAGAAATGCTAAGAGTCATTTATGAGAGTCAGTGACTCTCATACAACTGTTGATCAAGTATTCCTATGGGGGAAAAGGTGGAAGACTGGTAAATAGGTTCATAGGACCCCTTTCCTGTTCACTCTGCATAACTCCATCATTCCCTTGTTAATTACCTTAAATATATATATATATATATATATATATATATACATAAGCCCATGCACAAAAAAGCCTGCCTAGAATTTGCCAGGGCCCATGCTAAAAAAGAAGAAGACTACTGGAACTAATGGCTTCAAAGCTGTATGGGGTCGCAAAGGTGAGGAGTACAAAGAAAAATGCATGGTACCTACAGTGAAACATGGTGGTGGCAGTGTCCTTCTGTGGGGCTGCATGATTGATGCTGGTGTCGGGGAGCTGCACTTCATTGATGGTAATATGAACTCACAGATGTACTGCTCTATATTGAAGGAGAAGACGCCACCATCACCCCGTGTCCTTGGTCATCACGTTCATTGAGATATTGATTAAAATCATACTTTTCAAAAGGGGTGTACTATTTTTTGCTGAGCACTGTATATATATATATATATATATATATATATATATATATATATACAGTGGGGCAAAAAAGTATTTAGTCAGCCACCAATTGTGCAAGTTCTCTCACTTAAAAAGATGAGAGAGGCCTGTAATTGTCATCATAGGTATACATCAACTATGAGAGACAAAATGTGGAAACAAATCCAGACAATCACATTGTCTGATTTGTAGAGATTTTTTTTGCAAATTATGGTGGAAAATAAGTATTTGGTCACCTACAAACAAGCAAGATTTCTGGCTCTCACAGACCTGTATCTTCTTCTTTAAGAGGCTCCCCTGTCCTCCACTCTTTACCTGTATTAATGGCACCTGTTTGAACTTGTTATCAGTATAAAAGACACCTGTCCACAACCTCAAACAGTCACACTCCAAACTCCACTATGGTGAAAACCAAAGAGCTGTTGAAGGACGCCAGAAAAAAAATGTAGACCTGCACCAGGCTGGGAAGACTGAATCTACAATAGGCAAGCAGCTTGGTGTGAAGAAATCAACTGTGGGAGCAATAATTAGAAAATGGAAGACATATACGACCACTAATAATCTCCCTTGATCTGGGGCTCCACGCAAGATCTCACCCCGTGGGGTCAAAATGATCACAAGAACGGTGAGCAAAAATCCCAGAACCACACTGGGGGACCTAGTGAATGACCTGCAGAGAGCTGGGACCAACGTAACAAAGGCTACCATCAGTAACACACTACGCTGCCAGGGACTCAGATCTTGAAGTGCCAGACGTGTCCCCCTGCTTAAGCCAGTACATGTCCAGGCCCGTCTGAGGTTTGCTAGAGAGCATTTGGATGATCCAGAAGAGGATTGGGAGAATGTCATATGGTCAGATGAAACCAAAGTAGAACTGTTTGGTAGAAACACAACTCGTCGTGTTTGGAGGAGAGAGAATGTTGAGTTGCAACCAAAGAACACCATACCTACTGTGAAGCATGGGGGTAGCAACATCATGCTTTGGGGCTGTTTCTCTGCAAAGGGAACAGGACGACTGATCCGTGTACATGAAAGAATGAATAGGGCCATGTATCGTGAGATTTTGAGTGCAAACCTCCTCCCATCAGCAAGGGCATTGAAGGTGAAACGTGGCTGGGTCTTTCAGCATGACAATGATCCCAAACACACCGCCAGAGCAACGAAGGAGTGGCTTCGTAAGAAGCATTTAAAGATCCTGGAGTGGCCTAGCCAGTCTCCAGATCTCAACCCCATAGAAAACCTTTGGAGGGAGTTGAAAGTCTGTGTTGCCCAGCGACAGCCCCAAAACATCACTGCTCTAGAGGAGATCTGCATGGAGGAATGGGCCAACATACCAGCAACAGTGTGTGACAACCTTGTGAAGACTTACAGAAAACGTTTGACCTCTGTCATTGCCAACAAAGGATATATAACAAAGTATTGAGATGAACTTTTGATATTGACCAAATACTTATTTCCCACCATAATTTGCAAAAAAAAATCTTTCCAAATCAGACAATGTGATTGTCTGGATTTGTTTCCACATTTTGTCTCTCATAGTTGAGGTATACCTATGATGACAATTACAGGCCTCTCTCATCTTTTTAAGTGGGAGAACTTGCACAATTGGTTTCTGACTAAATACTTTTTTGCCCCACTGTATGTATATATATATATATATAGTCTTCTGTCTTCCTCACCCACACCAATCATCCCCCTAAGTAAAAAAACGAAGACAAAAAATATTTAATTTATTTCCTGAGTGTGCGACTCTGAGAGATTCAACCGCATCAATCAAGATTCTATTGAAATACCAGCCTAGAGTTAGTGATAATATAACCTGGCATAGCATGGGCAGGAATAAAAGCCCACGTGTGACAGGAAAGGGGAAAAAGATCAAAACAGAGATTGAATGATATATTAGTGAATCCAAATTCAGCAAACAGGACCAAGGAACTTGATAGGTTGCACAGATTTTTGAATGTAAGCACATACTTCTGCAAAAGTAACAAAATATTAAAGTATATGTGTTATTTATATTACTTACTGACACTGAATTTCATTGTTCTTTAAACAGACCCCTTTCTCTATCCACTTTGTTTGCTTTGTCTAGCGTTGAATAGTATGCACTGTTTCACATTGTCTGTGTCTCTGTATAACCATGACATGTAACCATTTCATTGCATCTTAAGCATAAGGATTTAGCTCATTGATTGCTAAAATTTATCCTGTCTGAGTGCTGACAAAGAAAACAATTCCAAATATTTTAAATACAAGAAGCTTTTTTCTCAAGCAGTGCTCAGATTGATAAGACAACAGAAACCAATGCGAAAATTGACTAATACAACACTCTTTTCTGAGCTAATGTCTATAGTAAAAGGATTAGTCTGTAATCACATTTTAAGTATGGTATTTTTCTGAGATATTACAAGGGATTATTTACTAGATTTTCTATGATTTATGAGAAAGAATAAGAGAAATATTTGTTTTTCCATTATGCTCTGTTTTGGGTGGGGCACATTATTATTAAATAAGTACATAAATATGCTTTCAGCAAAATTCACAATTTTTACTTGCCAATATGAACAGCTTTGCAGTCACCTTTAGCCCAGTTAGTGACTACAAACAAGCTATCTTTCAGCAAGACATATACCTAATGCTTTTTTTCATATGTACATTAACTAAAAAAAAAAAAATCTTAACAAAACACAGAATTCTGTAATGAATATGCAACATAAATAACAACTTATCATAATGCGTTTTTTTTTATTATCATCAGCAACCTGTAGCAGTGCCCTGTAGCAATCAGTTGGGTTTCTGTTTATTGGGATCAATTAAATGAAATATAAATGCTGTATATTTTTATTTTGCTAAAATTATATCAAATTACCGTATTACAATCTCTATCTGGACAAAGTGACAGTGTCTGTATAAAGCATCCACCTTCCTCCACTGATGCTTACCTCTCTAATGCTTCCCCACTGCTTGCACCAAATATCTGGTTCTTCCAGTATGGATGAGTATGGAATCTTCTCCCATGATGCAATGCACAGACCTAGTCAACTATTAGGACCAAGCACTATCAATATAATGAAGGTGATGGCATCATTGATTCCGGCAGGCTTTGACACCAGCTGACACTGGAGAAGGAGCAGCAGGAGATCCCTCTCAAGTGCAGTTGCTCCAGAGCTTAGTAAATGAGCAGATACTCTGCTGGATTCCATCATCCAATCATGTGAAAGCAAAAAATGCTGTTTTTTTTTATTTTCCTCGAGCGTGATTGGGTACCCTTTGCAAAGTGAAGCCTTGCCACAGTTACTAAGCTCTGGAGCGACTGCACTTGCAGAGTGCAAGTGCACTTTGTAATGTGCACAGTCTTTTTCTTTTTAGTAAATAAACCCCATTGTGTAAAGAACCAAAGATTGATTGCTATAACCCAGCAGGGGTCAAAGAATCTGTTTATCTACACTTTTATTGTTACAGACGTTACCCTTGAAAAAGTACAGGAAATGTCCTCCAAGCCTTTCATTACCTGATCAGTGAAAATAAAAAATAAAAACCCTCTTGGTTTGGATTTTATGTACAAATTATACTTTTAAATACCACCTCAAATATGACCTGGTTCCTACCTTCACATGTTCTGGGAATGTTCCTATGTTACAAAGTTTTGGGCGGAGGTATTTGAGGTGTTGAACGCAAAATTACAGCTGGCTCTCCCAATCACCCCATCTTTGGCACTATTGGGTATCACTAGTGACGAACAGAGATCTCACTATACTAAGTTACTGATAGCATGTCTCCTCTATTATGCGAAAAAATAAATTTTGATGAAATGGTTGTCCCCATCATCCCCTGTACTATCCTCCTGGGAGGCTATGGTGGATACTGCCCTCCCTATGTACAAAATGACATATATTACCCGGGGATGCCCATGGAAGTTTGACAAAGTATGGTCCCCATGGACATCTGATTAGCTGGCTAATATAAGGGGCTAAAGATGGGGTAGATGGTCTGGGTGAGGAGTTTCAGCTTCATGTTATGTCCACAATATGGTATAACTAAGCTGTTATGTGCACTTTCTCTATGTTTATATTTCTTCTGTATACTGGTAATGTGAAATAAAGCACCCCTGTTTTTGTAAAAATGTAATAAAAAAATTCCACCTCATATACAGTACGTCATCATTTATCAAATAATCATTGCCATCTTTAGTAAACAGGAAGTAATGTCTTAGGGAAAATAAGAAACAAGTCATAGATGCCTGTCTGGTGGATTCAGGGTGGCTTCTACTTTGAAAAGATTAAAGGTTGTTATACTGAGCTTCCCAAATTGTGTTATGACAAAGATGTCAAAAGCTTATGGTGTATAAATAGGTCTGTGTGATCAGAGAAGTCATACAAAAGAGTCCTTATTCACAGACTTTGGGATGGTATATAGTTGCAGTACATGAAATACACATTGCTGGAGTCTGAGTTAAAGTTCAACACCTAGATGGCTGCAGGGTGATAATGGAGATTCTGCCACAGTATTGGAGCTAGTCCTCTTGGGATCTTATGAGAACCGGAAATATGTACTTCATATGTGAGCTTGTTCTACTCTTCCCTTCTATGTTCCATTAAGGCCCCTATTAAAGCCTAGGAGCTCATTCAAAAATTGTTGCATCCACAGATAGCCTGTGTCTCCCTTTCATCCCCACTGTGGCTGAATCCTCCTCTGTCACAGTTTACTACCCTCCCAGGCCCTGCAGTGTGGGCCACTAAAGGTATAAAATAATTTGGTGATATAGTGCAGAGGGGTGGGTTGATGACCTTGGATCAATGAAAAGATTTGCTCTTCCTAATCATTATTTTTTACCTCAAACTACGTCATGCCTTCTTATTACAGTTCGGTTCCCTTGCAGTAGGGACATGGCCTTCCGTTATTGAAACTTTACTTTTTGATAACTTATTGGAGAAATCTCTATCAGGGGTTTATAAGGAATTGTTTCAGGTTACGCCACCTTTGGTGGTCCATTGTAGGAAAATGTGGGTGGAAAATGTTCTCGTTTTACAAAGAGAAGATTGGGAAAACATTTGGCATTACTCCTTTTAAACACCTGGTCTCCACTAGGGATCATCTCTTACAGTTTAATTTCCTCCATAGAATTTACTTAACTCACATTAAATTGGTGACTATATACAGTATTTCTCACACTTGGCTGTCTACTGGCAGTGTGTTCATGCCCCTGCTGACTTTAGTCATATTTTCTAGCATTGTCAAGCAGTACAGTGCTTCTGATCTGGGGTGTCCAAATGTATCGCTGTTAACTGGCTGTATTGGTCCTGTTGACCGTAGCGGTCTGTCTGTTCGGCTTGCAGGAGAGAGTTGTTCCTACTACAGCTCATAGAACAATTATTAAACATTTTATTGTTTTATGCCAGTAACGCTATTATTTTGAATTGGAAAAAAAAAACAATGGCTCCTATGGTTCTTGAAAAAATTAGTCAATTCCATGGTACCATTTTACAGGTTACCTATTTATTCCAGGGCTGCCAACAAGAAAAAATTGTCAGGCCTGGTATCTTCTCCCTCCACCAATGCCTGAGGCCCCCTAGTTTGTTGTCTCATTTGCATGTATTAGAATGTTTTTTTCATTTCTAATAAACTTTGCTTTGATTTTTTATACCCACTAATCTATGATCATTTGTATTAGCCTCTGATATTTCATTATTTTTCTTAGCAGAGTATACAGTATTCTATCTCTTTATGCATTTGTTGGTGCCCTGGGGTGTCTGAGAATGTGACTACATGGGGGAGTAGATGGGGGGAAAAGGTGATTTTCTTTTGGGGGGGGGGTTATTGTTTTATATTTTGCCTTGATTTGTGTGGCTGCATTTTTGGACGCCTGGTACTAGAGTGTTTTAACGGGGGCAAATGTTTGTACTTTTATTTAAAACTGCAATAAAAGAATTTACCAAAAGTGCAACTCCAGTCAAAACTTTTTATTTTGCTTTGAATACATCGAAGAAGGGTTGGGGCCTCTGTTGTTTTGTTGTTGCTGTTTGTGCCCTTATTGATAGAAGGGATATTTATATCCCCTCTTTGCTTTATTTTCTCTCCGGGTCGCCCCCTCCCTCCCATCTCCCCCCTCCGCACCTCCCTTTCCTCCTGTACTAATTGTGTTATCCTCAACAAACCACTAGCCATACTGCTAAACAATATTTATTTCAAAATCGAATTATCTAATAATGAGAGGAGCAAAGACAATACACAGCAAACATTTGCAAAACCCGGCAAAACCAGGCATATCCCTATAAAGAAAAATAATTCATAATCATCCAGTATTATTCAGGTATAGTATTTCCGGTCAGAATCAAAATGATTTTTTAGCATGTTTAGTAGTGGAGATTTAACAGGCCAGTCTGGCAGAACCACCTGAGGGAGCTGGAAAAACATCAGTAACTTGCCTTAATCGTCCAGGTGTATGTAAAGGATCTGCCTTCCTTAGTAGCAATCAGTTTAACCACTTCAGCCCCGGAAGAATTTACCCTCTTCCTGACCAGAGCAGTTTTTGCGATTCAGCAGTGCGTCGCTTTAACTGACAATTGCGCGGTCATGCAATGTTGCACCCAAACAAAATTGATGTCCTTTTTTCCCACAAATGGAGCTTTCTTTTGGTGATATTTGATCACCTATGCGTTTTTTTTTCCGCTATAAACAAAAAAAAGAGCGACAATTTTTTTACTTTTTGCTATAATAAATATCCCCAAAAAATATATAAAAAAACGAATTTCTTTCTCATTTTAGGCCGATCTGTATTCTTCTACATATTTTTGGTAAAAAATTGCAATAAGCATATAATGATTGGTTTGCGCAAAAGTTATAGCGTCTACAATATAGGGGATAGTTTTATGGCATTTTTATTATTATTATTATTTTATTAGTAATGGCAGCGATCTGCGATTTTTATTGTGACTGCGACATTATGGCGGACACATTGGACACTTTTGACACTATTTTGGGAGCATTGTCATTTATACAGCAATCAGTGCTAAAAAAATGCACTGATTACTCTGCAAATTACATTGGCAGGGAAGGGGTTAAACACTAGGGGGCGATGAAGGGGTTAAGTGTGTCCTAGGGAGTGATTCCAACTGTGGGGGGCTGGACTACAAGTGACACAACAGTGATCACTGCTCCCGATCACAGGGAGCAGTAGATCACTGTCCTGTCACTAGGCAGAACAGGGAAATGCCTTGTTTACATAGGGGACTGGCAGGAACACCAGGGATTTCACATAAAGGAAGCAATACAAGAACAGAATACTTTCTCATACAAGTACATAGTATAGCAGGTACATATCAGCAATATGAAGTGTTGGGGTAACAAACGCTTTAACTCTGCTGCCTTCCCCTCCTCCTGGCTTTAGAATTTGCCCTCATTATTTGCTGCTACTGCCCTTCCTGCTGTAATGTGGAAGGGTTGACAGACTATAGCCATTTTCTTCCTGGAACATTGTTTGGAAACTTTACAGTACCAAAGCACTGAAACAGGCCAGAAGAAGTGGAAAGTGCCAGTGGCAGCAATTAGCCTGGTACATTGAATATGCTCTGCAGCACTTTGCGGGGACTTCAGGTCCTGAGGAGTTGGAGGATGAGGCCCATAAAGAGGAGGGGGTACTGTTAAGTACATTGTCCCTATCAGAGAATTTTGCATAGGTTCAATCCTCCACTGGGTGTGGCCCTTTGACCCGTTTCCCACTTCATGTGGAATGTCTTTAGCTTCTAAAACCCCTATAAGAATTTCCTACCCTGTCACTAGAGGCTGTCAATGTTGTGGGGGATACAGCAGGTGAATGTTTAAGAGGGCGGGAGATTTGTAAAGTGAGGAATGAAAAAGAAGAGTAGAAGACATTCTGTGGTGCAGAGTCATTTGTTTTTAATCATGCACGTGGTTCCCATATATCTTGAACTTTTACCACAACCAATGCACTGCAAACAGAGACTGTTAGCCCCATTGGTGCTGTTGGCAGCAGATACAATAAAAAAAGGCACATTGTGGAGCTTTTTGTATGTGCTGCAGTGAACACATACTCTACAAACGCAGACCAATTTCTACCACACAGATATCTGAAGTCCATATTTTTAATAATTTGGGAATAATTGGAGCCATGGGGAGGGTGGAAGGGGAATGTGAAGTTGTGTTTTTTTCCCAAGTTGAAATGAATCAGATTGGGGTGATGCTGTATTTAAGCTAAAATACACAGTATGTCGGCCCAATTGTTATTATTATTGACTTTGCTGTAATTATAATACCGTCTTTACTCTCTAGCAGTCTTATACAAGAAGACATGTATTTATAAATTCCTTAATAAGGAATTCAGCCACAGTTCCAATTCAACTATTAAAATAAGAAGTTAGAAAACCAAGCAAAGTTTGATTCATAGGAGGTTTGGCAAGCCCAGCAGGAAGTCTGTGATCCCTGAACCCCCAAACATATTGCTGAACCCTAATAGAGTCTAGGGAACATGAACCTTGGTATTTATTTCTGAACCTCTTCAGGGCTAATTTGCTAACTATTGTTAAAAAAGTTAATGTGTAGCTGGGCTATGCCCTAGGGGACATGTTCCAATATAAAGTTAGAAAAAATACTGCAGGTAGAGGGTTTTTAAATATGGCCTAATGGGCAACATTGAAAATACACAAATCCTTCAAAAAACATGCCTTGTGGATGACTTAAAGCAGAATTACGTGGCATCTGAGCACCACAAATTAAAAATGCTACTTAAAGTGGATGTAAACCCACTCTCATCCTTTCTAAACTACTGCCATAGTGCTGATCTATAAGGATATAGATGCCTTCTGCATGTATCCTTATCTGTCAAATGTCTCCCCTTTGTCTGTTATAAGAAACTGCAGATTCTGTGGGTGGATCTGTTGTCTGGAGCTCGGTGGGTGGAGTCGTGATGTTAGTAGACTCCCCGCTCACCTCTACACTCCCCTTGTCAACATGCATTTTCTCCTGGGTATTCCTTCTGCTATGATCACTAACATCCAGTCAAAATCCAGAAAAGTAACCACATGACTTCAGAAAAGGGGTGGGAATGAAAAAATAATGCCTGTCTAAAGCTAGTGCACGAGATATGTAAATAACCTGTCACTCAAAGCAAGGGGGGCGGAAGGTAACTCTGTCCGTTTTATCTCACTGAACAATAAAATAGGATTGCTCAGAGCTGGATTAACTCTTTGTGGCAAGACCTGGCACAAATGATAGGAAATCTTATACACTACATTGTGACAGCAAAAAAAAATAAAAAATCAATTTCGGGTTTACATCCACTTTAAGTCATTTTTAACATTCAAAGCTACCTAACCCATCCATGCATGTCTCCATGCTTTTTTTTGCTGAGAAATCATTTTGAAATGATTTATTTTTAAAGTAAATATGATATGCTTTCTTATCTATTTACAAACTCTACCAGCATAAGGATTATACATAGTCAATGAAAGAGTAAAGTTCCTCTTTAAAGAAAAGTGAATAAGAAGGGGTATACTTGCATCTCATACTCAATTCCTCTACCCAAAAAAAACACATATGACTTGAGGGAAAAGATGTAAGGAAGAGGTTCTTGTATGCTAAACATAGGGACAATGTGCCTTGCAAGATCTGAAGGCATTACCATTCTCTTTGCAAGCAACCATCCCATTGCTAAAGGCATATGGCCTGGCATGGTTTATGAACAGGGAAGCATGCTTGCTACCCTCCCTTTCCAGGGTGCAACTCTACTTTAACTCAAAATCTCCAGCTCAATAAACACATCTTTAGAACTTAAAATCTGTTTCTTAAAGGCTGATGCAGAAGTGGAACTGGTTTCATACAAGTGCACCAGTCACACTAGTCAGGATGGTTGGGTTGTGTTAAAATCTAGGGTGTGGCTTAGATCCATTTTACTGTGCAAACTACTCTTCTTCAATAGGTTGGCCAGCAGCAATAGCTGCTAAGAACTATTGCTGAGGCAATTGTAATTGAATGCTTATATATTTAAACTTTTCAAATCTATGGACCATTGTAATCAGCACTATAAATATGTTTGTTGTAGGGCGTATACAATTGCAATTAGTCATTCATATAAGTAAGCAGAATATCCAATGCAACACCAAGACAAAACATAACTTTAACAATATGCCTTTTAGAATTCATGGCCAATAATTGTTAATTAGGTATCTCAAATTCAGTTTCAGGGACATTTTTATTCAATCATAACCTGCATGTCAACTTCAATTACACTACTAATCTTTCACTAGAAATATAAATTGAGAAAATGAGTGTTAAAAATATTCTATGCAATGGCTTCCTTAAAGAATACAATACTGCTTATTGTGATTCATTTATTCCCTTTAAAATCTTTGATAGTCTAGAGCCTGAGATGAATGGTCACACACTCAAAAATCTGTTTTTGTAGATCTGAATTTCTTTGTTCTCATGCATCTTTTAATAATCTATAAAACAATGTCATGGGACTAGTTTAAAGAGACCCTGAACTATGGAAGCTGGTCAGAAAGCAAAAAAACTAATGATCTAAATTCTGTAGCAAATTCAGGGTATTGTAGGTATGTATGTACCCTGGACAGTGGGCACCACTTATCCATCATGCCATATCATCAGGGAGAAATGTAACTGGCCTCAAATTTATTCTGCAGCAGGACAACAACCCCAAACATACAGCCAATGTCATTAAAAACTATCTTCACTGTAAAGAAGAACAAGTCGGGAGGATTTCGGGAGGATTTCGAAAAGCGGAAGTTTTATTTTTGGGTGGAACACCGCTTTAACAAATTTTTGCATTGAAAACCTCAATGAAAATATATAATAAAAAAAACAACAAAAAAAAAAAAAGAGCAAAGGAATAGAAAAGGGAAAAGGATTTTCTTTTTTCCCTTTTCTTTTCTTTTTCCCCCCCTGGCCTGATAGCCAAGAAAATGCCTATTACTGTATATACTCGAGTATAAGCCAAATTTTTCAGCACATTTTTTTGTGCTGAAAATGCCCCCCTCGGCTTATACTCGAGTCAACTTTTTGCACCTGATCTCCCGGATTGTAGGTCTCCTGGACCCCAAACTTGGCACACATGTAGCCCAACTCTTCCTCTACAAGTGTGCAAAGTTTGTTGTCCGGAGGACCTACGGCCGGGGAGCACAGATTTTTAAAATCCGGGCACCCCTTCCATGGACTCCCATGTTAAACGGTAATTTCTTATTTGAATTTGGGGACCCGGTACCGGCCGGTCTTAGGTTCCCTGGACCCTAAACTTGGTACACATGTAGTTCCATTTCTCCTCTACAAGTGTGCAAAGTTTTTTGTCTTGAAGATGTACGGCCGGGGAGCACCGATTTTTCAAATCCGGGCACCCCTTCCATAGACTCCCATGTTAAACGTCAGTTTAGTCATAGACACAGTGAGGCATGGGCACAGTGAGGAATGGGCACAGTGAGGTATGGGCACAGTGAGGCATGCACATGGTTACAGTGAGGCAAAGTGAGGCACAGTGAGGCACAGTGAGGCATGCAGATGGACACCCTAGGCTTATACTCGAGTCAATACGTTTTCCCATTTTTTTGTGGTAAAATTAGGTGCCTCGGCTTATATTCGGGTCGGCTTATACTCGAGTATATACAGTATTTATTTTACAGATTTGGCTCACATTGTTTTCAGTAAGGTTCAGATTTGGAATCCAAGCTTATTTAATGTTTACCAAACCCTGCTTGAACCTTGGTACACTTGGCTCATCAATATCACTGATTTGCATTGACTTGGTTTGCGCAGTGTCTTAACCACTTCGCGCCCGGGCTATAAGGAAAAGACATCCGCAAAGCGGTCGTCAATTGCTGATAGGACGTCTATGGACGTCCTCTTATTTACTTCCGCGATGCGCGCCACCGCGGGCGCGCATCGGGGAAAAACTGTGCCCGCCGTGTCAGGCGAGTGCCGATGCGCGCGCCTGGCGGCCGCGATGTCTGCCAGGTACGAGCGATCGGCTGTCACAGAGCCAGGGACGTGGATCTCTGTGTGTAAACACAGAGATCCACGTCCTGTCAGGGAGAGGAGACGGATGGTGTGTCCCTTGTACATAGGGACAACCATCAGTCACCTCCCCCAGTCAGTCCCCTCCCCCCACAGTAAGAACATCTAGCAGGGAACATATTAACCCCTTGATCGCCCCCTAGTGGTTAACCCCTTCCCTGCCAGTCACATTTATACAGTAATCAGTGCATATTTTTAGCACTGTTCGCTGTATAAATGTGAATGGTCCCAAAAATGTGTCAAAAGTGTCCGATGTGTCCGCCGTAATGTCACAGTCACAAAAAAAAAATCGCAGATCGACGCCATTACTAGTAAAAAAATAAATAAAAAAATCATTAAAAAAAATCATAATTCTATTCCCTATTTTGTAGGCGCTATAACTTTTGCGCAAACCAATCACTATACGCTTATTGCGATTTTTTTTTTTTGACCTGAAATATGTAGAATACGTATCGGCCTAAACTGAGGAAAAAAATAGTTTTTTTTTTAAAAAAAATGGGATATTAATTATAGCAAAAATTAAAAAATATTGTGTTTTTTTCAAAATTGTCGCTCCATTTTTGTTTATAGCGCAAAAAATAAAAACCGCAGAAATGATCAAAGACCACCAAAAGAAAGCTCTATTTGTGGGAAAAAAAGACGTCAATTTTGTTTGGGAGCGACGTCGCACGACCGTGCAATTGTCATTCAAAGCGTGACGGTGCTGAAACCTGAAATTTCGCCTGGGCAGGAAGGGGGTTATGTGCCCAGTTGTCAAGTGGTTAAAGTGTAAGCAACCATCAGAGCTGCCCCACAGATGACTGGTGATCTGATTGAACATTCAAGCAGCAGAAGGAGAGATGCAGAACCCACAGATCCACAGAATAAATAAAGCAGGGTGATGCTTGCACTGCAGGCCCACAGGTACAGATTTTTTGCTAGCAAGGAGAGAAATAAGTAGAAAATCAGTGACATCACTAAATCTCACTAATGAAACTAGAACTGAGAGGCACAGAGTATTAGATAATCTCATACTGCATGTGAACATCTGTGAGACTGTGTGAAGTGCACTTCTCTTTTTATGATCTATTCAGGATGAAATTTACATTTTTCAGGGTAATGCTGAGGCAAACTGAAAATTTCTAGATGTTCCCCATAACATAGGAAATCTTTTTAAGTTTAAGTTCACTTTAGTGCTTTTGTAGGAAGAGCAATGATGCATTTAAAATTATAACAATCAACCAAACTACTGTATATTAAGACCAAGAGGAATGTCAGTATGCCCAAATCCTGAGCAGCCAATCAACAGTGATTCTTCAATGTTCCCAAATATGCAAAGCTGTAAGGTAAAATAACAACTCTGTAACCAAAACAAATAAAATGATGAATGCTTATTCAGTTGATTTTTCATTTTGGATCCAACAAGAAAGTGGCAGTCATTTTATTAGAACTCAGCTGAAGTAAAACAAGTCTATGCATACAACCACAAGTCTCAGTCCTGAACATTCACATAGTTTTCTTCAGGTGCACTGAATATGTAACCTTAGTTGACAAGCTGTCATGAGCAAGAGCCAAAAACGAGGATTGCTAAAAACAAACTACATTGCGCATTCATAATAATTATAAAAATGCCTGATTTATTACTCATTGTTCATGAATAGTTTGTTAAAATTATCAATGCATTTAGAAACCATGCAAAATATATTACAATGAAATACTGGTATTTAAAATATTAACACAGTATTTGTATTTTTCTAGTGTTATTATTTTTTTTTTTTTTACCTTCTGTTTAATTTTCTACCTTCTTTGTTGTAACTTATTTTTAATAGTAAGGTGTTTTTTTTTTTGTAAATTTCCAAATTTACAGAAAACTGTTTCCAATACACCTGCCTGCATACCTCTGTATAGGTGTGTATAAGACAATGTGGTTGGTTTACTAAAGGAATACTGTAGAAGTTTTACTTCTTGCAGAGTTCACTTTACAAAATTAATGCTCACAAAATGATTAATTCAAAGTGAAAATTCACTTTGGTAATTGGGCAGCCTCCATTCCTATAATACAAAAAAACATAATTTTCTTATATTTTCTAGTTTTTGTTTGTGATATGGATTAGATTAGAGGTAATCTTTATTTAATCTGGGATTAAAAAGTCCTGGGGTACCATATCCATATTTGTAATGCCAATGATTCCAACATCTAAAAAAAGAAAAAAGTTCTATTGAATCAAGTTTTCACATAAGAGTCACACATATATTACAGATGTGCACATTTTTTAATTGAGTTCAATTAGAAAAGTGTGTGAATATTAAATGAAAATTGTTTGAATCTTGTGCAAAAAAAAAATATATATATCAATAGACCCCATAATGTATGTAGGAAGTTTTACCTGATACAAAACTTTGGTGAATGTTTAAAAGATAATCCAATATTTAATTTTCAAATTGAGAAATTAGTACAGTCGTTTCACTGTAACTTAACTCAAAGGAAGTTGAATACTAAAGGCAAAAAGGCTGTTCCTTTTGTTAGGGAAGTTGCACTTTGCTGGGACATTTTCGCCAGAGCTTAGCAAGTTCTGCCAACTTTCATTTTCCATTCATGTGCAAGAAAAAATATTGCTTTTTTATTTTACTTGCACATAATTGAATATATTTAGCAAATTGAAATTTCACTACATTAACTAAATTCTGGGGCATATTACCCTAAAAAGTGCAACTTCCCTTGCAAAGTGGACAGCCTATTTGCCTTTAGGAAATCAACCCCAAATATTTTAATTACAATTATCAATACACACGATGCAATTAAAATGTCCACACAGAAACATGATTAAAGTGTCATTAAACTTGTCGACAAAAAGGAATCCCTCCCTTAGAATATTAATTCTATATGCTTTGTTTACAGCAGCCCATAGATTATTCGATTTTATTTCTTTCCACTTGATTCCCCCATCAACACATTCAGTGCTGTTGGGGGAATGCCTGCGCAGCGCTATTGTATTCTGCTGGTGGGGGGGCAAGGAGAATTCCCTGCCGGAAGAATACAATGATTATTGCTAGTGACTATAGCCGCTGGCAGTAATCGCATGAAGGGGCAATGCCCCTGTTGAAGACTTTTCAGTCGAAACGCGTCGGTCTTGCATACTGCACCCCACATTGCTCTTATTTTGTGATCACTTTTTAATGCATTGTCAGCTTTTTGTATGACAATTTTATCCAATAAACCTTGTCACGATTTTATTGACCTGAACCATTGGGAGTCTTCCCTTTTGTTTCTATTTTTTCCATCTCTGTTCTTTTGGAGCTTGTATGCTGGAGAAGAGTTGCACCTGCATCCCCATCCACTGGATCCTCCTCTTCAGGATTGTTTGATACGTCCATGGCATCCTGTTCCATTGTTCCCGGTCGCTGAGACCTCAAGTCTATCTGACTCACTATCATATGATAGATGAGTCCACCTGTTGCGGTAAGAGTACCCCATCCAGTTATTTACTTCAAGTGTTTTTGATTCTACAGTCAACATTTTGTTTTTGTCACCTTTGTGGGAAGATAAATATAGAGTGTGCTCAAGACACATAGACTTGTCTCTATTTACAGTAGTCCATTCACCTATGGTATTGTACTCACTCATTTTGGACTATTTGAGTTGATTCATTTCCAGCTCACACAGGGTTTTTGGTTTTGTTCATGGTATATGGACTTTTTTCCCTATACACAGGGATTATTTATCTATTTTGCTTTTTTATGGATTTCACATTACTCATTTATGTTTATTTACCTCACCATTAAGATTTTGAAGACTTCCTTTACAGAGAAGTACCCATTATATAAACACTTTATTGTGATTTTTATCGTATTCACATTTAGTCTCACATCCATTGGGATTTTTTCATTGGAGGTTTGGTTGTCACTTTACATTGAGTGATATTACTTGTTACCTTTTGGTTTAGCGCTACACTATTTATTTTATTCACATTTCTATATTATCTGTTTGAGTGCTGGCAGCTTGCACATTGTTCTATTTGGGTTCTAGCGCAGTTTTTTCACCTTATACACAGAAAACACTGTCAGAGCCATGATTGGAAAAAGTAATGATGACACAATCCAATCATGGCTCATTGCTCTTAATCCCGCCCCACACTATAAAAATATTCTCCCCAGAGCGGTCATTTGCAGTGTGATATTGGCATGGGGAGAGATAGAACATGGCTTTGTTAATGTGCTATAGTGTGCTATTGTGCTTCTATTGTCAATGTAGAATATCAGTTTAGTGTGAATCTAGTGATAGTTCAGTGTGAGTCTAGTGACCATTCATTTTTACTTTAGTGTCAGTTTTGTGAACATAGTGTGATCATTCATTTTTACTTTAGTGTCAGTTTTGTGAGTTTAGTGTGACCATTCATTTTTACTTTAGTGTCAGTATATTTGAGTGTGTTACTGCACATTGAACGCAGTATATATCAGTGCGTTACTGTACGTTTAACGCAGTATATTTGAGCGCATTAGTGCACATTTACCACAGTATATTGCAGTATATTAATGCAGTTTTACTGCAGTATATTGTAATGTGTCAGTGGAGTGTGTCTGTGTAGGGAGTACTCAAGTTAAAGTGCACCAAACACCACTTTCCCATTTCCACGTCTTTATTACATTTTGTCTGAGAGGCCAACAAGGAGAGGCAGACATTCCTATGGCACTGTGAGGGGGCCAGCAGCGTATGTGTCCACAGGCAAAGGTGGATGTGGTCCGTCCTCAGGCAAGGCATAATTTATTTTAGTGATATTTCCCATGCCATCCAGCCACAGCATGCAGAGGAGGTGGTGGACTGGCTTACTAAACCATGATCATCCTCCTCATCCTCAGTTACCAAAGCAGAGACTAGCACAGCTACTCCTGCCATAGCCCCAGCATCAGGCATGGAGGAGTCAGCTAAGTTATTTGAACACAGCGTTAGCCACTTGCACCTTGACGATGCACAGCCATTCCTTTATTCATATATTGGTTCTGAGGTTGAGGAAGGTAGAAAAATGAGCCTACAGAGAGTGGAGAACACTGGTAAACAACAAATTGGCAGTCATGTTCCCCCAGCCGCAGAGTATTGCCAAGTTGTCTCCAGTGATAATGAGGATGAAGGGGATGATGATTATGATGAGGTCACTGACGCAACTTGGGTGCTGGATAGAGCAGAGGAGAAAAGTGATGGTGAAGCACCATCCCAATGAGGCAGCCATCATGGAAGAGTAGAGAGCAGCCACCCTATTCCACCAGATTGTGGAGCAGTTATCTTCTGGCCCACTTCTCCCAGCTCAGCTGTTTTGGCCTTTTTTAGCACATGTGCAGCCTATCGCTCTTTGCAATTTGCAAACTTTGCCTCAAG
This sequence comes from Rana muscosa, assembly GCA_029206835.1. Lineage (NCBI taxonomy): Eukaryota > Metazoa > Chordata > Amphibia > Anura > Ranidae > Rana > Rana muscosa. The sequence goes on from CM055116.1 coordinate 691,333,728, forward strand.
CACATCAATCGTGGCAAAAACACCAGCCATTTGGGTACCACATGCTTGACAAGGCATTTAACCTCCCACCACTCAGCCCATTGGCAAGAGCACCTGAAAGCAACACAAAAGGGACACAATTCTGCTCCTCCTCACCTTTCTGGTCTACCCCCGCCATACCTCATGACCTCTCAGCAGCCTCCACTGCTAGGAAAGATGGTACAGAGAAGGGTGTCCCAGGTCCTTGCAGCACATCTGCCAGTAGCACACCACCAGCTGTAGACTACAGCAGGAAAATTTCTCTGCTCCATCTGCTGCAGCAAAGAAAAAAAATACAGTCACTGCCACCCACATGCCCAGCATCTAAATTCAAGCTTGTCCAAGATGCTGGCTTTACAAGATATTATGCTCTGAAATACATTTTTCAATATATATTTCTGATTGTGTTGTTCAAGATTTTGCAAATTAACATTAGCGTTTGATGGTCTCATGAGTAAAATCCATCAAGCCCAGGGGTCCTCATTTGGAGGGATTACTCTAGATCGTTTCTTTAATAGTCTTAAAAGATTATTGGAAAAAAAGCTTGTATTTTTTTGAAATATATAGAGGATAAGATTGTACCGTGGGGATTACGCATACAGATTTTTCCTAATATGTTCAAAGTAGAGTCTGAGTTTAGAATAGACTGGGAATCAAATCTACAGTCTTGCTCATTTAAAATGATGGAGGCCCTTTGCCGAAATTATGCAAAGGACCTAGAAGTAGTGAACAATGATATTGAAAAACTTTATACTGAAAACTCTAACCTGATTACTGATGACACTTTCTCCGATAGGGAAGTCCTTTTGGAGAAATACTTGAAATCTTTTGTTGCTAGTATCCTGAAAACCAAGGATAAAAAGTACTATCGGGGCCGATTAGCATACGAATCGAATACTGCCTATCAGTGGTCTACAGATAATCAATGGAGGAAATCTAAATCCTCTGCACGGAAACAAACTAATACTAACGAGGATGATACCGATTCTGATGAGTCTTCTCTATCTTCCTCTTCCCTAGCAGGTACGGCCTCTAATATGTCAGCAGGTTCTTTCAAGAGAAAGACTGACCGAGTGCCCTCAAAGGCATCTTCCTCTAAACGCACTCAACGGGACAATATGCGTCCTGGACTTCGTTCACAGACTAAAAATACACCTCTTCCTTACAATCCTGTGGGTGAAGGTCACCCCAGCTCTTCCTCTTCTGCACCAAGCGTATTAGCTACACCCAAGGTAAGCCAACCTTCTGGCACCCCTTCGGGGGACTTTCAAATCCCCAATTTAGGGTATCTCAGCACAGCACCGATTTTCTCACTGCTTCCAAATATGGACACCAAAAAAGCACAAAATCCCCCAACCACACTGAAAGCGACCCAAAAAATAAATACATTTGTCCTCACACCCCTTGACCGTGGATCAGACCCAGGTTTTAAGCCTTGGACTGACCTTCTGTCCCGACAAAGAGGTAGATGCCTTTGAGATTATAAAAGATGTTAAGATCTTTTTTGATAAGGATTACAAACATCCCCCCCTGAATTCCTCGGTGGAGGATGTTTGGCAAAATAAGACCATTAGGGAAATCAAGGCCCTTAATGACCTTATGGAACTATGGGAAGAGGGAAACCCACTTGATGATCCCCTTGAGGAGGTTCCTCCTGGTCCCCTTTCTGTGATTCCAACTGAGAGAATCTTTCCTCCACCCAATCTCTATAAACCTAAATCTAAGACTTTTCCCACCCTACAGGGCAACCCCAACATTTGGGCCTTTACCCAACAGGTCACCAGAGAATTACACAGTACCAAGTGGAAAAAATTCAGTGGAAGATCCAATCTTAAACCATCACAACGTCAAGCTCTTTTGTCTATTAAACCAAATGAGCATATTGTTATCAAACCCTCGGATAAAAGGGGGAATATTGTTGTAATGGATGTACCGGTAACTAACTACAAACAGATGGTGATGAATCTCCTACTGAATAGAAGCTGGTATTGTCCTATTCCATTTGCACAGGTTAAGTATGCATAGACCAAACACTGCATCCTTATTACCCGTGCTTTTTATGACAACCTCATAGATAAAAAAAACTGTGAATTTCTCACTGTTGAAAAACCCAGGCTTCCCACCCTGTATGCCTTGCCAAAAGTACACAAGAATTTGGATTGCCTTCCCGGCCGTCCTATTGTGTCAGGAAATGGATGCCTAACGGAACCAGCAAGCAAGCTTGTAGACGACTATCTAAGACCACACGTGGGTTCCCTAAGCTCCTATATTTAAGATACAGCAGACCTATTGAGATCTCTGGATGGCCTATGTGTACCACCGGGGTCTTGGTTGGTGGCCATTGATATGGAAGCCCTCTACAACTCCATCCCCCATGATTGGGGGGTCAGAGTTGTGGAGGGCTTCCTATCTGAAAGAGGACCTTGTGCTCTGATGTATAATAAGTTCATTCTGGATTTGCTGTTGTTTATTTATTTATTTATTTATTTATTTATTTTTAAACTTTAAATTTTTATTTATCGAGAATATAAAAGTTACATACAGGTACATTCGCATTGGAATAACAACAATGTAGGCACATACATATTCATATATTGCAAAAGAGAGAACAATACATCAGTCATCAGAGAGCAACTCCGTTCTTCAAAGACCTCTAAATTATCTAATGAGCATTAGCTCCCTTGTACTAGCCTTGGAACCTCAAAGGCAGATAAGATTAGGTAGGAGAGCCTGTCACCCCTTCTGGGATCATGCTGTGAGCAGGCTGACTATAAGTATGTCCAAGTACTGATAGCACGGCCCAGAATATGGCCTTTCGATCTACTCATGGGGTATAATGTAGCTATAAGCCTAGAACCGAGTTGCCTGAGTACTCTCGTTGTAAAATTAGTATAAACATTAGTTGAAATAAGTGTACTACAAAACCTGTGTGCATGCAGTTAGGTAAATTAGTGCTTGTACCAATATCACTGCTCTAGGTTCGCCACTATCCCACCAGTCATTATTTTGCTTTTCCCTTTATGTTCAACATAAATATAGTTCAATGCTATAAGGTAATATTTGGCTGAGGCCAATGATCCCAAAATTTTCGATAAACATTTATTCTATCTCCTTTATAAGCTAGCATCTTTTCCATTACACTCTGATTGTTTACTCTATTTTTGACTTCCTCTATGGTCGGCGTAGTTGAAGTCCTCCATTTGGCCGCTATGGCTACACGTGCCGCATGTAGAATATTTACTACTATTTTCCTATGTGTATAGTTAAAGGATTCAATCCCTATTGAGAGAAGAGCTAGTTCCGGGGCTGGTGCACAATTTGTTTTAGAAATGTCAGAGATAAGAAAAAATACGTCTCTCCAAAAGTTTGATAATAAGCTACAGTGCCACATGATGTGTAGCAGATTACCTCTGTTCTGGCATTCCCGCCAACAGAGTGGGGAGAGCGTGGGTGACATTACGTGTAGACGGGTAGGAGTGATATACCACCTATGTAGGAGTTTACATGAATTGTCCCAGTGGTCCACACAGGCTGAGGATATTCTGTTATATTTAATAGCAGTCAACCACTGTGATAGAGAAAAGGATTTCTGTAGTTCCCCCTCCCATTTGAGCATAGGAGGGGTTTTGGATTTCATTAGGTGTTGGTTACAGAGTCTATAGCAGAGTGATATACCCCTAATGTGTGTCCTACTTTTACTCAGGAAAAAGTCCCAAAGAGGCAGTGGAATTTCTGTGACATTGTGAGGATTCTTTTTGGTATACTCCCGAATTTGTAGAGTCAACAGTTTATCAAGTGCTGTAGGATGAGTTATGTCTGCGATATCGAAATGTACTCCCTTTTTCTTCCAGTGAAGTGATGAAAAGTTTTGAATGAGGAATGTATAGGTCGTGAGAGGGATGTGTAGCTTGTGGGTCGTTTCTTCCGGGAATTTCAATTTGGTAAACATGGACCATGCCGTGAGTGTGGCCTGTATAGTAGGATATTCCAGTACCATAGGTTTGTAATGCATAGTGGGAGCCATTAATAGTGCAAAGAGGTCACGAGTTGGAGTGATCTCTCTCTCTATTTGATTCCACAGGTTGTCTTCCTGACTGGAGAACCAAAATTTCAGTTGGTCCAGTATAGAAGCAATATAATATGCATAAGCATTCGGTAAACTCCCCCCTCCCGCAGTTCTGTGTAGGTAGAGAGTTTTCAGTGCTATTCTAGGTTTAGTCTCCCCCCAAATGAATTTAGATAGGTGCTTTGCTAGTTCAGAGAAAAATTTGTGAGGTATGGGGATTGGTATGGTTCTGAAAAGATACAAAATCTTTGGGAATACTTGCATCTGATATGCTGCGATTCGCCCAATCCATGACAGTTGGATTTTGGAGATTTGTGCGAAGTCCTTCTTAATTTGCTCTAAAAGGGGTAGAAAGTTGTCAGAGTATAGATTGGATGTAGGGTGGGTCAGTTGTATACCTAAATAGGTGATGGAAGGAGCATCACAGGTACATGGGAATAGGAGCTTGAGTTTGGTTACTTTTTTGGGGGGATATTTAGGTGGAGGGCAAAACATTTAGAGGTATTGATTTTATAGTATGTTATTTTCCCAAAGTCCTGCATAAGTTCTGTGGCTTTACTTAGGGAAGTAAGTGGGTTGGTAAGAGTAAGAATTACATCATCTGCGAATAATCCTAGTTTGTGTTCCATGTGTCCTATTTTGAGGCCTGTGACATCTGTAGTAGACCGAATGAGTTCTGCTAGGGGTTCAATAGCTAAGGAAAAGACAATTGGGGACAGTGGGCATCCCTGTCTCGTTCCATTGGTGAGATTGAAGGGATCAGATAGCATTCCTGATGAAAGCACTCTGGCCGACGGATTCATGTATAGAGACATGACAGCTGAATGCAAGAATCCGTGTATTCCAAATTTATGGAGTGTGTGTGAAGTATGACCAGTGGACTCTGTCAAACGCCTTCTCCGCGTCTAACGCTACAAAAATGCTAGGCGTGTGTGTAATTTCTGCGTATCTGAGTAGGTTAATCAATTTTCTGGTGCCATCCGGGGCCTGTCTGCCCTTGACAAAGCCTACTTGATCTAAGCCTATGAGTGTGGGGGTTATATGTAGTAATCTGTTTGCCAATATTATCGCATAGATTTTAAGGTCCGAGTTTAGAAGTGAGATGGGCCTGTAGTTCTGGGGGTGGGCAGGATCTTTTCCGGGTTTTGGTATGGTCAATATGATTGCTTGAAGCATTTCTTTGGGGAACGTGCTTGTGTTTGCAGCTGTATTGAATAGGCCAGCTAATCTGGGGGTGAGTATTGATGAGAAACTTTGGTAGTATTCGGCTGAAAAACCGTCTGCTCCCGGAGATTTATGTGTGGGGAGTTTCTTAATTACTTCCTTTACTTCTTCCTCTGTAAAAGGTTCATTAAGTTTGCCTAACGTTCTCTGGTCTAGGGATGGGAGATCAACACGTCTAAGAAAATCAGTGATTTCACTATCAGTGGGTTGATGGGTAGTCTTGTCCTGGCTAAGGTTATAGAGGGCTTCGTAAAAATCTTTAAATGTATTCGCTATATCTTTGGGGTTCCTATATGACTTGTTGGCAGTGGGATGTGTAATCATAGATATTTTCGCTTGTTTTTGCCTTTTCTTCAGTTGAGACGCTAGTAGTTTACCTGCTCTGTTGTTCTGGGAATAATATGACAGTCTGAGTCTCTTATAATAAAGGTCAAAATCTGATTTCAGTATCAGTTTCAGCTCTTCCCTAGTAGAGTTCAGTTGTTCCAATAAGGATGGGTCCCCAGTTTGTTTGTGTTTACCTTCTAATTCAGCTATGCGGTCATGAAGTTGCGTTATTATTTTGTTTTTTTTCCTTTTCTCCCTAGCTGCTAGTTGGATCAGGGAGCCTCTCGAGAAGGCTTTATGAGCGCACCACACTGTGGAGGGGGAAGCACCGGGGGTCTCATTGAATTGAAAGAATTCCAGTAGTTTCTTGTGCATTTCCTCTTTAATAAGGGGCTGGGAGAGTAGGTAGGTGTTGTTATGCCATAGGGGCGAGGCATTTGTTTTATCGGCAGAAGTCAAATCAATGGTGATGGGGGCATGGTCTGACCAGGTGATAGAATGGATGTCTGCTTTAATTACTTTTTGTAAGGTGTATTTGTCCGTCAGGAAGAAATCAATCCTAGAATAGGTTTTATGTACCGGCGAGTAGAAGGTGTAGTCCCTCTCTGTGGAACGGAGACAGCGCCATGGATCATAGCGTTGTTCCCCTAGGCAGAAATCACCCAGGGATGGTCTTTGTCTCCGCCCCTCAGAGGAGGAGTCAAGCATATCATTCATGATGACATTAAAGTCTCCACATATGACTAAGTTGCCCCTTTTCAATGCTTTTGCTTTCCTTATAATTTTGCGAATAAATTTCATTGGACTTCTGTTGGGAGCATATATATTAACCAGCGTAAACAGCTCATTATTGATTTCGGACACAAGAATAATATACCTACCATTACTATCACATTGCTCATCTAGTAGTTTAAAAGATACAGAGTCTTTAATAGCTATTAACACCCCATTCTGTTTGCTATTGTTATTTGCCATAAAGACATGTTGAAATTTCCTATGGGAGCATTTTGGGGTATTGTGATCCAAAAAGTGAGTCTCTTGCACACATACTACGTCACAGTGGTTGTCCATGGCCGTTTTCCAGAGGGATCTGCGTTTAAAAGGACTGTTGAGGCCTTTAGCATTGATAGATAACAGTTTAAGTGACATTATAGTCATTCGTGGTGCTTCGGTGACATCTAGTGGCGCAAAGTGGGAATTGACTGGAGCATAGATTTCTATTCTTAGCAGTGAAAAGCTGTGAATTGGATTTAACCTCAGCAATCTGGAGTAACCAAAAAATAGAACAGCAAGTGACCATTGCAACGTCAATGGTCAAGAGATCAAAACATAGATCTTTTATCATCAACAGGTTGAATTTGGGATAATCCCAAAAGCCATATTGGGGTAAAGTCATTAAGGTTTTTACCTTGTCAGCCGAACATCAGGAGACAAAGTCTTCATTTTCATAAGGCAGATGAGGTGCATATGGGTTCAAGGGGAAAGTAGGAAGTTCAACATAACAAAAATCTTTCTGGAGTAGCTTAGATGCGACTATTTTTCACGATTGTTCCTGGCACTGCGAGAAGCGGTGGAACTTGATCTGGGTGGCGTCTGATCCATAGCTTCCGGGTAGCCTTCCTGGGGAAGAAGTCCCCATTTACGGAGTAGTTCCAAACCTTTGTCCAGGGACGAGATGGTAAACCATTCGTTGTTTTTCTCCAAAATTATTTTCGCCGGGAAGCCCCATCTATAGAGAATCTTGTGGTTCCTCAGCATTTTAGTAACAGGGATCAGATTATTTCTGGCTTTCATGGTAGCCTGTGATAGGTCAGCGTATATCGTGATCCCAGCATACGGGTCTGGGAGATTGCTGTTTTGCCTGGAGAATCTCATAAGTTGATCTTTCACATGAAAGAAATTAATTCTGGCTATAACATCCCTGGGGATTTTCTCAGGGAGATGTTGTGGTTTGTGTAGCCTGTGGGCTCTGTCTATTATGACATCCGACGCAGTGAGAGAGGGGATAGCTTTTTTCATCAGTTGTTGAAGGAATGTGCTCAGCTCGGCAGGTTTAATCGTTTCAGGGATCCCTCTGAACTTCACATTGTTCCTGCGTGCGCGGTCCTCGAGATCTGAGACTTTTAGACGGAGGGCTTTGAGCTCATCTTCTAGGTCGACATGAGCATCCACCAGCTCGTTGTGGGCTGCAGAGAAATCCTCCATCTTAGTTTCTACATACATGATCCTATCTCCCAAAGCATTCAGTTCTTTGTGTGTGGAATGGGAGAGGTGAACTATGTCTTGCTGTATGGCCCCCCTCAGTGTAAGAATCATGTCTTTCATTAACACATCAGTCATGGGCTGGCCAGATACAGGCATAGCATCCAGTTTCTGGGTATAGGAGTCAGACTGCTCCACAGCAATGTCCCCCTCTCCCTGTTCAGTGCTCTCTTCTCCTGGAGCGCTGACCCTCCGTTTCTGTTTGATGGGGCTATTGGATGGGGAAGGGTAGGGGAGCTGATAAGGAGTGCTGTTATGCGACTCACCCTGCATATTAAAAGCCGCGCTGTTCTCCCCCTCATGGCGCTGTGTAGTCGACATTCCCGCGCCGGCGCCATCTTGGATAGTCCGGCCTGCCATGGGAGGGAAGAAATCAGTCAGTTTCCTTGGTCCCTCTCTTTCTTTTCTTTTCGCCATAGTGCCAGCCGGCTTCCCCCTGTATTCCGCCGTCCGGATGGATAGGTTTTACTGCCTCAAAAGCCGCTGTTAGTTGCTGTATGCCTCCTGATGTGACGGAGCTCTCCTCTCACCACACCATCCGCTCCGGCTGCCGGCTCCGTCCCCTGCTGTTGTTTATTTTAACCAACAATATTTTTGTTTTAGACCGCTCCCACTACCTCCAGGTGTAGGGTGTTGCGATGGGGACCAAATGTGCCCCATCATACACCAATCTGTACCTGGGGGGGGGTGGGAGCGGGAGATTTTCTCTTCAGATAAGTTTAGAGAATTTTTTGATCAGGTTCTTATATGGCGTTGTTTTATCGATGACATATTTGTTGTCTGGACCTGCTCCTTTGAAGAACTATCTTCCTTTATGCTGCTACTGGCCGAGAATTCTTACAACCTTAAATTTACTATGATTTATGATCAAAATGTAATTAATTTCTTAGACATTTCCATTTATCTTAATTCTGATGGCACCTTGGGGTCTTCCTTATTTAGGAAGCCATCCGCTGGCAATACAATTGTACATGCTACAAGCTCCCACCCAAAGTCCTTGGTGCAGAGCATACCCTATAGCCAGTATTTAGGAATCAGAAGAAATTTCAGCCAAGATTCTGACTTTGAACAAGAGGCTTCTGCCCTCCAGTCTCGATTAATAAATAGAGGTTATAGTCACTCTATTCTTAAGAAAGCCTATAAACGGGCCAAAAACAAAAATAGAGCTGATTTAATTAATTCTAAGAAAGTTGTAGCTACTGGCCAGCAGGTACGTCTAATTACAAGATTCTCAGGAGAGCATCAGAAAGTTAAGGAGATCATTCAAAAGTTTTGGCCTCTTTTATCTGCTGATGAGGTTATTTCCAAATATATTAAGCCATTTCCTCAAATCACCTACAGAAAATCCAGGTCCTTAAAGGACCAATTGGTCCATAGCCACCTCCAAACCAAAGGCGGGGTTACGGCCCCAGGTTTATGTTCAACTCCACTGAAATACTCCTTCCTAGTGCAGTTGTTTATAGACCAAACTTTTTTACCAATTGCCAGTCGATCTGCGTTGTCTATCTTATTAAATGCGATTGTAACGCCTTCTACGTTGGGAAAACAAAGAGGCCCTTTTTTCACAGAATTAGAGACCATGTGTCTCTCATTCAAAAGAAGAAAATGGAGACTCCCATAAGTAGACACAGTGGTTTGTTCCACTCTTTCGACTTATCAAAGATGAAATTCTTTGCATTGGAACATATACCTTTAAATGAGAGAGGTGGAAATGTAGATAAGAGCCTCCTACAAAGAGAGACCAAGTGGATACACTCCCTGGCAGCAACCCTGTATCCAGGGCTCAATGAGTCCATTAGCTTCAAGCCCTTCCTCTAGGGTGTTTACAAGCCATGTTGTTTTGCAGTGATCATGCTTTAAATAAAAAGATTATTTGTTTAAGTTTTTTGAATTTTATATATTCTTTGAATTTAAAAGTGACTGGTATTGTCTATCTCTATGATAAATAGCCTTTTTTCTATTATTCCCCTTTTTTTATTTCTTATATATTTTTCATATATTTTTTCTTTTTAATCTTCTTGCATTTTTTGTTTTTCTAAGGGGTAACACCCCGAAGGGGTCAGGTGACCATATGGGCGCTCAGGGCGTCTTCTCAGATATCCTAAGTCCTTTTGGATAGTCTGATTGGCGCAGACCATCCTAGGTTTTTCCTAACAACTGTCCAAGTGATGGCTAATCTATTGGCCTCCTATGCCTTCTTTCATTCTGGCCCGTGTTAGTTTTGGTTTCTTTTTCAGATGTGAAACGACGGTGGCTCGCATTTACAATTCTATTTGCTAGTCAGTTCCGCCCCTACCAGTCTTAGCTTCAAGTGCGTCAGAATCTGCCGATTTGGATGGACACTCGTCACTTCCGGCATGTGGGTTGACGCACTTCCGGTTATCTCTATTAGGAATCGTCACTTCCGGTTTGACGTTGGCGGGATCCGATGCCCGAACTGATGCGCCCGCTCCGCCCACTGTTTTGGCGCCAATGTGCGCCCAATGGGAAGGAGGAGGGGGGTATATAGGAGGTGAAGTTTGTCTTTGTGAGTGGCATGGCCGACGTCTTGAGGAGAGGATAGTCTCTACCAAACAAGTGAAAAGGTATTTTATGTTCCTGAACCGATTCAGGGTTTATCTAGGGATTGCTTTATCTGTACCTTATGGCTTATATATTCACTTCCCCAGATTGCTGACAAATGAATGCCGTCTTTATGGCTTTGGATGTCTTCTTATTCTGGACCCAAACATTACTCTAGCAGCACTGATAAGGTATTGATTCCACACCTGTGGCCATCTTGATTTGTGTTTCAATTTCTGAAGTTGTTTTTCTCTGATTCATATTCCATTATGTGCCTTTCTTTTTAGAGTGGACACATTCTAAGGAAATTCTGAGACATTTTTGTCTCTGTTTTGATGCTCATGGGTTCGGATGTATTTGGGACTAGGCAATTTTCCATCTGTTCTCTATACTTGTTTCCACAAACATCAACTCCATTTGTTTGGTTTTTTATATATTTTTGTTTATTTTTTGTACATTTCCTCTTTTGCCTCTTAAGACGGTCCTCTGTCCTCTTGCTAGCATCTCCCTAATTGTGTTTTTACTGCATTTACGCTTGTTGATGGTATCCTCCCCTCTATGGTACACTATATGACTCCATCTTTTGAGGTGCCCCCCCTGATGCGGCCTATAAATTAATTTTTAGGCGCTTCCATAATTATTTAAAGGTAATTTGTTTATTTACTTATATATTTTTTTGACCATTCTTACACATTTTTTATTTTTTATTGAGCTTTGTGCATATGGTTTAGACTTTTCCCAGTCATTTTTGATTATTGTCCTGTGATATTTTGTTATATATGTGTGTATTATCTTTGTATTCTCTCGGTTTTGTTTATTTTTCTTTTTGTTTCAGTAGTGCTCGACAAAAAAACTCCTGACGAAGCCAAAGCAAATGGCGAAACATGTTGAGAAATTTTGTCTGTATGCCTATCTGAAACCTCATTTTATTGCATGATGGATTTTATATTCTATCTATTTTTCTATTTTTGTATAAATAAAATCAAATTTTGATATATATTTGTGTTTTTCATGCACCTTAAAAGTCCCATTCCCAATTTCTGTACATGCTGGCTTTACAACTCCTGCTTTTCCATCTGGTGGATTCTGCCCCCTTCAGTGAATTTGCAGAATATGCTGTACCACAATGGCAGGTTCCCAGTCGCTATTTCTTTTCACGTAAGTCTATTCCAGCTCTCTACCATCACGTGGAAGGCAATGTTGTAGCATCATTGGGCAAGGCAGTCAGCTAGTAGTGATGATGTGGGATTTGTCAGCTGCACCTGCTCCTCCTCCTCCTCCATGCCCTCTTCTGCTGAATTGTCCCATGAATTACAAGTACCCCCTAAACGTTCAAGGGGCTATTTAATGAGTCAGGCTGAAAGGTGCAATGCAGTGCATCAGCTGGTCTGTCTAGGACACAGGAGCCACACCAGAGCAGAGATTCTGGCAGCTCTGCAGGGGCAGGCCCAGAGGTGGTTCACTTCATGCCAGCTGGAGCCAGGAATGGTGGTGTGTGATAATGGCAAAACAAACCTCCTGTTCGCCCTTAGACAGGGAAAGTGGACACATGTGCCATGCCTGGCACATGCCCTCAATTTGGTAGTGCAGCATTTTTTAAATAGGTGCCCAGGGTTGGAATATCTGCTAAAGCAGGCCAGAAGGGTCTGCAGCCATTTTAGGAGGTTATACACAGTCAGTGCTCGGTTGGCTAAATTTCCGTGGGAACTCGACTTTGGCAATGCTGCAGCATCTGCACATGCAGCAGAGGGCCGTCAACGAGTACCTGTAAGAGTATGGCACAACGACAGGCTCAGGCCGGCTCGACTTTTTTTCCCCACAGCAATGGCTGCTGATAAAGGATGCATGTACTGTACTGTCACCATTTGAGGAGGCCACAAGATGGTGAGCCGTGACATAGCATGCATCAGTGACACAATCCCTGTTGTGTTTCTGCTAGAGCAGACTCTGTGTGGCAATATGGACAGGACACTCGAGGCAGAGCAGTGGGAGGAGGAGGAGGACTTCCCTTCCTCTCAAGGCCCGCTTTATGCAGACACCATTCTTCATACACCTCAGAACACACAAGAGGAGAGAGAGGAGGAGGAGGATTCTGCAGCTTTGGAGGCATTGAAGTAGAGCAAGACATAACCGTTAACACCAGAACCCTTGGGAGTAGTACGTGGCTGGGAGGAGGCAGTTCCAGATACTGTAATCCTCAGTGACCCGAGGAGTCTGCTTCCTATGCCTCCGCAAACTTGCAGTGCATGGGCTCCCTCATTCTTCAAAGCCTGCGAAAGGACTCGAGAATACGTGGGGTCAAGGAGAAGGATCACTATTGGTTGGCAACCCTCCATGACCAACGTTACAAGGTGAAAGTTTCGAAACTCATCCCATCCCTACAGAGGCAGCAGAAGATGAAATCTCTTTAGGATACCTTAAAGAGAAGTTTATGTAACGCCTTTCCTGACTCTGGTAGGTTACAGTCTGATGGAAAACATTGTTTTGAGGCTTCTATTGGTCAAGAGAGGAGCGGTGGAGAAGAGGGTCGCCTCAGTGATGCCTTTCAAAATTCTTTTAGTCCTCGGCACCCAGGGCTGTCAGCTTCCACATCCCATCGGCAGCGTCTTCATCATATGGTTGAAGATTATCTAGGGTAAAAACAGACATGGAGAGCTTTCCAGTAGATGATCCATTTGGTTTCTGGGTCATGAGAATAGACCACTAGCCAGAACTAAAAAAACACAAGAAAGATACCACTTTAGTCAAGGTCAGATGGGGGTATGCATTAATTAGTGATGCTGGGGCCCCCCATTCATGATTCAATCACACCGTCACTCTAGGGGTACCTAGACAGTTAAACCCCGGGGGTGTTTCCTCTGAATAATTATAGTATATAGAAAAAAGGGGAGGAAAAGACTGAATATTCCAAAATAAATTTTTCAAAGAGGAACAACCGGGTGAGACTAAGTTTGTTTATTAAATTTCCACATATAAACTAGTAATTCAGTAGATAAATACACCCTCCTCCACTACATTTAATAAAATTAGACAGTTGTCTAAATAGGACACAGGTGGCCACCACAGCCAGCCATACACATCTCATATCCCTCCTGCAGGAGTAATCCTCTCATTACAGTCTTATTTAAAATGGGTGTATAAAAAGAGATAATAAATCTTCACTGGGTATGTTGGTAATAAACTGATAACTGTACCGAGAGTTCGTGCTTTGGCTCCAGTAGAATAAAGTGCAAAAATTGATACAGACTTTCCACACGGAGAGTAGGGATGAGCTCGGTGTTCGAGTCGAACATACGTTCGACTCGAACATCGGCTGTTCGATCGTTCGATGAAGATCGAACGATTTGGGCCGTTCGCGCCTAATTCGAGTGACGCGAACGGCCCACAATGCACTACGCCATCGCAGTGTCATCCAGGCGCTGTGATTGGCCAAGCATGCACTGTGACCCCGCATGCTTGGCCAATCACAGCGCCGGCAGCGAGGAGAGCAATGATTGGCCACAGGCAGGATGCCTGTGGCCAATTATTGCTGAGGGTGCTTAGTACACGCCCCACACTATAAAAGGCCGCCAGCACGGCGGCCTAGTGTAGTGTGTTCCGGAGCAGGGAAAGAGAAGCATAGGCAGGGACAGTGACATTTTTTTTTCTTGCTTAACCTGGATTCCTTTAGTTTAGGGAAAGAGAAGGATAGGTAGGGAGAGTGTCAGTGTGTTTTACTGTGCGAATCCTTGTTTCTAGGGACAGGGAAGGACAGTGAGGGAAATTCTCCTTGTGCTATAGTGTGCTAAAGCATTGATCATCAACCATCTTTAAAAAATCTTTTTTTCTAGGGACAGAAAACTATAGGTAGGGAGAGTGTCAGTTTCTTTCACTGTGATAATCCTTGTTTCTAGGGACAGGGAAGGACAGTGAGGGAAATTCTCCTTGTGCTATAATGTGCTAAAGCATTGATCATCAACCATCTTTAAAAAAACATTTTTTCTAGGGACAGAAAACTATAGGTAGGGAGAGTGTCAGTTTCTTTCACTGTGATAATCCTTGTTTCTAGGGACAGGGAAGGACAGTGAGGGAAATTCTCCTTGTGCTATAGTGTGCTAAAGCATTGATCATCAACCATCTTTAAAAAAACATTTTTTCTAGGGACAGAAAACTATAGGTAGGAAGAGTGTCAGTTTCTTTCACTGTGATAATCCTTGTTTCTAGGGACAGGGAAGGACAGTGAGGGAAATTCTCCTTGTGCTATAGTGTGCTAAAGCATTGATCATCAACCATCTTTAAAAAAACATTTTTTCTCGGGACAGAAAACTATAGGTAGGAAGAGTGTCAGTTTCTTTCACTGTGATAATCCTTGTTTCTAGGGACAGGGAAGGACAGTGAGGGAAATTCTCCTTGTGCTATAGTGTGCTAAAGCATTGATCATCAACCATCTTTAAAAAAACATTTTTTCTAGGGACAGAAAACTATAGGTAGGAAGAGTGTCAGTTTCTTTCACTGTGATAATCCTTGTTTCTAGGGACAGGGAAGGACAGTGAGGGAAATTCTCCTTGTGCTATAGTGTGCTAAAGCATTGATCATCAACCATCTTTAAAAAAACATTTTTTCTAGGGACAGAAAACTATAGGTAGGGAGAGTGTCAGTTTCTTTCACTGTGATATACCTTGTTTCTAGGGACAGGGAAGGACAGTGAGGGAAATTCTCCTTGTGCTATAGTGTGCTAAAGCATTGATCATCAACCATCTTTAAAAAAACATTTTTTCTAGGGACAGAAAACTATAGGTAGGAAGAGTGTCAGTTTCTTTCACTGTGATAATCCTTGTTTCTAGGGACAGGGAAGGACAGTGAGGGAAATTCTCCTTGTGCTATAGTGTGCTAAAGCATTGATCATCAACCATCTTTAAAAAAACATTTTTTCTAGGGACAGAAAACTATAGGTAGGAAGAGTGTCAGTTTCTTTCACTGTGATAATCCTTGTTTCTAGGGACAGGGAAGGACAGTGAGGGAAATTCTCCTTGTGCTATAGTGTGCTAAAGCATTGATCATCAACCATCTTTAAAAAAACATTTTTTCTAGGGACAGAAAACTATAGGTAGGGAGAGTGTCAGTTTCTTTCACTGTGATAATCCTTGTTTCTAGGGACAGGGAAGGACAGTGAGGGAAATTCTCCTTGTGCTACAGTGTGCTAAAGCATTGATCATCAACCATCTTTAAAAAAACATTTTTTCTAGGGACAGAAAACTATAGGTAGGAAGAGTGTCAGTTTCTTTCACTGTGATAATCCTTGTTTCTAGGGACAGGGAAGGACAGTGAGGGAAATTCTCCTTGTGCTATAGTGTGCTAAAGCATTGATCATCAACCATCTTTAAAAAAACATTTTTTCTAGGGACAGAAAACTATAGGTAGGGAGAGTGTCAGTTTCTTTCACTGTGATAATCCTTGTTTCTAGGGACAGGGAAGGACAGTGAGGGAAATTCTCCTTGTGCTATACTGTGCTAAAGCATTGATCATCAACCATCTTTAAAAAAACATTTTTTCTAGGGACAGAAAACTATAGGTAGGAAGACTGTCAGTTTCTTTCACTGTGATAATCCTTGTTTCTAGGGACAGGGAAGGACAGTGAGGGAAATTCTCCTTGTGCTATACTGTGCTAAAGCATTCCTCATCAACCATCTTTGAAATCCTTGTTTTTTGGACAGTCAGGGAAATTGTCGTTGTGCTATTCTGTGCGAAAGCAATCATCCTCAACCATATTTAAAAATCCTTAAGTAAAGGGACAGAGAAGGACACCTGAAGGTAGCCCTTATTGCTTTTTTCCCATCTCCCTGCAGGCCATCTATTAGAATGTCTGGAAGGCAAACAAGGAGAGGCAGACAGTCAGGAGGCAATAAAAGAGGGCAAGCAGGCTCTGTGTCTGGGGGCAACAGTGCTGGTCGTGGACGCGGTGCATTGTCATCAGCACATGGCCATGGGACACGCTTGTCCTTCTTTTCGGCAGCTGGACATGTTGAGCCACATCATGCCGAAGACTTGGTAGAGTGGATGACCAAGCCCTCCTCCTCCTCCTCATCCTCTCTCACCCAGGCTCAGGGTACTGGCAAAGCAGCTGCCAAAGCGTCCTCTTCCCTGGTATCAATGTCAGGCTCATCATCAGTCACTCCTTCCCTAGACCCACCATGTCCTCCTCCTGAGGAGTCCCCCGAACTGTTTGAGCACAGTGTTGGGTACATGCTCCAGGAGGATGCCCAGCGTTTCGAAGGGTCTGATGATGAAACCCAGCTACAGGAAGGCAGTAGCGTGAGAGCAGACAGAGGGGATGCTCAAGAAGGACACCAATCTGGCAGTCATGTTCCAGCAGCTGCAGCATACTGCCAGATTGGCTCCAGTGATGAGGAGGGAGGGGATGATGAGGTCACTGACTCCACGTGGGTGCCTAATAGGAGAGAGGAGGAGGAGGAGGATGAGGAGGAGGCACATCTCCAACGAGGCAGGATGCCCTTTGGTGGCCAGCGTAAGGGCAGTACACCGACGGAATCACACCGCAGAGCTCCGCCTGTGCAGGGCGCTGCCTCTGCCCGTCATTCAAAAAGTTCTTTGGTGTGGGCCTTTTTTGAGGCTAGTGCATCAGATCGCACAGCTGCTGTTTGCAACATATGTCTCAAGCGTATATCGCATGGCCAAAACATCAGCCGCTTGGGTACCACATGCCTGACCAGACATATGTTGACCTGCCATGCAGCTCGTTGGCAAGCCTACCTCAAAGACCCACACCAAAGAACAAAGCGGACCTCTCCTTGCACCGCATCAGCTGGGATCTCCAACCCCACTATAACTTCAGTCCTCTCTGAAACATGCACTGAGAGGAATGAAGGTGTAGAATTAGGTGTGTCACAGCCAAGTACTTGCGGCCACTCTGCTAGCAGTACACCGACGTCCGATTCTAGCAGACAAATTTCCCTGCCCCAGCTGCTGGACCGTCAAAAGAAGTTCACTCCCAGCCATCCACATGCCCAGCGGTTGAATGCTAGCTTGGCTAAATTGCTAGCGCTTCAATTGCTGCCTTTTCAGTTGGTAGACTCGGCCCCCTTCCGTGAGTTTGTGCAATGTGCGGTTCCTCAGTGGCAGGTTCCCAAACGCCACTTTTTCTCACGGAAGGCTATTCCGGCTCTCTACCGGCATGTGGAAGGCAATGTCTTGGCCTCGCTGGACAGGGCGGTCAGCGGTAAGGTGCATATTACCGCTGACTCATGGTTCAGCACGCATGGACAGGGACGTTACCTTTCTTTCACGGCCCATTGGGTCACTCTTTTGGCAGCTGGGAAGGATGCAGGACAAGGTGCAGTAGTGTTGGAGGTTGTTCCACCGCCACGCCTCCAAAATGCTACTACTGGTTGTGACACACCTCTCTCCTCCACCCCCTCCTCTTCTTCTTCCTCCATGGCCTCTTCCTGTGCTTTGTCCTCTGAACCAGCGGTGCTCCGTAGCCGTTCAAGGGGCTACGCAAGTACGCAGGCAAAAAGATGCCATGCCGTGCTTGCGCTGGTGTGTTTGGGGGACAGAAGCCACACTGGGGCAGAGGTCCTGTCTGCTCTGCAGGGCCAGGCCGAGAGGTTGTTGACGCCAGGCCAGCTTAAGCCAGGAATGGTGGTTTGCGACAATGGCACCAACCTCCTCTCCGCCCTCCGACAGGGACAACTGACCCATGTGCCCTGTGTGGCTCACGTCCTTAACCTGGTGGTGCAGCGGTTCTTGGGCAGGTACCCGGGCTTACAGGATGTCCTGAGGCAGGCCAGGAAAGTCTGTGTGCATTTCCGCAGATCTTATAATGCCAGTGCTCGCCTGGCTGAGCTGCAAAAGGAGTTGAACCTGCCCAAGAACCGCCTTATATGTGACATGCCCACCAGGTGGAACTCAACGTTGGCCATGCTGCAGCGGCTGCGCACGCAGCAGAGGGCCATCAATGAGTACCTGTGCGACTACGGCACCAGGACAGGGTCAGGGGAGCTTGGTTTTTTTTCTCCACGCCAGTGGGGCATGATCAGGGATGCATGCACTGTCCTGGCACCATTTGAGGAGGCCACGAGGATGGTGAGCAGTGACAGTGCATGCATCAGTGACACTGTACCTCTTGTCCACCTGTTGGAGCACACGCTGCGTGGAATAATGGACAGGGCACTTGAGGCAGAACAGAGGCAGGAAGAGGAGGACTTCCTTGCCTCTCAAGGCCCCCTTTACCCAGACAGTGTTCCTTCTGTCCCACCCATCGCACAGGAAGAGGAGGAGGAGGAGGAGGAGGAGGAGGAGGATTGTGTCAGCATGGAGGTGGAGGCTGGCACTCAGCATCATCAGCAGCAGTCTTTTAGGGATGATTTACAGTCCCAAGAAACCAGTGGACTTGTACGTGGCTGGGAGGAGGTGGCTGCGGATCATGTCGTCCCTAGTGACCCAGAGGACTCCGGACCGAATGCCTCAGCAAACCTACGCTGCATGGCCTCCCTGATCCTGCAAAGTCTGCGGAAGGATCCTCGTATTCTTCGGATCAAGGAGAGGGACCATTACTGGCTGGCCACTCTCCTTGATCCACGGTACAAGGGTAAGGTTGCGGACCTTATGTTACCGTCGCAGAGGGAGCAGAGGATGAGACAACTCCGGGAGGCCTTGCAGAAAGGTCTGTGCAACGCATTCCCAGAGACTGGGAGGTTACAAACTCCTGGTCCTGGACAACGAGTTGCTGAGGCTTCGGCCAGTCAAAGAAGGAGCGGTGGGGAAGGTGGCCGTCTGACCGATGCGTTCAGACAATTCTTTAGTCCGCAGCCCCAAAGTATGATCGGTTCCAGCAACCATCGCCAGCGTCTGATAAACATGGTGCAGGAATATCTAGGGGCAAGGTCAGACTTGGACACCTTCCCCACCGAAAATCCTCTGGCTTACTGGGTCTTGAGGATGGATCACTGGCCAGAGCTTGCACAGTATGCAATTGAGCTACTGGCCTGTCCTGCATCCAGCGTTCTTTCGGAACGCACATTCAGTGCTGCTGGAGGATTTGTCACGGATCACAGGGTGCGCCTGTCCACCGACTCGGTTGATCGACTGACTTTCATCAAGATGAACCAGTCTTGGATCACCACCAGCTACCACACACCTGATGCTGATATAACAGACTAATTGATTTTAACATGTCACATCCCTTCAAGACTGATGCTGATGCTGAGTGCCTGTGCTGTTATGTTGACTGGCTATCCTCCTCCTCCGAGTCCTCAATGATACGATTGATGATGATAGCTTGGAAGATCATTTTTGTTTATGGGTGCCGCCACCAGTGGCTAAGGCCCAATTTTTCAGCCCCTGTTTAACAGGGGCGTGTAATTACAATTTTTGAAGCAATACTTTGCAACAGGGCTCATTGCTGTGCTCCAAGTACAGTATCTGTGAGGGGTTGGAGTGTTGTGCCACCAGTGCCTAAGGCCCAATTTTTCAGCCCCTGTTTAACAGGGGCGTGTCATTACAATTTTTGAAGCAATACTTTGCAACAGGGCTCATTGCTGTGCTCCAAGTACAGTATCTGTGAGGGGTTGCAGTGTTGTGCCACCAGTGCCTAAGGCCCAATTTTTCAGCCCCTGTTCAACAGGGGCATGTAATTACAATTCTTGATCTAATAATTCACAGCAGGGCCCATTGCTGCACCCACCAAGAGTAACTCTGAGGGCTTACAGTGTTGTGGCAACGCCACCACCACCACCACCACGAAAGGCCCAATTTTTCAGCCCCTGTTCAAAAGGGGCATGTAATTACAATTCTTGATCTAATAATTCACAGCAGGGCCCATTCCTGCACCCACCAAGAGTAACTCTGAGGGCTTACAGTGTTGTGGCAACACCACCACCACCACCACCACCACGAAAGGCCCAATTTTTCAGCCCCTGTTCAACAGGGGCATGCAATTACAATTCTTGATCTAATAATTCACAGCAGGGCCCATTGCTGCACCCACCAAGAGTAACTGTCAGGGCTTACAGTGTTGTGGCACCAGCACCACCATCAAAGGCCCAATTTTTACTACCACTGTTCAACAATTATATGTAATTACAATTCCTGATATAATAGTTGACAGCAGGGCGTTCCAGCACCAACCAAGAGTAACTGTGAGTGCTTACAGTGTTGTGCCAACACCAACAACTAAGGGGCCTATTTCTGCAGAGTATATACGGCAGGTCCCTACTTTCAAACATCCAACTTACAAACGACTCCTACTTGCAAACGCAAGAAGACAACAGGAAGTGAGAGGAAATCTACCCCTAGGAAGGAAAATTCTCTCCTGTAAGAATTAATATGGGAGAAAGGTGTCTCCTCTGTACTGATGCTTTATCACCAATCCTTGTTTCAAGAAAAACACCACATTTCAAAAACAGTTGTCATTGGGACGGAAAGTGAGGTGAAATGTTCTGAACAGGGGCACAGACAGCAAAACAAATGTTACAGGGGTGATAACCCTTACCTATGTTTTCCAAAAAGTTTAAAAATAGATTTTTGGGCTGGAGCTACACTTAAACAATGTACCTGTTCAAAATTACAAACACATTCTACATAAGAACAAACCTACAGTCCCTGTCTTGTATGCACCGCCTGTATACGGCTGTTCAGAGTATATAGGGCCTTTTTTATTTTGTGTGCGGTGTTCTCCTTAATATCCATACAAGACCCAAAGGGGCTGGTAATGGGCTGGGGTGGGGGGGGGGGTCATGGGGTAGCTATGCCATTTTTCTTAAAGATTTTCATCCATATTACCGGGACCAGACATTACATTAAAGCCGCAAGCAGTTTTAAATGGCTTTTTTTTCCTTTAGAAGTGTCATTTTGTGCAGGGACAGTTCTAAACACGGGAAACACGTGGCACTTCACAGGCATACTTTAGACACCCCCCAGGTACGATATTTAAAGGAATATTCGACTTTTTTTTTTCACTTTATGCATCATTAAAATGACTGCTCCCGAAAAACGACCGTTTTTAAAACTTCTTTTTGCATTGATACATGTCCCCTGGTGCAGAACCCGGGTTCCCAAACCCTTTTTAGGACAATAACATGCATAATAGTCGTTATAATTAGCACTCTAGAATTCGAACGTTCGCATCCATTGTATTTAATAGGGTTCTAATGTTCGTACGAACTTTCGGTCCGTTCACGGGTTATGGTGCGAACCGAACCCGGGGGTGTTCGGCTCATCACTAACGGAGAGAAAAGATCATGGTGTTGTTCACTGCTAGCATAATCCGCATACATGAAACACACACTTGCTAGTTAGGAAGATCCTTTTCCCAGGACAATTGGATACCGGAATGACAGTTTTAAGGAAAAAAACGGGTATATATGGGTATACGTCCCCTCAATACAGATGGGGGTAAATACAGATCACCGTTTGACATCTTGTCTTTTGTCACTTTCCTCCAAGTCCATTAACACTGGGCCGGGTATTCATTAAGGTAACAAACGAGTCCACGCCGTTCATTATAGTGGGATGCTGATCTTCGCTAGCAAAGGCATAAGGTGTGCCGATCTATATCTGTTTCAATATAGCAATGTCCAGACAATCAACACTTCGTGTGGATTGTGCAACGTACTGTGCAGCGTCTTCCCGGCGTTGCCCGGGGATGGAGCAAAAGTAGATATTGGAATTGTGGAGATGGTTAGCTGCGTGGATGGGACATCCGTGCCCTCACCACAGAGAGCGTGATGACGTAAAGCTCTAGCCAGAACTTGCCCAGAGGTTTTGAGACAGATAAGAAAGCGCGTCTGTCCACAGACTCCTTGGACCGGAGTCTGAAAATGAATCAGTCCTGGATTAGCAGCAGCGATCAAGTCCCTGATGCCAATGCCGATGTCGCTGATTAAGTGCTTTCTGGATATTGAATCTCTGAAAGACTGTCTAGGCTGCCTAACTTTATAGGTGTTGATTTCATCTGTAAGACATTTTTTGGTGTAGGTTTCATGGGCACAATTAACACCCAAGGACTAATTTTTCCGCACCTGTTTGACAGGTGCATATCGTTGCAATTTTTGACATCAAGGCCAATTCTTGCTTTCATCAAGAGTACCTCTATAGGGTAACAGTGTGAAGGCACCACCAACACCCAAAGCCCAATTTTTCCACACCTGTTACTTCTACCCAAAGTCTGCGAAAGAGACACCATAATTTATCCAAAAAATCTCTAATCTTGTTCCGAGTGCACTAAATTGTGGCCTCATCATACAGACTGGCCCCCAAGCCGTTGTTTATAAAATAAAGAAAGCTTGAATGGAAAATTTAATTTTTTTTGGTTTTATAAATGTCATTTTCTTTTTTGTACATCACGGGACACAGAGCCTTTAATCATTACATAATGGGTTATATCCACCTTCAGGTGCTGGACACTGGTGTAATTAACTAGACAGGAAATGTCCTCCCTATATAACCCCTCCCATACTGGGAGCTCCTCAGTTTTTTCGCCAGTGTCTAAGGTGTTGGTCACGACTAAGGATGTGCTGAGTAGAAGCTCTACTGAAGAATCCCTCCGGGGGTCAAAGAGCTGCGTAATCGGATACATCCAAAAAACGCTTATTTTTATACACCTAAAATGGATGGTACCCGGACCTCGCAGAAGAGCGAGGTTTTGCCTGTAATGTCTCTCTTTTGAGGACTAGGCTCTGGGATCCAGTTCTTTCCCTATATATGAAAATGCGCAAAAGTTTCTGGCAGAGTCTTTTACAAGGCCCAGGGAAGAGGCCTCCTTTAAGTAGGAACCCATATCCCTGAAGGTTGGCACAACATACCCACCGTGATGGGTGAAGATTGGTACTGTCTGGTCTTCAGCAGTCATGCGGCGGGGATAAGGTAAGCTGGGAAAGATCCTAAGCAAACATCTTAAGGACTTTCCTTTTGAGTAGGATGTCTTGCCTACATCCACCACTGGAGGGAGTATAGAGTTGACTTTCACTCACCATGCTCCAGGAATAGTGTCAGCTCCTCCTCGGACAGCACACTTCTTCCGCTGCAAGCACTGCCATGGCCAGCAAGGAGGTACCTCTCACTCAGGTATCCTGGGGTTAGGGACCCCTCTCCCCTCACTTGGTTAAGACGCCTGGAGCTCTCCCTGGCCAGGGACATGCCAGCTTGTGGGGCACGTAAGCTTCTTTATGTGGTTGGATTCAGGCCTCTCCGGGACACCTGCTCAGCATCAAACTGTGTGATTAGTTGCATACTTTATGTAGATTGCTAAACTAGCACAGTAGTATATGCATTGTTTGTACCTCTGCTTTGGCATTAGATCTATGTCTCCCTGTAAAAAAAGGTTCATGGGCAGGAAAGCATGATATTATCCTCCCCTGACAGACTTAAGGCAGCCGCTCAGGTTAAGCCATCGGCCCTGTCAGGCATTGCAGCCTCCCCCAACATTGCATATGTCATTTTGGACGCTTCTTTGCATTTGTTGGTCTACTGCTATAAATTGCAGCATCCTCACAACGAGCAGAAAGCTGGGTGTGTCCCATCCCCTGCTCTGAATCCTCAAACAAGAGGATTAAAGTCCTGAGGATGAAAGTTCACCGTCAGAGGACAGGTAACAGGTGCAATCTGACGAGGCGTAGGTATCAGAAGCCTCACAAGCTCTGAAGTTTCAGCTGCAATCTTTTACAGAGATTCATGCTGAGTATAACTTCCCCTCAGCCCAGACGGCCGAGAGTCTCTGTCTCTTCCTGGGGGTTTTAATAAAAAAAAAAAAATATTCCCATAGGTTGCTTGTACCTTCCCACTCCCTTATTGCAACAGTTTATACCTGCTGGTTGGGAACCCGCATAAGCTGTTTTCTCCTCCTAAAAATGTGGGGGTGCAGAGTTGCTGGTGCACATTGTTGCTAAAAAGCTAAATCGCATGTTTGCGGAGGATAACTTCCTCTTTTACCAGCCCACATGTTTGCATGTTTTTGTATTGATGGATTGACATGTCTTGCCTAAAAATGCATAAAGATGCTTGTTTATATAAAGATGCGGGGTCGCACAAAGGTGCTTGATCTCACAAAGTCCTTGGTTACCTTTTTTTTTTCTATAATTAAAAGTTTTTATTTTATTGAAAATTTAACACATATCCATTGACATCACATTACATATTAACATCACACTGAGATCTAATATCCTCACTTCCCAAAACCACCCCCCAAAAAAAAAAAGGTTTCCTCCCTTTCCCTCCAATCCAGGGCAGAGGAGCTTGTGCCTTGCCTGTCTTCAGTCTTCATTTCATGAAATGGAGAATTGGCAGGCAGTTCTCTGGAACCGTCAAAAATTATTCCCGAGTGTATGGCCTCTAAGCCCCGATCTTTTTTGGATCAGAAGCCAGAGAAGGGGCACCCCAGGCAAAAGATTATGGGCGTCCAGTTTCAACTAAGAAGTTGAACAGCTTTATGTCTAGGACAAAGGATCCACTTGCATAGGAGACAAGTTGCATTAGTAACCTTGTGGAACCAGTTGTCACTGGTTTATGCATTCTCTTCCCCCAGTGCTGCAACTACCCCGGACTCTATGCTACATCAGAGGGGAATGGAAGCCGGCCTAATAATTCCAGGCATGACCCAGACGACCTTACTGTGCAGGGATCGCAAGGGTGGTAGTAGAGGACCCAGGGGCCCTTACATCTTGTCCAGACCTACTTCGAGGGTCGGTATTCCATCCTGTCTTGAAAACATGGGAATTAATGGTTTACTTGGTTTAGTCCGCATTCTTGATGATTGCAGCTTCAGAATCAAGGACGATTACCCTGATTCATACAGGAGAGCGGGCCTCCAGGACCATGTATTATAGAATCAGGAAGGCCCATATTCCTGGTGTGACCAAGGGATGGCATCCTCGGAAGTATGTCACAGGTAGAATTCTTACCTTCCTACACTAGGTAAAGGGATGGAGCTAGCCTTAAGTTCCATCAAGAGTCGATTCTCGACCTTGTCAGTGTTTTCAATGTTGCTTGAGTTGCACTCTTTGATCCGGGCCTTTCTACAAGGGGTAACGCGTATAAGTCGCCCTTGTGCCCGGGGGGATTTGAGTCTGGTTTGTCGGCTTGCAGGGACAGCTCCTTGGGCTGATGCACCATATTTGCCTTCATCCTCATTCAAGGGAGTTGGTGTTCTTGGTTGCAGTAGCCTCCGCAAGAGAATTCCAGTATTGGCAACTTTCTTTGTATAGAGCCATACTTATTTATTAGGGTGATGTTGAATGCTCACCCAGCCTTTTCCCAAAAGGATCTAGTTTCATCTAAATATAGATGAGAATAGTTGAGGTCTATCTGAAAGTTTCAGATACAGAAGACTGACGCTTTGTTATGCTGCCAGAAGACCCTAGAAATGGTTAGGCAGCGTTCTAATCAGCTATTAAATGGTTACTCTCTCGTTATATTGAGAGCAGTCAAGGCCTATCTGAAGAGGTTACTCAGATACGGAAATCTGATGTTTGTTGTGCTACCAGGATGCCCCGGAAAGGGCAGGCAGCGTCTAAATCAACTGTTTCAATGTTGAATCATCAGGCTATTATTCAGGTTTGTGGTTAAAGAGAGGGTTCCCCCTGTTTCTTTTAGAATGCACTCTACCAGAACAGTAAGCGCTTCATGTTCAGTGCATTACCAAGCCTTTATGACTCAGATTTGCTAGGCCGTAACTTGGTCATCAGTCCTTACGTTCACTGATTTTTATTAGGTGAACGTAAGACAGTTAGAGGATGCCGCTTTTTAGCACACTATGCTGCAGGCAGCAGTATAGGTCCTCATGTCTGATGGCGGTCTGCGTTATTTGTGTCTCCCTCCCCTCAAGTTGAGAATTGCTCTGGGACGTCCCATTATGTTATTTCTCATTTTGATGGTTTCACTTTAAGTATCAGTAAATCACTGCTCATTTAAAAATTATGTTTTCTACAAACTTTTTTTTCATTGATACATGTCCCCCAGGGCAGTACCCATACCCCCATAACCATTGAATGCCCAATTACTTGCATATAAGCCTTCAAAATAGTCACTTTTGATTTTTCCAGTTCGGGTCCCATAGACTTCAATGGGGTTCATTATTCGGTTCCGAATTTTTGCAGTGTTCGAAAGTTCTGCTGCAAACCGAACAGAGGTTTGTTTGGTCCATCTCTATTGGCCACCCTGCCCTACATGGGGTGGTTGGATCAGGGGTGCCAATTCCCATAATAAAGAAGACCTTCACTTTAACTTGTTGATTAAAAATGAGAGAAAAACCATATGACTCATTCCAGCCCCTGCAACATAAACCTGTGGATGGTGAGTATAGGGAAGCAGTTCAATAGTTTGCAACCACCAGTTCTTTAAAGTGGAGTTCCACCCTCTTTTTCGACGTTGTTGCATCCTCTCCAGTAAAGTCCCCTTAAGAACAATTGGCATGTTATTTTTATTTTTTTTAAAAACTCACTGTTTGCTATGAATCTTTCTACATCTCGCGCCGCAGCCGCAGCAGCCTCCCTGCGTCATCCTCTCATCGCTAGGCCTCCTGGGAGATGTTTGTCATCATTCCCAGGAGGCCCAGGGCCGTAGTATCGCGTTGTTTCTAAGCAGGAAATTACGCGTTGCACAGCGACGCCCGGGGCCATTTTATGTAAGGGAATCCTGCCTTTGTTTGCCAGTGTTTATCTACCTGGGCAGTCAGGGTGATCAGTGCGGTGGGAGAGTTACAAGCACTGATACCCTGTATAGGTTTCAAATTCTGACAGCCGGTGCATTTCTCCGCTCCCCCCCCCGTGGCTTTCAGATGCTTTAGTAAAACCAGCGGTGATCGGTGCTTGTAACTCCCCCACACACGATCACCGCTGACTGTCCCCGCATCCTCCTCCAGCCCCCTCCGTTCTGCTGCTGTCCCCCTCTGTGTCCCCCTCCATGCTGCTGTTCTCCTCCATGCTGATCTGTGGTGTTCCCCTCTCTTCTCCTCCGTGTCCCCCTCCGTGCCAGTGTCCCCATCTCTTCTCCCCCTCCGTGCTGGTGTCCCCATCTCTTCTCCTCCTCCGTGCCGGTGTCCCCATCTCTTCTCCCCCTCCGTGCTGGTGTCCCTATCTCTTCTCCTCCTCTGTGCTGGTGTCCCCATCTCTTCTCCCCCTCCGTGCTGGTGTCCCCATCTCTTCTCCTCCTCCGTGCCGGTGTCCCCATCTCTTCTCCTCCTCCGTGCCGGTGTCCCCATCTCTTCTCCCCCTCCATGCCGGTGTCCCCATCTCTTCTCCTCCTCCATGCTGGTGTCCCCATCTCTTCTCCCCCTCCATGCTGGTGTCCCCATCTCTTCTCCCCCTCCGTGCTGGTGTCCCCATCTCTTCTCCTCCTCCATGCTGGTGTCCCCATCTCTTCTCCCCCTTCGTGCTGGTGTCCCCATCTCTTCTCCTCCTCCGTGCCGGTGTCCCCATCTCTTCTCCCCCTCCATGCTGGTGTCCCCATCACTTCTCCCCCTCCGTGCCGGTGTCCCCATCTCTTCTCCCCCTCCGTGCCAGTGTCCCCATCTCTTCTCCCCCTCCGTGCCGGTGTCCCCATCTCTTCTCCTCCTTCGTGCTGGTGTCCCCATCTCTTCTCCCCCTCCTTGCTGGTGTCCCCATCTCTTCTCCCCCTCCATGCTGGTGTCCCCATCTCTTCCCCCCCTCCATGCCGGTGTCCCCATCTCTTCTCCCCCTCCGTGCCGGTGTCCCCATCTCTTCTCCTCCTCCGTGCCGGTGTCCCCATCTCTTCTCCCCCTCCGTGCCGGTGTAGCCATCTCTTCTCCCCCTCCATGCCGGTGTCCCCATCTCTTCTCCCCCTCCGTGCTGGTGTCCCCATCTCTTCTCTCCCTCCGTGCTGGTGTCCCCATCTCTTCCCCCCTCCGTGCCGGTGTCCCCATCTCTTCTCCTCCTCCATGCTGGTGTCCCCAACTCTTCTCCCCCTCCGTGCCGGTGTCCCCATCTCTTCTCCCCCTCCATGCTGGTGTCCCCATCTCTTCTCCCCCTCCGTGCCGGTGTCCCCATCTCTTCTCCCCCTCCATGCTGGTGTCCCCATCTCTTCTCCCCCTCCACCCCCTCGATCTGTCAGGATGGAGAGCGGAGGTAGGAGCTGGTAAATCCAGCTCCTTACTGTTCCGAATGAACAGAGTCAGTGATCACTGACTCTGTTCATTCACATAACTGAAATATCGTAAACTGTGTTTACAATATTTCAGTTTATGAATGGAGAGGAGACGCTGTCTTCTCTCCATTCATTTTTAGCGCAGCTGAGGCTGCTGAGAAAGGGACTGGGGAATCTGTGTCCCTAGTCCCTTTCCCTGTCTCAAAGGGGAGATGTCAGAGGTCTGTTAAGACCCCTGATATCTCACCAAGGCCCCCCAACAGGGCTGATAAAAAAACAAAAAATTAAATAAAAATAAATTGTAAAAAATAAATTGTAAAAAAAAAAAAAAAAAAAAAACTACTGACACATGTGCCACTGTCACATGAGATTAAAAAAAAGTATCGGTAATCGGTATCGGCGAGTACTTGAAAAAAAGTATCGGTACTTGTACTCGGTCTTAAAAAAGTGGTATCGGAACAACCCAATTTGGCAGATAATGGGATTGTATTCTATGGAACAGTAGCCAAATCAGACCATTGTACAGGACTCAGGAACCATTAAATCATGTCGTATTTCTGATGCAATGTGCTGTAAATGATGCGATTTGACGTGCTGGGGGTGATGCAATGTTCTGTGGGCCATGCGATTCGATGTGCTGGGGGTGATGCAATGTTCTGTGGGCCATGCGATTCGATGTGCTGGGGTGATGTGATTCGATGTGCTGGGTGTGATGTAATGTGCTGTAAATGATGCAATTCGATGTGCTGGGGGTGATGCAATGTGCTGTAAATGATGCGATTCGATGTGCTGGGGGTGATGCAATGTGCTGTGATTGATGCGATTCGATGTGCTGGGGGTGATGCAATGTTCTGTGGGCCATGCGATTCGATGTGCTGGGGGTGTTGCAATGTGCTGGGGTGATGCGATTCGATGTGCTGGGGTGATGCGATTCGATGTGCTGGGGGTGATGCAATGTGCTGTGATTGATGCGATTCAATGTGCTGGGGGTGATGCAATGTGGTGTGAGCGATGCGATTCGATGTGCTGGGGGTGATGCAATGTGCTGTAAATGATGTGATTCGATGTGCTGGGGGTGATGCAATGTGCTGTAAATTATGCGATTCGATGTGCTGGGGGTGATGCAATGTGCTGTAAATGATGCGATTCGACGTGCTGGGAGTGATGCAATGTTCTGTGGGCCATGCAATTCGATGTGCTGGGGGTGATGCAATGTTCTGTGGGCCATGCGATTCGATGTGCTGGGGCGTTGCAATGTGCTGTGGGCCATGCGATTCGATGTGCTGTGGTGATGCGATTTGATGTGCTGGGGGTGATGCAATGTGCTGTGATTGATGCGATTTGATGTGCTGGGGGTGATGCAATGTTCTGTAAATGATGTGATTCGATGTGCTGGGGGTGATGCAATGTTCTGTGGGCCATGCGAATCTAGATGCATAAATTAATTTTGTTGCTGAGATTAGACTTTTTTTTAAATGAAAAGCTGTACAGAAAAAAGTAGCCGCTGGGTGTGTGTGTATGTATATATATATATATAGATATATCTATATATATATCTATATATATATATATATATATTTATTTCTTGAACATGTAGTATATTTACTTTTTACTGCAGGGAGGAGGGGAGGAGAGGTTTGCATAGAAAAGTGTCAACTTCCTCTGCCACTGCCGTTGCTATGGAAACCTGACCTGAAACCTATTACACTGCTTGTGCAGCACTGAGCATGTACGAGATCTGCAATCATGAATTCCAGGAAGTAATACAGTCTGGCTTCAGATGCCCACACATAAGATGGCCACGGTCTATTTCTAGTTTATAAACTTTCAAAATGCTGTAATAACCTAACAAAACGGACCTCAGTTTACAGACTAGCTTTACTAGAATACATTAAGCTTGTTTATTATAGAGGTATTTTTATTAAAAAAGTGTAATTTCTGGCCCGGAACACCACTTTAACCTGCATGTATAACTGTATAACTAACAATAACTGAAGGCTGCACAAGGAATCTTGAACACCAGCCTCTCCAAGATGCACATGGTACACATACAGTAGATAATCTGTGGTTGGAAACCACAGAACAGAACCAAAATAAGAGTAGTGCAGTGTGTTTAGTATTCCTTTGATTTTTTTATTTATTTAGAAATTATTTTAAAAAGTTTTGTTCATGAACAAACACCACTCATGAATGTAGTGACTGTTTTTCTAAGCTTTGGATATCTGGGCAACGTTTTTCAGTTGCTTCAGGGCAATTCACTATTTCTGATTCTCAGCGGTGCAATAAAACATGTTGAAAACTTGGCTAGACTGGAAGGTGCCAAGATGATAAAATGCAATAAAACTTTGTTGCCACAATTTTTATCTCACGCTCTTTGACCCTAAGGCAAAAAGGGGAGCGACATTACATCCTCTTTGCTGTGATGTGTGATCTCAGTCATTCTAAGAAACAAAATGAGAATATTTATATTTGATGATACTACTTATACACTGGCCCAGATTCCAGGTGGGAGTTAAGAAAGAAACTAGCAAGTGTATGCATGTACATAATATACAAATGATGGCTGTAAAGATGAATAAAGAAAAAGCCTGAGGATATACTAGCTAAACAGATCAATGGTGATATTAGCTAGACGTGTTAAATTAATCTGTGCTTAAAGGTTGATTTTATTATCATTTTGTGGTTTAGAGTCATTTTAATTATCTTATTTTTAAATGTACAAATACAAGGTACAGACCATGGGTAGCTACTTGCTTTTGTGACAGTTAATCTCCAATGGAAATACATGAACAGTCTGGGAATGAAGGGGGTAATACTTTCTTCTGACTTTGTATGTAATTTTAGCTTCAGTTATTTAACTCTGTGAACAATTAGACAGCTAAATATGTGGAAACAAGCACAGACCTCCTCCTCTTGCTGCCTAGAAATGATGAATAGGAAATACTGAAATGAAAGTTTCACATTTACTTGACTAAAAAGGTTAGATATAATTAAAAAAATTGGATTTGATACAGGGTCAGAAGGAAATCTTAGAAGCCTGAGAGGTCCCAAAATAGTCCAACTGGGTGGGCAACATATGTTTTTTTTTTTTTTTTGAACAGCCAACAGAACTAGATTCAGATTCTATGGGGTCATAGGTGGCTGAACAGGTGCAACGATATGTGTAACACCTTGCTCAAAAACCTTTAACAATAAATGAGGCGAGCAGTTTTCAAAAAATAATTTCTAGAGAAAAAAATCTGTCCTTTGATACTACACAAGAGCAAATGTTGATCCAGACCAGATTTGAGAAAGGTCAGAATGAGTCCAATGGGGGATTTCCTGGGATAAAACTTCCTAGCCCCCACTATACAAAATGCACCTTCTAAATTCAATGGTAGACCTTGAAAGAGGTTGATTTCCTAGATTTAAGGATCACAGGACTAACTAAATCAGATATGCCCTTACCTCTTAAGACCTGAGCTTTAACAGCCATGCCATCAAAGCTATCAACCATGAAGCAGGCTGGTAAACCAGTCCTTAGGACAAAACCATCTTGGGAGATCCCACACGGTATTTGCCAGGAGTCTGATAAGATCTCAGTATCAAAGCTGCCAATTTAGTGTAATGAGGATCACTAGAATGCCCTCCGTCCGGGTCCTGCAGAGCAGTTCAATGCAAAGTTCAACATGGAAGCAGAGAGTCAGGAGTTTGACTTTCAGAAGAAAAAGCGAGGACCAAATAGTATGTAGAAAGAGACCTGAATATTTCAAGCAATGTGTCATTTCCAGGGTTTGAACAGTCCTTAGGCCACTGCCCAACATGGTCTAAGCTGACTGTTCTCTCAGCAGGATGTCCCACAAAAGGAGCACCTTGTGAGTGGAACAGGGCATGTACAAGGACCTTGGTGAATACTCAGGATGAAGTGAACAGACTAAAAGCAAGAGCAACAAACTGGTAGTTCTGTGTTCCTATAGCAAAGCTCAGGTAGTGTTGATGTAATGGAAAGCATCCTTGATGTCCACAGAGGTTGTAAAATTGCCTGTATGGAGGGAAGCAGTGACAAACCTTTTCACCCAAGTAAAGACATTGAATACATTTATATCCAAAATGGGGTCTGTACCCTCTTTTGCTTTGGGAACTGTGAATAGATTTGAGAAAAAAAACTGAATCCTTTCATTTTCAGGAAAAATGACAATGACTCCTGAAGACAGGACTTGTGTGAGAGAATCGGAGAGGCACCAAGGAGGCATTCTCCATCAAAACACACAGCAACAAGCATCTTTGCACTGTTGTTCCTCAGGCCAACATTTAAAATTGAAGTGTCATCCACATATAAACAGACAGGAGACTCATTCTGGATATGAAACATACGATATACACAACAGTAGTGTCAGGAAAGGTTCCATCCGCTGGTGATATTTATTATTTGGCTTGCAGTACTGTGGTCCACCAGCAGGTGTCTCCTGGCAGTGTGGAACTGTCAGGAGAATTTCTCTGCTGGTATTATATTATCCTTTGGACGCAGTACTGGTCTCCACCAGCAGATGGATCCTGGCAGTGTGGAGCGAACTGTTCTTCCTGTGCTCAGGTGTGACTTGAAGCCAATTACAGGCATTCCTATTTATACCCAGCAAGTACAAACACATCTTGCCCTGGTATCTCTCATCCTGAGCCTGCATCTGTCCTGAGCCCTCATCTGACCCTGAGCCTGCATCTGACCCTGAGCCTGCATCTGACCCGACCCTACCTGATCCGTTCTGATCCCTATCCCGAGCCCATCCTGGACCTGCCCCTCCTGTTACCTGTTTGTCTTTGATCCCTGCCCTGCAGCCTGTCCATCCATCCTCTCCCTGTCCTGTTGTTCTCCCATCCATACCCATCTGCTGATATCCCTTGGTGTATGACCTCGGCCTGGCTTGTTTACGATTACGGTATTTCCCCTTTATTTGTATATACTATTTGTTGTTGGTTGTTGCACTGGTTGTTTTCACTTGTTTGTCACCTTTTTAATAAATTATTATATCTTCACCTACATCCGTTTGGTCTCCTCTGTGGAGTCACACAGTCTGGTCTACTATTTCCGTGACAGTATACCAGGGCCCATCCATGGGCAGACGTGGCTGCATTGCGGAACCATCCTGGTTTGTTAGTCCTGTTAATATGGATGTCAATTAAACCATTTATTATTCTCTGCTGGCAGCAGAGGATGGTGAATATTGTCGCCAGACTTTAAAAGATTGGACCAGTGACTAGCTGATGGAAACTATCCGATCAGCTCATTCCTTGGTGGATCTGGGCTATATGTCTTTTGAGGATGTTCAGCCGTTAATTTGGTTATGTATAAAGCCAGCCCTATCATGCATTCCCGAAGGAAGTGATGATTTCTCTCCTCCCTTCAATGGTGACCAAGTTGAATCCCTGGTATGGCTATTAGAGGATGATCCGGCTTCTTTCGAATAACATTATTTCCCTCGTTCCCAGCAGGTGTTATCTGATTGTATTCGTTCAGTGCAGTCTCTGATCAGACAGGGTGTGTGTGAACCAGCTTTTGTTCAACCTGTGCTGCAGGCATGGTTGGATCTCCTGTGTTTAGCCAAGCCACAACAATCCAGCCCTGCCATTAATCACCTGCCTTCCCAAGGATCTATCCGCCCATCGCCTATGGCAACCCCAGCTACAGCCCAGTTTACACAGCTTCCTACCAAATATTATTACCCAGTCTCTACTTGTCGCACCTACCCTGCCTTCAATCCACCTGCTTCTTCCCTTCCACCTGTAACAAATCCACAAGGACCTCCTCCAGCCACTGTTCCCTTGTCTCTGCCACATTCCAGTCCTTCCTCTTACTCAATTCCTTCCTTTTCATACATCCCTCCCGCTATTTACAAATCTGCAGTGACTAAGCCTAAAAAGAAGCAGAAGTACTTTCTGATCCACACAATCCTACCAGTAACCCAACCTGCCTCCACACCCACCAACCTTCTCCAGCCTGCGTTCATGCCAGTTGAACCTGATGACCCACCTAAATCTGCCAACTCTATGCCTGCTACCCAGTCTGACGTCCCAGTGCCTTTTACCCAGTCTGACGTCCCAGTGCCTTTTACCCAGTCTGACGTCCCAGTGCCTTTTACCCAGTCTGACGTCCCTGTGCCTTTTACCCGGCCTGAGGTTCCTGTGCCAGTCTGCCGGCCTGAAGTTCCTGTGCCAGTCTGCCGGCCTGAAGTTCCTGTGCCAGTCTGCCGGCCTGAAGTTCCTGTGCCAGTCTGCCGGCCTGAAGTTCCTGTGCCAGTCTGCCGGCCTGAAGTTCCTGTGCCAGTCTGCCAGCCTGAAGTTCCTGTGCCAGTCTGCCAACCTGAAGTTTCTGTGCCAGCCTGCCAGCCTGCAGTTCCTGTGCCCGTGTTCCAGCTCGATGTCCCTGTGCCCGTATTCCGGCCTGAAGATCCGGTGCCGTGTCTCTGCCTGAAGTCTCAGTACCTGTCTTCCAGTCTGATGTCTTGGCGCCTGCCTTCCAGTCTGATGTCTTGGTTCCTGCCTTCCAGCCTGATGTCCTGGTGCCTGCCTTCCAGCCTGATGTCCCGGTGCCTGCCTTCCAGTCTGATGTCCCCGTGCCTGCCTTCCAGTCTGATGTCCTGGTGCCTGCTTTCCAGTCTGATGGCCTGGTGCCTGCTTTCCAGTCTGATGTCCCGGTGCCTGACTTCCAGTCTGATGTCCTGGTGCCTGCTTTCCAGTCTGATGGCCTGGTGCCTGCTTTCCAGTCTGATGTCCTGGTGCCTGGGTTCCAGTCTGATGTCCTGGTGCCTGCCTTCCAGTCTGATGTCCTGGTGCCTGCCTTCCAGTCTGATGTCCTGGTGCCAGTGTTTCAGCCCAAGACTTCAGTGTTTCAGCCCGAGATGTCAGTGTTTCAGCCTGGGGTGCCAGCGTTCCAGCCTGAAGAACCAGTACCAGCATTCCAGCCTGAAGAGCCAGAGCCAGCCTCCCGGCCTGAGGTTGTGGTGCCCGTTTCCCGGCCTGAGGTTGTGGGGCCCGTTTCCCGGCCTGAGGTTGTGGTGCCTGTTTCCCGGTCTGAGGTTGTGGTGCCCGTTTCCCGGTCTGAGGTTGCGGTGCCCATTTCCTGGCCTGAGTTTGTGGTGCCCGTTTCCTGGCCTACGGAGCCTCTATCTGCTGCCCAGCTGGATGACCCGAAGCCTGCTGCCCAGCTTGATGACCCAGAGCCTGCTGCCCAGCTCGATGACCCGGAGCCTGCTGCCCAGCTTGATGTCCCAGAGCCTGCTGCCCAGCCTGATGTGTTCCTGCCTGCTGCCCAGCTTGATTTGCTCCTGTCTGCTGCCCAGCTTGATTTGCCTCTGTCTGCTGCCCAGCTCGATCCCAAGGATCTATCCGCCCATCGCCTATGGCAACCCCAGCTACTGCCCAGTTTACACAGCTTCCTACCAAATATTATTACCCAGTCTCTACTTGTCGCACCTACCCTGCCTTCAATCCACCTGCTTCTTCCCTTCCACCTGTAACAAATCCACAAGGACCTCCTCCAGCCACTGTTCCCTTGTCTCTGCCACATTCCAGTCCTTCCTCTTACTCAATTCCCTCCTTTTCATACATCCCTCCCGCTATTTACAAATCTGCAGTGACTAAGCCTAAAAAGAAGCAGAAGTACTTTCTGATCCACACAATCCTACCAGTAACCCAACCTGCCTCCACACCCACCAACCTTCTCCAGCCTGCGTTCATGCCAGTTGAACCTGATGACCCACCTAAATCTGCCAACTCTATGCCTGCTACCCAGTCTGACGTCCCAGTGCCTTTTACCCAGTCTGACGTCCCAGTGCCTTTTATCCAGTCTGACGTCCCAGTGCCTTTTACCCAGTCTGACGTCCCTGTGCCTTTTACCTGGCCTGAGGTTCCTGTGCCAGTCTGCCGGCCTGAAGTTCCTGTGCCAGTCTGCCGGCCTGAAGTTCCTGTGCCAGTCTGTTGGCCTGAAGTTCCTGTGCCAGTCTGCCGGCCTGAAGTTCCTGTGCCAGTCTGCCAGCCTGAAGTTCCTGTGCCAGTCTGCCAACCTGAAGTTTCTGTGCCAGCCTGCCATCCTGCAGTTCCTGTGCCCGTGTTCCAGCTCGATGTCCCTGTGCCCGTATTCCGGCCTGAAGATCCGGTGCCCGTGTCTCTGCCTGAAGTCTCAGTACCTGTCTTCCAGTCTGATGTCTTGGCGCCTGCCTTCCAGTCTGATGTCTTGGTTCCTGCCTTCCAGCCTGATGTCCTGGTGCCTGCCTTCCAGCCTGATGTCCCGGTGCCTGCCTTCCAGTCTGATGTCCCCGTGCCTGCCTTCCAGTCTGATGTCCTGGTGCCTGCTTTCCAGTCTGATGGCCTGGTGCCTGCTTTCCAGTCTGATGTCCCGGTGCCTGCCTTCCAGTCTGATGTCCTGGTGCCTGCTTTCCAGTCTGATGGCCTGGTGCCTGCTTTCCAGTCTGATGTCCTGGTGCCTGGGTTCCAGTCTGATGTCCTGGTGCCTGCCTTCCAGTCTGATGTCCTGGTGCCTGCCTTCCAGTCTGATGTCCTGGTGCCAGTGTTTCAGCCCAAGATGTCAGTGTTTCAGCCCGAGATGTCAGTGTTTCAGCCTGGGGTGCCAGCGTTCCAGCCTGAAGAACCAGTACCAGCATTCCAGCCTGAAGAGCCAGAGCCAGCCTCCCGGCCTGAGGTTGTGGTGCCCGTTTCCCGGCCTGAGGTTGTGGTGCCTGTTTCCCGGTCTGAGGTTGCGATGCCCATTTCCTGGCCTGAGTTTGTGGTGCCCGTTTCCTGGCCTACGGAGCCTCTATCTGCTGCCCAGCTGGATGACCCGATGCCTGCTGCCCAGCTTGATGACCCAGAGCCTGCTGCCCAGCTTGATGACCCAGAGCCTGCTGCCCAGCTCGATGACCCGGAGCCTGCTGCCCAGCTTGATGTCCCAGAGCCTGCTGCCCAGCCTGATGTGTTCCTGCCTGCTGCCCAGCTTGATTTGCTCCTGTCTGCTGCCCAGCTTGATTTGCCTCTGTCTGCTGCCCAGCTCGATGACCCGGAGCCTGCTGCCCAGCTCGATGACCCGGAGCCTGCTGCCCAGCTCGATCTCCTAGAGTCTGCTGCCCAGCTCGATGACCCGAAGCCTGCTGCCCAGCATGGTTTGTTCCTGCCTGCTGCTCAGCCTGGTGTGTTCCTGTCTGCTGCCCAGCTTGATTTGCCCCTGTCTGCTGCCCAGTTTGATTTGCCCCTGTCTGCTGCCCAGTTTGATTTGCCCCTGTCTGCTGCCCAGCTTGATTTGCCACTGTCTGCTGCCCAGATTGATTTTCCCCTGTCTGCTGCCCAGCTTGATGTGCCCACTGTCTGCCCAGGTGTGCCCGCTGTCTGCCCGGATGTGCCCGCTTTCCAGTCAGATGTGCCCGCTGTCTGCCCAGATGTGCCCGCTTTCCAGTCGGATGTGCCCGCTGTCTGCCCGGATGTGCCCGCAGCCTACCCGGATGTGACTTTGCCTGTTGCCCAGCTTGTTGCCATGAACTTTTCCAAGCAACAGTTAGTTGGAGCGTCTGGAGGTCGCTCCTTTGAGGGGGGGTACTGTCAGGAAAGGTTTCATCCGCTGGTGATATTTATTATTTGGCTTGCAGTACTGTGGTCCACCAGCAGGTGTCTCCTGGCAGTGTGGAACTGTCAGGAGAATTTCTCCCTGCTGGTATTATATTATCCTTTGGACGCAGTACTGGTCTCCACCAGCGGATGGATCCTGGCAGTGTGGAGCGAACTGCTCTTCCTGCACTCAGGTGTGACTTGAAGCCAATTACAGGCATTCCTATTTATACCCGGCAAGTACAAACACACCTTGCCCTGGTATCTCTCATCCTGAACCTGCATCTGACCCTGAGCCTGCATCTGACCCGACCCGTCCTGATCCGTTCTGATCCCTATCCCGAGCCCATCCTGGACCTGCCCCTCCTGTTACCAGTTTGCATTTGATCCCTGCCCTGCAGCCTGTCCATCCATCCTCTCCCTGTCCTGTTGTTTTCCCATCCATACCCATCTGCTGATATCCCTTGGTGTATGACCTCGGCCTGGCTTGTTTACGATTACGGTATCTCCCCTTTATTTGTATATACTATTTGTTGTTGGTTGTTGCACTGGTTGTTTTCACTTGTTTGTCACCTTTTTAATAAATTATTATATCTTCACCTACATCCGTTTGGTCTCCTCTGTGCAGTCACACAGTCTGGTCTACTATTTCCGTGACAAGTTGTCCAGGGCAACAGGCATGAGTTCCAATTGTCTTAAAACCAAATGATCAGTTAGAGCCAAATCAGGTGCTTTAATCATATCCTTGGTTCATAACCCCAAGGTTTGGTAAATGTACATGACAGCAATATGAGGTTGCATGTCAGGGTCTCTCAGGCAAAAGAGGGACTTGGAAAGT
Source organism: Rana muscosa (assembly GCA_029206835.1). Lineage (NCBI taxonomy): Eukaryota > Metazoa > Chordata > Amphibia > Anura > Ranidae > Rana > Rana muscosa. The sequence goes on from CM055116.1 coordinate 691,372,685, forward strand.
GTTCATGTCAACCGCACCCTTAAACAATGGGAAGTTTTCATCTTCTACAACCTTTAAAGTGGAATTCTAGTTAAAAATAAAAATGATTGTAATTTCTGATGGCCTGGTTAGAATAAATAGTCTAATCTAGGCAATCACCAATCTTCCAGCGCTTTACCAACAACAGTGTGCCTGTGCATCCGAATATCACTGCTCACTGGCACTTCCTGGAACCATTGTCGGTTTCTGTGTAAGTAGCACAGCTCTGACCAGTTCAGCCTCACCCTGTCCCATCTGGCACCTTCCTGTCCCACCCATCCCCACTCCCATCCCACCAAGCCCCTACCCTGTCCACCATCTGTGACACTGTATGTTTTCTCATGAATTATGGCATACAAGCGTCCGCATCCATGAGAGCTCCAACAGAACTGCACTTCAGATCATCCTATCATGATAGAGAGTTTGGTCATATAATCTGACATAGCTGCAGAACATTCCTCCCTGGATGAAGCAGAGGCTCCAAAGCAGAGCATCCATCCTGGATGGAGCCAGAGAAGACTTCAAATAACATGTAGATTCAAGCCTTGTTTTTTTTTTCCTTTAGAAATAACAAACATATTATACTTACCTGCTTTGTGTAACGGTTTTGCACAAAGCAGCCCATATCCTCCTCTTCTTGGGTCCCTTGCTGCTGGCCCCTCCCTCTTGCCGAGTGCCCCCACAGCAAGCAGCTTGCTATGGGGGCATCCGAGCCGCTGCTCTGTGTGTCCATTCTGTGTCCCCTCTCTCTCCTTCATTACTTTGATTGACAGCAGCGGGAGCAATGGCACCCCGCTGCTGTCTAAGCCAAAGAGAAGGGAGAGTCCTGGATAGCCGAGACTCTCGTACAACATTTCTGTATCTAGATGGGGCTCAGGTAAGAATTAGGGGGGCTGAGGGGGGCTGCTGCCCACAGAAGTTTTTTTTTATCTTAATGCAAAAAAACTTCTGACTTTAATGTTGGGTTATTCAGGTAATTTGTGCAATGGCATTAAAGCCAATAGAGTTTACAGTTTTTTTTTTGGGGGGGGGGGTTATATTTTTTGGGGGGGTTATATTTTAAAGCTCCACAATATTTTTGTTTGTTTTTTAAACTTGGATTTATTTATAAAGACGTTATACAGTACAGTATATCACAACTGCTAAATCTGTGTCTGCAGTGCATTTTTAAACCTTAATACTATGGATGAGCTTGATGTTCGAATCGAACGTAAGTTCGACTCGAACATTGGGTGTTCGCCCTTTCGCCGAACAGCGAATTTTATAGGGCGTTTGCAGGAAATTCGAGAGTCATGGAATGCCCCATAATGCAATATCGCAGTGCATTGCTGTATGATGATTGGCCAAAGCATGCACCTGACCTGCATGCTTTGGCCAATCACAGTGTGCTCTGCTGAGAGAGCCATAATTGGCCAAAGGCAGGGTGCCTTTGGCCAATCCTAGCACTGGGGGACTAAGTTCACACCCCACACTATATAAATCTGCTTACATAGCGGCCGTGTATAGTGTGTGGACGGAGATAGTTTGAGCTAGATTAGGCAGGCAGGTTAGTTAGTGGCAGTGTATTTGAGATATATATAGATATATATATATATCTATATATAGATATATATATATATATATATATCTATATATATATATATATCTATATAGATATATAGATATATATCTATATATATATATATATATATATATATATATATACACAGTCTAGTATACTGTATATGTATATATATATATATATATATATATATATATATATATATATATATATATATATATACTCTGCATTCAGTGTAGCCTATATATTCAGTGTAGACTCTATATTCAGTCAATGCAGGTAGTGTAGTTTATATAACCCAGTGTATTGAAATGGTTAAGGGGAACCCCGCGCCAATTTAAAAAAAATGGCATGGGGTCCCCCCCAAAATCCATACCAGACCCTTATCTGAGCATGTAACTTGGCAGGCCACTCTCCCCCCCTCATTTTTCCTGCAGCCTGCCAAATTGCATGGCTGGATAAGGGCCTGGTATGGATTTTGGGGGGACCCCCACGCCTTTTTTTTTTTTTGCCGCAGAGTTTTATCTTAAAATCCATACCAGACCTGAAAGGCCTGGTATGGATTTTGGGGGGACCTCCACGCCATTTTTTTTTATTTTGGTGTGGAGTTCCCCTAAATATCCATATCAGACCTGAAGGGCCTGATAATGGACTGGGGGGGAACCCACGCCATTTTTTTCAATGATTTTTTTTATGTATATTGCCGGAATCCGACAATACATTACAGCCGCGAGCAATTTTAAATTCAATTTTTTCCTTTAGAAATGTAATTTTGCTGTGGTACTCTTATAAACATAGGAAAGATGCGCTACTTTACAGGCAGACTAATGCCGCGTACACACGATCGATTTTCTTGCCATTTTTTTTCTTGCCGTTTTTCACGTCGTTTTTTTTCATGTTTCCCCTCAAGCCTGTCTTGCGTACACACGATCATTTTAAAAAACGATGAAGCAAAGCGCAGTGACGTACAACACGTACGACGGCACTATAAAGGGGAAGTTCCGTTCTAATGACGCCACCCTTTGGGACGCTTTTGCTAATTCCGTGTTACCGCGTGTTAGTAAAAGTTTGGTGAGAGACGATTCGCGCTTTTCAGTCTTCGTGCTTTGAAGATCGTTTTGTGGAGTTCAGTTTGTGCCTGTGGGTTCATATCTGTTTTGCAGTGCTTGTAGTCTGTTCGTATCTGTTTATTCAGTGCGGTCTGCTCTGCTCATTCCTGTTTTTCAGCTTGTTCTTCATTGGCCTTGCTGTTCTTCCGTGCGTTCTTCTAGTTCGTTCTGTTCAGCCGACCGTTATCTAGCCATGTTGCGGCTACGTACTCGTCATAGAGTTCGTGCTGTATTTGGTGCAGGGGTTCATGCTGTATCCCGACTCCATGCCATGAGAAGGGTCAGGAGGAGTTCATGGACCAAGAATTGGTTGCTCCAGCGGCACCAATTCTGTCACATGCCTTTGTTGCGGGAGATCAGGGAGAATAATCCTGATGATTTCACGAATTTTCTCAGGATGTCTGACCCCGTATTTCAGCATCTGTTGGCTTTGGTGTCCCCCTACATTACCAGGCAGGACACCGTTATGCGGGAAGCCATCAGTGCTGAGCAGAGGCTCATCGCCACGTTGCGATACCTGGCGACTGGGAGAAGCCTGCAGGACCTTAAGTTCTCCACAGGCATATCCCCCCAGGCTCTGGGTATCATTATACCAGAGACTTGTTCTGCCATCCTTCAAGTTTTGCAGGAGGACTATATTAAGGTAAGTTTTCTTCTTAAAAAGCTCACTTCTTTTTTTTTTGGCTTAATTATCAGTCCCTAATTCACATGATTCTTAGCTGCAGGGAATGTCCCCTTTCTCCCCATGTATTTATTGTAAAAGTGTGTGGTTTGAGGCCTACCTTTTAAATGTGCCTTACTTAACCTCTCCAGCATGCTATCCCGGAGCCATACCTACCTTGCCTAGTCATTTCCATGTATTTTATTCTATGCTCCATCGTAGTGCTTTACCCAAAACGCACACAAAATTTGGGCTAGGAATGGTTTTTTTTTGTTTACTTCATACAGAGTGCTACAGCCTTCATTTGTGATATCCCCAACTCATCTTCAAGCCCCCCCCCCACTTTTTTTTAAGGGTTTGTTCTTGGTTTGTTGTTGCTTACTAATATTTAGTTTTTTCTTTTTCTACCAATGTTGGCCCTGAATGTTTTAATGAAATCTGCTTTCAATGTTTCTTTCTCAAATTATTAATTTATTTTTGCTTTTATTCCACAGTTCCCTTCTTCGCCACATGAATGGCAGAATGTGGCTTCCGAGTTTGCCCACCGATGGAACTTTCTGAACTGTGGAGGAGCCATCGACGGCAAACATGTTCGGGTCGTCCCACCACCCCATTCGGGATCCTTTTATTATAACTATAAGGGGTTCCACAGCATCGTGATGATGGCAGTGGTGTCGGCCACCTACGAGTTCCTCTATGTGGACGTTGGCAAGAATGGCAGCATGTCTGATGGAGGAGTATTTGCCCAGACGGAGTTTGGGGAACGGCTCCTTTTGGATCTGCTGGCCTTGCCACCAGCGGAGCAGAATGTGGAGGGACTTCCATTTGTGTTTGTGGCGGATGAGGCGTTTGGCCTGGGACCCCATTTGATGAGGCCATTCCCGCAACGCACCCTCAACCCTGAGAGGAGGGTGTTCAACTATCGGCTGAAATGCCTGAACAATTTTAACCTTATCATTTAGAAAAATAAATATTTGTTTGGATTAAAGATTGGTTTGGTGTTTTAATTTACTAATGTTTTATGTTTCTCGTAGGTTTACCTAGTGTACTTGTATTGCCATGTGTATTTAGCATTCTTAATTTGCCTTCATTGTCAGTGTAAACACAAAACATTGAGTAGTTCACTTAGCACAACATTTACATAATGAAGCCACATTTTTTGAGGATCAAAATACCTTTATTGTTTATTTTTGGGGGAAACTTCCTTTGAAATGTAGATGTCCCCTTAATTTTTGGGTTTTTAAAACGCATGACCAGCCATGCATAAACAAAATATCTTAACAAATATTGGTTAAAAATAAACATACACTAGTCCTTTAACCACTTGACCACTGGGCACTTAAACCCCCTTAATAACCAGACCAATTTTCAGCTTTCGGTGCTCTCACATTTTGAATGACAATTACTCAGTCATACAACACTGTACCCATATGAAATTTTTGTCCTTTTTTTCACACAAATAGAGCTTTCTTTTGGTGGTATTTAATCACTGTTGGGTTTTTTATTTTTTGCGCTATAAGAGAAAAAAGACTGAAAATTTTGTAAAAAAATGATTTTTTTTTCGTTTCTGTTATAAAATTTTGCAAATTACTATTTTTTCTTCATAAATTTTGGCCAAAATTTATACTGCTACATATCTTTGGTAAAAATAAGTACAAATTGGTGGATATTATTTGGTCTTTGTGAAAGTTATAGAGTCCACAAGCTATGGTGCCAATATCTGAAAATTGATCACACCTGAAGTACTGACGGCCTATCTCAATTCTTGAGACCCTAACATGCCAGAAAAGTACAAATACCCCCCAAAATGACCCCTTTTTGGAAAGAAGACATTCCAAGGTATTCAGAAAGAGGCATCGTGAGTTTTTTGAAGTTGTCATTTTTTCCCACAATTCTTTGCAAAATCAAGATTTTTTTTTTCTCTTTTTTTTTTTTCACAAAATTGTCATATTAGCAGGTTATTTCTCACACACAGCATATGCATTCCACAAATTACACCCCAAAACACATTCTGCTATTACTCCCGAGTATGGCGATACCACATGTGTGAGTCTTTTACACAGCGTGGCCACATACAGAGGCCCAACATGCAGGGAGCACCTTCAGGCGTTCTGGAGCACCCAGGCCAATTCTGACATTTCTCTCCTACATGTAAAAATCATCATTTGTTTGCTAGAAAATTACATAGAACCCCAAAACATTATATATGTTTTTTTAGCAAAGACCTTAGAGAATATAATGGTGGTTGTTGCAACTTTTTTTCTCGCACGATATTTGCGCAGCAATTTTTTTAACGCGTTTTTTACGGAAAAAAAATGTTTTGTGCTTAAAAAAAAAAAAAACAGTAAAGTTAGCCCAATGTTTTTGCATAATGTGAAAGATGAAGTTACGCCGAGTAAATAGATACCTAACATGTCGCCCTTAAAAATTGCACACACTCGTGGAATGGCGCCAAACTTCGCTACTTAAAAAATCCCCATAGGCGACGCTTTAAATATTTTTACTGGTTACATGTTTTGAGTTACAGAGGAGGTCTAGGGCCAAAATGATTGCTCTCGCTCTAACGTTCGCAGAGATACCTCACATGTGTGGTTTGAAAACCGTTTTCATATGTGGGCGGGACTTACGTATGCGTTCGCTTCTGTATGCGAGCTCACGGGGACAGGGGCGCTTTAAAAAAAAAAAAAAAAAATGTATTCTTCATTTTACTTTATTTATTTTAGTTTGACATGTTTTTCCGCCCTAAACATTTTTTTGATCACTTTTATACCTATTACAAGGAACGTAAACATCCCTTGTAATAGGAATATGGCATGACAGGTCCTCTTTACAGTGAGATATGGGGGGGGGGGGGTGTCAATAAGACCCCACATCTCACCTCTAGGCTGGGAAGCCTGAAAAAAATACAAAAAAAAAAACAACAATCCTGGCTTTGATCGTAGCGGTGAGTCGGTAGAAGCACCGGAGGGCGGCGGGGGGGGGGGGACATCCCCTCTCGCCTCCCGTAAGAATGATCAAGCGGCGGAACAGCCGCTATGATTGTTCTTATGGTGTAGGGAATCGCCGGCTGAAAAAGCTAATATCTGAATGATGCCTGTAGCTGCTTCCATCATTCAGATATCCCCGCACAAAGTCAAGGACGTCATATGACGGCCGGAGGGCGGGAAGTGGTTATTGCAGAGTATTGCCGGGCATTGCGGAGTATTGCCGGGCATTGCGGAGTATTGCCGGGCATTGCGGAGTATTGCCGGGCATTGCGGAGTATTGCGGAGTATTGCGGACTATGGCAGGGTATTGCGGTGTATGGCAGGGTATTGCGGTGTATGGCAGGGTATTGCGGTGTATGGCAGGGTATTGCCGTGTATGGCAGGGTATTGCACGGGTATTGCACAGGGTATTGTGGAGGGTATTGCACAGGGTATTGTGGAGGGTATTGCAGAGTATTGTGGAGGGTATTGCAGAGTATTGTGGAGGGTATTGCAGAGTATTGTGCAGGGTATTGCAGAGTATTGTGCAGGGTATTGCAGAGTATTGTGCAGGGTATTGCAGAGTATTGTGCAGGGTATTGCAGAGTATTGTGCAGGGTATTGCAGAGTATTGCGCAGGGTATTGCAGAGTATTTTGCAGGGTATTGCAGAGTATTTTGCAGGGTATTGCAGAGTATTTTGCAGGGTATTGCAGAGTATTGTGCAGGGTATTGCAGAGTATTGCACCAGGGTATTGCAGAGTATTGCACCAGGGTATTGCAGAGTATTTCGCAGGGTATTGCAGAGTATTTCGCAGGGTATTGCAGAGTATTTCGCAGGGTATTGCAGAGTATTGCACCAGGGTATTGCAGAGTATTGCACCAGGGTATTGTAGAGTATTGCACCAGGGTATTGCAGAGTATTGCACCAGGGTATTGCAGAGTATTGCACCAGGGTATTGCAGAGTATTGGCAGGGTATAGCACAGGGATGGCTGAGCAGGGATGGATGGATGGATGGCTGGATCTGTGACTGCAATTTTCACAGATCCAGCCCACAGTGCTGCTGCTGCCATCCGCTCCCTCCCCCTCCCCTCTCACACTGTACCGATCGGTACAGAGAGGGGAGGGAGGAACCGGCGTCATCAAATGACGCCGGTCTGTTTACAAGTGATTGCTCCGTCATTTGACGGAGCGATCACGTGGTAAACGGCCGCTATCAGCGGCGATTTACCGCGATTCGTGATCCGCCGGGTCCTCTGGACCCGGCGGTCACGGAGTTTCCCGTGTGCGCGCCCCAGGGGGCGCGCGGGAGCGCGATTCTGGGAGGACGTTATATAACGTCCTCCCAGAGTTAAGCAACCACCTTGTCGACGTTATTTGTCGGCAGGTGGTTGTTAAGTGGTTAAAGGTGAAAACAAAAACAAACCTGCCAAAACACAGCAACTTCAACCTTCTTTTGTTAAAAAAAATTAAACACGCCCAAGCACAGCCATGATCTTTTGTAGCCTTTCCTCCACCCGCTTTGTATTTTGCCTGATCTCTGTCAAGTCTCCCTTTATTTTTTCGAGGTCACGACAGCAGACCATGAGGTATTGGATCAGGATCTGGGCACTATGATGTGTCAACTTATCGGGGTCTTCGGCCAGAACTGCTTCTAAAATTAAAAAAAAAACATGTAGTATAGAATATGTAGGCCTACATCTATTAACCTGCATCTGTCTGGTTTGACACTGACCTGTTGTGGTGCCACTTTCCACTTCCACAACCTCACGTTCCTCTCCATAATGTGGTTCTGGGGGTATTGTTGAAGGTGTTGGCATTTTGGACACATCTGACGTAACTTTTTGAATCCCTATGGAGATTGCACGAAAAGGTATAGTTTCATTAGTAGTGAATATATTTGAGTGAAATTTAAAGCATGATAAAATAATTGGTAAACATAATTTTGAAGTGTGTTCCATATTTAAATGTACCCCCAGTGACAACCGGAACACATGATTGGATACATAGCCAAAAACATAGCATATCCTTTAAAAAAAAAAATGACACATTGTAACACCCCAAAGTATATACACAGGATCACCTGTGTGTGACACCCTCAAGGTTTTTGGCTTTTGGCCCACACTTGTACTACTGCGTTCTGTTGTTTAATCAGCTGCTGAGCATTCACACCCCTAAACATTACCATGCATATCCTTATTTTTTCCAAAAAATTGTCCTTTGGATTTTATCCAAAAAAAAAATGGTTACCAAATTTGCTCCCCCAAATAAAATTAAATACATGTGTGCTCACACTGGATGAACCCAAAACATCGTTTTATGAACTGTACGGAGAAAGAGGCTTAATACGTCCGTTTACTGTGCGGACGAACCAGAAAGATGGTATCTTTCACTGTACTATATCAAAGACAAAAATACACGACATAATACAAGTAATAATCTTTAGCAGGGAAAATAGAAAATAAATACTTTACTTTTTCCTAAAACTTTCTTGATTCTTTTGTATTGGTCGGGCTCCCGCAACTTCAGATCAGACCAACGTTTTCTGAGCTGTTCCTTCGTTCTGCACACCCCGAATTTCTTGCGAAGAGTTTGGACCACTTTGCCCATAATTTTTGTCTTGACCAGATTAGGCCTTTCATAAGGACCATGCTTGGCATCATAATCCTCCCTCTTCAAAATGGCGACCATCTCCACCATTTCCTCGAATGACATGTTGGATGCCTTATATCTCCTGGGTCGGGATTTGGGCTCCTCAGGAATTTCATCCTCTGTCGAGGTAATCTCTGTCACCTGTGGCTCCGCCATGTTGATAAGCACTACGACGAGTGAGAAGGGGCGGGGAAAGTACAATATTGAACGTCAGGGGCGGGCAAAGCGTGCGTAGTTTCGCGCATGCGCAGTGTATATCAAGTGAAGAGCCATGTGTCGCAAAAACGTTCATTTGGCGGGAGAGGGAGTTAGCAACGAACGTGTTGACGAAGGTACATAACAATTTAAGGATTTGAGTTTCATCAGAGGAGATTTGGGGCTTCTAAATATGTCGAAAATGCAGATTTGATGAATGTTGCCTGAAACATATGTATTTTGTTGTTTCTTGATTTTACAGAGAGAATGAATTCATTTAAGAACCCAGAGTTCATGGGGGAGTTCATTGATAAATGGAAAGAACTACCTATCCTATGGCAAACAAAAAGTGGCGGAAATAAAAATATAGTGGCGACAGCAGCACTGGAGAGCCTGCTTGCATTTGTGCAAACCAAGATACCCACAACAACTCTCCAAGATGTGAAAACCAAAATTGCGATCATCAGAGGGACATACAGGACCCAGAGAACTATGGTCCTGAGGTCCCAGAGGTCAGGTGCTGCAGCAGATAAGGTTTATAAACCCAGTCTGTGGTACTACAGCAAGCTTTCTTTTCTGGATGACCAGCTGGAAGTGCAGGAATCTCTCTCCACCCTTCCCCCCAGAGGTCAATCCAGCCTTCCTTGTAGCCAACCCTCCAGCCTTCCCTGCAGCCAGCCCTCCAGCCTTCCTGGCAACCCTGCTCTGGCTTCCTCTGAGGATCAAGATGAGGTCCTTGAGGAGGCAGATTTGGATATATGGAGCCAGGTAAAGTATTGATATCTACATTTATATCTTACAAAATTGATGAATTAAAATTGATGTTAGTATTGTTAGGTATTTAATGTACTACAAAATAAATAGTTAAAGAGCAAGATACAGTAGTGGTCTAATTTAATGTGGACAAGGCAACAAAATCAGGATGCGGAATCAAGGAAAATGACATAAATTTTCACATTCAATTCAACAATGTCTAGAGGTGAACAATGTGTGTGATTGATGGTGTGAAAAAATACATAATGTGCCTTTCTTTTTTTACAGCCAGAGCAGAGCCAGGAAGAGGGTGATGTTGGGGATCAGGAGGAGGCAGGGCCCAGTGGCACCCAGGAGGAGTCTGGGCCCAGCACAAGAGCCCAGATGCCTCCCCTGATAGTTAAACCACAAGGGCCAAGGAGAGGTAGGCAGGTGGAGGAGGAAACAAGAGACTTCATCAGAGAGGCAACAGCGGCCCTCAGGGAGGCAGTCCTCGCGCAGAAGCTAGGCCAAATGGACTTGCGGCAAAAGCTCTACAGCGAGAGCCTTCTTTTAAAAGTCATCAACAAGGGATTGCTGAGGGAGCTCACCAAGTACACTGACATCACAGAGGTTGTCCCTACTCCTCCACCTCCTCCTCCTCCTCCTCCTACTCCTCCTGCCACAACCTCTCCTCCTGATCCCCAGCCTCCGAGGAAGAAACCAACCAAGGCTGCAGAGAATGCTGGAGAGAAGGCTACAAGGAAGAGGAAAAAATAATGCCTGCTGTAGTACCACAGACTGGGGACATATATGACTTATCTGCTGTGGCTCCTGACCTCTGGGAGTTCAAGACAAGATTGGGCTCCTTTTTGTTTTTGATCTATTCTATAGTTTGGTTTTCACATCTTGGATGGTTGTTGTGGGGTCAAAAGGATGCACAAATGCAAGCAGGCTCTCCAGTGCTGCCTTTCCCTTTAATTTCTTATGTTCCTAAATAAAGGTTTTTTGATTTTGCCTTAAAATACTTGACTATGTGATTTGTATTTCAAAAGACAGTTTGCTAGGGAGCAGGCAATATTATTGTTATTAACAAGGGACACAAACCTCCATGAGGCAAAATGAGACAAATTTTGAAGGTTGGTGTGGTAACTTTACACAAGAATAATTTAAGCCAAAAAAAAAAAGGCCACAAAAAAAAAAATTATAAATATAGACTTTACCTAACCTCCACGCCGAACTAGATAAATACGGGCTGCTTTCGGGGTATAAAACGAACGCGTCAAAGTCCTCGGCCCTCCCAGTCAACATCCCGGTAGAGACGGTCCGCCACTTGCGGCTGAATTTTCCCTATACGTGGAAAGAGTCCTCCCTTAAATATCTGGGGGTCCATCTGACCCCATCCTTTGGATCCCTGTACCAGGCCAACTTTCCCCCTTTGTATCGAACAATTTGTGGGCTCCTGCAAGGGTGGAAAGTCCATCACATCTCCCTTTTGGGAAGAATAACGTCCATTAAAATGGTTATCCTCCCTAAGCTCCTCTATCTATTCCAAACGCTGCCCATTCCTATCCCATATGCTCAGCTACGCAAACTCCAGAGCGACATCCTCCGGTTTGTATGGCAATATAAAAAGCACAGGGTTCCTCGCTCGGTCATGATGGCATCACGTAGGGAGGGGGGGCTGACGTTTCCTAATTTGGTCCGCTATTACCAAGCAGCACAGCTGCGGGCGGTGGTCTCTTGGTTTCCCCAGAGGTCCTACAATAAATGGACGGAGGTGGAAAAAATTTGGTTAGCCCCAACACACCCTAATAGCCTCCTCTGGGATGCGGACATGAAGGTGGACCCCAATCGCCTATTGGGCTCTATGTCTTTGCTTCGAGGGCTCTGGCGCAAGCTGTCCAGTGAAAGGGACCTCGCGTCAGAGCACTCACTAATGACCTTCTTCATATGTAACCCTAAGATACCGGACAGCTTATCCCACCAGATGTCCTGGCCCTGGGCTTCGCGAAACCTATTCCACTTCGGACACTTGGTCGACCCTAGTTCGCGCAGGCTGCTAACGTTCTCGGAGCTCCAAACTAAACACGACCTACCACGACAGGCGTTCTATAGCTACCTGCAGATCAGGCATTTTGCCCAGACCATAGCCCCGCAACTTCAATTCTCACCCCCCTCTCCATTTGAACGTATTGTCCTGGAGGGACGTCACAGGAGGGGACTGATCACGGACATGTACCAAATTTTGAACGAGTATAACATCCCGGCTAACGGGAAACATGCTTACATGCTGCGATGGGAGAGGGAGCTGGGGGAGGTGCTATCTGAGGAGGCATGGCAGGCAGTCTGGAGGCAAGCCGCTAAAAGCTCCCTGTGCACCCTATATAAGGAAAATTCGTACAAGATTCTTTTTTTTTGGTACCACACCCCGGATATACTGCATAAAATATACCCCTCTACCTCTGATTGCTGCTGGCGATGCCTGCGAGACAGAGGCTCCCTCTTCCACGTGTACTGGTCATGTCCCCTCCTGGTCCCGTTCTGGCAATCTACGCAACAGTTACTGACCCGCCTCCTGGAGGTACCAATTCCCCTGACACCCAAACTGTTTCTGCTGGGCCTCGAGCAGCCTAAAGTTGCCAAACCCTACAGAAAACTACTTAGGCACATCTTGACGGCGGCCAGATGCCTGGTAGCCCTCAACTGGAAGAAGCCTGCACCCCCGTCCCAAGAGGCCCTTTACTCTAGGATCAAGGACGTGGAGCTCATGGAGAGGATGACGGCCAGAATCTGTGACAGGCTGGAGGAACATGATGCAGTGTGGGGGGAGTGGCGTCGGCGGGAGGATACGCCGGGAGCGGGCGCGGGAGCAGATGCGGTAACCTAAACCTTTCTTCCCTTGCCTTTTCTTTTACTTTTCCCCCTTCCGTCCTTTTCTCTTCCCCCTTTCTCTGTCTACTTTTCTCCTTCCTGATCTTTCTTTTTTCTTTTTTTATTATATACTCGCTAATGTTGTAGTATACTAACGCAGTCATGTTGATGTGCCTAGTTTATGGCATCCCTGTATCTTTTCTGTCTGTGTGACTTGTGAACTGCTTTATATAAATAAATAAAAAAAATGTTAATTGGAAAAAAAAAAAAAAAAAAAGGGATATTTACATTCATTCATGAATTTATGAGGGAGATGCGGCTTAAAAATAAAATTTTGCTATCATTAAATCAATTTGGAATTACTTTAGAAACAAGTTTGGCATAACTCTCAATGTCATTAGCAAAAGAACATAATTGTATAAGCATTATCAAAAGCAGAACGGAATGCGCAGCATTAAAACGATGCTATTAATTCCACCGTGACGAATGTGCCATCTCCATTTCCAACGCTAGCTTTACCAAAACGAGCGCTCCCGTCTCATAGTTGCTTCTGAGCATGCGCGTTTTTTTTCACTTCGTGAAAGCATACACACTATCGTTTTTCACGTCGTTAAAAAAAACGACATGAAAAACGACGTGAAAAAAGAGAGCATGTTCGAAATTTTTAATGCCCGTTTTTCACGTCGTTAAAAATGCTCTGGAGCATACACACAATCATTTTTAATGGCCATTTTTTAAAATGGCATTTTTAACGGCATGAAAAATGATCGTGTGTATGGGGCATAAGGAGACCCTCAGGCACGATATTTAAAGGAATATTTCATTTTTATTGTTTCACTTTAAGCATGATTAAAATGCACTGCTTCTGCAACAACTGACGTTTAAACAACTGCCGTCTGAAATTTGACGTAAAAATGAACACTGCTTTTGAGGTATACTATGGATACAAATGTAGCACAGTTTTTTTTTTGCCTAGAAAAAAAACACAAAAGATATGTTGATGAAAGGACTCAGAACAAAAAAGTAATATATGTACAGTATGCATCTTATTTTAAATATCCACTTTGCAATGTTATATGCAGGCTTAAATTATTGTACCTTTGGCCTTTGAGCACCAAATTATTATTATTATTTTTATTTTTATACAGGACTTATATAGCATAGGATAGGATAGCTTTATTTGCACAGCACTTTAAAGCGGGGTTCCACCCGCAATTTTTTTTTTTAAAAGTCAGCAGCTACAAACACTGTAGCTGCTGACTTTTAAAAGGGACACTTACCTGTCCTAGGTGCCCGCGAAGTCGGCCCCCCCGAGGCCGATCCCTCGATCGCGGCAGGTCCCCGCGCCGCCATCCTCACTAAGGGAAACAGGCAGTGAAGCCTTGCGGCTTCACTGCCCATTTCCTACTGCACATGCGCGAGTCGCGCCCCCTTGACCAGAAGACACCGCGAGTAGGACGAGGAAGAAGACCTGCCGAGGACTAGGAAGAGGCAGATTAGGAACTTCCACATAGCAACCGCTATTTCTGGTAAGTAAAAAGATTTTTTTTTTTTTTTTTTTTTTTTTTAGATTTTTGGTGAAATTTCTTTTTTTCAGGGTGGAACTCCACTTTAAATAAAAAAAGGGAGACAGTAAAGTTACAATACAATTCAATACTAAAGGGCTACCAGGGCCCTGATTGTGTGAGATTATAATTTAAAAGGGAGGGGGAAGTGAGACAAAAGGTAATAACTGTGAGGGATTAGTTAGTGGAGAAAATAGAAGTACAGTTTTTAGGTAGAAGTGGGAGTTTTTAAGGATTGTCTAATAGCAGACAAATTAGGAAAGATCTGGGCAGATATGGGTAGGGCGTTCCAAAGGAAGGGAAAGGCTCTAGGGAAATGCTGGAGGTGAGCATGGGAGGAGGTGATGTGGGAGCTAGGGGTCAAAAGGTTTTGGGAGGAGCACAGAAGACATATTGGGTGATATTTTGACTTGAGGTTGGTGATGTAGCTGGGGAAAGAATTGTTGATGACTTTGTTTGTTGCTGTTAGATTTTTGGATTTTCTTCATTGGGTAAACAAAAGTCAGTGCTTGGATTCACAGGGAGGCGCAGCAGGCACTGAACAGCTGGTAAGGTGGATACAGTAAGTCTGGCAACAGTATTCATTATAGACTGAAAGGTGGCAAGATGTAAACATTGATTTGATGTGGGCTGAAAGGAAAGATCAGGGTCCATTATTACACTTGAGAAGGGACTGATATTTGTAATACAAAATCTTGATGTAAAAGTCTGGGGAGAGGCCACAGGGGATGGGGGAAGAGAAATATTATAAGCTCAGCTTTGGCCAAAAAATCGCAAACTTGGATCTGAATCCTATTAAAGTCTGTGGGGGGGGGGGGCAATCTTCAAAATCAAATCTGTTTTTTTCAAAGTTAATATGTGAGGCATTGTGAATGAAGAGGATGAGGAGCTGGGCACAACCATGGGGAACATGTAATTTTGTCTGATGGTGTGCAGGCAAGACTGATGGAAGTCAGCTTCATCGGAATTCCGATGGGAAAATCCATCGGATTTGATTCCATCGGAAATCCGAACGTGTGTACAGGGCTTAAGCTGTATATGTTGTTATGGAACAGTATGATTCTCATGGGCTGCATCATTGGCACAATATTCTGACATTACATATTTTGCATGTGTAATAGATTTTTTACATTATTCCTTGGCTTTAAGTGGTAGTACACCACAAAAAAAAAGCAAAAAAGTCTTCTCTCTGCAAGTTAAGAGCATAATGTTCTAGTATGCATTAAAAAAGGGGACATTTTCCCCCGTTTCACAAAAGTTCAGACCCAAAGTGCAAACCCTATTAAAGTCTATGGACCCAAACTTGAAAAATCAAAGGTGCCCATTTTTAAGGCTTATATGTATGTTTTTGCCCAAAAAAGGGTATGGGGCCCGGGTACTGCACTGGGGGCATGTATCAATGCAAGCTTTATTTTTTTTAAAAGATCGTTTTTACAGGAGCAGAGCATTTTAATGATGCTTAATGTGAAACAATAAAAATTAAAAATTCCTTTAAATATAGTGTGTGCGGGGTCCCCCTTATCTGCTTGTAAAGTGGCGCATCTGTACTGTCTATAGAACCTGCTGCAGCAAAACTGACATTTATAAAGAAAAAAACATGACATTTAAATTGCCGGAAATACAATAACATTTCCGGCAATACAAAAATGTTTGAAAAAACAGCGTGTGGGTCCCCCCCCAATCCATACCATATCAATTGATGTAATGCGTGGATTTATACGATTAAAGCATTCATACTTCTGAATATTGGAGTGCGGTCATCTGTTTTGCACATACTTTGACAGTCTTTCAGTTCACAGGCTGGACTAGCACCAGATCTTAAGTACAGCTATTGTATCACCCGGAGCGGTGTTGCAGCCTCTCTTTGCCTTAGTGCATACCAGGCCCTTACCTGGCCCCCCCCCCTTTCCTGACCTGCTGGGCTACATGTTTGAATAAGAGTCTGATATGGATTTTGGGGGACACGCCATTTTGTTTTTACACTTTGACATGGGGTTTCACCTTCAACTCCATACCAGACCCGAAGGGCCTGGACTGGATAGGGGGGGACCCCCACGCAATTTATTTTCACTTTTTTCTATTGCCGGTAATGTTTTTTTTCATTCAGCTATCAGCGGGGAAGCCCGTTGACAGCTGATGACTCATCTGTTGTTAAGGATGTAAAGGCTGGCTTCCCGACCCACTCCTTAACAGCCAGCTATGCACTATGCAGCGCGCAGTGCATTGTGGGGCGCATGGAAGACGAACATCCCGCCGAGCCCCCTGCAAATTTGTGTGTTCTCCGAATGGGCAAGCAGGCAATGTTCGGACCAAACTTTTGCTCGGCTCAAACTGTTCCCCCAACTCTAATAACCACAAGGGCAAATTAGGTCAGTGTCTTTCTGAACAAATGCAAGCTCATCAATACGCCACAGTGTGGGCATTTTTAGTGTATCTGCTGCCAACAGCACCTTTGTGGTCTGCAGCCATTGCCCGCAGCGTATCAGCTATGGTTGAAGTAAAAGCCAAATGCATGGGGAAGCATGATCCTCTCTGCACCACAGAGCTTTGTTGGGAGTGGCACCTCAATGAGACAAGTCATCAGCAACAGGCATGTCCTCCTTGTTCCTCAAAGCAGACTTTTTTTTTTGAATGCCTCTAATTACCATTTTCCTTCCTCCTACATGGCACATACCAGCCATTTTATTTTGAGGACTGCTAATTTGTACCTCCCAAAGGGCACATACCAGCCATTTTATTTTAGAACTAAAAAAAATTTTCTCCCCCCCCCCCATACTTCTTTCTCCTTCTCTGCTAATCCTGCAATGGGAGGAAGGTTGGGGTACTGATAATAAATAGGGATGAGCCGAACACCCCCCGGTTCGGTTCGCACCAGAACCTGCGAACGGACTGAAAGTTTGCGCGAACTTTAGAACCCTATTAAATACAATGGACGCGAACGTTCGAAATCAAAAGTGCTAATTATAACGGCTAATATGCAAGTTATTGTCCTAAAAGGGGTTTGGGGACACGAGTCCTGCCCCAGGGGACATGTATCAATGCAAAAATAAGTTTTAAAAACGGCCGTTTTTTCGGGAGCAGTGATTTTAATGATGCATAAAGTGAAAAAAAAAGTGAAATATTCCTTTAAATATCGTACCTGGGGGGTGTCTAAAGTATGCCTGTGAAGTGCCACGTGTTTCCCGTGTTTAGAACTGTCCCTGCACAAAATGACATTTCTAAAGGAAAAAAAGTAATTTAAAACTGCTTGCGGCTTTAATGTAATGTCTGGTCCTGGTAATATGGATGAAAATCATTGAGATAAATGGCATGGGTACCCCCCCCCCAGCTCCTACCAGCCCCTTTGGGTCTTGTATGGATATTAAGGGGAACCCCGCACCCAAATAAAAAAAAGGCCCTATATACTCTGAACAGCAGTATACAGGCGGTGCAATCAAGACAGGGACTGTAGGTTTGTTCTTAAGTTATCACCCCTGGAACATTTGTTTTGCTGTCTGTGCACCTGTTCAGAACATTTCACCTCGCTTTCCGTCCCAATGACAAAGCATCAGTGGAGAGGAGACACCTCTTTCCCATATTAACTCTTACAGGAGAGAATTTCCCTTCCTAGGGGTAGATTTCCTCTCACTTCCTGTTGTCTCCTTCCGTTTGCAAGTAGGAGTCGTTTGTAAGTAGGATGTTTGAAAGTAGGGGCCTGCCGTATATACTCTGCAAAAATTTGGCCCTTAGGTGTTGGTGTTGCCACAACAATGTAAGCCCTCACAGTTACTCTTCGTGGGCGATGGAACGCCCTGCTGTGAACTATTATATCAAGAATTGTAATTACATGACATTGTTGAACAGTGGTAGGAAAAATTGGGCCTTTGGTGGTGATGGTGGTGCTGGTGCCACAACATTGTAAGTCCTCACAATTACTCTTGGTGGGCGCAGGAATGGGCCCAGCTGTGAAATATGAGATCAAGAATTGTAATTACATGCTTCTGTTGAACAGGGGCAGAAAAATTGGGCTTTTGGTGGTGGTGGTGGTGTTGCCACAACACTGTAAGCCCTCACAGTTACTCTTGGTGGGCGCAGGAATGGGCCCTGCTGGGAATTATTAGATCAAGAATTGTAATTACATGCCCCTGTTGAACAGGGGCAGAAAAATTGGGCCTTAGGCACTGGTGCCACAACACTGCAACCCCTCACAGATACTGTACTTGGAGCGCAGCAATGAGCCCTGTTGCAAAGTATTGCATCAAAAATTGTAATTACACGCCCCTGTTAAACAGGGGCAGAAAAATTGGGCCTTAGGCACTGGTGCTGGTGCCACAACACTGCAACCCCTTTACAGATACAGTACTTGGAGCGCAGCAATGAGCCCTGCTGCAAAATATTGCATCAAAAATTGTATTTACACGCCCCTGTTAAACAGGGGCAGAAAAATCAGGCCTTAGGCACTGGTGCTGGTGCCACAACACTGCAACCCCTCACAGATACAGTAGTTGGAGCGCAGAAATTAGCCCTGCTGCAAAGTATTGCATCAAAAATTGTATTTACACGCCACAGGGGCTGAAAAATTGGGCCTTAAACACTGGTGGCGGTGCCCAGAACCAAAAATGTTCTTTCAAGCTATCAGCATGATTATTGAGGAGGAAGAGGATAGTCACTCAGCATAAAAGGATAGTCACTCAGCATCAGCATAGGCAGTCTTGAAGAGATTTGACATTTCCAAAAAAAAATTTCGGTTACATCAGCATCAGGTGCTTGGTAGCTGGTGGTGATCCAAGACTGATTCATTTTTATGAAGGTCAGTCGATCGACCGAGACGGTTGGCAGGCGCACCCGGTGATCGGTTACAAAACCTCCAGCAGCACTGAACGTGCGTTCCGAAAGAACGCTGGATGCAGGACAGGCCAGTACCTCAATTGCATACTGTGCAAGCTCTGGCCAGTGATCCATCCTCAAGACCCAGTAATCCAGAGGATTTTCAGTGGGAAAGGTGTCCAAGTCTGATCTTGCCCCTAGGTATTCCTGCACCATGTAAACCAGACGCTGGCGATGGTTGCTGGAACCGATCATACCTTGGGGCTGCGTACTAAAAAATTGTCTGAACGCATCGGTCAGACGGCCACCTTCTCCACCGCTCCTTCTTTGACTGACTGGAGCCTCAGCAACACGTTGTCCAGGACCAGGAATTTGTTACCTCCCAGTCTCTGGGAACGCTTTGCACAGACCTTTCTGCAAGGCCTCCCGAAGATGCTTCATCCTCTGCTCCCTCTGCGACGGCAAGATAAGGTCCGCAACCTTACGTGGATCAAGGAGGGTTGCCAGCCAGTAATGATCCCTCTCCTTGATTGCACGAATACGAGCATCCTTGCGCAGGCTTTGCAGGATCAGGGAGGCCATGCAGCGTAGTTTTGCTGAGGCATTCGGTGCAGAGTCCTCTGGGTCACTGAGGACAACATGATCCGCAGCCACCTCCTCCCAGCCACGTACAAGTCCATGGGTGTCTTGGGACTGTAATTGATCCCTTGAAGACTGCTGCTGATGCTGAGTGCTAGGCTTCACCTCCATACTGACACAATAATCCTCCTCCTCCTCCTCCTCCTCATCCTCTTCCTGTGTGATATCCGGGCCAGCAGGAACACTGTCTGGATAAAGGGGGCCTTGAGAGGTAAGGAAGTCCTCCTCTTCCTGCCTTTGTTCTGCTTCAAGTGCCCTGTCCGTTATTCCACGCAGTGTGCTCCAACAGGTGGACAAGAGGGACAGTGTCACTGATGAATGCACTGTCACTGCTCACCATCCTCGTGGCCTCCTCAAATGGTGCCAGGACAGTGCATGCATCCCTGATCATGGCCCACTGGCGTGGGGAAAAAAATCCAAGCTCCCCCGACACTGTCCTGGTGCCATATTGCAACAGATACTCATTGATGGCCCTCTGCTGTGTGTGCAGCCACTGCAGCATGGCAAATGTAGAGTTCCACCTGGTGGGCATATCACAGATTATTCGGTTCTTGGGCAGGTTGTAATCCTTTTGCAGCTCAGCCAGCCGAGCACTGGCATTATATGACCGGCGGAAATGCCCACAGAATTTTCTGGCCTGCTTTAGGACCTCCTGTAAGCCTGGGTACCTGCCCAAGAACCGCTGCACCACCAAGTTAAGGACGTGAGCCAAACATGGTACATGGGTCAGTTGTCCCTGTCGGAGGGCGGAGAGGAGGTTGGTGCCATTGTTGGAAACCACCTTTCCTGGCTTAAGCTGGCGTGGCGTCAACCACCTCTAAACCTGCCCCTGCAGAGATGACAGAATCTCTGTCCCAGTGTGGCTTCTGTCCCCCAAGCACACCAGCTCAAGCACCGCATGGCATCTTTTTGCCTGCGTTCTTGCGTAGCCCCTTGAACGCCTACGGAGTACCGCTGGTTCAGAGGACAAAGCACAGGTAGAGGCCATGGAGGAAGAAGAAGAGGAGGGGGTGGAGGAGAGAGGTGTGTCAGAATCACCAGTAGTAAAATTTTAGAGGCGTGGTGGCGGAACAACCTCCAACACTACTGCACCTTGTCCTGCATCCTTCCCAGCTGCCAGCAGATTCACCCAATGCACCGTGAAAGATAGGTAACGTCCCTGTCCATGCCTGCTGGACCATGAGTCAGTGGTAATATGCACCTTACCGCTGACCGCCCTGTCCAACGAGGCCAAGACATTGCCTTCCACATGCCGGAAGAGAGCCGGAATCGCCTTCCGTGAGAAAAAGTGGCGTTTGGGAACCTGCCACTGAGGAACCGCACATTCAACAAACTCACGGAAGGGGGAAGAGTCTACCAACTGAAAAGGCAGAAGTTGAAGTGCTAGCAATTTAGCCAAGCTAGCATTCAACCGCTGGGCATGTGGATGGCTGGGAGCGAACTTCTTTCGGCGATGCAGCAGCTGGGGCAGGGAAATTTGCCTGGTACAATCAGACGTTGGTGTACCGATAGCAGATTGTCCGCAAGTACTTGGCTGTGACACACTGAATTCTACACCTTCATTCCTCTCAGTGTAGGTTTCAGAGAGGACTGAAGGTATAGTGGGGTTGGAGATCCCAGCTGATGAGGAGCAAGGAGAGGTCCGCTTTGTTCTTTAGTGTGGGTCTTTTAGGTACGCTTGCATGGCAGGTCGACATATGTCTGGTCAAGCACGTGGTGCCCAAGCGGCTGATGTTTTGGCCACGCGAGATACGCTTTAGACATATGTTGCAAATGGCAATGGTGCGATCTGCTGCACACGTCTGAAAAAAGGCCCACACCAAAGAACTTTTGGAATAACGCGCAGAGACAGCAGCGCCCTGCACATGCGGAGCTCTGCGGTGTGATGCAGTCGGTGTGCTGCCCTTAAGCTGGCCACTGGAGTGCATCCTGCCTCGTTGGAGATGTGCCTCCTCCTCCTCCTCTTTCCTATCAGGCACCCATGTGGAGTCAGTGACCTCATCATCCCCTCCCTCCTCAATCTGGCAGTATGCTGCAGCTGGGGGAACATGACTGCCAGATAGCTGTCCTTGTTGGGCACCCCCTCTCTCTGAGCTCACGTTACTGCCTTCCTCCAGCTGGGTTCCATCATCGGAGCCTTCAAAACGCTGGGCATCCTCCTGGAGCATGTACCCAACACTGTGGTCAAACAGTGTGGGGGACTCCTCAGAGGACATGGTGGGGCTAGGGAAGGAGTGACTGATGCCATTGAGCCGAGGGAAGAGGCCGCTTTGGCAGCTGCTTTGCCAGACAAAGTACCCTGAGCCTGGGTGAGAGAGGAGGAGGAGGACGGCTTGGTCATCCACTCCACCAAGTCTTGGGAATGTTGCGGCTCAACATGGCCAGCTGCCGAAAAGAAGGAAAAGCGTGTCCCATGGGCACATGCTGATGAGGATGCACCGTGTCCACGACCAGCAGCACTGTTGCCTCTAGACACAGAGCCTGCTTACCCTCTTTTATTGCCTCGTGACTGTCTGCCTCTCCTTGTTTGCCTTCCAGACATACTAATGGCCTGCAGTGAGATGTAGCTGCACAAAGGTGGGATGTATAAATATATATATATATATATTTGTCTGTACTGATAATGCAGCTATCAGAATCAACTGCCTGCTGTGGTATTAGTATGGGAAAAGCAGCAGCAGCAGCAGTTAGTTTTAGGTGAAAACTGTGCAGAGAGGGACACAGTACACTGAAAATACTTGCAGCTCTCTGCCTGTGGTTTAATTATGAGAACACCACTATTAGTCAGTTACTAACTGTATTCAGGTAAGCTTTAGGTGAACGCTATGCAAAGCACACAGTACACTAAGTGAAACACTGACTGTCTGCAGCTTGCCCAATCACCTGCCTGCCTGTCACAGTATAGAGAAAACCAGGAACGGATCTAGCTAAACTGAATACAGTGTATAAATATATATACAACACCTAGGATGCATATATATCCTCTACACACTGTAACTGCAGCTAACTGACTCGCCTGCCTGCTCTATCTAACTCAATATAAATGACACTGTCTGTCTCTGTAAACTCTCTTGTTTCAGAACTCCAACACACTACACAAGGCCGCCGAGCCGGCGGCCTTATATAGTGTGGGGCGTGTACTAACCCCCTGAGCCATAATTGGCCAAAGCCACCCTGGCTTTGGCCGATTACGGCTCTCCGTTTTTTCTGCGCTGTGATTGGCCAAAGCATGCGGGTCATAGTGCATGCTTGGCCAATCATCAGCCAGCAATGCACTGCGATGCCACAGTGAATTATGGGCCGTGATGCGCCACTCGAATTTGGCACGAACAGCCCATAATGTTAGATCTTCGTCGAACAATCGAACAGCCTAATAATAAATAGGAGAGATGTGGCACTGGCACTGAAGAGGAGGAGTTTTAAAAATATGTTTTAAGAAAGTCAACACTTCCAAAGCACAGGGGGAAGGACAGGCACCATGGAAAGGAAATGGGGGAACTATATGACCAGGAGAAAGGCAGGGAGCACGGCAAACAGCTGTCATGGGCTGGATGCTATGTTTGCGGCTGTTATATACATTTATTTACATGCTATTTAAAAAAAATATATATATATATATATATATATATATATATTCCTTTTATTCATTTAATTGATCTTTTTTTTACATGTAATGCCATCCCTGCACCGGTAAAGCCAACATGGGCAGGGGTGGTAACCCATCCTGGGTACTTACGTAGCAAAAAAAAAAAAATCCTAGGCATATACACTACCTTGTTTTTATGCAAAAATAAAAAAAGGCTGTCCATCCTTCCACAGTACAGGGGCAAGGGCAGCCAGTTGCAAACAGAGGGGGTAAATTCTACAGACAAATGCAAGAGCAGGCAGCAGCAAAAATCAAGTGTACAATCCTACAATCATAGCATGTTCCACAAATCTTCCTTCTATGGTACAAATATATCTGAGAGGCAGTGTGGAGAGGCTTTAGGGAGCACTGGAGGAACACTAGGAGGAGAAGGAAGTGTTGGGGTGCTGAGCCCCATTTGCCCTAACTGACAATAATGTCAATTTTTATACATCAGTTGTTCTAAAATATCAAGTGTACTATGGCTCTATTTTTTTTATCTAGATTGCAGATGGCTCAGCAAGAAGAGACATTGCCTGACACAGCAGAGGCTCCCGGTTCAAATCCCAGCCCTGACACACAGGCTCTGCTCTGTGTGTTCTACTCCCAGATAGGCTGCTAGTTAAGTTAGGCAAATGTAGCTCTGTGTCTCTCCTGTAATCAGCAGAGCAGGATGTGGCAGCTCTGCAGGCTGCAGGTTTGATTGTTTTCCTTGTCTTCTGGAGGCTTCCAGAATGTAGTGGGTGGGAGAGTCAAATAAGCACATTGAATATTTTTGTGGCACCAGTCAATCCTGGGGATTGTGCTCAGATAGGGGGTGGGTGAGTGCACAAATGCCTTTGAAGTTGAAGTTTGAAGAGAGGTTTCACTGGGGATCTGGTCTGGAAGATTCACTGTCTGTCTGAGTCTGGAGGGAGATTCAGGTCCCAGGGACACTGTGAGTACAGACATGAGAGAGTTATCTGCTGAAATAAGAGAGGAAATAAAGGGCGGGTGCAGCCTGTTTTCGCTCTCTCTGGACGCCATTCTGACCCTGCCAGCAGGAGGTCTGTGTGACAGGGAGTGCTGAGAATCTGTGGCCTACACAGAGGGAAGCCGGATCGCCAGCCTCACATGGATCTCAGAGGACAGCATAGCTAATCCAGTATAGCGGACCGTGCATTGTTCAAGGTCACCTGGAGGCACCTGCAATCCAGTCCACCCACCGGGAGCTACAGCGTGGCGCGGCACCGCCATTTCGACAGGACAATGACACAGAGGATTCTGACTGGAACCCTCTATTCATCTGATGTTCTTAGTGGTGAGCGGGCACAGCCCTTGTGATAGTTGATAATAGTACTGCTGAGTGATTGTTATACAGACTGGCTGGTGATACTTGTAGTTCCACGGATATAAATCTACTTCATACAGTAGGTGCTTGGGGCCAATATTCCACCATTGTGCTTTAAAGTCAGTATTGTTAACATTTCTCTAACACAGTTAAAGGAAGAGCATACATGTGTTATCATACCTTTAGATAAGGTGCAATTTAGTTCATCTTTGCTCTCATCTTCCATCTTGGATTACAAATTTACTGCAGCATAACCAACAGGCTAGCTGAAGATAACTGGAACTGAAGGAACACTTATCATTTCTTCTCTGCTTTGCACAATTTTCTTACATTCCTTTGCTTATTGCATTGACCTACTACTACAGGATATTGTTCAATTTACACAGTGGTTTATATGTATATGTTTATTACAGTTTTTCTTCGGTCTGTGTGTTGAGGATACAGAGGGGAAATATCCAGTACATGTGATACAGTATTGGGTATTTGTTTCTCTGTCCACCTGTCCACATAGGACTTGTAGTGGATTTCTGTTGAGTATTTTTGTGTAACATCTATGAGGCCTATTCACTGTTAAATTAAGCTGTGTTTACTTATGTCATTCTTTGTGTCCATTTCATCACAGTAAACACATCTGAGTTGTTCACTGATATTGTGTGAGTTTCTCATTACTATCGCAGCTGTGGCAGGATGGAACCCAAGGTGTCAGAGGTAAGAGAGGATTTGCAGAGTTGAGGTAACCAATGGGGTATAGAGTCTGAAGCCCTGTACACACGGGCGGGAATCCCGTCGGAAAAAAAAAACTTTGGTTTTCTCGACGGGATTCCTGGCAAGCTTGTCTTGCCAAGCCTGTGTACACACGCAACCATTCAAAAGAACCACCGTTCTTTTGAATGGCAAGAATGCAGTGACGTCATCGACTACGACGAGCCGGCACTCGTCACATTCGATGCCGTCGCCGCCATCTTGCTACACCCTACATTACCCTTGTATGCTACTGCGCATGCGTCGAAGTCTCATCGAGCATGCGCGGGCTTACCGGGGACAGGTAAGCGTACTCACGAACATTTTTCTCAGCAGGAAAACTCTGCCGAGAATCCCGACGAGAAAAATAGAGAGCAGGTTCTCTATTTTTCTCGTCGAGATTCCCGGCAGTTTTCCTGTCGAGAAACCATACACACGACCGGTTTTCTTGGCAAAAAGCTCTCCCAGGTGTTTTCTTGCCGAGAAAACCGGTCGTGTGTACAAGGCTTAATAGCAGCCCACACAGGGGTACCGCTACACATGCATTGCTAATCCTCCCTAAAATCAAAGCTATTGCTGCAAGCAAGAAGCTTCTAGTGCATGGTTTCAATACTCACCTAAAAGGTTATGGGACGCAGGCACCCAGGCACTGGAGAGGAAGTCATTGGTTCAGACATGAAGTTTGTAATTGCAAAGCTGAACAATACCAATTACCAGCTGTGGAAGTTTAAACTACAAATGCTTCTCAGCAAGGATGACTTATGGCAAGTGCTGAATACAGACAGACCCACAAACAGAGAGACAACGGATTGGGGCAGGAAAGACAAACAGGCAAAAGCGACTATAAGTTTACTAGTGGAAGATGACCAGCTTACCCACATAAGAACAGAGAAATGGCCAAAGGTATGTGGATGTCATTAAAAAAGCTACATGAGCGTTCAAGCCTAAACAATAAGCTGTTTCTACTAAGAAAATTGTATAAGATGAGACTAGAAGAAGGACAGAAAATGTGCAACCACGTGAAAGCTATGCTAGAGATCATAGAGCAGCTATGCGCCATCAGAGAGGACATCAAAGATAATCATATTGTTGCCCTGCTCCTCTGCAGCCTTCCAGAGACATATAATGCTCTTATTAACACTTTAGAAACCAGACCCGAGCAGGACCTGAAACTGGAATTTGTCAAAGGGAATTTAATTGATGAATATGACAGAAGGAAAGAAAATAGGCACCATGATGACAAAGCTCTTAAGATGTACAAAGGCACAAAGCACAACAAAGAAAGCAGAGCCTGTTTTCACTGTAAAAGGACCTGTCACTTAAAAAAGGACTGTTCTATCTGGAAAGCCGAGCAGCGAAAGCTAGAGCTATCCACAAAATAAAGAGTCAAACCAGCCACAAAGGAAACTGCAGACACATCATGGATTGGCACCTTTAAAGTAACACAGAGCGGCAAGCCACGCAGCTGGTGCATAGACTCAGGAGCAACAAGCCACATGACTAGCGATGAGACTAGGGATGAGCCGAACACCCCCCTGGTTTGGTTCACACCGGAACTTGTGAGCAGGCAAAAAATGTGTGCGAACACGCCAACACCGTTAAAATCTATGGGACACGAACATGAAAAATCGAAAGTGCTAATTTTAAAGGCTTATATGCAAGTTATTAAAGTGTTTGGGGACCCGGGTCCTGCCCCAAGGGACATGTATCAATGCAAAAAAAAGTTTTAAAACAGACATTTTTTCGGGAGCAGTAATTTTAATAATAATTAAAGTAAAACAATAAAAATGAAATATTCCTTTAAATATCGTGCCTGGGGGGTGTCCTTAGTATATATAACTTCCTTTGATATTTCTCTCCCCAATTTACTAGTCCTCGCCCCACAGTTTTGAACATCTCTCTTTGCTTTCTGTACAGATTCTACAGAAGCAGTTCTCATGCCAATAGACTTCCACTCTATCTTATCTAGGCATAATACTCAAACCTTCTTGTACCTCCCTATGTAAAGCTCTGTACTTACACCCTAAGCCTCTCAATATATTCCTAACATACCTTGTCCATTAAGAACTCCACCATAAACATATATGTATAGGGAATAAACAGGTATAGGAAATGGTTGAATAAAGCTAATCAATAATCTTAATAATAATAATAATCCTAATAATTAAAAAAAAAAAAATCTTTGTCAGATTACAGTAACCCTGGCTGTGTCACACAACTTATAATAAAAGTTACAGACTGTGAAATTTGCCGTCTGGATTACTGTCATTTATCGCTTTTTTTTCCAAACAACTTGGAACTGTTGCCATTTTATTTTGTTGAGGATGTTGATTGTTGACCAGTCTGAATTCTTTTCTATTTCAGTAGTATTTCCCTTTAGAACAAGGACAAAGAAAATATTAGTCATTTTGCAGCCTCATGTATTTCAAAACAAATAGCAGCTAATTAAGTAAGAAATTACCTTTTAATGCTGCCAGTGTGTCCTTGCGTTGAAGCTCATTCTTTTGGGCACCATGGACACTATTCACTTTTTCCACAGTTTCTTTCCAGATTTTCTGTCTTTGATTTGACCATGCTTCTTTATTTTGTGATCTCGATATACAGGCCCACTTGGACTCAACTGCTGAAACATAATACTTCAGTTTCTGCTGGTTTGAAATCTCTCTTCTTTTTTTTTGAGCCACAACTGTTTTCTAGTTTTCAATGTGGGAGTGTTTTTTTTTTTTTTGCTGTTTGTACCCCCTTGGGGAGATCAATACATTTTAATTCTCTTAGTGACCATTGACACTTAAAAAAGGGACATGAATTCCAAAATGTTTACAGTTGTTACAAGGACAGCATTAGTGGGATTATCTTCCAACGTGGACACCTATTCTAATGATAACTTTCATTTTTAGTATTACACGTGACTGACATGTTATTGACCAAATCTGTCCATTGGCAATACTAGGTCAATGATGTGACCAGCACCCTTGCCCTTTTGATAGGTGGGACTGTTCTGGAATTCCACAGCTACAGCTGAATGGGAAAGTGGCCTGTTGTCGTGTGAAGTTTCCTATGGGTTTGGGTCGAACTGTGTTCAGCCCGAACCTTAACTCCTCGGTGACCAGTCATTTGGCTTCTTTTTAAACACGCCTTTAAAAGGTCCAGTTCCTCTTTAAGTTCTAAAAGTGTAGACTGGTGATTCGTAACAAGCAAGTATTAATTGTTTCATTTGCAATGTGCTATTTTCATTTTCAACCTTGCATCATTTTAAACTGCTAACAAAGTTCCCCCTCGAGAACATGTTGCATGTTCCATCCATTTACAGGGGTTGTCATTGCTATCTTTTTTCAGTACTAGTTCACAAGATGCACAATATTGCTGATTCAGTGACTTCAATTTGTTATGACACTGACCTGGAATAAGCATGCAAATCAGGAATGTCATAGTAAAATCAGATCTTCTGATCCACTTTTTTTGAGTAAGTGACTGAGAAAGTAATAAAGACGTTAGATCCACTTTTCAGGCAGAAAAAGTTGTGGTTAACAATGGCAGCTAAATGTTTCCTTGCTATAGACTTTCTTTAAACCTAATCTTAAAGGATAAACGATCAGTTAAAAATAACCCTTGCAGTAGAGCTCCCCCCATATAACAAAAGTTCATTGATTTGTCTTTGGGAAACAAAATAAACAATATTTACCTAAAAATAAGAAGAGTGTGCTATGACAGCACCACCGTAACATGCCTCTATCCCTGTAGTATACATACAAATACAAATTCTGGTCATGGGACTTTAAATGAGGCATATCACAAAAATAAAATTACAAAAATAGAAAATATATTATAAAGTTTATTCAAAAATTCATCGTAGAAGCACATTTCATGTTTAGCTAAACACATGGTACAGAATAAAAATTGTTCTATGAACATGATTAAGAGCTAGACGGGGCACGTAGCGCAGTGACATCACCTTTGATAATGACTGACGTCGAAACGCATCAGGTGATTGGTTACTGCTCAAGTCCGCGTCACTTCCGGGATCGGGGACACAGTGGAGGAACGCACGGAAGTTCCTATACACCACTACCCCGGCACCGCTACTAGGCTAGTGACAACTCTGTTTGCTATTTTTACCTGTTAGGTGCTTGGATCATCCACGGTATTGCATGCTACCGTGCGCCAATTGCTTATATTTTTTAAAACCTATTTTTAAATAAAACACCGCTGTTTTACGCTATGGGAGCCCATTTTTTGATTTTTTACAAAAAGATCTGAGGAGTTGGAGGAGAGACTAGCGGGAGGAGAGAGACACCTGCCATTCAAACGGGACCACAGTGGGAGGACAGCAAGGTGTGTGACCTGGAGGCGGCCAGACGACCCCCTGAGACGCTCAATACCCCTGCAGGGGTGCAACTTTCTGGTGAGTGCAACTACACTCGGGGGGAGCACCACTGTCACCCTTAAATGTGTGGATCTTGTCAACAGGAACCTCACCAAGTCACCTCTCATTATTGCCAGCTGCATATTTGAACTCTATACTTGTTGTTTTAGCAGCGGGTCTTTTGAAAACCACTTCGGGGTGATCTACATTCCCCCATCAGGGCTAATTGTGGGTTCTTGGGTCATCACACTACCATTTACAGTGTAATTTATTACTGACCCCATCTTTGAACTCACATTCCAGGACTGCCTATTGGAGTAATATACAGTCCCTGACAAAAGTCTTGTCGCTTGTGTACAAATTGACCTGAAGTGCTGCTAAAATATATTTCTAATCAAGATTTTGTTACAAGAAATGGGTCATTTTAATCCCAACAGCTTTTGTAATAATGTTTCAGTGCAAAACGAAACTGACAAAAAGTATTCTAATATTCACAGCTTGGTAAAGCCCATTGAGTCAATTTTTGCCAAGACATAAGTGTTGTCACCTTGTTATATGAGCTTCACCTGTGACTAGGGATGAGCTTTGAGTTTGAGTCGAACTCATGTTCGACTCGAACATTGCCTGTTCGCCCGTTCGCCGAACAGCGAACAAATTGGGGTGTTCGCGGCAAATTCGAAAAGTCTATGGGAGAAATCTAAAGTGCTAATTATAAAGACTTATATGCAAGTTATTGTCCTAAAAAGTGTTTGGGGACCCGGGTCCTGCCCCAGGGGACATGTTTCAATGCAAAAAAAAAGTTTTAAAAACTTTTTCGGGAGCAGTGATTTTAATAATGCTTAAAGTGAAACAATAAAAGTGAAATATTCCTTTAAATTTCGTACCTGGGGGGTGTGTATGATATGCATGTAAATTGGCGCATGTTTCCCATGCTTAGAACTGTCCCTGCATAAAATGTAATTTCTGAAGGAAAAAAAAGTCATTTAAAACTCACTTGCGGCTATTAATGAATTGTCGGCTCCCGGCAATACATACAAAAGTCATTGATAAAAATAAAAAAAAAGCGTGGGGGTCCCCCAGAATTCAATTACCAGGCCCTTAAGGTCTGGTATAGATATTAGGGGAACCCCACCGCAAATTTAAAAAAAAATGCGTGCGGTTCCCCCAAATATCCATACCAGGCCCTTCAGATCTGGCATGGATTTTAAGGGGAACTCCACCCCAAATTAAAAAAAAAATGGCGTGGAGTCCCCCCAAAAATCCATACTA
Source organism: Rana muscosa (assembly GCA_029206835.1). Classification (NCBI taxonomy): domain Eukaryota; kingdom Metazoa; phylum Chordata; class Amphibia; order Anura; family Ranidae; genus Rana; species Rana muscosa. The sequence continues at coordinate 691,403,792 of CM055116.1, forward strand.
GACCCTTATCCGAGCACGCAACCTGGCAGGCCGCAGGAAAAGAGGGGGGGACGAGAGAGCGGGCCTCCTGAACCGTACCAGGCCACATGCCCTCAACATGGGGAGGATGTCCCCATGTTGATGGGGACAAGGGCCTCATCCCCACAACCCTTGCCCGGTGGTTGTGGGGGTCTGCGGGCGGGGGGCTTATCGGAATCTGGAAGACCCCTTTAACAAAGGGGACCCCCAGATCCCGCCCCCCCTCTACGTGAATTGGTAAGGGGTACATTGTACCCCTACCATTTCACTAAGAAAGTGTCAAAAAATGTAAAAAAAACACACACCGACACCTTGGAAAAGTCCTTTATTAAAAAAACAAAACAAAAAAAAAACATTCCAGCGGTGAAATCCAGTGTCCCGCGGCGATCCGATGTCCAGCGCTGTCCATCATTGGCTGAGCCTGAGCGGACCTGATGGGGAACTTCCCCTGCAGTCTATTACATGTATAGACCCGCCCCTTCTAAAGTTCCCAATCAGGTCCGCTCAGCCAATGACTAAGTGTAAGGCTGACGACCTGATGCGGAACATGAGAAGGGGCGGGTCTATACATGTATTACACAGTGAAGGAAGTTCCCCATCAGGTCCGCCCCCTCGGTAGGTCAGACCGCGCCTACGTCATTGGCCTGAGCGGACCTGATGGGGAACTTCCTTCACTGTGTGATACATGTATAGACCCGCCCCTTCTCATGTTCCGCATCAGGTCCTCAGCCTTACACCTAGTCATTGGCTGAGCGGACCTGATGGGGAACTTTAGAATGGGAGGGTCTATACATGTAATAGACTGCGGAGGAAGTTCCCCATCAGGTCCGCTCAGGCTCAGCCAATGACCGACAGCGCTGGACATCGGATCGCCGCGGGACACTGGATTTCACCGCTGGAATGTTTTTGTTTTTTTTTAATAAAGGACTTTTCCAAGGTGTCGGTGTGTGTTTTTTTTACATTTTTTGACACTTTCTTAGTGAAATGGTATTGGTACAATGTACCCCTTACCAATTCACATAGAGGGGGGGCGGGATCTGGGGGTCCCCTTTGTTAAAGGGGTCTTCCAGATTCCGATAAGCCCCCCGCCCGCAGACCCCCACAACCACCGGGCAAGGGTTGTGGGGATGAGGCCCTTGTCCCCATCAACATGGGGACATCCTCCCCATGTTTAGGGCATGTGGCCTGGTACGGTTCAGGAGGGGGGGCCCGCTCTCTTGCCCCCCCCCTCTTTTCCTGCGGCCTGCCAGGTTGCGTGCTCGGATAAGGGTCTGGTATGGATTTTTGGGGGGACTCCACGCCATTTTTTAAAAAATTTGGGGTGGAGTTCCCCTTAAAATCCATGCCAGATCTGAAGGGCCTGGTATGGATATTTGGGGAAACCGCACGCATTTTTTTTTTTAATTTGCGGCGGGGTTCCCCTTAATATCTATACCAGACCTGAAGGGCCTGGTAATTAAATTCTGGGGGACCCCCACGCTTTTTTTTTTTTGTTTTAACAATGACTTTTGTATGTATTGCCGGGAGCCGACAATTCATTAAAAGCCGCGAGTGAGTTTTAAATGACTTTTTTTCCTTCAAAAATGACATTTTGTGTAGGGACAGTTCTAAGCACGGGAAACATGCGCCACTTTACATGCATATCATACACACCCCCTAGGTACGAAATTTAAAGGAATATTTCACTTTTATTTTTTCATTTTAAGCATTAATAAAATCACTGCTCCCGAAAAAACTGCAGTTTTTAAAACTTCTTTTTGCATTGATACATGTCCCCTGGGGCAGGACCCGGGTCCCCAAACACTTTTTAGGACAATAACTTGCATATAAGCCTTTATAATTAGCACTTTAGATTTCGAACGTTCGAGTCCATTGTATTTAATAGGGTTCTAAAGTTCACGCAAACATTCTGTCTGTTCGCAGGTTCTGGTGCGAACCGAACAGGGGGGTGTTCGGCTCATCCCTGCCTGTGACCAATAATGGATCAATTAGGACTCAGGTGTGTATAAAAAGAACACCAGTACACTAGACCTTCTCAACTGCAACTAGACCTCTGCAAACATGCCTAAGATTCACCCGGAGACTAAAGTGTTGATTATCAAGAGGCTGAAGACCAGATCCACTGCTGATGTGGCAGACACCTTCAATGTGTCTCAGCGTCAAGTTCAGAGGATAAAAAAAAGATTTGAAGAGACTGGAGACGTTTTGGACAAGGCCAGGTCAGGCCGACCCTGCAAGACAACTGCTCGAGAGGACCGTTTGTTGGCTCGAAAATCCAAGGCCAGCCCATTTTCCACTGCAGCAGAGCTCCACGAGACCTGGTCACCTGAAGTCCCTGTGTCAACCAGAACAGTTTGTCGGATTCTGTCTCGAAATGGCCTCCATGGTCGAATCAGTGCCCATAAGCCAGCACTAAACAAAAGACAATTGAAAAACTGTGTGGCATTTGCCAAGGGCCACAGCCTGCTAAAAGGATGGACTCTGGAAAAGTGGCAGAAGGTGGATTTTTCAGATGAATCTTCTGTTGAATTACACCACAGTCTCCGCAAATATTGCAGGAGACCAACTGGAACCCGCATGGAGCTGAGATTTACCCAGAAAACAGTGAAGTTTGGTGGAGGCAAAATCATGGTCTGGGGTTACATCCAGTATGGGGGTGTGCGAGGGATCTGCAGGGTGGAAGGCAACATCAATAGTCTAAAATACCAAGAAATCTTAGCTACCTCTTTTATTCCCAACCATAAAAAAGGCCAAATTTTGCAGCAGGATGGTGCTCCATCGCATACTTCCATCTCCACATCAAAGTTCCTTAAGGCAAAGAAGATCAAGATGCTCCAGGATTGGCCAGCCCAGTCACCAGACATGAACATCATTGAGCATATGTGGTGTAGGATGAAAGATGAAGCATGGAAGACGAAACCAAAGAATATTGATGAACTCTGGGAGGCATGCAAGACTGTTTTCTTTGCTATTCCTGATGACTTCATCAATAAATTGTATGAATCCTTGCCAAACCGCATGGATGCTGTCCTTCAAGCTCATGGAAGTCATACAAGATATTACATTTGGATCTCACAGCACCACTATTTAATTTGCTGACATATTTTGGGATTTTCAGTAAAGTTGTTCAATTTCTGTATAGGCGACAAAACTTTTGTCTTGCCAAAATTTGACATGTCTGTCTTGATTAAATGATAAATCTTTTTTCAGTGAAACTAATTTATTTCAGTGCATTAAACATCATTTGGGAGGGCTTTAGCTTTTCATAGGAGCTATTTCTAACACCAATTGATTAATTAAAAGTCAGGTTAATAGCAGGAGTTTCCACAAAATAGAGAAGCGACAAGACTTTTGTCAGGGACTGTATATACTGTGTGTATGCTTACATTTTTTTCTTACATATTTAGTTTGATTGTATTAGTATTAATATTATTTTTTTCGCATTGCCAATATATGTACTAGATACTAATACGGCCATCCCACACAGCACATTTTTGGATTGACTCACTTATTAGGAACACCAGTATCACCTCTGCACCTACTAGTATCAGCTGAGAGTTGATAATAGCTCACTTCAATGAGCATTTCTTCATCTAGATTTTTCATATAGGCCTCTCACTTGGAAGGGATACAGGATTAGCCTAGAAGGGACCATTTATTCGCCCCGTTGTGGGCCTGTCTGGATCCCTGAAGAACATTTGGCACATATTTTATGATTACTTTGAGTTTTTATTGTTAATTTTGTTCATTATACTGAAGTTCACATTTATGCCATACAATCAGAGTATTGCACAGGCACTTCACCCTCACCAAGTTACACCCCACTGGGTTAAATACTAGTTTAAACAGGCCGCGCCATCACCCCTATATACTTTCACAAGAGCTGACATATGGCACATGATTATAATAATGAATTTATAAGAAACCAATACATGGTACAATAGAAAAGATGAATGCATGATAGATATAAAATGTACAGATCAGACTGTCTTGACGTATAGTAACTCTACGCCTTTGGTGGCTCAAGTCCACTCATCAGGAGTATGTTACCAAAATTATCTGTGAATATAAGTAATAGATAAAAGATGTGTAGGGTTAAAAATCCCTATATAGTTAACAAAAAATGATATAACCGAGGCCAGAACCCTGATACTCACATGTCAGCTCAGAATAAAAATCTAGCCTACAAGATGGATGTGAGGGTTGCCAATGACATAGTCTGACCTGGGGCTGAGGTTGGGACATCCCACCCGGACCAGGGGAACAGCACAGGAACCGGCCAGGGGAAGGAGTGATCCATGTATGGGAAGCAGAAAAGCACATCTGACCAATGCTGGTCTGAAAAAACATAATATAAAATATATGTGGTTGAGTATGGGTAGATATAAAAAACTGTGTATAAATGTCTAACAAATGTGCTCCAACTGACCAAGGACAGCCGTGAAGGTGTAGATGGGGGTGAAAAAGAAAAAAATTTAAAAAGAAAGGAAAAAGAAACGGGTGAAGAGTGTCCTCACTGGACACCCTGGGGAAAGATGGTAAAGTGAACGTGAAAATAAATATGAGCCACAAAATTCAAAAGACCACGGACATACTGTGAAAAAAGATCAAAAATGTGTGTAAAAATGTGTGTAAGAAACACATGACTCACCCAAACAAAAAACACTGTTGTGACTCCATGTGGGAACTGGATGGACGTGTCTGTTTGGTGGGAAGTGCAGAGACAAGTGTGCTGGCCAGGTCTGGCTAAATACCCATGAAACCGGGCGGGGCCCTGCCAGGGTCATGCTGGATGCCAATGAGGATCAGGCAAGGATCCGCCCATCCCAGGCGCGAGATGGTACACAACCTCACCAGCATCACACCGTTAAAAGACGTCACGAGCGGGGCGTGTCTGCATGGCGCCGATGCACAGGAGGGCAATCCCTGCCCGCACCCAAAAGGGGAACAGGAGGGTAAGTCATGCCGTGCATCGCAACCCCAGGAATAAGACAGGGACATGACAAACCCCCACCCATCGTGGAGCTGAGAGATGTTAACCAAAGCTGGAAAAACTGTACGAGGGGTTCTATGAAAATTAAAAAGAAAACTGGAGTGAAATCTAAACCAGCATGAAGGAAAATATATAATGTCTAATGAAAAAACATACAATGGTGGTGGGGCGGATCACAATAGACCGGAGTGTCTTCCACCCAATGTGTATAGACATAAGAAGAGCGTGATCTGACAGCACCACCGTAACATGCCTATATTACTGTAGTATACATAATTGATTTGTCTTTGGGAAACAGAAAAAAATATATTTACCCAAGTCCTTGCTCCCCTGGCAGCATGGACTTTCAGATGCCAGGATATGGGCATGGCCTCGCAAGCTGTTCACTACAAAGAAGACATGAAATACTTCCCTTTCTTGCTGACCATACAACAAACCTCTATCTATATTAGGGAGGAGAAACTGTCAGCTGAAGATCCTGCAGAATCTGACTCTTTCAAGAGTGTCAATTCCTGGCGCCCCACTAGTTAAATAATGCATCATTAGTTTGCTGCATGTGCTGTATGCTTCCACAACTCTGAGTAATGAAAAACCCATCATGCAAAAAGCTGAATTTAAAAAGTGACAGGCTTCAATGCACATTTTTGTTCTAATTTGCATTAGTCACTAGGAAACACCTATTGTAAAGTGTTTTAGAGATAAGCTGTATCCTTAGGCACAATCATTATGGCATATAGTATTTTTATAGAGCTGAGGTATAAACAAAGTAGACCTTTAAAATTTCTATCACATCCAAGGACATAATCTACTGCAATTTAAAAAAGTACATACCCTAAGCATAAAGAGACACTGTTAGGAGCATGAGACACATTCACTCTTCGACTCTGCAGCCCACCACCCTACTGCTCTATGCGGTCTGGCTCATGTCTCCTTTGCTGAACAAAATGCCCTGCTCAAGAGGCTGTGCCCCTCCACTTCCATTGGCAAATAGCTGCACTCCCCTCACACAGCACCCCCATTGCTAAGCAGCCACTTGGTGCTGCCTCTTTCATCTTCTCTTGACTGATTGGCTGCAGCATTGTGTCACTCCAGCATTGTGGTACTATTAATTTACTCCCCAATGACCTCCTTCCCAGCATAATGGACTATGCTACTGACTGATGCTTGCCCTGCCCTTTTTTTGGGGGGGTAAAATACTCTTTATCTGTTCTCTGCTCTGATTTTGAATTGTCTGTGGATAATACTGTCATCTGCCACCTGCCAGAACCACCACCAGCCTCTGGACTTTGTTGTGGAGCATTCATCAGTTGTGCTACAATCCACTCCTGATGACCACAGGCACTCCTTTTTCCTTTATATTCACTCATATACTTATATTTAGGGTTGTCCCGATACCACTTTTTTAGGACCGAGTACAAGTACCGATACTTTTTTTTCATGTACTCGCCGATACCGATTACCGATACTTTTTTTTAATGCCATGTGACAGTTTGACTGATGGGGACTGACTGATGGCACTGATAAGTGGCACCTATGGGCACTGACAGGTGGCTGGCACTGATGGGCGGCACTGACAGGTGGCACTGATAGGCAGCAGTTATGGGCACTGACAGGTGGCTGGCACTGATAGGCGGTAGTTATGGGCACTGATAGGTGGCTGGCACGGTTAGATGGCACTGATATGCGGCACTGATGGCACTGACAGGTGGCTGGCACTGATAGGCGGCAGTTATGGGCACTGATAGGTGGCTGGCACGGTTAGATGGCACTGATAGGCGGTACTTATGGGCACTGATGGCACTGACAGGTGGCTGGCACTGATAGGCGGCAGTTATGGGCACTGATAGGTGGCTGGGACTGTTAGATGGCACTGATAGGGGGCACTTATGGGCACGGCTGGCACTGACAGGTGGCTGGCACTGACAGGTGGCTGGCACTGTCAGGTGGCAATTAACGACATGAGGAAATGCTATGCTGCAGCGCCCATCTTGGTACACCCTGCACTCGGCATCAGTAAGTATCAGCAGACATCTTGTTACACCCAGCCCGAACTATATGGGCTGGGTGTAACAAGATGTCAGCTGCTGGCTTACTGTGACCAAGTGCAGGGTGTGCCAAGATGGGCGTTGGGATGTCCAAGCTGATGGCGACCGCTCCGCCCACTGAGGCCACTTTGCCCGATCCGCCTACTGACGCCGGCCGCACTCCCCACCCACTGAATCCACTCATCCTCTCTCCCGCTCCACCCACCGAGGCGGCCCGATCTGCCTACTGACTCGGCCCTCCCACTGACGCCGGCCGCCCTCCCTCCCCGCCCACTGAATCTGCTCATCCTCTCTCTCGCTCCGTTCAACGAGGCGGCCCGATACGCCTACTGACTCCGCCCGCCCTCCCCGCCCACTGACGCCAACCGCTCCCTCCCCGCTCACTGAATCCGCTCATCCTCTCTCCCGCTCCGCCCACCGAGGTGGCCCGATCCGCCTACTGACTCCGCCCGCCCACTGAGTTCGCTCGCCCAAGTATCGGGTCAGGCATCGGGAGCATTTGTGCGAGTACAAGTACTCGCACAAATGTTCGGTATCGGTCCCGATACCGATACTAGTATCGGTATCGGGACAACCCTACTTATATTAACTCTTATATTCACCCTTGTGCTTCTGAACATAAACTGTAGCATTTTTTATTAAGACCAGGGGGCAACCAAGTACTGGTAGGCCTGCTTTCCTTAAGGGAATGGGGGCTGCTAAAGGTAAAGCTACACTGGACAGCTTTAGTTTCTGACCATTGGTACTAGGGTCAGTGTTACACCAAATTCATTCAAGATGTTTTACTGTGTTTTGGATAGAACTGTAAAGGTTTAGAGCCTACATCAGTTTTTATATACTGTCTGTGCCCCTATTGGGGAGATTTTCCCTTACCTCCTGTCATGACAATTATTGATGGAATATCTGTTCAAGGGAGACAGACAATAACACATGTTTAGCAGAGTGGATAAGGGTTAGAACTGCTTACAGTATTTTATTACTGTCTTGGGCGTTGTGTTTAAATGACATTCACACCCATGTGCATGACAGGGAAAGGAAATAAGGGACAAATCTCCCCATTGGGTCACAAATAGAAATAAATCTTTCAACTCTTTCCCATTCTAATTCAAATGTAAAAAAAAAACAGTTTGACCAAACTTAGGCTTTAACCTACAAATTAACACCACAGACGCCTAATTTTGTAGATGACATCTGGCAGGGATATGACCCCAGAAAAATCATTGAAAGTACAAAGAAAAATACCACTCTACAGGTTAAAGCAGCTACAGTATACAGCAAAGGAGTAAAGAAACTCAATAAAACAGTACCTATAAGAGCAAACCACAGTATTAATTAAAGTAGACCAATCTAAAGGTAAAAAGTCTTCATGAATAGTATAATAACAGTGTAATGTATCATTAATAAAAAAAAAACCACTGTACCATTTACGATTAAAGTATATTTAGTCAACGTGTCTTTTTCTTTTTACTTTTAGATAAAGTAAAGAAGTGTTAAAACCCATTAAGTTTTCATTACAGTAAGTCCTTGGTGGAGAGATTCTTCATCTTTATTTGACCATGGTCAGCAGTAGGGATGAGCTTCAATTTCGAGTCAAACTCATGTTCGACTCGAACATTGACCGTTCGCCGAACAGCGAACAATTTGGGGTGTTCGCGGCAAATTCGAAAAGCCGCGGAACACCCTGTAAAAGTCTATGGGAGAAATCTAAAGTGCTAATTTTAAAGGCTTATATGCAAGTTATTGTCATAAAAAGTGTTTGGGGACCTGGGTCCTGCCCCAGGGGACATGTATCAATGTAAAAAAAAAAACGGCCGTTTTTTTGGGAGCAGTGATTTTAATAATGCTTAAAGTGAAACAATAAAAGTGAAATATTCCTTAAAATTTCGTACCTAGGGGGTGTGTATATTATGCCTGTAAAGTAGCACTTGTTTCCTGTGCTTAGAACTGTCCCTGCACAAAGTGTCATTTCTGAAGGAAAAAAAGTAATTTAAAAGTATTCGCGGCTATAATGAATTGTCGGCTCCCGGCAATACAGAGAAAAGTCATTAAAAATCATTGATAAAAACAAAAAAAATGTGTGGGGGTCCCCCCAAATTCAATTACCAGGCCCTTCAGGTCTGGTATCATTATTAAAAAAAAAATGACGTGGGGTTCCCCCCAAATATCCATACCAGACCCTTCAGGTCTGGTATGGATTTTAAGGGGAACTCCAACCAAATAAAAAAAAAACGCCTTGGAGTTCCCCCCAAAAATCTATACCAGACCCATTATCTGAGCACGCAACCTGGCAGGCCACAGGAAAAAAGGGGGGAACGAGAGAGCGCCCCCCCCCTGAACCGTACCAGGCCACATGCCCTCAACATGGGGAGGATGCTTTGGGCGTCTGTGACCCCTCAAAGCACCATGTCCCCATGTTAATGGGGACAAGGGCCTCATCCCCACAACCCTTGCACGGTGGTTGTGGGGGTCTGCGGGCGGGGGGCTTATCGGAATCTGGAAGACCCCTTTGACAAAGGGAACCCCCAGATCCCGGCCCCCCCTATGTGAATTGGTAAGGTGTACATTGTACCCCTACCATTTTACAAAGAAAGTGTAAAAAATTGTAAAAAACACACAGACACCGTTGGGATAAGTCCTTTATAAAAAAAAAAAAAAAGATTCCAGCGGTGGTAATCCACTCTCGGTCTCCACTCCAACGCTGTTGGTATCCTGCGATGGGTGATCTCCTCTCTGGGGTCCAGCGATGGATGATCTCTCCTCTCCAGGTCCAGGCTCCAACGATGAGATGTCCAGCGCAGCGAGGAACAGCAAGCATCCTGTCTCCACCGGAGACACCCCAGGAATCCCGGCAGCCTGACAGGTCTCTTATGTAGCTGAGGATGGGGCCACCCGTCACGTGACCCTGTCCCCCTCTGACGCAAGGGGAAACCCGGGCTTCCCCAGTGAGGTCTGGTATGGATATTTGGGGGGAACCCCACGTAATTTTTTTCTAAATTTGACGCAGGGTTCCCCTTAATATCCATACCAGACCTGAAGGGCCTGGTAATTGAATTTGGGGGGGGCCCCCCACGCATTTTCTTTTTTTTTTATCAATGACTTTCAATGACTTTTCTCTGTATTGCCGGGAGCCGACAATTCATTATAGCCGCGAGTGCTTTTAAATGACTTTTTTTCCTTCAGAAATTACATTTTGTGCAGGGACAGTTCTAAGCACGGGAAACAAGCGCTACTTTACAGGCATACTATACACACCCCCTAGGTACGAAATTTAAAGGAATATTTCACTTTTATTGTTTCACTTTAAGCATTATTAAAATCACTGCCGCCGAAAAAACGCCCGTTTTTAAAACTTTTTTTTGCATTGATACATGTCCCCTGGGGCAGGACCCAGGTCCCCAAACACTTTTTATGACAATAACTTGCATATAAGCCTTTAAAATTAGCACTTTCGATTTTTCATGTTCGAGTCCCGTAGACTTTAATGGTGTTCTGATGTTCGAACAAATTTATTGCCTGTTCGCATGTTCTGATGCAAACCGAACTGGGGGGTGTTCGGCTCATCCATAGTCAGCAGGTCAGAAAGTGATGGGTAATTTTACAAATGTTTCAGAAGCAAGAACAGAGGGATCTTCCAATGGGGACAACCTGGGCTGGATCTATACTTCCTACCCTTTTTGCGCCAACTGTCTTGTGTCATTACCTTCCTACATCAGTCAGTTACCTATCCATATTAGTACACAAAATAGATCATTATTCATAGTTACACAGGGAACACCAAGTCTGTAGTGGAGAGGCTTAAAAAGATAGCTTGTCCACTTTGTAGCAGTGCACCTAGAATCAATGACATTGACTAGCAGTGTAAGGAAAATTGTTACCATACTTTGGAACTAGAGTAAGTGAACTGTAAAGTACACATTGAGAACAGTGAACTGTAAAGTACACATTGAGAACAGTGAACTGTAAAGTACACATTGAGAACAGTGAACTGCAAGTACACAGCTGCAATGAAATGTTCCTCTTGTACATTTTAGAGTATTTTACCAGTTCTATTAGTACTGCTAATAAAACTTAACTTCTTGATGGTCAACGCCCTTTCAAGGGGAGACTGAAATCATGTGATATATTTTCCCAAGCCAATTTTCAAATTCCCAAAGATTACTGAAAATTATTTAATCAGACAAATCGTTTTTGGCCAACACGAACAAAAAAGAACAATAGGATGTTGTATAGTTAAACTGCTTACGTAGAGCGAATGACATAAATGTAGATGATATTATAGGTAAAAACAATGGTTGCAGCCATAGATCATTTTCTAAAAACAGCTTTTCGTGTTAAGCTAAAACTAATGACATCATACATATGTGTGTAAATAAAAGATGGATCTTACACTAGATCCTAAAAATAACCTTAATGTCATTAATTGGCTGCATTTTTGTAAAAAAGGATTCATTGCATGAGAGACTGACAAAGATAAATTAGATTACTTAATAATGACTTAACTATAATCTAAAGTAACAAGGCAGACATTTATTGAATGATTACAGCTTCCTGTCAATGACGTCTATATATTTAGTAAAGAAATACTGATGGCCATAAATGGCAATGGATGGTTGGAGTATTGACTACATAAGGAAACCATATCAAATTGAAACATACTCTATGTGGTCTGACAAACATTTCTACAAAGTATTTACTATCCGTGAACAAGCAGCTAATACATGTAGATAAGATCATTTAAACTAAACAACATCCATTTTTAGCTCTCAGCTCAAAAGATCATCAGTAATCATTTTTGAGGTCTAACCAGGATGAAGGTGGGTCAGAGTAGTCCAGGATGAATCCTGAACATTGTGTAAAGTAGAACTGCAGTTATACTGTTAGAATATATATATATATAAATATATATATATATATATATATATATAGAGAGAGAGAGAGAGAGAGAGAGCTATATATACTGTATATATTGTGACAGCAGGAAGGTAAAGTCACCTGGTTGCATCCAGGGGGGTAGATATATTTCGCCCAGATTCAGGCTTTACGCCGACTTATACCACTAGGTGGAGAGTTGTATAAGGCTAGTGGGCTCATGGATGACTCATACCTCTAGGGAGAGGGCTGGGCGTCGTGCAGACAGGGAGTTGATGAGGCCAGCTGAAGCTTGTCAGCTCATTTAGGCCTCTATAAAAAAACTCCTAGATTCATTAGGTTTAGCTCATGCCTGGAACCAGACCTGTGTGGACTGTCTAGGGAGAGTGAACCCCTGTGCGGTGAGAAAAAGCCTGTGTGGCTATTTGCTTGGACATTTAAAACCAGGGACTTAGGGACTAGGACAGCACTAGGCTGATCCCAGTTGTTAGTTAGGAAACCTGTATGTTTAGTCAGAGGTCAACTTGACCAGGATTTATTTTGGTTATGTTTCTTTTGCTTTGCTGTGTTTTGTCACTGTAAATAGAAAATAAACCGCACCTTTTTGATTTTGAAAACCACAACCTCCGTTTGCTGGGCCTGTTTTGTGTGGGGAGCCCATCCCGGGGGTCACACACACCCGCTGTCGAGCTAACCCCCTCACAGTTGGTGGAGAACGCGGGCAGTTTTTTTTTAAGCCAGCATGGAGGAGATACTGAAACAGCTGGCTCTAGCAAATGCCAATCAACAGCAGACAAATGCAGGTTTGCAAAGGAGCCTTGCAGCCCAGCAGCAAGCTCATCAACAGAGCCTTGCAACTTTACAACAGAGTCTGGAGGCTCAGCAACAAGCCCAACAGCAATCTGAGGCCCGCTTCATAGACCTGTTGCAGAAGCAAGAGCAGAGACTACAACAACAGATGGAAGCAGTAATGCAGCAACGTCCGCAGACCAGTGAGGAAAGCCGTCCCACTAATACCGCGTCCTTTGGGGTGAGTCGTTTATTGACAAAAATGACTGGAGAGGATGATCCAGAGGTATTTTTGACCACATTTGAAAGGACCGCTGAAAGAGAAAAGTGGCCTGAGGAGCAGTGGGCTGGACTGGTGGCTCCTCTGTTAACTGGTGAATCGCAGAAGGCTTACTATGACCTAGAGCCTAACCAAGCAAAAGACTATGTGATGCTAAAAGCTGAAATATTGGCAAGGCTGGGTGTCACCCTGGCTGTCCGGGCTCAGCGTGTGCATAACTGGACTTTCCAGCTTGGAAAACCCCCCAGGTCTCAAATGTATGATCTCATTCACCTGAGCAGAAAGTGGCTACAGCCAGAGACTTTGTCCGCACCAAAGATTGTGGAACGTGTTGTAATGGATCGGTTTTTGAGAGCTCTTCCTACTGCCATCCAAAAGTGGGTAAGCCATGGAGACCCAGAGACGGCCGATGGTCTTGTGGATCGTGTGGAGAAATACTTGGCTACAGAGAACCTGACGGCCTCTTCCAGAGACACTCGGACTTTCCACCCTAAGACCAGACCATCCCCAGGGGCGGATAAGAGGATTCCAAGGGGTGAGGGTGGAGAGAGTGAGAGGGTGGGAGCTCTACCCCAAGTTTGGCGAGAACAGCCTGGGAAATCAGCGGCTCAAGAGGCGGCAAGAAGGATCGTTTGCTACCGCTGCCGGCAAGCGGGACATATTGCAGCCAATTGCCCGGTTGTGGAGGAACCCATGCAGTGTGACTTTCTGACGGGCAGACGTCAGTCGCTGTGTGCGACAGTCGCATGCACTGCCATTCGAGGAACTGAGAAACATTTATGCAAAATGTGTGTTAATGGTAGAAATGTTGTGGTATTGCTGGATTCAGGTAGCCTTGTGACCCTGATAAAGGCTGAGTTAGTTAAAACAGAGGTCTCTGGGAATAGCAAGGTAGCCGTTATTTGTGTGCATGGGGACACCCGAGAGTATCCAGTGACTACAGTGTGTTTCGAGACCCCCAAAGGTACCCTCTCTCATCCAGTGGGCTTAGTATCTCAGTTACAGCATGACGCCATTGTGGGAAGGGATTTTCCGAAGTTCTGGGAACTGTGGGATGATCCTGAGCCCCCCACTGGTGCCCCTATGTACCAGGAATGTGATAGCCAGAACTCCCCTGAGAGTGGTGAGGACTCTCCGGAATTTCCCTTGTCAGTATTGGCAGGGGAGACTCAAGAAACTGGAGAGGAGCCCACCTCCTCAGACGAAAACCTACCGTCTGTGGAGTTTTCTGATCTTGAGGTTCACAGGGAAAACTTTGCCACAGAACAGTTGAAAGACCCCGCCCTAATAAAGGCACGGGAAAACGTAGTGAAAATAGATGGCGAGTTAGTGAACCCAGATAATACCGGCACTTACCCATACTTCAGCGTAGAGAAGGACCTACTGTATCGGGTGGCAAAAAGGGCAGAAGAAACCGTTGAGCAGCTTGTGGTGTCCAAACCTTACAGGAAGTTGGTGTTGGAGTTGGCCCATGGGCACATTCTTGGAGGTCATCTGGGGACAGAGAAAACCCGAGAGAGGGTATTACAGAGATTCTATTGGCCTGGGGTGATGAAGGACATAGAAAATTATTGTTCCTCCTGCCCTGTGTGTCAGAGGTCGGCCCCGATGCCACATTTCCGTAGCCCGCTGGTCCCTCTACCCATCATTGAGGTCCCGTTTGAGAGAATCGCAATGGATTTGGTAGGTCCTATAATCAAGTCCGCTAGGGGGCACCAGTACATATTGGTTATAATGGACTATGCCACCCGTTATCCAGAAGCGATCCCTCTCAGAAATACCTCGGCCAAAACCATAGCCAAAGAGCTATCTCTTGTTTTTAGCCGGGTGGGTATTTGTAAAGAACTGCTTACGGACCAAGGTACACCCTTTATGTCCCGGGTTATGAAAGAGCTGTGTAAATTGTTCAAAGTGACGCAATTGCGTACATCTGTGTATCACCCCCAAACCGATGGGCTGGTTGAAAGATTCAACAAAACCCTAAAACAAATGTTGAAGAAAGTGGTGGATAGAGATGGAAGGGATTGGGACTGTCTACTTCCTTATTTGATGTTTGCTATTAGGGAGGTGCCCCAATCCTCTACGGGATTCTCCCCCTTTGAGTTACTGTATGGGAGACACCCAAGGGGGCTGTTGGATATTGCCAAGGAAACTTGGGAAAGTGAGAGTTCTCCCCACAGGAGTGTGATTGAGCATGTCGCCCTGATGCAAGATCGAATTGCACAGGTAATGCCCATCGTGAAGGAACATTTGGCCCAAGCGCAGTTGGCACAGCAGAGAGTGTACAACCGTGGAGCCAAGACCCGTACCTTTTCCCCGGGGGATAGGATATTGGTACTTGTCCCTACGGTTGAAAGTAAATTCCTTGCCAAATGGCAAGGCCCCTACGAGATAATGGAAAAAGTGAGCGAAGTGAATTACAAGGTCAGACAACCAGGAAGGCGAAAGCCCGAACAGATCTATCACGTTAATCTGTTGAAAGCCTGGAGGGATAGAGAGTCCCTAGTCGCAGACACTTGGTCACCAGCTCAAACTGGTTGCGTGATTCCTGAGGTTGGAATCGCAGCCACCTTGTCACAACCCCAACAACAGGAGGTTAAGGAGTTTGTGCTTCGCAACAAGGAGGTATTCTCTGAGCTGCCGGGACAAACATCTGGGGTAGAGCATGACATTATTACCCCGCCCGGTGAAAGGGTGAAGTTAAAACCCTATCGGATCCCAGAGGCCCGACGGGAGGCAATACGGGAGGAAGTACAGAAAATGTTGAACTTAGGGGTGATAGAGGAGTCCCAAAGTGATTGGTCTAGTCCCATTGTGTTGGTGCCTAAACCGGATGGGAGCTGGCGATTTTGTAACGATTTTCGTCAGTTGAACAAAGTTACAAAATTTGACACCTACCCCATGCCACGTATAGATGAGTTGATCGACCGGCTGGGAACAGCCCGATACATGACGACTCTTGACCTCACAAAAGGGTATTGGCAAATCCCCCTGGCCAAGTCGGCCAAAGAGAAAACCGCATTTGTAACCCCAGACGGGGCGTTCCAATATAAAAGAATGCCGTTCGGGTTACAGAATGCGCCGGCCACATTCCAGCGGAAAATGGACCAGATGCTGAGGCCCCATCGGAAGTATGCTGCGGCTTACCTGGATGACATAATTGTCCATAGCACAGATTGGGCCTCACATCTGCCAAAAGTGCAAGCAGTCCTGGACTCTGTTCGGGAAGCAGGGTTTACGGCTAACCCCAAGAAGTGTACCATTGGGCAGGAGGAGGCCAAATATCTTGGGTACACCATTGGGAGGGGAGTAATAAAACCCCAACTCAACAAAGTCGAGGCCATCCAGAGTTGGCCACGTCCCAACAGCAAGAAGCAGGTACGAGCCTTTCTGGGAATCGCTGGGTATTATCGGCGATTCATTCCCCACTTTGCTTCTAAGGCTGTGCCCCTAACCAACCTGACGAAGGGGAAAGGGTCGGTCATGATTAAATGGACCCCCGAGGCTGAGGCAGCATTCCAATTCTTGAAACAAGCCTTATGTAGCCAGCCAGTGTTGTACTCACCCGACTTCTCTAGAGACTTTGTCGTACAAAGTGATGCGTCAGATGTGGGGTTAGGAGCAGTATTGTCCCAGGTCTGGAACGGGGAAGAGCACCCAGTCATTTACCTCAGCAGGAAGTTGAAGTCCCATGAGGTAAATTACGCCACCGTTGAAAAGGAGTGTTTAGCGGTGAAGTGGGCTCTAGATTCCCTTCGGTACTACCTGCTAGGTAGGCACTTTGACATGGTTACGGATCACGCTCCGTTAAAGTGGATGGCTCAAAACAAGGAAACAAATAGAAGAGTGAATAGGTGGTTCCTGGCCCTCCAGGAATTCAACTTCACAGTAAAGCATCGCCCTGGCGTTCAAATGGGGAATGTGGATGCTTTGTCTCGAGTACATGAATGCCTGATTGCTGGTGTTCCAACCCCGAGGTTAAAACAAGAGGGGGGGGTATGTGACAGCAGGAAGGTAAAGTCACCTGGTTGCATCCAGGGGGGTAGATATATTTCGCCCAGATTCAGGCTTTACGCCGACTTATACCACTAGGTGGAGAGTTGTATAAGGCTAGTGGGCTCATGGATGACTCATACCTCTAGGGAGAGGGCTGGGCGTCGTGCAGACAGGGAGTTGATGAGGCCAGCTGAAGCTTGTCAGCTCATTTAGGCCTCTATAAAAAAACTCCTAGATTCATTAGGTTTAGCTCATGCCTGGAACCAGACCTGCGTGGACTGTCTAGGGAGAGTGAACCCCTGTGCGGTGAGAAAAAGCCTGTGTGGCTATTTGCTTGGACATTTAAAACCAGGGACTTAGGGACTAGGACAGCACTAGGCTGATCCCAGTTGTTAGTTAGGAAACCTGTATGTTTAGTCAGAGGTCAACTTGACCAGGATTTATTTTGGTTATGTTTCTTTTGCTTTGCTGTGTTTTGTCACTGTAAATAGAAAATAAACCGCACCTTTTTGATTTTGAAAACCACAACCTCCGTTTGCTGGGCCTGTTTTGTGTGGGGAGCCCATCCCGGGGGTCACACACACCCGCTGTCGAGCTAACCCCCTCACAATATATATATATAAGAGAGAAAGAGAGAATATATCATGTACAATGTATATACAGTATATACAGTCAAATCAAGTAAGGAGGGAGCAGGAGGCGGGGCTTAGCAGCACTGTGTGTGTCTATGGACGCACATAGACCAGTTCAAGATTGAGCCTGCCCCCAAAAGAAGTGACTTGCTAGGGGGCAGACACAGAGGAAGAAAAGCAATTAGCGCCACCGGGGGACCTCAGAAGATGAGAGGATCAGGGCCACTCTCTGCAAAACTATTGCACAGATCAGGCAATTTTAACATGTTTATTTTATTGTTTTAATAATATCCTTTACAATAATTTTAATAGCTTTTTTTAAAGACATAAAAAAAATGAAGTCTTGGATTAAAATAAAATTATAATTTGCAGTCTTCCGTGACAGCAGCAGACCTCAAAAATCTTTGCTATGACCTTTTTTTGCAAACATGTCAGCCAATGTAATTTATTCCTGACTGAAAGAATGTTTGTAAAACTGAAACTACAGAAGGTACTAAATATAAAACTGAATGTGTGCATTTACACATACACACACATATTATATATGAACACCTACATACATACAATAAAACATTTATTTTATACTTTGTATACATTTAAACTGCAGTTGCACTATAGGCCACTTTAAAGAGAACATGTCATTAATGGGCTCTTTAAAAAATGTACATTTTCAGACTATTGATATGCAATTATATTATTCATTTATCAGAATTGTGTAGGTTTCTTTCCCACCATTTTAGTCCTCTTCAGCCTAAGTCAGGGGTCCCTGAGGTCATTAGGAGACAGACTTTACCACTGTGACAAGAGCCTGACCTTGTACCCTGCTTACTGACATGCTGGAAAACAGTGAGGCAGCTTTATAAAGCAAGCAAGTGCACTATTGCAAATCAAGCTGCCCCATTCACAGTATTATCTGCAGGTTAGGAGCCCTTGCTGCCTATCTGAGAATAGGTCATCTGTGGATCTTTCCAGACAAGTAACTATAAGGTGATTTATCAACTCCTCCTTTCTTGTTTTAACCCTGTAAGCCTGCACCACCTTGCACACGGTTATGGCGTAGACGCATTCGCACAAACAGTTTGGGTTTCAGTAGCAGTAATGCCTGCTGAATATGCCAGGAGAATAATTTTTGCAGAGGCCACAAATCAAATCATTGCAAAATGTGTAAAAGGCCATCCAGCTGTCTTTGCAGCTTAATGGGGGGGGGGTGTCAAGGAGCAGTAAAATCGTATTTTTACCCCCACCCCTGCTAAAAGTGTAAACTAGGCTTTAGAGTGTCTTGTGACATCTGCACCTACAACCTGAGCAATTCACTAAGACTGATATAGAAATACCTGAGCAAGATCTAACACTAAATTGCAGCAAATTGTATCCTAAAGTGCTACTAAACCCACAACAGTAAAATCAGTCTGTATATGCAGTAAAGCAATATTTCTCCAGTCCCCAAGTACCCCTAACGGGTCATGTTTTCAGGATTTCCCTCAGATGAAACAGCTGTGGTAATTATTAAGGTAGTAAAACTGTGTAAAATAATGGAAAGCCTGAAAACATGACCTGTTCGGGGTACTTTGAGGACTGGAGTTGGGAAAAATTGCAGTAAGCATGCTTGTTATACTCACCGTGAAACCTAAGGGGTTAATCCTCTGCATTGTGTAAAAGAGCTGATTGATCTTGTATGCACAGATCCTCCCCTCCCTGCACTGTCCCCCTGAATAAGACAGAGCCTTTGGAGTCAGGCTGCACATGCTCAGTTTGGTGTTTATTGCTAGAGAGGGTTTTTGTTTTCTTAGTATGGGGCATGTGATCAGCACAGGGTCAATCAGAACTGTCCAGACAGAGGGTCAGGAGCCATGCAGCCTCATAGGAAAGCTCAGTGCAGTATGAAAACTCCTCCTACAGGCTTCACCAGAAACTGATACAAGACTGCTATATACTGTTGATGAGAAAAGGTATTTAGCAATTTATATTTACTAAAATAGTTGCATTTCCATGTTCTGTGTACTGTGGGAGACCAGATATAGTGAATGCAGGGTCCTGGGTACAGAAACACTTTATTGCATACACAAACTTTAAGTGTATCTAAGCTAAGGGAAAAAAAAGTAACATATTACAGTTTACCAGTTCTTAGAAAATGTAGCTGCATTCTTTTGAATTTTTCTGTCTTTTTTCCCTTTATGACACGTTCCTGTCCTAGAGTGTCTACACTGTATGTATGGAGAAGCAGTGTTGTCACCGTTGTCTTAAGAAAATTCCTGATAACATTGTTAGAGATAACACTGTAGAGTGCACCAGGACAAAGGACAATGCTGGATTTTGACAAACAGTTTTTTTTTTTGGCACTAAAATTACAGACCAAATGCAGTTAATCAGAGAACTTCATTGTTAGAGGTTGCATACGCTTTTGGAAATTTACAAGTGTGTTATTATATTGTGCCAGTACTACATTTAGGCAGCAGAAGATGGAATTTATGAATCATGTCACTCACAATCTTATAGTATATCTTTATCTAGTTCACTGTTCTGTTTTGTACAGATTTGTTGGCATCAGTAGATCAATCTCTAGCCATGTGTGAGGTCAGGAAGTTGCCAAGGCAGCAAATGTCAGAATTTAAGTTATCTGTGACTCCTGATACTCAAGCTGAAAAATGAGACACAAAGTAAGTAAAGCCAACAAAATATAATTTTTTTTATACGTAAGCCTGTACAACTGCAATGATTTAAGACCGAATATTCTGATTGCTATGCAAGACCAGTCATGGCTGGTCCTTTTTAAACGAATATCCATGCGTGTGTTTTGTTTACTCATACGTGAGTGGTTTGTGGACATTCCTGGTCTGGGAATGCACTCTACATTATAAAAGACTGTAAATTCCATCTGTAAAAAAAAGATCTATGCAAGTAATAATATGCAAGCTACATATTGTGAGTTTAGAGAGGATATCCCTGGGGTAATTCCAGTCTCTTCTGATTCTGACATGTAGATTTACAGGTAGCCGTTTCCAGTCTCTGTTACAGGTGTATGGCTGGGGGTGCATACCTCACCTTCTTGTTGTGCATTAAATAACTGTACAAGGATAATACATGTAATGATAGTATTTAGTATAAAATGTCCTCTTTTTTACTGTTTATAGTTCTCCTTTAGTTTCTCCACATTTAAATGCAGGCCATTCTGTCCAATAAAAGCTTTAAGGGTTGGGACAAACTATCGACGACCGTCAGGGGTCCGTATAATGGTCGAAATGTTTATTCAAATGGTTTTCAGAAAAACTGCATGAAGGATTTACTAAAACTAGAGTGTACAAAATTTGGTTCAGCTTCCAGGTTTTAGGCCCCTTTCACATAGGCTGTCTGATCAGGTCAGTTTTTCAGGCGAACCTGATCAGATGTAAAACAAAACCAAAGAAATTTCCAGCTCAACTCACCAGCTAGCCTGCTACCCAGTGGCGTATCCAGGGTATGGCACTCCATGGCAAGTGCCATGGGTGCCCTGGGGGGGGGGCGGCAAAATAAACTAAAAAAAAAAAATATTCCCACCCGCACCTGTCCTCCTGCGGGCCGCCTCCCGCACTATAGCCCCCGGCGGCGGCATGGCAGTTCACTTGTAAGTACACTTACTTGGCTGGATAACAGTGTGTAGGTGAGTGAGAGGCGCAGGTGCCCCCATGCTTGTGGATGAGTGGGACCGCCCACTGCTGCGTCTCCAGCCATTCGGCTAACTGGCGGAGGCGGAGCTTTCCTCCTCTGCGCTGATTCCATCTTCTCCCCGAGCGCGAGCGGGTCAGTGACGTCACGTGAGGAGAGGTCGCCGTCGCTGAGGAGGAGAACTTCAACTGAACTGACAAGTTGTTTTTGGACAATTGGACTCAGGAACCCGAACCCCCAAGCCAGGCAGCAACTTTAAGCAGGTACTAGTCACAACAAGTCAGTGTACATTATGAATAAAGCATTTTTTTATTAGAGAAAGTTTTCACTGTGTATATAATGACCCCATGTATGAATCTCTGTCTCTGACATAAATAAGATGAGTAATGTCTCCTTCATATGGGTAGCTTAACCCTTTACTAAAAGTAAACTGCAAGTCAGTGTTAATGATGTGTGCCAGGCCAGCCCAACTGCCAAGCAGCCAATCATGTATACTGTAGTGCCTGCTTGCTCAATATGGATTAAATAAATTGTAATTATGCATAGCCATAGTTATCATAAATAAAGTGATTTGTGCAAGTAGTACCTGCTGTTGCACAAATCACTTTATTTATGATATTTATGGCTATGCATAATTACAATTTATTTAATCCATATTGAGCAAGCACTATGTTTGATTGGCTGCTTGCTTCTGTTTGGGCCTGTGCCTGGCACATGATGACTTAGGCTATTTTCACACTGGGGCGCTGCGCCGTCGGCGGTAAAGCACTGTCGCTAGCGGGACGCCTTAAAGATGCGGCTGGCAGGATTTTTTTGAGCGTCCTGCCAGCGCACCGCTAGCGGCCCAAAAAGGGTTAAAACCGCCCGCAAAGCGCCACTGCAGCGGCGCTTTGCTGGTGGTTTGGTGGCGCTGCCCATTGATTTTAATGGGCAGGGGCACTTTAGAAGCAGTGTGTACACCGTTCCTACAGCGCCTCAAAGATGCGGCTAGCAGGACTTCTTTGAGCGTCCTGCCAGCGCACCGCTCCAGTGTAAAAACCCTCGGGCTTTCACATTGGAGTGAGAAAAGAGGCTCTTTCAGGGCGCTTTGCAGGCACAATTTTGTAGCGCTGTAGCACCTGCAAAGCACCTCAGTGTGAAAGCAGCCTAAGACCCCTTTCTCACTGAGGGGCTTTGCAGTCGCTATAACGCTTAAAATAGCGCCTGCAAAGCGCCTTGAAAGAGCGGCTCCATTCACTCCAGTGTGAAAGCCCCGAGGGCTTTCACACTGGAGCGGTGCGCTAGCAGGGCATTAAAAAATGTCCTGCAAGCAGCATCTTTGAGGCGCTGTAGGAGTGGCTCCTAAAGCGCCCTTGCCCATTGAAATCAAAGCGGCGCTTTGCGGGCGTTTTTTTTTCAACCTTTTCTCGGCCGCTAGCAGGGGTTAAAAGAGCCCTGCTAGCGGCTGAATAGCGCCGCGAAAACAACGTTAAACGACGCCCCCCCACCGCCACAGTGTAAAAGAGGCCTTAAAGTCAACATCATGTGCGATTGTGCGTGTGTGCTAAGCAGACAGGGCCGCTGGCGATCCTACGCCCTCTCTCCCTCTGTACAGTGTCAGAGGCGCTGGCACAGCAGTGGCGGAGGACTGTATCCATTATGAGGAAACATCCCCTGCACCGCTGCGTGTCCCTGATCATCACAGTGCCACTGCCAGTGAGTGTGACCTGTCTGTGTACCACTGCGCGCAGTCACTGTCTCTGATGTTCCGTTCCACTCTGCCTTTCTGCCCAGTGCTGTGCCCGTACATCTCATGATCCGCCCCCATGGAGGCCGCTCTCTGTCTCTCTCCCTCCTGCTAAGTGCCCATACATCGCACGATTCCTCCGCATTTATGGGTGCTGATGTTACTGCATTTATGGGTGCTGGTAAGGCTGCATTTATGGGTGTTGGTAAGGCTGCATTTATGGGTGCTGGTAAGGCTGCATTTATGGGTGCTGGTAAGGCTGCATTTATGGGTGTTGGTAAGGCTGCATTTATGGGTGCTGGTAAGGCTGCATTTATGGGTGTTGGTAAGGCCGCATTTATGGGTGCTGGTAAGGCTGCATTTATGAGTGCTGGTAAGGCCGCATTTATGGGTGCTGGTGTTACTGCATTTATGGGTGCTGATGTTATTGCATTTATGGGTGCTTATATTACTGCAATTATGGGTGCTGCTAAGGCCGCTTTTATGGGTGCTGATGTTACTACATTTATGGGTGCTGATATTACTGCATTTATGGGTGCTGCTAAGGCCGCATTTATGGGTGCTGATATTACTGCATTTATGGGTGCTGGTAAGGCCGCTTTTATGGGTGCTGATATTACTGCATTTATGGGTGCTGTTACCGCATTTATGGGTGCTGATATTATTGCATTTATGTGTGCTATTACCGCTTCTATGGGTGCTGATATTACTGCAATTATGGGTGCTGATGTTACTGCATTTATGGGTGCTGGTAAGGACGCATTTATGTTTTGACAAGGGCGCAGTTTCAGTGCTTGCCATAGGCGCCATTTTCACTAGATACGCCTCTGCTGCTACCAACCGTATTAACCTGTCTAACAGTTTGCGTTAAAACAGGGGTTTAGTTGGCAACAATTTGGAAATACATGCGTAAGCTGCCGAGGCCGCGACAAGGCACCCCATTATTATCCGCAGTCCTAACTCCATACATTTTTGAGAGCCTCCATAGAAGAAGCACATGCATTACAATGGATTGGCAGAGGGCAGGTGAGCCTGGAAGGAGCCCACCCCTCCTTAAAGCTGAAGTAAACCCATCCATTTAACAGTTTAAAAAACAGTTACATTTCCGGCACTTGCCGGAAATGTAACACTCCCATTGGCTGTGCTGTCAACCAAACTGTCAAACTATCCAATGACTGGTGTCATCACTGATCACATGTGCAGCATGAAGATTAAACCGAGGCCAAGATGGCAGCTCCCCTGACTGAAAACAATAGGAGGGTTTACTTCCACTTTAACCACTTAACGACCGCCCACTGTAAATATACGTCGGCAGAATGGCACCGACAGGCAAAGTCACGTATATCTACGTGATTGCCTTTGTATAGTTGGGGGGTCCGATCGGACCCCCCTTCTTTACAGTGAGCGGTCGTTTTCCATTGGGGAGCGATCCGGGATGAGGGGACGGCCGTTCGATTCCGGCCACCCCCTCGCGATCGCTCCCGGCGAATGAAAAGCTTCCTCTGCTGTGTAAATGTAAACACAGGCAGAGGAAGTGATGTCATCTCTCCTCGTGTCGGTCTTTTCGATCCGGCGCGAGGAGTGAAGACATCTCACAGTAAGTGCACCAACAGCCCACTGACACCAGTACACGTAGGCACACTTTTCACCCCCCAGTCAACCCCAGATCACCCCCCAGATCACCCCCCAGATCACCCCCAGTACCCCCAGTCACAGTGCACCGTTTGCAGTGGTCATTTTTTTACTGATCACTGCAATCAGTGTCATTTGTGACAGTAAAAAGTTGCAGGGCAGTTAGGTTTAGGCCCCTTTAGGTCCAGGGTAGCCCCCTAACCCCCCCTAATAAAGGTTTAACCCCTTGATCGCCCCCCAGGTAACCCTTTCACCCCCTAACGCCAGCGTCACTAAGCGATCGTATTTCGGATCGCTGTATTTAGTGCCGGTGGTGCCCTAGATAGCCAGTTATTTATTTTTAGTTTCGCCGCAGGTTTTTATAGCGTCAGGTACCCCCATATATTATTTTAACCCCTGATTGCCCCTAGAGTTAACCCTTTCACCAGTGATCACCGTATAAGTTTTACTGGTGACACTGGTTAGCCGGTTAGTTATTTAGTTATTTAGGTTACCCGTCAGGTTTTTATATAGCGTCGGGTACCCCCATATATAACCTAATAAAGGTTTTAACCCCCTGATTGCCCCTAGTTAACCCTTTCACCAGTGATCACCATATAAGTTTTACGGGTGACGCTGGTTGGTTAGTTTGCTTTTTATAGCATCAGGGCACCCGCTGTATATAACCCAATAAAGGTTTAACCCCCTGATCGCCCGGCGGCTGATATCAATTAGGTTTTATCGCCAGAGAGGGTCTGCGTCGCCCCAGGCAGCAACAGGTTAGTGCCAGTAACGCTAACACCCACGCGCAAAGCATACACCTCCCTTAGTGGTATAGTATCTGAACAGATCTATACTAGCGTCCCCAGCGGTTTAGGGTTCCCAAAAACGCAGTGTTAGCGGGATCAGCCCAGATACCTGCTAGCCCCTGCGTTTAGCCCCTCCGCCCAGCCCAGCCCAGCCCACCAAAGTGCAGTATCGATCGATCACTGTCACTTACCAAACACAACACACATAACTGCAGCGTTCGCAGAGACAGTCCTGATCCCTGCGATCGCTAACAGTTTGTTTGGTAGCGTTTGATACATTTGCTGACAGTCGGGTGCTTTTTTTACCTGTGAATCTTACTAGTGTACCCCTAAATTTAGAGCCCAAAATGGCAAGACGAAGGTACACTAGTAACGAGGCCTACGAGATTCTGAGCATGACAGATAGTGAAGAGGAGGTCACGTATCTGTCAGATTCAGGCTCAGAATATCTTCCCGTAGAAGACAGTGAAGTCAGCGGCTCCTCGTCAGATAGCTCTGACGATGAAGTTGAGGTCCCTGCTAAGGTCAGGCGTACCCGATCCCGATCTTCTGAGGTTGTTGAGGAGCAATAACCGCAGGTCTCTCGTATCATGGAGAAGAGTAGTACTAGCGCCGCTATTCCTTCTGGTGAATTGGCAAGCACCAGCGGCCTAGTACAGCCTGGGCGTACATCCAGCACTGCAGTATCACGTGGTGACGTGGCGAGTCCCATAAGTGCAGTTCAAGCTGGCGAGGTGGAAAGCACAAGTAGTGTCCCGCTGCCACCAAGAAGACAAAGGCAGGCCCGTCGTGCCCATAGTGCCCTTCCTGCAGAATTCGCCTATCCTGATTGGGTCCCCACCACTTCTTCAGAACCCGTACTTCCCCCATTCACTGCCCAACCCGGTATTCAGGTGGAAACAGCTGATTTTATGCCAATTGATTTTTATTCGCTGTTTTTCACGGAAGATCTCTATAGATCTATTGTGGACCAGAGTAATTTACATGCTGGTCAATTCATCGCCGCTAACCCCCAGTTGCCTTCCATTGCCAAAGATTGGAAACCAATTACGGTTTCTGAATTTAAGACCTTTCTGGGCCTTTCCCTCAACATGGGCACACATAAATTCCCGTCATTGCGTGCTTATTGGTCCACGTACCCAATTGACCACGTGCCCGTGTTCTCTGCCTCCATGCCCAGGACACGATACGGGATTTTGCGGTTCATGCACTTTAACGACAATGAACTTTGTCGTCCACGTGGAGACCCTGAATACGACCGGCTCTATAAAATTCGGCCCCTCATAAACCACTTCAACAAACGTTTTGCAGCCTTGTTTATTCCCGATCAAGTTGTCTGCGTTGATGAGTCCCTGATTAAATTTTCTGGCCGCTTGTCTTTCAAGCAGTACCTTCCCAGCAAGCGTGCCAGATACGGGGTCAAGCTCTGTAAGTTCTGTGACAGGGCAACAGGCTATGTATGGAGCTTTACGGTTTATGAGGGAAAAGACAGTCAGGTTGAGCCGGTCAACTGCCCGGATTACATAGGGAGCGCTGGCAAGATAGTGTGGAACTTGGTGTCACCCTTATTCGGAAAGGGGTACCACTTGTATGTGGACAATTATTACACGAGCGTGCCACTGTTTAGTCACTTGTTTGATCATCAGATTGGAGCATGTGGCACCGTGCGACCTAATCACCGGGGCTTTCCCCAGCGGCTTGTAGATGCCCGTCTTAGGCTGGGGGAGAGAGCCTGCTTGAAGTGTAATAACTTGCTCGCTATGAAGTGGAGGGACAATAGTAGGATTTTTTAAAACAGCTTACCTGTAAAATCCTTTTCTTGGAGTACATCACGGGACACAGAGCAGCATAGTCATTACTATGTGGGTTATATAGAATTACCTTCAGGTGCTGGCACTGGCAACTTCCAAAACAGGAAGTACCCTCCCCTATATAAGCCCCTCCCATCTGGGAGTACCTCAGTTTTGTAGCAAAGCAATACGTGTCCCCAAAAGAGGGGTGGGAGCTCTGTGTCCCGTGATGTACTCCAAGAAAAGGATTTTACAGGTAAGCTGTTTTAAAAAATCCTACTTTCTTGTTCATACATCACGGGACACAGAGCAGCATAGTCATTACTATGTGGGACGTCCCAAAGCAATGCCAAATGAGGGGGGGGATACACCATACATAAGCTGGGCGCCATCAGGCATGAGGATCTTTTGCGGCCTGCAACACACTGCGCCCAAAGGCGACATCCTCCTGACTTCTAACGTCCACCTGGTAGAACCTAGTAAACGTGTGTACTGAAGACCATGTTGCGGCCTTACAAATTTGAGCCAGGGAGGCCTGGTGATGCACTGCCCATGAAGTTCCAACTGCTCTCGTGGAGTGCGCCCTAACTTTGAACGGAGGCGGTCTACTTCTCAAGCCATAGGCTTGTATTATGACCTGTCGAATCCACTTGGCTAAAGTAGATTTTGATGCTGCCTGACCCCTTCTGGGGCCTTCCGGCAGAACAAACAAAGAATCCGTTCTACGAATCTGAGCAGTGTCTTTTAGATAAGCTTTAACTGCTCTTACTACATCCAAAGAATGCAATAACTTTTCCTCTACCGAGCTTGGTTTGGGGAAAAAAGAAGGAAGAACCACATCCTGGTTCAAGTGAAACCTCGATACCACCTTAGGAAGAAAGGTTGGGTGAGGGCGTAATACTACTCTGTCCTTATGAATAACCAGATATGGCTCCTTACAGGACATGGCGGCTAATTCTGACACTCTTCTAGCCGAGCATATGGCTACTAAAAATATAAATTTTCTGGTGAGTAGAACCAAGGAAATGTGCCGCAAAGGTTCAAACGGCTGCTTCTGCAGAACCGACAGAACCAAATTTAGATCCCATGGGCATATGGGAGCTTTAATCGGTGGAATAATACGAGTCACCCCTTGCATAAAGGATTTGACAAGTGAATGCATAGCCAGGGGCCTTTGAAATAGTATTGATAAGGCCGAAACCTGGCCCTTGATAGTACTTAAGGCAAACTTCCTGTCTACAGCCCACTGCAGGAAGTCCAGAATTCTGCCTATAACGTACTTACGTGGATGCCATTTTCTGGCCTCGCACCAAGTGATGTACGCCTTCCAAACTCTATAGTAGATCTGCCTGGATACAGGCTTCCTGGCATTGATTATAGTTGATACCACAGAGTTAGAGAGACCTCTCTTCTTTAGGATGTGGGATTCAATAGCCAGGCCGTTAAACTTAGAGTTAGTAAGGAAGGGTGGTATATCGGTCCTTGCGAAAGCAGGTCCGGGCGACGTGGAAGGGTCCAAGGACTCCCCACAGACATTTTGATGATCTCCGCGTACCAGGCCCTTCGGGGCCACGCTGGAGCCACCTGGATCACCGGCTTCTTCTCCAACCTGACTCTGCGAAGGAGCCGAGGCAACAATTGTAGCGGAGGGAATGCATATATCAGTCTGAACTGATCCCAAGGGAACACCAGAGCATCCGAGCCGCAAGCGAGGGGATCCCTTGTCCGGGAGACAAATCTGTCCACCTTTGCGTTGAATCTGGATGCTAGCAGATCTACATCCGGTGTTCCCCACCGCTGACATATTGCTCGGAAGACCTCGGGATGAAGGGACCATTCCCCTGGGCATAACTGTTGGCGACTCAGAAAGTCCGCCTTCCAATTCTCCACCCCTGGAATGAAGACAGCTGATATACATGGGACATGCTTTTCTGCCCATTCCAGGATGTGACTTACTTCCCTCTGGGCTGCACGACTCCTGGTGCCTCCCTGATGATTGATATATGCCACTGCTGTGGCATTGTCTGATTGAATTCTGACAGGGGACCCTTGGAGTCTGGATGTCCAGGCTACTAGGGCATACCGGGCTGCTCGTATCTCTAAGAGATTGATGGGCAGGGTTTTTACTACATTTGACCATCTGCCCTGGAGAGACCATTGCTCCAGTACTGCCCCCCAGCCTATAAGGCTGGCATCTGTAGTGACCACCTTCCAAGATATCGGACTGAAGGGTTTTCCCTTCTGGAGATTCTGGGGGATCAACCACCAGCAGAGACTCTTCCGAACGGAAGGGGACAAAGCCATCGGGAAGTCTAGAGCCTGAATTTTTCCGTTCCAGGCTGACAATATGGCCCTCTGTAAATTCCTTGAGTGGAATTGGGCGTATGGCACAGCTTCGAATGATGCTACCATCTTTCCTAGCAGCCTCATGCACAGGCGTATGGACGGCTGTCTTTTTGCACAAAGCAGACGGACCAAGCCCCTCAAAGAGGATACCTTGTCTAGAGGTAAGAAAATCTTCCTCTGGTCTGAATCCAGCCGTAGCCCTAGATATACCAGGTTTTTCACTGGCTGTAGGGCTGACTTGTCCAGGTTGATGACCCAACCGTGAGATTCTAGATACTTGATTGTATCGACAATTACCACTTCTAGCTTGGCAACTGAGTGGTCCATCAACAACAGGTCGTCTAGGTATGCCATTATCGTTACACCTCGTGTTCTTAGATCGGCCAACAGTGGGGCCAGAATTTTTGTGAACACTCGTGGTGCTGTGGCCAGACCGAATGGTAAGGCTCTGAACTGAAAATGGCGCCCTTCTACTGCAAAGCGTAGAAACTTTTGATGACCTGGAAAGATGGGAACATGCAAGTAAGCATCTTTGATGTCGATCGAGGCTAACCATTCCTCCCCCTGTAGGGCAGCGGTGACCGATCGGATCGACTCCATCCGGAAAGACCGGACGTTTAGAAATTTGTTTAGACTCTTTAGGTCCAATATGGGTCTTATGTCCCCGTTTGGCTTCGGGACTGTGAAAAGGTTTGAGTAGAAACCCAACCCCCACTCTTCCATAGGAACCTCCATAATTACTCCTTGGAGCAATAGTTGTTCTAACGCCAATAGGAGAGACCCTCTTTTCAGAGGGTCTCTTGGCATGCCTGACCACATAAAATGGGAAGGAGGAGACTCTTTTAACTCCAACTTGTATCCCAGAGTTACTGCGGAGAGCACCCATTTGTCTTTGATCGTCTCCCGCCAGGTCTCTGCGAACAACTGAAGTCTTCCCCCCACCCGTTTGAGTGGGGGCAGCCCTTCATAGGCTAGACTTGGAGGCTGGTTTAGTACCCCTTCGGATCCAGGGTTTCTTATTACCCTGTGACTGTCCCTGATTTTTACCCCCTGAGTTTGACCGAGGAGGCCGTCGGAACTGCTTAGTAGCAGACGTCGCAGGGATAGGAGAGGTAGTCCTCTTTAAAGATGGACCCCTAGACCTCTTCTTACTCGGTAAGAGAGTACTTTTACCACTGGAAATCTTCTGGATATACTTATCCAGGTCCTCGCCAAAAAGGCGTTCCCCATGAAATGGGAAGCTAACTAAGAGCTTCTTACAGGGAGTTTCAGCAGACCAGTTTTTGAGCCACAGAAGCCTACGCATATGTACCAAAGACAGCGTGAGGCGGGAGGCCTGATGGATAGAATTCTTGATGGCGTCAACCGCAAAGCATAATGCTCTAGGCAGATCAGCCAGAGCCTGGGCCTGCTGGTCTGGCAAATCCCTCAGGACCATTTTCATTTGATCCTTTAAAGCTTGGCAGACCCCAATAGCTGCCACTGCTGGCTGTGTAACAGCCCCTGCTGTGGAAAAAGCAGATTTTAATAAAGATTCCAATTTTTTATCTACTGGATCTTTGAACATTTGAACATTATCTACTGGACATGTCAGTGATTTGTTCACAGAAGAGATGGCTGCATCCACCGTAGGAATATTCCATCTCTGGGTGAACTTTTCCTCCATGGGATAGATCACCGGAAATTTCTTAGGCGGAACAAATAGTTTATCAGGATGTTCCCAGTCCTGGTATATAAGTCCTTCCAATAATGGATGTATTGGAAAGGAGCAATTAACCTGGGGAGCTTTTAGCGACCCCAATGAGGAGACAGCAGTAGTTGATGGTTCAACAAGAGGCATTTTAAATGCAGATCGAACCATGTCAGTTAGGGTCTGGACCCACAATCTTTCAGTCTGTGATTCTGAAAATGGTTCATCTACTGTCGATTCCTCAAAAACAGAGTTAACCTCCTCCTGATCCCCTTCAGGTAGGTCGGTCCCTTCCTGGAACTGTTGCTCTGCCAACAGGCACTCTAATGGAGGTGATGGAGATCTGGCGCGCTTTCTTTCCCCGTAGAGAAGAAGCGATCAATGCTGCCAATCTCTGCTCCAATCCCTCCAGAGTTGAGGCAAAAACCTCCTCTGTTATATATGCAGGAGCAGGTGGACTGAGGACAGCCGCAGTACCTGGCACTCCCGGGGGTTCCTTATGTGTATTAACCTCTGATTTCTCAGGGGAGGAGGGTGCAGATGACTGCTCCAGATCCTCAGAGCCCGATGGAGACCCCCTACACTTCCTGAGAGGTATATCTCGGAGTTTTTTAGGCGGCATATTCCTTAGTTCAAAGCTGAGGTATTCCAGCCGCAATACACCCCTTACTGAAATAGTCTAATGCAATTTGCTGCTATGTACATCAGTGGGTGTCTACTAATGCGTCTTTCTGGGGATGCCTGTATCAACCGCCCGCTGTAAGCCCACTATACCATGCTACCAGCTCCTTTTCATGCTCTGTGTCCATAGCAAGCAGCGTGGACTGAGTCCTTTTATCTTGCTGGGACGCCCGCACATGCGCAGAAGCGCTGGGCGCACAGAGCGCGTCATCCGCCAGGCTCCGCCCACTTTTTGAAGCTAAATCTATAAAAAGAAAGCGTGTGTGCGCGCGCACGCGTGCACGTGTGCGCTCTTGGCGCCCTGTAGGGAGAGGAGCCAGGGTCCCTGTTTCACCAGGACTCGGGGATGGAAGGAAACTACTTGGCAGCATGACAGAGGAATGCAGCTTCCCTGATAGAGAGCTCACTCATCTGCCTGGACTTTCACCATGGAAGGAATAGTCCCAAGAAAAAAAGACGTTCCACAGCGGCCTCTAGTGGACAAACACAGGTACCGCACTTTTGTCTTTTTTTTTTTAAACCTCCTTTATGAAAAACATTTCCAGGTTTACAGTTTTAAAACTTCCCTTATGAAAAGACATTTCTAGGATTTCTTAGGGATATACAGCTATTAGCGGGAATACCTTTTAGGTAACAGGCAGAAAGACATATTAGGCTTGGGGGTCCCCTCAATAGAACCAAGTTCCTGAGGGGCCCCCACTTACCTTTTCCCCGCCGCAGGACTTTGTTTGGTCCACAGAAGCCCAAACTTCACCTCTCACGGCAGGCATTGTACTAGACCTTCAGGGACCGGGTTCCCAAGGATTCCACTCCCCTGGACCTGTATAGCACCCTGCACAGATAGCCTCTTGGTTTTGGGTATGACCAGAGCTCTGGATCCCAGGGTCCAGCCCTCCTAAGAGAGGCATTACAGGCAAAACCTTGCTCTTCTCTGCAAGGCCCGGGTACCGACCGTTTAGCTATGAAGCTTTTTTGGTCGGATCCGGAATAGCTTGCTAAGGCCCAGAGAACCTGTACACAAGCCCAGATGAATACATGTTAACCTTGGCCAACACCTTAGACACTGGCAAAAAACTGAGGTACTCCCGGATGGGAGGGGCTTATATAGGGGAGGGTACTTCCTGTTTTGGAAGTTGCCAGTGCCAGCACCTGAAGGTAATTCTATATAACCCACATAGTAATGACTATGCTGCTCTGTGTCCCGTGATGTATGAACAAGAAAATAATGTTTTCCTTCTTACCTCCCTTCATGCAGACACGACAGTCCAAATTCGTACGGCGACTGGTGTTGTGGAGAAACCCCTCTGTGTCCACGAATATAACCAAAATATGGGAGGGGTGGACCTCAACGACCAGTTGTTGGCGCCGTATCTAATTGACCGTAAGACGAGACGCTGGTACAAAAAAGTGTCTCTATCCTTATTTCAATTGGCTTTGCTGAATGCTCATGTGCTATACAGAGCTTCAGGAGGGACGTTATCTCTTCTAAAATTCCAGAATGAGATTGTCACAGAACTCCTGTATCCAGGCGGTTCTGCACCTCACCATCCCCTACCAAATGCAGTAAGCCGGCTGCATGAGAGGCATTATCCGTATGCCCTCCCGAGTACCCCTACCCAACGAACCCCCCAAAAAAGATGTCGTGTCTGTAGCAAGCGCGGATTTAGGCGTGACACCCGTGTTTTTTGTCCACTCTGTCCTGACAAACCTGGTCTTTGCCTTGGTGAATGTTTTGAACGCTACCACTCAAAAGTGAAGTTTTAGCGTAGGGTACAGCATTTCACAGACTAGGACACACTTACACAGGGTCTCCCAAGATGCCATTACATTTTGAGAGACCCGAGCCATTACAGTTGTTAAAGTTACAAAAAAAAGTGTAAAAAAGAAAAAAAAAACGTAAAAAACAAAACACAAAAAAAATATAAAATAAAAAAACCAAAAATAGTTGTCGTTTTATTGTTCTCTCTCTCTCTCTCTATTTTCTCTCTATTGTTCTGCTCTTTTTTTACTGTATTCTATTCTGCAATGTTTTATCATGCTTGCTTTTCAGGTATGTAATTTTTTGTTTTCAGGTGCGCCATTCAGCTGCAGCGCGGAATTATTTATCTTGACAGCAACAGCGTTTGCTCCCACGATACATAAAGCCGTGACTCCAGTGCTGTAGGGGGTGATTTCACCACCACAGTTAAAAAAAAAGAGCATATATGCCGAAGCATGGGGGCAGCAGGGGCGGAGGAGCGATTTTGCTCCTAATGCCGCGTACATACGGTCGAAATTCCGACGAAGGCTTGCCCGTGGAAAAGTCCGACCGTGTGTACGCGGCATAACTTTTTTGCGGGAGGATGCCCCCATGCTTCGGCATATATATATTTTAGGCACAGGTTGCGTTAAAAAAATGTTTTATTTTTTACTAGGTTTTGTTTTGGTATTTGCTTTGCAGGTATGGTATGGTAAGGTCTTACTGTTGTACTGTAATGTTACTTTGTTTTAATGTTAACCATCATTTGCTTAGCAGGTACGCCATTCAGTTGCAGAGCGGATCTATTTATCTTGACAGCAACAGCGTTTGCTCCCACGATACATAAAGCCGTGACTCCAACGCTGTAGGAGATGATTTCACCACCACAGTTAAAATAAAGAGCATATATGCCGAAGCATGGGGGCAGCAGGGGCGGAGGAGCGATTTTGCTCCTAATGCCGCGTATATACGGTCAAAATTCCGACAGAGCCTTGCCCGTGGAAAAGTCAGACCATGTGTACGCGGCATAACCTTTTATGCCGCGTACATACGGTCGAAATTCCGACGAAGGCTTGCCCGTGGAAAAGTCCGACCGTGTGTACGCGGCATAACTTTTTTGCGGGAGGATGCCCCCATGCTTCGGCATATATAAATGGTGCATGTATGCCCATCATTAGAAGTGGGTGGATGAAGGGAGGTATTCTAATGGTGGGCATATCCACCGATCAATCTCTTTTTTTCGTTCAGCCAACAGGCTGCATGAAAAAAGAGATTACAATACATGTCCAACAAGGACCAGCAACGTACTGGTATGTTGCTGGACTTTGAATGTTTATACCAGAATGATGCCTGCAGGTTTAGGAATCATCTTGGTATCATTCTTTTCAGCCAGTGGCCGGCTTTCATGTAAAAGCAATTCTAGCAGATAATTAGCCTCTAGACTGCTTTTACAAGCAGTGGGAGGGAATGCCCCCCCCCGCATATAAACAGCGCCATTGGGAAATTGGGAAAGCATTTTATCACACCGATCTTGGTGTGGTCAGATGCTTTGAGGGCAGAGGAAATATCTAGGGTCTAACCCCCCAATTTTTTTTCAAAAAAAGAGTACCTGTCACTACTTATTGCTATCATAGGGGATATTTACATTCCCTGAGATAACAATAAAAATGGTAAAAAAAAAAAATATGGAAGGAACAGTTTAAAAATAAAATAAAAAAGCAAAATAAATAATAAAATTTTTTTTTTAAAAAGCACCGCTGCCCCCCCCCCCCTGCTCTTGCGCAAAGGCGAAGGCAAGCGTCGGTCTAGCGTCATATGTAAACAGCAATTGCATCATGCATGTGAGGTATCACCGCGAAGGTCAGATCGAGGGCAGCAATTTTAGCAGTAGACCTCCTCTGTAAATCTAACGTGGTAACCTGTAAAGGCTTTTAAATGCTTTTAAAAATGAATGTAGTTTGTCGCCGCTGCGCGTTTGTACGCAATTTTAAAGCATGTCGTGTTTGGTATCCATGTACTCGGCCTAAGATCATCTTTTTTATTTCATCAAACATTTGGGCAATATAGTGTATTTTAGTGCATTAAAAATAAAAAAAGTGTGTTTTTCCCCCAAAAAATGCGTTTGAAAAATCGCTGCGCAAATACTGTGTGGAAAAAAAAATGCAACACCCACTATTTTAATCTGTAGGGCCTTTGCTTTAAAAAAATATATAATGTTTGGGGGTTCAACATAATTTTCTTGCAAAAAAAACATTTTTTTCATGTAAACAAAAAGTGTCAGAAACGGCTTTGTCTTCAAGTGGTTAGAAGAGTGGATGATGTGTGACATAAGCTTCCTAATGTTGTGCATAAAATGCCAGGACAGTTCAAAACCCCCCCAAATGACCCTATTTTGGAAAGTAGACACCTCAAGCTATTTGCTGAGAGGCATGTTGAGCCCATTGAATATTTTTATTTTTTTGTCCCAAGTGATTGAATAATGACAAAAAGAAAAAATAAATGTACAAAAAGTTGTCACTAAATTATATATTGCTCAAACATGCCATGGTTATATGTGGAATTGCACCCCAAAATGCATTCTGTTTCTTCTCCTGAGTACGGGGATACCACATGTGTGAGACATTTTGGGAGCCTAACCGCGTACGGGACCCCAAAAACCAAGCACCGCCTTCAGGATTTCTATGGGTGTAAATTTTTAAGTTTCACTCCTCACTGCCTATCACAGTTTCGGAGGCCATGGAATGCCCAGATGGCACAAACCCCCCCCCCCAAATGACCCCATTTTGGAAAGTAGACACCCCAAGCTATTTGCTGAGAGGTATGTTGAGTATTTTGCAGATCTCGCTTTTTGTCACAAAGTTTTGAAAATTGAAAAAAGAAAAAAAAATGTCTTTCTTAATTTTCAAAAACAAATGAGAGCTGTAAAATACTCACCATGCCTCTCAGCAAATAGCTTGGGGTGTCTACTTTCCAAAATGGGGTCATTTGTGGGGGTTTTGGGCTATCTTGGCATTTTATGGTCTTCAAAACTGTGATAGGTAGTGAGGAGTGAAATCAAAAATTTGTGCCCTTAGAAACCTTGAAGGCGGTGCTTGGTTTTTGGGGTCCCGTACGCGGCTAGGCTCCCAAAAAGTCCCACACATGTGGTATCCCCGTACTCAGGAGAAGCAGCAGAATGTATTTTGGGGTGTAATTTCACATATGCCCATGGCATGTGTGAGCAATATATCATTTAGTGACAACATTGTGCAAAAAAAAAAAAGTTTGTCATATTCCCGCAACTTGTGGCAAAATATAAAATATTCCATGAATCCCACATGCCTCTCAGTAAATAGCTTGGGGTGTCTACTTTCCAAAATAGGGTCATTTGGGGGGGTTTTGTGCTATTTTGGCATTTTATGGCCTTCAAAACTGTGATAGGTAGTGAGGAGTGAAATCAAAAATTTACGCCCTTAGAAATCCTGAAGGCGGTGCTTGGTTTTTGGGGCCCCGTACGCGGCTAGGCTCCCAAAAAGTCCCACACATGTGGTATCCCCGTACTCAGGAGAAGCAGCAGAATGTATTTTGGGGTGCAATTCCACATATAACCATGGCATGTGTGAGCAATATATCATTTATTGACAACTTTTTGTACATTTTTTTTTTTTGTCATTATTCAATCATTTGGGACAAAAAAAAATATTCAATGGGCTCAACATGCCTCTCAGCAAATAGCCTGGGGTGTCTACTTTCCAAAATGGGGTCATTTGGGGTGGTTTTGTGCCATCTTGGCATTTTATGGCCTTCAAAACTGTGATAGGTAGTGAGGAGTGAAATCAAAAATGTATGCCCTTAGAAACCTTGAAGGCGGTGCTTGGTTTTTGGGGTCACGTACGCGACTAGGCTCCCAAAAAGTCCCACACATGTGGTATCCCCGTACTCAGGAGAAGCAGCAGAATGTATTTTGGGGTGTAATTTCACATATGCCCATGGCATGTGTGAGCAATATATCATTTAGTGACAACTTTGTGCAAAAAAAAAAAGTTTGTCATATTCCCGTAACTTGTGGCAAAATATAAAATATTCCATGAACCCAACATGACTCTCAGTAAATAGCTTGGGGTGTCTACTTTCCAAAATGGGGTCATTTGGGGAGGTTTTGTGCTATTTTGGCATTTTATGGCCTTCGAAACTGTGATAGGTAGTGAGGAGTGAAATCAAAAATTTGCACCCTTAGAAATCCTGAAGGCGGTGCTTGATTTCCGGGGGCCGTACGTGGCTAGGCTCCTAAAAAGTCCCACACATGTGGTATCCCCGTACCCAGGAGAAGCAGCAGAATGTATTTTGGGGTGCAATTCCACATATAACCATGGCATGTGTGAGCAATATATCATTTAGTGACAACTTTTTGTAATTTATTTTTATTTTTTTTGTCATTATTCAATCACTTGGGACCAAAAAAAAAAATATTCAGTGGGCTCAACATGCCTCTCAGCAATTTCCTTTGGGTGTCTACTTTCCAAAATGGGGTCATTTGGGGGGGGTTTTGTACTGCCCTGCCATTTTAGCACCTCAAGAATGAGATAGGCAGTCATAAATTTAAAGCTGTGTAAATTCCAGAAAATGTACCCTAGTTTGTAAACGCTATAACTTTTGCGCAAACCAATAAATATACGCTTATTGACATTTTTTTACTAAAGACATGTGGCTGAATACATTTTGGCCTAAATGTATGACTAAAATTGAGTTTATTCGATTTTTCTTATAACAAAAAGTAGAAAATATCATTTTTTTTTTAAATTTCGGTCTTTTTCCGTTTATATCGCAAAAAATAAAAATCGAAGAGGCAATCAAATACCATTAAAAGAAAGCTCTATTTGTGGGAAGAAAGGGACGCAAATTTTGTTTGGGTACAACATTGCATGTCCGCACAATTTACAGTTAAAGCAGCGCAGCGCAAAATTCTGAAATCACCTCTG
Source organism: Rana muscosa (assembly GCA_029206835.1). Classification (NCBI taxonomy): domain Eukaryota; kingdom Metazoa; phylum Chordata; class Amphibia; order Anura; family Ranidae; genus Rana; species Rana muscosa. Next base: position 691,442,405 of record CM055116.1, read on the forward strand.
GTCCTTTAGCTACCAAATGGTCCAGGGCTTAAGTGGTTAAAGGCACAAGGGTGCACTGACAGCCAGCATATAGCACAATGGCAGCATAGGTGTCCCCTCACCAGTATTCCAACAGTACAAACAAATGGCCACTGCCCCCACCTATAACTAGCCTTCGCAGCAAGGAGCACATGGAAGGGCAAGGCAACATGCCTCGCCCTTCCATGTGCTCCTTCCTGCAAAGGCCAGTTATAGGTGGGGGCAGTGGCCATTTGTTTGGACCTGATCAGACCCTGCGTTGTCCTCTATGGTGCGGCGGTTGTCAGGCGCCACTACGACAGTGATCACTACTAGCTTCTGGGTCCTATGCCAAACGGTTGCCCTGCTGCCTAATCTACACAGTTTTAATTTTCTCAATGAATACCAGCATTCCCTGATTGGCCAAGGTGGAGATCATGATGTTACCTCTCCACCTTTCCACCTGTTCCTATCAACGAATGCTTTGCATTCACTGAGAAAATGCAGGGCTTTCTGTAAATGCTATCAGTGCCGAGTGATCAATCCCCTGTGTTCAATAAGTAGCAGTGCAGTCATTTGTTATGGGACCAGGAAGACAGTGGCAATCACTGCAGTAGCAGTGCCAACTACAGTGATTTCCAGTTTCCTGGGGGATTAGCCAGGTATGGCACATACAGCACATACCGTATTTATCGGCGTATAACACGCACCGGCGTATAACACGCACCCCAAGTTTAGGAGGGAATTTTAAGGAAAAAAACTTTTAGGAGGGAAATTCAAGGAAAAAAAACTTACATTTAAATGCAGCATGCAGCCTTGCCCAGTGTCCATCTGCAGCCTTGCCCAGTGTCCATCTGTCCATCTGCAGCCGTGCCCAGTGTCCATCTGTCCATCTGCAGCCGTGCCCAGTGTCCATCTGTCCATCTGCAGCCGTGCCCAGTGTTCATCTGTCCATCTGCAGCCTTGCCCAGTGCCTTTGCGATCGTGTCAGTCCCGGCGGTTTTTAAAATTTGGCGCCGATTTCTGTGGAGAGGAGCGAGCGGGGCCGAGTGTACTTCGGCTGGACTCGGCTCCTCTCGCAGTTCCGTCCATCTCCACTGACTGCGCCGCTGATGGAGAAAGCCGAGTGTACTTCGGCTAGACTCGTGTCTGCTCACAGTCACAGGCAGGACTGCGAGAGGAGCCGAGACTAGGCGAAGTACACTCGGCTTTCTCTATGTCAGCGGCGCAGTCAGAGATGGGCGGGACTGCGAGAGGAGCCGAGTAAAGCCGATTGTACTTCGGCTCCGCTCGCTCCTCTCGCTCGTTTTCAGCAGGGGAATTCGACGAAGTATCGGCGTATAACACGCACCCACGATTTTCCCCTGATTTTAAGGTTGTGTTATACGCCGATAAATACGGTACTTACATGTGTCCAAGCTAGACCAATGTAACTATGCAAAAATATCAATACCTAAACTTCAGCTTTCACTTGTGACATGTAGCATAATATATGCTTTTGTATACTTTAAATATATACATACAGTATCTCACAAAAGTGAGTACACCCCCTCACATTTTTGTAAATATTTTATTATATCTTTTCATGTGACAACACTGAAGAAATGACACTTTGCTACAATGTAAAGTAGTGAGTGTACAGCTTGTATAACAGTGTAAATTTGCTGTCCCCTCAAAATAACTCAACACACAGCAATTAATGTCTAAACCACTGGCAACAAAAGTTTGTGAAAATTTCCAAATTGGGCGTAATTAGCCATTTTCCCTTCCCAGAGTCATGTGACTCGTTAGTGTTACAAGGTCTCAGGTGTAAATGGGGAGCAGGTGTGTTAAATTTGGTGTTATCGCTCTCACGTTCTTATACTGGTCACTGGAAGTTCAACATGGCACTTCATGGCAAAGAACTCTCTGAGGATCTGAAATAAAGAATTGTTGCTTTATTTACAAAAATGTGAGGGGTGCACTCACTTTTGTGAGATACTGTATATAAAGTATATATTATAGTAGCAGTGGAAATGTTCTTTGTATATACTTAACCCATTTATATAAGGAGAGGGAAAAGACCGCTCACCTATCCAGTCAGATTCCAGTTCTCAGTTTTCTAGCACATCAAATTCTACAAGTCAGCAACTGACCTATTGCTAATAAAGGGCAATAATCTAAATTATCCATTGTTCCGTTTATATTTACAATCCCAAATCATTGGCAATGCTACACATCTCAGTGCAGTTAACTGCAGCTTACTATAATACTGTATAATTTGGTAATGCATATGTTGTGAGAAGTGCTCATTTGTTTTATATGCTACTATATTTCCAGACTGGAACTTGAAAATTAGTACCTTAGAAAGGTGAATAAGTTAATGGAAAAGCAGCCATTAAATTGCTGTTCTTGCAGTTTGTGCAGAAAAGTGTTTTTTCTCTGATGCACCTCCCTGGAGTTTGAGCGCCACCTGTTGTTTATTTTATGTATAGATTTGCAGTCTATGGGGCTGATTTACTGCACAAGTTTTTTTTATCTGTACATTTTGGTTGCAGAATCATAAGAATTGGGAAACAAACAGAAACTGATTGAATATTGAAAGTGACTACAGTGAAAGTTGAAAATTATTATATTAATAGATAAACTGTAAACTTTTTTTCTGTATTCCAAAGGTATGAATATTAAAGTGGGAACAAATTTCCTCTCCGGGAGGAGAATTCCCATTTTAGACCGTTGTCACTGGAAGTCTGGAACAGTTGTTCTATTGGATAATTTGCCCTTACCATTTGCACTAGTAACAACTCTAAAATTTGGATTTAACCTTTTATGTCCCGATGACAATGGTAACCAGGACAAATAGAGGGACACCAGCAGCTTTAAACCTTAACCACTTCAATACCAGCCACTTACGCACCTTCCTGCCCAGGCCAATTTTCAGCTTTCAGCACTGTCACAATTTGAATGACAATTGCGCGGTCATGCTACATTGTACCCAAACAAAATTTTTATAATTTTGTTCCCACAAATAGAGCTTTATTTTGGTGGTATTTGATCACCTCTGCGATTTTTATTTTTTGCGCAACAAATAAAAAAAGACAGAAAATTTAGAAAAAAATAAAGTTTTTCTTTGTTTCTGTTAATTCTTTTTGTAAATAAGTAAGTTTTCTTCTTCAATGATGGGCACTGATATGGCTACACTGATGGGCACTGATAAGGCGGCACCGATGAGGTGGCGCCGATGAGGTGGCACTGATGAGGTGGCACTGATGGGTACTGATGATGGTCACTGATAGGCGGCACTGATGGGCACTGATAGGCGGCACTGATAGGTGGCACTGGTATGTGACACTGATGGGCACTCATAGGCGGCACTGATGGGCACTCATAGGCGGCACTGATGGGTACTTATGGGTGGCCCTGATGGGTACTTATGGGTGGCACAGATGGGCACTGGTGGGCACTGATAGGTGGGCACTGATGGGCATGGATGGGCACTGAGAGGTGGCATTGATGGACAATGATGGACACTGATGGGTGGCACTGCTGATACTGATGGGTGGCATTGCTGGGCATTACATTTTTTTTCGTCCATAATGTTGCCAGTCAATGCCCATTTGTGGGCTCTGATTGGCATCTATTGCGCTTATTTTTTAATATGTGGATGGCCATGGGGTACATACCTGGCCATCCACATGTTGCCCCCTTCCCTGGTGAACCTGGCGGCTTCCCTGGTGGTCCAGTGTGAGCATCCGCGGGGGGGCAGCACTGATAAACAATCAGCGCAAACCCCCCCTGTCAGGAGAGCCGCCGATCGGCTCTCCTCTACTCGCGTCTGTCAGACGCGAGTGAGGAAAAGCCGATCAACGGCTCTTCCTGTTTACATCATGATCAGCCGTGATTGGACACGGCTGATCACGTGGTAAAGAGCCTCCGTCGGAGGCTCTTTACCAAGATTGGTGTAGCGGTGAATCAGACTGGCACACCGCACCACCGATCGCCACGATGCGGGCCCCCCCGGGCGCGCGGCGGCTGTTATTCTGCCGGACATCATATGATGTCCAGTCAGGATTACGCAACCACCGCCCGGCCGTCATTTTGCTATAGGCCGGGCGGGAAGTGGTTAAAGTGTTACAGGACACTGAATTCACTATATCTGGTCTCCCACAATACACAGAACATGGAAATGCAATAGTTTTAGTAAATACAAACTGCTAAATACCTTTTCTCATCAGTAGTTAGAATACTCTTGTGACTTCTATTAGTGTCTGGTTAAAGCTTGTAGGATGAGTTTTCATTCTCCTATGATTGTCCTATGAGGATCCAGGACCCCTGACCCTCTGTCTGGACAGTGCTGATTGGCCCTGTGCTGATCACATGCACCCACCCAAGAAAAAAGTCTCTAGCAATGCACACCAAACTGAGCATGTGCAGCTTGCCCACATGGCTCTGTTCTATCAGGATATGGAATGGGGACAGTGGAAGAAGGGGAGAATCAGAGAAGATAGGATCAAACCGTCTTTTTACAAAATGCAGTGGATTTACCCCTTAGGTTCCACAGCGAGTATAACAAGCATGCTTTACTGCATATACAGAACGATTTTACTGTTGTGGGTTTAGTAACACTTTAACAGAAGGTCAGACTCTTCATCACAGTATCCAAAAAATAAAAAATAAAAAAAACTGAAAGAAAGTAAAAAGCTTAATGTGTCTTCAGCAAGCCACATTCCATATTTTTCATCATAAAGAAAATAAAAGTTTATGAAAAATACAGCTGTTCTTGTATCTTACAGAATAAGGATTTACTAAAGGCAAATAAATTGTGCACTCTGCAAGTGATGTTGCTCCAGAGCTTAGTAAATGAGGTAAGGCTTCACTTTGCAAAAAATACCCAATCACATGAAATGAAAATAATAAACAGCATTCTTGCTTGCAGATGATTGGATAATGGAAGTCAACAGAGCTTCCACCCATTTACTAAACTCTGAAGCAACTGCTTCTGCAGAATGAAACTGCACGCTGCAAAGTGCACAGTCTATTTGCCTTTAGTAAATCAACCCCAACATCTTATGTTGTCCCTTTAAACTTATAATTATGTACTGTACAAGTGAATATGTTGGTTGTTTTATTTGCTTGACACGTGGTTAAGCATATTTATTGCATGCCTTTAGGTTGGGTTAACACTAATGCGATGCCAGACATCACATGCGATTTGCACCGCATTGCTGTGCACATCACATGCGATGTAAGTGCGATGAAAATTCAACTATACAGTTTGTATGACTGAAATCGCATTCGCACAAAAATGGTGCAGGACCCTTCTTTGTTCCGCACTGGAATCGGATCGCATGGGTGTGCAGACCTATGCGATCCGAATACACAGTTCGCACTGCGTTTTGCGAACCGATTAACTTTGTATTGACACCCGCAGCCGTTTGCAGAGAGCAGTGTGAACTGCCTGCGAGTCAGATGCAATGGAATCGCAGTGATTTCTGTATTGCACCAATGTGAACCGAGCCACGCTCATCTTGCCATGCATAAATGTTGCAGAATAACATAACATGGTAAAATTGCCCAACAAAAAGTTTTATTTGTAACCCTGGTGAAATGAATTTGCTTCCATTTTGGCTGGATGTTTTTACGGCAAATATGCACGTTTTATTTAAAACAATAAAAGAAAAAAACACAACAATTCTACAAAAACACCTACAAAAACTATTTACCATCCTCCCATAACTCATACCCATCCCACCATACCTAATAACTTATCGCAATGTGGTGACTTAGGAGTAAATGTTGAATCATTCTACTATACTCATAACCAAAATCATAAGTCACTGCATTGTATTTGCTTATGAGTTATGGCAGAAAGGTTGTCAGTCATGGTTGATTGATTCCAGCTTTATTCACATGGCCCTGCACTGCAGTAAGTTATGAGTTATGGTAGAATGGTTATGAGTTATTGTAAAATGGTTCTACCACTGCATTGCAAGTTATGAGTTCCAGTAGAATGGTTCTGAGTGGATAAGTGCAAGGAGACTATTCCCCTCAGAGGTCTCCAAAACAAAAAAAACAAAAAAAGGAAGATGGACTATCTCGGTACCCTGGACAGATTACACATCAAGTAAAAAGTATGCATTTTATTGATACAAATTTTTAATTTAAAACAATGTATTCAGATACAGATTACAACAAGGGTTTACAAATATATAGATAAAGTCATATGATATGACAATGCATGTTACACTGATGCTGAATATACTCTATGGTGGAACATAGGAGGTATAGTAGTCCTCAGTGCATGAACATCCTCTACATGTTTCACAGAGTTTTACCGCTTCTTCAGGAGGAACAGTACTAAATAAAATCTAAAGGTAAAGTAATAGGATATAAATAATAAAAAGCAAAAATATTATAAAGAATCCAAACAAAGGAAGGGTGGGTGGGGGAATAAGGAGCTGTAGTCACTTACCAGTGGGGACCCACACAAGGGCCAAGGGCCGAACAGCGATATCACTGATACTCCCTGCAGAGGACACGGGGGATGGATGTGCTAGAGCTCAATAGCCACTAGGAAAATTTGTTTTTAATATTTATAAAAAACAGTGTCCATGTATATGGATAAAACAAGCTAACAATTTATGTACGGGGAGGGGGGGAGAAAGAGGGGATGAAAGGGAAGAAGGGGGAGAGAAAGCAAGAGGGGAAGAGGAGAAGGGGGGGTTGAGAGGGAAAACAGGGATACAGGGGGTCCCCGGGTTACGAACAAGATAGGGACTGTAGGTTTGTTCTTAAGACGAATTTGTTTGTAAGTCGGGACAGTACCTTTTTTAAGTGCTCCACATAGGCAGATGACAGGAGCTCATGCTGGGACACAGGGATAGAATGTCATCTGCATATACGGAGCTCTCATTCAATCGTGTGTGGTACAAGTACAGTACTGTACAGGGCATATACTGTAGTAGTGGGCACAGAACAGTACAGTATGTAATCTCACCAGCTTTCAGGGCACTTCTGATGCAGTCCTGTACTGTATGTGGGGCGTGGAGAATATCTGCAGTCCAGTGAGGGTGGCTGGCTGGGAGTACCAGGCAGGGAAGGCCCAGAGCGCTGCAAGACAGGCAGAGGGATGTAAAGATGCTGGGCTCCAGGACACCTCAACCAGCCCACACAGGCAGTCTCCGCTGGGCAGCTCACCAGATCACAGTAGGGAGATGGATGGCTGGTGAGGCAGGTGAGAGCAGCAGTGTCCGCACATCTGAATCCAGGCCAGGCTGGCCGTGGGGCAGCAGCGCAGAAAAGACCGGGGATCTGCAGGCTTCACTAGGCCGCACTAGGCCGGACCAGGCCGCGGCCGCAAAACAGGCACAGGACACAGCAGGGTATGGAGGGGAACAGGTAGGCATGTAATTAGGTTGTTTTTAAGTGTTTATGTGCACAGATGGCTAAGGATGGAGTAAAGGACCCCGTTCGTAAGTAGGAGTCGTTCGCAACTCGGATGTTCGTAACTCGGGGACCCCCTGTATAGGGAGGGGGGGAGAGGGGAAAGGAAGAGGGAGGGACGGGGGTAAAAAAGGGAAGGGAAAAAGAAAGGGGGACCCCCACTTTGTACTCTCTAGTAAGCTATTTGGAGGCCTTTCCGTTATTAGAATGGTTCTGAGGGTGAGGTGATTGAAGAGGCAGAAGTGAAGGAATTGCTCTGCATTGAATCACCTGCACTGGACAATGAGGTTTGAGGTATGTCAGTGGAATATGAAGGATATGTGAAGGGAGTTCTCAGTGTGGTGTATGATGGGTATGTCTGTGACATGAAAACTCCATTCATGATGTGAGTATGGTGGCACTGAGTATGATACTGTGTTGTAATGGTATGTTTGATGACTGAGGGGAAAAGGTGTTATGTAAACATAGCATTGAACCACCAACATTGGGGTGTCCTTTTATGAAAATGCGGTAAAATACCGCTATTCAGTTCTCAGGCATTCTCAGAGGAGATCGCTCTCCTCTGAGTGCCTGTGTATGAAGCTCTGTAGCTCGCTTCTCATGTTGAGTTGAGAAGCGAGCTACAAACGCCGGGAACTCCTGAGAATGGCTCCTCTCACTGTAAACTCGCGCGATGTAGCGGGATTACAGTATGAGGAAATGTAAAATACAAAAGTTGATCACGAACCAGGACACATTATACACAACATATTAATAAAATAATAAAGTTACATTCCCCCTACACAATATACATTAACCTAATTATTAAAAAACATTGTTTTTTATCATTATTTAAAGATCATACATGTGCTTATTTAAATGTGAATGGTGTATAGTAAATGAATGGAATCCACATATGTAATGCACCATTCATATAAATGAAAAATACATTTATAATTATTATAATTTTTTTTTTTATAAAGTATACAAATATACTTTTAGGGTTTACAATTTTTTTTTACTAATAAATAAAAAATTATATAAAAATACTTTAATAATAGCATTTTAATGCAGGTAGAATATATATATATATATATATATATATATATATATATATAAAGAAAAGTTAAAGAGGAAGTAAAGCCATTTTTTTTAAAACCCTGCAAAAGAAAGGCATAATGAGCTAGTATGCATAGCATACTAGCTCATTATGAATGACTTACCTGAGATCGAAGCCCCCGCAGCGGTCCTCGGTCACCTCCGCCCCCACCGCCATCTTGCCTCAATGTCCCGTCACTGCCGTCAGTGTATCGCCGCTCTGATGCTGTGATTGGCCGGAGCAGCGATAACGTCACACGCATGCGTGCTCGGGCCTGCAAGAACCCATTCAGAAAACCGTCAATAAAGCCGGCCCGCTAGTGCGCATGCGTGTGACGTCATCGGCGCATCGGTTTGTAGTAAATATCTCCTAGCATGAGAGACTGAGAGCGATAACACCAAATTTAACACACCTGATCCCCATTCACACCTGAGACCTTGTAACACTAACAAGTCACATGACACCGGGGAGGGAAAATGCCTAATTGTGCCCAATTTGGACATTTTTACTTAGGGGTGTACTCACTTTTGTTGCCAGCGGTTTTGACATTAAAGCGGAGGTTCACACAAAAAGTGAACCTCTGCTTTTTGGAACCCACCCCCTCTCCGGTGTCACATTTGGCACCTTTCAGGGGGGAGGGGGTGCAGATACCTGTCTAATACAGGTATTTGCATCCACTTCCGGGTTCTGACTCCCGCGGGACGCATTGCTGTGCATATCACATGCAATGTTTGTGCGATATTAATTTAAATCATATTGCACTTGCATCAAAATGATACAGGACCCTTTATGTGGCCCGCACTGAAACGGATCGCATGGGTGTTCACACCTATGCGATCCGATTGCTGCACCATTTCATATTTCACACTGCGATCTGTGAAATTATCTGGGGGTGTCATTAACTTTACATTGACAGCCGCAGCAGTGCGCAGATGTCAATGCAGGTGCGATGTGGAAACCGCACAGGATCACGCTGGTTCCCGCATTGCACAAGTGTGAACCCAGCCAGAGACGTGAACATGTAAACAAAAAAAATATATATAATATATCTATCTATAGATATATATATATATATATTGTGAGGGGGTTAGCTCGGCAGCGGGTGTGTGTGACCCCCGGGATGGGCTCCCCACACAAAAACAGGCCCAGCAAACGGAGGTTGTGGTTTTCAAAATCAAAAAGGTGCGGTTTATTTTCTATTTACAGTGACAAAACACAGCAAAGCAAAAGAAACATAAACAAAATAAATCCTGGTCAACTTGACCTCTGACTAAACATACAGGTTTCCTAACTAACAACTGGGATCAGCCTAGTGCTGTCCTAGTCCCTAAGTCCCTGGTTTTAAATGTCCAAGCAAATAGCCACACAGGCTTTGTCTCACCGCACAGGGGTTCACTCTCCCTAGACAGTCCACACAGGTCTGGGTCCAGGCATGAGCAAACACCTAATGAAGCTGGGAGTTCTTATAGAGGCCTAAATGAGCTGACGAGCTTCAGCTGGTCTCATCAACTCCCTGTCTGCACGACGCCCCACACTCTCCCTAGAGGTATGAGTCATCCATGAGCCCACTAGCCTCAGCTGGGCTTATACAACTCTCCACCTAGTTGTATAAGTCGGCGTAAAGCCTGAATCTGGGCGAAATATATCTACCCCCCTGGATGCAACCAGGTGACTTTACCTTCCTGCTGTCACATACCCCCCCCCCCCTCTTGTTTTAACCTCGGGGTTGGAACACCAGCAATCAGGCATTCATGTACTCGAGACAAAGCATCCACATTCCCCATTTGAACGCCAGGGCGATGCTTTACTGTGAAGTTGAATTCCTGGAGGGCCAGGAACCACCTATTCACTCTTCTATTTGTTTCCTTGTTTTGAGCCATCCACTTTAACGGAGCGTGATCCGTAACCATGTCAAAGTGCCTACCTAGCAGGTAGTACCGAAGGGAATCTAGAGCCCACTTCACCGCTAAACACTCCTTTTCAACGGTGGCGTAATTTACCTCATGGGACTTCAACTTCCTGCTGAGGTAAATGACTGGGTGCTCTTCCCCGTTCCAGACCTGGGACAATACTGCTCCTAACCCCACATCTGACGCATCACTTTGTACGACAAAGTCTTTAGAGAAGTCGGGTGAGTACAACACTGGCTGGCTACATAAGGCTTGTTTCAAGAATTGGAATGCTGCCTCAGCCTCGGGGGTCCATTTAATCATGACCGACCCTTTCCCCTTCGTCAGGTTGGTTAGGGGCACAGCCTTAGAAGCAAAGTGGGGAATGAATCGCCGATAATACCCAGCGATTCCCAGAAAGGCTCGTACCTGCTTCTTGCTGTTGGGACGTGGCCAACTCTGGATGGCCTCGACTTTGTTGAGTTGGGGTTTTATTACTCCCCTCCCAATGGTGTTCCCAAGATATTTGGCCTCCTCCTGCCCAATGGTACACTTCTTGGGGTTAGCCGTAAACCCCGCTTCCCGAACAGAGTCCAGGACTGCTTGCACTTTTGGCAGATGTGAGGCCCAATCTGTGCTATGGACAATTACGTCATCCAGGTAAGCCGCAGCATACTTCCGATGGGGCCTCAGCATCTGGTCCATTTTCCGCTGGAATGTGGCCGGCGCATTCTGTAACCCGAACGGCATTCTTTTATATTGGAACGCCCCGTCTGGGGTTACAAATGCGGTTTTCTCTTTGGCCGACTTGGCCAGGGGGATTTGCCAATACCCTTTTGTGAGGTCAAGAGTCGTCATGTATCGGGCTGTTCCCAGCCGGTCGATCAACTCATCTATACGTGGCATGGGGTAGGTGTCAAATTTTGTAACTTTGTTCAACTGACGAAAATCGTTACAAAATCGCTTTCGCCTTCCTGGTTGTCTGACCTTGTAATTCACTTCGCTCACTTTTTCCATTATCTCGTAGGGGCCTTGCCATTTGGCAAGGAATTTACTTTCAACCGTAGGGACAAGTACCAGTATCCTATCCCCCGGGGAAAAGGTACGGGTCTTGGCTCCACGGTTGTACACTCTCTGCTGTGCTAACTGCGCTTGGGCCAAATGTTCCTTCACGATGGGCATTACCTGTGCAATTCGGTCTTGCATCAGGGCGACATGCTCAATCACACTCCTGTGGGGAGAACTCTCACTTTCCCAAGTTTCCTTGGCAATATCCAACAGCCCTCTTGGGTGTCTCCCATATAGTAACTCAAAGGGGGAGAATCCCGTAGAGGATTGGGGCACCTCCCTAATAGCAAACATCAGATAAGGAAGTAGACAGTCCCAATCCTTTCCATCTCTATCCACCACTTTCTTCAACATTTGTTTTAGGGTTTTGTTGAATCTTTCAACCAGCCCATCGGTTTGGGGGTGATACACAGATGTACGTAATTGCGTCACTTTGAACAATTTACACAGCTCCTTCATAACCCGGGACATAAAGGGTGTACCTTGGTCCGTAAGCAGTTCTTTACAAATACCCACCCGGCTAAACACAAGAGATAGCTCTTTGGCTATGGTTTTGGCCGAGGTATTTCGGAGAGGGATCGCTTCTGGATAACGGGTGGCATAGTCCATTATAACTAATATGTACTGGTGCCCCCTAGCGGACTTGATTATAGGACCTACCAAATCCATGGCGATCCTCTCAAACGGGACCTCAATGATGGGTAGAGGGACCAGCGGGCTACGGAAATGTGGCATCGGGGCCGACCTCTGACACACAGGGCAGGAGGAACAATAATTTTCTATGTCCTTCATCACCCCCGGCCAATAGAATCTCTGTAATACCCTCTCTCGGGTTTTCTCTGTCCCCAGATGACCTCCAAGAATGTGCCCATGGGCCAACTCCAACACCAACTTCCTGTAAGGTTTGGGCACCACAAGCTGCTCAACGGTTTCTTCTGCCCTTTTTGCCACCCGATACAGTAGGTCCTTCTCTACGCTGAAGTATGGGTAAGTGCAGGTATTATCTGGGTTCACTAACTCGCCATCTATTTTCACTACGTTTTCCCGTGCCTTTATTAGGGCGGGGTCTTTCAACTGTTCTGTGGCAAAGTTTTCCCTGTGAACCTCAAGATCAGAAAACTCCACAGACGGTAGGTTTTCGTCTGAGGAGGTGGGCTCCTCTCCAGTTTCTTGAGTCTCCCCTGCCAATACTGATAAGGGAAATTCCGGAGAGTCCTCACCACTCTCAGGGGAGTTCTGGCTATCACATTCCTGGTACATAGGGGCACCAGTGGGGGGCTCAGGATCATCCCACAGTTCCCAGAACTTCGGAAAATCCCTTCCCACAATGGCGTCATGCGGTAACTGAGATACTAAGCCCACTGGATGAGAGAGGGTACCTTTGGGGGTCTCGAAACACACTGTAGTCACTGGATACTCTCGGGTGTCCCCATGCACACAAATAACAGCTACCTTGCTATTCCCAGAGACCTCTGTTTTAACTAACTCAGCCTTTATCAGGGTCACAAGGCTACCTGAATCCAGCAATACCACAACATTTCTACCATTAACACACATTTTGCATAAATGTTTCTCAGTTCCTCGAATGGCAGTGCATGCGACTGTCGCACACAGCGACTGACGTCTGCCCGTCAGAAAGTCACACTGCATGGGTTCCTCCACAACCGGGCAATTGGCTGCAATATGTCCCGCTTGCCGGCAGCGGTAGCAAACGATCCTTCTTGCCGCCTCTTGAGCCGCTGATTTCCCAGGCTGTTCTCGCCAAACTTGGGGTAGAGCTCCCACCCTCTCACTCTCTCCACCCTCACCCCTTGGAATCCTCTTATCCGCCCCTGGGGATGGTCTGGTCTTAGGGTGGAAAGTCCGAGTGTCTCTGGAAGAGGCCGTCAGGTTCTCTGTAGCCAAGTATTTCTCCACACGATCCACAAGACCATCGGCCATCTCTGGGTCTCCATGGCTTACCCACTTTTGGATGGCAGTAGGAAGAGCTCTCAAAAACCGATCCATTACAACACGTTCCACAATCTTTGGTGCGGACAAAGTCTCTGGCTGTAGCCACTTTCTGCTCAGGTGAATGAGATCATACATTTGAGACCTGGGGGGTTTTCCAAGCTGGAAAGTCCAGTTATGCACACGCTGAGCCCGGACAGCCTGGGTGACACCCAGCCTTGCCAATATTTCAGCTTTTAGCATCACATAGTCTTTTGCTTGGTTAGGCTCTAGGTCATAGTAAGCTTTCTGCGATTCACCAGTTAACAGAGGAGCCACCAGTCCAGCCCACTGCTCCTCAGGCCACTTTTCTCTTTCAGCGGTCCTTTCAAATGTGGTCAAAAATACCTCTGGATCATCCTCTCCAGTCATTTTTGTCAATAAACGACTCACCCCAAAGGACGCGGTATTAGTGGGACGGCTTTCCTCACTGGTCTGCGGACGTTGCTGCATTACTGCTTCCATCTGTTGTTGTAGTCTCTGCTCTTGCTTCTGCAACAGGTCTATGAAGCGGGCCTCAGATTGCTGCTGGGCTTGTTGCTGAGCCTCCAGACTCTGTTGCAAAGTTGCGTTTGTCTGCTGCTGGGCTGCAAGGCTCTGTTGATGAGCTTGCTGCTGGGCTGCGAAGTTCTGTTGTTGAGCTGCAAGGCTCTTTTGCAAACCTGCATTTGTCTGCTGTTGATTGGCATTTGCTAGAGCCAGCTGCTTCAGTATCTCCTCCATGCTGGCTTAAAAAAAAACTGCCACTGGTTCTCCACCAACTGTGAGGGGGTTAGCTCGGCAGCGGGTGTGTGTGACCCCCGGGATGGGCTCCCCACACAAAAACAGGCCCAGCAAACGGAGGTTGTGGTTTTCAAAATCAAAAAGGTGCGGTTTATTTTCTATTTACAGTGACAAAACACAGCAAAGCAAAAGAAACATAAACAAAATAAATCCTGGTCAACTTGACCTCTGACTAAACATACAGGTTTCCTAACTAACAACTGGGATCAGCCTAGTGCTGTCCTAGTCCCTAAGTCCCTGGTTTTAAATGTCCAAGCAAATAGCCACACAGGCTTTGTCTCACCGCACAGGGGTTCACTCTCCCTAGACAGTCCACACAGGTCTGGGTCCAGGCATGAGCAAACACCTAATGAAGCTGGGAGTTCTTATAGAGGCCTAAATGAGCTGACGAGCTTCAGCTGGTCTCATCAACTCCCTGTCTGCACGACGCCCCACACTCTCCCTAGAGGTATGAGTCATCCATGAGCCCACTAGCCTCAGCTGGGCTTATACAACTCTCCACCTAGTTGTATAAGTCGGCGTAAAGCCTGAATCTGGGCGAAATATATCTACCCCCCTGGATGCAACCAGGTGACTTTACCTTCCTGCTGTCACAATATGTATATAGATATATATGTATATATATAGATATATATATGTATATATATATATACATTGTGAGGGGGTTAGCTCGGCAGCGGGTGTGTGTGACCCCCGGGATGGGCTCCCCACACAAAAACAGGCCCAGCAAACGGAGGTTGTGGTTTTCAAAATCAAAAAAAGGTGCGGTTTATTTTCTATTTACAGTGACAAAACACAGCAAAGCCAAAAGAAACATAAACAAAATAAATCCTGGTCAACTTGACCTCTGACTAAACATACAGGTTTCCTAACTAACAACTGGGATCAGCCTAGTGCTGTCCTAGTCCCTAAGTCCCTGGTTTTAAATGTCCAAGAAAATAGCCACACAGGCTTTGTCTCACCGCACAGGGGTTCACTCTCCCTAGACAGTCCACACAGGTCTGGTTCCAGGCATGAGCTAACATCTAATGAAGCTGGGAGTTCTTATAGAGGCCTAAATGAGCTGACAAGCTTCAGCTGGTCTCATCAACTCCCTGTCTGCACGACGCCCCACACTCTCCCTAGACATATGAGTCATCCATGAGCCCACTAGCCTTAGCTGGGCTTATACAACTCTCCACCTAGTTGTATAAGTCGGCGTAAAGCCTGAATCTGGGCGAAATATATCTACCCCCCTGGATGCAACCAGGTGACTTTACCTTCCTGCTGTCACATACCCCCCCCTCTTGTTTTAACCTCGGGGTTGGAACACCAGCAATCAGGCATTCATGTACTCGAGACAAAGCATCCACATTCCCCATTTGAACGCCAGGGCGATGCTTTACTGTGAAGTTGAATTCCTGGAGGGCCAGGAACCACCTATTCACTCTTCTATTTGTTTCCTTGTTTTGAGCCATCCACTTTAACGGAGCGTGATCCGTAACCATGTCAAAGTGCCTACCTAGCAGGTAGTACCGAAGGGAATCTAGAGCCCACTTCACCGCTAAACACTCCTTTTCAATGGTGGCGTAATTTACCTCATGGGACTTCAACTTCCTGCTGAGGTAAATGACTGGGTGCTCTTCCCCGTTCCAGACCTGGGACAATACTGCTCCTAACCCCACATCTGACGCATCACTTTGTACGACAAAGTCTTTAGAGAAGTCGGGTGAGTACAACACTGGCTGGCTACATAAGGCTTGTTTCAAGAATTGGAATGCTGCCTCAGCCTCGGGGGTCCATTTAATCATGACCGACCCTTTCCCCTTCGTTAGGTTGGTTAGGGGCACAGCCTTAGAAGCAAAGTGGGGAATGAATCGCCGATAATACCCAGCGATTCCCAGAAAGGCTCGTACCTGCTTCTTGCTGTTGGGACGTGGCCAACTCTGGATGGCCTCGACTTTGTTGAGTTGGGGTTTTATTACTCCCCTCCCAATGGTGTACCCAAGATATTTGGCCTCCTCCTGCCCAATGGTACACTTCTTGGGGTTAGCCGTAAACCCCGCTTCCCGAACAGAGTCCAGGACTGCTTGCACTTTTGGCAGATGTGAGGCCCAATCTGTGCTATGGACAATTACGTCATCCAGGTAAGCCGCAGCATACTTCCGATGGGGCCTCAGCATCTGGTCCATTTTCCGCTGGAATGTGGCCGGCGCATTCTGTAACCCGAACGGCATTCTTTTATATTGGAACGCCCCGTCTGGGGTTACAAATGCGGTTTTCTCTTTGGCCAATTTGGCCAGGGGGATTTGCCAATACCCTTTTGTGAGGTCAAGAGTCGTCATGTATCGGGCTGTTCCCAGCCGGTCGATCAACTCATCTATACGTGGCATGGGGTAGGTGTCAAATTTTGTAACTTTGTTCAACTGACGAAAATCGTTACAAAATCGCCAGCTCCCATCCGGTTTAGGCACCAACACAATGGGACTAGACCAATCACTTTGGGACTCCTCTATCACCCCTAAGTTCAGCATTTTCTGTACTTCCTCCCGTATTGCCTCCCGTCGGGCCTCTGGGATCCGATAGGGTTTTAACTTCACCCTTTCACCGGGCGGGGTAATGATGTCATGCTCTACCCCAAATGTTTGTCCCGGCAGCTCAGAGAATACCTCCTTGTTGCGAAGCACAAACTCCTTAACCTCCTGTTGTTGGGGTTGTGACAAGGTGGCTGCTATTCCAACCTCAGGAATCACGCAACCAGTTTGAGCTGGTGACCAAGTGTCTGCGACTAGGGACTCTCTATCCCTCCAGGCTTTCAACAGATTAACGTGATAGATCTGTTCGGGCTTTCGCCTTCCTGGTTGTCTGACCTTGTAATTCACTTCGCTCACTTTTTCCATTATCTCGTAGGGGCCTTGCCATTTGGCAAGGAATTTACTTTCAACCGTAGGGACAAGTACCAGTATCCTATCCCCCGGGGAAAAGGTACGGGTCTTGGCTCCACGGTTGTACACTCTCTGCTGTGCTAACTGCGCTTGGGCCAAATGTTCCTTCACGATGGGCATTACCTGTGCAATTCGGTCTTGCATCAGGGCGACATGCTCAATCACACTCCTGTGGGGAGAACTCTCACTTTCCCAAGTTTCCTTGGCAATATCCAACAGCCCTCTTGGGTGTCTCCCATACAGTAACTCAAAGGGGGAGAATCCCGTAGAGGATTGGGGCACCTCCCTAATAGCAAACATCAGATAAGGAAGTAGACAGTCCCAATCCTTTCCATCTCTATCCACCACTTTCTTCAACATTTGTTTTAGGGTTTTGTTGAATCTTTCAACCAGCCCATCGGTTTGGGGGTGATACACAGATGTACGTAATTGCGTCACTTTGAACAATTTACACAGCTCCTTCATAACCCGGGACATAAAGGGTGTACCTTGGTCCGTAAGCAGTTCTTTACAAATACCCACCCGGCTAAACACAAGAGATAGCTCTTTGGCTATGGTTTTGGCCGAGGTATTTCGGAGAGGGATCGCTTCTGGATAACGGGTGGCATAGTCCATTATAACTAATATGTACTGGTGCCCCCTAGCGGACTTGATTATAGGACCTACCAAATCCATGGCGATCCTCTCAAACGGGACCTCAATGATGGGTAGAGGGACCAGCGGGCTACGGAAATGTGGCATCGGGGCCGACCTCTGACACACAGGGCAGGAGGAACAATAATTTTCTATGTCCTTCATCACCCCCGGCCAATAGAATCTCTGTAATACCCTCTCTCGGGTTTTCTCTGTCCCCAGATGACCTCCAAGAATGTGCCCATGGGCCAACTCCAACACCAACTTCCTGTAAGGTTTGGGCACCACAAGCTGCTCAACGGTTTCTTCTGCCCTTTTTGCCACCCGATACAGTAGGTCCTTCTCTACGCTGAAGTATGGGTAAGTGCAGGTATTATCTGGGTTCACTAACTCGCCATCTATTTTCACTACGTTTTCCCGTGCCTTTATTAGGGCGGGGTCTTTCAACTGTTCTGTGGCAAAGTTTTCCCTGTGAACCTCAAGATCAGAAAACTCCACAGACGGTAGGTTTTCGTCTGAGGAGGTGGGCTCCTCTCCAGTTTCTTGAGTCTCCCCTGCCAATACTGATAAGGGAAATTCCGGAGAGTCCTCACCACTCTCAGGGGAGTTCTGGCTATCACATTCCTGGTACATAGGGGCACCAGTGGGGGGCTCAGGATCATCCCACAGTTCCCAGAACTTCGGAAAATCCCTTCCCACAATGGCGTCATACGGTAACTGAGATACTAAGCCCACTGGATGAGAGAGGGTACCTTTGGGGGTCTCGAAACACACTGTAGTCACTGGATACTCTCGGGTGTCCCCATGCACACAAATAACAGCTACCTTGCTATTCCCAGAGACCTCTGTTTTAACTAACTCAGCCTTTATCAGGGTCACAAGGCTACCTGAATCCAGCAATACCACAACATTTCTACCATTAACACACATTTTGCATAAATGTTTCTCAGTTCCTCGATTGGCAGTGCATGCGACTGTCGCACACAGCGACTGACGTCTGCCCGTCAGAAAGTCACACTGCATGGGTTCCTCCACAACCGGGCAATTGGCTGCAATATGTCCCGCTTGCCGGCAGCGGTAGCAAACGATCCTTCTTGCCGCCTCTTGAGCCGCTGATTTCCCAGGCTGTTCTCGCCAAACTTGGGGTAGAGCTCCCACCCTCTCACTCTCTCCACCCTTACCCCTTGGAATCCTCTTATCCGCCCCTGGGGATGGTCTGGTCTTAGGGTGGAATGTCCGAGTGTCTCTGGAAGAGGCCGTCAGGTTCTCTGTAGCCAAGTATTTCTCCACACGATCCACAAGACCATCGGCCGTCTCTGGGTCTCCATGGCTTACCCACTTTTGGATGGCAGTAGGAAGAGCTCTCAAAAACCGATCCATTACAACACGTTCCACAATCTTTGGTGCGGACAAAGTCTCTGGCTGTAGCCACTTTCTGCTCAGGTGAATGAGATCATACATTTGAGACCTGGGGGGTTTTCCAAGCTGGAAAGTCCAGTTATGCACACGCTGAGCCCGGACAGCCTGGGTGACACCCAGCCTTGCCAATATCTCAGCTTTTAGCATCACATAGTCTTTTGCTTGGTCAGGCTCTAGGTCATAGTAAGCCTTCTGCGATTCACCAGTTAACAGAGGAGCCACCAGTCCAGCCCACTGCTCCTCAGGCCACTTTTCTCTTTCAGCAGTCCTTTCAAATGTGGTCAAAAATACCTCTGGATCATCCTCTCCAGTCATTTTTGTCAATAAACGACTCACCCCAAAGGACGCGGTATTAGTGGGACGGCTTTCCTCACTGGTCTGCGGACGTTGCTGCATTACTGCTTCCATTTGTTGTAGTCTCTGCTCTTGCTTCTGTAACAGGTCTATGAAGCGGGCCTCAGATTGCTGCTGGGCTTGTTGCTGAGCTTCCAGACTCTGTTGGTGAGCTTGCTGCTGGGCTGCAAGGCTCTGTTGATGAGCTTGCTGCTGGGCTGCGAAGTTCTGTTGTTGAGCTGCAAGGCTCTGTTGATGAGCTGCAAGGCTCTTTTGCAAACCTGCATTTGTCTGCTGTTGATTGGCATTTGCTAGAGCCAGCTGCTTCAGTATCTCCTCCATGCTGGCTTAAAAAAAACTGCCACTGGTTCTCCACCAACTGTGAGGGGGTTAGCTCGGCAGCGGGTGTGTGTGACCCCCGGGATGGGCTCCCCACACAAAAACAGGCCCAGCAAACGGAGGTTGTGGTTTTCAAAATCAAAAAAAGGTGCGGTTTATTTTCTATTTACAGTGACAAAACACAGCAAAGCCAAAAGAAACATAAACAAAATAAATCCTGGTCAACTTGACCTCTGACTAAACATACAGGTTTCCTAACTAACAACTGGGATCAGCCTAGTGCTGTCCTAGTCCCTAAGTCCCTGGTTTTAAATGTCCAAGAAAATAGCCACACAGGCTTTGTCTCACCGCACAGGGGTTCACTCTCCCTAGACAGTCCACACAGGTCTGGTTCCAGGCATGAGCTAACATCTAATGAAGCTGGGAGTTCTTATAGAGGCCTAAATGAGCTGACAAGCTTCAGCTGGTCTCATCAACTCCCTGTCTGCACGACGCCCCACACTCTCCCTAGACATATGAGTCATCCATGAGCCCACTAGCCTTAGCTGGGCTTATACAACTCTCCACCTAGTTGTATAAGTCGGCGTAAAGCCTGAATCTGGGCGAAATATATCTACCCCCCTGGATGCAACCAGGTGACTTTACCTTCCTGCTGTCACAACATATATAGATATAGATATATATTTAAATATCTATATATATAGATATATACCTATATATCTATATATATATATATATATATATATATATATATATATATATATATATACTGTGACAGCAGGAAGGTAAAGTCACCTGGTTGCATCCAGGGGGGTAGATATATTTCGCCCAGATTCAGGCTTTACGCCGATTTGTACAACTAGGTGGAGAGTTGTATAAGGCTAGTGTGCTCATGGATGACTCATACCTCTAGGGAGAGGGCTGGGCGTCGTGCAGACAGGGAGTTGATGAGACCAGCTGAACCTTGTCAGCTCATTTAGGCCTCTATAAGAAAGCCCAGCTTCATTAGATGTTAGCTCATGCCTGGAACCAGACCTGTGTGGACTGTCTAGGGAGAGTGAACCCCTGTGCGGTGAGAGAAAGCCTGTGTGGCTATATTTTGCTTGGACATTTAAAACCAGGGACTTAGGGACTAGGACAGCACTAGGCTGATCCCAGTTGTTAGTTAGGAAACCTGTATGTTTAGTCAGAGGTCAAGTTGACCAGGATTTATTTTGTTTATGTTTTTTTTGCCTTGCTGTGTTTTTGTCACTGTAAATAGAAAATAAACCGCACCTTTTTGATTTTGAAAACCACAACCTCCGTCTGCTGGGCCTGTTTTTGGGTGGGGAGCCCATCCCGGGGGTCACACATACCCGCTGCTGAGCTAACCCCCTCACAGTTGGTGGAGAACCAGTGGCAGTTTTTTTTTAAGCCAGCATGGAGGAGATACTGAAACAGCTGGCTCTAGCAAATGCCAATCAACAGCAGACAAATGCAGGTTTGCAAAGGAGCCTTGCAGCCCAGCAGCAAGCTCATCAACAGAGCCTTGCAACTTTACAACAGAGTCTGGAGGCTCAGCAACAAGCCCAACAGCAATCTGAGGCCCGCTTCATAGACCTGTTGCAGAAGCAAGAGCAGAGACTACAACAACAGATGGAAGCAGTAATGCAGCAACGTCCGCAGACCAGTGAGGAAAGCCGTCCCACTAATACCGCGTCCTTTGGGGTGAGTCGTTTATTGACAAAAATGACTGGAGAGGATGATCCAGAGGTATTTTTGACCACATTTGAAAGGACCGCTGAAAGAGAAAAGTGGCCTGAGGAGCAGTGGGCTGGACTAGTGGCTCCTCTGTTAACTGGTGAATCGCAGAAAGCTTACTATGACCTAGAGCCTAACCAAGCAAAAGACTATGTGATGCTAAAAGCTGAAATATTGGCAAGGCTGGGTGTCACCCTGGCTGTCCGGGCTCAGCGTGTGCATAACTGGACTTTCCAGCTTGGAAAACCCCCCAGGTCTCAAATGTATGATCTCATTCACCTGAGCAGAAAGTGGCTACAGCCAGAGACTTTGTCCGCACCAAAGATTGTGGAACGTGTTGTAATGGATCGGTTTTTGAGAGCTCTTCCTACTGCCATCCAAAAGTGGGTAAGCCATGGAGACCCAGAGACGGCCGATGGTCTTGTGGATCGTGTGGAGAAATACTTGGCTACAGAGAACCTGACGGCCTCTTCCAGAGACACTCGGACTTTCCACCCTAAGACCAGACCATCCCCAGGGGCGGATAAGAGGATTCCAAGGGGTGAGGGTGGAGAGAGTGAGAGGGTGGGAGCTCTACCCCAAGTTTGGCGAGAACAGCCTGGGAAATCAGCGGCTCAAGAGGCCGCAAGAAGGATCGTTTGCTACCGCTGCCGGCAAGCGGGACATATTGCAGCAAATTGCCCGGTTGTGGAGGAACCCATGCAGTGTGACTTTCTGACGGGCAGACGTCAGTCGCTGTGTGCGACAGTCGCATGCACTGCCATTCGGGGAACTGAGAAACATTTATGCAAAATGTGTATTAATGGTAGAAATGTTGTGGTATTGCTGGATTCAGGTAGCCTTGTGACCCTGATAAAGGCTGAGTTAGTTAAAACAGAGGTCTCTGGGAATAGCAAGGTAGCCGTTATTTGTGTGCATGGGGACACCCGAGAGTATCCAGTGACTACAGTGTGTTTCGAGACCCCCAAAGGTACCCTCTCTCATCCAGTGGGCTTAGTATCTCAGTTACCGCATGACGCCATTGTGGGAAGGGATTTTCCGAAGTTCTGGGAACTGTGGGATGATCCTGAGCCCCCCACTGGTGCCCCTATGTACCAGGAATGTGATAGCCAGAACTCCCCTGAGAGTGGTGAGGACTCTCCGGAATTTCCCTTGTCAGTATTGGCAGGGGAGACTCAAGAAACTGGAGAGGAGCCCACCTCCTCAGACGAAAACCTACCGTCTGTGGAGTTTTCTGATCTTGAGGTTCACAGGGAAAACTTTGCCACAGAACAGTTGAAAGACCCCGCCCTAATAAAGGCACGGGAAAACGTAGTGAAAATAGATGGCGAGTTAGTGAACCCAGATAATACTTGCACTTACCCATACTTCAGCGTAGAGAAGGACCTACTGTATCGGGTGGCAAAAAGGGCAGAAGAAACCGTTGAGCAGCTTGTGGTGCCCAAACCTTACAGGAAGTTGGTGTTGGAGTTGGCCCATGGGCACATTCTTGGAGGTCATCTGGGGACAGAGAAAACCCGAGAGAGGGTATTACAGAGATTCTATTGGCCTGGGGTGATGAAGGACATAGAAAATTATTGTTCCTCCTGCCCTGTGTGTCAGAGGTCGGCCCCGATGCCACATTTCCGTAGCCCGCTGGTCCCTCTACCCATCATTGAGGTCCCGTTTGAGAGAATCGCAATGGATTTGGTAGGTCCTATAATCAAGTCCGCTAGGGGGCACCAGTACATATTGGTTATAATGGACTATGCCACCCGTTATCCAGAAGCGATCCCTCTCAGAAATACCTCGGCCAAAACCATAGCCAAAGAGCTATCTCTTGTTTTTAGCCGGGTGGGTATTTGTAAAGAACTGCTTACGGACCAAGTTACACCCTTTATGTCCCGGGTTATGAAAGAGCTGTGTAAATTGTTCAAAGTGACGCAATTGCGTACATCTGTGTATCACCCCCAAACCGATGGGCTGGTTGAAAGATTCAACAAAACCCTAAAACAAATGTTGAAGAAAGTGGTGGATAGAGATGGAAGGGATTGGGACTGTCTACTTCCTTATTTGATGTTTGCTATTAGGGAGGTGCCCCAATCCTCTACGGGATTCTCCCCCTTTGAGTTACTGTATGGGAGACACCCAAGAGGGCTGTTGGATATTGCCAAGGAAACTTGGGAAAGTGAGAGTTCTCCCCACAGGAGTGTGATTGAGCATGTCGCCCTGATGCAAGATCGAATTGCACAGGTAATGCCCATCGTGAAGGAACATTTGGCCCAAGCGCAGTTGGCACAGCAGAGAGTGTACAACCGTGGAGCCAAGACCCGTACCTTTTCCCCGGGGGATAGGATATTGGTACTTGTCCCTACGGTTGAAAGTAAATTCCTTGCCAAATGGCAAGGCCCCTACGAGATAATGGAAAAAGTGAGCGAAGTGAATTACAAGGTCAGACAACCAGGAAGGCGAAAGCCCGAACAGATCTATCACGTTAATCTGTTGAAAGCCTGGAGGGATAGAGAGTCCCTAGTCGCAGACACTTGGTCACCAGCTCAAACTGGTTGCGTGATTCCTGAGGTTGGAATCGCAGCCACCTTGTCACAACCCCAACAACAGGAGGTTAAGGAGTTTGTGCTTCGCAACAAGGAGGTATTCTCTGAGCTGCCGGGACAAACATCTGGGGTAGAGCATGACATTATTACCCCGCCCGGTGAAAGGGTGAAGTTAAAACCCTATCAGATCCCAGAGGCCCGACGGGAGGCAATACGGGAGGAAGTACAGAAAATGCTGAACTTAGGGGTGATAGAGGAGTCCCAAAGTGATTGGTCTAGTCCCATTGTGTTGGTGCCTAAACCGGATGGGAGCTGGCGATTTTGTAACGATTTTCGTCAGTTGAACAAAGTTACAAAATTTGACACCTACCCCATGCCACGTATAGATGAGTTGATCGACCGGCTGGGAACAGCCCGATACATGACGACTCTTGACCTCACAAAAGGGTATTGGCAAATCCCCCTGGCCAAGTCGGCCAAAGAGAAAACCGCATTTGTAACCCCAGACGGGGCGTTCCAATATAAAAGAATGCCGTTCGGGTTACAGAATGCGCCGGCCACATTCCAGCGGAAAATGGACCAGATGCTGAGGCCCCATCGGAAGTATGCTGCGGCTTACCTGGATGACATAATTGTCCATAGCACAGATTGGGCCTCACATCTGCCAAAAGTGCAAGCAGTCCTGGACTCTGTTCGGGAAGCAGGGTTTACGGCTAACCCCAAGAAGTGTACCATTGGGCAGGAGGAGGCCAAATATCTTGGGTACACCATTGGGAGGGGAGTAATAAAACCCCAACTCAACAAAGTCGAGGCCATCCAGAGTTGGCCACGTCCCAACAGCAAGAAGCAGGTACGAGCCTTTCTGGGAATCGCTGGGTATTATCGGCGATTCATTCCCCACTTTGCTTCTAAGGCTGTGCCCCTAACCAACCTGACGAAGGGGAAAGGGTCGGTCATGATTAAATGGACCCCCGAGGCTGAGGCAGCATTCCAATTCTTGAAACAAGCCTTATGTAGCCAGCCAGTGTTGTACTCACCCGACTTCTCTAGAGACTTTGTCGTACAAAGTGATGCGTCAGATGTGGGGTTAGGAGCAGTATTGTCCCAGGTCTGGAACGGGGAAGAGCACCCAGTCATTTACCTCAGCAGGAAGTTGAAGTCCCATGAGGTAAATTACGCCACCGTTGAAAAGGAGTGTTTAGCGGTGAAGTGGGCTCTAGATTCCCTTCGGTACTACCTGCTAGGTAGGCACTTTGACATGGTTACGGATCACGCTCCGTTAAAGTGGATGGCTCAAAACAAGGAAACAAATAGAAGAGTGAATAGGTGGTTCCTGGCCCTCCAGGAATTCAACTTCACAGTAAAGCATCGCCCTGGCGTTCAAATGGGGAATGTGGATGCTTTGTCTCGAGTACATGAATGCCTGATTGCTGGTGTTCCAACCCCGAGGTTAAAACAAGAGGGGGGGGTATGTGACAGCAGGAAGGTAAAGTCACCTGGTTGCATCCAGGGGGGTAGATATATTTCGCCCAGATTCAGGCTTTACGCCGATTTGTACAACTAGGTGGAGAGTTGTATAAGGCTAGTGTGCTCATGGATGACTCATACCTCTAGGGAGAGGGCTGGGCGTCGTGCAGACAGGGAGTTGATGAGACCAGCTGAACCTTGTCAGCTCATTTAGGCCTCTATAAGAAAGCCCAGCTTCATTAGATGTTAGCTCATGCCTGGAACCAGACCTGTGTGGACTGTCTAGGGAGAGTGAACCCCTGTGCGGTGAGAGAAAGCCTGTGTGGCTATATTTTGCTTGGACATTTAAAACCAGGGACTTAGGGACTAGGACAGCACTAGGCTGATCCCAGTTGTTAGTTAGGAAACCTGTATGTTTAGTCAGAGGTCAAGTTGACCAGGATTTATTTTGTTTATGTTTTTTTTGCCTTGCTGTGTTTTTGTCACTGTAAATAGAAAATAAACCGCACCTTTTTGATTTTGAAAACCACAACCTCCGTCTGCTGGGCCTGTTTTTGGGTGGGGAGCCCATCCCGGGGGTCACACATACCCGCTGCCGAGCTAACCCCCTCACAATACACACACACATACTCATTGAAATAAACACACACACACATATATATATGCTATATGCTATATATACATATATATACAGTATAGATTGCTAACCTGCTCGTTTTGGGGTGTGTAATTGTAGGGAAGATGTATGGCTGCTAGTGGATGAAAGAAGGAAGTCAAAAGACTTCCTTCTTCCTCCAGAATACTCAGCCAGCTTCGCGCTTCTCTCTCTGATTCTCAACCTCTGAGATGGTGAATCAGAAAGTGAGAATTCTGTAAGAGATCTCCAGTGAGGTGCCGAGATCGCACCTTCATACGCTGGCCGTTTCTGTGACAGTCAGTTACAGATTCTCACTGTGCTGAGATAATCAGTGGAGAACATGTTCTCAGCTGATTACCTCAGTTTCATACACTGCTAATGACCTGAGATCAGCGGTGAGACTCGGGATCTCCTCTGATCTCAGTTTCATAAAAGGACACCTAAATGAAATGTATAGGAAAAAAATTCTGTTGTGGAATTTGTCTCATGTCATACTCCAGAGAGCTTAGCCTTAGAAAATGTCCACTCTTCTTGTTCTTCTCTGTGACTAGACTCATAAAGTTGCTATCACATCTGTCCAAACACAGTTGTTATTTTTGATTTTGTGTATTAACTTGTTTTTTGTTTGTTTTTTAACTGGCTTCTTGGATTTGAACACTGGGCATTTCTCAGCCTTTATCATCCTTAATGCATAGATAACTGGTGCTCGGAGTTGACTGTGGAGGTGATGACTGACCATAGGGAATAGTATCTACATCTTCCTTTTCCACATCTTCTTTCCTCTCTTCATTGGAGACATGCAAAGTATCGTGACTATATCCAAGGTTTCCCAATATTCTAAACATTATTTAAGAAAAAAAAACATATTTTAATTTTGTTTTATTTGCCTGTTGGGAAGATTTTCTATCATTTTTTGACCTGAAGTGAAAGAAAATCTCCCTAACAGCAATTCAGACAGCAGCAAAACCCATCAGATCATAATAACACTCAGAGCCTTATTTTCATGAAAGACTTTAAAAACCAAACCATGACTCCTCTAAGTGCCTGACCTCACAAATGCACTTCTATGGTCAAACATTCCCATAGACACACTCCTAAACCTTGTGTACAGCCTTCCCAGAAGAGTGGAAGCTGTTATATCTGCAAAGGGTGGGCCAACTCAATATTGAACCCTAGGGACTAAAGCCTCGTACACACGGCCGGTTTTGTCGGCAAGAAAACTGCTGGGAGAGCTTTTTGCCGAGAAAACCGGTCGTGTGTATGGTTTCTCGTCGGGAAAACTGCCGGGAATCTCGACGAGGAAAATGGAGAACCTGCTCTCTATTTTCTCGTCGGCCTGTTTCCCAACGAGAAAACCGTGAGTGTGTATGCTTACCTGTCCCCCGTTAGCCTGTGCAAGCTCGATGAGACATCGACGCATGCATGGTAGCATACAAGGGTAGTGTAGGGTGTAGCAAGATGGCGGCGATGGCATCGATTGTGACGAGCGCCGGCTCGGCGTAGTCGATGACGTCACCGCGTTCTTGCCACGGCGGCGGTTCTTTTGAATGGTGTGTGTGTACACAGGGCTTCGCAAGACAAGCTTGCCAGGAATCCCGTTGAGAAAACCGATGTTTTTTTCGACGGGATTCTCGCCCGTGTGTACGAGGCTGACTGGGATGCCATTAAAGTTCATGTGCGTGTGAAGGCAGGTGTCCCAATACTTTTGACAATATAGTGTGTGTGTGTGTATATATATATATATATATATATATATATATATATGTATGTATGTAGTGACCTCACCCCCCGTTCCCTTTTAGTAAATAAAATGGCTTGCTTGTCTAGGGGTGCGCAGGAAGAGGATGAGGTTCACTACGGCCCATGTCCTCTAAGGTGTAGAGGTGAAGGCCAACACTATTTTACCTCCAAGTCCTGTGTTCTGGATGGAGCCTCTGGCCCTTCTGCAGAGGGCAAGTTTGACTGTCAGTAATAGAGCCCCACACCATAAAAAGTCCAACACTCCTTTATTCTTCTTCACATATGAACAGTATCAGTTGAACTTTTAAACAAACAAACAGGGTGTGGATACGAGTAGGCCCAGGCACAATGAACTCTTCTATTCCTTCTTTGGCGAATAGGCTTGGCGCACAGTCGCTGCCACCGACCGTGAGTTTGGTCGCTGCCACCGGCCGGGTGAACTGTTGAGGCCCCTGCCACAGGCCCAATAGCAGGTCTCTACCACCGACCTGAATTGACTAGATGTACCGCTGCCACCGGTCACAGAACATGAATTACCTTCCTGTATGAATAGGCCCTTGTTGGAGAAAGATATCCATCCGAGCGGTCTCCGGAGGTCCACCCGACACTGGCAATATGCTGCACCAGCTTCACAAAGGGTCCCCTCTCCAGTCCCTTACGCTCTGGATTCAGGTGCCCAACACCCGGGGCACCTTAGGACGATCCCTCTCTCGCGGGGCCCAGCGGAAGATTCTGGGCCCCAGGCCTCCGGCTGAGTACCTCACCCCAGACTGAAGGTGTCTGGGATGGAACACGAACTCCTCGTGTACAGGCCAAGGGTGCCTGTACACCGAACACCGACAGCAGCCCTCAGGCTGAAGGTGCCTGGGACTCGGATTTCGTGGCAAAGATGTCCGCCCCCTTTATCCCCTCCCCCAGCATGCACAGCGGGTTCCCGGCCCCACAGTACAGCTTCCGCGAGAGGTCACAAAGGGTAAGGCACTGCAGTAGTGGTTCAACCCCGGGCCCAAAGCGACAGCGCCACCTACTGAGCCGCAGGGAACTGTGCACCACTGATGTCCTCACCCGAACAGAATACAGCCCAATCAGTGCATCTGGGTCATGCTACCACCCAGATGCTTCCCCTAAATAGTACATTCCCGCTACATATATATATATTGTGACAGCAGGAAGGTAAAGTCACCTGGTTGCATCCAGGGGGGTAGATATATTTCGCCCAGATTCAGGCTTTACGCCGACTTATACAACTAGGTGGAGAGTTGTATAAGCCCAGCTAAGGCTAGTGGGCTCATGGATGACTCATACCTCTAGGGAGAGGGCTGGGCGTCGTGCAGGCAGGGAGTTGATGAGGCCAGCTGAAGCCTGTCAGTTCGTTTAAGGCCTCTATAAAAACTCCCAGCTTCATTAGATGTTGGCTCATGCCTGGACCCAGACCTGTGTGGACTGTCTAGGGAGAGTGAACCCCTGTGCGGTGAGGCAAAGCCTGTGTGGCTATTTGTTTGGACTTTTACTAAACCAGGGACTTAGGGACTAGGACAGCACCAGGCTGATCCCAGTTGTTAGTTTAGGAAACCTGTATGTTTAGTCAGAGGTCAAGTTGACCAGGATTTATTTTGTTTATATGTTTCTTTTGGCTTTGCTGTGTTTTGTCACTGTAAATAGAAAATAAACCGCACCTTTTTTTTGATTTTGAAAACCACAACCTCCGTTTGCTGGGCCTGTTTTTGTGTGGGGAGCCCATCCCGGGGGTCACACACACCCGCTGCCGAGCTAACCCCCTCACAGTTGGTGGAGAACCAGTGGCAGTTTTTTTTAAGCCAGCATGGAGGAGATACTGAAGCAGCTGGCTCTAGCAAATGCCAATCAACAGCAGACAAATGCAGGTTTGCAAAAGAGCCTTGCAGCTCAACAACAGAACTTCGCAGCCCAGCAGCAAGCTCATCAACAGAGCCTTGCAGCCCAGCAGCAAGCTCACCAACAGAGTCTGGAAGCTCAGCAACAAGCCCAGCAGCAATCTGAGGCCCGCTTCATAGACCTGTTACAGAAGCAAGAGCAGAGACTACAACAAATGGAAGCAGTAATGCAGCAACGTCCGCAGACCAGTGAGGAAAGCCGTCCCACTAATACCGCGTCCTTTGGGGTGAGTCGTTTATTGACAAAAATGACTGGAGAGGATGATCCAGAGGTATTTTTGACCACATTTGAAAGGACTGCTGAAAGAGAAAAGTGGCCTGAGGAGCAGTGGGCTGGACTGGTGGCTCCTCTGTTAACTGGTGAATCGCAGAAGGCTTACTATGACCTAGAGCCTGACCAAGCAAAAGACTATGTGATGCTAAAAGCTGAGATATTGGCAAGGCTGGGTGTCACCCAGGCTGTCCGGGCTCAGCGTGTGCATAACTGGACTTTCCAGCTTGGAAAACCCCCCAGGTCTCAAATGTATGATCTCATTCACCTGAGCAGAAAGTGGCTACAGCCAGAGACTTTGTCCGCACCAAAGATTGTGGAACGTGTTGTAATGGATCGGTTTTTGAGAGCTCTTCCTACTGCCATCCAAAACTGGGTAAGCCATGGAGACCCAGAGACGGCCGATGGTCTTGTGGATCGTGTGGAGAAATACTTGGCTACAGAGAACCTGACGGCCTCTTCCAGAGACACTCGGACTTTCCACCCTAAGACCAGACCATCCCCAGGGGCGGATAAGAGGATTCCAAGGGGTAAGGGTGGAGAGAGTGAGAGGGTGGGAGCTCTACCCCAAGTTTGGCGAGAACAGCCTGGGAAATCAGCGGCTCAAGAGGCGGCAAGAAGGATCGTTTGCTACCTCTGCCGGCAAGCGGGACATATTGCAGCCAATTGCCCGGTTGTGGAGGAACCCATGCAGTGTGACTTTCTGACGGGCAGACGTCAGTCGCTGTGTGCGACAGTCGCATGCACTGCCATTCGAGGAATTGAGAAACATTTATGCAAAATGTGTGTTAATGGTAGAAATGTTGTGGTATTGCTGGATTCAGGTAGCCTTGTGACCCTGATAAAGGCTGAGTTAGTTAAAACAGAGGTCTCTGGGAATAGCAAGGTAGCTGTTATTTGTGTGCATGGGGACACCCGAGAGTATCCAGTGACTACAGTGTGTTTCGAGACCCCCAAAGGTAACCTCTCTCATCCAGTGGGCTTAGTATCTCAGTTACCGTATGACGCCATTGTGGGAAGGGATTTTCCGAAGTTCTGGGAACTGTGGGATGATCCTGAGCCCCCCACTGGTGCCCCTATGTACCAGGAATGTGATAGCCAGAACTCCCCTGAGAGTGGTGAGGACTCTCCGGAATTTCCCTTATCAGTATTGGCAGGGGAGACTCAAGAAACTGGAGAGGAGCCCACCTCCTCAGACGAAAACCTACCGTCTGTGGAGTTTTCTGATCTTGAGGTTCACAGGGAAAACTTTGCCACAGAACAGTTGAAAGACCCCGCCCTAATAAAGGCACGCGAAAACGTAGTGAAAATAGATGGCGAGTTAGTGAACCCAGATAATACCTGCACTTACCCATACTTCAGCGTAGAGAAGGACCTACTGTATCGGGTGGCAAAAAGGGCAGAAGAAACCGTTGAGCAGCTTGTGGTGCCCAAACCTTACAGGAAGTTGGTGTTGGAGTTGGCCCATGGGCACATTCTTGGAGGTCATCTGGGGACAGAGAAAACCCGAGAGAGGGTATTACAGAGATTCTATTGGCCGGGGGTGATGAAGGACATAGAAAATTATTGTTCCTCCTGCCCTGTGTGTCAGAGGTCGGCCCCGATGCCACATTTCCGTAGCCCGCTGGTCCCTCTACCCATCATTGAGGTCCCGTTTGAGAGGATCGCCATGGATTTGGTAGGTCCTATAATCAAGTCCGCTAGGGGGCACCAGTACATATTAGTTATAATGGACTATGCCACCCGTTATCCAGAAGCGATCCCTCTCCGAAATACCTCGGCCAAAACCATAGCCAAAGAGCTATCTCTTGTGTTTAGCCGGGTGGGTATTTGTAAAGAACTGCTTACGGACCAAGGTACACCCTTTATGTCCCGGGTTATGAAGGAGCTGTGTAAATTGTTCAAAGTGACGCAATTACGTACATCTGTGTATCACCCCCAAACCGATGGGCTGGTTGAAAGATTCAACAAAACCCTAAAACAAATGTTGAAGAAAGTGGTGGATAGAGATGGAAAGGATTGGGACTGTCTACTTCCTTATCTGATGTTTGCTATTAGGGAGGTGCCCCAATCCTCTACGGGATTCTCCCCCTTTGAGTTACTGTATGGGAGACACCCAAGAGGGCTGTTGGATATTGCCAAGGAAACTTGGGAAAGTGAGAGTTCTCCCCACAGGAGTGTGATTGAGCATGTCGCCCTGATGCAAGACCGAATTGCACAGGTAATGCCCATCGTGAAGGAACATTTGGCCCAAGCGCAGTTAGCACAGCAGAGAGTGTACAACCGTGGAGCCAAGACCCGTACCTTTTCCCCGGGGGATAGGATACTGGTACTTGTCCCTACGGTTGAAAGTAAATTCCTTGCCAAATGGCAAGGCCCCTACGAGATAATGGAAAAAGTGAGTGAAGTGAATTACAAGGTCAGACAACCAGGAAGGCGAAAGCCCGAACAGATCTATCACGTTAATCTGTTGAAAGCCTGGAGGGATAGAGAGTCCCTAGTCGCAGACACTTGGTCACCAGCTCAAACTGGTTGCGTGATTCCTGAGGTTGGAATAGCAGCCACCTTGTCACAACCCCAACAACAGGAGGTTAAGGAGTTTGTGCTTCGCAACAAGGAGGTATTCTCTGAGCTGCCGGGACAAACATTTGGGGTAGAGCATGACATCATTACCCCGCCCGGTGAAAGGGTGAAGTTAAAACCCTATCGGATCCCAGAGGCCCGACGGGAGGCAATACGGGAGGAAGTACAGAAAATGCTGAACTTAGGGGTGATAGAGGAGTCCCAAAGTGATTGGTCTAGTCCCATTGTGTTGGTGCCTAAACCGGATGGGAGCTGGCGATTTTGTAACGATTTTCGTCAGTTGAACAAAGTTACAAAATTTGACACCTACCCCATGCCACGTATAGATGAGTTGATCGACCGGCTGGGAACAGCCCGATACATGACGACTCTTGACCTCACAAAAGGGTATTGGCAAATCCCCCTGGCCAAATTGGCCAAAGAGAAAACCGCATTTGTAACCCCAGACGGGGCGTTCCAATATAAAAGAATGCCGTTCGGGTTACAGAATGCGCCGGCCACATTCCAGCGGAAAATGGACCAGATGCTGAGGCCCCATCGGAAGTATGCTGCGGCTTACCTGGATGACGTAATTGTCCATAGCACAGATTGGGCCTCACATCTGCCAAAAGTGCAAGCAGTCCTGGACTCTGTTCGGGAAGCCGGGTTTACGGCTAACCCCAAGAAGTGTACCATTGGGCAGGAGGAGGCCAAATATCTTGGGTACACCATTGGGAGGGGAGTAATAAAACCCCAACTCAACAAAGTCGAGGCCATCCAGAGTTGGCCACGTCCCAACAGCAAGAAGCAGGTACGAGCCTTTCTGGGAATCGCTGGGTATTATCGGCGATTCATTCCCCACTTTGCTTCTAAGGCTGTGCCCCTAACCAACCTAACGAAGGGGAAAGGGTCGGTCATGATTAAATGGACCCCCGAGGCTGAGGCAGCATTCCAATTCTTGAAACAAGCCTTATGTAGCCAGCCAGTGTTGTACTCACCCGACTTCTCTAAAGACTTTGTCGTACAAAGTGATGCGTCAGATGTGGGGTTAGGAGCAGTATTGTCCCAGGTCTGGAACGGGGAAGAGCACCCAGTCATTTACCTCAGCAGGAAGTTGAAGTCCCATGAGGTAAATTACGCCACCGTTGAAAAGGAGTGTTTAGCGGTGAAGTGGGCTCTAGATTCCCTTCGGTACTACCTGCTAGGTAGGCACTTTGACATGGTTACGGATCACGCTCCGTTAAAGTGGATGGCTCAAAACAAGGAAACAAATAGAAGAGTGAATAGGTGGTTCCTGGCCCTCCAGGAATTCAACTTCACAGTAAAGCATCGCCCTGGCGTTCAAATGGGGAATGTGGATGCTTTGTCTCGAGTACATGAATGCCTGATTGCTGGTGTTCCAACCCCAAGGTTAAAACAAGAGGGGGGGGTATGTGACAGCAGGAAGGTAAAGTCACCTGGTTGCATCCAGGGGGGTAGATATATTTCGCCCAGATTCAGGCTTTACGCCGACTTATACAACTAGGTGGAGAGTTGTATAAGCCCAGCTAAGGCTAGTGGGCTCATGGATGACTCATACCTCTAGGGAGAGGGCTGGGCGTCGTGCAGGCAGGGAGTTGATGAGGCCAGCTGAAGCCTGTCAGTTCGTTTAAGGCCTCTATAAAAACTCCCAGCTTCATTAGATGTTGGCTCATGCCTGGACCCAGACCTGTGTGGACTGTCTAGGGAGAGTGAACCCCTGTGCGGTGAGGCAAAGCCTGTGTGGCTATTTGTTTGGACTTTTACTAAACCAGGGACTTAGGGACTAGGACAGCACCAGGCTGATCCCAGTTGTTAGTTTAGGAAACCTGTATGTTTAGTCAGAGGTCAAGTTGACCAGGATTTATTTTGTTTATATGTTTCTTTTGGCTTTGCTGTGTTTTGTCACTGTAAATAGAAAATAAACCGCACCTTTTTTTTGATTTTGAAAACCACAACCTCCGTTTGCTGGGCCTGTTTTTGTGTGGGGAGCCCATCCCGGGGGTCACACACACCCGCTGCCGAGCTAACCCCCTCACAATATATATATATATATATATATATATATATATATATATATATTGCTTTTGTATATGTCACACAGGGCAGTACCCAGCCCCTATGCCAATTTGTTGCATATTACTCTAGAAAATAGCCACTACTGTTTGTTAACATTCAGCTTCTATGATTTCAATAGGGTTCAGATTCAGCACCTAAACTTTAGCCATGTTTGCTGAACCTATGCCAAACCAAACTCAGGTTCGTTCAGCTCATCATATATTGTAGACCAGATACAGCAAAGTGATGCACAGTGATTAAAATTGATTGGGTCACATGCTTTCCCTCACCCAGAATGGCCATTAAAAATTTGGAACGTGCTCTATTTTTTCTCGTCATCGTTTTTCTCTTCGTGAAAAACGGCCGTGTGTAGGCTTTAACGACGTGAAAAAAAACGCACATGCTCAGAAGCAAGTTATGAGACGGGAGTGCTCGTTCTGGTAAAACTAGTGTTCAGAATGGAGATAGCACATTCATCACGCTGTAACGGACTGAAGAGCACGAGGCTGAAAAGCGTGAATCATCTCTCACCAAACTTTACTAACACGAGGATCAGCAAAAGCAGCCCAAAGGGTGGCGCCATCCGAATGGAACTTCCCCTTTATAGTGCCGTCGTACGTTTCGTACGTCACCGCGCTTTGCTCTAGCATTTTTTTTCACGATAGTGTGTAGGCAAGGCAGGCTTGAGAAGAATCACGTCGAGAAAAACGTCGTTTTTTTCAATGACATTAAAAACGGTCGTGTGTATGCGGCATAACTCAGGGACTAGAATTTAGGTCCTGTGGTAACTCGACAGGTTTTGTAGCAAGCTATTCTGACTGGCAACAGGAAATGCTTAGTATTTGTAAATGCACTTATTTCACTTATTTTCCCAAGTGACAGAGTTAGCCTAAGGGCAAGGTCACATGTGAGTAATTTCAGATTTTAAATAGAATCGGTCACCAAGAAGACAGCACTTAGACACGCAGTCATTCACTAATTAGTTAAGGAAGTATGTTTTAGCCAAGTCTGTCAGTGTCCAGTCTACCACGTAATGCAGACTTCACTCTGGGTGCAGTCATGTTGAGTAACTCTCTGCAGGGTTCAGGCACAGATCAGTATTGACTACTCCAAGCAGCTTTCATGCAGTTATCAGCAAAGGCATTGGAGAACTAATAGGAACAAAAGTCACACTAACTTTAAGGAGACAATTCAACTCGGGCTGTAAAAGCCTTTAGATATGATGTATGCTGTTATGCTGCTTGTGGCTAAAGCTCCATTCACACCTAAGTGATTTGAATCGTGGACGGAATCGCCATGATTACTTATTAAAGGCACCCGAATCGTGGTGTGATTCTGCCCCAATTTTCATGCTATAAATGGTGCAATGCTGTTGCTCAAAAGAAGCTCCTGCTCCTTTTTGAGTGACAAGCTTTGCGTATTGCAATTTTGACGCGATTTATTGCTACAAAATCGCACCACGATTGGAATGCCATTAAGAAGTACTGGCATAGCAAATTGCCAGGATTTGGAATGCCAGGCAGAATCGCAACAATTTCGCCCGCGATTCAAATCACCTAGGTGTGTAATGGAGCTTTAGCCACAAGCCGCATAACAGCATACATCATATCTGTACTCAGGGACTGCCCCTCCTTGACACATCTACATTGTCAGTTTCCACCACTATATCTAAAACAAAACAAAAGAAAAATTTCACTGGAGATGGGCTTTGACGAACAGGCTGCCAGCAGTACCCTAAATACTATAGGTGTGCGCAGCCTATTGCATTAGGGTGTGCACCCCCACACATGCCTTTCTCTGCAGCTTCAGCTGCACAGAACAGTGAATGAATGGGAAGTGCTCTGTGCTGAGCGGCTTCCTGTTCATTCACAAACCTAAGCATAGTAAACACCGTTTATATGCTTCAGTTATGAATGAACACAGTGAGTGAGTGTGTTTACTGTGTTCATTTAGAAGAGGAAGGTGCTGGTAAATGACATAGTTACTATCCTCACTCTCCATCCTGAATCATCCCCCACAGCAGCTGGGGGGAGAGAAGAGGAATCGGCACCGCACATAGGGATTAGTGCGTGCCCAGGCACACCCGGCACACCCCCTGTGCACACCTATGCTAAATACCATAAAGTACTTAAAGTTGGACTCCAGTTACATTTCCTTATTGTTTATATCTCCCACTCCACCACAGCCTGGTCAATTATTTTTCTCAAGCCATAGTTAAAAATGTAATTCACCTGTAAGGAAACCCTCCAACTTTGCAATGGAGAAATGAAATGCCACTGATGCTGAGAATTCATTTGTGTATTAGAACGTTAACCCAGCGGTCCCCAATCTCCCTAGCACCAGGGACCGACCTCACGGAAGACGACCCCTCCACAGACCAGGGGGTGAGGGGGTGGCTTGTTGGGCTGGGTGTATTGAGGATTTGCAGCCTGCCACCTCAACTGCCACTCACATCTTTATTTCTATTTGTATTTATTTATTATGATTATGAAAAATTATTATGACAAAAAATATTATTATTATTAAAACAAAATATATATTGTTTACATTTTTTTTCTATTTGTTTGGCTGATCATATGAGCCATATTTAATATAATTAATAATATTGAATTGATCAACTGTAATCAGCCAAACAGATAGAAACACACATTTTAAAAATATATGTTTTGTTTCAATGATAATAATTTCTCATATTTGTAGCGATACCTCCAACTAAGGAGGCCGCAGAATTAGATTTGGGCCCTGAGTGCAGCTCCGCCAACCCCCGGCAATAGGCTCTACCCCCTTCTGGCGCAGCTAGTACTAATAATCAATGATATATCCTATGCAATATAATAACTAAGCCAGGACACAGTAATGAATTGTAATAGATAAAGTGTTTTACTTATTTTCTCAATATGGATAAAAGGGGTAACAGTAATCACAGTTCAAGATAATCACTCCTAAGGGCAGCGTCCTGCCACTCTAACACACTATGTAGTAACACACGCTACAGGTGCGCCATACGGGCGACCGTTAACTAAGTGCCCTATGGCGCAGTAATTAAACACGCTAGAATCCCCACCAGGCCTGGTTCTAATATTTAACTTAGTCCTTCTTTCTTCACCGGCAGGTCTGTAATGGTGGTGCACTTTAAACAGAGTATAACTTTGTAATCCAAGGGGCATAGAACTTGGTTAAATAAAGCCGCAAGCTCAGTTCTGACAAGGCTCTTCAATAGGGGTATCAAAATAACTTGTAGGCCACGGCAGTCTATAGGCCTATATACAGTAACAGTATCTTAGCTGGGCTTATGCCCTCTCACCCGCCGGACTACGGATCCAGTCCGGGAAACCTCCACCGGCTGTGTCACACACACACGATCTCTCCAACGATCGGGCCCCCGATCCGACAAGGCTGTAGCGCACAAAGTCAGATGCCACCCAGGCTCGCAGAGGGGGGTGGAAGGCTCTTTGATGTAGAGCAAGGCCTCAGGCTTCAGGCCTTGCACTCCGACACATCCACACAGGAGGATCCGTCTGTGAAATCTCGTGTCCCAAAGAGGCCGAGCCCGGCCTCGCCTCCTCCTTTTATAACCCCTCCCATGAGTCTCTGCGGTGGAACATGTGAAGAATGGGGTTATGGGTGATGTAGTTTCTTCCCAATATAGGGGAATACCCCGCTACACACTCCCCCCACTTAAACTCTTTGGTCCCCAAAGATAAATTTTAACAACAACTATATATAACACTGGACAATTCTGAAAACGATGTTGAGATAGGGGATTCCCACCATAACTGAGGGGTTGAATTCCCTTGCCCACAGGTCACATTATCATGAGTGGCCTGCCTAACTGTGTCAGAGAGTGAGCTGGGGTTGCCCTCCACCAAATGGACAGTGGAGGGATCCGGAATCTCAGCATTTCTCCTAGCAGTGACTACAGAGTCTTCCGAACTGTTCCCCATCTGAGGGTAGGTCAGCTTCTTAGGAGGTCGAATGACTCTTCGAGCCCTTTGCTCTCCTGGAATCTCTGGCTCTGGCGCCACAGGCTCCTCTTCCTCGGAGCAACTATCATAGGCATCTTCCCAGTAATCTGCTGAAGGACTAAAGGGGATGAACTCTGTAGCCTCTGGGTTCAGTGTTTCATCTGTGGTATCTTGGGTGACTGGAAGATCTATGATAGAAGTTCCTGGAGTTGGGGAAGACCACAGCCAATCAAGTTCTCCCTCTTCATCTCCACTAAGTTGGGAGGCTTCTCCATTTTCAGCTCGGGAGGTCTGTGACCGAGTGTTCGGCCTAGGAGTATCCAAGATAGAGGCCGGTTCAGGGGAGTCTCCCACGGGAGGTATTCTAACTGCCTCCGCAAGTGGGAGCAGGTGGTTTCGATGCCATGTCTTCAGTGGGCCTACCTTTCCCTCTGGCTTCACCTTGTAGACAGGTAGGCCCGGCAACTTCCTGCAGATGACATAGGGTTCAGATCTCCATCTGTCTGCAAGTTTGTGCTTTCCGGGGACTCCCAGATTGCGCAACAGTACTCGATCCCCGGGCTGTAGGTCTTGTATCCGGACCTTCAAGTCGAAATTTATTTTATTCCGAGCTCCCCTTTGATCTGAGGCCGCTTGAGCTTGTTCATAGGCTTCTTTCAGGCTGTGTCTGAGCCTGTCCACATATCCTTTGTGGGATGTGGCTGAGGAATGGTCCAGTGAGGTACCAAACGCCAGGTCCACCGGTAGTCTCGCTTCTCTCCCAAACATGAGTCGATATGGAGAGTAGCCTGTAGCATCACTGATGGTGCAGTTGTAAGCATGTACTATGGCTGCTATGTGTTGGCTCCAATGTTGCTTTTTCTCGCTTTCCAGAGTCCCCAACATGTTAAGCAAGGTTCGGTTGAACCTTTCCGGCTGAGCATCTCCCTGAGGATGGTAAGGTGTAGTTCGAGTCTTCTTAATTCCCAAAGAATCCAAAAGCTTCCGGATCAGCTTACTCTCGAAGTCCCTCCCTTGGTCTGAATGGAGTCTCTGTGGCAGCCCATAATGGACAAAATACTTCTCCATAAGTACCTTGGCAACGGTAGAGGCCTTCTGGTCTTTGGTGGGGAAAGCCTGGGCATACCGGGTGAAATGGTCGGTTATCACCAGAACATTTCCTCGTCCACTCAGGTCGGGTTCGAGGCAGAGAAAGTCAATGCACACCAGGTCCATGGGCCCTTGGCTCTGTAGATGGCCCATTGGGGCAGCTTGATGGGGCAAAGTCTTCCTCTGGATGCATCGCGCACATGAGTGGCAGTACTCCTCTACCTCTGCCCTCATGCAGGGCCAATAGAACCGACTTCTGACAAGCTGAAAGGTCCTTTCAGCCCCTAAGTGGCCATGACTGTCATGCAGGGCAATCAGAACAGTCTCCCGATGTTTCTCTGGGAGGAACAGCTGCCACTTATCTTCTGAGTCATCAGAGGGGCCCCTTCGGTAGACCACTCCCTGATGTAACTGCAACCTGTCCCACTCTTTCCTCAGCAGGCGAGCTTCTTTTGAAGGTTGACGCATGAGTCTGTTTGGATCCTGATTCTCCAAGGCCTCCAGGACCAATCTCCCCATGGGGTCTTCCAATTGGTCACACCTCAGTTCCTTCTTGGACAGTCTTGGTAGGTTGTCCTCTTCCAATTGAGCTACTCCACAGTAGTGTTTGGGGACTCCCACCGTGGTAACTCCTATTTCCTCTGCTCTGGAGCCTCCTCGGGCTTGGAATTCAGCTCCTTGACAAAGGGCCCTCACCCCGTCTGGTGCCACTTGGGTCCAATCTTCTATTTCAATGGTGGGGGAATGAGATCTTCTGGACAGAGCGTCTGCGTCTCGATTCCCCACTCCTGGTCTATACTTAAGGCTGAAGTTGAATCCAGACAGTGCGGCCAGCCACCTGTGTCCAGTGGCGTCCAGCTTGGCCGTGGTGAACAGGTAGGTAAGGGGGTTGTTGTCGGTCTTCACAGTGAACTCCGCTCCATACAGGTAGTCTTTGAGCTTGTCTACTACCGCCCACTTGAGGGCCAGGAACTCCAGCTTGTGAGTGGGGTAGTTCTTCTCAGAGGGGGTCAGGCTCCTACTC
Source organism: Rana muscosa (assembly GCA_029206835.1). Lineage (NCBI taxonomy): Eukaryota > Metazoa > Chordata > Amphibia > Anura > Ranidae > Rana > Rana muscosa. Next base: position 691,483,297 of record CM055116.1, read on the forward strand.
ACATAGGCAACAGGTCGCAATTGCCCCTCATGTTCTTGGTAAAGTACTCCTCCCAGACCGTCATGAATAGCATCCACGTGCAGTTCATAGGGTTTGGTTGGGTCTGCGTAGGCCAAGACTGGTGCAGTGGTCAGGCTCCTCTTCAATTCCTGGAAAGCCTCTTCACACTTCTGATTCCACTGATCTCTGAGGGACTCTCCTGGCCTCCTGGGCCCCGAGCCATCCTCTTCTCCTTCAGTCTTGAGCAACTCATTCAATGGTCTAGCAATTCGGGCAAATCCCTCCACAAACCTCCTGTAGTAGGAGCAGAAGCCCAAGAAGGATCTGAGTTCTGTTACTGTGGTGGGCCGTGGCCAGGAGGTAACTGCCTCCAATTTCTCAGGGTCTGTGGCCACCCCTTCTTCAGACACTATGTGCCCCAGATAGTTCACAGAAGACTGGTAGAACCGACACTTCTCAGGCGAAAGCTTGAGTCCCTCCTCACTGAGTCTTCTCAACACTTTTTCCAGCCTCTCTTCATGTTCCTCCAAGGTTCTCCCAAAGACAATGACATCGTCCAGGTATACAAGGACTTAGATCAAGTTCATGTCTCCTACTGTCTTCTCCATGAGACGTGGGAAAGTAGCTGGGGCTCCAGACAGACCTTGGGGCATCCGGTCGAATTCAAAGAACCCCACTGGAGTTATGAAAGCTGTCTTCTCCTTGTCTGCTGGGTGCATCGGAATCTGATAGTACCCACTCTTGAGATCCATAACGCTGAACCATTTGGCTCCAGACAAGCTCTGTAGGGCATCCTCTATCCTCGGAGTGGTGTATTGGTCAGGTATGGTTCTCCTGTTGAGAGTCCTGTAGTCGATACAGAGCCTCAATGATCCATTCTTCTTTCGGACCACCACTATGGGAGAGGCATAGGGGCTTCTGGACTCCCATATCACACCAGTCCTCTTGAGTTCTGCAAGTTGTTCCCTCAGATCCTCCAGATCTGCTAGCGGGACCCGCCTGACCCTCTCTCGGAAGGGCTTATCTTCCTGGAGGCGGATCCGATGGGTGGCACTCCTTGCACACCCCACATCAAACTCATCCTTAGAGAAGATCTTCTCCCATCTATTCAACTGGGCCTTGGCTCTCTCTTTCCAAGCCCTGGACAGATTCGGGTTTTCCATGGACAGCTTCTCCCAAACATCCCCTCCTCCACCTGTCCTCTTCACTTCTGACAGGGTAACAGGGGCCGCCGGGCTCACCTGGCCTAGCAACATTCTGGCTGGGATTTCCATGGGGACTTTGGTAGTATTCCTAACACGCACTGGAACTCTATAATGGGCCTTCTTCAGGACCTTCAGCGGAATCACTTCCGGTATCACCTCCAGGCCTGAGGACTCACCCCTTGGGTCTGACTCCAGCATGACAAAGGGACCAGGCTGCTCCCAAGTAAGCTTCACAGTGGCCCTGAGACAGGTTACTTCGCCGGGCTGCAACACTACCCCTTCTCTTCCAAGTCTCCACATCTTCCCTATCTCCTCTCCAGGGGTCTCCCGCTCTTGGACCAGCCGTTGGTAGGCTGTCTTCAGCATGGGATGGATCTTGGTAGCTGCTTGTCTTTCTTCTGTCACGAGAGGGGTCAGGAGTCTTCGGACCAGGTCCGTGTTCGTCCCTATTATAAGGGAATTCTTGCTGGCTCCAGGCAGCCTAGGGCACACAACTGCCAGGGTGTCAAACACTTCGGCCTTCCCAGCCACGGATGGGTCAAAGGTCATTTTGATGGGAAGGTAGCCATCGTAAGGGAAACTCTGGGTTCCAATTCCCCATATTTCCAGCTCTTCTATCTTCTGGATAGGCAGATGACTCAGGTGCCTGTCGTAGAAGTCCCGGTATAGTAGGGTCACTTGTGCCCCGGTATCCAGGAGGCCCCTGGTGTAGACTCCCTCCACTTGAATGGGCACTATAGGGGATGGGCCTACCAGCTTCTCTGGATATGGTCCGGCAGGAGCCGCCTTCTTTTGACCTTTTCCCTTTGGACTCTCTCTTGTCCTATTCCCTTTGGACTTGAACCTTTCTTGAGCCTGGTATGCACTGACTTCCCTCCTTTTAATGGGTGTAGGAACCCGCTGAGGGGTACTATTATTTTTCTTGGGTGGGCACCCCCTTTGGGGAGTGTTGTGCCTCTCCTGAGGGGTCTCCCCCCTTCCTCCTGGAGTATAGCTTTGTTGAGGGGTATTGCGTTTCCCCTTTGGTGTTCTATCTCTCTTTTTGTTTTTCTTCGCATTCAGCTTGGAGTTTACTGAAGATGATGGGCACCCGGTTGACTCCTTCACCGGGGCCCTCTGGAGTTTCCCGCCGGCTTGCGGTTGTCTGGTCTCTTCTTCTTCGGACTAGAACATGTGGCTGCAATGTGGCCAACTCCCCCACAGTTGAAGCAGACTATATCTCCCCATTCTTGTAAAGGTTTGGGTGCTGAGGCAATCGGGAACAATTCCTTCCTTGGACTTTCCTTCTTCTTGGGACACTCTGTGTCTTTTGCTATCAGAGAGGTTAATATCTCTAACACCTTGGACATCTGAGTTTTTAGGGTGTCTATCTCCGCCTCTCTTTCAGGGGTCATTACTGGATTGACCAGCACCTGTGCGGGTACAACACTTGTCTTATCCTTCTGCTGGTCCTGTTGCAGCGCCTCCTCATCTCTGATGATTTTTATTAAATCAGCATAAGTCAGCAACATTCCTCCTCCCAAGGTTTTCAGGTACAGCCAGACTGGATCGGAGCGTAGCGCTCCCTTTAAGACTTGCTTCATTCTTGCCGCATCGGCATCTTGGGGCTTCATCCCTTTCTTTAACACAATCTTGCACAGCAGCCTGTTTAGCCTTCTGACATACTCGGAAAGTTTCTCCTCCGGTTTTTGGAAAGTGTGTTCAAACTGGTAGACCATCTCTGTCACCTTGTCTAATTGACCAAACTCTTCCTGCAGCATAGCTAGACAGTCCTGCGCCGTGCACCCTGCATTCCCAAACCGGAAACTTTTCACTGCTTCTGCTGCTGCACCTTTAAGGCTTTCTAACACTCGCTGCCTCTTCTGTGCTTCAGGCACCTCCCATGCCTCCACCGCCTGTAATGCCTGCTCCACCCAGGTATCAAAATCTTCTTCCCCTGCCGGGACAGGGAGCTTCCCTGAGAATATTTTTAGTCTCCGGTAGCTAGTTTCCACATGCACCGTACTTGTCTTCTGACATTTGGCTAGCAAATCCCCTATTGCATTTATCAGTTCTGGTGATATAGTAGTGGCCGGTGCAGGTGCTACCGGGGTGTCACCCTGTCTTTTCTTTCAGGTGGAGTTCGGGCCGCAGCCTGTGGCGATCCCGTAGGGGATGGTTCCTTTACTTCAGCTATTGCGTGCGCCAGCCTAAATGTTCTGTTGTCTGGCGTCCGCAGACACTTGTGCTTACAGGCCTCTGGCATCCCGTCCCAATATTCCACTAATGCGTATTGGTATGAGATTTCTGGGTCTGACTTTATGTCCATCACCCACGGTGTGTGATCTGGGGACACTGATTTCATTAGTTCCTCTACTGTCTCACTCGACCAGTTCTCCCCCGGGAGGCTAATGGCTATCGACTGTTTTGGCTCTGTATTAGCGGCTTTGCACCATTCTTCTACCGCTCTTGGATCCATGGGGTCCATGCCGGCACTTCTGGCGTTCGCTTGCTGCATCAGGATCCCGGACGAGCCCCCACGTGTAGCGATACCTCCAACTAAGGAGGCCGCAGAATTAGATTTGGGCCCTGAGTGCAGCTCTGCCAACCCCCGGCAATAGGCTCTACCCCCTTCTGGCGCAGCTAGTACTAATAATCAATGATATATCCTATGCAATATAATAACTAAGCCAGGACACAGTAATGAATTGTAATAGATAAAGTGTTTTACTTATTTTCTCAATATGGATAAAAGGGGTAACAGTAATCACAGTTCAAGATAATCACTCCTAAGGGCAGCGTCCTGCCACTCTAACACACTATGTAGTAACACACGCTACAGGTGCGCCATACGGGCGACCGTTAACTAAGTTCCCTATGGCGCAGTAATTAAACACGCTAGAATCCCCACCAGGCCTGGTTCTAATATTTAACTTAGTCCTTCTTTCTTCACCGGCAGGTCTGTAATGGTGGTGCACTTTAAACAGAGTATAACTTTGTAATCCAAGGGGTATAGAACTTGGTTAAATAAAGCCGCAAGCTCAGTTCTGACAAGGCTCTTCAATAGGGGTATCAAAATAACTTGTAGGCCACGGCAGTCTATAGGCCTATATACAGTAACAGTATCTTAGCTGGGCTTATGCCCTCTCACCCGCCGGACTATGGATCCAGTCCGGGAAACCTCCACCGGCTGTGTCACACACACACGATCTCTCCAACGATCGGGCCCCCGATCCGACAAGGCTGTAGCGCACAAAGTCAGATGCCACCCAGGCTCGCAGAGGGGGGTGGAAGGCTCTTTGATGTAGAGCAAGGCCTCAGGCTTCAGGCCTTGCACTCCGACACATCCACACAGGAGGATCCGTCTGTGAAATCTCGTGTCCCAAAGAGGCCGAGCCCGGCCTCGCCTCCTCCTTTTATAACCCCTCCCATGAGTCTCTGCGGTGGAACATGTGAAGAATGGGGTTATGGGTGATGTAGTTTCTTCCCAATATAGGGGAATACCCCGCTACATATTAATTTCCCATAATCATAATTAATAAATACAGATAGAAATAAAGAATAACAAAAAGTTGGCTATGACATGTGTGTGTACTATGTACAGTACCTCTGGTGAGTGCATAAATGGTGGAAGAGTGATCATATTGGTTTATCTTCATACAGAGTATATTTAGGACAGTATCTGCAATATATGTGTATATTCAATTGTTTTCTGGTGAGTGTATAAGGGTGGCGGAGTAGTGACATCCTTTTTATCACACAGTGGATTATTCTTCCCTCTTTGGAGGATCTTCAAATGTTATTTACAATGGGATCTTGAGAGACTTACTTTAATGTTATTGATGGAACACTGTATATTTCAAGCGCTGCACTTCTGTTTTGTATATGTATGCAAAGTTTGTAGAGTCACCTTGTGTGCCAGCCTTCAGACGTTCACTTATTTTTTCTTTTGGTATTTACTAGACATGTGCACAACATAAAAATTTATTTAGTTTGGGTTCGTTTCTGTTCGTTTCTGTTGATTCGTAACGATTCGTAATTTCGTAAGACGTGGGTTATCATATTCGGACTCTTTCGTATTTCCGTAAGGGTTATTTTTCCGTTGATTCGTTTTTCTGTTAGTCTAATTTTCGTTGATTCAAAATTCGTATTTTTCCTTATATTTTATGTTCGGCCGCGTTCGTATTTTCGTAAGAACTATATTTTCGTTGATTTGAAATGATTCATATTTCCGTGTCTAATTTCCATTGATTGGAAAATTGTACTTTTGTAGATTTAATTACATTCGTACTTTCGTTAGAATACATTTTCCGTTTATTTGAAACACTACTTGTCGTAATTTTGTAATTCGTACTTTTGTGAGATTGACCGGCTCATTTATTCGTACTTTCGTATCATTGTTTTCGTAGATTCGTAATCGGGGCATAATTCGTAATATAGAAACTAGATTCTAGACAGAGTATGCTTAAGAAACAAAGAATTTGTCTCTCACAAGTCACAACTTAACTCACAAATCCACCAAAACAGTGCCACCTACCCAACCACAACCTATCTGGACTCTGGATGGAATGCACTGCAGTCTAACACAGAAAAACACACAAGGGAATAAGAAACAAGCTCATTGGGGGAAGGGACAACCTCTTCAGGGGAAGGGACATGCTTATTGGCCAACGTCCTGAAATAACTAACAAATTTGTTGTTTTGATTTCCGTTTTCCAAATATTCGTAATTTAGTTGTTTTGTTTTTTTTCGTTCATTTTGATTTTCATTATTTTGAATCTTTGTTCGGTATTTTCGTTGTTTTGATTTCCGTTTTCCGAATATTCGTAATTTCGAGTTTTCGTTCATTTTGATTTTCGTTACTTTGATTAGTTGTTCGGTATTTTCGTTGTTTCTATGTTTTAGTTTTTTCACTCTTTCGTATTTTTGCTGTTTCTAATTTAATATTTTCTTTGTTTTCCATATTCGTTCTTTTCGATAATTCGTTTTTCGTTGGTAATTTTAGTAAACCATTTGTTCATTCGTATGTTTACGAATTAACGAATATAACAAATTTTTTACGAATAATGAATTTGTGTCTAGTGTTTACAATAAACATATGAATGCCCGACTATCTACAATTCTACACTATACTCTGATATCTATAAATAAGGGAAAAAATGTTTAAAGTGTAAGTTACACCACACAATATTCTTAGTAATGAATCCAATATTCTGGTCAAACCTCTGCATACCATTTGCCAGCCCAGTAAGTAGCAAAACCAATGGGCCTTGATGCCTCTATAAAAAGTTTTTTAAGTTTATCCAAAACAAATTTCTCTTATCACAGAGAATGACTATTATATTTAGGCTACTTTCACACTGAGGCGTTTTTCAGGTGCTGAAGGGCTAAAAATAGCGCATGTAAAGCGCCTGAAAACGCCTCCCCTGCCACCACAGTGAGAAAGCTCGAGTGCTTTCACACTAGAGCGGTGCGCTTGCAGGACAGGAAAAAAAGTCCTGCAAGCAGCATCTTTGGAGCATTGCGGGGGCGGTGTATACACCGCTCCTAAAACGCCCCTGACATTCAAATCAATGGCCAGTGCTGCTAAAGCGTCCCTTTGCGGGAGATTTTAACAATTTTTCGGCCACTAGCGGGGGTAAAGAATGCCCCGCTAGTGTCCGAAAAGCGCTGCTAAAACGAAGATAAATCGCTGCTAAAAATAGCTTCGCTCTACCGCCGATGCCCTAGCCCCAGTGTGAAAGTGCCCTTAGTGATAAATTTGTGCCAAAACAGCAGATCCTTTTTTATATCACTCGTGAGGTGAACATATAAATATGGGGATTTAAGGTCTGAAATGAGAACACCCTACCCATAAGCATTATGCATGATGCAAATGATTACAAACCTAATAAACACTGAATGTCATGCACAGTAGTTTTGTATCTATTATGATATCTGCAAATTCAATAGTGGTAGCAGAGAGGACTGTTTCAGCTGCCAAAGAAAAGCTAACATGCTGCATTAGCCACTGTAAAATTGACAATAGATTGTGAGAGACAGTAGAGTTCCAAGGTCCACTGAACTGTAAACCATCTAAAAAAATAAAGAACCACTCCCCTCAAGGTGATCATGCCGGCCATCTATTGCAGAAAACTGTAAAAAGAAAGTATAAAAGGAACAGCAACCATCTTATGGGTAGGCAGTTTTCAATGAAGAAACTGATTGAAGCTTGAAGCTTGAAGCTCAGATAGTTAAAATGGTTCTAAAGGCTCAAGGTATTTTACCTTTAACCATTTAATGCATGAAGGTAAAAAATCTTCTCTGTGCAGCAGACCCCCCCCCCCAATACTTACATGAGCCCCAACACTATCAAGTGATGTGCACAAGAATCTTCTCCCTCTTCATTTGCTGAGACAGCTGTGGGAGACATTGGCTCCCGCTGCTGTCTATCACAGCCAGTGAGCCAATGAAGAGAGAGAGGAGGTGGGGCCAAGCCATGGCTATGTGTGTGAATGGACAGCAGAAAGTCTACCTGGGTGACCCCATCGCAAGCCGCTTGCTCTGGGGGCACTGGACAGGTGGGAGGGGCCAGGAGCACCAGCAAGGGACTCAAGAAGATGAGGATCTATGGTGCCCTTTGCAAAACCACTGCACAGAGCAGGTAAGTATCGCATGTTTGTTATTTAAAAAATAAAAAGGCTTTAATATCAACTGCTTCTGGCCAGATGGGAAATAGGCAAAACGTGAATTTGATGTCAGATTTTGACAACAGGGCTTCCTGAACAATAGCTCTAATTACAAAAAGAGTCTGAACAAAAGTAAGGTATTTTACTGAAGACAGGCTATATAAGCAACTCAGAAGGAGGTAAATAAAAACCATAAGGGAAGTCAATAATGTTTATTTGATCAATTGGCCAGTTTGGACACAATTTTCAACTGTGGCAACATTTTTCCCAAACTCGCTGGGCTCTGTGTTCTTGAGAAAAAGATCCCATTGTAGGGCTGACTTTTAAAACAATGAACCATAGGATTCAGGCCTCCACAGAACAAGCACTTGTGCTTCCTACTGAGGAAGCCCATATTCCGAGCGTAACGCGTATAGGGACAGAGCCATGCTGCAAAGGATGTGATGGTTATTGATGTACACCGCTATTTGATGTCCCTATGTACCTTGGCATGTGTATACCATAGCACTGAGAGTGCTTATAATAAGTGTTTATTTGGGCGTTTTTAATAAAGAAGATTTTATACAGAGAACACTATTAGTCCCATTCTGTTTTACATGTAGCAACTGCCTCAGAGTGAGGTGCTGCCAAAGGAGGAGAGTGTCGTGATGGAGCAGAGGAGATACTGCCTGGGAAAGGATAACAAATGTTTGTTGTAACCTTGATATTATATTAGGGTCAACACCATGAGGTGAGCATGTATAACAAGGACAATACTGGAAGCACAAAGTGGAAAGTGTTTATAACATGTCGGTGGTGGACTGTTTGCACACCTAATTACATGAATTTTTTTTTATTGTTTATTGTATGATTTGTGCTACATCTATATGGTTACCGTATTTTCCGCACTATAAGGCACGCCTAAGAGCACTCAAAAATCGGTCATGTGCCTTATAATCCAGTGTGCCTTATGTGTGCACTGAGTTCCAAAATCTGTAAAAATTTTGTTTTGCAACTTTGGTAAGCGCTCCGCTTGGTTGACCGTCGGACCATTTCCCGCTGACACAGGGACGTAATACGTACACTACGTACGCTGGCAGCGATAAACCAGTCAGAGAACATTACGTAATATGTACAGTACGTTAGTAAGAAAAATAATGTGAGTGTATTGTTAAATAGTATAATAAAGTTCAACTAAACTCACTGTTTTGCTTCCGTTACCTTTTTTTTTGTAGACCGTATGTTTTAGCATGCGCCTTATAATACAATACGCCTTATGTATGGGTTAAGTACAGAAATAGACCCCGTAATTGAGACTGTGCCTTATAATCCGGTGCGCCTTATAGTGCGGAAAATACGGTATATTTATTATGGAGCAAGCACTGTGATTCATTAAAGCAGACTCCTTTCTAAAACTGTGTGGAGGAAGATGGATGCTGTGATTGAGCCTTGGAGAGAGATCATATAGCTAAGCCAGAGACCCACATCCTTGGGACCCCATCTGATGGGTAAATGTATGGGTAAATCGCCAGCTTCTATCAATATGCTTCATCGTAGAGAATCCAGGATAAAAAAAAATAAAAAAAATTCTTGTACACCAACAAGACATTATCCAAATGCTGGAATAGACATACACATAACTCTTTTCCCCTTAAATGTTAGCAAAAACGCAGAAGACCTGCTGCCAGTTGTTAAAGGATCTGCCAACGGGTCTTCTGCATTTCTCTTCAGATTCTTTATCTTCATTACTAACCAATTCTGAGATGAAAAATAAGAGAGGATATCCACATATTTACCTTTTTTTTTTTTTAGCTATGGTTGTGTAGCGACCTCACCCCTCTCACCCCTTCTCATTCTCGGCTTGTCTGTCTTTGTCTAGGGGTGTTAGTACCGGGTGGAGGGATTAGATACACCACGGTCCATGTCCTCCATAGTGAAGAGGTGAAGGCCAGAAAGATCGGGCCTTGTGTAGGTGTCCTAGAGTCAAATCCTTTCCTCCGTCCTTGACTCCCCTTTGCTCCTAGTAACCAGAGTTCCACACACTGAATAGGTCCAACACAGTTTTATTCTTCTCAGCGAATAAACATACAGCACAGTCAAGTTGGGACCTTTGCAACAGTTCAGTATTAATAGGAGTAGGTCTAGGCACAATCCTTTAAAGTATCGCTAACCACTGTGGTGTCACCAATGGCGAATAGTCACTGCCACTGATTATATGAGGTAGAACATGAATTACCTTCGCTAGCACAGCCCCTGTCAGGGGAAGGATATCCGTCCAAGGGAGTCACCGGAGGCCTCTCTGTCACCAGCAAATGCTGCGCTCATCTCTCCAGAGAAGTACCGCTCACCAGTCTCCTCGACCTCAGACACGGGCACCCAAGGAGTTAGGGCCCCCTCGGATTCCTCCACCCTCGCGGAACTCAGTCGAAGGTACTGAGCCCCAGGCACAGTCTTGCGGTGTGGGTTCAACTCCGGCCAGGGCGACAATGCCACCTGCAGGCCGCAGGGAACCTCACACTACCAGAGTCCTCCAAGAACCAAAAAAGGGTCTCGGATTCCCTAGTAATCAGTGCATCTGGGTTACACTACCACCCAGATGCTTCCCTTAAATTCAAATACCCGCTACACTTGGTAAATTCAAACATGAGGGGATGTCACAAACCAATGTCTCCTTGTAAAACCCCTCAGAAGTAGGGATGAGCCGAACACCCCCCGGTTCGGTTCGCACCAGAACATGCGAGCAAGCAAAAAATTTGTTCGAACACGCGAACAGCGTTAAAGTCTATGGAACACGAACATGAAAAATCAAAAGTGCTCATTTTAAAGGTTAATATGCAAGTTATTGTCATAAAACGAGTTTGGGCTCCTGCCCCAGGGGACATGTATCAATGCAAAAAAAAGTTTTAAAAACGTCAGTTTTTTCGGGCGCAGTGATTTTAATAATGCTTAAAGTGAAACAATAAAAGTGAAATATTCCTTTAAATTTCATACCTGGGGGTGTGTGTATAGTATGCCTGTAAAGTAGCGCAAGTTTCCAGTGCTTAGAACTGTCCCTGCACAAAATGTAATTTCTAAAGGAAAAAAGTCATTTAAAACTGATCGCGGCTATAATGAATTGACGGGTCCCGGCAATACAGATAAAAGTCATTGAAAAAAAACAGCATGGGTTCTCCCTTAGTCCATTACCAGGCCCTTTGGGTCTAGTATGAATATTAAGGGGAACCCCGAACCAAAAAAAAAAGCGTGGGGTCCCCCCCAAATTCCATATTAGGCCCTTCAGGTCTGGTATGGATATTAAGGGGAACCCCGCGCCATTTTTTTTTTAAATGGCGTGGGGTTCCCCCCAAAAATCCATACCAGACCCTTATCCGAGCACACAACCTGGCAGGCCGCAGGAAAAGAGAGAGCGCCCCTCCTCCTGAACTGTACCAGGCCACATGCCCTCAACATGAGGAAGATGTCCCCATGTTGATGGGGACAAGGGCCTCATCCCCACAACCCTTGCCCGGTGGTTGTGGGGGTCTTCAGGCGAGGGGCTTATCGCAATCTGGAAGCCCTCTTTAACACAGGGGACCCCCAGATTCCGCCCCTCCCCTATGTGAATTGGTAACGGGTACATTGTACCCCTACCATTTCACAAAATAAAGTGTCAAAAATGTTAAAAACCACACAGACACAGTTGGGAAAGACCTTTATTAAAGATAAAAAATTAAAAATTAAAAAAAACATTCCAGCGATGTAATGCAGTCTGTCCAGCGATGATCCATTCTCTCTCCAGCGATGCGAGTCTCTCCAGCGAGGAACGAAGCACATCTTCCCTGCACCGGAGCCCCCCGGGTAATGACGCGCAAGCAGTGTTTGACAGTTCTTTTATAACCCAGGTCGGGGCCCCCGTGACGTGCGGGTAACCCCGCCCCCTCTAACGCATCAGGGGGGTTTCCCGTGATGCGTTAGAGGGGGTGGGGTTACCCATCATGTCACGGGTGGCCCCGACCTGGGTTATAAAAGAACTGTCAAACACTGCTTGCGCGTCATTACCCGGGGGGCTCCGGTGCAGGGAAGATGTCCTTCGACATTGGTACATGTCCCCTGGTGCAGGACCCAGGTCCCCAAACACTTTTTATGACAATAACTTGCATATTAACCTTTAAAATTAGCACTTTTGATTTCTCCCATAGACTTTTAAAGGGTGTTCCGCGGCTTTTCGTATTTGCCACGAACACCCCAAATTGTTCGCTGTTCGAACGGGCGAACAGCCAATGTTCGAGTTAAACTCATATTCGACTCAAACATAAAGCTCATCCCTACTCAGAAGCACACTGTCTTATGGAAGAAGCTGGAGATGAAGAAGTGGCAGGTAGAAAGTGAATGTGACTGACGTTGTGCTGAAGGGACAGGTGAGTAAACACTAGAGACAAGAGAAGCTAAAAAGGCAACAGGCTGACTGACCATCAGGTGAGAGGAAGGCTGGCCTAAAGCAGCAGAGAGCAAAGCTAAGAAAAAGTGGCTATTTAATTTACCAAGCTGCCTTACTAAGCAAGGTTAGAGAGCTTTCTTAATGCAAACTCTGTTGCTGTTTTTAAAATTAGCACACAAAACCCTTGAGGATTTTCTGTCATATATATTTTATGTAATTATTACTGTAATGTCTCCCTTTGTGGGCAAAAGAGTGTCCTCTTCTAGACAGACAGACAGTCAAAAGTTAACAGGAAAATAAAATTGAACAGCAACAGAAATTCCATAATCACATAATTATACTTTATCTCTGTAAGGAAAGAAAATCCTTTAAAAGGAAAAAGTTCTTTTAAAGGATAATCCACTTGGAGCACACATTATTCACCCCCTCCTTTTTCTATTTTCTCGCTTCTTTTTTCTTTTGCCACAGAAAATGTTTCTGTTTTTGGTACAGATAACTGTAAAAAATAATTTCTGTGAACAAAAATCTATTCTTGACTTTTCCCATTATTGATATAAAAATGTCATTTATAATTATTACTGTATTTATTGGCGTATAACACTCACTTTTTTTACCCTGAAAATAGAGGGTAAACTATGCCTGCGTGTTATACGCAGGGGGCTGTGGAAAGTTTTTTTCCTGAGACTTCCCTCTTAAAGTTAGGGTGCGTGGTATACGCCTGTGCGTGTTATACGCCGATAAATAAGGTATTTATCTGTATGCATATGCAGCAGTCATCAATAAGAGGTAGGATGAGCTGAGATCAAACAGAAAAGTCTCTATACTGAAATGGGCGCAATATGAAAATAGTAACTTTGCCTGAACTCACTATTTGAATATTAATGTTCTGTTTTCCCCTTATCACATATAGTTTCTGTCATATGATAGCACATACTGTATATATCTATATATAAAAAGAAAAAAGAGAGGATTGCTTAAAATGTATTTAAAAAGTCAAAATAGTTACAAACAATGCATAGTGTACTCCACGACAGTTTTGGGCTAGGTTGTTAGCGCCCTTCCTCAGATAAGAACACATGTCCGACACTCCCGGTCAGCTGTAGTGAAGTGTGCTTGTTTGAAATAATGGTGCAAGTTTTTGTGATGGTCACTCTTTCATAGTGATCAGCTGTGAAAATGTGGAATAGACTCCCTCAAGAGCTGGTTCTGGACAGCTCAGTAGATTGCTTTAAAAAAATGCCTGGATTCTTTCCTAAATGTACAATTAGTATAATTGGATACTAACATTTATAGGTAAAGTTGATCCAGAGAATATCCAATTGCCTCTTGGAGGATCAGGAAGGAATTTTTTTCCCCTGCTGGAGCAAATTGGATCATGCTCTGCTGGGGTTTTTTTGCTTTCCTCTTGAGCAACCGTACGTATAGAACTGTGTATTTAGGATTGCATACTTTTTTTTTTCTTTTGTCCCTATTTATTGGTTGAACTAGATGGACTTGTGTCTTTTTTAACCAGACTAACTATGTAACTATGTGATCCGCCCACCACTTTAAGTCTATTGCTAGAATAATAATCAGATTAAAAGGATCAGAATTATCCCTTGCACACCTATTTCTGACATTTGTTGCTTACAAGTTAAAATCTGTATTTTTTGCTAGAAAATTACTTAGAACCTCCAAACATTACATATATTTTTTTAGCAGAGATCATAGAGAATGAAATAGCGATTGTTGCAATATTTTATGTCACACGATATTTGCGCAGAGGTCTTTCAAACACACTTTTTTGGGGGAAAAAGACACTTTCATGAATTAAAATAAAACTAAACAGTAAAGTTAGTCCAATTGTTGTGTATAATGTGAAAGATGATGTTACGCCGAGTAAATAGATACCTAACATGTCATGCTTTGAAATTGTGCACACTTGTGGAATGGCGACAAACTACGGTACCTAAAAATCTCCATAGGCGATGCTTTAAAAAAAAATTACGGTTACCAGGTTGAGGTTACAGAGAAGGTCTTTTGCTAGAATTATTGCACTCACTCCAACTATCGCGGCGAAACTGTACATGTGTGATTTGAACACCATTTGCATATGCGGGCACGACTTACGCATGCGTTTTCTTTAACCGCTTCAGCCCCGGAAGAATTTACCCCCTTCCTGACCAGAGCACTTTTTGCGATGCAGCACTGCGTCGCTTTAACTGACAATTGCGCGGTCGTGCGACGTTGAACCTAACCAAAATTGACGTCCTTTTTTCCCCACAAATAGAGCTTTCTTTTGGTGGTATTTGATCACCTCTGCGTTTTTTATTTTTTGCGCTATAAACAAAAGAAGAGCGACATATTTGAAAAAAATGCAATATTAATTTAATAAATATCACTTTTTTTTTTTTTTAAACTATTTTTTTCCTAAGTTTAGACCGATACGTATTCTACATATTTTTGGTAATTTTTTTTGCAATAAGCGTATATTGATTGGTTTGCGCAAAAGTTATAGCGTCTACATAATAGGGGATAGATTTATGGCATTTTTTTTTTTTCTACTAGTAATGGCGGCGATCTGCGATTTTTATTGTGACCGTGACATTGCGGCGGACACATCAGACACTATTGACACGTTTTTGGGACCATTCACATTTATACAGCGATTAGTGCTATAAAACTGCACTGATTACTGTGTAAATGTGACTGGCAGGGCAGGGGTTAACACTAGGGGCGATCAAAGGGTTAATATGTTCCCTATTGAGTGATTGTAACTGTAGTGGGGGGAAGCCGCACAAGGGGAGGAGACCGATCTGTGTTCCTCTGTACTGGGAACACACATCGGTCTCCTCTCGTCTGACAGGAGGTGGATCTGTGTGTTTACACCCACAGATCCACACTTCTGCCATGATCGTGGGCAATCGTGGGTGCCTGGCGGACATCGCGGCCGCCGGGCACGCGCACCGGGTCACGAGCGGTGTCGCGGGTACGCGCGCCCCATAGACGGCCGGGAAAAAAGGACGTCATATGACGCCCGCCCCGGAGGGAGGGAGGGTTCCTGCCGGCGTCATATGACTATAACCCGGTAGGAAGTGGTTAAAGGGGCGCTTTAAAGAAAAAAATAAAAACCTTTTTTTTTTTTTTTTTACATTGTCACTTTAAAAAAAGAAAAATTCTGATCACTTTTATTGCTGTCACAAGGAATGTAAACATTCCTTGTGGAAGTAATAGGGGGGTGACAGGAAATCTTTATGGATGTATCAGGGTTCTAAATGACCCCAAATCCCTCCTTTGCACTTCAAAGTATTCAGATTGCTAAAAACTGCGATTCTGATTACTGTCATTTTTTTTTCAATCAGCGTTGTGACGTCGCTTCCATCTGTTTACATAGGAGACTGGAACGAAGCCGCTTTCGGCCACATTCCAGTCTCACTCTAGTCGGCAGAAGTGCTGGATCGTGTCTCAGAACTCCCGGTGGGACAGGAGGCCCGGGAAGAGCGCCTTCGGATTAACAGCTTAGCGGCTTTTAGCCGCATCGGTTGTTATCCCTAAAGACCTGACCGCCCACTCTAAAAAACGGTACCGGGGTGATGCCTGCAGCTGCAGGCATCCTCCCGGTATAATCCCTTAAAGCCGAGGCCGCATATGTGCGTACGGTCGGCGCTAAGGGGTTAAATATACAGACATAAAGATAAACATAGATTTATAATCACGCAAAAGGACTACACTGTATTTTTCTGTGGTCGCTTTTTATGTTTTTATGTTTCAAATGTGAAATTACAACCAAATTAACAGATCTATATGGAGACATACAGGTTGACATTACTCTCCAACTACAACCGGAATCATACATTTATGGAAATTAATTTAAAACCAAGTTGATACAGCTCAGAGACAGGTTTGCAGAGAAAGAATTATAATTCATAATGATGCAGGTAAATAAGTTCACGGAGAGAGAGTAGGAACCAGGCTCCTTGTGGGTATGGTGGCAAGCTGGAATCTTCTCACTAATTGTCAGTGATGTATAGGAGGTCAGGTGCTGCCTCTGAATGCCTTGCCACTACCGGACGTGAACCATGAAATATTAGAAGGGATAGACTAAAGCCTTGTACACACGATGATAAAAAATACCGCTTTTCACAGTAATCGTCCGATAATCTCATCATTAGTACACAGCTTTCGAGAGCTGATAACAGTTCATGCAAAATTATCTGAAGGGACAAGCACAAAAATATTTCTCGAAAGATAACAGAATGAACGATTTTAGTGTAATTAGTATAGTATTTTCCCCCAAAAAATCATAAGACCAAGACCATGCATGTTCGGAAACGAAAGATTACATTATGATACATTACAATTAAATCAACTGAAGTTGTATTCGGTTGTATGAGAATTTTCATAACTTTAGTAACCTATTGGTTTTCCATATGAGACATATGAAAACAAAAAGCGGACGATCGTTTATCTGATATCCTTATCGTGTGTACTAGGCATTCGGTTCTGTGAAAAAGAAAAATAATAGTGGTTCAAATGTTCTTTCCCTGTGCTTCTTATGGATGAGATACAGTGCTGTCAGCCTAGACACAGGAAAACCAAGCTTTATACTCGGCTGGGGGTTCCAGTATTCTGTTTATGCTGTAATCTTGCACCCCAAGTACAAAGAAATGTAATGAGCTGGTGCAGGGAAGCACAGGTGCAGGTTAACCAGAGCAAGAAACTCCTAGAGTACACAGAGCTTTAAATGAAGTCTTGGCCAGGCTATGGACGTTCAAGTATTTAAAAAGCAATAAACAAGCTTTCATCAAGCACCACTGATCTCTGTAGGTGCAGGTACTATGGAGAAATACATCCTAAAAGTTCACAAGAGCTGCGCTTAAGTTGCCTAAAGTGGGTCTCTAATGCTCAGTTTACTTCCCCCTCCCAGAACACCTGCTTTGTGTTTACATTAAAGATTAAAAAGCTGCCATGTGTCTGTTTCTGCTATGAAACTGAGGATTACTCCACAATGTCCGCAGCTACAGAGGTCAGTGAGAGCTTATTTTAAAGCTTGTGTATGGCTTGTTAAAGAAGAACTTAACTGTATCTGAGCATCACAAACTGAAAAAAATATTTAATTCATTTTTACTATTGGAAGCAAACTCACCCATCCATCCATGTCTCCATGCTTTAATTTGTTGAGAGATCACTTTGAAAAATACTAGGGCTGTGGAAATTAACTATTAATTCCTCAGATAATCGATTAATGTTTTTGATCGATCAAAATTCTTTTGATCGGTACTCACCTCTCCGCCGGCTTCCGGGTCTTCAGGGAGTTCCGTCGGAGATCCGGTGACGTCATGGACACCGGCGGGGCTTGCCGTGTCCATCTGAAGGGCTCCTTTGCTGTGCCTTCATATCTGCATGCTGGCGGGACCTTACTATCTGCCACACGCAAGGGCTGTTACACTTCCCTCTATCACTTCCCTCTATCAACCTGGGATTCTACAGCCATCCACTGGGATTTGTGATAGTTCCCTTCACGGGATATCTACATGCCGACGGACTGATGTTAACCCCTCCTCATCTGGATTCAGCAGTGGTATCATTGTACACATTTTTATACCAGTATCATACTTAGCTACATGTTTTTATGACTGCTTTTGCTACCGTTAGGTATTCTTCGCTTTTTTAGATTTCATCTCCAGTGCAATGTTTATTTTGTTACCTACTTGAAGACTATAAAAGTTTTAATGCTATTCCCACCGAGCGCTGCCTTTGTGTGTTTTTTGTATCCTGCTATCTATTTTTCCAGTGGTTGGTAGCTGCACTGGGAATCAGCCTGCAAGGAGATCAGCTAAAAGTAGTTGGATCTGTATGTGCGTTATAATTAATCAAAATTAGTCGATTAATCAATGAAAAAAAAAAAAATTAATCGAACACAAAAATTTTAAGCAGTAACAGCCCTAAAAAATACCCTTCTAGCATTTCTAGCGATGGCTACCTTGAGTAAGGGCAGATGATTCATGTAGCATTTACTTCCTGAAATTCATCTGCGCTTAGCTCGGGCATGCAGGCAGGAGGGTGTGCTTAGTGCCTCTCCTCCTCCAGATGAATGAAAAAAAGACTCATGGGATGTATGACATCATTTTGGCCTAGGCCAAACACCAGGAAGCAACTGAAGAAATGTAAAAAAAAGTTTAACCACTTCAATACAGGGTACTTTCACCCCCTTCCTGTCCAGGCCATTTTTCAGCTTTCAGCGCTGTCGCACTTTGAATGACAATTGCGTGGTCATGCAACACTGTACCCAAATACATTTTTTATATTTTCTTCACACAAATAGAGCTTTCTTTTGGTGGTATTTAATCACTGCTGGGTTTTTAATAAAAAAAAACCCACAAAAGACAGAAAATTTTGAAAAAATATATTTTTTTTTCCGTTTCTGTCAGTAAATTGATGAAGCGGCACTTATGGGCACTGATTAAGGGGCACTGATGAGGAGGCACTAATATGCCGCACTGATGGGAAATGATAGGTGGCACTGATATGCGGCACTGATGAGCACTGATAGGTGGCATTGGTGGGCATTGATAGGTGGCACTGGTGGGGTACTGATGGGCAGCACTGGTGGGCACAGATAGGCGGCACGGATAGGCAGCGCTGATGGGTGGCACTTATGGGCACTGATGGGCAGCACTGATGGACACTGATGGGAGGCACTGATGGGCAGCAGTGATGAGCAGACACTAAAAGGCTGCACTGACTGGCATCACTAATGGGCACTGATTGCTGTCACTGATGGGCACTGATTGGTGGCACTTATGGGCACTGATTGGTGGCACTAATGGGCACTGCTGGGGCTTTCCTGCAATCAGGGCACTGACAATCAGTGCCCTGATTACCTGCCCTGGTCTCCCCTGCACTTCTGCATTTACATGTGGCTGGCTGTGATTGGACACAATGGATCACATGGTTAAAGAGCCGTGTCATTGGCTCTTTACAGAGATCGGGGTCTCGGCATGTCCTAGGAACATGGCGCAGCCAAGATCGCCACGCTGCATGCCCCAGCAGGCTCGCAAGAGCGCCGATTCTGGGGCGTCGTAATATGACGTCCTCCCAGAACGAGAGCCGCACCGCTTCTCCGTCATTTGACGGTGGGTAAGTGGTTAAAACAAGTAAATATAAATACTTTCCTATCTATTTACAAATGCTAGTGGCATTATATTCAAATTGTTAAAGTTCATTAAGAGAGTTTAGTTCCACTTTAAAAAACTGTAAATGTAGCACCCTTGTCTTAAACAGGGCTGCCAATAAATTTAGCTGCTGCTGGGTTGTAACTAGCCTGGCTGATTTATAGTCTGTGATCATTTGGGTTTCCCCTAAGCCTGGTTTAGCTGTGGTTCCTCTCGTTTGTCAATAGGTGGCACTGTTGCCTTTGGCATCAGTATGATGAGCTACAGTGAATTTAGATTATGAATATGCATACTGTACTTTTCTCAGTCAATCAGTAGGAGGTTATTTGGCTGCTGAGGATGCTGGTAGAGGGTACTTATTTGGAGGAAGTCAGGGGATCTGGGTCTTTCCACCCAGACTGCAGTCTGGGTGGGTGTGTGATGAGCAGCTGCTGCGGTGTAGGCCTGAAGCCTGAGGCTTAGCCATGTGTTCAGGGGCTCTGCTGGAGAAAGCCTGGACGCTGCCTGGGAGCAGGGGGAGGAAAATGCCAGAGAGAAAACACCTCTTGTTGCCTGTGGCATGCTGGGAGGGATGGAGTTCTGAGGAAGTACCAGAGGAGACTCTTCATGAGCTGCAGACTGTGAAGAGGCTAGGGAAACTTGAGGAGGAAACTCATCCAAGGAAATTGGAAAAGGCGAAAGGCCCTTGTTCTGTATTGCTGTCTACCTATGCTGTATTTTCGGAGTCTGCTGGGGCTTTTTGCATATAGTTCCAGGGTGTCCTGTGTCCTAATCCTCTCTCCCACATTTTTCCCCTGTTGCGAGCAATAAACTCACCTTTTTGCATTCTAAAAGTGCCTGGCACCCATCTTTTCTACAAATGTCCACACTCACAATTCCTAAGAACATAGGCGTGCGCAAGGGGTGTGCCAGGTGTGCCTGGGCACACCCTAATCCTGGGATTGGTAACCCGTCAATTGCAGGCAAGTGACAGGTCAACCTTTATCCTTCCTTGCCAACCCCCAGAACCTGGACAGAAGAGCCGGCGGGGGTGGGATTTAGTGGAACCGATCTGTATTTTCCTCCTGCAACAGCTGAAAGTTGGCTTCTTCTCCTCTCCCTCTCGCTGACATTTAGCGGCCACAGGAGGAAAATACAAGGGATGGGTACCAATATATGCCACCCCTCCTGTCCCTGTTCCTCTTCTTTCTGCTGCCCAGGTCCCCCCATTGTTTCAGGATGAAGAGTGGGGAAAAGGTCGGTAAATATGTCACAAACGCATATGTGTTGGAGCTTTGAGGCACACCCTAATGCAACAGGCTGCGCACACCTATGCCTAAGAACCAGCACCCTGAGGTGAAATGTCAGCCCTCCCTGATACCAGGGGGGTCAGGGGGCTGCTACATAAATATTTGAGAGTCCATAGCCTGGGCATAGTTAGGCTAGTCGCACACAGGCAAGCGTAATCACACAACTATAATAGCCTGTCACCAATTGCAGTTGCATATAGTAGTGATAGCGCAAATTTGGCGCATTACTACCACAGGCTACACTTCAGTTTTCCCCATGTGTATCGATCACATACTAATGGTTAGTTATTAATTATGGGGCGATCATAGCCAATCATTTTTCTAGTAAAGATTTCCCATGTGCGTGTACTCTTATACTGTAAGGAAATATAAAACGATCCTAGATGATAACAGGAAATAATGATTTTAGTGATTGTTGCATAAAAATGAAATGGAAATATCAGAATCTTTATCTGAATGAATTCAAATCTGTAAATTGAAATGTGGCCAGCTTATTTTTTATACCATTCAGCTCTTATGTAACAATTGATTTCACCAAATACCATCAATTATTCATTTGGAAGTTACAAACCGAGAATAGCCAACAATCTGGGTGAGATTTCTTTTAATAATTGCTCATATTATTTACATTGGCAGCAAAGCACAAACATTTTAATGCAAGCAGATTGCAGTCTTGTCTTTAACCTTGATCATACGGGTAAGCAATAGCATGCATAGTTTTAGCATATAAATCAAATGCAATAGCTCAGAGAAACAGACCTGCATATTTTTCTAATGAGTAACCCAAGGTATACATTACATGCATAAATAAATAAAATGCGTTCATTTTTTCAAACCAGCCTGGGAAGTGCGTGCTTTACACAATAAGAAATCACGTATGACATATGCAATAATAAACTGAAATAGACCAGAGCCCGGCTTTTCAAGTGCAAAGTCAACCTTGGTAGTATTTTTGGACTGATCTTCAGTTGCTAGTTGTAAAGTACAAAGATCAACAGCAAATTGTACCTGTACACCAATTACCTCCCACACATAAGGTGTGGACCAAAAAAAAAAAAAACGCTTGCAAAGGGACTTTGTAACTACTTGCGTGCATGAAATAAAGTTGTAAACAGCTGTTGGCAAGTGGCACCGCGTCACATTATGCACACACAAGGATTTCCCTTGACTGCTGTCCATCACCATAGAAACGGCCACCACAACCTGCAAACAGTCACCTCAATTACTCCACATTCCAGCAATCCTCCCTCTGTGGGAATCCTTGTTTATATTTCATGTTACCATGGAGATGATTTCCGATGTCATATGCATACACTCTGCCCTTTGCTTAAATGCAGACACATTTCTCAAAGGTGATTTGATTACGTTGCGCTGAAGAATGAATGGAAAGCTCAGAATTTTATATAGTATGGGAAAGTGATTGTGGGTTTTTTTTTTTTTTTATAAGAAACACCTATGCTCAGCTTTCAAGCTGCAATTTCTCCATGCTGATTGGATTACATATGCACTTAATGAAAACCAAACCATAAGGTTAAAATAGATCTAGTATAAGGAAAAAGACACTCAAGATTTATACATTTTCCCTTTACTTAACTTTTTTTTTCTGTTCCGATCTGGTTTTCATTTAGCGATAATTTGTATGTATGAAAACTAAAAACGCAGCAGTCAAGTGACCCATGAATGTGTATTTTCTATGTATTGGAAAGGATTTGTTGCATATTCTTTATTATACCAACAAAAAAAAACTGTAGTTATGAGTAATTTCATGTGTTATTTTTACAATCTCGATTTCCTGGGAATGGTGTATAGCTTTAAAATGTTTAAGATCCAATATAGGGGCCACAAAAGAAACTAGAAAATTGGCCCCATGGGATTGATGTCTCTGACAACCAGTCTTAAAGTGGAACTAAACCCTCCTATGCTTTTCAGCCAAGGAAGCTGCTGTCTTAGCCTCTGTTTGATTTGCAACTGCCCTGATTGCTGCACATGTGATCAGTTATGACACCAGCCATTAGATAGTTTGACCACAGCTGTAGATAAGGGGGTATAGGCAGCTGGGTGAATTTGATGTGGGCAGCAAGGGTAATTGGCACAGTGGGGGGGGGGAATAACTGGAACCAATCACCTGAATGGCTCTCTGCAGCTGCTGAAAGCTGGCTTCTTCTCCCCTCACAGCTGCTGCAGAGAGAGCCATACAGGGCGTTGGTTCCAGAAATTGTTTCCCCGTGAATCATAAGTTTCCCCTTGCTGCCCACGCCTGCCTGTGTGCCCTTACCCCCCACAGTGTTGCTGGCTTCCCTCCCTTCCTTCCCACTGGCAGTTGCAAGCACACAATAGGATCCTTTACAGAAGTGTTTTGTTTTTTTTAAGGGGGGGGGGGGCTGTCGGGTTGGCAGTATGGGGTCCTGTGGTTTCTAACAGCAGCCCTAGGTCTGACAGTTTGGTTAAGAGAAAAAGCAAATGTGAAAGTAAGCAATCCCGGAAATATATTAATTTTTTAAAACCGTTAAATTGATGGGTTTAGTTTTCCTTAAATTTTAAATCAGTGATTTTTCTAAAGTGGAACTAAACTCATTGATTTAACTGTTTACCACAACAGTTCAAGGCATGCCATGAATGATAACTTTCACAGTTCCTTGTGCTCACAGTCAAGCTGTCAAGCCAATGAATGGCTATGTTAAACCTGATCACATGTGCAGCACCATGGCAACTGCAGATTAAACAGATGAAACAGAGACAGCTTCCTTGGCTGTAAAGGGTAGGAGGGTTTAGTACCACTTTAATAATTGGTTATGGTGAATATAAATGTACATTTTTCTCAGGGTCTGCTTTGCTGGTTCTTTTTGCTTTGTGTTTCAGATTACAAGTTGCCTGCTATTACAAAAAAATATTTGCTGGTTGCTGGACAGACTCACTGGTGGGATACAGCTGTTGTTGAGCAGATATTTAAGCAGTGGACTCATTACAGATTCCCCACACTGCCTAGGTTAAATGCTCCCTAAGGTGGTAATAACTAGCCTCAGGTGATAAACAATGATGTAGCAAATCCTCCCATATAAGCTGTATCTGTTTATTTGCAGGCCTCTCTCCTCTAGAGCCTTCCAAAAGTACATAGTTTGGATGGTATTTCTCAGCTTCCAGAACATGCAGGGCAAGGATCTGATGTCATACACTGTACAGCACAGAGCTGAGGGTAATTGGAGACCTGAGTGGAGGGAATAGAAACCCCCCCTTCTACACAGGGAGACATGCTTATTATCATCTCAGTGAGGGTTTTAATCACCTGTGTGGGCTGGGTGTAGGGGACATTACTATGGATTGTGTGATATTGGATAAAACTGCCAGAAGTTGCACAGAGGAAGGAGAGAAGCTAGGATCCACACTAGGTGCTATGGATTGAGGCAAGAATACAGTATATGACAATGCTTTGTTCGTTTTGCATTTCAAAGGTTTACAACCACTTTAACTCTGGAGAATGAGGATTACACAGGGACAGTGCAAATGATGTAAGCTGAGATGTGCATGCACAGTTTACACCGCCGGAGAAGACAATTTGAGAATTCATAGAGAATGGGTGAGTGGTGGTTTGTTAAGTGTTGACGGGCAAGGTCTTAATTCTATCTCTATGAATTCTAAAATTGTTTTATGTCATCCATTAATACCATGATGTGTTTTCTCTGTTCTATGTTCAGTGACGCATATCGTGTTATAAATCTTATCCCCTGAGGAAGCCCAAGGTGGCGAAACATGTTGGGATAATGACACTATTGTCACTAGCATTATGTTAAGATACTCACAAACTGTATAGATTGTCTTTAACAAGCTGTATTGATTTTAATGTTTGTCCTTTATGAACATACCTTTTTAATTGTTTTCTATTTGTAATAAAATTACTCCTTTTTTTTCAAATTAATTGTGTCTCTATATCTCAGCACCTAAAAAATCCCGTTAAAAATCCTTGTACTTATATTGCTTATTCAGGGATGTTGATGCCTATTTTTGATTTTGTTACCCAGCCACATTACCACCTTTTCCATAATTATTCAATATGGCTAGCCACAGGTATCACTAGTATATTTTTTTCAGATAGCTCGCCCCCCACTGGCAGCAGAGGTTCCACCACCAACCCCTACATAACTACTTTGTATCTTTTACAGCAGGGATATGCAATTAGTGGACCTCCAGCTGTTGCAGAACTACAAGTCCCATGAGGCATAGCAAGACTCTGACAGCCACAAGCATGACACCCAGAGGCGGAGGCACGATGGGACTTGTAGTTTTGCAACAGCTGGAGGTCCGCTAACTGCATATCCCTGTTTTACAGGGTATTGTTATTGAAAGAATTTTCATCCCGGACAGGGTAACTTTAAACAGGTTCCAGTATGCTATTCCAGTTGCTATAAATCATTGTTTTTTTCAGGCTTTGGTCATTTATAGAAATATATTAAGCATAGAAAGCACAAACTAATAATGGCCTCTATACCTATATAGGCCACTTTGCAATATTAAAGAGGAAAGTGCTGAAAGTAGACATTAAACAGGCACCAAATGAAAGAGAAAGGATGCTGAACTCAACGGCCTCATTTCACATAAAGTCCCAATTAGTCAACATCAATGTAGAAGCTTACAGCTGAACAAACAACCGGTCAGTGTGTTTTTTTGTATGATTTGTACATTTGCGTGTGTTCTTTATTTGATTGGGTTTATTGCCTGGAAAATAACTATTTTGGAATGTAGCAAAAAAAAATATTTGATATAAAAACCTCTGTTTACTGCTTAAGGTTATCCTGGTACATCAGAATAAAGGACTTTGTACTTGTCCCCTTAATATATGTATGTTTTATTTGAAGGGTCCAAGGAGAGGATAGTACTGCCAGGTCATTATGGGGTGGATTTACTATAGACAAAGAGATTGTCCACTTTGCAATAGCAGTTGCACTCATTTTCCCAAGAGCTTAGTGAATGTGGTAAAGCTCTGTTGATTTCCATCATTCAATCATATGCAAGTAAAAATGCTGTTTTTTTTTGTTTTGTTTTGTTTTTTGCACCTGATTGGGTATTCCTTACAAAGTGAAGTTTTACCAAATTCACTAGGCTGTAGGAAAAATTTGTATAATTGCACTTGCAAAGTGCACAGTCTTTTTGCCTTTAGTATATCCAGATAGCATATTGTTTTAAATTAGAATTGCACACAAAAGTTTTTCTTGCCTTGGATACAGTAGTGTGGGGTTACCACCTATGTAAGGTTTTTATTTATTTCCATGTCTCAGAGACACAACAGAAAAAGAGGGGAAAATCCCACTTATGACAACTGTCATCACACAAGGCGTTTGTTGTGGGAGATTTCCATTCACCTCTTGCTACAATGACCAATCAATAGTGTTTACTTGGCCATAGATGGTTTGAATCTCGGCTGATTTAGCAGAGACTGGCCAAGATAGGAACATATATGGGAAGGCTAAATGTACCCAAGTTGTTTGATTGATCAGCTTGGGTACAACCAGCCTGTTAGGTTTTACAGTGGCTATAGTTGCTAGCAATAATCATTGTGTTCTCACAATGGCTCCACGGGATGGATTCCTCCATCAACATTTCTTGCACTCATGGTTGCAGGAAAGAAAATCGCTCCATCGATGACCAGCTTTATGCTGGCCATACACTAGCCGAAAAGTTGTTCGAAAAGCTGTCATTTGGACCGCTTTTTCATTTTTCGTTCAGGTCTTGGACACAAATAGAAAATCGGTTTTAACTTTTCAGAACCAAATAAATTGAAGGAACAGATTGGAAACTTCTGCCGAACGAACGATAATTTAAAAGGTTAACGTGTTTCTCTCCCGAACTGTTTATACTAGGTATATGTGACAAAACAAAACTGGTTCATTTATGTCCATTGAACAATTTATCAATTAAAATTCGGTCATTATATGATGGCAAAATAGTTTGCTCTCACGGCCGAGTGTTCGTTATTCGAAAATAAGTTCAAATGATTTTTCGTATAGTGTTTGACCAGCATTAGATCTCTCTTTACTTTCTGTGCTGGTGATAAGTCTCCAGGACAAAAGTGAGAGTAAAGCCAGCCATAAATGGGTCGAATCCCAAACAAATTTTCTTTTGAAAATCGGAACTAAAAATTTCGCACCATTAGTGGGCAGCTGCAACGGACGATTTTTTCGCATGGTCATTGAATTTGAGTGATCGAGCATGTTGGAAATTTTTGGAAAAACAAATGAATTCTAATCAATGATGGGAGAATCACGCAAGAAATATAATTGAAAAAGAAAAGTGCATGAGCTGTGACCTGGAAAAGAAAGAAGATTCCCGGCCACAAAAATTATTTTCTTTAACAAAATGAGGTGAAATTGAAGGCTTGGTTGGTCGAATTTCAAAATCAATGGTGGCACCACCAGATCACAAAACACACAAAATTTCTGATTTTCAAAAGACAATTCGCTCAGAGTTTGACCCATGTATGGCCTGTATAAATCTCGCCCAAGAAGACACAGGCAGCAATAGTTGGGAAGCTTGGCCGATAGACCCCGCCCCCCGATGTCGTACTGCCGGTTTGATGCTCTTACGGTAAGGTGACCAGATTTTTTACTAGTAACGGCGGCAATCAGCGACTCTCTGCCCATCGCCATCGCCGCCTGCCTCACAGTCTCTCAAGTCTTACTGTCCGGGCCCCGGCTACTACTGGGTGGGGAGCGGAGGAAGATCACTCCGCCAGGGAAGGCAAGGAGATAAGCAGGCAGGCAACTGGCAGGGACTTGAGCCAAGGCAGAAGAACATGCGAGCGGAGCTGAAAGGGCATGCACCTGAAACTGAAGAAATATTCCCTCTACTGTGACCAGCGCATGATCATCAGCAAGGGGCACAGATAATGGAAACAAATACACCCCCTAAGCTAGTAGGAGTGGCAGAGCAGGGGTTGTGTAATTCAGATTTTTTTTTTTATTCTGCACTGTCTGTCTGTGAAATTGCCCTAGCCCCTGTTCAGATCCAATCCGGGGACAAAACCGGGGACAGACTTGGTCCGGGGACAGTGTCCTCAATCCGGGGACTGTCCCTGGAAAACGGGAATGTCTGGTCACCCTATCTTATGGTATCCAGTGCCTGAAGTATATGTGTTTCAGGACAGGGCATGCATTCCAGGGACAGCACTCACGAACAGAGTGTGAACCGACACAAAAGGTTTCTTTCTACAAAGTTAGCTTGCGATATAGTATAGCCATATAGTCGAGAGTCAGATGGTGTACCTATAATGCATAATACAACATATATCTATTTACACCCTCTGTACTGTGGCTTGCCGGCCAGCCACCGCAGTTATACTGAGGCAGATTGGCACGGCTGCACAAAACAGGGTTTTAGTTTAGCCCTTCCATGTGAAGGCCAGTTATAGGTGGGAGCAGGGGCCATCTCTTTGTTACTTGTCCCCTCTTTAGCCTGTGACTGGACAGTACAAGGAGAAGCAGCGGAGTGATTGCTCTTTCCTCTGATCAGCATGCTTCTCAAACTGCTTCTCCATCTCCCATGCTGTACAGGGGCTGCAAGAGGCTGATACCAAGTATAATTCAGGTACTAACACTGCTCAAAATGTAATGATTGAAATATCTCCATTAACCTTTATCAACATGTTTGACTGAAAATGCCTCTATAGTGCAGTTTTCTGATGATCTTTAATAGTGAGATAAATATTGGTTGAAATGAATAGGTCAGACTATGCAAAAATGAGTTTACTGTTCGCTAATAAATTTACAATTCCAGAGAACAAGTGGAATCAATTAGTAACCTACTAAAGTTTTCTACCAAATACTAAAACTGTGCTTAGTTTCACTCAGTTTTGATGATTTCTCTAAAACCCAATACAGTCAGAATTCAGAAAAAAAATTCACCAGGTCAGTGGTAGTATATGTCCTGAAACCTGTGCAATGCAACTTCTTCTCTATCAGTTTCCTGCATCACTAATCACATTCAAACTGCAAAGGCATTTTAAATATGAGTGGTGTCTGAAATACTTACAAATCTTCTGAAAATGTAAAAAAATACCAATATCTTCATTTAAGGTTTACCTATACTGAGCTTTTTTTGGGAAAAGCAACAGAACTGTAATCTCCACAATGTGCCCAAAACGTAAAATGTTAATCTTTTCTGGCTTAAACAGTTTCCAGACTTGTAGACTTGGAGAAGATAGGTGAATATAACATGATTTTATTTATTTTTTTAAATGGAAGGTTTATATCCTGGCTTTTAAAAATCACACACTTACCTCTGGCGTGGCCATGAAGGCGTTAAGAATTTGTAACTATCCAGCAGGTCCTAAAAAAAAAAATACAATGCTGGTTATGTCATTACTTTTGATTATTGGAATTTTTGGTGTTATTAGGATTACTATGTGGGTGTTTTCTGATTTGGCATCATTATTCATTTTTCAGCAGTGGTGTCATTTCTTCCAGACAGTGATACATTTTATTTCACCAACAATTTGGAGAATATTTGCAGATTTTCCAGCATCTATCAGTTTTCCTTTATGTGTGAAATAAAAGCACATTTCCCAACCATTAATTATTTTAAATTTAATATAGAAATATTGCATTTCCACTTATAAAATCTGGACTTTTAACCACAATATTTTGTGATTCATCAATTTGTAGCTAAACATTTACATTTCAGTAATCAGTCAATGATATTGATATGCAGTTATTTGCTGCCACCTAGTGCTCATATATGTTCATGCATGTTCCTGAGAACAAGGGATAACGTGGGATCCGAGAGCCAACAAAGGTGCCTTTTTAGGAAACCAAAATAAGTTGTGACTGTCCATGGCTGTCGCAATTTATCTCCACTGTTCAGTGGCTTATTCAACTGTGTTCAGGAGTAATAAGAATAAGAAGCGGCCAGTGGATGCAATGCAAGCAACCAATTTAATAAGGTGTGATGAAAGCAACTGACCGGCTGTTTATGGAAATTATCTCCCTTCCCGCTTCAGAAGTGTCAAAAGCAAGGAGGAAATACAGATCTAGCTACAATGTGATGAGGAAGCAGATGAATGAATTTCTCTGTTTTCTTTGTCACAATCAGCAGTGACGTTATCCTCCACTTTAGAGCATGATATAAATTATCTATTTATCTATCTGTTTATCTATAGGTGCATCTCAAAAAATTTGAATATCATAAAGTTAGTTTATTTCAGTAATTCAATTCAAAAAGTGAAACTCATATATCATATACATTCATTACACACAGAGTGATATATTTCAAGCATTTCTTTCTTTTAATTTTGATGATTATGGCTTACAGCTAGTGAAATCCCAAAATTCAGTATCTCAGAAAGTTTGAATATTGTGAAAAAGTTCAATATTGTAGACTCATGGTGTCACACTCTAATCAGCTAATTAACTCAAAACACCTGTAGAGGTTTTCTGAGCCTTTAGGCCTCATGCCCACTGGCGTTTTTACAGCTGCGTTTTTGAGCGTTTTTTGCAGCTTAAAAACGCCTGTCCATGTTATTGTAAATATTTTTTTTTTTTTTTTTTTGAAAAAAAAAAAAAAAAAAAAAACGTCGGAGCTAAAAACGCGACCGCGCGTTAGTGCGCGTTTTTGCGCGTTTTTTGACGCTCGCGTTTTTTCCTGCCTAGTTCTGACGCTGAGGAACGCACTGGCCCTGGGTTTTTTTTACAGCTTACAAACGCCTATGCTCTTTACAGCTCAAAAACGCCTAGGTGGGCATGAAGCTATAGACTAACATGGACAGGCGTTTTTAAGCTGTAAAAAACGCTCAAAAACGCGGCTGAAAAAACGCCCGTGGGCATGAGGCCATAAATGGTCTTTCAATTTGGTTCAGTAGGTTATACATTCATAAAGAAGACTGCTGACTTGACAGTTGTCCAGAAGACAGACATTGGCACCATCCACAAGGAGGGTAAGTCACAAAAGGTCATTGCTAAAGAAGCTGGCTGTTCACAGAGTGCTCTATCCAAACATATTAATGGAAAGTTGAGTGGAAGGGAAAAGTGTGGTAGAAAAAGGTGCACAAGCAACAGGGAAAACCGCAGCCTTGAGAAGATTGTGAAGCAAAACCATTCAAGAATTTGGGGAGATTCACAAGCAGTGGACTATGGCTGGTGTCAGTACCTCAAGAGCCACCACAGACAGACGTATCCAGGACATGGGCTACAACTGTCACATTCCTTGTGTCAAGCCACTCCTGAGACAACGTCAGAAGTGTCTTACCTGGGCTAAGAAGAAAAAGCACTGGACCGTTGGTCCGTGATCCAACGTCCTCTTTTCGGTTGAAAGTAAATTTTGCATTTCATTTGGAAAGTAAGGTCACAGAGTCTGTAGGGAGAGTGGAGAGGCACAGGATTCAAGTTGCATGAGGTCCAGTGTGAAGTTTCCACAGTCAGTGATGATTTGGGGAGCCATGTCATCTGCTGGTGTTGGTCCACTGTGTTTTATCAAATCCAAAGTCAGCACAGCCCTCTACCAGGAAATTCTAGAGCCTTTCATGCTTGCCCTTTGCTGACCAGCTTTATGGAGATGCTGATTTCATTTTCCAGCAGAACTTGGCACCTGTCCACACTCCCAAAAGTACCAATACCATCTGACCTAAACCCCATAGAGAATCTGTGGGGTATTGTCAAGAGGAAGATGAGAGACACCAGACCCAACAATACAGATGAGCTGAAGGCCGCTGTAAAAGCAACCTGGGCTTCCATAAAACCTCAGCAGTGCCACAGGCTGATGACCGCCATGCCACGCCGTATTGATGCAGTAATTCATGAAAAAGGAGCCCCAACCAAGTATTGAGTGCATACTGTACATGGACATACTTTTCAGTAAGCCAACATTTCTGTAATACATTTTTTTATTATTGGTCTTATGTAGGGATGAGCTCGGTGTTCGAGTCGAACGCATGTTCGACTCGAACATCGGCTGTTCGCCTGTTCGGTGAATCCAGAACTTTGTGGGCCGTTCACGCCATATTCTTGTGGCACGAACGGCCCACAAGGCACTGCGCCATTGCAGTGCATTGCTGGCTGATGATTGGCAAAGCATGCACTGTGACCCCACATGCTTGGCCAATCACAGCACCGGCAGCGGGGAGAGCCATAATTGGCCACAGGTAAAATGCCTGTGGCCAATTATAGCTCAGAGGGGTTTAGTACACGCCCCACACTATATAAGGCCGCCAGCGCCGCGGCCTTGTGTAGTGTGTTGGCGTGCAAGGAGAAAGCAGGATAGGCAGGGACAGTGTCAGTGTCATCTTTGCTTGTTAACCTAGCGTAGTTACAGTGGGTGTAGTGTGCCTCCTGCACAGTATACACCTGAAGCTACCCCTTATTGCTGGTGTTGTTCTGTTGTGTAACACAGGCATCTGCAGCAGTTACAGTGGGTGTAGTGTGTTGGCGTGCAGGGAGAGAGCAGGATAGGCAGGGACAGTGTCAGTGTCCTCTTTGCTTGTTAACCTAGCGCAGTTACAGTGGGTGTAGTGTGCCTCCTGCACAGTATACACCTGAAGCTACCCCTTATTGCTGGTGTTGTTCTGTTAGTGTAACACAGGCATCTGCAGCAGTTACAGTGTGTGTAGGTGCCTAATGTACAGTATACACCTGAAGCTACCCCTTATTGCTGGTGTTGTTCTGTTAGTGTAACACAGGCAGCTGCAGCAGTTACAGTGGGTGTAGTGTGCCTCCTGCACAGTATACACCTGAAGCTACCCCTTATTGCTGGTGTTGTTCTGTTGTGTAACACAGGCATCTGCAGCAGTTACAGTGGGTGTAGGTGCCTCCTGTACAGTATACACCTGAAGCTACCCCTTATTGCTGGTGTTGTTCTGTTAGTGTAACACAGGCATCTGCAGCAGTTACAGTGGGTGTAGGTGCCTCCTGTACAGTATACACCTGAAGCTACCCCTTATTGCTGGTGTTGTTCTGTTAGTGTAACACAGGCATCTGCAGCAGTTACAGTGGGTGTAGGTGCCTAATGTACAGTATACACCTGAAGCTACCCCTTATTGCTGGTGTTGTTCTGTTAGTGTAACACAGGCATCTGCAGCAGTTACAGTGGGTGTAGTTTGCCTCCTGCACAGCATACACCTGAAGCTACCCCTTATTGCTGGTGTTGTTCTGTTGTGTAACACATGCATCTGCAGCAGTTACAGTGGGTGTAGGTGCCTCCTGCACAGTATACACCTGAAGCTACCCCTATTGCTGGTGTTATTCTGTTAGTGTAACACAGGCATCTGCAGCAGTTACAGTGGGTGTAGTGTGCCTCCTGCACAGTATACACCTGAAGCTACCCCTTATTGCTGGTTTTCCCATCTCCCTGCAAGCCATCAGTATGTCTGGAAGGCCAACAAGGAGAGGCAGACAGTCACAAGCCAATAAAAGAGGGCAAGCAGGCTCTGTCTCTAGGGGCAACCGTGCTGGTCATGGACGCGGTGCATCGTCATCAGCACATGGCCATGGGACACGCTTGTCCTTATTTTCGGCAGCTGGACGTGTTGAGTCGCATCATGCCGAAGACTTGGTAGAGTGGATGATCAAGTTCTAGTTATCCTCCTCATCCTCTCTCACCCAGGCTCAGGGTACTGGCAAATCAGCTGCCAACGCGTCCTCTTCCCTCGTATCAATGTCATCAGTCACTCCTTCCCTAGACCTACCATGTCCTCCTAAAGAGTCCCCCGAACTGTTTGACCACAGTGTTGGGTACATGCTCCAGGAGGATGCCCAGCGTTTTGAAGGCTCTGATGATGATACCCAGCTATAGGAAGTCAGTAACGTGAGCGCAGAGAGAGGGGATGCTCAAGAAGGACAGCAATCTGGCAGTCATGTTCCACCAGCTGCAGCATACTGGCAGGTTTGATACAGTGATGAAGAGGGAGGGGATGATGAGGTCACTGACTCCACGTGGGTGCCTGATAAGAGAGAGGAGGAGGAGGAGGAAGAGGAGGAGGAGGAGGCACATCTCCAATGAGGCAGGATGCCCTCTGGGCGCCAGCTTAAGGGCAGCACACCGACTGAATCACACCGCAGAGCTCCGCCTGTGCAGGGTGCTGCCTCTGCGCGTTATTACAAAAGTTCTTTGGTGTGGGCCTTTTTTGAGACGAGTGCATCAGATCGCACCGCTGCTATTTGCAACATATGTCTCAAGCGTATCTCGTGTGGCCAAAACATCAGCTGCTTGGGCACCACATGTTTGACCAGACATATGTTGACCTGCCATGCAGCTCGTTGGCAAGCGTACCTTAAAGACCCACACCAAAGAACAAAGCGGACCTCTCCTTGCTCCTCATCAGCTGGGATCTCCAACCCCACTATACCTTCAGTCCTCACTGAAACCTGCACTGAGAGGAATAAAGTTGTAGAATTAGGTGTGTCACAGCCAAGTACTTGCGGGCACTCTGCTAGCAATACACCGACGTCTGATTGTAGCAGGCACATTTCCCTGCCCCAGCTGCTGGACCGTCAAAAGAAGTTCACTCCCAGCCATCCACATGCCCAGCGGTTGAATGCTAGCTTGGCTAAATTTCTAGCACTTCAACTGCTGCCTTTTCAGTTGGTAGACTCGGCCCCCTTTCGTGAGTTTGTGCAATGTGCGGTTCCTCAGTGGCAGGTTCCCAAACGCCACTTTTTCTCACGGAAGGTGATTCCGGCTCTCTACCGGCATGTGGAAGGACAGGGCGGTCAGTGGTAAGGTGCATATTACCGCTGACTCATGGTCCAGCAGGCATGGACAGGGACGTTACCTATCTTTCATGGCCCGTTGGGTCATTCTTTTGGCAGCTGGGAAGGATGCAGGACAAGGTGCAGTAGTGTTGGAGGTTGTTCTGCCACCACGCCTCCAAAATGCTACTACTGGTTGTGAGACACCTCTCTCCTCCACCCGCTCCTCTTCTTCTTCCTCCATGGCCTTTTCCTGTGCTTTGTCCTCAGAACCAGCGGTGCTCCGTAGGTGTTCAAGGGGCTACGCAAGTACGCAGGCAAAAAGATGCCATGCCGTGCTGGCGGTGGTGTGTTTGGGGGATAGGAGCCACACTGGGGCAGAGGTTCTGTCAGCTCTGCAGGGGCAGGCCGAGAGGTGGCTGATGCCACGCCAGCTTAAGCCAGGAATGGTGGTTTGCGACAATAGCTCCAACCTCCTCTCCGCCCTCCGACAGGGACAACTGACCCATGTGCCCTGTGTAGCTCACGACCTTAACCTGGTGGTGCAGCGGTTCTTGGGCAGGTACCCAGGCTTACAGGATGTCCTGAGGCAGGCCAGGAAAGTCTGTGTGCATTTCCGCCGATCATATAATGCCAGTGCTCGGCTGGCTGAGCTGCAAAAGGAGTTGAACCTGCCCAAGAATCGCCTTATATGTGACATGCCCACCAGGTGGAACTCAACGTTGGCCATGCTGCAGCGGCTGCACACGCAGCAGAGGGCCATCAATGAATACCTGTGTGACTATGGCACCAGGACAGGGTCAGGGGAGCTCGATTTTTTTCACCACGCCAGTGGGGCATGATCAGGAATGCATGCACTGTCCTGGCACCATTTTAGGAGGACACGAGGATGGTGGGCAGTGACAGTGCATGCATCAGTGACACTGTACCTCATTTTCCACCTGTTGGAGCATATGCTGCGTGGAATAATGAACAGGGCACTTTAGGGAGAACAGAGGCAGGAAGAGGAGGACTTCCTTGCCTCTCAAGACCCCCTTTATCTAGACAGTGTTCCTTCTGTCCCACCCATCACACAGGAAGAGGACGAGGAGGAGGATTGTGTCAGCATGGAGGTGGAGCCTGGCACTCAGCATCAGCAGCAGCAGTCTTTTAGGGATTATTTACAGTCCCAAGAAACCCGTGGACTTGTACGTGGCTGGAAGGAGGTGGCTGCGGATCATGTCGTCCTTAGTGACCCAGAGGACTCTGGACCGAATGCCTCAGCTAACCTACGCTGCATGGCCTCCCTGATCCTGCAAATCCTGCGGAAGGATCCTCGTATTCTTCAGATCAAGGAGAGGGACCATTACTGGCTGGCCACTCTCCTTGATCCACGGTACAAGGGTAAGGTTGCGGACCTTATCTTGCTTTCGCAGAGGGAGCAGAGGATGAGACATCTCCGGGAGGCCTTGCAGAAAGGTCTGTGCAATGCGTTCCCAGAGACTGGGAGGTTACAAACTCCTGGTCCTGGACAACGAGTTGCTGGGGCTTCGGTCAGTCACAGAAGGAGCGGTGGAGAAGGTGGCCGTCTGACCGATGCGTTCAGACAATTTTTTAGTCCGCAGCCCCAAGGTATGATCGGTTCCAGCAACCATCGCCAGCGTCTGATTTACATGGTCCAGGAATACCTAGGGGCAAGGTCAGACTTGGACACCTTTCCCACCGAAAATCCTCTGGCTTACTGGGTCTTGAGGATTGATCACTGGCCAGAGCTTGCACAGTATGCAATTGAGCTACTGTCCTGCATCCAGCGTTCTTTCGGAACGCACATTCAGTGCTGCTGGAGGCTTTGTAACTGATCACAGGGTGCGCATGTCCACCGACTCGGTTGATCGACTGACCTTCATAAAGATGAATCAGTCTTGGATCACCACCAGCTATCAAGCACCTGAAGCTGATGTAACCGATTTTTTTTTTTAAATGTCACATCCCTTCAAGACTGCCTATGCTGATGCTGAGTGACTGTCCTGTTATGTTGACTGTCTATCCTCTTCCTCCTCAATGATCCTGCTGATAGCTTGGAAGAACATTTTTGGTTCTGGGTGCCGCCACCAGTGGCTAAGGCCCAATTTTTCAGCCCCTGTTTAACAGGGGCGTGTAATTACAATTTTTGATGCAATGCTTTGCAGCAGGGCTCATTCCTGCACTCCAACTAGAGTATCTGGGAGAGGTTGCAGTGTCGTGGCACCAGCACCAGTGCCCAAGGCCCAATTTTTCAGCCCCTGTTTAACAGGGGCATGTAATTAAAAATTTTGATACAATGCTTTGCAGCAGGGCTCATTCCTGCACTCCAACTAGAGTATCTGGGAGAGGTTGCAGTGTCGTGGCACCAGCACCATTGTCTAAGGCCCAATTTTTCAGCCCCTGTTTAACAGGGGCATATAATTACAATTTTTGATGCAATGCTTTGCAGCAGGGCTCATTCCTGCACTCCAACTAGAGTATCTCGGAGAGGTTGCAGTGTTGTGGCACCAGTGCCTAAGGCCAAATTTTTCAGCCCCTGTTTAACAGGGGCATGTAATTAAAATTTTTGATGCAAAACTTTGCAGCAGGGCTCATTCCTGCGCTCCAACTAGAGCAGTGGTTCTCAACTCCTGTCCTCAGGGCCCACTAACAGGCCAGATTTTAAGTATTACCTTGGTGAGATGCAGACTAGAACACTGCAATCCCTGAGCAGCAAATTATATCACCTGTGATGCATTTCAGTTATCTTGCAAACCTGGCCTGTTGGTGGGCCCTGAGGACTGGAGTTGAGAACCACTGAACTAGAGTATCTGTGAGGGGTTGCAGTGTTGTGACACCAGTGCCTAAGGCCCAATTTTTCAGCCCCTGTTAAACAGGTGCATGTAATTACAATTCTTGATATAATATTTCACAGCAGGGCCCGTTCCAGCGCCCACTGAGAGTAACTGTGAGGACTTACAGTGTTGTGGCACCACCACCACCACCACCACCACCACCAAAGGCCCAATTTTTCTACCACCGTTCAACAATGGCATGTAATTACAATTCTTGATATAATAGTTCACAGCAGGGCGCTCCAGCGCCCACCAAGAGTGACTTTGAGGGCTTACAGTGTTAACTTGTGGCAACACCAACACCTTAGGGACAAATTTCTGCAGAGCATATAGGGCAGGCCCCTACTTTCAAACATCCAACTTACAAACGTCTCCTACTTGCAAACGGAAGGAGACAACAGGAAGTGAGACGAAAAAAGACGGACGGCCCAAAAAATTATACAGGGGTGATAACCCTTCCCTATGTTTTCCAAAAAGCTTAAAAATAGATTTTTTAAATGGAGCTACACTTTAAAAATGTACCAGTTCAAAATTTCAAACAGATTCTACTTAACACAACAAACCTACACAGTCCCTGTCTTGTTTGCACTGCCTGTATACTGCTGTTCTGAGTATATGGGGCCTGGGGGCCCCAAGCCTTTTTTTTTTTTATTTGGGTACGGGGTTCCCCTTAATATCCGTACAAGACCCAAAGGGGCTGGTAATGGGCAGGGGGGGCTACACATGCCATTTTTCTCAATGATTTTCATCCATATTGCCGGGACCAGACATTACATTAAAGCCGCAAGCAGTTTTAAATGGCTTTTTTTCCCTTTAGAAATGTCATTTTGTGCAGGGACAGTTCTAAACACGGGAAACACGTGCCACTTCACAGGCATACTTTAGACACCCCCCAGGTATGATATTTAAAGGAATATTTAACTTTTTTTTTTTCACTTTATGCATCATTAAAATCACTGCTCCCGAAAAAACTGCCATTTTTAAAACGTATTTTTGCATTGATACATGTCCCCTGGGGCAGGACCCGGGCCCCCAAACCCTTTTTAGGACAATAACATGCATATTAGCCATTATAATTAGCACTTTAGATTTTGAATGTTCGCGTCCATTGTATTTAATAGGGCTCTAAAGTTTGCGCGAACTTTCAGTCCGTTCGCAGGTTCTGGTGCGAACCGAACCGGGGGTTGTTCAGCTCATCCCTAGTCTTATGTAATATTCAAATTTTTTGAGATACTGAATTTGGGGTTTTCACTAGCTGTAAGCCATAATCATCAAAATTAAAAGAAAGAAATTCTTGAAATATATCACTCTGTGTGTAATGAATCTATATGATATATCAGTTTCACTTTTTGAATTAAATTAATGAAAAAAATTAACTTTTTGATGATATTCTATTTTTTTGAGATGCATCTGTATACAGTATACACACACACACACACAGGGCCATCCTGCATCTTATGGCAGGACAGGGCCTATACCCCTAAAACAATGTCCCAGTGCCCCTTATAGTCCCACACTAGAACCCCAGTTTATTCCCATCACACATATCTCCTTGTATACAAAGGCAGTAAAAATAAAACACATAAAATTAAATGAAAGACATATTGGAATGGGGCTATGGATGAATAATTGTGTTTTTGTTTACATGAAGACATTTATGTGATACTTGTAACTGAGTGTATTTGTATAACCATAAGTGCACTCAGTTACAGGTGTCACAGAAATGTATTGATATAAATAAAAACACAGTTATTCATCCATAGTCCCTCTTAGGCAGATCTTTTATTAACTTTAATTTTATTTTTTAAGGCCCCTTTTACGCATAGTGGATTCCATTGCGATCAGTGGGGAATCTTTTAGCTGACACATCCATGTTCACTCAGTTTCTGCAGAGCAGACATAGACAGAGCCTGCTCTGCTCTATGGGCGGCTGGGAGTAAACGGACTTCGCTGTCTGTTTACACCCAGCTACTGCCAATTTGCTCCGCCTAAACAGATGAGTCTTCTCCCATTTGTTTTTGTTTTTATAGCAGACCTAATCAGACCTAGAGTTAGGCAGGTGTAAATGGACACAAGTTTGTCTACACCCGCCTGTCCACAGGGATGAATAGACCTTCTGGTCGAGTCCGCTTGAAAAAAACATAAGGTGGATCTGATTGTAATGCCCATCTGAAAGGGTCCAAGTTCTATTTTTCCCATCTTCATATTTTAATTTTCATTGAGAAGTATATTTGCCCATGATCTTGCATGGGCACAAATCTCATGCCTTCTCACTTCCACTACACATCCATAGTGGAGAAGGATCTGGGGGTTTTGGTAGATCATAAGCTCAATAATGGCATGCAATGCCAAGCTGCGGTTTCCAAAGCGAGCAAAGTCCTTTCTTGTATTAAGAGAGGTATGGACTCCAGAGAGAGAGATATCATTTTGCCCCTGTTCAATTCATTAGTAAGACCTCATCTGGAATATGCAGTTCAGTTTTGGGGCCCAGTTCTCAAAAAGGATATTGGGGAACTGGAGAAAGTGCAGAGAAGGGCAACCAAACTGATAAGAGGCATGGAGGAGCTCAGCTATGAGGAAAGATTAGAGGAACTGAATTTATTCACTCTTGAGAAGAGGAGATTAAGGGGGGATATGATCAACATGTACAAATATATAAGGGGTCCATATAGTGAACTTGGTGTTGAGTTATTCACTTTACGGTCAACACAAAGGACAAGGGGGCACTCTTTGCATCTAGAGGAAAAGAGATTTTACCTCCAAAATATGGAAAGGTTTCTTCACAGTAAGAGCTGTGGAAATGTGGAATAGACTCCCTGCAGAGGTGGTTCTGGCCAGCTCAGTAGATTGCTTTAAGAAGGGCCTGGATACTTTCCTAAATGTACATAATATAACTGGGTACTGACATTTATAGGTAAAGTTGATCCGGGGAATATCCGATTGCCTCTCGGGGGATCAGGAAGGAATTTTTTCCCCTGCTGTAGCAAATTGGATCATGCTTTGCTGGGGTTTTTTGCCTTCCTCTGGATCAACTGTGGGTATAGAATTGGGTATATGGGATTGTACGATATTTTTTTTTTTATTATTATTTATTTATTTATTTATCTATTTTTATGGTTGAACTGGATGGACTTGTGCAGGGGCGTAACTAGAAATCACAGGGCCCCATAGCAAAATGTTGTATGGGCCCCCCCCTCCCCACAAAAAAAATGGCGGACTTAAATTAAATAGTGGGCGTGGTTTAAAGGGCGTGTGGTTCGAGTCTGAGATGAAAGAAAGAACCCAGATCCTACACCACAATAGCAATATATGTATTCCAGAAAGTTTAATCAACAGATAAAGATACTCCAAACACCTGGTGTTAGCGCTTCAATAATCCTCACCTGTGCCCAATGCAGCGTGGTCTGCCCGTGCCCAATACTGCCTCACCTGTGCCCACTTGTGCCCAATGCAGCGTGGCCTGTGCCCAATGCAACGTGTCCAGTGCCCAATGCAGCCTCACCTGTGCCCAATGCAGTGTGGCCTGTGCCCAACGCAGCCTCACCTGTGCCCAATGCAGCGTAGCCTGCCCATGCCCAATGCAGCCTCACCTGTGCCCAATGCAGCCTCACCTGTGCCCAATGCAGCGTGACCCGTGCCCAATGCAGCGTGACCCGTGCACAATGTAGCCTCACCTGTGCAGTGGAAGAGGCGAGCCAGTGGCGGAACTACCGGGGAGGATGAGGAATGCATACTGCAGCCCTCAAATGCAGTGGCGGTCGGTGATCAAATTTGTTTGGGGGGGCGCAAACAAACTGATTCTGAAAAAAAAGAAACATCAAATGCAGCCACTGTGCCCCATCAAATGCAGCCACTGTGCCCCATAAAATGCAGCCACTGTGCCCCATCAAATGCAGCCACTGTGCCCCATCAAATGCAGCCACTGCGCCCCATCATATGCAGCCACTGCTCCCCATCATATGCAGCCACTGCGCCCCATCAAATGCAGTCACTGCGCCCCATCATATGCAGCCACTGCGCCCCATCATATGCAGCCACTGCGCCCCATCATATGCAGCCACTGCGCCCCATATGTGCTTGGGGGGTCAGATATGTGCTGGGGGGAGGGCGCTTTGAGAGAGAAAAGAGCCAGTGCAAGGGGGATGGGTAGGATATGTGCTGGAGGGGTGTTTTGGGAAGGAAGAGAGGGGTTGCCAGATTTCAAATCTAATCCACACTGAAGTT
The DNA here is from genome assembly GCA_029206835.1 of Rana muscosa. Classification (NCBI taxonomy): domain Eukaryota; kingdom Metazoa; phylum Chordata; class Amphibia; order Anura; family Ranidae; genus Rana; species Rana muscosa. The sequence continues at coordinate 691,524,713 of CM055116.1, forward strand.
CTAGCATTGCCTTCCTCCTCCCAGCACATCCTCCTAACCCCTCGATCACTCATATAACATCTACCTTGCCCTCCTTTCCAGACACTCTCTCCCCCTCCCTCCTCCATCTACAGTACAGAGCATAATAAAAACTTTGCAGACCTGAGATCCAGCGCTTCCCTTCTCCCTCCTCTCCTCCTCCTCCACATGTGTGTGTGTGTACAGAACGGACTGAGAAGGAGGGGAGGAGCTTTGATACTCTGCTCTGCTCAACCAGCTGCTGTCAGGCAGAGAGGAGACTCGTCAGCTATTGGCGAGCATGGGGCTGCCTCAGAGTGGGGGGGGGGGGGGCGAGCACCGCCCGCACGGTCCCCCAGCCAGGGGAAGTGAGGAGAGGAAGAGGTGCCCTGTGCGTACAAGCAGAGAGCTGTAATAGCTTTCATTTGAATGTCCTGCGTTCCCGGGGCTCACCGTCACATAGCCCCACCTCTTGGCCCGGTGCCTTTGATGACGTCACATGTCCCGCATTGGACCGGCGTTCTGTCTATCAAAGGCACCGGGCCAAGAGGTGGGGCTATGTGACGGTGAGCCCCGGGAACGCAGGACATTCAAATGAAAGCTATTACAGCTCTCTGCTTGTACGCACAGCGCGCCTCTTCCTCTCCTCACTTCCCCTGGCTGGGGGACTGTGCGGGCGGTGCTCGCCCCCGGCAGTATGCATTCCTCCTCCTCCCCACGGGCCCCTCTCAGTTGCGGGCCCCATAGCGGCCACGTGTGTCGCTATGGCGGTAGTTCCGCCACTGGACTTGTGTCTTTTTTCAACCTGACTAACTATGTAACTATGTAACTATGTGTATTAGCTGTAGTGCTGCAGAATGTGTTAAAAACACAGAATAAATAATTACATAAGTATTTACCTACTTCAATTTGGCACAGCCCTGGTGGAGCCAATTATTTTCTATGGTCACATAAGTAGTTAAACGAAGATCACCTGTGTGTAGTTAAGGGGGTTTAAGTGATTGTAGTAATAATATACATGTTTCTGGAAGCGCCAACTTTTTACAAGGTGATGTTACAATGTTGTATGATGGATATAAGAAAATTTCCAAATCACTGAATATCCCTTGGAGTGGCAATAATCTACAGTATGTGCACACTTCCATCACGTCTTATAGATCCCTACTCTTACGCCACCATTTTAAAAATGTATGCCAGCCTGTGCATGCACGAGAAGGAACTCTTGATGTCATGCACCTTGTCTCTTAAAATTTCAGGGATTTTTATTTTTTTAACAGCAAATGAGTTTAATGCCATATGGGGCATTCATGCGATGAAGTCCATGGCATCATGTGCTTTATCTCGCACATGTGCAGTATGAGAATACTGCAAGATCCTGCCAGATCTCACAGCTTAAGTTTGAGAGCTCCTTGAAGGCATTAAAGATGTTGTCTTCCTAGGGGGCATCTGTTATTATTAGCATAAAGAGGTAATGCTGCGCTGTATAGAATGGGAATGGGTGAGGGTGAATACACCTAATAGATAATGAGGTAGCTAACAATCTAAATAAATGTTGAGCATATATGACATGGAAAACATCTGTGAATCCTAATAAAATAAATAACTCTATAAGTAAGTGACAATAAAAAATGACATCAATCCAAAGTGAATGAAATATAAAGTGCTAAGTGCAACTGTGATGAAGCATGCACTGCTATCATCAATCCTCAAAATACATGAATAAAAAATGCATACGAATCCAAAGTGAATCAAATATAAAGTGCTAGGTGCAACTATGATGAAGCATGCATTGCTATCACAAGTCCTCGAAATGCATGAATGCAAAAAACACAAGTGATTCCAATAATGGCATAGGTAGATTAGAGCATGGATCAGTGTTCATGCGTAGACAGCAAAGCAAATGCTGGTTCAGGTGGTGCAAAACAAAAGTGCTGGTGCTTGTGCCAAATTTCCAACGTAGAAAGTGCTGAGAGAAAAGGAAAGGATTCCTGTTTCCTTTTAAAATTGATGAGGGTGTCCCCTTACCTTACTGTTGTAAGGTAACAGCATGTATAAGGAACTGTCTGTGCAGATGTAGCAACAGGGTTCCGGCCGCTTCCGAGTATGGCGTATCCTAATACTGTTCAGCCTCTATCTGTGGACAGAGTCCCCCTAGGGAGTCCCGTCTGATAAACAGCAGTGACCCTCGCACAGGGAGATAAATGCGCCAATAGTGTAGTATGGTTTTAAAATGCGATTAGCAAGCTTTAGCAAATTCATGGACTAATTGTCATGGACTAATACTAGACCCCCCCCCCCCCCCCTTGAACATTTCAGACTGTTCCCCTTATCCCATATATTTCTAATTTTATGCATCAGTACCCAGAGTGCGCTTAATTAACCTTTTGTCTTGTATGTCTGCTTTACCTTGGTGGTCCACAGACTAAGCATTGCACATCACTATAAATGAATGTCAGGTGGTAAAATATGGTGTATCTTAGAAAAATGGGGGTTGGAGGCAGGGAAGGGTTTTTGTCTTTTTCCATCCTTTGTTACATCTTAATGCTGTTAATGCCCACAGCCCCTTTACAACCTGTCCCTGTCCACATGCACTATGGTGATAACAGGCTGTAAATGGTGCTTAACTGCTTGCTGACCAGCGCACGACGATATACGTCGACAGCATGGCACGGACAGGCAGAAGGACGTACCTGTACGTCCCCTTTAAGATCGCGGCATTGTGGACGCGCGCGCTCCGTGAGCCCGACTGTGGGTCCCGCGGACTCGATCGCCGTGGGGATACCCACGATCGTCTCACGGTGACTTAGAACGGGGAGATGCTGATATAAACAAGCATCTCCCCGCTCTGCCTAGTGACAATGACACTAATCTCCGCTCCATGTAATCGGAGCGGAGATCAGTGTCATGTCACACACAGCCCATCCCCCCTACAGTAAGAATCACTCACTAGGGCACACTTAACCCCTATAGCGCGCCACCTAGTGGTTAACCCCTTCACTGCAAGTGTCATTTTCACAGTAATCAGTGCATTTTTATAGCACTGATTACTGTAAAAATGACAATGGTCCCAAAAATGTGTCCGATGTGTCCGCCATAATGTCGCAGTCACTACTAGTAAAAAAAAAATATTATTAAAAATGCCATAAAACTATCCCCTATTTTGTAGACGCTATAACTTTTGCGCAAACCGATCAATAAACGCTTATTGCGATTTTTTTACCAAAAATATGTAGAAGAATACGTATCGGCCTAAACTAAGGAAAAAATATGTTTTTTTATATATTTTTGGGGAATATTTATTATAGCAAAAAGTTAAAAAAATATTGCTTTTTTTTTCAAAATTGTTGCTCTATTTTTGTTTATAGCACAAAAAATTAAAACCGCAGAGGTGATCAAATACCACCAAAAGAAAGCTCTATTTGTGGGGAAAAAAGGACGCTAATTTTGTTTGGGAGCCACGTCGCACGACCGCGCAATTGTCAGTTAAAGCAACGCAGTGCCAAATTGTAAAAAGACCTCCTAACTGTTAGCTTGGGATGATGAGAGCGCATCAAGTAGTTGTTACTGACAGTCTATTTAAGGGCTGCCTCACTGCATCTTTTGGGGGGGAAAAAGCAAAAATCCTGTGCACCCAAAACACCACATACCCTTACCTCAGGTGTATTGCAACACCATACCTCCCAACTGTCCCTGATTTCGAGGGACAGTCCCTGATTTGGAACAAAGTCCCTTGTTCCTCCTCATTTGTCCCAGATCGTACGATTTTCATTTTATCAGTACAGTTGTCATGCAAAAATACAATACAAATACACTACAACAAATTACATCACTTCGGATTTTTTAATCTGTCGTACGAGAAGTTTTGTAACTTTAACAAACTCTTCATTTTTGATATGCGACTAGCATGCAAAGAAAAACGGATGATCTGTTGTCTGATTTTCGTATAGTGTGCACGGGCCATTAAAGGATAAGTTCACCTTAAAAAAATAAAAATAAATGCATATTTTTGCTGGTAAAAAATTGTGCATTTACTTTTTTTTTTTTTTTTTTTTAGGAGCCTAGAAAGAATTGCACCCACGATCAGCGAATCGCTGATGCCATGCAGGTCTTCTGCAGACTGTCAATGTGAGCTGTTTTAGTAAGGAGTTTTACACTGACAGGAAGCCGCAAGGGGTGTCAGTAGTTGTAGTCCATTCATTCACAGAACAGTTGGAATGATTGATGTGGCTGGGCGAGAGGTACATTTCTAACATGTTATACATGAATAAATAGAGATCAGATTCTTGGTCCCCAAACCAAAAACCAGAAAAAGGGGGGGGGGCAATTGGACTATTGCGGTACCAGTAAGTTAATAAAATCAAGTGTAGGAGAACATATATAGAACAATAAATTGTGTTTATTCATAACTTGCAGATACTGTAGCTCATCATACTAATGTCAAAGGCAACAGTGCCACCTACTGACAAAAGGGAAAAGCCAAACTTTCATGGAATTAGCACAGAAGTCATTTAACCACTAAACACTACAAATTACAAATTAGCCAGGCTGGCTACCACCCTGCACAACTAAATTTACCTATAGCCCTATTCTAGGGACAAGGGTGCTACAGGTGTAAGAGGAAAGCAAGGGAGAGGAGGGAGAGGAGAAGGAAGTGGTCAAATTAGCAATATTCGGACTGAACCTACTATCTCCATGTGGCAGCACCTTTTTTTTTTTTTGCAAGGTTCTTTTCTGGGAAAGGCTGGTCAACCTATGGCCATAGTATTCTACATATAATTGTTGCTGCTGCCTGCCCGTCCCCATATGCTTTGAAAGGATGGGCAGCCTTTGGCTGTAGCCCCCCCCCCTGCAGCTACAGGTATATGGCTAGTTAAAAATACACTATTCCTTTAAAAAAAATGCTTAGAAAATGCCTTAAATCTGCATGTGAAATGGTGCATGATGTAAACAAAGTGGCTGGAGTCAAACATGGTTAATGTCATCACCCAGCATCCCTGGCCAGTTTGTTGACATTAATCATCTGGTTAAGGAGCTGTGATTTGCAATGGGAGTACAAATTGAAAAAGATATTCATGTTGTGGTTCTTTTTGAGGATTGATGTTCATCGCGTTTGACATTGGATCTACATCACTAGACAATGTAATGAATCTATATCTTGGGACAATATTATAAATATAAATAAAGGACTTTTTCTACTGTGTCTGTGTGTTTTTATACTTTGCCAGATTTGTTTTTGTGAATGTTTAACAATGGGAACTATCTGCCCCTTAAGCATTCACATACAAGGATACTGGATTTCTGGGGGCCCTCTTATTTGAAGGGGATATGTTAATTCCCCCTGCACCCACTATGTGAGGATGAAGCCCTTGGATGCTCCCCCCCCCCCCCCAGGGCAAGGTATCCTTCAATTGTTGAGGGCATGTGAGCTGATATAGATTTTGAAGGGGACTCCACATTTTGTTTTTGTTTGTTTTTCCAGGACATGTGGCTTGGTATGTTTCAGGAGGGGGCACACGCACATTACCCCCCTTTCCAGGCCACCCAGTGCCATATGGATGTTTGAGGGGAAACCCATGGGGGTCAAACCCAAAATATACAGTATTTATAGACCTTTATAGAGGCATGCAGCCTGGCTGGCCAGGAATAGGAAGGGATAGCGAGCGTACGCCACCCTCCTGAAGTATACCAAACCACATGCCCTCAAGATTGGGAGGGTGTCTTACAATTTGAAATAGCAATGCCGCCAATAAATGAATGACTTCTGCTGCTGCAGTCAGAGGTTTGGGTGGGCAAGTGAATTGGCCAAATTTGGCCATTTAACCCCTTCCCGCTACCACCTCCTAGCCCTTTAAAAGCTTCTAAATGCCAGGTGGAGACGGCAATTCGGGTCATGTGACCACTGTGATCGCAATTATATTCGGCCTCTTGGCCTTAAACCCCCCCCCCCCCCGCCGAGAGGCCGCATATATGCGCCACATCGGCAGGAAGAGGTTAATTGGCTCAGGCAGTGATCCGTAAACAGCAAAGCTTATCCCTTGTCCCTAATGAGGTATAGATCGTATTCATGTCTTTCAGAATAGGAGACACTTACACAATAACAGCAGTTTCTTTGTTACTGGTATTTCAAGTACAGTCTTTCTCTTGTGAATGATGTGGATGCAGGGCCGGACTGGCCTACCAGGATAACGGGAGATTTCCCGGTAGGCTGCCTGTCCTGGGGCCGGTTTCATTTGCGGCTGCAGCAGTGCTCCCTGTCCCTGGCTGGATCTGTGTTCGGCGGTGACGCTGTAACACGGTCCCGCCCCCCTAGACCGGCTCGTGTGATAGTAGATAGAGTCAGCGTTCAGCCTATCACAGGAGCAGGAGAGAGGAGACAGGGAGCACTACAGGACATGCCCGCCATACAGCCCGCCCTGTGTGCCTGGATAGGAGGATTGGCAGGGGGCCGCATATAGAGGAAATTAGCTTTCTATATTCCTCCATACAGCCGCGGAATGCTTGCAGGAGGGGGAGGAGGAAGAGAATCAAGCATTCCGCGGCTGTATGGAGGAATATAGAAAGCTAATTTCCTCTATATGCGGCCCCCCTGCTTCTCCTCCTATCCAACTTCTTTTGCTGGCCCCTCCCAGTTCTCCTTGTGGCTCCTCCCCCCCAGTGCTCTCCTCCCCCAACACACTCTCCAGCCCCCCCACAGTTCTCTCTACCTCTGTTCTTTCTGCCCCCCTGCTCTCCAGACACCATTCCAGTGCTCTCCACCCCTGTTCTCCCCCCCAGTACTCTCCACTCCCCCCAGTGCTCTCCACCCCTGTTCTTTCTCCCCCCCCAGTGCTCTCCCCATCACTCCCCAGCCCCCACCCCAGTGCTCTCCAGCCCCCCACCCCTGTTCTTTCTCCCCCCCAGTGCTCTCCCCATCACTTCCCAGCCCCCACCCCAGTACTCTCCAGCCCCCCCACCTCTGTTCTTTCTCCCCCCCCCAGTGCTCTCCCCATCACTCCCCAGCCCCCACCCCAGTGCTCTCCAGCCCCCCCACCCCTGTTCTTTCTCCCCCCCAGTGCTCTCCCCATCACTCCCCAGCCCCCACCCCAGTGCTCTCCAGCCCCCCCACCCCTGTTCTTTCTGGCCTTCCCAGTGCTCTCAAGCTCCACCCATCGCTCTCCAGCCCCCTGTGCTCTCCACCCCTGTTCTTTTTGTCTCCCCCTTCAGTGCTTTCAAGCTCCCCTCCAGTACTCTCCGCTCCCCCTGCATTTTGCCCCCACCCATGTGCTCTCCAACCCCGCCAGTGCTCTCCGCCCCCCATAGTGCTCTCCAGCACCCCGTGCTCCCCACCCCTGTTCTTTCTCCCCCCCAGTGCTCTTCAGCTCTCCCCATCACTCTCCAGCCCCCACCCCAGTGCTCTCCAGCCCCCCATGCTCCCCACCCCTGTTATTTTTGCCCCCACCCATGTGCTCTCCAACTCCGCCAGTGCTCTCCAGCCCCCCGTACTTTCCACCCGTGTTTTTTCTGGTCCCCACTGGTGCTCTCAAGCTCCCCCCATTGCTCTCCACCCCCCAGTGCTCTCCACTCCCCCCTGCTTTTTGTACCACCCAGTGCTCTCCACCCCTGTTCTTTCTCCCCCCCCAGTGCTCTCAAGATCCCCCCCAGTGCTCTTTACATCCCACACTGTTAGCCCCCTCAGTGCTCTCCAGCCCCCCCTCTCAGCCTCCCGTGCTCTCCACCCCTGTTCTTTTTGGCTCCCCCCCAGTGCTCTCCAGCCCCCCCAGCGCTCTCCGCTCCCCACCCCTGTGATCTGCACTCCCCCCTGCTCTTTGCCCCCACTCATGTGCTCTCCAACCCCGCCAGTGCTCTCCGCTCCCCCTTCTCTCCAGCTCCCCCCCCCAGTGCTCTCGCTTCCCCAGGACCAGAGGACAGGCTGACTGGGGCCGGAAAATGAGGACGGCTGAAGGTGCAGGTGGCCAGGGACCACTCCATCTCACAGCAAACAGATCCTCTGGAAGGAGCACTGTCCCCATCCAAACCGAGAACAGACCCTGCCTGCTGATGGCGATCATGGATATCCTGCTGGCATGGAAGGTACCGTACCGAGCATCAACAACACACCTTCCCACAGACAGGGACTGCAGACTGGGACATGGGGCATAGGAGAGACTGCATTCACGGGCACAGTAAAGCTGCATTTGATGAGCATAGTGAGGCTGCAATGACGGGCACAGTGAGGCTGCAATGATGGGCACAGTAAAGCTGCATTTGATGGGCGCAGTAAAGCTGCATTTGATGGGCGCAGCAAAGCTGCATTTGATGAGCACAGTAAAGCTGCATTTGATGAGCACAGTGAGGCTGCATTGATGGGCACAGTGAGGCTGCATTGATGGGCACAGTGAGGCTGCAATGGTGGGCACAGTGAGGCTGCAATGCTGGGCACAGTGTGGCTGCAATGGTGGGCACAGTGTGGCTGCATTGATGGGCACAGGGAGGCTGCGTTGATGGGCACAGTGATGCTGCATTGATGGGCACAGTGAGGCTGCATTTGATGGGCACAGTGAGGCTGCATTTGATGGGCACAGTGAGGCTGCATTTGATGGGCACTGATGAGGATGCATTTGATGGGTGCATTGAGCTCTTGTATCATGTCTGCAGCCTCTGACCATCTCCTGTATCATGTCTCTGAGGGAGTCTGGAGAGGAGTCAAGAGTGGGAGCACCGCTGGGATGGGGGTCATGGGAGAAGTCAGATGTGTGGGGACTGTGGAGAGGAGACTATTGGATAAAACCAGAGCCACCAAGCTGGAACCGACTGACTGAGCCCTGCACGGTGTACCTGAGAGGAGGTCAGTGACAGCACCGCTAGGCCAGTCTGAGGGGGAGTCACTGATGTAAGGGGGGAGTGAATACGATAATTTAAGGGGGCACTGATATAAAGGTTTCCCCCCTATATCAGTAACCCACCCCCCCTTACCTTAGTGTATTCTTTCTGCGGAAGGTGGTCCCCCCCACGTTCTGAGTTCCTGGGGTCCCCCTTGATGATTGACCACTTTTACCACTTTTAACTGGAATTTGCGTTTTATATATATAAAGCCCTATGTGCTTTCATATCTGTCTTATCTATATATAATACACTCTTCAAATGTGCTTTAAAATGTATGGTTTTCCCTTTCATGAACAAGAAAATAATGACATTATGATGGTATAATAACGCTGTGGGGCTGGTATGAAATTTTTTCCAGGGCTAGATTTTATTCCCAGTCCGGCCCTGTATGGATGCAAAGCAGTGTGGCATAAACCTTATTAGCCACCAATTACATTCATTCATAATTCTAGGCAGTTCTGGACACCAAATGGCTGAAGCAATCACAAACTTCTAGCCTTAAGGCCCATACACACGATCGGACTTTCCGTCATCAATGGTCCGACGGACATGTTTTATCGGACAATCCGACCGTCTGTATGCTCCATTGGACAATTGTTGTCGTAATTTCCACGGACAAATGTTCACTGTGCATGCTCTCAAACTTTCCGACAACAAATGTGTTACGTCGGAACATCCGATCGTGTGTACACATCGGACTAAAATCCAAAGTACAAACACGCATGCTCAGAACCAATGCTAAACATCAGACAACAATAGCAGAAGTTGCCCAAAGGGTGGTGATAAAGAGCTGAAAAACCACGTGGTTTGGTGAATGTTGGCTGAAAATGTTCTGCCGTGTGTATGCATACCAAGTTCCGCGGCCAACGCCCTTGGAAAATCCATGGAAAAGACAGATGGAAGTCCGAGGCTTAAAGCTTCATACACACGATCGGATTATCCAACGGGAATTGTGTGATGACAGGCTGTTGTCGGAAAATCCTACCGTTTGTATTTTCCATCGGACAATTGTTGTCGGATTTTACGCCAACAAATGTGGAATAGCATGCTTTAAAATTTTCCGCCAACAAATGTGTGCTGTCGGATTGTCCGATCATGTGTACACAAGTCCGTCGGATAAAACTCCAAAGTACAAACACGCATGCTCAGAAGCAATGCTCACCATAACACAACATTAGCAGTTGACCAAAGGGTGGCGCTAAAGAGATGAAAAACCACGTAGTTTCGTGTTTGTTGGCTGACAATTCTTTGCCGTTTGTATGCAAGACAAGTTCCTGGCCAACGCCCTTCGGACAAAAGTCCTACGCTTTGTCCACAGAAAATCCGCAGTGGATGCAAGGGTTACTGGCCCATCTGCTCCAGAAAGTTCTGTTCCTCTACATTTGTGGCAGTAAAATCATTAAAGTGTGTAGTGTGTCTTTGGATTTGGCAATCATTTAAAAGTTAACTCTCACGCTTATGTAATTACTGCACCGCTAGCTGAAATCACCATGATTTATAACATGTATATACTGTATTGGAAACCAGATAAAGAGGTTTCTAGCTGAGTGTCTCTCAAGGTTAATGTGTTTGCTAAGTTCCAAAGTCTGCTGGGGCTGTCCACCACATCACACTAGTATTTTGGCAGTATTTGTACTACTAGAAGATAATGTGATATCTGGATTGTCCTCATTCATAAATCTTATGATAAAAAAAATTAAGATGAAATGATTTGTCCTATGTTCTGCACTGTACAAGCCTGAATGTGTTTCCAGACATTCTCAGATTATACCGTTTGTGTATTAGCTGCCCAAACTTGTAGGCCACATTCACACCTGTGAATGGGCCCAACACCGATTACATGTGAGAACCCTAGTGGGGGTTGCTGGCAATTAGTTACGGGAGGCAGCCCACTCTTCTTGCTCCCACTGTGCCTTGAATAAGCGGTTGTATACCCCTTAAAAAAAAAAAAAAAACCCTGCAAGGCAAAGGCATAATGAGTTAGTATGACTAGCATACTAGCTCATTATCAATTACTTACCTTAGACCGAAGAACCCGCACCGGCCCTCGTTCCTCTCCTCCGACATGATACCCGGAGTAAACAGGAACAAAAAAGTCTTCTGGACTGCAGCACTCCAAAGATAAACGCCTTTATTAAAATAGGAAATCCAAAATGCACACTGTACAACGGTACACAGGTCAAAAAAATCTGGCTAACATGTTTTGCACTGTGCTAGTGCTTATTCATATTTTTTTGACCTGTGTACCGTTGTACAGTGTGCATTTTGGATTTCCTATTTTAATAAAGGCTTTTATCTTTGGAGTGCTGCAGTCCAGAAGACTTTTTTGTTCCTGTTTGCTGTTAGTAGCATTGTCTGCACCCTTGGCTGCTGGGAGGAGGTGATTGGAGGATTCCCACACCTGAGCGGCTCCCTTTTTTTATGATACCCGGAGTGACTTCACTCCCGCGCATGCGCGTGGAACGGTACGATCCCCGTACATGTAGCGGGGTGGCGGTTTGTGGTGTAATATAAAGCCCCGTACACACGGTCGGACTTTTGGCCAACAAACTTCATTTTGAGCAAGTTGGACCAACAATCCGACCGTGTGTACGCTCCATCGGACAAACTTTTTTTGCTTTTTTCTTGTTTTCATCGGACAAAAGTTGGGCCTGCAAACGGACAAACTTTTGCCCAACAAAAGTCAGATGGAGCAAAGTCCGACCGTGTGTACAGAAAACCATCGGACCTTTGTCCGATGGACAAAACAACTAATGTTAAAATCAACCAACAATAGCAGAAGTTGACCAAAGGGTGGCAGTAAAGAGCAGAAAAGAGCAGAAAAACCACGTGATCTTGCAAAAAGTTTTGGGAAAGTTTGCAGAAAAGTCCGAGCGTGTGTATGCTATGGGTGTTCCCGACCAACTCCGTTCGGACAAAAAAACACGGAAAAGTCAGATGGAAGTCCGACCGTGTGTATGGGGCTTAAGACTGTCATTAACCTTGTGAAGCAATGCAATGTGGAACTTGCGGTACCAGGAGAACGGGACTCCATTGACATAAGTAGATAATAAGACTGTGGGGCTGATTTACAAAACGTTTGCGCCATGAGTATTGGCGCATCTGCGTGCGCAATGGCTGTTTTGGTATTTACAAAACATTAGCGCCGGTAGCGCAGCCCTATTTCCCATTTACTATAGTGTTGTCGGCGGACGGGAGGAGGCGCTCAGTGCGCCACTATGGACCTGGCGCACGGCAAGTTAAACACTAAATATAAAGAAGCTGGAAGTGAGAATATAATGGGGGTGACATGGGGTGATGTGAGGAAGTGTAGTGACACCGGCCCAAATAACTAATATGCCCAAAATTGAGTGAGAAAGTAACTTTTTCAAAACCAGCCCGCTGCCCGGCAAGTACGATTCGAGCTGCGAGCGTTTTTTTTGTGCTCAGCGCGGGAATTTCAATGGTTCAAACGCGCCAAGACACTGTGCCGGCAAAATCTTAGTAAATGTCAAGTCACGTAAACCAATTTGCATAAGTTGAACAGGCGCAGCTCTGAACTTCCCAGTGCGCCTGCAAAATGACATTTCTAAAGGAAAAAAAAAGGCATTTAAAAGCAGCCGCGGCTATAATGAATTGTCGGCTCCCGGCAATATAGAGAAAAGTCATTGAAAGTCTTTGCTAACCACAAAAAAAAAAAGCGTGGGGGTTCCCCCAAATTTCATAACCAGGCCCTTGAGGTCTGGAATGGATATTAAGGGGAACCCCGCCGCAAATTTTTAAAAAAATGTCGTGGGGTTCCCCCTAAATATCCATACCAGGCCCTTCAGATCTGGCATGGATTTTAAGGGGAACTCCACCCCAAATTAAAAAAAAATGGCGTGGAGTACCCCCAAAAATCCATACCAGACCCTTATCCGAGCACGCAACCTGGCCGGCCGCAGGGGAAGAGGGGGGACGAGAGAGCGCCCGCCCCCCTCCCTCCTGAACCATACCAGGCCACATGCCCTCAACATGGGGAGGATGTCCCCATGTTGATGGGGACAAGGGCCTCATCCCCACAACCCTTGCCCGGTGGTTGTGGGGGTCTGCGGGCGGGGGGCTTATCGGAATCTGGAAGACCCCTTTAACAAAGGGGACCCCCAGATCCAGGCCCCCCCCCTATGTTAAATGGTAATGGGGTACAAATGTACCCCTACCATTTCACAAGGAAAGTGTCAAAAATGTAAAAAATTACAAGAGCCGGTTTTTGAAAATTCCTTTATTAATGCCTTTTCTTTTCTTCCATCTTCTTCTTCCATCTTCTTCTTCCATCTTCTTCTTTTCTCCATTCGGGTTTCTTCCTCTTCCTCTTCATCTTTATCTTCATCCTCATCTTCATCTTCATCTTCCTTCTTCCTTCGGTCTTCTCGTCCGCATCTTGCTCCGACGTCTTCCCTTCTTCTTTCTTCTCCGGCCGCTCCGTTTGAATTGGAGGTTCCCGCTGTGCGACGCTTCAGTTCTCCACTTGGTCCGCTGCCACCCGGTGGCTCCGCCCCCTCTGACACCACGGGGAAAGTCCCCGTGAAATCCATGTGCGTCAGAGGGGGGCGGGGTCACTGGGTGTAAGCGGACCCAGAGGGGAACTGAAGAACTGAAGCGTCGCACAGCGGGAACCTCCAATTCAAACGGAGCGGCCGAAGAAAGAAGAAGGGAAGACGCCTGAGCAAGATGTGGACGAGAACACCGAAGGAAGAAGGAAGATGAAGATAAAGATAAAGAGGAAGATGAAGATGGAGGAAGAAACCCGAATGGAGAAAAGAAGAAGATGGAAGAAGAAGATGGAAGAAGAAGATGGAAGAAAAGAAAATACATTTATAAAGGAATTGTCAAAAACCGTCTCTTGTCATTTTTTACATTTTTTACACTTTCTTTGTGAAATGGTAGGGGTACATTTGTACCCCATTACCATTTCACACGGGGGGGGCCGGGATCTGGGGGTCCCCTTTGTTAAAGGGGTCTTCCAGATTCCGATAAGCCCCCTGCCCGCAGACCCCCACAACCACCGGGCAAGGGTTGTGGGGATGAGGCCCTTGTCCCCATCAACATGGGGACATCCTCCCCATGTTGAGGGCATGTGGCCTGGTACGGTTCAGGAGGGAGGGGGGCCGCTCTCTCGTCCCCCCCCTTTTCCCCTGCGGCCTGCCAGGTTATGTGCTCAGATAAGGGTCTGCTGTGGATTTTTGGGGGGACTCCACGCCATTTTATTTTTTAATTTGGGGTGGAGTTCCCCCTAAAATCCATGCCAGATCTGATGGCCTGTTATGGATATTTGGGGGGAACCCCACGTCATTTAAAAAAAAAAATTGCAGCGGGGTTCCCCTTAATATCCATTCCAGACCTGAAGGGCCTGGTAATGGAATTTGGGGGACCCCCACGCTTTTGTTTTTTGTGTAATCAAAGACTTTCAATGACTTTTATCTGTATTGACGAGAACCAGCAATTCATTACAGCCGCAAGGACTTTTAAATGACTATTATTTTACTTTAGAAATGTAATTTTGCTCTCCAACTGTTATAAACATAGAAAACATGTGCTACTTTACAGGCATACTATAGACACCCCCCGGGTATGATATTTAGGGCCAGTTCATACCGGATGCAGTGCAGTGCGTTTTTTTGATGCATGAAAAACTCAAAGAAAGTTGATCACATTAATGCCAATGGCATAGTTCACACCACTGCAGTCCGTTCCAGTGCGTTTCAGAAAGCAAAAAAAAAAATTGGTCATGCTGCATTTTTTAGGTACAAAACTGTACTGGACCCCAGTAAAACACATCAAAAACGCAACGGAACGTACCAAAAATGCACTGGAATGCACCGGAACGCACCTAAATGCACCAAAGACGCACTGCAACACACTTGTCCTAAGTGAAAAGAGGGGGAAAAAAACACTGGACTGCATCAAAAACGCATCAAAAATGCACTGGAATGTGTCAAAAACGCGCATGCAGAAAAGCACCTGGAACGCACCCAGACTGCGTTTCTATAGTGTGAACTAGGGCCAGTTCACACCATAGAAACACAATCCGGATGCGTTCCAGGTGCTTTTCTGCATGCACGTTTTTCATGCGTTCCAGTGCATTTTTGGTACGTTTTTGATGCAGTCCAGTGCTTTTTTTTCACCCCTCTTTTTTATTAACCATAGATAAGGACAAGTGTGTTCCAGTGCGTTTTTGGTGCATTTAGGTGTGTTCCGGTGCGTTCCAGTGCGTTTATGATGCGTTTTTCTGCGTTCCAGTACAGTCCAGTGCAGGTAAAATGCAGCATGTTCTACTTTTTTGGGGAAACTGGAACGCACTGGAACAAACACTGCAATTTAGAACCATATAACCAACTTTCCATGCATTTTGGATGCATAAAAAAAGCAATGCACTGCATGTGGTGTGAAATGGCCCTTAAGCAATTTAGCATATTTAAAGGTACTTCTCTTTGTTTTGTTTTTGGTGTTTTCCAAATTGGTGACATTGATATATGTCCCTTAGGGTGGGACCTGGGCCCCCATTTTAAGGCCAATAACTAGAAGATAAGCCAGCCAAGTGGGGACTAGCAAAATTGGTGTCCTTATCGAGTTTGTAACACATGTATTTTATTTGTTATGTCTTTGCAAAACAGGTGATTGGTTAACTTTTGTGGGTTGTATTTTTTTGTGTGGGGAAAATGTTCCCCTGAAATAATTCTGATGTTGTTAATGTGTGTTGTTTGTTCACTTTGATTTAATTGTCTGTGCTGCATTTTTTTGGGCCAAAAATTTCTCAAGATGTTGAGTCTGTAACTGTTTCAAATTGACCATGTTTTTTATTTTGCCTTCCCTTTTGTTTTGTTGACCAATAAAATTTGATGCAAAGTTTTGATGTTTTGTGTTTTCTTTGCAACAAATGTGACAGCTGATTGGCATGTCAAAACAAAACAGGTGTGATTTGTCTACCCTGGTGCCTTCATGCTAGCATATGCATGTATTGTGTGCTGCCATGGAGCGTCACCAGGAAATGAAATACAGAGCGGTAAGTATTCAATTTTCCTTTTTTACTACAGTGGTTCTCAGCCTCAGTCCTCAAGTACCCCCAACAGGACATGTTTTGTGAATTCATCTTATCGAATTGCTGTCCAAAAATCAAAACCATTGACTGTGATTTAAAGCACATGTGCAAGATGAAGGAAAACCTGCAAACATGGCCTGTTGGGGGTACTTGAGAAGCACTGATTTAGAGCACTGCACTTAAAAATAGCTCAAGGCCATACAATTCTAATTGTGGGCATTTTGAGGGAAACAAAGTAAGTGTTAGAACCCCTGCGTGTGTGTGTTTTTTTTTTTTTTTTTGTAGTTTGGCCTTTGTCTCCTTTTCTTAAAATTGGCTTCACTTCCTGTCACACAGCTAAACAGGAAGTGAAGGTAAAACCCTACCAATGTCTTTTCTTGGAGACACACAGATCAATCTAACTAGTGTCCCCATTAAGCAAATTGCACTCTAGCACTTTGTTGTGTACACCCCAAATCATTGTATAGTTTGGGGTTTAGTAAAGACAAATCCACTCTGCAGTAAAAGTGTAGCTGCTGAAAATCTGAGGGAAAGTACTGGTGATTGGATGTTCCAATCATGTAAAAGCAAAGATGGTGTTTTTTTTTTTTGCTTGCATGTCCCCCTCAGATATACAGCAAGTGCACTTGTAGTGCAAAGTAGATTTGCCTTTAGTAAATAAACCCCAAAGTCCAAACTACCTAATAATTTGTGGTGTACCCCGCAATATGCTGGAGTGCAATGTGCATAATGGGGAAAGTATTTAGACTGACCTGTGTGTCCCCAAGGAAAGACATTATTAGGGATTTTCCCTCACTTCCTGTGTGGCTATGTGACAGGAAGTGAATTATTTGGAAGGATAAAGTGGCCAAATTATTTAATTTAACTTTTCAAAGACACATTCCTAAGTTGAATTGTGATGCATGTCAATGGCCCATTTAGACCCTCTTTAATCACTTGAGATCGGCGCTATAACTGATCGACGGCCACAGCATGGTCCTCAATTGCCGGGAGTCCGTCAATAAACGTCCTCCCCTTTGTGCGCGCGCGCTGTGGTCACTGAGTCACTGAGACTCGGGTGATGACAGATCCGAGTAAGGGGCCGATCCCTGCCCTTTACCATGTGATCAGCTGTCAGCAAATGACAGCTGATCACGTGATGTAAACAAAAGCTGGGTAATGGTTTTTGTTTTCTCCTTGTGCTGACAGCGTGAGCATAAAAAAAAGGCAATCACCGGCTTATGTGCAAGGGACATGGGGCCCGAAGAGGAAGAGGCAATTCTGCGTCATCTGTGACAATTAGTAGCCCCTGCCAGTGCCACCT
Organism: Rana muscosa; assembly: GCA_029206835.1. Lineage (NCBI taxonomy): Eukaryota > Metazoa > Chordata > Amphibia > Anura > Ranidae > Rana > Rana muscosa. The sequence continues at coordinate 691,541,932 of CM055116.1, forward strand.
ATCAATGCCCACCACTGGTGCCAATCAGGGGCACCTAGCAGTGCTCCCTATCAGTGCCCATCACTGCCAACTATCATTGCCACCTAGCAGTGCCACTTCTCACTGCCCACCAGTGCCAACTAGCAATGCCACCTCTCAGTGCCCACCCTTGCCACCGGTGCCCATCAGTGCAGTCTCATCAATGAAGAAGAAAAATTACCTTTTTTTAAAAATATTAACCAGTTTCCTACCGCCCACCGTCAAATGACATCCTTGGCTTTGTGCGGTGACATCTGAATGATGCCTGCAGTTTCAGGCATCATTCAGATATCATTCTTTTCAGCCGGCGATTCTGTGCACAATAAAAACAATCATAGTGGCAGTTCCGCCGCTTGCTCGTTCTTATAGGCGGCGGGAGGGGACGTTCACCCCCCCTCTTAACGCCATCCGGTGCTTCTCTGGGCTCTCCCGTGCCATCTTGGGCTCGGAGAACGATTTGGAGATGACTGGTGACCAGATGGTCACCAGTCATCTCTATGACCATCGGAGGCCCGGGCGCGACGTTATGACATCACGCCGTGTTCCTGTATGTTAACCAAGCCGTGATCTCGGCTGTCAGCATGAGATTGGTGATTTTTTTTACCAATATCATGCTTTCCAGCCTGGAGGAGAGATGTGGGGTCTTATTGACCCCGCATCTCTCCATAAAGAGGACCTGTCACACACATTCCTATTACAAGGGATGTTTACATTCCTTGTAATAGGAATAAAAGTGATCCAAAAAAAAAAAAAAGTTAAAAAAAGAGTAAGAAATACAAAAAAGTAAAAAAACAAAATAAAAAAAATAAGCAAAAATAAGAAAAAACGCCCATGTCCCCGGTAGCTCGCGCTCAGAAGCAAACGCACACGTAAGTCCCGCCCACATATGTAAACGCCGTTCAAACCACACATGTGAGTTATTGCTGCGTGCGTTAGAACGAGTGCAACAATTCTAACACTAGACCTCCTCTGTAATGCCAAAATGGTAACGTGTAAAAAAAATTAAAGCATCGCCTAGGGAGATTTTTAATTACTGAAGTTTGGTGTCATTCCATGAGTGTGCGCAATTTTAAAGCGTGACGTGTTAGGTATCTATTTACTCAGCATAACAACATCTTTCACATTATACCAAAAAATTGGCCTAACTTTACTGTTTTGTAATATTTTTTGCAAAAAAAAGGCGTTTGAAAATTTATTGCGCAAATACAGAGAGAGATAAAAATTTGCAATGACCGCCATCTTATTCCCTAGGGTGTCTGCTCCAAAAACATATATAATGTTTGGTGTTTTGGAGTAATTTTAGAGCCATAAATTTATGATTTTTAAATGAAGGAGAGAAGTGCCAGAATAAGCCCAGTGCTGAAGTGGTTAAAATATCAATTTTTATTTTTTTTAAACTCGGTCTTTTGTATTTATAGAAAAAAAAAAAAAACACAAAGGTGATCAAATAGCACCAAAAGCAAGCTCTATTTGTGTGCCAAGAAATAATTCATTTTCATTGGGTTACAGTGTTGTATGAGCGCGCAATTGTCATTGAAAGTGCATCAGCGCTGAAATGTGAAACTTGGTCTGGGCAGTGCGCAAGTGGTTAATATAAGGCTACATGCACACGGACGTTTTTCAAGCCGCTTGTTTGAGCGTTTTTTGCAGCTTAAAAACATCTCTCCATGTTAGCCTATGGCCTCATGGCCACCATGGCGTTTTTTAGCTGTAAATGGCATAGGCGTTTTTAGGCCCCATGTAGACGGGACGCTGGTGCAAAGTGTTCAGAACTAAGGTTGAAAGTGGCGTTTAGAAAGGCGCGCTTTGTGACGTTTGCATGCCGTGTTTTACCACATTTGCGTGTATATGATAAGGAGCCGCCCTAAGCTCCAAAAACAGAATTATTTATGATTTTAGCTATTTTGTGAGACCAGAGTGATATCAGCAGCTGAGAGCAGCAGTGTAGTTGTATTTAGCGTGTCACTTGCCACATCACTTGCCACAAGTTGTGGATTGTCCACTTGCCACGTCAGCTGCCCCAAGTTGTGGATTGTCCACAATGCAATGGAAGCAATTTCATTTTTATATATATATAAATATATATATATATATATATATATATATATATATATATATCTGAAAGAGGTGCACATAAAATAAAGGGGCCCACAAGTGCACTTCTCGGCGCCAAGGAAAATGGTTTATCAGTTAACTTAACCTGAGATAAAAAATAGAATAAAAAGATATCCCACAGATATATAAAAAATTAAATAAAACCAATATCGCATTGATGATAAAAGGTAATCTTAAAAGGACTAGTAACAGCAGCTGTTTAAAATTATAGATGAAAACCAATAACACCCATAAAACAGTAAATATATAAAATGTATCAAAAAATTAAGAACAAAGTCTATTTGATAAAACAGCGCTTAGTATTGGATAATGTCCAACTTCCAAAAAATTTTGAGGTATGGTGGAAAAGAAATATAATCACAAAGGATGCAATAAAGTCACAGTTCTTAATGTGGTAGGTGTTTCTATAAGATGGATGAATCGTGCACCCTACACCAGCTCCCAATCTTCACCACCGATGTGATATAAGGTCCCCCGCTGGGGTTCAAACTCACCAGAACAATAAACCAAATGAGCCTTGTAAGATAAATTCCTCTTAATTCAAACTTCCATCACCACCTCAGGAATCAGCATGGGTTAAACTCCATTCGAGGTACATATAAAACACAAATTCACTGACATAGTGTAATCCTGCTTTATTTTAAATCAACCCGTATAAAACACATCCCCGCTTCCAATACACGTACAATAATTCAACTTGTAAATGACATATAGGAATGAAGCATAATCACCGCTCTCCTCCGAACACAGGGGCCGCACTCGTGCTGCAAGCGCAGAACTGCAGACACTTCCTGGTTACGTTATGGCTGGCGGTGGAACGCACACTCCTCACTTCCTGGATACGCCGTCGTAGCCACGCCCTGACGCGTTTCGTCACTTCCGACTTCAACAGAGGGCGTGGCTACTCGGCGTAAGCACGGACCTTATATTATCCCTCCTCCACGGCCATTGGATAGGACAGCCCTACTCGTCCGCTCCTATTGGTACAGAGCCCGAGCGTAAGACGAGACGGACGTCGGCCGTGTTGAGTCACAGGGAATACATCAATACATAAACAAGATCTATCTAAATCAACATTTAACCCCCTCGGTGCCAATGTATCAACTGAAAATATCCATTGAGTTTCTAGTTTGGAAAGTTCTCTTACAAGGTTTGCCCCCCTCCATAGAGGTTTAAGGTAATCAACCCCCCAAAATTTTAGGCCTGCTGTATTTTGATCATGAAAGAGCTTAAAATGTAAAGACACGTTGTGGTCTTTATAACCTAGTTTGATGTTTGCTACATGTTCAGCTATCCTTATTTTGAGTGCTCTTTTAGTGCGACCTACATACATAAGTTTGCATGGGCATTCTAGGATGTAGACCACATAGGTTGTATTACATGTAATGAAATCATTTATTTGAAACTCAGAATTATTGGAAGAAGAGACAAAAGTCTCAATTGCTCTTAAAGGTCTTTCGACTTCTCTACATGGGCGACACTTCCGACAAGAGAAGAACCCATCTCTAATCCAGAAAGATGGAGGTTTTTTTGGGGGGTCTAATACCTTTTTAACTATTCTGTCTCCATAATTTGGAGCTTTTCTGTAAATGAAACCTGGTTTCAGTGGAATAACATTCCTGAGTATTTTATCGAGTAAAAGGATGTGCCAGTGAGAGGAAAAAATCTTTTCAACTTCTTTGTATTGTGAGTGATATCCAGAAATAAAGCTCCACTCATGTATATTTTTATTATTATGCAAAGGTACGGTATCCGTTAGACAAACTCTTCTGGGTATTTTTAGGAGGTCACCTATAATTTTATCAATGCGTATTTCCTTGTAGCCCTTATCTATAAATTTTCCTTTTAGGGTCAGTGCTTGGGACTTGTAATCTTCATCGCTAGTGCAATTTCGTCGGACTCGCATTAGTTGACCTTTCGGTATGTTCTTAAGCCACATCGGGTGGTGTCCACTTTGTGTTGGGAGGTAGCTGTTAGAGTCCGTTGGCTTAAAGTAGACTTTTGTTCCCAATTTATTAACAGTCCGAAAGATATTCAAATCCAAAAAATGGATACTTTGTTGATTGTATTCACTAGTGAGTCTAATATTGCACTTATTGTCATTTAGTTCTGCTAAAAACATTTCCAGTGAAGTTAAAGTACCCGCCCAGATAAAGAATAAATCATCGATATATCTTCGGTATAAAATCAGCTGATCTCTCCTGTGATTAAAAATGGTCTTATCCTCCCATTCCGCCATAAATAAGTTAGCTATACTCGGGGCAAATTTGGCCCCCATAGCTACCCCTTTCTTCTGGGAGTAAAAATGGCCATCATACCAGAAATAATTACATGCAAGACAAAAATCCAAGCAGTTCCGTAAAAAGATTTTTTGAGCAAATGTGATATCATCTCTTTTGGATAATGCCCAATTGAGGGCTAGAAGAGCATCATCGTGCTGAATCACAGTGTACAAAGATGACACATCAGCTGTTACCAGAAATACTTCTTCTTTCCCAGTTAAATCAATCTCTTCAAGTAATATGAGTAAATCCTTGGTGTCCTTTAAATATGCACGTGTCTGGGTAACGCTTTTTTGAAGAAAGTGGTCAAGGTATTGGCCCACTCGAGCAGTAACAGACCCAATTCCATTTACTATGGGTCTTGCTGGAGGACGGTTAAGATCTTTGTGTATCTTGAGCAAAGTGTAGATGGTGGGTATTCTGCTATAGCTTGGTGTCAAATATTTGCGTTCTTTCATAGAGAGAGCTCTTTTTTGAAAACCAGCTTCTACAAGTCTCCCAAGATTTTCTTCATATTGTGAAGTAGGATCACTAGTTAGCATACGGTAAGTTTCTTCATCTGACAACATTTCCATCATCTGTTCATAATAAAATTATTTTGTTAAGATCACGACACCTCCTCCTTTATCTGCGGGCCTGATGATAATATCCTTCCTCTTCTCCAATAGTTCTATACCCTCTTTAATGTGTCTTGGATTCACATTTCTCTTCGGTTTTATGTGTTCCAGGTCACGCAGTACCAGTCCCTTGAACACATCAAGGGGCTGATTTGTGCCTATCAGAGGGTTGAACAGAGATTTGTTGCGCAAACCACTATCTGTGGGGACTGAGTATACATTTGTTACTGGATTAGAGTTTTTAGTTAAAAAGTATTTTTTCATATTTAACTTCCTCATATACTTATGCACATCAATGAACACGTCAAATTTATTTATCGGGCGGTTCAATCCACATTTAAGTCCTAGGTTTAAAATGTTTGTTTCTTTATCAGTTAAAATCACATTGCTTAAGTTAAAAATACCACTTATTCGTGTTCCCTCCTTCTTCTTTTTCTGTTTTTGGGTCCTTCTCCCGGCCCTACATCCTCTAATTCTTCTCTCCACATACCGGTTTGTGGTGTCCTCTCTCGTTCCCAATGGGGTGGATTTTGCCACTGTGGTTCCCTGTATACCGGCCCGTGAGGAGGGTCCCTGTATTGAGGCATTTGTTGAGGGTATGTGGCTGGTCTTTCTCTGTAATTGGATGATCCTCTGCCCCTCTTCTGCCATCCTCGGCCTCTCCCTAAAAAAGGCTGTGGTGCCTGATATCTTTGTCTATTTTCTTCCTCCCACAGGGGTTCATATCGGTTATATACCGGTAGGTGGTAGTGATTATCTATAGGTGCAGGACGGTGTCCAGAAGTCGATGGTCCCATATTCTTAGCTCTTCCCCTTGTCTGATTTGTTGTGTTCCTTACAGGTGTAGAGTGACTGATAGGGGCATGAGGTAGAACCAAATCTCTCCTGTCTGTTGAGGGCAATATTGGATTGGCTGTTCCCTGTGGTCTGTCAGTAATGACATTAATATGAGGTCTATCAGAGATAATCTCTTGTTGAGTATCCATAATAATTCCCTCATTTTCTCTTATGGCAGCTGTATTTGGTTGTTGCCATAAATAGATGTTATTGGTTCTAAAGTCACCTACATCCCGATGGAATTTTTTAGTTTTCTTTTTTTGTGTTTCCTTGTCTACTTTCTCCAATTTTTTCTTTATACGACTTGTAACCTGGGGGGCAGGTAGTAGGTACAAAAGCTCCCTGGGATGAGCAGGCACAGATACCAAGTCCATTGGATCAGTGAAAACACAGTGGGGTTTATTGGTGCTATATACAAAGTCAATGACAGGTGCTGTACAGTGTGGTGAAAACAAACAGAAGAAAAAATAGCTAAACAAAAGCCTAGCCGTGTCTCGGCTCTAACTACACAGTATGTACAGGCCCTCACTACCAGGCTGGACAAGCCTAACGCTTGTCAGCTTCCACATTCACAGAGTAACAAGTTTTACCAACCTTCTTGCTCTCACAAACCAATGTTGTCTGTGTTTCCCAGGCTGAGCAAAGGCTGTCTGCTCAGGTGAGCTTTTAATTAAGCTGGTGGAGAGAACCAACACCTGAAGTGGATCCTGGCTCAGAGATCCCTGAATGTATATGAGAGGAGCCTGGGAGATGTATAAACCCCGAACAGGACTTTCCCAGGCTCTCTCTGGGATGCTCTGTCACACATCCTCCCCCCTTGTTTCAACCCCAGGGTTGGAACACCTGTAGCCCAACAGGAGTGAACACGGGAGAGGGCATCTACATTCCCCATCTCAACACCTGGCCTGTGTTTTACCGTAAAGGCGTAATCTTGTAGGGCCAAAAACCACCGGTTCACCCGCCTATTAGTCTCCTTCTTTTGGGCCATCCATTTCAGGGGAGCATGGTCAGTTATTAACTCAAACTGGCGCCCCAACAAGTAGTACCTGAGCGCGTCCACGGCCCACTTTATGGCCAGACACTCCTTTTCAATGACTGCGTACTTCTTTTCATGGTCATTGAGCTTTCTGCTTAAGTACACCACAGGGTGTTCTTCCCCATTGTGTACCTGTGAAAGTACTGCCCCGATACCAACATCAGACGCATCTGTCTGGACCAAAAAGTTTTTGGAGAAATCGGGGGAGTATAGGATTGGCTGTGCACAAAGAGCCTTCTTCAGGACTTGAAAAGACTCTTCTGCTACTGGAGACCATTTCACCATTACAGAGGCTTTCCCTTTCGTAAGGTCTGTCAGTGGGGCAGCTATAGTTGCGAAATTTGGGATAAATCTTCTATAGTACCCCGCAATGCCAAGAAAGGCCCTGACCTGCTTCTTGTTTGCAGGGCGTGGCCACTCCTGGATGGCTTCTATTTTATTCACCTGGGGCTTTATGACACCCCGGCCAATAGTGTAGCCCAAATACCTGGCTTCCTCTAGCCCAATGGCACATTTTTTTGGATTTGCCGTAAACCCCTCCTTGAAGAGGGAATCCAGGACAGCCTGGACACGGGGCAAGTGAGACTCCCAGTCAGTGCTATGCACCACTATGTCGTCCAGATAGGCTGCAGCATACTGTCGGTGAGGTCTTAGGGTCCTGTCCATAGCCCTCTGAAATGTTGCAGGGGCATTTTGCAACCCAAAAGGCATTTTCTTATATTGAAACGACCCCTCCGGGGTCACAAATGCAGTCTTTTCTTTGGCACTACCAGTCAGGGGTATTTGCCAATATCCTTTGGTCAAGTCCAAAGTGGTCAGATAACGGGCCTTGCCAAGTCGGTCTATAAGCTCGTCTACCCTGGGCATTGGGTATGTGTCAAACTTTGTTACCGCATTAAGCTTTCTGAAGTCATTACAAAACCTCCAAGTGCCATCCGGTTTTGGGACCAATACAATGGGGCTAGACCAGTCACTATTGGATTCCTCAATAACATCTAGCTCCAACATCCTTTTAACTTCCTCACCGATGTCCTTTCTTCTAGCTTCGGGAATTCGGTATGGTTTGAGCTTGACACGGACTCCAGGTTCAGTAACAATATCATGCTGAACTGCTGAAGTCGTGCCCGGCAACTCTGAAAATTTCTCTTTATTCCTCATCAGGAACTCTCTAGCTTCCTGTTTCTGGGAACATGACAGGGTGTCTGGAATCGTGACCTCAGGGATCAGAGGGGATTCAGTACCTTTAAGGGTTACCGGGAGGGACCTCGCAGTTAATGCCAGTCTATCCTTCCAGGGTTTTAACAGGTTTATGTGGTAAATCTGTTCGGGCTTCCTTTTACCTGGTTGATACACCTTGTAATTGACCTCCCCAACTCTTTCAATTACTTCAAAGGGTCCCTGCCACTTAGCCAGGAATTTGCTCTCAACAGTGGGAACTAACACGAGGACCCGGTCACCAGGTGAGAAAACACGAAGTTGGGCCCCCCTGTTGTATATCCTCTGTTGGGCTGCTTGGGCCTGCAGTAAATGTTCTTTTACTACCGGCATGATTGCTGCAATCCTATCCTGCATTTGAGCGATATGCTCAATAACACTTTTGTGAGGTGTCTGCTCCCCCTCCCAAGTTTCCTTGGCTATGTCTAAGAGTCCCCGAGGGTGTCTCCCATAAAGCAACTCAAATGGAGAGTACCCCGTAGAGGACTGGGGAACTTCCCTGATGGCGAACATCAAGTAAGGTATCAGGAAGTCCCAGTTTTTCCCATCCTTATCAACAACCTTTTTTAACATACTCTTTAATGTCTTATTGAAGCGTTCCACCAAGCCATCCGTTTGAGGATGGTACACTGAGGTACGCAACTGCGTCACCTTAAATAACTTGCAGAGCTCCCTAGTTATTCGTGACATGAATGGGGTACCTTGGTCTGTAAGGACTTCTTTCGGGACGCCAACCCGACTGAACACCATAAACAGCTCTTTGGCAATGTTTTTAGCAGATGCAGTGCGTAAGGGAACGGCCTCAGGGTAACGGGTAGCGTAATCCATGATCACGAGGATATGTTGATGACCGCGGGCAGATTTGGGGAGTGGACCCACAAGGTCCATGGCAATCCTCTCAAAAGGCACTTCAATAATGGGCAAGGGCACTAACGGACTTCGGAAGTGGGGTTGGGGGGCTGACATCTGACACACAGGACAGGATTGACAATAATTTTCTATGTTTTTCCGTATCCCAGGCCAGTAAAACCTGCGCAACACCCTTTCAGTGGTTTTCTCAACCCCTAAATGGCCTCCTAGCAAGTGCCCATGGGCAAGTTCCAACACCACCCGTCTGTATAACTTAGGGACTACCAACTGTTCAACTACTTCATCATTAGATTTACATACACGATACAGTAAATCCTCATTGCTGCAGAAATATGGAAAACAGAGCCTGTCCCCTGGTTCGACAGGTACCTCATTAATCACTATTACATTTTCCCAGGCCCTGGCAAGGGTAGGGTCTTTTCTCTGCTCCGTACCAAAATTTTCCTTGTGCACATTAAGATTGGCAAACTCTAACGTAGGCTCAGATTCAGCAGGCGGCTGTCCAGCTCTACTGGTTGTGGGGACTTCTTCCGGCTCCCCCAGCTCTCCTGCCATAACTGAGAAAGGATCACCCGGAGAGCCCTGAGAGGAGTCCCCTGAACTCACAAGGTCAGTAATGGCCACGAGTTCTGGCTCTGCGACTGAGTTAGGTACTGCGACTGGGTCGGGACAATCCCACAGTTCCCAAAACTTAGGGAAGTCCCTACCAATGATAGCCTCATGCACCAAGTGGGGCACCAGTCCGACCGAATGGGTCACCGTACCTAAGCCAGTTTTAAACTGAACAGTGGCTATTGGATACTCGCGGGTATCCCCATGTACACAGATCACAGCAACCTTTTTTGCATGAAAATTCACAGTTTCAACCATCTCAGCTGTAACCAAAGTAACCAGACTTCCAGAGTCCAGCAAGGCCATAATAGGCTTATTATTAATAGTCACATGACACATGTGTTTTCCCACATTTGGCATTGCAGCGCATGAAACAGCAGCAAACATAGACTGCCTTCTAAAAGATAGATCACACTGCATTGGTTCATCTGTCAATGGACAGTTTGCTGCAACATGTCCCAGTTCTTGGCAACGAAAACACCTGATGTTTCCCCAGTTTGGTTTGCTGACAGGCAGTGGCTTCCCTTGTTTGGGCCGCCAAACTTCAGTCCTGGCACCAAAATTCCTCCCCCCTATTTCCTTGCCATGCTTACCACCCACTTCCCCTGGAACAGTCTTACCGGTTGCCTGGGGAGACCGTGGCTTTGGGTGGAAAGTCCGTGCGGCTGTAGGGGTGGTGACCAGGTTCTCTGCAGCAAAGTACCTCTCAACGAGCTCCACCAGGTTGTCTGCTGACTTGGGGTCTCCTTGACTCACCCACTTCTGCAGGGGAATTGGCAGTGACCTCAGGAATTGGTCCATGACCACACGCTCCACTATTTGTGGCGCAGACAGGGACTCCGGCTGTAGCCATTTCCGTACCAGGTGGATCAGATCAAACATCTGCGATCTTGGGGCCCTCTTATCTTGGAAGAACCAGCTGTGGACCCGCTGAGCTCGAACAGCCAAGGTGACACCGAGTCGTGCCAGGATTTCCCGCTTGACCTTCTCATAATCTCCCGCTTCTGCTGACTCCAGATCATAGTAGGCCTTCTGCGCTTCTCCAGAAAGTAAGGGGGCGATCAGTCCTGCCCACTGGGTTTGGGGCCAACCTTCCCTCTCAGCGGTCCGTTCAAATGTTAGTAGGAAAGCCTCTGGATCATCATCTGCCGTCATCTTTGAAAGAAAGCGACCCACATGGATGGTTGAGGGCTTGTCTCCAATATCCTTCATTATCGCAGGTGACCCCTGTGCTAGCGTCTCCACAACCTCAGTAAGGGTTTTTCTATCCGCTATTGCAGCAGTGGCAAGCTGTTCAAACAGCCTCTGCGATTGCTCCTGTACAGCACCAATCTGTTGGAACAGCACCTTGGTTTGCTCCTGTGCGATAGCGTTGGCTTGCTGTAATGCAGCGTTAGTTTGCTGTTGTGCAGCGTTTGCTTGCTGCAATGTAGCGTTAGTTTGCTGTTGTGCAGCGTTTGCTTGCTGCTGTGCAGCGTTTGCTAACACCATTTGTTTGAGGATGTCCTCCATGTTGTCACTTTAGGTACTGGCCTTTTAAGTAGTAACTTACTACAGCTGGTCGCAGCCTCCACCATATGTAACCTGGGGGGCAGGTAGTAGGTACAAAAGCTCCCTGGGATGAGCAGGCACAGATACCAAGTCCATTGGATCAGTGAAAACACAGTGGGGTTTATTGGTGCTATATACAAAGTCAATGACAGGTGCTGTACAGTGTGGTGAAAACAAACAGAAGAAAAAATAGCTAAACAAAAGCCTAGCCGTGTCTCGGCTCTAACTACACAGTATGTACAGGCCCTCACTACCAGGCTGGACAAGCCTAACGCTTGTCAGCTTCCACATTCACAGAGTAACAAGTTTTACCAACCTTCTTGCTCTCACAAACCAATGTTGTCTGTGTTTCCCAGGCTGAGCAAAGGCTGTCTGCTCAGGTGAGCTTTTAATTAAGCTGGTGGAGAGAACCAACACCTGAAGTGGATCCTGGCTCAGAGATCCCTGAATGTATATGAGAGGAGCCTGGGAGATGTATAAACCCCGAACAGGACTTTCCCAGGCTCTCTCTGGGATGCTCTGTCACAGACTATTAAAATCAACAACTTGCTGGGTGTCCTTTATAGGATCCAGTTGCTGCTGTAGTTCATAAATATTTCCTTCCAGTTTTGTCCTCTTCCTCCTTTTTCTTTTTAAAATTAATTCTTGCAATTTAAAACCCACCCCATTAAAAAACTCCAACCATTCAGTCATGGAGTCAATATCATCCAAGCCATCTTGGGGGACTACTTCCCACCTAAGGCTTCTAATTATAACATGCTCTTTTAGATATTGTTCTAGGGTACAGATGTCCCACCAAGTTCTAACTTGTTTCTCGAGGGTATTACCCAGAGCAGTCATAATTCCATTATAATTCACTTGTGCAGTGGTATGTTCATTTACAGTGAATATACTGTTGATATCTAAATTTCTATTACTCAAAAAAAGGAACGCATCCATGGCAGCCAAGAAAAAATAAATTGAAAAGTAATCTGAAAGAGGTGCACATAAAATAAAAGGGCCCACAAGTGCACTTCTCGGCGCCAAGGAAAATGGTTTATCAGTTAACTTAACCTAAGATAAAAAATAGAATAAAAAGATATCCCACAGATATATAAAAAATTAAATAAAACCAATATCGCATTGATGATAAAAGGTAATCTTAAAAGGACTAGTAACAACAGCTGTTTAAAATTATAGATGAAAACCAATGACACCCATAAAACAGTAAATATATAAAATGTATCAAAAAATTAAGAACAAAGTCTATTTGATAAAACAGCGCTTAGTATTGGATAATGTCCAACTTCCAAAAAATTTTGAGGTATGGTGGAAAAGAAATATAATCACAAAGGATGCAATAAAGTCACAGTTCTTAATGTGGTAGGTGTTTCTATAAGATGAATGAATCGTGCACCCTACACCAGCTCCCAATCTTCACCACCGATGTGATATAAGGTCCCCCGCTGGGGTTCAAACTCACCAGAACAATAAATCAAATGAGCCTTGTAAGATAAATTCCTCTTAATTCAAACTTCCATCACCACCTCAGGAATCAGCATGGGTTAAACTCCATTCGAGGTACATATAAAACACAAATTCACTGACATAGTGTAATCCTGCTTTATTTTAATTCAACCCGTATAAAACACATCCCCGCTTCCAATACACGTACAATAATTCAACTTGTAAATGACATATAGGAATGAAGCATAATCACCGCTCTCCTCCGAACACAGGGGCCGCACTCGTGCTGCAAGCGCAGAACTGCAGACACTTCCTGGTTACGTTATGGCTGGCGGTGGAACGCACACTCCTCACTTCCTGGATACGCCGTCGTAGCCACCCACTGACGCGTTTCGTCACTTCCAACTTCAACAGAGGGCGTGGTTACTCGGCGTAAGCACGGACCTTATATTATCCCTCCTCCACGGCCATTGGATAGGACAGCCCTACTCGTCCGCTCCTATTGGTACAGAGCCCGAGCGGAAGACGAGACGGACGTCGGCCGTGTTGAGTCACAGGGAATACATAAATACATAAACAAGATCCGTGACTATTCATAAAAACTGCACATTTCAGAAAATAATAATAATAACCGGTGAATTGCGGTTTGGTTAGACTATGAAAGTATTTGGTTTTCGCCAAACAGTTTATTTTTCCATAAAATAAGTGTGCCTTATTTCAAACAATAATAATAACCCTATTTAAAACAGGGGGGTTGCGATGACACAGCCCATTATGTATAACATATAAATATGTGTATTAATGATCATTAGAGTGAATGTCTGACTGTCGGTCATAAAGGGCCAATTAGGTTTTGTGATTTCAAATGGGCTAATGAGGAATGGACACCCAATTTCTCATATGTCCATATCCCCAGTATTTAACCCAATAATCACTGACAGCAGAATTAATATATAAAAAAACAATGAGAATATACTCAAGACTGGAGGATCTGCTAGTATATAAATATAGCAGATAAAATACATAGAGTACTATAACTCAATAGGAGAATGAGTATTATATGTCTAAAAAATATATTGGAGAATAACAAGAAATACATTGAATAAATTAAATAAAATAGACAAGACATGGAATAAAATGAACCATATATATAAAATTGAGTTTAAATAAAATCGTTCAAAGGTGATATTCCAAAATTAAGATCCATAATAAAAATGACTCATAAAATGAAAACGAAGAACCTCAAATATCTAAAAGATTACATTATTTTAAAATAAAATAATAGATATTTGTATACTCGTGGAAAACAGTTGATGATATGAGAGGGGGCACAAGTGCTTTAATAATCACTGATGAAGCAGTTGATATCTAAATCAACATTTAACCCCCTCGGTGCCAATGTATCAACTGAAAATATCCATTGAGTTTCTAGTTTGGAAAGTTCTCTTACAAGGTTTGCCCCGCCTCCATAGAGGTTTAAGGTAATCAACCCCCCAAAATTTTAGGCCTGCTGGATTTTGATCATGAAAGAGCTTAAAATGTAAAGACACGTTGTGGTCTTTATAACCTAGTTTGATGAAAAGAAAAAAGAGCTCTCTCTATGAAAGAACGCAAATATTTGACACCAAGCTATAGCAGAATACCCACCATCTACACTTTGCCCAAGATACACAAAGATCTTAACCGTCCTCCAGCAAGACCCATAGTAAATGGAATTGGGTCTGTTACTGCTCGAGTGGGCCAATACCTTGACCACTTTCTTCAAAAAAGCGTTACCCAGACACGTGCATATTTAAAGGACACCAAGGATTTACTCATATTACTTGAAGAGATTGATTTAACTGGGAAAGAAGAAGTATTTCTGGTAACAGCTGATGTGTCATCTTTGTACACTGTGATTCAGCACGATGATGCTCTTCTAGCCCTCAATTGGGCATTATCCAAAAGAGATGATATCACATTTGCTCAAAAAATCTTTTTACGGAACTGCTTGGATTTTTGTCTTGCATGTAATTATTTCTGGTATGATGGCCATTTTTACTCCCAGAAGAAAGGGGTAGCTATGGGGGCCAAATTTGCCCCGAGTATAGCTAACTTATTTATGGCGGAATGGGAGAATAAGACCATTTTTAATCACAGGAGAGATCAGCTGATTTTATACCGAAGATATATCGATGATTTATTCTTTATCTGGGCGGGTACTTTAACTTCACTGGAAATGTTTTTAGAAGAACTAAATGACAATAAGTGCAATATTAGACTCACTAGTGAATACAATCAACAAAGTATCCATTTTTTGGATTTGAATATCTTTTGGACTGTTAATAAATTGGGAACAAAAGTCTACTTTAAGCCAACGGACTCTAACAGCTACCTCCCAACACAAAGTGGACACCACCCGATGTGGCTTAAGAACATACCGAAAGGTCAACTAATGCGAGTCCGACGAAATTGCACTAGCAATGAAGATTACAAGTCCCAAGCACTGACCCTAAAAGGAAAATTTATAGATAAGGGCTACAAGGAAATATGCATTGATAAAATTATAGGTGACCTCCTAAAAATACCCAGAAGAGTTTGTCTAACGGATACCGTACCTTTGCATAATAATAAAAATATACATGAGTGGAGCTTTATTTCTGGATATCACTCACAATACAAAGAAGTTGAAAAGATTTTTTCCTCTCACTGGCACATCCTTTTACTCGATAAAATACTCAGGAATGTTATTCCACTGAAACCAGGTTTCATTTACAGAAAAGCTCCAAATTATGGAGACAGAATAGTTAAAAAGGTATTAGACCCCCCAAAAAAACCTCCATCTTTCTGGGATAGAGATGGGTTCTTCTCTTGTCGGAAGTGTCGCCCATGTAGAGAAGTCGAAAGACCTTTAAGAGCAATTGAGACTTTTGTCTCTTCTTCCAATAATTCTGAGTTTCAAATAAATGATTTCATTACATGTAATACAACCTATGTGGTCTACATCCTAGAATGCCCATGCAAACTTATGTATGTAGGTCGCACTAAAAGAGCACTCAAAATAAGGATAGCTGAACATGTAGCAAACATCAAACTAGGTTATGAAGACCACAACGTGTCTTTACATTTTAAGCTCTTTCATGATCAAAATCCAGCAGGCCTAAAATTTTGGGGGGTTGATTACCTTAAACCTCTATGGAGGGGGGCAAACCTTGTAAGAGAACTTTCCAAACTAGAAACTCAATGGATATTTTCAGTTGATACATTGGCACCGAGGGGGTTAAATGCTGATTTAGATATCAACTGCTTCATCAGTGATTATTAAAGCACTTGTGCCCCCTCTCATATCATCAACTGTTATCCACGAGTATACAAATATCTATTATTTTATTTTAAAATAATGTAATCTTTTAGATATTTGAGGTTCTTCGTTTTCATTTTATGAGTCATTTTTATTATGGATCTTAATTTTGGAATATCACCTTTGAACGATTTTATTTAAACTCAATTTTATATATATGGTTCATTTTATTCCATGTCTTGTCTATTTTATTTAATTTATTCAATTTATTTCTTGTTATTCTCCAATATATTTTTTATACATATAATACTCATTCTCCTATTGAGTTATAGTACTCTATGTATTTTATCTGCTATATTTATATACTAGCAGATCCTCCAGTCTTGAGTATATTCTCATTGTTTTTTTATATATTAATTCTGCTGTCAGTGATTATTGGGTTAAATACTGGGGATATGGACATATGAGAAATTGGGTGTCCATTCCTCATTAGCCCATTTGAAATCACAAAACCTAATTGGCCCTTTATGACCGACAGTCAGACATTCACTCTAATGATCATTAATACACATATTTATATGTTATACATATTGGGCTGTGGCATCGCAACCCCCCTGTTTTAAATAGGGTTATTATTATTGTTTGAAATAAGGCACACTTATTTTATGGAAAAAGAAACTGTTTGGCGAAAACCAAATACTTTCGTAGTCTAACCAAACCGCAATTCACTGGTTATTATTATTATTTTCTGAAATGTGCAGTTTTTATGAATAGTCACGGATCTTGTTTATGTATTTATGTATTCCCTGTGACTCAACACGGCTGACGTCCGTCTCGTCTTCCGCTCGGGCTCTGTACCAATAGAAGCGGATGAGTAGGGCTGTCCTATCCAATGGCCGTGGAGGAGGGATAATATAAGGTCCGTGCTTACGCCGAGTAACCACGCCCTCTGTTGAAGTCGGAAGTGACGAAACGCGTCAGTGCGTGGCTACGACGGCGTATCCAGGAAGTGAGGAGTGTGCGTTCCACCGCCAGCCATAACGTAACCGGGAAGTGTCTGCAGTTCTGCGCTTGCAGCACGAGTGCGGCCCCTGTGTTCGGAGGAGAGCGGTGATTATGCTTCATTCCTATATGTCATTTACAAGTTGAATTATTGTACGTGTATTGGAAGCGGGGATGTGTTTTATACGGGTTGATTTAAAATAAAGCAGGATTACACTATGTCAGTGAATTTGTGTTTTATATGTACCTCGAATGGAGTTTAACCCATGCTGATTCCTGAGGTGGTGATGGAAGTTTGAATTAAGAGGAATTTATCTTACAAGGCTCATTTGATTTATTGTTCTGGTGGGTTTGAACCCCAGCGGGGGACCTTATTTCACATCGGTGGTGAAGATTGGGAGCTGGTGTAGGGTGCACGATTCATCCATCTTATAGAAACACCTACCACATTAAGAACTGTGACTTTATTGCATCCTTTCCTTTGTGATTATATTTCTTTTCCACCATACCTCAAAATTTTTTGGAAGTTGGACATTATCCAATACTAAGCGCTGTTTTATCAAATAGACTTTGTTCTTAATTTTTTGATACATTTTATATATATATATATATATATATATATATATATATATATATATATTATGGTTTTTCCTCATTTGCCATAAATTTGGAAATTATCAATGTAAAAAAATGGGTCACCTTTAAAAACGCTTCTAAACGAAAATGCGGCTAAACGCTGGTACCGCGTCTGAAACGTGGAAATCTTTGGCGTCTGAAGGCATTTTTAGGCTTTGTGAAAAACGATTTTAAACGCAACTGCAGATTTTCTTTTGCCAGGCCAAAAACAGTGTTTTGGATGTAATAGAATTTAATGGACCCGCATCCAAAACGCAAGTACTGCAATTTTGCGGCGAGTTTTTGTTTTACCTGTTTATAGCTGGTTGTTAAAGGAAATGTAAAAAAAAAAATAGTAAAAAAACAGCGTGGGGTCCCCCCCCCAGTCCATACCAGGCCCTTGGGTCTAGTATGAATTCAAAGGGGACCCCCCCAAAATGAAAAAAAAATGGCGTGGGGGTCCCCCCAGAATCCATACCAGGCCCTTCAGGTCTGGCATGTATTTTAAGGGGAACCCGCGCCAAAAACAAAAACAAATTAGCGTGGGGTCCCCTAAAAATACACACCAGACCCTTTATCCGAGCACTCAACCTGGCAGGCCGCAGGAGAAGAGGGGGGGACGAGAGAGCGGCCCCCCTCCCTCCTGAACCGTACCAGGCCGCGTGCCCTCAACATGGGGGGTTTGGTGCTTCGGGGCAGGGGGGGCGACCTGCGGCCCCCCCCACCCCAAAGCACCCTGCCCCCACGTTGATGGGGACAAGGGCCTCTTCCCGACAACCCTGGCCGTTTGTTGTCGGGGTCTGCGGGCGGGGGGCTTATCGGAATCCGGGAGCCCCCTTTAATAAGGGGGACGCCAGATACCTGCCCCCCACCCTATGTGAATGAGTATGGGGTACATCGTACCCCTACCCATTCACCTGGTGGCAAAATAAGTCAATAAAAAATACAACACAGGTTTGAAAAGAAATTTATTGGGCAGCTCCGGTGGTCTTCTTCCGACTTCGGGGGTCTTTCTGCCGGGCGCCCCGCTATCTTCTGCCAGCTCTTTTGCTAGCGGGGGTCCCGGGCTTCCTCGCCGTCTTCTTCCGACTTCAGGGGTCTTTCTGCCGGGCGCCCCGCTATCTTCTGCCAGCTCTTTTGCTAGCGGGGGTCCCGGGCTTCCTCGCCGTCTTCTCCACGATCTCCGGTTCTTCTCCCGCTCTCCGGTGCCTTCTCCACGATCTCCGGTTCTTCTCCCGCTCTTTGGTGTCTTCTCCACGATCTCCGGTTCTTTCTGCCTTCTATCGGGCGCCCCGCTATCTTCTGCCAGCTCTTTTGCTAGCGGGGGCCGGTCTTCTTCGTCGCCTTCTTCCCTCTTCCCTTCGCCCGATGTTGCCTCGTCGCTGTCCACCGCCGCAATGATCTGTTCGAGCAGCGGTGCCACTTATATTGGCATGGGGCGTGGTCACCGGCTGATGCCACCGCTGACCGCGCCCCCGCTTCACGTCACAGTCCCATCATTCCCCGGGACTGTGACATCATACGGGTGGCGGGGTCAGCGGTGGCATCAGCCGGTGACCACGCCCCATGCCAATAAAAGTAGCACCGCGGCTCGGACAGATCACTGCGGCGGTGGACAGCGACGAGGCAACATCGGGCGAAGAGAAGAGGGAAGAAGGTGACGAAGAAGACCGGCCCCCGCTAGCAAAAGAGCTGGCAGAAGATAGTGGGGCGCCCGGCAGAGGTCAGAAAGAACCGGAGATCGTGGAGAAGACACCGGAGAGCGGGAGAAGGCACCGGAGAGCGGGAGAAGAACCGGAGAACAGAACAAGAGACCCCTGAAGTCGGAAGAAGGCGACGACGAAGCCCGGGCGCCCCGCTAGCAAAAGAGCTGGAAGAAGATAGCGGGCGCTCGGCAGGAAGACCCCCGAAGACGACGAGGAAGCCCGGGACCCCGCTAGCAAAAGAGCTGGAAGAAGATAGCGGGGCGCCCAGCAGGAAGACCCCCGGAGCTGCCTAATAAATTACTTTAAAAACCTGTGTTGTGTTTTTTATTACCTTTTTTTTGCCACCAGGTGAATGGGTGAGGGCATGCGGCCTGGTACGGTTCAGGAGGGAGGGGGGCCGCTCTCGTCCCCCCTCTTCCCCTGCGGCCTGCCAGGTTGCGTGCTCGGATAAGGGTCTGGTATGGATTTTGGGGGGGACCCCACGCCGTTTTTTCGGCTTAGGGGGTTTCCCTTTAAATCCATACCAGACCTAAGGGTCTGGTATGGATTTCGGGGGGACCCCCACGCCATCTTTTCGGCCTAGGGGGTTCCCCTTAAAATCCATACCAGACCTAAGGGCCTGGTATGCTCCTGGAGGGGAACCCCCACGCCGTTTTTTTCATTAAAATTCGGCGTGGAGTTCCCCTTCATGATTCATACCAAACACGGGACAGCGAGGCCACCGAGAACCAGCGCGATGCCATCGCGCTGGAGACATTCTCGGCCAGCTAGTCGCCTCTAGGACACGACTTGAGCGGCTGCTTCACGCGCTCAGGTAGTGTCCAAGTTGCCTGGCAAAGTCGCGCTGTCCCTGTGTCAGCCGGCACACGAGTCGCCCCGCGAGTCGGATACGCTTCATCCGACTTCCCGGGCGACCTCTATTCAAATCAATGGGCTCCCATAGGGAACCATTCATTTTCAAAAGAGCGCCGCTGACATTTGGATTTACTATAACAGTGCGCTGCTGGTTCCTGCGCCAAGTGAAGGAGTTATCTGGCGCACCAATTAAGGTTAGAACCAGCGCAGCGCACTGTTATTAATAAATCAGCCCCTATGGTACCCACAGTGCAGTTGTCCTCCCAAAGTGCATTGCATCCCCGCACAGCTTTATGGGAGAGGTTACTTAAAGGAGGGGAGGAGCTTTGTTCGGCCTCTTGGGATCTTCACCTCCTCCCTGCAAGACGTGTGTGTGAGGCCTGCTGCCAGAGGGACTAGGCCTGAAGCCTGGGCCTACAACCTCGCGGAGGATCACCAAGCCAAAAGGGTGATCTCTTCCTGTGTGTCCAGCTCGCGCTTCCCAGAGACCAGAGTCGTCCGTCGGCTGACATCCACTGCTGCCGAGAGAGGGACCGGAGAATGCACGTTGCGGAGAGGCCACGGATCGAGGTGCCAGCAGCGAGGAAACTCAGGTGGACTAGGCCTGTTCGGGTGAGCGGGCACCTGCCCAGGTTCTACAACTGTTTCTAGGCCTGTGACTTTTCAGGGCCCACCCTCACCAGAGTAGTGCATCTCACACGCACCAATTACATAGTGCAGCGTTTGATAACTACGCAGTTTAAGTTGGCGTTATACTAACTGAGAGTTCGCTTCCACAAACATTGTATCTGCATCTTTAATTTGCCTTGGATTACAACTATAAAGTGCACCAACGTTTGCTAGCGAAGACTCCCATCATTGAGGAACTCGTACAGTGATCTTTGTCAGGCCTGACTGGAACTAATGCGGCGTACACACGATCGTTTTTCATGCCGTTAAAAATGCCATTTTTAAAAATGGCCATTAAAACCGATCGTGTGTATGCTCCAGAGCATTTTTAACGGCGTGAAAAACGGCCATTAAAAATTTCGAACATGCTCTATTTTTTCACGTCGTTTTTCATGTCGTTTTTTTTAACGACATGAAAAACGATAGTGTGTATGCTTTGACGAGGTGAAAAAAAAGCGCATGCTCAGAATCAAGTATGAGACGGGAGCGCACGTTTTGGTAAAGCTAGCGTTTGAAATGGAGATGGCACATTCGTCACGGTGGAAATAATAGCATTGTTTTAATGCTGCGCATTCCGTTCTTCTTTTGATAATGCTTAAATAATTACCTTCTTTTGCTAATGATATTCAGAGTTATGCCAAACTTGTTTCTTAAGTAATTCCTAATTGATCTAATGATTGTAAAATATTCTTGTTAAGCCAGATCTCCCTCATAAATTCATAAATAAATGTAAAGATCCCAATTTTTTTTTTGTGTTTGTGTTTTTTATTTTGTATTTTTTTATTTAAGTTAGATTTCTTAATTTTTTTTGGGCTCCTTTGCTATATTTAGGCTTATTTTTTTAGTTTAGATTTCGTATTGTATTTTTTTAAAATAATTATTTGTGTGTAAAGTTACCACACCAACCTTCAAAATTTGTCGAATTTTGCTTCAAGGAGGTTTGTGTCCCTTGTTAATAACAATAATATTATTAGAAATGTCCCTGCCTACTCCCTAGCAAACTCTCTTTTAAACTCAAAATCTCATAGTCAAGAATTTTAAGCAAAACAAAAGAATCCTTTATTTAGGTACATTACAAATTAAAGGGGAAGGCAGCACTGGAGAGCCTGCTTGCATTTGTGCATCCTTTGGACCCCACAACAACCATCCAAGATGTGAAAACCAAACTCTTGAATTCTTAAAAAAAAAAGGAGCCCAATCTTGGCTTGAACTCCCAGAGGTCAGGAACAGCAGAAGATAAGTCAGATATGTCCCCAGTCTGTGGTACTACAGCAGTCATTATTTTTTCCTCTTCCTTGTAGCCTTCTCTCCAGCCTTCTCTGCAGCCTTTGTTGCTTGCTTCCTCGGAGGCTGGGGATCAGGAGGAGAGGTTGTGGCAGGAGGAGTAGTAGGAGGAGGAGGAGGAGGTGGAGGAGGAGGGACAACCTCAGTTATGTCTGTGAACTGGGTCAGTTCATCTAGCAACCCCCTGTTGATGATCTTAAGCATCAGGTTCTCGCTGTATAGGCGTTGCCTTAAGTCCATCTGGCTTAATTTATGGGCCAGGACTGCGGCATAGCCCTCCTCAGCAGAGGGTGCCTCTCTGAGGGCCGCAGTAGCCTCTCTTAGGAAGGCTCTGGTTTCCTCCTCCACCTGCCTAGCTCTCCTTGGACCTCATTGTTTCATTATCAGGGGAGGCATCTGGGCTCTTGTGCTGGGCCCAGCCTCCTCCTGTGTGCCACTGGGCCCTGCCTCCTCCTGGTCCCCAACATCACACTCTTCCTGGCTCTGCTCTGGCTGGAAAAAAAAAGGGACATTCTTTAGTTTTTGTCACCATCAATCACACACATTGTTCACCTCCAGACATTTTTAAATTGAATGGCAAAAGGGATTTAATTTCCATAGATTCCGACTGCTGATATTTTTGGCTTGTCCCCATCAAATTTGACCAGTACTGTCTATTGCTCTGTAAATCCTTATTTTTTCAGACATTAAATACATAACAATACTAACATCAATTTAAAATCATCACTTTTGTAACATATAAATGTAGATATCAATACTCTACCTGGCTCCATATATCCAAATCTGCCTCCTCAAGGACCTCTGCTTGATCCTCAGAGGAAGCCAGAGCAGGGTTGCTAGGAAGGCTGGAGGGCTGGCTGCAAGGAAGGCTGGAGGGTTGGCTACAAGGAAGGCTGGATTGACCTCTGGGGGGAAGGGTGGACAGAGATTCCCTCACTTCCAGCTGGTCATCCAGAAAAGATAACTTGCTGTAGTACCACAGACTGGGTTTATACACATCATCTGCTGCAGCACCTGACCTCTGGGACTTCAGGACCATATTCCTCTGGGTCCTGTATGTCCCCCTGATGGTAGCATGTTTGGTTTTAACATCTTGGATAGTTGTTGTGGGTATCTGGGTTTGGACAAATGCAAGCAGGCTCTCCAGTGCTGCTGTCCTGGCCGCTTTATTTTTATTGGAACCACTTTTGGTCTGCCACAGGATACGGAGTTCCTTCCATCTATCGATGAACTCCCCCATAAATTCAGGATTTTTTAAACTATACATTTTCTCAGTAAAATCAAGAACCAAGAAAATACATTTGTTTCAATCAACATTCATCAAATAATCATTTTGGACAGATTTAAGCGCCAAATCTCATCCTCTGAAGAAACCCAAATCCTTAAAATGTTATGTACCTTGGTGAACACGTTCGTTGCTAACTCCCTCTCCCGGCAAATGAACGTATTTTCGACACATGGATATTCGCTCGATATACACTGCACATGCGTGAAACTCCGCACGCTTTCCCCGCCCCTGACGTTCGATATTGTACTTTCCCCGCCCCTTTTCGCTCGTCGTAGTGCTAAACAACATGGCGGAGACACAGGTGGCTGAGATTACCTCTACAGAGGAGGAAATTCATGAGGAACCCAAATCCAGATCACGGAGATATAAGGCATCCAACATGTCATTCGAGGAAATGGTGGAGATGGTCGCCATTTTGAGGAGGGAGGATTATGATGCCAAGCATGGGCCGTATAAAAGGCCTAATCTTGTCAAGTCAAAAATTATGGGCAAAGTGGTCAAAACTCTTCACCAAAAATTCAGGGTGTGCAGAACGAAGGAACAGCTCCGAAAACAATGGTCTGATCTGAAGTTGCGGGAGCCCGACCAATACAAAAGAATCAAGAAAGTTTTAGTAAAAAGTAAGTAATTTTCATACATTCTCCCTGCTAAAGATTATTACTTGTATTAAGTAGTGTATTTTTGACTTTGATATAGTACAGTGAAAGATAACAACTTTCATGTTCGTCCGCACAGTAAACGGACGTAGTAAAGCTCTTTCTCCGTACACTTATTAATACAATGTTTTTGGATCATCCAGTGTGAACTCCAAAATGACAAATTATTTTTGGGGGAGCTAATTTTAGAAACAAGTTGAATTATTTTTTTTAGATAACTTTTATTTTTGAATAATTAAAAGGGTATGCATTGTAATGTTAAAGGAAGAGAATGCTCAGCAGCTGATTAAACATCAGAACGCAGTAGTAGAAGTGTGGCCCAAAACCAAAAGATTTTGAGGGTGTCACACACAGGTGATCGAGTGTATATATTTTGGGGTGTTTCAATGTGTCAAACTTAATTACATAAAGTATATGTTCTTGTTTTGGCAATGTATCCAATCATGTGTTCAGGTTGTCACTGGGGGTATATTTTAAATTGGACCACTCTTCCAAATAAGCTTTATAAATTCACTTTCAGGGTATTTTTTGGTATATAATTAATTTATAGCAATTAAACTAAACCTTTTTTTTCAATCTCCATAGGGCTTCAAAAAGCTACGTCAGATGAGCCTATAAATCCAACACCTTCAACAAGACCGCCAGAACCACATGATGTAGAGGAACGTGAAGTTGAGGAAGTGGAAAGTGGCACCACAACAGGTCAGTGTCAAACCAGACAGATGCAGTTTAATAGATGTAGGCCTACATATTCTATAGTACATGTTTGTTTTTTTTAGGTGCTGTTCTGGCCGAAGACCCCGAAAAGTTTACACATCACAGTGCCCAGATCCTGATCCAATACCTAATGGTCTGCTGTCGTGACCTTGAAAAAATAAAGGGAGACTTGATAGAGATCAGGCAAAATACCAAGCGGGTGGAGGAAAGGCTACAAAAGATCATGGCTGTGCTTGGGCGTGTTTAATTTTTTTATTCAAAAGAACGTTGACCTTGCTGGTTTTTGGAAGGTTTTTGTTGCTTTTCAGCTTTAATGAATAGTACATGTTTACATTTACATTCCAGTTTTTTAGATTGTTTTTTATGCATGGCTGTTCATGCGTTTTACCCCCCAAAATAATTTGGATACATCTACATTTAAAAGGAAGTTTCCCTAAAAAAAATTAAAAAAGGTATTTTCTTAACAAGAATTTGTGGCTTCATTATGTAAATGTTGTGCAAAGTGAACTAATCAATGTTTTGTGTTTACACTGACAATGAAGGCTATTTAAGAATGCTAAATACACATGGCACTACAAGTGCACTAGGTAAACCCACGAGAAACATAAAAGAATACAAATCTAAAACACAATACCAATATTTTCACATAAAAAAGCTTTATTTAAGCCAAGATTAAATTTACACATCTTCAGGCAATGGCCCCCCTACCCACAAAATATTCAACATATTTTTGTCTGACATCACGTCCGGTTTGGGGGACCAAGCCTGGACGGCCAGCTTCCAGGGCCACTAAATTCTCTGGATCAACTAATGAGGCCTCAGGCCCACTCAAAGTCAGGTAATTAGAAGAATGCACCCTCAAAAAATTATGGAGCACGCAACAAGTCATTACTACATGGTTCCATTTATAGGGGGCAAGGTGGATGGAGGTGAGGAACAGGCAGAATCGGCTGGCCATGATGCCAAAGGCATTTTCCACCACCCTTCTTGCTCTGGCCAGCCGATAGTTGAACACCCTCCTCTCAGGGGTGAGGGTGCGTTGAGGGATTGGCCTCATCAAATGGGGACCCAGACCAAACGCCTCATCCGCCACAAAAACAAATGGTAGTCCCTCCACATTCTGCTCCGCTGGTGGCAAGGCCAGCTGATCCAATAGGAGCCGTTCCCCAAACTCAGTCTGTGCAAAGACTCCTCCATCTGACATCCTGCCATTTTTGCCAACGTCCACATACAGGAATTCGTAGGTGGCCGACACCACTGCCATCATGACGATGCTGTGGAACCCCTTATAATTATAATAAAAGGATCCCGAATGGGGTGGTGGTACGACCCGAACATGCTTGCCGTCGATGGCCCCTCCACAGTTCGGAAAGTTCCATCGTTGGGCAAACTCAGATGCCACATTCTGCCATTCATGTGGCGTAGAAGGGAACTGTGGAGTTAAATTAAAAAAATAATAATACTTTGAGACAGAAACATTACAAGCAGATTTTAGAAAACCATTCATGGCCAACATTAGGATAAACAGACAAATTAAAACATTATTAGTAAGCAACAAAAAACCTAAAACAAACCCAAAATAAAAACTGGGGGGGTTGAAGATGAGTTGGGGAGATCACAAATGAAGGCTGTAGCACTCTGTATGAAGTTTAACTAAATGTAACATTCCTAGGCAATCTTTAGGGTGCGTTTAGGGTAAAGCACTACAATGGAGCATAGAGAAAAAAAATGGAAATGACTAGGCAAGGTGGGTATGGCCCCAGGATAGCATGCTGGAGAGGTTAGGTAAGGCAAATTTAAATGTAGGCCTAAAAAAAATCCTAAAAATAAAAAAGGCATGTGGAGAAAGGGGACATTTCCTGCAGCTAAGAATCATGGGAATTAGGGACTGATAATAAAACCCCCAAAAAAAATTAAGCAAGAAATACATACAATGTGATGTTTTAAATAAGAACACTTACCTTAATATAGTCCTCCTGCAAAACTTGAAGGATGGCAGAACAAGTCTCTGGTATAATGAAACCCAGAGCCTGGGGGGATATGCCTGTGGAGAACTTTAGGTCTTGCAGGCTTCTCCCAGTCGCCAGGTATCGCAACGTGGCGATGAGCCTCTGCTCAGCACTGATGGCTTCACGCATAACGGTGTCCTGCCTGGTAATGTAGGCGGACACCAAAGCCAACAGATGCTGAAATACAGGGTCAGACATCCTGAGAAAATTCCTGTAGTACTCAGGATTATTCTCCCTGATCTCCCGCAACAAAGGCATGTGACAGAACTGGTGCCGCTGGAGCAACCAATTCTTGGTCCATGAACTCCTCCTCACCCTGTTCATGGCCTGGAGTCGGGATACAGCATGAACCCCTGCACCAACTACAGCACGAACTCTACGACGAGTACGTAGCCGCAACATGGCTAGATAACGGTCGGCACCTCAGAACGAACTAGAAGAACGAATGGAAGAACAGCAAGGCCTATGAAGAACAAGCTGAAAAACAGGAACAAGCAGACAAGAACGCACTGAATAAACAGATACGAACTGACTACAAGCACTGCAAGACAGATACGAACCCACAGGCACAAACTGAACTCCAGAAAACGATCTTCAAAGCACGAAGACTGAAAAGTGTGAATCGTCTCTCACCAAACTTTTACTAACACGTGGTAACACGAAATTAGCAAAAGCGTCCCAAAGGGTGGCGTCATTAGAACGGAACTTCCCCTTTATAGTGCCGTCGTACGTGTTGTACGTCACTGCGCTTTGCTCAAGCGTTTTTTTTAATGATCGTGTGGATGCAAGACAGGCTTGAGAGGAAACATGAAAAAAAAACGACGAGAAAAACGTCGGTTAAAAAAATGGCATTAAAAACGTACGTGTGTACACCGCATAACACTTACGGGACACGGGGTGGTATTGCCCACTGGGGGGGAGCTCGTGAGCATAGACTGTTTTCTTAATTGCAATTAGACTTAACTTTGTTTTAAGACCTTTTTTTTACCTCATTCATATTGACTCTTGCAGGGCCCTGCTGAGTCAACTGTATGCATATGTGTATTACTGTTCTTTTTTTTCTTACACCAAGTAAAGTTTGCCCTTGGTTAAGTGAAGCATTCTGTTTGAAGTATCTTTGTTTCCTGAGGGACTGCTACCAGAGAAAGGTAACAACACTCATTCATGTTATTGTGTTATACATGCCAAATTGTGTTCCCAGCATTCAGTGGGTCTCACAATTGCCAGTTACACCAGTTGTGCCAAGGGAGGGTCTGAGCCAGTTAGGAGGGTTGCCAACAGAGTACTGACCCAAATTAAATCAGCAGCTCCTTCGGGGGTAGTGCTACATGCACATTTCCGGCAGGCTCCGGCATTCAAGAGCCGTTGTCTACAGCGCGCATGCGCCGTAGACATTGGTGCCCGCTTTTCTGCAAATATCTCCTTAACCATGTAGGTTAAGGAGATATTGCAAGCACCTACAGGTAAGCCTTAATGTACGCTTACCTGTAGCTGCAAGTATGCTATGAGGGTATACAATCACTTTAACAATCGACTATTGTTCTGTAAAAACTGAATATAACAAATCTGGCTACTATTGTTGTAAACTACGTCTCTTGAAATTCAGAACACCTACCTGCTGAAAAAAAGGAGATGCCTTTTCATTAAGACTGGGTTCACACTTAGTGCGGATGCGGCTCACAGCAGGGGTCCTGTGCATCCCTGTTCTCCATTTCAGGGACGAATCAGGCCTGAATTTTGGCTGAATTCATACCTAAAACAGAGCCAAAGACGCACAGGACCCTTGTGCAATCTGCTCCACGGCCACCATGGAGATGTGTGAACCGTTTCTATTGAGAGCCAGTCACAGTCTCCTGTCATGCAAATTGGATACAGAGAAACCGCATCCAATTCACACTAGTGTAAACCCAGTCTTAATCCGCATTGAAATGCATAGATTAACACAGGCCCAACGCAAAGGAACATAGAAAGCAATTTTTTTCTAGGTGCACTGTTCACAACACAATGGGGGTGATTTACTATCAACAGTGCACTGCGCCGGTTCATACCTTAATTGGTGTGGCGGATAAATCCTTAATTGGGCACATGAACCGACGGCGCAATGCTATAGTAAATAAAAAAGTCAGCGGCGCTTGTATCTCTATTCAAAATGAATGGTTCCCTATGGGAGCCTATTGATTTGAATAGAGGTCGCCCGGGAAGTCGGATCAAGATGATCCGACTTGTGGGGCGACTCGTGTGCCGGTTGACAGAGGGGCAGAGCGACTTTGCGAGGCAACTTGTACACGACTTGAGCGTGAAGCAGACGCTCAAGTGGTGTCCTGGAGGCGAATTGAAGTACCTGGCCGAGAATGTTCTCGGCGACAAGGTACTGCAAGCCTCGCGCTCGCTGTCCCCTGTGTTTGATATGAATCATGAAGGGGAACTCCAGGCCAAATTTTAAATAAAAAACCGGCATGGGTTCCCCTCCAGGAGCATACCAGGCCCTTAGGTCTGGTATGGATTTTAAGGGAAACCCCCACGCCGAAAAAACGACGTGGGGGTCCCCCCAAAATCCATACCAGACCCTTATCTGAGCACGCAGCCCGGCAGGTCAGGAAAGGGGGGCGAGCGGCCCCCCTCCCTCCTGAACCGTACCAGGCCGCATGCCCTCAACATGGGGGGTTTGGTGCTTTGGGGTAGGGGGGTGACCTGCGGCCCCCCCACCCCAAAGCACCCTCCCCCATGTTGATGGGGACAAGGGACTCTTCCCGACAACCCTGGCCGTTGGTTGTCGGGGTCTGCGGGCGGGGGGCTTATCGGAATCTGGGAGCCCCCTTTAATAAGGGGGCAGCCAGATCCCGGGCCCCCCCACCCTATGTGAATGAGTATGGGGTACATCGTACCCCTACCCATTCACCTGGTGGCAAAAAAATGACAATAAAAAAACACAACACAGGTTTTTAAAGTAATTTATTAGGCAGCTCCGGGGGTCTTCTTCCGACTTTGGGGGTCTTCTTCCGACTTCGGGGGTCTCTTCCGACTCTCCAGCCTCTTCTCCCACTCTCCGGTGCCTTCTCCGCGCTCTCCGGTTCTTCTCCCGCTCTCCGGTGCCTTCTCCACGATCTCCGGTTCTTTCTGCGTTCTGCCGGGCGCCCCGCTATCTTCTTCCAGCTCTTTTGTTAGCGGGGTCCCAGTCTTCATCGTCATCTTCTTCCATCTTCTCTCCGCCCGATGTTGCCTCGTCGCTGTCTGCCACTACAATGCTGTGTGCGCGGAGCGCAACCACTTATATTGGCATGGGGCGTGGTCACCGGTGACCCCGCCCCCATATGTTGTCACGGTCCCATCATTCCACGGTCCCATCATGATCACGTGTTGTAAACAAAGGATCGGTAATCGTTTTTTTTTTTCTCCTCACGCTGACAGCGTGAGGAGAAAAAAAGCCACAGTGCCACCTATCAATGACCACAAGTGCCACCTATCAATGCCCACAAGTGCCACCTATCAATGCCCACCAGTGGTGCCAATCAGTGCCACCTGGCAATGCTGCCAATCAGTGTAACCTATCAGTGATGATCAGTGCCCATTATTGCCACCCATCAGTGCCCATCACTGCCACCTATCAGTGCCCATCACTGCCACCTATCAGTGCCACCTATTAGTGCCACTTCTCAGTGCCCCCCAGTGCCACCCATCAGTGCCACCTCAGTGTCACCTCTCAGTGCCGCCTCTCAGTGCCCACCAGTGCCACCTTATCGGTACCCATCAGTGCAGCCCATCGGTGCCCATCAGTACAGCCTCATCAGCGTACATCAATGAAGGAGAAAAATGACCTGTTTGCAAAATGTTATAACAAAATATAAAAAAAATATAATAATTTTTTTTTTTTAAATCTGTCTTTTTTTTTTTTTTTTACAAAAAGTAAAAACCGCAGAGGTGATCAAATACCACTGTAGCGGGGTCTCCTTTAAGGCCCCGGGACTACGCTACCCAGAACCCCGTTCGACACCCAGGGTGCATTTAGCCACCGCAGAGACTCATGGGAGGGGCTATATAAGAAAAGGGCGAGGCTGGGCTCGGCCTCTTTGGACACCGCGCTGCAATCAACAGGTCTTCCTGTGCGGATCTGCTGCTGCAGGGCCTGAAGCCAGGGCCTTGCACAACTTTCCAGAGAGCCTTTCACCCCACTGCGGAGCCTGGGTGGCACCTGACTTTGTCGAGTTTGGACATCAGTTGGACCGGAGACCCGGCCGTTGCAGACACTGTGTGCAGAGACACAGTAGGTTTAAGTCCCGGACTGGGATCGCGTCCGGAGTGGTGAGCGAGCACCTGCTCATTCATATAGACCGTACATTGATTAGGCCTAGAGACTGCCTTGGCCCTCCTGGTTCTATTTTACAGTCCCACAGGAGACTAGTGGCGGAACTGAGTTGAGTAGTCTCCTGTGAGTGGTTCATTCTGCCCTTTTTAATTTTTCAACCCTTTGGATTACAAATTACTGTTCCTGTTGTGCACCACCAGTCAAGTTGCATGCGAAGAGACTGTTCTTCTAGAGACTGAGTTTAAGATCTGGATCAGGCCTGATCCGTAGGTAGAATTTGTTGCTGCGCCATAAGGGCGCATAGATAGAGATAGCTGCGCTTGGCGGACAATCGCCTGTATTATACTTTCTGCTGCAGGCCTCTGCAGACATATGTGTGTTATATGTTAACTTTGTGCCCTTTTATTCAAAATAAAGAAACGTTATACTTTATCACTTGCTACTAGTGTGTTATATTCATGCAAAGAAGTTACCCTTGCAATACTGTTAGATTGTGATACCAGAACAATCCCTAGACTAGCTGTGCCAGAGTGGGTCGAGTAGATTGCCGGGGGTTGGCGGTGCTGTACACAGGGCCCGAAACAAAAATACAGTGGCTCTCTTAACTGGGGGTAGCGCTACACCACCAAAAGAAAAAAATATTAAAATTTCACTTGGGTACAGTGTTGTATGACATTCAAAGTGCATCAGCGCTGAAAGCTGAAAACTGGTCTGGGCAGAAGGGGGGTTTAAGTGCCCAGTAAGCAAGTGGTTAAAAAAAGCCATTTAATTAAACTTTTTTGTTTGCTCCCTGTTTTATTTTCATAAGTTTATTTCCAGGTTTGAAGCTTCCCCTATCTAGTAGCTATTTGTAGGCCAACACCTTTGCTAAACAACTGTGATAAGTAGCATGTAAAAGATAAGCTACTCAGAGGCTGTATTGTCTTCAGTTAGCCTGAGTAGATGAATGCATGTATGCTAAAGGAGGAACAGCAAAGCACAATCACTCTGGTGCAGTATTAAAGCAAACCTGTGGGTATAGAAATAGATGAACTTCACTTTGTATCTTTCAGCAGCAAAATTTCCTGAGTTGTCAAATGAACCCTGCACTTCCCACCCTCCTAGGAAGTAAATGATCTGGAAAAGGCATGCAGCCAAAATGAAGTCTTATATTTCTAAATGTCTTGTTCGAGGTCAGTGATCCACTGCGTTAGGGAAATTGGGATAAAAGTAAAAAGCCTGGTTTTACGACCCATTCACACATATATATTAGGCAGGGTTGAAAAAAAAAGACACAAGTCCATCAAGTCCAACCTATGTGTGTGATTTTATGTCAGTATTACATTGTAAATCAATGTATGTTGTGGTCATTCAGGTGCTTATCCAATAGTTTCTTTAAATTATCCCCGTTGAAACCACTGCCTGTGAAAGAGAATTCCACATCCTTACCGCTCTTACAGTAAAGAACCATCTACCCAGTTTAAGGTTAAACTGATTTTCTTCTAATTTTAGTGAATGGCTGCGTGTCTTATTAATCCCTTTTGCTGAAAAGTTTTATCCCTATTGTGAGGTCACCAGTACGGTATTTGTACATTGAAATCATATCCCCTCTCAAGCGTCTCTTCTCCAGAGAGAATAAGTTCAGTGCTCGTAAACTTACCTCATAACTAATGTCCTCCAGACCCTTTATTTGTTTTGTTGCCCTTCTCTGGACTCTCCCTAGTTCCAGCGCATCCTTCCTGAGGACTGGTGCCCAGAACTGGAGGGCATACTCCAGGTGCGGCCGGACCAGAGTCTTGTAGAGGGGGGAGAATTATCGTTTTATCTCTGGAGTTAATCCCCTTATTAATGCATGCCAATATTCTGTTTGCTTTGCTTTCAGCAGCTTGGCATTGCATGCCATTGCTGAGCCTGTCATCTACTAGGACCCCCAGGTCCTTTTTCATCCTAGATTCCCCCTAGATTCCTTTTCCATCCTAGATTATGGCAACATGTATAAACATAACTCCAACACACAGTTCATTACTGTGGAATCGGTTGTGGTATTAATAACTTTGATATAGACAACAATGCGCCTGCTCTGCTGTGTGCCACAATGCATAATATTCACTTAATGTAGCTTAAATGTAGTTGAAATTAGCCAAACTTTACTCGGACACCTTCCCTTTTTGTTTTAGAGGGTGTAACCTCTCAGGTTCCATGCTACACATATGGTGGACTCGTCCCCGTATTAGGGGCTTTTGGAACAATTTTTTTCATCTCCTGCGTAAAATCACAGGGGTCACCATCCCAAAGGACCCCACAATAGCCCTCCTAAACAGTAGAGTCAAGAAAACCCCTAAACATACCCAAGCTCTCATTTTTTATATGCTCTTGGGAGCCAAGATTACGCTCGCCAGGGCCTGGAAAAAAACAAGAGTCTCTCTTACAGAAACAAAATGGGAAATATCCTGGATTATGTCTCAAGAAAAACTAGTTGCCACCATTCATGGTAAAGTCCGGAGGTTTGAAGTGATCTGGGAATCCTGGGCACTATATGCAAAGATCTCCCTGCACCCTGGATTCTTGACCTCATGGTCCGATTTACCTGGCTGACCTTCACTATACCACTCTAGCCCCCCCCCCACTCTCTCTTTCTCTGGCCCTTTAAGCCCAGCCGCTTCTCCTCTCTTTCTTGCTGTATCTTACTCCTCCCTTTTTAACTTCTTTCTTTTTTTCCTTTTCCATTTTAATTAAGCTTGCTTAACTTTCCTATGTTATACTTCATAAGCTTAGGGGAATATATTGGGCTACCAACCATTTGTTATTTTCTGCATTGCCCTATACCATACAAGTTATTAAGGTTAGATGTTTAGCATTTACCAGTAAGGCACACTGCCCTTACCTCAATATTGAGAACCCGCTCTACAGGCAAAGGTTGCTAAGTTAAAACATCACTTGTCAAGCTGAGGGACTATTTAACTATGGTCTTCTGTTTTTCCTCATCTTCAGGTTAATAATCAAGAGGTCTAGGAAAGCTTTCTTTACAGTTCACTCACAGGCCATTGGTTACTTACTAGGATTCCAAGTGCACCAACAGCTATGGCTCTGGTCTACCCAGGAAGGTTGATTGAAGTTTACAGGCTATGCTGGGTTAACATCCGGATTGCCGATCCACTCAGATGGTGTCTTCCTGTTCACAATTAGAGATCCCTGGGGTGACGGGTCTATCTCCATTGGATGATTGGAGATAAACTCCTGCTTTTGATTTTATATCCCACTCAATGTGAACTACTTTTGTATTCACCAGGACTATATTAATGTCCTGTATTATAAATCCCCTGTGCAATGTAAGGCCCCTCTGAATTTAAATACATTTTTTCCATAGCTGGCTTTGTCCTACCTAAACTACCTGTATCCCCAGCCACAATGCCTTAATTTGAACTTGTTACTTCTTTGTTATGTACGGACATTGGCCTTGCAGGCTAACACAATGTTCGTTTCTTTGGTGTTTAATTATCAATAAAAATATTGCAAGAGAAACACACAGTCGTGGTTTACAGTGTTCTGGCACACATACTGAATTCAGTCAAAAATTCAGGCTGAAATTGGACCTGAAATGATGAATGGGGATGCACCGGACCCCTGCTGGGAGCCGGAGCATGGTGCAGTGTGAACCAAGCCTTAAAGTCACCCTGTTGTGAAAATAATGAAAGGGAGGTCAATTGGAAGAATCAAGAGGATTCCCACCACTGGCTGGCTATATTTTACTTGTACTTTATAGCACACTTACCTTCAATGTGCCCTACTCCAGCAGTGACAGGCTCATGCTCCAGTTACTGCTCCCTCTCAGCAAAAATCTAGCTTCTGTCAATTTTTTTATTTTATTTTTTACAGCAGACATTTGGTCCCACTTACTTTTCGCACCACGGTCATTTTAAGCAACCAAAAGTATACATTGCATTCAGAGTTTTATTCTCAAATCAAATATTTCTATAATATGTTCATCTCCTAAAATTTCCAGTAGTCTTAAAAATGCTTCACGAAGGGCAGTCCAATGACATTTGCAGGTGCTAGTAGAAAAGAAAGATGGCAATACGTTGGCATAGCAGGTTTATAACATCACAGCTATGCCAACATCTTGCCTCCCCTCTAGCTCTTTTCAAAATATCTAGCCTTGTTGTGGCTCCATCTGTAGTTTTATCCTCTGGAACAGATTCCTGCAACAAGGGAAAGAAAAGTTAAAAAAACTTGTTGCATACTATGGCTTAAAAGATATATAATTATTGTACGCACACTTCTGATAGAATACAAAAACTGGGACAAATGCTACTATAAAATAAAGTGGTTGTAAAGGAAAATGTTTACCTTAATGCACTCCCTGCATTCAAGGTAAAAAAATCCAATATTTGTATCATCCCCTAAATACTTATGCAAATCCTCATTTGATCCAGCTCTGTGCCTGTGTGCAGCGGCTCTCCCCTTTCTCACAGAACAGGGAGGCAGCAGTAGGAGCCATTGGTTCCTGCTACTTTCATCAAATCCAGAGAGCAGGGGGGCCAGGCTGAGCTGTGTGCATCTATGAGCGTGCACACATGTGTACCACCATAGGAAGCGGATTCCTATGGTGGCACGAGAAGAGAAAAGGAGGAGCCAAAAGTGCTGGTGGAGGACCCTAGAAAAAGGAGGATCAGGGCCTCTGTGCAATAGTAGTGCACAGAGTAGGCAAATATAAACCTGTTTTTGTTTTTTTGTTTTAAAACCACAAGAGGTTACGACCCCTTTAAACCTTAGATTTTTAGTAGCACAACTCATGGTCATTCCCTTCCCAAGCTCATTCACCACAAAGGGAAAAAAGGTATATGTTAAACATTTAAAGTGCACATGTGCCCAGTCTGTTGAAATTAAAGTGTGTGTGTGTGTGTGTATATATATATATATATATATATATATATATATATATACACTGTATTTATTGGCGTATAACACTCACTTTTTTACCCTGAAAATAGAGGGTAAACTGTGCCTGTGTGTTATACGCAGGGGGCTGTGGAAAGTTTTTTTCCTGAAACTTCCCTCTTAAAGTTAGGGTGCGTGTTATACGCCTGTGCGTGTTATACGCCGATAAATATGGTATATATATATATATATGGGCCGGTTCAACCACTCCGCTTATTGCCCCTATTTTATTCGTTTAAGTGATCACTTTTTTTTATGTAATGATGGTTTTATTCAATAAACCCTCAAACTGATTTACACTATTGGAGCCTTCCCCTCCTTTTGTCTTTTTTCCATGTCATGGTGAATCGACCACTCGGAAGTTTGGCTCTTTGTGTTCTCCACGACTCTGATAAGTATTGTTATACTGACTTATATTTTTTACTACCTGAGTCAAGACCATCTGACAGTGGGTCCTTTGCCAAGTATTTTGATCTGTGACATCTGGAATCGACACCATCCAGGATCGCTGAGGGTGCGAGTCTTCAGACAAGTTTCCAGTTTGCCTCGTTGACGCTGACAAGTGGGTCCATCTGCTCTGGTAAGGGTATTTCACCTATTTCCTCTTATGAAGAGTCACTTGATGGTCCATATGGTTTCCAACCCAGTTTCATCATTCAATTTTCACCATTTATGTTATGGACGTTATTTATCACGTTTGTGTGGACTTTAATATACTAATATCTGGTTTGCACATCATATTTTTTCTTGACCTAGGTTGATTCTTAGGTCCTTTTTGAACACTTAGCGCTTCATTTTTTTAGCAATATATATATAGCAGTAAAAGCTAAAACAATCCCACATCTTTCTAGCTGCATATAGTGTGAAGTAGAGCGAATGATCTTTCCAAGTGTTGGCAAACTGAGATCGATGCCGGGAATAATATGAGTGGGGAGAATCTGATTTCACCCCCTTATCATTCGAGCCTGCAGCTATCTATAGGATTTCGGTTACGGATCGTCACCTACATACATCAGGCTGTATTACACTAGCTATCTGGTAAGAAGATTGCATGAGAGGTGGTGGATCACAACCTTCTGTGTTTGGGGTGTTTTTTGGCTTAAAGCTCCTTATGTAGTGCAATCTGGTAAGGAGATTGACTGTGAGGTGGTGGTTCACTTTTTGCATACTTCCCACATCGAGTGTTGTTCACAATGCTGATTTCTATTGACTAATTATCGAGACAGGATCACGCTATGTTTTTTTTCTCTCTCCTTTTTGGGTCGAATGTAATACATAATATGGAGTCATAGTTCAAGCGACCATACCCAATAATTCTCTGACGAATCAACCTTGTGGGAATTGAAAGGCCCTGGCTGGGTAAAAGCCATATGTTCTATTGGCTTACTTATCTGGTAAGCATGAATTCTTCCAGGTGTATTCAGTAATTGGGATTTTTGTGTTCCTTTCACACCAGCCTGCCAAATTGGACTTTATTCAATAATTTGTGATTCCTTAGCGCGATTTTCTTTTTTATTTCTATTTGTGTTTATCCCACTTTTATTGCTGCTGTAAGGACTTTATTATTGTATTATTAATTTAATTTAATTAATTATTTTTCGTAGTAAGCGCGGTTTTTTTCCCTTTGTTATATAGTGTGAAGTAATTCTCATTCTAAGATCAGAACAGAGACTCCAAGTCAGGTTTCAGTCAGTTTTTGCCAGCTTAGAAACATCTGCTGTAGAGGATTGGCAGGCTGCAAAGACTTGGCAAAAAGGCAAAAAAATGATTTGAAGATGAGTTTCTCCACAATTCCATAGCTACAAAAGGTAATACATTTAGTGTGCACAGTCAAGGCACAGGGGCACTTATAAATTTTTTAGAAGTAAAGCGAGAGGTGTAAAACTTAGAACTGCTTTTATTGCAAGTCTTTGCTTGCCTCTTCCCATATACCAGATACAATCTGGTATGCCGCGGTGAACATACGCACTGGCACTGTGGGCGGGCATGGTGTCGTGTGATCACTATGATTGGTCATAGAAAAAAATCACATAATTACAATGCAAACACAGCCATGATTGGCTTCCATTCATGACTGTTTTGCTTACGGTTGTGATACTGTGATTGGCCCACAGCTTTTACATGGTACCTGGGCGAGTCACAGCACCCTGTACCATGTGACTAGCTGTAGCATTCACAATAGTAAGCAAGCTGTGGAGAATGACAGCTTAAACTCATGACAGCTTAAACTGTCAAAAAATGCCAACTTAAAAAAAAAACACCATGTCACTTAACTAAATACTTTGGACTGTCTTTTCAAAAAGGGGTTTGTACTGTCCTGGCATTTTAGGGCCTCATGAGATAGGCAATCGGTACTTTAGGATTGACACATACACATACCTTTTTTTTCTTAGAGACTAGGTGCAGGAACCCACCCTCCCTAGTCAACTACCTGCCCCCGACCCCACCCTATGCCGGCTCCCAATCTCGCCATTCCTCAGGGAAGAGAAGAAAAGTGATGCCAAATAAAGGGTATGGTCAAGGCTCAGAACCGAGTTTCACTCACAATTCAAGGCTCAGGAAAGTGTAACACAGAGAGTACTGGACTCAGGAGTGCATAACGCACATGACCACCCTACAACCCCCCCCTACATTCCAGTTTACCTTATCCCTGTCCCTCCACACATCACCTCTGCACCCCCATCCACAGATTATCTCTCTGCCCCTCTGCAGCTCCCCTAATTCATAGCTCTCAACCTCTAATCTTTTACCTCTGTACCCCCAGCTCTCATTGTGCACAAATACCCAATACACCCCCCCATTCCCAGCTCTGACCACTGCAGAACAACCTTAACATCTGCACAGCCACCCCTCCCCCATTCCTCCCCCCCTTTCCATCCACAGCTCTCCCACCTCATGATTTATAGCACAAAGTTTATCTTCATGACAATAGAACAGTGAATCCGATGTCCTGTCGATATGGGTCCCCCGTCGGATAATGCCCGGGCTGGACTGCGCTGGCGCAGCGCATGCGCAAATGGAGCCCCCAAAATTCTCAGAGGATGAACAGCTGTTTGTCAGCTGTACATGGCGCCTGCGCAATCAACACCCAACACACTGCCGCACGCTCCCGATGCTTGGGGCGGGTTATTCATTGAATACAACAAGAGACCGCATGAATACAGAAGAGACCGCATGATGGGCAGTGCTTTTCTCAAGAGAGGCGGATGTAATATTGAGAAGCGTGGCTACAGGGGATGCATTTAAACATATATTATAAATGTATGTATACGGCGGTCATGGCTACAGGGGATGCATTTAAACATATATTAGTAATGTATGTGTAAAAAAAAGCACTGCTCAATAATACATCCGCCCCTTTGAGAAATCACTACCCATCATGCGGCCTCGTCTATATGCATCCGCCCCTTTTTGTATTCAATGAATAACCCGCCCCGAGCATCGGGAGCGTGCGGCAGTGTGTGGCGTGTTGATTGCGCAGGCGCCATGTACAGCTGACGAACAGCTGTTCATCCTCTGCGATTTTCGGCGGCTCCGCTTGCACCTGAGCAGTCCAGCCTGGGCATTATCCAACGGGGGACCCATCTCGTCAGAACACCGGCTCTGTTCCATTAGGTAGAACAGGCTACAGTGCAATCTCCTCTGTGCAGCATCACCTGTCAGATCAGTGTAGCCAGTGTTGCCAACCGTACGTCTTTTTACGTACAGCCCGCGATTTAACACCTTTTTCGGGCTGTACGTTAAAGTCCGTTTATGGGCACCGGCGCCCATAAAAAAGATGGCCGCGAGCCGGCCATACAACTCCGCATGCGCCGTTCCGAATGCGCCGGCCGAGCTCAGGGAAACTTGTTTGCGCTCGGCCGGGCGGCACACACGCAGTGGGCACACGCACATGTCATATGGGGTTGATACTGCGGCTGGTGACCATTGGAGCAGTGCCAGTGGGTAAGAGCCCTATGTTGGGGAAATGTGTTATCCTGTAGTTAGTGATGCAGGAGCTGTATTGGGCTTTATTATGTGATATGCCAGCTATGCCATGAAGACTTTGGGACTCGCTGTACATCTGTCCTGCACAGCCGACTCACACAATGCAAACCATTAACAATGCAGGAGAGAAGAAAAAAATATTCAATCTTCATGTGATCAGCGTGTGCGTAAAATTCGTTAACAATTGTAACAAATGATAAAACTGAAGTATAGCAGAAGCCTTCCCCATGGACAGTGTACAAAGCATGCACGGCATTGTACAATACTTCTCGGATGAATCTAGAGATCGCAGCGTCTATATCGTGCCTGTGTGTCCAGGGGTGAGGAGGACGGACTCGAGGTCAGTGAAACTGGGGGGATACAAGGGGACAGCGTCATCAGTGTGCTGTGTCCTCCTCTGGTTCCTGTGTCCCTTTCACCTCTTCACAGGTCAGGGCAGCACAGTGCTGCCCTGACCTGTGGAGTGGTGAAAGGGGCACAGGAGGAGGACACAGCACACTGATGATGTGCAGAAGTAATCTGGTGGTGGACAGAGGAGGAGGCTACTGTGAGGAGGGCACCATCATGTCCACAGCCTGTCTCCACCGGCCCCTCCTGTAGTATGTCCGCAGCCTCTGTCCCCCTCCTGTAGTATGTCCGCAGCCTCTGTCCACCTCCTGTAGTATGTCCGCAGCCTCTCTCCCCCTCCTGTAGTATGTCCGCAGCCGCTGTCCCCCTCCTGTAGTATGTCCGCAGCCGCTGTCCCCCTCCTGTAGTATGTCCGCAGCCGCTGTCCCCCTCCTGTAGTATGTCCGCAGCCGCTGTCCCCCTCCTGTAGTATGTCCGCAGCCGCTGTCCCCCTCCTGTAGTATGTCCGCAGCCGCTGTCCCCCTCCTGTAGTATGTCCGCAGCCTCTGTCCCCCTCCTGTAGTATGTCCGCAGCCGCTGTCCCCCTCCTGTAGTATGTTCGCAGCCTCTGTCCCCCTCCTGTAGTATGTCCGCAGCCTCTGTCCCCCTCCTGTAGTATGTCCGCAGCCTCTGTCCCCCTCCTGTAGTATGTCCGCAGCCTCTGTCCCCCTCCTGTAGTATGTCTGCAGTCTCTGTCCCCCTCCTGTATCGTGTGTCCGCAGCCTCTGACCATCTCTTGTCATGTCTACAGTCTCTAAGGGGATCCTAGAAAGGAGTCAAGAGTGGGAGTGCCGCCGGGATGGGGGTTACGGTTACGGCCCAGGAAGAAACAGACGTGTGGACTGGGAAGAGGAGATCAGAGCCACCAAGCTGGAGCCGTCTGACTGAGCCCCACACTGTGCACCTGAGAGGAGGTAAGTGACAGTGCCGCCAGGCCATTCTGAGGGTGGGGGGGGGTCACTGATGTAAGGAGGTGAATGAATACAATAATGTAAGGGGGCACTGATATAAAGGTTTCCCCCTTATATTAGTACCCCCCCTTACCTTAGTGTATTCACTCTGTGGAAGGTGGTCTCTATTCACCAGAGCCCCCCTCCACATCAGAGTTCCCCCTTACATCTTGATCTGCAGTGTTCCCCTTTACATAAGAGTTCTCTTGCACTGTAAGGGGGCATCCTGCAGACTCTGATGCTCTGATGTAAGAGGGAACTCTGTGCTGGCTGGGTTATAGTATCCTAACCTTCATGTGAATTGAGAAATATGTTTTTTTACTTTTGTTTAACTTAAACACATTGATATTAGCATTAGCTGTGTGTTTATAGTTGAAATATTGATATTTGCACTGTTTAGCAGTAAAAACAGTAATTTTAGGTACTTTTTTGCAGCGTCAGTAAAAAATGCGGCTCTGCCAGTAATCTTCATTATTTTTGCCAGTAAGAAATTGGTGCCGTACAGAAATTTTGGCATCCTTGCGAGTAAATTTCACTTCAGGGGGTTGGCAACACTGAGTGTAGCACAGAGACGAGGAGAACTTTCAGAGCACTTTACTCGGCTCCATGCAACAACGATCTGACAGGCAGCAGATGGGGAAAGAAACTGCCTCTGGAAGCCCCCAATAAAAAAAAACTTCCAACAGTTGTGGCGTCTGGACCTGGGCACCTATTAACAGATGTGGGGAAGGTGCCCTGGGTGTCGGGGCTAGAAAACTTCCTCTACCGGCTTCAATGTTGAGTGACAGCCTTTAAAGGAGATAAACTAAAAACCAGCGCTCAATGGGCAAAGATCAGATAATAAAAATTCAATTGATAAAAATGCCTTTTAATTAAAGTTCATAAGGCAAAAATAATAACAAGTTCAATAGTTCATACACGGTGACATATAAAACCAGGGAAAGGTCAATAATAGTAATCATAGAACCTGACATCCATGGAGGTGGGAGCTGAATCCAGGTTGCAGAGTGTAATGAAGAGAGAGCCTTTAAAGGAGAGGGCTGCCAGAAGTGGCTGTGCCGGCTGAATTTTTTTAATTATATATACATATATCTATATAAACACACACACGCACACACTGAGCAAAGTTATAAACGCACTTTTGTGTTTGCCCCTATTTATCATGAGCTGAACTTAAAGATCTATGACCTTTTTCTATCTAAACA
Organism: Rana muscosa; assembly: GCA_029206835.1. Taxonomy (NCBI): domain Eukaryota; kingdom Metazoa; phylum Chordata; class Amphibia; order Anura; family Ranidae; genus Rana; species Rana muscosa. The sequence goes on from CM055116.1 coordinate 691,584,361, forward strand.
AAAGGCCTATTTCTCTCAAATATTGTTCACAAATCTGTCTAAATCTGTGTTAGTGAGCACTTCTGCTTTGCCGTGATAATTCATCCACTTCACAGGCGTGGCATATCAAGATGCTGATTAGATAGCATGATTATTGCACGGGTGTGCCTTAGGCTGGCCACCCGGACAGCTGCTGCAACAATCGGTTTGCATAACCAAAAAAATAATTTCTGGACAAACTGTCAGAAACCATCTCAGGGAAGCTCATCGGGGTCTCGACCTGACTGCAGTTTGTTGTTGAAACCAATTTGAGTGGGCAAATGCTCACATTCGATGGTGTCTGGCACTGGAGAGGTGTTCCCCTTCACGGATGAAACCCTGTTTTCACTGTACAGCGCAGATGGCAGACAGCCATGATGGCAGTGGGGTTATGGTTTGGGCAGGCGTATGCTATGGACAACGAACACAGGTGCATTTTGATGTCATTTTGAATGCACAGAGATACCATGATGAGATCCTGAAGCCCATTGTTGTGCCATTCATCCTCGACCATCACCTCATGTTGCAGCATGATAATACATGACCCCATGTTGCAAGGATCTGTACACAATTCCTGGAAGCTGAAAACATCCCAGTTCTTGCATGGCCAGCATACTCACTGGACATGTAAACCATTGAGCATGTTCGGGATGCTCTGGATCGGCGTCTACGACTGCATCTTCCAGTTCCTGCCAATATCCAGCAACTTCGCAGAGCCATTGAAGAGGAAGGACCAACATTCCACAGGCCACAATCAACAACCTGATCAACTCTATGCGAGATGTGCTACACTGCGTGAGGCAAACGGTGGTCACACCAGATACTGACTGATTTTCAGCCCCCCCAATACAGTAAAACTGCAAAAGTGCTTGTAACCTTTCCTCATAACTAATGTCCTCCAGTCCCTTTATTAGTTTTGTTGCACTTCTCTTTACTCTTTCCAATTCCAGTACATCCTTCCTGAGGACTGGTGCCCCAAACTGGACAGCATACTCCAGGTGCGGCCTGACCAGAGTCTTGTGGAGTGTCGTTTTATCTCTGGCATTAATCCTTTTTATTGCATGGCAATAGTTTGTTTGCAGAAGAATTCCATTGCTGAGCCTGTCATCTACTAGGACCCCCAGGTCCTTTTCTATCCTAGATTCCCTCAGAGGTTCTCCCCCCGGTGAGTAGATTGCATTCCTATTTTTTCCACCCAAATGCATTATTTTCCATTTTTCCACATTAAACCTCATTTGCCATGTAGTTGCCCAGTCCATTAATTTGTTCAGGTCTTCTTGCAAATTTCCACATCTTGCGGAGAGGTTATTGCCCTGCTTAGCTTAGTATCGTCCGCAAATACAGAGATTGAACTATTTATCCCAGCCTCCAGGTCATTTATGAATAAATTAAATAGGATTGGTCGCAGGACAGAACCCTGGGAGACCCCACTTTCCACCCCTGCCAATTCCGAGTACTCCCCATTAATTACTACCCTCTGAACTCGCCCCTGTAGCCAGTTTTCAATCTATGTACTCACCCTATGGTCTGTGCCAACTGACCTTACCTTTGAACAGTAAACGTGTATGGTGAATAGGGATGAGCCGAACACCCCCTGGTTCGGTTCGCACCAAAACCTGCAAACGGACCGAAAGTTTGTGCGAACTTTAGAACCCTATTAAAGTCTATGAGACTCGAACGTTCGAAAACAAAAGTGATAATTTTAAAGGCTAATATGCAAGTAATTGTCCTAAAAAGGGTTTGGGGACCCGGGTCCTGCCCCAGGGGACATGTATCAATGCAAAAAGACGGCTGTTTTTCGGGAGCAGTGATTTTAATGATGCACAGAGTAAAAAAAAAAAAAAGTTAAATATTCCTTTAAATATTGTACTTGGGGGGGGGGGGGGTGTCTATAGTATGCCTGTGAAGTGGCACGTGTTTCCCGTGTTTAGAACTGTCCCTGCACAAAATGACATTTCTAAAGGAAGAAAAAGTAATTTAAAACTGCTTGCGGCTTTAAAGTGATTTTTGGTCCCGGCAATATGGATGAAAATCATTGAGAAAAATGGCATGGGTCCCCCCCACAGCCCATTACCAGCCCCTTTGGGTCTTGTATGGATATTAAGGAGAATCCCGCACCCAAATTAAAAAAAGGAAAGGCGCGGGGCCCCCAGGCCCTATATACTCTGAACAGCAGTATACAGGCGGTGCAAACAAGACAGGTACTGTAGGTTTGTTTTTCCGTAGAATCTGTTTGTAATTCTGAACTGGTACATTTTTTAAGTGTAGCTCCAGCCAAAAAATCTATTTTTAAGCTTTTTGGAAAACATAGGGAAGGGTTATCACCCCTGTAACATTTGTTTTTGCTGTCTGTGCACCTGTTCAGAACATTTCACCTCACTTTCCGTCCCAATGACAAAAGTTTTTTGAAAATTTGGAGTTTTTAGTGAAACAAGGATTGGTGATAAAGCATCAGTGGAGAGGAGACACCTTTTTCCCATATTAACTCTTACAGGAGAGAATTTCCCTTCCTAGGGGTAGATTTCCTCTCATTCCTGTTGTCTCCTTCCGTTTGCAAGTAGGAGTCGTTTGTAAGTTGGATGTTTGAAAGTAGGGGTCTGCCGTATATACTCTGCAGAAATTTGGCCCTTAGGTGTTGGTGTTGCCACAACACTGTGAGCCCTCACAGTTACTCTTGGTGGGCGCTGGAACGCCCTGCTGTGAACTGTCAAGAATTGTAATTACATGCCATTGTTGAACAGTGGTAGGAAAAATTGGGCCTTTGGTGGTGGTGGTGCTGGTGCCACAACACTAAGTCCTCACAGTTACTCTTGGTGGGCGCAGGAATGGGCCCTGCTGTGAAATATTAGATCAAGAATTCTAATTACATGCCCCTGTTGAACAGGGGCATAAGAATTGGGCCTTAGGCACTGGTGCCACAACACTGCAACCCCTCACAGATACTCTAGTTGGAGCGCAGGAATGAGCCCTGCTGCAAAGTATTGCACCAAAAATTGTCATTACACGTTCTGTTAAACAGGGGCTGAAAAATTGGGCCTTAGCCACTGGTGGCGGTGCCCAGAACCAAAATTGTTCTTACAAGCTATCAGCATGATCATTGAGGAGGAAGAGGATAGTCACTCAGCATAACAGGATAGTCACTCAGCATCAGCATAGGCAGTCTTGAAGGGATCTGACATTTAAAAAAAAATATTCGGTTACATCAGCATCAGGTGCTTGGTAGCTGGTGGTGATCCAAGACTGATTCATTTTTATGAAGGTCAGTCGATCGACCGAGTCGGTGGACAGGCGCACTATGTGATCGGTTACAAAGCCTCCAACAGCACTGAATGTGCGTTCCGAAAGAACGCTGGATGCAGGACAGGCCAGTAGCTCAATTGCATACTCTGCAAGCTCTGGCCAGTGATCCATCCTCAACACCCAGTAAGCCAGAGAATTTTCGGTGGGAAAGGTGTCCAAGTCTGATCTTGCCCCTAGGTATTCCTGCGGCATGTAAATCAGACACTGGCGATGTTTGCTGGAAACGATCATACCTTGGGGCTGCGGAATAAAAAATTGTCTGAACGCATCGGTCAGACGGCCACCTTCTCCACCGCTCCTTCTTTGACTGACCGAAGCCTCAGCAACACGTTGTCTAGGACCAGGAATTTGTAACCTCCCAGTCTCTGGGAACGCGCTGCACAGACCTTTCTGCAAGGTCTCCCGAAGATGCTTCATCCTCTGCGACGGCAAGATAAGGTCCACAACCTTACCCTTGTAACGTGGATCAAGGAGGGTTGCCAGCCAGTAATGATCCCTCTCCTTGATAGCACGAATACGAGGATCCTTCCGCAGGCTTTGCAGGATCAGGGAGGCCATGCAGCGTAGGTTTGCTGAGGCATTCGGTCCAGAGTCCTCTGGGTCACTCAGGACGACATGATACGCAGCCACCTCCTCCCAGCCACGTACAAGTCCATGGGTGTCTTGGGACTGTAATTGATCCCTTGAAGGCTGCTGCTGAGTGCTAGGCTCCACCTCCATGCTGACACAATCCTCCTCCTCCTCCTTTTGTGTGATAGGCGGGCCAGCAGGAACACTGTCTGGATAAAGGGGGCCTTGAGAGGCAAGGAAGTCCTCCTCTTCCTCCCTCTCTTCTGCCTCAAGTGCCCTGTCCATTATACCATGCAGCGTGTGCTCCAACAGGTGGACAAGAGGGACAGTGTCACTGATGCATGCACTGTCACTGCTCACCATCCTCCTCAAATGGTGCCAGGACAGTGCCTGCATCCCTGATCATGACCCACTGGCGTGGCAAAAAAAAAACCAAGCTCCCCTGACCCTGTCCTGGTGCCATATTGGCACAGATACTCATTGATGGCCCTTTGCTGCGTGTGCAGCCACTGCAGCATGGCCAATGTTGAGTTCCACCTGGTGGGCATGTCACAGATTAGGTGGTTCTTGGTCAGGTTAAATTCCCTTTGCAGGTCAGCCAGCCGAGCACTGGCATTATATGACTGGCAGAAATGCCCACAGACTTTCCTGGTCTGCCTCAGGACATCCTGTAAGCCCAGGTACCTGCCCAAGAACCGCTGCACCACCAAGTTAAGGACGTGAGCCAAACAGGGCACATGGGTCAGGTGTCCCTGTCGGAGGGCGGAGAGGAGGTTGGTGCCATTGTCTGAAACCACCATTCCTGACTTAAGCTGGCGTGGCATCAACCACCTCTGAGCCTGCCCCTGCAGAGCTGACAGAATCTCTGCCCCACTTGCATAGCCCCTTGAATGCCTATGGAGCACCACTGGTTCTGAGGACAAAGCACAGGAAGAGGCCATGGAGGAAGAAGAGGAGGGGGTGGAGGAGAGAGGTGTGTCAGAATCACCAGTAGTAGCATTTTGGAGGCGTGGTGGCGGAACAACCTTCAACACTACTGTACCTTGTCCTGCATCCTTCCCAGCTGCCAGCAGAGTCACCCAATGCCCCGTGAAAGATAGGTAACGTCCCTGTCTATGCCTGCTGGACCATGAGTCAGCGGTAATATGCACCTTACCGCTGACCACCCTGTCCAGCGAGGCCAAGACATTGCCTTCCACATGCCGGTAGAAAAAGTGCCGTTTGGGAACCTGTCACTGAGGAACCGCACATTCCACAGAATCTACCAACTACCAAAGAATCTACCAATTTAGCCAAGCTAGCATTCAACCGCTGGGCATGTGGATGGCTGGGAGCGAACTTCTTTCGGCGGTGCAGCAGCTGGGGCAGGGATATTTGCCTGGTACAATCTGACGTTAGTGTACCGATAGCAGATTGCCTGCAAGTACTTGGCTGTGACACACCCAAGTCTACACCTTCATTCCTCTCAGTGCAGGTTTCAGAGAGGACTGAAGGTATAGTGGGGTTGGAGATCCCTGCTGATGAGGAGCAAGTAGAGGTCCGATTTGTTCTTTGGTGTGGGTCTTTTAGGTGTGCTTGCCAACGAACTGCATGGCAGGTCGACGTATGTCTGATCAAGCATGTGGTGCCCAAGCAGGTGATGTTTTGGCCACGCGAGATATGCCTGAGACAGATGTTGCAAATAGCAGCGCTGCGATCTGATGCACTCATCTCAAAAAAGGCCCACACCAAAGAACTTTTGGAATAATGTGCAGAGACAGCAGCGGCCTGCACATGCGGAGCTCTGCGGTGTGATGCTGTCGGTGTGCTGCCCTTAAGCTGGCCCCTGGAGGGCATACTGCCTTGTTGGAGATCCTCCTCCTCCTCCTCCACCCCCTCTCTCTGGGCTCACGTTATTGCCTTCCTCTAGCTGGGTACCATCATCGGAGCCTTCAAAACGCTGGCCATCCTCCTGGAGCATGTATCCAACACTGGTCAAACAGTTCGGTGGACTCCTCAGGAGGACATGGTGGGGCTAGGGAAGGAGTGACTTATGCCATTGAGCCAAGGGAAGAGGCCGCTTTGGCAGCTGCTTTGCCAGACAAAGTACCCTGAGCCTGGGTGAGAGAAGATGAATGGGGATGGCTTGGTCATCCACTCTACCAAGTCTTCGTCATGTTACGGCTCAAAATTGCCAGCTGCCGAAAAAAAGGACAAGTGTGTCCCACGGCCACGTGCTGATGAGGATGCACAGTGTCCACGACCAGCACTGTTGCCTCCAGACACAGAGCCTGCTTGCCCTCTTTTATTGGCTCGTGACTGTCTGCCTCTCCTTGTTTGCCTTCCAGACATACTAATGGCCTACAGTGAGATGTAGCGGCACAAAGGTGGGATGTATATATATACTGATTATACTGCAGCTAGCAGAATCAACTGCCTGCTCTGGTATTAGTATGAGAACACCAACAATTGTCTTCAAATAGTTTTCGGTGCACACTAGGGATGAGGCGAACACCCCCCAGTTCGGTTCGCACCAGAACTTGCGAACAGGCAATAAATTTGTTCGAACATTCGAACACCGTTAAAGTCTATGGGACTCGAACATGAAAAATCGAAAGTGCTAATTTTAAAGGCTAATATGCAATTTATTGTCATAAAAAAAAAAAGTGTTTGGGGACCCGGGTCCTGCCCCAGGGGACATGTATCAATGCAAAAAAAAGTTTTAAAAATGGCTGTTTTTTCGGGAGCAGTGATTTTAATAATGCTTAAAGAGAAACAATAAAAGTGAAATATTCCTTTAAAATTTCATACCTAGGGGGTATCTAGAGTATGCCTGTAAAGCAGCGCTTGTTTCCCCTGCTTAGAACTGTCCCTGCACAAAATGTCATTTCTGAAGAAAAAAAAGTCATTTAAAAGCACTTGCGGCTATAATGAATTGTCGGCTCCCGGCAATACAGAGAAAAGTCATTGATAAAAAAAAAATAAAAAAAATGCGTGGGGGTCCCCCAAAATTCAATTACCAGGCCCTTCAGGTCTGGTATGGATTTTAAGGGGAACTCCACACCAAATGTAAAAAAAAAATGGCGTGGAGTACCCCCCAAAAATCCATACCAGACCCTTTATCCGAGCACGCAACCCCCTGAGCAGTACCAGGCCACATGCCCTCAACATGGGGAGGATGCTTTGGGGGTCTGTGACCGGTTCAAAGCACCATGTCCCCATGTTGATGGGGAAAGGGGCCTCATCCCCACAACCCTTGCCCAGTGGTTGTGGGGGTCTGCGGGCGGGGGGGGGCTTATCGGAATCTGGAAGAATGGATATTGGAGGTGGAGGATCTTTGTCTCTATCATCACTGCACTTTTCCCTCGGGTGCTTATGAGTGTGAAGTCACCATTATCAACTTGCATAAGAGAGCCTTTGCTAATGTGTCATCGTGGAACTCTCCTCATATGATTTCCCTCATTATTGCATATTACATTGTGGACATTATATTGAGGAATTGAGACTGTCACACGTCACTCCAGTTATCCATTGGACAATTTGATTATTTTTCTTTTCATTTTATTTTTTCACAATTTATTATGCATTTTTTCACAGTTTTTTTTTTTATATAAAAGATATCACTTCTTATTGTTTAACTCAATGCGTTGGTACATCGCAGCGCAACTGCACGTTCTTAACATTGTACCCCCTACCATTTCACAAAGAAGGTGTAAAAAAAATACAGACACCGTTGGGAAAAGTCCTTTATTAAAAAAAAAATGATGGATGATCTCTCCTTTCCGGGGTCCAGGCTCGAACGATGATGTCCAGTGCAGCAAGGAACAGCACTCTTCACTGGAGTGGAGACACCCTGGGAATGACGCGTCTTCAGCCAGTAACAGCTGTTAAGTAGCTGAGGGCGGGGCCACCCGTCACGTGACTCCGTCCCCCTCTGACGCAAGGGGAAACTGAAACCTGCGTTACATCAGAGAGGGGGCGGGGTCACCCGCACATCACTAGGGAAGCCCGGGTTTCCCTTTGCGTCAGAGGGGGACGGGGTCACATGACGGGTGGCCCCGCCCTCAGCTACTTAACAGCTGTCACTGGCTGAAGCCGCGTCATTCCCAGGGTGTCTCCGCTCTGGTGAAGAGTGCTGTTCCTCGCTGCGCTGGACATCGTTGGAGCCTGGACCCCGGAGAGGAGAGATCATCCATCGCTGGACCCCGGAGAGGAGATCACCCATCGCAGGATACCGAGAGTGGATTACCGCCGCTGGAATCTTTTATTTTTTATTTTTTTTAAATAAAGGGCTTTTCCCAATGGTGTCTGTTTTTTTACAATTTTTTTACACTTTCTTTGTGAAATGGTAGGGGTACAATGTACCCCTTACCAATTCACATAGGGGGGTCCCCTTTGTTAAAGGGGTCTTCCAGATTCCGATAAGCCCCCCGCCCGCAGACCCCCACACTCACCGGGCAAGGGTTGTGGGGATGAGGCCCTTGTCACAGACCCCCAAAGCATCCTCCCCATGTTGAGGGCATGTGGCCTGGTATGGTTCAGGAGGGGGGGCGCTCTCTCGTCCCCCCCTCTTTTCCTGCGGCCTGCCAGGTTGAGTGCTCAGTTAAAGGGTCTGGTATGGATCTTTGGGGGGAACTCTACGCCATTTTTTTTCAATTTGGCGTGGAGTTCCCCTTAAAATCCATACCAGACCTGAAGGGTCTGGTATGGATATTTGGGGGGAACCCCACGTCATTTTTTTTTTACATTTGACGCAGGGTTCCCCTTAATATCCATACCAGACCTGAAGGGCCTGGTAATTGAATTTGGGAGGACCCCCACGCATTTTTTTTTTATCAATGACTTTTCTCTGTATTGCCTGGAGCCGACAATTCATTATAGCCGCGAGTGCTTTTAAATTACTTTTTTTCCCTTCAGAAATTACATTTTGTGCAGGGACAGTTCTAAGCACAGGAAACAAGCGCTGCTTTACAGGCATACTATACACACCCCCTAGGTACGAAATTTAAAGGAATATTTCACTTTTATTGTTTCACTTTAAGCATTATTAAAATCACTGCTCCCGAAAAAACTGCCATTTTTAAAACTTTTTTTTGCATTGATACATGTCCCCTGGGGCAGGACCCGGTCCCCAAACACTTTTTATGACAATAACCTGCATATAAGCCTTTAAAATTAGCACTTTAGATTTCTCCCATAGACTTTTACAGGGTGTTCCGCGGCTTTTCGGATTTGCCGCAAACACCCCAAATTGTTCGGCGAACAGGCAATGTTCGAGTCGAACATGAGTTTGACTCAAACTCAAAGCTTATCCCTAGTGCACACTGTGCAGAGGACACTAATGCAAAATACTGCAGTTCCCTGTCTGTATTTGTATCAGAACACCAGCAATTGTATTCAGGTAAGCTTTTGGTGCACACTGTGCAAAGGACACAGTACACTAAGTGAAACACTGCACAATCACCTGCCTGCCTGTCAGTATAGAGAATAACAGGAACGGATCTAGCTAAACTGAATACAGTGTGTAAATATATATACACAACACCTAGGATGCATATACAGTATATCCTCTACACACTAACTGCAGCTAACTGACTCGCCTGCCTGCTCTAACTCAAATCAAATCACACTGTCTCTCTCTCTGTCTTTCCTTTAACCAATGCCGCAACACACTACACAAGGCCGCCAAGCCGGCAGCCTTATATAGTGTGGGGCGTGTACCTACTCCTCTGAGCCATGATTGGCCAAAGCCACCCTGACTTTGGCCAATTACGGCTCTCTGTACTTACGGCGCTGTGATTGGCCAAGCATGCGGGTCATAGTGCATGCTTGGCCAATCATCAGCCAGCAATGCATTGCGATGCTGCAGTGAATTATGGGCCGTGACGCGACATGGGTTCGACTCGAACCTCATCCCTAATGGAGAACTGTATCAAATGATTTTGCATAATCCAGATACACCACGTCTATAGGCCTTCCTTTATCTAGATGGCAGCTCACCTCCTCATAGAATGTTAATAGATGAGTTTGGCAAGAATGATTCTTCATGAATCCATGCTGATTACTGTTAACGATACTATTGTCATTACTAAAATCTTGTATATAGTCCCTTATCATCCCCTCCAAGTGCTTGCATACAATTGATGTTAGGCTAACTGGTCTAATTCCCAGGGATGTATCCTGGCCCTTTTTTAAATATCGGGGCTACATTGGCTTTTCTCCAATCAGCTGGTACCATTCCAGTTAGTAGACTGTTCGATGGTCTAGCATATACACTACATCTCTTTGGTAAAAATAGCTTAAATCAGTGTATTATTATTCAGGATTTATATATCACCAACAGTTTGCACAGAGCTTTATCACAGGAGGGCAGACAGTACAGTTACAAAACATTTCAATACAGGAGGAATCAGAGGGCCCTGCTCGTTAGAGCTTACAATGTAGGAGGGAAGGTCAAGTGATACAAAAAAGGTAATAGCTGTGGCTAATGAGCTGATGGAGAATAAAATAATTTTTTTTAGGAGTGGGCAGAATAGGCTTCTCTGAAGAGGAGTATGTTCAGGGATTATCTAAAAGAAAACAGAGTAGGAGATAATCAGACAGATGGGGTAGGGAATTCCATAGGATGGGAGAAGCTCGGTCCCAGAGGTGAGCATGGGAGGAGGCGACGAGGGAGGTAGAGAGCAGGAGAGAATGAAGACAACAATTAGGTTGGTATTTTGAGACTACGCTAGTGATGTATAGCTGGGGGCCGAGTTGTGGATGGCTTTGTACGTTTTTGTTAGTTTTAAATTTAATTTGTTGGGTGAGCGGAAGCCAGTGGAGGGATTGACAGAGAGGAGTAGCAAACACTGAGCGGTTGGTAAGGTGGATAAGCCTGGTAGGAGCATTCACAATGGACTGAAGAGGGGGGTAGCCTATGTAAAGGTAAGCCAATGAGAAGGGAGTTGCAGTAGTTGGTTTGTTTGCAAAATTTTATAACAAAATAAGAAACAGGTGTTTTTATTTTTTTTATTTTAGTATTTTCCACTTCTATAAAATAAAAAAAAACCTGGTGGTGATTAAATAGCACCAAGAGAAAGTTTTATTTGTGTGAAAAAAATTATATAAATGTAATTTGGGTACAGTGGCGCATGACTGCGCATTTGCCAGTTAAAGCAGCACAGTGCTGAATAGCAAAGAAATACCCTGTCATGAAGGGGATAAAACCTTTCTGGTGGTAAAGTTGTTAAAAATCCACCATGCAGCGCTGTGTACTAAACACAATAAATAAATAATAAACTTAAATAAAACTAGCAAAGTAACAAAATGATAAGGTACTTAGTGCAAACAATTGTGCAGAAACTTTTTTTAACCCCCCCCCAAAAAAAAAAAAAAGAAGGGGGGTGTGGGAGTCGGGGGCTCTGTGTGTTGTGCTTTTAATACTTAAAGCAGGGCAACCTGCATCCATTAGGATACAAACTCACCTAAATAAATTGCCTTTTTGAAAACATATCAGCGAAAATTTCGTTTTACCCTTCAGTAAGGGCAACTCAAATTCCTCCTTCCAGTGGGTAATTCTTATCCAAAGTAGAGGTTCCAAAATCTAGGGGAAAAAGAAATAGCAGCACAACCATGTAATTCTGTTAAAACAACCAGATTCATTTAAAAATTCTACTTACAAGCAAATGCTATTTTTCAGCTTGTATCAGCTGCCAGGACTCAATCTGGACAGCTGTAATTTGATGTGTATTTTTACATCAAAATTATATTAGGATAATCTTTTTTAAAAGAAAGTTTATGCCTAAATATCAGCTATGATAGGGATCGAGATCTGGCAAATGCCATTTATCCATATACTATAAACAACACTGTCAATATTGTTCAAAACACAAGTTATTCACTTAATAGATAATAAAAAAGTACACCGCTATAAGAGAAAATTGATAGGGAGGGAGACCATAAATCCCTGTGCTTGAAGAGACCACCGTAATAGTGGTCACATAGTTGTGGTAAGGAGACTATATTATCATCCTTGGGTGCCTTTCTGGTGGATGAAGACTCTTCTGTCACAAAGTGTTTCTTTTTACACACCATTATGGATACACTCTCTAAGGACTGATTTTTGTCAGAATTGCAGTACCTCCCTTGTGATTCACCCCTCAGTATTCTACCGTTGTGTGATTCTATTCACTTATTTTCCCAGCTTACTAATTTTTGGTTGCAATTCACTTGTATGGTTCACAGGCTAGATGCATTTAATCTATAAGATTTTCACTTTATATTTTATGCACCTTGTTAATTACTAATATTATTTTCTTATCATCATGTTTTTTCACTCAGTTATATACACATGAATTTATCAATTTTCTCTTATAGTGCTGTACTTTATTATCCGTTTTCTGAATTTTGTTATCCAATTTTTGGTACTGGCGGCTTTTATCCCACTATCATTGTGTGGTTTTTCACTTTCACTGGTTTTTTATATATCTAATTCTATCCAGCGCAGTGTTTTCCTTTTTTGTTTTTTTTAAGCACAAGTTATTCACTGATAACAGTTGATGACCTTCTCTGAATAATGTAAAAAGATCTGCTCATAGATTGTGAGCATATAAAACTCTGTTTACTAGAGTAATTACTCTGTATCAAAAACTAAATTATGCACAGAATCAAAGAACAATATTCAAAACAATTAACAGTCTAACCCAGCCATTCTTAACCAGGGTTCCTCCAGAGGTTGCTGACTGACCCATCTAATGGTGCCCATCAAGTTCCAGACGCAAAGACGCTTGGCAGAGCATGTGGGAGGACACCAATGTACTCTTTAGCTGTCTGTAAGAGGGGATCCTTCTCAGTGGCCACTGGCCACCAATTTAAGTAGGCATTGTTCCCAAATAATTGATTTTAGCAGGAGTTCCTAAGACTTGAAATTTTTAAGGGGTCCACTGAGATGAAAAAGTTAGTGGAAGGCTGGACTAGCCATTTATGGAATGAAAATTTTAACAGCAACCAAATATCAGACTTGAACAGTGTTTGCCCAATTTATTTTGTTTGGTACTAATGGTAAAGCAATCTAGCATCACATTACTGCTTATGTGATTTACCCATTCTACACTGTACGTTAAGGGGAATCCTTTGGAGAATCAAGTCTGTCCTCAAAAGTTCTTGTATATGTACTTGCTAGGGGCCTAATAGATTAAAAATAAATATATAAAACGTAACATAAAAACCCTCAACCTCTCAATCATGAACAAGCATATGCCCTATACATTAACATGAGTGGTATCTTCAAACACCCCTGGCACTACTTTAATTTCAGAACAAATAAGTCATTGGTGAGAATGCATGACCTGGTGCTAAATTCCTTTCCCTACGAGGTCCAATAAAGCTGTTCTAATCAAGTTGATACTTGTAGCCTAAAGTGATGACCATTAAAAAAAAAAAAAAAAATCGAACGACAAGCGACTCAAATCTTCCTTCGTTGAGAATAAATAAATAAAAAAAGTGATCAAAATCAATACTAAAGGACCATTATAGTTGTGATCATATCACAACTGTACATATTCTGGAGACTTTAGCCTACTCAAATCCTTCTGATCCATTGGAGTGCATCAACATGCATTGTCACATGTGATGTGCGTTGCAAGAAAAGCTACTTTCACCTTTTACAAAAAAGATAACAAATGCACCCATTTAGGTGAATGCACTTCCAATGCACCAAAAAAGACCAGAAATAAGACATGTACAATTTTCTGATGGTAGTGCCATCATTACCTATGTGGTGTGTTGCCTTACTACATTTAGAGTACCCTTGGAAATAACAAAAATCATGCATTGCAGACAGGTCTGAATGGATCTATACAAATCCAAGTCCAATGCATTTGTTCTGGTAATGTTTAATATTTGCAGTCTGTTGTCAGACCTGTTTTATGTTGTGAAAAGTATTCACTTGTAATATTTAAAAACGTTTGATTGCATAAGGTATTATTGACAGTGTATAAAACTGTTTGTATAGCTCCCTGTAAAAACTGTAAACCAGAAAAAATGACCCATCACATCTGTGGCCCTTAATATGGAGTTGTCCGATCCCACACCTTTCTGACTAGAACATCCTCTACTCTCCTGAGAAGGTTTTATTTGATGTGTGTCATAGGGGAATTTTTTCTCAGTCAAAAGAGCATTTCTAGGGTCAGGTACTAAAGTTGGATGCAAAGACCTAGCTTGCAATTTTAGGTGTTTAGTAGCGTTGAAAACAGGGCATAGTGTAGGCCACAAGCACAAAATATATAAAAATTATATATATATATATATATATATATATATATATATATACACACATACATATACATATACACACACACACGGAAAAAAATCACCAGGTATTATTTTAAAGTGGAACTAAACCCCCCAAACCTCTGGGGATGGTGCCATCTTGGCCTTTTCAGATCTGCGGTTGCCTTTATGCTGAAGAGACCATCTAGTACATCAGCTTTTTGAGGGCTTGAAAGATTAGTTAAGTGCTTACAATTGCATTGGCAATAGTGACAGTTATAAGAGGAAAGTCTTGAATGAAGCATATACTTCACATGTGCTAGTAGGTGGAATGTAACAATGTTGCATCTTAGTAAAACCTATTCTACATGTATTAGTCATTATTGCCAAATATATTTTGCTAGAAGTGCTACTCTCGGTCAATCAGATTTGCAAACACTGATACACTGCCAGTAAAACAAAGGGAAAAAATATTTAACCATTGTTTAAGAAAAAACTGAAAAGGTTTGCTCATCTTTGTTTCCTATGATTAAAATGATTCCCTGTGCCATAACCGTTTGTCCTTTGTGTAAGCTTTAATAGATGGACTGAGTTTGAAATCAAATTACCACACCTACATATAAAAAAAATACAAAAAATTAAAAAAAATTGTTGAACACATTGATTAAGTTAAAGCGGAGTTCCACCCAAAAATGGAACTTCCGCTTTTTGGAACCCTCCCCCCTCCGGTGTCACAATTGGCACCTTTCAGGGGGGAGGGGGGGTGCAGATACCGGGTATCGACTCCTGCGGGAGTCACGCCCCTTTGTGTCACCCCCCCGCTGTCTTCTGGGAAACACACTGTTCTCAGAAGAGAGCGGGGTCAGTGACGGTGCGCCACACTACTCACGCATGCACAGTAGGGAACCGGGCAGTGAACTTCCCGATTTCCCTCACCGAGCATGAGGCGGCAGCATCTGAGGACCGAGCGATTGCTCAGCCTCATCTGCTGACTTCGTGGGCGCGCTGGACAGGTAAGTGTTCATTTTTTTAAGTCAGCAGCTGCAGTATTTGTAGCTGCTGGCTTTTAAAAAAAAAAAATCGGGGGGACCTCCTCTTTAAGACTCTACCGATTTTTATACAGAGGGATAGAAAACAACCCCAACCCTTGAGTAACTGTGGCCAAGAATGCTACACAGGGTAAAATAAATAAATCCTTCTGGACTCCGAAAACTGCATTAATTGCATGAATCTGAATATTTCCATAGCATTCTGTATTACGTAGCAACAGCTTGATTAAGGAAAAGTTCACTTTTAAAAAAATAAATAAAAAACTAAATGCACCCACATAAAAAATAAAAAAAATAAAGGGATTGTGCATGTATTCATTTTTGCATTGGAGCCTGCAGAATATTGTAGCCACAATCTGTGCCTCACAGGTGCAATGCACAGGCTCCTGCAGACTATTCCCTCCAGCCCTGGGTCTGTATCTAGGTATGGACCTTTGAACCTTCAGTTTTGGGACCTGAAGAAGTGAACAATGGACTATAAGTGCAGTGTTGTCCCTGCATTAGTGCTTCATTAGGATCTACAAGTTCCAATGCTACAGTGATAGAGTTGTTTTTATCTTTCACTAAACTTAAGTGAGAACAGGGCACTCCAGGTAGAAAAACCCTGCAATTCAGGTAAGTGGGGAGAAGGCGGCTGGTGAATGCCACCATGTTTCAGGTTACATCCTAAATGTTGGTGTAGCATGAAACGTGGTCAGGAAGATGGACTATGATTTTTAAAAAGCATCTGGTCTTTTTTCACTTTTGGCGATTGGTTTTCTGGTTTCCACCTCATGTTGTAGGAGGCTCCATGGCATAGCCACTATTAAAAGAATGTTACCCCAATATTTCATATTTCTAAAAGGTGTCTGTTGTAACATGTACTTGTGTTAAAACGTATCTTGTTCTATTTCTATTGCTTCCTTTGTGTGAAATATCTGGCGATTCTGCCAGTCCCTCTGCTTTCCTATTTTAAACTGGCCATGCTAGCACATCCTTTCTTGCGTGGTCAGTTTTCTGACTGTGCTGGGAGAACAACATGCCTGTCCTCCAAAAGGCAGGACTTCTGCTGATACATACATTCACTGGGAAGATGTACTGGAGTTTTTTCACCCCCACTTCTCTGAGCCCTTCATGCAAAACAGAGGTTATGTGGGAAAAAAAATAATAATAAATATTATATAAATATCACACACACACCTTACATTTCTATTTTAAACTGAATGGGTTGTTTTACAAGGTAAGAATTCACATACTCTAAGCTGGCACAAAATTTTAGTAGAGCATAAGCTAGTTTTAGTCCGGATTTCATGTTTGTATACAACTAAACAGACATCAGAGATAGCAGCCTCCTTATCTTAACTATAGCCTAAGAAAATTGATTTCAGACAGTCAACCTTTAGGCTGGATTCACACTTGTGTGGTGCGAATTCCAGCTCTGTTATCTCTGCAAGGAGATAAGAGAACTGTTCAGCGTTTTGTGTGAGGTGGAACATGCGAATTTGTTGACCTGGGAGAGGGGGGTGGGGAAGTGTAGTGAGCATTGAAAAAAGTCCTGTTCAGAACGGAAGACATCTGCGAATCAGGTGCGTGGCCATAGAAGATAATGGACCTGAATTCGCACCTGAGCCGCACCGAAATGTCTAGAAGACGCACTTGTTTTTTTGGTAATGCGCAGTGCGAATGCATCGCACATATGTGAACCAGCCTCATTGAAAATAATGTATTTTTTAATGTTATGCGAATTGGATGCGGTGTAAGCCGCAACCAATTCGCATAGGTGTGAACCCGGCCCTACTCCGAAATCAGTCATTGTGAGTTTGTTCACAGAGGTCTTAACACGCCCATAGACTCGCTCCTTATGACAAATTAACAAAGTCCGACTGGTTGGCAAACATATTGGGGATATTTACTATATAAGTATAGGCTGTTCTCTTATTAAAATATATGTTCGACTTGAAAAATCTACATTCACCGATGTGATGCAGGAGACGTACAATATTCGCTGCGTTTTCCCGCATCACATAGCAATTGCACGACGGCCATGCAATCTGCTGTGGGTGTCAATGTTAGATTAACGACGCCCCAAAAGATCGCAAAATGCAGTGGAATTGTCAGGAAAAAAAAATGTATGTCTCAAATCGCACCGCACAGACATTGTATGTGATGTACACAGGAATGCCTGTGTGAATGGTGTTCCACGCGCCCTAGTGTGAATCCAGAAAGGTAAGTGGTGGTAGGGGAAATGTGTTCACCTTATGCAACTAATCATGTGTGAGAGATAGCAAAATTAGTTTGCCAAAACATGAATGGTTGATTGAAGTGAACTCCAACAGTTTCTACAAAGTTCAGTGAACATTCACTTTAGTAAGCGAACGGTCTCTTACCTTGTAAATCTATTTATTGTGCCAATGGGTACACGTCATGTAAAGCACAATATATTATACAGATGGTGCAACAATATTTCTTCCTTCCATGCGCAAGGTAAACCTTTTTTTTTTACCTTCTATTGTTTTTAATAAATCTAAAGTTAAATCTCTATATTAACCTTGCATATACATATTTTAAACAGATCATTTTAAAGAAACAGATAAACAAATCTTTATATTGACCTTTATCACGAGCATTCCTATCAATTATATATTTTCCAATTAAACTGGAAAAAAAAAAGAAAGGGGGGTGGGGAGCAGAGCATATTGTGAATTGATCCATTTCCTCATAGTGCCACATGAGTTGATTGTTAACTACAGAAGAAAAAAAAAAAATCTGCCTTTTGTTTGATTTTTCCAACATATTATAGCAAGGCGACTGAGATGCAGACTGTAAATATTTAGAGATATTGACTGTACCATTCTCAGATACTCAATCGATTCTTTGAACTGAAGTTTAAAGCTTTGCAGTTCACTGTATCGTGTTGAAGCCACAAATGAAATTTCCTATATTGCCGCAATGCAAAATAGGAGGGTAACAATTTTTTTTTTACTATATAGGTTTCTCCCATATTTCTCATTAAACACATACTAATGCCACAACATTTTTTTTTTTTTTTTTTAAATGATCCTTTCATCTACACAGATAAAACATAATTCTGAAACGGAGTTGAAGTTTACAGTCAGGCTGGTGCGGCCAGTATTGAGCAGTGTAAACGTACCTGCATCAGTACCGGCCATTTACATATTAGGGTATTGCATTGGAACCTACCACCTTGGGTCTAAGGGCACTGGACTGGATTTAAAAATGGAGCAATGCCTCCCTAAATTTAGAAAGGGTACCCGCAAACTGAGTTGAGACGTGACCAATAAGTGAACTAATGCCTGTCCAACAGATCATTTCAATATAACCCCCCCCCCAACAATAGAACTATTAGGTTAAAGCTTTTTCATGACATGGGTAAGCAATAGGGAACGACTTTCCATGACTTGTACAGACTACATATACACGCTTGCCTGGGAGCCTTTATAGTTTCTCGGCTTTCTAGTTAGGCCAAAGGACAAATCAAATAAAAAAAGTTAACCATTTACTGTGGACTTGTGACGCAATGCATTGGAGCAATAAAAATTTATGACTTTCTCCCTTTTTGGTGAAATTTGTATTATATGAATATTTGAAAGATAAAAAAAAAAAAAAGTATTTCTATTTATTTTACCGATTTCTTTGCAATTTAGGTCACCTGTGGAATCAGTTAACATTCAATTTGTCATCATTTATTTGGTGAAATTTCACCAAAACAGCATAGCAATAATTTACGCTATTCAGTGCATCAACAATATTTCCCCTGACTTCTAGGGAAAAGCTATGTTTTTTTATGGCTGTTTAAGCACATTTCCAGGGACAGGAAAAATATATATTTTTTAAAAACACAGTAAATTCCATGTTTGTCACACTGGATAGATTTACTAAAGACAAATAGATTTACTAAAGACAAATAGACTACAATAAACTCCATTGTGTAATTAAAAGTGGGGTATGCCTGTATTCACTTTGCAAAGGAATTTCCCCCAGAGCTTAGTGAATGAGGTGAAACTCTGCCGACATCCATCATCCAATCATGTGCAAACAAAACTGCTGATATGTTATTTTCCTTGCACATGATTGGGTATTCTTTGCAAAGTAAAATTTCACCACATTCCGTAAGTTCTAGGGAACATTTGTTTGCAAAGTGAACAACCCTTTTGCCTTTAATAAACCCCATTATATTTATTTAAATGCTTACAACTAATGCAATTCTCTAATTTCCAGTTCTGAGCTTTAATATACAAATCCAACAAAATTTAAGTATCTTTCCACCCCTCCTGCACATGCCAAGCTATATTTAAAAATGCATCCAAGTAAAAAATAAATTTAATGACATAATGAATTTGAATAAACATCTTGTTAGGGGTGATTTATATAAAAAAAAAAAGAAAAAAAAAAAAAAAGAAGGGAAGTAGAAGAAGAGCGAAGGAAAATGGAAAAAGAACATTTTGTGTTCCACTACAACCAATCAAGGTCATTTTACCTTATAAGTTGTGAATGGGCCTCCGGAAAAGTGTATGACCACTTTGCAAAATGAATGAGGTGAAATTGTAAATCATGTACAGGAACAAAGCTCCCCCCCCCCCATTTTTTTTTTAACACATGGGCCTTTTTTATTTACCAACATTCACTTTGCAAAGTGAACATGCACTTTCCGAAACGCACAATCACTTTGATGAAAAGCACCTGTTCTACTAGTTAAACTTACTAAAACTGGGGAGTGCAAAATCTGGTGCCGCTCTGCATAGAAACCAAACAGCTTCCAGATTTTTTTTGGTCAAAGTTTAATTGAACAAGCTGAAGTTAGAAGCTGATTGGCTACCATGCAGAGCTGCACCAGATTCTGCACTCTCCAGTTTTAGTAAATCTACCGGTACTTCACGAGTAATTCGCTTTTCTGTTTTAAGATGCACGTTCTAAAAATACCATATACATACATACATACATACATAGTATGTAGAAAAAAAAATATATATATATATATATATATATATATATAATGTATATTATATACAAATAAATAAATAAAAACACACACGCGCACACACACACACACGTTAAATACCAGAAATGACACACACTGCAGGACAAAGGTTTAACACATAAAAGCAGTATGGATTTTCCCCCTTTCTTCTATTTTTGTTTTCTGAATTAAAAACCCACGACCAATAGTAATTTCAGTTTCTATACAAGTCATATATGTATAAAAACTATTAGTTAAAATGTTAAAAAATAGGAAAGATTACTTATTAAAAAAAAAAAAAACGCCCTTATTTTTTAGAGATAATATAAACTGATTATTTAATGTAATTTCCAAATGAATATTCACTAAATACCATCATCAATACATTTGCCATAAAGATAGATAAACTTACCATTAAATATAGAAGGACGTTATTTTTTTAATTGATCTTGGTAGGCCATTAACAAGCACTTCATGCTGAGAGATCACTTGAATGAATTCAGTTCTAGGGCAAGACGGCAAAAAGTGCAGCTGTTATAGGTTTTCGAGCATGAATGGGAAGGAGGAGGTAATCTGGGCGGGAGCTCTGCTCAGGTGTCTGAACTTGGAACACTTTGATAAAGAGGGAGTGCATGAGGCAGACTTGCGTGAATATACTTTCAGGAAGCAAAGCTAAATTAACCAGAGAGACAGGTGTGATTGTGATTATAGCCTAGCCAGATATACAGCACCACTGTGTCAAACATGGCACAAATTCACTAACAAAATATATACAGAAACATATTTTTGAAATATGTATCTTTAAAAAGAAATTCCAGCCAAGTTTCAGATAAAGAAGGGAAGGGCAGGGGATAGGGTGACCACATTTCTAAACTACCATTCAGGGACACCCCCCTTCCCAAAAATCAGCTTGTGCTGTAACAAATCACAGCACAGTGATTGGACACAAGAGGCGGGATTTATGATTTCTCCAATCACAAGAAGGGAGCGGAGATTGTGCTCCTCCAGGCATTCCCGGCCAGGACAAGTACTGTCAGTGAGTAAAGCGGTGATGTGGCGGCCTTTTTTGGGGGCATCAGATTGGCCCAGGGGAGGTGGCTGTGTCAGTTTCATTCTGGGACACTGTATTGTCCTGGAATGAAGATGCCCGAGACAGACCTGCAAAATGCGGGACTGTCCCGGGCAATCCGGGACACGTGGTCACCCTAGCAGGGGAGCTTATGTTTGTTTCCCCATTGTGCAGTTCACTTTAACCTTCTGTCCCAGGGATGGACGGTAGGAAAAATCCAACAGGAGACGAGGAGAAATCTCCCAGTGGGTGTGGAATTCCTCATCACCTTACAGCCTCGTAAACACCAGTATTTTTTTTTCGTTCAATGCAGCTGGTTCAACGAAAAAGAAAACTGACAGCTCAGGTCGGAGCCGCTGTACTAACAATACAATGTTGGTACAGCGATCTCCCCTGCTGTGCCATTTTGTTCTGACAAGGGGACACCCCCTGCCAGAACACTCTTCTTTTTTGCCATCATTGAGCTAATGGCCAGTTCACACCAGACGCAGTTCCGTTCAGTTCCGTGCGCATTTTTTTTTTTTGCACTAAAAATGCATGCACAGTGTTTTCCATGTATTCCAATGGCTCTTGTTGGCTCTAGTTCACACCATGCAGTCAATTTCCGGTCAGTTTCCGTGCAGAAACTGACTGCATGGAGTGAACTAGAGCCAACAAGAGCCATTGCAATACATGGAAAATACTGCATGCATTTTGTGCAGAAAAAAAATGCGCACGGAACTAAACGGAACTGCGTCTGGTGTGAACTGGCCCTAAAGTCCTTAACATTTCATCCAGACCTGCTATTTGAATGAAATCCCAGAGATATTAAACAGATTTCATTACAATAAGTATGATTTTTTTTCTCAAACAAAAGTCACATTAACTTTTAAAATTTTGTTTGTTCGAAAATAATTTGTCATACGGCTTCTTCGAGTTTTCCATCACAATGGTCAAAAATTAACATAATTTTGACCCGATTACCATAAAAAATAAAAAAAAATTCTGGAAACAAACATTTTAAAACAAAACTCTACTGGTGTATGGCCAGCTTTAAGAAGATTGTGTATGTCATTCTGTTGTGTGAGGTTTTCATTGAAGTTGGACTTCAGTATATCTATTTTTTTTCGTTACTTCAAAGGATGCAAATTAAATTTCTAGATAAAATACACATTCATTAGTAAATACATTAAAAATAGCTACTAAATGAATATCTTTATCAACCTGTTGTTGGGTGACTTGTTGGTAGAGGAAGTACATTTCTCAAATGGCTTTCCAAACATCAACCTGTGATACAATAAGGCCATTAGTATTTGGTGGTGCTGCTCCAGGCAGAGGTGTAGAGCCCCATTGGCACTCAGGATTGTAGGGATGCCAGCGTAAGAAAAACTCATCCAGTGAGCAAGGAACATTTAACCTCCCTGGCGGTATTCCCGAGTGTGGCTCGGGGTGAAATTTCAGTACCATTGACGGTAACCCCGAGCCAGACTCGGGATCGCATCGCAGTATCCAAGCAAAGTAACTTACCTTGTCCCCTGGATCCTGCGATGTCTCCCCGCTGTGTCTGCGAGCCGTCATCTCGCTCGATTTACACAGTGCCCGAGTGCCGCCGAGCTCAGTTCCCTGCGACGTTGCGACGCACGGGGACGGAGATCGGCGCCAAATTTAAAAAAGTAAAAACACACAATACATTCAGTACACTGTGATCTTACAGATCACAGTACTGTATAAAATAATTACACAGCCCCTTTGTCCCTAGTGGTCTGTCCAGTGTCCTGCATGCACTTTTATATTATAAATACTGTTCTTTCTGCCTGGAAACTGGAGATTGTCCATAGCAACCAAAAAGTGTCCGTTTATGTCAAAAGTGCTTTTAGACCAGCTAAAAAACAGTGATAATAAATTAGAATCACTTGCAGAATTGAGCGATAGCGATTTGTGGGGAAATTCGTCATCAAACACTAAATCAAATGACAGCGACAATTCTGCAACTGAGCAAATTTCAGTGTTTTTGATTTGATTACATTAGTGAATAATTTTTATTATAATTACATTACTATTTGTTATAATTATTTATATATATTTATTATATTATAATTTATGATTTTGTGTTTCAAACTTTATCATACCCAGGATGTCTACTAGACTCTTGTTTGGACAGATTTAAGTGAGTAATTCCTAAGAATTGCAGGCCTACAATATACAATGCCAAATTTCCATGCAAAATAATGGTACCGCTTTCAGCACCAAAAACCTAGGGACGTCTGCCTTTACACGCACATGAACTTTAATGGCATTAGTCTTAGTCCGTAGGGTTCAATATTGAGTTGGTCCACCCTTTTCAGCTATAACAACTTCAACTCTTCTGGGAAGGCTGTCCACAAGGTTTAGGAGTGTGTCTATGGGAATGTTTGACCATTCTTCCAGAAGCGCATTTGTGAGGTTAGGCACTGATGTGGACGAGAAGGCCTGGCTCGCAGTCTGCTCTAATTCATCCCAAAGGAATTCTATCGGGTTGAGGTCAGGACTCTGTGCAGGACAGTCAAGTTACTCCACCCCAAACTCATTTGGTGGAGGTTGAATTAGCATCGCATACTAGCCCATTATGTGACACTTACCTGCAAACAAATCCAGGGCTGTCCCCTGTGCAGGCTGCGTCCATCTTCTCGCCCCTCTTCATTCCGGGGGCCGCAGACTCTGGCTCTGTGATTCGCCGGAAGCTGCGTGACGTCACTCCCGTGCATGCGCACGGTATCCGCCGGAAATGGCACAGTCCAACTGAAGCAACGGCACAACGTGCCATTGCTACCTGTAGCAAAAAGTGGTATGTAAGGGATTACAACCACTTTAAGCTGGGCATACACTATTTTGCAGATGGACAAATCTCCTGCTGAGGCTATTGCCTTTACCAGACTACAGTAGGCACTGCCAAACACTGGCTGCAGTCCCTGTTCATCTGGGAATTAGGCTACATTCACACGGGAAACTAGCTGTGGCCACTGAGCCCTGTACACTGCAACGACAGGTCGCCAGTGATCGCTGCTGAACACACATAAAGTGCATCCAGCAGCAATCGCTGCAGGTAATCGCTGGCTGTGCAAACAGCCATAGATAGCTTAGGCTGCTGGCGAACTGTCATTGAAGTCTACAGGGCTCAGCCCCAGCTAGCTGCTCACAGGTGACAAAATCAGAAGCAATTGCTGCCAATGTCATTAGCACTGGGGATGCTCACCCATGCTAATGTAGCTAATCTGCCCAGATAATGTTTGGTTCTTCAGAAACTAGCCAAAATTCAATCAGTGTGTGGCCAGCAATGTGGGTGGTGCTGGGCAGAATTTTTTTGGTTAACATTTGTTACACACAATCAGATGCAGGTATTTTAACAGATTTGGAATCTGTTCAGCATGGAGACTGAAAGAAAAAAAAATATGTGTGCATGACAAGTCTAAAACCTGGTATACACTGTAAGAGGTCACTGTACTAACTATGGGAGTTTGGTACAGCGATCTCCCCACTGAGCTATTCGCTGAGAGTGCTGATCAGATGTTGATCTGCTGCTGGTTTTCCAGCAAGCTCATTCAACAGAAGCATAGCTCCCAACTGTCCCTGATTTCGAGGGACTGTCCCTGATTTGAAGCAATGTCCCTTTGTCCCTCTTTCCCCCTCATTTGTCCCTCATTTTGGTCTGATCTATATAGTTGCATATAAAATTCACTTTTTATCTTTCAAAAAGTGTTTCCCAGTGCTAAACCTTTCATTCAATTTCTAAATTGCTGAATTTGTACATTTTAAGAGCCAATATAAAGGAATAGTAGTGGTAAAAAAAAGTCCTTGTGGATTTAATTAACAATTTTTTTGGATAAATTCTCCTTTAAGAGGGTGTGGCAGGGGAACGTGTCTCATGCCTACATACGTTTGTTAGTAGGCATCTCTCATTCCTATCTCAAATTGTTGGGAGATATGCAGAAGTCATCTTTGAGATTGACTTCTTTCAAACAAGGACCCGTATACATGGGCTGAATATCGGCCAGTATCTACTGTACCGGCTGATTTTGTGTGTACAGGGCTTTATTCTCACTTGTTCCCAACCTAGTGAGATATTTGTGCATGTGATGTACGCTCTCCATTTATTTGTATTAAGAGTTTCCTAAAACCCACAGAGCTGCCACATCCAGAACAGCCAACCAACTCTGTAAAATTATATTTCTTTTTCGTACATCACGGGACACCATAGTAATTACTATGTGGGTTATACTCCACCTATAGGTGAATGGACACTGGTACACTCAAAAGACAGGAACTCCCCCTCCCTATATAACCCCTCCCATACAGGGAGTACCTCAGTTTTTGTAGCAAAGCAATATATATATATATATATATATATATATATATCCCAATAAGAGGGGTGGGAGCTCTGTGTCCCGTGATGTACTCCAAGAAAAGGATTTTACAGGTAAGCTGTTATAAAAATCCTATTTTCTTTTTCGTACATCACGGGACACAGAGCACCATAGTCATAACTATGTGGCGTATAACCCACATAGTTATGACTATGGTCCTCTGTGTCCCGTGATGTACGAAAAAGAAAATAGGATTGTACAGGTAAGCTGTTATAAAAATCCTATTTTACATTAATCATCCAGTAACTACAGTTTTACTTGACCAACTTAGTTCTTAGCAGATGCTTTCAGTTGTGTTCTTTAAATGCATCCTTAATGCATGCACAGTAAAATCAGTGTTATCCCTAATTCCTCTTGTTCAGACCAGGGTGTTCTGTTCCAGTGCTTTCAAAAAAGTACAACAGCATGCATTTTTTGAACCAGAATGTGTGTAAATGCCCCACAATGCACATAACAGTAGTAGGAGAAAAAAAGTGAATGTCTAGTTTGGTGATCTGTTGATCCATACTCCCCGAGTCCAATACATGGTTTAGTATGAAACGTGTGCATGTGATTTGCAGAGCTGTGCAGGTCCCTGTGCATATCTGGGGATGGTTGAAAAAACCTTGGTAGATGCTTATACAACCCCAAATGAGAAAGAATCAGGAAGTGACCTCAAAAGAAATGCTAGTTTACTCCTTTTAAAAACAGAATTTTTCAAGTAAAAAAAAAAGGAAAAAACACATTGGAACACATTACAAATACAAGAAAAATGTGAAGACACATGTGGAGACACACAATAATTTGGAGGGATTGTGGCGTGAACAAGCCCTAAAATAAAAAATTTACTCCAGTGCGTCAGACAAACCCCAGTGCGTCTTATATACCACCCTAATTTTTCAGACCAAAAAGCAGACACATTTTAATTCACATTCACATTTATTAGTAGTATTACAAAAACTGTTGTCACTTGACAGCAGTGAACATCCATTAATAGGAATAAGATACCTTTCAGGCCACACCAACTCCTTGCTAAGAAATTCAGCTTTCTGCCCTCATTCACATCGGATTTACACGTGATCGTATGCCAAATCGGAGTCCATTGGCCAGCGGCAGCCCACCCATGCAACCGGCCCCCTAATCTACATGCAGGGCGCCAGATGCATGGATTCCAGTAGGGTTTTTTCTTTTTGAAGCACGTGATTAGAGCCAGAGGCTCTAATAGGCTTCAAAAAAGGGTGGGCTCGGGGTGCAGAGCACTGCGCCCCAAGCACATCCACTTGTGTCACACTGATTCTCCTCCTGGCCAATCAGGCAGTGAGTCCTGAGAACCATCACCCGATTGGCTGAAAGGACAGGCCATCCTATTGGATGCCTAGGAGGAGGAGGGAGGAGACGCATGGCGGAAGCCGCTGTGATGCAGAGGAGGAGGAAACATGATGGAAGCTGCTGTCTGCCGCCCGCAGGAGTGCTGGCCACCAGCGACATAGACGGGGTAAATGCGGGGCTGGATGACTTACCAATCGACCCCGTGGGTGGGGGATGTGCAGGTGACTCAACTGACCACGGGCGGGCAGGGGGTGCTGGCCAACCGGGGGGTGGTTGTTTGCCGCCCCCCCAAAAAAAAAACACGAGCCGCCACTGCTATTGCCGTCATTTCCACCGTCCGAATCGGTGCGATGCCGACTTTGTGGCGCCGCACCAATTAAAGTAGTTCCTGTGGCAGGCGCAGCACTATGAAGTGCCTTTATGCGCTGTGGCATTAGAAGAATTTGATTTCTCTGATCTTTTAGTCCACACAAGACTATCTGTTACTCTATAATTCCTCTAGCGCCGTTCTATGGAAGCAGTAGGTTTAAAGAGCACACCAAACCTTTAAGATAACTTCTTTATTCACTTCAGCTTTTCTTCTTATATAACACTGACAATTTAGCAGCAGGAAGTCCATGTACAAACACGTGTTGAATAAAGTATAACAAATGTCGGTTCAACTGTTCAATCTTGTAATTCTACATAAAATAGTAGATATATTTCTCTCTTCAGTATCTGTACTTTCACTTTAAAATACTTTAGACACTTTATGATCTATCTGGGACTTGCTCTATAATGCTGTTTGCTCTGATGTTTGCTCTGAAACTTGGTTTGAAATCTGGTTTGATTGCTTGAACGTTTGTTTGAAACCTGGTTTGTCTGTCTGTTTGAACGTTTGTTTGTCTGGTTTGAATCTGGTTTGGTGGAACTACAAGTGAACACATAACTAGTTTCAGTATACAGTTCTAATCACATTATTAACAATAGGAACTTATATAACTGTATTAAATACCTATTTTGGCCACTTGCTTCCATAAAACTGGACTCTGGATGGATCTGAACTGTTCATCTCCACACTCTGATGTAAAATGAAATTCTAGAAATGTGCTATGAGATTTCCTAGACAGAACATGGGTGTAATGCTGGCTGTGATTGGCCAAAGACTCTTGCTCAGTGAGATTGGTTGTGATTGGCTAAAACTCCTGATGAGTCACAAAAGCTTAACTCTATGCTTTCTGGTTGCAATTCTGCTGTCATTAAGCTTACCTTTCTGCATATAGAAATTACTCTTAAAGGTATATTTTTTCTTTTCTTCTGTGAACACAATATACAACTGTTATATGACATCCACATATAAAGTCACAGTAAATAACTCTGCTGTTATTTCTCACAAATGAGCATATGCACTGTATTAACATTATTAGCAGGTCTAGCTATATATGCATGTAAGCCACATTAGCAACCTAGGACAGGTCTTAGCTGGCCAGCTACACTCCCACCAAATTACCTATAATTCTATGTTCTCTATAGTAGGATTTGAACATGAATTTGGGGAATTTTCCATCAGGTTCTCAACTTCCAAGTGTCTTTTATCACTTTCAAGTATGTCATCTTGACACTTGGCAGCAGTGCTCAATGTTTGTACAACTTTTACTTCTGGATCACCCATAGACAATTCTGTGTAACCTTCACTGGGTATGATTTCCTTTTCCCAAAGGAACTCTGGACCGGTGAACCAGTTTGAATTTTTCAATTCTGTTACATTCAGGCCTCTTGAAGCATGATCTGCTGGGTTATGCTTTGTATCAATGTGATGCCAATGTTCCGGATTTGTTATTTCCCGAATTTTCTGAACTCTGTTGGCGACAAAGACATGGAATCTTCGAGCTTCGTTGTTTATGTATCCTAGGACAACTCGCGAGTCTGTCCAAAAGTATTCTTCATCTATTTTTAACTCTAATTCTTCTCTCAGAAACTTGCTTACTGATGCTGAAACAACAGCTGCTGTCAGTTCAAGTCTTGGTATTGTCTGAATACTGGTAGGTGCAACTCTGGTCTTTCCCATAACCAGGGCACAGTGTATTTTTCCTTCTCCTATCACTCTGATGTAGGAGCACTGTCCATAACCATAACTACTGGTGTCTGAAAAGTGATGAAGTTCTATTTCCTTGTACTCTCCGAAATCATGAGGTACAAAACATCTAGGTATCCGAACTTCTCTCAAATTTTGCAAGTCTTTTATCCAAGCCTCCCACCTTGGCCTCAAATCTTCAGGTATGGGTTCATCCCATCCCAACTTCCGTCTACATACTTCTTGTAGTATTTCTCTTGCTTTGAGGATTACTGGTGCCAAGAATCCCAATGGATCATATATAGAAGCCACTGCGGAAAGTATGGTACGTCTAGTTGCAACCTTTTCTTTCAAGGATGTTTCAAAGAAAAACTCGTCATTCTCTACATTCCATCCCAATCCAAGTACATTCTGAACTGGAAGATGATCATAATTGAGATCTACATTCTTCATTGTTGATGCACGTTCAGAGTCACTGATGGATTCCAGTACCTCTCTGTTGTTTGAGATGAATTTGTGAAGGCGCAGGTTTCCTCTTGCACATAACTCTTGGCATTCTTTCACTAGTTTGATTGCAGATTCTGAGGACTGTAAACTTATAAGACCATCATCTACGTAAAAGTTTTTCTTAAGAAAATTCGCTGCTGATGGACAATCCTTTTCATTTTTATTGGCCAGGTACTTCATACCATAATTGGCGCAACCTGGAGACGACGCTGCTCCAAACAAGTGTACTTTCATTCTGTATTCTGCTGGCTCTGTATCCGTATCTCCATCCTCCCACCATAGGAATCTCAGGAAGTCTCTATCTTCATTCTTCACATGAAACTGGTGGAACATCTTTTCAACATCACACATGACCGCTACGGGATACTTTCTGAATCTACAGAGTACTCCAGGCAGAGTGTTTGTAAGATCTGGTCCTTTTAGTAGATGATCGTTCAATGCAACACCATCATACTTTGCTGAGCAATCAAATACTACTCTAATCTTATCTGGTTTCTTTGGGTGGTAAACACCTTGATGTGGGATGTACCACACTTCTCCTTCTTTAGGTTGGTTATTAACTTTTTCTGCATGTCCTTCTTCAAGGATGCCTTCCATGAATTTCAAATAGTCCTGCTTGAATTTGAGATCTCTTCCCATCCTTTTCTTCAAACATGTCAATCTCGCTAGGGCAAGGTTTTTGTTATTTGGCAGATGAGGTCGTTCTCTAAAAGGTAAGGGCATTTCAAGATAACCTCGTTGATTCTGTTGAATACTTTCTTCTAGAATGTGTACGAACTTTATGTCTTCTTGGGATACACTCTTTTCTTTAGAACTTATGTCTGCAAAGTCAGATTCAAGGATCTTGATTACTGCCGCTGAACTTACAGATGGTAACTCTTGGACAGATATTCGATGACACAATCTTGTCACCTGTCTTGAGTTTGCAATCTGCTGTTTTCCTCCAACAATGCCCCATCCTAGATCAGTTTGAACAGCGAAGGGTTCACCCTTTCCTCCTGTGATTACCCTTCGTGGTACCAAAGCTTCGGGACAATCATAACCTATCAACAGTCCAACACCAAACTCCTTCAGCGGGGACATTTCATGAGATATGACAGATAGGTGCTCCCATTTATTGGCTGTTTCACAGGTAGGTATGCGATCTCGATCTAGAGGCATATCGTCTTTTGTATAAGCTGGAGGTAGATCCAATGTGAGGTTTGAATGAAGTCCTCTAACTCTCAATCCTTTGACCCTTTGACTGTTCACTAATGTGTCTCTCCCCGTCATTGTGGTGAGTTTGAGCTTCACTGGTTCTGTAGCCACTTGTAATTTCTTGCAGATTTCTTGATCAAAGAAGGTGACATCGCTTTGGGCATCCAGTAGTGCATAGGCATATACCTTCTTATTCTTCCTTTTAGGATTTGAAATGCACACTGGTACAACCATTGATGTGCCGTTGCTTTCCCTCACTCTGCAAGAGAATACCGATGCTTTCTTTTCTTCCTCAGCATCTTTAGCTATTGAGGATTTATCCTTTTTTGGACGTTCTTCATGTAGTGGTGTAGGATGGCGTCCTTTGCAAACGCTGCAAGTGGCCCTTTTCTTACACTCCTTAGTAATATGGCCTTTTCTTAGGCACCCAAAACACAGTTGGTTAACAAGTACAAACTTTTTCTTTTCATTTGGGGATTTCTCCTTCAATTGTTGGCACTTGTGTATAGAGTGGTTCTCTCCACAGAACATACACTTAAAAGTAGTCTGAGGATTTGTCGGTTCTGTCTCTCTACTGATCCCAGTAGTAACTTTGAACTTGCTCTCGTAGGTATCTATACCTTTTCTCTGTTGTGTCGGTTGCAAAGCTATTTGCTCTTGCACGTCTTATATCTCTCACAGGCCTTTCATCTAAGGACTTTAAGGCGTAAGATCCTGTTACTGGATTACATACTATTCGTGCTTCCTTATTAACAAACTCAGAGAACTTTTCAAAACTTGGGAAGTCCTTACTTAGATCTAACTGTTCAGTCACATAGCGATTCCATCTAGAAGTCACTTCTTCAGGTAGCTTAGCTAGCATCCTGTGGTTTTCTAGATAGTCGTTCAGTACTTCTAGTCCTCGCACATGTGGGATGGCATTGCTGCATGCTTGCAGGAAGTCACCATACTCTTGGAGTTTGAAATGTTCTTTAGGACCTATTTTAGGCCAGTTATTCAATTTCTCCCTAAAGGCTCTTTGTACTAAGAAAGGATGACCATATCTTGCGTTTAACTTTTCCCAAGCTTGCTTGTAGGCTTCTTCATCTGTTCTATAGAAGTTACCTTCAATAACTTTCTTTGCATCTCCACCAACATATTTCTGAAGGTAGAATAACTTGTCAACTGGCCTGGAGCAATGATGCTCAATGATCATTTCAAAACTTGCCTTCCACTCTATGAACTTCAGTATGTCTCCTGAAAATACAGTAGGTTCTGGAACGGGAAGTCTTGCTGGGACTGTTCTCTGTCGTCTTGCTGGGACAATAGTCGCAACATTCTCCTGATTATTGCAGTGACATCTAGGAACAGAATTATCCTGTTTTATTTTTTCACTTAGTTCTGAATTGGGTGAGTCTCTCTTTTCGTCTTTCTGAGCAGGGATGGAAGGGCAATGACTTTTTGCTTCATTACATACTGGAGATTTCCTTCCATTCTCCTGGGCGTATGAAAGGAAGTAGGAGTCTGCATCTTCACTTAGTACAGATTTGGACTTATGATTACTATTCATGTCCTCTTCGTGTACTCTTAGTCTGGCTTCTATAATCTTGACTTCCTTCAGCCTTTCCATTTCTGCTACTTGTAGACGCTGCACCTCGATTGCAGATTCCATCTCAATTTCTGCTCTCTTGACAGCAAGTTGTTTGACAAGTTCCTTTCTTTTGGCTATTAAAGTACTTGAGGACTCTGATATGTTACTGGCACTTCTGCTAGTGGAAGAAGTCCTACTTGTGATTGTGGTTCCTCCTAAGGACCTAGCATAGTCTCTCATAAAAAGCTCATTCATTCTCTTTCTTGCCTTAACTTCATCATAGTTAGCTTCAGATGATAGTTCTCTCATGAGCTTTACTAAACCTTTAGTGACTTCAGTACATGTGTCCATGTTCCTTACAATATCCTGGGGAGGTGTTGTAGAAGACCGCAGGTTGACATATGCTGCCATAAGCTCTGCTTCAGATTCTTCTATCGTCTCTATCATATCACTCAAGTTTCCTTTTATACTTTCTTGCTTTAGCTTTCTACGAACATCTTTAATGTAGGATTTCCACTTATCATACATTCTGGTGAACTTTTTTCCTTTCAATACTGCTTCTTGCTCCAAATTTTCCAGCATCTTTAGGGCCGGTTTTCTGATACGTTCTGAACGTCTTAGTTCATCTGTTTGGGATATATTTGTTTGGGGCAAGACTAATGCTGCATCAGACTCTTCTACCTCAGACAGGTTCACTTGCTCTTCACCTTCTATCTTATCTATCTTTGTATCCTCAAACAGTGGCATAGAAATACTAGGCTTAGACATTTTACTTTAAGTGCTATAACAATTAATACGAATATTAAGAAGACTTTCACTTTAAATGCAATAGCAATAGGTGCAGGCAGTAAAAATGACTTTCACTTTAAAATACTTTAGAGTTCGTGTACTACAACTGTCCCTTGTTCTTTACTTACAGTCTTTTTACTCCTGAACACGAAAATGTCTCTTTCTTGTCAAGCCTATGTGCAATGATAGTAATAAAGGAAAGTTCTGACCTTATTCTGAAGAGCAGGATACTGTGATCTGTAGGTTGCTGGAACAAATAGTCTTAAAGGAGACTTGTTTTTTTTTTGATCTGATGCTCTACTCTGACTTGCGATGCTTTTCGCTGACGTGCGATGCTTTTCGCTGACGTGCGATGCTTTTTCGCTGACGTGCGATGCTTTGCGCTGACGTGCGATGCTTTGTGCTGTCTTGCGATGCTCTGCGCTGACTTGCGATGCTTTTCGCTGACGTGCGATGCTTTTCGCTGACGTGCGATGCTTTTTCGCTGACGTGCGATGCTTTGCGCTGACGTGCGATGCTTTGTGCTGTCTTGCGATGCTCTGCGCTGACTTGCGATGCTTTTCGCTGACGTGCGATGCTTTGCGCTGACGTGCGATGCTCTGTGCTGACTTGCGATGCTTTTCGCTGACGTGCGATGCTTTGCGCTGACGTGCGATGCTCTGTGCTGACTTGCGATGCTTTGTGCTGCAGGCTTTGGGCCTAGTGGCGGGGAAATAGCTGGCTGCAGTACGTGGCCTCTTTGTGGGTAGCGGTGCAGGCACTCTAACTCTGGACTTTGGCCTCCCACCATGCGTCTTTTTCTCTCTCTAGGGATCGCAGGAGGGTTGGCACTCTCTCTGTGACTATCTTGCCTTTGCCGTTCTGCCACTTTAAGAGTCGGCTGCAGTTTGACTAAAACACACGTTCTATGGCCTCTATCGTAGCTCCGCTGCTCAAATGCGCTCTTTACTGTGCAAGCTGAGGAGCACTATCGCTTCACCCTCAATGGGCTAATAGTTCCACTTTGGGCTAATAGTTCCACTGTGGCAGGCGCAGCACTATGAAGTGCCTTTATGCGCTGTGGCATTAGAAGAATTTGATTTCTCTGATCTTTTAGTCCACACAAGACTATCTGTTACTCTATAATTCTTCTAGCGCCGTTCTATGGAAGCAGTAGGTTTAAAGAGCACACCAAACCTTTAAGATAACTTCTTTATTCACTTCAGCTTTTCTTCTTATATAACACTGACAATTTAGCAGCAGGAAGTCCATGTACAAACACGTGTTGAATAAAGTATAACAAATGTCGGTTCAACTGTTCAATCTTGTAATTCTACATAAAATAGTAGATATATTTCTCTCTTCAGTATCTGTACTTTCACTTTAAAATACTTTAGACACTTTATGGTCTATCTGGGACTTGCTCTATAATGCTGTTTGCTCTGATGTTTGCTCTGAAACTTGGTTTGAAACCTGGTTTGATTGCTTGAACGTTTGTTTGAAACCTGGTTTGTCTGTCTGTTTGAACGTTTGTTTGTCTGGTTTGAATCTGGTTTGAACGTTTGTTTGTCTGGTTTGAATCTGGTTTGGTGGAACTACAAGTGAACACATAACTAGTTTCAGTATACAGTTCTAATCACATTATTAACAATAGGAACTTATATAACTGTATTAAATACCTATTTTGGCCACTTGCTTCCACAAAACTGGACTCTGGATAGATCTGAACTGTTCATCGCCACACTCTGATGTAAACTGAAATGCTAGAAATATGCTATGAGATTTCCTAGACAGAACATGGGTGTAATGCTGGCTGTGATTGGCCAAAGACTCTTGCTCCGTGAGATTGGTTGTGATTGGCTAAAACTCCTGATGAGTCACAAAAGCTTAACTCTATGCTTTCTGGTTGCAATTCTGCTGTCATTAAGCTTACCTTTCTGCATATAGAAATGACTCTTAAAGGTATATTTTTTCTTTTCTTCTGTGAACACAATATACAACTGTTATATGATATCCACATATAAAGTCACAGTAAATAACTCTGCTGTTATTTCTCACAAATGAGCATATGCACTGTATTAACATTATTAGCAGGTCTAGCTATATATGCATGTAAGCCACATTAGCAACCTAGGACAGGTCTT
Source organism: Rana muscosa (assembly GCA_029206835.1). Taxonomy (NCBI): domain Eukaryota; kingdom Metazoa; phylum Chordata; class Amphibia; order Anura; family Ranidae; genus Rana; species Rana muscosa. The sequence continues at coordinate 691,619,480 of CM055116.1, forward strand.
AGCTGGCCAGCTACAGTTCCTGCAATACTTTTGGTGACTTCCGGGGCGATTTCAATAGACATCTGTGCATGAACCCGCACACATGTCTATCAAATTGCCCCCGAACTTGCAATGAAATGTAGACATGTGCACACTGAAATATTTAGTTTCGGAATTTCGTCCGAAAAATGTATTTATTTAGTTACTCCCGAAATTCGTTTTTATTTATTTTGTTTTGTTAAAGAATGCATTAGTCTGAAAATCCGAATTGATTAAGGTTGAATCTGTCATTGAAGGCTTATGGTGTCTGTCGAATGTTCTAAGAAGATTTGACGAAGCAGCTAAACTGTTAGATGCAGCAATCATACTTTTCTGGTCGAATGTTCCGCCTACAAGCTATAGTAGAATTCTAATGTTGTATGACACTAGTAATAATTATATTTATAAATTAATATTACTAGTCAACCAACATTCAAATTCTTCTATAGCCTATGGGCCGAGCATTTGACCGGAAATGTACGATTGCGGCGTCGTACAGTTTAGCTGCTTGTCGAATCTTCTTAGAACTTTCGACAGACACCATAAGCCTTCAATGACAGATTCAACATTTGTATGTTTTCCGCTGCTTCGTCTAATCTTCGTCGTTCATGTCGAATGGTCTACTCAACCTCAATACTGTCTCTATAATGTCAAATCTTTTCTCTCTATGTTGAATCTTTCCTCTCTATGTAGAATAATCTTGGACTAATAGAGTTAAGGTTAGGCACATTCGACCAGAGGTTCGATAGACACAGATCGCTATTGTCAGCGTCATGTCGAATCTCCTATCTATATCGAACTGTTGTAGCAACGAAGCCGAAAATAAAGCATTTTTTATGTCGGATATTTTGCATTTCGGATTCTGCACGCTTGTTTTCGTTTGTTAAAACGATAATGAAAATACCCGAAATTCGGATGAAAATGCATTCGGATGAAAACTAATGCACATGTCTAATGAAATGCGGGTTTGAAATTGTGGGAGCTGTGGCAGCTGAACTCATACAATTTCAAACCCACCTCCAATGTGAACGTAGGCTCTATGTCACCTCTTCTCCTCCAGCTTATTCCTCAGACAATGGATAAGCACCATTACACCTGTCCTATTATTAAGGTGATCAAGGAGGTAGTATAACTGAACTAAGAAGTAGTAGAGAATTTTTTTTTGTACTTGCTGTGTAGTATAACAGGTGTGTAAATCATACAACTGACTTCCTCATTGCTTCCTGAAACTGGTTTCTTGGACCTACCATGTGGTACACAAGGTTTACAGATATTATTGCTGACATTTTCATCTATATATAATGAAGTTCACACATCTTGATTTGATAAATATTTATTAACCACTTGACCTCCGGAAGATATACTCCCTTTCATGACCAAGCCATTTTTTCCAAAACGGCACTGCGTTATTTTAACTGACAATTGCGCGATCGTGCGACACTGTACCCATATAAAATGTATGTTCTCTTTTTTTCCCACAAATAGAGCTATCTTTTGGTGGTATTTGATCACTGCATTTTATTATGTTTTTGCGCTAAACAAAAAAAGGCAGACAATTTTGAAAAAAAATAATAATATTTTTTTCTTTCTACTATAAAACATATCCAATAAAAAAAAATAAAAAAATCAAATTTCTTGATAAATTTAGTCTAATATGTATTCTACCACATAATTTGAAAAAAATCTCTCTTTTTTTGTTTATCCACTTATCGCCCGCGCCATAGCGGAATGACAGCTACAGCGTGGACCCCAAATACCAGGACCGGCCCCTTACCACGTGATCAGCTGTCAGCCAATGACAGCTGATCACCTGATGTAAACAAAGGCCGGTAATCTTTTTTTTTTTTTCTCCTCACGCTGACAGAAAAAAAAACAATCACCGGCTTGTGTGAAAGGGACATCGGTCCCAAGAGGAAGGAAGGAAGGAATCACATCTGCCTCTATGTGCCAGCAGTAACCCCTGCCAGTACCCCCTGCAAGTGCCCACCAGTGCCACCTATCCATGCCCAAGAGTGTCACCTATCAATGCCCACAAGTGCCACCTATAAATGACCCCTCAGTGCCACCTATCAATGCCTCCTCAGTGCCACCTAGCAGTGCTGCCTATCAGTGCCCATTACTGCCACCCATCAGTGCCCATTACTAGTGCCCATCAGTGCCCATCACTGCCACCCATCAGTGCCCATCACTGCCAGCTATCAGTGCCACCTACCAATGCCACTTTTTAGTGCCACTTCTCAGTGCCCACCAGTGCCTCCTATCAATGCCCTTCAGTGCCACCCATCAGTGCCACCTATCAGTGTCACCTCTCAGTGCCCACCAGTGCTGTCTATCAGTGCCCACCAGTGCCGCCTATTAGTGCCCACCAGTGCCGCCTATCAGTGCCCACCACTGCCGCCTTATCGGTGGCCTTCAGTACAGCCCATCATGCCCATCAGTGCAGCCTCATCAGCGTACATGAATGAAGGAGAAAATTACCCGTTTGCAAAATTTTATAACAAAATATTAAAAAAATTAAAATAAAAATTAAAAATCTGTATTTTTTTTTTTTTAACCAAAAATTAAAACCGCAGAGGTGATCAAATACCAGCAAAAGCAAGCTCTATTTGTGGGGAAAAAATTATAAAAATGAAATTTGAGTACAGCGTTGTATGACCGCGCAATTGTCATTCAAAGTGCATCAGCGCTGATAGATGAAAATTGATCTGGGCAGGAGGGGGGTTTAAGTGCCCAGTAAGCAAGTGGTTATAGCGCAAAAAATAAAAACCGCAGAGGTGATCAAATACCACCAAAAGAAAGCTCTATTTGTGGGAAAAAAGGACGCAAATTTAGTTTGGGTACAGCATCGAACGACCGCGCAATTACCAGTTAAATCGACGCAGTGCCAAATTGTAAAAAGTGCTCTGGTCAGGAAGGGGCTAAAATCTTCCAGGGCTGAAGTGGTTAATGACTGGAAGGAATGGAATCAAAATGATATTTCTGTATCTCATTTTCAGCAGGTAACATCATATATGAGCAGATGTAGTAATTGGTATCTTTGAAATGTGACTTAGCTACCTGTTTAGGTATCCACAAAGCATTTCCTTTCGATGAGACAGGTTTGAAAACTACTAAATGAATGAAACTGAATAAAAACATGAAAACAGACATTTGATAAAAACCCGATGATAAAGACCAGGTTTATACAGTAGCTTGCTTAGCTTGCAAAGTGCTAAAATACCACAATGCATATTGCAAAGTCAGATATGAAAAATAAAACAATGAAAATGTGTTGAGTCTAATTTTTATAATCTAGTAAAAGCCTGCTTAAATTATCAACTTTCTGTCTAGCATTTATATAATATTTTGTTATAAATCAATTAAAGGTTCCCTCTGCAAATAAATCTATACTGTTTAATCTTGTTCTACTATTAAAATATAAATCAGCAGGTGACTTTATTTTCCCTTAGGCTAAATTAAAGGAGTTCCCCTGTGTCTGTATGTTTCTTCAAATGCGCTTTGACATATAAGCATTCTAGTACATTCATTCTTGGCTGCAGGCATGGGTGGTGCTATACTTCAGAATGCTCTATGTTACCTAATGGGTTCTAATTTTTCTTTGTTTCTGCAATGAAAAAATAAAAATGGGCAAAGCATGTATATCTTTATAATCAGTACACTAGCCCATCAAATAGTACTGTTTATTTTTAATTGAATGACTGCATCTTGTAAAGTATTAATTAAACATCTTCTACCCCTTAATAGAGCATAATGAAGGGGAGGTCTCAGCCGCCTGACGAGTCGCGTCCCATTCTGTACAATGGAACCGTTCTAAGCGGAGCGACTCAAGTCGCTCCGACTTAAAAAAAGGTTCCTGTACTACTTCAAGACGACTTCAAGGCGACTTCCATTGACTTCAATACAGAAGTCATTTTGGAAGTCTCCTTTGAAGTCGTCTGCAGATCGCCCAGCACAGTCGTGCCGCCCCTGTGTGAATGGGCTTTACATGTTGGGTTTTGGTTCAGTGGGGTTTAGACTCTGACCCATTTATCTATCTGGTATACAAGTAGTCTGAGATCATCTGGAGGCATTAATTCAAGTAATTGTCCTTTCCCTCCCCAGTGATCTTCCCCAACATGACAATGTATATGTTGTCAACTTATCAATAAAAGAGAATTACAATTCTGATACTAGAGAACTATTTCAATTTGAATAAGTATCACAAAATGTGATGCAGTAGCTACACAACTAAAGTCTAGAATGTATATGCACTCATTTTCTACTGGTAACTGTGACAGGAGGGTCACTTTGGACACAGGGTGAGCCAGGAAATAATGGGCATTAAGAAATATATCTTGGGCTACCTAAAATTGGTCTGTAATATTTATCCACCATATCCCCAAGGATATCTGTAAAGGACTATTTACTGTTTCTGAACTCAACAGGTTAATTGAGAGACACTGAGGTGTTCAGCCTCAATCACCTGTCTAGTGTAATGCTAATGAATTCCAGCTTCTAGAAGACCTGTTCATTGTTTGTGGTGATGTGGATTGGGGAAATTAAGTCTGTCCTTGTGTGTATTGTAAAGTATCAGACAGTCTGGTGACTATAAAGGTCATGCATAGTCATTCAAACATAAAGGGGATTATTAAAGTCTGTTGTCTCCTAACAGACGTCAAAGTAATGTGTTGAGTCTTGTAATGTGTGGGTGGAGCTGGGCCATTGATCATGTTAAACTACTGTGTATTAGATGTATATAAAAGTTACAATGTTTCTCAATAAAAGGCATTCGATGCTAGGAAGATACAGAGTGCGTCTCGTTCTTCCAGAAGGATTAATTCCTATGGGAAGTGGTCGTCTGGCTGTGGAGGATCGACAGGGAATTTGTGTCCAGGAGAGGGAAGGGATCTAAACGGCGTTAACCCCTTCGTATTTGGGGTGCCGTTACAGTAACCATTACTGTACATAACTTGTTCTCAGTTATTATTAATTATCTTTCTCTCTCCCATTTACATGAATCATGCATACTAAAAAATAAGACTTTGGAGAATAATGTCCCTTTACTCCTCTCCGTATGCTAGGATTAGACTGAATGGCTCGCTTTCTCCAGCCTTTTCTGTATCCAACGGGACACGACAGGGATGCCCACTATCCCCCCTCCTGTATGTTCTCACTATGGAACATCTGGCTACTGCTCTACGTAACAATCCCTCTATCCAAGGCATAACAGTCGGGCCCACACATACGAAACTCGCTCTTTTTGCAGATGATCTGCTCCTGTTCGTGACACATCCACACACATCTTTGCCCTCGGTATTGCAGGAGTTTCAGAAATTTGGAGAAGTTAGCAACTTCAAGGTTAACTACAATAAATCGGAAATCCTTAACACATCTCTGCCCACATCGGCCCTACGACGACTAGCGTCTACTTTCTCCTTCAAAACTGGTTCCCCCTCCATAAGGTATCTCAGAATTCAAATACCGGCGGATGCTTCCCAACTTTTTTCCCTGAATTTTGCCCCCCTACTCCTTAGGACCCAAGCAGATTTAACCAACTATGCGTCCAAACAGCTCTCATGGCTGGGTAGAGTGAATGCCCTGAAAATGGACGTTCTCCCTAGGTTCCTATATTTGTTTCAGACCATCCCTATTCACATACCCAACTCGTACTTCAAGAAAATACGCCAGCTGTTTTCCAAATTTATTTGGAATGCGGCCCGTCCAAGGATACAGTATGAAACACTGTCTCTTCCAAAGGCTCGGGGGGGGGCTGGAGCCCCAATTGCCTCCCTATACCATAAAGCAGCGGTGCTTACCCGCATACTAGACTGGTTTCACCACTCTTCCACCAAACTTTGGGTCCAATTGGAAGGCCACATGAACCCAATTGAACTCTCCACTCTCCCGTGGACCTTGCCCACGGTCCGGGGGGGTTCAGGCCCTCTCAATGACCTTACCCGTCAAACGATTCGGATCTGGGACCGCATGTTGTCCAGAAGGGGCTTATCAAACCACATGGGGCCTATGACTCCCTTCTTTGGGACACCGGCCTTTCCGCCAGCTATGTCTGTAACAGGATTCAGACCATGGCGAAAGGAGGATCATAGGCGACTTGCCCAGGTCCTTCGTTCAGACCCCACTTTACGGTCAGATACCCCTGCCGGTCCGACCCCCCGTCACCCCATGCAGTGGCTTCAGAGGCAACAGACTATGTCCTACATCTGGACTTTCCCGTCTATTACAGACATTCTTGCTGAACCGACAGGATTCGAGGAACTGCTCATGCAGGTGGAGCCTCCAACACATGTTGTATCTCAACTGTACTCCATTCTGCTCGACATCCACTCCCCTGACCTTCCACCGTACACGGTGGCCTGGGAGACAGATCTGCATCACCCTATCTCCCCTATTGACTGGCAAAAATGTTTCATCCTCACACACAAATTATCCCTAGCCACTAAGACCCAGGAGAATGGGTTTAAACTAATAACGAGATGGTACAGATTACCATCATCTATTCCTCGCTTCAATCCGGAAGTGTCGGATGCCTGCTGGCGGTGTCTCGACTCCCGGGGAACCATGCTCCACATCTGGTGGGAGTGCCCTCCTGTGCGGAGGTTCTGGCAGCGAATTTTCACACTTTACTGCAAACTGATGGCGACCTCTATCCAGCCTTCACCCGAGGTGGCCCTCTTGTCTATAATCCCGGGGTCATTTAAATCCATCAGAAATGATGTATTGCGACACTTCTTGGCGGCGGCCAGAATAGTGATTCCCCGTCATTGGAGATCGACAACCATGCCTTCCCTGGGAGATTGGGCTGTTGAGGTGGACCACATTAGAGACCTGGAACGCTTGCTGGCGGAGGAAAGTGGTAAAAGTGAACAGTTCTCTCTCACATGGACTTCGTGGTCCGTGTTCCGATACTCCTCTGAGTTTGTGTCCTGGGCGGGGCGTGACATGGATGGGTCCGCCGTGGGACCGTGATGGAGTGATTAGGATTCTGATTCCTGTCCCCTACCTATTTGTCCCCTTCTATCTACCCCTGACCCTGATTCTTTTTTTCTTTTCTCTATATCTAATTACACCTCTAGGAATACAGTGAGACAACGTACCAGGGCTTCGATCTACCTAATGCCAATAACCCAATGAGTGACCCTACGTCATATTCTCCAAACAGATTTGTGTATAATCTCATCTGATAAGTTACATACGGGGGAACTAGGATCCCCTTCACAGAAATACAGATAAAGGTTTCCTTACCTCATTTATTTTTGTACAGGGACTGATATTACAAAAATCCCACGGAGGTCCTCCTACACAGGTGCTCAACCCTTATATGTGTAACTTAGCCCTGCTTTGTTTTGTCATACATGATGCCTGTTGATGGTGTATCCTATCACTGTTTGTAATGTTTAAGACGAAGTATGTCTTTTTCTGTCTTTCTCTTGCATATAATATAATAAAATAAGATTGAATTAAAAATAAGACTTTGATTAATCTCATAATAAGATGATTCTACTGCTAGTAATATACAGGGCAAATGACAGCTGTCTCAGAAGAGAATCGGTGCATGCATGATTTTTTTTTTTTATTTCAATTCTTCTGTTAAAGTGTTTGTCCATCCAATTTTTTAATGGTAAATTTTGATAGAGTGTGGAAGGAATCAAACCCCTGTTGTGGGTTTTTACTGCTATCCGGAGTTCTATTAAAGAGTATGTAAATCCAACATTTCATATTCCTGATATGTGCCTTCTGTACCATGTACTTGTCTGAAAACGTATCCTGTTCTCTTTGTATTGCTTCCTTTGTGTGAAATCCTTGGTGTTCCTGTCAGTCCCTTGGCTTTCCCTATTAAAAACTGACAACACTAAGTCAGATAGCACATTGTGGTCAGTTCTCTAGCTATGCTGGGAATTCAGCTTGCTCTCCTCCAATATTCAGACTTGTCTAGACACCCCGCACAGCCTTTCATTGGGAATATCTGTGTACTGTTGTTTCTCCTCTCCCCAGCTCTCATGCAGCTGAGAACAGAGGGAATGTGAGCATTTATAAAAAAAGGGTATTTATAATGTTTTTTTATATCTATACACAAACGTTTTGCCTTTCATTTCTATGTTAAACTAAATGGGTTGCTTTACAAGGTGATCGTTTACAATCACTTTAAATGCATTTACTCTAATTTTCTGATCTGGTCACAACAATTATAACTGTAGCAACCGGCCCTCTTTCTCCACTGTCCTTGGCTCGCTCACAGGAAAAAAGGCACACAGTCCCCACCGTGCCCGTACCCCCTGGTTTGCAGAGGTTAAGCACACTTGTTTTCACTTACTGGTCTTGCAGCAGGGTTCCCCTCAAAGTTGGTTTCTGTCCCTAGAATGTAAGGACAAAGTCTCTATACCCCAAGTAACTCCAAGGTCCACTCCAGTGTCAACTCCAACATAGAGTTTATTTCTTTATGCATGCATGAACATTCACAAAGTTGAGGAGAAGAGAAAGGTGTTAGGAAGACAGATCAATTCAGGCACTCTTGTTTCTTCGCCACTCGATCCCGAGTGGGTATAGCTCACCCGGATAGTCACCCAAAGGCACTAGCAGCCGGCGTGTAACTCGAACAGTCTATTAGGTTCCCTAATGGATGCGTTCAGGAGATCCTCTGCCACAAAATCTATAGTGTCCCAAACTTCCTAATAGTCCCGTTGTTTAGATCCCTGTTTTCGAATGGATGACATCCCTCCAGAGAGTTACTGGGCCCCTTCCTTCACTGTGATCTCTCACCAGTCCTTCGGAACGGTCCTCCCCCAGCCTCCTCTTCTAGAAACGGGTCCCCTCGCAAGGCGGCACCCTGGGATTCCTCCTCCCGAAGTGGGCTCCAGCTAAAGGTGCTGGGCCCAGGGCTGAAGTTGCAGTCCCAGGACTAAAGGTGCCTAGGACTGAAGCGCACGTGGCCCCATGGCCTGGAGGGCCATGCGCCACGCACCAGGATTCTGACTCTGGAACCAAGAAGAACCGACCCCTCCCAGGCGGCGTCTGCCGATTATGTATCCTCTCCCGGCATGCACAGCAGGCAGACCACCCCCACTGCACGGCTGCCGAGAGAGGACACCCAATAGCCACTCCATCACCTGTGGTTCATCCCCGAGTACAAGTGACAGCGCCACCCATAATTCCAAGGGGAACTGCACGCCAAGTGAAACAGCAGCAAGGCAGAGTCCAGTAAATTTAAAGATTCAAGCCAACTACCACTCGAATCACCCCTAAATTTACCATAGCAATCCCTAAATTTAGGACCCCCGCTACATAACCAAACAGGAATTTGAGAAAAAAAATCTTCATCAGCAATTAAGAAATATAAATACTTTTTTTCTGTAATATTCAGCTTTAATCCAGACGGTTCACCCGAAGCAATCTTTTTATTCCCACAAGATGTCCTCAGCCTGATGACCAACATCATTCTGCCCTCTTCCTCTGAGTCCAGGCATCCTGGATGGCTTCAGCACATGAGTTGATTTGCTCCTCGTACTGTTTCTTTCTCTCACACTCCAGCCTTGATATACAGGGATGGAAAGAGGCAATTTCCATTAAATTATTGATGTATCAATTACTACAGAGGTATATTAATTTGTTTACTTTATATGTGCACAGATTTCAGCTTTAACTCATTCCCCCATTTGCCCAAAATCAGAGAAAGTTGTAGATACAGATTATTTTGCAAATAAATGAAGTTAAAGCAAGTAGCGCTTAGAATAGAATTTATTTTTAATTTTTTGGGATGTATAAGTGGATTTTTACATTATGCCACAACAGGTCATTTATTCAGGATATGGTGAAGCGTTAAAATGATGAACTGACAGACAGCTAAAACATATATACTACTATCCTAATGGCTGACAAAATCTTGTCACTTTGGAAGGAATGATGACACTAAGCCCTGGTTCACACTGGTGCGATTTGACATGCGATTTGACATGTCAAATCGCATGTCAAATCGGCGAAATTTGCCGCAAATTGCGGGCAATGGCACCGATTTCAAAAAGTAGTGTCTGTACTACTTTTTGCGATTTCAGCCGCGATTTACATTGACATCTGTGTCAGATGTCTCTGTAATCGAGCTGAAATCGGGACTGACAGGCAGGAGTGAAATCGTGCGAGTTCAGCTGAACTCGCACGGCTTCACTCCCGCAGCCCAGTGTGAACCTGGGCTAATATCCATTTAGAAGGACTTAGAAGCCTTCTAAATGCTAGGTGGTTAAAGAAATATAGAAACAGAATAATAGAAAAGGTTTGGTGCAATCATCAAAAGGCTCTATGAAGAGAATAGATCGCATTTAAAACAACTTAAATCCTGGATATTTTTATACATACCCCAACACTTTCATTCATGTTTGTATTCTTCTTTTCCATTAAAAGCAAATTTGAAAATTTCACGGTTACCATGGACTGGTCGATTACAGTGACTCATATCCTGAATTAGTCATCACGTACTCCTCCTGTATACATACCAACACCCACAGATAACATATTTAATATACTGGAAGGAGGTTAAACTGTGATTGATTCACCAGTATTTATAAAAACAAAGACATGTATCACAAGAATTCTGTTCTCATTCATACTTTGTTCAAACAAAGAAGACTTTTCAAACTGCAAAGTCATGATATGCTCTAACTCAAACTTAAAAAATTCCAAGAAGCAAATTTTCATAAAAGAAATACCAGTACGACAAATGTCCATTAGCAGCAATCACAGATTATAAAGCCCAATACGTAAAATATAGTAAATATTTAATTTCATTTAGGATCACAACATACTGTATTAAAAGAATTGCATTGCCATTGTACAAATACAGAAAATCTAGTTAAAAGTAAATTTAGTTTGCTTGCATTTGCTTATACAAAACCTAGAATTTGTTTGTCATTTTTATTTTACATTTTCTGTAAAAGTTTATAAACTGATGTATTTTGTAATGTAATTTTAAAATACAAATTTTATTTGCAGTTAACATAAAGAGTGTATCCTTGGCAATCTGGTTACATCGCAAGGCTGGGCTTTCTATTAAGAAACCCCAGGATTTCACAACTTTCTAGCACACTATGGGGTTTATTTACTAAAGGCAAATCCACTTTGCACTACAAGTGCACTTGGAAGTGCAGTCACTGTAGATCTGAGGAGGACATGCAAGGAAAATAAAAACAACATTTTTGATTGCACATAAAATCAGATAAGCTTCTCCTAATTTCAGATCTTCCCCTCAGATCTACAGCGATCTACAGCGACTGCACTTAGGAAGTGCACTTTCAAGTAGTGCAGAGTGGATTTGCCTTTAGTAAATCAACCCCTAGGTGTGAACCAGGCCTTAAAGTGTTACTAAACCCAGTTACATGAAAATACTTAATCCGCCCCCCACAGTGCCCACAGCTTATAAATCTTCTTTTTACATTGAAATACTGCAACTATATACCTTTTTGGATGATCTGTATACCACGGTTACATTATAAACTGAATATAAGTCTTCTTAGTAACCATCAGTGACATCAAACATGGAAACACCCAAGAAAAGTGCTGACATTCAGACAGAAAGGAATCCCCCACCTCTAGTAAAGCTGCCGCTTACCAGAAACATAGATCCCTGCAAGAGATCAGTATACACAGATGGCTTTTACCCCTGGCAGGGTCTTTGGATAGCTCTGTCAAATATCCCCGCTCATCCAATGGATATGTCTCCAGTCTTTCTCATAATGTCAAGATGGGCTCATGGCAAGATGAAAAAGTAAGCCGCCATAGCGTAATCCCCTGGATGACGTAATTTGTGATGAAACGGCGTAGGGAGGAGCGGCGTGCTGACGTCACCACAACAACAATGCAAGGTCCCGGAAGGAACGGGCTGTGAGAGCCGACCGGCTACACGATATTTCACACGCTAATTTATCTGCACTAAAGTGTTATGCGGCGTACACACGATCGTTTTTCATGCCATTTTTTAAACCAACGTTTTTCTCGTCGTTTTTTTTTCATGTTTCCTCTCAAGCCTGTCTTGCATACACACGATCATTTAAAAAAACGTTCAAGCAAAGCGCAGTGACGTACAACACGTACAATGGCATTATAAAGGGGAAGTTCCGTTCGGATGGCGCCACCCTTCATTTTAGTAAAGTTTGTTGAGCGACGATTCGCGCTTTTCAGCCTCGTGCTTTTCAGTCCGTTACAGCGTGACGAATGTGCTATCTCCATTACGAACGCTAGTTTTACCAGAACGAGCGCTCCCGTCTCATACTTGATTCTGAGCATGCGCGTTTTTTTTCACCTCGTAAAAGCATACACACTATCGTTTTTCACGTCATTAAAAAAAACTACATGAAAAACGACGTGAAAAAATAGAGCATGTTCGAAATTTTTAATGCCCGTTTTTCACGTCGTTAAAAATGCTCTGGAGCATACACACGATCGGTTTTAATGCCCATTTTTAAAGATGGCATTTTTAACGGCATGAAAAACGATTGTGTGTATGGGGCATAAGTGTATTTCTTTTAATGTTATATTAAATTTTAAACTGGATTACGCTATGGTGGCTTTCTTTTTCATCTTGCCATGAGCCCATCTTGACATTATGAGAAAGACTGGAGACATATCCATTGGATGAGCAGGGATATTTGACAGAGCTATCCAGAGACCCTGGCAGGGGTAACAGCCATCTGTGTATACTGATCTCTTGCAGGGATCTATGTTTCTGGTAAGCGGCAGCTTTACTAGAGGTGGGGGATTCCTTTCTGTCTGAATGTCAGCACTTTTCTTGGGTGTTTCCGTGTTTGATGTCACAGAAGTCTAAGAAGACTTACAGTATATTCACACTATTGGCCTTCAGCATTAACATCCCAGCATATTGACTTTCATCCATTGATCATTTCCAACTAATTTTATGCATCTCGGTATAGTCTCTTCAGAGATTGGCGCAGCAGTATTATAAGATCTCGGGGTTCACTGCCCTTACTTGCAACTGTTGGGTCATTTAACCCCTTACTTCATGTATAGGACTTTTTGGATGCCAGAGACGGGATACATTTGTTCTGATATACACTATTTTCATTTTAAGTTATTGCACAGCTTAATTTTTCTTTATCTACTTATTTGTGTGTGTCTCACATTCTAAGTTGCAGCATTTTCACATTTGTTTCATCATCAATCCTTTTCCCATAGGATTGTCTTTTTAGACAGCGCAGTATATACACCCTTTATCACAATATAAACTGCACAGTTTCTCCAGAGTTCAGGTAGGAGGAGATTTCCACTATAGCCTGTAGACATGTCCACATGTGTGATGCCAATATCATGTGACCTGGCTAGCTCTGAGAACAAGTAAATGTTCTCTCCAGCATAAAAGACACAACTGAGCATGTGCATGTCGGCTACCCTGCCTGAGCTAGCTGGCCTTCCCCAGATAGACATTGCATACAGGATAAAACAGGATATCCTGTGCATACAGGATAAAACAGCCTTTTTACACAATGCAGAGGATTAACCCTGTAAGTTCCACAGTGAGTATATGCTATGCTGCATATACAGACTGATTTACTGTTGTGGGTTTAGTAAAGCCCCGTACACACGGTCGGACTTTTGCCCAACAAACTTCGTTTTAAGCAAGTTGGACCAACAATCCGACCGTGTGTACACTCCATCGGACAAACTTTTTTCCTTTGGTTTTGGATTTCATCGGACAAAAGTTGGGTCTGCAAACGGACAAACTTTTGCCCAACAAAAGTCTGATGGAGCAAAGTCCGACCGTGTGTACAGATAACCATCGGACTTTAGTCCGATGGACAAAACAACTAATGTTAAAATCAACCAACAATAGCAGAAGTTGACCAAAGGGTGGCAGTAAAGAGCAGAAAAAACATGCGATGTTGTAAGAAGTTTTAAGAAAGTTTGCAGAAAAGTCCGAGCGTGTGTATGCTATGGGTGTTCCCAACCAACTCCGTTCGGACAAAAAAAACACGGAAAAGTCAGATGGAAGTCCGACCGTGTGTACGAGGCTTAACACTTTAAGGTCAGCAGCAACTTTTAGCTGTTTCCCATCTATAGCAAGTCTACCATTTAAAATAGTAGGCTTTTGTTTCAGGGTTGGTATTTGGGGTTTTCAAATTAATTGTGTTTTTTATTTTTATTTCATGTTGACTGTTTTTTTTTTAAAGTTTGAGGTGCTTAAAGCAGTATTAGACCCAAAACCAAAAGATTCATATATTGCAGCTTACCAGTCATTAGATGCAGTGGTTGCATTAGTTTTCTTTTTCATAAATTTTCCCTCTGTTTTCACTTGATGATCCAGCCAGTAACACACATCCAGTATTAGGGTGCCTACTATCTACTATCAGCTACTGGTGTCAGGCACAGATGAAAAATAATGATGCAAATGGGTGTTCCTCCTTTTCTACTCTGTCCTGACTATACCAGAGGATGGAGTGGCAAGTTGAGAATAAAGATCTAGTAGAGAGTGATATAAGGAGGATCTAGCAAAGTTAACACCTGCCCTGCTGCTAGCAAGACTTACAGGCACTTCTGTGCCTCCTGTCTACACTATCATGGGCCCTGAATCAGAGGTGTAAAGCCTCGTACACACGGTCGGACTTCCATCTGACTTTTCCGTGTTTTTTTGTCCGAACGGAGTTGGTTGGGAACACCCATAGCATACACACGCTCGGACTTTTCTGCAAACTTTCTTAAAACTTCTTACAACATTGCGTGTTTTTTCTGCTCTTTACTGCCACCCTTTGGTCAACTTCTGCTATTGTTGGTTGATTTTAACATTAGTTGTTTTGTCCATTGGACTAACTTGATATAACTTGATGGTGATATTACTGTTTCAAGTTTAAATATACAAAAAGGTGTAGCGCTGGATGAGCAAAACTGTGTATGGCTATACAGTGAAAAAAATATATAATATAAGAAAAAGTATCAAAAACATGAGTGAATACTACAAATAAACAATTTAAAGTTCATGTGTGTCAGTGAAAAATATATGAAATCTTCTCCTCTATTTAAAGATGATAAGAGTTCTACAGAGTGCAGGTATCCGATGAAAATCATAGGCAAAATGCTCCAACACTTAGTAAAGATCCCGCCACCAAGGTGAAGAATAAAGGCTTACCAGACAGCCTGTGACCGCCCTTCTCAGGGGGGTCAAAACAGGCTCAGTAGAGTGATGTTTTACTCCATGGAAGGCAGGATGATTCTGCTGGAAGGCAGGATGATTCTGCAGGAACGCTTCATCCACAATGGGAGAGTCTCCAGAGACGTTGATTGAACACCTGGCCAGAACTGGGAGTAGACACACTCTTTGCAGATCAGAGTGGATGTTCCTCAGTAAGTAGGATAAAATCCAAAAGAGAAAGAAAAACTTTCCATAGTGTAGCGTTCATCCATAAAAAAGGGGGTTTATTTTCACAAAGTATGCGATACAGAACTTCAAAGTAACAAGTCCTGAGATATTAAAATGCTGGTTAAAAAACTCCTTGCAAGGAATAAAAAGCTCCGTATTCTGTCAATCAAACGACCGCTCGCGCGTGCGCAATGCATGCACGTGTCACCCTACGTCGTTTCGTCAAATCTGACATCATCAGGGGCACGCCCTCTATACAGCTATTTCTCATAATCTAGGTCATGAGGCGGTGCGACATTTTCTTTATCGCGAGTCCGGCATTTCTGTCATGCAGTGCAACTTCGTGATGGAACTGCTGGACTTCGCAATGAAGCATAATCATTTCTGGCATAGTGGTACTCACTATCTCCAGATTAGGGGTGTGGCCATGGGGGCCAAGTTTGCCCCCAGTATGGCCAACCTCTTTATGGCAAAGTTGGAAGAGGACGTGGTACTTTGTGATAGGTCACCTAATCTTATTTTTTGGAAAAGATTTATTGATGACATCCTTTTTGTCTGGGATGGTGACACTGAATCAGTCAATTCCTATCTGTCTTTCTTAAATAGTAATGACAGGGGAATTATTCTTAGTTATGAGATTAGTCCCATTCAGATTCATTTTCTGGATCTCAATATTTCAATAGAGGACAATAGGATTGTCACGTCCACCTTTTTTAAACCGACGGACAGGAACGGTTATATACCACTGGACTCTTGTCATCATAGTTCCTGGCTGTCTGCGGTTCCAAAGGGTCAGTTTTTGCGCTTAAAGCGCAACTGTACCGATTTGGAGCAATATCATAAGGAGGCACAAATCCTTAGATCTAGATTCATAGTCAAAGGTTATGATATTGCTAAACTGGATTCTGTCATTTCTGAGGTTGGTCTCAGAGATAGACAGACTCTTCTGTGTGACAGACCCCCAGAGCTGGAAAACAGGGAGGATTTTGGCCTAGCCTTTCTGACCACATATTCAAGCCAACACTGGGCCATTAAAAGAATCATTAAAAAACATTGGTCGGTGTTAAAGAATGACCGAGTGTTGGGCCCTCTGTTGTCCAACAGCCCAAGAGTGCTCTTCAGGGGTGCTTCCAACCTCAGACATTCAATAGCACCAAACGTACCTGATCCCCCAACTCGTCTGACTTTTTTTGGGGATCTGAAGGGATTCTATCCCTGTAGGAGATGTAAAGTTTGTAGGGTCAATGCTCTCCAGGGTAGAAGAATTACTGATTTCACTTCATCTGGAACAGGAGTGACATATCCCATTAGGTCCCTTATAACCTGCACTACGATTGCGTGGTGTACCTCTTGCGGTGCCCATGCGGGTTGGAATATGTCGGACGGACTATTAGGAAACTCAGTATAAGATTGGGGGAGCACATTACCAACATAAAAAATGGTTTTGACAAACATAATGTGTCAAAACATTATGATCTTGTACACAATAGAAACCCAAAAGGTACTATCTTTATTGGTCTGGAAAAATATGTGCCCCATTGGAGAGGTGGAAATGGTAGAAGAAGCATATCCAGATCTGAAACCAGCTGGATACATAAATTAGGCTGTCACACACCGGGAGGCCTTAATGTGGAATGGGACATAAATTGCTTCATTAATAATGGGTGATTTATTATTTTGATGTCCCTTCCAATAATCTTTACCCATTTTTCACTTTCTTACCATTTGTGTATTTTCGATCTGGGCTTTAGTTTATGGATAACATTTCTGAATTTTGAACAATTAGTATATGTAATAGAGAGTTTTTTATTGATTTTATGTATGTATGTATATATATGTGTATATATATGTATATATATATATATATATATATATATATATGTATGTATGTATATGTGTGTGTATGTAAATGTATGTATATGTGTATATATGATGTATATTAATCTGTTATAATTGGGACTTTACAAATCCCTCTTTTTGTAAACAGTTACATCATGACCCACAAGATGGCGTTGTGTGGAATAGATTCAAATAGGTGCAATATCCGGAGGTTCCACCGGGTGTCAGGATGTGATTGTTATCTATGTATAGACCTCTGCATTGAGAATTCAATGCACAGGTCCACTCTATCTGCTCCGTCTGTCAATCTGAGGCCTAACCAATGAGAGAACCCTTTGCGGGCCCTTTGGCTATAAATAGCGTGTGCACGCTTGCGTGGGCGTGCCCCTGATGATGTCAGATTTGACGAAACGACATAGGGTGACACGTGCATGCATTGCGCATGCGCGAATGGTCGTTTGATTGACAGAATACAGAGCTTTTTATTCCTTGCAAGGAGTTTTTTAACCAGCATTTTAATATCTCAGGACTTGTTACTTTGAAGTTCTGTATCGCATACTTTGTGAAAATAAACCCCCTTTTTTATGGATGAACGCTACACTATGGAAAGTTTTTCTTTCTCTTTTGGATTTTATCCTACTTACTGAGGAACATCCTCTCTGATCTGCAAAGAGTGTGTCTACTCCCAGTTCTGGCCAGGTGTTCAATCAACGTCTCTGGAGACTCTCCCATTGTGGATGAAGCGTTCCTGCAGAATCATCCTGCCTTCCATGGAGTAAATCATCACTCTACTGAGCCTGTTTTGACCCCCCTGAGAAGGGCGGTCGCAGGCTGTCTGGTAAGCCTTCATTCTTCACCTTGGTGGCGGGATCTTTACTAAGTGTTGTAGCATTTTGCCTATGATTTTCAACGGATACCTGAACTCTGTAGAACTCTTATCATCTTTAAATAGAGGAGAAGATTTCATATATTTTTCACTGACACACATGAACTTTAAATTGTTTATTTGTAGTATTCACTCATGTTTTTGATACTTTTTCTTATATTATATATTTTTTTCACTGTATAGCCATACACAGTTTTGCTCATCCAGCGCTACACCTTTTTGTATATTTCTATTGTTGTACCTTATATCAGGTTTTTTTTGGTGTTTAGCAGCAGGTGTTCCTTTAGGGATTTATTCATTTATTGCACTTTAATCATTTGCACCTAGCGCAAATTTTTCTTTTATAACCATATTTTGTTTTTGATATATTTAATTTGCAGCTGGTGTATTCGTCATGGATATTTTTGATTATAGATCACAGGTGGTTATTAACACTGCAGGTGTTTTTGATGGTAATGATGATTCCAGAGATGATCTAGCAGGTTGTTTTCTTAGATTAAAGAATCTCACCATCACTGAGGTTCATACTAGGTGGGATGTTGCTTATTTAGAGGAGTATGTGAAGGCAGACATGGTCCCTAGGAGCCTCAGGTGGGATGTACATCCCCAGAAAGATGATAATGAGTTGGCCGAGTGGTTCAAATACTTCAATGAGGCAGGTGTCAATTTTTTGCAGTTTCTTATAGCAAAAAAGAAGCGCAAGTTGGCAACTTTGGACTGTGAGATCAACATCATTAAAAATAAATTAATCCCTTTTAAAGCAGAACAGGATTATTTGCATAGATCTGAGGCTCTTAAAGCAGTATTAATTAGAGAAGAATCTGAACAAAAATCTAAGAAAAAGTATAACAGAGACGTAAAAGACTATAGGGAGAATATAGTTTTTCGATGGCAGGTTATACCACCTCCTGACCCACCAGTGGGGGACAGTGCAACTGGCTCTCAACCAATTGGTGTTGTTCAAAGGAGTGGTATACTAAGAAACGATCAGGGTGCATTTTCTAGTGTTTTTCAGATGCCTCGTCCCTCTCCGGATCCACGGAGAGGGAGAAATAATCCACAACAATATTACCAACAAGGAAGAGGTAGGGGTAGTAGAAGGAACCCTTCCCCTTATCCCAATCATCATTCCCCTCCACCTTGGCATCACCGGGATGCATATCCCAATCAACAGAACTATGGAAACCACCAATCCCCTCGTGCTGATAATGGAAGCCGTAATGCTTTAAGCACTAGGAACAGATTTGCTCCACTCACTAGCGATGAGGGGGTATCTGGCTTGGGTGTTAACCAAGGGGCTTCCTGTTCCTCCCAAAGTCAACAACCGGAGGGTCGCTCAGGTTGGGATTTTCGGCAGGCCGGCAGGAACAGGAACAAAAGAAATGGGGACGCAAGAGAGGGTGCAGAGGGGGGAGGAAACTTCACTCCAAAGAGAAGGAAATACTAGACTGTGCTGGGATTATCAATCTCAGCACAAAGGAACTATCCAAGGAGGAATTAATTACTTTGAATAAAGGGCTAAAGTTTGCCCCTCCACGGAACCTCAACAAGTTCCAAACTTTCATAGATATACAAAAATATACCAGAAAGTTAAATATTAAACGATACATCATGAGCAACCCCACTAGGCAACCAGTCAGGGAGGCCTCTGTTGTTTTGCATTCAGGGATGTCAAAAGCATCCCTCTTCAATCCCCCTATTCACCAGGCACCGAACTTGACTGTATTTCGAGATCTGGTGTTAAGGGATTTGAATAATCTAAATGTAAAACCGGTACGAATCCAACATGATCTCAAATTGGGTATGGAGTCCCTATGTAATAGGAGGGATGTGGTCGTGCGACCAGCTGATAAAGGGGGTGCCATTGTTGTTCTGGACAAGGACTCCTACTTTGAGGAGATGTCCAGGATAGTGATGGACCCTCTGACTTACTCAAGTTTACCCATGGATCCCACTATACAATATAAGAAGGAGTTGAGAGCTCTAGTTGATAAGGGACATGATATGGGTATTTTAAACCCAAAAGAAAGGGAACATTTGGTGCCCTTGGCGCCTAGATTGCCGGTGATGTACATATTGCCTAAAATCCATAAAACTTTGATTAATCCTCCGGATAGGCCCATCATCAGTGGTATAGACTCTATTACTTCACGTATTGGCAAGTATATTGATTATTACTTGCAACCACTGGTGATGGGCACCCCGTCCTTTCTCAAGGACACCAAGCACGTGATTAACCTGCTTGGTGAGATTGAGTGGAAGGCCTCCTACTTGCTCATTACGGCAGATGTCGCATCCCTCTATACAGTGTGACAGCAGGAAGGTAAAGTCACCTGGTTGCATCCAGGGGGGTAGGTATATTTCTCCCAGGTTCAGGCTTTATGCCGACTTATACAACTAGGGAGAGAGTTGTTGAAGCCCAGCTGAGGCTAGTGGGCTCATGGATGATTCATACCTCTAGGGAGAGTGCTGGGCGTCGTGCAGGCAGGGAGTTGATGAGACCAGCTGAAGCTTGTCAGCTCGTTTAAGGCCTCTATAAAAACTCCCAGCTTCATTAGGTGTTTGCTCATGCCTGGAACCAGACCTGTGTGGACTGTCTAGGGAGAGTGAACCCCTGTGCGGTGAGACAAAGCCTGTGTGGCTATTTGTTTGGACATTTACTAAACCAGGGACTTAGGGACTAGGACAGCACCAGGCTAATCCCAGTTGTTAGTTTAGGAAACCTGCATGTTTAGTCAGAGGTCAAGCTGACCAGGGTTTATTTTGTTTATGTTTGTTTTTGCTTTGCTGTGTTTTTGTCACTGTAAATAGAGAAATAAACCGCACCCTTTTGATCTTGAAAACCACAACCTCCGTCTGCTGGGCCTGTTTTTGTGTGGGGAGCCCATCCAGGGGGTCACACACACCCGCTGCCGAGCTAACCCCCTCACAGTTGGTGGAGAACCAGTGGCAGTTTTTTTTTAAGCCAGCATGGAGGAGATACTGAAACAGCTGGCTCTAGCAAATGCCAATCAACAGCAGACAAATGCAGGTTTGCAAAAGAGCCTTGCAGCCCAGCAACAAGCCCAGCAGCAATCTGAGGCCCGCTTCATAGACCTGTTGCAGAGGCAAGAGCAGAGACTACAACAACAGATGGAAGCAGTAATGCAGCAACGTCCGCAGACCAGTGAGGAAAGCCGTCCCACTAATACCGCGTCATTTGGGGTGAGTCGTTTATTGACAAAAATGACTGGAGAAGATGATCCAGAGGTGTTTTTGACCACATTTGAAAGGACTGCTGAAAGGGAAAAGTGGCCTAAGGATCAGTGGGCTGGACTGCTGGCTCCTCTGTTAACTGGTGAATCGCAGAAAGCTTACTATGACCTAGAGCCTGACCAAGCAAAAGACTATGTGATGCTAAAAGCTGAAATATTGGCAAGGCTGGGTGTCACCCTGGCTGTCCGAGCTCAGCCTGTGCATAACTGGACTTTCCAGCTTGGAAAACCCCCCAGGTCTCAAATGTATGATCTCATTCACCTGAGCAGGAAGTGGCTACAGCCAGAGACTTTGTCCGCACCGGAGATTGTGGAACGTGTTGTGATGGATCGTTTCTTGAGAGCTCTTCCTACCGCCATTCAAAAGTGGGTAAGCCATGGAGACCCAGAAACGGCCGGTAAACTTGTGGATCATGTAGAGAGATACTTGGCTGCAGAGAACCTGACGGCCTCTTCCAGAGACTCTCGGACTTTCCACCCTAAGACCAGACCATCCCCAGGGGCGGATAAGATGATTCCAAGGGGTGAGGGTGGAGAGAGTGAGAGGGTGGGAGCTCTGCCCAGGGTTTGGCGAGAACAGCCTGGGAAGTCGGGGGCTCAAGAGGCAGCCAAAAGGATTGTTTGCTACCGCTGCCGGCAAGCGGGACATATTGCAGCAAATTGCCCGGTTGTGGAGGAACCCATGCAATGTGACTTTCTGACGGACAGACGTCAGTCGCTGTGTGCGACAGTCGCATGCACTGCCATTCGGGGAACTGAGAAACATTTATGCAAAATGTGTATTAATGGTAGAAATGTTGTGGTATTACTGGATTCAGGTAGCCTTGTGACCCTGATAAAGGCTGAATTAGTTAAAACAGAGGTCTCTGGGAATAGCAAGGTAGCTGTTATTTGTGTGCATGGGGACACCCGAGAGTATCCAGTGACTACAGTGTGTTTCAAGACCCCCAAAGGTACCCTCTCTCATCCAGTGGGGTTAGTATCTCAATTACCGCATGATGCCATTGTGGGAAGGGATTTTCCGAAGTTCTGGGAACTGTGGGATGATCCTGAGCCCCCCACTGGTGCCCCTATGTACCAGGAAGGTGATAGCCAGAACTCCTCTGAGAGTGGTGAGGACTCTCCAGAATTTCCCTTGTCAGTATTGGCAGGCGAGACTCAAGAAACTGGAGAGGAGCCCACCTCCTCAGACGAAAACCTACCGTCTGTGGAGTTTTCTGATCTTGAGGTTCACAGGGAAAATTTTGCCACAGAACAGTTAAAAGACCCCGCCCTAATAAAGGCACGGGAAAACGTAGTGGAAATAGATGGCGAGTTAGTGAACCCAGATAATACCTGCACTTACCCATACTTCAGCGTAGAGAAGGACCTACTGTATCGGGTGGCAAAAAGGGCAGAAGAAACCGTTGAGCAGCTTGTGGTGCCCAAACCTTACAGGAAGTTGGTGTTGGAGTTGGCCCATGGGCACATTCTTGGAGGTCATCTGGGGACAGAGAAAACCCTAGAGAGGGTATTACAGAGATTCTATTGGCCTGGGGTGATGAAGGACATAGAAAATTATTGTTCCTCCTGCCCTGTGTGTCAGAGGTCGGCCCCGATGCCACATTTCCGTAGCCCGCTGGTCCCTCTACCCATCATTGAGGTCCCGTTTGAGAGGATCGCAATGGATTTGGTAGGTCCTATAATCAAGTCCGCTAGGGGGCACCAGTACATATTAGTTATAATGGACTATGCCACCCGTTATCCAGAAGTGATCCCTCTCCGAAATACCTCGGCCAAAACCATAGCCAAAGAGCTATCTCTTGTTTTTAGCCGGGTGGGTATTTGTAAAGAACTGCTTACGGACCAAGGTACACCCTTTATGTCCCGGGTTATGAAAGAGCTGTGTAAATTGTTCAAAGTGACGCAATTGCGTACGTCTGTGTATCACCCCCAAACCGATGGGCTGGTTGAAAGATTCAACAAAACCCTAAAACAAATGTTGAAGAAAGTGGTGGATAGAGATGGAAAGGATTGGGACTGTCTACTTCCTTATTTGATGTTTGCTATTAGGGAGGTGCCCCAATCCTCTACGGGATTCTCCCCCTTTGAGTTACTGTATGGGAGACACCCAAGAGGGCTGTTGGATATTGCCAAGGAAACTTGGGAAAGTGAGAGTTCTCCCCACAGGAGTGTGATTGAGCATGTCGCCCTGATGCAAGATCGAATTGCACAGGTAATGCCCATCGTGAAGGAACATTTGGCCCAAGCACAGTTGGCACAGCAGAGAGTGTACAACCGTGGAGCCAAGACCCGTACCTTTTCCCCGGGGGATAGGATATTGGTACTTGTCCCTACGGTTGAAAGTAAATTCCTTGCCAAATGGCAAGGCCCCTACGAGATAATGGAAAAAGTGAGCGAAGTGAATTACAAGGTCAGACAACCAGGAAGGCGAAAGCCCGAACAGATCTATCACGTTAATCTGTTGAAAGCCTGGAGGGATAGAGAGTCCCTAGTCGCAGAAACTTGGTCACCAGCTCAAACTGGTTGCGTGATTCCAGAGGTTGGAATAGCAGCCACCTTGTCACAACCCCAACAACAGGAGGTTAAGGAGTTTGTGCTTCGCAACAAGGAGGTGTTCTCTGAGCTGCCGGGACAAACATCTGGGGTAGAGCATGATATTATTACCCCACCCGGTGAAAGGGTGAAGTTAAAACCCTATCGGATCCCAGAGGCCCGACGGGAGGCAATACGGGAGGAAGTACAGAAAATGCTGAACTTAGGGGTGATAGAGGAGTCCCAAAGTGATTGGTCTAGTCCCATTGTGTTGGTGCCTAAACCGGATGGGAGCTGGCGATTTTGTAACGATTTTCGTCAGTTGAACAAAGTTACAAAATTTGACACCTACCCCATGCCACGTATAGATGAGTTGATCGACCGGCTGGGAACAGCCCGATACATGACGACTCTTGACCTCACAAAAGGGTATTGGCAAATTCCCCTGGCCAAGTCGGCCAAAGAGAAAACCGCATTTGTAACCCCAGACGGGGCGTTCCAATATAAGAGAATGCCGTTCGGGTTACAGAATGCGCCGGCCACATTCCAGCGGAAAATGGACCAGATACTGAGGCCCCATCGGAAGTATGCTGCGGCTTACCTGGATGACGTAATTGTCCATAGCACAGATTGGGCCTCACATCTGCCAAAAGTGCAAGCAGTCCTAGACTCTATCCGGGAAGCGGGGTTTACGGCTAACCCGAAGAAGTGTACCATTGGGCAGGAGGAGGCCAAATATCTTGGGTACACCATTGGCAGGGGAGTAATAAAACCCCAACTCAACAAAGTCGAGGCCATCCAGAGTTGGCCACGTCCCAACAGCAAGAAGCAGGTACGAGCCTTTCTGGGAATCGCGGGTTATTATCGGCGCTTCATTCCCCACTTTGCTTCTAAGGCTGTGCCGCTAACCAACCTGACGAAAGGGAAAGGGTCGGTCATGATTAAATGGACCCCCGAGGCTGAGGCAGCATTCCAATTCTTGAAACAAGCCTTATGTAGCCAGCCAGTGTTGTACTCACCCGACTTCTCTAAAGACTTTGTCGTACAAAGTGATGCGTCAGATGTGGGGTTAGGAGCAGTATTGTCCCAGGTCTGGAACGGGGAAGAGCACCCAGTCATTTACCTCAGCAGGAAGTTGAAGTCCCATGAGGTAAATTACGCCACGGTTGAAAAGGAGTGTTTAGCGGTGAAGTGGGCTCTAGATTCCCTTCGGTACTATCTGCTAGGTAGGCACTTTGACATGGTTACGGATCACGCTCCGTTAAAGTGGATGGCTCAAAACAAGGAGACAAATAGAAGAGTAAATAGGTGGTTCCTGGCCCTACAGGAATTCAACTTCACAGTAAAGCATCGCCCTGGCGTTCAAATGGGGAATGTGGATGCTTTGTCTCGAGTACATGAATGCCTGATTGCTGGTGTTCCAACCCCAAGGTTAAAACAAGAGGGGGGGGTATGTGACAGCAGGAAGGTAAAGTCACCTGGTTGCATCCAGGGGGGTAGGTATATTTCTCCCAGGTTCAGGCTTTATGCCGACTTATACAACTAGGGAGAGAGTTGTTGAAGCCCAGCTGAGGCTAGTGGGCTCATGGATGATTCATACCTCTAGGGAGAGTGCTGGGCGTCGTGCAGGCAGGGAGTTGATGAGACCAGCTGAAGCTTGTCAGCTCGTTTAAGGCCTCTATAAAAACTCCCAGCTTCATTAGGTGTTTGCTCATGCCTGGAACCAGACCTGTGTGGACTGTCTAGGGAGAGTGAACCCCTGTGCGGTGAGACAAAGCCTGTGTGGCTATTTGTTTGGACATTTACTAAACCAGGGACTTAGGGACTAGGACAGCACCAGGCTGATCCCAGTTGTTAGTTTAGGAAACCTGCATGTTTAGTCAGAGGTCAAGCTGACCAGGGTTTATTTTGTTTATGTTTCTTTTTGCTTTGCTGTGTTTTTGTCACTGTAAATAGAAAAATAAACCGCACCCTTTTGATCTTGAAAACCACAACCTCCATCTGCTGGGCCTGTTTTTGTGTGGGGAGCCCATCCAGGGGGTCACACACACCCGCTGCCGAGCTAACCCCCTCACAACAGCTATTTCTCATAATCTAGGTCATGAGGCGGTGCGACATTTTCTTTATCGCGAGTCAAGCATTTCTGTCACGCAGTGCAACTTCGTGATGAAACTGCGGACTTTGCGATGAAGCATAATCATTTCTGGCATAGTGGTACTCACTATCTCCAGATTAGGGGTGTGGCCATGGGGGCCAAGTTTGCCCCCAGTATGGCCAACCTCTTTATGGCAAAGTGGGAAGAGGACGTGGTACTTTGTGATAGGTCACCTAATCTTATTTCTTTCTCGTACATCACGGGACACAGAGCGACATAGTCATTACTAATGGGTTATATAGATACCGTCAGGTGCTGGCACTGGCAACTTCCAAAACCGGAAGTACCCTCCCCTATATAAGCCCCTCCCATCCGGGAGCACCTCAGTTTTTTGCCAGTGTCTAAGGTGTTGGCCAAGAAGAAACATGTGTTTTTCACTGAGCTTGCGTACAGGTTCTTTTGGGCCTCAGTAAGCTATTCCGGATCCGACCAAAAAAGCTTCATAGCTAAACGGTCGGTACCCGGGCCTTGCAGAGAAGAGCAAGGTTTTGCCTGTAATGCTTCTCTTAGGAGAGCTGGACCCTGGGATCCAGAGCTCTGGTCATACCCACGACCAAGATGTTTTCTGTGCAGGGTGCTATACAGGTCCAGGGGAGTGGAATCCTTGGGAACCCGGTCCCTGAAGGTTTGATTACAATGCCTGCCGTGATAGGTGAAGTTTGGGCTTTTGTGGACCAAACAAAGTCCTGCGGCGGGGAACAGGTAAGTGGGGGCCCCCAGGAACTTGGTTCTATTGGGGGACCCCCAAGCCTAATTTGTCTTTCTGTCTGTTACCTAACGGTATTCCCGCTAATATTCTGTGTATGCCTGTTACTACTGAGAAAATGTAAAAATTTTAATAGTAGGCAAGAAAAAAAAAAAAAAAATGTAAGACAGCGGTACCTGTGTTAGACACTAGAGGCCGCTATGGTTCTTTTTCTTGTAATGTGGATTTTTTTCTTCCAGAATCAAATCCAGGCAGTTGGTATGTTCTCTCCTGGGAAGCTGTCTCCTCTGCCCTGTTGCTGCGCTCATCCATCCCCGGGCCCTGCGGCAAAGGGACCCTGGCTCCCATCTAGCTCCTTGTTGTTTTCAAAAAAGGCGCCGAAGGCGCACGTGCCCGCGCGCGTGCGCGTGCACGCGCCTCTATTCATAGAGGCGATCTGGAAAAAGGGGCGGAGCGGGTGGATGACGCTCAGGTGTGCGCCGCGGCGCTACTGCGCATGTGCGGGCGTCCAGCGTGTTTTAAAGCACATTATAGCTGGCTGTTGAAGTGCATAGACAGAGCTAGCAACAATATAAAGGCACATAGAGGCGGTTGATGCAGGCATCCCCTAGAAAGGCACTTTAGTAGACACCAACTGTGATATAGCAGCAATTGTGCTAGACTATTCTCAGTAAAAGTGGTGTATTACGGCTGGAATACCTCAGCTTTAGGCTTAGGAATATGCCGTCCAGAAGCTCCGGAACTGAATCTTCCAGGAAGCGAAGGGGGTCTCATCGGGCTCTGAGGATCTTGGGCATACTTCTGCTGCACCAGTCTCCCCTGAAGTTCAGAGGTAAGTGACCGTAGAGACCCCGCAGGGGTACTTGGTACTGTGGCTGTCCTCAGTTCACCTGCTCCTGTGTATGTAACAGAGGAGGTTTTTTCCTCAGCTTTGGGAGGATTAGAGAGAGATTGTCAACATTGATCGCTGCCTCCCTGTCAGGGAAAGCACGCCCGATCTCCATCTCCTCCTTCAAAGTGCCTGTTAGCAGAGCAACAGTCCCATACAGGGATCGACCTGCCTGAAGGGGATCAGGATAAGGTTGATTCTGTTATAGAGGAGTCAACAGTGGGGGAACCTTTTTTCTCAGCATCTCAAGCTGAAAGATTATGGGTTCAGTCTCTGACTAACATGGTCCGATCAGCATTTAAAAATGCACCTTGCGGAACCATCAACCACTACTGTATCCTCGTTGGGGTCGCTAGAAGCCCCCAGACTGTCTGTTCTTTTCCACTTCACCCTTTACTGAAAGGGCTTATTTACCAGGATTGGGAACGTCCTGAGAAAATATTTATTCCCCCAAGAGATTTCCGGTGGTCTATCCCATGGAGGATAAGTTCATCAAAAAAAAAAAAAAATGGAAGGTCCCTACAGTGGACGCAGCCATCTCTTGTATGTATAAATCACTGACATGTCCAGTGGATAATGTCCAAATGTTCAAGAACCCAATAGATAAAAGATTGGAGTCCTTATGAAAGTCTGCTTCTTTCTACAGCAAGCTTGGTGACACAACCAGCAGTAGCAGCTATTGGGGTCTGCTAAGCAGTGAAGGATCAGTTGAAACAGGTCTTGAGGGACTTGACAGATCAGCAGGCTTTGCCCTAGCTGATCTACCTAGAGCCTTAGGCTTTGCGGTTGACGCCATAAAGGATTCAGTTCATCAGGCCTCCCGCCTTACGCTGTCTATAGTACATATGCGTAGGCTTCTATGGCTCAGAAACTGGTCTGCTGAAGCTCCCTGTAAAGAATGGCTGGTTAGCGTCCCATTTCATGGTGAACGCTTATTCAGGGAAAACCTGGACAAATATATCCAGAAAATTTCCAGCGGTAAAAATACGCTCTTGCCGGTTAAAAACAGAGTTAGAGGTCCCTCTTTAAGAGGCCTGCTTCTCCAGTCCCTGGGGCATCGGCTGTGTAACAGTTCCGACGGCCTCCTCGGTCAATTCCCGGGGGTAAAAAAACAGGGACAATAGCAGGGTAATGAGAAACCCTGGGTCAGGGGAGGTACAAAACCTCCCCCAAAGTTAAATTCATTGAAGGGTTGCCCCCACTCAGTCGGGTGGGGGGAGGACTCCAGTTGTTCGCAAGAGACCTGGCGGGACACGATCAAGACAGATAGGTGCTCTCCGCAGTATGTTTGGGATACAGTTTGGAGTTAAAAGACTCTCCTCCTTCCCATTTTTGAGGTCAAACGTGCCAAGGGATCCCCGGAAGAGAGAGTCCCTCCTGTTGGCACTAGAACAACTATTGCTCCAAGGAGTAATTATGGAGGTTCCCCTGGAAGAATGAGGGTTCGGGTTTTACTCAAACCTCTTTACAGTCCCGAAGCAAACGCGGACGGGAGGCCCATATTAATTCTAAAAAGGGCTATACAAATTCCTGTATATCAGGACTTTCCGATGGAGTCGATCCGATCGGTGGCCACTGCCCTACAAGGGGGAGGATTGGTTAGCCGCGATCGACATCAAAGATGCTTATTTGCACATTCCCATCTTTCCAGTCCACCAAAAATTTCTACGCTTTGCAGTAGAAGGGCGCCATTTTCAGTTCAGAGCCTTACCCTTCGGTTTGGCCACAGCACCACGAGTGTTTACAAAAATTCTGGCCCTTTATTGGCCAATCTAAGAACACAAGGTGTAATGATAATGGCATATCTAGATGACTTGTTGCTGATAGACCACTCAGTGAAAAAACTAGACGTGGTCGTTCACAAGACAATCAAGTATCTGGAATCTCACGGTTGGATTATCAACCGAGACAAGTCAGCCCTAAAAACCAGTCAAAAGTCTGGAATACTTGGGGCTAAGGTTGGATTCAGGCCAGAGAAAAATATTCTTGCCTCGAGGAAAGGTGTTGTCTTTGAAAGATTTGATCCACTTAGTGGGTACAAAAAAGACAGCCGTCCATATGCCTGTGCATGAGGCTGCTGGGAAAAATGGTGGCATCATTCGAAGCAGTACCCTACGGTCAATTCCATTCAAGGAATTTGCAAGGGGCCATACTGTCGGCCTGGAACAAAAAAGTTCAGGCCCTAGACTTACAATGTCCTTGTCCCCTTCCGTTCGCAAGAGCCTCCGTTGGTGGTTGGTTCCCCAGAATCTGGAAAAAAGGAAATCCTTCAGTCCGATTTCTTGGAAGGTGGTCACTACAGATGCCAGCCTTATAGGCTGGGGAGCAGTACTGGAGCAATAGTCTCTCCAGGGCAGATGGTCGGATGCAGAAAAGGCCCTGCCCATCAATCTCTTAGAGATACGAGCAGCCCGGTATGCCCTAGTAGCATGGACATCCAAACTCCAAGGGTCCCCTGTCAGAATTCAATCAGACAATGTCACAGCAGTGGCATATATCAATCATCAGGGGGGCACCAGGAGTCGTGCAGCCCAGAGGGAAGTAAATTACATCCTGAAATGGGCAGAAAGATATTTTCCAGCCATATCTGCGGTATTCATTCCAGGAGTGGAGAATTGGAAGGCGGACTTTCTAAGTCGCCAGCAATTATGCCCAGAGGAAGGGTCCCTTCACCCCGAGGTTTTCTAGACAATATGTCAGCGGTGGGGAACATCGGATGTAGATCTTCTAGCATCCAGATTCAACGCAAAGGTGGACAGGTTTGTCTCTCGGACAAGGGATCCCCTAGCTTGCGGCTCGGATGCCCTAGTGTTCCCTTGGGATCAGTTCAAGCTGATATATGCATTCACACCGCCACAATGGTTACCTCGATTACTCCGCAGAATCAGGGTAGAAAAGAAACCAGTGATTCTGGTGGCTCCAGCGTGGCCCCGAAGAGCGTGGTACGTGGAGATTGTAAAATGTCAGTGGGGAGTCCTTGGACTCTCCCACATCATCCGGACCTGCTTTCGCAAGGACCGATATACCACCCTTCCTTACCAGCCCTAGGTTTGACGGCCTGGCTATTGAAGCCCACATTCTAAAAAAGAGAGAGCTCTCTAATTCTGTGGTATCTACCATGATCAATGCCAGGAAGCCGGTATCCAGGCAGATCTACTATAGAATCTGGAAGGCGTACATCGCCTGGTGTGAGGCCAAGAAATGGCATCCACGTAAATACGTAATAGGTAGGATTCTGGACTTCCTACAATGGGCTGTAGATAGGAAGCTTGCCTTGAGTACTATCAAGGGTCAGATTTCGGCCTTGTCAATATTTTTTCAAAGGCCCTTGGCTTCGCATTCACTAGTCAAAGCCTTTATACAAGGAGTGATGCGTATTAGTCCTCCGGTTAATATTCCCATATGTCCATGGGATCTAAACTTGGTTCTGTCGGTTCTACAGAAACAACCATTTGAACCATTACAGCATATTTCTTTGGTTCTTCTCACCAGGAAATTGATTTTTCTAGTAGCCGCTTGTTCGGCTAAAAGAGTGTCGGAATTAGCAGCTATGTCCTGTAAGGAGCCATATCTGGTTATCCATAAGGATAGAGTAGTGTTACGCCCTCATCCAGCCTTTCTTCCTAAGGTGGTATCGAGGTTTCATTTGAACCAAGATGTGGTTCTTCCTTCTTTTTTCCCCAAACCTACTTCGGTAGAGGAAAAGTTATTGCATTCTTTGGATGTAGTAAGAGCAGTTAAAGCTTATCTAAAAGCCACTGCTCAGATTCGCAGAACGGATACTTTGTTTATTCTGCCGGAAGGCCCCAGAAAGGGTCAGGCAGCGTCAAAATCTACTTTAGCGAGTGGATTCGACAGGTCATAATACAAGCCTATGGCTTGAGAAGGAGACCGCCTCCGTTCAAAGTTAGAGCGCACTCCACGAGAGCAGTTGGAACTTCATGGGCAGTGCATCACCAGGCCTCCCTGGCTCAAATCTGTAAGGCCGCAACATGGTCTTCAGTTCACACGTTTACTAGGGTCTACCAGGTGGACGTTAGAAGTCAGGAGGATGTCGCCTTTGGGCGCAGTGTGTTGCAGGCCGCAAAAGATCCTCATGTCTGATAGCGCTCAGCTTATATATGGTGTATCCCCCCCCTCATTTGGCATTGCTTTAGGACATCCCATTAGTAATGACTATGTCGCTCTGTGTCCCGTGATGTACAAGAAAGAAAATAGGATTTTTATAACAGCTTACCTGTAAAATCCTTTTCTTGGAGTACATCACGGGACACAGAGCTCCCGCCCCTCTTTGGGGACACTTATTGCTTTGCTACAAAACTGAGGTGCTCCCGGATGGGAGGGGCTTATATAGGGGAGGGTACTTCCGGTTTTGGAAGTTGCCAGTGCCAGCACCTGACGGTATCTATATAACCCATTAGTAATGACTATGTCGCTCTGTGTCCCGTGATGTACTCCAAGAAAAGGATTTTACAGGTAAGCTGTTATAAAAATCCTATTTTTTTGGAAAAGATTTATTGATGACATCCTTTTTGTCTGGGATGGTGACACTGAATCAGTCAATTCCTATCTGTCTTTCTTAAATAGTAATGACAGGGGAATTATTCTTAGTTATGAGATTAGTCCCATTCAAATTCATTTTCTGGATCTCAATATTTCAATAGAGGACAATAGGATTGTCACGTCCACCTTTTTTAAACCGACGGACAGGAACGGTTATATACCACTGGACTCTTGTCATCATAGTTCCTGGCTGTCTGCGGTTCCAAAGGGTCAGTTTTTGCGCTTAAAGCAAAAAAACTGATCATAAGGAGGCACAAATCCTTAGATCTAGATTCATAGTCAAAGGTTATGATATTGCTAAACTGGATTCTGTCATTTCTGAGGTTGGTCTCAGAGATAGACAGACTCTTCTGTGTGACAGACCCCCAGAGCTGGAAAACAGGGAGGATTTTGGCCTAGCCTTTCTGACCACATATTCAAGCCAACACTGGGCCATTAAAAGAATCATTAAAAAACATTGGTCGGTGTTAAAGAATGACCGAGTGTTGGGGCCTCTGTTGTCCAACAGCCCAAGAGTGCTCTTCAGGGGTGCTTCCAACCTCAGACATTCAATAGCACCAAACGTACCTGATCCCCCAACTCGTCTAACTTTTTTTGGGGATCTGAAGGGATTCTATCCCTGTAGGAGATGTAAAGTTTGTAGGGTCAATGCTCTCCAGGGTAGAAGAATTACTGATTTCACTTCATCTGGAACAGGAGTGACATATCCCATTAGGTCCCTTATAACCTGCACTACTAAATGCGTGGTGTACCTCTTGCGGTGCCCATGCGGGTTGGAATATGTCGGACGGACTATTAGGAAACTCAGTATAAGATTGGGGGAGCACATTACCAACATAAAAAATGGTTTTGACAAACATAATGTGTCAAAACATTATGATCTTGTACACAATAGAAACCCAAAAGGTACTATCTTTATTGGTCTGGAAAAATATGTGCCCCATTGGAGAGGTGGAAATGGTAGAAGAAGCATATCCAGATCTGAAACCAGCTGGATACATAAATTAGGCTGTCACACACCGGGAGGCCTTAATGTGGAATGGGACATAAATTGCTTCATTAATAATGGGTGATTTATTATTTTGATGTCCCTTCCAATAATCTTTATCCATTTTTCACTTTCTTACCATTTGTGTATTTTCGATCTGGGCTTTAGTTTATGGATAACATTTCTGAATTTTGAACAATTAGTATATGTAATAGATAGTTTTTTATTGATTTTATGTATGTATGTATATATATGTGTATATATATGTATATATATATATATATATATATATATATATATATGTATGTATGTATATGTGTGTGTATGTATATGTATGTATATGTGTATATATGATGTATATTAATCTGTTATAATTGGGACTTTACAAATCCCTCTTTTTGTAAACAGTTACATCATGACCCACAAGATGGCGTTGTGTGGAATAGATTCAAATAGGTGCAATATCCGGAGGTTCCACCGGGTGTCAGGATGTGATTGTTATCTATGTATAGACCTCTGCATTGAGAATTCAATGCACAGGTCCACTCTATCTGCTCCGTCTGTCAATCTGAGGCCTAACCAATGAGAGAACCCTTTGCGGGCCCTTTGGCTATAAATAGTGTGTGCGCGCTTGCGTGGGCGTGCCCCTGATGATGTCAGATTTGACGAAATGACGTAGGGTGACACGTGCAGGCATTGCGCACGCGCGAACGGTCGTTTGATTGACAGAATACAGAGCTTTTTATTCCTTGCAAGGAGTTTTTTAACCAGCATTTTAATATCTCAGGACTTGTTACTTTGAAGTTCTGTATCGCATACTTTGTGAAAATAAACCCCCTTTTTTATGGATGAACGCTACACTATGGAAAGTTTTTCTTTCTCTTTTGGATTTTATCCTACTTACTGAGGAACATCCTCTCTGATCTGCAAAGAGTGTGTCTACTCCCAGTTCTGGCCAGGTGTTCAATCAACGTCTCTGGAGACTCTCCCATTGTGGATGAAGCGTTCCTGCAGAATCATCCTGCCTTCCATGGAGTAAATCATCACTCTACTGAGCCTGTTTTGACCCCCCTGAGAAGGGCGGTCGCAGGCTGTCTGGTAAGCCTTCATTCTTCACCTTGGTGGCGGGATCTTTACTAAGTGTTGTAGCATTTTGCCTATGATTTTCAACGGATACCTGCACTCTGTAGAACTCTTATCATCTTTAAATAGAGGAGAAGATTTCATATATTTTTCACTGACACACATGAACTTTAAATTGTTTATTTGTAGTATTCACTCATGTTTTTGATACTTTTTCTTATATTATATATTTTTTTCACTGTATAGCCATACACAGTTTTGCTCATCCAGTGCTACACCTTTTTGTATATTTATATTGTTGTACCTTATATCAGGGTTTTTTTGCTGTTTAGCAGCAGGTTTTCCTTTAGGGAATTATTCATTTATTGCACTTTAATAATTTGCACCTAGCGCAAATTTTTCTTTTATAACCACTGTTTCAAGTTTGCATTGTTTAGGATAATGTGATCAAGCTCTTATCTGATTATGTGTGGTATAAATTCTGGGTGAACTTACAATAAAGTTAGTTCCAGTTTTCACCTAAGCTAGGGTCTTCTAGTTCTTGGGTGCAATATTCAGCTATAATACCTGGTTCCTGGTCCCAGAGTGGAGGAGGCTGCATCGCGATGGAAGCATCCAGGCTGGGTGCCAGGCGGCCCGTCACATCCACCATAATCAGTCCTTCGCTTTTAGTACCAAAGTAACTGAGATATGTAACATAGTACTTTAGATCCTCATTTTGTAAGCAGTCAGGTCTCTATACTATGTACCGTATTTTCCGGCGTATAAGACGACCTTTTGTACATAAAAATATCCCCCAAAAATCGGGGGGTCGTCTTATACGCCGGTGTGCCGCCCGCCCGCTTGATGTTACCCCGCTGGATGAGCGCTAATACTGTATGTAGCTTCGGCTACATACAGTATACCGCGTTGAGCCAATCAGGGCGAGCTATGTATTCTATTAACGAATACAAAGCCTGCTCAATTTGGCTTGGAAAGTCAGAGAGGCGTGGGCTAATGATGTTCCAACCTCTACCAATCACAGCGAGGGATGTATTCTATTAATGAATAAAAAGCCTGCTCGGATTGGCAGAGGTTGTAACATCAATAGCCCACGCCTCTCTGACTCTTCAAGCCAATCCGAGCAGGCTTTGTATTTATTAAAAGAATACATTGCTTGCCGTGATTGGCTCAGAGCGGTATACTGTATACAGTACCGGTATGTTACCGAAAACGCTGCAAATAAAGCCTGATCCTGTCAGCGGTTGTTCCGGCTACCCCTCGGCTCCTCTTCCTTCCACGGCCATCTCGCCATTCACCACCGAAGCTTTGGTATGAAGCACCTGACCCTCCATCTGTCTCTGCACACATTGGTTCTCCCCCTAAAGTAGATTTTGCCGGGCACATGAGGTATTTACCACCGCAGCATTGCTTCACAAAGTTGCACAAATGTATTTTTGCTTTTTCAGTATGTTACTGAAACTTCTAGACAGACTAGTCGGAAGGGGGTCGTCTTATACGGCGAGTATATCCCAAAACCAAACTTTTAGATGGAAAATTAGGCGGTCGTCTTATACGCCCAGTCACCTTATACGCTGGAAAATACGGTACTGTTGAGCTATCTTGCATGACTAGATATCTAATCTGATGATTCTATATAGATT
This sequence comes from Rana muscosa, assembly GCA_029206835.1. Taxonomy (NCBI): domain Eukaryota; kingdom Metazoa; phylum Chordata; class Amphibia; order Anura; family Ranidae; genus Rana; species Rana muscosa. The sequence continues at coordinate 691,655,388 of CM055116.1, forward strand.
AAAGATAATTTGGCTGACTTGTATTTTAGGCAACAATAACGTGACACACCAACTCCAAGTATCATTGAAAATGAGTTTATTCAGCCAGTGCAGACTACAGAGCAACATTTGTTCAAGGAGAACCTGCCCACAACGTAAAGTGATTGTAAACCTTCTTAGTTATTTTAAAATTAAAATTAAAAAATAAGTTTATACTTACCTGTTCTGTGCAATGCAGAGCAGCCCCTTACCTCCTCTTCTGAGGTCCCCCACCACTCCTCCTCTCCTGTGTGTGTATCATAGCAAGTCATGTGCTATGGGGGCACACGTGTGGGTGAGCTTCCCGAGCCAGGCTGTGTGCATCCATAGACACAGAGCCCAACTCAGCAATGCCCCCCCCCCTCTTCCCACGCTTTCTCCTCACAAAATTTTGATTCTGGCTCCTGCTGCTACCAGTGCAGCCTGTGAGAGCAGGGAGAGAACTACTGCAGTCAGTCACAGCACTGGACTAATATGGGACTTGAGGAAGTATTGGTGGGGGGGGGGGGGGTAATAGGCAGTGGAAACATGTTTACCTTAATGCAGAGAATGCATTAAGGTAAAAAACCTTTAGAGATTTGAGCCACTTAATGTTTAGACAGAAACATTGCCCAGGACTGATTAAATAGCCTCTCCTGAACTGCTCTTGCTATATTTTACTATTTTTTCTTGGACCACCTTGAAGAATTAAACTTAGCTCTTTATTGGTTTGTATATATTTTCTTTTCTTGGGGGGGTTCAGTCTTGGACACCGGAGAAAAACAAAATGAGGCAGTGTAGGCTGTGGCAAATTATGGGTGTTGGAGACACCTATAACTTACTCACTGTGTACATGGTAACATATGGCACAGTCTTTGAACCCACAAAATATGCTTTAATTAGTGTATCACAAGTGGCAGTCTAACAGAAATGTACAGTACTTTCATCTTGAGGAAACAGTCCGACAGTATCCTGGAAAGAAAGGCCCCTTACCAACCAAATTACTCTCCCTCAGTGTGCCTGATGATCAGGAGAGGGCAGAGCAGGATGTGGGGGTGCAATATTGAGACTCTCCCCCCCCCCATACACAGACCATTAATGGCTCTCATTCGTTTGTCCCCCTGGCTTCCTGCAGATTTTTTTCTCCCCAGTACTCTCCCTGGCTCTGGTTTCTGTGGGTTGGGGACAAGGCTTCAGGTTCTCCCTCTCTGTCATTTTATTGGCTGGGGCTCACTGAGTCACTAATGTGGCCAGTCAGAGTCTCAGAGTCTTCTCTCTCCATTCTTCTAGTGGTCTGTCAATCTCTTGACTGGAAAGGATAGATAATTGTGGCATGGCCAAGAAGCTGCTTAAACTTTGTGGCTATCATGGTAAAGGGGCCAATAACCAGTTCACACTAGTCTAGCTGTTGTGCCTATGCTATTGATGGATGCTCTAAGGCAGGGGTAGGCAACCTCGGCACTCCAGCTGTGGTGAAACTACAAATCCCACAATGCCTCTGCCTCTAGGAGTCATGCCTGTTATTGTCAGGGTCTTGCAATGTCTCATGGGACTTGTAGTTTCACCACAGCTGGAGGGCCGAGGTTTTGGAGGAAGTTCTGGCACAAACTGTAGTTCAAATGAGGCCAGAGAACCTAAGTCTGTGATGTTATAATGGGTGTGGATCAGGGGAAAGCACAAACCGTGCAAGATGGATGATGATATCCAGGGGTGAAGAAGAAACTGTCCATAACTCAGGGCAGGCCTTTTCAGGATAGCAGAAGCATTCTCCAAAACATGTAGAAAAAGGGTAAAGAAAGAGGCGCCTTCTAAGTATAAACTGTAGAAACTTTATAGTACAATAAATAAAAACACTCATATTTAGGTTAAAAACGATCAGCACGAGGAAAGTCCTGCAGCGGAGGGCCGAGTTGGGCCCTTGTTTCCCCTTCTAAGCCCCTGGGTGTGCCCACTACAAACTGGGACTTCCATTGTTTGAATGCTATGAGCTTATACTACATTATTTATTCTTTTTACAAAGAAAAAATATCTGGAGGCATGAAAAAACCATAACAGAAAAATGTGGTGTTAGAGCCAACTTTGTAAAATATGTTTAAAGGAATGTTTGACCTGAAACAATGTATAAAACATTAATCCTGGATTGATTTTATTAACAGAACCAGAGATGGAAGAGTTGATTATAAATACTGAAAGGATGTTTGAGTGAAAACTGTGTTTTAGACCTTTAAATTGTATGTTTAAACTACTAAGAAAATAACAAGGCATCTGATTTTAAATTACAAGAATCACAGTGTGTACTGTAATCTGTAGAGGAAGAAAATAATATAACTAAGACATTAACAACAGATGAGCGTAAACTATTATTATCTTGCAACCATTTAAACAATGCTGGAAGCTAGATATAGCTTTCTCAGTGCTTGCTACAGCTAAAGAAATGCAATCCACGCGTGTTTTTAGGGCACATTTTAGATGTACAGTAAAAACAAATTAAATTTGAAAATGCCGCTCAGGCCACCAAAGGGCAACATGTTGTCTGGTTTTGATCCTACTGCACTGCTATTGTCAGTGGCTTCCCCAGATGGCCTGTCCACTCAGAGGACTATGGAAAATTAAAAAGGTGTACTCATAAAAATTGGCACTCATAAAAATTAAGTCTAATTTTTATTTATTTTTTTAAAGTACCTGACTGCCTTATTATTCAAAGTATATCTAAAGCCCCATTTTCTTTTTTGCATTAGAGCAGGATAGAGTAGGTAATGCCATATGTGCCCAATGTGCCCACTGGGGTGATTCACCTTCACTTCCTGTCCTGTTGATAAAATATGAAGTGAGAGAAAATATTAAAGTGAGAAAAATATCCTCTTATGCCGCGTACACACGATCGATTTTTTTCGACGGTGAAAACACTGTCGAGAAAATCGAAGTTAAAAACGAGGAACAGCTTGTTCCCCCCACACACGGCCGTTTTAAATTTTATATTTTTTTTTGGTCGAAAAAAACGACCGTGTGTGGGCTCTGCGGCAGTGTTTCCCTATGGGAAACACTGCCGCGGAAAACATGTCGAAAAAAACGACGAGAAAAATTAGAACATGTTCTAATTTTTCTCGTTGTTTTTAATGCCGTTTTTCTCGTCGAAAAAAACGACAGAAAGCCCACAGACTATTGTTTTTCTCGTCGAATGGGAAAAATTACGTTTTTTTAGACGAGAAAAACGGCCGTGTGTACGCGGCATTAGACAGCTGTCATTTGAACAAGTGTCCCCACTAAAAATATAACCTTTAGTCCTGGTTTCATGACAACTTAAAATGTTGGATTTTTCTCCCTAATGACTGTTCTGGTGATACCGATCACCAGGAGAAAGAAGTTGACTTTCATAGATGGTAAAAAAAACAGACGGGCCTTGATCCTTTTTTGCCCTATGCTAAGCTAGAAAAAGTGTTGGCTTTCGATAGACTTTAAGCATTTTTAGGACACTTTTGTGAAATAATTTTTATGTTCTGAATTTATTAGCTAGAAACGTTTCTTTGTTCACCCCACTGAAATGGTTTTAACTACTCTGAAATTCATTGATAAGCCCCCACACCTGCCCATCCATCACTACTCCCTCCCCATTGTGAAGAGAGAACCCCTATTAGCCACTCGGACATCCTCGTTGGCTAAAAGGACGACAGGTGCATAGGGCTTAAAGTGGTTGTAAACCCCCAAAAATTTTTTTTTTCAAAACTAACCACCTGCAAGACAAAGCCATAATGAGCTAGTATGACTAGCATACTAGCTCATTATGCAGTACTTACCTTAGATCGAAGCCCCCGAAGCCATCCACGTATCCCCCTCCGGCCGCAGTCATCTCTCCGGAAGGTTACTTCCGGGTATCGCCGCTCCAGCGCTGTGATTGGCCGGAGCGGCAAAGACGTCACTCCGCGCATGCACGCGGGAGCCGTCAAAACCGGCGTTGCCGGTTTTATAAATGGGATTTTCACTGCGCCTGCGCGTTGTCTACGACGCGCATGCGCCATAGACAATGGTGTATACCTTTCGGCAAATATCTCCTAAACCGTGTAGGTTTAGGAGATATTGCAAACACCTACAGGGAAGCCTTAATCTAGGCTTACCTGTAGGTGTGACTGCCGGGGGAGGGTTTACAACCACTTTAAGCAGGCCATAAATTATGCAATTTTTTTTCCTGCGGCCACTGACTCTGTTGATGGTGGAATCCCTTCAAAGGAGCTATTGTGTATTCCCAGCAGAGAGTGGGGGGTGGTGCCACGGGGATCCATCCCTGCTGGTAGAACACAGTGGTGTTCATTTACTAAAACTGGAGAGTGCAAACTCAGGTGCATCTGTGCATGATAGCCAATCAACTTTTTAATTTAAGCTTGATCAATTAAAAAAATAGAAGCTGAGTGGTTTCTATGCAGAGCTGTACCAGATTTTGCCCTCACCAGTTTTAGTAAATCAACCGCAGTGATTATTGCTAGTGGTTATAGCCGCTGGCAATAATCTCGTGCTAGAAATCTGACATGCTGGTTGTACCCAAGTCGATTTACATTGAATTTACGTTGCACAGGCTCAGGCATTCATGTGTAAGAGCCCTAAACTGGTAGCAGTTTTCTGTACTTTTTATGTTTATTTGTACCCATAGCAGCAAAACAATTTTACCAAGGGGCACACTAACAAGTAAATGGTTGACATTTTACAACAAGTTAATTAATAGAGTAAGACCCAAAAAGATAAATATCTATGATTCACTTACTTATAGTTTTGCCCATCCCTACTTCATATATGATATTAAAAAAAACATAATAAATAGGACACCTACGTAAAGGCGCTCCCATAATGCCCACATCAGCATACTTCATCACCAAGTTCAAATGCCAAGCTTTGACTGATATTCATCATTATATCCAGGTGATGAGTCACCAATGGGGAACTAAACGTTTAATTCTTGTTGAAACCTGGAGATCTCGGGACCTCAGTGCTATGTTGCTGCATTGTATGAGTCATCACTGCTTTCATTACTACATTCCACAAAATCATCTACTGTACACAAGCACATTGACTGCCTGGATGGCACATAACTACTTTCTAATGAAGTCTGATTCTTCAGCAGTCATGTTTTACTTTAAGGCCTCGTTCACACCATACATGCATAAAAACTGATGGAAAAACCAATGCGGATTTCACTTACAGATACATGAGTTTACATCAGTTTTCACGCGTGCTTAAAGGGTTTGTAAACCCTCCTGTTTTTTCACCTTAATGCATCCTATGCATTAAGGTGAAAAAACATCTGACAGTAACCGGCCCCCAGCAGCCCCGTTTTACTTACCTGAGCTCTGGAATGTTCCCTGGCGATGACGCGCTGTATCTCTGCCCAGGGTTCTCGGCTCTTGAATGGATAGATTGATAGCGACGCAGCCATTGGCTCCCGCTTTCAATCAAATCCAATGACGCGGGCGCCAGGGGGCGGGGCCGAGTCATAAATTCGGCGGCTATGGACGCCAAATGAATGACTCGGGAGCACGCCTGCAAGGTAACCCCCCAGGAGAGTGCTTCTCCTAGGGGGTTATCTGATGCAGGGAGGAGCTGCGAGAGCTGCCGGGGGACCCCAGAAGACGACGTTCGGGGCCACTCTGTGCAAAACAAACTGCACAGTGGAGGTAAATATGATATGGCTGTTATTTAAAAAAAATAAAATCAAACCTTTACAATCACTTTAAGTGAGTTTTTATGCACATTGACATAAGTTTGCAGGCACTTTTTATTTTTTTATGCACAGACGGACATCACATCCTGTCTCTTCATCCTGTCATCAGTGCCTGCCATTGTGTCCTCATCATCAGAGCCCATCATTCTGTCCATCTCATCAGTGCCCGTTATTCTATCCGTATCATCAGAGCCCATCATTCTGTCCATCTCATCAGTGCCGTTATTCTGTCCATCTCATTATCTCATTAGTGCCTCCTTATATGTACCAGCCATTCTTTCCTCTTCATCTGTGCCGCCATTCCGTCCTCCGTCATCAGTGTCCCATTCCATTCTGTCGACCTCATCTGTGCTGCCATTGTGTCCCCCACCGATTCTGTCCTGCACCATTCTTTCCTCTTTTTCTTAATTTATTTCTTGTATTAAGAGAGTTATGGACTCCAGAGAGAGATATCATTTTGCCCCTGTACAAATCATTAGTAAGACCTCATCTGGAATATGCAGTTCAGTTTTGGGCACCAGTTTTCAAAAAGGATATTGGGGAACTGGAGAAAGTACAGAGAAGGGCAACCAAACTGATAAGAGGCATGGAGGAGCTCAATTATGAGGAAAGATTAGAGGAACTGAATTTATTCTCTCTTGAGAAGAGGAGATTAAGGGGGATATGATCAACATGTACAAATATATAAGGGGTCCATATAGTGAATTTGGTGTTGAGTTATTCACTTTAAGGTCATCACAGAGGACCAGGGGGCCCTCTTTACATCTGGAGGAAAAGATTTCATCTCCAAATACGGAAACATTTCTTCACAGTAAGAGCTGGCCAGCTCAGTAGATTGCTTTAAGAAAGGCCTGGAATCTTTCCTAAATGTACATATTATAATTGGGTACTGACATTTATAGGTAAAGTTGATCCAAGGAATATCTGATTGCCTCTCGGGGGATCAGAAAGGAGATTTTTCCCCTGCTGTAGCAAATTGGATCATGCTTTACTGGGGTTTTTTACCTTCCTCTGGATCAACTGTGGGTATAAGATTGTGTATATCCGATTCAGGGCTGGTTCAAGGATTTTTGACACCCTAGGCGAAACCTCATTTTGCAGCCCCCCCTGGCCCCACTCCTGACTCCACCCCCTTTGCCCTGCCCATGTAACACATGTGACCTACCTGACCATTACACTGACCTACCTGACCCCTACACAGGCCCACCTACACTAACCTACCTGACTATTACACTGACCTAGCTGACCACTACACTGACCTACCTGACCATTACACTGACTTACCTGACACCTACACTGACCTACATGACCACTACACTGACCTACCTGACCCCTACACTGACCTACCTGACCACTACACTAACCTACCTGACCCCTATACTGACCTACCTGACTAATACACTGACCTACAAGACCACTGCACTGACCTACCTGACACATACACTGACCTACCTGACACATACACTGACCTACCTGACCGCTACACTAACCTACCTGACCGCTACACTAACCTACCTGACCACTACACTGACCTACCTACACTTACCCACTCCCCCTCCTGGACTATACCAGTCCACATGCCCTCAACATTGGGAGGGGTGCTTTGGAGCAGGGGGGATTCTGCCCCCCCACCCCAAAGCATCTTGTCCTCATGTTGATGGGGACAAGGGCCTCATTCCCACAACCCTGGGCTGTGGGCAGGGGGTCTGTGGGCAGGGGGCCTATCAGAATCTGGAAGCCTCCTTTAACAAGGGGGCCCCCAGATCCTGGTCCACCCATGTGAATGAGTATGAGGTACTTAACCCTACCCATTCACCGAAAAGGTGTAAAAAAAAATACAAAGAAACACAGAGACAGTTTTTGACAATTCCTTTATTAAAAAACAAAAAAAACAGTGTCCCCCCCCCCCCGATGTAAATCCATCATCAATCATGACGCCCGCCACACCCATCAGCTAAGGAAAACTGCCTAATGCCTGGCTTGATGCCTGATGACTCAACGGTTGTTAAGGATGCTGAGGCCAGCTTCCTGGCCCACTCCATAACAATCAGCTATTTACTGCACCCTGATTGGGCAAAGCTTTGCCCAATCAGGTCTTAGAATGCACTGTGTAGCGTGCACAGCCTAACCTTCAGCCTTTAGAACCACTTTTATGTGCTGTTATCGGTACCTTTATTTTTTGTTTGTTATTGTGCCTTTCGTTTTTGCTTGTCGTGATTTGTTTTGTATTCCTTGAGTATAACTGAATCTTAATAATTTTCCTTTGGGATTATTAAAGTATTCTGAATCCAAAATCGGAATCTGAATCCAGGGCCGGACTGGCCGAGAAGTCTGGGACGTGATGCGGTCCACAGACTAAAACCGGATGTGACGTACTGACGCTGTAGCGCCACCTTACACATTTCATCACTAAGACGTCATCGGAAGTGGCCACATTATGTCCCGGACTTCCTTGTTCACCCAGAAAACACTTGAATCTATTAGTATTCATGTAATTGCACTGTATATCTTGCGCAATAAAGCATTTATTATACAGATTAACGCTATGGAAGCAATTATTGTCTTTGCATGAGATCACTGGGGCAGAGAATATTAAGAAGACATCCATCTGAATAAGGATTTACTTACAGTCAGTGGTACTGTGAACGCTGGCTACCCCCTAGTGGGGAGTTTGATCTGGTGAGTGCAGCAAGATACGGGGGCATGAGTGTGACACAGATACACCGTTTGATTGTATGCACTTTGGTAGCACCGATACCATCTATATTACCTTTGCTTTAGGATTGTTTAAAAATTAGGATTGATACTTAATTTGAATATTAATTGCATGCACTTAGCACTTTGTCACATTGGTATCTATATCTTTTTTTGGTTTTTCATACTGTGATTAGGGATGAGCCGAACACCCCCCGGTTCGGTTCGCACCAGAACCTTCGAATGGACCGAAAGTTCGTGCGAACGTTAAAACCCTATTAAATACAATGGACGCGAACGTTCTAAATCTAAAGTGCTAATTATAACGACTAATATGCATGTTATTGTCCTAAAAAGGGTTTGGGGACCCGGGTCCTGCCCCAGGGGACATGTATCAATGCAAAAATAAGTTTTAAAAACTGACGTTTTTTGTGGAACAGTCATTTTAATATTGCATGAAGTGAAAAAAAAAAGTGAAATATTCCTTTAAATATCGTACCTGGGGGGTGTCTAAAGTATGCCTGTGAAGTGGCATGTGTTTCCCGTGTTTAGAACTGTCCCTGCACAAAATGACATTTCTAAAGGAAAAAAAGCCATTTAAAACTGCTTGCGGCTTTAATGTCATGTCTGGTCCCGGTAATATGGATGAAAATCTTTGAGAAAAATGGCATGGTCTGGGTTAAGGGGGCCTTGAGAGGCAAGGAAGTGCTCCTCTTCCTGCCTCTGTTCTGCCTCAAGTGCCCTGTCCATTATTCCACGAAGCGTATGCTCCAACAGGTGGACAAGAGGTACAGTGTCACTGATGCATGCACTGTCACTGCTTACCATCCTCGTGGCCTCCTCAAATGGTGCCAGGACAGTGCATGCATCCCTGATCATGCCCCACTGGCGTGTGAAAAAATCCAAAGCTCCCCTGACCCTGTCCTGGTGCCGTAATCGCACAAGTACTCATTGATGGCCCTCTGCTGCGTGTGCAGCCGCTGCAGCATGGCCAACGTTGAGTTCCACCTGGTGGGCATGTCACATATAAGGCGATTCTTGGGCAGGTTCAACTCCTTTTGCAGCTCAGCCAGCCGAGCACTGGCATTATATGATCTGCGGAAATGCACACAGACTTTCCTGGCCTACCTCAGGACATCCTGTAAGCCCGGGTACCTGCCCAAGAACCGCTGCACCACCAGGTTAAGGACGTGAGCCACACAGGGCACATGGGTCAGTTGTCCCTGTCGGAGGGCGGAGAGGAGGTTGGTGCCATTGTCGCAAACCACCATTCCTGGCTTAAGCTGGCGTGGCGTCAACCACCTCTTAGCCTGCCCCTGCAGAGCAGACAGAACCTCTGCCCCAGTGTGGCTCCTGTCCCCCAAACACACCAGCGCAAGCACGGCATGGCATCTTTTTGCCTGCGTACTTGCGTAGCCCCTTGAACGCCTACGGAGCACCGCTGGTTCCGAGGACAAAGCACAGGAAGAGGCCATGGAGGAAGAGTGGAGGGGGTGGAGGAGAGAGGTGTGTCACAACAACCAGTAGTAGCATTTTGGAGGCGTGGCGGTTGAACAACCTCCAACACTACTGCACCTTGTCCTGCATCCTTCCCAGCTGCCAAAAGAGTGACCCAATGGGCCGTGAAAGAAAGGTAACGTCCCTGTCCATGTCTGCTGGACCATGAGTCAGCGGTAATATGCACCTTACCGCTGACCGCCCTGTCCAGCGAGGCATGGACATTGCCTTCCACATGCCAGTAGAGAGCCGGAATCGCCTTCCGTGAGAAAAAGTGGCGTTTGGGAACCTGCCACTGAGGAACCGCACATTGCACAAAGTTACGGAAGGGGGCCGAGTCTACCAACTGAAAAGGCAGCAGTTGAATTGCTAGCAATTTAGCCAAGCTAGCATTCAACCGCTGGGCATGTGGATGGCTGGGAGTGAACTTCTTTCGACGGTCCAGCAGCTGGGGCAGGGAAATTTGCCTGCTAGAATCGGACGTCTGTGTACTGCTAGCAGAGTGCCCACAAGTACTTGGCTGTGACACACCTAATTCTACACCTTCATTCCTCTCAGTGCAGGTTTCAGAGAGAACTGAAGGTACAGTGGGGTTGGATATCCCAGCTGATGAGGAGCAAGGAGAGGTCCGCTTTGTTCTTTGGTGTGGGTCTTTAAGATACGCTTGCCAACGAGCTGCATGGCAGGTCAACATATGTCTGGTCAAGCATGTGGTGCCCAAGCGGCTGATGTTTTGGCCACGCGAGATACGCTTCAGACATATGTTGCAAACAGCAGCGGTGCGATCTGATGCACTCGACTCAAAAAAGGTCCACACCAAAGAACTTTTGGAATAACGGGCAGAGGCAGCGCCCTGCACAGGCGGAGCTCTGCGGTGTGATTCAGTCGGTGTGCTGCCCTTACGCTGGCCCCCCGAGGGCATCTTGCCTCGTTGGAGATGTGCCTCCTCCTCATCCTCCTCCTCCTCCTCCTCCTCTCTCCCATCAGGCACCCACGTGGAGTCAGTGACCTCATCATCCCCTCCCTCCTCATCACTGGAGCAAATCTGTCAGTCTGCTGCAGCTGCTGGAACATGACTGCCAGATTATGTCCTTCTTGAGCATCCCCTCTCTCTGCTCTCACGCTACTGCCTTCCTCTAGCTGGGTATCATCATCAGACCCTTCGAAACGCTGGGCATCCTCCTGGAGCATGTACCCAACACTGTGCTTAAACAGTTCGGGGGACTCCTCAGGAGGACACGGTGGGTCTAGGAAAGGAGTGACTGATGATGACATTGATACGAGGGAAGAGGATGCTTTGGCAGCTGCTTTGCCAGTACCCTGAGCCTGGGTGAGAGAGGATGAGGAGGATGAGGAGGGCTTGGTCATCCACTCTACCAAGTCTTCGGCATGATACGGCTCAACACGTCCAGCTGCCAAAAATAAGGACAAGCGTGTCCCATGGCCACGTGCTGATGACGATGCACTGCGTCCACGACCAGCACTGTTGTCTCTAGACACAGAGCCTGCTTGCCCTCTTTTATTGGCTCCTGACTGTCTGCCTCTCCTTGTTTGCCTTCCAGACATTCTAATGGCCTGCAGGGAGATCGGAAAACCAGCAATAAGGGGTAGCTTCAGGTGTATACTGTGCAGGAGGCACATTACGCCCGCTGTAAGTGCTGCAGATGCCTGCCTGTGTTACACAACAGGAAAACACAGCAATAAGGGCTAGCTTCAGGTGTATATTTTGCAGGAAGCACACTACGCCCTCTGTAAGTGCTGCAGATGCCTGCCTGTGTTACACAACAGGAAAACACAGCAATTAGGGCTAGCTTCAGGTGTATATTTTGCAGGAAGCACACTACGCCCGCTGTAAGTGCTGCAGATGCCTGTTAGTGTAACACAAAAGAAAAAACACGAGCAATAAGGGCTAGCTTCAGGTGTATACTGTGCAGGAGGCACACTACACCCGCTGTAAGTGCTGCAGATGCCTGCCTGTGTTACACAACAGGAAAACACAGCAATAAGGGCTAGCTTCAGGTGTATATTTTGCAGGAAGCACACTACGCCCGCTGTAAGTGCTGCAGATGCCTGTTAGTGTAACACAAAAGAAAAAAAACACAAGTAATAAGGGCTAGCTTCAGGTGTATAATGTGCAGGAGGCACACTATGCCCGCTGTAAGTGCTGTAGATGCCTGCCTGTGTTACACAACAGGAAAACACAGCAATAAGGGCTAGCTTCAGGTGTATTTTTTGCAGGAAGCACACTACGCCCGCTGTAAATTTTTGTTTATTTTGAAAACTACTGCCGATATTTATAGTATATACAAAAAGAAATAACATATACATTAAAGAAACCCTGACACATCAAACTAACACATATTTACAAAAACTCACCACCCTTACCCATTGACCGACCACCCACACGTGGGTCTCTTATTATATACATATCCAAAATCCTAAAATACAAGAAGAAAAACACATCACCCACTAATCCTACAAAAATCCTAATACTAACACACATCAAACCTAACACTAACACCAAACCTAACACTAACACCAACCACCCATTGGCTACTTACAGGCGAGAACGCAAACGAGGTCTAGAAAGCCTGCAAGCCCTACTGTGAAAAAAAGAAACTCAAAATCTAAGGGAGGTGAAAAGGACAGAAAGAACCACCCCCCGAAAGGAAAAAGGCCCAGAGCCTCAAGGAGGCCGGAAGGAGAAACCCCTCCACAGCGGGGCACTCCTATTGGCTCCAACCCTCTCCCTCTCAAGACTCCTCACCTTCACCAACTCCCGGAAGATATCACCCACCACCTCATGCGTGGACAGGACTTTGCCCCTAGTGGACACTAAACACCGAGCGTGCCATGTGTAATAGAGAGCCACTAAACTAGCTAAATAAAGTGACGATAACTCAAACCCTCTGTGAACCTTGAAGTCGCCGTACACCACCTCAGAGTAAGTCAAGGACGAGAGTCGGGGATAACCAATGGCTTCCCCTGCCCCCTCGCGAACCTCAATGTTGAATGGGCATTCGACCAAAATATGGTCCATGGTCTCCAATGCCCCCCCACATTCTGCACGAGGACAACCTCTGTCCCCTAGGTTCCTGTACTTTAGGTTTCCACGGACATAGAGGCGTCCGTGGAAGGCCCTCCACGCAAGATCCCAAAACTTGCTTGGGATTCTTGGGGAATTCAGAAGGGCTAGTCCCTTCTCAAGGACTCTCTCCGGGCAATCCCTTAAAGACAGTGGCCTCAAAATGTCCGAGGCCATGACTCTTGAGTACAGCTCACGCCGACCTGAAGAGCCCACCTCAAGGGCAGTTATCCGCCACTGCCTCAGTACCTTCAAAGCTTGAGGGACATAGGACGGGAGATACCCGTGTGATCTACGAATATCACCGGGCCGACCCCCATCCTCCCACCTACTCAGGAACAGCAAGAGCCAGTTCTTGCATGAGCGATCCCACAGAGTAGGCAGGTCCACAAAGATGGACTGCAGGTTGAATTTCACAAATAAGGTGATGAAAAACACCACCGGATTGATCATATCCAACACACCGCACCTCCTCTGTCGGTACGTGACTTCCCTCTTGATCAGATTTAGCCTGTTTCCCCACAACAGCAGGAAAAACAGGCCAGAAATCCGGGCATAGAGAGATGCAGGCAAAATACAAACGTAGCTGACATAGAGGAATTCTGGCAGTAGGTATGTTTTGACCAGGCTTACCCTTTCCCTCAATGACAGCTTCCAGCCCTTCCAGGCATTCACCTTCCGAGATGCACCGACCAGTCTGCGCTCCCAATTTAGCTTGGGGTAATCACCCGGGCCAAATAGGATGCCAAGAATTTTAACTTCTGGCTGGGGCTGAGGAAACACGTCCGGAAGAGCGAACTGCTCACCTTCCTTCCCCAACCAGAGAACTTCTCTCTTGCCCCAATTGACCAATGAACCAGATGCCTCGGAGTAGCTCCCAATTTGCGTTTCCACAAAGAGGGCCTCCTCGCGGCTGGACACCACCACCGAGACATCGTCCGCGTAGGCCACTACCCTCACCGCCGGATCCAGACCAATGCAAGGCTCCACCGGAACCCCCCTCAAACGCTCACAGTCGAGCTTTCTCACAAAGGGATCGACGGCAAAGACGTAGAGAAGGGGGCTCAACGGGCAACCCTGCCTGACCCCAGAGTCCTCAGCAAAGGCAGGGCCCACCCAACCATTGACAAGAGGGAAGCTCACCGCTCCCCTGTACAATACTTTCAGCCAATTCACAAATTGCTCAGGCAAACCGTAGTTTCTCAGAAGAAGCCAGAGGTACTCATGGTTCACCCGGTCAAAAGCCTTGGCCTGGTCTAATGCCAGCAGATACCGCCCATCCCCCGTTGCCCTGCACCTTTCCACGGCCTCCCGGACGTTCAGGACGGCACTAAAGGTGCCCCGACCAGGAATTGCGCAGTGCTGGGAGACAGAAAGCATCTCGTCAGCAACTGCTGACATACGTAGAAAAAGTATTTTCGACAACAACTTCCTATCTGTAGTGAGAAGGGCGATCGGGCGCCAGTTCTCAATCACAGTCGGATCTTTCCCCTTTGACAGCAGAATCAAGGCTGACCTTCTCATTGAGGGAGGGAGCAGGCCGTTGGCCAAACACTCATTGAAAACCTCCCTCAAGTAAGGAGCCAAAAGACTCTTAAAGGTTTTATAAAATTCAGCCGTAAGCCCATCGGGCCCCGGCGACTTTTTTAAGGACAAAGAGTCGATGGCCTGCTCGATTTCTGCAACCGAGATTTCTGCTGTCAGAGAGTCCGGGAGATCAGGCCCCGCACGAAGCGGGGTCTCATCAAGAAACGCCCTGGCTTTCTCCATATCTAAAGGCTTCCTTCGAAGGAGGTCTGAAAAATGGTCCCTGATGATGCCCAGGATACCCGGTCTGGACCGGACCAGGGACCCCGAGGCATCCTTCAAGCCATGTACGACCTTCGAACTCACCGCCTCACCACAGCTCCTGTAGGGATCCGGGGAGGAAAGCTTCCTGTAATCCCTTTCAAGGACCAGGGAGGCAAGACGGTCATACTGACACCCCTTCATCCGAAGCTTCAGATCGGATATCTGTTTCTGAGGGCCCCCAGCTGAAACCAGGCGGTCTAACTGCCTGCGCAACTTCTGGTAGGCCAGGTACTTGGATGTCGCCCGGTACCTAGATATCCTGCGGAAAAAGCCCTCCGACCTCTTCTTCACCACTTCCCACCATTCCTGGCGGGAGCAGCCGCTCTCAAGGAGCGAGGCCTGATCCGCAAGGAAGATCTCATAGGCCTCCCTAACCTCGAGGTCCTCGAGCAGCGATCCATTAAGACGCCAAAAACCTCGACCCTTCTGAGGAGTGTCGGCCACATTCAGAGTCACAGAAACCATACAGTGATCGGAGAACTCCACCGCCTGCAACACGGGTGCCGCAAAGGCAGAGTCCCCCTTTAAAAAAAAACTATCTAACCTACTCCTACTATTACCTCGGGCATAGGTGAACCCAGTGTGGTTGGGGAGGCACTGAACATGTGCATCCACCAACCCGGCTTCCCTTACTATTCTATTCAAAAAGATGCTATCATATCCCAGGGGGCCATGTTATAGTCACCACCAAAGACCACCTGCTGGGACGTAAACAAGTAGGGCTTGACCATCATGAGGAGTCTCCTCCTGTCCCTCTTGGTCTGAGGGCCATAGAAGTTGATCAGCCTAAGGAATTGCCCCCTCACGACGACGTCCACTACCAGGCACCTACCGACCTCTACCTCAATCACTCGTCGACAAGCCACCGGACCAGTCTTAAAAAGGACAGCAACTCCACTGCAGGGCTCGGCCGCAAGAGACCAGAGGGAGGGCCCGCACCTCCACTCCCTCTTTGCTAGATGCATCTCTGCCACCGATGCCAGCCAGGTCTCTTACAAAAACAAAATGTCAGCTTCAACTCGGCTGAGAAAATCGAAGGCCATGATACGAGCCGCCGCAGAACGCACACTTGCAACATTAATGGTCGCAACGCGTATTGGAGAGGGTACCGCCATCCTTAGTGATTTTGGCCTGCATTCTCCTCTGCGTTTTTGCCTACACCCCGGGGTCCTCCTCCGAATCGGAGAGGACCCGTACATATTCCCTAGGATGGATCACTGGGGGGGGGGCCCCAGGGTCCCTACCAGGGACAACCCGGGGTCCCGCAACCCCCACCCCAGGATCCCTCTTCTTCTTCCTTTTCCTCACCTTCCTCTGCAGCCAGCCTGCATGAGTCTGGCCGCCCACCTCGTCGCCGGAGTGCCCGCTAGAGGCCCCCATGGGCCTCTTGTGCAGGCCCCTCGACGACTCAGCCACCTCCATCTCCCCCCCTGAATCCTGGGAAAACACAAGGGGATCCAGGATGGGACGGGAGGGGGAAGGGGGCGAAGAGGAAGGGGGAAGGGAAGAAGGAGAATAGGGAGAAGGGGGGAGAGGAGGGGGGAAAGGGGGGGGAGGAGGGGGGAAAGAAGGGGGGGAAGGGTAGAGGGGGAAGAGAGGGGGTAGAAGGAGAAGGGGGTACGGAAAAAAGAGGGGGAGGGGGAGGCTCCTAACAGAGGGCCCCTCACCCCCTCGGCCCCTCACCCCTACTGGGCCCGATGCTGGCGCACCCGGCCTCCCAGAAACAAGTCCAGAGGGACCAGGCACATTCCCAGCAGGGGCCCCAACTCCACCCCGCCTACGCCCGGGCCTCTGCGGCAAAGGCCCCTCTGGGCCACCAACCCTAGGCCCATCATCTGGGCCTGCCTGAGGCGCTTGGCCCACCCCCACCCCCTCCGGTACGTCTTCTGGACCTGGCCCATCCCCATCAGCCGCACGCCCCCTAAAAGCCTTAGGGCAGCGGCTGAATGGGTGGCCGGACACCCCACAGAGGTTGCAGACAATTAGTCTGCAAGTCTCCGAGGAGTGCCCAGGCCTGTTGCACCTGACGCACTGGGGCGTTGTGCAAACCACACTCAAATGGGTGGGACTCCCACACTTGAAGCAGCGACGGGGCTGACCGGGGTAAAAGACCAGGATCCTATCTCTCCCAATAAACGCACTTCCGGGGACATGGGTCACACTAGTCCCCTGGCGCTTGAGACGGATCCTGGCCAACCATGCCCCGGTCCAGACCCCGCGCTCATCCAGGTTTTTGCGGAGGGGAGACTGCAGCTGCCCATACCTCCCCAACCAGGTGGCAATGTCCTCAGGTGGGAGGGATTCGTTCCTGACCAAAATGGTCAGGGACTTTATATCTTCCTGCCTGGACAGGGGGACCACCCTAAAGAACTTCCAAGGCTCCGACCTCTTCAGGAGCTCATAGACGGTGAGAAAGAGCTCCATTAGCACCAAGGAGGAAAAACTGACATCAAACTCCTTGGTGCCCGTGGGATGGATCACTGCGAACAGGTCGGCTACCTTGAAGTTGGCCCCCTTCAGCAGAAGATCCACTACCTGCCCCCTGCTGGGGCACTGTCCAGGTCCCTCCCACCGCAGCTGCACGACATTGCGCCTGCGCCTCTCTGGACCCCCTGTACCCCTCGACCACGGGTTCACCCCCTGGAGCTGGTCTGCGGGGGGAACCCGGAAGTTTTGGGCGCAAAACTGGCCGTACAGGGGGGCCAAAGGGACGCTGGTCCCTGCCACCCGGGCAAAAGACCTGGTCTCCCTAAGTGCCTCAAGCAGCTCTGCCTCCTGGGTCTGCCCCAAAACACCCCCAGCCTGAGTGCCAGAAGTGCCCTCCGCCGCATCACCAGGGGCACCCTCGGAGGGCACCCCAGCACCCATGGCTGACACACCAACCGGGGGAACCCCCCGGCCTAATCCTGCCGGGGGGTCCCTCCCATCCACCACCCCCCCGGAGCAAGCCACACCCACAACATCCCTCCTCCTAACACTGGGAGGAAGGTCTACCACTGGGGGCCCACTAGAGCAGCAGGCATGAGCCCCAGATGGCTCCTCCCCCTGCTCCTGCGGCCGTGGCTGCTCCTTCCCCTTTGACTGTTCCCCCTGAGACTCCATACCTCTGATAAAGGCCAAGGCTGGGTGATCCCCAAGAAGATCCCCAGCCTCGGCCTCGCTCCACCTGCCCACCCTCTGGTCTGGGCTCAGGTCCCCTGAAGAATCCAATGGCACAATACCCCCCACACATTTTTCCTCCCCCACATACCTCCATCCCATCTCCTTCACCTTCAGGGCCATCAGCGGCCGCGGACCGGAAGTCCCCGACCACTTCCGGTTCAGAACTCACTTCCTGGCCAACCCTCCCGCTCACTTCCGGGTCAGGCTGACCAGAGAAACCGGAAGTGGCCGCACGGACGCCGCTAGCACCTCCCACTTCCTCCCACCACCCAGACTCCCGCCCCAACTCCTCCCCCAAGCCTCCCAGCCCGCGCGGGCTCCGCCCGCTGGCCACGCCCCCACTGTCAGCAGCGGAGGCCGTACATTTCGGCCCCAATGCGTTCATTGTTTGTGTGCTGTTTGCAGCATCCAGTCCTCCTCCATCTCCTCCGGAAAGTGGCGCCCCCCCACCCTTACAAATAACCTCCCCCACACCCGCTGCAACCACTACCCCACCACCACTATCCTTTTCACCCCCAAACACCGGCACACTTGTAGTCTTTGCTGTTTCTGCTCTCACAGTCTCTCCTGCAGTCTTTGTAATAATAATTTCCATGGCAGTCTCTGTCTGCATGGCGGACCCCTCTCCCTCCTCCACAACATGTGCAGTTTTTATGCCACATGTGGGATTCACAGGGGTCCCGGGGGTTCCGCCATCTTGCCTGGCCTTTCCTGGCTGCATCATGGGGTACCCTACCCGAGTCTGCCTGCGTGCTGGCAGTTTTTCCTGGCCGCAACACAGCATGGACTCAGGGACCCTCCACAGCCGGGACCACAGGGACCAAACTTCCCAGGGAGAGGGGGATGGGGGAGGGGGGAGGTCCTTCACCGAAACCGGGGCTTACCACCTCCATAGGCTCTTTAGGCTGCAGATGGTCCTGCGGGTTTTTCTGGCTGCTACGTCTGGCAGCCTGGGAGCCCTCCTTACTCACTCTCCGGAGTTCACTCCTTACTTCCTGGAGGAAATCTGTCTCCCCACGGCCTCTCTCACATAGCCCACCAAGCAGCGTCCATAGGTCACCGCTCTGACCCTTTAAAAGGCTAATGGCCTCGGCATACTCGCCTCTTCTGAAGCTGCTGGCCCGGTCCCTCCTGTTCCTTAGATCCGTTAGGACTGCTGTCTTCCCACAGAAGGCCCGACTGGCCTTCTGGATCAGGTCCTTGACCCTTACAATTCTTCGCTGTAACTTTGCCGGACCTTCCCCAGGCTGGGGCAAGGTCCAATCCATTAGTTCACCTTGGGTCCGCAAAAAGAGCATCTCCTCCCTGGATAGGTCCTTAATCCCCAGGGAGGGGGCAGCAGCATCAGGCCGGGAAAGCTGCCCCGGTCCTGGGCTGGAGGAGGCCATCACACCCCCTCCTCCTGGAGCTCCAGGAGCTCCCTACAGGCACGTCCTCTCACTCCAAAGGTCTCACAGCAACTGACACACTCCGCCCGCTGTAAGTGCTGCAGATGCCTGCCTGTGTTACACAACAGGAAAACACAGCAATAAGGGCTAGCTTCAGGTGTATATTTTCCAGGAAGCACACTATGCCCACTGTAAGTGCTGCAGATGCCTGTTAGTGTAACACAAAAGAAAAAAAGCACTAGCAATAAGGGCTAGCTTCAGGTGTATACTGTGCAGGAGGCACACTACACCCGCTGTAAGTGCTGCAGATGCCTGCCTGTGTTACACAACAGGAAAACACAGCAATAAGAGCTAGCTTTAGGTGTATATTTTGCAGGAAGCACACTACGCCCGCTGTAAGTGCTGCAGATGCCTGTTAGTGTAACACAAAAGAAAAAAAACACGAGCAATAAGGGCTAGCTTCAGGTGTATAATGTGCAGGAGGCACACTACGCCTGCTGTAAGTGCTGTAGATGCCTGCCTGTGTTACACAACAGGAAAACACAGCAATAAGGGCTAGCTTCAGGTGTATTTTTTGCAGGAAGCACACTACGCCCGCTGTAAGTGCTGCAGATGCCTGCCTGTGTTACACAACAGGAAAACACAGCAATAAGGGCTAGCTTCAGGTGTATATTTTCCAGGAAGCACACTATGCCCACTGTAAGTGCTGCAGATGCCTGTTAGTGTAACACAAAAGAAAAAAAGCACGAGCAATAAGGGCTAGCTTCAGGTGTATACTGTGCAGGAGGCACACTACACCCGCTGTAAGTTCTGCAGATGCCTGCCTGTGTTACACAACAGGAAAACACAGCAATAAGGGCTAGTTTCAGGTGTAAATTTTGCAGGAAGCACACTATGCCTGCTGTAAGTGCTGCAGATGCCTGTTAGTGTAACACAAAAGAAAAAAACCACGAGCAATAAGGGCTAGCTTCAGGTGTATACTGTGCAGGAGGCACACTACGCCCGCTGTAAGTGCTGCAGATGCCTGCCTGTGTTACGCAACAGGAAAACACAGCAATAAGGGCTAGCTTTAGGTGTATATTTTGCAGGAAGCACACTACGCCCGCTGTAAGTGCTGCAGATGCCTGTTAGTGTAACACAAAAGAAAAAAACCACGAGCAATAAGGGCTAGCTTTGGGTGTATATTTTGCAGGAAGCACACTACGCCCGCTGTAAGTGCTGCAGATGCCTGCCTGTGTTACACAACAGGAAAACACAGCAATAAGGGCTAGCTTCAGGTGTATACTGTGCAGGAGGCTTAGCAAAAATGACACTGACACTGTCCCCTGCCTATCCTTCTCTCTCCCTGCACACAAGGTTTAGCAAAGAATATCACTGACACTGTCCCTGCCTATCCTTCTCTCTCCCTGCACACAAGGTTTAGCAAAGAATATCACTGACACTGTCCCTGCCTATCCTTCTCTCTCCCATGCACACAAGTTAAATGAACAAATAGCACTGACACTGTCCCTGCCTATCCTTCTCTCTCCCTGAACCGGAACACACTACACAAGGCCGCCGCGCTGGCGGCCTTTTATAGTGTGGGGTGTGTACTAAATCCCCCTGAGCTATAATTGGCCACAGGCATCCTGCCTGTGGCCAATTATGGCTCTCCTCGCTGCCGGCGCTGTGATTGGCCAAGCATGCGGGGTCACAGTGCATGCTTGGCCAATCACAGCGCCTGGATTGCACTGTGATGGCGTAGTGCATTGTGGGCCGTTCGCGTCACTCGAATTTGGTGCAAACGGCCCAAATCGTTCGATCTTCGTTGAACGATCGAACAGCCGATGTTCGAGTGGAACGTATGTTCCACTCGAACACGAGCTCATCCCTAACTGTGATATATTTAGCACAATTTGCACTAGCAGTGCCACATCCACTTTTCTCCTTTCTTTTCCGGCTCTGGTTAAAGCGGAGTTCCACCCAATTTTTTTACTTTTTTTTATTCTACTCCTCACCCCCTTACATGCCACATTTGGCATGTAATTTTTTTTGGGGGGGAGTGGGGGCTTCAGTAGGAGTGGGACTTCCTGTCCCACTTCCTCCTTCCGCCCTGGAGCCACCTAGGCGATACGTCATATCGCCTTGTGGCGGCTCCTCCCTGTAGGCGATCACCTGGGACGTGACAGGTCCCAGGCGATCGCCTGTCCACTCACAGAGCGCTGCGCCGTTCGCGCATGCGCAGTGAGTGCCCGGCCGTGAAGCCGAAAGCTGTCACGGCCGGGTGCCCACACTGTGAATGGACGCGCCGGCGGAGGAGGGGGGAGAGGAGCGGAGCTCCAGGCAGCGCGTCGCTGGACAGTGGAGCAGGTAAGTGTATGTTTATTAAAAGCCAGCAGCTACACTTTTTGTAGCTGCTGACTTTTAATAAACATAAAAAAAGGGTGGAACTCCGCTTTAAGGGCTCGATTCCCGGCAGGCATGCAGAGCACTCGGTTTATGTGGCCATCTTCGTGGGTAGTCACCACGCCGCCCCCCCCCCCCTTCTGGGAATTATTGAAGGAGCATGGAATTCAAACTCAAATTGGATCTTTAAAATCAGTAAACTGACATTTTTTCCAGGTAGATTATAGAAACAAAAAACAGCCACCATTTCCTAGAATGCTACCAGATGTCCTTACCTACCCTACGGAGAATAACTAAAGCAACTATACCTTCATGGACTTTCAATTCTTAGCCACTTAATATATTAAAATAAATGCATATTAGCATATACAGTACATAATATGTATGTACCTATGACCACCTCCTGTACCATGTTCGCACAGCCTATGGCCACCTCCTGTACCATGTCCGCAGTTTTACCACTTGCCGTCAGCCTTCCGCATATATACTGTGGCAAGGCGGCTCGGCTGTGCAAACCAACATACCTGTACATCGGTCCGTGCATGTGGTAGTGTGGCCGCGCGCCATCGGAGCTTGCCCGCGGGTCCGGCGGACTTGATGTCCGCCAGTTACCTGCGATCGCGGTACAGAGAGGCAGAACAGGGATCTGCCTATGTAAACAAGACGGATCCCCATTCTGACAGGGGAGATCTGCTGTTCCTAGTGATCAGGAACAGTGATCTCTGTTTTGTCCCAGTAAGCCTATCCCCCACACAGTTAGAACACACACACCCAGGGAACACAGTTAACCCCTTGATCGCCCCCCTAGGATTAACCCCTTCCCTGCCAGTGTCATTTATACATTGATCAGTGCATTTTTTAAGCACTGATCACTGTAATAATATCACTGGTCCCAAAAAGTGTCACTTGGGGTCAGATTTGTCTGCCGCAATGTCGCAGTCCTGCTAAAAATTTGCAGATCGCTGCCATTACCATTAAAAACAATAAAAATAAATAAAAAGTCCCCTTATTTTGAAGACGCTTTAACTTTTGCGCAAACCAATCAATATTCGTTTATTGCAAATTTTTTACCAAAAATATCTATAATACATATTGACCTAAACTAATGAATACATTTGTTATTTTATGTTTTTTTGGGATATGTATTATAGCAGAAAGTAAAAAATATTGTTGTTTTTTCTTTTTTTAATGGCAGTCTTTTTTTTGTTATAGCGCAAAAAATAAAAACCACAGAGGTGATCAAATACCACCAGAAGAAATCTCTATTTGTGGGAAAAAAAAGAACATACATTTTGTTTGGGTACAGTGTCGCACGATCGCACAATTGTCAGTTAAAGCGATGCAGTGCTGTATCGCAAAAAAGGCCTGGTCATTAAGGGGGTAAATTCTTCCGGAGCTGAAGTGGTTAACAAAAATTTGCTCTTATATATATAAAGCCCTATGTGCTTTCATATCTGTCTTATCTATATATAACACACTCTTCAAATGTGCTTTAAAATACATGGTTTTCCCTTTTATGAACAAGAAAATAATGACGTTATGCTGTTGGGCTGGTATAATAATGCTATGGGGCTGGTATGAAATATTTTACAGGGCTGGTTTTTATTCCCAGTCCGGCCCTGTCTGAATCTGAACACCGATGCTTTGAGCAACCCTATCTTAAAAGCCGGTCCCTATCAGGAAAGCTCTCTTCTGGCTCACTGTGGCACTGGCTCTTTGGCGGAATCCCAGAATTGCTGGCATGTTAAAGAGAGAAAAGTATTAGGCTAGGTTTCCACTATTGGGACCCCAAAGTCGCGCAATTCACAGTGCGACTTTACAATGCGATCTTTGATGCAATGTCATGCGACCGGTGAAAACCATGTGCGAACAAGTCGCACCGAAGTCGGAACAAAGTAGTGCAAAAACCTTTTTTGGAGTCGCTGTGACTTGAGTCGCACCAATTAGAATGGGGACCATTGAAATACATGGATTTTGACTTGTCATACAACTTGACATGTGTCAAGTCGCACAACAACTCACAGTGGTGGAAACAGATCGGACTTCCATCGGACAAATCTGTGGATTTTTGTTCGAAGGGCATGGCGGTGAACTTGTTCGGCATACAGACGGCAGAACCTTTTCAGCCAACATTCACGAAACTACTTTTTTTTTAGCTCTTTAACGTCACCCTTTGGGCAACTTCTTATGGTTAGCATTGGTTCGGAGCATGCGGCGTGTTTGTAATTTGGATTTTAGTCCAACGGACTTGTGCACACACGATCGGATAATCCGGCGGAACACATTTGTTGTATGCCGCTTACACACGGCCGGAATTTGCCACGGGCAAAACTCAGTCAGAATTTCCGACAGAAAAATAGAGAACCTGCTCTCTATCTAAGTCCGTCGGAAAAGTCCGATGGGGCATACACACGGTCGGCATATCCAATGAAAGGCTCCCATCTGACTTTTTCCATCGGAAATTCCGACCGTGTGTACGCGGCATTAGAGTACACAGGTTATGACTACACCCGTTTTCTATTTTGCACCTGATGGTGCTTAAACCTAAAAATAAATAATAAAACAAAAATATAAAAAATTTGGAAGTGTAAGCATCTCAAATCTTCCACTCACTACATGAGATTACCTTCCAGCCCTCCTGTCCGTGTGGCTGGCTGTCATGTGAAAAGGTCCCATTTCATCCTTGTGGTGTCCAGTTTGCAGATCCCAATTGCTGTTTTGGGTATGGCCTCAGCTCCTATTTGTCTATTTTAAAGTATAGGCACATTTCTTATTTCTTTTTTGGATAGCGTGGAGATAGATTAGAACACCTGTGAGTTTGGCTGTGGGACAGGAAATGAAGGGAAAATACCGCAATGGGATACAGATGGCAAAAAAAAAATCTGACCGGGGATATAACCCTCCCTTGCTCTATCCAAAATAAAAATAAAAGTTTTGCCTATAGTTCTACTTTATCTGTATTTAACTATTTTAGCTTCTGCACCTATAAGCCCTCATGAACTACAGTGACATTTACATTTGAGCAAAGGACTGATTGATTCAACAACTTTTACATTGATTATACTAAAGAAACACATACGCCATTTTTTATTTTTTAGGGACAGATAATGATTTCTTCTGGCAAAAGTGTCTTACAAATTTCTTATCTACAGAGGAAAAGATAACATTGTTACAACACATTCTATTGAGAATGCCTGCAATCACTGGTTGCATGCATCAGTTACACATTAGTACAGCAGCTTCTTATTCACAGTTAGGCAGTTGGCAGGGGAGAAGGACCAGGATGAGCATTGGGAGAAGGACCACGGTGAAGAGGGATACCCAAGCTTTAAGTATTTGTTACATCCAAGTCCTCAATTGGTTACATTTTTTTTTATTATTTTATGGCTTTAAGAAAAAAAGAATACTATTATTTACATAGTTTATATATTTCAGTACGAGGTCTCCCAATAGTCCTATTAGCCTTTGCACAACTTTTTTCAGTTTAAACACAGACTACCAGGGAGCAGTGTGCACTTTCATATTCATCATGGTGAGGCATTGGAGGTTTCCTTTCAGGGGAGGGGGGGGCAGATACCTGTCTAATACAGGTATCTGCTCCCCCCTCCCCCCTTGCTCCCACTTCCGGTGATAGATCGCCGCAGTACCCACAGCAATCTACGCCATGTCCGGCTCCTCCTCCCCGCTGTCTTCTGGGAGACACACAGTTCCCAGAAGACAGCAGGGACCACTCAGAACGCCCAGCGCAACTTGTGCATGCGCAGTAGGGAACCAGGCTGTGAAGCCGCAAGGCTTCACTTCCTGATTCCCTTACTAGCAATGCCGGCGCCTCCACACAGACCTGAGGGACGGGTAGGCTTCGGGTGAGGACATTGCAG
The DNA here is from genome assembly GCA_029206835.1 of Rana muscosa. Taxonomy (NCBI): domain Eukaryota; kingdom Metazoa; phylum Chordata; class Amphibia; order Anura; family Ranidae; genus Rana; species Rana muscosa. The sequence continues at coordinate 691,681,032 of CM055116.1, forward strand.
GTGCCCTGGACAGGTAAGTGTCCTTATTTTAACCACTTCCCACCTGGCCAATGCATAGGTACGGCCGGGTGGGCGCTCTCTCCTTCCGAGTGGACATTCAGGAACGTCCCTTAGAAGGAGGGGGATCGCGCGTGTGCGAGCCCGCGCAGCGGCGCGATCCAGATACGCTCGTGTCACCCGGACATGGCGCATCTCAGATCGGCAAGAGGGCTCTGTGATTGGCCCTCCTGATCACATGATGGCTGTGTCTAATCACAGCAGTCATGTGATGTAAACAGAGAGCCGATTACTAGGTTGATCGGTTCTCCTCACACATTAGTTGTTGGTGAGGAGAGGAGAGCGGATTGCTGCAGCCGGCTGGTGATCAGTGTGTATGAGCTGTTTTTTACAGATTTTTACACAATGATCACCAGCCTAGTAACACACAATGTAAAACACACAAGTCCCAACACAATGTCCCCAAAACACATGTCCCCACACATATGTCCCCACATAGTAAAAACACCTGTCCCCCACATATGTAACAGTAAAATCATATGTTCCAATGATCATCTGCACACATATGTCCGTGATCACACGAACCAATTATTGTACACCTAACAAAATTGTTTTTACCAAAGACATGTAGCAGAATACATTTTGGCCTAAATTTATGACAAAATGCGATTTTATTGTATTTTTTTTTAAATAGAACAAAGAAAATATTGTTTTTTTTCCAAATTTCTGCTCTTTTTTCGCTTATATCGCAAAAAATAAAAAACAAAGTCGTGAATAAATACCACCAAAAGAAAGCTATATTTGTGCGAACAAAATGATAAGAATTTCATTTGGGTGCAGCGTAGCATGACCGCTTGTCAGGTCACCTGTGGCCAGATGACAGATGCACACCGTTGGGGGTCAGGAGTGCACCACAAGGTAGTGAACCCTATGGCTGACTGCTGTGGATGGGACACTGGATGGATGTGGAAAGTGGGACTAGTGGAGCACAACAGGGATCCACAGGGAGCTAGAGCCCAAGATTCCCCAGGGTGCGGAGTCTAAGATCCAGCAGGTTTTCACCAGAGCCTCTAGTGGTGAGGATGGCCTACGCTGCAGCTGGGTCCAGGTCGCGGCCCCTAGAGTCCCCTAGCTCACGCTCCGTAGGGTAAAGAGGATAGAGGGGAAGCAGCAGCACAGGATACAAGAATAGTGAGGGGAAAAGCCAATGTCAGGGCAACAAGCAGACAAGGATAAACGAAGGACAAGCCGAAGGTCAAGGTCACAAGCAGACAGGGATAGTCGGGAACAAGCCAAAATTGTAACACAGAGACAGATGTAGCACATGGCAGGCAGGAACCCAAACACACAATGCTTAAACAAACACGTTGATCAGCAAGGCAGACTTGCAGTGCACAGGTTAATATAGAGTTCTGTGATAGGGCCTGGGGTGGAGCCAGGCTGGGAGGAGAGATTATAAAAGCAGCCAGGTGAGAGAGTCTGGCCTCTAAGGTGAACACAAGAGGAGGAAGGTAAGACAAACATTACTGCATATCCATGACACCGCTCAATTGTCATTGAAAATGCGAGAGCGCTGAAAGCTGAAAATTGGCCTGGGAAGGAAGGGGGCAAAAGTGCCCAGTATTGATGTGGTTAAAACCAGGACTTATGTGCCTATGTATTGCAACTTTCTGCCTCATATGCTGATATGCATCTATATGTGTATATGGTGTGTGCTTGTGGTATGATGTGATGCAGCTTCTCTTAACTAGACAACATTGTCTCTTTTTTAACTTCTAGTCTAGGTGTTGGTGGTGGTACCCAGTTTTTGTATTTAAAGTGATTGTAAAAGATTGTTTAAAAAAAAAAAAAAACATATCATACTTACCTCCACTGTGCAGCTCGTTTTGCACAGAGTGGCCCCGAACACCAACTTCTGGGGTACCCCGGCAGCTCTCCTGGGGGGTTACCTTACGGGTGTGCTCCCGAGTCCAGCATTCTGCGTCTATAGACACAAATGCTGGGCTCGGCCCCGCCCCCCGCGTCATTGGATTTGATTGACAGCAGCGTGAGCCAATGGCTGCGCTGCTATCAATCAATCCAATCGGGACACAAGACACCAGCTACAGATGGTGTGCTCGTTCCCAAACAGAAGATAAAAGCGTCCAGGTAAGTAAAACGGGGGGTGGGGGGCTGCAGCACTAAAAAAGGTTTTTCACCTTAATGCATAGAATGCATTAAGGTGAATGAACCATGAGGGTTTACAACCCCTTTAATTTTTGTGCAATAAATTTCCTTAAACAAGCTGCATGGTCCGCCTGTAACTTTCTTTCCAGGGGCTCTACACCCCCTGTACCTTTTTCTTGAGTTTGTCTTTTTGAGTTGGTGAGAATATTGGTGAGTCAGCAATATTAGGGATGCTGCACTTATTTTAAGCACACCTATTGGGTGGTGCAGCGTTTACACTTTAGTGAGTGGATGGTATTTTCTTTTTTGCTTGACGAGATCTTACTTGTCCTCATGCAGATCCAAGCTACAACTTTCTCTTACATAACCTACATGAAAAACATCTAAAACAGGCTGATCTGAAACACAAATGACATGAAATGTGAAAGAACATCACAGTTTTTTTTTCCTGAGAACAACCTTTTCAGGAAAATATGATAGAAGGGGAAAAAGTAGCATAAACCTTTGCATAGCAACAATAATTTTCTTGAAATTGTCTGACAAAAAGAGGATCCAGCAGGCATTTTTAAGATACCAAGGAACATATGATTCTAATGGCAATATAGAAATGTATGAAAACCTAGAAGTAAGGTGCCATTTTTGCATATTGCTATGAACACAAGTACTGCATATCTGGGGAAAGCAGATCAAGATCAGACAAAAAGTTTCAGCTTCACGAATTGACCTTTCATTCATCAATGGTATGGGTGAGCAAACCGATCTGCATGAGTCAGCGGTGATGGCAGATTAGACCGTTTTGCTTGCGGCAGATAATAATAAGTGATCCGTGCCACTTTGATTCACACCATTTTGCAGCCGCAGAGCGTTTGTTGTAACACTGTCAGACCTTCCAAATATTTCCTACAATCTTCCCCAACTCAAGAAACAGCTTTTCCATCTTGGAATTTTTCCCATATATAAAACGCAGCTTAGAGAAGCAGGCTGCCATTTTAGGTATGCCTGGAAAGACCAGGTGCTGAGTACATAGCAGGGCACAGCCGTACACTGGTTTATGCCAGTGCTCGTATAAACACTGCAAAGAAATACAATAAAAATGTTTTTCTAAGCTCAGTGAATAAAGATACTGTACATAAGAAAATTGTGCCTTAAAAAAGAAATACCAAGTAAATATAGCTAAATGCTATAAAAAGTTACTGATAATTGTTATCCAGACAGGAGCTCTATTTGAACACTGGGGGTTATTTACAAAAGGCAAATCCACTTTGCACTACAAGTGCACTTGGAAGTGAAGTCGCTGTAGATCTGTGGGGGACATGCAAGGAAAATAAAAAAACAGCATTTTAGGTTGCACATGATTGGATGATAAAATCAGCAGAGCTTCCCCTCATTTCAGATCTTCCCCTCAGATCTACAGCGACTGAACTTCCAAGTGCACTTGTAGTGCAAAGTGGATTTGCCTTTCGTAAATAACCCCCAATGTGTCTGTGTATTTAGTACTAACCATGGGTCATCAGCATTATTATACAGGATTTATATAGCGCCAACCGTTTGTGCGGCGCTTTACAATGTAGGGAGACACTACACCAACAGTACAATTCAAAACAAGAGGGTTAGAGAAGCCCTGCTCCTGCGAGCTTACAATCTAAAACTTAAAAAATAGTTTTGCTCATTTCACGACTAGCTGTTTACATGAAGGCACCACAACAACATCCTTTTTACTTTTAACCTCTGGCAGTCCTAGGCACAATTTATTGCTAAGGAGTACTTAACTTCTCTGACTTTAGATAAGCCGTACCATGGATCGAAATCCCGTCCACCAGTGCCACTACCCACCGAAAGCTCTCACTGCAAAAAAAATAAATGAATAGTTGAACGGTAGGTAGAAGTGGCTTAGTTCTGAGGAATACACCCAGTGAAAAAGTGTGCCTAATGTCTAGTACACATGGGTCAAATGTCAGGTGGCATTGGCCGGTTCCATAGAAACAGGCCAACATTCGGCCCGTGCGTACTGCAGCCGGTCCGACACAAGCCGGCCAGCTTCTGTTGAAGGGGTATGACTAAAAAAGGTCTGCTTTTGGCTCTAGATCAGCGTTCTAAGCCAATGGCTGAGAGTGCTGATCAGAGTGTTCTGGTGGGGGGCAGTCCCCACTGTCAGAACACAGTAGCACAGCAGGGGAGATCGCTGTACTAACATTGCATATTTATTAGTGTCACCTCCTGGGCTGACAATTTTTTTTCGTTTAGCCCTGCTGGGTTGAACGAAAAAAACATTAGTAGTGTGTACCAGGCTTATGGCTCCCTGGGCATTCAACATATGACTTTTAGCTTTGCAAAGGCATAGCAGACATTATACAAAAGGCTAGGGCAGGGTTTCTCAACCAGAGTTCGGTGGAACCCTGCAATTCCTTCAGAGGTTGATAGGGGTTCCTTGAACAGAGTTTCTAGCTCCCAGTTATCAATTATATTTTAGCTGTGTGTAAGGGGCAGTTTTTCCACATTGTCAACACTGATGTTTTTTGTTTTTTTCTGCATATTTGTCACGCTTAAATGACTCAGATCATCAAACAGATTTTATTATTACACAAAGATAACCCCAGTTAATACAAAATGCAGTTTTTAAATGATGGTTTATTTATTAAGGCAAAAAATCTGTCCAAACCTGCCTGGCTTTATGTGAAAAAGTAATTGCCCCCTAAACCTAATTGGTTGTGCCACCCTTGGCGGCAACAACTGCAATCAAGTGTAGCGGGTGGTTACATTTAGGGGGAAGCATCTGAGTGGTAACCAGGCTCAGATGCACTAATTGTTAGGTCTCAGGGACCATTTCTGCCCCTGGGAGACAGTACTGGTGTGTAAGTTCACTGGGGCCTATGGGTGGCGCTGTTACCATGGGCCCGGGTTGAACTGCAGTACGAGGTTGTGTTCTTTTTGTCTCCTCTCGGCAGCAGGGAGAGGATATAAAATGGCGCGGCCATCTTCCAGAGGGATCGTCGGTTAAGCCTGGGTGCGTGTGTGTTGCCTCCGGGTGCCCTAGGCCCGGAGGCCTGGTCGGGTGGTCTCTGGGTGCCCTAGGCCCGGAGACGAAGCTGCTGTTCCATCTCAGACACCTTCAGTCTGGGGTGAGGTACTTTGAGAGAGAGAGACCCGGAGCCCAGTAACTTCAACTGAGAGCCACAAGGGATCAAGGGCTCCTAGTGTGCCCCCTGGAGTGGGTGCCCGAATCTAGGACGAGGAGGCCAGGGAGGTGACCCTTCCCGAAGACCCAGTACAGTATCGCTGGTGACGGTGGGGCCTCTGGTAACTCTCCGGATGGATGTCCTTTCCCTGACAGGGGTCATTACTTCTAAAAGGTAATCCATCGTGAATCTGGTCGGTGGCAGAGACCCAACAACCGGGCCTGTGACAGAGGCCCTATTCACCTGGTCTGTGGCAGGGACCCCTCATGGTCGGTGGCAGCGACCGTGCGCCAAGCCTGTTCGTGCTATCCAGAACAGGAGAAACCCAAATTTAAGTTTGTGCCTGGATCTCCTCCCACCTTATCTGACCCGTGTTTGTCTCAACCCATCTGCTCTTAAAGAGACTGTTTATTGGGCAAGAAGGAATAAATAAGTGTTGGACCTTTCAGTTGGTGTGGACAGTTGTTTCCTGGGGAGAATTGAAGACTTGTTTCTGACTACTGCAGAAATGAGGTCAGAACTGGAGGCTTTTCTACACCAGCCGCAAGCAGGCCCGAGAAAATAACACCGCTCAACCTCCCTATTCAGGAGGGTACGGGCTTGTGGTGTGGTGCGCCTCATTCTTTTCCTGTGGAGGAGCCAAGCAGAAGAAAAGCAGGTAAAGTCTGGGGTTGGTGCGCTACACAAGCATTTGTGATAACTGGCAATGAGTCTTTCACATTGCTGTGGAGCAATTTTGGCCCACTCTTCTTTGCAGAATTGTTTTAATCAGCCATATTGGAGGGTTTTCCAGCACGAACGGCCTGTGTAAGGTCATGATACAGCATCTCAATTGGTTTTAAGTCCGGGCTTTGACTAGGCCACTCCAAAACCTAAATTTTGCTTTGTTTGAACCATTTGGAGGTGGACTTGCTGTTGTGTTTCGGGTCATTGTCCTGCTGCATAACCCAAGTGCACTTGAGCTTGAGGTCACGAACTGATGGCCGGACATTCTCCTTTAGGATTTTCTGGTAGAGCTCAGAATTCATGGTTCCATCAACTATGGTAAGTTATCCAGGTCCTGAAGCTGCAAAGCAGCCCCAGACCATCACGCTACCATCACCATGTCTGACTGTTGGTATGATGTTCTTGTTGTGAAATGCTGTATTAGTTTTATGCCAGATGTAACGGGACGCACACCTTCCAAAAAGTTTAATTTCTGTCTCATCAGTCCACAGAATATTTGCTAAAAGTCTTGGGGATAATCAAGATGTTTTTTGGTAAATGTGAGATTAGCCTTTGTGTTCTTTTTGGTCAGCAGTTGCTTTGGCCTTGGAACTCTCCCATGGATGCCATTTTTGCCCAGTCTCTTTCTTATTGTTGAATGATGAACATTGATCTTACCTGAGACAAGTGAGGCCTGCAGTTCTTTAGATGTTGTTCTGGGTATCTTTTATGACCTCCTGGATGAGTTGTCGTTGTGCTCTTGGAGTAATTTTGGTTGGCCGGACACTCCTGGTAAGGTTTAGCACAGTTCCAAGTTTTCTCCATTTGTCCATTTGTGGATAATGGGTCACTGGCATTCCAAAGCCTCATGCCGCGTACACACGATCATTTTTCACGTCGTGAAAAATGACATTTTTTGTTTTCAACAAGAAAAACGACCGTGTGTGGTCTTTTTGTCATTTTTCACGACGTGAAAAACGGCATTAAAAACGACGAGAAAAATTAGAACATGTTCTAATTTTTCTCGTCGTTTTTCCTGACATTTCAACACTGCCGCGGAGCCCATAGACGATCGTTTTTCTCGTCATTTTAAAAAATGACGAGAAAAATGACCGTGTGTGGGGAACAAGCTGTTCCCTCGTTTAAAATGAAATTATTCACGGCGGTTTTTTAACCGCCGTGAATAATGATCGTGTGTACGCGGCATTAGACATGGCTTTGTACTTCTTTCTAGACTGATACTTGTCAATTACTTTGTTTCTCATTTGTTGCTTTTTGAGATCTTTTAGCGTGCTTCACTTTGTCAGACAGCTTCTATTTAAGTGATTTTTTGATTCCCAACATGTCTGGCAGTAATCAGGCCTGGGTGTGGCAAGTTAAATTTAACTCAGCTTTCCAAAAAATTGTGGTTAATCACAGTTCATTCATGATTCAGCATAGGAGGGGGCAATTACTTTTTCACATAGGGCCAGGCAGGTTTGAACAGCTTTTTTCCCTTACTAAATTTATTAACACTTTAAAAACTGCATCTTGGATTTCCTCAGGTTATCTTTGTGTAATATTAAAATTTGTTTGGTGATCTGAATTATTTAAGTGTGAGAAATATGCAAAGAAATAAAAAAAATCAGGAAGAGGGGAAGTACTTTTTCACAGCACTGTAAGTGGTCCTTCTCCCATTGTCCATTGTAATGGAGCACTACACCATCTACCAATATAAGAAGGCACTTTTCCAATGTAAGTTGCACTACCGTTTTCAGCGTTGGTGTTTCTTTTGTGGCCATAATTATTTTGCTTCCTTTCATAATTGTTACTACTTTCCTATAGCGCAGAGAGGGGTCAAATGTGCAAGATACACTACATTCTTTTATGTATTATTATATTTACAACTTATCAAGCATGAAAATGTGCCATGAGCTAGACATAATTTATAATAATAATTATAATTGTATAATTATTACAATTATAATAATATTTATAATTGTAATAATTATAAATAATTATAAATAATAAATAATTATATATATATTTATAATATAATTTTTAATAATTAAATAAATAATAATTATTAATAATTATAATTGTATAATTATTACAATTATAATAATATTTATAATTGTAATAATTATAAATAATTATAAATAATAAATAATTATATTTATATTTATAATATAATTTTTAATAATTTAGCAGGGGTTCCTCAAGACATGCAAATTATCTGAAGGGTTACTTAGTATTAAAAAAGTTGAGAAAAGGGCTGTGCTAGAGTATTCAGAGCTGTTATTTTGTTAATAGACATTCTGACTAAGGTTGATCATTAATCTCTTACTGTTTCCTCCGGTATTCTTTCATATTACCACCCTTTGAACTTCAGTAAACAAGTATTTATATCACATCTGAATGCTTCAATTGATCTTCATCTAAGGAAGCCACCAAAATAAAATGACATGTTACAGGATCTCCTTCCAATTAAGCACAATAAAATCCAGCATAAACATTTACTTTGTAATATAATATTTTACTATGCCCACAATAGAACTATGTATTGGCATGCAAAAAGTATCATTAAAAAAAACCCACAAAACTTTTGTCCTTTAGATGCAGTCTATGGCTAAGCATCACACACTTTAGCTCTAGCAATATACTGTATATTAAATTCTCCTGATGATTTGGTGGCTCAATAGGGATGAGCCGAACACCCCCCTGGTTCCGTTCACAGCATAACATGTAAACGGGCAAAAAATTTGTTTGAATACGCAAACCAATTGAGACCCGCGCTATAGAAGAAAGACGTCTGCAGCGCGGCTCTCAAGTGCCGGGTGGACGTCCCTGGACATCCTGCTGTTTACATTCCCCCCGTGCGCCGCCGAGGGTGCCGATGCTCGTGCCTGGCGGCCGCGATGTCCGCCGGGTACGCGCGATCTGCTGTTACAGAGGCAGGACGTGGATCTCTGTGTGTAAACACAGAGATCCACGTCCTGTCAGGGAGAGAGGAGACCGATGGTTTGTCCCTTGTACATAGGGACACAGATTGGTCACCTCCCCCAGTCATTCCCTTCCCCCACACAGTTAGAATCACTCACAGGGAACATATTTAACCCCTTGATCGCCCCCTAGTGTTAACCCCTTCCCTGCCAGTCACATTTATACAGTAATCAATGCATATTTATAGCACTGTTCACTGTATAAATGTGAATGGTCCCAAAATAGTGTCAAAAGTGTCTGATATGTCCGCCGCAATATCGCAGGCCTGACAAAAATCGCAGATAACCGCCATTACTAGTAAAATAAAAAAGATATAATAAAAATGTCATAAATCTATCCCCTATTTTGTAGGCGCTATAACTTTTGCGCAAACCAATCACTATACGCTTATTGAATTTTTTTTTACCAAAAATATGTAGAAAAATACGTATCGGCCTTAACTGGGAAAAAAAAATAGTTTTAAGAAAAAAAATTGTGATATTATTATAGCAAAAAGTAAAAAAATATGTTTTTTTCAAAATTTTCTATCTTTTTTTGTTTATAGCGCAAAAAATAAAAACCGCAGAGGTGATCAAATACCACCAAAAGAAAGCTCTATTTGTGGGAAAAATATGATAAAAATATAATTTGGGTACAGCACTGTACGACCGCACAATTGTCATTCAAAGTGCATCAGCGCTGAAAGCTGAAAATTGGTCTGGGTACGAAGGGGGTTTAAGTGCCCAGTAAGCAAGTGATTAAAGGCTATGGGACACGAACGTGAAAAATCAAAAGTGCTAATTTTAAAGGTTAATATGCAGGTTATTGTCATAAAAAGTGTTTGGGGACCCGGGTCCTGCGCCAGGGGACATGTATCAATGCAAAAAAAAGTTTTAAAAACTGAAGTTTTTTCGAGAGCAGTGATTTTCCCGTGGTGCAGAGGGGGATGAGGTCACCCGTACATGTCACTGGGTAACCCCGCGGCGTTTCCCCATTGAGTCTGAGGGGGGCAGGGTCACCTGCGCACATGACGGGTGGCCCCGCCCTCTGCTATTTAAGAGCTGTCATGGCAGGTGTAGTGTCATTCAATGGGAGCCACCCATGGAGGTGGATCGTGTCTGCGTTCTTTTCTCCGTATCCTCCACTCGAGAATGGATGTACAACGCTGGAATATATATTTATTATTATTTTTAATTTTTTTTAAATAAAGGACTTGTCCCAAGCTGTCTCCTGTGTTTTTTACCATTTTTGACACTTTTTTTTGTGAAATGGTAGGGGTACACATTACCAATTCACATAGGGGGGGTCGGGATCTGGGGGTCCCCTTTGTTAAAGGGGGCTTCCAAATTCCGATAACCCCCCCGCCCGCATACCCCCACAACCAACGGCGAAGGGTTGTGGGGATGAGGCCCTTGTCCCCATCAACATGGGGACATTCTTCCCATGTTGAGGGCATGTGGCCTGGTACGGTTCAGGGGGGGCACTCTCTCGTCCCCCCCTCTTTTTCTGTGGCCTGCCAGGTTGCGTGCTTGGATAAGGGTCTGGTATGGATTTTTAGGGGGACCATTTTTTTTTACATTTTGGCACGGGGTTCCCCTTAAAATCCATACCAGACCTGTAGGGTCTGGTATGGATTTTGAGGGGGACTCCTACGCCATTTTTTTTCCAAATTGGCGCAGGGTTCCCCTTAATATCCATACCAGACCTGAAGGGCCGTATGTTTAAATGACTTTTTCCTTTAGAAATTTCATTTTGTGCAGGGACTGTTCTAAACACTGGAAAAATGCACCACTTTACAGGCATACTATAGACACCCCCCCAGGTACGAAATTTAAAGGAATATTTTATTTTTATTCTTTCACTTTAAGCATTATTAAAATCACTGCTCCCGAAAAAACTGCTGTTTTTAAAACTTTGTTTTGCATTGATACATGTCACCTGGGGCAGGACCCAGGTCCCCAAACACTTTTTATGACAATACCATGCACATAAGCCTTTAAAATTAGCACTTTTGATTTCTCCCATAGACTTTTAAAGGGTGTTCCGCAGCTTTCGAATTTGCCGCGAACACCCCAAATTGTTCGCTATTCGGCGAACAAGCGAACACCCGATGTTCGAGTTGAACTAACGTTCGACTCGAACATCGGGCTCATCCCTATGGCTCAATCACTCTGTATCTGGAACCTCTATAAACATAACGTCTCATCAGTCTCTACCTTGGCTTCCTTTTTATGAGATCCCAGGTTTAATTCTACCTTCCCTTCTTCTGGTACCTTCTTTTGGTGGAAGGTGTATAAGCTAACTAATCTTTCTGCCCTTAAAAAAAATGCCTCATATGTTGTATTTGCTAGCCTTTAAAACCTTAAGAAGATTCCACATCAAGATACTATATATATATATATATATATATATATATATATTGTGACAGCAGGAAGGTAAAGTCACCTGGTTGCATCCAGGGGGGTAGATATATTTCTCCCAGATTCAGGCTTTATGCCGACTTATACAACTAGGGAGTTGATGAAGCCCAGCTGAGGCTAGTGGGCTCATGAATGACTCATACCTCTAGGGAGAGTGCTGGGCGTCGTGAGGCAGGGAGTTGATGAGACCAGCTGAAGCTTGTCAGCTCATTTAGGCCTCTATAAGAACTCCCAGATTCATTAGGTGTTAGCTCATGCCTGGAACCAGACCTGTGTGGACTGTCTAGGGAGAGTGAACCCCTGTGCGGTGAGGCAAAGCCTGTGTGGCTATTTGTTTGGACTTTTACTAAACCAGGGACTTAGGGACTAGGACAGCACCAGGCTGATCCCAGTTGTTAGTTTAGGAAACCTGCATGTTTAGTCAGAGGTCAAACTGACCAGGATTTATTTTGTTTATGTTTCTTTTTGGCTTTGCTGTGTTTTTGTCACTGTACATAGAGAAATAAACCGCACCTTTTGATTTTGAAAACCACAACCTCCGTCTGCTGGCCCTGTTTTTGTGTGGGGAGCCCAACCAGGGGGTCACACACACCCGCTACCGAGTTAACCCCCTCACAATATATATATATATACAGTGGAACCTCAGATTGCGAGTATCGCGGTTAACGAGCGTTTCGCAATACGGGCACTGTATTTGAAAAAATCCTAACTCGGTTTCCGAGCAGGATTCAGGCCAAAGCGGTGTGCAGTATCGCGTTTGGACTGAGGTGGGGGGGGGCGCTGGAGTTGAGCGGAGCCGATCGCAGCCGATCTGCGCCGTTTGGAAATGCTCGGGAAGACACGTAAAGACACGGAAATACTCAGTTTCCGAGCCTTTCCGAGGTTTGCCGAGGTCAGCCGATGTGTCCTCGGGCCTTTCTGGCCATTTCCGAGGCTCTCCGGAGCCCCCCAGCTCTGGCCGCATGTGGTATTGCATGCCATTGACGTCAATGTGGAACAAATTATTTTCATTTCCATTGACTTCAATAGGGAAACTCGCTTTGATATGCGAGTACTTTGGATTACGAGCATTCTCCTGGAACAGATTATGCTCGTAATCCGAGGTTCCAATGTATATATATATTTGTGCTCATAAGTTTTCATACCCTGGCAGAATTTATGATTTCTTGGCCATTTTTCAGAGAATATGAATAATAACACAAAAACTTTTCTTTCACTCATGGTTAGTGTTTGGCTGAAGCCATTTATTATCAATCAACTGTGTTTACTCTTTTTAAATCATAATGGCAACAGAAACTACCCAAATGACCCTGATCAAACGTTTACATACCCCAGTTCTTAATACCGTGTATTGCCCCCTTTAACATCAATCACAGCTTGAAGTCTTTTGTGGTATTGGGGATAAGGCTCTCTATCTTCTCAGATGGTAAAGCTGCCCATTCCTTTTGGCAAAAAATGCTCCAGTTCCTGTAAATTCTTGGGCTGTCTTGCATGAACTGCACGTTTGAGATCTCCCCAGAGTGGCTCAATGATATTGAAGTCAGGAGACTGAGATGGCCACTCCAGAACCTTCACGTGATAAGTCGACTTGGCCTTGTGTTTTGGATCATTGTCATGTTGGAATGTCCAAGTACGTCCCATGTGCAGCTTCCTGGCTGATGAATGCAAATGTTCCTCCAGTATTTTTTGATAAAATACTGCATTCATCTTGCCATCAATTTTGACCAAATTTCCTTTGCCTTTGTAGCTCACACATCCCCAAAACATCAGCAATCCACCTCTGTACCTTTCATCATAGGCCTTGTTGACTACTCTCCAAATGTAGCGTTTATGGTTGTGGTCAAAAAGCTAAATTTTGGTCTCATCACTCCAAATGACTTTGTGCCAGAAGGTTTGAAGCTCGTCTCTGTGCTGTTTGGCATATTGTAAGCGGGATACTTTGTAGTAATGGCTTTCTTCTGTCGACTCGACCATGCAGCCCATCTTTCTTCAAGTGTCTCCTTATTGTGCATCTTGAAACAGCCACACCACATGTTTTCAGAGAGTCCTGTATTTCACCTGAAGCAGAGGCGTACTAAGTGGGGGGCGGAGGGGGCGGGCCGCACCGGGGTGCCACACACTGGGGGGTGTCAGGCCGGTGCCCCCCCGTGACTTAAGCGGTGATAGCGCCGGCGCCGCTCCGTCAAGTAAGAGCTGCCTGCAGTGAGACTCCAGGCAGGCACAGGCAGATATATCACGATACGAAGGGAGGGGGGGTGACATTGCTGCACCATCCATCCCCTCCTCACGGCCGCGGCTGAGCTATCCCGATGTTCGGCACTTCTCACAGAACACATGCACAGCCGTGTGAAGTAGCCTCCCCCTCCTTTCTGTTTATGTGTACAGAGGGGGAGGGGACCTTCTGTGCATGTGCTGCCTCACGCTGATCTAAGGTACTGAATGGGAGGGGGGGGGTTTGCACGGGGGTCTGCATTGAGGGGGGGTTTGCATGAGGGGGGGTGTCTGCATTAAAGGGGGTTTGCACTGAGGGGTCTGCACTGAGGGGGGGAGGTTTGCACTGAGGGGGGGTTTGCACGAGGGTCTGCATTAATGGGGGGAGGTTTGCACTGAGGGGGGGGTGTCTGCATTGAGGGGGGGTTTGCATGAGGGGGGGTGTCTGCATTAAAGGGGGTTTGCACAGAGGGGTCTGCACTGAGGGGGGGGGAGGTTTGCACTGAGGGGGGTTTGCACGAGGGTCTGCATTAATGGGGGGAGGTTTGCACTGAGGGGGGGGTGTCTGCATTGAGGGGGGGTTGCACTGGGGAGGTTTGCACGGGGGTCTGCATTAAGGGGGAGGTTTGCACTGTGGGGGGGTTTGCACAGGGGTTTTCTTTAAGGGGGGGAGGTTTGCACTGAGGGGGGGTGTCTGCATTGAGGGGGGGTTTGCATTGAGGGGGGGTTTGCATGGGGGGAGGTTTGCACTGAGGGGGGGTGTCTGCATTAAGGGGGGTTTGCACTGAGGGGAAGGGGGGGTTGCACTGGGGGGTCTGCACTGAGGGGGGGAGGTTTGCACTGAGGGGGGTTTGCACGAGGGTCTGCATTAAGGGGGGGAGGTTTGCACTGAGGGGGGGGTGTCTGCATTGAGGGGGGGTTGCACTGGGGAGGTTTGCACTGAGGGGGATTTGCACGGGGGTCTGCATTAAGGGGGGAGGTTTGCACTGTGGTGGGGTTTGCACGGGGGTCTGCATTAAGGGGGAGGTTTGCATTGAGGGGGGTTTGCATTGAGGGGGGGTTTGCATGGGGGGAGGTTTGCACTGAGGGGGGGTGTCTGCATTAAGGGGGGTTTGCACTGAGGGGGAGGGGGGGTTGCACTGGGGGGGTCTGCACTGAGGGGGGAGGTTTGCACGGGGGTCTGCATTAAGGGGGGAAGTTTGCACTGAGGGGGGGTTGCACTGGGGAGGTTTGCACAGGGGGGGTCTGCATTGAGGGGGGGTCTGCACTGAGGGGGGGAGGTTTGCACTGAGGGAGGTCTGTGTAACATGCAGGGGGTCCAGAGCTGTGAGGTGCTGTGTAATGTAAAATGGTCCAGAGGTGCGGTGCTGTGTAATGTAAAGGGGTCCAGAGTGCTGTGTACGGTCAAGGGGTCCAGAAGTGCGGGGGGCTGTGTAATGTCAAGGCATCCAGAGGTGCAGGGTGCTGTGTAATGTAAAGGGGTCCAGAGGTGCAGGGGGCTGTGTAATGTAAAGGGGTGCAGAGGTGCAGGGTGCTGTGTAATGTAAAGAGGTGCAGAGGTGCAGAGTGCTGTGTAATGTAATGGGGTCCAGAGGTGCAGGGTGCTGTGTAATGTAAAGGGGTGCAGGGTGCTGTGTAATGTGAAGGGTGCTGTGTAATGTAAAGGGGTGCAGGGTGCTGTGTTATGTAAAGGGGTCCAGAGGTGCAGGGGGCTGTGTAATGTAAAGGGGTGCAGAGGTGCAGGGTGCTGTGTAATGTAAAGGGGTGCAGAGGTGCAGAGTGCTGTGTAATGTAATGGGGTCCAGAGGTGCAGGGTGCTGTGTAATGTAAAGGGGTGCAGGGTGCTGTGTAATGTAAAGGGGTGCAGAGTGCTGTGTAATGTAATGGGGTCCAGAGGTGCAGGGTGCTGTGTAATGTAAAGGGGTGCAGGGGCTGTGTAATGTAAAGGGGTGCAGGGGGCTGTGTAATGTAAAGGGGTGCAGAGGTGCAGGGGGCTGTGTAATGTAAAGGGGTGCAGAGGTGCAGGGGGCTGTGTAATGTAAAGGGGTGCAGAGGTGCAGGGTGCTGTGTAATGTAATGGGGTCCAGAGGTGCAGGGGGCTGTGTAATGTAAAGGGGTGCGGAGGTGCAGGGGGCTGTGTAATGTAAAGAGGTGCAGGGGGCTGTGTAATGTAAAGGGGTCCAGAGGTGCAGGGGGCTGTGTAATGTAAAGGGGTCCAGAGGTGCAGGGGGCTGTGTAATGTAAAGGGGTCCAGAGGTGCAGGGGGCTGTGTAATGTAAAGTGACGCAGAGGTGCAGGATGCTGTGTAATGTAAAGGGGTCCAGAGGTGCAGTTGTGTAGAGGGGCTACACAGTAGTAACAAAGAGATATTGAAGGATGCAGAGGTATGCAGGGGACACAGAGGGGTGTTTTTACATTTTAACGTGGGGGGGGGGGGTGCCAGATATTGGATCCGCCCCGGGTGCCAAATGCTCTAGGTACGCCCCTGACCTGAAGTTATTTGTGGGTTTTTCTTTGTGTGATGGATTAGGTAAAATGCCAATTTTCTATGCATCTTTTCTATACTATAAAGTCTATATTTTTCTTTGTATATACAGTATAAACTGCTTTTAAATATTCCTTACTTAAAATGGCCGCTAGTAGCACCCCCTCCCATCGAGTCAAGAAAGTAGCTAAAACATGGCGCCTTCGATCCTCCAGATCCTGGAGGAAGTTCACCTTACATGGACACAGCCAATCAGAAATTACTAAAACCTAGATAACATTGTGCTAATGATACATTTGCTTACCGCCTTAGTAGCTTATCTATAAAACCCTCATGTATCCGGAACTAATAAAGAAAGTATCATCAATCTGAGGACAGTCTCAGTGTGATATTTTTTCGTGCATGCACTAAGTCATATAGGTTTAATCAGGACGGGGGCAGATACTCATCAGACGATTGGTCTATTCCAAAACATTTGCATCCCAAACAATTTTCCTGGCAGTTGTGGCTGAAATTTTAGTTGGTCTACCTGACCGTTGTTTGATTTCAACAGAACCTGTCATTTTCCACTTCTTGATTAGAGTTTGGACACTGCTGATTGGCATTCTCCTTGGATATCTTTTTATATCTTTTTATATCCCTTTCCTGTTTTATACAGTTCAACTACCTTTTCCTGCAGATCCTTTGACAATTATTTTGCTTTCCCCATGACCCAGAATCCAGAAACGTCAGTGCAGCATTGGATGAAAGATGCAAGGGTCTGTCAGAAGTCCAGAAACTCTCACACAGTCTGGGCATAGACTGTGTGAGAGCTGATTGGAGGAAAGGCACACACACCCCCTCCACATAGGCAGAGGAACAAACAAACTTTCAGAGCTGTGCTGTAAATAGACCAGCTCTCTGCTTATCTGTCTCTAAGTTCCCTCCCCGAGACACAAATTTCCAGCTGCTTTTATCTCCTGTGTTGGAGAGCTTGTCATAAGTTATCATGCTGATAACAGAGGAAGGGACTTAGAGGTTTGGAGAGAGACAAGTAAAAACTACAGATATGTGTACCCGTGTCAGATTTCATGAACTGGGTTTACAACAAATTTTATGTATTCCCTGCAGTAAGGAAAAAAACTTTGTTTTAAGTTTCTGTCCTCCTCCCTTCCCTGTGTGAAGGGGAAGAGAGGGGAGAAGAGATCCAGCTCTGTGCACAGCTGAATCTCTTCTCCCATCTTCCTCTTCACACAAGGACGCGGGCAGCTGTCAATCAAATTCAGTGTGGAGGGGGAAAGGTCTAAGCCCCGCTGTGTGTACCTAAACGACAGTACCTAAAAATCTCCGGAGACTACGCTTTAAAAGCCTTTACAGCAGGGGTCCAAAACTGGTGGCCCTCCAGCTGTTGTGGAACAACAAGTCCCATCATGCCTCTGCCTTTGGGAGTCATGCTTGTAACTGTCAGCCCTGCAATGCCTGATGGGACTTGTAGTTTCGCAACAGCTGGAAGGCCACCAGTTTGAGACCCCTGCTTTACAGGTTACCGGTTTAGAGTTACACGGGAGGTCTGGTGCTAGAATTATTGCTCTTGCTATACAGTGCGCTATATCATGTGCAGCAATACCTCACATGTGTGTTGCAAACACCATTAACATATCATGCCTTTGCGCATGAGCACAGGGAGTGTTAATTTTTTTTTCTATCTTTACACTTTCTTTAATAGTTTATTTTTATTTTTATTGCTGTCACAAGGAGAGTAAACATCCTTTGTGACAGCAAAAGGCAGTGACGGGTATTCTTCATGCGGAGATCTGGGGTCTATTAGACCCCAGACCTCCCCTCTGGCCTTTAACCCCGCCCGGAGGATTTGGCTGGCCATTTTTTGCGATTCGGCACTGCGTCGCTTTAACTGACAATTGCATGGTCGTGCGACGTTGCTCCCAAACAAAATTGACGTCTTTTTTTCCCCACAAATAGAGCTTTCTTTTGGTGGTATTTGATTACCTCTGTGGTTTTGATTTTTTGCGCTATAAACAAAAACATTTGGAAAAAAAAGCAATATTTTTTACTTTTTGCTATAAGAAATATCCCAAAAAAATATATATATATAAAAAAAAAAAATCTTTCTCAGTTTAGGCCGATATGTATTCTTGTACATATTTTTGTTAAAAAAATCGCAATAAGCGTATATTGATTAGTTTACGCAAAAGTTATAGCATCTACAAAATAGGGGATAGATTTATGTCATTTTTTTTATTAATTTGTTTTTTATTGGAAATGGCGGTGATCTGCGTTTTTATCATGACTGCAAAATTATGGCAGACACATCGGACACTTTTGGCGCTATTTTGGGACCATTGTCATTTATACAGCGATCAGTGCTATAAAAATACACTGATTACTGTGTAAATGACACTGGCAGGGAAGGGGTTAACCACTAGGGGGCAAGGAAGGGGTTAAGTGTGTCCTAGGGAGTGATTCTAAATGTAGGGGGGCTGGGCTACCAGTGACACGACATTGATGAATGAATGAATGAGTAACTTGTATAGCGCTACAAATGCGAACTGAATCGCCTCAAGGCGCTTTTTGCTGCCAGTTTCTGCCTGGCTAGTGCGTAGGATCTTGACGCACTTGGACACACATTCGTACACATGTATGCTGGGCCAATTTGGACAAGATCCAATTAGCCTACCAGCATGTCTTTGGAGTGTGGGAGGAAACCGGAGTACCCGGAGGAAACCCACGCAGACACAGGGAGAACATGCAAACTCCAGGCAGATGGTGTCGTGGTCAGGATTCGAACCAGCAACCCTTTTTGCTGCTAGGTGAAAGTGCTAACTACTACACCACTGATCACTGCTCCCAATGACAGGGAGCAGTAGATCAGTGTTCTGTTTACAAAGGCATCTCCACGTTCTGCCACTCCACATCGAGTCCGCGGGTCCCGAGGGGACGGTCACGGAGCTTGCGGCAGGGGCGCGCGCGCGCCTGCACGGTGCAGAATTCAAAGCAACGTACAGGTACGTTGCTTTGCGCAGCCGTGCCATTCTGCCGATGTATAAGTACAGGAGGCGGTCAGCAAGTGGTTAAAGCAGCCTATCAGACACAGATCGGTCTGATCGTCTACTTTACTGGCTGGCACCTGGCTGGAAAACCAGAAATTGGAAGTGACAAAATACTAGTCGCTTGTGGTTTCTTAGATCATAGAGATCATCAGGGACCTTCCAGTCCCTATGGTCAGCAGGCAGGCAGAACCGTTGGCTAAAATCCAGAGTCCAGAGTCCAGAGTCCAGTGGAACATGGAAAGGGGCGGGGGTGGGAGAGACCCCCTCCCACTGCCTGTAAAAGCGATCCAGTGGATTAACCTCTAGGATCGCTTTTACTAAAAAGAGCATCGCTGGTCAAAAAAAAAAGATATAGAGATGATGCCCGTTGCTGCAAGCATCATCCTGGTATATTTACTGCAACTAAAAGATGTACAGGGACATCCTTGGGAGGCAAGTGGTTAATAAAAAAAATTACCATTAGTAGCATTTTAATAAAGGTAATTATTTAGACCTCATTTAGATGAGTGAATAAGGATGTTGAGAATGCAGTGTTCAGGACAGGTACAGCTAAACTTAAAGAGGAAGTAAATTCTGCTTTTTTTTTTCTTTTTTTTACGAATAATCTTATAGAACAAAGTATTTACATGCATTGCACATTGTAATGTTATTAAAAAACATTTCGCAAGTACTTTTTTGTAGCTTGATAAATGATATCCTCTTCCGGGAATCGGCTGCGCCATCTTTGGTATTGATTTCTTTCTCTGTTGTGGACGTAGTTTCTGCCCTTCCTCAGTTCCCCTGTCAAAATCTCGCGCATGCTCTCTGTATTGCCACAGCTGCAGCTGCTTGCTTGTATGGATGTCTATGAGACCCCCTGTTCGACATCTCACAGTCACAAGGGGAGAACCAGGAAGCTGAGGAGGAAGGCACACTATCGCGAGCCTTCCTTGCTGTGTCATTTTCAGGGGAATTGACAGACCCGGCATGCTGTTGCTACAGAAACGGCACACACAGCGTGCCGTGAATCAAACAACGAACTGCGCATGCGCCAGTGACGTCAAAAAAGATTGCAGGACGGATTGTGAGAAGATTGTAAAAGTAAGTGAAGTTTCACGGGCAGCAATCAGTAGCATTAGCAATGTAGATTACAATGAGCTAAAGTATAACTAGAGAGTTTACAACCACTTTAAAGCAGTTGTAACCCCCCAAAAAATTATCCTGTTCCTTTAAAGCAGGTTATACAGCATAGTGCTTCTGCAGTGTCCTTTGTCCCTCTCTATGGTTAATCCTGCCTGTTCCTGTGTCCCCCTAGGTTAAGGTGACCAGATTTTTAAAATGAAATCCAGGGACATATTTTTTTTTTTACTAGTAATCAGTGATTCGTTTTTGTTTTTGTTTTTTTTTTACTAGTAATTGTCAGGAATGGTGTCATTACTGGGCTCACCTGCTGGTGGCACTGTTGCATTCGGCAGCAGTGGGTGTAGTTCTGGTGACCACCAGCGGGTGTCTCCTCACCAAGACTTTCCACCAGCCATCAAGCACACCTGATCTGGGTCTGCCCGCTCTAAAAACGGTACCGGAATGATGACTGCAGCTGCAGGCATCATCCCGGTAATTGATTTTCCCAGTCGCATGCATCAGAATCGCATCGGGACACCCAAATCCCGATGCATCGATGTGGCGATTAATTTCGGCACCCCTAACACACATATATATATATATATACACAATATGTACGGAAAGTATTTAGACCCCCTTAAATTTTTCACACTTTGTTCAGTTTTTCTTTTTTAAAGTGGTTGTATACCCAAAATTTGTACAAGCACCTACAGGTAAGCCTACATTAAGGCTTACCTGTAGGTGCTTGTAATATCTCCGAGACCTACACAGTCTCGGAGATATTTGCAAAAAAAACTGTACTGCTATCTACGGTGCATGCGCGCCGTAGATAACGGCGCAGGCGCACTGAGCGCGGCGGCTCTTGAATGGGAGCCTGCCGTACACTGCCGGTAATTCGCGCATGCGCGGGGATCGTGCCGTTCCCCGCGCATGTGCGGGAGTGACGTCATCGCCGCTCCGGCCAATCACAGCGCCGGAGCGGCAATACCCGGAAGTCACTCCGGGTATCATGGATTCGACGGAGGACGCGTCCGAGGACCGCTGCGGGGGCTTCGATCTAAGGTAAGTGATTGATAATGAGCTAGTATGCTAGTCATACTAGCTCATTATACCTTTGCCTTGCAGGTTGACCCAAAAAAAAAAAAAAAAAGTTTTGCGGTATACAACCGCTTTAATAAATCTGCAAAAATGTCAACAATTCTGTGTTTTTCTGTCAATATGGGAGGCTGGGTGTACCTTAATGAGGAAAAAAATGAACTTAAATGATTTTAGCAAATGGCTGCAATATAACAAAGAGTGAAAAATTTAAGGGGGTCTGAATACTTTCCGTACCCACTGTATGTGTATGCGATGCATACTAGCACATTTTGCCTTTACTTTGCAGGGAAGAAAAAGGGGTAAAAAATAGAGTTTATTTCCTCTTTAAAACTGTCATTTTGTAACTTTTGGAAATGCCAGTAAAACGTGGCTGTGCCAGTAAATGGTGGGTGTTGTGTGAGATTCGAATGTGGTAGGTTGGCAGCACTGGTGAGAGGCGATACAACTGCTCTCCTCCCCTTGCCAAGTTCAAGGAACAGAAACTGGAAAACTTGATACAGTTGCAAATATGCTTGTAATAGGATTTATAAAGACGTTTAGGTGCCCAAGACTTCATGGTCACCAGAAATAGTAGCTTTCTCTGTGCTACGTCCCCATGTATAGTGACGTGCAGCATCTCCTGACTAGCAGTGTGCAGTCCTCCCAGGCCCCTGAGGTGATTGGTGATGTGTACAATGCCTCCACCACTGCAGCGCTACTTCCTGGACTAGGCGGTACACACGCAGTCCGTTATCGGGAGGAGGAGAGCCTTGTGTCTGCCTCGTGCTATGGCTGTGCGCGCTATGAAGGTTGGTGACGCCATTGTATAAATACATTCCGTTCCTCGTTGTAGGGCGGAAGTGTACGGATTAGCAGTGTGTGTGACTGGCAAAGTCCGGGGAGTGGAGCTATCCGGGTAATATGATCACTGACTGGGAGCACACAGGCCATGCTGCTGCATTCATTCCGTGCTGTGAGGGTAACTCTCCCTCTCCTCATAGCACACTATACAGCACACTATACAGCACGGGCTGGGCCCTCCTCGCATTTCCCTTCATAATACCAATAAGCTCCTATCATGTCCTGTATATAGGTGGGTGACTGTGCATTACTCGTCTATGGAGTGTCTAATGCTCCATGAACCCTTTATTTCCCATTCTGCACGTCACATGGCTGATCTCATTTTCCTTTATTCAGAAATATGTTATGACCGACACTCCTGTGTTTAGCATTTTTAAATGCAGAATGTATCTGAACAATGGATTAACCACTTAAGCCCCGGTGTACGGCCGAGCATTGCCCCCCAGCGCATTCTGCCCGCTCTGTACTGCGCAGGCGTGGCGCTTTTTCCGAAAATAGCCGAACATGTAGAGCTGAGAGTCAGCTCTACATGGCGCCTGCGCACACCAAATTGTGCTACACTGCTGACATCCAGGCTCTTTCTTTACCATCCCCGTGGACATGGAGGATGTTAAAAAAAGAGCCAGGAGGCCGAGCGAGCGTAGCGAGCCGTCCGAGCGCAGCGAGGACGTGAGGCCGACTGGCCACTTACATCTAGGTCCACGCAGGCGCCGTGTAGAGCTGACTCTCAGCTCTACACGTTCGGCTATTTTCGGAAGCTCATTGACGTTCGTACTGCGCAAGCGCCGCGCCTGCGCAGTACAGTTGGGGGCAGAATCCGCCGGGGGGACGTTTGTCGGCAGATCACCGGACCATTTGGTAGCTAAAGGACCAGAGGTGAATTCAGAATTTTGCACTGCGCTGCTTTAACTGTAAATTGTGCGGACATGCAATGTTGTACCCAAACGAAATGTGCGTCCTTTTCTTCCCAGAAATAGAGCTTTCTTTTAATAGTATTTGATTGCCTCTGCGATTTTTATTTTTTGCGATATAAACGGAAAAAGACCGAAAATTTTGAAAAAAAATGATATTTTCTACTTTTTGTTATAAGAAAAATCGAATAAACTCAATTTTAGTCATACATTTAGGCCAAAATGTATTCAGCCACATGTCTTTAGTAAAAAAAATGTCAATAAGCGTATATTTATTGGTTTGCGCAAAAGTTATAGCGTTTACAAACTAGGGTACATTTTCTGGAATTTACACAGCTTTAAATTTATGACTGCCTATCTCATTTCTTGAGGTTCTAAAATGGCAGGGCAGTACAAAACCCCCCCAAATGACCCCATTTTGGAAAGTAGACACCCCAAGGAAATTGCTGAGAGGCATGTTGAGCCCATTGAATATTTTTTTTTTTTGTCCCAAGTGATTGAATAATGACAAAAAAAAAAAAAAATTACAAAAAGTTGTCACTAAATGATATATTGCTCACACATGCCATGGTTATATGTGGAATTTCACCCCAAAATACATTCTGCTGCTTCTCCTGAGTACGGGGATACCACATGTGTGGGACTTTTTAGGAGCCTAGCCACGTACGGGACCCCGGAAACCAAGCACCGCCTTCAGGATTTCTAAGCGCAAATTTTTGATTTCACTCCTCACTACCTATCACAGTTTCGGAGGCCATAAAATGCCAAAATAGCACAAAACCCCCCCAAATGACCCCATTTTGGAAAGTAGACACCCCAAGCTGTTTGCTGAGAGGCATGGTGAGTATTTTACAGCTCTCATTTGTTTTTGAAAATGAAGAAAACATTTTTTTTTTTTTTTTTTTTTCAATTTTCAAAACTTTGTGACAAAAAGCGAGATCTGCAAAATACTCACCATACCTCTCAGCAAATAGCTTGGGGTGTCTACTTTCCAAAATGGGGTCATTTGGGGGGGGGGGGGGGTTTGTGCCATCTGGACATTCCATGGCCTCCGAAACTGTGATAGGCAGTGAGAAGTGAAATCAAAAATTTACACCCTTAGAAAGCCTGAAGGCGGTGATTGGTTTTTGGGGTCCCGTACGCGGCTAGGCTCCCAAAAAGTCTCACACATGTGGTATCCCCGTACTCAGGAGAAGCAACAGAATGTATTTTGGGGTGTAATTCCACATATGCCCATGGCATGTTTGAGCAATATATCATTTAGTGACAACTTTGCAAAAAAAAAAAAGAAAAAAAATTGTCTTTTTTCCGCAACTTGGGGTGTCTACTTTCCAAAATGGGGTCATTTGGGGGGGTTTTGAACTGTCCTGGCATTTTATACACAACATTAGGAAGCTTACATCCACTCTTCTAACCACTTGAAGACAAAGCCCTTTTTGACACTTTTTGTTTACATGAAAACATATTTTTTTTTGCAAGAAAATTATGTTGAACCCCCAAACATTATATATATTTTTAAAGCAAAGGCCCTACAGAATAAAATGGTGGGTGTTGCATTTTTTTTTTTCTACACAGTATTTGCGCAGCGATTTTTCAAATGCATTTTTTGGGGAAAAAATACACTTTTTTTAATTTTAATGCACTAAAACACACTATATTGCCCAAATGGTTGATGAAATAAAAAAGATGATCTTAGGCCGAGTACATAGATACCAAACACGACATGCTTTAAAATTTCGCACAAACGCGCATTGGCGACAAACTACATACATTTTTAAAAGCCTTTACAGGTTACCCCGTTAGATTTACAGAGGAGGTCTACTGCTAAAATTACTGCCCTCGATCTGACCTTCGCGGTGATGCCTCACATGCATGGTGCAATTGCTGTTTACATATGACGCCAGACCGACGCTTGCGTTCGCCATTGGGCAAGAGCAGGGCAGGACAGGGGTGCTTTTTTTTTTTTATTATTATTAATTTTGCTTTTTTATTTTATTTTTAAATTGTTCCTTCCATATTTTTTTTTTTTTATTGTTATCTCAGGGAATGTAAATATCCCCTATGATAGCAATAGGTAGTGACAGGTACTCTTTTTTTGAAAAAACTGGGTTCTAGACCCTAGATCTTTCCTCTGCCCTCAAAGCATCTGACCACACCAAGATCGGTGTGATAAAATGCTTTCCCAATGGCGCTTTTTATATCCGGGGGGGGGGCATTCCCTCCCACTGCTTGTAAAAGCAGTCCAGAGGCTAATTAGCCACTAGGATTGCTTTTACATGAAAGCCGGCCGCTGGCTGAAAAGAATGATACCAAGATGATACCTAAACCCGCAGGCATCAATCTGGTATAACCAATCAAAGTCCAGCAACATACCAGTAAGTTGCTGGTCCTTGTTGGACATGTATTGTAATCTTTTTTTTTCATGCAGCCATGTGGCTGAACGAAAAAAGAGATTGATCGGTGGGTATGCCCACCATTAGAATACCGCCCTTCATCCACCCACTTCTAATGATGGGCATACATGCACCATTTATATATGCCGAAGCATGGGGGCATCCTCCCGCAAAAAAGTTATGCCGCACACACATGGTCGGACTTTTCCACGGGCAAGCCTCCGTCGGAATTTCGATCGTATGTACGCGGCATTAGGAGCAAAATCGCTCCTCCGCCCCTGCTGCCCCAATGCTTCGGCATATTTGCTTTTTCTTAACTGTGGTGGTGAAATCACCTCCTACAGCACTGGAGTCGCAGGGATCAGTCCTGTCTCTGCGAACGCTGCAGTTATGTGTGTTGTGTTTTGTAAGTGACAGTGATCAATCGATACTGCACTTGGGTGGCCTGGGCTGGACGGAGGGGCAAAACGCAGGTGCTAGCAGGTATCTGGGCTGATCCCGCTAACACTGCGTTTTTGGGAACCCTAAACTGCTGGGGACGCTAGTATACATCTGATCAGATCAGATATTGATCTGTTCAGATACTATACCACTAAGGGGGGTGTATGCTTCACGCGTGGGTGTTAGCGTTACTGGCACTAACCTGACGCTGCCTGGGGTGTGACGCAGACCCTCTCTGACGCTAAAACCTAATTGATATCACCCGCCGGGCGATCAGGGGGTTAAACCTTTATTGGGTTATATACGGCGGGTGCCCTGACACTATAAAAAGCAAACTAACCAACGTCACCCATAACACTTATATGATGATCACTGGTGAAAGGGTTAACTAGGGGCAATTAGGGGGTTAAAACCTTTATTAGATAATATATGGGGGTACCTGACGCTATAAAAACCTGCGGCGAACCTAAAAAAAATTACTGGCTACCGATCTGCATCACCGACGCTAAGACAGCGATCAGAAAAATGATCGCTTAGCGACAGTGGTGATAGGGGGTGAAAGGGTTACCTGGGGGGCGATCAAGGGGGTTAAACCTTTATTAGATAATTTATGGGGGTACCTGATGCTATAAAAACCTGCGGCGAACCTAAAAAAAATTACTGGCTACCGATCTGCATCACCGACGCTAAGACATCGATCAGAAAAATGATCGCTTAGCAACAGTGGTGATAGGGGGTGAAAGGGTTATCTGGGGGGGTTAGGGGGCTACACTGGACCTAAAACTAAATGTAGTGACACTTTTACAGTCACAAATGTCACTGATTGCAGTGATCAGTAAATAAATGGTCACTGCAATCAGTGACACTGTGACTGGGGGCTGGGGGGTGATCTGGGGGGGCGATTTATGTGCCTGTGTGTGCTGGTGTTAGTGTAGTGTTTGTGCACTGACCTGTGTGTCTTCTCTTGTACGGCGCTCGGTATATGTGAGCGCCGCACAGGAGATGACATCACTTCCTCCTGCTTTCTCTGTCTGTGTGTACATTCGACAGACAGAGGGGGCATTTCTATTCGCCGGGAGCGATCGCGGGGGGGGTGGCCGGAATCGAACGGCCGTCCCCTCATGTCGGATCGCTCCCCAACGAATTCCGACCGCTCACTGTACAGAAGGGGGGTCCGATCGGACCCCCCAACTGTACAAAGGCAATCACGTATGCTCTACGTGATTGTGCCTGTCGGTGCCAATGTGCCGACGTATATATACAGTGAGCGGTCGTTAAGTGGTTAAAAACTTGCATACCTGCCAGATCACTTTTTCCTGCATTCAGATCCATAGGTGCCAACATTGCAAAAAAAACATCCGGGACACTTTTTTTGCATTGAGGCGGAGCCTTGCTATAATTTAGGGGCGGGACAAAAATGGGTGTGGTTTCTGCACAATGGTGGGTGTGGCTTAAATGGGCGTGGCTCAGAAGGGGTGTGGTTAGAGTCCGAGATGAAGGAGAGAGGAGAGAAAGAAAAAGAAAGAAGCCAGATCCTACACCACAATAGAAATGTGTAACAAAATTGGCAGATAAAGATACTCCAAAACACCTGTTGGCGCTTCAATCATCCCGACACCATGTTTGTTATGGTGTCAGGGTGATTGAAGCACATTATTTCTATTATTACATTGTAATATAAAATGAAATCATTCAACTCACCATAATGCGGAATCAGTGGAAGCCCTGAGCGTGTCACCTGCCACCAGATGGCCTCCCCAGCAGAGTCCGTCCTTGCGTCAGGTGCTTCCCCGGCAGAGTCCGTCCTTGCGTCAGGTGCTTCCCCGGCAGAGTCCGTCCTTGCGTCAGGTGCTTCCCCGGCAGAGTCCGTCCTTGCGTCAGGTGCTTCCCCGGCAGAGTCCGTCCTTGCGTCAGGTGCTTCCCCGGCAGAGTCCGTCCTTGCGTCAGGTGCTTCCCCGGCAGAGTCCGTCCTTGCGTCAGGTGCTTCCCCGGCAGAGTCCGTCCTTGCGTCAGGTGCTTCCCCGGCAGAGTCCGTCCTTGCGTCAGGTGCTTCCCCGGCAGAGTCCGTCCTTGCGTCAGGTGCTTCCCCGGCAGAGTCCGTCCTTGCGT
The DNA here is from genome assembly GCA_029206835.1 of Rana muscosa. Classification (NCBI taxonomy): domain Eukaryota; kingdom Metazoa; phylum Chordata; class Amphibia; order Anura; family Ranidae; genus Rana; species Rana muscosa. The sequence goes on from CM055116.1 coordinate 691,709,093, forward strand.
CAGGTGCTTCCCCGGCAGAGTCCGTCCTTGCGTCAGGTGCTTCCCCGGCAGAGTCCGTCCTTGCGTCAGGTGCTTCCCCGGCAGAGTCCGTCCTTGCGTCAGGTGCTTCCCCGGCAGAGTCCGTCCTTGCGTCAGGTGCTTCCCCGGCAGAGTCCGTCCTTGCGTCAGGTGCCTCCCCGGCAGAGCCCCCTCCACACTTGTGGACAAGGGTCCAAAAATCATAATTGTCCCGGGAAATTCGGGACTGTTTTGCAACTATGCACTACACCAATTACCCCGCCACCCACTGCACTACACCAATTACCCCGCCACCCACTGCACTACACCAATTACCCCGCCACCCACTACACTACACCAATTACCCCGCCACCCACTACACTACACCGATTACCCCGCCACCCACTACACTACACTGATTACCCCGCCACCCACTACACTACACTGATTACCCCGCCACCCACTACACTGATTACCCCGCCACCCACTACACTACATTGATTACCCCGCCACCCACTACACTGATTACCCCGCCACACTAATTTCTACACTACACTGCATTCCAGGCAGCATACATTGCAGGACTATGGAGTGAGCGATCTGCAGCCAGATGTGCGATGAGCTGCTGCTGGACTTACTTTGTGAACGAGGCTGGTGGTGCTGTGCTTGTAGTGGGATCCTCCTAACCTGAGCTCATTCCACTCTGAGGACATCCGACACTGCAGGCGGCAAGGTAAAGGCAACCCCGGCTGTGCCGTGGCGGGCGGGTGCAGCGCAGGCATTGCGCATTGTTAGGCTATGTTTACATAGTAAGAGGGAGGGGAAGAGTGGCGGAAGAGCGGCGTCGGCAGCAGCAGAGCGGCGGTCCTCACAGTCTCTGGTCTCACTCTGTGTGAAGGGAGAGGCCGCCGAAAGAGAGAGAGCCGCGATTGGCTGCCCCTCTCCTCACACTAGAAGTCAGAGAAAATAACACTTGTGGCGGTGGCCATTTTGGTGTAGCCGCCGCCGTTTTAAGCCCTAAACATTCCCGAATTTACCGGGACAAAAAGAATTGGTCTTGTCCCGAATCGGGACAAGCCCAATTCGGGACAAGGGTCCAAAAATCGTGCTTGTCCCGGGAAATTCGGGGCTGTTGGCAAATATGCAGATCTTCCTGCTTTAGGGCTTGTTCACCCTAGGGCGCCCGTTCACGCTAGAGCCCGTTCACGCTAGAGCCCGTTCACGCTAGAGCCCGTTCGCGCTAGAGCCCGTTCGCGCTAGAGCCCGTTCGCGCTAGAGCCCGTTCGCGCTAGGGCTTGTTCGCGCTAGAGCCCGTTCACGCTAGGGCTTGTTCGCGCTAGAGCCCGTTCACGCTAGGGCTTGTTCGCGCTAGAGCCCGTTCACGCTAGGGCTTGTTCGCGCTAGAGCCCGTTCACGCTAGGGCTTGTTCGCGCTAGAGCCCGTTCGCGCTAGGGCTTGTTCGCGCTAGAGCCCGTTCGCGCTAGGGCTTGTTCGCGCTAGAGCCCGTTCGCGCTAGGGCTTGTTCGCGCTAGAGCCCGTTCGCGCTAGGGCTTGTTCGCGCTAGAGCCCGTTCACGCTAGGGCTTGTTCGCGCTAGAGCCCGTTCACGCTAGGGCTTGTTCGCGCTAGAGCCCGTTCACGCTAGGGCTTGTTCGCGCTAGAGCCTGTTCGCGCTAGAGCCCGTTCACGCTAGGGCTTGTTCGCGCTAGAGCCCGTTCACGCTAGGGCTTGTTCGCGCTAGAGCCCGTTCACGCTAGGGCTTGTTCGCGCTAGAGCCCGTTCACGCTAGGGCTTGTTCGCGCTAGGGCTTGTTCGCGCTAGAGCCCGTTCACGCTAGGGCTTGTTCGCGCTAGAGCCCGTTCACGCTAGGGCTTGTTCGCGCTAGAGCCCGTTCACGCTAGGGCTTGTTCGCGCTAGAGCCCGTTCACGCTAGGGCTTGTTCGCGCTAGAGCCCGTTCGCGCTAGAGCCCGTTCACGCTAGGGCTTGTTTGCGCTAGAGCCCGTTTGCGCTAGAGCCCGTTTGCGCTAGGGCTTGTTCGCGCTAGAGCCCGTTCACGCTAGGGCTTGTTCGCGCTAGAGCCCGTTCGCGCTAGGGCTTGCTAGGGCTTGTTCGCGCTAGAGCCCGTTCGCGCTAGGGCTTGTTCGCGCTAGAGCCCGTTCGCGCTAGGGCTTGTTCGCGCTAGAGCCCGTTCGCGCTAGGGCTTGCTAGGGCTTGTTCGCGCTAGAGCCCGTTCGCGCTAGGGCTTGCTAGGGCTTGTTCGCGCTAGAGCCCGTTCGCGCTAGGGCTTGCTAGGGCTTGTTCGCGCTAGAGCCCGTTCGCGCTAGAGCCCGTTCACGCTAGGGCTTGTTCGCGCTAGAGCCCGTTCGCGCTAGGGCTTGTTCGCGCTAGAGCCCGTTCGCGCTAGGGCTTGTTCGCGCTAGAGCCCGTTCACGCTAGGGCTTGTTCGCGCTAGAGCCCGTTCGCGCTAGGGCTTGTTCGCGCTAGAGCCCGTTCGCACTAGGGCTTGTTCGCGCTAGAGCCCGTTCACGCTAGGGCTTGTTCGCGCTAGAGCCTGTTCGCGCTAGAGCCTGTTCGCGCTAGAGCCTGTTCGCGCTAGAGCCCGTTCGCGCTAGGGCTTGTTCGCGCTAGAGCCCGTTCGCGCTAGGGCTTGTTCGCGCTAGAGCCCGTTCACGCTAGGGCTTGTTCGCGCTAGAGCCCGTTCACGCTAGGGCCCGTTCGCGCTAGAGCCCGTTCGCGCTAGGGCCCGTTCGCGCTAGAGCCCGTTCGCGCTAGGGCTTGTTCGCGCTAGAGCCCGTTCGAGCTAGGGCTTGTTCGCGCTAGAGCCCGTTCGCGCTAGGGCTTGTTCGCGCTAGGGCTTGTTCGCGCTAGGGCTTGTTCGCGCTAGAGCCCGTTCGCGCTAGGGCTTGTTCGCGCTAGAGCCCGTTCACGCTAGGGCTTGTTCGCGCTAGAGCCCGTTCGCGCTAGAGCCCGTTTCGCGCTAGAGCCCGTTTCGCGCTAGAGCCCGTTTCGCGCTAGAGCCCGTTCCGCGCTAGGGCTTGTTCGCGCTAGGGCTTGTTCGCGCTAGAGCCCGTTTACGCTAGGGCTTGTTCGCGCTAGGGCCCGTTCGCGCTAGGGCTTGTTCGCGCTAGGGCCCGTTCGCGCTAGGGCTTGTTCGCGCTAGGGCCCGTTCGCGCTAGGGCCCGTTCGCGCTAGGGCCCGTTCGCGCTAGGGCCCGTTCACGCTAGGGCCCGTTCACGCTAGGGCCCGTTCACGCTAGGGCCCGTTCACGCTAGAGCCGGTTCACGCTAGGGCCGGTTCACGCTAGGGCCCATAGAGCCCATTCACACTAGGGCTCGTTCACACTAGAGCCGGTTCACACTAGGGCCCATAGAGCCCATTCACACTAGGGCCCATAGAGCCCCTTCACACTAGGGCCCCTTCACGCTAGGGCCCCTTCACGCTAGGGCCCCTTCACGCTAGGGCCCCTTCACGCTAGGGCCCGTTCAAGCTAGGGCCCGTTCACGCTAGGGCCCGTTCAAGCTAGGGCCCGTTCACGCTAGGGCCCGTTCACGCTAGGGCCCCTTCACACTAGGGCCCCTTCACACTAGGGCCCCTTCACACTAGGGCCCCTTCACACTAGGGCCCCTTCACACAAGAACCCATAGAGCCCATTCACACTAGGGCCCATAGAGACCATTCACACTAGAGCCCATAGAACCCCTTCACACTAGAGCCCCATTCACACTAGAGCCCATAGAGCCCACTCACACTAGAGCCCACTCACACTAGAGCCCACTCACACTAGAGCCCATAGAGCCCACTCACACTAGAGCCCATAGAGCCCACTCACACTAGAGCCCATAGAGCCCACTCACACTATGGGCCCACTCACACTAGAGCCCATTCACACTAGGGCCCATGGTGCCCATTCACACTAGAGCCCAATCACACTAGGGCCCATGGTGCCCATTCACACTAGAGCCCATTCACACTAGAGCCCATTTACACTAGAGCCCATAGGGCCCATTCACACGAGGGCCCATTCACACTAGGGCCCATGGTGCCCATTCACACTAGAGCCCATTCACACTAGGGCCCTTTCCCGCATGAAAACACAGCTTTCTCGCACTGAATTCTAGTTTGAACGTGCCCATGGACACGATTGTCAGGGTCAGGGGCATCTTTCCCCTGTTTTTTGTGAGTGGGGCATCCAACTGTAATGAATGGGCTGCCCTACCTGCAAAAAACATGGGAAAGAAGTCCCTGAGCACTTTCTTTGAAATCACACTGCACTGAAGCAGTGTAGTGTGCACAAACTAGCACCACGGCTGCTGATGCGTTTGGGTCAGGGGCGTATCATCAAATCAGTGGGCCCGTGTGCAAGATCATAAGTGGGCCCTAGGCATGGAGAATAAAAATGTGCCGCAAAAAGTGGGCATGGTCTAAATTGTGCTAAATATTGGCCATGGCTTAAAGGGGGTGTGGTTAAATAAAGATGACTCTCATAGTCCAGAATGTGGTAATGTTAAATAGGGAATGTACAGTGCACAACGAGGGGGCAAAGATGCCAACCTGCTATATATATTGTAACGACACCCCAAATACGAAAGGGGTTTAACGCCGTTTAAAGATATTCCCTCTCCTGGACACAAATTCACTGTCGATCCTCCACAGTCAGACGACCACTTCCCATAGGAATTAATCCTTCCAAAAGAATGAGACGCACTCTGTATCTTTTCAAAATGAACTGACTTATCGCAAAACATTACAACTTTTATATCCACAGAGAGAAGCTTCTGACCCTCCTCTCATCATTCACCTTTGACCAGACCCAATTTACAGGAGCCAATGAACTACAGTGAATGGCTAATACACATCTCAGTTTAATGATTATGCATGACCCTTTTGTGTTTAGCTTTTGTCTCCCAATCCACATTTCAGGTTAAATGATCTTTTGTGTTTCCCCAGCCTGTCTGGCTGCCAGAGGACCATACCTATAATTACAGGCTTAACTCCCATTATCAAAAGACTTTACACAATTTACAGGGCTTGACAAATTTGCTTGGAATCTAGGAGCCAGCTAAAAAAGTTAGGAGCCAGGAACGCGCCCCGTCCCACCGAGCTCGCGCGCAGAAGCGAACGCATACGTGAGTAGCGCCTGCATATGAAAGCGGTGTTCAAACCACACGTGAGGTATCGCCGCGATCGGTAGATCGAGAGCAATAATTCTAGCCCTAGACCTCCTCTAACTCAAAACATGCAACCTGTAGAATTTTTTAAACGTCGCCTATGGAGATTTTAAAGGGTAAAAGTTAATCGCTATTCCACGAGCGGACGCAATTTTGAAGCGTGACATGTTAACAATGGTATCAATTTACTCAGCGTAACATTATCTTTCACAATATAAAAAAAATTGGGCTAACTTTACTGTTGTCTTATTTTTTTATTTAAAAAAAAAAGTGTATTTTTCCCAAAAAAGTGCGCCTGTAAGATCGCTGCGCAAATACGGTGTGACAGAAAGTATTGCAACGACCGCCATTTTATTCTCTAGGGTGTTAGAATAAAAAATATATATAATGTTTGGGGGTTCTAATTAGAGGGAAGGAGATGGCAGTGAAAACAGACAGGGAAACTCCATTGGTATGACAAGACAAACAGCAATGCTAACGGCCACCACAAGATGGCGCCTGATCACAGAAGGAAGCATAGGCCTGCAGAAGGCCGCAAAGCCGCGGCCTCAATTACCGGCCAGGCGCGGCCCGAGGCGATCCCGCGGCGCGCAGGGAGGCACGGAGAGACAGGATTCCCCAGCTGTGCTGCGCCAGGTCGCTAATTTTAGTTGCAATGGCGATCTGGCGCCCGGGGTTTGTCGAGCCCTGCAATAGAACATAACGAACTTTCAATACACATCTCACAATGAAAGGATCTGTAGAATGTAAATCACCCCCCACCTCATCACAGCAATTATTACATAAACAGCGCACACACAGTATATACCCAATATGTATACAATATATATACAGCATGGAATCTGATTAGCACAGATCATAGTGGGGTTTTCCTTCACCCTGTGCCCCTAATAGGGACACAGGGTGGTTTACACATAAGAGGCATTGGGGAAGCTGAAGCAAGGGTATCTCATACTTTCTAAGGGATTCTGGGTTCCACGGGCCTTCCCGTTATATATATATATATATATATATATATATATACATACACACACATACACGCGCACAGTATCTCACAAAACTGAGTACACCCCTCACATTTTTATTATATCTTTTCATGTGACAACACTGAAGAAATGACACTTTGCTACAATGTAAAGTAGTGAGTGTAGAGCAACAAAAGTGAGTAAACCCCTAAGTGAAAACGTCCAAATTGGGCCCAATTAGCCATTTTCCCTCCTCGGTGTCATGTGACTCGTTAGTGTTACAAGGTCTCAGGTGTGAATAGGGTGCAGGTGTGTTAAATTTGGTGTTATCGCTCTCACTCTCTCATACTGGTCACTGGAAGTTCAACATGGTACCTCATGGCAAGGAACTCTCTGAGGATCTGAAAAAAAGAATTGTAGCTCTACGTAAAGATGGCCTAGGCTATAAGAAGATTGCCAAGACCCTGAAACTGAGCTGCAGCACGGTGGCCAAGACCATACATTGGTTTAACAGGACAGGTTTCACTCAGAACAGGCCTTGCCATGGTCGACCAAAGAAGTTGAGTGCATGTGCTCAGCGTCATATCCAGAGGTTGTGTTTGGGAAATAGACGTATGAGTGCTGCCAGCATTGCTGCAGAGGTTGAAGGGGTGGGGGGTCAGCCTGTCAGTGCTCAGACCATACGCTGCACACTGCATCAAATTGGTCTGCATGGCTGTCGTCCAAGAAGGAAGCTTCTTCTAAAGATGATGCACAAGAAAGATCGCAAACGGTTTTCTGAAGACAAGCAGACTAAGGATATGGATTACTGGAACCATGTCCTGTGTGTGGTCTGAGACCAAGATAATCTTATTTGGTTCAGATGGTGTCAAGCGTGTGTGGCAGCAACCAGGTGAGGAGTGCAAACAGAAGTGTGTCTTGCCTACAGTCAAGCATGGTGGTGGGAGTGTCATGGTCTGGGGCTGCATGAGTGCTGCCGGCACTGGGAAGCTACAGTTCATTGAGGGAACCATGAATGCCAACATGTACTGTGACATACTGAAGCAGAGCATGATCGGAGACCCTTCGGAGACTGGGCCGCAGGGCAGTATTCCAACATGACCCCAAACACACCTCCAAGATGATTACTGCCTTGCTAAAGAAGTTGAGGGTAAAGGTGATGGACTGGCCAAGCATGTCTCCAGACCTAAACCCTATTTGAGCATCTGTGGGACATCCTCAAACGGAAGGTGGAGGAGCGCAAGGTCTCTAACATCCACCATCTCTGTGATGTCATCATGGAGGAGTGGAAGAGGACTCTATTGGCAACCTGTGAAGCTCTAGTGAAGTCCATGCCCAAGAGAGTTAAGGCAGTGCTGGAAAATAATGGTGGCTACACAAAATATTGACAGTTTGGGCCCAATTTGGACATTTTCACTCAGGGGTGTACTCACTTTTGTTGCCAGCGGTTTAGATATTAACCACTTGCCATCCCGGCCATTGTAAAATGACGGCCACAAGGTGGCTCTACAATGCCGGGACGCCGTCATATGACATCCTCGGGCCGCTAGGGGGCGCGCGTGCGCCCGCCGCGTCACTCAGGTGCCGGTGCGCGTGCCTGCCGGCCGCAATGTCCGCCAAGTGCCCGCGATCGGCAGTTGCAGAGCCAGGGACGTGGATCTCTGTGTGTAAACACAGAGATCCATGTCCTGTCAGGGAGAGGAGACTGTGGGATGTCCCTTGTACATAGGGACACCGATCGGTCACCTCCCCCAGTCAGTCCCCTCCCCCCACAGTAAGAATCACCTAGCAGGGCACACATTTAACCCCTTGATCTCCCCCTAGTGTTAACCCCCTTCCCTGACAGTCACATTTATACAGTAATCAGTGCATATTTATAGCACTGTTCGCTGTATAAATGTGAATGGTCCCAAAAATGTGTCAACAGTGTCCGATGTGTCTGCCGTAATATCGCAGTCCTGACCATTACTAGTAAAAATAAAATAAAATGTCATAAAACTATCCCCTATTTTGTAGGCGCTATAACTTTTGCGCAAACCAATCACTATACACTTAATGTGATTTTTTATTTTATTTATTTTTTACCAAAAATATGTAGAAGAATACATATCGGCCTAAACTGAGAAAAAATTTTTTTTTTTTTTTTTTCAAAATTTGGATATTTATTATAGCAAAAAGTAAAAAATGTTGTGTTTTTTTTTTTTTTTTTTTCAAAATTGTTGCTCTTTTTTTGTTTATAGCGCAAAAAGTAAAAACCGCAGAGATGATCAAATACCACCAAAAGAAAGCTCTATTTGTGGGAAAAAAGGACGTCAATTTTGTTTGGGAGCCACATCGCACGACCGCGCAATTGTCATTCAAAGCGCGACAGTGCTGAAAGCTGAAATTTCGCCTGGGCAGGAAGGGGGTATATGTGCCCAATAAGCAAGTGGTTAATGGCTGTATTTTAATTTATTTTCAGGGGACAGCAAATTTACACTGTTATACAAGCTGTACACGCACTACTTTACATTGTAACAAAGTGTAATTACTTCAGTGTTGTCACATGAAAAGATAATATATTTACAAAAATGTGAGGGGTGTACTCACTTCTGTGAGATACTATATATATATATATATATATATATATACACACACTGTATATACCATCCTGTAAGTCCATATACCATCCTGCACATCCATATACCTCTCCTATATACCATTCTGTACATCCATGACTTTTCCTATATTCATCCATGTACCTCTGTACATGGGTGTTCCATTAAATCAGTGGGTATGTGTGTAAGATCATAAGTTGGGCCTCATTGCCCTGGTGTGCTTTAGTGTGGTGTGGACATGGGTTTCTTTGTGCAAGGGGCTTAACTAGGATTGTAAAAGACCCAGGGCAGTTTTGGGTGCTCCAAGGAAAGAATTAATGCGGTGTGCTACGCACGAACAGTGTGTGGCTGACAGCAGCGAACAGTGAGTGTGGCCGACTTGTGTTAACAGTGGGAGTGGTTTAAAGGGGTTCAGATAAAAAAAAAAAGCTTTTGTACCCATAAAATATGTATAGATTGCTATGCCACAGTAAGTCTCCCAGACATGTATATAATTCAGCACAAGCATTTTGTTTACACTGAAAATAGACAGAGAGCTAACACATTGCCTGAGACAGAAGAATGTCATTAAAATAAATAGTCAGGGACTGCTTAGAAACCAGCAGCTGTTGACACTAAACACTTTGGTGAGAAGTGTGTAATGCACAATATAGTGTATATCGTGCAGGAGTGTGAACAATATAATGTACAGCAGTGGCGGCTGGTGCTCAAATTTTTGGGGGGGGCGCAAACAAACTGAAAAAAAAAAAATCCTCAATTGCCGCTACTGTGCCCATTAAAACGCAGCCACTGTGCCCAAACGCCACTAGTTTGTCCCCAAATGCAGCCAGTTTCCCCCCAATATACAGCCAGTTTGTCCCCCCCATAATACAGCCAGTTTGTCCCCCCCATAATACAGCCAGTTTGTCCCCCCCATAATACAGCCAGTTTGTCCCCCCCATAATACAGCCAGTTTGTCCCCCCCCATAATACAGCCAGTTTGTCCCCCCCCATAATACAGCCAGTTTGTCCCCCCCCCATAATACAGCCAGTTTGTCCCCCCCCCCATAATACAGCCAGTTTGTCCCCCCCATAATACAGCCAGTTTGTCCCCCCCCATAATACAGCCAGTTTGTCCCCCCATAATACAGCCAGTTTGTCCCCCCCATAATGCAGCCAGTTTGTCCCCCCCCATAATACAGCCAGTTTGTCCCCCCATAATACAGCCAGTTTGTCCCCCCCATAATGCAGCCAGTTTGTCCCCCCCATAATGCAGCCAGTTTGTCCCCCCATAATGCAGCCAGTTTGTCCCCCCATAATGCAGCCAGTTTCTCCCCCCATAATGCAGCCAGTTTGTCCCCCCCATAATGCAGCCAGTTTGTCCCCCCCATAATACAGCCAGTTTGTCCCCCCCATAATACAGCCAGTTTGTCCCCCCCATAATACAGCCAGTTTGTCCCCCCCATAATACAGCCAGTTTGTCCCCCCCCATAATACAGCCAGTTTGTCCCCCCCATAATGCAGCCAGTTTGTCCCCCCCATAATGCAGCCAGTTTGTCCTCATAATACAGCCAGTTTGTCCTCATAATACAGCCAGCTTCCCCCCCCCCCCCCCCCCCCAGCCCTGCACTTACCTCCCTCGAGTCAGCGCCGTCCTTCTTCCGTCCTCGATGTCTTCTCCCGCCCTCGATGTCACTTCAGCCAATCAGGTTACCGGTAACCAGACCCGGTGAACCTGATTGGCCAGGGAACGCACCCCTGTGCGTCCTCTCATTAGGTATTTAGAAGCCGATTACAGCCCTCAGGCTGTAGTCGGGAAGCCTATCAGAGCCTGCTGGCTCTGATAGGCACTTCTAAAGGCCAATCAGACGCTGTGATTCAGATGGCCGGTGCTCAAGGGGCCGGCCATCTGAATAGTGGGCGGCAGCAATACATAGGTTCATGCAATGCATGAACCTATGTATTGTTGTGGTGAGTGACGGCCGGGCGCAGAAGCGAGCTGTAGCGGCGCTTCTGCGCCCACTATGGTCGCGCCGCCATGTGTAAAAAAAAAAAAAAAAAAGACATAAAAAAAAACTCTTAAAGGGCCCGTTTTTTTTTTTTTTTTTTGGTGACCACAGGAGGGGGGGCGGCGCCCGGGCGCTCCCTATGGACGGGCCGCCACTGATGTACAGTATAGTGCAGGAGTGTGTAACAAACTGATTCTTCCATCTTCAATTTATCGTATTGAACAGGGTGTTGGGCTCAGTTTTGATTGTTTTGCTGGGCAGAGGAGTGCATGGAGTAGAGGGTTCACGAGTGTGTTTCAGACAGTGCTCAGGAGTGTGCAATGCACAGAGATAGGTAACACACTGACCAGTGTACAACAAACATTTCCCCCCTCTCCATTCCCAGTACAGACTCTTCCCTTAAATTACCCCAATACAGACTTTTCTCCACTCCTGGCTCTCCCTCAAGTCTGCAGAGATGGTATGGCATGCTGTGTCTGACTTACTTCTTACACACCACTGTCTGCTGCAAATCCTGTTCTGTAAGGGGTGAGTGTCAGGTGGACAAGCTGAGTGACTTGCTTATGTGTCAGCCTACTGCTCACCCCTTACAGCCTTCTACATTAATGGCAAGGGTGGCCAAGTCAGGGAGATGTCAGTGAGGAGCTCAGGTACGTTCACCCCCCCCCCCCCCCCCCTTCATTCCCAGGCTGTTCTGGGCAGCATACACATAAAAGTAACAGGCTCACCCGCCCCTCCCTCTGCACATACCTGCAAGCGCTGGGCACAGCATAGGAAGCCTTCCATTACACTTTACAGACTTCTTTGCAGATGACAGATGCAGGTCACACAGAATCCAACCTCCACTAAAACCTGTGTGAAGGAAGTCTTCCTCTTCTGTGTCCAGTCATAGTGCAGGGGGCACTCGGGAGCAGTGAGCAGTCACACTACAGACTAGCTGTGAGTATACAGCATGGCTCCAGCAGCCAAGTTCTGCTCCCTGGAGCCTCTGAGCTGCCAGTGTTCTGTCGATTTGTGCCCTCTGTCAAAAAGTGCGCAGAACAGAAGGGCACTCCAGCTGATTTCCCGATCAGCTGGCGTGACGTCACCATAGCACATGCACACATCGTAGGAGGCTTTTTTTCGATGGGAGATACCATTTCATTGGCACAATTGAAAGCTATGCAAAGAGCATTGGGACACCGTAGTTGTCAGATTGAGCCTCGCTGTTGCAGGGCGGGTTGTGGGTGTGTTGAAGGGTGGGTTTTGTCTGTGTTGAAACCCGCCTTTAGACACAGGCAAAACCTGCCGTTCAACACACCAAACCTGCCATGCAACACAGACAAAACCAGACACTGTAAACCCGCGCTGCAACAGCGAGAAACAATATGTCAAATATGATGACGTTCCGCTGTTTGCATAGCATTCAATTGTGTCCATCAAATGGTATCTCCCGGTGAAAAAAGTCTCCTTCCGTGTGCACATACGCTACAGTGACGTCACGCCAGCTGATCTGTAAATCAGTGCCCCTCCCCTCTGCACATGCGCGGGCACTTTTAGACGGAGGGCACAAATCGACAGAACACCGGAACTATAATCATAATATCTGAACATGCAGCTCTGGCTGCCTCCGCCTGTCAGCCAGAAATAAAAAAAGTCAGTCGATGCTCCCACCTTTTGGGCCACTCTGCAAACCACCTTAAGGCCTCATTCACATGTCCATACTTAAGCGTACACCCATGTGAGGGCCACGTTTGCCCACATAGATGCACAGGTGTTCTATGCATCCACATGCAGGTAGTCCTATTCATGTCAATTGGGACGCAGCGGCTGCATGGACACCTCTTCTCCAAGTTTGACATCCATGTGAATGCAGGTGTGTGTCCCTGAATGCAGATAGTGTGAATTTAGGGACATCAACACGGATGTCAAATTAAGAGGAGCAGCTGGAAATAATTGACTTGCATTTGTTTTTTTTTAACAGATTGGAATAATTGGTGGCTCAGGACTGGATGATCCGGATATTTTGGAAGGCAGAACTGAGAAGTATATTGATACACCGTTTGGCAAGGTATACATACACTTTTGCTGATCCAGTGATTAATGAAGATTTCTCAAATTTATACATATGTAATTAAATGTTAAAGGGCTCTGCCATTTATTTTATTTTCTCTTATCATCCATGGACTGACACGGTGTCTCTTTACACTTTACACGTGGGTTATGTCCCTGCTTGCAGGAGAAGACCTAGGCAGAATGTGAGATGTTATACATACATTCTAAAAGCCAGAGCTGAACAGCCCCACCCAGGGGGCGGTCCCTCCGGGCATAACCCACCCACTACAGTCAGCAGACTTCAGTTTTTTTCTGCCTGGCAGAAGGAGAAGACGTGGCTCTCTCAGGAGCCAGTCTCCTGACCTATTTTTTATTCCTTTTCTGGAATTCTTTTATATTTGAGAATCTTCTTTCAACTGTCGGCTGGGCAACAGGTTGGGTACAAGATATCCTCGTAGTCTTCCCTGTCCGACCATCGAGCGTGCTGATCCTCGCCTTGTGTGCGTGAGACTCAGTTCACGACAGGCCCCATGACTCCAGGGGTGGCCGGGTTTGCTTTCATGCTCCCACGGTCCTCTCAAGACTGAACAGTTCCTGACTGACTGTATCTTTCGCGGTGGACCGGGCCGACAGCTACTCAGTACTGCACTGTGATAGTCCTGTCAGAAACACACCAGTGGGTCCCTCAGGGGACGGGTAAGTAGTCTCTCCTGCCTGCAGGTGAGTACAAAAAGCTGTGTGTTTCTCTGTGGGGGTTTTTCCTGTCTCCCCCTGTATTTCATTGTCACTCTCTGTCACCATTGCTGGCGCTGTGCTGTGTGGGGTGCCTGGGGGTCACACTGTTCTTGGAGGGGCTCATGCTGGTCTGCAGATATGCTTGGGGCCTTTTTTTGTGAGTTTTGGGGCCTGAGCGCCGAGTGGCGCTGTGTGTGTGCTGTTGTTTCACTTTTGCTGAGTCATGGCGGCCATCTTGCCGCGGATCGCCTCAGTGAAGTGCGGCGGCCATTTTCTTGTAGCCTGCGCACTCTTCAGCACTATTTTTGGCCTCTAGCACTGCTGTAACAGTGCCAATCTCCTCACAATCTCCTCACAGCTCACCAGCGCTGACACTGCGCGGTACAGACAGCGGAACTGAGCGGTCCCTGGTCCGGTTTGGTGAGTCCCCTGGGCGCCCCCTCCTCAGTCAGCACAGCCTGTGGGTGGACTTTTTATCTGAGGAGTCTCAGAGGGGGGCAATGTGGAGTCTCGGTCACCAGCTTCCCCTAAATGTCAGTGGACAACAGGCAGTGCTTCAGCACCTGCGGTCCCTAGGGACCAGTTGTGGGCAGTCCTGGAATCATTTCTGACCAGGATGGGAGCTGTGTGCAAGCGCAAGGGAGCAAAAAGCGCCCTCTCCCCACTTTACTACATGAGGGCAGTGCGCGGATTCAGATATGGGCCTAGCCACTACCGCTCAGGACCCTAGTTCTGAATGTATTGGATGGTTTTGAACAGGACATTCCTTATGTGGAAAACTCCAGTTCTGAGTCAGTAAATGACAGGGCGCTTGTTAGTGTACTCATGACTGCGGTGAGGGACACTCTCAGGCTAAAATGCTGCGGATGCAGAACCTCAGGCTGATACAGTCTCCTTTGGTTCTTTTAAGGCCAGGCCTTCTAAAGAGGTTTTTCCATATGTACTTTCTTTGACCAGCTCATTGATAAGGTCTGGGAAAAGCCGCAGAAGAATTTTTTTATGGTCCCGCGGCGTTTGTCTATCAGATACCCCTTGAAGATGCCCTGCTTAAAAAGTGGGCTTCTCCCCCAGTGGTCGACCCTCCAGTCGCCCGGTTGAACAAGGCCATCACTCTCCCGATGGAGGGGACTCCTGCATTTGAGGACCCCACTGACAGGAGGTCAGAAGTGGTGAGCAGAACCATGTTTGCCTTGTTGGGATCCGCCCTACGACCTGTGGTAGCGGCGACCCTTGTGTCTAAAACACTTACAGGTTGGGCATAAATGTTGCACCTAGCTGTACAGGAGCATATTCTTCCTCCAGACACAGTTGCTCTGGCCCACCAACTGGTTCAGGGCCTGGTTTCTGTGAGCGACGCCACGCTGAACGCGGCCCCTTTAATATCCAGGGCCTCTGTCTCGGCGGTGGTATTGCGTCGTCTTATCTGGTTGAAATGCTGGTCTGCTGACCTAGCCTTGGGAAGCTCCTGACGGATCTACTATTTAAAGGCAGTAGACCTTTCGGTGCTGCTCTGGATGACATCGTCATGGATGTCACGGGAGGTAAACGCACTCTTCTTCCTTAGACTAGCAAGGGTGAGGAGGCCCGCCGCAAACAGGGGCCTTCCTTTCCAGCAAAACGGGGTTTTTTCGTCAGTCAGAGTCCACAGGTAGGCCCTCTCAGACTGACGGCAGTGCGGCTGGTGGGCACAAGTGCCCCATGGTGCGTAAGCCAAACAAGCGGCTCCCAAGCCCGCCTCCGCGTGAAGTCTTGCCTCCGCCCGACTCTGGGGTGGGGGGACGACTTTGCAGGTTCACGGATCGGTGGACCTCCCCGAATCTCCGACTGGTGGGTGTGCGAGGTGGTCACCTCAGGATATAGGATAGTATTCCGATCCTGGCCCCCACACAGATTCTTTCCCTTGAATCTTCCTCTCCTTCCTACCTGTCGGGCAGCCCTCTTGGGGGCTGTACAGGATTTGATCAGGTCCGGAGTGATTGTGCCGGTTCCGTCACAGGAGAGTTTTCAGGGATTCTACTCGAATCTGTTTGTCGTCCCAAAAATAGGACGTGGTTCGACCTATCCTGGACCTCAAGGCCCTGAATGCCTTCGAGAAGGTGCAGAAATTCCGCATGGAATCCATTCGCACGGTGATCGCTACACTCCACCAAAGGGATTTTCTTCTGGCGTCCTTGGACTTCAAGGACGCCTACTTGCATGTTCCGATCTGCGCAAATCACCAGAAGTTTCTGCGCCTTGCGATCAGCGAAGTCCACTATCGATTGTGGCTCTTCCTTTCGGCCTTGCCTCGGCACCAAGGGTGTTCACCAAGGTGCTTGCTCCGGTTCTAGCCTTCTGTTAAAGCGAGGTATTGCTGTCATGGGCTATCTGGACGGTCTTCTGCTATGAGCAAAAAGTGGCTCAGACTTAGAGGAAAGGTGACTATCGTCAATTAGACCCTCAGGGACTTCGGGTGGTTCCTGAACATTCAGGAGTCAGTCCTGGTCCCGACTCAGTGTCTGGAGTATCTAGTTCTGGACTCCTTGGAGGCAAAGGTATCCTACCTCTGGAGAAGTTGCTGACACTTCAGTCTGCGGTGCGGGTGCTGACATCCCGAAAATGGTTGTCAATCCGTTGTTTGCATGAGAGTCCCGGGACTCCTGGTGGCCTCCTTCGCGGCCATTCCGTATGCCCAATCACACACCAGGGCATTGCAGAAGGAGATCTTGTCCACCTGGGACAAAGCCCCGTTGTCCTTGGATCTTCGGATCCAGGTGATTCACCTGGTCAGGGCGTCCCTGACATGGTGGTTGAGACCCTCGGCTCTTCGGTCCGGAAAGTCGTTCCCCTCCCATCCAATGGACGGTACTCACGACGGACACCAGCCTGACGGGCTGGGGTGGAGTCTGGGGAGTCCTGTCGGCTCAAGGCCTTGGACTCCGGACGAGCCCGTTTACCAATCACTGTTCTGGAAATACGGGCCATCAGACTGTCTCTCTCCTCAGGTCGGAGAGAGTACGGGGTCGCTCCATCAGGAGCCAGTCGGACAACGCCACGGCGGTGGCGTATGTAAACCATCACGGGGGGACTCGGAGCTCAGCTGCGGCTTCCGAGGTAGTCCGTATCCTGAAGTGGGCCGGAAGAAACGTGCCGGCTCTGTAGGGGCGGACTATCTGAGTCGCCAGACGCCGGACCAGGAAGAGTGGTCCTTGCATATTTCAACTCCTTTGCCGACGGGGGGGCACGTCGGATGTGGACCTGATGGCCTCTCGACTCAGTCGCAAGGGTCGAGGTTGTGGCCAGATCCAGGGATCCTTGGGCGATGCCTCGGATGCGTTGGTGGCCCCATAGGGTCCTTATCGCCTGATATAAACTCCGGTGATCCTAATTGTTCCGGATTGACCTCAGCGTCACTGGTACGCTGATCTGGTACGTCTCGTTGCAGACGTTCCCTGGCGGTTGCCGATGAGGGAGGACCTTCAGTCTCAAGGTCCTATGTTTCATCCGGCTTACAGTCTCTGGCTTTAACGGCAGGGCTGTTAAAAGCCAGGAGTTGAGGGACCGAGGTCTCTCGGACTCTGTCATTTTGACCATGTTAAGGACACGGAAGTCTTCCTCCAGGCAGATCTATCACCGTGCCTGGAAAGCTTATATCGCCATATGCAAAGCGCTGGACTGGCGTCCTCGGACGTATTCCGTCCCCAGAATCCTGCGTCCTCTGCAGTGTGGAGTGACCCAAAAGCTTGCTTTGAGTACCATCAAGGATCAGATTTCGGCCTTGGCCGTCTTCTTTCAGCGACCTCTAGCGGGTCATTTCTTGGTTAGCACCTTGTGTTGGGGGTTCGCCATGTGCTCCCTCCTGTCAAGCCTTCTCTCCCACCGTGGGATCTGAATTTGGTGCTCTCGGTCCTCCAGGAACCTCCTTTTTGGGAATATCCGGGATAGTCCTCTCTTGTCTTGTCTCAGAAGGTGGCCTTTTAGTGGCAATCACTTCTGTTTGACGAGTGTCTGAGTTGGCGGCTTTGTCCTGCAAGTCGCCATATTTAGTCATCCATAAGGATAAGGCGGTGTTGCATCCGCGACCTTCCTTTTTGCCAAAGGTGGTGTCTACCTTTCACCTACATGAGGACATTGTCCTCCCGTCCTTGTGTCCTCACCCATCGCATCCCAGAGAGTTTGCGCTGCACATATTGGATGTGGTACGAGCCTTACGGGTGTACCTGTCTGCTACTGCTTCTATTCAAAAGTCCGACTCACTGTTTGTGACTGTCCATAACAGGGCCAAGCGGTTTCGTCTGCCATCATTTTTAGGGGAATCAGACAAACCGTCATTCAAGCCTATGCTCTCAAAGGGCGGGCGCCTCCCTTTCCGGTTACGGCGCATTCCACCAGGGCAATTGGTGCTTCCTGGGTTTTCCGACATCAAGCGTCGGTTGCACAAGTGTGCAAGGCGGCGACCTGGTCGTCTGTTCATGCCTTTTAAGTTTTTTATAAGGTTGATGTGGCTGCATCTTCGGATGCTTCCTTCGGCCGCAGGGTGCTGCAGGCCGCTGTTTAAAGTTGCGACTCCTCCGTTGAGGAGATCTGCCTTCTTGGAGTGAAAGTTTGGTTTTTCCATTGATACTGCTCCCATCCCTCTTGACACTGCTTTGGGACATCCCACGTGTAAAGTGTAAAGAGACACCGTGTCAGTCCATGGATGATAAGAGAAAATAGGATTTTTTGTACTCACCGTAAAATCCTTTTCTCTGACATCCATGGACTGACACGGCACCCACCCTTCCTTTTAAGTTTGTACTGCTTTGTTACGAACTGAAGTCTGCTGACTGTAGTGGGTGGGTTATGCCCGGAGGGACCGCCCCCTGGGTGGGGCTGTTCAGCTCTGGCTTTTAGAATGTATGTATAACATCTCACATTCTGCCTAGGTCTTCTCCTGCAAGCAGGGACATAACCCACGTGTAAAGTGTAAAGAGACACCGTGTCAGTCCATGGATGTCAGAGAAAAGGATTTTACGGTGAGTACAAAAAAATCCTATTTTTTTTTAATTACTGTTGCTTTGTCACATTAGATTTTCACCACACAGTTTGCTACACTGTTATTAACCACTTAACAACCACCTGCCGACAAATAACGTCGACAAGGTGGTTGCTTAACTCTGGGAGGACGTTATATAACGTCCTCCCAGAATCGCGCTCCCGCGCGCCCCCTGGGGCGCGCACACGGGAAACTCCGTGTCTGGACCCGGCGGATCACGAATCGCGGTAAATCGCCGCTGATAGCGGCCGTTTACCACGTGATCGCTCCGTCAAATGACGGAGCAATCACTTGTAAACAGACCGGCGTCATTTGATGACGCCGGTTCCTCCCTCCCCTCTCTGTACCGATCGGTACAGTGTGAGAGGGGAGGGGGAGGGAGCGGATGGCAGCAGCAGCACTGTGGGCTGGATCTGTGACAATTGCAGTCACAGATCCAGCCATCCATCCATCCCTGCTCAGCCATCCCTGTGCTATACCCTGCCAATACTCTGCAATACCCTGGTGCAATACTCTGCAATACCCTGGTGCAATACTCTGCAATACCCTGGTGCAATACTCTGCAATACCCTGGTGCAATACTCTGCAATACCCTGGTGCAATACTCTGCAATACCCTGCGAAATACTCTGCAATACCCTGGTGCAATACTCTGCAATACCCTGGTGCAATACCCTGGTGCAATACTCTGCAATACCCTGGTGCAATACTCTGCAATACCCTGGTGCAATACTCTGCAATACCCTGCACAATACTCTGCAATACTCTGCAATACCCTGCAAAATACTCTGCAATACCCTGCAAAATACTCTGCAATACCCTGCAAAATACTCTGCAATACCCTGCAAAATACTCTGCAATACCCTGCAAAATACTCTGCAATACCCTGCGCAATACTCTGCGCAATACCCTGTGCAATACTCTGCAATACCCTGTGCAATACTCTGCAATACCCTGCGCAATACTCTGCAATACCCTGCGCAATACTCTGCAATACCCTGCGCAATACTCTGCAATACCCTGCGCAATACTCTGCAATACCCTGCACAATACTCTGCAATACCCTCCACAATACTCTGCAATACCCTCCACAATACCCTGTGCAATACCCTCCACAATACCCTGTGCAATACCCTCCACAATACCCTGTGCAATACCCTCCACAATACCCTGCCATACACCGCAATACCCTGCCATACACCGCAATACCCTGCCATACACCGCAATACCCTGCCATACACCGCAATACCCTGCCATAGTCCGCAATACTCCGCAATGCCCGGCAATACTCCGCAATGCCCGGCAATACTCCGCAATAACCACTTCCCGCCCTCCGGCCGTCATGACGTCCTTGACTTTGTGCGGGGATATCTGAATGATGGGAGCAGCTACAGGCATCATTCAGATATTAGCTTTTTCAGCCGGCGATTCCCTACACCATAAGAACAATCATAGCGGCTGTTCCGCCGCTTGATCATTCTTACGGGAGGCGAGAGGGGATGTCCCCCCCCCCCCCCGCCGCCCTCCGGTGCTTCTACCGACTCACCGCTACGATCAAAGCCAGGATTGTTGTTTTTATTTTTTATTTTTTTTCAGGCTTCCCAGCCTAGAGGTGAGATGTGGGGTCTTATTGACACCCCCCCCCCCCCCCCATATCTCACTGTAAAGAGGACCTGTCATGCCATATTCCTATTACAAGGGATGTTTACGTTCCTTGTAATAGGTATAAAAGTGATCAAAAAAATGTTTAGGGCGGAAAAACATGTCAAACTAAAATAAATAAAGTAAAATGAAGAATAAAATTTTTTATTTTTTTTTAAAGCGCCCCTGTCCCCGTGAGCTCGCATACAGAAGCGAACGCATACGTAAGTCCCGCCCACATATGAAAACGGTTTTCAAACCACACATGTGAGGTATCTCTGCGAACGTTAGAGCGAGAGCAATCATTTTGGCCCTAGACCTCCTCTGTAACTCAAAACATGTAACCAGTAAAAATATTTAAAGCATCGCCTATGGGGATTTTTTAAGTAGCGAAGTTTGGCGCCATTCCACGAGTGTGTGCAATTTTTAAGGGCGACATGTTAGGTATCTATTTACTCGGCGTAACTTCATCTTTCACATTATGCAAAAACATTGGGCTAACTTTACTGTTTTTTTTTTTTTAAGCACAAAACATTTTTTTTCCGTAAAAAACGCGTTAAAAAAATTGCTGCGCAAATATCGTGCGAGATAAAAAGTTGCAACAACCACCATTATATTCTCTAAGGTCTTTGCTAAAAAAACATATATAATGTTTTGGGGTTCTATGTAATTTTCTAGCAAACAAATGATGATTTTTACATGTAGGAGAGAAATGTCAGAATTGGCCTGGGTGCTCCCTGCATGTTGGGCCTCTGTATGTGGCCACGCTGTGTAAAAGTCTCACACATGTGGTATCGCCATACTCGGGAGTAATAGCAGAATGTGTTTTGGGGTGTAATTTGTGGAATGCATATGCTGTGTGTGAGAAATAACCTGCTAATATGACAATTTTGTGAAAAAAAAAAAAGAGAAAAAAAAAATCTTGATTTTGCAAAGAATTGTGGGAAAAAATTACAACTTCAAAAAACTCACAATGCCTCTTTCTGAATACCTTGGAATGTCTTCTTTCCAAAAAGGGGTCATTTGGGGGGTATTTGTACTTTTCTGGCATGTTAGGGTCTCAAGAATTGAGATAGGCCGTCAGTACTTCAGGTGTGATCAATTTTCAGATATTGGCACCATAGCTTGTGGACTCTATAACTTTCACAAAGACCAAATAATATCCACCAATTTGTACTTATTTTTACCAAAGATATGTAGCAGTATAAATTTTGGCCAAAATTTATGAAGAAAAAATAGTAATTTGCAAAATTTTATAACAGAAACGAAAAAAAAATAATTTTTTTACAAAATTTTCAGTCTTTTTTCTCTTATAGCGCAAAAAATAAAAAACCCAACAGTGATTAAATACCACCAAAAGAAAGCTCTATTTGTGTGAAAAAAAGGACAAAAATTTCATATGGGTACAGTGTTGTATGACTGAGTAATTGTCATTCAAAATGTGAGAGCACCGAAAGCTGAAAATTGGTCTGGTTATTAAGGGGGTTTAAGTGCCCAGTGGTCAAGTGGTTAAAGGATAAGCTCAGGAAAAACAAAAAAAAAAAACAAAGGCCAACTTTCCATCTCCCTAACCCCCTATATATGCAAAGCCAAAATTTACACCACCTCTCCTGCAGGTGCATACTTACAACATCCTCTGACGAAGGAAGCATCAGGTCCTGTGTGCTAGAAACCAGGGTTACCTAGAACTCTAGGTTTGAGAAGCTGCCTGCTTGCAACCGAGGGCTCTAAGCAGAAGGAGCCGTCTGCATCTTAGTAACCTAGGACACTAGGCAGAAGGGGGACCGACTGTATCCTAACAAACAGGGTACATTTATGCTGTACATGTGTAAATGTAAGCACAGAGGTTGCATGCATATGTTGTGTGGACAAGATTTTATGTAGAATGTTTCTGCCAGCAAGATCCTACATACAATCATAAGACTGTGTGCATGGGTCCTTAGTGTAGGTTAGTTCTTTCGGTAGGGTAATTAGTAGTTCAAATTATTTAATAGAATATTTATAATCAACCCATTTGTTATACCCATTCTCTTGGGAAGATCCCCATACAGAGAGGATATTAAAGTGGTTAAAAAACTCAGAGATAAAATATGAACAAAGCATATCCCTCTATAGTATGTATAGTAGGTAACGGTAGTATATCTCAATCCAGAACATCAAATGTAATTTCTCTCTGCTGCCTCATTCCTCTGCTATCTGCATAAGTCACTTCTTACAAGTTTTCTTGACACCAAGAGGTAAAAGGTTGACAGGAGGGAGCTCCAGCCTGTGAGTGACAGCCTTACCTTTGTTCCTGTGTGCTGTGTAAAGGAGAGTGTGTCCCTTCCCTCCAGTCAGCTCTCAGAGCGTAACATGCTTTCTGAAAGCTCAGACCAGCTGTATAAATTCTGCATTTTTAACCGGTTCTGGCAGATTTACTGCGGCACAATGGCTCTCCTGGGTGAAATCTTGTACATATACGGGTTTCCCTTTATAAGCCACCAGAGGGCGCGCGCCTGCTGCACAGCGGGGGACCCGATGCACGTGGATGGCGGTCGCGATCATGTGCGTGAGAGCCAGCACGGGGATTAGTGTGTGTAAACACACAAATCTCTGTCCTGTCAGAGGAGACAGATCGTGTGTTCCTAGTATATAGGAACACCGATCAGTCTCCTTTCGTAGTCAGTCCCAT
Source organism: Rana muscosa (assembly GCA_029206835.1). Lineage (NCBI taxonomy): Eukaryota > Metazoa > Chordata > Amphibia > Anura > Ranidae > Rana > Rana muscosa. Next base: position 691,731,902 of record CM055116.1, read on the forward strand.
CCCCCCACAGTTAGAACACACCCAAGGAACCCACAGTTAACCCCTTGATCACCCCCTAGTGTTAACCCTTTCTCTGCCAGTGACATTTCTAAAGTAAAAAGTGCATATTTATAGCACTGATCGCTGTATAAATGTCAATGGTCCCAAAAATGTGTCAAAGGTGTCCGATGTGTCCGTCTCAATGTCCCAGTACCGCTAAAAATCGCAGATCACCACCATTACAAGTAAAAAAAAAAATAATAATAAAAATGCCATTAAATCTTTCCCATAGATTGTAGACACTATAACTTTTGCGCAAACCAATCAATATACGCTTATTGCGTTTTTTTTTGTTACAAAAAATATGTAGAAGAATATATATTGGCCTAAACTGATGAAGAAATTTGTTTTTTAAAAACATTTTGGGGATATTTATTATTGCAAAAAGTAAAAAATATATTATTTTTTTTTCAAAATTGTCGCTATTTTTTTGTTTATAGAGCAAAAAATAAAAACCGCAGAGGTGATCAAATATGACCAAAAGAAAGCTCTATTTGCGTGAAAAAAGGGCGCAAATTTGGTTTGGGTGCAACGTCGCAAGACCGCGCAATTGTCAGTTAAAGCAAAGCAGTGCCAAATTGTAAAAAGTGCATATAAATAGATACAACGTGTGTAGGAGATTTGTATCACCTGAGGCCAGTCACTTCACTGGGTATATGTAAGGGTTTACAACCACTTTAATGAAATGTGTAACTGCATACTCTGTACATGGTTCTAATCTCTAGGAGCAGACTGCGCAAAGCTATTGGGGATCCTAAATTGATAATTAACCTAGTTAACCAATTAGGGAGATAATAGGGAAAGCTTGTGCACAGCAAAAAACTTTCCAATTTTTGTTACATTAACTTCACTCTCACTCACAGCAGCTTCAGCTGAGGAGATATAACGTCTCCAAGGCCTGTACACACGTTCGGATTTTCGGATGGGAAAAGTGTGGCGACAGGCTGTTGTCGGAAAATCTGACCGTTTTGTATGCTCCATCGGACAATTGTTGTCGGATTTTCCGCGGACAAATGTGGGATAGCATGCTTTAAAAAAAAATTACGACAACAAATGTGTGTTGTCGAATTTTCCCTAAACGTCTTTCAGGACAGCACCTTGAGAGCGTGGCTCCATCCACTTGACAGGAAACACACCTCCACCAAACTTCTTTAAAAGGAGGCTCTTTCTCACTTATCACCAGTTTTTGTTTCCTCCGACGGGAACACGTGGGGGTTAGGAGCTCTCAAGGTATTGTCCTGAGAAGCCAGATCTCCCTACTCCACTATTTTTTTTTTTTTACTTTCCTCAGAGTGCCGGTTCCTCCCATCTCCACGGGTTTACGAGTGCCTAGTGGATGTGCTCCTTCTCCCTCGTCAGTGCTCAGGGAGAGCCGAGACTGCTCCGGGATGCTGCTCCTAGGCGGGGGCAGACGGCATGCGGACATTTTTTGGGTCTTAGCATGTTTTTTTCCCAGACGCCGACCCTACGAGCAGGCGCAGGGTGTCATTTTTGCCGGAAAGCGCAGGGGGAGGAGGTAGGAATAGGTCTGTTGCCTATATTTTCTGGTTCCGGTCCGGCGCAAAGGCGCTAGTGGAGTCCGAAACCGGCGTTACGCCACAAGCATCGCGGTGCAGCCTCAGCGTGGACTCAGGAACCGCAGCAAGTGGGACAGGCGCAGGCACCAGCAAGGCCCAGGAATGGAGCAGACTTGTGTTCTGCTCTTCTTTTACTTTTGGGTCTCTCTCTAGCTCTCTTCTCCCTTAGAGGGGTTTATGTATGTTCCCCTCTGGTGGCGGGGGCCTGTCTGGGCACATGAGTTTGATATTTTCTCTCACTGTGCACCTGTGGTGAGTGTATTGAATGGTTTCAGGCTGACTCAAAGGATGGTTTGTCTTTTTCCTTTTTTCTTCCCTTATCATGGCAGGCCAAGAGCTCTGACCCAGGGATTAAAAATAAATGTCCTTCATGCAAATCTAAAGTACCTGAAGGCTGGAAAAATACTGTCAATCATGCATTGATTCTTTGGTGAAGGAAGAAGCATCTTCCGCATGCAGCGATTTGATTGCATCTGTTAAAAATGAATTGGATGCTACCATTCAATCTTTCAGAGCCTCACTTACAAATCCATCCTCAAGACCGCCTACTACCTCACAATCCTCGCAAGACTCACTGTAAGTCCCGGTAGTGGAGGCAGAAACAGGTCCTCTGAACCAGGAAGGGCTTTCCCCCTCACGTTCTAGGGAAGAATCAGATGAGGATGAACTGGAGAATATTTCTTCCAAATATAAGCTGTCTTTGGACCAAGTAGATGGCCTCTTGAAGGCAATTTATGCTACCTTGGGTCTTGAGGAAGAGTGTAAAGAGTTATCTTTACATGAAAGGATGTATGCAGGACTCAGCGAGCCCAAAATGTGTACCTTTCCAGTCCATGCTGTAATTTCTGATACAATCAAGAAAGAATGGACTGATCCTGAAAGAAAACCTATTTTCTCAAAGGCGCATAAAAGAAGGTTTCCTTTTGATGAAGACCCAGCAGCTCTCTGGAATAAGGTTCCAAAACTAGATGCAGCCTTTTCTCAGGTGTCAAGATCAACTGATCTAGCGTTTGAGGACATGGGGATATTAACCACATAAGGACCGGCCACGCGACGATATACGTCGACAGAATGGCACGGCTGGGCACAAGGGCGTACAGGTACATCCCCTTTAAGATCCCAGCCGTGGCTCGCGCCCGCAACCCGGTCCGAAGCTCCATGGCCGCGGGACCCGCTGACCCGATCGCCGCTGGTGTCCTGCGATCGGGTCACAGAGCTGAAGAATGGGGAGAGGTAAGTGTAAACAAACCTTTCCCTGTTCTTCCTAGTGGCATGTCAGTGATCGTCTGTTCCCTGTCACACGCCAAGCCACGCCCCCCTACAGTAAGAATCATTAACTAGGGCACACTTAACCTCTACAGCGCCACCTAGAGGTTAACCCCTTCACTGCCAGTGTCATTTTCACAGTAATCAGTGCATATTTATAGCACTGATCGCTGTAAAAATGACAATGGTCCCAAAAATGTGTCAAAGGTGTCCGATGTGTCCGCCATAATGTTGCAGTCACGATAAAAATCGATGATCGCTGCCATTACTAGAAAAAAAAAAATATTACTAAAAATGCCATAAAACTACCCCCTGTTTTGTAGACACTATAACTTTTGCGCAAACCAATCAATAAACGCTTATTGCAATTTTTTTTAATCAAAAATATGTAGAAGAATACGTATCGGCCTAAACTGAGGAAAAAAATGTTTTTTTTTGGGGATATTTATTATAGCAAAAAGTAAAAAATATGTAATTTTTTTCAAAATTGTTGCTCTATTTTTGTTTATAGCGCAAAAAATTAAAACCGCAGAGGTGATCAAATACCACCAAAGAAAGCTCTATTTGTGGGGAAAAAAGGACATCAATTTTGTTTGGGAGCCACGTCGCACGACCGCGCAATTGTCAGTTAAAGCGTTGCAGTGCCGAATCGCAAAAAGGGGCCTGGTCCTTTAGCAACAAAATGGTCCGGGGCTTAAGTGGTTAAAGGACCCCATGGATAAAAAGATGGATCAACAACTGAAGAGAGCTTGGCAATCCATTATGGGCAACCTCAAGCCAGTAATGGCAACTACTTGCGTCTCCAGAAATATGGAGTATTGGGTGAACCAGCTTAAAGCTCACATAATGGCTGATTCACCAAAGCAAGAATTCCTTGACTCCTTCTCAACCCTGTATGCAGCTGTAGCTTACATCTCAGATGCATCTGCTGAATCTATCAATATGACAGCAAAATCCGCAGCCCTTACTAATTCAGTCAGAAGGGCTCTGTGGTTAAAGACCTGGCCGGGGGACGCGGCATCTAAAAACAAGCTATGCAGAGTCCCATTCTGGGGGGATTTATTGTTCGGCACAGATTTAGATTCAGAGACTTTTTCGTCCTTAAAGGGCTCAAGAACAAGTCAAGCCTCGAGAGGAAGAAAGGGTGATCATGGCAGGGGGGAAAAGGCAAAGGAAATGTCCTTTTCCATCCTCCTGCGTCAACCAGCAAGATGCAATGACAGGCGGTTACAGGTGGGAGGAAGACTGCAAAGCTTTCTCCCTTATTGGGCAAGTATAACGAAAAATCAGTACATCCTGTGCATGCTGACCAAGGTTACAGAATGGAATTTTTGGACCCCCCCCCCCCCCCCCCCCCCCAGAACTGTACTTTGATGACAAATCTACCAAGAGATGCAACGAAAGCCCTGGCAATGAAGAACCTACTAAAGGATCTGATAAATCATGGGGTTGTGACTCAGGTGCCACAAGGGGAGCTTTATCAGGGATTCTATTCCCACATATTCCTAATAAAGAAGCCGTCCGGAAGTTTTCGGTTAATCCTCAACCTGAAAACTCTGAACAGATCGGTCCTTTACAAGAAGTTTTGTATGGACTCCATCTTCACGGTCCAAAACCTATTGACAAAAGAATGCTTTATGGCATCGTTAGACCTTCGAGATGCCTATCTGCATATCCCCATAGCCCCTCAGTCGCAGAAATTTCTAAGGATGGCAATAAATATGAGGAGCGAGGTTATGCACCTACAGTTCAGGGCCCTCCCCTTCGGCCTTTCCTCGGCCCGCGAATATTTACAACGGTCATGGCAGAAGCTCTCGCACCTCTTCGCCTGCAGGGGATTGCTGTAATTCCATACCTAGACAACCTGCTCTTCTTTGCCCCCTCCAGGGAGAAATTGTTGGAGGACCTCAGAAGAGCCCGCAGTCATCTAGAAGCCCTGGGTTGGATCGTAAATATGCAAAAATCGTATCTCAACCCAGCCCAAGAAGCACAATTTCTGGTGAATCAAATCAATTTGGTGGAACAGAGAATTTTTCTCCCAGAAGACAAAAAGATAAAAATCCAAAATGTCGTAGCCTCCTTGCAGACAAATCAGGAATTATCAGTCAGGCGAGTCATGTCAGCCCTAGGAACCCCAACCTCATCCATGCCAGCAGTGCAATGGGCAAGGCTTCATTTCAGACCTCTTCAGAGTTTCCTCCTGAAAGCATGGGATCACAGGACAGAATCTCTGGGGGCAAAGGTGAAAATCCCCACCAAAGTCAAACGATCGCTTTGGTGGTGGAGAAATTTAGACAAAGAGGGCCTGCTATGGTCGTTCCTAATAGAAAAAGTGGTAACGACAGATGCCAGCTTGTGGGGATGAGGGGCGCACCTGCGTCAAAATTACGCTCAAGGTGTTTGGTCCCAGTCAGAGACAAAAAAGTCATCCAATTGGAGAGAACTAAGGGCAGTCACCTTAGCATTGGATGCCTTCTCTCTAGACCTTCAAGGTTCCCATGTTCAGGTCCTTTTGGACAATGCCACTACCATAGCCTACCTAAACAGGCAGGGGGGCACAAGAAGCAAAACACTTCAGTTTCTCGCTTTAGACATCCTAAATTGGGCAGAAAACCATTTTCTGTCCTTATCAGAAGTACACCTCAAGGGCACTCTAAATGTAGTGCCAGATTTTCTAAGCAGAAGAAGAATTCAGGAGGCAGAATGTACCTTAAATCCAGAAGGCTTCGCAATGATCATCGGGGCCTGGGGCCAGCCTCAAATAGACCTATTTGCGTCAGAAGGAAGTACGCAACTTCCGGTTTTTTTTTTCTCCATTCACATAAACGACAGTTTCCAGGGGACAGATGCGTTAATTCAGCCTTGGAACTTCCATCTGGGTTACGCCTTTCCTCCGTTTCAACTAATCCCATTGGTACTGAGGAAGATTCAGAGGGAGAAAGTGGAAGTAATTTTAATTACTCCATTTTGGCCAAAAAGGGCATGGTTTACCACCATCCTTGGAATGGCAGTCAGACCGTCTTGGCAGCTGCCTCTCCGGCAGGACTTGCTTCTACAAGGTCCGACACACTATCCGGAAGTGGCCAGTCTGAGCCTCACTGCGTGGTATCTGAGAGGCAGTTGTTAAGACAAAAAGGTCTGTCTCGGACTTTGGTGACTACCTTGCTTTCCAGTAGAAAGTTAGTAACCAGAAAAATCTATGCTAAATATTGGAAGGTTTACAACTCCTGGTGTCACTCATCAAATAGAATGGTAAAAAAAATTGGTGTCCATTCTGGAATTCCTTCAGAATGGGGCGGAAAAAGGCTTATCAGTCAGTACACTTAAAGTGCAGATAGCCGCATTGGGAGTTTTTCTAGAAAGACCAATATCTCCGGAGCCCTTAGTTATATTTTTCAAAGCGCTTACCAGATCCAGACCAGCTCCTGCTAAGCACTTTCCCAGTTGGGATCTATCAGTTGTCCTTCAAGCCCTATCTAAGGAACCTTTTGAACCACTACAAGCAATTTCTCTGAAGTATCTTACTCTCAAGACTTTGTTCCTAGTTGCAATAACATCAGATAGGAGAATTAGTGAGCTGCACACCCTGTCGGTAAAAAAACCCTTCTTATCCATCTACACGGATAGAATTGTACTGAAGACCGATACAGGTTTCTTGCCAAAGGTGGCGTCAGCCCTCAACAGGTCGCAGGAGATCATCCTACCAACCTTTTGCTCAACCCCTTCGGGGGGAAAAAGAAAGCCAATTCCACAATTTGGATGTGAGAAGGACTTTATTACATTATCTCGAAGTAACCAAGAACTTTCGGTCTTCGGATTCTTTGTTTATACTTTTTTCTGGAAAAAAGAAGGGCCACCAAGCATCAAAGGGGTCAATAGCTAGATGGCTTAAAACCGTTATTCTGGCAGCCTACTCCCAAGCAGGGCTATCTCCCCCACTGGGAATTAAAGCACATTCTACCAGGGCTCAAGCCACTACATGGGCAGAAATAGCTGATGCCACCCCAGACCAAATTTGTAAGGCGGCTACGTGGTCAAGTTACCTAACGTTTGTTCGTCATTACAGACTGGATCTTCTGTCAGCAAGCAATCAGGCTTTTGGCAGAAAGTTCTTGCAGGCTGTGGTCCCTCCCTAAGTGGGTAAGTCTCTTTTATCCTCTCAAGGTGCTGTCCTGAAAGACGTTTAGGGAAAAATCAAGTTAGACTTACCGGTAACTTGTTTTCCAGGAGTCTTTCAGGACAGCAGCAACCTGCCCTTATTGTTTTGATTATTATGCTGTGACTAACCATACTCTGATTATGTGTTCCAGCTTGGGCCGGAGGTTTCTCTACTACTACTGGTGATAAGTGGGAAGGAGCCTCCTTTTAAAGAAGTTTGGTGGAGGTGTGTTTCCTGTCAAGTGGGTGGAGCCACGCTCTCAAGGTGCTGTCCTGAAAGACTCGTGGAAAACAAGTTACCGGTAAGTCTAACTTGATTTTTCCGATCGTGTGTACAGAAGTCTGTTGGAGTTTTTTCCGAAGTACAAACACGCATGCTCGGAAGCAATGGTCACCATAACACAACATTAGCAGAAGTTGCCCAAAGGGTGGCGCTAAAGAGCTGAAAAATCACGTAGTTTCGTGTTTGTTGGCCAACAATTCTTTGCCGTTTGTATGCATTGCAAGTTCCTGGCCAACGCCCTTCGGACAAAAGTCTCAGTCTTTGTCTGATGAAAACTCGATCGTGTGTATGAGGCTTTAGATTGTAAGCGCCAATGAGCAGGGCCCTCTGAATTCTTCTGTATTAAATTGTATTGTAATTGTACTGTCTGCCCTTATGTTGTATAGTGCTGCGTAAACTGTTGCCGCTATATAAATCCTGTATTATAATAATAGTGATATCTATGTTAGTGTTAGAGGTAGTGTAAAAATAGTCATAGAATTCAGAGCATAGTACTGGAAAATACCCAATATCTAAAATACACTTATTAACCATACACCTCTAACTTGTGTATCAAAATCAACACATATTCAGGGTCCCTGCAATTGGGACAGCATGCGCCAAATTTAAATACAAGTTCAAGACAGTTACATGAATTTGGTGCATGCTGCACCACTTTTACAGCACACGAGAAACCCAAAATCTGTCTACGCCAGTCTTTATGAATTTCAGGGATTGAACGTTTAACAAATAATTTTATTTTTTTTCTTTTATTTAGGTCTCCTAAGTATGAAAAAAAATAATATTCAGAGTATTTTTAAAGACTCAACATACAGTATAGGCTAACAAGTAAAGTAATAAGTTAAAACTTTGTATGCAAAGCAGTAAAAAAAAATTCTGCTGCGTAAACTGGTGCATACTAAAGTTTAAGGCTCTGTTTACACCTAGGCAGGTGTGAGGGAGCACTTGAGCATTTCTGTGTTGCATCTAGGGCAGCCCATTCATTTTAATGGTATGCTCTGTGCACAAGAAATGCGAAAAATAAGTGCCTGACCCTTTTTTGAAAGGGCCCCTTGTTAACATACGTTTTGGCATGTGCGCATTAGCAGGGTGTGTGGATGCCATTTAGAATTAACGGTACCGCCTTGTGTATGCAGAAGGGCGTTTTTGTGTGTCGTGGAAAAGCACACAATTTTGCACGCATATTTGGAACACTCGTGTGAACCTAGCTTAAAGGTTTGACCTAATCACAAAGATTTTTGATTTTGCCTGGTCATAGCGGGATTAGGCTGAACATTATTTGCAAGATTTCTTTTCTTTGATTTGGGTCCCTTAGACCTATTTAGACTTCCCATCTCTGTTGGGATTGGGCTTTGATAGCAGTGCCAGTGGGAATACTGATGTTTTGGGACCAGCTATTAATGTAACGTCCAAAAAGTTGATTTTTGCAATGAACACACTGTTAGCAGTCACTGATATCTCCTATCAGCATTCCAGGAAATGTACATTGTTCAGCATTCTTGTAAATAACATAACCACTTGACACATTTCAATATTTGTAAATATTTCATGTTATTGATCTAGGTCATGCACCTGTGAGGGCCGTGTTTGCCCAAACAGGATGCACAGGTTCCATGCATCCGTGTGCAGGCAGTCCCATTTACAGTATGTCTACTGGGATGAGTGACTGCATGAACACAGCCTCAGCTCCCAGTTTGACAACCGTATGAGTGTCGGTGCATGACCCAGAACTCACACTCTCTGCATTCGTGGAAACACACCCACACAGATGTCAAATTGGGATCAGCGGCTGTGTCCATACTTTCAAAGTTGCTGGCTCCTGCTCTCTTATTGCTGCTTCCCTGAACATACAGTCTTCACAGGAAAGAGTTGCCAGTGGATAGTGGAGTCCCCAGCCAGTCTGTTATCTTGGAGAAGGAGCAGGGTTATGGAACTGTGTGATTTATTGATGCACACAGTGTATGGAGACACAACTCTAATACCTGTATGCAAGGGTGGCCCCATAGGATGCTGCAAGAGAAAGAAGCCACCCTGATACCAGGAACCTGGGGCAGCACTCATGGTACCAGTTTAAACTTAAAATAGGAAAGAATTAAAGGATAAAACTGAGGGTTTAAGATAACTTTAAAATAAGCATTTTTACTTCCACCTGTGTTTTTATATCACATCTGGGTAGATCACATGACTGGACTTTTGTGTTGCATTTTAACTACACAGACTCAGATAAAAAAAACACTTTACATTATATAGTATATGTTTATTAAAAATGACTAAATAAGACTGTCCCCACAGTATCGGAAGCTTGCCTGTATATGTGTCACATAAAAGCTGTTTCAGTTCTAGTCATCATTGATGTTTCTTAGCTCAGAAGAATTAAAAGGGCATATTGAGCAAGCAATACAAAAGAAATGCCAGCGTGTCTAGCTAAAATAACTAAATATAACTTGTATTGGTATTTCTTAAGGCCTAAAACCATTTTTTTGTATAGTATTGGTAACTGCTGAGAGCCGCCCAAGTCCTCAATATAGGAATGAACGTCTTCTGACAAACCCAGCAACCATAATAATTAGCCTTTGACAAATGAGTCATGGCTGCTCTTTGGGAAGATACCAATTTAGTTTTCTGTTAGCTCTTATACGTTCTATGTTCACAGCACCATCTAGTGTTTGCTAGATCTTAATGTAATTGTAAATCTATTTTTTTTTTTTTTTCTTATAGCATGTTATACTTACCTGCATTGTGTAGTGGTTTTGCACAGAACAGCCCTGATCCTCCTCTTCTCGGGTCTCCCACTGGTCCTCCTCTTCTTTGTGTGCCACCATAGGAAACGGCTTCTTATGATGGCACACCTGCGGCTCGATCCTGAGCGATGCTGTCTGCGTCCATAGACACAGACAGCGGGCCTCAGTGCCGCTCCCCGCATCACAAGATTTGATTGATAGCGGCTGTAACCAATGGTATCAATCTGCCGTGTGAGACAGGGGCTACGGAGGGACATAGAATTAATTAAGGCTCCATTAACACCTAAGCATAGGAATTTACTGGCATTTTTCTGGCTTTTTGTTTTTTGCGTTTTTGCAGCTTTTTAGAAGCATATTGCAAGCATTTTACAGCTTCAGGCATTTTTGTTCAGCCAATAGAAAGCACTAGGGGGGGGGGGAGGGGGAGAAAAGTAGGGATGGAGCTGCTGTTTGAGCAGAAAGCAACAAAACATCAGGCGATTCTATTGAAGTCTATGGGGCCAAAAACGCTTGTAATTTGCCAAAAATAAGCTTGTGTATTTTTTTGAGCTTCAGCCATCTTGCTTCAGGTGCAGAAAGCTCAGATGTGAACAGGGGCCATTAAAATTAATGAGATTTGGCTTGTTGAGTGTTTTAGAGCTACAAGCTTCAAGCAGAAAATCACAGGTGTGAACGGGACTTCAGGTAAAAAACCTTCTGCTTTTACTACTACTACTTTTAACTACTTTAATCTTATGAGCTCCTACTGTATATTTCCTAATGATCTACAATGTTTTATGTAGTTCTCTGATACAGTATTTATTGATGAATGTGGAGAGAAGCTAAATATTTACTTTTTTTTCTGTCTTTTTAAAAAGTGGACATTAAGTCATGTGTTTAGTCCACACTCCAATACCAGATTTCATCACAGTACTGCAAATACAATATGAAATTGCAGCTCTCTGTCCAGAGAAAATGTAGCTAGCCTCCAGAGGAGGAACTCCATCCCATCGTTGTACAAGGGAAATTAGAAGTTTAACCGCTTGCCGACCAGCCGCTGTCATTATACTGCGGCAGGTTGGCACGGCTGTGCAAATCGCCATAGGTGTAAGTCGGCCGCTTTAAGAGCGATAGGGGGCGTGCGCTCGCCATTGACGCCGGAGCCGAATGGGGATCTGTGTATGTAAACAAACAGATCCCCATTCTGACAGGGGAGTAGAGAGGATCTGCTTTTCCTAGTGATCAGGAACAGCGATCTCTCTCTTCCTCCAGTCAGTACACTGCCCCCACAGTTAGTTATTAATTTCACTGGTCCCAAAAAAGTGTCCGATCTGTCCACCGCAATGTCGCTGTACCGCTAAAAATCGCAGATCACCGCCATTACTAGAAAAAAATGAAAATGCCATAAATCTATCCCCTATTTTGTAGATGTTATAACTTTTGCGCAAACAAATGAATATACACTTATTGTGTTTTTTTTTTTAATACGGTATGTAGAATACATGTTGGCATAAACAGATGTAGAATTTTTTTTTATTTGGGGTATTTATTATAGCAAAAAATATTGTAGTGTTTTTTTTTTTCAAAATTTACGCTTTTTTTTTTGTTTATAGCGCAAAAAATAAAACCCCCAGAGGTGATCAAATACCACCAAAAGAAAGCTCTATTTGTGGGAAAAAAAGGACGTCAATTTTGTTTGGGTACAGCGTCACACAGCAATTGTCAGTTAAAACGACGCAGTGCTGTATCGCAAAAAAGGGCCTGGTCATTAAGGGGGCAAATCCTTCTGGTCCTTAAAAGGGGTTGTAAAGGTTCGTTTTTTTATTTTCTAAATAATTTTTTTAACCACTTCTCCACCGGGCCTATTCTGGCACTTCTCTCCTTCATGTAAAAATCATAATTTTTTTGCTAGAAAATTAATCAGAACCCCCAAACATTATATTTTTTTTTTTTTTTTTTTTTAGCAGACACCCTAGGGAATAAAATGGCGGTCATTGCAACTTTTTAGCTTGCACAATATTTGCGCAATAATTTTTCAAACGCCTTTTTTTGGGAGAAAAAAACGTTTTCACAAATTAAAAAATAACAAAACATTAAAGTTAGCCCAATTTTTTGTATAATGTGAAAGATGCTGTTACGCCGAGTAAATAGATACCTAACATGTCACGCTTTAAAATTATGCACACTCATGGAATGGCGCCAAACTTCGGTACTTAAAAATCTCCATAGGCGACGCTTTAATTTTTTTTACAGGTTACTATTTTCGAGTTACAGAGGAGGTCTAGTGCTAGAATTGTTGCTCGCACTCTACCGCACACGGAGATACCTCACATGTGGGGTTTGAACGGCGTTTACATATGTGGGCGGGACTTACATGCGTGTTCGCTTCTGAGCGCGAGCTACCGGGGACAGGAGCGTTTTACTTTTTTTTTTTTTGTACTGAATTTTTTTTATTTTGACACTTTTTTTTTTTTTTTTTTTTGATCACTTTTATTCCTATTACAAGGAATGTAAGCATTCCTTGTAATATGAATCATTGTGACAGGTCCTCTTTCCGGAGAGATGCAGGGTCAACAAGACCCCACATCTCTCCTCCAGGCTGGAAAGCATGAGATCGTGAAAAAAAATTCACCGATCTCATGCTGACAGCCGCAATTGCGGCTTTGTTTACTTCCGGGTACCGGGCGTGACGTCACAAGTAATAACCACTAATAACAATATATTCTTTATATATATATATATATATATATATATATATAATTTTTTTATATATTCTATTTCCCATGTAGTTCCCGCTATAACGCTGTAAATATTGTAGATAGCATTATAAACTATGAATATAAGTATAATTTTTATATATTCATAGTGGATATGTGTTTTTGATTAGAAAAATCTAGTTATTTATATTATATTTTATGTTTTAAGTGTTAATTGTATTCTTATCCATAGAGGTTTAAAGTGTAATAGTAGTGACTATAAAATCACTCTTAGGATGTTGTTGCCATCCAAACCCCTGCTTCCTGTCTTGTTAGTCTGCTGTATACTCTCAGCTCCTGGTCTATTGCAGTCTATTGGCTGCGGTGGAGGAGTGGCGATTAATGAGACACATATAATACCATCAGAGGGAAGGGGGCGTTACCTGATGAAGGAGGAAACTCCGAAACATGTCGTCATAGCAACAGTAAACAATCAGAGGAAGCAGCACGCACAGCTTGGCTCCCCCTTCTAAGCTGCGATTGACGTCACGCTTGGCCGGCTGGTCCGTACGATAGCGTGTGTCAGTGGGGAACACAGCGAGGAATACAGGGTAGCTCATCCGGAACGCTTATCCCTACAACGTTGCTGTCGCCCCACAAGCCAATCGCCCTGCATAGGCCAGGAGAGGAGGTCGGAACTGAGAGCCATATGTATATGTGAACGAACAAGTTCCTGTTTGTGAGTGCAATCTTCCACATTTTTATTTTCAAGCTTCCACAAATAAACGGTGTTACACTATGGCGCGTGCGCTCTTCTCTCTCTTCTCATATGTTCCCCGGCAGTGTTTCCCTATGGGAAAACTGCAGCGGAAAAAATCCTGTGAGTCACGACGAGAGAAATTGGTGCATGTTCTATTTTTTCTCGTCGTGATTAATGCCGTTTTCCTCGTCGGGGAAAAATGACCAAAAGCCCACACACGGTCGTTTTTCTCGTCAGAGATGGTCATGTGTACGCGGCATGAATGTTTTCTCTTCTTTTCTCTCTTTCTCCCATTCTTATTTATTTTTGTTATATGGAATATAAACAATAGGTATTTGTACTAGATTGTTTTAAGACTTCTCAGGTTTATACAACGTTCTCTTATTTTAGAGTCAGAACATTTGACTTTGATTTATTATTTTGAGAAAGATTTTTTACACCCGTTAAACTTATAGTAGACTACTATATTTCCTATTATATATACACAAATTAAGGTCATATGTTTTCTCAAAAAAAAAAAGTTTTGGGTTGCTTTGGAGGGGGGGGGGGGTGGGGGAGAGCTCCTCTTGCCTTCTCAGGCACAGTATGTTCCCTTTAGGGGTGTCTGGGGGAATGGAGGATCTCCTCATCTTCTGGTAACTATATACATATATTTTGAGATATTTAATAGGCCATCATTGCTACTTACTTTCGAAGATGGGAAGGTTAGAATGTGGGGGTGTAGAGGTAGTTACTCCTATTTTTGATAAATATATTTCAATATTTTCAGTTTTTATGGTATTTTTGCATTGATGTATTCCAACATGGTAATATTGTATTTTGAGATCTACTGATATTTAACTTATTCGCTTGCATATTATATTGTGATACTACATTGTACTTTTTTCTGTAAAGATTGTACTGACTCTATTCAGATAATAAACTAAAAATTGAATGAAAAAAAAAAAATTTGAATGGGTGGGCAAGCCTTCATTATAATTACCTGAGCAAAATCTATGTTGTAGTGACTTGGCTGCAAAAAAATTTGCATTGTCTATACCCATTTACATGAAGACTATCTGACCAAAACAGATATTCCTTAATGCAGGAGTTGCTCGAAATGTGACTTGTATCTAAGTAGGGACTTGTAGTGAGCCAGTCACAGGCAGGTAAATTAGAGTTTTGTGAGCATTTTGTAGGTTCATATCTTCCAGAACAGTTTCTCTTATTTATATAATGCCTCAACATATCTGATTGCATCTTTAGATAATCTTAACAATGCCTCCTTCTCCCACCCTATGTTTTTTCCTCTTGGCCACCAATTGCAATGATCAGCCTGACTGGTTGATAGAACCAAATGTAGGGTGGAGATGGTCATGATCAAATACCTGTGGTCCTTGTTTGTGGATATGCTTAAAGCAGTGGGTTAACTCTGGTGCCTGCCACATCCCTATTAGATCAAATGTACCAAATGTATTCCCCATATGGGACTTTAACACCCCTTTCACACTGAGGCACTTTACAGGCGGTTTAGCACTAAAAATAGCACCTGTAAAGTGCCTCTCCTGTCACTTCAGTGTGAAAGCCCGAGTGCTTTCACACTGGAGCAGTTTGCTTGCAGTACGTTAGAAAAAGTCCTGCAAGCGTAAAACGCCTGGGCCATTGAAATGAATGGGCAGTGCTGCCAAACGCCTGCAAAGCGCGGCAGCAGCGCTTTACGGGCGCTATTAACCCCTTCTTTGGCCGCTAGCAGTGGTTAAAACAATGGTAAAATTAGCAGCGCTTTACTGCCGATGCCCTCACCGCCCCAGTGTCAAAGTAGCCTTAAGGCAATATATATCTTTTAAGCAGCTATGTGCTATATATTGCCTTAAAGTCCCATGCAGGAATTACATTTGGTAATCTGTTTGTGTATATGGGGATCCCCAAGCATTGTGAAGATCATATATACCGGTAGATGCAGCAAGGAGCAGGAGCCTTTTTGGGGATGTTCAAACTTTCTATAGGTTCCCTTTAACCACCTCCCTACTGTGCACGAAAACCCCCTTCCTGCCCAAGCCATTTTTCAGCTTTCAGCGCTGTCACACTTTGAATGACAATTGCGCGGTCGTGCAACGTGACTCCCAAACAAAATTTGTGTCCTTTTTTTCCCACAAATAGAGCTTTCTTTTGGTGGTATTTGATCACCTCTGCGGTTTTTATTTTTTGCGCTATAAACAAAAGAAGAGCGTCCAGTTTGGAAAAAAACACTATTTTTTACTTTTTGCTATAATAAATACCCATTTTTTTTTTTTAAAAAACATTTTCCTCAGTTTAGGCCGATACGTATTCTTCTACATATTTTTGGTAAAAAAAAAAAATCGCAATAAGCGCGTATTGATTGGTTTGCGCAAAAGTTATAGCGTGTACAAAATAGGGGATAGATTTATAGCATTTTTATTTTTTTATTAGTAATGGCGGCGATCTGCGATTTTTTTTTTTATTGTGACTGCGATATTGCGGCAGACACATCGGACACTTTTGACACATTTTTGGGACCATTCACGTTTATACAGCGATCCCTGCTATAAAAATGCATTGATTACTGTATAAATGTGATTGGCAGGGAAGGGGTTAACCACTAGGGGGCGGGAAGGGGTTAAATATGTTCCCTCAATGTGTTCTTACTGTGGAGGGAGGGGACTGACTGGGGGAGGTGACCGATGGTTGTCTCTATGTACAAGGGACACACCATCGGTCCCCTCTCCCTTACAGGACGTGGATCTCTGGGTTTACACACAGAGACTCACTTTCCTGCTCGTTTCCCGGGCAATCGCGGGTGCCCGGCGGCAATCGCGGCCGCCGGGCACGCGCACCGGGGCCTTGTGAACGCGGCGGGCGCGCGCCTTCTAGCTCGTTTTAAAGGGAGGACGTCATATGACGTCCTCCCAGAACGAGAGTGTCCTCCGCCCGCCGTCAATTGACAGTGGGCGGTGGACAAGTGGTTAAACAAAACAGCAGTCACTTGGGAACCAGTTAAATAAATTATTCATGAGACTCTTTGCCTAACTACCAATGCATTCCAGAGGAAAGGAAAAACGTACCGCTCAAAAGCTTGAGAATTCACCAAATAGCTGCTTCCGCCCGGTCACTCACACAGGTGCTGGCTCTGCACTGATGCATGGGAGAAAAAGAAACCCTGGACTGCCGCACTCTGTATAGACAGTTATTTATTCCAAAATTTCAGGTAAAAAATCCAAATTCAAAATAAATCCATAAATCCAAAACAACAAATGCAGATGGTGTGCATGCAGGGAAGGGTGGCTAACGCGTTTCACGTCACGAATTGACGCTTACTCATAGCTAGGGTGTGTGGGAATCAATAGAGGTATAAATGAAAAATAAAGTAACTTTACACCAATCAGTACTGAAAGAACACAGCTGACTGGGATAACCTTATGTTTGATTCCGGCACTCCCAAGAAAGGGAGAGGGGGGAAGGGAATAGCACTCTTTTGAAGACCATTCACAAAAATACAAAATTACAAAATGTGTATAAATTATAAACTAAACACTTAATGCTTAAACATAGACACACCAAAGTGTGTCTATATATTATTTAAAAGTGAATGAATATGACAGTGATAAGTATGAATGTCAATTAATTAAGTTCAAAAAATGAACGGAAAAATCTTTTTAAATGAAAAAATAAATGAAAAGTGAAAATGTGAAAATGTTTTTTGGAGATGGTGAGCCATAGATGTAAATATATTCATGTATGTGAAATAATTATTATGTGATATTCGTGTGAATTGAAATAATAATAATAGTAATTTACAAATACTCCAAAAAACCATAATGATGAATTAATTAATAAATAAAATTTGAATGCACAAAATGTGCACAATGCGTGCTACTGCCAAACAGACTGTGTGACAATTACATAGGGAAATGTGAAGAATGATACATATGAATAAATAAATGATAAGTGATCATGAAGGAGATATATGTGTGTGTATAAAGTGTAAAGAAATGTCCATATATGAATGTCTATAAATGTGCCATATAATATAATATAATCCACCTTGTAATGGGTCAATGGATATAATACAATATGCCATAGAACAAAATAAACATGGATAAATCAATAAAATTCAAATAAATATCATGTGTGAATATATGCATTTACCGGAGACACATGTCTCTCCTGTATGCACACATGAACCTTGGACTTTCAACTTTAAACATGAACATAAATAAGAAATGTGTAATAAATGAGTATAAGAATGTACAAAGATATGCACGATAATATACAATAAAATCATGCAAGGGGGTACATGAAAATGTGTGTAAGGAAATTCGGATGTTCAGATCCATATAGGGAAATGGTATTGAACCACACACAATACTATCTAGCAGGATGACCATGCATCTTTGCATAGATGTACCATCATCTCTGCGGTTTAAGATATAAACCCAATATTCAAATAATGATAAAATCATGATATTAACCTTAATTGTCAAGGGAATCTGTTAAAATAGTGTGTATGCACATGTCAATCACCGCACTTATCCAAAATCAAAAATTAAATAATATATGAACATATAGAAGTGTGCATGGTGGCCGGGCATGTGCATAGACACTATGGTACCTAAGTACTGGAAGCCGATGCTCATAATCACGGAATGTATTAAGAACGGAATTACTATTAGTCCGAGGACTGATAGTTGATAATAGCTCGAAAATTGTCGTCGTGGTGTATGGGCATTTATAAAGAAACAAAAATGTAAAAAATATAAAAAAATATAATATCAAAAATTGAAAAAAATCAAAAGGATATTTTTATCCTATGTAGATATATTACATTAGAGTTACGTCCATACAAACACGGCGACAAATGATTGGAGTAATTGGCCATCATTGATTTGAAAAAATCAAAATAAAAAAGGTTTACAAATATGTGTTTACAAATATGTATACAAAGGTAGATGTAAACAGAGGTAGAACAGATACAATGATGCTTGGCCTCACAATGATTGATCTCCAAAAATCCTCTGGAGGACAAGAAACACCAATGATACTCATTAGAAAAAAGGGACAGGACACTGTGCAGACAGGCTCATGTTTCAAGTCTAACGCACCAAAGGACAGGATATGTACTAAATTTGCAAAATTCCAATGCAATAAAGCACATCCTTGCAAATTATGCTATAAATCTCAAAAAAAGGGGTCCTCTGTGCGAAAGTCTTGAAAACAAGTTATGGGAAAAAAAAAAAAAAAAAAAAAACACAACACTGGTACTCATTACAAAAAAAGGGGACAGGACACTGTGCAAACAGGCTCATGTTTCGAGTTGGAGAAAAAAAAAAAAAAAAAAACACAACACTGGTACTCATTACAAAAAAAGGGGACAGGACACTGTGCAAACAGGCTCATGTTTCGAGTTGGAGAAAAAAAAAAAAAAACACAACACTGGTACTCATTACAAAAAAAGGGGACAGGACACTGTGCAAACAGGCTCATGTTTCGAGTTGGAGAAAAAAAAAAAAAAAAAAAAAACACAACACTGGTAATCATTACAAAAAAAGGGGACAGGACACTGTGCAAACAGGCTCATGTTTCGAGTTGGAGAAAAAAAAAAAAATATATATATATGCCCAAAGATGTGCATGTGTGGACCATGAAAAGTGCAAAATATGAATGCAATAATGCATAATTTCGCAACTGCAGTTATAAATTATGAAATAAATGACAAAAAAATGTTTTTTGTTCAAATTGTGAAGACAAGCAGTATAAGGAAAAACCAACACTAAATGAGAGGATCATTGTAACAATGAAGCAAGTTATCATGATAACTTATATGCTATCCATATGGGATGCATCTTCACAGATAATTTAATAAAAATGTGATACATCCCATTCATAATTTAACCCTGTGGGGCGTCTAGTGTCTAGTAGGAAGATCCACCGAACTTCTTGTCTGCATAGTGTATTAAATTTGTCCCCACCCCTAACGGGTCTGGTGATCCTTTCCACTCCCTGTATAGTGAGGCTGGAGGTGTTTTTATGATGAACCTCGTTCCAATGTCGTGCTACGTTGGTCATGTGGTCCTTATCAATATCGTAAAGATGATCGTATAACCGATCTTTGAGGCGTCTGGTAGTTCTCCCAATGTATTGTATGGAACACTGTGTACATGTGATGGCATATATGATGTAGCTAGTGTTACAATTGATGAAAGAATCGATCTTATGTGTTTTGCCAGTGGACATGGATGTAATAGTGTCACCTTTCTGTATGAATGGACAATAAACACAGTGTGTTCCCCCACATTTGAATGTCCCTTTAAATGATAACCAGTGTTTCGTGGTGTTCTTACTAGAAAAAAGGCTAGGAGATAGTAGGTTTCCAAGAGATGGTGCTCTTCTGGAAACCGTACGAATGCCCTTCTGTAATATTTTATCATATATGGGGTCATGTGTTAGTATAGGTAAATATTTTATGACTATACGTTTGACATTCTGGAATTCAGCACTATATGGGGTGGAAAACGTGGGGATACCGTTGTCGATATTGTTTTTCTTTTTATTTCTGGATCTATGTTTGCTTTTCCTTTTCTTTTTGTTAGTCTCTCTGATTCTGTCTCTGTCTTTATTTCTATCCTCTCCATGTGCGTGATCTGCTTTTTTAGACAACAAGGAATCACGGGATGTATTCCTGGCAATGGATAATCCCTTTTCTATAACAGGTGTGGGATATCCCCTTTCTTCAAATCTACTGGACATAGCTTTGGCTTCATTTTCAAAGTCAGCGTTTCTGCTGCACAATCTCCTTAGCCTCAGGAACTGTCCAATAGGGATGCTATTGATAGTATGTGTAGGATGACTGGAATCTGCTCTCAACAGCGTGTTCCCTGCATTAGGTTTTCTGTATAAACTGGAGAAAATAGCATTGTTTTCACCTGACAGCTTAACGTCTAGAAATTCAATAGTGTTTTTGTTAAGTGTACCAGTGAAGCGTAGATTGAGTGTATTATCGTTCATGTATGCTAGCCATCTTTCTAGGTCACATGATGGGTCATTCACTATAAACAAGAGATCGTCTATAAATCTACAAAAAAATAAAGTATCTCTGCGACGGGGACTATGAGGCCCAAAAATGCGCAGTCTTTCCCACCATCCCATGTAGAGATTGGCCAGGGATGGAGAGAACTTAGCTCCCATCGAGGCTCCGCACTTTTGGAGGTAATAGTCCCCGTCAAACAAAAAAAAATTATGAGTAAGCAAATATTCCAAACATAAAATAATAAACTCCTGTAGAATAGGGGAAAATCGATCCGATCTCTGTGAAAAGTGAGAAACAGCCTGTAGACCCAAAGTATGGGGTATGGAGGAATAAAGACTTGTGACATCACAAGTGATCCACTGACAGTTTTCATTCCATGTGATGTCATTCAGTTTGGTCAAAAGGTCATTGGTGTCACTAATGTACCCTGGTAAGTCCATAACCAAAGGTTGGAGTTGTTCATCCACCCATTGCCCTAAACGTTCATTTAAGGAATTGATTCCTGCTACAATCGGTCTGCCCGTAAGAGGTGTAAGGCCCTTATGCAGTTTTGGTAGGTGATGAAAGATGGGCATGACAGGGAAAGGTGGGATCAAAACTTCTTTTTCCTTTTCTGTGAAGACTCCTATTAGGACTGACCTATCCAATAACGCAGAGAGTTCTTTCTTGAAGGATTCTGTGGGGTCACCTCTAAGCTTATGATAAGTGGTAGTGTCCGACAATTGCCTTAAAGCCTCTTGTTTGTAGATAGTTGCATCTAGGACAACCACCACCCCGCCTTTATCTGAGTTCTTTATAACTATAGAGGGATCCTTTTGTAGTTTATCTAACGATATTTTTTCTTTCGTAGTTTATCTATGTATCATTCTTCACATTTCCCTATGTAATTGTCACACAGTCTGTTTGGCAGTAGCACGCATTGTGCACATTTTGTGCATTCAAATTTTATTATTTATTAATTAATTCATCATTATGGTTTTTTGGAGTATTTGTAAATTACTATTATTATTATTTCAATTCACACGAATATCACATAATAATTATTTCACATACATGAATATATTTACATCTATGGCTCACCATCTCCAAAAAACATTTTCACATTTTCACTTTTCATTTATTTTTTCATTTAAAAAGATTTTTCCGTTCATTTTTTGAACTTAATTAATTGACATTCATACTTATCACTGTCATATTCATTCACTTTTAAATAATATATAGACACACTTTGGTGTGTCTATGTTTAAGCATTAAGTGTTTAGTTTATAATTTATACACATTTTGTAATTTTGTATTTTTGTGAATGGTCTTCAAAAGAGTGCTATTCCCTTCCCCCCTCTCCCTTTCTTGGGAGTGCCGGAATCAAACATAAGGTTATCCCAGTCAGCTGTGTTCTTTCAGTACTGATTGGTGTAAAGTTACTTTATTTTTCATTTATACCTCTATTGATTCCCACACACCCTAGCTATGAGTAAGCGTCAATTCGTGACGTGAAACGCGTTAGCCACCCTTCCCTGCATGCACACCATCTGCATTTGTTGTTTTGGATTTATGGATTTATTTTGAATTTGGATTTTTTACCTGAAATTTTGGAATAAATAACTGTCTATACAGAGTGCGGCAGTCCAGGGTTTCTTTTTCTCCCATACCAATGCATTCCAGTCGCGTCACAGTAAAATCACTCGAAAGTGATGTTTGTGAAATCAATAAACAATGCTTTTTTTTTTTTCCTTCAAGCCATCTGATGCCTTGGTCTTAGGAAAGATTAAGAATGTGGACTGTGTGTTACTTGCAAGGTAACTTTAAAGTATATTTTCTTTATCATGGTTATGACTAAAATAATGCAAGTTATACAAGTCTTTCAAATATTTGACGTTATTATTTTTTGTCAGGTAAATCTGTATAATGATTTTAGTATTTCAAATGTACTGCTTGGAGCCAATAGGTTGCCAGAACCATTTAATTCTCCAGGGTTTACTGCAATGCTTTGAGTATGAAGCTGAACAGCAGGATAAAAAATAAGAAAAAACACGTGCCGTTAAATTCATTTGAGGAGGTGCACACACACACCCCTCTTCCTTTCCTAGGAGGAACAGAGCTTATCCAGATCATCAGTCTGTTGGTTTGCAAACTCTGAAGCATTGAAGTATGCTGTAATACACGTTTTGTAAAATAGTACATCTATTTAAAATCAAAAGCATGTAAAAAAACACTTTATGAACTTGTAAAAAATGTATTAAACCTGAGCTAAATCAACTTTAGTTTTTCGTTAATTCTTTCAAACAATTTGCTAATTATGAGTATATCAAAGAGTAAGAAGCCATAAAAGTCTGGGCATACGGTGTATGTAAATACTGACTACTGCTAAGAAGTTGATGCATCATCCTGCCCTCTCCTGCCCCTAATGCTTAAAAGGATGAGATGTGGTACCAAGTGGGGTCGTTCAATAGCTGTTTAAATGAAAGTGAAAGTGGTTAAAAAAAACAAAACCCAAAATGTAATATACTACAGCTTTCCAATCCTTTGATTTGGTGGCTGCATTAGCTTTTGTTTTTTGGCTTTTTTTCCTTTATTTCCCCTGGTGATCCTGCCAGTAACATCCTTGTTGTCTTAGGATGTTTTTTTTGTTTGTTTTTTGTAGATTTTTTCCCAATGAAAGATTTTCTTACTGTTCAGGTGGTCACTGTTACATTTTAGGATTTTCCAAAACTTTTTTTGCAGATCTGTGAGAAAAAGACTAAACTGCCTCCATAGTGAAAACTGAAGGCTAGTACAAAATTTGCAGGAAGAATACCTCCCAATGGACTGAAAGGATATGTGTTGGTAGAACACAGGACCCCAGGATAGGCAAATGTCCAACTTTAAAAGGCAGCTCACTATCCATTGTAGGTGTCCTATAGGCTCCCTGGAGTTATCTGGAGTGCAACAAAACGATAATTGTGCCACAAAACTTGAGTGAGTCCAGTAAGATTTTGTTTTTGATAATAAAACAGCCAGGGCATTTTGGGGGCCCTTCATCAGAGCTTGAATGCTTATAATACATTCACAGAAATACTGGACAATACTTGCAAGTCTAACATAGAGTAGAATACTGCTTTGGGTCGTACGATTGAGACCCACCCAGACTGACTCTTCCAAAGCACATTCAGTTGCCTCTCTGAGTGCCCAAAAATATATGGCTGTTTCTCTTCCAAATGTAACTACATGTGTTTTCTTAATGTTTTTAAAAGTGTTTGAATCAATTTTGTTTTTCTTTCTTTTTTTTTTTCAGACATGGCAGGCAGCATACAATTGCTCCAACAAATGTTAACTTTCGTGCCAATATTTGGGCTCTGAAAACTGAAGGCTGCTCTCATATCCTGGTCTCTACGGCTTGTGGATCACTGAGAGAGGAAATTCAACCTGGGGATGTTGTTTTAATTGATCAGTTTATTGACCGGTAAGTTTAGAAACTTTAAGGCCTCATGCCCACTGGCGTTTTTACAGCTGCGTTTTTTGCAGCTTAAAAACGCCTGTCCATGTTATTGTAAATATTATTTTTTTTTGAAAAAAAAAAAAAAAAACGTCGGAGCTAAAAACGCGACCGCGCATTAGTGCGCATATTTTGCGCGTTAGTGCGCATTAGTGCGCGTTTTTGCGCGTTTTTTGACGCTCGCGTTTTTTCCTGCCTAATTCTGACGCTGAGGAACGCACTGGCCCTGGGTTTTTTTTACAGCTTACAAACGCCTATGCTCTTTACAGCTCAAAAACGCCTAGGTGGGCATGAAGCTATAGACTAACATGGACAGGCGTTTTTAAGCTGTAAAAAACGCTCAAAAACGCGGCTGAAAAAACGCCCGTGGGCATGAGGCCTAAAAGATAACAACTTTTTTTTATTAAGTGTAGAAACTTGTTTACATTTGTGTCCTGGCACCTGTAGATATTAGAAAAATATATATAGTTGCGCTAAATCCTGGGTAGTATGATACCAGGAACCATATTATGAACCACTAAGTGACTAAAAGTAACCAATGAAGATATACATAAGTAATAATAAAAAATTGTGATTGAATTCTGGACTGTATACAATGCAAATTAGTGGAATAAATTAAACTGTAACAATGTAGCATCAATATAATCATAAAAGAGCCCAGTTAAATGTGAATATTGAACATAGTCCATATAAACTTCTGTGTCATAAAAACATCCGTGCACATATCCAAAGGGCTATCAGATTCTGCACTTGAAGGCTGAAGACCGAAAGTGAAATCCCCCACCACAAGTAAGTAATCCTGCTTACCGGAGCAAATTGGTCCCCTATGACGGAGGACCTCAATTCGCATAGGTTAGATCCCACTTAGGTTGCCAAACAAAACACCTTATCCACAGATTGGATGTCAGCACTTCCACACCATAGACCAGTTGATGCACATAAAAAGGGAAGAGGATGCCTCGATAGTGTAAAAATCTTTGGGGTTTAATTTAAAATAAAGCATATACAAACACACTCACATTTAGTAGAATAAAAGACAGCCTTCAGTATGTTGCGCCGGCCGGATACAAACAAACAGACCCGTCCGTTGGAGACCGAGCAGTGGAGAGTGACGTCAGCACGCCGCTCGTTCCGCCCCCCCCCCCCCACATTTAACTGCACTCTTTTATGGTTATTATATTGATGCTACATTGTTACAGTTTAATTTATTTCACTAATTTGCATTGTATACAGTCCAGCATTCAATCACGATTTTTTATTATTACTTATGTATATCTTCATTGGTTACTTTTAGTGACTTAGTGGTTCACAATATGGTTCCTGGTATCATACTACCCAGGATTTAGCGCAACTATATATATTTTTCTCATTCCCTTCACTGATTTTTAGTTTTCAGGTTAGTTGCTGCTTCTTCACTTGCAGGCACCTTTGGTCCACCATTGGTTGCTTTTTTATCCTAGCGCAGTTTTTTTTTCCCCCCTTTTCTACCTGTAGAAATTAGGTTTGGTTCACATATATGCAAATTGTATGCGTTTTGAACCGCATCCGATTCTCATTATACGTGAAATAACATTGATTTCCATTAAAGCTGTTCACATATATGCGTTGCATACACCGTGTGAATTTAGAAAGAGTCCTGTGCGTTTTCACAGCACTGCGGTTGAGGTGCGAATTCCAGGCTCATTGAGTTTATGGGAACACTTCTGAATCGCACATGTGTTTAGTTGCATTCAGGATTTCAGCATAAATTGCTCTCCTACTACAGGAGTTGACACCCCCTTTATGTATTGGCCAGCACTGAAATCGCAGCTGTGGCAAAAATCCAGTCCTGAGCCTTGCAAATTTGCATCAGAAATGGAAAAAAAAAAAAATGCACCTAAACCGCTGAACAAATGCTTTTTTATTTTGCAGTGAAAACTGACATATAATTCGCACCAGACATGTGTGAACCCAGCCTTAGAAAATTGCCCAGTATTTTGTTACCAGTGTGTTAATATATTTTCTGTTTTGATAGCGGACTAGTGTGCCTGACTTCATAATACTGTCATTGAGGACCAGGCCATGCTATGATCCCAGCATGACATAATTACTAATCTCTGTTGTTAGAGTAAACCTGTGACTTGAGTGAAGTGCCTAAGCTGGTAATATAAATGAATTGCAGACATCCAGAGGTGCCTGAACATACTTGAACAATTCTTCTGGAGCTCTATGCAAGCTTTAAAACCCAGTGCACTCAAATAGAAGCTTCCATTTCAGGCCTCATGCACACTGGATGTTAAAATAACGTTATAAAAACGCCAGTAGCTTTGCAGTGAGATTTTCAATGTTTTTCAGCGTTTTCTTTAGCGTTTATTAGAGTTTTTCCGCATTAGTGCTTTCTTACCTTTTTTTTTTCTTTTTTTTTTTTTCAATGGATCAAAAACATCAAAACGCTGGTAAACCGTATTTATCAGCGTTTTTTGACGTTGGAGTGGAACCAGCTGGAACCAGCTGAAAAACTCCCCTCAGAACCCACTAGTTTTTTTTTTTTTAAAGGCAAAAACTGCTGATAACCAACTATGTGTGCATGGACACATAGGATAACATGATGGGAGTTTATTGACTGTAGAAAAAAAAACATCTGAAGCCAAAAACAGCTGCTGTAAAAACGTCCAGTGTGCATGAGGCCTAAAAGTTGGGGCTTGTATTTTAATTATTTCTAGCCTACTCCTATTAATCTGAACAAAAACTTACATTGTAAAGATCCCCACACATTCACTTCCTTGAACTCTGTGACACTTATTCACTCTGCCCTGTAAGTAGGTACTGCTGTGTCACACATTTCACAGAGCCTGCCGTCTGATCTACAGAGGTCCTGAGAGGAGGTGGTACAGGAATCACAGCTTGTAGGTAGCGAGGTACTATAGGGAATTGTAGTCCTTAGAAATGGAGTGGTGGGGGTGCCTCTAAAATAACTCTTATTCAGTTATGCAATGCTAACAACACAGGTAAAGTTAACCACTTCAGCCCCGGACCATTTCGCTGGCCAAAGACCTGGCCACTTTTTGCGATTCGGCACTGCGTCGTTTTAACTTACAATTGCGCGGTCGTGCGACGTGGCTCCCAAACAAAATTGACGTTCTTTTTTTCCCCACAAATACAGCTTTCTTTTGGTGGTATTTGATCACCTCTGCGGTTTTTATTTTTTGCGCTATAAACAAAAATAGAGCGACAATTTTTAAACAAATGCAATATTTTTTTACTTTTTGCTATTATAAATATCCCCAAAAAATATATAAAAAAACATTTTTTTTCCCCTCAGTTTAGGCCGATACATATTCTTCTACATATTTTCGGTAAAAAAAAAAAACACAATAAGCGTTTATTGATTGGTTTGCGCAAAAGTTATAGCGTCTACAAAGTAGGGGATAGTTTTATGGCATTTTTATTAATATTTTTTTTTTTACTAGTAATGGCGGCGATCAGCGTTTTTTTTTTTTTTTATCATGACTGCGACATTATGGCAGACACATCAGCCACTTTTGACACCATTTTGGGACCATTGTCATTTTTACAGCGATCAGTGCTATAAAAAGGCACTGATTACTGTAAAAATTACACTGTCAGTGAAGGGGTTAACCTGTAGGGGGCGCTGAAGGGTGTGACCTAGGGAGTGCTTCTAGCTGTTAGGGGGCATGGCTTGCCGTGACACTTCACTGATCGCTGCTCCCGATGACAGGGAACAGACGATCAGTGACATGTCACTAGGAAGAACAGGGAGATGCTGTGTTTACACTAACATCTCCCCGTTCTTCAGCTGTGTGACACGATCGCGGGACACCGGCGGACATCGAGTCTGCGGGCATGGTCACAGAGCTCGCGGCAGGGTTGCGAGCGCGCCGGAAATTTAAAGGGGACGTATATATACGTCCATTTGCCTGTCCGTGCCATTCTGCCGACGTAAATGTTCGTGCGGCGGTCGGCAAGCGGTTAAGAAACCTATAGCAACCAGATTTTTTTTTTTATTGGTTACATCACTGAAAGATATATTGTGGTTGCTATGGTTTCTATACTTTGCTCTTTCCCTTAATAAATAAGTCTACAAATCTGTTTGCTGTCCCTGCAGTCGAAGATATAACCAGTAACCTTTTTTGATGGCACACAGTTTGGCTCATACATATGATCTCGGAAACACTACTATTTTTTTATGTATTAGTTCTTTGTACCCATGTGTTTCCATGAGGAATAGATGTTGCTCATTTGCAGTGATTTTTGCAGAGCAGCATGAGTGAATAGTTCCTAAATCAGGTGAGAAATATAAGGAATTGATTTAAAAAAAAACAGTGAGCATACTGCCACTTTAAAAATAGAAAAAAAAAACCTGGCAAATTTATGAAGCCCAGCATTGTACTTAAAGGGGTTATAAACCCTCTTTTTATTTTATTTTTTTAAATAACGAACGTGTCATACTTGCCTCCACTGTGTACTTCGTTTTGCACAGAGTGGGGTCCGCCGGCGGCTCTGGTAGCTCCTCCCCGCATCGAGTGTCCACATTGGAGAAGGCTCTCCTAAGGTGGACACCCGTGCAGGCGCGCTCCCGAGTCCTGCATCCGTGTACATTCACACAGAATGCAGGACTCGGCCCCGGAACTGCGTCTTTGGATTTGATTGACAGCAGCGGGAGCCAATGGCTTTGTTGCTATCAATCTATCCAATCAAGAGCTGAGACGACGGGCAGAGAGGAAGAGCACGTCTCCACCGAGGGAACGAACAGGCTCAGGTGAGAAAAACGGGGGGGGGGCAGGGGGCCGGTTACTGTCAGAAGTTTAGGATTATTACATAGGATTCATTAAGGTGAAAAAACACAAGGGTTATACAAAAAACTATCAAACAGACACCATAGGCTTCACAATGCATCATGCATTTTATGAATGACGTGGTGTGGAGTAAACACTGCAGTGTGCGGGGGTAGTGTTATCCACTCTTACTATAAATAGCTCCTTACATTTCTCACAGGTAATTGGACCTTCTTTTCAGTCCTCAACACTGCTATAAAAAGGCAATCTTGAAGTAGGACACTGCAATATCGAGGAGGAAAAAGCATTGAAACGAAACTAGTGCTAAAAGTTAAACCATAGAACAGTAGAAAAGTAAGATATAGGAAAAAATAGCTGTAGTGTTACAATAGCCCAATGATTTCTAAATGTTAATCATATACCTTTAAAATTGTAACTGGGCTGTTAACATTTATATCTAGCCAAATCATGTTTGCTGTTTTAGAAACAGAGGGAACATTTAGGACCTCGGTCAGGGTTTTATTACTGTTTGGGTCTTTGCTGGGTAGATATCCCCTCCTTTTCATTCCAGCGACCACATGCTTTGGAGTGGACTGAGAAGTGAAGGCGGTCCCCAAGGCCCTATCTCTATCACATTCTGTATATCTCCCTGTTGGAGAGAGGTCCTTTGTCTGTGGTACAGGACATAAAATAAATCCTTCACAAATGGGACAAAGACAGCAATAAAAACTTGACAGAGCTTCTAACTTTTTTCCCATTTTGGCAAAAATATTTGACATTTAATGATCGTATAAAGCAGTTATACATGTTAAATCATTCAAATATAAATTTTCTACAAGTTGTTATGCTGGTAAAAAATGATGAAATAACCCATATTATCCACTAGATGTCACCATTGCAAAATACTTTGAAGGCTGATGTGATGTTGGCAAAGCCAAACTTTATTAGAACAGTGTAATTTTCCTTTAACCACTTAAGCCCCGGACCATTTCGGGCCATTAGGACCAAGCCTGTTTTTGGGATTCGGCACTGCGCTGCTTTAACTGTAAATTGTGCGGACATGCAATGTTGTACCCAAATGAAATTTGCGTCCTTTTCTTCCCACAAATAGAGCTTTCTTTTAATGGTATTTGATTGCCTCTGCGATTTTTATTTTTTGCGATATAAACAGAAAAAGACCGAAAATTTTGAAAAAAAATGATATTTTCTACTTTTTGTTATAAGAAAAATCGAATAAACTCAATTTTAGTCATACATTTAGGCCAAAATGTATTCAGCCACATGTCTTTAGTAAAAAAAATGTCAATAAGCGTATATTTATTGGTTTGCGCAAAAGTTATAGCGTTTACAAACTAGGGTACATTTTCTGAAATTTACACAGCTTTAAATTTATGACTGCCTATCTCATTTCTTGAGGTGCTAAAATGGCAGGGCAGTACAAAACCCCCCCAAATGACCCCATTTTGGAAAGTAGACACCCCAAGGAAATTGCTGAGAGGCATGTTGAGCCCATTGAATATTTTTTTTTGTCCCAAGTGATTGAATAATGACAAAAAAAAAAAAAAAATTACAAAAAGTTGTCACTAAATGATATATTGCTCACACATGCCATGGTTATATGTGGAATTGCACCCCAAAATACATTCTGCTGCTTCTCCTGAGTACGGGGATACCACATGTGTGGGACTTTTTAGGAGCCTAGCCACGTACGGGACCCCGGAAACCAAGCACCGCCTTCAGGATTTCTAAGGGCGCAAATTTTTGATTTCACTCCTCACTACCTATCACAGTTTCGAAGGCCATAAAATGCCAAAATAGCACAAAACCCCCCCCCCCCCAAATGACCCCATTTTGGAAAGTAGACACCCCAAGCTATTTACTGAGAGGCATGTTCAGTCCATGGAATATTTTATATTTTGCCACAAGTTGCGGGAATATGACAAACTTTTTTTTTTTTGCACAAAGTTGTCACTAAATGATATATTGCTCACACATGCCATGGGCATATGTGAAATTACACCCCAAAATACATTCTGCTGCTTCTCCTGAGTACGGGGATACCACATGTGTGGGACTTTTTGGGAGCCTAGCCGCGTACGGGACCCCAAAAACCAAGCACCGCCTTCAAGGTTTCTAAGGGCATAAATTTTTGATTTCACTCCTCACTACCTATCACAGTTTTGAAGGCCATAAAATGCCAAGATGGCACAAAACCCCCCCAAATGACCCCATTTTGGAAAGTAGACACCCCAAGCTATTTGCTGAGAGGCATGTTGACCCCATTGAATATTTTTTTTTTTTGTCCCAAATGATTGAATAATGACAAAAAGAAAAAAAAAAAATGTACAAAAAGTTGTCACTAAATGATATATTGGGGTCTACTTTCCAAAATGGGGTCATTTGGGGGGGTTTTGTGCCATCTGGGCATTCCATGGCCTCCGAAACTGTGATAGGCAGTGAGGAGTGAAATCAAAAACTTACACCCATAGAAATCCTGAAGGCGGTGCTTGGTTTTCGGGGTCCCGTACGCGACTAGGCTCCCAAAAAGTCCCACACATGTGGTATCCCCGTACTCAGGAGAAGCAACAGAATGTATTTTGGGGTGTAATTCCACATATGCCCATGGCATGTTTGAGCAATATATAATTTAGTGACAACTTTTTGTACATTTTTTTTTTTTGGTCATTATTCAATCACTTGGGACAAAAAAAAAAAATATTCAATGGGCTCAACATGCCTCTCAGCAAATAGCTTGAGGTGTGTACTTTACAAAATGGGGTCATTTGGGGGGTTTTGAACTGTCCTGGCATTTTATGCACAACATTAGGAAGCTTATGTCACACATCATCCACTCTTCTAACCACTTGAAGACAAAGCCCTTTCTGACACTTTTTGTTTACATGAAAGAAATTTTTTTTTGCAAGAAAATTATGTTGAACCCCCAAACATTATATATTTTTTTAAAGCAAAGGCCCTACAGATTAAAATAGTGGGTGTTGCATTTTTTTTTCCACACAGTATTTGCGCAGCGATTTTTCAAACGCATTTTTTGGGGGAAAAACACACTTTTTTTATTTTTAATGCACTAAAAAACACTATATTGCCCAAATGTTTGATGAAATAAAAAAGATGATCATAGGCCGAGTACATGGATACCAAACACGACATGCTTTAAAATTGCGCACAAACGCGCAGCGGCGACAAAACTACATTCATTTTTAAAAGCATTTAAAAGCCTTTACAGGTTACCACGTTAGATTTACAGAGGAGGTCTACTGCTAAAATGACTGCCCTCGATCTGACCTTCGCGGTGATACCTCACATGCATGATGCAATTGCTGTTTACATATGACGCTAGACCGACGCTTGCGTTCGCCTTTGCGCAATAGCAGGGGGGGACAGCGGTGCTTTTTTTTTTTTTTTTTATTATTTATTTGGCTTTTTTATTTTATTTTTAAACTGTGCCTTCCATATTTTATTTTTTTACCATTTTTATTGTTATCTCAGGGAATGTAAATATCCCCTATGATAGCAATAGGTAGTGACAGGTACTCTTTTTTTGAAAAAAATTGGGGGGTTAGACCCTAGATCTTTCCTCTGCCCTCAAAGCATCTGACCACACCAAGATCGGTGTGATAAAATGCTTTCCCAATGGCGCTTTTTATATCCGGGGGGGGGGACATTCCCTCCCACTGCTTGTAAAAGCAGTCTAGAGGCTAATTATCTGCTAGAATTGCTTTTACATGAAAGCCGGCTGCTGGCTGAAAAGAATGATACCAAGATGATACCTAAACCCGCAGGCATCATTCTGGTATAAACATTCAAAGTCCAGCAACATACCAGTACGTTGCTGGTCCTTGTTGGACATGTATTGTAATCTTTTTTTTCATACAGCCTATTGGCTGAACGAAAAAAAGAGATTGATTGGTGGGTATGCCCACCATTAGAATACCTCCCTTCATCCACCCACTTCTAATGATGGGCATATATGCCGAAGCATGGGGGCATCCTCCCGCAAAAAAGTTATGCCGCGTACACACGGTCAAGCCTTCGTCGGAATTTCGACCGTATGTACGCGGCATAAAAGGTTATGCCGCGTACACACGGTCGGACTTTTCCACGGATAAGCCTCCGTTGGAATTTCGACCGTATATACGCGGCATTAGGAGCAAAATCGCTCCTCCGCCCCTGCTGCCCCCATGCTTCGGCATATATGCTCTTTTTTTTAACTGTGGTGGTGAAATCACCTCCTACAGCGTTGGAGTCACGGCTTTATGTATCGTGGGAGCAAACGCTGTTGCTGTCAAGATAAATAGATCCGCGCTGCAACTGAATGGCGTACCTGCTAAGCAAATGGTGGTTAACATTAAAACAAAGTAACATTACAGTACAACAGTAAGACCTTACCATGCCATACCTGCAAAGCAAATACCAAAACAAAACCTAGTAAAAAATAAAAAAATGTTTTAACGCAACCTGTGCCTAAAATATATATATGCCGAAGCATGGGGGCATCCTCCCGCAAAAAAGTTATGCCGCGTACACACGGTCGGAATTTCGACCGTATGTACGCGGCATTAGGAGCAAAATCGCTCCTCCGCCCCTGCTGCCCCCATGCTTCGGCATATATGCTCTTTTTTTTTAACTGTGGTGGTGAAATCACCTCCTACAGCACTGGAGTCACGGCTTTATGTATCGTGGGAGCAAACGCTGTTGCTGTCAAGATAAATAATTCCGCGCTGCAGTTGAATGGCACACCTGAAAACAAAAAATTACATACCTGAAAAGCAAGCATGATAAAACATTGCAGAATAGAATACAGTAAAAAAGAGCAGAACAATAGAGAGAGAGAGAACAATAAAACGACAACTATTTTTGGTTTTTTTCTTTTATATTTTTTTTGTGTTTTTGTTTTTGACGTTTTTTTTTTTTCTTTTTTACACTTTTTTTTGTAACTTTACAACTGTAATGGTTCGGGTCTCTCAAAATGTAATGGCATCTTGGGAGACCCTGTGTAAGTGTGTCCTAGTCTGTGAAATGCTGTACCCTACGCTAAAACTTCACTTTTGAGTGGTAGCGTTCAAAACATTCACCTTGGCAAAGACCAGGCTTGTCAGGACAGAGTGGACAAAAACTACGGGTGTCACGCCTAAATCCGCGCTTGCTACAGACACGACATCTTTTTTGGGGGTGGCTTTGGGTAGGGGTACTCGGGAGGCCATACGAATAATGCCTCTCATGCAGCCGGCTTACTGCATTTGGTTGGGGATGGTGAGGTGCAGAACCGCCTGGATACAGGAGTTCTGTGACAATCTCATTCTGGAATTTTAGAAGAGATAACGTCCCGCCTGAAGCTCTGTATAGCACATGAGCGTTCAGCAAAGCCAATTGGAATAATGATAGAGACACTTTTTTGTACCAGCGTCTCGCCTTACGGTCAATTAGATACGGCGCCATCAACTGGTCGTTGAGGTCCACCCCTCCCATATTTTGGTTATATTCGTGGACACAGAGGGGTTTCTCCACAACACCAGTCGCCATACGAATTTGGACTGTCGTGTCTGCATGAAGGGAGGTAAGAAGGAAAACATTCTTATTGTCCCTCCACTTCATAGCGAGCAAGTTATTACACTTCAAGCAGGCTCTCTCCCCCAGCCTAAGACGGGCATCTACAAGCCGCTGGGGAAAGCCCGGCCGATTAGGTCGCACGGTGCCACATGCTCCAATCTTATGATCAAACAAGTGACTAAACAGTGGCACGCTCGTGTAATAATTGTCCACATACAAGTGGTACCCCTTTCCGAATAAGGGTGACACCAAGTTCCACACTATCTTGCCAGCGCTCCCTATGTAATCCGGGCAGTTGACCGACTCAATCTGACTGTCTTTTCCCTCATAAACCGTAAAGTTCACTACATAGCCTGTTGCCCTGTCACAGAACTTGTAGAGCTTGACCCCGTATCTGGCACGCTTGCTGGGAAGGTACTGCTTGAAAGACAAGCGGCCAGAAAATTTAATCAGGGACTCATCAACGCAGACAACTTGATCGGGAGTAAACAAGGCTGCAAAACGTTCGTTGAAGTGGTTTATGAGGGGCCGAATTTTATAGAGCCGGTCGTATTCAGGGTCCCCACGTGGACGACAAAGTTCATTGTCGTTGAAGTGCATGAACCGCAAAATCTGCTCGTATCGTGCCCTGGACATGGAGGCAGAGAACACGGGCATGTGGTCAATTGGGTGCGTGGACCAATAAGCACGCAATGACGGAAATTTATGTGTGCCCATGTTGAGGGAAAGGCCCAGAAAGGTCTTAATTTCGGAAACCGTAATTGGTTTCCAATTTCTGGCAATTTTAGGCAACTGGGGGTTAGCGGCGATAAATTGACCAGCATATAAATTACTCTGGTCCACAATAGATCTATAGAGATCTTCCGTGAAAAACAGCGAATAAAAATCGATTGGCATAAAATCAGCTGTTTCCACCTGAATACCGGGTTGGGCAGTGAATGGGGGAAGTACGGGTTCTGCAGAAGTGGTGGGGACCCAATCAGGATAGGCGAATTCTGCAGGAAGGGCAGTATGGGCACGACGGGCCTGCCTTTGTCTTCTTGGTGGCAGCGGGACACTACTTGTGCTTGCCACCTCGCCAGCTTGAACTGCACTTATGGGACTCGCCACGTCACCAAGTGTTACTGCAGTGCTGGATGTACGTCCAGGCTGTACTAGGCCGCTGGTGCTTGCCAGTTCACCAGAAGGAATAGCGGCGCTAGTACTACTCTGCTCCATGATACGAGAGACCTGCGGTTCTTGCTCCTCAACAACCTCAGAAGATCGGGATCGGGTACGCCTGACCTTAGCAGGGACCTCAACTTCGTCGTCAGAGCTATCTGACGTGGGGCCGCTGACGTCACTGTCTTCTACGGGAAGATATTCTGAGCCTGAATCTGACAGATACGTGACCTCCTCTTCACTATCTGTCATGCTCAGAATCTCGTAGGCCTCTTTACTAGTGTACCTTCGTCTTGCCATTTTGGGCTCTAAATTTAGGGGTACACTAGTAAGATTCACAGGAAAAAAAGCACCTGACTGTCGTCAGCAAATATATCAAACGCTACAAAAAAACTGTTAGCGATCGCAGGGATCAGGCCTGTCTCTGCGAACGCTGCAGTTATGTGTGTTGTGTTTGGTAAGTGACAGTGATCGATCGATACTGCACTTGGGTGGGCTGGGCTGGGCGGAGGGGCTAAACGCAGGCGCTAGCAGGTATCTGGGCTGATCCCGCTAACACTGCGTTTTTGGGAACCCTAAACCGCTGGGGATGCTAGTATAGATCTGATCAGATACTATACCACTAAGGGGGGTGTATGCTTTGCGCGTGGGTGTTAGCGTTACTGGCACTAACCTAACACTGCCTGGGGCGACGCAGACCCTCTCTGGCGCTAAAACCTAATTGATCTCACCCGCCGGGCGATCAGGGGGGTTAAACCTTTATTGGGTTATATACGGCGGGTGCCCTGATGCTATAAAAAGCAAACTAATCAACCAGCGTCACCCGTAACCTTTATATGGTGATCACTGGTGAAAGGGTTAACTAGGGGCAATCAGGGGGTTAAAACCTTTATTAGGTTAAATATGGGGGTACCTGACACCAATAAAAACCTGCGGCGAACCTAAAAAAAAAATAACTGCCTATCTAAAACACCAGCGACACGAATACAGCGATCGGAAAAACAATCGCTTAGTGACGCTGAAGTTAGGGGGTGAAAGGGTTACCTGGGGGGTGATCAAGGGGTTAAACCTTTATTAGGGGGGGTTAGGGGGCTACCCTGGACCTAAAGGGGCCTAATCCTAACTGCCTTGCAACTTTTTACAATCACAGATGACACTAAATGCAGTGATCAGTAAAATAAATGATCACTGCAATCAGTGACACTGTGATTGGGGGCTTTGGGGTGACCTGGGGGTGACTGGGGGGTGATTTGTGTGCCTATGTGTACCTACGTGTCAGTGGACTGTTGGAGCACTAACCTCTGTCTTCACTCCTCGGCGCCGGGAACGAAAAGACCGCGGCGAGGGAGATGACATCACTTCCTCCAGCCTGTGTTTACATCACATGGCGGAGGAAGCAATTTCATTGGCCGGGAGCGATCGCGAGGGGGGGGGCGGAATCGAGTGGCCGCCCCCTCATGCCTGATCGCTCCCGAACACTTAACGGCCGCTCACTGCAGTGAAGGGGGGTCCGGATGGACCCCCCAACTGCACAAAGGCGATCACGTAGATCTACGTGATTCTGCCTGTCCGTGCCATTCTGCCGACGTAAATCGGCGGTGGGCGGTCGTTAAGTGGTTAAACTACATTTAACCAATGACCTAATGGATTCTATCCAGTATTGAAAGGTAGAATTATGGGTTCTTAAGGTCAAGCTTATGGCTCCATGTACACAGAAGCTCAAAAACTGTCGTTTTTAAAGCAGCAGAAAAAGCTAGCTTTTATCAGCGGTTTTTTACTAGCTTTTATTAGCGTTTTTCAGTGTAGCAGTTTTTAGCTTTTTTTTTTTTTCTTCAATGGACCAAAAAAATGCTTGCGGCCAGCGTTTATGAGCGTTGTTCGGCGTTTTGCGTCTTTTCCCGTTTTTTTTTTTCTGCCGAAAAACGGCACTTTGAACGCGAATTTCTTGCGTTCAGAAAAAAGCCCATTAACTCCACTGCTCATTAAAGCTAAAAAAACGTTATGTGTACATGAACACATAGGCTACCATAGAGTGCAGTTAATGGGCTTTTTTAAAAAAAAACGCCAATAAACTGCAGTTTATCAGCTTCTGTGTACAATGGAGCCTTACGCTCTACTCTTTGGGCCCGTTCAGACTATCGCACTCAGGTGTGTTGCATTAACACATGTTGTGTTAGGCAGCCTATTAAAATGAATGAGCTTCCAGAGCAGCAGATTGCCTAAATAAATGAACAACCTCTGCTTTTTACAAAGAAGAGCACTACAATACATAGTTACAGAGAACCCTAGAAAATGAATAATCAAACTTGGAGTCATTTCACACTAATCCTAGTTTTTTCCAAATTTCTGCTATACTAAAATAGCTCGCTTAGCCCCATCGGCTACTATCACATGACAAAGTAATAGCACTTAGTCATGTGACTGGCATTAAATGAATCCTGATTTAGGTTGAACTTACACTTATGCAGATCTTGGGCCGCTAACAACTGTCAGAACACCTCATCTGTATGATTAAAGGGCATTAGCACAGGGTGCATTGCATTAGAGTGCGGTTTTCAAAAGTTCTATCTTCGATGCAATCTATAGGCAAAAGATGTAAAACAATAAAAGAAATGTGTGTTACTGTCTTGTTTCTAATGACACTAAAATGTTATGTTGCTATTACAAAGTTTGGCAAAGTTATTTGCAGTTGAAAGATGAAATGTAGCCATAATGATACAATTTCTGTTTAGCTTTATTGAACTTACCTGTGGTGAGGCAGGCAGCTGGATCCTGTAGAAATCCTCTGGGCAAGCTGCTCCATCCTCTTCCTGTCTCGGAACTTACGGTGCTGCAGGTTAATAGCATCAAGTCTTCTGTGAAGCTGCTGTGACAAGGATCAACCCCCTCCTCCATTGAAAAATGTTCTATGTTTGCTTTCACTGCCTGTAACAATCTCTGAGTGGGGGAGAGTTTGCTGAGTGGCAGGATTCTCTCCACCATTCGCAGCTCGAGTTGCAGGCAGTGAAAGCAATAAGAGATTAATCTCGATGGAGGAGAAGGGAGGATGGCATAGGACTTCATCAGTTTTTTATTTTTTCGGCTTTCTTTCTTTTATTCTCACCTGGTGATCCAGCCAGTAAGTCTGTTGTTTTTCAGCAGAACAAGCTGTCCTGCAGATGTAGCAGTTATGGGGTCTAGACAAACACACTGACAGGGGTTCTTACACAGCTTTAATTTAACTGTTTGCTGTAACTGCAAAAAAGTGCTAGCTGGAGTTTAGCTTTAATTTATTTAGTGTATCTAAATCTGCTAGTATATCGAACACTACCCTCCCAGGCACACAATGCTGCTGTTGAAAAGTGTCTCTGTGCCCCTTTATCCAGAGTCTAGGCACTCTGACAGGAGTTGTGTTACTGGACCAATCACCAGGTGAAAACAGAGGGGAAAAAAGCCTTAATAAAGGAAACTAATGCAGCCACCACATCTATTTAATTTTTGGTTTTGGGTTCAATGCCAGTTTTCCAGAACATTTTACATTCAAAACATACCATGAATAATTTACTTTTACATTTGCCTGGGCGTTCAACTGAATCATCAAGTCATCAAATGGCTGGTGTCATAACTGATCACATGTGCAGCACCATGGAAAAAGCAGATCAAACAAAAAGGCTAAGATGGCAGCTTCCTTGGCTGGAAAGGATAGGAGGGTTTTGTGTTGCATCATTTTTTATATAAACCTCTCCCTTACTGGCATGATGGGTTGAACTGAAATAGCATTTTCGTCCTCCCAGTGAATCCAGGACTGTCCTATGATCCGCTGGTAAAGCGCCGGGTGCCGCACCGCCATCTTCTTTGTCACGTTTTTAGTGGTCCAGCTGTCTCTTCCATGAGATGCATCAGGCCCTAGAGAATAAAATTGTGGGTGTGGCATCGATTGTTTATTAAAAAATAAAAGATGATGTTTTATAAGAAGATGCCCAACATGTCACGCTTTAAAATTGCGTACGCTCGTGGAAGGATGACAAACTATGGTACTTAGAAATCTCCATAGGCGATGTTTTAAAAGCCCTTACAGGTTACCAGTTTAGAGTTTACACAGAAGGTCTGGTGCTAGAATTATTTCTCTCACTGTAGAGTTCACAATAATATCTCAAATGTGGCGCAAACACCGTTTACATATGCGTGCGCAACATGCGTATGCGTTCGCATTTGCATATTTGTACACTGACCCTTAATTATTATTTTTTTAACACTTTTATTGTTATCACAAGAAATGTAAACATCCTTTGTGATAACATTAGACGGTGACAGGTCCTCTTTACTGAGAGATCTGGGGTCTATTAGACCTCAGATCTCTCCTCTGCCCTTCAAAGTTTCAGTTCCAACTTAGATTTATCCAAAGTTTTTCCTTGCCAGTAAACAACCGGCCGAAACCAGAAGTGACTGAATACTTATCGCTTCTGGTTTCGTATACCATAGAGATGATCGGGGACGTTCTGGTTCCTAAACAGCTGTTTTAGTAAGTCAGCAGAACCACGGGCTTCACTGCTGGGCTCCTGATAGGACGAGATAGCTTAGAGAGGGAGCGGAGAGTGTCGGTAAGGGGGGGGCCAACACCTCCTGCCACTTGTAAAAGCGATCCAGCAGCTAATTAGCTGTTAGGATCGCTTTTACCAAACAGAGAATCGCTGGCTAAACAAAAAAAAAATTACCAGGTTGATGCCTGTAGCTGCAGCATCAAGCTGGTATAAAACTTCAAACAGATGACGTATATGTACATATTACGGTCCGGAAGTTGTTAGATATTAGATATTAACCACTTACTGCCCGGCATATAGTAATATGACGCCCGCAGGAACCTCTCGTCCCTCCGGCTGGACGTCATATGACGTCCGGGGATTCCCGGGCGTCTAGGGGGTAAACACACAGATCCATGTCCTATCAGAGGTGAGGAGACCGATGTGTGTTCCCAGTACAGAGGAACACACATCGGTCTCCTCCCCTTGTGAGTCCCCTCCCCCTACAGTTAGAATCACTCCCAGGGAACATAATCCCTTCAGCGCCCCCTAGTGTTAACCCCCTTCCCTGCCAGTCACATTTACACAGTAATCAGTGCAGTTTTATAGCACTAATCACTGTATAAATGTGAATGGTCCAAAAAAATGTGTCAAAAGTATCCGATATGTCCGTCGCAATGTCACGGTCACAATAAAAATCGCAGATCGCCGCCATTACTAGTAAAAAAAAAAAAAATGCCATAATTCTATCCCCTATTTTGTAGATGCTATAACTTTTGCGCAAACCAATCAAATACGCTTATTGCGGGTTTTTTTTTTGTTTTTTTTTACCAAAGATATGTAGAAGAATACATATCGGCCTAAATTGAGGAAAAACAATTTTTTTTTTTTTTTAAATTGTGATATTTATTAAATCAAAAAGTAAAAGATAGCGTTTTTTTTTTTCAAAATTGTCGCTCTTCTTTTGTTTATAGCGCAAAAAATAAAAACCGCAGAGGTGATCAAATACCACCAAACTAAAGCTCTATTTGTGGGGAAAAAAAAGATTTCATTTGGGTACAGTGTTGCATGACCGCGCAATTGTCATTTAAAGTGCGACAGCGCTAAAAATTGGTCTGGGCAGGAAGGGGGTGAAAATGCCCTGTATGGAAGTGGTTAAACATACATTGATAAAAATATTTACATGAAAGTGACATGAAAAACAAGAATTGTAATACTAATTGAAATATTATTCATTTCCTTTAAGGGGAAATGTGTTTACTGTATCAATGTAACACTTGCTAATGAAAAAAGTATGTACAGTATAATTATTATGCCTGCCTGATATCTAAACTAAAGCATGCCCGGACTTGTCCCTTCTGACAGAAGAGAAGCCAGTTCCAGGGAGGGGACACTGTGCAGCTGATGCTTTGTCAGCTATCTCTTAAACCACAATAAAAGAGTAATGTATGAACGTTCGAGCCTGGCATTCATATCACATTCCGTTTATGTCTGAAAATTTAACACTATAGGCTCAGTTCATAAAAGCATAACTCATATGTTATTTTCATTACCTATTTCCTTTTGCATTTCTGTTCTCAAAAGGGATTTTCTTAACATTCAATAAACTGCATGCATTTTATAAATTTTGCAGATATTTTGCCTGTTAAAACGAATTCAAAGAAAATTGCTCGAGTTCCTATCTACCAAGGTACATTTATATATGTTCTGATACTCGGTGGATTAAAACAAGGTCATTTCTCTTATCATCCATGGACTGACACGGTGTCTCTTTACACTTTACACGTGAGTTATGTCCCTGCTTGCAGGAGAAGACCTAGGCAGAATGTGAGATGTTATACATACATTCTAAAAGCCAGAGCTGAACAGCCCCACCCAGGGGGCGGTCCTTCCGGGCATAACCCTCCCACTACAGTCAAGCAGACTTCAGTTTTTTTCTGCCTAGCCAGTCTCCTGACCTACTTTTTATTCCTTTTCTGGAATTCTTTTTTATTTTATATTTGAGAATCTTCTATCAACTGTCGGCTGGGCAACAGGTTGGGTACAAGATATCCTCGTAGTCTTCCCTGTCCGACCATCGAGCGTGCTGATCCTCGCCTTGTGTGCGTGAGACTCAGTTCACGACAGGCCCCATGACTCCAGGGGTGGCCGGGTTTGCTTTCATGCTCCCACGGTCCTCTCAAGACTGAACAGTTCCTGACTGACTGTATCTTTCGCGGTGGACCGGGCCGACAGCTACTCAGTACTGCACTGTGATAGTCCTGTCAGAAACACACCAGTGGGTCCCTCAGGGGACGGGTAAGTAGTCTCTCCTGCCTGCAGGTGAGTACAAAAAGCTGTGTGTTTCTCTGTGGGGGATTTTCCCTGTCTCCCCCTGTATTTCATTGTCACTCTCTGTCACCATTGCTGGCGCTGTGCTGTGTGGGGTGCCTGGGGGTCACACTGTTCTTGGAGGGGCTCATGCTGGTCTGCAGATATGCTTGGGGCCTTTTTTTGTGAGTTTTGGGGCCTGAGCGCCGAGTGGCGCTGTGTGTGTGTGCTGTTGTTTCACTTTAGCTGCGTCATGGCGGCCATCTTGCCGCGGATCGCCTCAGTGAAGTGCGGCGGCCATTTTCTTGTAGCCTGCACGCTCTTCAGCACTAGTTTTGGCCTCTAGCGCTGCTGTAACAGCGCGAATCTCCTCACAATCTCCTCACAGCTCACCAGCGCTGACACAGCGCGGTACAGACAGCGGAACTGAGCGGTCCCTGGTCCGGTTTGGTGAGTCCCCTGGGCGCCCCCTCCTCAGTCAGCACAGCCTGTGGGTGGACTTTTTATCTGAGAAGTCTCAGAGGGGGGCAATGTGGAGTCTCGGTCACCAGCTTCCCCTAAATGTCAGTGGACAACAGGCAGTGCTTCAGCACCTGCGGTCCCTAGGGACCAGTTGTGGGCAGTCCTGGAATAATTTCTGACCAGAATGGGAGCTGTGTGCAAGCGCAAGGGAGCAAAAAGCGCCCTCTCCCCACTTTACTACATGAGGGCAGTGCGCTGATTCAGATATGGGCCTAGCCACTACCGCTCAGGACCCTAGTTCTGAATGTATTGGATGGTTTTGAACAGGACATTCCTTATGTGGAAAACTCCAGTTCTGAGTCAGTAAATGACAGGGCGCTTGTTAGTGTACTCATGACTGCGGTGAGGGACACTCTCAGGCTAAAATGCTGCGGATGCAGAACCTCAGGCTGATACAGTCTCATTTGGTTCTTTTAAGGCCAGGCCTTCTAAAGAGGTTTTTCCATATGTACTTTCTTTGACCAGCTCATTGATAAGGTCTGGGAAAAGCCGCAGAAGAATTTTTTTATGGTCCCACGGCGTTTGTCTATTAGATACCCCTTGAAGATGCCCTACTTAAAAAGTGGGCTTCTCCCCCAGTGGTCGACCCTCCAGTCGCCCGGTTGAACAAGGCCATCACTCTCCCGATAGAGGGGACTCCTGCATTTGAGGACCCCACTGACAGGAGGTCAGAAGTGGTGAGCAGAACCATGTTTGCCTTGTTGGGATCCGCCCTACGACCTGTGGTAGGGGCGACCCTTGTGTCTAAAACACTTACAGGTTGGGCAAAAATGTTGCACCTAGCTGTACAGGAGCATATTCTTCCTCCAGACACAGTTGCTCTGGCCCACCAACTGGTTCAGGGCCTGGTTTCTGTGTGCGACGCCACGCTGAACGCGGCCCCTTTAATATCCAGGGCCTTTGTCTCGGCGGTGGTATTGCGTCGTCTTATCTGGTTGAAATGCTGGTCTGCTGACCTAGCCTTAGGAAGCTCCTGACGGATCTACTATTTAAAGGCGGTAGACCTTTCGGTGCTGCTCTGGATGACATTGTCATGGATGTCACGGGAGGTAAACGCACTCTTCTTCCTTAGACTAGCAAGGGTGAGGAGGCCCGCCGCAAACAGGGGCCTTCCTTTCCAGCAAAACAGGGTTTTTTCGTCAGTCAGAGTCCACAGGTAGGCCCTCTCAGACTGACGGCAGTGCGGCTGGTGGGCACAAGTGCCCCTGGGTGCGTAAGCCAAACAAGCGGCTCCCAAGCCCGCCTCCGCGTGAAGTCTTGCCTCCGCCCGACTCTGGGGTGGGGGGACGACTTCGCAGGTTCACGAATCGGTGGACCTCCCGAATCTCCGACTGGTGGGTGTGCGAGGTGGTCACCTCAGGATATAGGATAGTATTCCGATCCTGGCCCCCACACAGATTCTTTCCCTTGAATCTTCCTCTCCTTCCTACCTGTCGGGCAGCCCTCTTGGAGGCTGTACAGGATTTGATCAGGTCCGGAGTGATTGTGCCGGTTCCGTCACAGGAGAGTTTTCAGGGATTCTACTCGAATCTGTTTGTCGTCCCAAAAATAGGACGTGGTTCGACCTATCCTGGACCTCAAGGCCC
This sequence comes from Rana muscosa, assembly GCA_029206835.1. Taxonomy (NCBI): domain Eukaryota; kingdom Metazoa; phylum Chordata; class Amphibia; order Anura; family Ranidae; genus Rana; species Rana muscosa. The sequence continues at coordinate 691,776,318 of CM055116.1, forward strand.
TGAATGCCTTCGAGAAGGTGCAGAAATTCCGCATGGAATCCATTCGCACGGTGATCGCTACACTCCACCAAAGGGATTTTCTTCTGGCGTCCTTGGACTTCAAGGACGCCTACTTGCATGTTCCGATCTGCGCAAGTCACCAGAAGTTTCTGCGCCTTGCGATCAGTGAAGTCCACTATCGGTTGTGGCTCTTCCTTTCGGCCTTGCCTCGGCACCAAGGGTGTTCACCAAGGTGCTTGCTCCGGTTCTAGCCTTCTGTTACAGCGAGGTATTGCTGTCGTGGGCTATCTGGACAGTCTTCTGCTATAAGCAAAAAGTGGCTCAGACTTAGAGGAAAGGTGACTATCGTCAATTAGACCCTCAGGGACTTCGGGTGGTTCCTGAACATTCAGGAGTCAGTCCTGGTCCCGACTCAGTGTCTGGAGTATCTAGTTCTGGTTCTGGACTCCTTGGAGGCAAAGGTATCCTACCTCTGGAGAAGTTGCTGAGACTTCAGTCTGCGGTGCGGGTGCTGACATCCCGAAAATGGTTGTCAATCCGTTGTTTGCATGAGAGTCCCGGGACTCCTAGTGGCCTCCTTTCCGGCCATTCCGTATGCCCAATCACACACCAGGGCATTGCAGAAGGAGATCTTGTCCACCTGGGACAAATCCCCGTTGTCCTTGGATCTTCGGATCCAGGTGATTCACCTGGTCAGGGCGTCCCTGACATGGTGGTTGAGACCCTCGGCTCTTCGGTCCGGAAAGTCGTTCCCCTCCCATCCAATGGACGGTACTCACGACGGACACCAGCCTGACGGGCTGGGGTGGAGTCTGGGGAGTCCTGTCGGCTCAAGGCCTTGGACTCCGGACGAGCCCGTTTACCAATCACTGTTCTGGAAATACGGGCCATCAGACTGTGTCTCTCCTCAGGTCGGAGAGAGTACGGGGTCGCTCCATCAGGAGCCGGTCGGACAACGCCACGGCGGTGGCCTATGTAAACCATCACGGGGGGACTCAGAGCTCAGCTGCGGCTTCCGAGGTATTCCGTATCCTGAGGTGGGCCGGAAGAAACGTGTCGGCTCTGTAGGGGCGGACTATCTGAGTCGCCAATCGCCAGACGCTGGACCAGGAAGAGTGGTCCTTGCATATTTCAACTCCTTTGCCGACGGTGGGGCACGCCGGATGTGGACCTGATGGCCTCTCGACTCAGTCGCAAGGGTCGAGGTTGTGGCCAGATCCAGGGATCCTTGGGCGATGCCTCGGATGCGTTGGTGGCCCCATAGGGTCCTTATCGCCTGATATAAACTCCGGTGATCCTAATTGTTCCGGATTGGCCTCAGCGTCACTGGTACGCTGATCTGGTATGTCTCGTTGCGGACGTTACCTGGCGGTTGCCGATGAGGGAGGACCTTCAGTCTCAAGGTCCTAGGTTTCATCCGGCTTACAGTCTCTGGCTTTAACGGCAGGGCTGTTAAAAGCCAGGTGTTGAGGGACCGAGGTCTCTCGGACTCTGTCATTTTGACCATGTTAAGGACACGGAAGTCTTCCTCCAGGCAGATCTATCACCGTGCCTGCAAAACTTATATCGCCATATGCAAAGCGCTGGACTGGCGTCCTCGGACGTATTCCGTCCCCAGAATCCTGCGTCCTCTGCAGTGTGGAGTGACCCAAAAGCTTGCTTTGAGTACCATCAAGGATCAGATTTCGGCCTTGGCCGTCTTCTTTCAGCGACCTCTAGCGGGTCATTTCTTGGTTAGCACCTTGTGTTGGGGGTTCGCCATGTGCTCCCTCCTGTCAAGCCTTCTCTCCCACCGTGGGATCTGAATTTGGTGCTCTCGGTCCTCCAGGAACCTCCTTTTTGGGAATATCCGGGATATTCCTCTCTTGTCTTGTCTCAGAAGGTGGCCTTTTAGTGGCAATCACTTCTGTTTGACGAGTGTCTGAGTTGGCGGCTTTGTCCTGCAAGTCGCCATATTTAGTCATCCATAAGGATAAGGCGGTGTTGCATCCGCGACCTTCCTTTTTGCCAAAGGTGGTGTCTACCTTTCACCTACATGAGGACATTGTCCTCCCGTCCTTGTGTCCTCACCCATCGCATCCCAGAGAGTTTGCGCTGCACATATTGGATGTGGTACGAGCCTTACGGGTGTACCTGTCTGCTACTGCTTCTATTCGGAAGTCCGACTCACTGTTTGTGACTGTCCCTGGTCCATAACAGGGCCAAGCGGTTTCGTCTGCCATCATTTCTAGGGGAATCAGACAAACCGTCATTCAAGCCTATGCTCTCAAAGGGCGGGCGCCTCCCTTTCCGGTTACGGCGCATTCCACCAGGGCAATTGGTGCTTCCTGGGTTTTCCGACATCAAGCGTCGGTTGCACAAGTGTGCAAGGCGGCGACCTGGTCGTCTGTTCATGCCTTTTAAGTTTTTTATAAGGTTGATGTGGCTGCATCTTCGGATGCTTCCTTCGGCCGCAGGGTGCTGCAGGCCGCTGTTTAAAGTTGCGACTCCTCCGTTGGGGAGATCTGCCTTCTTGGAGTGAAAGTTTTGGTTTTTCCCTTTTATACTGCTCCCATCCCTCTTGACACTGCTTTGGGACATCCCACGTGTAAAGTGTAAAGAGACACCGTGTCAGTCCATGGATGATAAGAGAAAATAGGATTTTTTGTACTCACCGTAAAATCCTTTTCTCTGACATCCATGGACTGACACGGCACCCACCCTTCCTTTTTAAGTTTGTACTGCTTTGTTACGAACTGAAGTCTGCTTGACTGTAGTGGGAGGGTTATGTCCGGAGGGACCGCCCCCTGGGTGGGGCTGTTCAGCTCTGGCTTTTAGAATGTATGTATAACATCTCACTTTCTGCCTAGGTCTTCTCCTGCAAGCAGGGACATAACCCACGTGTAAAGTGTAAAGAGACACCGTGTCAGTCCATGGATGTCAGAGAAAAGGATTTTACGGTGAGTACAAAAAATCCTATTATCTGCAGTAGCAATGCATAACCCCCTTAGCGGTATTCCCGAGTCTGGCTCGGGGTGAGTTTTTCATACTAAGAGCGGTAACCCCGAGCCAGACCCGGGCTGCATCGTAGTATACAGGGGAAGTTACTTACCTTGTTCCCTGGATCCTGCGATGTCCTCCCGCAGTGTGTGCAAGCCGTGTCTCGCTCGATCCACACTGCCGAGCTCCGTTCCCTGCGACGTTGCGGCGCACGGGGACGGAGTTCGGCGCCAAATTCAAAAAGTGAAACACACAGTATACATACAGTATACTGTATTCTTGCAGTACTGTATCAAATAATAACACATCCCCTTTGTCCCTAGTGGTCTGTCCAGTGTCCTGCATGCACTTTTATATTATAAAAACTGTTCTTTCTGCCTGGAAACTGGAGATTGTCCATAGCAACCAAAAAGTGTCCCTTTATGTCAAAAGTGTTTTTAGACCAGCTAGAAAACAGCGATAATAAATTAGAATCACTCGCAGAATTGAGCGATAGCGATTTGTGGGGAAAGTCGTCATCAAACACTAAATCTAATGACAGCGACAATTCTGCAACTGAGCAAATTTCAGTGTTTTTGATTTCATTACATTATTGAATAATTTTTATTATAATTACATTACTATTTGTTATAATTATTTATAGTTATTTATTATATTATAATTTATGATTTTGTGTTTCAAACTTTATCATACCCGGGATGTCTACTAGACTCTTGTTTGGTCAGGTTTAAGTAAGTAATTACTAAGAATTGCAGGCCTACAATACATAACACCAAATTTCCATGCAAAATAATTGTACCGCTTTTGGTACATAATTCCAGACAGAATCATACCGCCAGGGAGGTTAAAGTAAAAGTGATCCTCTACAGCAGGGGTCTCCAAACTTTTTAAACAAAAGGCCAGTTTTTCTGTGCTTCAGACTTTAGGGGTCTGGACTATGGTTAGTGCTGTGGTCAGTAGGAGGAGTAATTGTGCCTCATAATAGATATTAGTGATAGAGATAATGCTGTATCGTTGAGGTCAGTGAAAGAGCAATGCCCCATCATTGGTGTCAGTAGGAGGAATAATGCCCCATCGTTGGTGTCAGTGGGGAGGATAGTGTCCCACCGTTGGTGTTATTGGGAAGAATAGTGCCCTATCGTTAGTGTCAGTGGGAGAAGTATTGCCCCATCATTGGTATCAGTGGAAGGAATAGTGCCCCATCATTATTGTCCATTACCGGAAATTAGGTTTCAACATCTATATCAGTGGGTATAATAGGATTTTAGATCTGCGGGAGGAATCCCCAAGGGCCGTATAAAGGTAGGCAAAGGGCTGCAGTTTGGAAATCGCTGCTCTATAGCCACATGATCATGTTTATGGAACTGTGAAGGTACCTTTGTTTCTCCCCTTTCCCCATCGTTCAATCATTGAACCCTAAAGCGCTCTGCTCTGAGCATTAATGGGAGAGTAAACAGCTGATTAAGCTCAGTCTTGGGCTTGATCAGCTGTAGCAGAGGGCAGGGGAGACAATAGGGGTGTAGTAGACCCCTGATTTGTCCAAAGAGAGAACCTGTCAATGCTATCACATAGAGGGCTTGTTGGCTCCCTTGTGATAGCAAAAAAAGCTAAATAAAAAAGACAAGTGTTAAAAATGTTAATAGTTACAATATAAAATGAACAAATAAAAAATAAAAGCAACCCTGGTGCCCTGCCCATACACATGGCTGCAAACACGCAAGTAGGGCCTGCTTGTGTATGTAAACAGTGGTTGCACAGCACATATTGCTGTTGACTATAAACCGATGACCTGTACAGTCTTTTAAAGTGTCACTAATGAACAATTTTGGGTACGGTAATTTTTGCTATTTCATGGATGCATGCAATTTATGGCCTGTTTGGTATTGGTTTACTTTTCACAGCCACTTCTTTAACAACTTAACGACCGCCCACTGTATATATACGTCGGCAAAATGGCACGGACAGGCACAATCACGTACCTTTACGTGACTGCCTTCGTATGGGTGGGGGGTCTGATCGGACCCCCCTCCGGTACAGTGGACGGTCGGGATTTCTGGCCACCCCCTCACGATCGCTCCCGGCGAATCAAATGCTTCCTCTGCCTGTGTAATGTAAACACAGGCAGAGAGGAAGCAGCAGGAAGTGATGTCATCTCTCCTGCGGCGCTCACATATACCGAAGCACCGTGTAGAGAAGACATCAAGTAAGTGCACAAGCAGTACACTGACACATAGGCACACGATCGCTCCCCCAGTCACCCCAGATCACCCCCCAGTCACAGTGTCACCGATTGCAGTGATCATTTATTTACTGATCACTGCAATCAGTGACATTTGTAACTGTAAAAGTGTCAGGGCAGTTAGTGTTAGGTCCCTTAGGTCCAGGGTAGCCCCCTAACCCCCCTAATAAAGGTTTAACCCCTTGATCACCCCCAGGTAACCCTTTCAGCCCCTAGCACCACTGTCACTAATCAATAGTTTTTCTGATCGCTATATTAGTGTCGGTGATGCGCTAGGTAGTCAGTTATTTTTTTATGTTCGCCATCAGGTTTTTATAACGTCAGGTACCCCCATATATATTACCTAATAAAGGTTTAACCCCTTGATCGCCCCCCAGGTAACCCTTTCACCCCCTTTTGCCAGTGTCACTAAGCGATCGTTTTTCTGATCGCTGTATTAGTTATGCTGGTGCTGCTAGGTAGTCAGTTATTTTTTGTAGGTTCGCCGCCAGGTTTTTATAGCGTCAGGTACCCCCATATATTATCTAATAAATGTTTTAACCCCCTGATTGCCCCTAGTTAACCCTTTCACCAGTGATCACTGTATAAGTGTTACGGGTGACGCTGGTTAGTTAGTTTGCTTTTTATAGTGTCAGGGCACCCGCCATATATATAACCCAATAAAGGTTTAACCCCCTGATCGCCCGGCGGGTGATATCAATTAGGTTTTAGCATCAGAGAGGGTCTGCGTCGCCCCAGGCAGCATCAGGTTAGTGCCAGTAGCGCTAACACCCACGCGCAAAGCATACACTTCCCTTAGTGGTATAGTATCTTATCAGATCTATACTAGCGTCCCCAGCTAGTTTAGGGTTCCCAAAAACGCAGTGTTAGCAGGATCAGCCCAGATACCTGCTAGCACCTGCATTTTGCCCCTCCTTCCAGCCCAGGCCACCCAAGTGCAGTATCGATCGATCACTGTCACTTACAAAACACAACACGCATAACTGCAGCGTTCGCAGAGACAGGCCTGATCCCTGCGACTCCAGTGCTGTAGGAGGCGATTTCACCACCACAGTTAAAAAAGAGCATATATGCCGAATCATGGGGGCAGCAGGGGCGGAGGAGCGATTTTGCTCCTAATGCCGCGTACATACGGTCGAAATTCCGACCATGTGTACGCGGCATAACTTTTGTGGGATGATGCCCCCATGCTTCTGCATATATAAATTGTGCATGTATGCCCATCATTAGAAGTGGGTGAATGAAGGGAGGTATTCTAATGGTGGGCATACCCACTGATCAATCTCTTTTTTTTTTGTTCAGCCAACAGGCTGCATGAAAAAAAAAGATTACAATACATGTCCAACAAGGACCAGCAACGTACTGGTATGTTGCTGGACTTTGAATGGTTATACCAGAATGATGCCTGCGGGTTTAGGTATCATCTTGGTATCATTCTTTTCAGCCAGCGGCCGGCTTTCATGTAAAATCCTAGCGGCTAATTAGCCTCTGGACTGCTTTTACAAGCAGTGGGAGGGAATGCCCCCCCCCCCCCCGGATATAAAAAGCGCCATTGGGAAAGCATTTTATCACACCGATCTTGGTGTGGTCAGATGCTTTGAGGGTAGAGGAAAGGTCTAGGGTCTAATAGACCCCATTTTTTTTTTCAAAAAAAGAGTACCTGTCACTACCTGTTGCTATCATAGGGGATATTTACATTCCCTGAGATAACAATAAAAAATAATAAAATAAAAAAATATGGAAGGAACAGTTTAAAAAAAAATAAAAAAGGAAAATTAATAATAAAAAAAAAAAGAAAGCACCCCTGTCCTGCCCTGCTCTTGTGCAAAGGCGAACGCAAGCGTCGGTCTGGCGTCATATGTAAACAGAAATTTCACCATGCATGTGAGGTATCACCGTGAAGGTCAGATCGAGGGCAGTAATTTTAGCAGTAGACCTCCTCTGTAAATCTAATGTGGTAACCTGTAAAGGCTTTTAAAAGCTTTTAAAAATGTATGTAGTTTGTCGCCACTGCGCGTTTGTGCGAAATTTTAAAGCATGTCGTGTTTTGGTATCCATGTACTCGGCCTAAGATCATCTTTTTTATTTCATCAACCATTTGGGCAATATAGTGTGTTTTAGTGCATTAAAATTAAAAAAAGTGAAATTTTTCCCCAAAAAATGCGTTTGAAAAATCGCTGCACAAATACTGTGTGGAAAAAAAAAATGCAACACCCACCATTTTAATCTATAGGACCTTTGCTTTAAAAAATATATAATGTTTGGGGGTTCAACGTAATTTTCTTGCAAAAAAAAAATATGTTTTCATGTAAACAAAAAGTGTCAGAAAGGGCTTTGTCTTCAAGTGGTTAGAAGAGTGGATGACGTGTGACATAAGCTTCCTAATGTTGTGTATAAAATGCCAGGACAGTTCAAAAACCCCCCAAATGACCCCATTTTGGAAAGCAGCTATTTGCTGAGAGGCATGTCGAGTCCATGGAATATTTTATATGTTGACACAAGTTGCGGAAAAAAAACAATTCTTTTTTTATTTTTTTGCACAAAGTTGTCACTAAATGATATAGTGTTCAAACATGCCATGGGCATATGTAGAATTACACCCCAAAATACATTCTTTTGCTTCTCCTGAGTACGGGGATACCACATGTGTGAGACTTTTTGGGAGCCTAGCCACGTACGGGACCCCGAAAACCAAGCACCACCTTCAAGATTTCTAAGGGTGTAAATTTTGGATTTCACTCCTCACTGCCTATCACAGTTTCGGAGGCCATGGAATGCCCAGATGGCACAAAACCCCCCCAAATGACCCCATTTTGGAAAGTAGACACCCCAAGCTATTTGCTGAGAGGTATGGTGAGTATTTTGCAGATCTCGCTTTTTGTCACAAAGTTTTGAAAATTGAAAAAAAAAATGATTTTCTTTCTTCATTTTCAAAAACAAATGAGAGCTGTAAAATACTCACTATGCCTCTTAGCAAATAGCTTGGGGTGCAATTACCCAGGAGAAGCAGCTAAATGTATTTTGGGGTGCAATTCATTTTTGGAAAAAAAAAAAAATTCTATGGGCTCAACATGCCTCTCAGCAATTTCCTTGGGGTGTCTACTTTCCAAAATGGGGTCATTTGGGGGGGGGGGGGTTTGTGCTATTTTGGCATTTTATGGCCTTCGAAACTGTGATAGGTAGTGAGGAGTGAAATCAAAAATTTGCGCCCTTAGAAATCCTGAAGGCGGTGCTTGGTTTTCGGGGGCCCGTACGCGGCTAGGCTCCTAAAAAGTCCCACACATGTGGTATCCCCGTACTCAGGAGAAGCAGCAAAATGTATTTTGGGGTGCAATTCCACATATAACCATGGCATGTGTGAGCAATATATCATGTAGTGACAACTTTTTGTAATTTATTTTTTGTCATTATTCAATCACTTGAGACAAAAAAAAATATTCAATGGGCTCAACATGGCTCTCAGCAATTTCCTTGGGGTGTCTACTTTACAAAATGGGGTCATTTGGGGGGGTTTTGTACTGCTCTGCTATTTTAGCACCTCAAGAAATTAGATAGGCAGTCATAAATTAAAAGCTGTGTAAATTCCAGAAAATGTACCCTAGTTTGTAGACCCTATAACTTTTGCGCAAACCAATTAATATACGCTTATTGACATTTTTTTTTTTTTTTACTAAAGACATGTGGCTGAATACATTTTGGCCTAAATGTATGACCAAAACTGAGTTTATTCGATTTTTCTTATAACAAAAATTAGAAAATATCATTTTTTTTCAAAATTTTCTGTCTTTTTCCATTTATTTCGCAAAAAAAAAATCGCAGAGGCAATCAAATACCATTAAAAGAAAGCTCTATTTGTGGGAAGAAAAGGACGCAAATTTCTTTTGGGTACAACATTGCATGTCCGCACAATTTCCAGTTAAAGCAGCGCAGTGCCAAATTGTGAAATCACCTCTGGTCATTATGGTCCGTATTGGTCCGGGGCTTAAGTAGTTAATTTGCTAAAAAATTGTGTTGTATTTGGGTGCATTAAAATTTATTTTAGTGTATTTTTACTGAAAATATACAGTAGACAGTTGCACAAAAATCGTGCGACATAAAAAATGTGCAACTGTCACTGTTTAATTCTACGGGGCCTCTGCTTTCAGAAAATATGTAATTGTTTGGGGGTTTAAAATAATTTTCTAGCCAAAGATGCAGATATTAACATACTAAAAGCATTAAATAATGTGCATCAGTAGCAAATTGCTTCAAATTTTTTTAAGTGGCTTGTCACTGTGAGGAGTCTATTGAAGCCAGCAGGAATAGGAGGAGTTAGCCATAAAAAACTTTGTGAGATAAAAGAATGTCTTATGAGAAAACGAAGCTTGCACTGATAAATTCCTTAATGATGCTAACAAACTGCACAGCTAAGTGATATTTGTCTAGAATTCAAACATTTTTAGGAGAAAATAATTATAGGACATAATAATGAAGTTCAAATCTTAGTGGACCTTGACCTTTATAGTGTCTAAGAGCCCATTCACACTTTGGCTTTTGTGGCAATGCGTGCTAAAACACACACATTAATGCGTTTACCACAACACATGGCAATACGCCCGCTCTATTTGCAGTACAATACATTGTGAATGGCACCCCAACGCATTGTACAGTAGAGCACAATGCATCACAGAGCACACATACACCATGCATTGCAGTGTGCTAGGCTTTGATAAAAGGTAGAATTTTTCACTTGTTCTTGCACTGCCACAAATTGCTTTAGTGTGGCTGGGCCCTGTAAGATTGCTTAATGTATTCTCATTCTGATTACAGAACTACCAAAAGAGAACAGACCTTTTATGATGGAGGACCTAACTGTTTGGCAGGTGTTTGTCACATTCCTATGGCTGAGCCATTCTGCAGCAAGACTAGAGAGGTGAGTGCTGCTATATGTAAGAAATATTACTGAGTATAGCCCATTGATTGTCAGGAAGGGGCTAGGCCTCATGTACAGTGACAAGAAAAAGTTTGTGAATTCCCTTGGTATTAACTGGTTTTCTGCAGTAATTTGCCATAAAATGGGATCTGATCCTCATCTAAATGGAACAACACACTGTGCTTACGCTGATAACACACAAACAATTCTAATTTCTCGTCTTTATTGAACACACCGATTAAACATTCACAGTGCTGGAGGAAAAGGTAAGTGAACATTTGGAGTTAGTACTGTAGCTCAGGGGTGTCAAACTGGCGGCCCTCCAGCTGTTGCGTAACTACAAGTCCCATAATGCCTTTGCCTGTGGGAGTCATGCTTGTAACTGTCAGCCTTGCAATGCCTTATGGGACTTGTAGTACCGCAACAGCTGGAGGACCGCCAGTTTGACACCTGTGCTGTAGCTGGTCAAACCTTCTTTGGAGCAATGACTTCAAGCAAGCACTTTCTGTAGCTTTGGATCAGAACTGCACAACATTCAGGAGGAACTTTTGACCATTCCTCTTTACAAAACTGCTTCAGCTCAGACACATTTGCAGGATGTCTAGTGTGAACAGCTCTCTTGAGGTCATTCCACAGCATCTCTATCAGGTTAAAGTGGTTTTAAAGGCTGAAGGCATAACAAGTCGCACAAGTGTTAATGGAACCTCAACCACACCTCCAAATTCATTTTATTACTTGAACTCCAGGTGTGAAAACTACTGACTCAAATTAGGTTTCAGTGAAGTAATTAGTCTATGGGTTCACTTACTTTTTCCTCCAGCACTGTGAACATTTAATGGGTGTGTTCAATAACGTCATGAGAAATTAGAATTGTTTGTGTGTTATCAGCTTAAGCACATTGTGTTTGTCCATTAATGTGACTTAGATGAGGATCAAATAAAATTTTATGGCAATCACCGAAGAAAACCAGTTAATTCCAAGGGGTTCGTGCTTTTTTCAAAACAATAATCTCCTGCGCTTCGGTGTTTTGCTAAACACGGGTGATGTGATCCACTCTTTGGATTAAGGCAAAGTCTAAGATCTTGCAGCCCTCCTCAGAACAATGGGTATTCATAAAACTAGAAAGAAAAAGAAAAGAAGAATGGTGCACCGACCTAGTGCTTTACCAATATAAAAGTTTTATTAAAAGTATAAAAGCAATATTTCTACTCGCAAACGAGCATAAGAAAAGGCTTTTCAATTAGTCGAAATGCATCCCTTGGCACCTGCAGACAGGACCTGATGACGAGGGGATCAGATGGTACCCCAAATGGTTGAACGGTAATGCACTAGGTCGGTGCACCCTCCTTCTTTTCTTTATCGTTCATGCTTTTTTTCGCCGATGTATATTTGTTTTTGAGCAGAAAAAGATGAAATGCTGTATCTTATATCATAAAAAACATGGCTGTATGTTTTGCTATTGATATAAAAAAAATGAACAAACTGCAAATTGTAAATATATGTTACAAATATTTATTTTAGCATCTTGTCTTGTAGGTGTTGATAGACACTGCCCGAAAACTTGGTATTAAATGCCATACAAAGGGTACAATGATCACCATAGAAGGACCGAGGTTCAGCTCCAAAGCAGAAAGTAACATGTTTCGTCTTTGGGGTGCTGATGTCATTAATATGACCACTGTTCCAGAAGTAGTCCTGGCTAAAGAAGCTGGGATCTGTTATGCCAGTGTTGCAATGGCGACTGATTATGACTGCTGGAAGGAACACGAAGAAGCGGTATGCCAATACTCAACTATGTACACATTTCTGACTGTATGCATGTTAAATGTATTCACTGTATGTTAGTAGTGATTTATGAAAATTAAAGAAAAGTATAAGTGAATATGAAATGAACAAAACGAATTAAACACCCTGGATCTTCCGCAATACGTTGAGGGAGACTTTCTGATGTGCTAATGCTAAGCACTGACAGCCTGAAGTTCACATGAACAAGATCAACTTAAAAAGTGGACTGGCAACTAGGCCATAGGCATTTATGAAAAGTAAAAGAACCCTTGCTGACCTTTGTAGCTGCAGGCTTTGTTAAGCAATGCATCATTAATAGTCACATTTAACAAATATCTCAGCCCACTCTGCTCCCCACCCCATTTTACATTAGGGTTTAGAAAGCTGGACAGTCACTGCTGGGATGGGGTGCAGGGGTAGCTGAGCTGCTGAGAGAGAATATCTTTAGTTATTCTGCTGTAAACATTAAAGCGGAGCTCCACCCTAAAGTGGAACTTCCGCTCATCGGATTTCTCCCCCTCTCTGGTGCCACAATTGACACCTTTCAGGGGGAGGGGGGTGCAGATACCTGTCTAAGACAGGTATTTGCACCCACTTCTGGGCATAGACTCTGCGGGGACCTGCGGGCAGTACGCCACTTCCCGTCCCCCGTTGTGTTCTGGGAAACACACGGCTCCCAGAACACAGCAGGGAACAGTGAGGACAGATGCGCAGTAGGGAACCGGGCAGTGAAGCCGCAACACTTCACTTCCTGATTCCCTCACCGATGATGGCGGTGGAGGCAGCCGAGAGACCAGCGATTGCCCGTCTTCTGCTGCCGACGTCGCTGGACTCAAGGACAGGTAAGTTTCCATTTATTAAAAGTCAGCAGCTGCAGTATTTGTAGCTGCTGGCTTTTAATATTTTTTTAACGGCGGAGCTCCGCTTTAAGAATAAATTGCTCCACAGTGCTTACAGGTACAGAGCTACAGGAGCTTTGTTCTAAAGTGATTCTAAAGGAACAAACATGTTATACTTGCATGCTCCGTGCAATGATTTTGCACAAAGCAGCATTGATCCTCTTCTTTTTGGGTCCCCTGTCAGTGGTCCTGGCTCCTCCTCCTGCTGAGTGCCCCCAGTAGCAAGCCCCTTGCTATGGGGGCACTCGAGCAGACTTTCTCCCGAGCCATGCTCTGTGTGTCAATTCACACACAGTGCCACTCTGCTCCGCCCCCCGCTGTCTCCTCATTGACTCACTGGCTGTGATTGACCGCAGCAGGAGCCATTGCCTCTCACTGCTGCTTGAGCCAGTGAGGAGAGAGAGACCCGGGAGAGCCGCTGCTCTGTTACACATCACTGGATCCAGATAGGGCTCAGGTAAGTATTGGTGGGGGCTGCGGGGGAAGCTGCACCCGTTTTTTTTTTGTTTTTTTTTACCTAATGCATAGAATGCATTGGGGTAAAAAAACTTGAGCCTTTAAAATCGCTTTAAAGCTTTACTGCTTATATGTATGTGTGCATATAATCCATTCAATTGTGTTTTGACTCTTGTCGATTCTATGGGCTAGCTCTCTGAGTACATCTCTTATATGCCTGAAAGACTTTTTCCATAAAATTTTCTTGCTGGGGCTTGGCTCTGCATATAAGAGGAAGCTGATTGTCCAGCTCCTGCCATACCTTGGCTTATTATCGGCTCTCGAGGCTTCCCATCTGCACAGTTTTGCCCACCATCAACTCTACTACATCCAGTGAGCCGCCTGCAGCGATACATGCACACCCAAGTCATGACAAAGAGGAAAGAGCGGCCTCCGCAAGATGGAGCCGGCTCGCTCCCCCCGCGCTCCAACAAAGACAAGAGGAGAGAGGCTGCTGTCAAATTGGAGCGTTTCGCCTGTACACTGGCAAGGGAACCCTCCCCACAGCCTTCTATCGTGCTGCCAGAAACTGAGGGAATCGAGCCTCTACAGCCTGCCCTAACTGCAGCACCACCTGAGGTAACCGGGAAACCTGAGCCTGGGAAGTGTGAGCCGGCAGCTGGGGAGGAGGTAGGAGGCTGGGCTGCATTAATCCCACAGGTGCTCAGCACTCCAGCTTCAGAGGCCACTCTGAAGGATGTATTTAATGCAGTCCAAAGCTGTAACAGTACTTTGACCACCCTTACTTTACAATTTCAGCCGCTGTGTAAGAGGAGGTTACTCTGACACAATTTGCAGAAAGTGCGGGAACGCATGGTGGCACGTGAAAGCCCATGTTAGCTCCATTGAGGATGAGCTGACCCCAGCAAAAAGATATCAAAGCTATGGGCATTGAAATTGTGCATAACACCAATCCTATTGGCGAAATTGAAAACAGACTGTGCAAGAATAGCATAAGGATCTGGGGATTGCCTGAATGCATGGAGGAAAAAAAATCCTACGAAGTTCATAGAGAACTGGCTCCTAGATATCTCTGATTGCACTAAGTTTACATCATTGTTTGCCGTGGAGCTGGCGCACAGAATACCAGCTAGGCCCCTCCTTTCGGGCAACTCCTCCAGGCATTTCATACTAAAACTACTACACTACAATGACTGGGAAGCTATCCTGACCTTGGCCTGTATGAAAGGTAGTATTGAGGTTAATGGGTCAAAGATCTTCTACCCTGACTTTTCCATTGAAATGCAAAATCAGAAGGCTCAATATGTGAATAATAAGAGGTGACTTCGCACCTGCAAATCCAATACCCCATGCTACTGTATATCCGGCACAATTGCAGATTGTCGCTTGAGGAGAAACCCTCTTCTTTAATATTGCCAAAGCGGCTGCATCCTGGCTGGACAGAAATGTACAGCCCCTGTCTTCTCAGGACAACAACGCTACATGAGAGGGCCATGCCCTAATGTTTTTTCTTATTTTTTCTTGGAGGTTATGGGAAGCCTCCAAAAATATCTGCTAATGGCAGATTCTACATAATAATCCTTTATGCTCTCATATTCAATACCACCTGATCCGATACCAACTCACTGGGCACCCTGGATGCCCCGAACAAGAGCTATGCCGTTATTTCCTTTTGCCCCCTGTGGACTCCTGCAGGAACTATTATTGTTTGGATGATTCTGAGACTTTTTGTTTGACTGTTTTTTTTACTACAGTTTTGTCACCTTAAGCCTCGTACACACGGCCGATTTTTCTCGTCGTTAACCACTTAAGCCCCGGACCATTTTGTAGCTAAAGGACCAGAGCTGTTTTCAGAATTTTGCACTGCGCTGCTTTAACTGGAAATTGTGCGGACATGCAATGTTGTACCGAAACAAAATTTGCGTCCTTTTCTTCCCACAAATAGAGCTTTCTTTTAATGGTATTTGATTGCCTCTGCGATTTTTATTTTTTGCGATATAAACGGAAAAAGACCGAAAATTTTGAAAAGAAATTATATTTTCTACTTTTTGTTATAAGAAAAATCGAATAAACTCAATTTTAGTCATACATTTAGGCCAAAATGTATTCAGCCACATGTCTTTAGTAAAAAAAAATGTCAATAAGCGTATATTTATTGGTTTGCGCAAAAGTTATAGCGTCTACAAACTAGGGTACATTTTCTGGAATTTACACAGCTTTTAATTTATGACTGCCTATCTCATTTCTTTAGATGATAAAATGGCAGGGCAGTACAAAACCCCCCCAAATTACCCAATTTTGGAAAGTAGACACCCCAAGGAAATTGCTGAGAGGCATGTTGAGCCCATTGAATATATTTTTTTTTGTCGCAAGTGATTGAATGACTAAAAAAAAAAAAAAAAATTACAAAAAGTTGTCACTAAATGATATATTGCTCACACATGCCATGGTTATATGTGGAATTGCACCCCAAAATACATTTTGCTGCTGCTCCTGAGTACGGGGATACCACATGTGTGGGACTTTTTGGGAGCCTAGCCGCGTACGGGCCCCCGAAAACTAAGCACTGCCTTCAGGATTTCTAAGGGCGCAAATTTTTGATTTCACTCCTCACTACCTATCACAGTTTCGAAGGCCATAAAATGCCAAAATAGCACAAACCCCCCCAAATGACCCCATTTTAGAAAGTAGACACCCCAAGGAAATTGCTGAGAGGCCTATTGAGCCCATTGAATATTTTTTTTTTTTTTGTCCCAAGTGATTGAATAATGACAAAAAAAAAATACAAAAAGTTGTCACTAAATTATATATTGCTCACACATGCCATGGTTATATATGGAATTACACCCCAAAATACATTTTGCTGCTTCTCCTGAGTACGGGGATACCACATGTGTGGGACTTTTTGGGAGCCTAGCCGCGTACGGGACCCCGAAAACCAAGCACCGCCTTCAGGATTTCTAGGCACAAATTTTTGATTTCACTCCTCACTACCTATCACAGTTTCGAAGGCCATAAAATGACCCCATTTTGGAAAGTAGACACCCCAAGCTATTTGCTGAGATGCATGGTGAGTATTTTACAGCTCTCATTTGTTTTTGAAAATGAAGAAAGAAAAATTATTATTTTTTTTTTTAATTTTCAAAACTTTGTGACAAAAAGCGAGATCTGCAAAATACTCACCATACCTCTCAGCAAATAGCTTGGGGTGTCTACTTTCCAAAATTGGGTCATTTGGGGGGGTTTTGTGCCATCTGGGCATTCCATGGCCTCCGAAACTGTGATAGGCAGTGAGAAGCGAAATCAAAAATTTACACCCTTAGAAAGCCTGAAGGCGGTGATTGGTTTTTGGGGTCCCGTACGCGGCTAGGCTCCCAAAAAGTCTCACACATGTGGTATTCCCGTACTCAGGAGAAGCAACAGAATGTATTTTGGGGTGTAATTCCACATATGCCTATGACATGTTTGAGCAATATATCATTTAGTGACAACTTTGTGCAAAAAATAAATAAATAAATTGTCTATTTTCCGCAACTTGTGTCAACATATAAAATATTCCATGGACTCGACATGCCTCTCAGTATATAGCTTGGGGTGTCTACTTTCCAAAATGGGGTCATTTGGGGGGGTTTTGAACTGTTCTGGCATTTAATACACAACATTAGGAAGCTTACATCCACTCTTCTAACCACTTAAAGGCAAAGCCCTTTTTCACACTTTTTGTTTACATGAAAACATTTTTTTTTTGCAAGAAAATTATGTTGAACCCCCAAACATTATATATATTTTTAAAGCAAAGACCCTACAGATTAAAATGGTGGGTGTTGCAATTTTTTTTTCTACACAGTATTTGCGCAGCGATTTTTCAAACGCATTTTTTGGGGAAAAAATACACTTTTTTAAATTTTAATGCACTAAAACACACTATATTGCCCAAATGTTTGATGAAATAAAAAAGATGATCTTAGGCCGAGTACATAGATACCAAACACGACAAGCTTTAAAATTTCGCACAAACGCGCATTGGCGACAAACTACATACATTTTTAAAAGCCTTTAAAAGCCTTTACAGGTTACGCCGTTAGATTTACAGAGGAGGTCTACTGCTAAAATTACTGCCCTCGATCTGACCTTCGCGGTGATACCTCACATGCATGGTGCAATTTCTGTTTACATATGACGCCAGACTGACGCTTGCGTTCGCCATTGGGCAAGAGCAGGGCAGGACAGGGGTGCTTTTTTTTTTTTTTTTTTTTTTTTTTTTTTTTTTTTTATTAATTTTGCTTTTTTATTTTATTTTTAAACTGTTGCTTCCATATATTTTTTTTTTATTATCTCAGGGAATGTAAATATCCCCTATGATAGCAATAGGTAATGACAGGTACTCTTTTTTGAAAAAACTGGGGTCTATTGGACCCTAGATCTTTCCTCTGCCCTCAAAGCATCTGACCACACCAAGATCGGTGTGATAAAATGCTTTCCCAATTTCCCAATGGTGCTTTTTATATCCGGGGGGGGACATTCCCTCCCACTGCTTGTAAAAGCAGTCCAGAGGCTAATTAGCCACTAGGATTGCTTTTACATGAAAGCCGGCCGCTGGCTGAAAAGAATGGTACCAAGATGATACCTAAACCCACAGGCATCATTCTGGTATAAACATTCAAAGTCCAGCAACATACCAGTACGTTGCTGGTCCTTGTTGGACATGTATTGTAATCTTTTTTTTCATGCAGCCTGTTGGCTGAACGAAAAAAAAAGATTGATCGGTGGGTATGCCCACCATTAGAATACCGCCCTTCATCCACCCACTTCTAATGATGGGCATACATGCACCATTTATATATGCCGAAGCATGGGGGCATCGGGCAAGCCTCCGTCGGAATTTCGACCGTATGTGCGCGGCATTAGGAGCAAAATCGCTCCTCCGCCCCTGCTGCCCCAATGCTTCGGCATATATGCTTTTTTTTTTTTTTTAACTGTGGTGGTGAAATCACCTCCTACAGCACTGGAGTCGCAGGGATCAGGCCTGTCTCTGCGAACGCTGCAGTTATGTGTGTTGTGTTTTGCAAGTGACAGTGATCGATCGATACTGCACTTGGGTGGCCTGGGCTGGACGGAGGGGCAAAACGCAGGTGCTAGCAGGTATCTGGGCTGATCCCGCTAACACTGCATTTTTGGGAACCCTAAACTGCTGGGGACGCTAGTATAGATCTGATCAGATCAGATATTTATCTGTTCAGATACTATACCACTAAGGGGGTGTATGCTTCACGCGTGGGTGTTAGCGTTACTGGCACTAACCTGACGCTGCCTGGGGTGTGACGCAGACCCTCTCTGACGCTAAAACCTAATTGATATCACCCGCCGGGCGATCAGGGGGTTAAACCTTTATTGGGTTATATACGGCGGGTGCCCTGACACTATAAAAAGCAAACTAACTAACCAGCGTCACCCGTAACACTTATATGATGATCACTGGTGAAAGAGTTAACTAGGGGCAATTAGGGGGTTAAAACCTTTATTAGGTAATATATGGGGGTACCTGACGCTATATAAAAACCTGACGGCGAACCTAAAAAAAAATTACTGGCTACCTATCGGCATCACCGACACTAAGACAACGATCATAAAAACGATCGCTTAGCGACAGTGGTGATAGGGGGTGAAAGGTTTACCTGGGGGGCGATCAGGGGGTTAAACCTTTATTAGATAATATATGGGGATACCTGACGCTATAAAAACCTGTGGCGAACCTAAAAAAAATTACTGGCTACCGATCGGCATCACCAACGCTAAGACAGCGATCAGAAAAATTATCGCTTAGTGATAGGGGGTGAAAGGGTTATCTGGGGGGCGATCAAGGGGGTTAAACCTTTATTAGGTAATTTATGGGGGTACCCGACGCTATAAAAACCTGCGGCGAACCTAAAAAAAATTACTGGCTACCTATCAGCATCACCGACGCTAAGACATCGATCAGAAAAATGATCGCTTAGCGACGGCGGTGCTAGGGGGTGAAAGGGTTATCTGGGGGGTGATCAGGGGGTTAAACCTTTATTGGGGGGGTTAGGGGGCTACACTGGACCTAAAACTAAATGTAGTGACACTTTTACAGTCACAAATGTCACTGATTGCAGTGATCACTAAATAAATGGTCGGACCTCGATCGGACCCCCCAACTATACAAAGGCAATCACATATATGTACGTGATTCTGCCTGTCGGTGCCATTCTGCCGACGTATATTTACAGTGGGCGATCGTTAAGTGGTTAAAAACACGTCGTTTTTTTCGACGAGATTCTTGTTAACCTTGACGAGTTTCTCGTCAAGCTTTCCATGCGTACACACTGACATTTCCCAATTTCCTTGTTGTTCTCCGCGCTCACGTCCAGCACGTACGACGGCACTATCAAGGGGAAGATCGATTTTCTTGGCGCCACCCCTTGGGCTGCTTTTGCTGATCTTGTGTTACCGCGTGTGAAGTAAAAGTTTGGGAAGAGACGATTCGCGCTTTTCAGTCTTCGTGCTTTTCAGTTCGTTTTCTGAGGTTCAGTTTGTGCTTGTGGGTTCGTATCTTGACTTTCAGGGCGTCTAGGCAGGTCGTATCTGTTTTACAGTGCGTTCTTGCCCGTTCGTTTCTGTTTTTCAGTTCGTTATTCATAGGCCTTGCTGTTCTAAAGTGCGTTCTGTTCTGTACGTTCTGATAAGACGACCGTTTCCTAGCCATGTCGCCTGGACGTTCTCGTCGTCAAGTTCGTGCTGTGCGTGCGCTTGGTGTTGGTCTGCTTGTTTTGGACCAAGACCAGTCCATGAATGGTGTGAGGAGGAGTTCATGGACCAAGAATTGGTTGCTCCAGCGGGACCAATTCTGCCACATGCCTCTGCTGCGGGAGATAGTCAAGAATAATCCTGAGGACTACAGGAATTTTCTGCGGATGTCTGACCCCGTTTTTCAGGAACTGTTGGCTTTGGTGTCCCCCTATATTACCAGGCAGGACACCGTTATGCGGGAAGCCATCAGTGCTGAGCAGAGGCTCATCGCCACGTTACGGTATCTGGCGACAGGGAGAAGTCTTCAGGACTTGAAGTTCACGACAGGCATCTCCCCCCAGGCTCTGGGCCTCATAATCCCAGACACCTGTTCTGCCATCATCCAAGTCCTGCAGGAGGACTATATTAGGGTAAGTTTTCTCCTTTTAACATCACATTTTATGTATTTCATGTATGCTAATGTATTGTATTTCTTTCATCTTTCCCTAATTACCATGATATGCTGAGAATGTCCCCTTTGTCCTCATGCATGCTGGAAGCTTTTAAATGCCACTTTTTTCTCCTCCATGCATATTTCCCTTCACTAACCTTTCCAGCAGGGGCGTCTGTTGCTCCAAATGTTTGGGGGTCCAACCCCAATTTAGGAAATAAACTTCCTCCATTTTTGCAAAGGTGCCTATTAAACGCCCCCAGTTGTCCCCTCCAATGCAGCCATTTTGTCCCCTCCAATGCAGCCATTTTGTTCCCTCCAATGCAGCCAGTTTCCCCCCAGCCCTGCACATACCTTCTTGTTGTCAGCGCCATCCTTCTTCTGTCCTTGATGTCTTCTCCTTCCCTTGATGTTGCATCAGCCAATCATGTTACCATTCAACAGACTTGGTGTACATGATTGGCAGAGCAGCCTGTCAGTGTTTACCCAAGGAATGCTCCCCCCCCCCCTGCGTCCCCTATTTAACTTTTATGAAGCCAATTACATCCCTCAGGCTGTAATGTGCAAGCCTATTTGCCTCCCTGTTTCTGATATGCAATTTTCACCCCATAAATGCCGCAGTTATTCATATGTTGGTCGCTTACTAGGGGGCCATCCACCTGAATAGTGGGCGGCATTGACAATACATAGGTTAATGCAAGGCATGAACCTATGTATTGTTCTGAGTGACGGGCACAGGAGAGAGGGGGCAGTGCTCCAGCGCCCACTCTGGATGCACCGCCACTGCACTGCTATCCTGTGGCCAAACACATCTACCCCCCCCCCCCCCCAAAATAATTTATTAATGGACTATCAGAGGGGGTGATGAATATGAAACATGAGCCTTCCATTATACTTATTTAAAACACCTTAATAAACGTAGAATTTGATTGATGTTGGCCTCTAATGTTTTTTATTATAATCTCCTTGTAATGTAATATTTTTAAATTCTAATTTTCTTTCATCTTGTTTGACTCCCCAGCTTCCTTCCACGCCACAGGAATGGCAGACTGTGGCATCGGAGTTTGCCACGCGGTGGGACTTCCCCAACTGCGGTGGTGCCATAGACGGGAAGCACGTCCGCATCGTGCCGCCACCCCGTTCTGGGTCCTACTACTTCAACTACAAGGGGTTTCATAGCATTGTGCTGATGGCGGTGGTGTCAGCACGGTATGAATTCCTCTATGTTGATGTAGGGAAGAATGGCCGGATGTCCGATGGGGGATCCTTCATCCAGACGGAGTTTGCCCTCCGTCTCCAGAGTGACAACCTTGCATTGCCACCGGATGCAGGGAATATTGAAAGACTCCCCTTTGTTTTCTTGGCTGATGAAGCCTTTGGACTCGGACCGCATCTTATGAGGCCATTTCCTCACATGACCCTGACCCTAGAGAAGAGGGTGTTCAATTACCGGCTGGCCAGGGGGCGAAGAGTCGTTGAAAATGCCTTTGGCATAATGGCCAGCCGGTTCCGCATTTTTATGACTTCCATACACTTGGCGGACTACAAAATAAACTATGTAGTTTTATGCTGCTGTGTGCTACACAATTTTCTCAGCTGAAAATCCAATTCATATATGGCCTCAGTA
Organism: Rana muscosa; assembly: GCA_029206835.1. Taxonomy (NCBI): domain Eukaryota; kingdom Metazoa; phylum Chordata; class Amphibia; order Anura; family Ranidae; genus Rana; species Rana muscosa. The sequence goes on from CM055116.1 coordinate 691,798,416, forward strand.
TTGCCTGAGGCTGGACTTTCACCTGCTAATTCCCTGCCGGGCCTGGAATCTGCCCGTCCTGGCTTGCCCCCCCAAAATGCCCGTGAGGTTCGTGACAAATATATGCAATATTTCACGGGTAGGGGGGCAATTCCTATGCCAGGCTATGGCTAAAGATTCCTGGAGAACGAGTTAAATAAAAATCTGTTTTAAAGTTTTATCTTTTGTTTGTTTACTGTCTCCTAGTTTGTCTTAGTGCATTTGTAGTGCCAAGTGTATTTTCCTTTAGTAAATAACAACCATTTCACTATGTAACCTTAAAAAAACACCAAATAAGGTTAGAGCGTATTAGAAAAAGAAGCTACACGTTGTTTGTGTTCAAACATTTTACTCTGTGCACATTCACACACGTTTTTTTTTGCCTGGCCACAAACCGGCAATTGTTTTCTTCGGAAAATACAAAAACAACAGTTGCATTCCAAAAATTACAACATTGGATACCTCTGAGCAATCTGACACATTCACTTACACAAACTATGTCTCTATGTGCCCGTCCTAATATGGGGTCTTGCCACCCCTTGCCCAGCCAAAAATTGAATATGCACACATTTTGTATTATTTTACAATAGGGATTTTAGACTCCTGATCCCTATTGTCAACATGTGCTATCTGCCATCAGGGGTGATCAATGGACGTGTTTTGGGGGTGCAACCCCTTCCTCAGTTCACCTACTTTAGATACGAGGAAGGGGTTGCACCCCCAAAAGACGTACATGGATATCCCCTGATGGCAGATGGCACATGTTGACACACTGTGTGCATAATACATTTTTGGCTGGTTGCATTGTCAAAAACAGTTTAAAAGGTTGATGAACAGTCATTCCTGAAAAAAAATGTGCGTTTGGTTGCCTTATTCTATTCTCCCCAAAACATCTAGAATGTCTTTAAATGTTTGATCCATCACATGAATTATTTGTTTTATTCTGTCCAGTTCCGTGCTACATTCCATCACTTGCTGTATTATTCGGAGGGCACTGTCAGCAGAGAAACGTGTACTATCCTTCACCACAACATTTACATCCCCTAAAAACAAAATAAAAAGGTATTATAACTCTGCAGGCCTACATCTCTTACCTGAAGCTGTGGTGTCAGATACTGACCTGTTGTGGTGACCAGTTCCACAACGTCATCCACCTCTCCTTCCTGCACTTCTCCTTCCTCCACCTCAACTTCCTCAACATCCTTCGGTTGTGGGTCTTTGGGAGTTTGGGGTTGTTGTGAAGCTGTGGGGTTCCTGTGCTCCCTGGAGTGTTCTCCTCCCAGTCTTCTCTCCCCTATGAGAATCAAACAAAAGGTCTATTTATCACACTGAAATTCTCTATGAAAAATAAAAACAGGCTATATTGTTTGGAAGTGGGGTACAAGTGTGTGTTTGGGCGGAAGTTAAAGATGAATGCATTATTTCTGACCAATAATATGTTTAGTATTCACCTTTGGCTGTCAGTTTTTAGACATGGAGGCACCACAAAAAATCCCTAATGCACCTGTGTGGGACACCCAAAAAAGGCGGGTCTGGTGGCCCACACTATAGTGCTCCAAAGTACAGATGTGGAAGCAGCTGCTGAGTGTCCTCTCCTTTACACTGACTAAAGTTTGCATTTCATTCTCTTTACAAACACATCATCTAGCCTAAAAATTTGGAACAAAAATTTTAAAAAAACATGCAGATGTCTAATTACTTTTGTGGCTATAAAATAAGCCAAAACAGCGGTTAGTGGCCGAACGAAGTGTCTGTAACGTAATGAACGATTACTGTGCCAAACCAAGTTCAAATTATTAAATTATGGAAGGGAGTCCAATATGATAAAATCAAAAAAAGGAGCAACATGTAAGTTGAGAAAAACATTAATAGCAGAAAAGTGTACATTTTACTTACTTTTTGCTAGCATTCTCTTAATGCTCCTTAACTGCTCTGGCTCCCTCAGTTTGAGGTCTGACCACCTCTTTCTGAGCTGCTCATTTGAGCGTTTCACCCCGAAATTCGTCTTCAGACTCTTCACGACTTTAGTGAGGATTTTGGCCTTCCTTCTATTTGGTTTGCTATACGGCCCATGCTTTGCGTCATAATCAGACTTGAGTAAGATGTCCACCATCTCCGCCATCTCCGCCAAAGACATATTAGATGCCTTAATCGTGACGTTTCCTCGGTCTCCGGGCTTGTCTCCTCCTCGTTAGTTGCGGAATTATCAGACACCTGCTATAAATCCGCCATATCTGTCTGCGTGCCGAAAGAGAAGGGGCGGGGAAAAGATGTTAGTTAGAACGTCATGGGCGAGCGACGTGTTCGTAGTTTGACGCATGCGTGGTGTATATATAGCAAACACACATGTGACTATACTACGTTCGGTGTGCGGAGAGAGGAGTTCAAGTGACGGACGTGCGAACGAAGGTATGTGATGTTGTGAGTTGGACAAATTGTTGGCCTATACTGTCTTGAGAATGTTGTAGGATATATATGGTGACTACGATATTAAGGAGGTTAGACTGTTTGCCTCACATTAGTTATATATTATTTATTTTACTTGCAGATACAATATGAATGTCTTCATTAGTGATAAAGATTTCCTTGCGGAATTTATAGACCGGGTAAGGGAGCTGCCCGCTCTGTGGGAGACGAAAAACCCCATCCACAAAAAAAGGGGGGTGAGAAAAGCAGCGCTGGAGACCCTGCTCCCATTTGTGCATACCAAGGTGCCCACAGCCACAGCAAAACGGGTGGACACTAAAATTGGGAGCTTGAGAGGCACCTACAGGACTGAACGCTCTAAGGTCCTGGCTTCTCAGAGGTCAGGAGCAGCAGCAGATGATGTGTATGTCCCGAATTTGTGGTACTACAGCAGGATGTCCTTCCTGGATGACCACATTGAGGCAAGGCCATCACTCTCCACTCTTCCCCCCAGACTTCCCTGCAGCCAACCTGAGCCTTCTCTGGAGCAAGAGGAGGCAGCCATCCTGGATGAACCTGATTTGGCAATCTGGAGCCAGGTATAGTATTAAATGAAAATGTATTGGGATAAACTTAATGTTTGACAAATATGTCAAGATGACAAACATAAACTATTTAGAGTTCCACAAGTGAAATCAAGATCTCTAGACATTAGTCTGGATTAATTGGGTGCTAAATAGTCAATCTGATGTAGTTGTAAATTTTAGAAAATGATTTCAGGATCTACATTCTAATTGCTTCAATCATGATTATAAATTTTGAGGCAAAGATTAAAGCAACATATTAAACTATGTCCCTTTTTCATACACAGGATGAAATCAGCCAGGGGGAGGGTCTGGAAACTGTCAGGCAGGAGGAGGCAGGGCCCAGTGGCAGCCAGGAGGTGGCAGGGCCCAGTGGCAGCCAGGAGGTGGCAGGGCCCAGTGGCAGCCAGGAGGTGGCAGGGCCCAGTGGCAGGCAGGAGGTGGCAGGGCAAAGGAGAAGCACCAGATCACAGGTGCCTCCCATCCGAATTCCCAAAAGAGGCAGGAGGGACAGGACCACCAGTGAGGCAGCAATGGCCCTTATTCGAGAGGCCCATGCCACCCTCACGGAGCCCACATCCCCTGAAGAGGCCATTGCCGGCCTAGTGGAGGCAAAGTTCAAGGTGATGAGCATGGAGCAACGCCTCCTATGCGAGCCCCTGCTCATCACCTTGCTCAACAAGGGGGTGATGGAAAAAATTACCCCCAATACCGCCATTTGTGAGGTGGCACAACTGTCCCAACCTCAACCTCCTCCTCCACCTTCTTCTTCTGCCCCACCCCCTTCTCCTTCACCTCCACCTTCTTCTTCTGCCCCACCCCCTTCTCCTTCACCTCCACCTTGTTCTTCCGCCCCACCCCCTTCTCCTCCACCTCCACCTTGTTCTTCCGCCCCACCCCCTTCTCCTCCACCTTGTTCTTCCGCCCCACCCCCTTCTCCTCCACCTTGTTCTTCCGCCCCACCCCCTTCTCCTCCGTCTCCTCCTCCACCTTGTTCTTCCGCCCCACCCCCTTCTCCTCCACCTTGTTCTTCCGCCCCACCCCCTTCTCCTCCACCTCCACCTTGTTCTTCTGCGCCACCCCCTTCTCCACCTCCTCCTCCTCCTCCTCCTGACAGGAGTACCCCTCCAGTGGCCCAGCCTCCAGCCAAATGAAGAAGGAAGGCTGCAGGGAAGGTTGCCAGGAAGACGAGGAAGTGATGGCCATGCTTCATTGTGGTCGGACAGAAGGCAGCCTGTTGTAGTACCACACACTTGGGACATATATCTCACCTGCTGCTGTTCCTGACCTCTGGGAGGCCAGCATCAGATTGTGCTCAGAAATGTTGGCCTTCTCAAGCTCCCAATTTTAGTGTCCACACAGGGTTGATGTGTGCTCTGGGATGCACAAATGGCAGCAGGTTCTCCAGCGCTGCCTTCTCTTTATTTTTTACAAAACATGAATAAATGTTATTTTTGTTTAAGTTCATACTTGACCATGTGTATTTGTAAAAATTTAAAATTTAGCTTTGGAGTAAGCAGATACATTTGACTGACAAAAAAAGGGACAGATAACAACCCCCCAAAAAATAAAAGAATCTGATTTCCCAAAAAGAGGGTGTAAAATTTAACAACTATATATTAAAGTATTCAATGGGAGATCACTATCAAAACATTGCGAAATTAAAATTAACATCAGTTTGAAAAATATAAAAATGTTAAATATTCATGAAAACTTGCACAATATAATACACATAAATCTTCTTAAGAGCAGCATGAAAAAGGTTAAAAAAAGATAGTCATAACTCTGTGTGAATATCAGCAGCAAAAGAAGTTCTTTCGTTTTGATTAATGTAACATTCTAAAGAAGATTTCAATGCACAACATTTAAACGATGCAATAATTTCGAGCGTGACGAATGTGCTATCTCCATTACGAAGGCTTGTTTTACCAGAAGATGCGCTCCCGTCTCATACTTGCTTCTGAGCATGCGCGCTTTTGAAAGACTCGTTAAAGCATACACACGAACCATTTTCTCGTCACAAAACAGGCCGACGAGAAACACGACGAGGAAATCTGGAATCCTGACGAAAAAATAGAGAGCAGGTTCTCTATTTTCTCGTTGAGATTCATGGCAATTTTCTCGTCGTAAAACCATACACACTAACGGTTTTCTGGAGAAAAAAGCTCTCGCGGCACTTTTCTTGCCGGTTTTGGACGAGAAACTCGGTCGTGTGTACGAGGCTTTACTCCCATTCTGCGTTTCCTCTACTCTGTGCATCTGGACTTTCACTCTGTATACTGCAGAACCGTCTGGACTACCTGATTACTGCTCCCTTTGGGCTCAATTAGCTTTGTAAGGGATGGGGATGTCTGGCTTACCACTGCTAAGTTCACCCAGTTTAGGCTTGCTTGTTAATTTCCTGCACTGACTTATGGCTGCTGATTTTATTTTGACTTTGTGGAACATAAGAGGGGTCAAAGATCCTATAAAGAAACCAAGCTATTTTTAGTACACTAGCACAATACAGATCCTGTGTGGTCTGCCTGCAGGAAACACATCTTACTAGCTGCACCGTCTCTATTGCAGAACAGAGCATTACCTCAGGAAGTGAAAAAAACATTCACGAAACGCGTTGAATTATAGGATGCATCCCCTTTTAATGAATTTGGTTATTGAAATATTATATGGAACAATTACTTGAATAAACTTATAATGTACAATCTATTTATATGTTACGCCTCATGTAAAGTCCCATGGGCAAAATAACCATTTGTATTGTACTTGTTGAACAGGGATTTTAGGTACCAGGTCATTATTTTATCTTTAAATGCCACATAAACACATAGTATTGAAGCATTTGTGAATGAGCCCTAACATACTTGATTGTTGTCCCCTTTAGTATTACTGTGGTGTGGGCATTCCTTCTGAACATTACATTACAAAATAAACACACAAGCAGCTGACACGAATATATGTATCACTCACATATACATAGAAATATTTAAAACGTGCAGTGCTCCACATAAGCTAAAATACAAATACTTCTACACTATGTGTAGAAGTCCAAAAATTCTAAAGTGAAATTACAAATTACAAACTGTGTCCGTGAATACAAAATAAAAGAGTGAGATCGAAAACAATTTTTTTATATATATATAATGCCCGTGCCAAAATCTTCCTTTATTCATATACCACATGCACCTTCACCTCCACAGTCCATGCAAAACAACTGCTCACCAGAATGTAAGACCTCACTCAGATAAAGAGTTCAAATAGCAAAAGAAAGCAGAAAAGAAAAAGCCAAATCTAAGCGGTATCCATTAAAGGCATGATGAAGTCCTTCCTGGTGATGCAACGTGTCAGAAGGTTTGGCTCCACCCATTAACTTCTGCCATGACACCAAAGGAGTAAGGACCAGCAGCAGCAGGAGCAGTAAGCTGGATGGTACAGCACTATTCCTTAATGAATTTATTTAACCTTAGTTTTCATGTGTTTGGCTTTTTTCTTTTCTCCTTTCTCCACGGTTTGAGATATATTTGCCCTGAATAATTACAGAAGGAGGAGATTGGAGGCTTTCAATTTTGAGGAATGTAAAGTGCCTAAGTGAATTGAGCACTATTTAAACCTCTTTATCTGAGTGAGGTCTTACATTCGGGTGAGCAGTTATTTTGCATGAAGGTGAAGGTACATGTTGTATCCTATGAAAACAGCAAGATTTTGGCATCACATATACAAAAAATTGGTTTTGGACCTCGCTATGTTTTATTTTGTATTTACGGACAAACTTTGTATTTTGGACTTTCACTTTTGGATTTATGGACTTTTGTATATTTGATTCACATGGTGTAGAAGTATTTATTTCTATTTTAGTTTATGTGGAGCAATGCATGTTACTCTTTCGTCCATGGACCGACACAGCTTCTCTATTGACAAAGTGGGTATTATCCGTTAATTAGGAGTGACTAGGCAGAAAAACTTGTAAAAAGTGTTGCATCACACCTTCTACAGTACCGCCCAGGGGGCGGACCCTCTGGGTATACCCTCTCAGTCTGTATCTTCACAGATCAGTTTTTTTCTGTCTAGCAAGGAGTAGGACATGGCTCCCTTCGGGCCCATTGGTCCGGGGAAAAAAGATAGATATATATATATATATATATATATATATATATATATATATATATATATATTTTTTTTTTTATTATTTTTTTGCTACATTTGTTGTTTCTTGCGATCTTCGATCAACTGCCGACTGGGTGACAGGCTGGATCCTCGATCCTTGTAGTCTCCCCAGTTTCGGCCATCGAGCGTGTGCCGACCCTAGCTACGCGCTGGGTTTTCCACGACATGCCCGTCGCTCCACGGGTGGCCGGTGAGCTCACGCTCCAGGGCCTGCATCGGACCGCTCAGCTTCGGCTGACCTTACGGCCGAGTCGCAGCAGCCTGTCCGGTGAGCGTCATGCTCCAGGGCATACATATGATCGTCCCTTCTGGGTCCAATCACAGCATGCCTGGCCAACAGTCACCTTCCGTGTGCGGACGATGATCTGTTTGGAATGTCTTCCAGCAGAATACATGCAGGATAGGTAAGTAAAACTCCCCTGCCTCGGCTGGGTGATTTAGCTGGACATTCCTGGAGAGATCAAGTAAGTGGTTGTGGCCCCTTTCTTCCCTCTCTCCCTGCCTTTCCCTCCTCCCTGGGCTTCTAGCTAAAGGTTGCTGGGTGCTGGGGGTCACCTAGGGGGTCCCACTGGAGCGGGGCTGGCTGTAACTAACATTTAAAAGAAATGTCATTTTTTCTTACCTGTGTTTGTGTCCTTCCTCCTCCATGCTGTCGGCGGCCGTTTTGAGGTGGTCCATGCCAAGTTTGGCCTCTTGTGACTGCCCTGCGGCCATCTTCCTGTGGTTCGGCCACACCCACTGGCCCCTATCAGCTGATCGGCGGCCATGTTTGTCCACCCTGTATGCAGATATTGCCGTTCGGCGGCCATCTTTTTGTGGGCTATGGCTGCTTGACCTCTATCTTCTGTCGGCGGCCATTTTTTTAGAGCCCACATTATCTTCCATACAGACGTTTTTGGCAACCATTTTGCGAGAGCCTCCGGCCTCTAGGGTGCATTACACTGGCGCGAAAATTCACACAGGAAGTGCTGATAAAAGAAGCAGACTGACACAGCAGCAGGGGGACAGCATCACAGGCGCAGCATAGCAGTTACCTATCCAGGGTGGTGAGTCCTCTGGGTGACCCAGCCTCTCTGGAGCACAGGAGGGTGGCCTATTGATATCTTGCCTGGAGCCCTGTGGGTGTCAGCGTGTGGTCAGCATGGCATCTGAGCCAGATGTCTTCTCCCCTGAAACACCAGATTTAGCAGCTGGTATCCCTGAGGTGTCTATGGACGCTATGTCGGCAATCCTAGAGGCGTTTGCTGCCAGGGTGGAAGCAGCACACGGGAATACAGGGGGTAATAAACGCCCCCGTCCTCTGCAATCTTCTGGGGATATTTCTGATGCAGAACCAGGTCCAGCTACGGCTCATGGCCCAGATTCTGATGCATCAGAGACTGCAGACCGTGACCGATCGGACAGTGAGGAGGACTCCAAGTCCAGGTCAGTACGTGAGACGGCTTTGGTATCTGACCTTATTACTGCAGTGCGGGATACGCTAAAGTTGGAAAAGACTGCAGAAGTAGCAGATACTCCAGTCCCCTTTGGGTTTCGTAAACCTGCCCGCACTGCTAAGGTGTTCCCTTGTGTGTCTTATTTTGACAAACTCTTATACAAGGAATGGGAGAACCCACTGAGGGTCTTTACAGCCCCAAAGAGGTTTGCAGTACGGTACCCCTTTGAGGAGAGTTTTCTGAAGATATGGACCTCTCCCCCTATAGTGGACCCTTCGGTGTCCAGACTTAATAGAGCCACCACTATTCCAGTAGAAGGGGCTCCTGTTTTCAAGGACCCTGTGGATAAGAAGGCTGAAGCGCTCGCTCGCTACCTATACTCAGTGGTAGGCTCGGCAGTACGCCCGGCATTGGCGGGGGCCCTAGTGTCTCAGACACTTACTGAATGGGCAAAATTGCTACTCCAGGGGTTAAAGGAGCGAGATGCTCCTCCTAATGAGATAACTTTGGCCGACCAGTTGGTCCAGGGCCTTAAGTTTGTCTGCGAGTCAGACATGGATACTATTCCCCTGCTGTCAAGAGCTTCGGTTTATGCAGTAGCAATACGCCGCCTGATCTGGCTAAAGGGCTGGTCTGCGGACCAGACTTCCAAGAAAGCCCTGTTGGATCTGCCTTTTAAGGGCGACAGACTTTTTGGGGCTTCTCTGGATGACATCATCAAGGATGCCACAGGAGGTAAAAGCACTTTGCTTCCCCAAACTAGCAAGGGTAAGGGACCACGCCAAGGGCAAGGGCCCTCCTTTACTGCACGTAAGCGTTTTTTTCGCCCCCTTAAGGCGACAGGGAAAAGACCCCAGGCCGATAAAGCGCCTGCCCAAGGACAGAAGCGCCCTTGGTCCCGCAGACCCAACAAGCCTGCGGACAAATCTGCGTCCACATGAAGGTCTGCCCCCACCCAGCTCTCGGGTGGGGGGACGTCTTCGCAAATTCGCGACTCAGTGGACTGCTCTAGTCTCCGACAGGTGGTTTTGCGAAGTAATCTCCTCAGGCTACAAGATAGAATTTCTCTCTTGTCCACCAGACAGATTCATCACCTCCAATCTCCAGCTACTACCGACCCGTCGGGAGGCCCTGTATGGGGTGGTCCAGGGTCTACTGGAACGCGGAATAGTTATTACAGTTCCAGAACAGGAACGGGGTCAGGGTTTTTACTCAAATCTGTTCATTGCGCCGAAGGAGGGGGTTCGTCCAATCTTGGATCTCAGAGCCCTCAATTGCTTTGTGAAGGTACAAAGATTTCGGATGGAGTCGGTTCGATCTGTAGTCACGGCTCTCTATCCGGGGGACTTTCTGGCCTCCTTGGACATCAAGGACGCATACCTGCATGTCCCCATATACTCCAGACACCAGAGGTTTCTGCGATTTGCTATCGGGAAGAACCACTACCAGTTTGTGGCCCTCCTGTTTGGCCTTGCCTCAGCACCCAGGACGTTCACCAAGGTGCTCGCTCCGATTCTGGCACTTCTAAGACAGCGGGGTATCGCTATCACAGGTTACTTGGACGACCTTCTGCTGAAGGCCCCTTCAAGCTCAGAATTAGAGGTAAGCGTGTCCATTACCTGTCAGACTCTTCGAGACTGTGGTTGGATACTAAACACGCAAAAGTCAGTATTGGTGCCGACTCAACGCCTAGTGTACCTGGGGTTGATTCTGGATTCCTCAGAGGCAAAGGTATTCCTCCCTGTGGAGAAGTTGCAGACCCTCCGGGCTGCAGTACGGCAGCTGACTTCCAGGAATTGGTCGTCACTCCGTTTTTGCATGCGAGTGTTGGGCCTCATGGTAGCCTCCTTCGAGGCGGTCCCATATGCTCAATACCACACTCGAGTGTTACAGAAGGAAGTTCTGTCCAGATGGAACAGATGCCCTTCATCTCTGGATTATCAAATCCGAGTGAGCCACCTAGTCAGGAGATCCCTGGTATGGTGGCTGACAGCACCGGCTCTAATGGCCGGGAAGTCATTTCTTCCGGTTTACTGGATAGTGATCACGACGGACGCCAGTCTTACAGGTTGGGGGGGGAGTCTGGGGTGTCCAGTCGGCGCAAGGTCGCTGGACCCCAGAGGAAGCCCTCCTGCCGATCAATGTCCTGGAGATCCGGGCGATCAAGCTGTGCCTCTTCAAGTGGTCTCAGAGGCTGCAAGGGCGTCCAGCCAGGATCCAGTCAGACAACGCCACAGCAGTGGCATATGTCAATCCTCAGGGAGGAACAAGAAGCTCAGCTGCAGCATCGGAGATCGCTCGCATCCTGAAGTGGGCAGAGAGGAGCGTACCGGCACTGTCGGCCGTGTACATTCCGGGTGTGGAAAACTGGCAGGCGGACTACCTGAGCCGCCAGATGCTGGACCAGGGAGAATGGTCCTTACACCCGGAGGTGTTCCAACTCCTCTGCCAAAGATGGGGCACGCCAGACGTAGATCTTCTGGCTTCCCGACTCAATCGGAAGGTATTGAGATTTGTGGCCCGGGCAAGAGACCCATGGGCAGACGCAACGGACGCGTTGGTAGCATCGTGGGGTCAGTATCGGCTAAACTATGCCTTCCCTCCCTTAAGGCTTCTTCCTCTTCTGCTCCGCAGAGTGGAGGCAGAGGGAATTCCAATGATCCCAATCGCTCCAGATTGGCCTCAGCGTCCTTGGTACGCCGATCTAGTACGTCTGGTAGCAGACGTCCCCTGGCGCTAACCACTACGGAAGGACCTGCTATCGCAAGGTCCCATATTCCATCCTGCTTTACAGTCATTGGCTTTAACGGCATGGCTGTTGAGAACCAGGTACTGAGAGACCGGGGCCTGTCAGACTCAGTAATCTCTACTATGAGAAGTGCACGAAAACCGTCCTCTAGGAAGGTCTATCACCGCACTTGGAGGGCCTACATCTCCATGTGTGAGGAAATGAAATGGCATCCGCGTACCTATTTGGTTTCCAGAATCCTGCTGTTTTTACAGCATGGGGTGGACCAAGGGCTTGCCCTAAGTACGATTAAGGGACAGATATCTGCCCTGGCTGTCTTTTTTCAGCGACCCCTGGCGACTCACTCTCTCGTGAGTACATTTGTGCAGGGGGTCCGACATGTGGCCCCTCCGGTCCGTCCCCCGTTACCTCCGTGGGACTTGAACCTGGTCCTCTCGGTGCTTCAGAAGGCACCGTTTGAGAATATTAGAGATATTCCCCTGTTGACACTTTCTCAGAAAGTGGTCTTTTTGGTGGCTGTTACGTCAGTTAGACGAGTCTCTGAGCTGGCAGCCTTGTCCTGCAAGGCTCCCTATTTGATTTTCCACAAGGATAAGGTGGTGCTGCGGCCGCAGCCTTCCTTTCTTCCGAAAGTCGTTTCGGCTTTTCATCTCAACAAAGACATTGTACTTCCATCCTTGTGTCCTCAGCCGTCGAATCCTAAGGAGTCGGCGTTGCATTCCTTGGACGTTGTCCGAGCTTTGAGAGTATACCTATCTGCTACTTCCCTGTTCCGGAAGTCAGACTCACTGTTTGTTTCGGTGGCTGGTCCCAAGAAGGGCCAAGCAGTCTCATCGGCCACCATCTCTAGGTGGATCCGACAGATAGTAATCCAGGCTTACGCCTTAAAGGGTCATGCGCCCCCCTTTCCTGTCACGGCGCATTCGACCAGGGCAATAGGTGCCTCTTGGGCTTTCCGACATCAAGCGTCTGTTTCCCAACTATGTAAAGCGGCGACTTGGTCGTCCGCTCACACTTTCACAAAATTCTACAAGGTTGATGTAGGTGCATCTTCGGATGCCTCTTTCGGCCGCAAGGTTTTGCAAGCGGCTGTTTAGAGTTGCAACTCCTCCGTTGGAGGAGTGCTGTTTTTGTGTTTTGGGGTGAAGTTTGTTTTTATGCTGTTACCACCCCTCGTTTTTTTCTCTGACACTGCTTTGGGACGTCCCACTTTGTCAATAGAGAAGCTGTGTCGGTCCATGGACGAAAGAGTAAATAGGATTTTTTACTCACCGAAGAATCCTTTTCTCTGAGTCCATGGACCGACACAGCACCCACCCCTCCTTTTAAGTTTGTACTGCTTTTTGACGAACTGATCTGCGAAGATGCAGACTGAGAGGGTATACCCAGAGGGTCCGCCCCCTGGGCGGTACTGTAGAAGGTGTGATGCAACACTTTTTACAAGTTTTTCTGCCTAGTCACTCCTAATTAACGGATAATACCCACTTTGTCAATAGAGAAGCTGTGTCGGTCCATGGACTCAGAGAAAAGGATTTTACGGTGAGTAAAAAATCCTATTTTTTTTTTTAAACATTTTACCTTATTATCTGTAAGGCTCCATGTACACAGAAGCTCAAAAACGGCCGTTTTTAAAGCAGCAGAAAAAGCTAGCTTTTATCAGCGTTTTTTTACTAGCTTTTATTAGCGTTTTTCAGTGTAGCTTTTTTTAGCTTTTAAAAAAAAAAAAAATAATTTTCAATGGACTAAAAAACGCTCGCGGCCAGCGTTTTTCGGCGTTTTGCGTTTTTTTTCTGCCGAAAAACGGCACTTTGAACGCAAATTTCCTGCGTTCAGAAAAAAGCCCATTAACTCCACTGCTCATTAAAGCTAAAAAACGTTATGTGTACATGAACACATAGGCTAACATAGAGTGCAGTTAATTGGCTTTTAAAAAAAACGCCAAAACGCCCATTAACTGCAGTTTATCAGCTTCTGTGTACATGGAGCCTTACACATGAAAAATGTAAATGCAACTATAGTATCTCAGTATTTTAATAGCGGGTGACAAATCGACTAAAGGATTTATTTATGAATAGGGAATTCGAATTATTGACTGATATTCAAGTAAAGATGCTGTATGGCTTTTATTACACTGGATACCCTTTGAGGGTCAATAGTTTGTGCAATAAAAGATGATTTAAAAAAAAAAAAAAATGTCAAACGCCTTAAGCCCTATGAAGTTAGCCTGGCTTTGGCAATCTTAAAAACCACTAGAACAATATCCATGTTTTGGCAGATTTGTCTTTTTTTTTTTAGATTTCCCATATTTGATTATATTTACAATGGATATTACGATCTTGTTATTAATAGTGCCTTGTTTTTGTCTGCAGGTGTCTGTTGATAGAGTGTTGAAAACATTAAAAGAAAATTCAAATAAAGCAACTAGTATTCTTCTGACTGCCATCCCCCACATTGCAGCCATGGACTGGTGTGATACTTTTCAAAGCATGAAGGTACTGCTTAGCAAAATATTGTATGTACTCTTATAAACAACCAAAATCAGTGCAGCGCTCTATCAAAAAATATAACATTTGTGAAAAATCTGCACTCGGTCAAAAATTGCATAAAAAAGAAAGAAAGAAAAATATTGGCAGCCAATAAAATAAAGAAAAATATATACGCAGCACTCAAAAAATCATCTAAAGTGCAAAAAACACCTCCTAGAGAGGCATCATGTACTGCATTAAAAAGCAACAAAGTTTACAATCAGGTGTAAACGTGACCATGTGCAAATGATACATATACAGCACAATAATAATAACAATCATTCAACAAAAATCAGTCCACAATGAGTGAAAAATCCATAAGTGAAGTGAATCAATCCATTCCGAAAGTGCACCGTGCATATGGGCCAATGGGCCGGCCCAGCCTTTGAAGACGTCATTGATGACAAAATGCATCAGTGAGTGGCCTAGAAGTGACAACATCATGCACACCTAACTGTTACCCAATGGTATTGTACGAGCCAACATCAATCATCAGAAATATACATGCTGCTATTAACTGTGTTGAGGTAATTGTTGCTACTTTAGAATAAAATACTTAGAATTTTGATGACCTTTACTATAGCAGTTTACTTTTCCTAACCATTTTGAGTCACCCCATGGGATCTGTAATCCATTGACGACCGCTCTCCCCCTTGGTTGTCCAGCTGCTTTTGCCTGTTTGACCATTATAACTTATGGTCCTGCAAATCTGGTAAGAGGCTTGTCTGTGAGAGTGCTGTCTGGTGACGGATCCCTTTATCTGTTTACATATGCACGTTGCACTTTCTGGATGGATTGGTTCACTTCACTTATGGACTTTTCACTCATTATGGACTGATTTTTGTTGAATGATTGTTTTTATCATTGTGCTGCATATTTATCATTTGCACATAGTCACGTTTACACCTGATTGTTGCTTTTTAATACAGTACATGACGCCTTTGTAGGAGGTGTTGCTTAAATATATTTTTCTTTATTAATAAATATATCTTAACAAATCATTGCTATTTAACACAGGTAAATAATATATACAAGGATGGACCACCATTTGTAAGTTATAAGTGCCTGAAAAAACATTAAAAATAATAAAATTAGTCCAACGGAAGTTAAATTCCTGTGAAAAGTGCAACTAGAAATGTTTTTTTATTTAAAATTCTGTGATTTAAAACTCCACAAACCAAAATCTTGATTCTGTGAACTAATCACTCCTCCATGCACCCATAATTGTGGTTATTTTATCATCTGTGCACGTGGATGTAGGCTCCTAAATTATAGTAGGTCTCACACAGATTGGAATCCCTTCAGGTATCAGCTCATAACTGCTCCAGGTATAATATATCGTGACCCCACCTATTATTATATAATGTCCTCAGTAAAAATATTACATAGTGTTTTCTGTTCATACTTTATTAAAATTAGAAGAATTAAAACCACTTACATGATATAAAATTTTAAAGAGCTTGTGATAAAATCCTGTGTGTAAGGAATCCGCCTGTCATCTACAAGACATCCCAAACTAGTTAGCTTGACATCTCTCTCACTTACAACAATTTGTGCGGACCAGCTATGGTATAGTGTGATGATGTCACCAGGGAATGTTCCGCCTTAAAACGGAGTTACGTCCCCCCCCACCTCCAAAAATTAAAAGTCAGCAGCTACACATACTGTAGCTGCTGACTTTTAATATTAGGACACTTACCTGACCTGGAATCCAGCGATGTCAGCATCACAGCCGATGTTTCCATCTGCAGTAGGGGACTGCCGCCACCATTGCCGTTAAGGCAACCCAGCAGTGAAGCCTTTCGGGTCCCTAGTGTGCATGCACAGAGCACGCTGCACTCTGTTACTGGCCCGGCAGCAGGGGAAGGAGGAGGGATGAGGAGGAGGGCCGAACATCTGACGTACCTGGTCGTGGCGAGGTCCGACGGAAGTGGGGACTGGGTACCTGTCAAAAACAGCTTTAATGTGTTAAGTCCCTTATGGACTTTGTCTGTCTAATAACTCCTGGTTCCCTCTCTTGTGCTCAAATTGTCTTTTGAGAGGAAAGTAAGCTGAAATTTAACTGATTTACTTTGTGATGAAGTGGTACCTAGTCCACACTAATACAATGTGTGTGTGTATATTTATTCATTATATATTAGAGCTGCCACGCCGCATCAACGTAATTGATTACGTCTACTACGAAAATACGTTGACGTGCGTGAAAGGCGTCGATGTGTCACACGTTGAGAGTTGCAGGTCAATACACCCCACCGCGGCTTTCAGCGCGGTGCTTCTCTCCCACACACAATCACCACTGACTGTCCCCTATCCTCCTCTAGTCCCCATCCGCCTTCTCCATGCTGCTCTGCGTCTCCCTCTCTCCTCCGTTCATCTGTCCCCCTCTCTTCTCCGTGTCCCCCTCCATGCTGCTGTCCCCCTCCATGCTGCTCTTTGTCTCCCTCTCTTCTCCGTGTCCCCCTCCATGCTGCTGCCCCCCTCCATGCTGCTGTTTCCCTCTCTCTTCTCCGTGCATCTGTCCCCCTCTCTCTTCTCCACGTCCCCCCTCCGTGCTGCCGTCCCCCTCTTCTCCGTGCATCTGTCCCCCTCTCTTCTCCATGCATCTGTCCCCCTCTCTTCTCCTCCTCGGTATCTCAGGATGGAGAGTGGAGGTAGGAGCCGGTAAACCTGGCTCCTTCGTTTTCTGAATGGACAGAGTCAGTGATCACCGACTCTGTCCATTCACATAACTGAAACATTGTAACCTCCTGTGATTACGATGTCTCAGTTAATGAATGAAGAGAAGCCGTTGTCTTCTCTCCATTCACTGTCGGTGCAACTGAGGCTGCTGAGAAAGGGACTGGGGAATCTGTGTCCCTAGTCCCTTTCCCAGTCTCAAATGGGAGATGTCAGAGGTCTGTTAAGGCCCCTGATATCTCAACATAGCCCCCCAACAGGGCTGATAAAAAAAAAAAAAATTGCAATAAAAAAAAACAACACACTGACACTATCCCCCCCTTAAAAAAAGAAAGCATTGTAAAAAATTAAATTATAAACATTCATGAACTTCTGAATACAAAAGAAAAACAGAACATAAAAAAAAAGGTAAGATAAAAGAATATAACTACATATAATTATATATATATATATATGTGTGTGTGTGTGTGTATATATATATATATATATATAGTTAGTTATATTCTTTTATCTTACCTTTTTATTTTATGTACTTAACATTTTTTGTAAAGTTATCCAAAGAATTAATTAGCTAATCCAAAAAAAAGAACACTAGATTAAGTAAAAAAATAAAATAAAAATAATCGTTATAGTCGATTACTAATCGAAAAAATAATCGCTAGATTAGTCGACAGACAAAATAATCGTTAGTTGCAGCTCTAATATATATATATATTTTTTCATACATTTCGAGACACAGAGCCTCTAATCATTACATAATGGGTTCTATAGCTCACCAGAGGTGATTGGACACTGGCACACCCAATGAAGACAAGTTCCCCTCTATATAACCCCTCCCCTAAGGAGAGTACCTCAGTTTTTTCGCCAGTGTCTAAGGTGTTGGTCGCGACTAAGGATGTGCTAAGAAGCTCTACTAAAAATCCCTCTGGGGGTCAAGGAGCTACGCAATCGGATCAATTTAAAAAAGCCAAATAAATACGCTAAAATGGATGGTACCTTGGCCCTGCAGAAGGGCGAGGTTTTGCCTGTAATGTCTCTTTGAGGACTGGGCTCTGGAATCCAGTACCTTTTTGCTATATGTAAAAATGCACAAAACTTTCTGGCAGAGTCTTTTACAAGGTCCAGGGAAGAGGCCTCCTTTAAGTAGGAACCCAGATCCCTAAAGGTTGGCACAACATACCCGCCGTGATGGGTGAAGATCGGTACTGTCTGGTCTTCAGCAGTACTGCGGTCGGGAGAAGGTAAGTGAGAAAGATTCTAAGTTAAAAAATCTTAGGGACTTTCTCCTATGAGTAGTGCATGTCTTACCTGTTTTCCACCACTGGAGGGAGTAAAGAGCAATCTGATGTTCCACTTACCATGCTCCAGGAAACGAGAAGCTCAGTGTCAGCTGCTCCTTTGGGCAGCTTACTTCTTCCGCTGCAGGCTCTTGCCATGTCCAGAAAGAAGAGTCTCTCATAGTTCGGGCACGGTGCTCGTTGGGGGGGGGGGGGTGAGTGACGTTATCGCCGCTCCGGCCAGTCACAGCGCCGGAGCGGTGATACACGGAAGGGACTCGAAGGCAAGGGGTTTACTTCCTCTTTAAAGATCCTTCTGAGAAGACACTGGAATCTTTACTTAAGTCTTCTTTTACTATGGCTGGCGCTGTAACCCAACCTGCTGTGGCAACGGTTGGCATGTGTCAGGTCCTAAAGGAGCAGGTGAATCAAGGGCTTAAGGATGTTCCGCCGGATCAGGTTAAGCTATGGGAGAACCTGCCTAAGGCCTTATGTTTTACGGTAGATGCCATTAGAGATTCTATTCAGCAGGCATCCCGCCTCACGCTCCAGCTGGTGCACATGCGCAGGATTCTGTGGTTAAAGCATTGGTCAGATGAAGCTCCATGTAAAAAACTTTTGGCCGGTTTCCCCTTCCATGGGGAACGACTCTTTGGGGATGATCTGGATGAATACATCTAGAAGATTTCAAGTGGTAAAACTACTCTGTTACCAGATAAGAAGAATAAGCGCCCTTGTTTTAAGCGTTCTCTCTCCAGGTTCCCAGGACCTCAGCCTCCAGGCAGTGGCAACAGCATTCCCGGCCAACTACAAGAGCAAAAGCCCAGAGTCAAGCCCAGGGTCACAATAAGCCTTGGGGTCAGAAAGCTATCAAGCAAAACCCCAAAGCCCCCTTATGAAGGGGCGCCCCCGCACGGCTGGGTGGGGGGGGGCAGCTTCGGCAGTTTTCAGCAGCTTGGCAGACAGAGATCCGGGACAAGTGGGTAGTTTCCACAGTGTCCGTAGAGTACAAGCTGGAATTCCGAGAAATCTCACCTTATCGGTTTCTAAGCTCAAACATTTCCAAAGATCCAATAAAGAGAAAACCCTTCTTCCAGGCATTGGATCACTTGCTGTCCCAAGGGATAATCATAGAAGTCCCCCTAAAAGAGCAAGGTTCAGGGTTTTATTCAAAACTCTTTGTGGTTCCAAAACCAAATGGAGATGTCAGACCCATTCTGGATCTAAAAGCTCTGAATCAATTTCTGAACATTCACCATTTCCAAATGGAGTCTATTCGATCTGTGGTCTCCACTCTACAAGGGGGAGTATTCTTGGCGTCAATAGATATTAAAGATGCATATTTACACGTGCCTATCCATCCCACTCACCAAAAGTTTCTAAGGTTCACAGTAGAACAGCGCCACTTCCAGTTTGTGGCTCTGCCTTTCAGTTTGGCCACTGCACCCCGGGTATTTACAAAGGTTCTAGGCCCGCTTTTAGCAAATCTAAGGGCGCGGGGCATAGCGGTGACGGCTTATCTAGACGACCTACTACTAGTAGAACAGTAAGTAGCACGATTAAATCACAATGTGCTCAGTACGTTTAAATACCTAGAGCATTTAGGGTGGATCCTAAACCTACAGAAATCCTCTCTACAGCCCCTAAGAAGGGTGGAGTATATGGGCATGGTCATAGACACGGCCCGAAGCAGGGTATTCCTACCAGAACCAAAGATCAAATCATTAAGAGAATTGATCATCATGTTCAAGGCAAAGAAGGGACCATCCATTCGCCTTTGCATGAAGATGGGTTGCCTCTTTCGAGGCTGTTCCTTATGCCCAGTTTCATTCGAGACTGCTTCAAAACAGGATCCTGTCTGCCTGGAACAGGAGAATCCAAGCTCTAGATTTGCCAATGCGCCTGTCTTCAGAGGTGCACCAAAGATTCAGTTGGTGGTTAAAGACCAAGAATTTGCGAAGGGGAAAATCCTTCCTCCCGGTCACCTGGAAGGTGGTATCTACGGATGCCAGCCTTTTAGCCTGGGGGGCAATTCTAAAAGAGGCTTCGGCCCAAGGAACTTGGTCCAAGTTCGAAAGGAGCCTGCCCATCAACATATTGGAGATTCGGGCAGTATATCTAGCCCTCAGAACCTGGACACACAGGTTACAGGGTTACCCATTTTGGATTCAGTCCGACGATGCTACTGCTGTGGCTTATATCAATCATCAAGAGGGCACCCGGAGTCGGGATGCTCAGAGAGAGGTAATTCAGATTCTGGTTTGGGCGGAAAGTCATATTCCTTGTCTTTCTGCAATCTTCATTCCAGGGGTAGAGAATTGGCAGGTGGATTACCTGAGCCACCAACAGTTGTTGCCAGGAGAATGGTCTCTCCACCCCGACATTTTTAAGGCTATATGCCAGAAATGGGGGACCCCGGATGTAGACTTACTAGCTTCCAGGTTCAACAGGAAGTTGCACAACTTTGTATCAAGGATAAGAGATCCTCTAGCCTATGGAACAGATGCACTAATGATTCCCTGGGATCAATTTTCACTGATCTATGCATTCCCTCCGGTTCTATTTTTACAGAGACTGCTTTGCAAAATCAAAGAAGAGGGAATACCAGTGTGAATGGGGAGCAGGTGTGTTAAATTTGGTGTTATCGCTCTCACTCTCTCATACTGGTCACTGAAAGTTCAACATGGCACCTCATGACAAAGAACTCTCTAAAGGACCTGTAAAAAAAGAATTGTTGCTCTACATAAAGATGACCTAGGCTATAAGAAGATTGCCAAGACCCTGAAACTGAGCTGCAGCACGGTGGCCAAGACCATACAGCGGTTTAACAGGACAGGTTCCACTCGCCATGGTCGACCAAAGATGTTGAGTGCACGTGCTCAGCGTCATATCCAGAGGTTGTCTTCCAGCATTGCTGCAGAGGTTGAAGGGGTGGGGGGGTCAGCCTGTCAGTGCTCAGACCATATGCCGCACACTGCATCAAATTGGTCTGCATGGCTGTCGCCCTAGAAGCAAGCCTCTTCTAAAGATGATACACAAGAAAGCCTGCAAACAGTTTGCTGAAGACAAGCAGACTAAGGACATGGATTACTGGAACCATGTCCTGTGGCCTGATGAGACCAAGAAAAATGTATTTGGTTCAGATGGTGTCAAGTATGTGTGGCAACAACCAGGTGAGTAGTACAAAGGCAAGTGTGTCTTGCCTACAGTCAAGCATGGTGGTGGGAATGTCATGGTCTGGGGCTGCATGAGTGCTGCCAGCACTGGGGAGCTACAGTTCATTGAGGGAAAAATGAATGCCAACATGTACTGTGACATACTGAAGCAGAACATGATTCCCTCCCTTCGGAGACTGGGCCGCAGGGCAGTATTCCAACATGACACCGACCCCAAACACACCTCCAAGACAACCACTGGCTTGCTAAAGAAGCTGAGGGTAAAAGTGATGGCCTGGCCAAGCATATCTTCAGACCTAAACCCTATTAAGCATCTGTGGGGTATCCTCAAACAGAAGGTGGAGGAGCGCAGGGTCTCTAACATCCACCAGCTCCGTGATGTCCTCATGGAGGAGTGGAAGACTCCAGTGGCAACCTCTGAAGCTTTGGTGAACTCCATGCCCAAAAGTATTAAGGCAGTGCTGGAAAATAATGGTTGTCACACACAATATTGACACTTTGGGCCCAGTTTGGACATTTTCACTTATGGGTGTACTCACTTTTGTTGCCAGCTGTTTAGACATTAATGGCTGCGTGTTGAGTTATTTTGAGGGGACAACAAATTTACACTGTGCTACAATGTAAAGTAGTGAGTGTACAGCTTGTATAAAAGTGTAATTTATTCAGTGTTATCACAGGAAAAGTTATAATAAAACATTTACACAAATGTGAGGGGTGTACTCACTTTTGTGAGATACTGTATCAAAGGCTTTTTGAGCATCTATGCATCAGTGGTCCAGCTCATATTATTTTCTGCCTTACTCGTAAAGAAGAGATCCACTTGATCCTTTTTTTTATACGCTGGGGCAATAGAAGCACCGATCTGTTGCGCAAAATCTTAGCCGAAATTAGTAAAGCAATCGGTCTGTAGTTGGCGGTGGAGGACACATTTTCCCCAGATTTTGGAATACTAGCTGTTAGGAGAATGTAGGAATTGTGAGTGTGGTGCTTCTCCTTTGAGCAAAGAACTTTAGTGCAATAGCATGTAAAGTGTGAGAATTGGTAAGAAATGTTTATAATAGAAATATGGCACGCTATCAGACCGAGTTTATTTTTTTTGTTTTTTTTTGGAAAGGTGAATTTTTTTAAAGTTTTACTGCAATGATAGGAGCGTTTAGACCACTTTCACACTGCTGTGACTTAAAAGTTGCGCGATTTTACCGCAATTTGATGTAATGCCTGTGTAAACTTGAGGTACAGTATATGGACCTCAACTCGCATGAAAGTCGGACCAAAGTAGTACAGGGACTACTTTGAAGTTGGCACGACTTGAAGTCGCACATATATGAATGGTTATTATTGGAAATCATGGGCAACGACTTGTCATGTGAATTTGCAGTCCCAAGTCACAGGACAAGTCGCACAAGTGTGAAAGGGGCCTTAGAGAATTTGAACCTGCTTGGTACACCTTGGGCAACTGAAGACCTGACAAAAATTAGCAAATTGTCCAGTTTAAATGACAGATGTTGGGGAGACTTAGTTATATAATTACTTTAGAATTCACCAAAGGTTTTAGTGATTGTCTGTGTAATATAGGCTGGGGTACCTTCAGTTCAGCAGCTTTTTTTGTAAAACAGTGGCTTTAAGAATTTTATCATTCCACTTCAAACGCTTCCTCGATGAATTGCACAGACCCCTCATATATGCTTAACCACTTAAATACCGGGGCACTTCGGTCGTGAGCGCAAACAATAGTGCCATCATGTAATGACCGATAAATCGTTCGGTGGACTTAAATAAAAAAAAAAATGTTTTTTTTTTTTTTACATATACCTAGTGCAGAAAGTTCAGACGGTAAACACATTAACCTTTCAATTTATCGTTCGTTGGGCAGAAAATTTCCAGACTTGTCCTTCGTTTTTTCGGCTCAAAACTGTCCCAACGATTATCGATTTTGTGCCCATTAACTGTTCGAAAAACGAACGAACTGTCTGAATGATCGATTTTCGGCCGATTTTTCGTATAGTGTATGGCCAGCATTAGTCTGTAGGAAAGTTAGAGTCCCCAAACTATGGTCTATATCTGAAAATTGATCAATCATGATGTACTGACAAACTATCTACCGGTAATTTATTGAGGTCATAAAATGCTAGGACAGTACAAATACCCCCCAAATGACCCGTTTTTGGAAAGTAGTCCACAGTATTTAGTAAGAGACATGGCGGGTTTTTTGAAGTTGTAACTTTTTGTCATTTTTTGGGGAAAATTAAGAAATAAAAAATAAATCACAAATTTCTTTATTTTTTTACATACTGTCACCAGCGCAATAGAGTGTCATCATAAAACTGATGTGGCAGTGATCAGGGTCACTGAATGGTGACTATTTTTTACTACTTTTTTTTTCAAATTTTTTTTTTTAACCACTTCAGCCCCGGACCATTTGGCTGCCAAATGACCGGGCCACTTTTTGCGATTCGGCACTGCATCACTTTAACTGACAATAGCGCAGTCGTGCGATGTGGCTCCCAAACAAAATTGACGTCCTTTTTTTTCCACAAATAGAGCTTTCTTTTGGTGGTATTTGATCACCTCTGCGGTTTTTATTTTTTGCGCTATAAACAAAAATAGAGCGAAAATTTTGAAAAAAAAGCAATATTTTTTACCTTTTGCTACAATATCCCCAAAAAATATATAAAAAAACAATTTTTTTCCTCAGTTTAGGCCGATACATATTCTACATATTTTTGGTAAAAAAAAATCGCAATAAGCGTTTATTGATTGGTTTGCGCAAAAGTTTATAGCGTCTACAAAATAGGGGATAGTTTTATGGCATTTTTATTTTATTTTTTACCTTTTATGGTGGCGATCAGCGATTTTTATCGGGAATGCGACATTATGGCGGACACATCGGACACTTTTGGCGCTATTTTGGGACCATTCACATTTATACAGCGATCAGTGCTATAAAAATGCGCTGATTACTGTGTAAATGTGACTGGCAGTGAAGGGGTTAACCAGTAGGGGGCGGGGAAGGGGTTAAGTGTATCCTAGGGAGTGATTCTAACTGTCTGGGGGATGGGCTAGCAGTGACACGACACTGATCGCTGCTCCCGATTTGAGGGAGCAGAAGATCAGTGTCCTGTCACTAGGCAGAACGGGGAGATGCTGTGTTTACACTGGCATCTCCCCGTTCTTCAGCTCCGTGACACAATCGCGGGCACTCGGTGGCCAACGAGTCTGCGGGCACAGTCAAGGAGCTCGCAGCAGGCGCGTGCCCGGCAGCAAATTCAAAGTGGCATACAGGTACGTTACTTTGCGCAGCCTGCCATTCTGCCAACGTAAATGTACAGGAGGCGGTCGGCAAGTGGTTAACATTGGGGAAGTGATCAGGATTTTTTTTTACACGTTATTGCTTATAGTAGTGCATTACATTGCTATAAAGCATTATTTTATTGAATGAAACGGATTCATTCAGTTTGTTTTGTTGTGATTAGCTGTGATTGGTCAAAGCTAATCACATGGTACAGGTGGGCTGTTATTGGCCCTGTCTGTACCATGTGATCACATTGACCCATCACAGCTAGCAACACAATTGTACACAATGGATGGCATGAAATGAAGCCATCTATTGTTTACAACTGTCATGTGACCTGCTGTGATTGGTCACAGCAGTCACATGGTACTGGCAGCAAGCCGGTACACTGATCAGTCATTGACTGTGTTCGGTGGACACAGCCGGTGACAGAATGCGTAGCCCTGCGAGCGGCACTTTCTGAGAGGATGTCATATGACGTTCACTCAGAATGGTAAAACCATATAGCAGAATGACGGCCGGGCGGAAAGGTGTTAATGTGACTCCTGTAGAGTAGAGATCCACTGTGCCTGTGTTAGGCTGAAAAAAAAATGATGAGAGCATTGGACAGCTGATCTTATGCTACAGGGCAGGGGTCTGAAACCTGCGGCCCTCCAGCTGTTGCGGAACTACAAGTCCCATCATGCCTCTGCCTATGAGAGTCATGCTTGTAACTGTTTAGCCTTGCAATGCCTCATGGGAATTGTAGTTCTGCAACAGCTGGAGGGCCACCAGTTTGAGACTCCTGCTACAGGGTGTTTTAAGGGAGGTACACACTGAGAAAATCGGAATAAAAATTCAGTACGAGGCATGATCATTCGATTTTCATATAGTCTGTACACAACTTTCGAAATCCGACTTGCAAACGAAAATTTCCGAAGGGACAAACTCCAAAATGTTTACTTGTACGTGAATGGAACGAACGATTTTCATTCAGTGTGTACCATTTTTGTACAATTTCCGTACAATAAATTTAAGAGACGAAAGACTGCATGATCAGAAACAATAAACAACAAAAGAAATCCTTTGACGTACGAGAATTTCCGTACATTATTTCCTTCCTTGGTTCCGACTTGCTGTGAAACAACCAGGAAAATCAGACGATCATTTGCCCGATATTTTCATAGTGTGTACCAGCCTTAAGAGTAATTTTGTTTAACCGCCAGTGACAAGTTCTAGTATGGTTATCAGTCAGGCATAGATCAAAAGACAAGGGGTGTAGTCAGACCACATTATCTATATCCAATTGTACCACACATGTAAGCAGTGTGGCTGAGATAAGAAAATTATCTAGCCTAGAAAATATCTTCTGGACAGGTGAATACAAAATGTATTGTTTGTGTAGGGGATGTTTAATTCTCTATGCATTAAAAATTCAATACTGTACTCTTGAACCAACTTCTGAAATTCAGTGGAGGCCCTTTGTCTGGTTTCTAGAGGGGGGTTTCCAGTTTGGGGGCATCTATCCAAATTAGGGCACATAGACCAGGTTAAAGTTTTAAAGTTGCCTCCCATTCTAGTACAACTAAAGTTTTGCAGTTTATCTAGAACCTGTTTCAGAAAAGGCTGCAAACAAATAGAATGAGTCATTTCTGTTGGTCAAGAATAGAGGATGAAAACTTTAAAGGGCAAGTGTTTTTCTAATTAAAATTGCCACACCCACTTTACTGGTGGGGTCAGAAAAGAAGAAAAAATTAGGAAATATTTTAGAACCTGAACCAGGATTGTGGGAACTGTCTTTATGAAAATGCATTTTTTGTACAAAGATCTCATCAGCTTAGGAGGCCTTAAAATGTTTCAAGTATGTCTTGCTGAGAGATTTAAGGCTTTTAACATTATAAGTTAGCAGTTTCAATTACATGGATTACATTAGTTAGCAATAGCCTATAGTTCCAGATCATTGGATATATTATACTCCTTTGACAAAAAACAGAAATTAAAGTGATTGCAAAAGCATGTTACTCTTTCGTCCATGGACCGACACAGCTTCTCTATTGACAAAGTGGGTATTATCCGTTAATTAGGAGTGACTAGGCAGAAAACTTGTAAAAAGTGTTGCATCACACCTTCTACAGTACCGCCCAGGGGGCGGACCCTCTGGGTATATCCCCTCAGTCTGCATCTCGCAGATCAGTTTTTTTCTGTCTAGCAAGGAGTAGGACATGGCTCCCTTCGGCCCATTGGTCCGGGGGGAAAAAATATATTTTTGCTACATTTTTTTGTTTCCTGCGATTTTCGATCAATTGCCGACTGGGTGACAGGCTGAATTCATCGATCCTTGTAGTCTCCCCAGTTTCAGCCATCGAGCGTGTGTCGACCCTAGCTACGCGCTGGGTTTTCCACGACATGCCCGTTGCTCCACGGGTGGCCGGTGAGCCTACGCTCCAGGGCCTGCATCGGACCGCTTAGCTTCGGCTGACCTTACGGCCGAGTCGCAGCAGCCTGTCCGGTGAGCGACGCACTCCAGGGCATACATATGATCGTCCCCTTGGGTCCAATCACAGCATGCCTGGCCAACAGTCACCTTCCGTGCGCGGACGATGATCTGTTTGGAATGTCTTCCAGCATGATACAGGCAGGATAGGTAAGTGAACTCCCCTGGCTGGGTGATTTGGCTGGACATTCCTGGAGAGACCAAGTAAGTGGTTGTGGCCCCTTTCTTCCCCCTCTCCCTGCCTTTCCCTCCTCCCTGGGCTTCTAGCTAAAGGTTGCTGGGTGCTGGGGGTCACCTAAGGGGTTCCACTGGAGCGGGCTGGCTGTAACTAACATTTAAAAGACATTTAATTTCTGCTTACCTGTATGTGCTTCCTCCTCCATGCTGTCGGCGGACAATTTGCGGTGGTCCATGCCGGGTTCGGCCTCTAGTGACTGCCGGCGGCCATCTTCCTGTGGTTTCGGCACCATTTTCTTGTAGTTCCACACCCACTGGCCTCTATCGACTGATCGGCGGCCATGTTTGTAATGATCCACGCTGTATGTATATATTGCCGTTCGGCGGCCATCTTTTTGTGGTCTACGGCTGCTTTGGCCTCTATCTTCGGCTCGGCGGCCATTTTCTTAGAGCCCACATTCTCTTCCATACAGACGTTTTGGCAGCCATTTTGCGAGAGTCTCCGGCCTCTAGGGTGCATTACACTGGCACGAAAAATTCACACAGGAAGCGCTGATAAAAGAAGCAGACTGACACAGCAGCAGTGGGACAGCATCACAGGGCAAGCACACGGCAGCATAGCAGTACCGGTCCAGGGTGGTGAGTCCTCTGGGTGACCCAGCATCTCTGCAGCGCAGGAGGGTGGCCTATTGATATCTTGCCTGGAGCCCTGTGGGTGTCAGCGTGTGGTCAGCATGGCATCTGAGCCAGATGTCTTCTCCCCTGAAACACCAGATTTAGCAGCTGGTGCCCCTGAGGTGTCTATGGACGCTATGTCGGCAATCCTAGAGGCGTTTGCTGCCAGGGTGGAAGCAGCACGTGGGAATACAGGGGGTAGTAAACGCCCCCGTCCCCTGCAATCTTCTGGGGATATTTCTGAGCCAGAACCAGGTCCAGCTACGGCTCATGGCCCAGATTCTGACGCATCAGAGACTGCAGACAGTGAGGATGACTCCAAGTCCAGGTCAGTACGCGAGACGGCTTTGGTATCTGGCCTTATTACTGCAGTGCGGGATACGCTAAAGTTGGAAAATACTGCAGAAGCAGCAGAGACCCCAGTCCCCTTTGGGTTTCGTAAACCTGCCCGCACTGCTAAGGTGTTCCCTTGTGTGTCTTATTTTGATAAACTCTTATACAAGGAATGGGAGAACCCACTGAGGGTCTTTACAGCCCCAAAGAGGTTTGCGGTATGGTACCCCTTTGAGGAGAGTTTCTTGAAGAAATAGACCTCTCCCCTAATAGTGGACCCTCCGGTGTCCAGACTTAATAGAGCTACCACTATTCCAGTAGAAGGGGCTCCTGTTTTCAAGGACCCTGTCGATAAGAAGGCTGAAGCACTCGCTCGCTACCTATACTCAGTGGTAGTCTTGGCAGTACGCCCGGCATTGGCGGGGGCCCTAGTGTCTCAGACACTTACTGAATGGGCAAAATTGCTACTCCAGGGGTAAAGGAGCGAGGTGCTCCTCCTGATGAGATAACTTTGGCCGACCAGTTGGTCCAGGGCCTTAAGTTTATCTGCGAGTCAGACATGGATACTATTCCCCTGCTGTCAAAAGCTTTGGTTTATGCAGTACCAATACGCCGCCTGATCTGGCTAAAGGGCTGGTCTGCGGACCAGACTTCCAAGAAAGCCCTGTTGGATCTGCCTTTTAAGGGCGACAGACTTTTTGGGGCTTCTCTGGATGACATCATCAAGGATGCCACAGGAGGTAAAAGCACTTTGCTTCCCCAAACTAGCAAGGGTAAGGGGCCACGCCAAGGGAAAGGGCCCTCCTTTACTGCACGCAAGCGTTTTTTTCGTCCCCCTAGGGCGACAGGGAAAAGACCCCAGGCCGACAAGGCGCCTGCCCAAGGACAAAAGCGTCCTTGGTCCCGCAGACCCAACAAGCCTGCGCACAAATCTGCGTCCGCATGAAGGTCCGCCCCCACCCAGCTCTCGGGTGGGGGGACGTCTTCGCAAATTCGCGACTCAGTGGACAGCTCTAGTCTCCGACAGGTGGGTTTGCAAAGTAATCTCCTCAGGCTACAAGATAGAATTTCTCTCTTGTCCACCGGACAGATTCGTCACCTCCAATCTCCAGCTACTACCGACCCGTCGGGAGGCCCTGTATGGGGCGGTCCAGGGTCTACTGGAACGCGGAATAGTTAATACAGTTCCAGAACAGGAACGGGGTCAGGGTTTTTACTCAAATCTGTTCATTGTGCCGAAGGAGGGGGTTCATCCAATCTTGGATCTCAGAGCCCTCAATTGCTTTGTGAAGGTACAAAGATTTCGGATGGAGTCGGTTCTATCTGTAGTCACGGCTCTCCATCCGGGGGACTTTCTGGCCTCCTTGGACATCTAGGACGCATACCTGCATGTCCCCATATACTCCAGACACCAGAGGTTTCTGCGATTTGCTATCGCTCCAGATTGGCCTCAGCGTCTTTGGTACGCCGATCTAGTACGTCTGGTAGCAGACGTCCCCTGGCGCCTACCACTACGGAAGGACCTGCTATCGCAAGGTCCCATTCTCCATCCTGCTTTACGGTCACTGGCATTAACGGCATGGCTGTTGAGAACCAGGTACTGAGAGACCGGGGCCTGTCAGATTCAGTAATCTCTACTATGAGAAGTGCTCGGAAACCGTCCTCAAGGAAGGTTTAGTACCGCACTTGGAAGGCCTACATCTCCATGTGTGAGGAAATGAAATGGCATCCGCGTACTTATTTGGTTTCCAGAATCCTGCTGTTTTTACAGCATGGGGTGGACCAAAGGCTTGCCCTAAGTACGATTAAGGGACAAATATCTGCCCTGGCTGTCTTTTTTCAGCGACCCCTGGCGACTCACTCTCTCGTGAGTACATTTGTGCAAGGGGTTCGACATGTGGCCCCTCCGGTCCGTCCCCCGCTACCTCCGTGGGACTTGAACCTGGTCCTCTCGGTGCTTCAGAAGGCACCGTTTGAGAATATTAGAGATATTCCCCTGTTGACACTTTCTCAGAAAGTGGTCTTTTTGGTGGCCTTTACGTCAGACGAGTCTCTGAGCTGGCAGCCTTGTCCTGCAAGGCTCCCTATTTGATTTTCCACAAGGATAAGATGGTGCTGCGGCCGCAGCCTTCCTTTCTTCCGAAAGTCGTTTCGGCTTTTCATCTCAACAAAGACATTGTACTTCCATCCTTGTGTCCTCATCCGTCGAATCCTAAGGAGTCGGCGTTGCATTCCTTGGACGTTGTCCGAGCTTTGAGAGTATGCCTATCTGCTTCTTCCCTGTTCCGGAAGTCAGACTCACTGTTTGTTTCGGTGGCTGGTCCCAAGAAGAGCCAAGCAGTCTCGTCGGCCACCATCTCTAGGTGGATCCGACAGATAGTAATCCAGGCTTACGCCTTAAAGGGTCAAGCGCCCCCCTTCCCGGTCACGGCGCGTTCGACCAGGGCAATAGGTGCCTCTTGGGCTTTCCGACATCAAGCGTCTGTTTCCCAATTATGTAAAGCGGCGACTTGGTCGTCCGCTCACACTTTCACAAAATTCTACAAGGTTGATGTAGGTGCATCTTCGGATGCCTCTTTCAGCCGCAATGTTTTGCAGGCGGCTGTTTAGAGTTGCAACTCCTCCGTTGGAGGAGTGCTGTTTTGTGTTTTAGGGTGAAGTTTATTTTTATGCTGTTACCACCCCTTGTTTTTTCTCTGACACTGCTTTGGGACATCCCACTTTGTGAATAGAGAAGCTGTGTCGGTCCATGGACGAAAGAGTAAATAGGATTTTTTACTCACCGTAAAATCCTTTTCTCTGAGTCCATGGACCGACACAGCACCCACCCCTCCTTTTAAGTTTGTACTGCTTTTTGACGAACTGATCTGCGAGATGCAGACTGAGGGGATATACCCAGAGGGTCCGCCCCCTGGGCGGTACTGTAGAAGGTGTGATGCAACACTTTTTACAAGTTTTCTGCCTAGTCACTCCTAATTAACGGATAATACCCACTTTGTCAATAGAGAAGCTGTGTCGGTCCATGGACTCAGAGAAAAGGATTTTACGGTGACTAAAAAATCCTATTTTTTTAAAATAACAAACATGTCATACTTAAAGCGGTTGTATACCCGCTGACACTTTTTTTATTTTTTATGCCCCTGTAAGGCAAAAGGCATAATGAGCTAGTATGTCTCATTATGAAAAACTTGCCTTAGAACGAGGCGTCGGTATCTCACCTGGTCCACGCAAAGGTAACTGAAATGTTGCCTCGGCGTGTCTTCCGGGTATCGCGGCTCCAGCGCTGTGAGTGGCTGGTGCCGCGATATCGTCACTCCCGCGCATGCGCGCAGGAGACTTCTTTCTGGCAAGGTCCGGCGTCTGCCGGGCTTTCAGTCGAGAATCCCCTGTGCGTATGCGCCACTGCAGTCAGCGGCTCATTGCAAGGGGAATATCTCCTAAACCGTACAGGTTTAGGAGATATTTGTTTTTACCTACAGGTAATTCTTATTATAGGCATACTTGTAGGTAAAAGTTAAAAAATGTACTATACAACCACTTTAACTGCTCCATGCAATGGCTGGGAGTCAGTTCATTAGCTATCTTGTTGTGAAGTTACGCAGTATACACCAGTGTGTTAACTTGCAAAAGGCTGGCTATAGACTGATCTGCTAATTTTGTACGCAATTGGCGATATGTCACTTCTACCAGCACAGCAGACACACCTAACCCGACCTGTTTCAACAATTTATAGATACAAATATATTAATATTATTTCTAATAACTGATCAAAATTTTTGACAAATATGATTTGCAGTTTGACAGCTTCTGCTTTGTGTTTCCAGAGCACCGTTGAAATGTCAGTCATGCTGCCGAAGCACTAATGGCTTACAGAAGCTGAAAGAGACTTCTCATCAGGGCACCAACTCTAGAAGACTAATAAATTCATGGTATTCTACATAAGCCTATAAAGCAGTTTTTTTCCAATTCTTGTCAACAGCATGCATAGGTAATGTATAAAGTGGGTTTACAATACTATCAATAAAGTTATCCTGTATGTGAAAATAAAGCATGTAACGCCAAAAAAAGCTGAAATGTCAGTAATGGTATATTCCGTAGTGCAGTAGAATTAAAGTAGACAAGATGAAACATTTGATTCTGTTTCTGACCTCTTTCTGAATATGCGATTTACCTGGCAGCCATGCACTTTTGAGTTTCAAGTAGAAGTTCACCCAAAACCTAACTACTCAAAGCCTACTCACAGCCACATTCTAAAACAAATCTATCTAGCCCTTTACATTCCTTTTCTGAAGGTGAATTGGTCTGGTCTCCAGTGGCAGATGCTGTGTGCAGGAGAGAACCGACAATGCCTGGGAAGTAACTTCAACCATAGACTTACTATGGGGCTTCTGTTGTCGTCTGCCTCCTCTGCACACTCCTACACACTGAAAACAGCTCAGCATGGGACCGGACTGAAGCGGCTGCAGAACGGGTATGTAGAGCTATTTCTTCTTTACGGGGTTAGATCAGTTTTAGAATGTGGCTGAGAGTAGATTTAGAGTTAGGCCCCTTTCACACTGGGGCGGTGGGTGTGTTGGCGGTAAAGCGCCGCTATTTTTAGCGGCGGTTTACCGTCAATTTCGCGGCACTATTCGGCCGCAGGCGGGGCACATTTACCCCCCCCCCCCCCCCCGCTAGTGGCTGAGAAAGGGTAAAAACACCACGCAAAGCTCCTCTGCAGAGGCGCTTTGCCGGCGGTATAGCCACGGTGCCCCATTGGGCAGGAGCGGTAAACACACCGCTCCAAAGATGCTGCTAGCAGGACTTTTTTTACCGTCCTGCTAGCGCACCGCTCCAGTGTGAAAGCCCCGAGGGCTTTCACACTAGAGAGACAGCAGCGGCTGTTTCAGGGCGCTTTGCAGGCACTATTTTTAGCACCTGCAAAGCGCCCCAGTGTGAAAGGGGTCTTAGTTCGATTTTGGGTGAACTTCTACTTTAATGCTTTGAGTCACTGAACTAGAATAATTAGGTAGAGCAAGATCTCAATTTCCCTCTTGCAGTATTCATATGCTAGGTTCCTGTAGCAGTTTTTCATGAAGGCAATTATTGATTGCAAGTTTTGACATTACTATACTCTTACAACTGTCATGTGACCTGCTGTGATTGGTCACAGCGGTCACATGGTACCGGCAGCAAGCCCATACACTGATCAGTCATAACTACACTCTGTCTTTTGGCTTCACCCAGGTCCATGCAGCTTGGTGCCCAGATTGTAAACATGCAAGTTATAGAAAGTTTCTTATGGGCTCAAAGAGGAAACAAATACAAGATTGCACTCATCTGCTAAAACGTACTGACTTTTATTTTCACATCCTTCTTGTTGGATAGTAAGACACGCCTCTCTTATGTGCTATACTATACCAAAGGAAATGTCAATCAAACTGTAGATGTCTACAAATTATCACCCATACAACCAATTTTTTTACCTTTTTTTTTTTTTTTTTTTTTTTTTTTTTTTCCTTCCTTTCTAATTACAATTCTATGGCTGCATATAACATCACAATTTATAAAAATACATTTTACACTTTATTAGTGCCAGTTCAACCAATGTCCTAGAAGCACCTATGTCCTAGATATCCATATTGCTTCAACTACCTCAAGATAAGAATCGAGATCGCAATTTTTTCCCCTTCGCGATCTTAACAAAGGCATTTTCCCGATTCTTTCTATGCAGAGAATTCTCTGCTCAAGCCGACACCTGTCAAAACAAAAAAACAAAAACAGGCAGTCTACCAAGTATCACAGCATTCCTCAGCCCTGAGCTAACTATAAACATTGTAACGTTTTGTTATTTAGATCAAAGGAATGAACTTCGGTCTGTAAATGAGGGAAGTTTAACCATTTAAAGACTAAACCTTTTTCTGACACTTGTTGGTTTCAAGTTAAAATCATTATTTTTTGCTAGAAAATTACTTGGAACCCCCAAACATTATATATATATTTTTTAGCAGAGACAATATTTTATGTCACACTCTATTTGCGCAGCGGTCTTTCAAATGCAATTTTTAGGGGAAAAAATACACTTTAATAATTAAAAAAGAACTTAACAGTAAAGTTAGGCCAATTTTTTTGTATAATGTGAAAGATGATGTTACGCCGTGAGAATCGTGATCTTTATTCTAAGCAAAAAAATCGTGATTCTCATTTTGGCCAGAATCGTGCAGCTCTAGCTCAAGACTTTGAAAACTGAAACAACCTGAATTCCTTTTCAGACTTTGTGTGTTCTTTTATCTGCTGAGCACCAGTACCTGTAAGATAAACATGTTTTATGTTGCTTTATTCAATTTTTTAGCAACTGAATGGTCTTGCCAATATAGAATTGTTTTCATGGACAAAATATTCAATATTTACCAATGTTTAGGAAGTCAGCAAACGTAGATTACTTATTAATTGTATCACAAGATTCATTCATTATGTTCTGTAAAGAATTATAAATATATGTGCATTGTTATATTTTTTTCTGAAATAAAACAACTATTTACAAATTGTTTCCTGTTATTCTATTAGAACTCTAGACATTAGGACACTTTGCAAATTAGATGTTTAGGTTAAGGCCCTGTT
This sequence comes from Rana muscosa, assembly GCA_029206835.1. Lineage (NCBI taxonomy): Eukaryota > Metazoa > Chordata > Amphibia > Anura > Ranidae > Rana > Rana muscosa. The sequence goes on from CM055116.1 coordinate 691,832,974, forward strand.
CACACTGCTGCATTGCAAAATGTGATATGCTTTTGCTTAATCCATCGTTTCTGCTATTCATCTTGCAGGGTCTTTTATATTAAAGAGGCGCTCCAGGCTCCTTCAGAAAAAATGTAAAAGTCAGCAGCTACTAATACTGTAGCTGCTGACTTTAAATATTAGGGCACACACCTGTCCAGGAATCAATCAGTGTCCTCACCTGAGCCAATTTATAAATCGGCTATCGGATGCTGAAGCTACCATCTTGACTAAAGGAAACTGGCAGTCACAGCAGGCCGCCTACTGTGCATGCGGGGGAAGGGGGGCTGAACTTCCAGCTCAGTTCGCCATGGCCCCCTCAAAAGGTGACAAATGTGGCAGTGGAGGGGAAGGAGGCAGACGAGCGGAGTTCTCATGACCATTCATATGTAAGTTCTCATCAGTACATTCGATGACCTGACAGTTTTGTTCCAAAGTACTTTCTACGTTTCGATTTTGGAATAAACAGACTTTCTCAAACAAAAAACACATTCACTGTTAGAAATTACTTCACTTGTAAAAAGTTTTCTATCCTACTCCTTTTCATTTTTCTCATCACTGTGGTTGAAAATGAAGGTTGATTTAACCCCACTAACAATTAGAAAATAGAACAAATGTTCTTAAAATGACATTTTCAATCTAAATTCTACTAGTGTATGACCAGCTAAAGAGGAAGGTATGAGTCAGCTTCTCCAGTCCCTCACTCCATCGCAGTCCTCTATAAGATGCTGGTGTCAGCTGAGTCCAGGAGCAGGCCAGTCTACATATGGGAATGGGAGAGAGACTTGCAACATACGTTCATGGAGGCCCCTTACCCACAAGAGTTCTGTGGACACAAAGATGCAGGAGAATAGCTTTAAGCTGTTGACCAGGATGTACAGAGTTTCTGCCACACTGGCTAGGATTTTTCCGGCATACCCAGATGCCTCCTGGAGAGGCTGTGGGCGTCGGGGCACTTATCTGGATATTTGGTGGGAATGCCCGAAGCTCTGGCCATTTTGGCAAGATATTAGAGCCCAGATTCAGGTAATACTGGATATTGAATTGGGTGACTCTCCCTTGGAGTTCCTGCTTCACATGCCATCCATCCCTCTGTCACTACTGTAAGTCAGTCCTCCCTCACCTCCTGAATGCAGCCAGGAGTCCAGGCAGTTTGTGGACCCTATAACTTTTGCGAAAACCAATCATTATACACTTACTGGCATTTTTTTTACCAAAAATATGTAACAGAATACATATTGGCTTAAATTGATAAAGAAATTTGATTTTTTTTTCTAATTTTGTATTGAATATGTTGTATAGCAGAAAGTAAAAAAACTTTTTTTTTTTTTTGTGTATAGCGCAAAAAAAAAAAATGCAGGGGTGATCAAATGCCACCAACAGTGGTTAAAGTAACATAGTGCCATATCGCAAAAAAATGGCCTGGTCATGAAGGGGGGTAAATCTTCCAGAGGTCAAGTGGTTAAGTACTGTGCAAAATAAATACATGTCATTCAAATCAGTTTCCAGTCTATAGCATTATTCCTTCCAGTATGATGATATTGATAACTCCACAACGTGAATAACACACATTACAATGTGAAATACTGTAAGTGATGATCTTCCTATATTTAAACACCACATGCTCCTTCCAGTCTCCCAAAACTTACATCCATTTTGTAGAAAAGCGCCTGTATTGGTATAATCCTCCCAGGTCACAGCTCACAGGATCAAGGACAATTCCACCTCTGTCCACAGGGGTCTCCCTTGATGGAGTAGTAAAGGCCTCCTCAGGGTTGCACCCATAAACAGCAAATCACAGCATTCTTAAAAAGTCAAATTTTTATTCAAATGCATAATCAAAGTCGTATTAAAATTACATGAAGTATATCAAAAAATTATGAATAGTTGTATGATAACATATATGCATATAGAAATAACCAGTTGATATCCTAACACTTGACGCGTTTCGTGAAGCAACATTTATTTGTAGGATATCCTATATTAATAGGATATCCACCAACCATACAACATAAGTGGAATTATAAAATCCTTCTCCGCCAAAAAACAATGGGGTGCAATGGAAAAGTACCATGAGAGGCATCTTGTTGGAGCTGTAGAAAGGGCAAGAGACCACCAAACAGGAACCACACATTGAGGGTCACTGGCCAATGTGTGAAACATATAATAGGTAGCTAGAAGCTGCCAGTAAATCCTAGAAACAGGCCACAGACATCAACAGTGTTAACAGCCATCACCACAGCCCCCATAAATAGTAATATGATACAAGCATCATACAAACTGGACATTTTTATTTGTGGTGTAATGCTGTTTGAGAGCATGTACAGATATTTAAAGATGCAATGATTGTGTACACTGCATGTATTACTGGATACTGTTCAGGACAACCAGGTCTAACAAACCACACTGTTTTTTAAATGAAATGGACTTTGTAATTAAAGCGGTAGTAAACTGCCACAATTTTTTTTTTAAATGAGCCCCCCTGCAGGTTTCAGTCAGAAGTACTAGTATGCACTGCATACTAGCACAATATGGCAGACTTTCCTGGATACGGAGCCTTACAGCGCAGCTCTGTCACGGCTCCCCATCGCTTACATCTTCACCTGGTCTTACAGGTTACGGACTCTAGCTGCATGAATGCCCGGGGCCGCAATGACACCACTCCCGCACAGGAGCTATGGCCTGGCACAGAGCTCTGAAGGGACAGCATGGGTATGCCGTCCCTTCAGAGCGCATGCACTGGTGACATCACTGCTGTGTGACTATCTCCTAAACCGTGCAAGTTTAAGAGATATTCACTGTACCTACAGGTAAGCCTTATTATAGGCTTACCTGTAGGTAGGTACGAGTTAAAAAGCGGACTTTACTTCCACTTTAAAATAATCCTAGTTTATTTAACCACTTAAGGACCACCGCCTGTTCATATACGTCAGCAGAATGGTACGGCTGGGCATAAGCACATATATATATACGTCCCCTTTAAGATGCCCAGCAATGGGTCGTGCGCCGGCGCGCTTGCGACCCGGTCCTGAGCTCCGTGACCGCGCCTGCGGGACCCAATCGCCGCCGGTGTCCCGTGATCGGGTCACAGAGCTGAAGAACGGGGAGAAGAGGTAAGTGTAAACAAACCTTTCCCCGTTCTTCCTAGTGAGAGTGTCACTGATCGTCTGTTCCCTGTTATATTACACACGCCAAGCAATGCCCCTACACAGCAAGAATCACTCATTAGGTCACACTTCACCCCTTCAGCGCCCCTACAGGTTAACCCCTTCACTGCCAGTGTCATTTTCACAGTAATCTGCATTTTTATAGCACTGATCGCTGTAAAAATTACAATGGTCCCAAAATGGTGTCAAAAGTGTCCGATGTGTCCGCCATAATGTCGCAGTCACGATAAAAATCCCTGATCGCCGCCATTACTAGTAAAAAAAAAAATATTACTAAAAATGGCATAAAACAGTCCCCTATTTTGTAGACGCTATAACTTTTGCGCAAACCAATCAATAAACGCTTATTGCGATTTTTTTTTTTTTTTTACCAAAAATATGTAGAAGAATATGTATCAGCCTAAACTAAGGAAAAAAAAATGTTTTTTTATATATTTTTTGGGGATACTTATTATAGCAACATTTTTTATTTATAGCGCAAAAAAATAAAAACCGTAGAGGTGATCAAATGCCACCAAAAGAAAGCTCTATTTTTGGGAAAAAAAGGACGTCAATTTTTTTTGGGAGCCACGTCGCACGACCGCGCAACTGTCAGTTAAAGCGACGCATTGACAAATCGCTAAAAGTGGCCTGGTCTTTAACCAGCCAAAATGGTCCGGGGGTGAAGTGGTTAAGTATGTCTGATTTTTTCTTTTTTTTCCGTGGAGCACGTAGGGGCCTAAACAAGAATTTATGCAGACCTCGGTCTATTCTTATTATTATTACCATCACAAAATCACACTGTACAAACTGTACTTTTATATTGGTGGTGTAATCTGTTGAGTGAGTGAGTAACTTATATAGCGCTACAAATGCGAACTAAATCGCCTCAAGGCGCTTGCATCCAGTGTCGTCCTGATCCTTCAGAATAGGTGGGTCTTAAAGTGGTTGTAAACCCACTTTGACAACTTGCACCTACAGGTAAGCATAGATTAAGGCTTACCTGTAGGTGCAAGAAATATCTCCTTAACCTACATGGTTAAGGAGATATTTGCCGAACACACAGCACCGATGTCTATGGCGCATGCGCGCCGTTGACAACGGCGCAGGCGCACTAGCGGGCCGGCATCATTGCCGATTTTCTGAATGGGATCTTGCCGGCCTGAGCACGCATGCGTGTGATGTCATCGCCGCTCCGGCCAATCACAGCGCCGGAGCGGCGATAACAGGAAGAAGCTCCGAGCGGACATGGTGGCGGCGGAGAACGAGGAGGACTTAGGGGGCTTCGATTTCAGGTAAGTGCCACATAATGAGCTAGTATGCTATGGATACTAGCTCATTATGCCTTTCTCTTGTGAGGGTTTGTTTAGCAAAAAAAGTTTTAGAGGGTTTACTTCCTCTTTAAGTTTTTTTCCTGAAGGCCCGATGGTTTTCTTCCATGCGGATGTCCGTGGTCCTTGGACTGCAAATCTTCGTTCTCCTTTAGATTTGGAGCGGGTCTTGGGGATGTGGAGGAGGTTTTGGTTAGTTGACTGGAGGGCGCGACTAGGGTTGTAGTGTTTTATTTTCTCGCATAGGTATTGAGGAGCGTTTCCTTGTGTGCATTTGTGAGTGAGGCAGAGGGTCTTGAATGCAACCCGAACCTTTATGGCTAGGGACCTCAGGGATGGGGTGATTGATTCCCAGGGTTTTTTTTCCCGTTACCAGTCTGGCTGCTGTGTTCTGGACGACTTGTAGATGCAAAATTTGGTATTTGGGTAGTCTGAGGTAGAGGGAGTTTACGTAGTCGAGTCGGGAATTGATGATTGTTCCAACTACTACTGATGTGTCCTCTTCCGGGATGAAGGGGATGAGTCTACCTAGCAGGCGGAGAAGATGGTGAGATCTGCTGAATACTGATCCTATTTGTGCGTCCATGGTCATGTCTGAGTCAAAGATGACTCGGAGGCTTTTAATTTTAGTGCTTGGGGTGATGGTTTGTCCAAGGATGGTGGGTGGTGTGGCTGTTGTCCTAGAGTTTTTCTTTCAGTTTGCGTGGAGAAAGAGAAGTTCAGATTTGGATCCATTAAGTTTGAGGGAGCTCTCCATCATCCAATTATCGATCAATACGAGGCAATTTTCTAGTGCGTGGTATTGGTCTTTTTTTCCGGTGATGCAAAGGTAGAGTTGGGTGTCATCAGCGTAGGAGTGATAGAGCAGGTCCTGTTTGCTGATGATTTTGAGGAGTGGGCAGAGGTAGATGTTGAAGAGCACGGGTGACAGGGGTGATCCTTGGGGGACTCTGCATGTAATTGTGCATGCTTCTGAAGTGAAGACTCCTAGTTTCACTGTCTGGGATCGATTCTCTAGGAAGGATGCAAACCAGGGTAGATCAGAGTCTGCGACTCCGGCTACTTCTGTGTCTGTGAGACGAGCGAGCAGAGTTTTGTGGCCTACTGTGTCGAAAGCTGCGCTGAGGTCCAGCAGCACCAGGAGACATGATTCTCCATCATCTGCTGCTTCGAGGGCGTCATCCCATATTTTGAGAAGTGCCGTTTCTGTCCCGTGGCCTGGGAGGAAACACAATTGTAGTGGACCAGGAGTTTGTAGGTGTCCAAATGGAGTTGTAGCTGTTGTACTACTGCTTTTTCCATGATCTTGGAAATGGTGTTAAGGCTTGTTACAAGTCTGCGGTAGTTTGGGTCTTTGGGGTCGAGGTTGGCTTTCTTTGGCCCCTTTCACACTGGGGCGGTTTGCAGGCGCTATTTTGCCGTTTCTCCAGTGTGAAAGCCCGAGGGCTTTCACACTGGAGCGGTGCGCTAGCAGGACGGTAAAAAAAGTCCTGCTAGCCGCATCTTTGGAGCGGTGAGAGGAGCGGTGTGTTTACTGCTCCTCCACCGCTCCTTCCCGTTGAAAGCAATGGGAAACTGTGGTAATACCGCCGGCAATGCGCCTCGGCAGTATTAACTCGTTTTCGGCCGCTAGCGGGGGTTGAAACCGCACCGCTAGCGGCCGAATACCTCTGCAATTCCGCCACCGCACCCACCGCCCCAGTGTGAAACCAGCCTTGAGGGGTTTGATTATGCCTTGCTTGAGAGAGATCGGAACAATACCTTCTTTGAACGATTGATTTATGAGATGTGTTATGGTGGGTGCCAGGATGTCGGTACATTCTTTCAGAAGTTTTGTAGAAATAATGTAATTTGGTGATGTGCTGTCTCGGAGGCTTCTGATGATGATTTTGGTGGTGTCGATGGTGATTGGGATCAGAATAAATTTCGGTTGATTGTAGAGTATTTATGTGGCTTTTTTCTTCTGGCTCTGGCCGAGTGAGGTTAGTTGTTTTTTTCTGCTTAATTATTTCACAAATGTTTTCGATTTTGTCAATATAAAAATCAGATAGTTCATTGCAGAATTCTTGTGTTTCGTTTGCTGGAGGTTCTAGGCAGGTGGGGTTCATAGTCTGAGCGACTAATTTTAAAAGTTTGCGGGGACGGTTTAGGGCTTTTGAGATGGTGTTCGAGAAGTGTTCTTTTTTTGCTTTGAAGATTGCTTTGTGGTATTTCTTGGTGAGTAATTTGTAGTTTGTGTGGTTTTCCTTTGTTGAGTTCCTTCTCCAGGCTCCTTCAGCTCTTCTGCGTTCTTGCTTCAGTAATGTAAGAGGGTCGTTGAACCAGCCCGAATTATTTTTGCGGATGAGTGCTCTGCGTCTTGGAGCAACTGTGTGTGCTGTCTGTAGTAATGCTTTGTTAAGGGAGTTGAGTGTTTCTTCCGTTGAGTGGTTTTGATTTAGCATTGCTATTTTGTTGGATAGTGTGGTTTTGAAAAGTTGCGAGTGTTGAGCTGGGAGCTTATACAGATCTTTCGATACAGTAAGTATATACAGTGGTGTACAGGGTGAACCAATATTTGCGCTAACAATAAAAAATATGTGTAAAGCAGCGTGCACAGTCTGTGAATAAAGCAAACTCAAAACGTATAAAACCAAAAATGCAGCGCTTCAATGTGAAAAATCAGTCCATATATTTCATAACAGAAGAAATTAATGCAGGAAATTGAAGAACTCCACCACCAAAGACTTCAGTGTGAACAGGTAACACACCACCCAAAAAACGTGCTCGCTGTCTGCTTACCAGAGAGCGAACATCATGAGCATTGTATTGAAATGCGGAGGATCACAGGTGGATGCAGCTCTCCAAACTTGACAGGATAACAACCGAAGTATCCGATATCGCCAGCATCAAAGGAACTTCCAGGACTTAGGTAATGATTATGCAGACCTCAGCAGGAGATGTTAACCCATACAGAAAGAAAGGCAGCATAGTGAAGCCCGTACGGTCAAATAAAAGGTTTATTTAGAATTCTACTTACAGGGTAAAAGATCATCAAGGCAAAAAGTATAATCCGCGGTTCTTAGCGTGCTCACATCGGTTAGCCTGACATGTTTCATCCAACAGGATATCATCAGAGGCGTGGCCAATGTTGCGCGCACGCTCATATATATATATACAGGAAGTATCAGTCACATTTACCTGTGATAGGGCAACATGAAAGGTGCACAGCTTTTCCTCATTGTCCTCATCCATGCACGGAGCTGCGCACGCGCGCCGCGACCACGCTAACAGTGTTAGAACAAAGGCAAAAATAGCGTCCAGGCACGGCCGCGCATGCGCAAACCGACGTGCTGTCCATGAGGACAGGAAGGAGAAACCACGCCAAGTCACACTTCCAGGAGGGCAGGGCAAAGGAAAAAACAAAGGCGCGGCCGCAAGTGTTCCGCAAGGCCATCTCTGTAAGGGGAGTGTCAAGGATGACAAACTCCCCCGATGGGCAGAACAGCGCAATCCGGAAGTGAAACATCACATCAGGAGAACTTCGCCCTAGAATAAACATCCGGCCGGGAGAAAGAAACCAATCCAACCCGGAAGTGACGCGGATATTACTATACAGCCCAGCTCTGCGTTCCAATGCCCGAAACCGGAAATGGAAGGTGAATAAGGTAAACAATGCACATCAAGGACGCATACTTGCATGTCCCAATATATGTCAGGCATCAGAGATTTCTGCGCTTTGCAGTCGGGGACGATCACTACCAATTTGTAGCTCTCCCCTTTGGCCTGGTGTCGACACTAACGGTTTTCACCAAGATGCTCACCCCAAATCTGGCTCTGCTGAGACAGCGAGGAATCGCTATCGTGGGCTACCTGGACGATCTCCTTCTGAGAGCTGCTTCAGACTCAGAATTAGAGGAGGATGTGGCTATAGCCAGTCAGACCCTTCGAGAGTTTGGTTGGGTATTGAACCTCCAGAAGTCGGTGTTGGTGCCGACTCAGCGCCTGGAGTACTTGGGCTTGATTCTGGACTCCTCAGAGGCAAGAGTTTTTCTCCCTTTAGAAAAGTTGCAGACTCTTCGGGCTGCGGTGAAGCTGTTGGCATCCCGCAGGTGGTCGTCGCTGCGCTTTTGCATGCAAGTCCTTGGTCCCATGGTAGCCTCTTTCGAGGCGGTACCGTATGCTCAATTCCACACTCAAGTCTTGCAGAAGGAGATCCTGTCCAAATGGGAAAAATCTCCGTTGTCCCTGGATTGTCAAATCCTGGTGAGCCAACTAGTCAGGGCTTCCCTGGTCTGGTGGCTGAGATCTCCGGCCCTTCAGTCCGGAAAGTCGGTCCTTCCCTTTCACTGGATGGTGATCACGACTGACGCCAGCCTGACTGGTTGGGGGGGGGAGTTTGGGGCGTACAGTCGACACAGGGTCGCTGGACACAGGAAGAATCCCGCCTGCCGATCAATGTGCTGGAACTTCAGGCGATCAGGCAGTGCCTCTCCACATGGTCACAGAGGCTGCAGGGACATCCAGTCAGGATCCAGTCGGACAACGCCACGGTGGTGGCGTATGTCAACCATCAAGGAGAAACAAGAAGCTTGGCTGCTGCATTGGAGGTCGCTCACATCATGCGGCGGGCAGAACGGAGCGTTCCGGCTCTATCGGCCGTATACATTCCGGGCGTAGAAAACTGGCAAGCGGACTACCTAAGTTGCCAGATGCTGGACCAAGGAGAATGGTCGCTAGACCCGGATGTGTTCCGACTCCTTTGCCTGAGATGGGGGACGCCAGACGTGGATCTCCTGGCTTCTCGACTCAATCGGAAGGTATTGAGCTTTGTGGCCAGGTCCAAAGATCCCTGGGCGGACGCGACAGATGCGTTGGTGGCTCCGAGGGGAGAGTATCGGCTAATTTATGCCTTCCCCCCGCTAAAACTTCTTCCTCATCTGCTCTGCAGAGTGGAGACCGAGGGGATTCCGGTGATTCTAATTGCCCCAGATTGGCCTTGGCGTCCCTGGTATGCCGACCTAGTATGCCTAGTGGCGGATGTTCCTTGGTGACTGCCGATAAGAGAGGACCTTCTGTCGCAAGGTCTTATACTTCATACTTTACAGTCGCTGGCTTTAACGGCATGGCTGTTCAAAGTCAGGTACTAAGGGACCGAGGCCTGTCGGATTCAGTAATTTGCACCATGCTGAGGGCACAGAAGTCATCTTCTCGGAAGATCTATTATCGCACGTGGAAGGCCTACAACTCTGTGTGAGGAGATGGAGTGGCGTCCATGGACATATTCGGTTTCCAGGATCCTGCTGTTTTTACAGCGTGGAGTAGATCAACAACTTGCCCTAAGCACCATTAAGGGCCAAACGTCAGCCTTGGCTGTTTTCTTTCAACGACCCTTGGCGGCTCCATCACTGGTGAGTACATTTGTGCAAGGGGTTCGACATGTGGCTCCTCCGGTTCGACCACCACTGCCTCCGTGGGATTTGAATCTAGTGCTCTCGGTACTTCAGAAACCCCCGTTTGAGAACATCAGGGAGATTCCCCTTTTGACACTCTCTCAGAAAGTTGCCTTTCTGGTGGCTATTACATCAGTCAGGAGGGTTTCTGAATTGGTGGCCTTGTCTTGCAAGTCTCCCTACTTGATCCTCCACATGGATAAAGTGGTGCTACGCCGGCAGCCTTCGTTTCTTCCAAAGGTTGTTTCGGCTTTTCATCTAAATGAGGACATTGTGCTTCCATCCTTGTGTCCTCGGCCAAAGAGGTTGCGTTGCATTCCTTGGATGTGGTCCGAGCTCTGCGGGTGTATCTGTCTGCTACGGCTCAGTTTCAGAGGTCAGACTCACTGTTTGTGTCGGTGACTGGTCCAAAGAAAGGCCTGGCGGTCTCGTCGGCCACCATTTCTCGGTGGATCAGACAGATCGTGATTCAGGCTTATGCCCTAAAAGGGCGGGCGCCTTCCTTTCCTGTCACGGCGCATTCAACCAGGGCAATAGGTGCCTCTTGGGCTTTCCGACATTAAGCGTCTGTCTCCCATGTGTGTAAGGCGGCGACCTGGTCGTCTGTTCACACTTTCACTAATTTTTACAAGGTTGATATGCATGCATCTGCGGATGCTTGCTTCGGCCGCAAAGTTTTGCAGGCGGCCGTTTAGGGTTGCAACTCCTCTGTTGAGGAGCTTTGGTTGTTTTGGGTGGAAGTTTGTTTGCTTGCTGTTCCCACCCCTCGTGTTTTTTTTTTTTTTTACACTGCTTGGGGACATCCCTAAGGTCAAGAATAAAGGAGCTGTGTCCGTCCATGGACGAAAGAGAAAATAGGATTTTTGTACTCACCGTAAAATCCTTTTCTCTGAAGTCCATGGACGGACACAGCACCCACCCCTCCTTTTTATGTTTGTACTGCTTTTTGACAAACTGAGCTGCTCAGTGCAGGGTAAGGGGTTATAGCCAGAGGGACCGCCCTCTGGGCGGTACTGTTCAGCTTTGCTGTTGTTACATGTTTTTAACTGTTTAACATGTCTGCCTAGTCCTCTCCTGATAGATGGCATATAAACCCTAAGGTCAAGAATAAAGGAGCTGTGTCCGTCCATGGACTTCAGAGAAAAGGATTTTACGGTGAGTACAAAAATCTAATGCCTCTTACTAAATACCTTGGAATGTCTACTTTCCAAAAAGGGGTCATTTGGGGGGTATTTGTACTTTCCTGGCATGTTAGGGTCTCAAGAAATGAGATAGGCCTTCAGTACATCAGGTGTGATACATTTTCAGAGATTGGCACCATAGGTTGTGGACTCTAACTTTCTCACTGACCAAATAATATACACCAATTTGAGTTATTTTTACCAAAGATATGTAGCAGTATAAATTTTGGCCAAAATTTATGAAGATAAACTACTAATTTGCAAACTTTTATAACAGAAACAAAGAAAAACACATTTTTTACAGAATTTTTAGTCTTTTTTTCTTTTATAGTGCAAAAAATAAAAAACCCAGCAGTGATTAAATACCACCAAAAGAAAGCTCTATTTGTGTGAACAAAAGAACAAAAATGTCATATGTACAGTGTTGCATGACTGAGTAAGTGTCATTCAAATTGTGAGAGCACGAAAGTTGAAAATTGGTCTGGTTAGGAAGGGGGTTTAAGTGCCCAGTGATCAAGTGGTTAAGTATGTGTGATTCATTGGGGGCGGAGGGGGGGGGGGGGGGTCCAATGCAAGTTTAAGCAGACCTTAATGCCTATGCTTTCAAGTACATCACAAAGTCAGCATCCTGAAAACTGGACTTGATTCTTTGTGGTGTAATGCTGTTTGGCTGGGAGCTTCTACAGATATGTATAGATACAGTGCATTTAGTATAGTCCTTGTTAGGTACAACCATTGCTGCCAGACTGAACTGCTTAAAGCAGAGGTCCACCCTGAAAAATTTTTTTAATTAAAAATCCCCAAAAAAAAAAAAAAAAATTGATAGAAAAAAAAAAAATTATACTCACCCTAAATGCCTGTTGCTATGCGGAAGTCCCCTAATCTGCCTCTAATGTTCCTCTTCTCGTCCGCGGTGGGTCTCCTTCCGGCCTTTGTAATTTAAATAATCCTAGTTTAATTAGCATCCATACTTATTAGCAATAATAGTCCAGGCTCTACAGTGTCCTTATTGAATGGTCTGTTGTATCATTGAATTTAGGGCAGGTTAGAACATGAAATCCTGGTAAATAAATGCACACGACTCCTCCTATCAGATTGACTGTTGCCCATATTGTGTAAACTCTGGTTTTCCTATAAACACTAACAGAAGTATTGCAGTAATCCCATCTATTTCTTTGGTATTCACTAGTATTTAGAGTTCACTTCCACTTTCCTTGACTGTTTTCAACTTTTAAGAATCCACACAGTGGCTTCTTTAGACCGAGGCATCCCTGACTCATCAGGGGATTTTCAGAAAATTGCAGAGGCGGATTCTTTGCATATCATTTCTAAGAAATCCATACTGCCTCTCTCTCAAAGAACTGCAAGTACTCCCCTAGTATGAAACCACAACATACAGAAGATCATACTGAACAGAAAGCTGGGGACAGCTGCTCCTCTGGGGGTACCTTGCTTCCAGACTGTGTCTCCCTCCGCTGGTTAGCCAATGCCAAAGCTGCGAGCCCCTGTCATTGAAGGAGGTAATGAAACATCAGGTTATATTTCAGTTGCTGTCTATGTTGCTCATGTGTATGCTATAGAACTGCTGTGCTGCTTTTAGAAACAGATAACTGATGATGAATTGAATATACAATGCTGTGAAAAAGAATATAGAATGCCGTGAAAATGTATTTGCCCCTTTTCTGTTTTTTTTTTGTTGCATATTGGTCACACTTAATGCGGAGGTCCCGCGGCCAATCGTTTATTTTTATTTTTTTTGGGCATTCAATTGTTTTTTGCATCATAAAATAATACTCACTGGTTTGGTGTCTTTAAATATCCCCTGTCCGTTTTCGTGCACAAGAAGAAGTTTTAAAATGCGATCTAGGCAGTATCCATTTTGCTTGTGGGCATGTGAAGTCCACAAGCTCTGATTTCCTGGAAGCGGTGAATGCTTATCTCCCAGCATTCACCGCTCTTTGCCGCACATGCTCAGTGTTTACGGCGAGCAGCGCCGTAAACTTCCTGGTTGCCATCACAACGGGCGGCGTCATTGAAAGTTCACGCCCCGTTGTGATGGCATTCAACAATAGAAATAACTATTAAGGCTCAGTACGGGGACAGAGCAGCAGCTGCAATAGGTGTTGTAAAAGAAGCGCTCTGGTATAATACCATGAGCAAAAAAAATTAATTTAATTTTATGTCTATTTAAAATATTTTACTTTATAATTAATCGTTAGCCTCACGTCTGCAGGTAGCTAATGGTAATATTCACCTGCATGCCCTTCTTTAAAATGGCAAAATCAGATACGCCCTCGTCACGTGACCGGCGTCACTTCTTAATTGAAAATCTCGCAAGATTTCGCAGGACGGCGTTCCGCATTGACTCTTGGGAAGCATGACACTGTGCTCCCAGGAGACATTGCGGCGAGCTCCCAGGAGACAGTGGGGCGCCGGGGGAAAGGAGTAGAAACGCCTACTCCCGCGGGAGTGAGAAACCGGAAGTCACACTTTACACAGCAATACTACGGTATTTACATCACAAAAAAAAATTGTGGCAATTGAACATGTATGTAGTGTAATGAAGGGGATAGGATATAGTTGTTATTTTTGGGTGGAACTCCGCTTTAAATGACTCAGATCATCAAAAAAAAATTATTATTACACAAAGATAACCCGAGGAAAATCAAAATGCAGTTTTTAAATGATGGTTTAAGCACTTCAATACCAGGCACTTACGCACCTTCCTGCCCAAGCCAATTTTCAGCTTTCAGCGCTGTCGCAATTTGAATGACAATTGCGCGGTCATGCTACATTGTACCCAAACAATTTGTTTACCATTTTGTTCCTACAAATAGAGCTTTCTTTTGGTGGTATTTGATCAACCTCTGGGATTTTTATTTTTTGCGCAACAAATAAAAAAAGTACACAAAGTAACAAAAAACAAATACAAAAACAAAGAAAGTTTTTCTTTGTTTCTGTAATTTTTTTTTGTAAATAAGTATGTTTTCTTCTTCAATGATGGCCACTGATATGGCTGCACTGATGGGCACTGATAAGGCAGCACCGATGGGCACTGATGAGGTGGCACTGATGGGCACTGATAATGGTCACTGATGGGCGGCACTCATAGGCGGCACTGATGGGCACTCATAGGCGGCACTGATGGGTACTTATGGGTGGCACTGATGGGTACTTATAGGTGGAACAGATGGGCACTGATAGGTGGGCACTAATGGGCATGGATGGGCACTGAGAGGTGGCACTGATGGGTGGCACTGATGATACTGATGGCAGGCATTGCTGGGCATCACTTATTTTATCTTGACCAGTCAGTGCCCATTTGTGGGAAATTGATTGGCATCTATTGTGCATATTTTTTAATATGTGGATGGCCATGGGGTACATACCTGGCCATCCACATGTTGCCCCCTTCCCTGGTGGTCCTGGCGGCTTCCCTGGTGGTCCTGGGCAGACATCCGCAGGGGGGCTGCGCTGATAAACAATCAGCGCAGACCCCCCTGTCAGGAGAGCCGCAGATCGGTCAGACGCGAGTGAGGAAAAGCCTATCAACGGCTCTTCCTGTTTAGTGATCAGCCATGATTGGACACGACTGATCACATGGTAAAGAGCCTCCATCAGACTGACACACCGCACCACCGATCGCCGCGATGCGCGCCCCTACGGGCGCGCAGCGGCTGTTACCCTGCTGGACGTCATATGACAATTGCGTGGTCATGCGACGTGGCTCCCAAACAAAAGAGATTTCTTTTGGTGGTATTTGATCACCTGTGTGGTTTTTATTTTTTGCCCTATAAACAAAAATAGAGCGACAATTTTGAAAAAAAATCAATATTTTTAACTTTTTGCTATAATAAATATCCCCAAAAAAATATATTAAAAAAATGATTTTTTTCCTCAGTTTAGGCCGATACGTATTCTTCTACATATTTTTGGTTAAAAAAATCGCAATAAGCGTTTGATTGGTTTGCACAAAAGTTATAGCATCTACAAAATAGGGGATAGTTTTATGGCATTTTTTTTTTTTTTTTTTACTAGTAATGGCGGCCCTCAGCGATTTTTATCATGACTGCGACATTATGGCGGACACATCAGACACTTTTGACGCTATTTTGGGACCATTCACATTTATACAGCGATCAGTGCTATAAAAATGTACTGATTACTGTGTAAATGTGACTGGCAGTGAAGGGGTTAACCACTAGGGGGCTAGGAAGGGGTTAAGTGTGTCCTAGGGAGTGATTCTAACTGTTAGGGGCGTGGCTACGAGTGATGCGTCACTGATCGCTGCTCCCGATGAGAGGGAGCAGACGATCAGTGTTGTGTCACTAGGCAGAACGGGGAGATGCCTTGTTTACACTGGCCTCTCCCCGTTCTGCAGCTTATGCCCCGATCGCGGGACACCGGCGGACATACATCACTTTGCCCAGCCGTGCCATTCTGCCAACGTATATCGGCGTGAGCCGGTCTTTAACCGGTTAAGGCAAAAAAGCTGTCCAAACCTGCCTGGCTTTTTGTGGAAAAATAATTGCCCCCTAAACCTAAAAACTGGTTGGGCCACCCTTGGCGGCAACAACTGCAATCAAGCGTTTGCGATAACTGGCAATGAGTGGAGCAATTTTGGCCCACTCTTCTTTGCAGAATTGTTTTAATTCAGCCACATTGGAGGGTTTTCCAGCATGAACAGCCTGTGTAAGGTCATGATACAGTATCTCAATTGAATTTAAGTCCGGGCTTTGACTAGGCCACTCCAAAACCTAAATTTTGCTTTGTTTGAACCATTTGGAGGTGGACTTGTTGTTGTGTTTCGGATCATTGTCCTGCTGCATAACCCAAGTGCACTTGAGCTTGAGGTCACAAACTGATGGCCAGACATTCTCCTTTAGGATTTTCTGGTAGAGCTCAGAATTCATGGTTCCATCAATTATGGTAAGTCGTCCAGGTCCTGAAGCTGCAAAGCAGGCCCAGACCATCACACTACCACCACCATGTTTGACTGTTGGTATGATGTTCTTGTTGTGAAATGCTGTATTAATTTTATGCCAGATGGGGACGCACACCTTCCAAAAAGTAAAATGTTTGTCTCATCAGTCCACAGAATATTTGCCTAAAAGTCTTGGGGATAATCAAGAGGTTTTTTTTGGTAAATGTGAGATTAGCCTTTGTGTTCTTTTTAGTCAGCAGTGGCTTTGGTCTTGGAACTCTCCCATGGATGCCATTTTTGTCCAGTCTCTTTCTTATTGTTGAATCATAAATACTGATCTTACCTGAGGCAAGTGAGGCCTGAAGTTCTTTAGATGTTGTTCTGGGTTCTTTTACGACCTCCTGGATGAGTCGTCGTCATGCTCTTGGAGTCATTTTTGTAGGCCGGCCACTCCTGGGAAGGTTCACCACTGTTCCAAGTTATCTCCATTTGTGGATAATGTCTCTCCCCGTGGTTCACTGGAGTTACAAAGCCTTAGAAATGGCTTTGAAACCCTTCCTAGACCGATACATATACATTACTTTGTTTCTAATCTGTTCTTGATTTTTTTTAGATTGTGTGGCTTTTTGTGATCTGTTAGCGTGCTTCACTTTGTCAGACAGCTTCTATTTATGTGATTTCTTGATTCAACAGGTCTGGCAGTAATCAGACCTGGTTGTGGCAAGTGAAATTTAGCTCGGCTTTCCAAAAAATTGTGGTTAATCACAGTTCATTCATTAATCAGCATGGGAGGGGGCAATTACTTTTTCACATAGGGCACGGGCAGGTTTGAACAGCATTTTTCCCTTAATAAATTAAATAATAATTTAAAAACTGCATCTTGGATTTACTCGGGTTATCTTTGTGTATTATTAAAATTTGTTTGATGATCTGAATCATTTAAGCTTGAGAAATATGCAAAAAAAATCAATCTGGAAGGAGACAAATACTTTTTCACAGCACTGTAATGCCTCGTACACATGATCGGACATTCCGACAACAAAACCGTGGATTTTTTTCAGACGGAAGTGCGCTCAAACTTGTCTTGCATACACACGGTCACACAAATGTTGCTTGGAAATTCCGAATGTCAAGAACGCGGTGATGTACAACACTACAACGAGCCGAGAAAAATGAAGTTCAATGATTCCGAGAATGCGTCAAATTGATTCCGAGCATGCGTAGGATTTTTGTGTTTCGGAATTGGATACACACGATCAGAATTTCCCAAAAGAACTTTTGTTGTCGGAAAAATTGAGAACCAGCTCTCAATTATTTGTTGTCGGAAATTCCAACAGCAAATGTCCGATGGAGCCTACACACGGTCGGAATATCCAACCAAAAGCTCACATCGAACATTTGTTGTCGGAAATTCCGATTGTGTGTACGCGGCATTAGATAGTAAGGTTTTAACTTTAACTGCAAAAATTAAATACAGGTCATTAATGCTGGTTTTGTGGATAAAGTTAGTAGTATATATGGGGTGTGGCGCTGCTCACTAGTCCTAACTAGGACCAGAAATATATAGAAGTGTTACCCCCAGTTGGGGTACTAAAAAGTTAGGCACAAACCAGTGTACACAAAATAAAACCTTAGAAGGTGAGGCGTGCAGGTAGCCGTAGCCAGTAATTGCCTCATACAGTGCATCTGATATGATACCAGCAGTTTAGAAAAAATATGTGTTTAGAACATGATCATCATATTAACAAACTAAAATAAAATAAAATAAATTAAGTCATCCAATGTGCAGTGCCTCCAGGCAAAAACATCAGTAGAGATGCCAATATTGTCCGTGACTAACCCACTAACTTATATAATATAGAAGTAAATGTCTATAGTGGCAGGCAAATGATTAGGCTTGGTATTAGGATAACAGATCCTTCTCCATATAAAAAGGGCAAGGTTAGATCCAGTTCTTCAGTTATAGCAGACAGTGCATCCCCCACATGTGTCCTCACTCACCAGCTCCCTTCACCCCTAAGGGGGTAATCAGCGTAGAGAGATACTCCGGGTCAGCATCCAGGGGCTTCCACTAGTACAGAGCAGGATGTGTCAGCGGTGTCTTCCAATTTCCCTCTCCTCAGCTGCTCCAGAGGGTTCAGATACCGTCAATAGGCTCTCCAGTTACCTCAGTGGTAAAACAAAAATGCTTCCATGGTGCAGTAAAAAATGGGCTTTTATTATAAAAATCAATAAAAAAAAATCATCAAACGTACAGAAAGAAATGCAGCGCCTAGCGCCTATGTACCACAATCGGTACAAGCTGGTGACCGCAGCGTGCGCTCCAACTGCGTTCCAGCTTCACTTCCGGGTAGAGTAGCGTGGTGTGCGTATTGCGTAGCCCCGCCTTACGCGTTTCGTCATAGGACTTCATCTAGAGGCGGATAAAGTTGTTACAGCCAGC
This sequence comes from Rana muscosa, assembly GCA_029206835.1. Lineage (NCBI taxonomy): Eukaryota > Metazoa > Chordata > Amphibia > Anura > Ranidae > Rana > Rana muscosa. Next base: position 691,851,449 of record CM055116.1, read on the forward strand.
CAAATTCTATTTTAATAGAGACTTGTATTGAGGAATTATGGAGGATGCCATAGCTAACCTCTCCTTCTTAAAATAATTTTTCAGTGGTTGTCATGCTGATCCAATGGCTTTAGTGCTTTCTAAATTACTGGCCCAGAGCTAGTATGAAAGCATAACTAAAGGCAATACTTTTTTTGTAGTCTCGGATAGAGTAGAGAGGAATTAGAAGACCTGTGCCCTGCTAGGAATTTTCCCCCACTCTATTTGTCCTGTTTTCCTATTATCATTGAGCGTGAAAATGCCAAATTTTGGGTTGTCACTAGGACAGGAATAAAGTAGAAATCTTCCAATGGGGACACTAGTTCTGGTGACTAGCAGGGATTGCATCATTTTGAGGGATTTCCCTTCACTTCCTGTTTTAGCTATCGGACAGGAATTAAAGGGAAATCTGCCCAATGAGGACACAGATGGCAAAAAAACTTAGAGGGCTATAGCCCTCCCTTACTCTATCCAAAATGAAGATTACTACTTGTATATTAGGATGCCTGATATCACTGTTAATTTCCCTGATCTGCATGCTTGTTATGGATCAGTGAATGTATTGATAATACAAGCAAATGGCAAATTCAGAAGGAAGTTAACAAGGAAGGCCCCATTTCGCTTTTACTACAGTAGGACTGCTATCACTACAGGGGCAAAAGGGTAGCTTCCACAGGCCCACCAATCCAACAGCACACCTGATTGGTGTCATTTCAAATTAGGAAACACCTAACCTGCAAATCTGTTTACTAGTTAAACTGGCAATTCACCATTTTGCGTTTTTTAGAAGGTCTTTAATGGGGAGGGTTATTGTGTACCTATAATAGACCAACACCCAGCAGCATTGCATCATGGGTAGTGGCTTTCCATGCCAGAGACTTGGCGCATGGAGTCAGTGACTGGACCTGAGACCTGGAAGATGGTCAGAACTATTGCAGGTTAATATGCCCACAGGGTGCTATACAGGCAGCACTAGGACAAGATCATCCAGTGCCCAGAGCGAAGGAGCAGACCTGCCCCCCACTCCCCTTCCATCCCCTGGTAGAATAGGGGGTTGGGTAGGATTAATATTGATGCACCAAAACATATGTAATGTATGAGTTTAATAGCGGTACACATTCTAACCCACAGTAAAATATGGGGCTAAAAGTGATGTAGAATTATTGCCTTGGCATCGGTGTAAGGTGGTTTACAGACCAGAACCTTCCTTCCTACCTAAAGTTTCTCCACCTTGATGGGAACATCGATCTTCCTTTTCTTTGACCTGCCCCGAAACATGACAAGGAAATTGCCCTACATTGCCTGTATGGGTCAGGGCTGTCAGAGTCTAACTGAAAGCGACAGCGTCTATTTGAAAGACTGAGTCCCTCTTTGTAATGCCTGTGCGCCCTTATAGAGGACATTCTGCTTCCTTTTTCACCATTAGTAGGTGGATCTGGCAACTTATTTCCATGACATACGCCCTTAGGGACAGAGTTCCTCCTTTCTCTATCACAGCCCATTCCACCATGGCTGTTGGAGTTTCTTGGGCTTTTCATCATCAAACATCTGCTTTCCAGATGGCCGCAACCTGACCCCCTGTTCACACATTTTCAAAGTTCTATCAGGTGGATGTTCAGGCCTCGATTAATGCAAACTTTTGCTGCAAGGTGCTCCAAACAGTTATCTGGGTGTTTTTTGTTCAGGTTCTTTAAAGTGGTATTAAAGGCTTGTTTTTTTTTTTTTTATTTAAATAATAAACATGTTATACTTACCTGCTCTGCAAAGGTTTTGCACAGAGCAGCCCTGATCCTCCTTTTCTCGGGTCCCCCAATCCCGGCATCTCCTTCCTTCCAAGTGCCCCCACAGCAAACAGCTTGCTATGGGGACACCTGAGCTGGCTCATTTCTGAGCAGCTTCTCTGGTTTTTTACCTTCATGCATTCTAAACCTTAAGCCTTTAGAACCACTGTAAGCCATGTTTTCTTGTGGGCCTGTTGGCATTTCTATTTTCTATTTTGTTGCTCACCCCTCAATTTATTGCTTGTGTCAAAGAATACAAATCCTGCACTATACCATTAAAGTGGTGGTAAACTCCGCAAAAAAAATAAATAAATCAGCCTGCAAGAAAAAGGCATAATGAGCTAGTACTAACTCTTTATAAAATACTTACCTTAGAACGATGCTGTTGCAGTGGTCTCCATACACTGCTGTGATGGGCGACATGTCTCCCGAATGTTACTTCCGGGTTTGCGGGCTTCGGCGCTGTGATTGGCTGGAGCAGCAATGACGTCACGGCACAGCAGCTGAAGAAACGGTACGTATGTGTATACAGTGAATATCTTCTAAACTGTGCAAGTTTAGGAGATTTATTCACGGTACCTACAGGTAAGGCTTATTATAGGCTTACCTGTAGGCAAAAGTGGTTGTAGCAAGTTTTTTTGCCAGTGTGCAATCACTTAGCTACATTTAACCCTTTGTCCAAGATTACAAGTTCTGTACTGTACTCTAAACTAAGGAATGTACAGGTAATTTGAAATTCCTATTTGATAAAAAAAGGGGACCTAAGAAACCATGCTGAAAACTGCTGAAATAAATAGGACCAACAGGTCCCATATTCTCAACTCAAAGCAAAAAGCTCTGTTTCTGAATTGAGACCCCAACGCATTAAAAGTATCAATTTAGTTTCAGTATGAGACATGATTTTAATGGAATCCCCCACAACAACACCAACACCATTTTTCTCCTTGCAAATCTTCTCTGAGGCCCGAAACTGAGCTGGAACCGGTACTTGTATGAACTTGTTTATAATGATCATAGGGGGATGTTTGTTGCCTCCAGAGATGTATTCTCTCATCCTAATTTTTAATTCACTTTTGTTAGTTCTTTTATACTGTTTCTTACAAAGTCACTGTATACAATCATTGATGTGCACAGCCTATTGCATTAGGGCGGGGGTCAGCAATCAACCTGTAGATTGTGCTCTACTAGTAGATCATGGCCTGGTCACTGGTAGATCTCGGTCTGGGCTTGTTGACCCGTCATCCCAGAGCATCAAACAGAGTGCAATACAGAGGGATTACCGTATTTATCGGCGTATAACACGCGCCGGCGTATAACACGCACCCCAAGTTTAGCAGGGAATTTTAGGGGAAAAAAACTTTTAGGAGGGAAGTTTAAGAAAAAAAAAATTACATTTAAATGCAGCCTTACCAGTGTCATTTGCAGCCTTGTCACAGTGCAGCCTTGCCCCAGTGTCCATTGCAGCCTTGCCCAGTGTCCAGTGCAGCCTTGCCAGTGTCCAGTGCAGCCTTGCCAGTGTCCATTGCAGCATTGCCCAGTGTCCAGTGCAGCATTGCCCAGTGTCCAGTGCAGCCTTGCCAGTGTCCAGTGCAGCCTTGCCAGTGTTCAGTGCAGCCTTGTCACATTGCAGCCTTGCCCCCCCAGTGTTTATTGCAGCCTTGAATTAAAATTTGGCGCCGCCGAGATCGCCGCTGATACAGGGCGGAGCGGGGCGAACGCCGCTGAGAACGCAGGGACTGGGCGGAGCTGAGATACACATAGCCAAGTGTATTCGGGTGTACTCGGCTCTTCTCGGCTTCGCTCACAGTCACGCCGAGTCCCGCCCTATGATGGACATATCACAGGTCCAATGGCGGGACTGGGCGTGACTGTGAGCGGAGCCGAGAAAAGCCGAGTATAGCCGAATACACTCGGCTATGTGTATCTCGGCGGCGATCGCTCCGCTCACAGTCAGCGGAGATCGCCGGGCATAGGTGAGTATCGGCGTATAACACGCACCCACGATTTTCCCCTGATTTTAAGGGGAAAAAGTGTGTGTTATACGCCGATAAATACGGTACTTGTAAAGTTGGAGCTGTAGTAGCAAGCAAGAGCCGCTTAAGCCGATGCCTCCTCTGTAGTGCGGGCTCCTGTCCCATGCAGGGTGATACCAACTGCCCTCCACCCCTTATCCCGGCTAGCGGTCTTCACAGTGGTATCATCAGCAGGAAAGAAGAGATCTTCAGGTTATTGTAAAGCAATACTCTGGACATAATAGTATAGGGCTGCTTTTACACTGATGTGCTTCGATTTACCCACACTGCGAGTGTGTGTAGTACAGTGTACCTGCAGCTTTCCTGTAGGTTTGTTGCGCTTAGCCATAGACTTCTATTATATCCTGCGGGTTTCGTGCACTTTCTGAATGTAGGCTTTTTGGTGCACTTCCAGAAAGTGTTTCACACCAGCAGGATATATTAGTCTATGGCAAAGCGCAGCTAACCCAGGAAATTGTCAGATGCACTGTGGTGCAGGTAAACGGCAGCACATCAGTGTGAAAGCAGCCTTATAGGGGCTCAGAACAGTAAGGGTTCATTTACATTTGCAGTTTGGGGGGTGGTAAAATCCCATAATTAAGTGTTTTTATTACCCCCGCCCCCAACCACACCCCCTTTAGCCGCAGTGGCCAGGGGTGTATTAATGTTGCAGCCGCAGTAGGAGTTATATATGCCTTGTCATGGTTGGTGGTAGTAGCACCTGCCAAGTATGGCCCATTCAAGTGAATAAGGCTGCTCTGCAACTGCCCTGCAACCTTGTGCAGTACAGCAAACAAGGGGTTAAAGCAGGCAGCATTGTGTTGCTTTCTCACCACCTGCTTTAACCCCTTGGAAGCATGCAGTTGTGGGGAGCTTGAAGAGTGGCCCCATTTACCTGAATGGGTCACAATGTTAGGAGGTGATATGTTGCCTCCACACCACCTGATTTAAACCCATGATTGCCATGCAATGCACATGATTGCGACACAATAGTATGGCAATTAGAGAATTAAATCAAGTGTGAGGAGGCGACACTGTGCCCGGTGATCTCTGACATCTCCCATGATGTTCAGGAAGATCTCCAGCTCTTTAAGGTTGCCTATCCCTGCATTAGGGTGTGCACACCAAAGCTCAAACACACATGCCTTTCTCTGCAGCCTCAGCTGCACAGGATAGTGAATGAATGGGAAGTGCTCTGTGCTAAACTGCTTCTTGTCTTCCTGTTCATTCACAAACTGAAGCATAGTAAACACAGTTTGAATGAACACAGTGAGTGAGTGTGTTCACTGTGTTCAGTTAGAAAAGGAAGGCACTGGTAAATTACATATTTACTAGCCCCTACCCCCACTCTCCATCCTGAAACATCCCCAGCAGCAGCTGGGGGGAAAGGAAGCCCGGGCAGTAGGGGGAATCGGCACCACATGTAGTGATTAGGGCACACCTGGCACACCCCCTGCACACACCTATGTTTACAATATATAACAGCTTTAGTATCGCATGTCAACAGTCCCTTAACTGGAAATTGTTTGTTGGTACTTGTTAACCACTTCAGCCCTGGAAGAATTTTCCCTCTTCCTGACCAAAGCACTTTTTGCGTTTCGGCAATGTCGCTTTAACTGACAATTACGCGGTCGTGCGACGTAGTACCCAAACAAAATTGACGTCCTTTTTTTCCCACAAATAGAGCTTTCTTTTGGTGGTATTTGATCACCTCTGCAGTTTTTATTTTTTGCGCTATAAACAAAAATAGAGCGACAATTTGGAAAAAAAAGTCTATATTTTTAACTCTTTGCTATAATAAATATCCCCAAAAAATATATAAAAAAACTAATTTCTTTCTCAGTTTAGGCCGATATGCATTCTTCTACATTTTTTTGGTAAAAAAAAAAATCACAATAAGCGTATATTGATTGGTTTGCGCAAAAGTTATAGCGTCTACAAAATAGGGGATAGTTTTATGGCATTTTTATTATTATTATTTTTTTATTAGTAATGGCGGCGATCTGGGGGGGCTGGGTTACAAGTGACACGACACTGATCACTGCTCTCGATGACAGGGAGCAGTAGATCACTGTCCTGTCATTAGAACAGGGAAATGCCTTGTTTACATCTCCTCGTTCTGCAGCTCCGTGACACGATCGCGGGACACCGGCGGACATCGAGTCCACGGGTCCCGCGGGCACGGTCACGGAGCCCGCACGCTGGGAAATTCAAAGCGATGTACAGGTACGTTGCTTTGCCCAGCCGTGCCATTCTGCCGACGTAAATGTACATGCGGCGATCGGCAAGTGGTTAAAGTGAAGATACTGTACGCTTTTCCTTTCTCCGTGTCATTTGTTTGCTACATTTGCAACAGCTTTCACAGTTAGCAAAACCTCCTTTCATTGTTAGCCATTGTATTGTAGTATTTATTTAATACAGGTACTTATATAGTGCCGTCAATTTACGCAGTGCTTTAAATATTTATTATACATTCACATCAGTCCGTGCCCTCAAGGAGCTTACAATCTAAGGTCCCTAACTCACATTCATACATACACATACTAGGGCAGTGCTGTATTTTGGCTTAGGTTGACAAGGCCCAGGCCTAGGGTGGCCCTTTGCAGGCGGCGGCAGAAAAGCCGCCCCCGGATGAAAAAAAAAGTACCTGCACCCTTCTCCCTCCTCCCGCATGCAGGGCCACCACTATGGAGGCGCGGGGGGTACCGCACCCGGGTGACACCTGCCAGAGGGATGACACCAAAAAGCAATTCTACTGGGTGCCGCCTTGGGCCGCCACCCACCCGCCTCATCTGTAAAGCCGTGACAGCGCTTCTCCATTTGGCAGAGAACTTGGCAGCGGCACTTTGACAGGGAAGAGGAGAGTTTCGGGCTGTCTGTGTATCCCCCCTGCTCGCCCCCCCCCCTCCCCTTTCTCCTATCAGCCGAAGGGAGAAGAGAGAGTGGCTCTAATCGTGTTTGCCGCATCGCCACCCGCTCAGAGAAGAGTGCACGCTCTGATCTCCCTCCACTCTCCTGTTCCTGCTGTCACCCATCGGGGCTCGGATGTGTGCCAGCGGACTATCATGTCCTAGGAGGAGAGGTGAGTGGTCCGTGGACACTGAGCCAAATCAACACTGTGTGCACAAACACCCAACATAGTTGTCATCCTCCTCCTCAGACTGGGCTCTCCACTACACCTCCCCTCACTTGAAGAGTTAACTGTTATCTGTGCCTGCCCCATGCAAAGTAGTCACCTACCTGTGTGTGTGTGTGTGTGTGTTAAAAATTTCTCCTGCTAAACCATTTTGCTTCAGGCAAATACTTTCTATTTACTTAATATAACATTTTTTACATTTTATATACTGCTAGAACTTATCAAACAGTGCAATCATCTGTCTTGTCCTAAAGGAGTTTGTAATCTAAGGCGACCAGATTTTTTAAATGAAATCCGGGGACATATTTTTTTTTTACCAGTAATGGCGGCAATCAGCAACTCTCTGCCCGTCTCCGCTGCCGTCCGCCTCACAGCCTGTCAGGTCTTACTCTTCGGGCCCCGGCTACTACTGGGTGGGGTGCAGAGGAAGATCACTCCACCAGGGAAGGCAAGGAGATAAGCAGGCAGGCGGCTGGCCGGGACTTGAGCCAAGGCAGAAGAACATGCGAGCGGAGCTGGATGGGCATGCACCCGAAACTGTAGAAATATTCCCTCCACTCCGATCATCAGAAAGGGGCACAGATAATGGAAAAAAAGACACCCCCCTAAGCTAGTAAGAGCGGGGGGGTGTAATTCAGATTTTTTTTTTATTATTCTGCACTGACTGTCTTTGAAATTGCCCCAGCCCCTGTTCAAATCCAATCCGGGGACAAAACCGGGGACAGACTTGGTCTGGGGACAGTGTCCTCAATCCGGGGACTGTCCCCGGAAACCGGGGACGTCTGGTCACCCTATTGTAATCTAATACTTCCAATTAACATTCCAAAATATGTGTGCATTGTGGGAGGAAATAACAGCAAAGCCATACAAATATAGCAAGAACATACAAACAACACTGATAATATCCTCATTAAAAAATGATTTAAAGACACCACTACATAGTTATGGTACTAGCCACTAGGAATATTCAAGTTCGCTGCTCCCAAAGGTTTGTAGCAAATCCTTTGAGTCTGAGGTTCACAATACCAGTGAATTTATGGGGGAATTTGCCAGCCCAAATTTTAGAGGACCCACAATGTACTCGCTGATCTCAGCTGTGGTCAGTAGGGTTAGATTTGCAAACAATAGGGGCTTTGTTATGGACAAGCCACCTCACTATAAAAGGGTTGGGTCCTAGAAATTTGCCTGGGCCTTGTCAACCTAAGCCAAATTTGTCAGTGTCCGTTGGAACTGTTTAGAGGAAAATAAGGGTCTGAGAAGGGAGAGTAGAAGTGTGCTATTCAGCGCTATATGGTGCAATATTGTGTAAATTATTGTTTAGGTAGAGGTGGGCAATCCTAAATTGAGAGGCAGAGGTGCATTACGTGGTGGTAGTAGAGGGAGTATAGGTTCTGTAAGACAAAGCTGTACCATCTAGAGGGAACATCAACTTTGTCTTTCACAAAATAGCCATGCTATATAGTCACAGTATGCTGTAGCAGTAGCTGAATGGCTTTAAAACCTTGTTCTTCCTTCCCAGATGCAGAGCAGCTAGTGTCTACCAGTACTGCTAATCCACTCTCTTCCTTCTCGTCTCGTGCCAATTTCACCATAGCCCTGCAAACTTAGCTATAGGGAGTCTATAGAATTATTTGATCATTTGGTTTGTGACTTTTGTCGGGAGAATGCGTGATGCACAAGCGCCTTTCTTTTCTGATATTGCAGAAGACAACAAAATCAGAAAGGCCCCTTTCACACTGGGGCGTGCAGGTGCGGTGGCGGTATAGCAGCGCGATTTTCAGCGCCGCTATACCGTTGTTTTTACCGCGGTATGCGGCCGCTAGCGGGGTGAATTTAACCCCCGCTAGCGGCCGAAAAAGGGTTAATACCGCCCGCATACCGCGGCTATTGCCCCGGTTTGCAGGCGGTATTACCGCGTTGTCCCATTGATTTCAATGGGCAGCCGCGGTAAAGAAGCGGTGAACACACCGCTCCTTCACCGCTGTAAAGATGCGGCTAGCAGGACTTTTGGAGCGGTCTTGCTAGCGCACCGCTTCAGTGTGAAAGCCTTCGAGCTTTCACATTGAAGAATACAGGGCACGATTTTTCAGGCGGTATAACAGCGCTAATATTAGTGCTAAACCGCCTGAAAAACGCGCCAGTGTGAAAGGGGCCAAAATGAGAAGAGAGTTCAGCCACACAGCTGTCTGGGGACATGAGGCAGGGAGCAGCAAGAGGTAGCGATGTTCCAGCTAGAGATAACTGCTTGGCACTCAGAGTACTCAATATCAAGCAGTTAAGAGGGTCATGGGGCCACAATAAGCAACACTGTCTCTAAACCACTCTAATGCTCAACATCTTTTTCTTTCATAAATTATTTATTTAGGAAAAATAGTAGTACAACATTGGTAGACATACCATAAAGTACAAAGAGCAGCAATCAAACATACAATATCCATGCCCAGTGTCTTAATGCCAACTTGACAAAACTGCTGGCAGTGTTGCCCCTCATATTCCAGCTGGTGGAATCATCCCCCTTCTGCTAGCCTATGGCCTGTGCTACATCACATGAAACAAATCTCCCTACATAAGTTTTACATGTATATCTGCTGTCTTCAGCTTTATATAATCTTTAGAAAGTTCAGATTGTGTTAGAGATTTTCTCTTCCTGTTCAGCACTAGAAGTGAAGTCTGGGCACACAGCCAAGACACCTGATTAGAGGAAAGGCACACACCCCTACTCCACATAGGCAGAGACTCTCAGAGCTGTTATGTGAATAGTTTAGCTCTTTGCTAATCTATTTATAGCAACCTCCCCGACACAAATTCAGGCTGGTTTTATCACAGTTGATGGAGAACTAACAGAAGAACGGAGCAGGAGAAAGCCACGGGACTTAGTCATTTGAAGAGAGATAAGAAAACACTGCAGATATATGTGCCCAGCTCAATTTTCACGAATCGGGTTTACATCCACTTTAAGACCAACAAGCCCCACAAAGTACCCCAGAGCATAGGCAATGTCCAGGTCAAATGCTGCCACACTGGACCAGAGTTTCCGGCAGCTCTCCCAGACTTGATTAAAAGGGGGCCGACCCTACATCATCTGTAGCCAAACAAGGTTGTGTGTGACAACAGCACTAATCTGCTGTCCACCCAAGGGTAGACTAATGCCGCGTAAACACAATCGGAATTTCCAAGAAAAAAAGTCAGACGGAATTTTTTCATCAGATATTCCGACCATGTGTGTGCCCCATCGGACTTTTTCCGTCGGAAATTCCGATGGAGTTACAAACATGTTCTCTTTTTTTCCGACGGACAAAAATTTATTTCGAAAATTCCGTTCATCTGTAGGGAACTCCGATGGAGAAAAAACCATGCATGCTCAGAATCAAGTCGACGCATGCTCGGAAGCATTGAACTTCATTTTTCTCGGCTCGTCATAGTGTTGTACGTCACCGCGTTCTTTACGGTCGGAATTTGGTGTGACAGTGTGTATGCAAGACAGCTTGAACGGAATTCAATCAGAGTTTATCCCGTCGGAAAAAAAAACAGTTGTGTGTATGCGGCATAACACGTGTTCCTTGCCTGGCAAGGCAAGTGATGCAGCATTTCATCACAAAATACCCTGGCTTCAAAAAGGTATTTTTTTTTAGGATACCAGGATTTGTGGACAATTTAGATATCCACCCCTGGCTTGTCTGGAAGAAGTGCAGAGCCAGCATCAGCTGCCTGCCAACCATCTCATCTGTGGCATCCCTAGCTGCTGGTACTCTATGCTAGCCATGCCGCAGAAGCTGCATCAGAAGCAATGTGCCATCAATGAGTACTTCTGTAGTTATGACATGAAGACAGGCTCTGGGGAGCTGGGGATCTTTTCAACGCAACCATGGCTCATCATTCACAATTGATCTATAATTTTTGGCATATTTTGGAATAGCGGCCACAATGGTCCTGATAATGCAGGAGCTTTGTGATGCAATCACTCTTGTTTTCCTTTTGGAGCTCACACTTTTTGACCTATTCAAGCGCACATTGGAGGTACAGCAGCAGGAGGAAGCTTCTGTCCCAGGGCTAACAGTAACCTTATACCTCTACCTACATCCCTTTAAGGCAGAGGCAACATAAAGTTGAGGAAGTTTAAAAGATATGGGATTCCGCGCTTAGATAAATACCAAAAGGTTGCAGCCCCCCTGGAACACTCCCTAGGGAGGGTATAAATGTAAAATGTGATGAGGGGTGGGGGCGCTACCTCCCACCAAGATGACCAAGAGAGGTCTAAGTGGTTAACAGACTATAATCCAAACACCAAAGTACTAAATTAAATAGTGTTCTCAATAAAGTGAACCAGGCTGTCTATGCAGTAACACTAAATATATCTAGGACAGCTAAAGCTGGTTAAACAGTGATTAATCCGTGACAGGTGAACTGAACATAAGATAAGCTCTATGATATAGGATAGAGTGAAATATCTTAATAACCTATGTAGGATGTCAATAATCATGTGAAAAAAATCCCAGTGTGACTTCAAACAAATAGATTAAATAAACCAAAAAAGTCATAAGAGTGCTTCAATAAAAAATATTGGTGACAGTAACCGGTGCAATAGTTGCTTGTGTGTGTCAGCAGTTCCGCACACATATGATTGATGTGGCTTACAGCTGTCCTTAAATAAAGTTCAGTCTATATTTCCATCCAATTAATAAAAGCATTTGTATAAACAGTTGATAAAATGGATCTTCAGGTAACTTCAGGTGAAATAGTGCTCTCAACAGGTAAATGGTGACTTCGGTGATCCCCACATTTGTCCCCACTTACCAGATCCTATAGCCCCTACAGGGGTATCAGGCACATCTGATCCTGTTCCAGCGTCTCCATGCAGTGGGTCTTTGGTGACAGAGGGAAGCGATCACTCCTTGGTTCACACGATTGTCCAGCACAGAGGGCCAATGGCAGGTGGCAGTTAGATATTCCTCAAACGGGCAGAGGCAAAAAAAGGAGCTCCCATAGTGTAATTCCAAAAAACGATTGGTTTATTAAAAGTGTTGTTAAAAACAAACAAATTAGAAAGCATCCGTGCGGTGCTGCATAAACCGCTACAGCTGATGTGAGACAGTCTCTGCGATCAGAGCATGGGTTTCGTGGCGTGCGTTCCACCCACTGCTCTCAGGACCGTGATGGCGTGATGACCTAATTTACTTAGCTCCACATTACTACATCCCGTCGGTCATTTTCTTGAGGATTTGTATGATAAAGGAATATAGTTAAAGATTCCAATCCTCAAAAAATTGATATATAAAAATAGAATTATACCCCGTACACACGGTCGGAATTTCCGACCAAAAGCTCACATCGGACTTTTGCTGGCAGAATTTCCGACTGTGTGTACGGGGCATAATTCTATGTTTATAAATCAATTTTTTGAGGATTGGAATCTTTAACTATATTCCTTTATCATACAAATCCTCAAGAAAATTACCGACGGGATGTAGTATTGACTACAATAAAATGGCCACAGTAATTTCTCTCATGGTTCTCTGTCACCTAAAATCAGCGATCTGATGACCTAGAAAATGGCCACGATGTTTTGCAGACATTGGCTTCAACAAAATGGTGGCCGATAGACTTCCTGTCCCCAGCAGATAAATACAATCACAAAACAACCAATCCAGTATCCCTGATGAAGACATGTGACGTAACGCGTAGGGTGTGACCGGAGTGAACAGTGGACCGGAAGTGAAGTGAAAGGCGGCCAAATGCTGTTGTTTCAGCTTTTATGCAAATGTAATCTTGTATTGATGTAAGCATCCATTTTTCTTTTAATAAATTGCCATATTTAAACAATTTTACACTATGGGAGGCATTCTATCTACAGTATTTCATTCTCCTATGTGGTTTGGAGTCATTAGCGGTACTTTAAGAGTAGGGATGAGCTTCGTGTTCGAGTCGAACATATGTTCGACTCGAACATCGGCTGTTCGATCGTTCGACGAAGATCGAACGATTTGGGCCGTTCGCGCCAAATTCGAGTGACGCGAACGGCCCACAATGCACTACGCCATCGCAGTGTCATCCAGGCGCTGTGATTGGCCAAGCATGCACTGTGACCCCGCATGCTTGGCCAATCACAGCGCCGGCAGCGAGGAGAGCAATGATTGGCCACAGGCAGGATGCCTGTGGCCAATTATTGCTGAGGGTGTTTAGTACACGCCCCACACTATAAAAGGCCGCCAGCACGGCGGCCTAGTGTAGTGTGTTCCGGAGCAGGGAAAGAGAAGCATAGGCAGGGACAGTGACATTTATTTTTTCTTGCTTAACCTGGATTCCTTTAGTTTAGGGAAAGAGAGGGATAGGTAGGGAGATTGTCAGTGTGTTTTACTGTGCGAATCCTTGTTTCTAGGGACAGGGAAGGACAGTGAGGGAATTCTCCTTGTGCTATAGTGTGCTTTAAAAAAACATTTTTTCTAGGGACAGAAAACTATAGGTAGGGAGAGTGTCAGTGTGTTTTACTGTGCGAATCCTTGTTTCTAGGGACAGGGAAGGACAGTGAGGGAAATTCTCCTTGTGCTATAGTGTGCTTTAAAAAAACATTTTTTCTAGGGACAGAAAACTATAGGTAGGAAGAGTGTCAGTTTCTTTCACTGTGATAATCCTTGTTTCTAGGGACAGGGAAGGAAAGTGAGGGAAATTCTCCTTGTGCTATAGTGTGCTTTAAAAAAACATTTTTTCTAGGGACAGAAAACTATAGGTAGGAAGAGTGTCAGTTTCTTTCACTGTGATAATCCTTGTTTCTAGGGACAGGGAAGGACAGTGAGGGAAATTCTCCTTGTGCTATAGTGTGCTTTAAAAAAACATTTTTTCTAGGGACAGAAAACTATAGGTAGGAAGAGTGTCAGTTTCTTTCACTGTGATAATCCTTGTTTCTAGGGACAGGGAAGGAAAGTGAGGGAAATTCTCCTTGTGCTATAGTGTGCTTTAAAAAAACATTTTTTCTAGGGACAGAAAACTATAGGTAGGAAGAGTGTCAGTTTCTTTCACTGTGATAATCCTTGTTTCTAGGGACAGGGAAGGACAGTGAGGGAAATTCTCCTTGTGCTATAGTGTGCTTTAAAAAAACATTTTTTCTAGGGACAGAAAACTATAGGTAGGAAGAGTGTCAGTTTCTTTCACTGTGATAATCCTTGTTTCTAGGGACAGGGAAGGAAAGTGAGGGAAATTCTCCTTGTGCTATAGTGTGCTTTAAAAAAACATTTTTTTCTAGGGACAGAAAATTATAGGTAGGAAGAGTGTCAGTTTCTTTCACTGTGATAATCCTTGTTTCTAGGGACAGGGAAGGAAAGTGAGGGAAATTCTCCTTGTGCTATAGTGTGCTTTAAAAAAACATTTTTCCTAGGGACAGAAAACTATAGGTAGGAAGAGTGTCAGTTTCTTTCACTGTGATAATCCTTGTTTCTAGGGACAGGGAAGGACAGTGAGGGAAATTCTCCTTGTGCTATAGTGTGCTTTAAAAAAACATTTTTTCTAGGGACAGAAAACTATAGGTAGGAAGAGTGTCAGTTTCTTTCACTGTGATAATCCTTGTTTCTAGGGACAGGGAAGGACAGTGAGGGAAATTCTCCTTGTGCTATAGTGTGCTTTAAAAAAACATTTTTTCTAGGGACAGAAAACTATAGGTAGGAAGAGTGTCAGTTTCTTTCACTGTGATAATCCTTGTTTCTAGGGACAGGGAAGGACAGTGAGGGAAATTCTCCTTGTGCTATAGTGTGCTTTAAAAAAACATTTTTTCTAGGGACAGAAAACTATAGGTAGGAAGAGTGTCAGTTTCTTTCACTGTGATAATCCTTGTTTCTAGGGACAGGGAAGGACAGTGAGGGAAATTCTCCTTGTGCTATAGTGTGCTTTAAAAAAACATTTTTTCTAGGGACAGAAAACTATAGGTAGGAAGAGTGTCAGTTTCTTTCACTGTGATAATCCTTGTTTCTAGGGACAGGGAAGGACAGTGAGGGAAATTCTCCTTGTGCTATAGTGTGCTTTAAAAAAACATTTTTTCTAGGGACAGAAAACTATAGGTAGGAAGAGTGTCAATTTCTTTCACTGTGATAATCCTTGTTTCTAGGGACAGGGAAGGAAAGTGAGGGAAATTCTCCTTGTGCTATAGTGTGCTTTAAAAAAACATTTTTTCTAGGGACAGAAAACTATAGGTAGGAAGAGTGTCAGTTTCTTTCACTGTGATAATCCTTGTTTCTAGGGACAGGGAAGGACAGTGAGGGAAATTCTCCTTGTGCTATAGTGTGCTTTAAAAAAACATTTTTTCTAGGGACAGAAAACTATAGGTAGGAAGAGTGTCAGTTTCTTTCACTGTGATAATCCTTGTTTCTAGGGACAGGGAAGGAAAGTGAGGGAAATTCTCCTTGTGCTATAGTGTGCTTTAAAAAAACATTTTTTCTAGGGACAGAAAACTATAGGTAGGAAGAGTGTCAGTTTCTTTCACTGTGATAATCCTTGTTTCTAGGGACAGGGAAGGAAAGTGAGGGAAATTCTCCTTGTGCTATAGTGTGCTTTAAAAAAACATTTTTTCTAGGGACAGAAAACTATAGGTAGGAAGAGTGTCAGTTTCTTTCACTGTGATAATCCTTGTTTCTAGGGACAGGGAAGGACAGTGAGGGAAATTCTCCTTGTGCTATAGTGTGCTAAAGCATTCCTCATCAACCATCTTTGAAATCCTTGTTTTTTGGACAGTCAGGGAAATTGTCGTTGTGCTATTCTGTGCAAAAGCAATCATCCTCAACCATATTTAGAAATCCTTAAGTAAAGGGACAGAGAAGGACACCTGAAGGTAGCCCTTATTGCTTTTTTCCCATCTCCCTGCAGGCCATCTATTAGAATGTCTGGAAGGCAAACAAGGAGAGGCAGACAGTCAGGAGGCAATAAAAGAGGGCAAGCAGGCTCTGTGTCTGGGGGCAACAGTGCTGGTCGTGGACGCGGTGCATTGTCATCAGCATATGGCCATGGGACACGCTTGTCCTTCTTTTCGGCAGCTGGACATGTTGAGCCACATCATGCCGAAGATTTGGTAGAGTGGATGACCAAGCCCTCCTCCTCCTCCTCATCCTCTCTCACCCAGGCTCAGGGTACTGGAAAAGCAGCTGCCAAAGCGTCCTCTTCCCTGGTATCAATGTCAGACTCATCATCAGTCACTCCTTCCCTAGACCCACCATGTCCTCCTCCTGAGGAGTCCCCCGAACTGTTTGAGCACAGTGTTGGGTACATGCTCCAGGAGGATGCCCAGCGTTTCGAAGGGTCTGATGATGAAACCCAGCTACAGGAAGGCAGTAGCGTGAGAGCAGACAGAGGGGATGCTCAAGAAGGACACCAATCTGGCAGTCATGTTCCAGCAGCTGCAGCATACTGCCAGATTGGCTCCAGTGATGAGGAGGGAGGGGATGATGAGGTCACTGACTCCACGTGGGTGCCTAATAGGAGAGAGGAGGAGGAGGAGGATGAGGAGGAGGCACATCTCCAACGAGGCAGGATGCCCTTTGGTGGCCAGCGTAAGGGCAGTACACCGACGGAATCACACCGCAGAGCTCCGCCTGTGCAGGGCGCTGCCTCTGCCCGTCATTCAAAAAGTTCTTTGGTGTGGGCCTTTTTTGAGGCTAGTGCATCAGATCGCACAGCTGCTGTTTGCAACATATGTCTCAAGCGTATATCGCGTGGCCAAAACATCAGCCGCTTGGGTACCACATGCCTGACCAGACATATGTTGACCTGCCATGCAGCTCGTTGGCAAGCCTACCTCAAAGACCCACACCAAAGAACAAAGCGGACCTCTCCTTGCACCGCATCAGCTGGGATCTCCAACCCCACTATAACTTCAGTCCTCTCTGAAACATGCACTGAGAGGAATGAAGGTGTAGAATTAGGTGTGTCACAGCCAAGTACTTGCGGCCACTCTGCTAGGAGTACACCGACGTCCGATTCTAGCAGGCAAATTTCCCTGCCCCAGCTGCTGGACCGTCAAAAGAAGTTCACTCCCAGCCATCCACATGCCCAGCGGTTGAATGCTAGCTTGGCTAAATTGCTAGCGCTTCAACTGCTGCCTTTTCAGTTGGTAGACTCGGCCCCCTTCCGTGAGTTTGTGCAATGTGCGGTTCCTCAGTGGCAGGTTCCCAAACGCCACTTTTTCTCACGGAAGGCTATTCCGGCTCTCTACCGGCATGTGGAAGGCAATGTCTTGGCCTCACTGGACAGGGCGGTCAGCGGTAAGGTGCATATTACCGCTGACTCATGGTCCAGCAGGCATGGACAGGGACGTTACCTTTCTTTCACGGCCCATTGGGTCACTCTTTTGGCAGCTGGGAAGGATGCAGGACAAGGTGCAGTAGTGTTGGAGGTTGTTCCACCGCCACGCCTCCAAAATGCTACTACTGGTTGTGACACACCTCTCTCCTCCACCCCCTCCTCTTCTTCTTCCTCCATGGCCTCTTCCTGTGGTTTGTCCTATGAACCAGCGGTGCTCCGTAGCCGTTCAAGGGGCTACGCAAGTACGCAGGCAAAAAGATGCCATGCCGTGCTTGCGCTGGTGTGTTTGGGGGACAGAAGTCACACTGGGGCAGAGGTCCTGTCTGCTCTGCAGGGCCAGGCCGAGAGGTGGTTGACGCCACGCCAGCTTAAGCCAGGAATGGTGGTTTGCGACAATGGCACCAACCTCCTCTCCGCCCTCCGACAGGGACAACTGACCCATGTGCCCTGTGTGGCTCACGTCCTTAACCTGGTGGTGCAGCGGTTCTTGGGCAGGTACCTGGGCTTACAGGATGTCCTGAGGCAGGCCAGGAAAGTCTGTGTGCATTTCCGCAGATCTTATAATGCCAGTGCTCGCCTGGCTGAGCTGCAAAAGGAGTTGAACCTGCCCAAGAACCGCCTTATATGTGACATGCCCACCAGGTGGAACTCAACGTTGGCCATGCTGCAGCGGCTGCACACGCAGCAGAGGGCCATCAATGAGTACCTGTGCGACTACGGCACCAGGACAGGGTCAGGGGAGCTTGGTTTTTTTTCTCCACGCCAGTGGGGCATGATCAGGGATGCATGCACTGTCCTGGCACCATTTGAGGAGGCCACGAGGATGGTGAGCAGTGACAGTGCATGCATCAGTGACACTGTACCTCTTGTCCACCTGTTGGAGCACACGCTGCATGGAATAATGGACAGGGCACTTGAGGCAGAACAGAGGCAGGAAGAGGAGGACTTCCTTGCCTCTCAAGGCCCCCTTTACCCAGACAGTGTTCCTTCTGTCCCACCCATCGCACAGGAAGAGGACGAGGAGGAGGAGGAGGAGGAGGAGGAGGATTGTGTCAGCATGGAGGTGGAGGCTGGCACTCAGCATCATCAGCAGCAGTCTTTTAGGGATGATTTACAGTCCCAAGAAACCAGTGGACTTGTACGTGGCTGGGAAGAGGTGGCTGCGGATCATGTCGTCCTTAGTGACCCAGAGGACTCCGGAGCGAATGCCTCAGCAAACCTACGCTGCATGGCCTCCCTGATCCTGCAAAGTCTGCGGAAGGATCCTCGTATTCTTCGGATCAAGGAGAGGGACCATTACTGGCTGGCCACTCTCCTTGATCCACGGTACAAGGGTAAGGTTGCGGACCTTATGTTACCGTCGCAGAGGGAGCAGAGGATGAGACAACTCCGGGAGGCCTTGCAGAAAGGTCTGTGCAACGCGTTCCCAGAGACTGGGAGGTTACAAACTCCTGGTCCTGGACAACGAGTTGCTGAGGCTTCGGCCAGTCAAAGAAGGAGCGGTGGGGAAGGTGGCCGTCTGACCGATGCGTTCAGACAATTCTTTAGTCCGCAGCCCCAAAGTATGATCGGTTCCAGCAACCATCGCCAGCGTCTGATAAACATGGTGCAGGAATATCTAGGGGCAAGGTCAGACTTGGACACCTTCCCCACCGAAAATCCTCTGGCTTACTGGGTCTTGAGGATGGATCACTGGCCAGAGCTTGCACAGTATGCAATTGAGCTACTGGCCTGTCCTGCATCCAGCGTTCTTTCGGAACGCACATTCAGTGCTGCTGTAGGATTTGTCACGGATCACAGGGTGCGCCTGTCCACCGACTCGGTTGATCGACTGACTTTCATCAAGATGAACCAGTCTTGGATCACCACCAGCTACCACACACCTGATGCTGATATAACAGACTAATTGATTTTAACATGTCACATCCCTTCAAGACTGATGCTGATGCTGAGTGCCTGTGCTGTTATGTTGACTGGCTATCCTCCTCCTCCGAGTCCTCAATGATACGATTGATGATGATAGCTTGGAAGATCATTTTTGTTTATGGGTGCCGCCACCAGTGCCTAACGCCCAATTTTTCAGCCCCTGTTTTACAGGGGCGTGTAATTACAATTTTTTAAGCAATAATTTGCCATAGGGCTCATTGCTGTGCTCCAAGTACAGTATCTGTGAGGGGTTGGAGTGTTGTGGCACCAGTGCCTAAGGCCCAATTTTTCAAGCCCCTGTTTAACAGGGGCGTGTCATTACAATTTTTGAAGCAATACTTTGCAACAGGGCTCATTGCTGTGCTCCAAGTACAGTATCTGTGAGGGGTTGTAGTGTTGTGCCACCAGTGCCTAAGGCCCAATTTTTCAGCCCCTGTTCAACAGGGGCATGTAATTACAATTCTTGATCTAATAATTCACAGCAGGGCCCATTCCTGCACCCACCAAGAGTAACTCTGAGGGCTTACAGTGTTGTGGCAACGCCACCACCACCACCACCACGAAAGGCCCAATTTTTCAGCCCCTGTTCAAAAGGGGCATGTAATTACAATTCTTGATCTAATAATTCACAGCAGGGCCCATTCCTGCACCCACCAAGAGTAACTCTGAGGGCTTACAGTGTTGTGGCAACGCCACCACCACCACCACCACGAAAGGCCCAATTTTTCAGCCCCTGTTCAAAAGGGGCATGTGATTACAATTCTTGATCTAATAATTCACAGCAGGGCCCATTGCTGCACCCACCAAGAGTAACTCTGAGGGCTTACAGTGTTGTGGCAACACCACCACCACCACCACCACGAAAGGCCCAATTTTTCAGCCCCTGTTCAAAAGGGGCATGTAATTACAATTCTTGATCTAATAATTCACAGCAGGGCCCATTCCTGCACCCACCAAGAGTAACTCTGAGGGCTTACAGTGTTGTGGCAACGCCACCACCACCACCACCAGGAAAGGCCCAATTTTTCAGCCCCTGTTCAAAAGGGGCATGTAATTACAATTCTTGATCTAATAATTCACAGCAGGGCCCATTGCTGCACCCACCAAGAGTAACTCTGAGGGCTTACAGTGTTGTGGCAACGCCACCACCACCACCACCACGAAAGGCCCAATTTTTCAGCCCCTGTTCAAAAGGGGCATGTAATTACAATTCTTGATTAGTGATGAGCCGAACACCCCCGGGTTCGGTTCGCACCAGAACCCGCGAACGGACCGAAAGTTCGTACGAACATTAGAACCCTATTAAATACAATGGATGCGAACGTTCGAATTCTAAAGTGCTAATTATAACAACTATTATGCATGTTATTGTCCTAAAAAGGGTTTGGGAACCCGGGTTCTGCACCAGGGGACATGTATCAATGCAAAAAGAAGTTTTAAAAACGGTCGTTTTTCGGGAGCAGTCATTTTAATGATGCATAAAGTGAAAAAAAAAAAGTCAAATATTCCTTTAAATATCGTACCTGGGGGGTGTCTAAAGTATGCCTGTGAAGTGCCACGTGTTTCCCGTGTTTAGAACTGTCCCTGCACAAAATGACACTTCTAAAGGAAAAAAAAGCCATTTAAAACTGCTTGCGGCTTTAATGTAATGTCTGGTCCCGGTAATATGGATGAAAATCTTTAAGAAAAATGGCATAGCTACCCCATGACCCCCCCCCCCCCTACCCCAGCCCATTACCAGCCCCTTTGGGTCTTGTATGGATATTAAGGGGAACCCCGCACATAAAATAAAAAAGGCCCTATATACTCTGAACAGCCGTATACAGGCGGTGCATACAAGACAGGGACTGTAGGTTTGTTCTTATGTAGAATGTGTTTGTAATTTTGAACAGGTACATTGTTTAAGTGTAGCTCCAGCCCAAAAATCTATTTTTAAACTTTTTGGAAAACATAGGTAAGGGTTATCACCCCTGTAACATTTGTTTTGCTGTCTGTGCCCCTGTTCAGAACATTTCACCTCACTTTCCGTCCCAATGACAACTGTTTTTGAAATGTGGTGTTTTTCTTGAAACAAGGATTGCTGATAAAGCATCAGTACAGAGGAGACACCTTTCTCCCATATTAATTCTTCCAGGAGAGAATTTTCCTTCCTAGGGGTAGATTTCCTCTCACTTCCTGTTGTCTTCTTGCGTTTGCAAGTAGGAGTCGTTTGTAAGTTGGATGTTTGAAAGTAGGGACCTGCCGTATATAATCTGCAGAAATAGGCCCCTTAGTTGGTGTTGGCACAACACTGTAAGCACTCACAGTTACTCTTGGTTGGTGCTGGAACGCCCTGCTGTCAACTATTATATCAGGAATTGTAATTACATATAATTGTTGAACAGTGGTAGTAAAAATTGGGCCTTTGATGGTGGTGCTGGTGCCACAACACTGTAAGCCCTGACAGTTACTCTTGGTGGGTGCAGCAATGGGCCCTGCTGTGAATTATTAGATCAAGAATTGTAATTGCATGCCCCTGTTGAACAGGGGCTGAAAAATTGGGCCTTTCGTGGTGGTGGTGGTGGTGGTGGTGGTGGTGGTGTTGCCACAACACTGTAAGCCCTCAGAGTTACTCTTGCTTGGTGGGTGCAGGAATGGGCCCTGCTGTGAATTATTAGATCAATAATTGTAATTACATGCCCCTGTTGAACAGGGGCTGAAAAATTGGGCCTTAGGCACTGGTGGCACAACACTGCAACCCCTCACAGATACTGTACTTGGAGCACAGCAATGAGCCCTGTTGCAAAGTATTGCTTCAAAAATTGTAATGACACGCCCCTGTTAAACAGGGGCTGAAAAATTGGGCCTTAGGCACTGGTGGCACAACACTCCAACCCCTCACACATACTGTACTTGGAGCACAGCAATGAGCCCTGTTGCAAAGTATTGCTTCAAAAATTGTAATTACACGCCCCTGTTAAACAGGGGCTGAAAAATTGGGCCTTAGCCACTGGTGGCGGCACCCATAAACAAAAATGATCTTCCAAGCTATCATCATCAATCGTATCATTGAGGACTCGGAGGAGGAGGATAGCCAGTCAACATAACAGCACAGGCACTCAGCATCAGCATCAGTCTTGAAGGGATGTGACATGTTAAAATCAATTAGTCTGTTATATCAGCATCAGGTGTGTGGTAGCTGGTGGTGATCCAAGACTGGTTCATCTTGATGAAAGTCAGTCGATCAACCGAGTCGGTGGACAGGCGCACCCTGTGATCCGTGACAAATCCTCCAGCAGCACTGAATGTGCGTTCCAAAAGAACGCTGGATGCAGGACAGGCCAGTAGCTCAATTGCATACTGTGCAAGCTCTGGCCAGTGATCCATCCTCAAGACCCAGTAAGCCAGAGGATTTTCGGTGGGGAAGGTGTCCAAGTCTGACCTTGCCCCTAGATATTCCTGCACCATGTTTATCAGACGCTGGCGATGGTTGCTGGAACCGATCATACTTTGGGGCTGCGGACTAAAGAATTGTCTGAACGCATCGGTCAGACGGCCACCTTCCCCACCGCTCCTTCTTTGACTGGCCGAAGCCTCAGCAACTCGTTGTCCAGGACCAGGAGTTTGTAACCTCCCAGTCTCTGGGAACGCGTTGCACAGACCTTTCTGCAAGGCCTCCCGGAGTTGTCTCATCCTCTGCTCCCTCTGCGACGGTAACATAAGGTCCGCAACCTTACCCTTGTACCGTGGATCAAGGAGAGTGGCCAGCCAGTAATGGTCCCTCTCCTTGATCCGAAGAATACGAGGATCCTTCCGCAGACTTTGCAGGATCAGGGAGGCCATGCAGTGTAGGTTTGCTGAGGCATTCGCTCCGGAGTCCTCTGGGTCACTAAGGACGACATGATCCGCAGTCACCTCCTCCCAGCCACGTACAAGTCCACTGGTTTCTTGGGACTGTAAATCATCCCTAAAAGACTGCTGCTGATGATGCTGAGTGCCAGCCTCCACCTCCATGCTGACACAATCCTCCTCCTCCTCCTCCTCCTCCTCGTCCTCTTCCTGTGCGATGGGTGGGACAGAAGGAACACTGTCTGGGTAAAGGGGGCCTTGAGAGGCAAGGAAGTCCTCCTCTTCCTGCCTCTGTTCTGCCTCAAGTGCCCTGTCCATTATTCCACGCAGCGTGTGCTCCAACAGGTGGACAAGAGGTACAGTGTCACTGATGCATGCACTGTCACTGCTCACCATCCTCGTGGCCTCCTCAAATGGTGCCAGGACAGTGCATGCATCCCTGATCATGCCCCACTGGCGTGGAGAAAAAAAACCAAGCTCCCCTGACCCTGTCCTGGTGCCGTAGTCGCACAGGTACTCATTGATGGCCCTCTGCTGCGTGTGCAGCCGCTGCAGCATGGCCAACGTTGAGTTCCACCTGGTGGGCATGTCACATATAAGGCGGTTCTTGGGCAGGTTCAACTCCTTTTGCAGCTCAGCCAGGCGAGCACTGGCATTATAAGATCTGCGGAAATGCACACAGACTTTCCTGGCCTGCCTCAGGACATCCTGTAAGCCCGGGTACCTGCCCAAGAACCGCTGCACCACCAGGTTAAGGACATGAGCCACACAGGGCACATGGGTCAGTTGTCCCTGTCGGAGGGCGGAGAGGAGGTTGGTGCCATTGTCGCAAACCACCATTCCTGGCTTAAGCTGGCGTGGCGTCAACCACCTCTCGGCCTGGCCCTGCAGAGCAGACAGGACCTCTGCCCCAGTGTGGCTTCTGTCCCCCAAACACACCAGCGCAAGCACGGCATGGCATCTTTTTGCCTGCGTACTTGCGTAGCCCCGTGAACGGCTACGGAGCACCGCTGGTTCATAGGACAAACCACAGGAAGAGGCCATGGAGGAAGAAGAAGAGGAGGGGGTGGAGGAGAGAGGTGTGTCACAACCAGTAGTAGCATTTTGGAGGCGTGGCGGTGGGACAACCTCCAACACTACTGCACCTTGTCCTGCATCCTTCCCAGCTGCCAAAAGAGTGACCCAATGGGCCGTGAAAGAAAGGTAACGTCCCTGTCCATGCCTGCTGGACCATGAGTCAGCGGTAATATGCACCTTACCGCTGACCGCCCTGTCCAGCGAGGCCAAGACATTGCCTTCCACATGCCGGTAGAGAGCCGGAATAGCCTTCCGTGAGAAAAAGTGGCGTTTGGGAACCTGCCACTGAGGAACCGCACATTGCACAAACTCACGGAAGGGGGCCGAGTCTACCAACTGAAAAGGCAGCAGTTGAAGCGCTAGCAATTTAGCCAAGCTAGCATTCAAACGCTGGGCATGTGGATGGCTGGGAGTGAACTTCTTTCGACGGTCCAGCAGCTGGGGCAGGGAAATTTGCCTGCTAGAATCGGACGTCGGTGTACTGCTAGCAGAGTGGCCGCAAGTACTTGGCTGTGACACACCTAATTCTACACCTTCATTCCTCTCAGTGCATGTTTCAGAGAGGACTGAAGTTATAGTGGGGTTGGAGATCCCAGCTGATGCGGTGCAAGGAGAGGTCCGCTTTGTTCTTTGGTGTGGGTCTTTGAGGTAGGCTTGCCAACGAGCTGCATGGCAGGTCAACATATGTCTGGTCAGGCATGTGGTACCCAAGCGGCTGATGTTTTGGCCACGCGATATACTCTTGAGACATATGTTGCAAACAGCAGCTGTGCGATCTGATGCACTAGCCTCAAAAAAGGCCCACACCAAGGAACTTTTTGAATGACGGGCAGAGGCAGCGCCCTGCACAGGCGGAGCTCTGCGGTGTGATTCCGTCGGTGTACTGCCCTTACGCTGGCCACCAAAGGGCATCCTGCCTCGTTGGAGATGTGCCTCCTCCTCATCCTCCTCCTCCTCCTCTCTCCTATTAGGCACCCATGTGGAGTCAGTGACCTCATCATCCCCTCCCTCCTCATCACTGGAGCCAATCTGGCAGTATGCTGCAGCTGCTGGAACATGACTGCCAGATTGGTGTCCTTCTTGAGCATCCCCTCTGTCTGCTCTCACCCTACTGCCTTCCTGTAGCTGGGTTTCATCATCAGACCCTTCGAAACGCTGGGCATCCTCCTGGAGCATGTACCCAACACTGTGCTCAAACAGTTCGGGGGACTCCTCAGGAGGAGGACATGGTGGGTCTAGGGAAGGAGTGACTGATGATGAGTCTGACATTGATACCAGGGAAGAGGACGCTTTGGCAGCTGCTTTGCCAGTACCCTGAGCCTGGGTGAGAGAGGATGAGGAGGAGGAGGAGGGCTTGGTCATCCACTCTACCAAGTCTTCGGCATGATGTGGCTCAACATGTCCAGCTGCCGAAAAGAAGGACAAGCGTGTCCCATGGCCATGTGCTGATGACAATGCACCGCGTCCACGACCAGCACTGTTGCCCCCAGACACAGAGCCTGCTTGCCCTCTTTTATTGCCTCCTGACTGTCTGCCTCTCCTTGTTTGCCTTCCAGACATTCTAATAGATGGCCTGCAGGGAGATGGGAAAAAAGCAATAAGGGCTACCTTCAGGTGTCCTTCTCTGTCCCTTTACTTAAGGATTTCTAAATATGGTTCAGGATGATTGCTTTTGCACAGAATAGCACAACGACAATTTCCCTGACTGTCCAAAAAACAAGGATTTCAAAGATGGTTGATGAGGAATGCTTTAGCACACTATAGCACAAGGAGAATTCACTCACTGTCCTTCCCAGTCCCTAGAAACAAGGACTTGCACAGTGAAAGAAACTGACACTCTCCCTACCTACAGTTTTCTGTCCCTAGAAAAAATGTTTTTTTTAAGCACACTATAGCACAAGGAGAATTCACTCACTGTCCTTCCCAGTCCCTAGAAACAAGGACTTGCACAGTGAAAGAAGCTGACACTCTCCCTACCTACAGTTTTCTGTCCCTAGAAAAAATGTTTTTTTTAAGCACACTATAGCACAAGGAGAATTCACTCACTGTCCTTCCCAGTCCCTAGAAACAAGGACTTGCACAGTGAAAGAAACTGACACTCTCCCTACCTACAGTTTTCTGTCCCTAGAAAAAATGTTTTTTTTAAGCACACTATAGCACAAGGAGAATTCACTCACTGTCCTTCCCAGTCCCTAGAAACAAGGACTTGCACAGTGAAAGAAACTGACACTCTCCCTACCTACAGTTTTCTGTCCCTAGAAAAAATGTTTTTTTTAAGCACACTATAGCACAAGGAGAATTCACTCACTGTCCTTCCCAGTCCCTAGAAACAAGGACTTGCACAGTGAAAGAAACTGACACTCTCCCTACCTACAGTTTTCTGTCCCTAGAAAAAATGTTTTTTTTAAGCACACTATAGCACAAGGAGAATTCACTCACTGTCCTTCCCAGTCCCTAGAAACAAGGACTTGCACAGTGAAAGAAACTGACACTCTCCCTACCTACAGTTTTCTGTCCCTAGAAAAAATGTTTTTTTTAAGCACACTATAGCACAAGGAGAATTCACTCACTGTCCTTCCCAGTCCCTAGAAACAAGGACTTGCACAGTGAAAGAAACTGACACTCTCCCTACCTACAGTTTTCTGTCCCTAGAAAAAATGTTTTTTTTAAGCACACTATAGCACAAGGAGAATTCACTCACTGTCCTTCCCAGTCCCTAGAAACAAGGACTTGCACAGTGAAAGAAACTGACACTCTCCCTACCTACAGTTTTCTGTCCCTAGAAAAAATGTGTTTTTTTTAGCACACTATAGCACAAGCACAAAACACACTGACACTCTCCCTACCTATCCTTCTCTTTCCCTAAACTAAAGGAATCCAGGTTAAGCAAGAAAGAAATAAAAGTCACTGTCCCTGCCTATGCTGCTCTTTCCCTGCTCCGGAACACACTACACTAGGCCGCATTGCTGGCGGCCTTTTATAGTGTGGGGCGTGTACTAAACACCCTCAGCAATAATTGGCCACAGGCATCCTGCCTGTGGCCAATCATTGCTCTCCTCGCTGCCGGCGCTGTGATTGGCCAAGCATGCGGGGTCACAGTGCATGCTTGGCCAATCACAGCGCCTGGATGACACTGCGATGGCGTAGTGCATTGTGGGCCGTTCGCGTCACTCGAATTTGGCGCGAACGGCCCAAATCGTTCGATCTTCGTCGAACGATCGAACAGCCGATGTTCGAGTCGAACGTATGTTCGACTCGAACACGAAGCTCATCCCTATTCTTGATCTAATAATTCACAGCAGGGCCCATTCCTGCACCCACCAAGAGTAACTCTGAGGGCTTACAGTGTTGTGGCAACGCCACCACCACCACCACCACCACGAAAGGCCCAATTTTTCAGCCCCTGTTCAACAGGGGCATGCAATTACAATTCTTGATCTAATAATTCACAGCAGGGCCCATTGCTGCACCCACCAAGAGTAACTGTCAGGGCTTACAGTGTTGTGGCACCAGCACCACCATCAAAGGCCCAATTTTTACTACCACTGTTCAACAATTATATGTAATTAAAATTCCTGATATAATAGTTGACAGCAGGGCGTTCCAGCACCAACCAAGAGTAACTGTGAGTGCTTACAGTGTTGTGCCAACACCAACAACTAAGGGGCCTATTTCTGCAGAGTATATACGGCAGGTCCCTACTTTCAAACATCCAACTTACAAACGACTCCTACTTGCAAACGCAAGAAGACAACAGGAAGTGAGAGGAAATCTACCCCTTGGAAGGAAAATTCTCTCCTGTAAGAATTAATATGGGAGAAAGGTGTCTCCTCTGTACTGATGCTTTATCAGCAATCCTTGTTTCAAGAAAAACACCACATTTTAAAAACAGTTGTCATTGGGACGGAAAGTGAGGTGAAATGTTCTGAACAGGGCACAGACAGCAAAACAAATGTTACAGGGGTGATAACCCTTACCTATGTTTTCCAAAAAGTTTAAAAATAGATTTTTGGGCTGGAGCTACACTTAAACAATGTACCTGTTCAAAATTACAAACAGATTCTACATAAGAACAAACCTACAGTCCCTGTCTTGTATGCACCGCCTGTATACGGCTGTTCAGAGTATATAGGGCCTTTTTTATTTTATGTGCGGGGTTCCCCTTAATATCCATACAAGACCCAAAGGGGCTGGTAATGGGCTGGGGTGGGGGGGGGGGGGGGTCATGGGGTAGCTATGCCATTTTTCTTAAAGATTTTCATCCATATTACCAGGAGCAGACATTACATTAAAGCCACAAGCAGTTTTAAATGGCTTTTTTTTCCTTTAGAAGTGTCATTTTGTGCAGGGACAGTTCTAAACACGGGAAACACGTGGCACTTCACAGGCATACTTTAGACACCCCCCAGGTACGATATTTAAAGGAATATTTGACTTTTTTTTTTTTCACTTTATGCATCATTAAAATGACTGCTCCCGAAAAACGACCGTTTTTAAAACTTATTTTTGCATTGATACATGTCCCCTGGTGCACAACCCGGGTTCCCAAACCCTTTTTAGGACAATAACATGCATAATAGTTGTTATAATTAGCACTTTAGAATTCGAACGTTCGCATCCATTGTATTTAATAGGGTTCTAATGTTCGTACGAACTTTCGGTCCGTTCGCGGGTTCTGGTGCGAACCGAACCCGGGGGTGTTCGGCTCATCACTATTTAAGAGCCTAGATCCTGGAACCCATATAGAGGAGATAAGAAAAGGATTATACCAAGGAAAGATCACCAGCCAATTAATCTGTCCTTCAGGCTTTCTGCTCACAGTAATGAGGTAAGAGTTCTGAGAGCACTGAGGTGATTGGTGAAAGCAGAGCGATTATTGGAAGTTCAACTAAGAAGGACCATATTATTATTTTTTGATCACTGGGACAATTTGTTAGTTTATTGATTATTTTGGCTTGGTTCATCATTAATCTATTCACTTTGTGGTTATCATTCATTGCTATTGATTACATATTGAAGCATTAGAGGAATTGTGCAAGACCACTTTATTATTATTTATTCATTTACATGTACTGTGAACACATTAGGTATTGCAACATTTCACAATCAGTATTTGTTCTACTTACCTATTATTAGGCTTGTGCAATTCGTTTCGTAACGAATCGAAATTCGTCCGAATTTAGCAACTTTCGGACATTCGGAAGCATTCGAATTTCCGAACAAAGCAATTACGAATAAGACCGAATCCGAAATAAATTATACCGCAAATAGCGAATGCTCGAATGTCTTCGGCATAATTCGTTATGAAAAAGTTACGAATGTACGAATCCATACGAAGCACAATAACACTCACTCTGCTCTGCTCTCTGCTTCTCCCACACCGTGCTGAACTCCCTCTCAAAATGGTGTACAGGGGCGGAGGCTATAGCCGCATGTAAAAAACGAAAGTAAAATACGAGATTTCGAATCCATTCGAAGCACAATAACACTCTGCTCTGCTCTCTGCTTCTCCCTCACCGTGCTGAACCCTCTCAAAATGGTGTACAGGGGCGGAGGCTATAGCCGCATGTAAAAAACGAAAGTAAAATATGAGATTTCTAATCCATTCGAAGCACAATAACACTCTGCTCTGCTCTCTGCTTCTCCCTCACCGTGCTGAACCCTCTCAAAATGGTGTACAGGGGCGGAGGCTATAGCCGCATGTAAAAAACGAAAGTAAAATACGAGATTTCGAATCGTTACAAATAACCGCTATGTATTTAGAAAAGTACAAATCCATTCGAAGCACATTAGGCATAATAGGCAGCGTCATCGTGAGAGAGACACAGAAAATTACGAATCAACGAACCCAAAAAAAGTTACGAAAGTAGGAGTTGTGTCCAGAATCAACGAAAAACAATGTACTCTACCGAAAGTACGAATTATAAATCAACTAAAAATTCAACGAAAAATGTCGCTTGCGAAAATACGAATTAGTCCGAACACGAAAAATCCCGTCTAGCAAAATTACGAATGATTACGAATCAACAGGACCGAAAAGAAACGAACCGAAACTAACCGAATTTTTCCGTTGTGCACAAGCCTACCTATTATATTTATTTAGGAATTATCACATTTTCTTTGAGTACCTGGTAGCGCAGGGGATCATAAACACGTTTATAAATCACATGACAAGTTGCACCCCTTTGCCGGAAATGGAACTGTTCATATCGCTGTGATTTATTTTGCAGCGAATATGAAAAAGGCTTATTTTATTACAGAAGAGCATGTCTATTCTACAGTAAAAAAAATATTACCTACCTGTTCGCGGTCATCTTTGGAATGCACATTGAGCTGCGCAATCGCAGCTCAATGTATATTCCAGCACAGTGCCTATGAACGGCCCAAGAGGCTGGGTAAAAAATGGGACGCTGGACTGTTTTTCTCCTCTTTTTAGGTTTTGTTTTTTAGTGCTTAGTTACGCTATAAAATAAATAAATAAATATGAACTGTCATTCAAGATTATACTAGCTTTTCATCTGTCTAACACGAATGGATGAATCTCAATTTCAGATGGCCCGAAAATGCAACATTTGTAGATTCAAGTTCACAACTATAATATTATCAAAGAACATCTATTTAGAAAACTCAACTCCAGCCAAGATTTTTTTTAATTTTTTTTATTGAACTTCAGGCAGATATAATAGATATAATGCAGCTCTATGTTCATTAAAATAATAGTGCAGAATTGGGGAGAAAATGCGGTGACAATAATGACGCAAAAAGAAAAACTCAGAATAAAGTGAACAAGCTGCTGGCAAAAACAGTTAGATATACTGTGCAATAAGATAAAATATAAATGTTGCAGCGCTAATAGATAAGTCCATGAATAGTGAATAAATAGTGACCACAATGTGTCAATAAAATCCCAAAAATAAAGAGACGAATAAAGTTCATAGGTTGGTGTAATAAATATATATAAACAGAAGGTATGCGTGATCCAACAGTCACCAGCGTGCTCCACCACTCAGTGTAAGATGGACACTTACCAAAATAGTAGGACTCTATTACGGAGTTAAATACGCTCAAACCATCAGCAATCAGCAATTATCCATCACAAAAAATAAAAAATGTAAATCAATATGACACATACCCTAACCATAGAAGAGATCCCAGAGACTATAGGGATTTTCCCAGGGGTGGTCCACTAGACAGACAACCTGGGAGATGGAAAGCACGGGTCCCCTACAGGAATCCTGGATGGAGAGGAATGAATGGGAACAGGGGGGGGACCCAGAGAAGGAAATCGCAGGGCACCCGACTAGCAAATACCCGAGGACTACCCAGGGCATGTGAGTTATGGCAATCCCAGAACACAAGGGGACAGCAACCAAGGAAGGAACCTGGCACCTAGGAAAATAAATCAGGAAAGAGGAAGCAGACCAGAGGATGCAGGGGAGGGAAGAAGAAAAAGGCCAAGAGAATACTAGGCAAAGGTATCTATAATCTTAGTGATGTCCAGTTTACTGATGAAGAAATTAAAATTCTAGACCTAGGCATAAAATTTGGTCCCCCGGAAAAGCCGCTGGCTAAATTTAAAGCTTTTATCGATTTACAAAAAAATTTAAGGATACTTAATATAAAGAAGCACTTTGCACTCAACACAGATATTAGAACTACAGAAGATCCAGAATTTGTTCAAACCAATCTGAAGAACAATTCCATCTTCAACCCGAAAACACCGGGTAATCAATGCATTACAGCTTTCAAAAAGATGGTGGAAGATGATTTACCACATATACTCGAGTATAAGCCGAGGTTTTCAGCACATTTTTTGTGTGCTGAAAATGCCCCCCTCAGCTTATACTCGAGTCTGTGTCCATCTTCAACTTTGTGCACCTGATCCTGGCCAAATCGGTGCTCCCCGGCCGTAGGTCCCCCGGACAACAAACTTGGCACACATATAGCCCCACTCTACCTCTACAAGTGCACCGAGTTTTCAAAGCCAGGCACCCCTTCCATAGACTCCAATGTTAAACGGTCATTTCTCTGGTGAATTTGCGGACCTGGTACCGGCCGACCCTAGGTCCCCTGGACCCTAAACCTGGCACACTTGTAGCCCCACTCTTCATCTATGAGTGTGCAAAGTTTGTTGTCCAGGGAGCACCGATTTTCAAAGCCGGGCACCCCTTCTATAGACTCCCATGTTAAACGTCAGCCTAGTCACACAGCGGCGGAGATCAGGTAAGAAGATTGGGCACAGTGAGGGATGGACACAGTGAGGCATGGGCACAGTGAAAGTGAGGCATGGGCACAGTGAGGCATGGACACAGTGAGGCATGGGCACAGTAAGGCACAGTGAGGCATGGACACAGTGAGGCACAGTGGGGCATGCACATGGGCACAGTGAGGCATGCAGATGGACATCTAGGCTTACACTCAAGTCAATAAGTTTTACCAGTTTTTTGTGGTAAAATTAGGTGCCTCGGCCTATATTAGGGTCGGCTTATACTCGAGTATATACGGTAAGTAAACTTGGAAGAAAGAACAATAACAAAACTAAAAATGTCTGGAAAACCATTAAGGAAAGAAAAATGAAGTAGTGATAAGACCAGCAGACAAAGGGGGGGGGGCTGGTTATTTTAAATAAGAAGGATTATGAGGATGAGATGATGAACCTCCTTAAGGTCAAAGATACGTATAAGAAGCTCAAGGGGAACCCCAAACTAAACTATGTGAAAAAATTAAAGGCTTTCGTGAAAAAGGGAAAAGATATTGGCATCTTAAATAACAAAAAAGCTGAATTTTTGGTCTTGAACTCCACAAAAACCCTGGTGATCTACTATACCCTGAAGATCCACAAAAGGCTTGAAAAGCCCCCCGGGAGACCTATAATTAATTCAGTTTTCTCAAGGCTGGGTGAATATCTGGACAAGTACCTCAAGCCCCTCATACAACAAGGGAAATCCCACCTACGTGACAGTTTACAGCTGATACAGGATTTACAAGGTTTCGATGGTGCCCAAGACTACCTACTGGCCACTGTAGACGTTAACTCTCTGTACACGAGCATCATCCAGAAAGATGGGCTATTGGGCGTAGAAAAAGCATTACACAAGCTCACAGATATGAAGTAACAGCAGATCGATCACATAATAGAAGGTCCACAAATTGCGATGGAGTGCAATTACTTCTGTTATGATAAAGAATACAAATAATATGTACAAACAAAAGGGGTGGCGATGGGGGCACGGTATGCCCCAAGTGTAGCCAACCTCTTGATGGATATGTGGGAGGAGAAGTATATACAGTTGGGAGAACAAGAATTTGATACACTGCCGATTTTGCAGGTTTTCCTACTTGCAAAGCATGTAGAGGTCTGTAATTTTGTATCATAGGTACTCTTCAACTGTGAGAGACTGAATCTAAAACATCCTGAAAATCACATTGTATGATTTTTAAGTAATTAATTTGCATTTTATTGCATGACATAAGTATTTGATACATCAGAAAAGCAGAACTTATTTGGTACAGAAACCTTTGTTTGCAATTACAGAGATCCTATGTTTCCTGTAGTTTTTGACCAGGTTTTCACACACTGCAGCATGGATTTTGGCCCCCTCCTCCATACAGAGCTTCTCCAGATCCTTCAGGTTTCGGGGCTGTCGCTGGGCAATATGGACTTTTAGCTCCCTCCAAAGATTTTCGATTGGGTTCAGGTCTGGAGACTGGCTAGGCCACTCCAGGACCTTGAGATGCTTCTTACGGAGCCACTCCTTAGTTGCCCTGGCTGTGTGTTTCGGGTCATTGCCATGCTGGAAGACCCAGCCACAACCCATCTTCAATGCTCTTACTGAGGGAAGGAGGTATTTGGCCAAGATCTTGCGTTACATGGCCCCATCCATCCTCCCCTCAATACGGTGCAGTTGTCTTGTCCCCTTTGCAGAAAAGCATCCCCAAAGAATGATGTTTCCACCTCCATGCTTCACGGTTGTGATGGTGTTCTTGGGGTTGTACTCATCCTTCTTCTTCCTCCAAACACGGCGAGTGGAGTTTAGACCAAAAAGCTCTATTTGTCACGGATGCCTAACACGGCATCCAGCACAGGGTACGCAGATCAGTGGGCTGCACTAAAGGAATTAGGCACAAGGTAAGTAAATATATATATACGTTTATTGAAAGGATAATTCATAAATAATAAGGCAACCAGCAAACAACCACAGTGACACACAAAACAACTCCCTACACCAACGTGAATATAGGTTTGAGATTTAAGCATAAATGTAATCAAGCCAGGGTCATACACAAGAGATCAGTCCAATTGAACAGGGAGCCGGAAGGGACAACAGGAGGAAGGGATGAGTCTGCAAGACAGGGGTCCAGGGATGGATGCAGGGTTCAGGAACACAGGACACAAGGTACAGGATAACAGGTCACAAGGTTCAGGTTCAGGTTCAGGTTCAGGTTCAGGCATACAGGTCTGGGTTCCAAGACAATACCAGAGCAAATGCTTTAGTGTCTGCTGGGTATTTATACACACCTCCTGCAATCAGTCTCAGGTGACGCCTGATTGCAGGAGATGATTTAGGCTCCAGACAAATGGGAGACACCCGCTGGTGGCCACCAGAACTGCACCCTTTGGTGCTGAAAGCAATAGCACCACCAGCAGGTGACCCAGGCAATGACACTGATCATGACAGTTCCCCCTCCCAAGGAGTGGCCTCCGGACGCTCCATTGTGCCCTTGATCTGGCAGGGCTGGTAGGTGCGGAAAGGTCCCAAAAAGTCTCCCCTGTGTCTGCGGACTACTTGTGCTCCTCCGGCCAGAGTCCTTAAACCTACTGGGAGGCGTGGCACCTGAGTCCGGCAATGGAACACGCACCCCACCACCAGGGTCTGGAAGTTGGGATCTGGAAATGAAAACAGGCAGGGCAATGTGCATGAACCTAACGGAGGCGAACAACACAAGGGCATCACAGTCAGGTTGGGAATCAAGCAGGGCAAAATCAGCGGCAAGCCGGGCATCGAGAACTGGTTTAGCAGGCACCATGTCAGCGGGCTGGGCAAATGGCGCTGGGTCTTCAAGCTGGCCACCGGGCAGAGGCACTTCAAACTGGCCACCGGGCAGAGGTTCAGCAAGCCAGATGGCAGGCACTGGTTCAGCGGGCTGAAAGACGGGCACCAAAATGTCAGGCTGGGTGACGGGCACCGAAAATCCAGGCTGGAACAGGTTGGCTGGTGTGGAAACAGGCTGGAACAGGTTGGCTGGTGTGGAAACAGGCTGGAACAGGTTGGCTGGTGTGAAAACAGGCTGGAACAGGTTGGCTGGTGTGAAAACAGGCTGGAACAAGTTGGCTGGTGTGGAAACAGGCTGGAACAAGTTGGCTGGTGTGGAAACAGGCTGGAACAAGTTGGCTGGTGTGGAAACAGGCTGGAACAAGTTGGCTGGTGTGGAAACAGGCTGGAACAAGTTGGCTGGTGTGGAAACAGGCTGGAACAAGTTGGCAGGATCGTGTGAGTTGGAAAGAACTTCCGTTTTTTCTTTGGTTTGGCCACCGAAGATTTGTATATGTATACAGGGCTGTAGGTGGTGGATGCAGCTGGTAGAGGCAAAGAGCGGAAGGATGGTGAAGCAGAGGGTGCAGATTTTGAAGGGGGTCTTAGGGGAACTGATGGAGGCAGCCGAGAAGAAGCAGGAGGGTTAAAGGCAGGGTAAGTGCAGCAGGAGGAAACAGGGTACTGGTACTTCATTGGTAGGAGGGTGTATTGGTTGGCCACTGTGGTAGTTGGGGGTAAAGGAGACGCAGACATCTCAGCAGGCTGGTGTCTAGACACAGAAATGGGTGGCAGGGAGCCGACAGGGGCTGAGTACAATAAACTTGACCAGGCCTGTAGTAATGGTTGCACAAAGTTAGGTTTGCACACTGCTTGTCTGACCAGAGACTGCACTGACTCAATACACGCTGCAAGCACCTGTGTTGGACAAGTTGAGTACTGCTCAAGGAAAAAGACTGAGTCATCTTCCAACAGCCACACCAAGGACTCTACCTGAGCTGCACTAAAAGGGGGTGTATAGTCATCGTCTCCACTGGAGGCATCAGACAGGGCCAACTCTGTACAGATCCGAATCAATGGCTGTACGTCCTCAAACAGGAACCTGCCCTGATCCACAAAAACATGAGCTAGGCGGATGTATTCCAGCAACTGCTCTCTTGTGTGTTCACTTAATGTCTGAGAACAAAATTCCTTGTCCTCTGTTGCCAGGAGCGACAAATACAGAATATCTTCAAGCTGCATTTCTTAAGCAATAGCAAGTGCCCAGACCCAATTCCCAAGTGCAGCCAATCTGCTTGAATGGCTCTGGTATTCGGTCACGGATGCCTAACACGGCATCCAGCACAGGGTACGCAGATCAGTGGGCTGCACTAAAGGAATTAGGCACAAGGTAAGTAAATATATATATACGTTTATTGAAAGGATAATTCATAAATAATAAGGCAACCAGCAAACAACCACAGTGACACACAAAACAACTCCCTACACCAACGTGAATATAGGTTTGAGATTTAAGCATAAATGTAATCAAGCCAGGGTCATACACAAGAGATCAGTCCAATTGAACAGGGAGCCGGAAGGGACAACAGGAGGAAGGGATGAGTCTGCAAGACAGGGGTCCAGGGATGGATGCAGGGTTCAGGAACACAGGACACAAGGTACAGGATAACAGGTCACAAGGTTCAGGTTCAGGTTCAGGTTCAGGTTCAGGTTCAGGTTCAGGTTCAGGTTCAGGTTCAGGTTCAGGCATACAGGTCTGGGTTCCAAGACAATACCAGAGCAAATGCTTTAGTGTCTGCTGGGTATTTATACACACTTCCTGCAATCAGTCTCAGGTGACGCCTGATTGCAGGAGATGATTTAGGCTCCAGACAAATGGGAGACACCCGCTGGTGGCCACCAGAACTGCACCCTTTGGTGCTGAAAGCAATAGCACCACCAGCAGGTGACCCAGGCAATGACACTGATCATGACACTATTTTTGTCTCATCAGACCACTTGACCTTCTCCCATTCCTCCTCTGGATCATCCAGATGGTCATTGGCAAACTTCAGATGGGCCTGGAAATGTGCTGGCTTGAGCAGGGGGACCTTGCGTGTGCTGCAGGATTTTAATCCATGAAGGCGTCGTGTGTTACTAATGGTTTTCTTTGAGACTGTGGTCCCAGCTCTCTTCAGGTCATTGACCAGGTCCTGCCGTGTAGTTCTGGGCTGATCCCTCACCTTCCTCATGATCATTGATGCCCCACGAGGTGAGATCTTGCATGGAGCCCCAGACCGAGGGAGATTGGCAGTCATCTTGAACTTCTTCCATTTTCTAATAATTGCGCCAACAGTTGTTGCCTTCTCACCAAGCTGCTTGCCTATTGTCCTGTAAGCCACCCCAGCCTTGTGCAGGTCTACAGATGTATCCCTGATGTCCTTACACAGCTATCTGGTCTTGGCCATTGTGGAGAGGTTGGAGTCTGTTTGAGTGTGTGGACAGGTGTCTTTTATACAGGTAACGAGTTCAAACAGGTGCAGTTAATACAGGTAATGAGTGGAGAACAGGAGGGCTTCTTAACCACTTAACGACCGCTCACTGTATATATACGTCGGCAGAATGGCACCGACAGGCACAATCACGTAGTGTACGTGATTGCCTTTGTACAGTTGGGGGGTCCAATCGGACCCCCCTTCTGTACAGTGAGCGGTGGCTAAGTGTCCGGGAGCGTTCCGGGATGAGGGGGCAGCCATTCGTTTCTGGCCACCCCCTCGCGATCGCTTCCGGCGAATGGAAATGCCCCCTCTGTCTGTGTCAGACAGAGGGAGCAGGAGGAAGTGATGTCATCTCTGGTGCGGCGCTCACATATACCGAGCGCCGTACAAGAGAAGACATCAGGTCAGTGCACACAACACTACACTGACACCAGGACACATAGGGACATAAATCGCCCCCCCAGGCCCCCCCAGACACCCCAGATCACCCCCCAGCCCCCAGTCACAGTGTCACTGATTGCAGTGACCATTTATTTAGTGATCACTGCAATCAGTGACATTTGTGACTGTAAAAGTGTCACCAAAGTTTAGTCTTAGGTCCAGTGTAGCCCCCTAACCCCCCCTAATAAAGGTTTAACCCCCTGATCACCCCCCAGATAACCCTTTCACCCCCTATCACAACTGTCGCTAAGCGATCATTTTTCTGATCGCTGTCTTAGCGTCAGTGATGCCGATCGGCAGCCAGTAAATTTTTTTAGGTTTGCCGCATGTTTTTATCACGTCAGGTACCCCAATATATTATCTAATAAAGGTTTAACCCCCTTGATCGCCCCCCAGGTAACCCTTTCACCCCCTATCACCACTGTCACTAAGCAATCGTTTTTCTAAACGCTGTCTTAGTGTCTGTGATGCAGATCGGTAACCGGTAATTTTTTTTAGGTTCGCCGCAGGTTTTTATAGCGTCGGGTACCCCAATATATTATCTAATAAAGGTTTAACCCCCTTGATCGCCCCCCAGGTAACCCTTTCACCCCCTATCACCACTGTCGTTAAGCAATTGTTTTTCTAAACGCTGTCTTAGTGTCGGTGATGCAGATCGGTAGCCAGTAATTTTTTTTAGGTTCGCCGCATGTTTTTATAGCGTCAGGTACCCCAATATATTATCTAATAAAGGTTTAACCCCCTTGATCGCCCCCCAGGTAACGCTTTCACCCCCATCACCACTGTCACTAAGCGATCGTTTTTCTAAACGCTGTCTTAGTGTCGATGATGCAGATCGGTAGCTGGTAATTTTTTTTAGGTTCGCCGCAGGTTTTTATAGCGTCAGGTACCCCAATATATTATCTAATAAAGGTTTAACCCCCTTGATCGCCCCCCAGGTAACCCTTTCACCCCCTATCACCACTGTCGCTAAGCAATCGTTTTTCTAAACGCTGTCTTAGTGTCGGTGATGCAGATCGGTAGCCAGTAATTTTTTTAGGTTCGCCGCATGTTTTTATAGCGTCAGGTACCCCAATATATTATCTAATAAATGTTTAACCCCCTTGATCGCCCCCCAGGTAACCCTTTCACCCCCATCACCACTGTCACTAAGCGATCGTTTTTCTAAACGCTGTCTTAGTGTCTGTGATGCAGATCGGTAGCTGGTAATTTTTTTTAGGTTCGCCGCAGGTTTTTATAGCGTCAGGTACCCCCATATATTATCTAATAAAGGTTTTAACCCCCTGATTGCCCCTAGTTAACCCTTTCACCAGTGATCACCATATAAGTGTTACGGGTGACGCTGGTTAGTTAGTTTGCTTTTTGTAGTGTCAGGGCACCCGCCGTGTATATAACCCAATAAAGGTTTAACCCCCTGATCTCCCGGCGGGTGATATCAATTAGGTTTTAGCGTCAGAGAGGGTCTGCGTCACACCCCAGGCAGCGTCAGGTTAGTGCCAGTAACGCTAACACCCACGCGTGAAGCATACACCCCCCTTAGTGGTATAGTATCTGAACAGATCAATATCTGATCTGATCAGATCTATACTAGCGTCCCCAGCAGTTTAGGGTTCCCAAAAACGCAGTGTTAGCGGGATCAGCCCAGATACCTGCTGGCACCTGCATTTTGCCCCTCCGTCCAGCCCAGGCCACCCAAGTGCAGTATCGATCGATCACTGTCACTTACAAAACAAAAACACACATAACTGCAGCGTTCGCAGAGACAGGCCTGATCCCTGCGACTCCAGTGCTGTAGGAGGTGATTTCACCACCACAGTTAAAAAAAAAAAGCAAATATGCCGAAGCATTGGGGCAGCAGGGGCGGAGGAGCGATTTTGCTTCTAATGCCGCGTACATACGGTCGAAATTCCGACGGAGGCTTGCCCGTGGAAAAGTCTGACCATGTGTGTGCGGCATAACTTTTTTGCGGGAGGATGCCCCCATGCTTCGGCATATATAAATGGTGCGTGTATGCCCATCATTGGAAGTGGGTGGATGAAGGGCGGTATTCTAATGGTGGGCATACCCACCGATCAATCTCTTTTTTCGTTCAGCCAACTGGCTGCATGAAAAAAAAAGATTACAATACATGTCCAACAAGGACCAGCAACGTACTGGTATGTTGCTGGACTTTGAATGTTTATACCAGAATGATGCCTGCGGGTTTAGGTATCATCTTGGTATCATTCTTTTCAGCCTGCGGCCGGCCTTCATGTAAAAGCAATCCTAGCGACTAATTAGCCTCTGGACTGCTTTTACAAGCAGTGGGAGGGAATGCCCCCCCCCCGGATATAAAAAGCGCCATTGGGAAATTGGGAAAGCATTTTATCACACCGATCTTGGTGTGGTCAGATGCTTTGAGGGCAGAGGAAAAATCTAGGGTCTAGAAGACCCCAGTTTTTTCAAAAAAAGAGTACCTGTCACTACCTATTGCTATCATAGGGGATATTTACATTCCCTGAGATAACAATAAAAATGATTAAAAAAAAAATACTTGGAAGGAACAATTTAAAAATAAAATAAAAAAGCAAAATTAATAATAAAAAAAAAAAAAAAAAGCACCCCTGTCCTGCCCTGCTCTTGCCCAATGGCGAACGCAAGCGTCGGTCTGGCGTCATATGTAAACAGCAATTGCACCATGCATGTGAGGTATCACCGCGAAGGTCAGATCGAGGGCAATCATTTTAGCAGTAGACCTCCTCTGTAAATCTACTGGGGTAACCTGTAAAGGCTTTTAAAGGCTTTTAAAAATGTATGTAGTTTGTCGCCAATGCGCGTTTGTGTGAAATTTTAAAGCATGTCGTGTTTGGTATCTATGTACTCGGCCTAAGATCATCTTTTTTATTTCATCAAACATTTGGGCAATATAGTGTGTTTTAGTGCATTAAAATTCAAAAAAGTGTATTTTTTAACCCAAAAAATGCGTTTGAAAAATCGCTGCGCAAATACTGTGTAGAAAAAAAAAATGCAACACCCACCATTTTAATCTGTAGGGCCTTTGCTTTAAAAATATATATAATGTTTGGGGGTTCAACATAATTTTCTTGCAAACAAAAAAATGTTTTCATGTAAACAAAAAGTGTCAAAAAGGGCTTTGTCTTCAAGTGGTTAGAAGAGTGGATGTAAGCTTCCTAATGTTGTGTATAAAATGCCAGAACAGTTCAAAACCCCCCCAAATGACCCCATTTTGGAAAGTAGACACCCCAAGCTATATACTGAGAGGCATGTCGAGTCCATGGAATATTTTATATGTTGACACAAGTTGCGGAAAAACGACAATTTTTAATTTTTTTTTGCACAAAGTTGTCACTAAATGATATATTGCTCAAACATGCCATGGGCATATGTGGAATTACACCCCAAAATACATTCTGTTGCTTCTCCTGAGTACGGGGATACCACATGTGTGAGACTTTTTGGGAGCCTATCCACGTACGGGACCCCAAAAACCAAGCACCGCCTTCAGGCTTTCTAAGGGTGTAAATTTTTGATTTCACTTCTCACTGCCTATCACAGTTTTGGAGGCCATGGAATGCCCAGATAGCACAAAACCCCCCCAAATGACCCCATTTTGGAAAGTAGACACCCCAAGCTATTTGCTGAGAGGTATTGTGAGTATTTTGCAGATCTCGCTTTTTGTCACAAAGTTTTGAAAATTGAAAAAAAAAAATATATATATATATATTTTCTTTCTTCATTTTCGAAAACAAATTAGAGCTGTAAAATACTCGCCATGCCTCTCAGCAAATAGCTTGGGGTGTCTATATTCCAAAATGGGGTCATTTGGGGGGGGTTTTGTGCGATTTTGGCATTTTATGGCCTTCGAAACTGTGATAGGTAGTGAGGAGTGAAATCCAAAATTTGTGCCTAGAAATCCTGAAGGCGGTGCTTGGTTTTCGGGGTCCCGTACGCGGCTAGGCTCCTAAAAAGTCCCACACATGTGGTATCCCCGTACTCAGGAGAAGCAGAAAAATGTATTTTGGGGTGTAATTCCACATATAACCATGGCATGTGTGAGCAATATATCATTTAGTGACAACTTTTTGTAATTTTCTTTTTTTTTTGTCATTATTCAATCACTTGGGACAAAAAAAAATATATTCAATGGGCTCAACAGGCCTCTCAGCAATTTCCTTGGGGTGTCTACTTTCTAAAATGGGGTCATTTGGGGGGGTTTTGTGCTATTTTGGCATTTTATGGCCTTCGAAACTGTGATAGGTAGTGAGGAGTGAAATCAAAAATTTGCGCCCTTAGAAATCCTGAAGGCGGTGCTTGGTTTCCGGGGTCCCGTACGCGGCTAGGCTCCCAAAAAGTCCCACACATGTGGTATCCCCGTACTCAGGAGAAGCAGCAAAATGTATTTTGGGGTGAAATTCCACATATAACCATGGCATGTGTGAGCAATATATCATTTAGTGACAACTTTTTGTAATTTTTTTTTTTTAGTCATTATTCAATCACTTGGGACAAAAAAAAAAAATTCAATGGGCTCAACATGCCTCTTAGCAATTTCCTTGGGGTGTCTACTTTCCAAAATGGGGTCATTTGGGGGGGGGGGTTTGTACTGCCCTGTCATTTTAGCACCTCAAGAAATGAGATAGGCAGTCATAAATTTAAAGCTGTGTAAATTTCAGAAAATGTACCCTAGTTTGTAAACTCTATAACTTTTGCGCAAACCGAAAAATATACGCTTATTGACATTTTTTTTACTAAAGACATGTGGCTGAATACATTTTGGCCTAAATGTATGACTACAATTGAGTTTATTCGATTTTTCTTATAACAAAAAGTAGAAAATATAATTTTTTTTCAAAATTTTCGGTCTTTTTCCGTTTATATCGCAAAAAATAAAAATCGCAGAGGCAATCAAATACCATTAAAAGAAAGCTCTATTTGTGGGAAGAAAAGGACGCACATTTCGTTTGGGTACAACATTGCATGTCCGCACAATTTACAGTTAAAGCAGCGCAGTGCAAAATTCTGAATTCACCTCTGGTCCTTTAGCTACCAAATGGTCCGGGGCTTAAGTGGTTAAAGAAAAACTAACAGGTCTGTGAGAGCCGGAATTCTTACTGGTTGGTAGGTGATCAAATACCTATGTCATGCAATAAAATGCAAATTAATTACTTAAAAATCATACAATGTGATTTTCTAGATTTTTGTTTTAGATTCCGTCTCTCACAGTTGAAGAGTACCTATGATAAAAATTACAGACCTCTACATGCTTTGTAAGTAGGAAAACCTGCAAAATCGTCAGTGTATCAAATACTTGTTCTCCCCACTGTATATGCAAAGAGATTCCCCCAATTAAAATGATACCGAAGGTACATAGACGACCTCATCTTTTTGTGCGAGGGCACAGCAGAATCATTTGAAAATGTATCAAAGAGTTGGACAACAACAGATATGGCTTGACCTTTACTGGAAAGTGGAATCACCAACAGATCGACTACCTCGATTTATAGATTTACAAGAAGGGTAGCAGGCTGCATACGAGAATGTTCTTTAAGGCAACCGACTGCAATGGGTACATACCCATCTCCAGCTGCCATCACCCTAAATGGAAAGGCTGTATTCCGAAAGGGCAACTACTGAGATTGCGGCGGAATTGCGACACATTAGAGGACTTTCATATGCAGGCCTATATGTTGATCAATAGATTCCATGAAAAAGGGTATGTCCAAGAGAAACTGCTGAAAACCAGGGAGAAATTGCATATATGAATAGAAAGAAGCACTTTGCTGGGAAAAACGAAGAAAAATGAAAATCGCATGGAACTGGCCTTTGTTACAAGTTTCAACTTCCAATACAGAGATTTTGAACATACCCTGAAAAAGTACTGGCCTATCTTAAGAGAAGATCGGGTCTAAACCAAAAGACTGCCTAGTAAACCAAAGTTTGTGCACAGACGAGCGCCCACCCTTCGTAATCACATAATAATGCATAATGTGATTAATCCACCAAAAGAAGTGAAGATCTTCCCAGGAATTAAGGGATTTTACAAGTGCCAAAGGTGTCTAGCCTGTAGAGTGAGCAGAAAGCAACCACGAAGAACAGAAACGTTTAAATCCAAAACTGATCACAAACAATATGAAATTAAAGAATTGATTACATGTAACAGTACACACGTTACTTATGTTATCGAATGTCCGTGCCATCTACAGTATGTTGGGAGAACCACCCGTCCCCTCTGTGTGAGGATACGGGAACATATTATTAACATAAAAAAGGGGTTTCCCAAGCACAACCTATCTCGCCACTTTGATGAGGTTCACCATAGGGACCCAACCCAGGACTTACCGTATTTTCTATGGAATTGACCTCTTTAAAAATAACTGGAGAGGGGGCAACAAAGAGACTCTAATATACCGATTGGGGACTCTTGTCCCGAAGGGGTTACATTTAGATATAGATCTTAACCGTTTCATTGCCAACCCATGAAATTGGACTTGGTTCCTTTGGGACCCAGGTACCCCCACTGGTCCTTCCAACCTCCCCTTTTGTGCGGGCTATTTTTCTTCTTGTTTACTCTTATCTTTATTAATATGGCTATTTATGCTCACAGATTTTTATGCTCATTTATGCTTTATGTGTTACACAGACGGGGAGTGGTTAGTCAATATCTACTACCTAGTGTAAGCCCACCATTGTCGGTTTCTGGTAAATATTATCCTTTTGGACCTTTTCATTTAATTTAATTTTAGTATCTGTGTTTTCC
Source organism: Rana muscosa (assembly GCA_029206835.1). Lineage (NCBI taxonomy): Eukaryota > Metazoa > Chordata > Amphibia > Anura > Ranidae > Rana > Rana muscosa. The sequence goes on from CM055116.1 coordinate 691,896,213, forward strand.
TAATTTATTTCCTTATTCATAGAGTTTCCTATGTCTCTTTCCCTATGGTTTGGGTAATTCCTGCACCCCTTCAGGGCTTAGGACTTTGACTTAACCCATACATTGGGTATTACCCTGGGACACTTTAGGGCATAACAGGCCCCAGCGGCATATAGTTCATGTACTGCAGGTCGTTATGAGTTACTTAAGATATAGCCATACTTTGGCGAATTTGTCAACTTAGACCCTTGTAGCTTGTTATGGTTAATGAATGGTGCCATCTTCCGCAAATAGTACATCCAAGTGAGTGGCCTATAAATAATTAATTAACTACCAATCAATTCGTGCTAATTACCTATTTACTATTACCTTTCACCCACTAAGGTTTACATGGTAATATCTGATTTTGCACAACTTTAGGGAATACTGTTTTTCCCAGCGCAACCACCAGGGGGCTTTGGGCAGGGTTTATTCATCGCACACACTTCCTCCATATTGGGATTCCCTACTTGTGTGTTTAGCTTACGTCCACTTTACCTATTAGCATCCTGACATCACTTAACACCTTCCTTACTGGGCACATATACCCTCTTCCTGCCCAGGTGAAATTTCAGCTTTCGGCACTGCGTCGCTTTATCTGACAATTGCGCGGTTGTGCGACGTGGCTCCCAAACAAAATTGACGTCCTTTTTTTCCCACAAATAGAGCTTTATTTTGGTTGTATTTGATCACCTCTGCGGTTTTTATTTTTTGCGCTATAAACCAAAAAAGAGCGACAATTTTGAAAAAGAACACAATATTTTTTGATTTTTGCTATAATAAATATCCCAATTTTTTTTTTAAAAAAATATTTTTTTCTCAGTTTAGGCCGATACGTATTCTTCTACATATTTTTGGTTAAAAAAATCGCAATAAGCGTATAGTGATTGGTTTGCGCAAAAGTTATAGCGTCTACAAAATAGGGGATAGAATTCTGACATTTTTTTTTTTTTTATTAGTAATGGCGGCGATCAGCGATTTTTATCATGACTGCGATACTGCGGCGGACACATCGGACACTTTTGACACATTTTTGGGACCATTCACATTTATACAGCGATTAGTGCTATAAAAATGCACTGATTACTGTATAAATGTGACTGGCAGGGAAGGGGTTAACACTAGGGGGCGGGGAAGGGGTTAAATGTATGCCCTATGAGTGATTGCTACTGTGGTGGGAGGGGACTGACTGGGGGAGGTGACCGATCTGTGTCCCTATGTACAAGGGACACAGCATCGGTCTCCTCCCCTGACAGGACATGGATCTGTGTGCTTACACACACAGATCCATGTCCTTGTCTGTGTACAGGCCGATCGCGGGTGCCTGGCGGACATCGCGGCCGCCAGGCACGCGCATCGGCAACTCAGTGATGCGCCGGGCGCGCGCGCGTGCCGCCGGCGGTGCTCGCGCGCCCCCCAGTGGCCGAAAGAGCGGAGGCCGTATAATGACGGCCTCCCGGCATTTAAGAACCACTTTGCGGCCGTCATAAGTCGTATGACGAGCGCAAAGTGGATATACATTTACTAAATTTCTCCTTTGTCACTATTAGTTCTTATTTAGAAAGGATCGTTTTTCCCTGGTGTTTTTAACCCGATTTTAACTATGCTGTTCAATCCTAAATATTAGGCTGAATTAATCTGTGTATTATGTCTAACGATTTATGTTTGGTTCCTCTTTACTGTTTGTACGTGGGAGAGCGGAGATGCGGGCTAGTCGTTTTTTATCCGGGTATACCGTTATGACTTAGTACTACCGTCCCCCACATTACGGAATGTGGTGGCGTAATTTAGCTCCGCTGATTGGATACCCCGTATGGAGGGAGGTGGGACCTGCATGACTGCTCTTCCATAAAGAGATGTAGGGTGCAGTAAGATGGCACCGCCTCAGACGACGTCCTATGATGAAACGCGTAAGGCAGAGCCACGCACAATAAGTCACTTCCGCCTTCAGAGCAGCTGGTGGAATGCAGTTGGAGCGCACGCCGCGATCCCCAGTGCTTGCTCGCTCGCTTATTGTTTTGTCCCACGCTGCCTCACAGCAGTGGATTGGATATTTGGTGTAACTTTTTAACAATTTTATTAAATAAAACTTTTTACTACTACACCATGGGCGCCATTTTCTTTCTTCTTTGAGAAATACCAAAGTGCCTTACTTTTTTGCTTTTCACCTCTGGACTTGGAGATCAACATCCTGGAATTCCAGTGAGCGGTGGCAAGGAGGTCCTGGGCTCGTTGTGGATTTGACCTTACACGCTGTTTGCCCCTGCAGGTGTTGCGGCATCTGGTGAGTGGGGACACATGTGGGGAAGCACCTGAAGTCACCTGTTTACCCCTGCCAGCACGGAGCACCAGTCACTTTTATGAACTGTTGAAAGAACTTTTTCTTGAATATTTAACCCATGCACTGCCTGCTTACGGATACTTCTGGGAGCCTTATGGATGTTTTGCCATCCTTTCAATTGGATTCATCCTTTGGAGTTACATGCAGTGTTGGACACTACTTTTTATGATTATTGACTAAGCCACTTGTTAATTTTTCTACACATTGTTTATTAATTGGTTATATTTTTTTATATGGCCAGTTAGCCTCTGTTGCACATTGTTTTACCACTGAGTATTACAAGCTATCTCCCATCTCTGAGGGAGCATCAGTTATTTTGCACAAGGACACTTTTATATATATTTATATTTTTATATTTGTTTGAAAAGTTGCGGTCCACTGCTGACCAGTTTTGTCATGACTCCTCCCTGCTTTCCATATTGGCCAATCCTGTATTTTACCACATTGTAAGGAATTCAATGCGTGGTTCTCTCACAGTCTCTACCTAATAACACATTTCTTGAACGAATCAGCTTCTTCCATTTGAAACCTGTGCACACAGGAGACCGAGAGGCAGCATAGTTCTGTACAGGCACGTAGTAGGTTTGCTGTTGTGCCATACTCTTTCCATTTTCAGATGATGGATTGAACAGTGCTCCATTAGATGTTCAAAGCTTGGGATATTTTTGTTATAACCTAACCCTGCTTTAAACTGTTCTGCAACTTTATCCCTGTCTGATGTGTTCCTTGGCCTTCATGATGCAGTTTGTTCACTAAGGCCCCTTTCGCACTGGGGCGGTGTGTGTGGTGGTGGTATTTTTTTTGCTGAGGTATTCTTCGCCGCTAGCGCTGCGGTTTTAAGCCCCCCGCTAGCGGCCGAAAAAGGGTTAATACCGCCGGCAATGCAGAGGCTCATTGCCGGCGGTATTACTGCGGTTTCCCATTGTTTTCAATGGGAAGGAGCGGTGGAGGAGCGGTAAACACACCGCTCCTCTCACCGCTCCAAAGATGCGGCTAGCAGGACTTTTTTTCACGTCCTGTTAGCGCACCGCTCCAGTGTGAAAGCCCTCGGGCTTTCACATTGGAGAGACAGGAGCCGCTGTTTAGGCTCGGTTTGCAGGTGCTATTTTTAGCACAATAGTGCCTGAAAACCGCCCCAGTGTGAAAGGGGCCTAAGGTTCTCTTACAAATCTCTGAGGGCTTCAGAGAACAGCTGTATTTATACTGAGATTACATTACAAACAGGTGGACTCTATTTACTAATTAGGTGACTTCTGAAGGCAATTGGATTTTAGTTGGGGGTATCAGATTAAAGGGGGCTGAATACAAATGCATGCCACACTTTTCACATATTTATTTGTAAAAAATGTTGAAAACGATTTATCATTTTCCTTCCACTTCACAATTATGTTCCACTTTGTGTTGGTCTATCACATAAAATCCCAATAAAATACATTTACGTTTTTGGTTGTCACATGATAAAATGTGAAAAATGTCAAGGGGTATGAATATTTTTTCAAGGCATTGTATTTATAGTATTTACAGGGTGTTAGTATCAGGTTTCACTTGGATGATGTAATGATTGCCTTCTCAGAGTCACTTATGCTCCCGTGTTTCAGTTTTTATTACTAAAGATGACAAAATCACTGTGAAATAAGAGTTGTCATGTGACTACCGGGAGATTTTTGTAGCTTGCTTCTACAGTTTGTGGTCATACTACAGCCTTTTGTTCTTATCTCTGCCTGCTTGTTTAGCTCTTTTAGGAGCACAGTAGTGTAGCGGGGTCTCTAAGTTTAGGTGGGGTACACCTGGGTGGTAGTGTGGTCCAGGTGTGTAAAGTATGGGAGTAATTGGACCATTTGTATTCGTGGAGGATTGGGCGGTGTAATAATCTCCTTGGCCTGTGGGTGGCAGATGCCCGCCGGTTCGAGGTAGATTTGCCGCCATAGTGCTGTCCTTTTTGTCCCTTCTCGGAGATGGTACGGCGAGGGCGGGGGACCTGCCGTGGCGTCATTGGAGGAGATAAAAGGGGGAGACGCCCTGGTCACGAGGTCTTGCTCTGGTGGAGGTCCTTCATCACGCACCCAGGCACCTTAGGCCTGGGTGCAGGCGGTTCGGAGTTCCGGCTCAGGTGCCCTAGGCCTGACCGGAGTGGAGTTGGAGTCCATCCCAGGCACCTTCAGCCTGGGGTGAGGTACTAAACCAGGAGGCCTGGGGCCCAGTGACTTAGACTGGGTACCACGAGGGTGGAGAAGTCCGAGGGTCCCTGAGGTGGATGGGGCCCATGTCTGAGGCGAGGAGGCCGGGGAGGTTACCCATTCGGAGAGTCTGGAGCAGCATCAACCCGGTGACGGATGGGCCTCCGGTAACTCCCTTGGAGGGACATCTTCCCCTGACAGGGGCCACAACGCAGCGAAGGTACTGCTATCTACGTTCTCTTGAGTCGCTGGTAGAGACTCCCAAGTTCTAAGTCCTTTCTAGCCAAGGCTATAGTAACCGCTGGTGAAACCACAGTGGTTTAGCTGACAATCAGGATAGTGCCTCGACCTGCTCATCCCACCGTATCAAACTGTTATTGAGTCCCAACCAGTTGGCTACTGAAGCACTGTTTATTGTAAAATATGCAATAAAAAAAGAGTTGGACTGTGATCAGTGTGTGGAACTCTGGTTAATGGGAGAAAAGGGAAGTGTTGGCACAGCAGGACTTAATTCTTGACAGAAGCACACAGGCCCAAGGAAATATCTGGTACTGGCCTTCACCTCACCCACAGCTATGGGGAGAACATGGGCCGTAGCGCATCTCACCCTGTCGTGTGTGATACCCCTAGAAGAAAGAGATGGGGTGAGGTCGCTACACGTGGGGGCTCGTGAGTCCGGGATGATGTGTGTTTTGACTTTGGAAGTAAGAATGGCTGTGTCTGGACTTTGCTGCACGGAGGAGTTCCGAGCAGGTCGGCCATGTGATCGGCCAAAGTGCATCCCTGCTCAAAGTCGTGGAAATGACCCTAAGACGGGAAAGGCCCATGCGGAGGAGCGAGAAGAGGGAGAAGTCCAGCCGTGTGACGTACTACATGTGGGGGCTTTTACTGCACTGCGCCATGAGGCACCCCGTGACTACACAGTTCATGGGCGGAGTTTAAAGGAAGCCCGCGAAAACGTGCAAGTCGTGGGAGGAGTCTGGCCATGTGGAGGAACTCACGTGGAGACTTTGGCGCGTGGTCAGTGCGTGATGGAGCAGCAGACAGTCGGGATGGCCTCAAGCTCCCCGTGGATTCCGGTTCCCTACCCCACGAAGATGACTACCTTTGCTGCTCCCCTTACAGACACGGGGATAAGACTCAGGCCCCGAGGACAGTTGGCTCTGTACACCTGCAGAGACACGGAGGCCCTCGGCGTGATCTGTTCCGGATGTTCGGGACTGGTGGTCCACCTGAAGCCATTCAGGCATTGCGAGGCATGCAAAGAGTTCTTGTTGGAGGTGGAGCTATCCACAGTACGGCCCCGGGCCCTTCGCCTCAACAGCCTCACAGGTACCGCTACTCCGGAAGGGGAGATCCAGGCCTTTGCGGAGGTTCCCGTACGCACTGACCAGGGCGATGTGACTGCCCAATCAGAGACTGAGAAAGAGAAATCCGAGGATGCTGCTTCGGTCACCACAGATTCTCTGCCCCCACCTCCGAAGAGGAAAGTCGGCCTGGTGCAGGCCTCCTATGGTCGTGGAAGAGTTTCACCCCGTCGCTTGCCTGGCCTGGATGGATCCGGTTAGAAGAGTCCTGGACATCCCAGTTCTACAAAAGGTCAGGGTGAGCCAGGGGCTGGGACTGTGGTGGTGGTTGGAGGTGTCGGGGGTCCACAGTCGGTGGAGCCCGCTAGGGAGGCTAGTTCCACGTCTACTAGAGACTACCTTCCAGCGGAGATGTATGACACCTCCGACCTAGAGTCACTGTCGGATTGTGGAGATGACGGTGAGATCGATGAACTGTTTCACCAGAAGGGCTGGGACAAACGCCCATTACCTATGCTACGTGCACCCCAAGATTCGCCTATGTCGATAGGAGATAGCACGCCCCGGGCAGAGGCCCCAGAGTCTATGAGGAAGCCTAGTCCTCCAGTTGCTTGTCCACAGTCCACAGCATCACCCGTTTTGTTGGCGGGAAACAGCGAGCATCACTACGGGCACAGAGAGAAAAGCCGTCAGAGGTAGTGAAAGTACCTCGACATCCGGAGGCCATTGTTCAACCAGGAGAAGGTGAGCGGGCCACAATGCCTCCTTTGGACTCTTTTCTCAGAGGGTCGCTCACGAGTACGGATGGGAATATCCTTACTTGCCCAGAGACTTGCTGTTTGAGGTTGAGGTTCTGCGACAGCGGTGGTATGATGAGTTCGTTTGGGAGAAACTTAAAGTGCCTCATGCCCGGCGATACCTGTCCTGTTCGCCACCTGTGTCGAAAAAGTTTAGAGACTGCAGAGCAGACTGGATGTGGGGTCGCCATATCCACGCAGACAAGGTGCACATCTGCAGGAAAGATGGAGAGGACGCTGACTATTCGATTGAGGTTTTAGATAAACATCTGAAGCCCTTGTTCTTGCCTGACCCAAAGTTTTACTTGTGAGAAGAGACTCACCTGTGTTTTTTTTTGTAGCAACTTTCTGGAAGTGTTCTTGCCGGAGCATCGAACTGTACCCTAGTTTTTTATTTGGGTTTTTTTTTCTACTCTTTTGGAGGAATGAGAGCTGTTTGTTTGTTCTCTCTTCTTTCACGGACAGTACTCAATTTTCTCTGTCACAATTGCACTAATACGGCTACAATTACGTCAAGTACAATTTAAAGACAGAGACTTTGGGGGTAGAATCAGATTAGGGACGCAGGAAGACTGAAGATTTCACCAAGTGTCATCACCGTGGCATCGTCACCAGGTGGCGGTGTTGCGCAACGGCTGTTATTTGTACATTTGCATCACTTTATTCATTGGAGTGAATGGGTCTCTCGGCTGATAGACCCATTCATTCCAAATTAACACAGAATGCCAGGATGTGGCTTTTCTTGTGTGTTGTTTTTTTTTTCTCTTCTCTTCTGCAGGAGATTCGTCTGTCAAGACTACTGAGTATGGGGTGGTTCTTAGACAGTAAAGGGAGGGATTGTATATGTGTACACGCTTAGAGGGTTTTATGAAAAGTTTATTGTTTTATGTTCCCCTCCCCTTTGAGCAGGTCTTGGCATGGTTAAGGTTCAAATTTCTAGGGATAGCCTCTGGGGTCAGGCTTATGTCCCCACTCTATGGGAGACATGGATTTGCACTAGACGCTGGGGACCAGCGTCAAATCACAGGGGGGAGTATGTAGCGGGGTCTCTAAGTTTAGGTGGGGTACACCTGGGTGGTAGTGTGGTCCAGGTGTGTAAAGTATGGGAGTAATTGGACCATTTGTATTCTCGGAGATGGTACGGCGAGGGCGGGGAACCTGCCGTGGCGTCATTGGAGGGGATAAAAGGGGGAGACGCCCTGGTCACGAGGTCTTGCTCTGGTGGAGGTCCTTCATCACGCACCCAGGCACCTTAGGCCTGGGTGCAGACGGTTCGGAGTTCTGGCTCAGGTGTCCTAGGCCTGACCGGAGTGGAGTTGGAGTCCATCCCAGGCACCTTCAGCCTGGGGTGAGGTACTAAACCAGGAGGCCTGGGGCCCAGTGACTTTGACTGGGTCCCGCGAGGGTGGAGAAGTCCGAGGGTCCCTGAGGTGGATGGGGCCCATGTCTGAGGCAAGGAGGCCAGGGAGGTTACCCATTCGGAGAGTCTGGAGCAGCATCAACCCGGTGACGGATGGGCCTCCGGTAACTCCCTTGGAGGGACATCTTCCCCTGACAGGGGCCACAACGCAGCGAAGGTACTCCTATCTACGTTCTCTTGAGTCACTGGTAGAGACTCTCAAGTTCTAAGTCCTTTCTAGCCAAGGCTATAGTAACCGCTGGTAAAACCACAGTGGTTTAGCTGACAATCAGGATAGTGCCTCGACCTGCTCATCCCACCGTATCAAACTGTTATTGAGTCCCAACCAGTTGGCTACTGAAGCACTGTTTATTGTGAGTTATGCAATAAAACAAGAGTTGGACTGTGATCAGTGTGTGGAACTCTGGTTAATAGGAGAAAAGGGAAGTGTTGGCACAGCAGGACTTAATCCTTGACAGAAGCACACAGGCCCGAGGAAATATCTGGTACTGGCCTTCACCTCACCCACAGCTATGGGGAGGACATGGGCCGTAGCGCATCTCACCCTGTCGTGTGTAATACCCCTAGAAGAAAGAGACGGGGTGAGGTCGCTACAGTAGTAAATGCAAACCCTAAATAAATGGCATTTATTTTTTCGAAAGCACTGTCTATAAAAGCAATTGCCATTTGTAACAAATACTTGTTTTCACCTTTCTTTTCATCATTTGTTGTTTCTCAGTGTTGCAGCTCCTGTAGCCTCTTTGTAGCAACTACCTATCTACATGCTGCATGTTGTTTGTCAGGGAGCTTTTCCGGTAGTTGGGATGAACTGGGTTTGGATCTGATCCGATGGGAATCTGACTAATGATCCCTGCATCCCCTTCAGCCCAGTGAGCTGCAGGTGGGTTATCTCTGATCCACAGCTCATTGCCCCAGCAATACAGCCATAGCTCCCAACTGTCCCTGATTTTGAGGGACTTACCGTCATACGGAACAAAATTCCACTGTCCCTCTTTCCTTCTCATTTGTCCCTCATTTTGGTCTGATCTATATAGTTGTATATAAAATGCACTTCTTATCTATTAAAAAGTGTTTCCCAGTGCTAAACCTTTCATCCAACTCCTAAATAGCTGCATTTGTAAATTCCTAAAGCCAATATAAGAGAATAGTATTGATTTTTGATGTGACATTAAAGTTGAAGTTAAGGCCTAAAAGAAGTTTTGTTAAAAATGTTGCTTATCCTCTCCTCCTATGCTGCATACTTTTTGTGAAAGAGATCATTGTAAATTAGGGCTGTTACTGATTAAAATTTTCGTGTTCGATTAATCGTTTTTTTTTAAAATCGATTAATCGACTAATTTTGATTAATTATAACGCACATACAGATCCAACTACTTTTAGCTGATCTCCTTGCAGGCCGATTCCCAGTGCAGCTACCAACCACTGGAAAAATGAATAGCAGGATACAAAAAACACACAAAGGCAGCGCTCGATGGGAATAGCATTAAAATTTTTATAGTCTTCAAGTAGGTAACAAAATAAATATTGCACTAGAGATAAAATCGATGTAGCTACATAAACTGTAAAAATAGTGCGAGTAATACCAAACGGTAGCAAAAGCAGTCCTAAAAACATGTAGCTAAGTATGATACTGGTATAAAAATGTGTACAACGATACCACTGCTGAATCCAGATGAGGAGGGGTTAACATCAGTCTGTCGGCATGTAGATGTCCTGTGATGGGAACTATCACAACTCCCAGTGGATGGCTGTAGAAACCCAGGTTGATAGAGGGAAGTGATAGAGGGAAGTGTAACAGCCCTTGCGTTTGGCAGATAGTAAGGTCCCCGCTGGCATGCAGATATGAAGGCACAGCAAAGGAGCCCTTCAGATGGACACGGCAAGCCCAAAGAATTTTGATCGATCAAAATAATTTTGATCGATCAAAACAATTAATCGATTAATCGAGAAATGAATAGTTAATTTCCACAGCCCTATTGTAAATACCTTTTCCTCATCCACTTTGGTGAGGACATGTGATCCAGAAGCAGCGGCTCTCCTGTGTCCCTGAGCGCTCAACAAATGAATTCCTGGAGCCACAATGCCACCCACTGACTTCCACTGTCTCTACCTTGTTGGCGCTCCCTGCTGACTCAGAGCAGCCTCTGCTTCTGGATCAAGTGATCACACAGAAGTGGATTAAATAAAAAAATAATTTACTCTGCTCTCTTTTATAAACAGCATGCAGCATAGGTAGGAGAAGGGGGTAGGCAATATTTCTTAAAAGACGTCCCACTCAATATTGTAGAGGAATTCCGGTATCTGGGGGCCTCATTATTAAACAGGGCCCTTAGATTCCGATAAGCCCCCTGCCCACAGACCCCCACAACCACTAGCCAGGCATGTTAAAGGTATGTGGCCTGGTACGGTCGTACCTGCCCTATTCTGGCCCGCCAGGCTGCATGCTTGGATTAAGGGGATGGTAAGTTTTCCTGGCAGACCTCACACTTTTTTTTTTCTCCTTAAAGAGGAGCTCCAGTAGTTTTTGTGTTTATTAAAAGTTAGCAGCTCCAAAAACTGTAGCTGCTGACTTTTAATAAACACACACTCACCTGTCCAAGGATCCAGCAATGTGCTCACCCGAGCCGTACCTTCCCACGGGCTTCTCTCCTTGGTGCCAGCTTCTCAACTGTGGGCACCTGGCTGTGAGGGCTTGTAGCTTCAAATTCGGATGCCCACTGCACATGCACGAGTAGTGCTGCGCATTGTGGATGGTCCTGCAGTCTGGGACCTGTGATGTATCCCAGAAGACTGCAGGGAGGGAGGGGGAGAAAACTTCCGGTTGAATTGCCAGATGAGTGGAAGTGGAAGCAGGTACCTGTAAAGATTAGGTACCTGCTCTCCCCCCACAAAAAAAAATATCATTTGTTGAAGAGGAGGGGGAATGGAGGCCTTACAGAAGAACTTCTCCTTTTGGGTGGAGCTCTGCTTTAAAATCCATACCAGAATTAAAGGATCTGGAATGAATTTGGGGGGCAGGGACTCTATGCAATTTTTTTTTCATTCATGCTGTAGGATGTGCTACAACAAAAGTGATATTTTTTACATTGGTACATGTTCACCAAGCATAGGCATGTGCAGCCTACTGTATTAGGGTGTGTACCCTAAAGATCACCACCTCATGTGTGTCTACATATTGAATAGGGATTTAACCTCAAGGTTCCTTATTTTACAGGAAACCTGTGAAATTACCTTCAGACTGAGAGAGCTCCAAATCATATTTATTTGTTACGCAATTACATTACATAATTACGGAGAGCACACATACATAAGGCCGTCCGGGTATGCTTTGAATTCAATACAGCTTGATATCCCCTTTATAGGGTGTGTTATCAGTAAGTCACCCAAGCCCAGCTGCAGAAACTGCAGAGTGAGAGTACCATGCTCGTCTGCTCTCTTTGGTATGTTTTCACAAACATGTTCTCACTAGGGATGAGCTTCGCGTTCGAGTCAAACCCATATTCGACTCGAACATCGGCTGTTCGCCGAATTGCGAACATTATGGGCCGTTCGCGCCAAATTCGAAGGGCGCGTCGCGGCCCATAATTCACTGTGGCATCGCAGTGCATTGCTGGCTGATGATTGGCCAAGCATGCACTATGACCCGCATGCTTTGGCCAATCACAGTGCAGAAAAAACAGAGAGCCGTAATTGGCCAAAGCCAGGGTGGCTTTGGCCAATTATGGCTCAGGGTGTTTAGTACACGCCCCACACTATATAAGGCCGTCGGCTTGGCGGCCTTGTGTAGTGTGTTGGAGTTGTTTAATGAGAGATTACAGAGACAGACAGTGTCATTTATATTGAGTTAGATAGAGCAGGCAGACGAGTCAGTTAACTGCAGTTACAGTGTGTAGAGGATATATATGCATCCTAGGTGTTGTATATATATTTATACACTGTATTCAGTTTAGCTAGATCCGTTCCTGTTATTCTCTATACTGTGACAGGCAGGCAGGTGATTGTGCTAGCTGCAGTCAGTGTTTCACTTAGTGTACTGTGTGCTTTGCATAGCGTTCACCTAAAGCTTACCTGAATACAGTTAGTGACTAATAGTGGTGTTCTCATAATTAAACCACAGGCAGAGAGCTGCTAGTATTTTCAGTTAGTGTACTGTGTCCCTCTCTGCACAGTTTTCACCTAAAACTAACTGACGACAATTGCTGCTTTCCCCATACTAATACCACAGCAGGCAGTTGATTCTGATAGCTGCATTATCAGTACAGATATATATATATACACACATCCCACCTTTGTGCAGCTACATCTCATTGCAGGCCATTAGTATGTCTGGAAGGCAAACAAGGAGAGGCAGACAGTCACGAGGCAATAAAAGAGGGCAAGCAAGCTCTGTGTCTAGAGGCAACAGTGCTGCTGGTCGTGGACATGGTGCATCCTCATCAGCACGTGGCCGTGGGACACGCTTGTCCTTCTTTTCGGCAGCTGGCCATGTTGAGCCGCAACATGCCCAAGACTTGGTAGAGTGGATGACCAAGCCGTCCTCATCCTCCTCGTCCTCTCTCACCCAGGCTCAGGGTACTTTGTCTGGCAGAGCAGCTGCCAAAGTGGCCTCTTCCCTCGGTTCAATGGCATCAGTCACTCCTTTCCTAGCCCCACCATGTCCTCTTGAGGAGTCCCCCAAACTGTTTGAGCACAGTGTTGGGTACATGCTCCTGGAGGATGCCCAGCGTTTTGAAGGCTCCGATGATGGAACCCAGCTGGAGGAAGGCAGTAACGTGAGCCCAGAGAGAGGGGGTAGCAACGTGAGCCCTGAGAGAGGGGGTGCCCAACAAGGACAGCTATCTGGCAGTCATGTTCCCCCAGCTGCAGCATACTGACAGATTTGCACCAGTGATGAGGAGGGAGGGAATGATGAGGTCACTGACTCCACATGGGTGCCTGATAGCAGAGAGGAGGAGGAGGAGGAGGCACATCTCCAACGAGGCAGGATGCCCCCACAGGGGCCAGCTTAAGGGCAGCACACCGACTGCATCACACCGCAGAGCTCCACATGTGCAGGGCGCTGCTGTCTGCACGTTATTCCAAAAGTTATTTGTGTGGGCCTTTTTTCAGTGCAGCAGATCGCACCGTTGCCATTTGCAACATATGTCTAAAGCGTATCTCGCGTGGCCAAAACATCAGCCGCTTGGGCACCACCTGCTTGACCAGACATATGTCGACCTGCCATGCAGTCCGTTGGCAAGCTTACCCAAAAGACCCACACCAAAGAACAAAGCGCACCTCTCCTTGCTCCTCATCAGCTGGGATCTCCAACCCCACTATACCTTCAGTCCTCTCTGAAACCTGCACTGAGAGGAATGAAGGTGTAGAATTAGGTGTGTCACAGCCAAATACTTGCGTACATTCTGCTATCGGTACACCGACGTCCGATTGTACCAGGCAAATTTCCCTGCCCCAGCTGTTGCACCGCCGAAAGAAGTTTGCTCCCAGCCATCCACATGCCCAGTGGTTGAATGCTAGCTTGGCTAAATTGCTAGCACTTCAACTGCTGCCTTTTCAGTTGGTAGACTCTGCCCCCTTCCATAAGTTTGTGGAATGTGCGGTTCCTCAGTGGCAGGTTCTCAAACGCCACTTTTTCTCACGGAAGGCGATTCTGTCTCTCTACCGGCATGTGGAAGGCAATGTCTTGGCCTCGCTGGACAGGGCGGTCAGCGGTAAGGTGCATATTACCGCTGACTCATGGTCCAGCAGGCATGGACAGGGACGTTACCTATCTTTCACGGCGCATTGGGTGACTCTGCTGGCAGCTGGGAAGGATGCAAAACAAGGTGCAGTAGTGTTTGAGGTTGTTCCGCCACCACACCTCCAAAATGTTACTACTGGTGATTCTGACACACCTCTCTCCTCCACCCCCTCCTCTTCTTCTTCCTCCATGGCCTCTACCTGTGCTTTGTCCTCGGAACCAGCTGTGCTTCGTAGGCGTTCAAGGGGCTACGCAAGTACGCAGGCAAAAGGTGCCATGTGGTGCTTGAGCTGGTGTGCTTGGGGGACAGGAGCCACACTGGGGCAGAGATTCTGTCAGCTCTGCAGGGGCAGGCTCAAAGGTGGTTGACGCCACGCCAGCTTAAGCCAGGAAAGGTGGTTTGAGACAATGGCATCAACCTCCTCTTCGCCCTCCAACTAGTTGTTTGGCTCACGTCCTTAACTTGGTGGTGCAGCGGTCCTTGGGCAGGTACCTGGACTTACAGGAGGTCCTGAAGCAGGCCAGGAAACTCTGTGGGCATTTCTGCCGGTCATATAATGCCAGTGCTCGGCTGGCTGACCTGCAAAAGGATTACAACCTGCCCAAGAACCGCCTAATCTGTGACATGCCCTCCAGGTGGAACTCTACGTTGGTCATGCTGCAGCGGCTGCACACGCAGCAGAGGGCCATCAATGAGTATCTGTTGCAACATGGCACCAGGACAGTGTCAGGGGAGCTTGGATTTTTTTCCCCACGCCAGTGGGCCATGATCAGGGATGCATGCACTGTCCTGACACCATCTGAGGAGGCCACAAGGATGGTGAGCAGTGACAGTGCATGCATCAGTGACACTGTCCCTCTTGTCCACCTGTTGGAGCACACGCTGCGTGGAATAATGGACAGGGCACTTGAGGCAGAACAGAGGCAGGAAGAGGAGGACTTCCTTACCTCTCAAGGCCCCCTTTATCCAGACAGTGTTCCTGCTGGCCCGGCTATCACGCAGGAAGAGGACGAGGAGGAGGATTATTGTGTCAGCATGGAGGTGGAGCCTAGCACTCCGCATCAGCAGCAGTCTTCAAGGGATCAATTACAGTCCCAAGACACCCATGGACTTGTACGTGGCTGGGAGGAGGTGGCTGCGGATCATGTCGTCCTCAGTGACCCAGAGGACTCCGCACCGAATGCCTCAGCAATGCTACGCTGCATGGCCTCCCTGATCCTGCAAAGCCTGCGGAAGGATCCTCGTTTTCTTGCGATCAAGGAGAGGGATCATTACTGGCTGGCAACCCTCCTTGATCCACGTTACAAGGGTAAGGTTGCGGACCTTATCTTGCCGTCACAGAGGGAGCAGAGGATGAAGCATCTTTGGGAGGCCTTGCAGAAAGGTCTGTGCAACGCGTTCCCAGAGACTGGGAGGTTACAAATTCCTGGTCCTGGACAACGTGTTGCTGAGGCTCCGTTTCAGTCAAAGAAGGAGCGGTGGAGAAGGTGGCCGTCTGACCGATGCGTTCAGACAATTTTTTAGTACGCAGCCCCAAGGTATGATCGCTTCCAGCAACCATCGCCAGCGTCTGGTTTACATGGTGCAGGAATACCTAGGGGCAAGATCAGACTTGGACACCTTTCCCACCGAAAATCCTCTGGGTTACTGGGTCTTGAGGATGGATCACTGGCCAGAGCTTGCACAGTATGCAATTGAGGTACTGACCTGTCCTGCATCCAGCGTTCTTTCGGAACGCACATTCAATGCTGCTGGAGGCTTTGTAACTGATCACAGGGTGCGCCTGTCCACCGACTAGGTCGATCGACTGACCTTCATAAAAATGAATCAGTCTTGGATCACCACCAGCTGCCAAGCACCTGATGCTGGTGTAACCGAATAATTTTTTTTGAAATGTCAGATCCCTTCAAGACTGCCTATGCTGATGCTGAGTGACTATCCTGTTATGCTGAGTGACTATCCTCTTTGTCCTCAATGATCATGCTAATAGCTTGAAAGAACATTTTTGGTTCTGGGCACCACCAGTGGCTAAGGCCCAATTTTTCAGCCCCTGTTTAACAGGGGCATGTATTTACAATTTTTGATGCAATGCTTTGCAGCAGGACTCATTGCTGCACTCCAACTACAGTATCTGTGAGGGGTTGCAGTGTTGTGGCACCAGCACCAGTGCCTAAGGCCCAATGTTTCTGCTCCTGTTTAACAGGGGCGTGTAATTACAATTATTGATGCAATACTTTGCAACAGGGCTCATTGCTGCACTCCAAGTACAGTATCTGTGAGGGGTTGCAGTGTTGTGGCACCAATGCCTAAGGCACACTTTTTATGCCCCTGTTCAACAGGGGCATGTAATTACAATTCTTGATCTAATAATTAACAGCAGGGCCCATTCCTGCGCCCGCCAAGAGTAACTGTGAGGGCTTACAGTGTTGTGGCAACACCACCACCAAAGGCCCAATTTTTCTGCCCCTGTTAAACAGGGGCATGTGATTACAATTCTTGTTCTAATATTTCACAGCTGGGCCCATTCCTGCCCCCACCAAGAGTAACTGAGGACTTACAGTGTTGTGACACCAGCACCACCACCACCACCAAAGGCCCAATTTTTCTGCCCCTGTTCAACAGGGGCATGTAATTACAATTCTTGATTGAATATTTCACAGCTGGGCCCATTACTGTGCCCACCAAGAGTAACTGTGATGATTTCCGGATTTGTGGCACCAGCACCACCACCAAAGGCCCAATTTTTCCTACCACTGTTCAACAATGGCATGTAATTACATGTAATTACAATTCTTGATATAATAGTTCACAGCAGGGCGTTCCAGCACCCACCAAGAGTAACTGTGAGGCAACACCAACACCTAAGGGCCAAATTTCTGCAGAGTATATACGGAAGGCCCCTTCTTTCAAACATCCAACTTACAAACGACTCCTACTTGCAAACAGAAGGAGACAACAGGAAGTGAGAGTAAATCTACCCCTAGGAAGGGAAATTCTCTCCTGTAATGCCGCGTACACAAGGCTGTTTTTCTCGTCGGGAAAAACGACATTTTTCCCATTTGACGAGAAAAATTATCGTCTGTGGGCATTTTGTCGTTTTTCTCGACGAGAAAAACAGCATTAAAAACGACGAGAAAAATTAGAACATGTTCTAATTTTTCTCGTCGTTTTTTCCTACATTTTTTACGCGGCAGTGTTTCCCATAGGGAAACACTGCCGCGGAGCCCACAGACGGTCGTTTTCCTCGACAAGAGAAAAAACGACGTGAAAAACGACCGTGTGTGGGGAACAAGCTGTTCCCCCGTTTTAAATGACATTATTCACGGCGGTTTTTTAACCGCCATGAATAATGATCGTGTGTACGCGGCATAAGAATTAATATGGGAAAAAGGTGTCTCCTCTCCACTGATGCTTTATCACCAATCCTTGTTTCAATAAAAAACCCAAATTTTCAAAAAACATTTGTCATTGGGACGGAAAGTGAGGTGAAATGTTCTGAACAGGTGCACAGCCAGCAAAACAAATGTTACAGGGGTGATAACCTTTCCCTATGTTTTCCAAAAAGCTTCAAAATAGATTTTTTGGCTGGAGCTACACTTAAAAAATGTACCTGTTCCAAATTACAAACAGATTCTACTTAAGAACAAACCTACAGTCCCTGTCTTGTTTGCACCGCCTGTATACTGCTGTTCAGAGTATATAGGGCCTTTTTTTTATTTGTGTGTGGGGTTCCCCTTAATATCCATACAAGACCCAAAGGGGCTGGTAGTGGGCTGGTGGGGGGGTAGCCATGCCATTTTTCTCATTGATTTTCATCCATATTGCCAGGACCAGACATTACATTAAAGCCGCAAGCAGTTTTAAATAACTTTTTTTCCTTTAGAAATGTAATTTTGTGCAGGGACAGTTCTAAACACGGGAAACACGTGACACTTCACAGGCATACTTTAGACACCCCCCAGGTACGATATTTAAAGGAATATTTCACTTTTTTTTTCACTTTATGCATCATTAAAATCACTGCTCCCGAAAAAACGTCAGTTTTTAAAACTTCTTTTTGCATTGATACATGTCCCCTGGGGCAGGACCCGGGTCCCCAAACCCTTTTTAGGACAATAACTAGCATAATAGTTGTTATAATTAGCACTTTAGATTTTGAACGTTCACGTCCATTGTATTTAATAGGGTTCTAAAGTTCGCGAAAACTTTCGGTCCGTTCGCAGGTTCTGGTGCGAACCGAACCCGGGGGGGTGTTCGGCTCATCCCTAGTTCTCACAAACATGTTTTCTTGAGATAAGTACATGGCAGCATGGTACTCTCAACCAAATTCATAATCGCCATTTTAGTTTCTATCTTGCTTAACCACACTCTATATAATGTTCATAACTAGCATTATTATTGTGTGCTTTGCATATAACACTGACTATGAACATGTTTTGCACTGAGATGTATGATCCTGTAAAGATCATATTATTATCCTTATACAATATTTATCTGCGCCAGCCCATTCATCTCCCTGCCGGCACAGTGAAAGAGAAATGCGTAAGCACTTCCTTTATGGCAGAGCTGGTAAGAGGGAGATCTTTCCTATTGCCCCGTTGGTACACAGAGCGATAATGCTAATGTGCATGGGGTGATTAGGATGTGCCCAGGCACATCCGACACACACACTGTGCGCACGCACACTAAGGTAGTGCCCACCCCCCATGGTAGTTTTTATAACCCCTTGCCTATTATCCCAAAATAATGGGCATTTATAATTTGACAAATTTGTCTCCCATTGATTTCAGAAGGGTTCGGCATCTGAAATTCTTTGACGCTCATGGAACCTTGCTCAAACCACAGGGATCTAATATGAAGAAAATGACTGGCCAAACCACACAAGTACTTTTTGTGACCACTATTTTTCTTTTATATTGGCTTTTCAATGTAACAAATGCAGCATTATAGAGGTTGAATAAAACGTTTGGTGCAGCATAACACAAGGGGCAGAGGGATTTGGCCTCAAAGAAGGGACAGTCCCTACAAATGAGGGACAGTTGGGAGTTATGCTACATAGTTGAGAATAGAGCTTAAAGAGGTTGTACAATTAGATTGTATATTGTATGGTCACATTAATGGTCATTAAATTTGTCTGTTTTTTTTTTCTTCTACTATATTTAGTATACATCTTAAACGTTATTAGCTAGCTATGTTACATCTATAGAAGTAGAGTAAATACCTTTTGATGTGGGAGTTAGGCCTAACCCACTGGTGAACTTGTGAGCAAAGAAGTATAACTGAACAAAAAAGAAAATGGAAGCAATCTTTGTGTTACATAGAGTATATCTGTGCTACTATGGGAAGTAATTGAGCGTGGATTAGCTAAGTAGACATACAGCTCCAGACTAACTACAAGAAGAGGATGTGGCGACACCCCGTGTGTGATTGTAAGTGCAGAAAACTAAACCTGAATACAGGGAGGTGGGTGGTTGGTTTAACCCAAATGAGTCTGACCATGAGAGCCGACTGACTAGTATCTATCTATCCTAGCTACTCTATCAAGAAATTATTTTCTATGTTCTGTCTTCTGAATAAAATCTAGGAACAATCAATGCAATGAAACCTAATACTAACATTAGATTTGCACTTGATTAATAAATGTCTCCAACATTACATCAAATTGGGTAGCAATTTTGTCAGGGCTTGTTCTAGTGTGGGAGCCCATGCTACCCTCTGAAAAGTGATCTGTCCTTGATTACTTTTCAGCGGACGGTTGACAGGCAGCTGGGAGGTATTATGTAGTCTCCTCACCACTGGTTTTAAACACAAAAATGGCAAACCACCGAGCCACATCAAGGTGCATTGCACATGATTACAGGACAGTTGCAGCACAGTTAGGGTTGCCACCTCATCCCTTTAAACCCCAACACATATGAATTACACACCCTCTGTGGCTAATTTAAAGCAGGTAAGTCACCAAGTGAGTTTAATTACCACCTTAATCAGCCACAGAACCTGTGTAATTAATATGTGTTCGGGTTTAAAGGGATGAGGTGGCAACTCTACTTGAAACCCCAAATTTTTTATCCTAGTCATTTGTTTATAGGCTATCCATAAACTAGAGAACACATAAATAAAATACTATATTCCACCATTCCTGGGGATCCATTTACAATCTTGGAACATCAGCTTTACTCTTATGGGCATTTTTTTTACCCTGCAGGTAAGCTTAAACAACTTTAACCACTTCTCCACCGGGCCTATTCTGGCACTTCTCTCCTTCATGTAAAAATCATCATTTTTTTGCTAGAAAATTAATCAGAACCCCCAAACATTATATATTTATTTTTAGCAGACACCCTAGGGCAGTGATGGTGAACCTTGGCACCCCAGATGTTTTGAAACTACATCTCCCATGATGCTTCACTACACTGCAGAGTGCATGAGCATCATGGAAAATGTAGTTCCAAAACATCTGGGGTGCCAAGGTTCGCCATCACTGCCCTAGGGAATAAAATGGCGGTCATTGCACGGTATTTGCGCAATCATTTTTCAAACGCCTTTTTTGGGGAAAAAAAACGGTTTCACAAATTAAAAAATAACAAAACAGTAAAGTTAGCCCAATTTTTTTGTATAATGTGAAAGATGCTGTTACGTCGAGTAAATAGATACCTAACATGTCACGCTTTAAAATTGCGCACACTCATGGAATGGCACCAAACTTCAGTACTTAAAAATCTCCATAGGCAATGGTTTAAATTTTTTTACAGGTTACTATTTTCGAGTTACAGAGGAGGTCTAGTGCTAGAATTATTGCTTGCACTCTACCGCACGCGGCGATACCTCACATGTGGGGTTTGAACGGCGTTTACATATGTGGGCGGGGCTTAAATGCGTGTTCGCTTCTGAGCGCGAGCTACCGAAGACAGGGGCGTTTTAATTTTTTTTTTTTACTGAATTTTTTTTATTTTGACACTTTTTTTATTTTTTTATTTTTTTTTGATCACTTTTATTCCTATTACAGAGAATTTAAACATCCCTTGTAATAGGAATTATTGTGACAGGTCCTCTTTATGGAGAGATGCGGGGTCAATAAGACCCCACATCTCTCTTCCAGGCTGGAAAGCATGAGATCGGCAATTGCGGCTTTGTTTACTTCCGGGAACCGGACGTGAGGTCACAACGTCGCGCCCGGGACTCCGATGGTCATAGAGATGACTGGTGACCATCTGGTCACCGGAAATCTCTATGATCCTCAAGTGACGCCGTCCGATTCGTTCTCCGGGCCTCCGATGGCACGGTAGAGCCCGGAGAAGCACTGGATGGCGGCGGGAGGGGGAGATGTCCCCTCCCGCCGCCTATAAGAATGATCAAGCAGTGGAACGGCCGCAGAATTGCCGGCATTACAGAATGATATCTGAATGATGCCTGTAGCTGCAGGCATCATTCAGATATCCCCCTCAAAGTCAAGGACGTCATATGACGTCCTTGGTGGAGAAGTGGTTAAAGTGGTTCTAAGAACTAAAGTTTTTTTTACCCTAATGTATTCTACGCATTAGGGTAAAAGACCTTCTCTGTCACAGGATCCCCACCTCACCCAGCATTGACTTACCTAAGCCTGATCTCAATTCACCGCTTTGCATGAAAACAGCTGCTCTCTTCGCTCTCACCCTCCTCACAGGGCAGATTGATAGCAGTGGGAGCCATAGGCTCCCGCTGCTGTAAATCAAATTCTGTGATGAGGGAGTGGGGGGCGGCAGAGCTACACTGTCTGTGTCAGTAGATGCAGACAGGGGCACTTGCTTAAGAGATGGAGCCAAGAGCTCCAGTGGGGGACCCCAGAAGAGGAGGATCGAGGCTGGTCTGTGCAAAACCATTGCACAGGGCAGGTAAGTATGACATATTTGTTTTTTGTTTTTTTTAAACAATTAAAGCTTCATAATTACTTTAAAAATTGAATTTTGAAAGAATACATACTGGCAGCATGAGGGAACTGCATTCTGTCAGCCAATTTTTTATTTATTTAAGTCAAGTGTTGTCATGATGGAATTGCTTCATTGTGTGAGTTAGGCTCCATTCACATCTTGGCGTATGGGGGCGAGAATTGCGGTAAAATCGTGCAAATAGAATCGCGGGACGCCCGTCGCCCAAAAACAGCTTGTGTACTTCTTTTGGGTGACAGGCGTCCCGCGATTCTGTTTGGGGTGCTATTGAAATTGACGGGCAACGCATGGGGAACGTGAGATTTACTGCTATTGCAGATCGCGGGCAGAATCGCTGCGATTCCAAGCGATTCGGAAAGCGGAGATGTGAACAGAGCCTTAGTGTCCCTCACGGGGGTGGCCAAACTACTACACCAGGCCCCACATTGGAAGCATAATGTATTTTCATGCAGTTGCCAATGACAGCTGTTACTGACCACAGAGTCATTTTGAACACTGATTTTCCTCCATCATATCTTTGACACACGTTACCCAATACACTCTAATCTTTAGCCCGAAGGCATGGAGGGAAGCGGCTGTGCACTTCAAACACCTGTGGTCCAGGCCCAGTCCATAGGAAAGTTCTGCTTCACAGCGGGACCTAACATAGGGTCTCCACTGCTTAGAAGAGTAGACCATGCAGCCACCAATCCACCCCTCTGAAAGAACCTCCATCAGGGGGTCATCACCACCTCCTCTCCTGAACTGGCTACTTCTCCTTCCTTTTATCTTGTATTCTCCATCAATCAGAAGGTTCCCGTAAAATCTTAAGCTTTGTTCCCCATTCCCATGTGGGACTTCACCCTCACTATGTGTTCACAGTAAATCAGACCAGGCAATTCACTTAACCAGCAACTTCTTGTATTAAAAAAAGGGCTTAAATGTACAGTGCCTCTGGTTCGCTACAATACAGTTCTTCATAAATTACATGGCAATGCAACAGACATGATGGTTTTCTTTTTAAAATAATAGCCGGGACTTGGGCTTTGCAGTGGTGTCTCATACCTTTAGCTAGTAATGGTTCCCAAACAATGGTAACATGGCTCACTAACAGTCCCATTTCAGGGTCCTGCCAAGGAGTGACCGGACTTGATGTAACTCTACATCTCCTCTTATATGGTCCTTCTCATTCCCATTGCCAATCAACTTGAAACCACTGGCCCAACCCCACTGGCCCAACTCCTTCCGGTATAAATACCCCTGCTATGGGAAGTACCACAGGCCAAACAGCAGACACACCACAGCCTATTACAGTACCTTTACATCACTCAATAGTAACTCTTAAGTACAACACACAAATTTCATTTTTGGCCCCTGTCTAAATGAAAAAATGATTGTGAAAACCATGTCAGAGACAGAAGGAATAAAGATTTGAAGGTTTATATCCACAGTAACTCATGTTTCCATTGTATCTTGCATTATATGTTGTTTTCTGTCAGACAGAATCCCAATTAACTGTAGAATAACCACCAATTCATTAGAGGCCAGGTCCATAGGCAGATGGCCCCATATGTCTGATAGATGAATATGGGCTCCTCCATCGAGTAGTGCAATTAGGGTTTCCACTGAACCATTTCTTGCTGCTCGGTGAGCTGGGGTTCTTCCAGTGCTGGAATCCGAGGTGTTTGGGTTTGAGCCATAATCCAAAAGAAGTTGGGTTATCTTTGGAAAATCCAGGTTCACCACCTTAATTTTAGAAACAATTATTTAGATTGTGTATTAGACATTCTGCTTGCTGCAACATTTTATTTTTAATGTTTTATGTGAAGTGATCTAGCAGGACTTAATTTTCTGACTAAAGTTCCACTTTAAAGTAAATTAAAGGGTTTGTAAAGGTTTAGCTTATTTATTTTTTTAAATAACAAACATGTCATACTTACCTGCTTTGTGGTATAGTTTTGCACAGAACAGTCCAGATCCTCCTCTTTTCGGGTCCCCCTTTTGGAGCTCCTGACTCCTCCCCCCTGCTAAGTGCCCCCATAGCAAGTTGCTTGCTTTGGGGGCACTCGTGCGTGCTCACTTCCGAGCCACCTCACCTTCCTCACTAGCTGTGATTGACAGTAGCAGAAGCAAGCCCGGGAACACTTCTGCTCTTGTGCACATCACTGGATCAGACTCAGGTGAGTATAAAGGGGGGGGGGGAGGTGAAAGCTGCATACTGAAGATTTTTTACCTTTAGAACCACTTTAATCAATTAACAGTTTTATGGCAATAATAAGAATATACTGGGGGAATTCATAAAAACTCAAAGACACTCTTTAGAATTCCCTTGCACCTCTGCACCCTAATTGTTGGTGTTTGCACAGTTACTGAGCTTTCTCCCTGCCACTGTATACATCACCTCAGTTCCCCATCAGCATCCGTCCCCCTAGCAGGTAATGAGGCCTTGGAGACTTGTTCCTCATCAGGTCTGCCCACTGTGTGACTCGTCATTTCCTAAATAAGAGTAATGACGTTGCCAGTATCCCTGGCCTGTTGGTGACCTTCAGCTTTCAGTCAGGGAATCTCCCAGCTGACAGCTGAATAGGGCTGCAGATAGGGCCCTGTGCAAGAAGTTGTCACATTCCTCACAGCTTCCCAGCATTGACATCTTCCACTATGAGTGATGTGCCTTTATCTACTTTTTTTCTTCAAAAGGTCAGAGCCAACTTTGTTCAGGCATTTTTCTCATTCAGCATCTACTTCCTAGACTGAAGTTCTGGTACAGAGATGATACAATCACCTAAATGCTGATGCATGTGCTTTTCTTGGCGGTGTCTGATACAGATAAGTTCCTGCTTCAACCTCTCACTTTGTGACTGTCTACAAAGTTCCAATGTTGCAGTCTGATTAAAGGGGAAGAAGAGACTAAATAAATGCTACCTCCTGCCTGCAGCAGACTGATGCTATCATCTCAGACTTGGCAAAGTCACTGATTGGATCTCAAGGAATGCTGTTTAATTTAAAAAAAAAAAGCACAGTTTTTTCTAAAATGTTCTTGTTGCTATATATTGCATACTATATACTTTATAAACTTCCATTTTAAATTAAAGGGGTTGTAAAGGTTTGTTTTTTATTTTCTAAATAGGTTCCTTTAAGCTAGTGCATTGTTGCTTCACTTACCTTTTCCTTAGATTTTCCTTCTAAGTGTTTTTTTTCTTTGTTTTCTTTGTGTGAATTTCTCACTTCCTGTTCCTCCTCAGTAAGCTGTTCAGTAAGCTGTTCTGGCTGACTCCACACCACTCGGATGATGGTGTGAAGTTCAGTGAGGAGAAACAGGAAGTGAGAAATTCAGACAAAGAAAAAAAACATTTAGAAGGGAAATCAAAGGAAAAGGTAAGAGAACCAACAATGCACTAGCTTAAAGGAACCTATTTAGAAAATAAAAAACGAACCTTTACAACCCCTTTAAGTCCACCATTACAATATATTACCAATATATGTTACATTTTAAAGTGGTACAAAAGCCTTACGGTAAAAAACCTTCTTTGCCATAGGATACCCCCAGCACCCTTTATACTTACCTGAGCCCAATCTCGATACAGCGGTGTGCACGAGAGCAGCAATATTCTCTGCTCTCTCCCTCCTCACTGGGAAGGTTGATGCCATTGGCTCCTGTTGCTGTCAATCAAATTCTGTGACAAGTGAGCACGGTCAAGCTGCACTGTGTGTGTCTATAGACACAGGCAGCTGGGCTCGGGATCTAGCCCACAAGTGCCTCCATAGAAAGTGGCTTTCTATGGGGGCACTTACCGAAGAGGAGGAACAAGGAGCGCCTGCGGGGGACCCCAGAAGAAGCAGATAGGGGCTCCTCCATGCAAAACTATTGGTCACGTGATCACATTGTTAACCAAGCTGTTATGAATGAATTCATTCCTAATGTGTTTCCTATGCGGTGAATGGCCCACAACTATCACATGGTATCTGGTCCAGCAACCATCACAGCAACCTGTACCATGTGATTATCTCAGGGCCGTAGATAATTTTTTGTTCTGGGGGGGTTCAGCAGCAGGTACTAAGTAAAAGTCTTCTTAAATAAAATGAATTGCGCCAAAATTATAAAGACTGGAAAAAGAAAAAAACAATATGTGTTGCCCCTGGTAAGCAATTACATCCTTAAAGGGGTTGTAAAGGTTTGTTTTTTATTTTCTAAATAGGTTCCTTTAAGCTAGTGCATTGTTGGTTCACTTACCTTTTCCTTTGATTTACCTTCTAAATGTTTTTTTCCTTTGTTTTCTTTGTCTGAATTTCTCACTTCCTGTTTCTCCTCACTAAACTTCACACCATCATCCGAGTGGTGTGGAGTCAGCCAGAACAGCTTACTGAACAGCTTACTGAGGAGGAACAGGAAGTGAGAAATTCACATAAAGAAAACAAAGATTATTATTATTATTAGTATTTTATCAGGTCCTTTAGAAAATCGAACCTGATTTCAGTTTCTTCCTCCTTCCAGTTTTTAGGAACTGGCTATTGTCCAGTATTAGTGTCCAAACTGAATAGGTGCAAAGTGAGTGTGCTGCCCACCTACAAGGAGATGGTATCCTTTGCACCTCCTCAGTAAGGTTGGCTATTGTGGTGCAAAGTGCACCATGTTGTGTCAGACAGAGCACTCGCTGACTTTTTAACTTTTACAGATAAAAAAAAAAGAAGAGGGAATGCACTGCCTACCATGGGATGGTGCACTGTATAGCCAATCTTACTGAGCAGGTACAAAGGGCACCATCTTGTGGAAGGCAGCACACTCACTGTGTTTACATGTGCTTAATTTTCAATTAATCACAGAATAAAATAAAAAACAATAAACTGAAAAATTAGCAGCCTTGAATACACTGACTTTTCTTTAGGCTAGGTTCACATCTAAGTGGGTACGAGAAGGTGTGTAATTGCACACCTTCCTGCACTGGCAGAGGAAAAACACACTACTGCTTAGCAGGGATGGACTGGCCATAGGGACTACCGGGAGTTTCCCGGTGGGCCGATGGCTCAGTGGGCCGTTTAAAAAAAAAAAAAAAAAATGTTAAAATTTTTTATTTTTTTTTGTGGGCCGTTTTTGTATGCAGTTTTGTGGCAGCGGGAGCGTGGCAGCAAACAGCGGCCCTCACAAAAAAAAAAAAAAAATAAATAAAATAAAAAGATTTTTTTTTTTTGTGGGCCGTTTTTTTATGCAGTTTTGTGGCAGCGGGAGCGTGGCAGCAAACAGCGACCCTCACAAAAAATAAATACATTTTGTGGCCCGTTTTTTTATGCAGTTCGGCAGCAGCGGGAGCGTGGCAGCAAACAGCGGCGGGGATTCGGGGAAGGTGGCCATCGAGGAGGGCAGTTGGATGTAAAATTCCGAGGGAGAAGAGCTCCACCCCCTCCCTGACCACCGAAGAGGCGGACAGTAGCGAGCGCGGCCACCCCGGCGCTCCCAGAACCTCGATTCCTCTATCTCCTCTCTGCTCCAGGAACCATGTGGCCTGGGCCGGAGGGCAGGCTGACAGGGAGCCCGGAGGAAAAGAACATGCGCCGCTGTAAGGAGCAGAGCAGCGTGAGCACCCCCCGGATCAAGAGGGAGACTCAGCGCTGCCGCTGATGGCCATCAGGTACCTGGCATCCTACACAAACATGCCAGAACACTGAGACAGCAGGGAGGTAAGCAGAGGAGGGACTTCAGAAAGGGACAGTGCTATGTGGTCTGTCTCAGCCCTCCCCTCTGTCTCTCTGCCCCCTCTGTCTCTCAGTCCCCCTCTTTCAGCCCCCTCCTCTATCTCTCAGCCCCCCACTATCTCTCAGACCCCCCTCTGTCTCTCAGACCCCCCCTCTGTCTCTCAGACCCCCCCTCTGTCTCTCAGACCCCCCCTGTCTCTCAGACCCCTCCTCTGTCTCTCAGCTCTCCTCCTCTGTCTCTCAGCTCTCCTCCTCTATCTCTCAGCTCTCCTCCTCTGTCTCTCAGCTCTCCTCCTCTGTCTCTCAGCTCTCCTCCTCTGTCTCTCAGCCCCCTCCTCTATCACTCACCTCCCCCTTCTGTCTGTCTCTCAGTCCCCTCCACTGTCTCTCAGACCCCTCCACTGTCTCTCAGCCCCCCTCTGTCTCTCAGCCCCCCCTCTGTCTCTCAGCTCCCCCTGTCTCTCAGCTCCCCCTGTCTCTCAGCTCCCCCCTGTCTCTCAGCTCCCCCTGTCTCTCAGCTCCCCCCCTGTCTCTCAGCTCCCCCTGTCTCTCAGCTCCCCCTCTGTCTCTCAGACCCCCCTCTGTCTATCAGACCCCCCTCTGTCTCTCAGTCCCCCCCTCTGTCTCTCAGTTCCCGTGTCTCTCAGTCCCCCCTCTTTTATCCCCTCCTCTCTCTCTCTCTTAGCTCCCCTCTGTCTCTCAGACCCCCCTCCCTCTCTCAGACCCCTCCTCCGTCTCTCAGACCCCTCCTCTGTCTCTCAGACCCCTCCTCTGTCTCTCAGACCCCTCCTCTGTCTCTCAGCTCTCCTCCTCTGTCTCTCTGCTCCCCCTGTCTCTCAGATGCCTCCACTGTCTCTCAGACCCCTCCACTGTCTCTCAGACCCCTCCACTGTCTCTTAGCTCCCCTCCACTGTCTCTCAGCTCCCTTCCACTGTCTCTCATCTCCCTTTCACTGTCTCTCAGCTCCCCTCCACTGTCTCTCAGCTCCCCCTCTGTCTCTCAGCTCCCCCCTCTGTCTCTCAGCTTCCCCCTCTGTCTCTCAGCTCCCCCTCTGTCTTTCAGCTCCTCCTCTGTCTCTCAGCTCCCTCCCATTGTCTCTCAGCTCCCTCCCATTGTCTCTCAGCTCCCTCCCATTGTCTCTTAGCTCCCTCCCATTGTCTCTCAGCTTCCCCCTCTGTCTCTCAGACCCCTCCTCTGTCTCTCAGACCCCCCTCTGTCTCTCAGTCCCCCCTCTGTCTCTCAGTCCCCCCTCTGTCTCTCAGTCCCCATGTCTCTCAGTCCCCCCTCTTTTATCCCCTCCTCTCTCTCTCAGCTCCCCTCTGTCTCTTAGACCCCTCCTCTGTCTCTCAGACCCCTCCTCTGTCTCTCAGCTCTCCTCCTCTGTCTCTCAGCTCCCCCTGTCTCTCAGACCCCTCCACTGTCTCTCAGACCCCTCCACTGTCTCTCAGACCCATCCACTGTTTCTCAGACCCATCCACTGTCTCTCAGCTCCCCTCCACTGTCTCTCAGCTCCCCTCCACTGTCTCTCAGCTCCCCCCTACTGTCTCTCAGCTTTCCCCTCTGTCTCTCAGCTTCCCCCTCTGTCTCTCAGCTTCCCCCTCTGTCTCTCAGCTTCCCCCTCTGTCTCTCAGCTCCCCCTCTGTCTCTCAGCTCCCCCTCTGTCTTTTAGTTTCTCCTCTGTCTCTCAGCTCCCTCCCATTGTCTCTCAGCTCCCTCCCATTGTCTCTCAGTTCCCTCCCATTGTCTCTCAGCTTCCCCCTCTGTCTCTCAGACCCCTCCTCTGTCTCTCAGCCCCCTCCTCTGTCTCTCAGCCATTCATTTCAATGGGCAGGAGCGGTGTGACTGTGTACACCGCTCCTCCACCGCCCCAAAGATGCTGCTTGGAGGACTTTCACACTGGGACTGCAGCGGAGGCGTTTTTCAGGGGCTTTACAGGCGCTATTTTTTGCCCAAAAGCGCCTGAAAAACGCCTCAGTGTGTAAGGGGTCCTACACTCACCCCCTCTCTTTTACACTCGCTCCCTCTCTCTTACACTCACCCCCCTCTCTCACCCACCCCCTCTCATCCCCTTTCCCTCAACCCTCCCTCTCTCTCTCTCTCTCATTCCCCTCTCGCTCACCCTCTCATGATATACAATAATGGATGTAGGGGCCTTTTAGTGGACGTGATTTTTTGGGGGGGTGGGGGGCAGCATTTTATTGAATTAAAGTGGGCCGGTCTGGATGAAGTCCAGGGCCAAATTTTGGTCCCAGTCCAGCCCTGCTGCTTAGGAGATACGCTGAGGTACACTACAATGCAGGAAATCCTCAATCCATGCACAATTCATGCACCTCATTCAAATTGCACCCCCCTTGCAATCTGCAGTGGGTGTCAGTGCTATCTTAATGACACCCCAAACAAAGGTTGCAAAACACAGTGTGTTTGCCTGCACCAGATCGCATTCACAAAATGACCATGCAAACCGGTTGCAGTGCGGTTCCAAAATTGGTGCATGCATGACTTTAGTGCGATTTGAACATATTCAAAATTAATGGGCCTTGATTGCACCGCAATCAACACAGTAAGCCTGGTTTCACACTATAGTTTGCATGTAAATCGTACAGGAACTGCACCGCATTCCTGTGCAATTCACATGCGATTCTGTGTGGTGTGATTTGAGCCCATTTTGAATGGGCTGAATCGCACCACATCGCACCAAAGAAGTGCAGGCACCTTTTTTTGAAAACCAATCATGAGATCTGGTACAGACAAACACTGCGTTTGTGACCTTCTTTTGGGGAGTTGTTTACTTTGAATTGACACCTGCAGCAGATCAAAAACACAGTGTGATTGCAATGCGGGAAACACACAGGGATCACAGTGTTTCCTGTACCACATATGTATGAACCAGGGGTAAAACAGGGCCAAGGCATGCCACTGAGGGCAGCAGAAAGTCCAGCCTGGCTCTGGCATTGGTAGAAATGTTGTGCTATCAAATGCTGAATCAGTAAGCCGGTGAGCACCACAACAAGCTTGCCAGTGCCAAGCTGGACTGTCAGTAACACAAGCAATAGAAAACTCAGCTTAGCCTCAGTCAACTGTCAGTAACATTAAGCAATGCAAAATTTAGTCCAGCCAGCCTCAATCACATACTTTGTCAGTTGCCACACAGAATCACAGACAGTCTCTCACTAGGGTGACCACATTTCCAAACTACCATTCAGGGACACCCCCCTCCCAAAAATCAGCTTGTGCTGTAACGAATCACAGCACAGTGATTGCACACAAGAGGCGGGATTTATGATTTCTCCAATCACAAGCAGGGGGTGGGGATTGTGCTCCTCCAGACATTCCCGGCCCGGACAAGTACTGTCAGTGAGTAAAGCGGTGATGTGGGAGCCTTTTTTGGGGCCATCAGATCAGCCCGGGGGGTGGCTGTATCAGTTTCATTCCGGGACACTGTATTGTCTTGGAATAAAGGTATCCGGGACAGACCTGCAAAATGCGGGACTGTCCCGCGCAACCCGGAACATGTGGTCACCCTATCTCTCACTGACTCACAGTTACCTAGCATGAACAGCAGAATGCCAGCCACAGCACAGCAGTCTGAGCAGTGGTTACTCTGAGGACACTCTTCAAGACTCTTTGAGACTTGGCCAGGAGAGAAAGAGGGACATACCTGGACAGGACAGCAGCAGTTCATCCATGTGGGGGGCCGGCGGCTACACAGCACTTTACAAGCACTCTGCACTCCAGGGCCCAGGCAAAGCTCCTCTCCCAAGCCCAAGGTGGGAGTGCCACTGCAAGCCAACGGGAATACATGGTGTGCAGTGGGCAGGACTACACACACCGCTGGCTCCCTCTGTGCTGCCTGGTGATAGATCTGTCAGCCTTCAGCCCTAGCTCAATAGACTGGCCTGGCGGTGTACCACAACATGCGTGCGGGTATGCCTAATGATCTATTACACCTTCTGCAGCGTGATTATTACACTCTGTGTGCCACTGACTGCAGTGCTGCCTGTCGCTGGTGCCATGTGCGGCTGCAGAGCAGGGACACCATGCATTTCATTTTGGCCCTGTGGTAGGGTGACCAGACATCCCCGGTTTCCGGGGACAGTCCCCGGATTGAGGACACTGTCCCCGGACCAAGTCTGTCCCCGGATTTGATTTGAACAGGGGCTGGGGCAATTTCAAAGACAGTCAGTGCAGAATTAAAATCGGAATTACTGAATTACACCCCCCCGCTCTGCCGCACTTACAAGCTTAGGGGGGTGTATTTTTTTCCATTATTTGTTCCCCACTTTCTGATGATCATGTGCTGGTTGGAGCGGAGGGAATATTTCTTCAATTTTGGGCGCATGCCCATTCAGCTCTGATCACATTTTCTTCTGCCTTGGCTCAAGTCCCGGCCAGCCACCTGCCTGCTTATCTCCTTGCCTTCCCTGGCGGAGTGATCTTCCTCTGCTCCCCACCCAGTAGTAGCCGGGGCCCGGAGAGTAAGACTTGACAGGCTGTGAGGAGGCGGTGATGGGCAGAGAGTCACTGATTGCCGCCATTACTAGTAAAAAAAAAAAAATGTCCCCGGATTTAATTTTAAAAATCTGGTCACCTTACCCTGGGGGAGGGGGGTTTGAACACCCCCCCTTATCTACACCCCTGGATTATCTTTACCCAATCACAGATCACTAGTATTCACAGCTGTTATGAATGACAGTACAAAACATTGCTATTACAATGATCATTTTAGTGCATTCCAGTGTGTTTTTAATGCATTTTACCGCATTCCAGTACAATTTGGAGCAGAAAAAATGCAGCGTGTTCTACTTTTTTTTCTGGAACTGGAACGCACTGGAAATGATTTCACTGGTGTGAACTATGCCATTGGAAACCATATAAGCTACTTTCCATGCATTCCTGATGCAGAAAAAAAAACGCACTGCATGTGGTGTGACCCAGTCCTAACAGTCTGATGTCCCTCGTCACCATTGGCATCATCTACCTGAGCTTGTGTAGCCCAGTGTACATTCTAAAGAAGACTGTGAGCAGGCAGGTAGGCTTATTTTATTGTAGATGAGACATTGGGGGTTATTTACTAAAACTGGAGAGTGCAAAATCCAGTGCAGCTCTGCATAGGAACCAATCAGCTTCCAGGTTTTATTGCCAAAGCGTAATTGAACAAGCTGAAGTTAGAAGCTGATTGGTTACCACGCACAGCTGCACCAGATTCTGAATGCACCAGTTTTAGTAAATCTCCCCCATTGCATGTTTCTTCTGCAATAAGGAGCCTGCCTGCTCACAGTCTTTACATTTGGGACTTTAGTTCCGCTTTAAAGATTATGTGAAGTCATATCAAAAAAGCACACTATCACTATGACATTCAAAAATCTCTCTAGTGGCTTACTAAACATCTTTTACAAAAAAAAAAAAAAAAAAGTTTGTATATGTTATTTTTATAGTTGTAATAAGCAGTCACATGACTACACATCCACTCTTCCTCTTCTGAAGTGCAGGACAGTAAGGAAAGCCACTGTCAAACACACAGAGCAGGGGGAGTGGCAGCATCAGAGCTGGAACTTGATTCAAATGTAATTCTACTGTACTAATCATTATTCACTTAAAGGCCTGGTTCACACCTATGCATTTTTTAGTGCATTTTCAGTTTTGCAGAAACACACTACAGTCTATGTAACATGGTTTCCTATGGATCACGTTCACATCTGTGCATTTTATGGAAAGGTTTAGGGACTTTTTTCTGGTTTTTGGTTCCATGGACTTCAATGGATCAAAAGTGTGTATTGAAAAACGCAAACTGCAACCTGCATAGGTGTGAATCAGGCCTTAAAGGGGTTGTAAAGGTTTGTTTTTTTATTTTCTAAATACAGTATATACTCAAGTATAAGCCGAGTTTTTGAGGCCTTTTTTTAGGGCTGAAAATGTCCCCCTCGGCTTATACTCGAGTCTGTGTTTTTTTTGTACCTGAATTCTTGACAGGCGTCCATTTTTTTAAAAGTCGCGGCTTTCTCCTGGCGTTCCGTTCCATGATAGGCATTTGACACTGTTCCGCCTATCACGGAGGTCCTCTCATCCTCGGACAGTTTCCCAGCAGACACTGTGTTCAGTGTTCCTCCAATCACGGACCTTCTCTTGTCCGAGGATGAAAGAATGTCCGTGATTGGCGGAACACCGAACACAGTGTCTGCTGGAAAACTGAGTCCGGGGATGAGAGGACCTCCGTGATAGGTGGAACACAGTGTCAAATGCCTATCACGGAACGGAACGCCAGGAGAAAGCCGCGACTTTTAAAAAAATGGACGCCTTTCAAGAATTCAGGTACTTGGGCACAGTGAGACTGCAATGAGCACAGAGTGAGGTATGGCACAGAGTGAGGTATGGCACAGTGAGGTTGCAATGGGCACAGTAAGGTATGGCACAGTGAGACTGCAATGGGCACAGTGAGGTATGGCACAGAGTGAGGTATGGCACAGAGTGTACATTAGGACATGTATGGCACAGTGAGGTTGCAATGGGCACAGTGAGATATTGCACAGTGAGACTGCAATGGGCATATTGAGGTATGGCACAGTGAGACTGCAATGGGCACAGTGAGGTTGCAATGGGCACAGTGAGGCGTGCAAATTGGCATTGTTGACCCTCTTTTCCGCTTACAGTAGCTGCTGCATTCTCACCCTCGGCTTATACTCGAGTCAATACGTTTTCCCAGTTTTTTGTGGTAAAATTAGGTCCTCGGCTTATACTTGAGTCGGCCTATACTCTAGTATATACGGTAGGTTCCTTTAAGCTAGTGCATTGTTAGTTCACTTAACTTTTCCTTCGATTTCCCTTCTAAATGTTTTTTTCTTTGTCTGAATTTCTCACTTCCTGTTCCTCTTCAGTAAGCTTGCCCCCATCATCCGAGCCGTTCTGGCTGGGGGTTAGTCAGCGTGCTCGCCCCCTCCCTTGGGACTACATCCCTGCGGGGAGATGCTGTGAACGTTCACATTGGGTGATGGGGGCAAGCTTACTGAGGAGGAACAGGAAGTGAGAAATTCAGACAAAGAAAAAAACATTTAGAAGCGAAATCGAAGGAAAAGGTAAGTGAACCAACAATGCACTAGCTTAAAGGAACCTATTTAGAAAATAAAAAACGAACCTTTACAACCCCTTTAAAGTGGTTGTAAACCCACTAAAAGTTTTGTTTTTCTTTTTAGCCAACCTGTAAGAGAAAGGCATAATGAGCTAGTATGACTAGCATAATAGCTCATTATGTACCACTTACCTTCGATCGGGGCCCCCGAAGCAGTCTGCGTTCCTCTGTCCAGACGCAGACATCACTGCGGCGATAGCCGGAATGTTACTTCCGGGAATCGCCGCACCAGCCAATCACAGCGCCGCTCCGGTGCTGTGATTGGCCGGAGCGACGAAGACGTGACTCCGCGCATGCGCGCGGGAGCCGTCACATTCGGCTACGCCCAGCGATTGCTGGGAAGTAGCCGATTTTGTGAATGGGATTAACCCCATGAATGCGCCGTTGTCTACGGCGCGCATGCGCCGTAGAGAGCGGCGCTTGTCATTTTAGTAAATATCTCTTAAACCGTGTAGGTTTAGGAGATATTTCTTGCACCTACAGGTAAGCCTTAATCTAGGCTTACCTGTAGGTGCAAGTTGAAAAAGTGGGTTTACAACCACTTTAAGGTGTATGTAGTGCCCTCCTCTAGTTAGACTGCTAGGCTAAAATTTGTTTTTGGCTTCATTGTAGTCAATGAAGCAGTAATCTATTGTTAAATTTCTGATCACGGTTTCCAAGCTAAGTGTTTGATTTCTCTTCTAGGAGCTGTGGTGAAACTACAAGTCCCATGAGACATTGCAAGACCCTGACAATCACAGGCATGACTCCTAGAGGCAGAGGCATGATGGGATTTGTAGTTTCACCACAGCTGAAGGACCGAGGTTGCCTACCCCTGGTGTACATGACACTGTGCTTGTTATTGGTGGCCTCTGTCCTAATGTGGGAGAACCCTCGTATTTCCAGCAGCCCCTGGGGGGTAGCACTACACTTATTTCCATTTTTTGCAGTCAAATTTGAGAAAACTGTACTATAAATATGTTATGTGTTCCTATTTGCACAGCTTGCCTAAAAGTAATAATAATAAAATTAAAAAAAATTCTTACCTTTTAACTTAAAATACAGGAGGTTGATTTCTAAATCTGTAGCCCTTTGTTAGAACAGTGTTCAACTAGTTTACAGCTGATAATGAAGAATCCCCATTTGACTGCAAAAGTGGAAATACACTTTAAAGTGGAATTTTAATTTTAATCGGGCACCAGGAGCTTTAAGCCATAATGTGCTAGTATGCTGTGCATACTAGCACATTATGGCAGACTTAGCTTGTCAAGCGATCCCCTTCACCTCTGCGCAGTCAGCCCTCCTGTCAGTCATGGACATTGCCCTCTACTCCTTGTCTTCCTTCTGGGTTTTGACTCTTTGGTGCCCTGGTTGGCAGGGTCACGATGACATCACATAAAAAAAAAAAAAAAAGGTTATGGCATAGCTAACAAGATTCATACAGCTACCACATCATATGAGACCAAGCGGTATGCAATATATTAATATATCCAAATATATTATTTATTATTATTATTCAGGATTTATATAGAGCCAACAGCTTGCACAGCGCTTTACAACATGGGGGCAGACAGTACAGTTACAATACAATTCAATACAGGAGGAATCAGAGGGCAATATAATCTTTATTAATTACAAAAATTGCTCATTGGAGCATTAAAAGCAAAAACAAGTATCAAAAATGAAACCCTCCACCTTTGCCAATAAAAACAAGACAACATTATTTTTAATCTACACAAGTAAGGTCTTTAAAAGTGTTACTAAACCCACAACAGTAAAATCAGTCTGGATATGCAGTAAAGCATGCTTGTTATACTGTGGAACCTATAGAGTTAATCCTCCGCATTGTATAAAAATTCTGTTTGATCCTTTCTTTTCCAATCCTCCCTTTCTTCCACAGTCTCCAATCCATCTCCTGAAAGAACAGAGCCTTGGGGGCACTCTGCACATGCTCAACTTGGTGTGTATTGCTAGAGAGTTAATTTTTTTCTTGAGAGAGTGCATGTGATCAGCACAGGGCCAATCAGAACTGTCCAGACAGAGGGTCAGGGGTCCTGCAGCCTCATAGGACAATCATGGGAGAATGAAAACTCCTCCTACAAGCTTTAACCAGACACTGATAGTAGTCACAAGACTGCTATATACTGCTGATGAGAAAATATATTTATCAGTTTATATTTAGTAAAACTATTGCATTTCCATGTTCTGTGTACTGTGGGAGACCAGATATAGTGAATGCAGGCTCCTGGGTTTAGTAAGTTAATAAACGTATGTTATGATAAAGGAAATGGCCTATACATTTCTAAATGTTCAAGGAACTATCTATGCGTGTTTTATAACATGCATTCATACACCTCTCTGTTCTAATTTCTGAAAACATATAGGAAGAAGTCTGAGGGCACCAGTATAGATCAGAATTATCTAGGTTCCACATTTATTCAATGCATGAAAGATCTCTTTGAAACCGTCTTGAGTGTTCCAGTGATGATAATTTGCAGACAGTCCATGCAGACTTGTGGTTACTTCTCTATCACAGAGGTTCCATCTAGTGTGGGTAACTTCCCATCAACCAGTCTGTGTCTTACATGCAGCTGTCAGCAAATGCTGACATATACACCAGTCATCTGCTCTTTAACCACTTAAGGACCGGCCCATGTAGATTTACGTCGGCAGAATGGCACGGACAGGCATAATCACGTACCTGTACGTCCTCTTTAAATGCCTGCCGTGTGGTCACGCACGCGCCGCCGGCAGCGCGCTTGCGACCCTGTCGCCCCACCCGTGAGTCGGACCGCAGATCCGTGGACTCGATCGCCGCGGGGATCCCCACGATCGTCTCACGGAGGTATAGAGCGGTAAACAAGCATCTCCCCGCTCTGCCTAGTGACAATGACACGGATCTACGCTCCGTGTACTCGGAGCGAAGATCAGTGTCATGTGACACACAGCCTATCCCCCCTACAATAAGAAACACTCACTAGGGAACACTTAAACCCTACAGCGCCACCTAGTGGTTAACCCCTTCACTGC
Organism: Rana muscosa; assembly: GCA_029206835.1. Lineage (NCBI taxonomy): Eukaryota > Metazoa > Chordata > Amphibia > Anura > Ranidae > Rana > Rana muscosa. Next base: position 691,933,738 of record CM055116.1, read on the forward strand.
CAGTGTAATTTTCACAGTAATCAGTGCATTTTTATAGCACTGATCGCTATAAAAATTACAATGGTCCCAAAAATGTGTCAAAAGTGTCTGATGTGTCCGCCATAATGTCGCAGTCACGATAAAAATCACTAATCGCTGCCATTACTAGTAAAAAAAAAAATATTAATAAAAATGCCATAAATCTATTTTGTAGATGCTATAACTTTTGAGCAAACCAATTAATAAACGCTTATTGCATTTTTTTTTACAAAAAATAAGTAGAATACGTATCGGCCTAAACTAAGGAAAAAAATGTTTTATATATTTTTTAGGGATATTTATTATAGAAAAAAGTTAAAAATATTGCAATTTTTATCAAAATTGTCGCTCTACTTTTGTTTATAGCGCAAAAAATAAAAACCGCAGAGGTGATAAAATACCACCAAAAGAAATCTCTATTTGTGGGAAAAAAAGGACGCCAATTTTGTTTGGGAGCCACGTCGCACGACCGCGCAATTGTCAGTTAAAGCGATGCAGTGCCAAATCGCAAAAAGTGGCCTGGTCATTGACCAGCAAAATGTTCCGGGGGAGAAGTGGTTAACATTCTGCTTACCCAGAGCTTACATGGCCTTATGTATACTCAGCTTGTGACCTGTTGAAGTTGTGACTCTGCCACTCATCTCACATCTCTGCCTTGATACAGCTCCACTTACCGGCACTCGGATCTTTTATTGGCAGGGGGTGTCCTGATGAAACTAGTTAGGGCAGGTTCACACCACAGAAACGCAGTCCCTATGCGTTTCTGAATGCATGTTTTTGATGCATTTTCAATACATTCCAGTGTGTTTTTCCCCTTTTTTTTCTCCAAAGTTTCCTGCTTATTTATTTATTTATTTTTTCTGTAATGCATTCCGATGTGTTTAAATATCTTTCGGTGCATTCTTGATGCACTTTGCCACATTCCAGTGCAGTTCCCTGTACAAAAAATGTCAGCATTTTCTACTTTTGTTGACTGTACTGGAATGTCCTGTACTGGTATGAACTTTGCCATTGAAATCCATGTAACCTACTGTCCATGCGTTTTTTATGCAGAGAAAAAAATGCACTGGACTGCATGTGGTGTGAACTGGCCCTAACACCATACCGGTGAAATGCGTTGATGTTAGCTCAGCATCTGGACATCAATAAGCAATATCTCCAGGCCAACTAAAGATCTGAGTGTCGGTAAGTGGAGGTGGAGGTGGTAAACCATGTGAAGCTCGGGTAATAAGTGTGTTATAGAGCAGACAACGGGTGTAGATGTCAGCATTAGCTGATAGCTGCATGTAAGGCACCAACTGGTTGACCAAAAGTCGCCCACATGGGATGGTATCTGTGACAGGGAAGTAGCTACAAGTCTGCATGGACTCTCTGTGTGAGAGCACCCTTGAGCTTGTGAGTATACTTGGCTTCTTAATATTGTGTTCATTGAATGTTTATGTGATCCATGACAAATTACACTAATTATTTATCTCAAGCCTTAGGTTGCACAAACATTCTAAAATGCATGGGATTTGGTAGTTATTTGTAGGCAGCTCTGCTGGAGTCAAGCATCTCTAAGTTGAAGATTTTTACTCATGTTGTTACTTTTATGCCATTGCTACATTGTTTCTTTTAGCATCTAAACTGAAGATTGCTACATGTGTTGTTTTCTTTAAAGCAATTGCTACATCTGTTCTGTCAGCTGATCTTTACTTGCCAATGCCATTGAGCTTTGCTACAAAGAATGCTGATTCTCATTTCTCAGCTTTCACAGCTACATACTGACTATAGCTACTTGCATGATTTATACTTAATTGTGCAACTCTCATCGCTGGATTGACAACTCTGATCGATTGGCATTGGTGCATTCAGATATTTTGCTCTATGATTTAAAAAATTTGAGCATGAACACATATTTAAACGCATAGATATTCCTTGAACATTTAATTATGTATATGCCATTGTCTTTAATATACCATGCATTTATATACAGTGCTGTGAAAAAGTATTTGACCCCTTCCTGCATTTTGGATTTACTTAGTTTAGGTTATCCTTGTGTATTATTTAAATTTGTTTGATGATCTGAATCATTTAAGTGTAACGAATATGCAAAAAAAAAAAAAGAAAAAAGGAAGGGGTAAAATACTTTTTCACAGCACTGTATGCTTTAAGACGCCTGAACCTTACTTGTGTACATTAAAGACAACAATGTCTTGTTTTTATTGGCAAAGGTGGAGGGTGTCATTTTTGATAGTTGGTTGTATTTTTAGTACTCCTGTGAGCAATTTTTGTAATTAATAAAGATAAATTTGATTTATTAATATATTGTATGCCACTTGGTCCCTTACAGGGTTGCCAACTTTCAGTAAATTTCTTAACAGTTTGTAAAATCCGTACTTTTTGGATCTGTCCTTGAATGTCCATTGCGGACATGTAGGCTGCATGTCTGTAACTGACATTCATGGACAGATGCAACAATTATGGATTTTACAAACTGTTTGTAAATTTACTAAAAGTTGGCAACCCTGGTCCCTTATGATGTGTTAGCTGTTGGCCCTGCCTGTGTGAAAACATAGGATAAATTGACAAGTGATTATTGGGATTACTCTTTGAATAGCTCCAAAATATCAGTTTTGAGTGGAGAATGGTGGGTTTTCATCTTTCTCCAGGTTTGTAATTCCAGGATCAGGGACTAAAATGCTTTTCCAATCCTATGTCCAGATTTTACCAGGGACCAGCAGGCTGAGTGTGCAGGTGTTCACACCTGTTATAATCTAGGATCGTGTTCTCCGATCACCCCAATCTTCTGTGCCCACCAAACACACAGTTAATATGTTGTTAAGGAGTGGGGCCAGGAAGCCAGACAGATGAGTCGTCAGCTGTCAGTGGGCTTTCCCGTTGAACTTGTGTTTTTATTTATTTTTGACATTTTTTTTGGTAAATGAGTAGGGTTACAATGTACCCCATACTCATTCACATGGGGGGGGGGTGGAATCTGGGGGAGCCCCCTTATTAAAGGAGGCTTCCAGACTCCAATAAGCCCCCTGTCCGCAGACCCCCACAACCATTATTCAGGGTTGTTGGAAAGAGGTCCTTGTCTCTATCAACATGGGGACAAGGTGCTTTGGGGCGGGGGAGACAGAGCCCCCCTGCCCCAAAGCACCCACCCCCATGTTGAGGGCATGTAGCCTGGTATGGTTCAGGAGAGGGGGCACAGTGCAGCTAACTTGCAGAAAAGCCACAGGTGCATGTGGTGCATCAGTGTGAAAGCAGCCTTAGGACCCAATCGGACCATCCATTCACATTCACCTCTATGTCCATTTACCCCCACTTACCTCCAATACAATCCGCTAAAAAAACAAAAACAGAAGGGGATCCGTCCCCTTCCGTCTGGGCGGATTGAATTGGAGGGCCCATAGAGTAGCTTGAGCTGTGTCTGTGTCCGTTCAGCATATGCAGCGTGGACACAGACCTGTCATCCACCCATTCTACTAGTTTTGGCCCGCGACCAGATACCAAGTCGCTTCAGTGGCCCTCGCTCTTCAAAAGGTTAGGCACCCCTGCTGTATAGGATACATTAGCTATGCAATAATCTTTGTTCGTATGGAATGTTTTGAGCCACAGACCACACTTGATTATAGTGAGTTGGTCTACAATTATGTAGATTACATGGTTTTTTTTTCTATTTTTATAACAGTGACATCATCCCTACACATTTGCACGGGACTCACATCATCACAGCACAGAGGCATACCGTAAATGCACCTTAGGCTACGCATGCGAGGCTCAGTATACATAAACACTGACAGGCAGGGAGCAGGATTTATGATTGAAAAGACCAATAAAAATCCTACCCGTCAGTGTTGTTATTTTTCCTTTTTTTAGTTTGTAATCCACTTCAATGGAAGAATTTCTAAAACTTGGGAATACAGGAGCCTAGATTTGTGCTTGAAGTGACACTAAACTTAAAAAAAAAAAGAAAATGACATTCAAGTACATATTCGTAACAATTGCTTGCAGCCTCCTCCAAATCGACAGAATACTTTTTTTTCGGATTTTTTGCTACTGTGATATGATTCTTGTTAAGAGGGGGCTATATTTATTCTCCATGGCCCCACTGTATGTAGGAATGCAACCTCCTTCTTCTGCTCACTCCGCAGATGTACTATGGGATGTGTATTGTACATAGCGCAGTGCACATGACCGCAACTAATGCGCACTGCTTGTTCCAAAGAAACGGAAGCGAGGGGGGAAAAAGAGAAGTTCAGTGTTTATGAAAAACTTATTACAGGGCCATTAAAGCAGCGTTCCACCCATATAAAAGTCAGCAGCTACAAAAAGTGTAGCTGCTGACTTTTATTAATCGGACAATCACCTGTACACGGTCCAGCGATGCGGGCGTATGAAGTTCCGCTCCTCTCCCCCTCCTCTTCCTGGCGCCGACATCGTGACTGTAGGTGTCCGGCTGTGGCTTCACAGCCGGGCACGCACTAGGCATGCGCGAGCCATGCTGCGTGCTGAGATTGGCCGGGCAATCTTCTGAGACGTGTCCCAGAAGATTGCACGAAGGGAGGGGGGAGAGGTGAACTTCCTTCTGGCGGTGTGGAGCCCCGGGAGCAAGTGGGAGCAGGATGGCCCTAAAAAGAGTGTTTCCGCTCCCCCCCCCCCTAAAAAAAGGACATGCCAAATGTGGCATGTCAGGGGGTCAAATCACTTAAAGTGGAAGTTCTATTTTTGGGTGGAACCAGGGGCAGACTGACGACTCATGCAGCCCTCGGGCAATAGGAGATTATGGGGCCCCCAGGCAATAGGAGATTATGGGGCCCCCGGGCAATAGGAGATTATGGGGCCCCTAGGCAATAGATTATGGGGCCACACAGTACTGTATACACACACATACAGTATACATACACAGTATACACACACAGACACACAATATACACACACAGTATACATACACACACACAATACACATACAGACACACAGTATACACACACACACAGTATACATACACACACTGAGAAGGTACTGGAGAGGCGGGGCAGCTATAATCTTGGGATTTTTAGACCAAATGGATGTCGGTAAGGGACATTTCAGGGACTGATGTAAAAAAACACAGATTTTTACATACTGTTTTACTGAGGCTGGCAACCCTGATGGGGCCCCCTAGTGGCATGGGGCCCTTGGGCTGTGCCCGAGTGCCCGAATGGTCAGTCCGCCCCTGGGTGGAACTATGCTTTAAGTAGGTAGATGTGTATGAATTATTTTATTGTTTAATGGGACTTTGATGAAAGAAAAACGTGTCTGTATATACGCATAAGTTCTTTCTTCACTAAACTAACAAAGGCAGTTGACCTGATGCTAATTGCAATGCTGCTTTTCTTCTTACTGGAGATCACGTGTCTTCCTCTATGAAACCTCTACGATAATGCCTAGCCCCCAACTGTCCCTGATTTCGAGGGACTGTCTCTGATTTTGAACAATGTCCCTCTGTCCCTCTTCCCACCCCATTTGTCCCTTATTTTGATCTCATCTATACAGTTGTATATAAAATGCACTATTTATCTTTCAAAGTGTTTACTTTTGCCAAACCTTTCCTCCAAATTCTAAATTGCTGCTTTTGTAAATTTCAAAGCCAGTATAAAGGAATAGTAGTGTAAAAAAGAAAATAAAAAGCACTTAGGGGTTTAACTTATCATTTTTTTTTAAATAATTCTTCTTTAAGGGGATGTGACAGGGGGTGTGTCCTATGCCTACATACTTTTGCTAATAGGTGTCCCTCATTCCCATCTCAGAAAGTTGGGGGGTATGACTATGTAATAACCTGAACCTTTTCCTGCACTCTCAGCTTGTCATATGTGTGAAGCTCCTGTGCTCTCAGCTAGGAAAAGAGGACAGGCTGCCAGATGTCCCAGACAAATACAGTACAGCAACAAAGCAGTCAGTAGACTTGCAAGGCATCTAAACAAGAGGCTTCTGGGGATTGATTTGACTTGTTCTGCCCAAAATAACTGCTGCTGAGTATGCAGGAGGTGGCAGCAGAGAGCCCAGCAGCCAGTGTCTTAGGGAAACTTGAGTGAGAATGATGAGTAAAGCTTTGTACAAACAATGAGAATTTCAGATGAATGATCGTCTCTTTTTTATTTTTATTTTTTTTTGTTTGTTTTTTTGCATGCTAGTCTCAGGTAACAAAAATTCTCGTATGACAGAATACAACTTTGGAAGTAATCTATTGTATTGTATCGATTTTCTTTACAGAACAAAAATTGTTCGTTCTGGTAACGTGCAAGAATGTTGTGCTTGTCATTTGGATAATTTCACATGAACTGTCATGATCGGCTCTTGAAAGCGCATTAACGATCAGATTATCATGCGATCGCTTAGAAAAACTGTATTTTTCATCTGATTATCCCATAAGTGTGCTAGGCGTAAAGGCTCGTACACACCATAAGAAAATCGGTCGAACATTTTCGTCCAAAGAATTTTCGTACGATTTTCGTATAGTGTGTACACAACTTTCGAACAGCCAATGCCGAAGGGATAAGCTCAAAAATATTTCTCGTACAGGAACAGAACGAACGATTTTTGTTTAATGTGTACCGTTTCCGTACAAGAAAAATCAGAACAGAAAGACTGCGCATGATCAGAAACAATAAACAACAACAAAAAAAAGCCTTTGTTGTACGAGAATTTTCGTAAAGAATTTTCTTACAAATTTTCTTTCATTGGTTCCGATTTGCTGTGAAACATCGAGAAAAATCGGACGAATGTTTGCCCGATTTTCTTATAGTGTGTACCCCATTTAAGACAGCGAGGATGCTTCCGTAGCTCTGTTCAGAAAGCTACAGTAAAGCCCTGTAGATACGATCGGTTTTACTGATGAAAACAGTCCGATGGACTTTTTTCATCGGACAAACCGATCGTGTATGGGCCCCATCGGTCTTTTTCCCATCGGTCTTAAAAAATAGAACATGTTTTAAATTTATCCGATGAAAAAAAAAAACGATAGCAAATTACTATCGTCTGTGGGGAACTCCATCGGATAAAAAACCCACGCATGCTCAGAATCAAGTCGACGCATGCTCAGAAGCATAGACCTTCATTTTTCTTGGCTCGTCGGAGTGTTTTACGTCACGGCGTTTGAGACGATCGGTTTTTTGACTGATGGTGTGTAGGCAAGACTGATGGAAGTCAGCTTCATCGTATTTCCAATGGAAAAATCCATCGGTTTAAAATCCATAGGAAATCCAATCGTGTGTACAGGGCTTCAGTGAAGCAAGCCCACACCAGCAAAGATCTGCTTGTGTGATTAGTGTGGTCAAAATGCCACAGGGATCAATAGAAACTGGTGGGATCATAGGTATTTGCTAATAAATGACAACGTAACAGGAAAAGAAGGGGCATGTATAGAATTCTTTAATAAAAAGGAACGCAATAAATAACAAGGGTTACATGTTTTTTACGTTTTTTGTTTTTTTAGGACTATTCTCCATTTTAATGTTTATGTATGGGGAGCACAAGTTGTCCCCTTTTGTTGAGAATTTTTATAATAAAGTTAAAACCTTAGTTGAGTTGGAAGGGTCTACGGCGCTTTTATCATCTGCTTGTCCTCCATTCATAGAGTGCTTTTCATTGATGTAAGCTACAGTACAGCTTCTATGAATGGTGGGGGATTAAAGTGCAAGCAGAGTTGGCACTTTTGATGAGAGCCTGTGAGAGGTGCAGTGCTCATATTAACCCCAGCAGCACTGGAGGATTATGGCTGGGGGGGGTATGGGGGGGGGGGGGCAGAAGACTTCAGATTTCAACTAAAAGAGCAGCCAGCAGCACAAGGGGGCTGATTTTTCTTTTCTTTTTTTTTTTTTTTTTTACTTTCCTAAACTTTGACTTTTAAAAGTAATCAGGTAATGATTTATAATTCTATTTAAATTTAAAGTGAAAGTTACTCTTATGTTAAAACTCTCATTCTGCTCTTTTTTTTTTTCAATGTTATTTATTTTCAAAGAAAAGAGAAAAAGAAGGCTGATGCCGCATACACACGACCGTTTTTCATGACGAGAAAAATAGCATTTTTTAATTTGGTCATTAAAAACGATCATTAGTGGGCTCCAGAGCATTTTTCACGACGTGAAAAATGGGCATTAAAAATTTGGAACATGCTCTAATTTTTCTCGTCGTTTTTCACGTCGTCGTTTTTCTCGTCATGAAAAACGGCCGTGTGTAGGCTTTAACGACGTGAAAAAAACGCGCATGCTCAGAAGCAAGTGATGAGACGGGAGCGCTCGTTCTGGTAAAACTAGCGTTCGTAATGGAGATAGCACATTCGTCACGCTGTAACGGACTGAAGAGCACGAGGCTGAAAAGCACGAATCGTCTCTCACCAAACTTTACTAACACGAGGATCAGCAAAAGCAGCCCAAAGGGTGGCACCATCCGAATGGAACTTCCCCTTTATAGTGCCGTCGTACATTTCATACGTCACTGCGCTTTGCTCTAGCATTTTTTTTCACAATAGTGTGTAGGTAAGGCAGGCTTGAGAAGAATCACGTCGAGAAAAACGTTGTTTTTTTCAATGACATTAAAAACGGTCGTGTGTACGCGGCATTAGACTTTATCACATTATTATTATTATTATACAGGATTTATATAGCGCCAACAGTTTGGGCAGCGCTTTACATCAGGGAAGACAGTACAGTCTCAATACAATTCAATACAGGAGGGATCAGAGGACCATCAAATACAACCTATTATACATATCAATCTACTAATCGAATACACAAGTAAATTTGTTTTCTTCCAGGGACTAAGATCATATACTCTAAATACATCAAAATCAACTATCTCCTTTTAGTCCCCCTATTACATCATACCAAAGGTCACCTCCCACCCCAAGTACAAATACATCTCAGACTCCTTCCTGGGGGGTTCTCCCTATGTATATGTAGGTGTCAAGCTCTCTCTTACCTCTCAATTTATAAACCAAACAAAATCAAACAAAACAAAACACACACAAAACAAAACAAGAAAAAAAAAAGGGGGGGGGAGTAAAAAGAAAAAAATATATAAAAAGGGGAGGGGAAGGGACGGAACGGTCTTGCACCTCCTCCTCCCCACCCCTCCCTGGTTTCGTCCCACACTCCAAAGATTAATTGGCTTCTGTGTAAACTGGCCCTAGTATATGAATGTGAGTTAGGGACTTTAGATTGTAAGCTCCTTGAGGGTATGGACCGATGTGAATGTACAATGTATATGTAAAGCGCTGCGTAAATTGACGGCGCTATATAAGTACCTAAATAATAATATTACTTTTTTGTTTTGTTTTGTTTTTCATTGCACAAAACCTTTATTTATAATTTCTCCACATACAACTCCAGGAGTTGTAACATTTTTCATTTATATCCTCTTTGTCTCAGCCCCAGTCACTTTAGCCAAACAGATTGGGCTGAACCTAAATGTGGGGAAAGTATACAGTAATTAAAGACATTGTAATAAACAAAATGATCTACTAAATACCCCCATTCCATATATTATCTGCATTAAATTATCAGAATACAGTGTTTTCACAACAGTGCCCATTTAACTAAAATAAAATATAAACAATACACTAATCTTACTGAAAAGATAACCTAAGAACAAAAATGTTATATATTGCAGTTTACAGTCCTAATTTGTGGTGACAGCATTAGTTTCCTTCTTACTTTTTTTTTTTTTCAGGCTAGGAACATGCTCAGCAAATACAGCAAACGACCTTAATCTTTCTAGAAATGCATTGTTCTTGTCACATCCTGTGAGGTTTAGCAAAAATATCTTCCTTTCTAGCCATTTCTGTAAAGTACCAATTGCCCTGCCCCTCCTTGTAATGGAGATGAAGATATATGAGCATGTTTGTAGTCCACACCAGAAAAAAAGTCCATGACTTCTTCCATAGATATATTGGATGAGTGACAATAAGGCAAAAATCGCTTTTTTTTTTTAAATAAAAAAAAGAAAAAGGAAAATAAATGCTAATGCAGCCACCACACCAAGGACTAGTAAGCTGCAATACGTATATATATATATATATATATATATATATATATATATATATATATATATATATATATATATATATATATATATATATATATATATATATATATATATATATATATATATATATAACTATATATACAGGCATACCCCACTTTTAAGTACACTATGGGTTTTATTTACTAAAGCTGGAAAGCCCAAAATCAGGCTCACTTCTGCATAGAAACAAATGAGCTTCTAACCCCAGCTTGTTCAATTAAGCCTGGTAATAAAACCTGGAAGCTCATTGGTTTTATGCAGAAGTGAGCCTGATTTTGCGCTTTCCAGCTTTAGTAAATAAAACCCATTGTGTACTTAAAAGTGGGGTATGCCTGTATATATTTTATATATATATATATTTATTTATTTATTACATTTTTGGTTTTAGATACATGCCCAGTCAAATATTTTTTTTATTTTGTATAGACTGGTGATTTTTTTTTTTTTTTATTCTGTTGGGCTCTAATACTATACCTTAAATTACTGTCATGTTGACAATAGTTTCACCAGACAGGACAGACAGGGAGGTATCATTTACATTAGGGACAGCATAAAAAAAAAAAAAAAAAAGATGATGGACATTCTAGTCTTCCCTGCTAATACATTTTGCTGTCTTTATCCCTGTAGCAAATTCCCCCCACTTTAGTTGTGCTTTCTGCAAAACCACCAATCTAAAAATGGCATCAGTTTCTTTTTAGGTAAATGCAACAGAAAAGCAATTATTAATTGGGTTGATTTTCTAAAAGAGTCTAGAGGTTGTTTACATAGCAAAGATAATGTTCGTTGGGGGTTGATTTACTATAACTAGAGATAGCAAAATCTGGTGCAGCTGTGCATGGTAGCCAATCAGCTTCTAACTTGAGCTTGTTCAATTAAGCTTTGACAATAAAACCTGGAAGCTGATTGGTTTTGCTGTACTAAAGTTTACACTATCCAGTAAATCAACCACACTTGGCTGTGATGCAAACGTTTTAAAATAAAGAAAAAAAAATGCTATCTAGAGTTCACTGTTAATTGTTAGGCACATCTAAATCTGCTAGTCCATCTAACACTACCCTCTCCCAGACTGATCACTGCTGTCCAAGGATGTCTCTGTTGCTCCTCCAACAAGAGTGGGGTGACCCTGGGACAGAAGTGTGTTAGGCTGTCTGCGCACTAGTAGGTTTTCAAAGAAATATTTCTATGAAGATTCTGAGGATATTCAATGAATGGACAAATGTCCTTCATAAGTAGATCGAAATGTAGTTTGCTTTTAACATTCAATATGGGAATGAATGTAATTTACTGAACAAAAACTAAAAATGTGTTTGTGGAGGGGAAATTTACCATCCTGCTCATATGTTCTCATAACTGTGGGGTTGATTTACTAAGACTGGAGAGTGCAAAATCTGGTGCAGCTCCGCATGGTAACCAATAAGCTTGCATGTTTTTTTTTTGTCAAAGCTTCATTGAACAAGCTGAAGACAGAAGCTGATTGTTTTTTTTTTTTTTTTGAAGAGCTGCACCTGCCTATACACTCTCCAATTTTAGTAAAACAACCCCAGTGATTGAAAACAAACGATTTCTCCCCACTAAAAATTTGAATGTTGTTATAATGAAAATTTTCAAACAAAAATCTACTAGTATATTACTGTCAGGATCTTCAGATGGAAATAAAGGAAAAAATCCTAAAAATAAAATGAAAGCAGCCACCACATCTAAGAAATGGTAAGCTTCAATATATTATTATTATTATTATTATACAGGATTTATATAGCCCAACAGGTTGTACAGCGCTTTACAACATCAGGGAAGACAGTACAGTTACAATACAATACAGGAGGGATCAGAGGGCCCTGCTCGTTAGAGATTACAATCTAGAAGATATGACATTTTAGCAAAATTTCTGCTTTTTCACATGGATTAAGTATTCCAAGTGAGCACAGCTTCACTTTTTTTTTTTACTGACATTTTCTTTGCCAAGTGAACATGCACAATGCTTAGTGAACAGTCTCTACTCCTTTAGTAAATCAACCCTATTATAAATAATTATAGGCACCGCTGAACTTTTTCCAGTTACATATTGTAATACAGCAATGCTTGTGTGATTGCAACCTTAAAAAAAACTAGGATACTTAATAGTTAACACACAAAAAAGTTTGATCTGGTGAAAACTAAAAGCCAGAAAAACAACCTTCCTACCTACCTACCATAGGTGTGCGCAGCCTATTGCATTAGGGTGTGCACCCCAAAGCGCAAACATATTTACATGTGTGTGCATGTGTATATACAGTATACTGATGGTGTCAGTAGAGCAGTGGACGGTGTCAGTAGGGCAGAGATTGGTGTCAGTAGGGCAGTGGACAGTGTCAGTTTTTATTTTTATTATATTTTTTTATTTTAGGAGCCCCATTAGGGAGCTTTGGGGAAATATCAGGGTTCTATTTCTGTGCGTTACTGCACGTTTAATGCAGCATATTTCTGTGCATTAGTGCATGTTTAACGCAGTATATTTCTGTGCATTAGTGCACATTTAAAGCAGTATATTTCAGTGCGTTACTGCATGTTTAATGCAGTATATTTCTGTGCATTAGTGCACATTTACCGTTGTATATTTCAGTGTGTTATGTGCCGTTTAATGCTGTATTTTTCTGTGCGTTGGTGCACGTTTAACACAGTATATTTCGGTGCAATCTGCACCACACAGGGTGATTAGGGTGTGCCCAGGCACACCTGGCACACCCTGTGCGTACACCTATGCTACCTACCATTTAATTCACAGAGCTATAACATGGGCTCCAAACGTGTTACAATCTACTTTAGATTTTCCAGAATTATGTGTATTATGAAGTCTATTTCAGCAATCCAGGCCCTTGCACTACATACTTAAGAAAAGATCTATAGCTCAGATCTATAGCTCACCATAACACATTACAATCACACTGTACAATATCTATTATATTGTAAGCTTGCAGGAGCAGGGCCCTCCTAACCCTCTTGTATTGAATTGTGTTGTTGCTGTTTTGTCTTCCTTTATATTGTAAAGCGTCATGCGCAAATGGTTGGCGCTATATAAATCCTGTATAATAATTATAATACAAATATTTATTTAGAAAAACTACAAACAATTATGTAGTGCAAAGGCCTGCCTAATTGAATACAAAAAGAACTGTGCAGATTAGGTAGGTCCTTGAAATACATAGTTTTGGCAAATCTAAAGCTGATTGCACAATACAGTCATGTTGTAATGTGTATGGTGAACCTCAGTCCAATGATATTTGAAAATTACATTTACATGATTATTATACTGGGGTCGTTTTACTAAAACTGGAGAGTTCAGAATCTGGTGCAGCTGTGCATGGTAGCCAATCGGATTCTAACTGCAGCTTTTTCAATTAAGCTTTGACAATAAAACCTAGAAGCTGATTGGTTTCTATGCAGAGCTGCACCAGATTTTCCATTCTCCCTTTTTAGTAAATCAACCTCACAGATCCCTATCCTTGTGTAAAACTTTCTGATATGAGTCGTGTGGTTTAATATGACCTCCTCCACTGGACTGCTTCACCAGCTATTGGGATGATTCAGGCAGAGTTATTCCTTGTCAAAAGATTTTTTATTGAATATATACATCAATCAGCAAAACATACATATTAAATTAATAGCTTATGAACAGCTACAGTCATATTTTTCTATTACATAGGAAAATTAAGGATAAGCAAAAAAAAAAAAATAAAAAAAAAAAAAATAACATTTTGTTGTATGTATAAAGGTATTAGAGTGTAGACTCTAAAGTCTGTAAATTATTGCTGAATTAGTCAGCCAATCTAAAACAGGCAGAGTTATTCCAATCTGTGAATGGATATAGGTAACAAGTGTAGAGTTGTCAGCCATCATTGTATCAGCCTTTCTGTGACAGTTATACAAGTCAGTGATCAGTGTCATGGATTGCATACACAGACAATTTTATATATGATCATATTATTGATAGATTTACTGTCCAATCAGAAATAGGATCAGAAGAGTGAAATGATCACTTGATGTATCATACACTCAAAAGTGGCCATACTTTGATAAATGATTGATTTATTTTCCAATCAATCCCTCCCAATAGACATAATTGTTCTATAGTTGATAAGACAATCAATCAACATGTCACACACAGGGCAAATAGATTTTGATGGATTGTTAAAAGATATGATCATACGTGTTTGATTGCATCTCAACAATAAGAAAGATTGTGAAAAACAATGCAATTGTACTAATGACCAAAGCATCTTGCTGTTGCTGATTCTTTGGCTGTTCCAATGGAAAACATGTCTAAATTGATAAAAAAAGAAAGTTATGGTTGTTTGACAATTCACCATGTTGATTGCTTTGATCAAATCACACTCTGATCAGATATTAAAGTCAAAGCGTGTATAGCCACCATCATATCGAGTTATCTACTTTCCTATGATCAGATTTTTTGCTCAGGTAGATCAGAATCATTTCTTTTTTTTTTTTAAACTCTTTATTTATAAGTTTTTTTTTTTAACAAAACACACAAAAAGAAAGAAAAGGAAAGAAAAAAAAATACATAAATAAAAAAAATAAAAAAATAAAATAAGAGCAGCTGCTCATGTCAGTATTCCACACATCACATATTTCCTAATTAACATACATTATAAGAATACAAATTTTTTACAGTAGCTACCGAAAATATAAAGGTAACCGATTATCAAATAATATCATTTTCCTAGTTAGTAGGTCTCGCCCACCCCGTATTGGGAACAAGATCAGAATCATTTCAATCAAATCAATCTTTATTGCTGGCAACTATACAAAAAATTCAATGATTGTGCCTCATACAGTACTTTTCTTCCGATTCTCTCATAATAGTGTGCACCTCACTTTTTAGAGAGGAAAAAGTCCGATTTTGAGCAACATTTGTTCAGTCATCAAACATACAAAGAATTTTTATACAAAACGTTTGTTCGAAAATCTACTATTGTATGGACAGCTTTATGACTGTCATTTTTCGAAAGCATCTATGTTTCCACCATGTAATCTCATAATGGCTAGGTTCACACTGCTGCGAATTCAAAATCACGCGATTTTACCGCAGTTTTACCGCGATTTTGACGTGATTCGCGGCCGCGATTTCAGGGAATGCCAGTCTATATAAGCCCACGTTCACACTGGGCTGCGGGAGTGAAGCCTGCAAGTTCAGCTGAACTCGCACGATTTTTCACTCCCGCTGGCAGTCCCGATTTCAGCCGCGATTTCAAAGACATCTGAAACAGATGTCAATGTAAATCGCGGCTGAAATCGCAAAAAGTAGTACAGAAACTACTTTTTGTAATCGGTGCAGCGCCGCAGGTGCGGCGTCGCACCGATTAGGACGGTGCCATTGCCCGCAATTTGAGGCAAATTTTGCCGATTTGACATGCGATTTGACATGTCAAATCGCATGTCAAATCACACCAGTGTGAACCAGGGCTAAAGCTGTATTCGCATCGCACACAGATCAAACTCGCACAGGACCCTTTTTTCCCCACAGCTTAGATTCGCACCGCACTGATGTGAACGGCACTAATGGAAAACAATGTTATTTAAATGACTTGCGAATTTGAGCAATCGCAATGGCTCAAATTCGCAATAGAATTCGCAGCAGTGTAAACCCAGCCAAACTGATTGATCAAAATACAGTCATATTCATGATCAAATTATCTCAGTGCTGCTGATAGATGCAAAACAATTGCTAATTTTCTGGTTCTTGGTTGATCGACTCAGTTTTCTCAAATCCAATCAGAATTAGATCTAAAGCTGGATAAGCAGTATACAATTTTTGTTGTTCAATAACCTTTAGATTTACCTTCAACTATGTAGTGCAAGGGCCTGCCTGATTGCATACAATTTGAAAGTATTTAAGTTTGACCTCAAATTATATGGTTTTGGTAAATCTAAAGGAAGGTTATACAAGAAAATTTGTATAAAAATTGGATTTAGGGCTGGTTCACACTGGGGCGGCATGACTTTGGGGGCGACTCTGCAAGGCAATCTGAAGACGACTTCAGAGGCGACTTTCAAAATGACTTCTGTATAGAAGTCAATGCAAGTCCCCCTAAGTCGCCCCCAAAGTCGTACAAGAACCTTTTTCTAAGTCGAAGCGACTTGCGTCACTCCTATTAGAACGGTTTTATTGAACAGAGTGGGACGCAACTTGTTAGGCGGCTGAGTCGCCAGACGAGTCGCCCCTGTGTGAATGGGCTAACCTATTTGATTGTTTGCAGATTTGATTGCTTTGATCAAATCACACCCTGATTGTATTAAAAAAAAAAAAATGATACATACTGTATATAGCCACAATAAGATTTTTATTATTTTTCGGGGAATTGAAATACAATACAGTAACGTGAGACAGTGGGGTTGATTTACTAAAACTGGAGTGAGAAAAATCTGGTGCAGCTCTGCATGATAGAAGCTGATTGGCTAACTTCAGCTTGTTCAATTAAGTAAAAAAAAAAATGTAATAAAATAAAATCTGGAAGCTGATTGGTTTCTGTTCAGAGCTGCACCAGATTTTGCACCAGTTTTAGTAAATCACCCCCAATAGTATTGTAGTTTATCTGATTCTGTGATAAGAGAAAGAAACCGTGTGCTGCCACCATAGAGGCATGGAGGGCCCTGCCCATGTGCTGCCATTCGCAATGTATTTTCTTTGTGTTCTCAATGACTTTACTTTTGCATCATGTAAACTTTATTCGTGAAGCCACCATAGAAACTGCACACAATCATAACTCTGAGTATCACTGACAATGACCCCCCATGTCACCTACCTGAATGGCCGTGTACCCGGAGGAGTTGATGCCATTGGGGTCTACCCCCATCTCTAGGAGAGCCATGACCAGGTGCACGTGTCCCTGAGATGCCGCACTTGTCAGCAGATCATACAATCTCTGCATGGTGGATGGGAGATCGGCCTGGCACAATGCACGATATACCAACTGTGGAGTCCCGGGGAGGAAGGGGGCGGGCCGGAGAATGACAGTGCCACTGACAATGTCAGGGAAGAGCCAATCCGGGGAGAGGAGGGAGGAGCCTGCTCACGTCCCTCCCCATTCTCCGATACTGGAAACAAAAGCGCTTCTATTTTTAGCCTATAATGATAAAAAAAAAAAAGTGAACTGTGATTGGGGAAAAGTTAGTCTGAGCCACTGTGCGCATAACGTGACATCTTCTAGATTCTGTCTGTGACACGAAAAACATTCTATACGTGTCCTCTCTTTCTTTCTCTGAGCAGACAGGCTGTTTATTGCAGAATAGGTATCTAATATGCTTTCTGCAATAGAATAAATCGACCTGTCTCATCACAGTCTTCTGTACACTGATCTGGGCATGAACAGTGCCTGTGTGCCAGGATGACTAAACTCCAGTGCATTCAGGAGTGACACCATCCCAGGTTATGCAGGAGTGACACCATCCCAGGTTATGCAGGAGTGACACCATCCCAGGTTATGCAGGAGTGACACCATCCCAGGTTATGCAGGAGTGACACCATCTCAGGTTATGCAGGAGTCACACCATCCCAGGTTATGCAGGAGTGACACCATCCCAGGTTATGCAGGAGTGACACCATCCCAGGTTATGCAGGAGTGACACCATCCCAGGTTATGCAGGAGTGACACCATCCCAGGTTATGCAGGAGTGACACCATCTCAGGTTATGCAGGAGTCACACCATCCCAGGTTATGCAGGAGTGACACCATCTCAGGTTATGCAGGAGTCACACCATCTCAGGTTATGCAGGAGTCACACCATCCCAGGTTATGCAGGAGTGACACCATCTCAGGTTATGCAGGAGTGACACCATCCCAGGTTATGCAGGAGTGACACCATCTCAGGTTATGCAGGAGTGACACCATCCCAAGTTATGCAGGAGTGACACCATCCCAGGTTATGCAGGAGTGACACCATCTCAGGTTATGCAGGAGTGACACCATCCCAAGTTATGCAGGAGTGACACCATCCCAGGTTATGCAGGAGTGACACCATCCCAGGTTATGCAGGAGTGACACCATCCCAGGTTATGCAGGAGTGACACCATCTCAGGTTGTGCAGGAGTGACACCATCCCAGGTTATGCAGGAGTGACACCATCTCAGGTTATGCAGGAGTGACACCATCCCAGGTTGTGCAGGAGTGACACCATCCCAGGTTATGCAGGAGTGACACCATCTCAGGTTATGCAGGAGTGACACCATCCCAGGTTATGCAGGAGTGACACCATCTCAGGTTATGCAGGAGTGACACCATCCCAGGTTATGCAGGAGTGACACCATCTCAGGTTATGCAGGAGTCACACCATCTCAGGTTATGCAGGAGTCACACCATCCCAGGTTATGCAGGAGTGACACCATCCCAGGTTATGCAGGAGTGACACCATCCCAGGATATGCAGGAGTCACACCATCCCAGGTTATGCAGGAGTGACACCATCCCAGGTTATGCAGGAGTGACACCATCCCAGGTTATGCAGGAGTGACACCATCTCAGGTTATGCAGGAGTGACACCATCTCAGGTTATGCAGGAGTGACACCATCCCAAGTTATGCAGGAGTGACACCATCCCAGGTTATGCAGGAGTGACACCATCCCAGGTTATGCAGGAGTGACACCATCCCAGGTTATGCAGGAGTGACACCATCTCAGGTTATGCAGGAGTGACACCATCCCAGGTTATGCAGGAGTGACACCATCTCAGGTTATGCAGGAGTGACACCATCCCAAGTTATGCAGGAGTGACACCATCCCAGGTTATGCAGGAGTGACACCACCCCAGGTTATGCAGGAGTGACACCATCCCAAGTTATGCAGGAGTGACACCATCCCAGGTTATGCAGGAGTGACACCATCCCAGGTTATGCAGGAGTGACACCATCCCAGGTTATGCAGGAGTGACACCATCTCAGGTTATGCAGGAGTGACACCATCCCAAGTTATGCAGGAGTGACACCATCCCAGGTTATGCAGGAGTGACACCATCCCAGGTTATGCAGGAGTGACACCATCCCAGGTTATGCAGGAGTGACACCATCTCAGGTTATGCAGGAGTGACACCATCCCAGGTTATGCAGGAGTGACACCATCTCAGGTTATGCAGGAGTGACACCATCCCAAGTTATGCAGGAGTGACACCATCCCAGGTTATGCAGGAGTGACACCACCCCAGGTTATGCAGGAGTGACACCATCCCAAGTTATGCAGGAGTGACACCATCCCAGGTTATGCAGGAGTGACACCATCCCAGGTTATGCAGGAGTGACACCATCCCAGGTTATGCAGGAGTGACACCATCTCAGGTTATGCAGGAGTGACACCATCCCAGGTTATGCAGGAGTGACACCATCTCAGGTTATGCAGGAGTGACACCATCCCAGGTTGTGCAGGAGTGACACCATCCCAGGTTATGCAGGAGTGACACCATCTCAGGTTATGCAGGAGTGACACCATCCCAGGTTATGCAGGAGTGACACCATCTCAGGTTATGCAGGAGTGACACCATCCCAGGTTATGCAGGAGTGACACCATCTCAGGTTATGCAGGAGTCACACCATCTCAGGTTATGCAGGAGTCACACCATCCCAGGTTATGCAGGAGTGACACCATCCCAGGTTATGCAGGAGTGACACCATCCCAGGATATGCAGGAGTCACACCATCCCAGGTTATGCAGGAGTGACACCATCCCAGGTTATGCAGGAGTGACACCATCCCAGGTTATGCAGGAGTGACACCATCTCAGGTTATGCAGGAGTGACACCATCTCAGGTTATGCAGGAGTGACACCATCCCAAGTTATGCAGGAGTGACACCATCCCAGGTTATGCAGGAGTGACACCATCCCAGGTTATGCAGGAGTGACACCATCCCAGGTTATGCAGGAGTGACACCATCTCAGGTTATGCAGGAGTGACACCATCCCAGGTTATGCAGGAGTGACACCATCTCAGGTTATGCAGGAGTGACACCATCCCAAGTTATGCAGGAGTGACACCATCCCAGGTTATGCAGGAGTGACACCACCCCAGGTTATGCAGGAGTGACACCATCCCAAGTTATGCAGGAGTGACACCATCCCAGGTTATGCAGGAGTGACACCATCCCAGGTTATGCAGGAGTGACACCATCCCAGGTTATGCAGGAGTGACACCATCTCAGGTTATGCAGGAGTGACACCATCCCAGGTTATGCAGGAGTGACACCATCTCAGGTTATGCAGGAGTGACACCATCCCAGGTTGTGCAGGAGTGACACCATCCCAGGTTATGCAGGAGTGACACCATCTCAGGTTATGCAGGAGTGACACCATCCCAGGTTATGCAGGAGTGACACCATCTCAGGTTATGCAGGAGTGACACCATCCCAGGTTATGCAGGAGTGACACCATCTCAGGTTATGCAGGAGTCACACCATCTCAGGTTATGCAGGAGTCACACCATCCTAGGTTATGCAGGAGTGACACCATCCCAGGTTATGCAGGAGTGACACCATCCCAGGATATGCAGGAGTCACACCATCCCAGGTTATGCAGGAGTGACACCATCCCAGGTTATGCAGGAGTGACACCATCCCAGGTTATGCAGGAGTGACACCATCTCAGGTTATGCAGGAGTAACACCATCCCAGGTTATGCAGGAGTGACACCATCCCAGGTTATGCAGGAGTGACACCATCCCAGGATATGCAGGAGTCACACCATCCCAGGTTATGCAGGAGTGACACCATCCCAGGTTATGCAGGAGTGACACCATCCCAGGTTATGCAGGAGTGACACCATCCCAGGTTATGCAGGAGTGACACCATCTCAGGTTATGCAGGAGTAACACCATCCCAGGTTATGCAGGAGTGACACCATCCCAGGTTATGCAGGAGTGACACCATCCCAGGATATGCAGGAGTCACACCATCCCAGGTTATGCAGGAGTGACACCATCCCAGGTTATGCAGGAGTGACACCATCCCAGGTTATGCAGGAGTGACACCATCTCAGGTTATGCAGGAGTAACACCATCCCGCATCACCCAATCAAGATGACAGGGAGAAGGTACCACGTCCACTAAGGGACTTGTGGGTGTGGGACCATTGAAGCAAAGAGTTTGACAGATTTAAGTTTCACAATAGTCCCTTCTATATTACTTTTAGCCTCCTCCAATTTTTTTATTTTTTTTGCTGCTGTGATTTGACTTCCTGTTAGAAAATTGCCACATTCATTCTTATTGTTCATAAGATGTTCTAGGGCAGGGTTCTCCAAACTCTCTAAACAAAGGGCCAGTATACTGTCCTTCAGACTTAAAGTGGAGCTCCACTCAAAAGGGGAAGCTCTGCTTATTTCCTGCCACATTTGGGGAGGGGGGATACCTGGCTTTGACAGGTACTCGCTCCCACTTCCGGATGACTTTGCCGAAGCGAACCCATCGGACTCTCTTCATTGGTTTAGTGGCTGTGATTGACAATAGCAGGAGCCAATGGCCTGGGAGAAGCTCAGCTCTTGTGCACATCGCTGGATCAAGAGGGAGCTCAGGTGATTATAAGGGGGTACTAGAATACATGAAGGATATGGACTCTTTACAACTTTTTTTTTTTTTTTTACCACAACTGATCAACTTTGGTGTGATCAAAACAGTTTCCTTTCGCTCTGACACTCCATTTTTGTTTTGCTTGTACCATGTTCAGTTTGATCTTCTGTCAAATTGGATATTGATCATTCAGTTTTATTGTACTGTACATGGTGATTTACACAACTGATACCACCATTGGTGATTTGCATATGCCATTATATATTTTTTTCCACAAAACAAGCGTGCTATGTCAAGTGTATTTATCACAATTGTTGTACCAAAAATATATATATATATATATATATATATATATATATATATATATATATATATATATTTTAACCCTTGTACTTTGTAGATATATTTCCTTTGCAATCTTGAAAAGTCCCATGGAGCTTTTATAGTCATATCCTCACCCTTCTGCTTTTTTTCCCCCTATTGTATGAGCTTACAAGCTGCTTTTTCAACCAGTAGTAACTTCCTCCCGCATGACATCCGGGGGTGGTTAATTACTGACATTTTACACTGAATTTATAAACGCTGTACATGGGGATACCTCCTTCATAAACTCACAACTCACTAATCACTAGATTTAGCTCTTTGTTAACTAGTAATATTTGTGAAAATCAGTTAGTATTTACAGGAGTAGCAGTGACCCCTGAGTGTGTACAGTGTTTGAAATACAGTATACATCATATACACAAAAAATTATATATTTAGCTATATCTAAAAGTGTGTCTGTTGCAGACATTTATGCTTGTAAATATATATAAATATATATATATCTTACTTGTGCACAACAGAATTTTTTTTTAGTTTTGGTTCGTTTTTTGTGCACAACGGAAAAATTCGTTTAGTTTCGGTTCGTTTCTTTTCGGTCCTGTTGATTCGTAATCATTCGTAATTTTGTTAGACGGGATTTTTTGTGTTCGGACTAATTCGTATTTTCGCAAGCGTCATTTTTAGTTGAATTTTTAGTTGATTTATAATTCGTACTTTCGGTAGGGTACATTGTTTTTCGTTGATTCTGGACACAACTCCTACTTTCGTAACTTTTTTTGGGTTCGTTGATTCGGAATTTTCGTGTCTCTCTCACAACGACGCTGCCTATTATGCCTAATGTGCTTCGAATGGATTTGTACTTTTCTAAATACATAGCGGTTATTTGTAACGATTCGAAATCTCGTATTTTACTTTCGTTTTTTACATGCGGCTATAGCCTCCGCCCCTGTACACCATTTTGAGAGGGATTTCAGCACGGTGAGGGAGAAGCAGAGAGCAGAGCGTTATTGTGCTTCGAATGGATTCGTACATTCGTAACTTTTTTCATAACGAATTATGCCGAAGACATTCGGGCATTCGCTATTTTGCGGTATAATTTATTTCGGATTCGGTTTTATTCGTAATTGCTTTGTTCGGAAATTCGAATGCTTCCGAATGTCCGAAAGTTGCTAAATTCGGACGAATTTCGATTCGTTACGAAACGAATTGCACAAGCCTAATATCTATCTATATCTATAGATAGATATATCTATATATCTATATATCTATATATATATATATATATATATATATATATCTATACATATAGATATATCTATATCTATATAGATATAGATATATCTATATATAGATATATCTATATCTATATATAAAGATATATCTATCTATATATATATATATATATATATATATATATATAGATATATCTATATATATATATAGATATATCTATATATATATATATATATATCTATATCTAGATATATATATATCTATATATATCTAGATATATATATATATATATATATATATATATATATATATACATTTTTTTGACGCAATACTTCATAGAGCTTTCACATATTTTCTGTTCTGATCGTTCAGAATGTTTTGCTGCCAGTATATTGTTTTTGCAGGACATGTAAGGGAAAGGTTCAAATCTTAATTTCCTATATATATACATGAATAATAATAATAATATATGTAAAAATTGTTATCTATGCACATAGCCAGGTGTGTTCCCAAAACGCTAAAATAAACAAAATACTAGGGGGTTACTGCACAGTGAGCATAACTGATTGAAAAAAATAATCCCTTTTAATAATTACTGACCTGTATTTGGCTTGAACTTGTATTGCAGTATATGCAACTATGAATCCTATTTTGTAAGCAAGAGTTTACTATAAATATGAAAGGGATGATATATTTTTACACCTCTTATTATTATTTTTATTATTATTATTATTATAATAATACAGCATTTATATAGTGCCAACAGTTTGTGCAGCGCTTTACAACATGGGGGCAGACAGTACAGTTACAATACAATTCAGTACAGGAGGATTTAGAGGGTCCTGGTATCTCATGTGGTGTATATAGTAAAAAGGCAATTATATAATAATAAAAAGACAATACAATAATAATGGCAACAAAACATTCAGATAATATGAAATATACAGTATATATAATATAATCACTGTGAATATGAATTGTTATACATTGGAGGTACACTAGTAGTTGGCTGTGCAGGATAGTGGTAGGACTCGGAGTGGAGGGTTAGCATGTGCTCACCAACCATTCAGCCACAGCAATAGTTGAACTGATAACCCACCTAGCCAGGAACCATGGTGAACAGTACAGTACATTTAAGCTTTGGCCTGAGCAGTGTTTACATATCCTGCTTTGCTAAAATTGGATAGAGCTGCAGTGATGGAAACAGCATTGGTTTGTTTTGCGTTCCTTTTGTGACCAATGCCAGTAGGTTCTGACCAAATTCTATATGGCTTTAGTAAAGCTCGCAAGCTTTATTTAACCTTGAAGGCTTCATGTATACTAGCAGCTCCTAAATTTGAGTTTTGGAGCTTTTGCCATTTTTTTGCCAAAAGCTCCTAAACTCAACTCCATAAAGTCGATGTGTCCATGTAGTTAAGGAGGTTCAACTTCCCCCAATCTCCCTCTCCTGAACGCAAAGAATTGCGTTCAGGATAGGAATGTTTGGAGCGCTGGTCGTAAAAAAAACGTGCAAAATTGTGCTTGGTGCAAAATTTGCAGCGTTTTGCATTTTCGCCCAGTGGTCAAAGTAGTTCAAGTGTACATGAAGCCTGTCTTCCCATGTGGCTTTAGTAGGGATTTTTTGCTTTATCTAACCCTTCTTTCCATAGGATTTTAGTAGGAGCTGCAGACATTATCTCACCTTCATTTTATAGAACTTTGGCTTTGTGTACACTGAGCTTAAAAAACGTCTGTTTCCTTGGCAGATTATGCGTTTTTTTGTACATAGTTTAGGCCAATTTAGGAGAGTTTTGCGTTTTTTCTGCCAGAAAACTCCAGTCAGAAACTACAATGCACAAAATCGCTTCTTCTACAGGAGTATTGTGTTCTGCCTGTAGAAGCAGCTCAATGGACGAAACAGGCATTAGAGGCAGGAAAAAAGGGTTGCAGACATGATCTAAACCTAACTTTCCTATATGTATAAAATAATGCAAAAAGCTTTGATGAAGGCTTCTTAGCCGAAATGCGTCAGTGTTTAAAGGCTTCTTAGCCAAAACACTGACGCGTTTCGGCTGAGAAGCCTTCATCAAAACTTTGATGAAGGCTTCTCAGCCAAAACGTGTCAGATAATAGCCTGTACCCGTGTCCCCATGTAACCAATAAAGTACTTTTATTCAAGAGCGTCTGAGTTGCCAGCCCTTTTTGATTCAAGTATTGTATTTGCGGGGCCTGAATGTCCTGGCTAGAGCACCGGATCACAGTTTGTGAACTTCTATATTGGCAGTGGAGCTGGGGTAACATTTTGTTTCTCTTTTACCTATATATCTGCATAAGTCTTCAGCGGGTGGAATGGCAGATGGGATTGCATGAGTTACATAGAGGAATATATGCCGCTTTCTACTAATGCCTTTCATGAGCAGGACATTGTGTAGCGGTCTGGGACATTCTGTAGGGTCCATCTATGGCTAGTTGGGTAGACTGGACCACACACTGTAGAGCAGTGGTCATCAACTCCTGTCCTCAGGGCCCACTAACAGGCCAGGTTTTATGTATTACCTTGGGGAGATGCAGACTAGAATACTGTAATCACTGAGCAGCAAATGATATCACCTGTGATGTATTTTAGTTATCTTGCAAACCTGGCCTGTTAGTGGGCCCTGAGGACTGGGTTGATGATCACTGCTGTAGAGGGAAGGTCAGGAAACTCCAGCGTGTGATGTTTGATAGCTGTACACAGATCATGCCCAGTGTGCTTTCCACTCAGCCCTATGCTGATCTTACTCATTACAGGCATACCCCACTTTTAAGTACACAATGGAGTTTATTTACTATCGCTAGAATGAACAGAAGAAACTACCAATATTCCCCATCACTAAATCTGTACAGGAGGGAAAGGGGAGGAATTGTCAAGGGCTACTCCAAAATGTTGCCCTATGACGCCAATGGTGTTGAGGACTATCTGTACAGGGAAGTGGATTGTGGAGCTGAACAGAACAGGAAACAGTAATATTCACACCGAAATGATCTAGCATGTATTACCCAATGTATACATTGATTTATTTATTCTTTCTTTATTTGTGTTATTTTTACAGATGTGATCTGAACACCGACACATACTGATTGCTATCCCCCAATCTCTGAGATAAAGGCATGTACATGTAAGTAATAATCAGAGTCATTACAGGGTCCCATCTCCTCCCCACCCATTGAAGATTTCATTTTCACATTCTGAACTTGATTTGCTAAATCTGGACAGTGCAAAACCTGGTGCTTTCATTTGTATCTGTTAGTAAAATACAGAAATCAGTGGAACTGGTGTACAATTTAAACCAACCATAGATGAGCAAATCTCCCAACCTGCTGGGTCAAATCTACATAGCCAAATTGTAATGAAAGCAGACATCTGCCCTGACTGTTTGCTTTGCACAGACTATAGTAATATCCCAGATTTGTGGATACTGTACACTGCTAATTTAGTATCCATGAATGCAAGTCATACTGGAAATATATGAATAATCATGTTTTCGCACACTTGCTGAGTTATAGAAAGTCTTTTCTTCCTCATTTCAGAGTTCAGATGGTTTCATTCTACATACTGTGGTCACGCATACTGTGGTCATACAGAAATCAGTGGAACTGGTGTACAATTTTAACCCACCATAGATGAGCAGATCTCCCAACCTGCTGGGTCACATCTACATTGTTGTATGCCGCCTGTACACACCGCCAAGAGACTACAACTACCACTTCCACCCAGGATGAAGTCAACTTACATTATACACCAGTGTTTCTCAACTCCAGTCCTCAAGGCGCCCCAACAGGTCATGTTTTCCGGCTGTACATTATTTTGCACAGGTGATTTGATCAGTTTCACTGCCTTAGCCCTGGCTCACACTGGTGCGATTTGACATGCAATTTGACATGTCAAATCTGCGATATTTGGCACAAATTGTGGGCAATGGCACTGTCCTAATCGGTGCGACGCCGCATTCGCGGCGCTGCACCGATTTCAAAAAGTAGTTTCTGTACTACTTTTTGCGATTTCGGCCACGATTTACATTGACATCTGTGTCAGATGTCTTTGTAATCGCGGCTGAAATCGGGACTGCCAGCGAGAGTGAAATTGTGCGAGTTCAACTGAACTTGCACGGCTTCACTCCCGCAGCCCCAGTGTGAACCTGGGCTTAGGCCCCTTTCACACTTAAGGCCCGTACACACGGTCTGACTTTTGCCCAACAAACTTAGTTTTAAGCAAGTTGGACCAACAATCCGACCGTGTGTACGCTCCATCGGACAAACTTTTTTGAGTTTGGTTTTGTTTTCATCGGACAAAAGTTGGGTCTGCGAACGGACAAACTTTTGCCCAACAAAAGTCCTATGGAGCAAAGTCCTGCCGTGTGTACAGAAAACCATCGGACTTTTGTCCGATGGACAAAACAACCAATGTTAAAATCAACCAACAATAGCAGAAGTTGACCAAAGGGTGGCAGTAAAGATCAGAAAAGAGCAGAAAAAACAAGTGATGTTGTAAGAAGTTTTAAGAAAGTTTGCAGAAAAGTCAGAGCGTGTGTATGCTATGGGTGTTCCCGACCAACTCCGTTCGGACAAAAAACCACGGAAAAGTCCGATGGAAGTCCGACCGTGTGTACAGGGCTTGACTTGCACGACTTCAAAGTCACGTGATTTTACTGCGATTCGCGGCCGTGATTTTGCCGCGATTTCAAGGAATGCCTGTGTAAGTGGCATCAAAATTGGACCAAAGTAGTGCAGGAACTACTTTGAAGTCCAAACGACTTGAAGTCGTACTAATATGAATGGTTGTCATTGGAAATCATGGGGAACGACTTGTCATGCTACTTTGCAGTCCCAAATCGTGGGACAAGTTGTACAAGTGTGAAAGGGGCCTTAGTAATTACCACAGCCGTTTCATCTGAGGGAAATCCTGAAAACATGACCTGTTGGGGCGCCTTGAGGACAGGACTTGCTTGAGAAACACTGTTATACACAACAGCCACCTCATGTAAAAATAAGGAAACATTAACTTGCTTCATATATATATATATATATATATATATATATATATATATATCTATATATATATATATATATATATAATATATATATATATATATATATATATATATATATATATATATATACACTGTATATAAAATGATGTGACAATCTTATGTGTAATGTTTGTTTATGGGTATTGCTAAAATCTCACTGACAGCTCTCATTTTTATAAATATCAGATCTGTGAAAATGGTGTACAATTTAAACCCACCATAGATGAGCAGATCTCTCAACCTGCTAGTCTGTCATTATTAGACTGGTCCTGTGTCAACTGCACATACCCGAATTTACAGGGAATTGTAATGAAAGCAGACATCTGCCCTGGCTATTTGATTCGGACAGACTATAGTAAATAGCCCTGATCTGTGGATACTGCGCACTGTAGGAGATTTACTAAAATGGGAGAGTGCAAAATCTGGTGCAGCTGTGTATGGTAGCCAATCAGCTTCTAACTTCAGCTTGTTCAATTAAGCTTTGACAATAAAACCTGAAAGCTGATTGGTTTCTGTGCAGAGCTGCACCAGATTTTGCACTCTCCAGTTTTAGTAAATCAGCCCCACTGCTACCTGTTGTTTCTCCAGACACATATTAGTGCATATGCCTCACCTGTACATAATACAACCATTGCCTCTAGATCTTCTCTACTGATAATCTGCTAATGTATGAACTTTACCCATATACCTGCATAAATCTTCAGCGGCTAGAATGGTAGATGGGATTGCATGAGTTATATAAACGATTACATGCCTCATGAGTTACATAGAGGAATATATGCCGCTTTCTACTAGTGCCTTTCGGTCTTGGACGTTCTGTAGGGTCCATCTATGGATTGTTGGGTAGACTGGACCACACACAGAGGGAAGGTCAGGATTTACTAAAACTGAAGAGTGCAAAATCTGGTGCAGCTCTGCATAGGAACCAATCAGTTTCCAGATTTTTTGTCTGTCCAAGCTTAATTGAACAAGCTGAAGTTAGAAGCTGTTTGGCTCCAATGCAGAGCTGCACCAGATGATGTACTCTACAGTTGAAACAGTGTGCTTTCCATTCACCCCTATGCTTGCTGATCTTACTCATAGAAGAAACAACCAAAATCCCCCATCACTATCTGTATACACAGGAAGAGCAGTCCATAGGAAGTGGTTTGTGGAGGAAACAATAACCGAATTTATCCAACATTTATTAATGCATACATTGATTTATTCTTTT
This sequence comes from Rana muscosa, assembly GCA_029206835.1. NCBI lineage: Eukaryota > Metazoa > Chordata > Amphibia > Anura > Ranidae > Rana > Rana muscosa. The sequence continues at coordinate 691,963,159 of CM055116.1, forward strand.
TTTTCTTTATTTTTGTTATTATGACAGATGTGATTTGAACACTGACACATGAGGATTGCTATCACCCAATCTCTGAGATAAAGGCATATAAAAGTAAGTACTTTAATCAGAGTCATTACAGGGTCCCATCTCCTCCCACCCATTGCAGGTTTCATGGCTGTGCCAGCATTTCACGACCAGACAGTAAATACCCGTTTGCGAATAGTGAAACATTGCTGGAAAAAAAAAGGTAATGACATTTTTTTTGATGTCATAGACAAGAATAGAACATTCACATGTGCAATACGAATGCCAGTGCAATCCAGACATGTCAGATGGAGGTATGTATGTAGCTATGATGTCATATTGGAGGTTTTATGTAGCTATGATGTCATGATGGAGGTATGTATGTAGCTATGATGTCATGATGGAGGTTTTATGTAGCTATGATGTCATGATGGAGGTATGTATGTAGCTATGATGTCATGATGGAGGTATATATGTAGCTATGATGTCATGATGGAGGTTTTATGTAGCTATGATGTCATGATGGAGGTTTTATGTAGCTATGATGTCATGATGGAGGTATGTATGTAGCTATGATGTCATGATGGAGGTATGTATGTAGCTATGATGTCATGATGGAGGTATATATGTAGCTATGATGTCACGATGGAGGTATGTATGTAGCTATGATGTCATGATGGAGGTATGTATGTAGCTATGATGTCATGATGGAGGTATGTATGTAGCTATAATGTCATGATGGAGGTATGTATGTAGCTATGATGTCATGATGGAGGTTTTATGTAGCTATGATGTCATGATGGAGGTATGTATGTAGCTATGATGTCATGATGGAGGTATGTATGTAGCTATGATGTCATGATGGAGGTATGTATGTAGCTATGATGTCATGATGGAGGTATGTATGTAGCTATAATGTCACGATGGAGGACATTCAATGAAAAATACTTTGTACACGTTTTATCAAGTGTTCCTTGTAGTATTAATGTTAAAAATAAATAAATAAGAATAAATTCATGCTAAAAAAAATAATTATTTGTAGTGATATAAGTGGAATTCACACAAGTCAGACAAACCGTAAAATATTACAACTGAAAATATCTTCATTTTTACAGAGCTTTACAGGACAATACTATAATGTTATAATCGGATTGTACATTAGATGCGCCAACAACTATGTAGTGCAAGAGCCTGTCTGGTTGGATGTAAATCGATTGCATAAATAAAGTAGGTCCTCATATGACATCGTTTTGGTTGATTGGACAAAGAATATGCTGTCAGATTGTATGGTTTATGGTGATCCCAAGTGTAATCGACTGTCATAGATAAGTGAGGTGCCCTGTCAATCGTTTAGCACTTTAAATAACTGCACAGACTCCTTTGTATTGTCTGGCTGAAAGGAATTATTAGCAGCATCGTCCAATTGATGGCAATTTGCTTCCTCTTATAATTGCAAATGTGGATATTAACGACAATTCCCTGAATATATGTTCTTATTACATTTATATGTGAATAAAAAAATGTGTCCATTATAGAATACACAGATCCCATGTATGTTTTGTAAGTAGCATAACCAATAGAACATAATCACGTTGTAAAGTATAGGTTCCATTTAAAATACAAATGTTCACTATCACTAGTGGTTGGTAATTGGCGGTGGAGCTGTTTATTTCAACCATTTATCAAATTCAGCAAATGTCCCTTTTCAGTTAATTTATTGTGCATGATTGGGTAACAGCTCCCCGTATCATTATTTTATTATTATATATATATATATATATAGATATATATATATATATATCTATATATATATATATAGCGCCCACAGTTTACGCAGCGCTTTACAACTTGAGGGTAGACAGTACAAATACAAATACACTTGGCCCTGCTCCTTAGAGCTTACAATCTAATCATTTTTGTTTTCTTTTTAACAGGTAGCTTTTCCTTATTTACTAGGCTCGGTAAACATACAATTCGCCAAGTAAATCAATCCAACTAGCTTTAAGGTATCATAAAAGAGAACCGCATTTTACAGGTGATTTTTTTTTTTTTTTTTTTAGTAGTGGTAATACGTGTAAAATCAAATGGTAGATGTTAATATCATTTTTCTCCACTCATTGTAGTGACAGGGTCAATTTACTAATGGTTAATGCATATGATATTTATGCGTTTTTTTTTCTAATGTTGCATGTGGTAATAAAAGACTAAAGATGAATAAACTGGGTAATATTATGTATAGGTTTATTGGTTAATACATTTTATTAATGTATTGGTTTATTGGTTAATAAATAAATATTGGTTTATTGGTTAATAAATACCACCCAAAAATGAGATAACTGATCAATCATAAGTCAATTCATTATATAAAAAATCACAATTGTTATTTATCTGTAGGTGATATTTTTTTTTAATTGTGTAAATCAAATGGTAGATGTTAATATCATTTTTCTCCACTCATTGTAGTGACAGGGTCAATTTACTAATGGTTAATGCATATGATATTTATGCGATTTTTTTTTCTAATGTTGCATGTGGTAATAAAAGAGTAAATTCATTAAAGTAAAGTATGAATACATTGGTTAATATTATGTATAGGTTTATTGGTTAATACATTTTATTAATTTATTGGTTAACAAATTAATATTGATTTATTGGTTAATAAATACCGCCCAAAAAATGAGATAACTGAGCAATCATAAGTCAATTCATTATATTAAAAATCACAATTGTTATTTATCTGTAGGTGGTTGATTTATTTTTTTAAGAATGTACAACATAACCAATGGGGTACTCTGCACTAAAAAAATACAAAGTATCAGTGTGGAAATATTATGCCCGAGCTCAGGAATGTAAATAGTTTGTATCATTTCATTAGAAGGATCAATCATAAGTCAATTCATTATATTAAAAATCACAATTGTTATTTATCTGTAGGTGGTTGATTTTTTTTTTATTTTTTAAGAATGTACAACATAACCAATGGGGTACTCTGCACTAAAAAATACAAAGTATCAGTATGGAAATATTATGCCCGAGCTCAGGAATGTAAATACTTTGTATCATTTCATTAGAAGGAAATCGTTCTATGATGAGGGCACATTTCAGTTTCCCAGGATTTTTATGTGACTTCATTCACTGAGCAATTCCTTCTGGTGCAGTAAATGCTATAAAAGAATGCAAAAAGCTATTAAGTGCTAAATATTGCATAACATTAATATGTATCGCATTCCTCAAATAAGGCTTTTATTTTTTTTATTTTTTTTTATTTTTTGAATCCAAAAAAACTTTTATTGAGAATTTTTTCAGCATAACAATAAACCAAAGAATTAGGACAAGCAACAGGGTACATATAATACCTTCCAGAGCATTCTTTTTTTTTTTTTTTTTTTTTAGCAATTTGACTATTTTCGAGATAAACACCACACAGGTTATTTAAAGGCAAAAATGAATGTGGTATTTATTGAATTAACCCAATAATTAAACAACTAAATAGCCCAAAAAGTTGAGGGTGGGTCAATGCAAAAGCAAGATCGCAGCTTCTTTGTTAAAATATATGTGTTCTGTAGAGAACTCCTGCCTTCCCATAAATCCTGTGTTCTGTTTCTGGAGAAACATGAGAAATATAAATGATTTGGACCTGTATGTGTCATTGTGAGACAGTACCAAAGATCAGGCGATCAGATCGGATGGGAGGGAAACCAGCAGAGTGATAGGTCTGAAATGATCAAATAAGAGAGACAAGAGATATCTATCACAGTAGGCTCAGTTTCCAAAGCTAACACATCAGGATAAGTATTTAATAAAGGTGACAGTTATTTTTATTTGAATTCAATAGGATTTTAAAATGACAAGCACAGGGCTAAAGTAAAGATCCTCTGGTGTTAACATTTTGTGAAGTGATCCTATAATAATGTGTTTATTATTATTCTAATGTGCTATCATTGTGTCTGGTGACTAATGTTCTGTACTATAGAATATATTAAAATCAGCCACAACCTCTGTATAATGAAAAGTCCCACAAATGGAGGCAACCAAACATCTATCCCTTTTGACAAGGAATGCTGCATGTGATAAAAAAGAAACCACATAGCATTGTACACACTGCCAGGTCACATAAAATTGCTGAAGTCACCCTTTCCTTTTCATTGTCATCTCTAACCAATATGTATATAGTAATGTCAGATCAGGAAAGGTATGGAAAAATGAAGACAACTAATCACAGTCTTCATTGCAGCAGTTATAAGATATTAGGAAAAGTGTTTGGAACAAGAATCAAGGATTGATAACTTTACCAAGAAATTCACAGTAACACAACTATATTCTGAAAAACATTGCTGTGCATTGATTGGTTGGTTATCATTTCTAAAATGACATTATTAACATTGCTTAGTTGTCACCCAAAGGCTTTCTGCTCTATTCTAAAATATATAATTGTTACTAATATTAGTATTATACATAAATATAAATACATATATAAAAACAGTATCTATAATACATATGCAGCACTGTATAGTATGGTTAATTATTAATACATGAAATAGCAACAATAATAATTAATAAAATAACATATCTAAATAATAATAATAATAAATAATAATAAGACCATGCATTAATAATTGAGTTTTTATTTATATCAATGTGTTTCTGTGACACTTCTACTGCAGTGTTTATGGCTATATCAATACACTCCCGTACAAGTGCCACAGCAAAATAAATAAAAATACAATTATTTATGAATGGTCCCAAGATGATGTAAGGGCAGGGCCGGACTGGGAATAAAAACCAGCCCTGGAAATAATTTCATACCAGCCCCATAGCATTAATATACCAGCCCAACATCATAATGTCATTATTTTCTTGTACATAAAAGAGAAAACCATGTATTTTAAAAAGCACATTTAAAGGGTGTAATATATATATATATATATATATATATATATATATAGATAAGAGAGACACGGAATTTACAAACAGCACAAATTTTATCATTTACTGGCACAGACACATTTGCAAAAAAAAGTTGCCTAAAATGCTAGTTTTCAGTGCAAATATAAATTTAAGCTATAAACATGTAGCTAAAGCTATTAGCAATGTGTTTAAGTTAAACAAAAGTCAAAAACCATATTTCTCCATTTACATGAAGGTCAGACTAATATAACCCAGCTAGCACAGAGTTCCCCCATATATCAGAGTCTGCAGGATTCCCCTTTACAGTGCAAGGGAACTCTGACATAAAGGGGAACATTGCAGATCATGATCTAAGTGGGAAGACCCCTTTCACACTGGGGCGGTGGGTGTGTCGGCGATAAAGCGGCGCTAATTTTAGCAGAGCTTTACTGTCAATTTTGCGGAGCTATTCGCCCACTAGCGGGGCGCTTTTAATCCCCGCTAACGGCCGAAAAAGGGTTAAAACCACCAGCAAAGCGCTGGCAAAATACGCTTTTCCGCAGGCATAGCCACGGTGCCCATTCATATCAAAAGGCATGAGCGGTGGAGGAGCGGTATATACACACGCTCCTCCCCCGCTCCAAAGATGCGGCTAGCAGGACATTTTTTAGCGTTCTGCCAGCGCAGCGCTCCAGTGTGAAGGCCCTTGGCTTTCACACTGGAGTGTGCGGAGCGGATCTTTCAGGGTGCTTTGCAGGCGCTATTTTTAGCGTTATAGCGCCTGCAAAGCGCCTCAGTCTGAAAGGGGTCGAACTCTGATATAAAGGGGGCACTGGTGACCAGAGATCACACTTATATCAGAGTCCACTGCATTCCCCTTTACTTCATTCCCCTTTACATCAGAGTGCCCCCTTGCACTGAAGGGTGGAACCCTGCAGACTATGATGTAAAGGGGAACTCTGGGAATGTGGGGAGGACTCTGGTGACCAGAGACCACCTTCCGCAAAAAGAAAACACTAAGGTAAGTGTATTATTGTATTGACTCCCCCCTCAGACTGGCCTGGCGGCGCTGTCACTGACCTCCACTCAGGTGCAGGGTGCAGGGCTCAGTCACTCGGCTCCAGCTTGGTGGCTCTGGTTTTATTCCATAGTTCCCTCTCCACAGTCCATACATGTCTGACTTCTCCCATGACCTCCATTCTGGCGGCACTCCCTCTCTTGACTCCTCTCCAGACGTGATATAAGACAAGAGATGGTCAGAGGCTGCGGATGGTACAGGAGAGGCCAGAGGCTGCGGATGGTACAAGGGAGGTCAGAGGCTGCAGATGGTACAGGGGAGGTCAGAGGCTGCGGATGGTACATGGGAGGTCAGAGGCTGCGGATGGTACAGGGGAGGTCAGAGGCTGCGGATGGTACAGTGGAGGTCAGAGGCTGCGAGTGGTACAGGGGAGGTCAGAGGCTGCGGATGGGGGGACAGGAGGTCAGAGGCTGCGGAGGGGAGGACAGGAGGTCAGAGGCTGCGGAGGGGGGACAGGAGGTCAGAGACTGCAGAGGGGGGAACAGGAGGTCAGAGGCTGCAGAGGGGGGGACAGGAGGTCAGAGGCTGCGGAGGGGGGGCAGGAGGTCAGAGGCTGCGGACAGGAGGTCAGAGGCTGCGGAGGGGGGGACAGGAGGTCAGAGGCTGCGGAGGGGGGGGACAGAAGGTCAGAGGCTGCGGAGGGGGGGTACAGGAGGTCAGAGGCTGCAGGGGACAGGAGGTCAGAGGCTGCAGGGGACAGGAGGTCAGAGGCTGCTGGGGGAACAGGAGGTCAGAGGCTGCGGGGGACAGGAGGTCAGAGGCTGCGGGGGGCAGGAGGTCAGAGGCTGCGGGGGGCAGGAGGTCAGAGGCTGCGGGGGACAGGAGGTCAGAGGCTGCGGGGACAGGAGGTCAGAGGCTGCTGGGGGAACAGGAGGTCAGAGGCTGCTGGGGGAACAGGAGGTCAGAGGCTGCTGGGGGAACAGGAGGTCAGAGGCTGCAGGGGGAACAGGAGATCAGAGGCTGCGGGGGGGGGGCAGGCATTCAGCGGCTGCGGGGGGGACGTAGGAAGAGGCAGATGAGACAGACCTTACTGAGCGGCGGCACGCTACGGCTTAACTTTTAAAAATGGCGCCGCTCGGCGCCATTGTGTCACTGCGCATTTGCCCGCCTTTCCGAAACTTGCAGAGCGTGGACAGGCTTTCCCGAGCACGGCTAGTTTCGGAACTGCGCTGGCGCATGCGCAGTTGCATGTCGGCCCGGCCCGCAGCCATTTTTTTTCTGGCGCCGCTGCCCTCACACAGCGGCCCCAGAAGCAGCCAGCCTGGGCCGGGAGTTTTCCCGGTCTCCCGGTGGGCCAGTCTGGCCCTGTGTAAGGGTGGCACACTGCATATGGGTATATATATATATATATATATATATATATATATATATATATATATATATACACACACCCCCAGGGCTTTTTTTCAGCTGGAATGCGGCGGAACGCAGTTCCGGCACCTCTATTACTGAATGTAGGTAATGGCAAAGGGTGCTGGGGTGTGCTGGAGGGTCTATTGAGGCTGGCTGCTGGGGATCTATTGTTGCGGGAGGAGATCTATTTTTGTGTGGTGGTCTATTGTTGTTGGTGGGGGGACTTATGTTGCTGGGGGTCAACTGTTGCCAGAAGGGATCTACTGTTGAGGAGAGGAGTCTTATGATGCTGGCTGCTCAGAAATCTGTTGTTACTGCCAGGGGTCTATTGTTGCTTGGGTGGTAGGGGCTTTGCATGTTACCATTAACAAATTCCATACAAATTACTTTGCACCACAAAATGATATTTGACTCTGTGTTCTCTAAAAGGAGGAGTACTGGGAGGTGGATAGGGGGTGGAAACAAGGGATGGTGCTCGGAGGTGGGTAGGGGGCGGAGGCAAGATGTGACTCAGAAGGGAGAGTTCCTGCACCTATTCTCTGAGAAAAAAAACCCTGTATATATATAATATATATATATTATCCAATGGTTGCCACTGTACAAAAAAAGGTCCACCAAATATGAAAATGTAATCCAGGTTCTGTACAGCCTCGAAAACAAGAAGAGGAGTAATTGGGGGCAAATTTCGCAATTCTGGTAGGAACTAAGTACCAATGTGTAAGTACTTTATAGTTGGTTTCTAAAGCAGTTATATTTTGAGAGGAAGGTTTCGTAGTTGTCCAGATCTTATCCCATATTGCTGTTTCCAAAGAGAATCCAAGATCATTGTAACGACAGGGGTTAACGTCAATTAGGATATTCCATTCTCGAACACACGCCAGCTACCAGACACTCCAACCAGCCGAATAAGACCCCATACAAATATTTCTCCCCGCACAAATGAGACAACGCTCTATGTTGAAGTTCCAAAAACAGGGAATGAATCTTTATTACAAGCACATGGTAACACACTTCCCTTCAAAACACTTCCCTCCCATCCTTGGGGAACAGGGCGGGTTAAACTGTCCAATGACAATGGTGATACAGGTCAGGTGTGTTCAAACTTCTCCTTCAGTAAACAGTCTTAGCAGGAGGGGTTGCTGGAGTGATTTCCCCCCCCCCCCTTTCCTCACAGCAAGACACTTAAACATCCCATAATAGGCAACCAGACGGTCTACCAGCTCCAATCCACATCATCACAAACAACAATAAAAAGGTCTTTGGAAGCTAGTCTGGATTTAATCTGCATTACACAGGCAGCCAGGTGGTTAGAGTTGAACACATCAGCATCTCTCAATTAACCTGTTGAGTTCAGAATCAAACAACCAGTAAATAGTCCTTTACAGATATCCTGGGACATACCGTGGATTAATATTACAGACCCATTTCAAAGCAATCCAAGACATATTCTCAATGTCCATTTTTTTCTGGCTCATACTTTCTAAGAACTTCTGGGTTCCACGGGTCCTCCTGTTACAATAATATTCCCACTTAGCTACATATGTGGGCGGGCTAGAATCTGATTTAGAAATGAGTTGGGTATATATGTTCGAAATTAGTCCTTTTTCATGAGGGTCATTTTTACATATGTTTTCAAAGTATGATAATTTATCGAGTGCGAGTCTTCCTTGGATATTAGGCATATAGAAATTTTTATCTGAAGATATCGGAAAATTTCCAAGTTTGGAAGATCATGACTATCACCTAAGTCAGAGAATGCTTTAAACAAATTAGAGATAGTAAGATTGAATAATTGAGTCAATTTAGAGGTGGTCCATGTTTTAAAAGTTTTAGGAAATTTCCAAGCTGGGTAAAAAAGAGGATTTTTAAGGAACGATAAGAGCGGATTATGAGGGGATTGCAAGCCACACAACAATTTAAATCTGTCCCATATTACGAGGGATTGTTTAGTTATCGGATTTGTAAGTTTTTTCCGGCAAGAGGGCCGTAACCACAAGAGATTGGAGATTGATAATGGGTCACAATCTATAGATTCCAGAGCTACCCAAAGTGGTATTTCACTGGTCGCATGGTATTTAGGTATTTGTGCCAAATGAGCCGCATGGTAATAAGAAGATATATTAGGAAATCCGAGACCACCTTTAAGTTTTGGGAGATATAATGTATGTTTGGGCAAGCAGGGTTTTGAAGAACCCCAAACAAAAGTTGTTAACTTACGCTGCATTAGTCTTAAAAAATATGTTGGGACTGAGATAGGTACAACCCTAAAGAGAGAAATCATTTTTTGGTAATATGGTCATCTTAATAACATTAATTTTACCAATCCAAGATATAGAGAGAGAAGACCATTGTGTTAATAAATTAGTAATTTGTCATAAAATGGGTGGAAAATTCGTCTTGAATAGTTCTGAGAGATGAGGCGTAAGATTAATTCCTAAGTATGGAAGACTGGTAGTGGACCATGAGAAAGGGAGAGATGCTTGTGCCAGTTGTACATCTGCAGGGGATAGGGAGATATTTAGTGCCATAGATTTTTGGAGATTAATGACTAGGTCAGAAATATGATCAAAATGATATGTGGTGAGGACATAAAGATCAAAATGTTGTCTGCAAAGAGACAGGTTTTATGATGGTGTCCAGCTAACTGAAGGCCTTTGATTGAAGGATCAGAGCGAATTGATTAGGCCAGGGGTTCAATAAGTAAGGCAAATATAAGTGGGGATAGTGGGCAACCCTGTCTCGTACCTCTGCAGATGTCAAAAGTGTTTGATTTATATCCTGCATATTTTACATATGCTTTAGGCTTATCATAGAAAGAGGAGATCCAACTAAGGAAATGAGGGCCAAATCCCCATTTTTGTAGGACATAGTGTAGGTAGGGCCAAGAAACTGTATCAAATGCTTTTCTGATATCTAAAGATAGAAAACAAAGCGGGATCTTCCTTGATTTGGCAACATTCATCAATAGTGCCGCTCTACGTATATTGTCCCCCGCTTGACGTTTTGGGATGAAGCCTACTTGATCTCTATGTATTAGAGAGCCAACTATATTATTTAGGCGAGTTGCTAAAATTTTCGCTAGAAGTTAGATGTCTAAATTGAGCAGTGAGATGGGTCTGTAATTAGAGCAAGATGTTTCATCAGAATCCCCATTGATAAGCTGTTTGATTTTGCTGAAGAATTTGAAGAAGAGGTTTTAAGGCTCGCCTTTTAGCGACTGTAATTGGGAAAAGATCAGCAAATATCTGGTAAGGATGACCCTGAAAAGTGAGAGAGTCTTTTCCTCTTGCTGCAGCCAAAATTTGCTCTTTGGTACGAAAAAAATGTAATTTTGCGATAATATCGCGGGGTGGACCTTCAGTTTTGCGTGGCATTAAGTCCCTATGAATTCTATCAAGTTCCAGTCGATAGATTGGGATTGACAGCATTAGTTCTTGAAATAAAGCAGTGATAGTTGATTGAAGATCAACAATTGCCTCAGGAATTCCACGGATGCACAGATTTGAGCACCGTGCCCTATTCTCAAAATCTTCAAGACGCATTTGCAAAGTGAGGTTTTCCTCTTTAAGATTTTCCAATTCACAAACATGAGACTGTACATTTGTTTCCACATCTTCTACTCTATTTTCTAAATCTGATGTACATTGGCCTAATTCTCTGATTTCTTTAGTCAGGCTTTCTGTGATGTGCTTTGATGTCTGCTTCAGTGCTTTTTGTAACATCTTTTCAAACGGCTTTATAATATTAGGATGTAAAGTGTCTATTGTTGCAGTTAGTGAAGAAGTAGTGTATTCAATGTCAGATTCAGCTGTGTCAGCCGTGTCATCCTGTGGCTGCTGTTTCTGCCTCTGCTTAGCAGCATGAGAATAGCTTGTGTGAGGTGAGGGGGGAGGCGCCATTTTAGACATGGCCCTGGGCTGAGCGTCTCTAGTATTCTTCTTTATTGTACTCTTTGGACGAGCCCCGCCAAACCCCATAATGTTTCCCCTGTACCTCAGTGAAGGTATGCCACTCTTTGTATACTTCACCTGAAGCGAGTGTTTTATCTGGCCGTGGAGTCCCGGGAGATACGGAGCCTCAGCGGGACATGTCTGCCTCAGCCGTCTCCGCGCATGCTCTCAAGCTCGTTTTTCTAAGGCCTCGTCGAAGCGCATTGTGTCTTGTCGAAACGTCAAAATAAAACCTTCAATGTGTGTTCACCTATCAAGATGAGTGAGTGTTGCTCTCTCTTTTGGAATATAGTTACATAGTTACATAGTTAGTCAGGTTGAAAAAAGACAAAGTCCATACAGTTCAACCATAAATAAATAAATAAATAAATAAAATAAAAAATATCGTACAATCCCATATACCCAATTCTTGTTTAATATTTTTATTAGATTTTACAAGTAAATAGCAAGTATAATGAACATTATATTCTGATCAAGAATAGAATTGTAAATAAATACAGCAATCACTAAAAATACATATTGAAAGAAAGGTAGTAGAGGATAAACCTCATTAACAATTATATCAATACAAATAGAGGTATAAAAGATTAGAGCAATGAAAATAAGCAATAATCAGGATAGAATATCATGCCTCCAGACCATCCACTCACCCCCGAAGGGAGCAAGCTGTGAGCAGATGGGGGCTCGATTAAGTATGAGAGAGTATGCTGGGTTATCCAGAAGGATACACCAGATGAACGTTGTCATACCTCAATTGTTTAGTGGAGACCGTCCTAACAAATCTTTAAGACACAAAGATATTAGTGATTGATAAAGTGAAACTTAAAAGGTATATATATAAGTCATGCAATGGACATCGCATATGTATAAAATCCGTATTACACAAGTAACAAAAATAACCAGAGCAGAAAGACAGAAGAAGTACAGAGAGAAGAAGAAGAAATATGGGAGAAAAGTAAAATATATAGAAAAGAAGGTATGGGTATAGAAAAATAGAGATAAAGGTAAAGGTTGTCTCCCCGGGTGGCGGTCCAGTCAGATCAAGGCCCCGTTTAAATATTATATTAATAGATAAATATTGAAGTATTTCAAGAAGGCATCAACAATAATTGATCAAAATCTGGGGGTAAGAAGTGTTTAATCCATGGTTTCCATATTTTATTGTATGTAGTAATGTTGTTATCTTCAATAGCAGACATTTTGGAAAAGATAAGGGCTCTGTTAATTCTATGTTTAGTTTCAGCCACAACTAAAGTTTGGGTTTTCCAGGCCTTAGCTATAGATTGTTTAGCCGCCGTGGTGAGATGTAGTAGTAATTTGAATTGTGATTTATTCAATTCAGGAGGTTTGAGGTTGAGGAGAGCCAGTGCCGGGTCTGGCGGGATTGGTATTTCCAAGGCCGTAGAGGCCATGTTAAATATTTTACTCCAGAAGGATTGAACGATTGGACATTGCCACCAAATATGGAACTGCGTGCCCGGTTCAGAACAGCCTCTGAAACATAAATTTGGGTACAAGGGGGCAAATTTGGCAATCCTGGCCGGAACCAGGTACCATCGAGAAAGGACCTTATAATTTGTTTCCAACGCAAAACAGTTTGGCGAGGAATGCTTAGTAGCTGACCATATATTATCCCAGTCACTTTTACTGAATGTTCTATCCATGTCATGTGCCCATTTAGTCGTATAGGATGGTAAAGTATCGTCGGATGTGGAATTGATGCGTTTATACAAAAGTGATATTAATCCTCTAGTATGGGGATCACTGTTACAGATACGTTCAAATTGAGTCATTTGGGTAAGAGGGGATCCCGTATCAACGAGGGGTGTATAAAAGTTCTTAATTTGTAGATAGCGGAAGAGCTCCTTCATGGGGAGTTTGTATAAATCACATAATGTTGGGAACGTAAGAATATCATTGGAGGAAACTAGATTGTGAAATTGAAGTAGGTTTCTTCTGGACCAAGCTGCAAATGATAGGGGAAATTTCCAGGCGGGGTAAAATGAGGGATTTCGAAGAAAAGAGAGTAGAGGGTTATGAGTGGATTGTAGGCTTTTTGTGGATCTATATTTGTCCCAGATAGCTATAGAATGTTTGGTTACGGGGTTAGATAAGTTTAGTCTATCTTTAGGAGCTAACCAGAGCAAATTATTCACAGAAATGGGGTCAATATCCACTGATTCAATCGCTACCCATAGAGGGGATTCTGTTGTAGAATGGTATTTGGGGAGTTGTGCTAGCTGAGCAGCAAAGTAGTATGAGGAAAAGTTAGGAATTCCCAGACCACCTTTCAATTTATCAAGATAAAGAGTCGATCTGGGTATACAGGGTTTTGTAGAGCCCCATATAAAAGACATCACTCTCTTTTGAGTGAGCCTCAAGAAGTAAGGAGGTATATGTATGGGGAGAACTCGGAATAGGTAAAGGAACTTTGGTAAGATTGACATCTTAGTAGCGTTAATCCTCCCAATCCAAGATAAAGGAAGAGAAGACCATTGTTTCATCAGATTAGTAGTTGACTTCAATAAGGGTAAGTAGTTAGCTGAAAATAAGTCAGATATAGAAGAAGTGAGTTGGACTCCAAGATATGAAATATGGTGCAATTCCCAATTGAAAGGTAAAGACGTTTGAGCTTGTTGTAACTCAGATGGCGAAAGGGAAATATTAAGGGCATTAGATTTGGCATGATTAACACACAATCCAGAAATCTTTGCAAACTTGTCCAAAGTATTTACTAGATTTGGGGCTGAGACATGGGGATGGGATAAAAAAATCAGGATGTCATCTGCAAAAAGACTCAATTTGTGGTGATGTCCACCTAATTCTACTCCTTTGATATTAGGATTATTTCTAATAATACATGCTAAGGGTTCAATAAGTAGGGCAAAAAGCAAAGGGGATACAGGGCAACCCTGTCTAGTACCTCTCCTAATATCTATCATAGCTGATTTGTAACCCATATATTTAATATAAGCTTTCGGAGTGTTGTATAGTGAGGAGACCCAAGTTAAGAAATTTTCCCCAAAACCCCATTTTTGAAGAGTATATTGTAGATATGGCCAGCTGATTGAGTCGAACGCCTTCCTAATGTCTAATGATATAAGGCAAGTTGGGATACGTCTTTTTTTGGCGGCATGAATTAATAAAAGTGCTCTTCTGACATTATCCCCTGCTTGACGCAAGGGCATGAAGCCAGTTTGGTCACGATGGATAAGTTTACCTATAATGCTATTTAATCTAGTTGCCAAGATCTTAGCTAATAACTTAATGTCTAGATTTAAAAGAGATATGGGGCGGTAATTAGACCAAGAGGTAGTGTCAGATTTAGGTTTGGGAATCATTGCTATGATGGAAGTTAGTGTTTCGGTTTTGAACGAATGACCAGCTAACAAAGAATTGAAGGCTCTAGTCAATAGAGGCGTTAAAATCGAATCAAATTGTTTGTAGTATAGTGCAGAAAACCCATCGGGGCCCGGTCTCTTGTGAGGCTTCAATTCTTTAATAGCAGCTTTAACTTCCAATGCCGTTATGGGACTCTCCAAATATTCACACTGTTCTGGTGTCATTGTGGGAAGTGTAACATCTGAGAACAAAGTGTCTGCTTTGTTTTTATCAAAGATTAAGCCAGGGTCATAGAGCTTAGCTAATTTAGATTGAAAGATTTCCAAGATCTTTAATGGGTTACTAGTGTATGCATCTCTGGAGGTTCTAAGTCGGAATGCAGCTTGTGAACGATCAATAGACTTGAGGCTGCGGGCCATTGGGGTATCAGGCTTATTGGCTTTGCGGTATAGGGTATGTTGCCGCTTGCGTAAGAGTTTGTCTGCCGAATCTGTCAGAAAAAGATCCAACTCAAGCCGGGCCCTTTCCAATTTAGTGTTAGTGTTTGCATTCGGGGTAGCTTGATGAGCCAAATGACAAGCGCTAAAATTTGCTTCAAGTTTGGTGAACAGAATCTTGCGATCTCTTTTAATAGATCTCGCCTTTTGTATCAAGTTGCCCCGAATGACAGCTTTATGGGCTTCCCATAGTGTAAGGGCAGAGACATCAGTAGTGTCGTTAAATGAGATATAATCATTAAGAGCCAGTTCAATATCTGAACGGTGTGAGGGGTGAGTTAGGATGGAGTCGTTAATACACCAAGTGGTGTCATGTGACCTAGGTATTGGAGAGGTAATTGTAGCAGTGACCGCACAATGGTCTGTCCATGGAAATGGGATTATATTAGAGGATATTACTTCAGGGAGCATACTAGAGGGGAGGAAAATATGGTCTATTCGTGAAAAAGATTTGTGTGGATAAGAATAATGTGTAAAATTTCTGGAAGTTGGGTTAAGTTCCCGCCAGGTATCAACAAAATTAAAAGAAGTAAGTAGAGATTGGAAGGACCGTTTATGGGTAGGAGAGTTAGGAGATGACGGGGATTTATCCAAGAAGGGATAGATGGTAGTATTGGAGTCGCCACATAATATTATTGTTCCAAATTTATGTGATTCGATTAGTTGGAAAAGATGTGATAGAAAAGCTTCAGGACGCTTATTTGGGGCGTAATACGAAACCAATGTGACTTCAGTATCAGCAATACAGCCTGTTAATAAAACATATCTACCCTCAGGGTCACATATTTGTGTATTAAGGGTAAATGGTGTAGAGCGGTGGAATCCAATCAGGGACCCACGTTGCTTAGTTGTAGCTGATGCTGCGTAGAATTGAGGGTAGGAGGAGGAAAGAAATTTAGGGGAGGCGTTATTGATAAAGTGCGTTTCTTGAAGGAAAATGATGTGAGCTTTTCTAGCTGAAAAGGAACGTAGAGCTTTAGTTCTTTTTTGTGGAACGTTGAAGCCTTGTACATTTAAGGACAAAATGTTTATGGGGGCCATGACATAGTAAGGGTAAGTTTTATATAAGGGTTACTGAAACCCATATTATGAGTTCGAACCGCCACCAAGGGAGACAGAAGAGGAGAAGAAAGGAAAGACAGAAAAGAAAGAATAAAGAAGAAACCAAATAAATAGGTAGCCCTAATGACTGCAATTAATGTCATAAAATAATGATGTACTAGTAGGGCGCAGGAACATCTCGGAGAGATAACAAAAAATCTCCGAGGGGTTCCATGGTCACCGACCGACTCCTGCATAATAGTAGCAGGAGTCAGGGGGTACGTAGGGGGCCGCAAGAAGTTCCGGAGGGAAAAACAACGCCGGAGAACACTTAAGTATTATAATAGTAAACTTATATAATTCTCTATCAAGAAGACTGGAGATGCAATAAACAAAAAAGAGAGAGAAAGGAAGCATACCACCTTCGGGAATTATGTTGAGTCAATTTCTAGATGAATGCGTCCATAAGGAGGCTAGAAAATATTAATGTTAACACTTGTGAAGCAAACCGTCTACGCAAGCGAAATAATTAATAAACAAGCTCGCAAATATAGAGGAAAGGGAAGAAAAAAATAAAAAATAAAAAAAAAGGGGGGGAGGGGGAGATATAGTCTATCTATATCAATGACCATATAAGTCCATGACTATATCAATGACCATATAAGTCAAGGAAATAAACTTATTTGTCTATAAGGAGACAAATAAAGAAAACAAGAAACACTCGTCTCAAGAAGCAATAATGACATTTTAGCTTTCTGGCTGACAAAAACATAAATTAAATACATAAATTTATATTACATATTAAAAAAAAAAAAAAAAAAAAAAACACTTGTCTCAAAAATGTAAATGTAATATAGACCTTCTGGCTGACTAAAACAATAAATAAATACCTCAATTTATATTTCATAAGTACAATATAATATGCATATAAATTACTAAGTAGACATATTTGTCAGTAAGGGGACAAAAAAAAAAAAAAAAAACCCTAAAAACACTTGACTCAAAAATGTAAATGAAATATAAACCTTCTGGCTGACTAAAACCCTAAATAAAAACCTAGATTTATATTTCATAAGTACAAATTAATATGCATATATAATGTGCATATAGATTAAAGAAATAGACATATTTGTCAGAAACAAGACACCACAAAAAAAAAAAAAAAAATTGAGAACAGGATTCTAGTTCTTCAAGCATAGATAGTGCAATGCTTTTCAGAATAAAGCAATGGGGCTAATACCCTACAAAAGGGGAGAAACATGGATAAGATTAATGAAAGTTGGACAATCAGTCCATTGAGTCGACATTTATCGGTGCCTGACTATCAAAACGTCCTCTTTTATGAAGATTCTGTCTGGTATAACCAGAGGGGTTTGGGTCCAAGTCGGTTTCATTTGGAGGTGATCTAGAAGCCGCACGTCTACGAGGTTGCTCCTTAGAATTGGTGTGATCCATCAGGCCTAGATCAATTAAGGCTGACCGTAGTTCATCGGACGTGCGACAGGTATATCTAGTTTCCAAGTGTGTAAAGCGGAGAGAAAATGGAAACCCCCAGTGGTATATGATTTGGTGCTTTTGAAGTACTTGCAGCAATAGTTTCATAGAACGCCTCTTAGTAACAGTTAGAGGGGAGAGGTCTGTAAAGAGCTGATAGATATTGCCCTGGAACTCAAGAGTGTTTTTACCTCTAGCAGCAGCAAGTATTTGCTCCTTTGTTAATGAATTTGGTAATTTGGTAATGAAATTTAACTATAATATCTCTAGGGGGTCCATTGGGTTTGCGTTGAGTTAGGGCCCTGTGGACTCTGTCCATTTCCAATCTCTCAGGTGAAATACCTGGTAACAGTTCCTGAAACAGTGCACATATAGTTCCCTGTAATGCCGCGTACACACGATCGTGATTCACGGCGGTGAAAACACCGCCGTGAATCACGGCATGAAAAAAAATGAAAAACGAAGGAACGGCATGTTCCCCCACACACGACCGTTTTTCCCGTCATTTTTTTCTT
This sequence comes from Rana muscosa, assembly GCA_029206835.1. Classification (NCBI taxonomy): domain Eukaryota; kingdom Metazoa; phylum Chordata; class Amphibia; order Anura; family Ranidae; genus Rana; species Rana muscosa. Next base: position 691,981,322 of record CM055116.1, read on the forward strand.
TGACGAGAAAAACGACCGTCTGTGGGCTCCGCGGCAGTGTCCCCCTATGGGAAAACTGCCGCGGAAAAAAATGATGGAAAAAACGATGAGAAAATTTAGAACATGTTCTAATTTTTCTCGTCGTTTTTCCTGCCGTTTTTCTCAACGAGAAAAACGGCATAAAGCCCACAGACGATCGTTTTTCTCGGCGAAAAAAAAAAATGTCATTTTTCCCGACGGGAAAAATGATCGTGTGTACGCGGCATAAGTCTATGATTGATTCAGGGAGACCTCTGATTCTTAGGTTGGAGCGACGGTCCCTATTCTCCTGGTCTTCCAAACGGTTTTGTAATAAAGAGTTCTCATCCTTAAGCTGTTCAATAGTAGCATCATAATGCTGTGTGGTAGTTTCTATATCATCTACCCGCATTTCCAATTCAGCTGTTCTATGCCCCAGCTCCCTAATCTCCCTTGTCAGCTTTTCTGTTATCTGGTCAGAAGTTTGTTTCAAAGCTTTCTGAAGCATTTTCTCAAATTGACTAAACATATTAGACTGAATAACATTTTCAGGTGTTTCATAGTCAGAATCAATCTCACCAGCTGTGTCCAGAGTTTTGACATTGTGTGACAGGGATTTAGGAACCCGCTGTGTGCGAGTCTGTGAGGTACCAGGCGCCGCCATCTTGGATGTCTGCCGGGCCGGTGTATCTTTAGAGATACCAATCTTATACTTCGTTTTTGGCCCCCTCGTGACCATCCTCAATACGCCAAAGTGTACCTGGTATGGATTCGCGGGAGCTGGTGCCGTTTGCGGTGAAAAACAGCGGTCGGTTCTCCGGTTTGTTTAACCCGGGAACGGAGCTCTAAGGGGATGCGACTTCTCCCTCAGGCATCCGCGCATGCGCCCATATACCCAATTCTATACCCACAGTTGATCCAGAGGAAGGCAAAAAAAACCAGCAGAGCATGATCCAATTTGCTACAGCAGGGGAAAAAATTCCTTCCTGATCCCCCGAGAGGCAATCGGATTTTCCTCGGATCAACTTTACCTATAAATGTTAGTACTCAGTTATATTATGTACATTTAGGAAAGTATCCAGGCCTTTCTTAAAGCAATCTACTGAGCTGCTCAGAACCACCTCTGGAGGGAGTCTGTTCCACATTTTCACAGCTCTTGCTGTGAAGAAACCTTTCCGTATTTGGAGATGAAATCTTTTTTCCTCTAGACGTAAAGAGTGCCACCTTGTCTTTTGTGTTTACCGTAAAGTGAATAACTCAACACCAAGTTCACTATATGGACCCCTTATATATTTGTACATATTAATCATATCCCCCCTTATTCTCCTCTTCTCAAGAGTGAATAAATTCAGTTCCTCTAATCTTTCCTCATAGCTGAGCTCCTCCATGCCTCTTATCAGTTTGGTTGCCCTTCTCTGCACTTTCTCCAGTTCCCCGATATCCTTTTTGAGAACTGGTTCCCAAAACTGAACTGCATATTCCAGATGAGGTCTTACTAATGATTTGAACAGGGGCAAAATTATATCTCTCTCTCTCTGGAGTCCATACCTCTCTTAATACAAGAAAGGACTTTGCTCGCTTTGCAAACCGCAGCTTGGCATTGCATGCCATTATTGAGCTTATGATCTACCAAAACCCCCAGATCCTTCTCCACTACGGATCCCCCCAGTTGTACTCCCCCTAGTATGTATGATGCATTCATATTCTTAGCCCCCAAGTGCATAACTTTACATTTATCAACATTAAACCTCATCTGCGACATAGTCGCCCAATTAGACAGAGCATTGAGGTCGGCTTGTAAATTGGCGACATCCTGTAAGGACGTTATTCCACTGCATAGCTTAGTGTCATCTGCAAAGACAGAAATGTTACTTTTGATCTCAGACCCAATATCATTTTTAAAGATATTAAAAAGTAAGGGTCCCAGCACTGAACCTTGGGGTACACCACTGATAACCTTAGACCATTCAGAGTAAGAGTCATTAACCACGACTCTAAATTCTGTCTTTTAGCCAGTTTTCTATCCATTTACAAACGGATATTTCCAATCCTGTAGACTTTACCTTACACATGAGCCGTGTGTGGGGAACTGTATCGAATGCTTTTGCAAAATCCAAGTATACCACGTCCACAGCCACGCCTCTGTCCAAGGTCTTACTTACCTCTTCATAAAAAGAAATCAGGTTTGTCTGACAACTTCTGTCTTTCATGAATCCATGCTGTCTGTTGCTTAAATAGTTTTTTCCAGCAAGAACTCATCTGTGTGGTCTTTTATTAATCTCTCCAGTAATTTCCCAACTATAGAAGTTAAACTAACAGGTCTATAGTTACTTGGTAAAGACTTTGTTCCCTTTTTAAATATAGGCACCACATTGACCCTGCGCCAATCCAGTGGTACTATTTCAGTCATTAATGAGTTACTAAAAATTAGATACAATGGCTTTAAAATTACAGAGCTCAATTCTTTTAGGATCCGTGGGTGTATGCCATCTGGTCCAGGTGCTTTATCCACCTTTATTCTGTTTAAATTTTTCTGGACCATATCACTGTTGAGCCATTGTGGATTTGGGGCTGTTTCACTACCACCCCCGATATGGACATAATCTCCCAGATGCTCCATTGTATACACAAGAGCTGAAGAAAGTATTTAATAAATTAGCCTTCTCTTTGTCCCCAGTCACCCACTCTAGATTATTTTGTAAAGGGCCTACATGCTCAGACTTGAATTTTTACTATTAATATATTTGAACAATTTTTGGGGGTTTGTCCTACTATCTTTTGCAATCTGTCGTTCGTTTTGAATTTTTGCATCCTTGATTTCCTTTTTACATATCCTGTTATATTCTTTGTAACATTTAAACGACACTAGTGTCTCTTCATTTTTATATTTTTTAAAATCTCTTTTCTTATTATTTATAGCTTTTTTAACTTTAACCGTGAGCCACATAGGTTTTATTTTTGGCCTTTTAAACTTATTGCCCATGGGAATATACTTTGCAGTGAGGTCCCAAACAGTCTTTTTGAAGAATTCCCATTTCTGTTCTGTGCCCATTGATGCCAATATTCCCTCCCAGTCTAAGTCCTGGAGAGCAGCCCTCATCCTTGGAAAATTAGCTTTATTGATATTAAGTGTTTTTATCTTTCCTGTATGTATTTATTGCTTACAGCTAACATCAAATGAAATCATGTTATGGTCACTGCTACCCAGGTGTTCCTTTATCTGAACATTATTAATACGCTCTGCATGGTTTGAGATTACCAGGTCCAACAGAGCATCATTCCTAGTTGGGGCCTCAATAAATTGTCCTGCAATAGGCTTATAAATTTTTGTCCTTTAACGGTCCCAGCAGTGCCATTACTACAGTCAATTTCTGGGTAGTTAAAATCCCCCATTATTATCACCGTCCCAGCCCTTGCAGCCCTTTCCATCTGTGCAAGGAGCTGACTCTCCACCTCCTCATTAACATTGGGTGGTCTATAAAAAACTCCAATGATTAACTTTGAACTACGCACATCTACAGTATATGCAGTTCCACCCATAATGCTTCAGCCTCATCACACTCTCCATCAACCAGGTCCTCTTTCACGCTTGCTTTGAGATCACTTTTCACATAGAGACAGACCCTGCCACCTTTCCTTTTTACCCTGTCTCTCCGAAAGAGTGCATAGCCAGGAATATTAATAGCACAGTCATGTGAGGATTGAAGCCAAGTTTCAGCAATACCGATTACGTCATAGCTCTCCTCATGCACCAGAGCTTCCAACTCACCTATTTTGCTTGGCAGACTTCTGGCATTGGTGAACAAACACTTTAATGTATTACATTTTTCTCTGGTGTTTTTCATATCATTTTTAGTAGCACAAATGGCACTATAGTTTCCAATGGCTGTTTGCAACATGGGAACTTTCTTGTCACCTGCCATAACCTTCCCCCCATCTATTCCCATTCCACTCTCCATTATTGTCTAACCCCTAATTGACCTGTGTGCCCGATGTAATTCTAGTTCACCCTCCCCCCTCAATCCTAGTTTAAATACTCCTCCAGCCTTCCCATAAACCTCTCCCCCAGCACAGCAGACCCCCTTCCATTCAAGTGCAAACCGTCTTTAGCATATAGGTTGCACCCCAATGAAAAGTCAGCCCAGTGCTCTAGAAACCCAAATCCCTTCTCCCTACACCAGGTCTTTAGCCATGCATTCAGCTCTCTAATCTCCCCCTGCCTTTCCTGTGTTGCGCATGGCACAGGCAATATTTCAGAGAATATCACCTTGGAGGTCCTTGCCTTCATCTTGCAGCCTAATTCTTTAAATTGATTCTTAAGGAGTCTCCACCTTCCATGTATACTGTCATTGGTTCCAACGTGGACCAAGACAGCTGGGTCATGCCCAGCCCCTCCCAGTCATCTATCCACCCGGTCCACCACATGCCGAACCCTGGCACCAGGGAGACAGCAAACCATTCGGTTGAGGCGATCCTGGCGACAAATTATTCTATCAGTCCTTCTGATTATAGAATCCCCTATAACCACCAACTGTCTAGGCCTACCTGCACTCCCCTCACCACCTCTACTAGATGGGTTGCTCTCCCGGCTGTTAGGGGTAGCAGTGATATCTAGGGCTGCCACCTCTGTGTTTGCCACCTCCACACCTTTACCCAACTTGGAAAATTTGTTTTGATGCACAAATACAGGATTGGCCTTCCTTTTCTGCAAGCCCCTTCCACTCCCTCTAACTACATTAACCCATCTTCCTATCTGATAATCCTGACTTGCCCCTCCACCCTCCACATCAGCCCTACTGACCACCTGCTCAGCGAGCAGAGGACCTCTTTCAAGGTTGTCCTTTCTGCCCAGTGTTGCAACTTGCTCCTCCAGATCTCTAATGCGAGCTTCAAGAAGGGCAACCTGCTCACATCTGTCACAGCGGTATCCATCCTGGAGCTGTTGCACCAATTTTGCATACATGTGGCACACTGTGCACTGAGCAAAACCTTCAACCCTGCTAGCACTCATTTCCCAGTTACAATATAATTACTTCTAGGAAGTTTAAGATGTTACTCACAGTTTAGAAGACTAGTTTAGAAGACACAGTTTAGAAGAAGTCTTAACTCCTGTTTTTAACTGTCCACTTTAGTTCAAAATTCCACCTATGTTCACAAAATCCACATGCAAGCCACCATCAGCAGGGAGCCAGCTCCTATGGGAGTTTGTACAGACACTTATATACTCACCTGTGAACAATTAACCACTCCCCTTAATTAGCAGAAAGAAAGAAAAGCTGTTTAAAAAGTGTCAGAGAAAGGAGGGGGGAAAAAAAAAGTATTTTTAAAACTGATAAACGTATCACATAAAGGACAAAAAATACTCAATATATATGGTATCTCACAAAAGTGAGTACACCCCTCACATTTTGAAAATATTCTATTATATCTTTTCATGTGACAACACATAAGAAATGACACTTTGCTACAATGTAATGTAGTGAGTGTACAGCTTGTATTATGCCTTGTACACACAATCGGTTTTCCCGGCGGTAAAAAGTCCACTGTGGAAACCAAGGGGAAAACCGAGAACTTGCTCGGTAGCTTTTTCCCCCTACACACGGCCGGGTTTCCCGACAGGAAAACTGCCATGAGAGCTTTGGTCGGGAAACCCGGCCGTGTGTATGCTCCACCGCAGGTTTCCCCAATAGGAAAACTGCCGGATTAAAAACTGCTGGGAAAAAAGAGAACATGTTCTAATTTTTCCCGCCGGGATTCCTGGCGGTTTTCCTGTCGGGAAAACTGCGATGGAGCATACACACGGCCGGGATTCCCGGCCAAAAGCTCTCATGGCAGTTTTCATGCCGGGAAAACCAGTTGTGTGTATGCCTCGTTGTGTGTACGAGGCATAACAGTGTAAATTTGCTGTCCTCGCAAAATAACTTCACACACAGCCATTATTGTCTAAACCGCTGGCAACAAAAGTAAGTACACCCCTAGGTGAAAATGTCTAAATTGGGCCCATGGTGGATGTTAGAGACCTTGCGCTCCTCCACCTTCTATTTGAGGATGCCCCACAGATGCTCAATAGGGTTTAGGTCTGGAGAAATGTTTGGTCAGTCCATCACCTTTACCCTCAGATTATTTAGCAAGGCAATGGTCATCTTGGAGGTGTGTTTGGGGTCGTTATCATGTTGGAATACTGCCCTGCGGCCCAGTCTCTGGAGGGAGGGGATCATGCTCTGCTTCAGTATGTCACAGTACATGTTGGCATTCATGGTTCTCTCAATGAACTGTAGCTCCCCAGTGCCGCCAACACTCATGCAGCCCCAGACCATGACCCTCCCACCACCATGCTTGACTATAGGCAAGACACACTTGTCTTTGTACTCCTCATCTGGTTGCTGCCACACACACTTGACACCATCTGAACCATATACGTTTATCTTGGTCTCAACAGACCACAGGACATGATTCCAGTAATCCATGTCCTTAGTCTGCTTGCCTTCAGCAATCTGTTTGCAGGCTTTCTTGTGCATCATCTTTAGATGAGGCTTCCCTCTGGAATAACAGCCATGCCGAACAATTAGATGCAGTGTGCGGCGTATGGTCTGAGCACTGACAGGCTGACCCCCCACCCCTTTAACCTCTGCAGCAATGCTGGCAGCACTCATACGTCTATTTCCCAAAGACAACCTCTGGATATGACGCTGAGCATGTGCACTCAACTTCTTTGATTGACCATAGCGAGGCCTGTTCTGAGTGGAATCTGTCCTGTTAAACTGCTGTATGGTCTTGGCCACTGTGCTGCAGCTCAGTTTCAGGGTCTTGGCAATCTTCTTATAGCCGAGGCCATCTTTATGTAGAGCAACAATTCTTTTTTTCAGATCCTCAGAGAGTTCTTTGCCATGAGGTGTCATGTTGAACTTCCGGTGACCAGTATGAGAGAGTGGGAGGGATAACACAAAATTTAACACACCTGCTCCCCATTCACACCAGAAACCTTGTAACACTAAAGAGTCACATGACACCGGGGAAGGAAAATGGCTCAATTTGGACATTTTCACTTAGGGGTGTACTCACCTTTGTTGCCAGCGGTTTAGACATTAATGGATGCGTGTTGAATTATTTTGAGAGGACAGCAAATTTACACTGTTATACAAGCTGTACACTCACTACTTTACATTGTAGCAAAGTGTCATTTCTTCAGTGTTGTCACATGAAAAGATATAATAAAATATTTAATGTGTGGGGTGTACTCACTTTTGTGAGATACTGTGTATATATATATATATATATATATATATATATATATATATATATATATATATATAACATAACCTGCTCTAGCAGTTACTGGGCCTGCAAATCAGTGTCAGAGGTATACATTTATTACACATCATGGCCCTTCACTGCATATAAAGATGTCAGAGGAGAGCCATTATTTGTGCTTCTCATCTGAAGCAATGAAATACAAGTGAATCAAATACAAGGTGAATGGCTGTAATGTGTAGTGTAAGCAAGATTTGTGCCCATGATCTCGTGAGCTCAGGAGCTTAAATACTCCTCAATGAAAAGTAAAATATGAAAGTTGAAAGAATAAGTAAAAAGAGGGACCATTGACAAATAATTGTGTTTTTATTTATATCTAGACATCTCTGTGACACTTGTAACTGAGTATACATACTGTATATAGCCATAAACACACTCAGTTAGAGCCCATTCACACAGGGGCAACTTTGGATCTGACTTCAAGTCGCCCCAGGTCGCCCCTAGTCGCCTCAAGTCACGCTGCATGAGAAAATCAATGTAAGTGAATGGAGCCGTCTTATTGCACACTACTGCAGTCGCTCCGACTTCAAAAAAGGCTCCTGTACTACTTCAATCTGACTTCTAGGCAACTGCTAGGCGACCTGTACCCATTGATTTCAATGGAAGTCACTCAGAAGTCGGATCCCCTGTCTTAACAGAAGCAACTTTCCAGGAAGAGAACATACATTTCTCAGGCAAACCTCTCCCTCCCCCCTCCCTCCCACAGAGCTGATTCTTGTTTGATTGGCCACTGGAATGTCTCCTGTCCTGGAGGCAACTTGAAGTTGCCTTGTAAGTTGCCTGGAGTCGCGCTGTGATTCATACTCAAGTCATGTCCAAGTTGCCTCCCAAAGTCACGCTGGAAGTCGTGTTGCCCCTGTGTGAATGGAGTCTTATAAGTGCCACAGAGATATCTAGATATAAATAAAATATCACTTATTTGTGAATGATCCCTCTCCCTATGTGTATATTAACTTTATATTAAGGGGAATATACTGGAGTCTAGGGTGGGAATATACCCACATGCAAACCCAGGGTCCATTTAGCATCTGGGTATTTATTTTAGGGGTTGAAGGTCCCCAACGGTTAGAGGTCATAAGAGAGATGGTGATTTTTGAGGGTGGCCCTAAATGTCTGTAATATATATATATATATATATATATATATACATATATATATATATATATATATATATATATATATATATACAGGGCTTTTTTTCTCAAACAATAGGTGCTGGAACTCAACCACGACCCCCCAAAACCCCTCCCCCAAACACACCCTCCAAATCACATCAAATAGTGGGTGTGGTCAGTCAAATGTCACGAACAGTAGGAGGGTCTTAAAGAGACATTAAATACCAGGATTGCATTACATACAGAGTGCAGAGTTCACAGGGGTTACACATAGAATGCCGAGCTTGTCACTTGTAAACACAGAAACCGGACTTCTGTGTTTAGAAGTGATTGTGGTGAGCAGCCCCCCCTCCCCCGCTCAACAACTTTAAGTGGGAGCGGAAAAAAATGTTCTAGAATGTCCCGCAGTGGACATTTCAAAAGTTGGGAGGTATGTATATATATATATATACACTTTCTGTACATATAGAGCTTGCTTCACATTCCACATGGGACAGTGACAGAGAAGCAGGGGACATAATTGCTCTTCTCCCTCCTCACATTAAGGCCATTTACTTCTTCTCTCCCTGCTATGGCCATGGTGGGAGATAATTTACACAAACAGCCAGTCAAGTGCTTTTGTTGCATAAAGTCAAAACAAGTTCTTTGTACCTTGGTATTGACTTTACTGGCAATTTCTCATTTTGCTGTGACATGGAGCAGAGAACATCTTCTCCACTCCTCATTGCAGCTAACATAAACCTCTGCCCAGTAGAAATAAGCCATGATGGTCACTACTGCAGCTCATTTCACTTTAGAAAAGTAATATAAGGGCCATTGTAACTGGAATGGAAATGGAAATTGATTGGATTCTGTAGATTTGTCCTCATATTACATAGTTTTAGTAAATTTTAACTGATTGTACAATCAGATTGTAATATTTGTGACCACCCTAAGGCTGAGGTTGTATCTATTGGTGAGGAAAGCTTAGGAATTTATATCATGCAAGCTTTAACCACTTAAAGTCCGAGCCCTTTCGGAGATTTGGTGTTTACAAGTTAAAACATATTTTTTTGCTAGAAAATTCCTTAGAACCCCCAAACATTACTTATTTTTTTCTCTAACACCCTAGAGTATAAAATGGCGATCGTTGCAATACTTTTTGTCACACTGTATTTGCGCAGCGGTCTTACAAGAGCACTTTTTTTTTTATAAAATTCCCTTTTTTTAATTAAAAAATAAGACAGCAATAAAGTTAGCCCAATTTTTTTTTATATTGTGAAAGATGATGTTACGCCGAGTAAATTGATACCTAACATGTCACGCTTCAAAGTTGCGCCCGCTCGTGGAATGGCGACAAACATTTACCCTTAAAAATCTCCATATGCAACGTTTAAAAAATTCTACAGGTTGCATGTTTTGAGTTACAGAAGCGGTTTAGGGCTAGAATTATTGCTCTCGCTCTAACAATTGCGACAATACCCCACATGTGTGGTTTTAACACCGTTTTCATACGCGGGCACTACTCACGTATGCGTTCGCTTCTGCACGCGAGCTCGGCAGGACGGAGCACGTTTAAAAAAAAATTCTTATTTTATTTTACCTTTTTTTTAAAATTTTTACACTGTTCCTTAAAAAAATAAAAATTGTGTCACTTTTATTCCTATTACAAGAATGTAAACATCCCTTGTAATAGAAAAAAAGCATGACAGGACCTCTTAAATATGAGATCTGGGGTCAAAAAGACCTCTGATCTCATATTTGCACTAAAATGCAATAAAAAAATGTCCCTTTAAGAGCTATGGGCGGAAGTGACGTTTTGACGTCGCTTCCGTCCTTCAATGATATGGAGACAGGTGGAGGCCATCTTCCCCTCACTCATCTCCATGCCGAATAGGCGATAGGATGCGATCGCCTCCGCTGCTGCCAGCGGCTCCGGTAAGTGGCTCCAGTAAGTGGCAGAGGGCCCTCTCCCGCCACCGATAAAAGTGATCTCCCGGCGAATCCACCGCAGAGACCACTTATATCGTGAAGCGGACCACCCACTCTTGAAGAGGATACCGGGGTTATGGTAGCTAGCTGCTGCCATAGCAACGGTATTCCTCTTCGAAGTACCGACGTAAAACTGGAAGTAAGGATCTTAAAAATTATTGTTGAGTATGTTGTAATTCACAGCTGCTTTTTACAGGAAAAACACCAATGAAGTATTCACTACATTGTGCAATGATGAGTAACTTTGGGGAAACTACTTTTATCAATGAATCACATCATTATGTCACAATTCATAGTTCTGAAGATTGCAACAAATATATCTACATATAGGGGGTCATTTACTATAGCGCTGCGGTGCTAATTAGCTCTAATTTCTGCGAATTAGTGCTAATCTCACTTGGGGCCCGAACTCTTCTTCTGTTTCCCATGTTTCTGACACCTGTTGTAGTACCTCAGCAATCTTGCATATTGTTCCTGTCCCATGGCCTACATGTGTCTGTTCAATGCACCGACAATCACACAGATAGAGTACTGCTTGCTTACCAGCACCTGTGCCACTCCACATCCACCCCCGATCACTGCAGGATACAATAGCAATGAAGGGATTGTTGGGAGGAATCACAGTGGCCAGTGAGGTTCCACACAACCGGAAGTGTTGAATCGAATCAGCGCCAGGTGTTTCGATACAGAGTAAAGTTTATGCACACTGGCCAATGGACAGGTAATTATACTGGTTCTTATACTCCCCAACATGTTAAATTTAACAAAAAGGCTACATCATAATGCTCTGCATTTAAAACAAATTTATGTTCCCCACTTATAAAATACTCTTTCAGGAATATAAAAGATAATGCGCATATAATACAACTTGCCAGCCAGCTCATCATTCCAGACTCCACTGCGGTGATGACTTGACATCTCAGGCGCAGCTCCACTCCTAAGTGAGTTGCGCCCTCCTATTGTGCTTTTTCAGTAGGCTGGGAACAGAGAGATCTGAGCCTTTAAATAATTCCAAGATTCATTACAATTACCCACACCTGAGACAATACAATGCCCACTATCTGAAAGTGACCTATTCCCCTGCTTCTTCCACCCATCCTGGAAAAAAACTCCAGGATTTAAATGGGGACACCTAACCCAATTTTACTTAACCCTTAATGAAACACTGAAAAACACTTTCGGGTGTGCCATTGTAATGTCTCTCACATCTTATCATTTATTCAAACATGTTTGTTTACATAAAATCCATAAAACATATTTAAAGAGGAGGTTCAGCCCCCCCCAACAAAAAAATTAGAATACTGTTGCTGCTGACTTTTAATATTAGGACACTTACCTGTCCAGGAATGTCAGCACCCCAGCCAATGTTTACATTGGCTCTTGGGTGCTGCCATTGCCTGTCTTGCTGCTTCACAGCTGGTTCCCTACTGCGCATGTGTGAAGAGTGCTGCACTTCGTGAATGGCCCGGTAGTGGAGGAAGGAGGAGCCGAACTTCCGAGAGACCTTGCCGCAGCCAGGTCTCTCAGAAGTGGGAACAGGTACCTGTCAAAATGGGATACCAAAGGGGGTACCCCCTCCCCCCAAAAGGTGCCAAATGTGGCACCGGAGGGGGGAGGAAGCAGATAAGTGGAGCTTCCCCTTTTGGGTGGAGCTCCCCTTTTTTTTTAAATAACAATAAAATTCAAATTAAAAATGTCAATAAAAAAGTAAAAATATACCAGAGGAAAATCTTGATCATTCCAACATAAAAAGACTTAACTATTTCTCAATATGATCAAGATTTTCCTCTTTAATTTTTATTTTGTTAATTTTATTAAATATGTTTTATGGATTTTATGTGAACAAATAAGTATGAATGAAAGGATAAGATGTGAGAGACATTATAATGGCGCACCAGAAAGTGTTTTTCAGTGTTTTTTGAAGGGTTAGGTAACATTGGGTTAGGTGTCCCCATTTAAATCCTAGTGTTTGTTTCCGGGATGGGTGGAAGAAGCAGGTGAATAGGTTACTTTCCGATAACGGGTGTTGTGTTGTCTCAGGTGTGGGAAATGGTAATGATGCTTGGAGTTATTTAAGAGCTCAGATCTCTCGGGTCCCCGCCAACTGAAGAAGCCCAAGAGGAGAGCGCAACACATTTAGGAGGGAGGAGCTGAGTCTGAGACGTCACGCCATCACCGCAGTGGAGTCTGGAGTGGTGAGCTGGCTGGCGAGTTGTAATTTATGCGCATTATATTTTATACTCCTATAAGTGCATTTAATAAGTGGAAAAAAAACGTGTTTTAAATGGAGAGCACTATGCTGTAGCCTTTTTGTTCCATTTAACACGTTGGGGAACTGGCGAGAGGAGAAGGATTGAATCTACAGAGTCCCTTGAACGGATGAGTGAGGAGGTATCTGTCTGGAATAAGGAATATCTGTCGGATGAGATTGACTGGATGAGCGTTTTATCACTTGATGTAAGGTGAGTAGGCATTGCAATAGGTGGTGGATAAACAGTTCTCACAAGAAGTCAGAATACATTGTGTATACAGAGCACTGGGTGATGGACTTTTTATTAAGGCACAATTGGCCTTTATTCATTTATATTTGTATTGGGCAGCGTGGATCGTATAAGAATAATATTATAATGTTTCTTATATCACTGAGTTCTGCAGTTGTCATTTTTTTTTAACCCCTTAACAGGGTCACTTTGAGGAGATATGGCCGAACTGAAGGATGATGGGAAGGACCACTCACATTGCATTAAATGGGCAAGGGACAGTTTTATACCGATTATTTGGGAGACAATATTTAGAGGCCCTGAACAAAGAGGGTTTCATTTTTGATGATAACAGGGACTTCAACACAATTCTGGCAAGATCCAACATATGAGATTGTTACCCGTGGAAGTTATGCAGGCAACTGTCTCGGCCAAACCCAGAAGAGCACTTGAGAATTGGAAAAAATTGTAGCCACAGTTATATGAATAAAACAGACAGAATAAAGGGAGAGCCAATCACCATAAAAGCTGACTTCTGGTTTATTAAAGCCAAACGATGCACAAACAGTTCATCTGGTACCCTGACAGGCCCAATGTGTTTCACTCTTTACAGGAATGTAAGCCTAGTACACAGGATCAAAAAATCGGACAAAATATACCGCTTTTGAAGCATTTGTACGATAATCTGATCGTTAGTACGCAGCTTTCGGGAACCGATCATGACAGTTCATCCGAAATTATCCAAAGATACAAACACGAAAATGTTTCTCATACGATATCAGATTGTACGATTTTAGTTTAATCAGTACAGTATCATCCGAAAAAAATCAGAAGAGCAAGACTTCACATGCTCGGAAATGAAAGAATATATTACAATACAATGCAACATATTACATCACTTCTGAAGTTGTATTCTGTTATATGAGAATTTTCGTAACTTTAGTTAAAACTTAATTTTCGATATGAGACTAGACATGTGCACACTGAAATATTTCGTTTCGGAATTTCGTTTTTGTTAGAAAAATAAATTTATTTAGTTACTCCCGAAATTCATTTTTATTTATTTCGTTTTTCGTTAGAAATTGCATTCGTCCGAAAATCTGAATTAATTAAGGTCGAATCTGTCATTGAAGGCTTATGGTGTCTGTCGAATGTTCAAAGAAGATTCGACGGAGCATCGAAACTGTACAACGCTGCAATCATACATTTCCGGTCGAATGTTCCGCCTACAAGCTATAGATGAATTCTATTGTATGACTAGTAATAATTATATTTTTTAATTACTATTACTAGTCAACAGGGATGAGCCGAGCACCCCCTGTTCGGTTTGCACCAGAACCTGCGAACAGACAAAATGTTAGTGTGAACTGTAGAACCCTATTAAATACAATGGACTCGAACGTTCAAACTCTAAAGTGTTAATTATAAAGGCTAATATGCAAGTTATTGTCCTAAAAAGTGTTTGGGGACCTGGGTCCTGCCCCAGGGGACATGTATCAATGCAAAAAGAAGTTTTAAAAACGGCCGTTTTTTCGGGAGCAGTGATTTTAATAATGCTTAAAATGAAAAAATAAAAGTGAAATATTCCTTTAAATTTCGTACTTGGGGGGTGTGTATGATATGCATGTGAAGTGGCGCATGTTTCCCGTGCTTAGAACTGTCCCTGCAAAAAATGTCATTTTTGAAAGAAAAAAAGGCATTTAAAACTCACTCGCGGCTATTAATGAATTGTCGGCTCCCGGCAATACATACAAAAGTCATTGATAAAAAAAAAAAAAAAAGCCTGGGGGTTCCCCAGAATTCAATTACCAGGCCCTTCAGGTCTGGAATGGATATTAAGGGGAACCCCGCTGCAAATTAAAAAAAAAATTGACGTGGGGTTCCCCCAAATATCCATTCCAGGCCCTTCAGATCTGGCATGGATTTTAAGGGGAACTCCACCCCAAATTTAAAAAAAAATGGCGTGGAGTCCCCCTAAAAATCCATACCAGACCCCTTATCCGAGCACGCAACCTGGCCGGCCGCAGGGTCAAAGGGGGGGACGAGAGAGCGGCCCCCCTTCCCTCCTGAACCGTACCAGGCCACATGCCCTCAACATGGGGAGGATGTCCCCATGTTGATGGGGACAAGGGCCTCATCCCCACAACCCTTGCCCGGTGGTTGTGGGGGTCTGCGGGCGGGGGGCTTATCGGAATCTGGAAGACCCCTTTAACAAAGGGGACCCCCAGATCCCGCCCCCCCTATGTGAATTGGTAAGGGGCACATTGTACCCCTACCATTTCACGAAGAAAGCGTAAAAAAATGTTTAAAAAAACACACAAACACCTTGAAAAAGTCCTTTATTTAAAAAATAAATAAAAACATTCCAGCGGTGAAATCCAGTGTCCCGCGGCGATCCCGATGTCCAGCGCTGTCCTTCATTGGTTGTGCCTGAGCGGACCTGATGGGGAACTCCCTCTCAGTGTTTTAAATGTATAGACCCGCCCCTTCTAAAGTTCCCCATCAGGTCCGCTCAGCGGACCAGATGCGGAACATGAGAAGGGGCGGGTCTATACATGTATTACCAAAGTGAGAGCAGTTCCCCATCAGGTCCGCCCCCTCGGTATGTCGGACCCGCCTACGTCATTGGCTTGAGCGGGGAACTTCCTTCACTGTGTAATTTAAATTTACATAGTGAAGGAAGTTCCCCGCTCAAGCCAATGACGTAGGCGGGTCCGACATACCGAGGGGGCGGACCTGATGGGGAACTGCTCTCACTTTGGTAATACATGTATAGACCCGCCCCTTCTCATGTTCCGCATCTGGTCCGCTGAGCGGACCTGATGGGGAACTTTAGAAGGGGCGGGTCTATACATTTAAAATACTGAGAGGGAGTTCCCCATCAGGTCCGCTCAGGCACAACCAATGAAGGACAGCGCTGGTCATCGGGATCGCCGCGGGACACTGGATTTCACCGCTGGAATGTTTTTTATTTTTTCTTCAAATAAAGGACTTTTTCAAGGTGTTTGTGTGTTTTTTTAAACATTTTTTTTCGCTTTCTTCGTGAAATGGTAGGGGTACAATGTGCCCCTTACCAATTCACATAGGGGGGGGCCGGGATCTGGGGGTCCCCTTTGTTAAAGGGGTCTTCCAGATTCCGATAAGCCCCCCGCCCGCAGACCCCCACAACCACTGGGCAAGGGTTGTGGGGATGAGGCCCTTGTCCCCATCAACATGGGGACATCCTCCCCATGTTGAGGGCATGTGGCTTGGTACGGTTCAGGAGGGAGGGGGGCCGCTCTCTCGTCCCCCCCTTTTCCCCTGCGGCCGGCCAGGTTGCGTGCTCGGATAAGGGGTCTGGTATGGATTTTTAGGGGGACTCCACGCCATTTTTTTAAAATTTGGGGTGGAGTTCCCCTTAAAATCCATGCCAGATCTGAAGGGCCTGGAATGGATATTTGGGGGAACCCCACGTCAATTTTTTTTTAAATTTGCGGTCGGGGTTCCCCTTAATATCCATTCCAGACCTGAAGGGCCTGGTAATTGAATTCTGGGGAACCCCCACGCTTTTTTTTTTTTTTTTCATCAATGACTTTTGTATGTATTGCCGGGAGCCGACAATTCATTAATAGCCGCGAGTGAGTTTTAAATGCCTTTTTTTCTTTCAAAAATGACATTTTTTGCAGGGACAGTTCTAAGCACGGGAAACATGCGCCACTTCACATGCATATCATACACACCCCCCAGGTACGAAATTTAAAGGAATATTTCACTTTTATTTTTTCATTTTAAGCATTATTAAAATCACTGCTCCCGAAAAAACGGCCGTTTTTAAAACTTCTTTTTGCATTGATACATGTCCCCTGGGACAGGACCCGGGTCCCCAAACACTTTTTAGGACAATAACTTGCATATTAGCCTTTATAATTAGCACTTTAGATTTCTCCCATAGTTTTTTCGAATTTGCCAAGTTAGTTCTAGCTATTTTACTGCTCCTCCTCTTTGATTACAATCAGCCAATAACATTCATCATCATCATTTTTTTATTTTACTTCCCCCACCCAATTCTAGCAGTGAGCTTTTCTCTCTATGTCGAATCTTTTCTCTCTATAATGTCGAATCTTTTCTCTCTATAATGTCAAATCTTTTCTCTCTATGTCGAATCTTTTCTCTCTATAATGTCAAATCTTTTCTCTCTATGTAGAATAATCTTGGACTAATAGAGTTAAGGTTAGGCACATTCGACCACAGGTTCGATGGACACAAATTGTTATTGTCAGCCTCATGTCGAATCCCCTATCTATATCGAACTGTTGTTGCAACGAAAACGAAAATTAAGCATTTGTTTATGTCGGATCTTTCGGTTTTCGGATTCTGCATTTTCGTTTTCGTTTGTTAAAACGATAACGAAAATACCTGAAATTCGGACGAAAATGCATTCGGACGAAAACGAAATATGAGACTAGCATGCAAAAAAAAAAAAAAACGGATGATCATTTGTCCGATATTCTTATCCTGTGTTCGAGGCTTTAGTCATAGACCCTATCACCAAGCTCCTGTGAGGAGTGAAAAGTGTTGGGGCTGTCATGGCACCAGGTGAACTGTCTGTGCATGGATTGGCTTTAATAAATTAGTTGGCTGTTATGGTGAGCTGCTCTCCCTTTTTTGTTTTGGATAATCCAAAAGTTACCTGTACAGTGGCTCAGAGCCAGCTCCTGGAGCCGGGAGACAAAAGAGACAAGAATAGCCTGGGGTGGAACATGGTAAAAATCTGTATTTTTTGCTAGAAAATTACTTAGAACCCCCAAACATTATATATATTTTTTTAGCAGAGACACTAGAGAATAAAATGATGAACGTGGCAATTTTTTTAGGTCACACCGTATTTGCCTACTGGTTTTTCAAATGCAATTTTTTTGAAAAAATACACTTTAATGAATTTTAATGCAAAAAAACACAATATATAACCCAATTTAAGATATAAAAGATGATGTTACGCCGAGTAAATAGATACCTAACCTGTCATGCTTTAAAATTGCGCACGCTTGTGAAATGGCGACAAATACTTACAGATCTCCATAGGCGATGCTTTAAAAATGTTTACAGGTTACCTGTTTAGAGTTACAGAGGAGGCTAGAATTTTTTCTCTCACTCTAACGTTTGCGTCGATACCTCACATGTCTAGTGCGAACACCGTTTACATATGCATGCGCGACTTACTGTATGTATGGGGGTGGTTTACATTTTTTTATTTTATTTTTTATTTTATTTTTACACTGTCCCCTTAATTTTTTTTTTCTTAATGTAAACATCCCTTGTAATAGAAATAAGGGTTGACAGGTTTTCTTTATGGAGATATCTGGGGTTAATAAAGACCCCAAACCTCTCCTCTACCTTTAAAAGAAAAAAATATATATATAAAAAAAAGCGATATTTTTCTTTAAAAATCATTTTTTTTTAAACTTTCGCCCTAGACCTTCAGGACGTCGCTTCAGTCCTCCAAGATCATAGAGATGATCTGGTCTCTGGTAACTTCTATGGCCAGCCATGGGAACCTTCGGATCATTTCCTGGTAAAAATGGTAAGCCAGAGAAACACCGGCGAGCAGGGGAAGGAGGGGATGACCCCTCCCGCTGCTTCTGAAAGCGATCCAGCAGCTAATTATCCACTTGGACTACTTTCATGCGAAAACCACTCGCCGGCTGAAAAAAAAAAATACCGACATGGCTGATAGCTTCATCCATAACACTGGTAAACCACTTGCAAGCTACAATATATATATATATATATATATATATATATATATATATATATATATATAAAATATGTATTGCCATCAGCAAGTGGCTAGAGAGCATTTGGTTGATCTCCTTCACTTTGCTTTACTCTGTAATGGTAGCACGTTTGAACATCAAAGTGTTTCTAAAGGCAGAAGGTTTTTTATCTTAATGCATTCTATGCATTAGGATAAAAAACATTCTGTGTGCAGCAGCCCCCCTAAGCCTCCCCATACTTACCTGTGATTGGACACAGCTGATCACGGGGTGAGGAGCCACTGATTGGATCTTTACCTCAATCTTTTATCAGCAGTGTTCTCTGGACACTGAGATCACAGAGCGTGCCGCCTGTGCCCCACAGTGGGCATGTGGTCGGCACTATCACGGTGCACCGTCATATGTCGGCGTCCCAGAACTAGACGGTCGTGCTGTAGCCGTCATTCGGCTATATCGCTTTCGGCAAGTGGTTAAAGCATATCTGTGTTCAGAAAGTAAAATCATATATTTATTTCCGCATTGTATTTCAATTATTTCTAGCCTACTCCTATTATGTGTACACTTACTTTGTCAAGCTCCTCACACATTAACTCCCATGAATGCTATGACAAAGTATTCATTCTGCCCTGTGAATAGGCACTGCTGTGTCACACATTCCACAGAGCCAACATTCTGAACTACAGAGGTGTTGAGAGGAGGAGTTTCAGGAGGTGGAGTCTGTACAGAAATCACTGCTTGCAGACAATGAGGTACCATGGGATATGTAGTCCTTGGAAATTGAAAGTAAACAGAAGAGGAGAAGCTGCACAGCATGTAGGGAATCCAGGAAGTTGTGGAAAGAGATGGTCAGCAGACAGGCAGAACTCACAACATGAAAGGATAATTTTCAAGTAAGCTTATATTGGATTGTCAAATATCATACTTGCCAACTGTCTCAGACAGTAATGCTTTTTAGTGAGCTGTCCCACTATGTCCTTGTCCCAGGCTGCGTCCTGGAAATCAGAGCTACAGGTACAGCTTACTGCCATTGCTACCCCCACATGTCTGGGGTGTTTCTGTCATTGCTGCCCACAGGTCTGCACATCAATGGGTATCATTGCTGCCCACATGTCTGCACATTATCGGAACTGGAATCCCCTCCCTCTACCTCCCCCAGCAGTTTCAGGAGCTCTCGTGCAGGACTGCAGGAACTGGCTGTTTGAGTGGGTGGAATGAGCCTTGGAGATCACGCCTGTCTGGAAGAGGGTGGTAGTGAGCTGAGTAGAAACGGCATGTGTGTGCAGAGGAAAGCTCAGCTGCCGGTACATATCATGGATTTGTTTTTTGGAGGTACCCCTAATGTGCTGAGCTACGTCTGCCGAGTTACTCTAGCTTAGCATAGAAGTACTGTTAGCTGACAAATGAGAAGATGGTATCTCCATTTTTTCATGTAGAACTGTGAGAAATGGGGCTCATCAAGGATGTTCTAATGCACTACTCAACCCATTGGCTAAATCAAATGAAATGTGTGGAAAAATTATTTCATAAATGGGATGCATTACAAGGGTACTTTATAACATATTTCAAAAATGGAGAAGCCGACAGTGGACAAGGTTGGAAGAAAAGAAGCGAAAGCGACATTTGGTTTCAAAGCTTGAAAACAGGATCACAATGATCTACCTGTGTTTTATCCAAGTGGTTTTAATTGGTGTGAACAGCTTTGACCACCTCAATACTGGGCACCTTCACCTCCTTCCTGACCAGCTTTCAGCACTTTCACACTTTGAATGACATTTGCACGGTTATGCAACACTGTACACAAATAAGATTTTTATAATTTATTTGAGAAAGAAAGCACTTTCTTTTGGTGGTATTTAATCACCACTGGGTTTTCTTAATTTTTTTTGCTAAATAAACAAAAAAAGATGGAAAATTCTGAAAAAAATATGTTTTATTAGTTTCTGTTATAACATTTTTCAAATAAGCAATTTATCTTCTTCACTGATGTGCGCTGCTGAGGCTGCACTGATAGGCACTGATGAGGCTGCACTGCTGAGACGACACTGATGGGCAATGATAGGGACTAAGGATGAGCTCCGGCGTGTTCACAAAGCCCACGTGCAGAGCCCACCAGGAAGTCGGCACTGCGCTGCGCTAATCACAGGCAGTGAGACATTGTCCCGATGCGTGGCTGCAGAGATCGGGAAATGTCTCACTGCCTGTGATTAGCGCAGTGCCGCCTTCCTGGTGGGCTCTGCACGTGGGCTTTGCGAACACGCCGGAGCTCATCCTTAATACGGACTGATGAGGTCACACTGATGGGCACTGATAACCTGCAAAGATGAGCATTGTTGAGGAGATACTGACGAGGTGGCACTGATGGGCACTGATAAGCGGCACTGATGGGCACTAATAAGTTGCTCTGATAATTAGGGCACTGATGATTAGGGATGAGCTCGGTGTTCGAGTCGAATGCATGTTCGACTCGAACATCGGCTGTTTGCCTGTTCGGTGAAACCAGAACTTTGTGGGCCGTTCGCGCCAAATTCGTGTGACGCGAACGGCCCACAATACACTGCGCCATCGCAGTGCATTGCCGGCGCTTTGATTAGCCAAGCATGCACTGTGACCCCGCATACTTGGCCAATCACAGCGCCGGCAGCGAGGAGAGCCATAATTGGCCACAGGCAGGATGCCTGTGGCCAATTATAGCTCAGGGGGGTTTAGTACACGCCCCACACTATAAAAGGCCGCCAGCGCGTAGTGTGTTGGTGTGCAGTGACAGAGAAGGATAGGCAGGGAAAGTGTCTTTGATATTTTTTCATTAACCTTGTGCATTTACAGTGTGTTGGTATACAGGGACAGAGAAGAAAAGGCAGGGACAGTGTCAGTGATATTCTTTCATTAACCTTGTGCATTTACAGTGTGTTGGTATACAGGGACAGAGAAGAATAGGCAGGGACAGTGTCAGTGATATTCTTTCATTAACTTTGTGCATTTACAGTGTGTTGGTATACAGGGACAGAGAAGGATAGGCAGGGGACAGTGTCAGTGATATTCTTTCATTAATCTTGTGCATTTACAGTGTTTTGGTATACAGAGACAGAGAAGGATAGGCAGGAGACAGTGTCAGTGTCATTTTTCCTAAACCTCCTGCACAGTATACACCTGAAGCTACCCCTTATTGCTGTGTTTTCCTGTTGTGTAACACAGGCAGGCATCTGCAGCAGTTACAGTGGGTGTAGTGTGCCTCCTGCACAGTATACACCTGAAGCTACCCCTTATTGCTGTGTTTTCCTGTTGTGTAACACAGGCAGACATCTGCAGCAGTTACAGTGGGTGTAGTGTGCCTCCTGCACAGTATACACCTGAAGCTACCCCTTATTGCTGTGTTTTCCTGTTGTGTAACACAGGCAGGCATCTGCAGCAGTTACAGTGGGTGTAGTGTGCCTCCTGCACAGTATACACCTGAAGCTATCCCTTATTGCTTGTGGTTTTTTTCTTTTGTGTTACACTAACAGGCATCTGCAGCAGTTACAGTGGGCATAGTGTGCCTCCTGCACAGTATACACCTGAAGCTACCCCTTATTGCTGTGTTTTCCTGTTGTGTAACACAGGCAGACATCTGCAGCAATTACAGTGGGTGTAGTGTGCCTCCTGCACAGTATACACCTGAAGCTACCCCTTATTGCTGTGTTTTCCTGTTGTGTAACAGAGGCAGGCATCTGCAGCAGTTACAGTGGGTGTAGTGTGCCTCTTGCACAGTATACACCTGAAGCTACCCCTTATTGCTTGTGGTTTTTTTCTTTTGTGTCACACTAACAGGCATCTGCAGCAGTTACAGTGGGCGTAGTGTGCCTCCTGCACATTATACACCTGAAGCTACCCCTTATTGCTGTGTTTTCCTGTTGTGTAACACAAGCAGACATCTGCAGCAGTTACAGTGGGTGTAGTGTGCCTCCTGCACAGTATACACCTGAAGCTACCCCTTATTGCTGTGTTTTCCTGTTGTGTAACACAGGCAGGCATCTGCAGCAGTTACAGTGGGTGTAGTGTGCCTCCTGCACAGTATACACCTGAAGCTACCCCTTATTGCTTGTGGTTTTTTCTTTTGTGTTACACTAACAGGTATCTGCAGCAGTTACAGTGGGCGTAGTGTGCCCCCTGCACAGTATACACCGGAAGCTACCCCTTATTGCTGTGTTTTCCTGTTGTGTAACACAGGCAGACATCATCTGCAGCAGTTACAGTGGGTGTAGTGTGCCTCCTGCACAGTATACACCTGAAGCTACCACTTATTGCTCGTGGTTTTTTTCTTTTGTGTTACACTAACAGGCATCTCACAAACAAGTAATGGCGCACAAAATCCACACAAACAAATATTTCCCCAATTGATCAATAAAAATTAAAATAAATATAATGACAAAAGATGACAGGAAAACTATTGTAGACACCAAAAAGGTCTAGAAATGAAGTCCATAAAGTCTGTCCACATACTGTGATGAATGTGGGAGAAAACAGGGATGGAGAGGATCCACTATGCACAGGGCAGCCATCATAGATGAACAGAAACCATGTTCAGGGAAAACTGAAAAGCAAGGAGAGAGGCGCCTCTAAGTGCAATAGTATAAAACAACTTTTATTTGGAATACAAAGTACACTCACATTTAGGTGAATGAATACAGGCGCATAGCAATGTCAGGATGACGACCAACTGCTGCAAATCACAGGTCACAGGTTTCCTAGCTCAGCAGTGAAGGCAGGAGTGTCTCTGTAGATGTACCGGCCGGCTTCCAGGGACAACAATCCTGTGGGGTGTTGAAAGCGAGGCTTGGAACGCAGACGTGTCATGTTGAGAAAGGAGCGCGACTTGCCAGGACACCGCAAGCCCGCACGCTCATGAAACGCGTCCATTTTTGATGACGTCACTCTCTGCCATCCAGCCACGTCTGCGTTCCAAGCCTGTACTTTGTATTCCAAATAAAAGTTGTTTTATACTATTGCACTTAGAGGCGCCTCTCTCCTTGCTTTTCACTAACAGGCATCTGCAGCAGTTACAGTGGGCGTAGTGTGCCTCCTGCACAGTATACACCTGAAGCTACCCCTTATTGCTGTGTTTTCCTGTTGTGTAACACAAGAAGACATCTGCAGCAGTTACAGTGGGTGTAGTGTGCCTCCTGCACAGTATACACCTGAAGCTACCCCTTATTGCTTGTGGTTTTTTTCTTTTGTGTTACACTAATAGGCATCTGCAGCAGTTACAGTGGGCGTAGTGTGCCCCCTGCACAGTATACACCTGAAGCTACCCCTTATTGCTGTGTTTTCCTGTTGTGTAACACAGGCAGACATCATCTGCAGCAGTTACAGTGGGTGTGTAGTGCCTCCTGCACAGTATACACCTGAAGCTACCCCTTATTGCTGTGTTTTCCTGTTGTGTAACACAGGCAGGCATCTGCAGCAGTTACAGTGGGTGTAGTGTGCTGGAAGGCCAACAAGGAGAGGCAGACAGTCACGAGCCAATAAAAGAGGGCAAGCAGGCTCTGTGTCTGGGGGCAACAGTGCTGGTCGTGGACGCGGTGCATTGTCATCAGCACGTGGCCATGGGACACGCTTGTCCTTATTTTCGGCAGCTGGACGTGTTAAGCCGCATCATGCTGAAGACTTGGTAGAGTGGATGACCAAGCCCTCCTCATCCTCCTCATCCTCTCTCACCCAGGCTCAGGGTACTGGCAAAGCAGCTGCCAACGCGTCCTCTTCCCTCGTATCAATGTCATCAGTCACTCCTTCCCTAGACCCACCATGTCCTCCTGAGGAGTCCCCCGAACTGTTTGAGCACAGTGTTGGGTACATGCTCCAGGAGGATGCTCAGCGTTTTGAAGGGTCTGATGATGATACACAGCTAGAGGAAGGCAGTAGCGTGAGCGCAGGGAGAGGGGTTGCTCAAGAAGGACAGCAATCTGGCAGTCATGTTCCAGCAGCTGCAGCATACTGCCAGGTTTGCTCCAGTGATCAAGAGGGAGGGGATGATGAGGTCACTGACTCCACGTGGGTGCCTGATAGGAGAGAGGAGGAGGATGAGAAGGAGGCACATCTCCAACGAGGCAGGATGCCCTCCGGGGGCCAGCGTAAGGGCAGCACACCGACTGAATCACACCGCAGAGCTCTGCCTGTGCAGGGCGCTGCCTCTGCCCGTTATTCCAAAAGTTCTTTGGTGTGGGCCTTTTTTGAGTCGAGTGCATCACATCGCACCTCTGCTATTTGCAACATATGTCTCAAACGTATCTCGCGTGGCCAAAACATCAGCCGCTTGGGCACCACATGCTTGATCAGACATATGTTGACCTGCCATGCAGCTCGTTGGCAAGCGTACCTTAAAGAACCACACCAAAGAACAAAGCGGACCTCTCCTTGCTCCTCATCAGCTGGGATCTCCAACCCCACTATACCTTCAGTCCTCTCTGAAACCTGCACTGAGAGGAATGAAGGTGTAGAATTAGGTGTGTCACAGCCAAGTCCTTGCGGGCACTCTGCTAGCAGTACACCGACGTCCGATTGTAGTAGGCAAATTTCCCTTCCCCAGCTGCTGGACCGTCGAAAGAAGTTCACTCCCAGCCATCCACATGCCCAGCGGTTGAATGCTAGCTTGGCTAAATTGCTAGCACTTTAACTGCTGCCTTTTCAGTTGGTAGACTCGGCCCCCTTCCGTGAGTTTGTGCAATGTGCGGTTCCTCAGTGGCAGGTTCCCAAACACCACTTTTTCTCACGGAAGGCGATTCCGGCTCTCTATCGGTATGTGGAAGGCAATGTCCGTGCCTCGCTGGACAGGGCGGTCAGCGGTAAGGTGCATATTACCGCTGACTCATGGTCCAGCAGGCATGGATAGGGACGTTACCTTTCTTTCACGGCCCATTGGGTCACTCTTTTGGCAGCTGGGAAGGATGCAGGACAGGGTGCAGTAGTTTTGGAGGTTGTTCCACCGCCACGCCTCCAAAATGCTACTACTGGTTGTGACACACCTCTCTCCTCCACCCCCTCCTCTTCTTCTTCCTCCATGGCCTCTTTCTGTGCTTTTTCCTCGGAACCAGCGGTGCTCCGTAGGCGTTCAAGGGGCTAGGCAAGTACGCAGGCAAAAAGATGCCATGCCGTGCTTACGCTGGTGTGTTTGGGGGACAGGAGCCACACTGGGGCAGAGGTTCTTTCAGCTCTGCAGGGGCAGGCCGAGAGGTGGTTGACGCCACGCCAGCTTAAGCCAGGAATGGTGGTTTGCGACAATGACACCAACCTCCGCTCCGCCCTCCGACAGGGACAACTGACCCATGTGCCCTGTGTGGCTCATGTCCTTACCCTGGTGGTGCAGCGGTTCTTGGGCAGCTACCCGGGCCTACAGGATGTCCTGAGGCAGGCCAGGAAAGTCTGTGTTTATTTCCGCAGATCATATAATGCCAGTGCTCGGCTGGCTGAGCTGCAAAAGGAGTTGAACCTGCCCAAGAACCGCCTTATATGTGACATGCCCACCAGGTGGAACTCAACAATGGCCATGCTGCAGCGGCTGCACACGCAGCAGAGGTTCAGCAATGAGTACCTGTGTGACTACGGCACCAGGACAGGGTCAGGGGAGCTCAGGTTTTTTTCACCACGCCAGTGGGGCATGGTCAGGGATGCATGCACTGTCCTGGCACCATTTGAGGAGGCCACGAGGATGGTGAGCAGTGACAGTGCATGCATCAGTGACACTGTACCTCTTGTCCACCTGTTGGAGCATACGCTGCGTGGAATAATGGACAGGGCACTTGAGGCAGAACAGAGGCAGGAAGAGGAGGACTTCCTTGCCTCTCAAGGCCCCCTTTACCCAGACAGTGTTCCTTCTGTCCCACCCATCACACAGGAAGAGGAGGAGGAGGAGGAGGAGGAGGATTGTGTCAGCATGGAGGTAGAACCTGGCACTCAGCATCAACAGGAGCAGTCTGATTTACAGTCCCAAGAAACCCGTGGACTTGTACGTGGCTGGGAGGAGGTGGCTGCGGATCATGTCGTCCTTAGTGACCCAGAGGACTCCAGACTGAATGCCTCAGCTAACCTACGCTGCATGGCCTCCCTGATCCTGCAAAGCCTGCGGAAGGATCCACGTATTCTTCGGATCAAGGAGAGGGACCATTACTTTCTGGCCACTCTCCTTGATCCACGGTACAAGGGTAAGGTTGCGGACCTTATCTTGCCGTCGCTGAGAGAGCAGAGGATGAGACATCTCCGGGAGGCCTTGCAGAAAGGTCTGTGCAACGCGTTCCCAGAGACTGGGAGGTTACAAACTCCTGGTCCTGGACAACGAGTTGCTGAGGCTTCGGTCAGTCAAAGAAGGAGCTGTGGAGAAGGTGGCCGTCTGACCGATGCGTTCAGACAATTTTTTAGTACGCAGCCCCAAGGTATGATCGGTTCCAGCAACCATCGCCAGCGTATGATTTACATGGTCCAGGAATACCTAGGGGCAAGGTCAGACTTGGACACCTTTCCCACCGAAAATCCTTTGGCTTACTGGGTCTTGAGGATGGATCACTGGCCAGAGCTTGCACAGTATGCAATTGAGCTACTGGCCTGTCCTGCATCCAGCGTTCTTTCGGAACGCACATTCAGTGCTGCTGGTGGCTTTGTAACCGATCACAGGGTGCGCCTGTCCACCGACTCGGTTGATCGACTGACCTTCATAAAGATGAACCAGTCTTGGATCACCACCAGCTACCAAGCACCTGAAGCTGATGTAACCGAATAATTTTTTTTGAAATGTCACATCCCTTCAAGACTGCCTATGCTGATGCTGAGTGACTGTCCTGTTATGTTGACTGACTATCCTCTTCCTCCTCAATGATCCTGCCGATAGCTTGGAAGAACATTTGTGGTTCTGGGTGCCGCCACCAGTGGCTAACGCCCAATTTTTCAACTCCTGTTTAACAGGGGCGTATAATTAAAAATTTGGATGCAATACTTTGCAACAGGGCTCATTGCTGCGCTCCAAATACAGTATCTGTGATGGGTTGAAGTGTTGTGGCACCAGTGGCTAAGGCCCAATTTTTCAGCCCCTGTTTAAGGGGCGTATAACTACAATTTTTCATGCAATACTTTGCAACAGGGCTCATTGCTGCGCTCCAAATACAGTATCTGTGATGGGTTGAAGTGTTGTGGCACCAGTGGCTAATGCCCAATTTTTCAGCCCCTGTTTAACAGGGGCGTATAATTACAATTTTTGATGCAATACTTTGCAACAGGGCTCATTGCTGTGTTCCAAATACAGTATCTGTGATGGGTTGAAGTGTTGTGGCACCAGTGGCTAAGGCCCAATTTTTCAGCCCCTGTTTAACAGGGGCGTATAATTAAAATTTTTGATGCAATACTTTGCAACAGGGCTTATTGCTGCGCTCCAAATACAGTATCTGTGATGGGTTGAAGTGTTGTGGCACCAGTGGCTAAGGCCCAATTTTTCAGCCCCTGTTTAATAGGGGCATGTAATTAAAATTCTTGATCTACCGTAATACTTTGCAACAGGGCTCATTGCTGTGCTCCAAATAGTGTAAGTGTGAGGACTTCAACAGGGGCATGTAATAACAATTCTTGATCTAATATTTCACAGATGGGCCCATTCCTGCGCCCACCAAGAGTAACTGTGAGGACTTACAGTCTTGCAGCACCAACACCACCGCCGCCACCAAAGGCACAATTTTTCAGCCCCTGTTCCACAGGGGCATGCAATTACAATTCTTGATCTAATAATTCACAGCAGGGCCCATTCATGCGCCCACCAAGAGTAACTGTGAGGGCTTACAGTGTTGTGGCACCAGCACCACCACCAAAGGCCCAATTTTTCCTACCACTGTTCAACAATGGCATGTAATTACAATTCCTGATATAATAGTTCACAGCAGGGCGTTCCAGCGCCCACCAAGAGTAACTGTGAGGGCTTACAGTGTTGTGGCAACACCAACATCTAAGGGGCGAATTTCTGCAGAGTATATACGGCAGGCCCCTACTTTCAAACATCCAACTTACAAACGACTCCTACTTGCAAACGGAAGGAGACAACAGGAAGTGAGAGGAAATCTACCCCTAGGAAGGGAAATTCTCTCCTGTAAAAGTTAATATGGGACAAAGGTGTCTCCTCTCTACTGATGCTTTATCACCAATCCTTGTTTCAATAAAAACCCCACTTTTCTAAAAAAAATTGTCATTGGGACAGAAAGTGAGGTGAAATGTTCTGAACAGGTCCACAGACAGCAAAACAAATGTTACAGGGGTGATAACCCTTCCCTATGTTCTCCAAAAAGCTTAAAAATAGATTTTTTGGCTAGAGGTACACTTAAAAAATGTACCT
This sequence comes from Rana muscosa, assembly GCA_029206835.1. NCBI lineage: Eukaryota > Metazoa > Chordata > Amphibia > Anura > Ranidae > Rana > Rana muscosa. The sequence goes on from CM055116.1 coordinate 692,010,285, forward strand.
GTTCCAAATTAGAAAAAGATTCTACTTAAGAACAAACCTACAGTTCCTGTCTTGATTGCACCGCCTGTATACTGCTGTTCAGAGTATATAGGGCCTTTTTTTATTTTGGGTACGGGGTTCCCCTTAATATCAATACAAGACCCAAAGGGGCAGGTAATGGGCTGGGGGGGGGGGGCGGGTGATGGGGTAGCCATGCCATTTTTCTCAATGATTTTCATCCATATTGCCGGGACCATACATTACATTAAAGCCGCAAGCAGTTTTAAATGACCTTTTTTACCTTTAGAAATTTCATTTTCTGCAGGGACAGTTCTAAACACGGGAAACACGTGGAACTTCACAGGCATGCTTTAGACACCCCCCAGGTACGATATTTAAAGGAATACAGGCATACCCCACTTTTAAGTACACAATGGGTTTTATTTACTAAAGCTGGAAAGCGCAAAATCTGTCTCACTTCTGCATAAAACCAATGAGCTTCCAGGTTTTATTACCAGGCTTAATTGAACAAGCTGGGGTTAGAAGCTCATTTGTTTCTATGCAGAAGTGAGCCTGATTTTGGGCTTTCCAGCTTTAGTAAATAAAACCCACAGTTTACTTAAAAGTGGGGTATGCCTGCATTTCACTTTTTTTTTTTTCTCTTTATGCATCATTAAAATGACTGCTCCCGAAAAAACTGCCATTTTTAAAACTTAGTTTTGCATTGATACATGTCCCCTGGGGCAGAACCCGGGTCCCCAAACCCTTTTTAGGACAATGACTTGCATATTAGCCGTTATAATTATCACTTTTGATTTTGAACGTTCGCATCCATTGTATTTAATAGGGTTCTAAAGTTTGCGCGAACTTTCGGTCCGTTCGCAAGTTCTGGTGCGAACCGAACCGGGGGGTGTTCGGCTCATCCCTACTGATGATCAGTTCCCTTGGGGCACTATTCCCTCTACAACTGAAGAAATAATGGGGCACCATTCCTCCCACAGACACCAATGATGGGACACAATTCCTCCCACAGACACCAATGATGGGGCACTATTCCTCCCACTGATACAGACAATATGGCACTATTTCTCCCACTCATACCAACAATATGGCACTAATTCTTCCACTGATACCAACAATGGAGCACTAATGTTCCCACTAAAACCAATGATGGGGCATCTGATGCTGGGGCATTTTCTACTCTCACTGGCCACAGTCCGGCCCCCCTAAACTCTGAAGGACAGTAAGCTGGCCCACTGTTTAGAAAGTTTGGAGACCCCTGCACTACAGGATAAGATTAAGATGTCGCCGAGGGTTTACAACCACTTTAAAGCAGAGGAGAGAGAAAGTTGTTCTGGAGACCAGGAAACGACTTAATGTTTGCTTTTGACTTGGCAGCGTTATCATTATACTATTTCTTGCCTTAATTTTTCAACATCTGGTGCACAGGGAGTGGTTATTTGTCTGTTCCAACCGCTGATTCCAAAAATTTGGCAAGAATTATCGTTTTTCAAGTCTGCTGACCATATTTGGACCTACACATGTTTATTCTGATACTTTTTGATATCATAAAATATTCTTTAGATTAAAGAATGTATCAAATAAAAGGGCTAATAATACTCAAAGTAAAAATGAGTTGGCCTGCTAAAAAATCAGATATTGTATGTGATCAAGGCAATAAAAAATAACCTAGCTTTACCTGCACTGAAAAGATGATGAGAAGAAATTTCTTGCTTAAGGCAGTTTATGCAGTCTCCAACTTTCAATCTTTATTGAATTTACCATACAATACTTAGCCTACTTTTTGAATATCTTTATTATTGCCCTTGATAGCTGGTGGTTGTTCTACATAATATTTTGGAGAGTTATGTTGTTGAAAACTGTTTATTTTGCACTATGTTTAATGCAATTTTGCACTTTGTGTGGCCTGATGCGTTTTTACTTCCTATTCAGGGACAAATTGCGTTGCAATTTCAGGCAGCTTGTATTATATTACAATGTGTGCACTAAAATCACTTGTGAAAATGTTGAAGTACTTTCACGATTACAGCCTGTGATGACTGATGTTTTTATCTGTACCATATGTTATATGTATGCAAATGATGTTGTATTTTCCTGATATACTGTATTCTGTATGTATAAAAAACATTAAACTTGGTAAGAAAATAGCCTAATAACATTTGTTTTTTTTTTCCATTCACACAGAACAAATGTCCATGCAGTTTCACAGGACAAATAGCTCTGACAATTTTTTGGAGGTATGCAGCAGCTCATAGAGACCTTGGGACAAAAAAATGGTGATGGATGTTTACATATTTTCACTTGTAGCGGGTATTTGAATTTAGGGGAAGCATCTGGGTGGTAGTGTAACCCAGATGCACTAATTGCTAGGGGATCCGGGACCTTTTTCTGGTTCTTGGAGGACTCTGGTGGTGTGAGGTTCCTTGTGGTCCACAGGTGGCACTGTTGCCCTGGGCCGGAGCTGAACCGCAAGACTGTGCCTTTTTGTCCTTCCCTGGAGCTGGTACAGCGGGGCGGGGAACCCTCTGTGACGCAAAGGGAGAGGGGATAAAAGGGGCGGATGCCCTTACCACGGGGTTCAGAGTTCGGAGTCCGGAGTGGGAGTCGGAGGACTCGGCCGCACCCAGGCACCTTCAGCTTGGGTGCTGGCGTTCCAGTGTTCCAGGCCTAGGTGCCCTTGTCGTAGCCGGAGCGGAGATGGAGTCCATCCCAGGCACCTTTAGCCTGGGGTGAGGTACTATGGCGGATGCCTGGGGCTCAGTACCTTCGACTGAGTTCCGCGAGGGTGGAGGAATCCGAGGGGGCCCTAACTTCTTGGGTGCCCGTGTCTGAGTTTGTGAGAACTGGTGTGCGGAACTTCTCTGAAGAGTCCGGCGCAGCATCGCTGGTGACAGACAGGCCTCCGGTTTCTCCCTTGGACGGATCTCCTTCCCCTGACAGGGGCCGTGCTAGCGAAGGTAATTCATGTTCCACCTCACATAGTCAGTGGCAGTGACTATTCGACACTGGTGATACCACAGTGGTTAGCAACAGAAGGGAAATGATTGTGCCTCGATCTATCCCCATTATTATTCAGTACAGAAACTGTATGTTTGTACGCCAAGAAGAATAAAACTGAGTTGGACCTATTCACTGTGTGGAACTCTGGTTACTAGGAGCAAAGGAGTCAGGGACGAAGTACTGGACTTGACTCTAGGACACTTTCACAAGGCCCAATCTTTCTGGCCTTCACCTCTCAGCTATGGAGGACATGGGCCGTGGTGTATCTCATCCCTCGCCCCAGCACTGAAACCCCTAGACGAAGAAAGACAAGCCGAGTACGAGAAAGGGAGAGAGGGGTGAGGCCGCTAAACACTTTTCCCAGGATCTGTCAGTGTTTGCGACAGTGTGATGCCTTCTACAGTGCCTTGAAAAAGTATTCATACACCTTGAAATTTTCCACAAAAACGTAAATGTTTTTTATTGGGATTTTATGTGATAGACCAACACAAAGTGGCACATAATTGTGAAGTTGAAGGAAAATGATAAATGGTTTTCAAATTTCTGTTACAAATAAATATGTGAAAAGTGTGGTGTGCATTTGTATTCAGCCCCCTTTACTCTGATACCCCTAACAAAAATCTAGTGGAACCAATTGCCCTCAGAAGTCACCTAATTAGTAAATAGAGTCCGCCTGTGTGTAATTTATGCTCAATATAAATACAGCTGTTCTGTGAAGCCCTCCGAGTATTCAAAGAACGGGATATGGGACTTTAAAGGTGCTAAATATAAGTAGATACAGCAAAACTTTTTATATATAAAAATAGAAAATGTATTAATCACATCGATTAAAAAACTGATATATACAATTCATTAACCGCTACAGGTATACATCTACTACCTAGCATTTAACAGTGATTTGTCGTATACAGTTGACAATGGCGTCCATTTTTGTTCAACAGTTTCGCCTGTAAGGCTTCATCAGGACTGGACACAGAAGAGGACTTTAATAAATTTTGCAAGAGAAAATTCCAACTTTAGATGTAAAAGAGAAAAATATACATTAGCATATATTATTTATAACATATCTATATAAGACAAATCTTGGCAAGGCATGCATGCATGTTCTCCGAACAGAGGTAAGGGGAAGAAAAAAAAAAAAAAAAAAAAAAAAAAAAGGGAAAGGGGTGAATTCAATGGAGTCAATGTAGATTAAGTCCTTTAACCTCCCTGGCGGTATGATTCTGTCTGGAATTTTGTACCAAAAGCGGTACAATTATTTTGCATGGAAATTTGGTGTTATGTATTGTAGGCCTGCAATTCTTAGTAATTACTTACTTAAACCTGACCAAACAAGAGTCTAGTAGACATCCCGGGTATGATAAAGTTTGAAACACAAAATCATAAATTATAATATAATAAATAACTATAAATAATTATAACAAATAGTAATGTAATTATGATAAAAATTATTCACTAATGTAATCAAATCAAAAACACTGAAATTTGCTCAGTTGCAGAATTGTCGCTGTCATTACTTTCAGTGTTTGATGACGAATTTCCCCACAAATCGCTATCGCTCAATTCTGCGAGTGATTCTAATTTATTATCGCTGTTTTCTAGCTGGTCTAAAAGCACTTTTGAGGTAAACAGACACTTTTTGGTTGCTATGGACAATCTCCTTAACTTATAGTGTTATACTTAAAGGGTTTTTCTCCTTTGCTACACACTTTTAGGCATAGTAGGATAGAGTCTGCATATGAAGACAAGTCATCTTTTCAATCCTGTTTTCCATTGGAGCTCCCTTCTTCGGTTGATCAATTGTACAATTTGAGGAAGGTGAGTGCAGCTGTCTCGTTAGGGCATGTTTGCCCATGGATCTGTGCAACCTTTCCATATGTCTCTATATATATAAACAAGCTACTCAACATATGTTACAGGCACTTTAAGAAATTTTGACCAACACTTTTGTCTATCATCCCCCCCCCCCCTACGGGAGCTATAGCTATCTCTGGACGGAGCTGAGTGGCATGTACACACGCGAACCTTGGGGTCGTCGATTCCATTGCAATGACCTCTGTATCATATAGAGGTAGGGAGCTCATTAGGATTAATGGACTTAATCTACATTGACTCCATTGAATTGACCCCTTTCCCTTTTTTTTCTCCCCTTACCTCTGCATGCATGCCTTGCCAAGATTTGTCTTATATAGATATGTTATAAATAATATATGCTAATGTAAATTCTAAAGTAGTGATGAGCCGAACACCCCCGGGTTCGGTTCGCACCAGAACCCGCGAACGGACCGAAAGTTCGTACGAACATTAGAACCCTATTAAATACAATGGATGCGAACGTTCGAATTCTAAAGTGCTAATTATAACAACTATTATGCATGTTATTGTCCTAAAAAGGGTTTGGGAACCCGGGTTGTGCACCAGGGGACATGTATCAATGCAAAAATAAGTTTTAAAAACGGTCGTTTTTCGGGAGCAGTCATTTTAATGATGCATAAGTGAAAAAAAAAAAGTCAAATATTCCTTTAAATATCGTACCTGGGGGGTGTCTAAAGTATGCCTGTGAAGTGCCACGTGTTTCCCGTGTTTAGAACTGTCCCTGCACAAAATGACACTTCTAAAGGAAAAAAAAGCCATTTAAAACTGCTTGCGGCTTTAATGTAATGTCTGGTCCCGGTAATATGGATGAAAATCTTTAAGAAAAATGGCATAGCTACCCCATGACCCCCCCCCCCCTACCCCAGCCCATTACCAGCCCCTTTGGGTCTTGTATGGATATTAAGGGGAACACCGCACACAAAATAAAAAAGGCCCTATATACTCTGAACAGCCGTATACAGGCGGTGCATACAAGACAGGGACTGTAGGTTTGTTCTTATGTAGAATGTGTTTGTAATTTTGAACAGGTACATTGTTTAAGTGTAGCTCCAGCCCAAAAATCTATTTTTAAACTTTTTGGAAAACATAGGTAAGGGTTATCACCCCTGTAACATTTGTTTTGCTGTCTGTGCCCCTGTTCAGAACATTTCACCTCACTTTCCGTCCCAATGACAACTGTTTTTGAAATGTGGTGTTTTTCTTGAAACAAGGATTGGTGATAAAGCATCAGTACAGAGGAGACACCTTTCTCCCATATTTATTCTTACAGGAGAGAATTTTCCTTCCTAGTGGTAGATTTCCTCTCACTTCCTGTTGTCTTCTTGCGTTTGCAAGTAGGAGTCGTTTGTAAGTTGGATGTTTGAAAGTAGGGACCTGCCGTATATACTCTGCAGAAATAGGCCCCTTAGTTGTTGGTGTTGGCACAACACTGTAAGCACTCACAGTTACTCTTGGTTGGTGCTGGAACGCCCTGCTGTCAACTATTATATCAGGAATTTTAATTACATATAATTGTTGAACAGTGGTAGTAAAAATTGGGCCTTTGATGGTGGTGCTGGTGCCACAACACTGTAAGCCCTGACAGTTACTCTTGGTGGGTGCAGCAATGGGCCCTGCTGTGAATTATTAGATCAAGAATTGTAATTGCATGCCCCTGTTGAACAGGGGCTGAAAAATTGGGCCTTTCGTGGTGGTGGTGGTGGTGGTGGTGTTGCCACAACACTGTAAGCCCTCAGAGTTACTCTTGGTGGGTGCAGCAATGGGCCCTGCTGTGAATTATTAGATCAAGAATTGTAATTACATGCCCCTTTTGAACAGGGGCTGAAAAATTGGGCCTTTCGTGGTGGTGGTGGTGGTAGCGTTGCCACAACACTGTAAGCCCTCAGAGTTACTCTTGGTGGGTGCAGCAATGGGCCCTGCTGTGAATTATTAGATCAAGAATTGTAATTGCATGCCCCTGTTGAACAGGGGCTGAAAAATTGGGCCTTAGGCACTGGTGGCACAACACTACAACCCCTCACAGATACTGTACTTGGAGCACAGCAATGAGCCCTGTTGCAAAGTATTGCTTCAAAAATTGTAATGACACGCCCCTGTTAAACAGGGGCTGAAAAATTGGGCCTTAGGCACTGGTGCCACAACACTCCAACCCCTCACAGATACTGTACTTGGAGCACAGCAATGAGCCCTATGGCAAATTATTGCTAAAAAAATTGTAATTACACGCCCCTGTAAAACAGGGGCTGAAAAATTGGGCCTTAGCCACTGGTGGCGGCACCCATAAACAAAAATGATCTTCCAAGCTATCATCATCAATCGTAGCATTGAGGACTCGGAGGAGGAGGATAGCCAGTCAACATAACAGCACAGGCACTCAGCATCAGCATCAGTCTTGAAGGGATGTGACATGTTAAAATCAATTAGTCTGTTATATCAGCATCAGGTGTGTGGTAGCTGGTGGTGATCCAAGACTGGTTCATCTTGATGAAAGTCAGTCGATCAACCGAGTCGGTGGACAGGCGCACCCTGTGATCCGTGACAAATCCTCCAGCAGCACTGAATGTGCGTTCCGAAAGAACGCTGGATGCAGGACAGGCCAGTAGCTCAATTGCATACTGTGCAAGCTCTGGCCAGTGATCCATCCTCAAGACCCAGTAAGCCAGAGGATTTTCGGTGGGGAAGGTGTCCAAGTCTGACCTTGCCCCTAGATATTCCTGCACCATGTTTATCAGACGCTGGCGATGGTTGCTGGAACCGATCATACTTTGGGGCTGCGGACTAAAGAATTGTCTGAACGCATCGGTCAGACGGCCACCTTCCCCACCGCTCCTTCTTTGACTGGCCGAAGCCTCAGCAACTCGTTGTCCAGGACCAGGAGTTTGTAACCTCCCAGTCTCTGGGAACGCGTTGCACAGACCTTTCTGCAAGGCCTCCCGGAGTTGTCTCATCCTCTGCTCCCTCTGCGACGGTAACATAAGGTCCGCAACCTTACCCTTGTACCGTGGATCAAGGAGAGTGGCCATCCAGTAATGGTCCCTCTCCTTGATCCGAAGAATACGAGGATCCTTCCGCAGACTTTGCAGGATCAGGGAGGCCATGCAGCGTAGGTTTGCTGAGGCATTCGCTCCGGAGTCCTCTGGGTCACTAAGGACGACATGATCCGCAGCCACCTCCTCCCAGCCACGTACAAGTCCACTGGTTTCTTGGGACTGTAAATCATCCCTAAAAGACTGCTGCTGCTGATGCTGAGTGCCAGCCTCCACCTCCATGCTGACACAATCCTCCTCCTCCTCCTCCTCCTCCTCCTCCTCTTCCTGTGCGATGGGTGGGACAGAAGGAACACTGTCTGGGTAAAGGGGGCCTTGAGAGGCAAGGAAGTCCTCCTCTTCCTGCCTCTGTTCTGCCTCAAGTGCCCTGTCCATTATTCCACGCAGCGTGTGCTCCAACAGGTGGACAAGAGGTACAGTGTCACTGATGCATGCACTGTCACTGCTCACCATCCTCGTGGCCTCCTCAAATGGTGCCAGGACAGTGCATGCATCCCTGATGATGCCCCACTGGCGTGGAGAAAAAAAACCAAGCTCCCCTGACCCTGTCCTGGTGCCGTAGTCGCACAGGTACTCATTGATGGCCCTCTGCTGCGTGTGCAGCCGCTGCAGCATGGCCAACGTTGAGTTCCACCTGGTGGGCATGTCACATATAAGGCGGTTCTTGGGAAGGTTCAACTCCTTTTGCAGCTCAGCCAGGCGAGCACTGGCATTATAAGATCTGCGGAAATGCACACAGACTTTCCTGGCCTGCCTCAGGACATCCTGTAAGCCCGGGTACCTGCCCAAGAACCGCTGCACCACCAGGTTAAGTACGTGAGCCACACAGGGCACATGGGTCAGTTGTCCCTGTCGGAGGGCGGAGAGGAGGTTGGTGCCATTGTCGCAAACCACCATTCCTGGCTTAAGCTGGCGTGGCGTCAACCACCTCTCGGCCTGGCCCTGCAGAGCAGACAGGACCTCTGCCCCAGTGTGGCTTCTGTCCCCCAAACACACCAGCGCAAGCACGGCATGGCATCTTTTTGCCTGCGTACTTGCGTAGCCTCTTGAACGCCTACGGAGCACCGCTGGTTCCGAGGACAAACCACAGGAAGAGGCCATGGAGGAAGAAGAAGAGGAGGGGGTGGAGGAGAGAGGTGTGTCACAACCAGTAGTAGCATTTTGGAGGCGTGGCGGTGGAACAACCTCCAACACTACTGCACCTTGTCCTGCATCCTTCCCAGCTGCCAAAAGAGTGACCCAATGGGCCGTGAAAGAAAGGTAACGTCCCTGTCCATGCCTGCTGGACCATGAGTCAGCGGTAATATGCACCTTACCGCTGACCGCCCTGTCCAGCGAGGCCAAGACATTGCCTTCCACATGCCGGTAGAGAGCCGGAATAGCCTTCCGTGAGAAAAAGTGGCGTTTGGGAACCTGCCACTGAGGAACCGCACATTGCACAAACTCACGGAAGGGGGCCGAGTCTACCAACTGAAAAGGCAGCAGTTGAAGCGCTAGTAAATTTAGCCAAGCTAGCATTCAACCGCTGGGCATGTGGATGGCTGGGAGTGAACTTCTTTCGACGGTCCAGCAGCTGGGGCAGGGAAATTTGCCTGCTAGAATCGGACGTCGGTGTACTGCTAGCAGAGTGGCCGCAAGTACTTGGCTGTGACACACCTAATTCTACACCTTCATTCCTCTCAGTGCATGTTTCAGAGAGGACTGAAGTTATAGTGGGGTTGGAGATCCCAGCTGATGCGGTGCAAGGAGAGGTCCGCTTTGTTCTTTGGTGTGGGTCTTTGAGGTAGGCTTGCCAACGAGCTGCATGGCAGGTCAACATATGTCTGGTCAGGCATGTGGTACCCAAGCGGCTGATGTTTTGGCCACGCGATATACGCTTGAGACATATGTTGCAAACAGCAGCTGTGCGATCTAATGCACTAGCCTCAAAAAAGGCCCACACCAAAGAACTTTTTGAATGACGGGCAGAGGCAGCGCCCTGCACAGGCGGAGCTCTGCGGTGTGATTCCGTCGGTGTACTGCCCTTACGCTGGCCACCAAAGGGCATCCTGCCTCGTTGGAGATGTGCCTCCTCCTCATCCTCCTCCTCCTCCTCTCTCCTATTAGGCACCCACGTGGAGTCAGTGACCTCATCATCACCTCCCTCCTCATCACTGGAGCCAATCTGGCAGTATGCTGCAGCTGCTGGAACATGACTGCCAGATTGGTGTCCTTCTTGAGCATCCCCTCTGTCTGCTCTCACGCTACTGCCTTCCTCTAGCTGGGTTTCATCATCAGACCCTTCGAAACGCTGGGCATCCTCCTGGAGCATGTACCCAACACTGTGCTCAAACAGTTCGGGGGACTCCTCAGGAGGAGGACATGGTGGGTCTAGGGAAGGAGTGACTGATGATGAGTCTGACATTGATACCAGGGAAGAGGACGCTTTGGCAGCTGCTTTTCCAGTACCCTGAGCCTGGGTGAGAGAGGATGAGGAGGAGGAGGAGGGCTTGGTCATCCACTCTACCAAGTCTTCGGCATGATGTGGCTCAACATGTCCAGCTGCCGAAAAGAAGGACAAGCGTGTCCCATGGCCATGTGCTGATGACAATGCACCGCGTCCACGACCAGCACTGTTGCCCCCAGACACAGAGCCTGCTTGCCCTCTTTTATTGCCTCCTGACTGTCTGCCTCTCCTTGTTTGCCTTCCAGACATTCTAATAGATGGCCTGCAGGGAGATGGGAATAAAGCAATAAGGGCTACCTTCAGGTGTCCTTCTCTGTCCCTTTACTTAAGGATTTCTAAATATGGTTGAGGATGATTGCTTTTGCACAGAATAGCACAACGACAATTTCCCTGACTGTCCAAAAAAACAAGGATTTCAAAGATGGTTGATGAGGAATGCTTTAGCACACTATAGCACAAGGAGAATTCCCTCACTGTCCTTCCCTGTCCCTAGAAACAAGGATTCGCACAGTAAAAGACACTGACACTCTCCCTACCTATAGTTTTCTGTCCCTAGAAAAAATGTTTTTTTAAAGCACACTATAGCACAAGGAGAATTCCCTCACTGTCCTTCCCTGTCCCTAGAAACAAGGATTCGCACAGTAAAACACACTGACACTCTCCCTACCTATAGTTTTCTGTCCCTAGAAAAAATGTTTTTTTAAAGCACACTATAGCACAAGGAGAATTCCCTCACTGTCCTTCCCTGTCCCTAGAAACAAGGATTCGCACAGTAAAAGACACTGACACTCTCCCTACCTATAGTTTTCTGTCCCTAGAAAAAATGTTTTTTTAAAGCACACTATAGCACAAGGAGAATTCCCTCACTGTCCTTCCCTGTCCCTAGAAACAAGGATTCGCACAGTAAAACACACTGACACTCTCCCTACCTATAGTTTTCTGTCCCTAGAAAAAATGTTTTTTTAAAGCACACTATAGCACAAGGAGAATTCCCTCACTGTCCTTCCCTGTCCCTAGAAACAAGGATTCGCACAGTAAAACACACTGACACTCTCCCTACCTATAGTTTTCTGTCCCTAGAAAAAATGTTTTTTTAAAGCACACTATAGCACAAGGAGAATTCCCTCACTGTCCTTCCCTGTCCCTAGAAACAAGGATTCGCACAGTAAAAGACACTGACACTCTCCCTACCTATAGTTTTCTGTCCCTAGAAAAAATGTTTTTTTAAAGCACACTATAGCACAAGGAGAATTTCACTCACTTTCCTTCTTTGTCCCTAGAAACAAGGATTATCACAGTGAAAGAAACTGACACTCTCCCTACCTATAGTTTTCTGTCCCTAGAAAAAATGTTTTTTTAAAGCACACTATAGCACAAGGAGAATTCCCTCACTGTCCTTCCCTGTCCCTAGAAACAAGGATTCGCACAGTAAAACACACTGACACTCTCCCTACCTATAGTTTTCTGTCCCTAGAAAAAATGTTTTTTTAAAGCACACTATAGCACAAGGAGAATTCCCTCACTGTCCTTCCCTGTCCCTAGAAACAAGGATTCGCACAGTAAAACACACTGACACTCTCCCTACCTATAGTTTTCTGTCCCTAGAAAAAATGTTTTTTTAAAGCACACTATAGCACAAGGAGAATTCCCTCACTGTCCTTCCCTGTCCCTAGAAACAAGGATTCGCACAGTAAAAGACACTGACACTCTCCCTACCTATAGTTTTCTGTCCCTAGAAAAAATGTTTTTTTAAAGCACACTATAGCACAAGGAGAATTTCACTCACTTTCCTTCTTTGTCCCTAGAAACAAGGATTATCACAGTGAAAGAAACTGACACTCTTCCTTCCTATAGTTTTCTGTCCCTAGAAAAAATGTTTTTTTAAAGCACACTATAGCACAAGGAGAATTCCCTCACTGTCCTTCCCTGTCCCTAGAAACAAGGATTCGCACAGTAAAAGACACTGACACTCTCCCTACCTATAGTTTTCTGTCCCTAGAAAAAATGTTTTTTTAAAGCACACTATAGCACAAGGAGAATTCCCTCACTGTCCTTCCCTGTCCCTAGAAACAAGGATTCGCACAGTAAAACACACTGACACTCTCCCTACCTATAGTTTTCTGTCCCTAGAAAAAATGTTTTTTTAAAGCACACTATAGCACAAGGAGAATTCCCTCACTGTCCTTCCCTGTCCCTAGAAACAAGGATTCGCACAGTAAAACACACTGACACTCTCCCTACCTATAGTTTTCTGTCCCTAGAAAAAATGTTTTTTTAAAGCACACTATAGCACAAGGAGAATTCCCTCACTGTCCTTCCCTGTCCCTAGAAACAAGGATTCGCACAGTAAAACACACTGACACTCTCCCTACCTATCCTTCTCTTTCCCTAAACTAAAGGAATCCAGGTTAAGCAAGAAAAAAATAAATGTCACTGTCCCTGCCTATGTTTCTCTTTCCCTGCTCCGGAACACACTACACTAGGCCGCCGTGCTGGCGGCCTTTTATAGTGTGGGGCGTGTACTAAACACCCTCAGCAATAATTGGCCACAGGCATCCTGCCTGTGGCCAATCATTGCTCTCCTCGCTGCCGGCGCTGTGATTGGCCAAGCATGCGGGGTCACAGTGCATGCTTGGCCAATCACAGCGCCTGGATGACACTGCGATGGCGTAGTGCATTGTGGGCCGTTCGCGTCACTCGAATTTGGCGCGAACGGCCCAAATCGTTCGATCTTCGTCGAACGATCGAACAGCCGATGTTCGAGTCGAACGTATGTTCGACTCGAACACCGAGCTCATCCCTATTCTAAAGTTGGAATTTTCTCTTGCAAAATTTATTAATGTACTCTTCTGCGTCCAGTCCTGATGAAGCCTTACAGGTGAAACTGTTGAACAAAAATGGACGCCATTGTCAACTGTATACGACTAATTACTGTTACATGTTAGGTAGTAGATGTATACCTGTAGCGGTTAATGAATTGTATATATCAGTTTTTTAACCAATATGATTAATACATTTTCTATTTTTATATATAAAAAGTTTTGCTGTATCTACTTATATTTAGCACCTTTAAAGTCCCATATCCCGTTCTTTGAATATTTGCCAAACCCAGGGATGTTAGTGCTATAAAATGTATGTATAACGTCATGCTGATCTCTGCCCACTATTTTTGACCATTGAAGCCCTCAGAGGTTTAGAGAACCTTAGTGAACAAACAGCATCATAAAGACCAAGGAACATACCAGACAGGTCAGGGATAAAATGTAACGTTTTGGCCTAGAAGCAAAACACTATGTGTGGTGGAAACCTAACACTGCACATCACCCTGCACACACCATCCCCACCGTGAAACATGGTGGTGGCAGCATCATGTTGTGGGGATGCTTTTTTTCAGCAGGGACTTGGAAGTGCAGTTGTTGTAGATCCGAGGGGCACATGCAAGAAAAATAAAAAACAGCATTTTAGCTTGCACATGATTGGATAATAAAATCAGCAGAGCTTCCCCTCATTTCAGATCTACCCCTCTGATTTACAGCGACTGCACTTCCAAGTGCACTTTCAGTGCAATTTCAAGTGCACTTTGCACTTTTAGTTTGCACTTGTAGTGCAAAGTGGATTTGCCTTTCGTAAATAACCCCCATTACCAATGATTGTTTTTTAGAGTGTCATCAATGATAGGTGCATATCTGAGTAAGCTCTTAGAGCCCTTTCAGCTCCCCTTCCTCCCCAGTGATCCATTTAGTTCCATGCACCTGTCAGAGCCCACCTCCCCTCCTTAAGGTTCGATTCACATTTATGCATGTTGCTTTTGAGCGTTTTTGCAGTGCTTTCCACGTATTTTTTACCACATTCCCCGCTGACAGCTAAATGTAAAAAAAAGAATTGAGGGCAAAAAAAATTGTGAAAAAAAACCCGACGTCGGATCTGGTATGAATTTGGAGGTGACACCCCCACGCCAACATTTAAAAAAAAAATGCAGTGGGGTCCCCCCAAAATCCATACCAGACCCTTATCCCAGCATGCAGCCCGGCAGGTCAGGAATGGGAGGGGACGAGCGCCCCCCCCCGAATCATTCCAGGCTGCATGTCCTCAACATGGGGGGTAATTCTTTGAAGAAGACTGGAGAAAGAAGCGGGGGGAAGACAGGAGGAAGAAGACATTTTAAATAAGGGACTTGTCAAAAACCGTCTCTTGTCTTTTGTACCCTATACTCATTCACATAGGGGGGCTGGGATCTGGGTGCCCCCTTGTTTAAGGGGGGCTTCTGGGTTCTGAAAAGCCCCTTGCCTGCAGACCCCCACAACCACCGGTCAGGGTTGTGGGGAAGAGGCCCTTGTCCCCATCAACATGGGGACGAGGTGCTTTGGGGTGGGCAGAGCCCCCCTGTCCAAAAGCACCCCCCCATGTTGAGGTCATGTGGCCTGGTATGGTTTAGGAGGGGCGTTCGTTCGCCCCCTCCCTTTCCTGACCTGCTGGGCTGCATGCAAAAAAAACACAATATATAACCCAATTTTTGGAAAAATATAAAAGGTGATGTTACTCCGAGAAAACAGATACCAAACAGGTCACGTTTTAAAATTGCACATGCTTGTGGAATGGCGACAAACTGCGATACTTAAAAAATCCTCATAGCAACGCTTTAAATTTTTTTTACAGGTTACCAGATTACAGTTACAAACGAGGTCTAGAGACAAATTTTTTGATTTTTTTAGGAACAATATAAAAGATGATGTTACTCCGAGTAAACAGATACCACACACGTCACGCTTTAAAATTGCGCACGCTCAAGTAATGGCGACAAACTACGATACTTTAAAAAAATCCTCATAGCGACGCTTAAATTTTTTTTTACAGGTTACCAAATTACAGTTACAAAGAAGGTCCACAGCTATTATTATTTATTTGATTTAAAACATTTTATTTTTACACTTTAATTATTTTTTTTTAACACGTTTATTCCTATCACAAGTCGTGTAAACATCCCTTCTGATAACAATAAAGCTTGACAGCAGGTCCTCTTTATTGAGACATCTGGGGTCTTTAAAGCGGAGTTCCACCCAAAAGTGGAACTTCCGCTCATTTGTCTCCTCTCCCCCTCCGGTGCCACAATTGGCACTTTTCGGGGGGGGGGAGGGGGGACAGGATACCTGTCTTTGTGGTATCCTGTTCCCACTTCCGGGTGTCCGGGCCGCGGCCCGTGATATCACCGCGGGGCTCCCTCCTCCTCTTCCTGTGGCCGGGCCAGTAGGAGAGAGGTGCGGGGCCTCGCGCATGCGCAGTAGGGTTCCCGGCGTGAAGCTGTAAGGCTACACTGCCGGGTACCCTTACCCGCAATGGTGGCGGCAGGACCCGACAGCTGATGGAAACATCAGCTGCGGGTGCCGACATCGCTGGACTCCAGGACAGGTAAGTGTCCTATTGTTAAAAGCCAGCAGCTGCAATATTTGTAGCTGCTGGCTTTTAATTTTTTTTTTTCTTTTGGCGGAACACAGCTTTAAGACCGAAGATCTCTCCTCTACCCTTGAAAGCATGAGATAAAAAAAAAACCATTGATCTCATGCTTTGAAAAAAATGGCTCTGTTTACATTTGCCCTAACCGGAGGTGACAAAATGCTCGTCGCTTCTGGTCTTCTAGACCATAGAGATGATCGGACACCTTCTGGTCCCCAATCAGCTCTATGATCAGGCGGGAGAACTTCTGACTTTAGTTCCCGGCCACTCAATCGCATAGGAGAGCCCAGAGCGGCCCCGGTAGGTGGCGGGGAAGACTGCTACCGCTGCCTGTAAAAGTGATCCAGTGGCTAATCAGCCCCTCCTATCGCTTTTACAGGAGAAGGGAATTGCCGGCTGATTTTTTTTTAATACCGAGGTTATGTCTGACAGCTGCAGCCATGGCCCCGGTATAACCACTTAAACAGAAGCCCGGATATATATGTGATTGTGCGGCAAGTGGTTAAAAATGTTGATTTTTTTTTTGGAATGTAAAAATGTGTTGACACTTGACAATCACATGTGGCTAAAAATAATTTGACAGTGTCTCTTAACTGGACTTTTATAAGTTTTATCTTCCCAAAGAATAATCTCCCACCCTTCACAAATTAGTCTTTACACTAATTTGCTAAAAATTTTAAGTAATATATGTGTAGAAAAATTACAACTCTTGGCTTTGAATTTATTAACTCATATATAAAAAAAGGCAGTTTACTTAACAAAAGTGTATATTCATTTAGCATAGTAAATAAGGTGTGTTCATCAATTAATAGCTAGTTCATTTTGGGTGTCGTGTCAGTAAATTTTGATCTGGTAGATTGGCAACACTGCCTCCATGTTTCCCTCCTTGTTGGGCGCCAAGCAAGGATCACTTGAGAGGCCTACCCCGGGGCAGGGGCGGATCCAGAGTCTTTTCTCAGGAGGGGCACTGCCAAAAAATATGTTTTTTTTGGGGGGAAATTTATCGGGGAAATGGCTGGTGGCGGCGCTTCAATCATCCCGGCACCATGGTTGTTATGGTGTCAGGATGATTGAAGCGCATTATTTCTATTATTACATTGTAATATAAAATTAAATAGTTCAATGCAGAATCAGTGGGAGCCCCGAGTGTGTCACTTGCCACCGTCGCCTGCAATTAGTGGGAGCCCTGAGCGTGTCACTTGCCACACATTGCGGATTGTCACTTGCCACGTCACCTGCCACATCTTGTGGATTGTCACTAGCCACACCTTGCGGATTGTCACTTGCCACGTCACCTGCCACACCTTGCTGATTGTCACTTGCCTGCCACCAGATGCAGATTGTCATTTGCTACGTCACCTGACACAATTTGCAGATTGTCACTTGCCACGTCGCCTGCCACACCTTGTGGATTGTCACTAGACACACCTTGTGGATTGTCACTTGCCACATCACCTGCCACACCTTGCTGATTGTCACTTGCCTGCCAACAGATGCAGATTGTCATTTGCCACGTCACCTGACACAATTTGCGGATTGTCACTTGCCACGACGTCGCCTGCCACACCTTGCGGATTGTCACTTGCCACGTCACCTGCCACACCTTGCTGATTGTCACTTGCTTGCCACCAGATGCAGATTGTCATTTGCCACATCACCTGCTACAATTTGCGGATTGTCACTTGCCACGTCGCCTGCCACACCTTGCGGATTGTCACTAACTTGCCTGCTAAGGTGTAGTTTTGGTTGTCTCTTGCTGTGTCCCAGACTCCCAGAGTCAGGCAGCAGAGAGATAATGTAATCTCTCTGCTGCCTGCACAGTGAGGGCGGAAGTCACTGCAGGAATGCAGGGCAGGCATGATCTCATCTCTCTGCTCCCCTGCTCCCGGCTAGCTGATTGGCCAGCTGCCACACTGAGCCTGCTCTCTCACTCTCACCTGCGCTGCCAACACACTGAGCAGCACGGTCTGCCCACGAACCGCGCCGCTCGCCCACAAACCGCGCCGCAAGCGGAGCCGCCCGCTTTCTTACCCGTCTGTGGAGCCGCACGCTATTGCACCTGCCTGCACAGCGGCCCGACGTGACTCACTGACGTCACTCGTTGCTAGACGCTAAGCGGCCCAGGTGTTAGCAACGAGTGCAGGGAAGAGGCTCCACCCACCTCCTCCTCCGCTCCTGGTATCGTGTCAGTGCGCCGCGTAACTACATTAGACGAGTCTCTCTCTCGGCGCCGCTGATTGGCTGATGTGAGAAACTGAGAGAGAGACTCAGAGAGGCAGCGGCAGCCGCAGAACAAGTACTGTATATACTCGAGTATAAGCCGACCCGAATATAAGCCGAGGCACCTAATTTTACCCCAAAAAACTGGGAAAACGAATTGACTCGAGTATAAGCCTAGGGTGTCCATCTGCATGCCTCACTGTGCCTCACTTTGCCTCACTGTGCCCATGCTTCACTGTGCCCATGACTAGACTGATGTTTAACATGGGAGTCTATGGAAGGAGTGCCCGGGTTTGAAAAATCGGTTCTCCCCGGCTGTAGGTCTTCCAGATACTAAACTTTGCACACTTGTAGAGAAGACATGGGGCTACATGTGTGCCAAGTTTGGTGTCCAGGGGACCTACGAACGGACAGTACCGGGTCCGCAAATTCACCAGAGAAATGACCATTTAACATTGGAGTCAATGGAAGGGGTGCCTGGCTTTAAAAAATCGGTTACATGTGTGCCGTGTTTGGGGTTCAGGTTGCGGTACTGGGTCCCCAAAGTCCGGGAGATCAGGCGCAAAAAAAAAAAAAGAGCAAGCAAGTTGAGTGTGACAGATGGTCTCGGGGGGGCAATTGCCCTGTTGCCCCCCCTGGATCCGCCTCTGCCCCGGGGTGGGTTCTTCTGGGCTATGCTAGGCACCTTAACAGGGTCACTTGCCTTGAACATGGGGTACCATTACTTCCAGAAATGCCATTCTCATAAATGCCCTGTGACAGGGCTGAGTCTGCCGTGGGGGAATACTTGACCTTAAGGTGGGTCTCTACTTTTAGAGATGAAGGTACACTGTGTACACTTGCACCATAACTGTTCTCCAGTTAACTCTCGGGTCCCCGTGACAACGTACACTGTCTCTGAAATTTGCATTTAGGAGGGATGTGCTGAGCCTTGACCTCACCCCCAGTAATGGTATGGGGTCCTGCCCTGCACCTAGCATAGACTTCATGCATGCATTTAATTTCACTTAACTCTTCCTTACCTGGGCACAGGTTGGGGACCTCAGTGGCACGAATCCGCTCACGTGCCAACAAGAATTCCCTTGTGCAAGAGGCTATCCTGCCTATCTCAGGCATACGCTTAACTGCAGGCTGATTGGGGAACTTCCATTACCCTAGGTAACCACTTGCTTGTGCTCCACACTGTGTTAACTCTTATGGTGCTGTCTTCATAGTGTTTAATGTGTTTCAATGTGTTTAATGACCCAAACCATAGACTATATGTGCCGGTTATTTGCATTACACCCCTTGAGTAACTTCGGACCAGGCAGGAACAAGATTTCAAAGCTTTACATGAAAAGGTGCAGACTGAACATCACAAAGTCCAACATACTAGAACATTATTTTTCCTACATCACTACTCCGAACTTAGGCTATGTGTTGCCGCCCCAGCATACCTGCAAAGGTAGGGTCCATCAGTGGCATTTCTCAGTAACTGGTATCTTTGGGGATGATCACCTTCTACGTTACGGCAGTAGCAGGCAACATTCTTGTTCTCCCCCCAGGTGCGATTTTCCGATTATCTCCTTCACGGGGTTCTCTCACAGGCTCTCTCTACTCCCTCTCTTCTACTATCCCTGCTCCGGGCCACTGTCCCTCTTTTAGAACACAGGATTATTTGGATCCAAGAATAACCCGCCAAAACTAAAAAAAACGGTAAACATTACCCTTACCCTCCCGTCCTGGGTAGCACTTTAACTGGCTAAATTTTAACATGCTTACAGGACCTTGCATTACATTGTTGATGGTAGATTTAAAGGAGGATGCACAATCAGATTGTATAGTGTATGGCGAGCTTTACAGACTTCCAGGGACATACTTCTCCTGTTTTCAGTGCTAAAGCTCTGCTCCACATAGGCTGTTATGTGATTGCTCAGCTCCTGCACACTCTGCCAAATGATCGACTAATTCAAGAAAAAGGTACTCTGTATTCAGGGAGAATGGTGCTCACTGACATTGATGGGCCAATAATGGGGTATCACCTGATCCCCTGTAGCAGCCCCAGGCCGTAGGGGAAAATAGATGTGGGCAGGACAGGGAGGATGACCTGTACCGCTGAAATTACACTAACGATGTCCTGTGCGGCTCTCTGCAGCAGCTTAAAGCTGGGTTCTCCCCCTCTCCTTCCCATTGGCTTTCAGCTGCTGGAGGGAGAGACACACAGGGCATCATTCCTGTAGTTGCCCCCCCCTCCCTGTCCTGCCCACATCTGATTCCCCCTGCAGGCTGCTGTGTGCCCCCTGCAGCGCTCCAAGCTTTCCTCTCCTGCCAGGCACATAGGGAGATGTTCAGGACGGAGAGTGGGGAAGGGACCGGTAAATGTCATTTACCAGCCCCTTCCATTAGTGAATGAACACAGTGAGTGATTAAAAAAACGGTGTTTACTATGCCAATGTTTCTCAACTCAACTTGCACAAGTGATTTGATCAGTTTCACTGGCTTAGTTATTACCACAGCCGTTTCATCTGAGGGAAATCCTGAGAATATGACCTGTTGGGGGTACTTGAGGACTGTAGATGAGAAACATTGTACTATGCTTCAGTTTATGAATGAACAGTAGCCTCTGTCTCTTGTTTATTCATCTGCAGTGTAGCTGAGGCTGCAGAGAAAGGAACTGAAGAATCTGTGTCCTCAATTCTTTTCTCTCTCTCAAAGGTGAAATGTGAGAGGTCTGTTTAGACCCCTGATATTTCACCCAAGCCCCACAAACAGCGTTGTAAAAATAAATAAAAAAATTTTGAAATATAATTAATAAAAGGAAATATATATTTTTTTTATGAAAGCTACTTTTAAAAAATGTAGACAAAGGTCCAAACTTGATAAGTGTGCAGATGTTCGGTGGGTTGCCCAGAATACACACTGTGTTTGAGATCGTACACCTGCACCTACACGCCTGTAAGGTTTGTTTTTTTCCCTTTTTCTTTCACTTTCATTTTCATTTTCAATGATAATGGTAAACAGGACAAATAGAAAGGGTGAACCTCCTTAATGGGGACCATTATCTGACAGGGGTCTGATCCCTCTCTATACAAAAAAAAAGCTTTGCCTTTAACCGCTTGCCGCCGCAAGCTCCGTGAGTGTGATCGCGGGTCCCGCGGACTCGATGTCCGCGGGGATACCCGCGATCATCTCACGGAGAGGAAGAACAGGGAAATGCTAATGTAAACAAGCATTTCCCCATTCTTCCTAATGACAGGACACTGATCACAGCTCCCTGTAATCGGGTGCGGTGATCAGTGTCGTATCACACATAGCCCATCCTCCTACAGTTAGAACACATCCCTAGGACACACTTAACCCCTTCAGCGCCCCTCCTGGTTAACCTCTTCACTGCCAGTCACATTTACACAGTAATAAGTGCATATTTATAACACTGATCGCTGTGTAAATGTGAATAGTCCCAAAATAGCGCCAAAAGTGTCCGATGTGTCCGCCATAATGTCGCAGTCACGATAAAAATCGCTGATTGCCACCGTTAGTAGCCAGACCCAGACCGCTTTAATTGTTAGGTTTTGTTCTTCTGCTTTTGCCAAGTGGTGTTGCTGGTGTACAGTTCCATGTGGCCTGTGGGTGGCGCTGCCATAACAGGTCAGGGTTGAACCGCTAGTGACATTGCTGTACCTTTGGGTGTCCTCTCCAGGCAGCTGTACGGGGGGCGTGGTCGGCCCGCTGTGCATGCTGGGAGAGGATAAATAAGGGGCAGATGCCATCTTAGGAGGGGAGAAGGAGGAGTACTGAGGAGCAGTCCGTCTGCGTCTCATGGCCCTCCAGGCCATGGGAGTGCACATGAGTGTATCCGTCTCAGGAACCTTTAGCCTGGGGCTGCAACTCTTCATGTAGGCCCAGCACCTTTAGCTGGCCTACCATCTAAAGAGGAATTCCAGGGCACCCAAGGGTGACCCGTTCTGGAGAGGGAGCCAGGGTTACCGGTGAAGGAAGTCACCACCTCGGATGAGGCCTGGTCACCTACAGAGGGATCCCACAAGTCCGCCACAGGCATGGTAGCGTGCTTCAACTTGTACCTAGGTCCTTATGCTACAAGTGCCGGGAAGTTTGGAACTAGGCAAATGGGTTCCGATCGTATCCCTAAGAAAATAAAGTAAAGTTTGTGCATCACTCCGGCTGCTAGGACCGTGAGAGGGAACTATCCGGGTGAGCAGAGTCCACTTAGGATTGAGTGGTGATATTAAGTGCCGCGTGCCTGAACCTGCCTCCCTGTTACTCTATTCTTCATTTTCAACTTTCCTGTCCGATTTCAAGCATAAAGAAAATAAACCTTCAGTCATTGAGGTTTAACCTTGTCTGGACATTGGCCTTATTGATACACAAACAACAGACTTTTCCCTACACTCTAGAGTAAGGAACCAGCCCAGGAGAGGTAACTCGCTGCGGAACCCAACAATTTGTGAACACCGCTTAACCTCTTCAAACAGCATGGCACGGGCATATAGCACGGTGTGCCTTATCTTACAAGTGAGCCAGGTGAGAAAAAGGTCCGTGTGCTACATATATTTTTTGGGGATATTTATTATAGCAAAAAGTAAAAAATATTGCTTTTTTTTCAAAATTGTCGCTATTTTTTTGTGTAGCGGGTATATGCTTTCTATTTTTTGAATCTGGTGGGGAAAACTGTGATGTATGGTTCCCTGGGGCCCACCAGGTGGCACTGTCGCTTTGGGCCCGGGGTTGAGTCATCGTTGCGGTGGCGTACCTCTTTTGGTCTCTCTCAGCGGTTGTATGGGGGGGCGGGGAACCCGCCGTGCGTGCTGGGAGGGGGTATAAAGGGGCGCCCATTTTTGTTGGAGGGAGTCGAGCCCGGGCACCTTCAGCTTGAGGGCGGTGGTTCGTGTCGGTCCCCTAGGCGGGTCTAGGCCTAGAGGACGTTCGGAGGTCGTGTTCCATCCCAGGCACCTTTAGCCTGGGGTGAGGTACTCGGAATGGAGGTCTGGAGCTCAGTGCCCAACACTGAGTTCCGCAAGGGAAGGAGGTCCTAGGGAACCCCGGGAGTGGGTACCCGAATCCAGAAGGCGTAATGGACCGGTGGGAGATACTTACTTGAAGACCCGGTGCAGCATTTTGCCATTGACAGGTGAGCCTCCCATCGGGGGGACCGCCTGGAAGGAAATTCCCCCTCGCTCGGAGACCGCATCCCACTTTCAGGGAGGAAAGTGGAGAGTTCATTGTGTCTGGGCCTACTCGCATCCACACCTCCTTGTCTGTTCTATTCTACAAGGGAGTCTAACTGATTGTGTTCATTCAAGAAGAATAAAGGAGTGTTGGACTTTAATGGTGTGGGGCTCATTTTCTGGCAGACATTGTTCAAGGTAACTCTCGGAATGGAGGTTCCAGGTGCAGAACACTGACCCGAAGGTAAAACAAGAACTTTGCTTCCACCACACAAACATCTGCGGTGAGGGCTTGGCGTGGTGACCCCGCTCTCTTTCCTCTAAAGTACCCCTAGACAAGAGACAGACAAGCTGATAGAAGAGAGGGGAGAGAGGAGGCCGCTACATTTGTTTATAGCGCAAAAAATTAAAACCGCAGAGGTGATCAAATACCACCAAAAGAAATCTCTATTTGTGGGAAAAAAAGAATGTCAATTTTGTTTGGGAGCCACGTCGTACGACCGCGCAATTGTCAGTTAAAGCGACACAGTGCCGTATTGCAAAAAGTGCTCCGGTCTTTGGCCAGCCAAACGGTCCGGGGCTGAAGTGGTTAAGATATTAATAAATAAAACATGTGGATACATTGCTTCCAGATTCTGAAAGTTTATTTTTACACAACATATATATATATATTTATTTTTTTACAGTTACCATCTTTACTATGTGTGATCACAAATATATCAGATATTAATCATCACCACTGAGTGCAAACAATTTTAAAATAAATATACAGTAGAATGATTTAGGGTCCTTTCACACTGCTCCATATGTGTTTTTGGTGCATTTTTATGTGTTTTTGGTGCATTTTCTGGTTGCCTGACCTGTGAAACATGGACATGTGTCTCAAAGAGCACACCAATATTGAGACCGCAGTGTGTCTTCGACGCATTTTTGATGCATTTTCCATTCATTTCAATGGGGAGGTGCGTTTTTGGTGCACTTTTTAAACATGCACCAATGCATGCAGGACGCACCGCACCCGCAGCACATTGGTGTGAAGAGTTCCATAGGATTTAAAGGGATACATTTTTCATGCATTTGTGTTCCAGTTCTTAACTACTTCCCACCTGTGGGATGTCCATGGATGTCCTCAGGTTTCAATAGTTATACCGGGATGATGCCTGCACCTACAGGCATCATCCTGGTATGAAATTTAAATAGCCACTTGATCGCTTCTGTGGGTGGTCAGAAGTGGGTCCCACCCACCTCCTGGCACCGCCGGCTTTACCGAGCTCTACCATTCGAGTGCGGAGCCTGGGAGCGATGGGACCGGCGGTGATGGCTGCACGGAACAGAGAGATTGGAACTGATGTTGTTCCTCTCTCTCTGTGACCCCGGAAACCAGGAGCAATGAGTAGGTTGTCACGTTCCGTTCTGCCTCTTTGTTTACCTGGCCGTTAGTGGCCAGGAAAGCAGCCGATCAGACCGATCTGTGTCTAATAGACCCCAGATCTCTCCATAAAGAGGATCTGTCACTGCCCATACTGCCACAAGGGATGTTGTTCATCCCTTGTGATAGCAATAAAGTTAATCCAAAAAAAAAAAAAGTGTTAAAAAAAAAAAATTTGAAAATTAAATACCAATAATAATAAAAAAAATTAGTCTCCCTGTGCTTAGGTGAAAATACGAACGCATACGTTACTCCCACACGCATATGTAAACAATGATTAAACCACACATGAGGTATTGGCACAAATATCAGAGCAACAGAACTCCCGTGTAACTCTAAACTGGTAACCTGTAAAGGTGTTTAAAGCGTCGCCTATGGAGAATTTTAAGCACCGTAGTTTGCCGCCATTCCACGGGCAGACACATTTTTAAAGCGTGACATGTTAGGTATCTATTTACTCTGTGTAACATCATCTTTCACATTCAACAAAATAAATTGGGGTAGATGTTGTGTTTTGTTTTTTCTAATTCATTAAAGTGTATTTGTTTTAAAAAAATTGTGTTTGAAAAACCACTGCAAAAATACAGTGTGACATAAAAAATTGCAACACCCATCATTTTATTCTATAGGGCATCTGCTAAAAAAAATATATATAATGTTTGGGGGTTCTAAGTAGCTTTCTAGCAAAAAAAGTAGATTTTTACATGTAGGAGCGAAGTGTCAGAATTGGCCCAGATGAGAAGTGGTTAAACACCAACAGCGCATCAAAAACTGATCAGTGTGAAAAGGCCCTTAGTTATCGAAAATGAAAGCTGAACTCTAGGCTTATATACAATTGCCATTTATTGGAGGTACATGTTCCTCAAAAACAATTAAATATATTTTAATACAGTTACCTGAAATTGTCTTTGTACCAGCTGCCTGTAATCGCATGTACAGCAGTACACAGACTGGCAGGCTGTATTCCTTAATACAATATTGTACATCTAAAGGTGCATAACAGACATTCAATGATTGTCTCCTGATCTGGTCATTTTGACTGTACCCGACAGTTATCTTGAACCTATGGATTAACCACCCACAAAGTAGAATTACTGTTTTAGTGACAAAGTGGTTGGGCATGTTAGAAAACTATGCCCAGTTGCTAGTGTTCCCCCTGAGGTAAGGCAATGCCAGATCCATTCACTGAGTTCTAGGACCAGCTTTGCACAAGCTATATACTTATGGGGGTGGGGGGGGGGGGGACATAGACAAGTCGTCATCGGTGTGCTGCTGCTCTTCACTGTCCAATATTCTGGCTTGGGCAGGAAGGTTATACCACATTCCTAACCTAAACTGGTGCCATCCTCCTGGTTATGCAATATGACAGGGGCATGCTTATTAGGGTCAGGTTTGGCAGGTCCAACTGTTTAGAGTTTTAACCCCATTCCTAATTATGTTTTCCTTCCCTGCACCCCTATTCACCTAAATTGCCTATTGGAGATCTGAGTCTAATCTGTGTGTAAGCTCTACGTTGGGCCTTGTTCACACAGGGTGTACTAAAGTGTATGCCCAAGGAGGGCCAAGTTTACCTGCACAGGTATGCACAGGATTTCTGGCAGTCCCATTGCTCTCAATTGGGACACAGCATCTGAAAGGACACAGATATTGCACCCGACCTGACATCTGTGCAGGTGTGGGTGCATCTCCCTGAATAAACACCATCTGCAATGGGGTCTGTGCACTTGCATGGGTGCCAGATAGGGAGCAGCTTCTGTATCCCAATTGACATTGATAGGACTGCCTGCATGGGGATGCACATAACACCTGTTTGAACAAGGCCTTAGGCTGGCCATACGTGTCCAATTTTCTTGTCCAATTTTCCTTTAGATTTACCTTAAACTATGTAATGCAAGGGCCTGCCTAATTGGATACAATTGAAAGTTGTTTAGTTTTTTTGACCTCATATTATATGGTTTTTGGTAAACCTAAAGGAAAATTGGACAATAAAATTGAACATGTATGGCCAGCCTAAGTTAGTGTCAACGCAAGTGTTAATTACCTTCTCCGCTCCCCAGCAGAACAGTGTTCAGGCTTGTTGGATAGCCCTGAATGAGCAAAGTGACATGTTCATACTTCACATGTAATAAATGATAAATTTGTTTAGCTTGGTAACACCTTTCTAAACCTACATAATTTACAATAGAAGAAAATGTAAAGAAAATAGCAAAGGCAATAAAAAACTGTAAAGAATAAAGTTTTTCACTTCCAACACTCTTGCTCACCCATTCCTGGTAGCAAGTATACTCATAAAGAGGCTGTGATAACAGTGGTGCATGACTTCAGGAAATGTGATCAACAGCCCAGCGGAACAGGATTTTGACATCAGCAGACAGGATGCCACCATTAAATGAAGAAAATTATGACACATCTATTAAACAAAATTTTATCTGGTCAATTTTTTTGCAGGCAATACTACACTGATTAATTTTAAAGTGACACGTTCTATTCATCTTGTCCGGTACAGTAAATCTGTAATTGTCATTCTCAGTGAGGTAGGATTCCTAGCTGAATCAGTCGTTCCCGAACAGAAGCTGAAGCCAGATCGATGGGACGTTGACCAAAATTGTCCTCTGGGTTGTATAGACTTGCTCCTCCTTTTACTAGTTCAAGTAGTGTGTCCACAAATCCTTCACGAATGGCATCATGAGCTGGGCATGTGCCAGTTGAGGGGTCAGGGATTAAAGGGTCTGCTCCATGTTCAATAAGTAGTCGTGCAATTTGCGGGCATCCCATCTTCATCACCTTTATTTGTGATTCAACAATAGAAGGTGGAGGAATGGTGGAGAAAGAGGGAGAGGAAAGAAATAGAGAGATTAATTCATTAAGTCATTTCTACTCCTAGAAAATAAACATTATTATTTATATTCTTATTTATCATCTTTTCAAAGTACAAACATCTTTACTGAAAATAAAAGTCCTCTCTAATAACTGATATAGATTCTAAAGCCCTGTACACACGATCAGATTTCCTATGGATTTTAAACCGATGGATTTTTCCATCGGAAATCCGATGAAGCTGACTTCCATCAGTCTTGCCTACACACCATCAGTCAAAAATCCGACCGTCCCAAACGCTGTGATGTAAAACACTCCCACGAGCCAAGAAAAATTACGTTCTATGCTTCTGAGCATGCGTCGACTTGATTCTGAGCATGCGTGGGTTTTTTATCCGATGGAGTTCCCCACAGACGATAGTAATTTGCTATCGTTTTTTTTTTCCATCGGATAAATTTAAAACATGTTCTATTTTTTAACACCGATGGAAAAAAGACAGATGGGGCCCATACACGTTCGGTTTGTCCGATGAAAAAAGTCCTTTGGACTGTTTTCATCGTTAAAACCGATCGTGTGTACACGGCTTAAGGGGCAAAGACTGTCTAAGAATTCTACGTAGTTCTTTAGTTGGTGCTTTCTTTCATAGGTTCTATTAAAGATCCAATCTGGTTGAATTTAGGTTCAAAATGTAAAAAATGTAAGAATCAACAGTTCTGGTACCATATTTTGGGGGCAAAGGCAGAAGAAATTTACCATATAAAGATAACTACCGGTAATCAAACTCTAAAAAAATTAAGTATCACAACCCCTAAAAAAATTGAAAGTAAAAGAAGGCACTATTTTCACCTAACCTTTCACTCTTAGGCCTGAATGGAACCTCCTAAATGCTGCCCTCAAACACAACAGAACTGCTTATCCAAACTCCTGATCTAACCTAATGCCTAAACCAAGCCCTTAAAGTGGTATTAAAGGTTCATTTGAAAAACAAAAAACAAACATGTTATACTTACCTGCTCTGTGTAATGGTTTTGCATAGAGCATCCCTGATCCTCCTCTTCTCGGGTCTCCTGCTGGTGCTCCTGGTCCTCCCCTTGACCAGTGCCCCCATAGCAAGCCCCTTGCTATGGGGGCACTGGTGCATGATCGCTCTCGAGACCCGCTCTATGCATCCAAAAGACTCATAGAGCTGCGGCTCAGCCCTGTCCCCCGCTCTCTCCTCATTGGCTCACTGGCTGTGATTGACAATGGCTCCAGCTGCTGTCTCATCCAATGTGAAGAGGGAGTCCCGGGACAGGGGGGGGGCTCACATGCACATCTCTGGATCGAGATGGGGCTCAGGTGAGTATTAGCAGGGGCTGTGGGGGGAGCAGTACACAGAAGTTTTTTTTACCTTCAAGCATAAAATGCATGAAGGTAAAAAAAATAACTTAGGCCCCTTTCACACTGGGGCGGTCGGTGTGGTGGCGGTATAGCGCCGCTATTTTTAGCGGCGCTATACCGTCGGAATTGCAGCTGTATTGCGGCGGTATTCGGCTGCTAGCGGTGCGGTATTAACCCCCAGTCGAAAAAGGGTTAATACCGCCGGCAATGCGCCTCCCCACATTCCCCACTCCGGGGAGAAGATGATGCCACGGAGGAGGGTAGGCGGACCCGATTTGGCCTGTCATCGGCCGTCATGGGGGCGCCTGTCACTCCCCTCCCCAGGCCAATATTAGCAATTGCTGTTCCGGCGCCGCGCTCCAGTAGGCCGGCACCCGGGGCTATATTAGTGCGGGAGACGGCCGTGGGAGGAGGAATGGGGTATTTTTTTCGCACGGGGCGGCTTTTTGCCGCCCCCTCCCTATGGCACCCATGGCACTTGCCATGGCTGCCATACCCTAGACACACCACTGTCCCTAAGAAGTTGCTGCTGTCATATTTAAATCAGGATGGTCTATACGTGTATGTAGCATACTAAACAAATCCATACCATGTTGAATTGTGTTACAGTATGAAGACACACATGGCACAGGTACACCATAATACTATCAGGGGCGGATCCAGAGTCTTTTCTCGGGGGGGGCACTGCCAAAAAATGTTTTTTTGTGGGAAATTTATCGGGGAAATGGTTGGTGTCGGCGCTTCAATCATCCCGGCACCAAGGTTGTTATGGTGTCAGGATGATTGAAGCGCATTATTTCTATTATTACATTGTAATATGAAATTAAATAGTTCAATGTAGAATCAGTGGGAGCCCCGAGTGTGTCACTTGCCACCGTTGCCTGCAATTAGTGGGAGCCCTGAGCGTGTCACTTGCTACACGTTGTGGATTGTCACTTGCCACGTCACCTGCCACATCTTGTGGATTGTCACTTGCCACACCTTGTGGATTGTCACTTCCCACGTCACCTGCCACACCTTGCTGATTGTCACTTGCCTGCCACCAGATGCAGATTGTCATTTGCCACGTCACCTGACACAATTTGCGGATTGTCACTTGCCACGTCGCCTGCCACACCTTGCAGATTGTCACTAACTTGCCTGCTAAGTAGTGTTGAGCGAACCCGAACTGTAAAGTTCGGGTCCGTACCGAACTTTAGCTTTTTCCCGAACCCGAACCCGGACTTTGCGCAAAAGTCCGGGTTCGGGTTCGGCAATCTAATTACGCAGTTAGAAATGCTTCAGGGGCCAGCCAATCACCTTTTGATTAGCTGGTGTGCCCTTAGAAGCCATCATAGCCATGCCTACTAATGGCATGGCTGTGATTGGTCAGTGCAACATGTGACCCAGCTTCTATATAAGCTAGAGGCACACAGCACACACGTCACTCTGCTTCAGAATACATAGGGAGAGGATCTTGGCTGCTGCTGTTGCTAATAGGGAGAGATTGTAAAATACATGAGGTAGTCCTGATTCTGCAATCTGAGGGAAAAGATAGAGAGATAGTGTAGTGTAGGGCCAGGTTCCTGTTGGTGCTTTCAGGGAGAGAGATATATTATATAGGAGTCCAGATTCAGAGATTAAAATCAGCGATCTGCATAGGTTTACCTGTTTGTGTTGCAGTGCAGTCTTTTTACACTGCCATGAGCCCAGTGTCAGAGAAAATCTAACTTTTATCTGCAAGCTCAGTGCACCAGCACTGCATATATTACGTTGAGAGATACACCATTTCCATACTGTGGGTGTATTCTGCTCTTTGAAAAAGATCCATTTAGGGGAAAAAAAAAGGCACTTTATTGTGCTCTTTTCCAAAAGACCCATAGGGCAAAAAAAATAAAAAATTTGCATTTTATTTTGCTTGTGTAAAAAAAGACCCGTTTAGGGCAAAAAAAATAAAAATTTGCACTTTAATGTACGCTTGCAAAAAGAGCCATTCAGGGCCACAAAAAATAGTTTGCAGTGTGTTATACATATGTGGAGGTGTGTGAAATAAACAATTTCTATATAGTTTTCTCCTACTGTGCTATACTAAAAAAACAACATTTTTTTTGAATAGCATTTTCTGCAGTTCTGTAGCTGTGCGATTCAGCGGTTACGTACTGTGGGTGTGTTCTGCTCTTCCAAAAAACGCCATTTAGGGGCACAAAAAATAGTTTGCAGTGTGTTATACATATGTGGAGGTGTGTGAAATAAACAATTTCTATATAGTTTTCTCCTACTGTGCTATACTAAAAAAACAACATTTTTTTTAATAGCATTTTCTGCAGTTCTGTAGCTGTGCGATTCAGCGGTTACGTACTGTGGGTGTGTAGATGGGCTGCTGGTGGCATTCCCACCTGACAGCGGGCGTACGGTGGAAGCACAAGGCGAAGGCAGAGGAGGAGGAAGAGGTCGCCAACGCAGCCGGGGCACCGGCAGCACCTCAGAAGGCAGGGTTAGCATGGCTGAAATGTGGAAAAGCTTTGTCAGCACGCCACAACAACCAGCACCACCAGCTGAGATGGAACGTCTTTGCAGCAGGCAGCATTTCACCAACATGGTTGAGCAGTATGTGTCCACAGGCCTACACGTACTGGATGACGGGTCTGCCCCCTTTAACTTCTGGGTCTCCAAATTGGGCACATGGCCTGAGCTTGCCCTTTATGCCTTGGAGGTGCTGGCCTGCTCTGCAGCCAGTGTATTATCTGAACGTGTATTTAGCACGGCAGGGGGCGTGATCACAGACAAGCGCAGCCGCCTGTCCAGAGCCAATGTGGACAAGCTCACGTTCATTAAAATGAACCAGGCATGGATCCCACAGGACTTGTCTGTACCTTCTGCAGAATAGACATGTATACCGGTGTTGTGACAAAAACGGTCCGGCCATCGGATTGTGCCCGGCCCATACTGCTAAGGCGCAGCGCTTGCGCAGTACAGAGGACAAGGAGATTCACAAAATCTCCGAAGATGAACGGCGCCTGCACAGTGAGTGCAGGTTCAAGCCCCACCATCCAAGTGGACATACGGTAGCACATAGTAACAGGGCCCCTCACGGGCTCGGTTTGATCGCCACGCTTCGGGCACGGCCTCACTTGGCTCGGCTTGAACCACGGATGGTGTGGCCTTCACCTGAACTCACCACACAGGCGCCGTTCGTCTTGGGAGATTTTCGAAATCCCCTTGTCCTACATACTGAGCAAGCGCAGTACAGGGTGGACACTATTTGACGGGGGACAGAATTCGACACATCACCGGCCTTACCCAGCCATTGTTGTATTTTTGAACCAGTGTTGGCTACCTCATCCTCCTCCACCGCCGCTTCCACCTACACAGCCATTTCCACCGCCACCTCAACCTCCTACTCCATATGGACCTCGTCCTCCTAGGTCAAGATTATAATTTTAATTTTATTTTTTTGTAGCGCACAGATCCTTTCCCCCTTACCTGCCTTTATGTTGTTGGCTCCTCGCAGGAGGGAGAAAGGCACACCGCACTACCAGCCCGTACCCTCCTATATAAAGAGGTTGAGCGGTGTACTTGACGGGCCGTGTCCACAGCCGGAGTCAAAACTCCTCCAGAGGATGATTCTCACCTCTACTGTAGGTAGAGGCAAGTCCTTTAATTCCCAGTAAAGTCAATGTCCACACCAGCTGAAATTACAACTCTTATTCTCTCATGGCAAAATAAACTCTACTCGGATAGAAAAGGTTAGAGCAAAGTAACAGGACAGCTTAAGGTGTGGAGGAGGTCCAGGCACAAACGTAGCACATTCACTTCACTGCTTAGGTTTCTCAAACAGTTTTAGGTGCACGGTCCCTGCCACAGACCTTGAGGTTGGTCTCTGCCACAGACCGGGTGTACAAGGCCCCTGCCACGGACCTGGAGAACTTTGGTCTCTGCCACAGACCAGGGTGTATAAGGCCCCTGCCACGGGCCGGGTGAATAAGGCCTCTGATACAGTCAAGATGACCTTGAGCTTCTCCTTCTACGAACCTAGCCCATATCAAGGGGAAGACATCTCTCCAGGGAGTCAACAGACCCTTCCTTCACCGTGACTCCCGCATCGGTCCATCAGAATGATCCTCCCTTCCCTGGAACATGGTCCCCTACACGAGGCGGCACCCTAAGACTCCTCGACCCTTAGCGGACTCCAGACGAAGGCTCTGGACTCCAGGCTTTACTCCCGCACCTAGGCCTCCATACCCAGGGCAGCAGGAACTCCAGGATAGTACCTCACCCCGGGCTAAAGGTACCCGAGATGGAACAGGAACACATGCACCCAGGCCGAAGGCACCTGGGCGTGGACCCCACTGGACATCAGCCCCCAGGCCAAAGGTCTGCCCCTTTTATATGCTCTCCCGGCATGCACAGCAGGTTCCCCGCCCCGCTGTACTACTGCCAAGAGGGGACACAAAAGGCACAGCACTGTATCGGCGGTTCAACCCTAGCCTACCATGGCAGCGCCACCTGTAGGCCGCAGGGAACTGCACACCAATACTGTCCCCCGAGGACAAAATGGTCCATGAATCCTACAGAATTAGGGTGTTTGAGCCTATTTACCACTCAAACACTTCCCTTAAATTTAGCACCCCGCTACATTTTTATTTCAAAGTATTTTATTTTCCCACTAGCTTATCCATTAAATTGAATAATTTATTCCAGAAAGGGCGTATTCTGGGGCATTCCCACCATATGTGTGGCATCGTGCCGTTGAGTTTCTGAGGTTCTTAATGACTTCCCGTACCTCTTCTGCTGAAAAGGGGGCCTCCAGCATATTTTTTTTTTTTTTTAAATGTTATTTTAAGTTATTTCCCTATCCACATTTGTTTGCAGAGCACTTGCCATGCTCTTAACAACATTTTGCTGCCATTTGCAGCCCTCTAGCCCTTTCCATTACTTTTTTAGAGCCTTTTTAGTCCTTAGAAGTCCGGGTCCCCATTGACTTCAATGGGGTTCGGGTTCGGGTTCGGGTTAAAGTTCGGTCCCGACCCCGAACTTTTTTCCGAAGTTCGGCCGAACCCGTCGAACCCGAACATCCAGGTGTCCGCTCAACTCTACTGCTAAGGTGTAGCTTTGGTTGTCTCTTGCTGTGTCCCAGACTCCCAGAGTCAGGCAGCAGAGAGATATTGTAATCTCTCTGCTGCCTGCACAGTGAGGGCGGAAGTCACTGCAGGAATGCAGGGCAGGCACGGGCGGTGAGAGATAATCTCATCTCTCTGCTCCCCCGCTCCCGGCTAGCTGATTGGCCAGCTGCCACACTGAGCCTGCTCTCTCACTCTCACCTGCGCTGCCAACACACTGAGCAGCACGGTCTGCCCACAAACCGCGCCGCCCCCGACAACAAACCGCGCCGAAAGCGGAGCCGCCCGCTTTCTTACCCATCTGTGGAGCCGCACGCTATTGCACCTGCCCGCAGAGCGGCCTGACGTGACTCACTGACGTCACTCGTTGCTAGACGCCAAGCGGCCCAGGCGTTAGCAGCGAGTGCAGGGAAGAGGCTCCACCCACCTCCTCCTCCGCTCCTGGTATCTTGTCAGTGCGCCACGTAACTACATTAGACGAGTCTCTCTCTGAGCGCCGCTGATCGGCTGATGTGAGAAACTGAGAGAGAGACTCAGAGAGGCAGCGGCAGCCGCAGAACAAGTACTGTATATACTCGAGTATAAGCCGACCCGAATATAAGCCGAGGCACCTAATTTTACCCCAAAAAACTGGGAAAACGTATTGACTCAAGTATAAGCCTAGGGTGTCCTAGGCTTATACTTGCCTCACTTTGCCTCACTGTGCCCATGCCTCACTGTGCCCATGACTAGACTGATGTTTAAGTCTATGGAAGTCTATGGAAGTCTATGGAAGGAGTGCCCGGCTTTGAAAAATCGGTTCTCCCAGACACCAAACTTTGCACACTTGTAGAGAAGACATGGGGCTACATGTGTGCCAAGTTTGGGGTCCAGGGGACCTACGACCGGCCGGTACCGCGTCCGCAAAATCACCGGAGAAATGACCGTTTAACATTGGAGTCTATGGAAGGGGTGCCCGGATTTAAAAAATCAGTGCTCCCCGGTCGTAGGTCCCCCAGTTACCAAACTTTGCACACTTATAGAAGAGACATTGGGCTACATGTGTGCTAAGTTTGGGGTCCAGGGGTCTTACAGCCGGCCGGAACTGGGTCCCCAAAGTTAGGGAGATCAGGCGCCAAAAAAAAAAACAGAGCAAGCAAGTGAGTGTGACAGATGGTCTCGGGGGGGGGGGGGGGCAATTGCCCTGTTGCCCCCCCCCCTGGATCCGCCACTGAATACTATTTATGTTATACATATCATTACATCATGTAAAGATGCCTCTGCGTCAGCCTGCACATCATACATCCGATAACACAATGATAAAACAGAGGCAAAATAGACTTCATAATTTATTCATAAAAATGTATAAGATGTCACAGTCCCGGGGAATGATGGGACTGTGACGTGCTACGGGGGCGGGGTCAGCGGGTGGCATCACCCCGTGACCACGGCCCATGCCAATATAAGTGGGTGCGCTCCGCGGCAAGAGCATTGTAACGGCGGACAGCGCCGAGGCAACATCGGGCGGAGAGAAGAGGGAAGAAGATGACGCTGAAGCCCGGGACCCCGCTAGCAAAAGAGCTGGAAGAAGATAGCGGGGCGCCCGGCAGAAGGCAGAAAGAACCAGAGATCGTGGAGAAGGCACCGGAGAGCGGGAGAAGAACCGGAGAGCGCGGAGACGACACCAGAGAACAGAACAATAGACCCCCGAAGTCGGAAGAAGACGACGCTGAAGCCCGGGACCCCGCTAGCAAAAGAGCTGGAAGAAGATAGCGGGCGCCTGGCAGGAAGACCCCCGAAGTCAGAAGAAGACGACGCTGAAGCCCGGGACCCCGCTAGCAAAAGAGCTGGAAGAAGATAGCGGGGCGTCCGGCAGGAAGACCCCCGGAGCTGCCTAATAAATTACTTTAAAAACCTGTGTTGTGTTTTTTATTAACTTTTTTTGCCACCAGGTGAATGGGTAGGGGTACGATGTACCCCATACTCATTCACATAGGGTGGGGGGCCGGTATCTGGGGGCCCCCTTATTAAAGGGGGCTAACGGATTCCGAAAAGCCCGCCGCCCGCAGACCCCGACAACCAACGGCCAGGGTTGTCGGGAAGAGGCCCTTGTCCCCATCAACATGGGGGCAGGGTGCTGTGGGGTGGTGGGGCCGCAGGTCGCCCCCCTGCCCCAAAGCACCCACCCCCCCATGTTGAGGGCATGCGGCCTGGTACGGTTCAGGAGGGAGGGGGGCCGCTCTCGCCCCCCCTCTTCCCCTGCGGCCTGCCAGGTTGCGTGCTCGTGTTAAGGGTCTGGTTTGGATTTTGGGGGAACCCCCACGCCGTTTTTTCGGCTTAGGGGTTCCCCTTGAAATCCATACCAGACCTAAGGGCCTGGTATGGATCTTTGGGGGAACCCCACATAGTTTTTTCGGCTTAGGGGGTTCCCCTTAAAATGCATACCAGACCTAAGGGCCTGGTATGCTCCTGGAGGGGAACCCATGCTGGTTTTTTCATTAAAATTTGGCCTGGAGTTCCCCTTCATGATTCATACCAAGCACGGGACAGCGAGGCTGCCGAGAACCAGCGCGATGCCATCGCGCTGGAGACATTCTCGGCCAGCTAGTCGCCTCTAGGACACGACTTGAGCGACTGCTTCACGCTCAGGTCGTGTCCAAGTTGCCTCGCAAAGTCACGCTGTCCCTGTGTCAGCCAGCACACGAGTCGCCCCGTGAGACGGATCAGCTTCATCCGACTTCCCGGGTGACCTCTATTCAAATTAATGGGCTCCCATAGGGAACCATTCATTTTCAATAGAGCGCCGCTGACATTTGTTATTTACTATAACAGTGCGCCGCTGTGCGCCGCTGGTTCCTGCGCCCAATGAAGGAGTTAACCCGGCGCACCAATTAAGGGATCAACCAGCCCAGCGCACTGTCATTAGTAAATCACCCCCTAGGTGTCTTATCTTGCTGTCACACTACCTGTCTCCAGTATCTGTGAGTGAGAGAGCTACAGCTAACAGAAGAATGTTTTTTTGTGTGCACAGGCAATTAATTCCACTTAACCAGGACATGCCTTTATTTTACTACTTAACCTATTCATTTCAGTTAGATCACCCTGTATAATCACTATTTAACAGTTTCATCTCCTGTTCCAGGTTTCCATTTTTAATTATTTGTTGGAAAAATATATATTATACAGCACATATATATATATATATACACATTGCTATCTTTAAGGGGTTTACAGTTAAAAAATATGTGGTTTAGGGTAAAAATATTTTATTTTAAATCAGTAAGAACTTTAAATTACTGATGCATTATGAGAAAAACTAAACATATGCAAAAAAATTAAACTTTATTTATTTTGTAAAAAAACTTTAACATGCTTTGTAGCACAAATTTAATTTTAATGTTGCAGTAAGTAGAAAAATAAGCAGAATAAAACGTATATGTTTTCCCCGCAGTAATGGTACTTGTGTTCAAAATATTACTGATCAAACTTGAATTTTTTTTTTTTCAAATTTTTATTCTTTTTTTTTCCCCTTAAAATGCACATACATGAAAAAAATCTCAGAGGACTGTAGGCTCAAAAGAAAGCCCTGTTTGTCCCCCCTAAAAAATATGTGTCTGTATATTCTGTATCATAAGTAATTACAAAGTTATAGACTCATAAATAGACACATAGTGGAAATATGAATATATATACTTTACCATAAACTTGACCCCTATAGTTCCGGTACCTAAAAGATGTTCTATAATTTCAGTACTTTCTAAAAAAAAAAAAAAAAAGGAAAATCGTTGCTTAGGTTGACTGTATACTTTATCATAAACCTGATGGTAACATACCTGTAAAGTTAACCTCACTGACAGCAGTGATCACAAAGAGCGGCAGTCAATACTTGCTGGAGAGAGAATTATGCCCTGTACACACGATCGGATTTCCGATGGAATAAAATCCGATGGAATTTTCCGTCGGAATTCCGATGAAGCTGACTTTCATCGGTCTTGCCTACACACCATCAGACAAAATTCCGACCGTCCAAAACGCTGTGACGTAAAACACTCAGACGAGCCGAGAAAAATTAAGTTCAATACTTCTGAGCATGCGTCAATTTGATTCTGAGCATGCGTGGGTTTTTTCTCTGTTGGAGCTCCAGCCAGACGATCAGAATTTCCTATGGGTTTTTTTTTCCATCGGAAAAATTTAAAACATGTTCTATTTTTTAACACTGATGGAAAAAAGTCAGATGGGGCCCACACACGATCGGTTTTTCTGATGAAAAAAGTCCATCAGCCTTTTTTTATCGGAAAAACCGACCGTGTGTACAGGGCATTAGGCTTTCTCTTTCCTCCAGACTGCAGGGGATGATATACAGCCAGCACAGAGACTGAGAAATAAGGATGAGCTCCGGTGTGTTCGCATTGAACACGTGCAGAGCCCGCCAGGAAGTCGGCACCGCGCTACGCTAATCACAGGCAGGGAGACATTTCCCGATCTCTGCAGCCGAGCATCGGGACAATGTCTCCCTGCCAGTGCCAGCGCGGTGCCGACTTCCTTGCGGGCTCTGTGTGTGTTCAATTCGAATACGCCGGAGCTCATCCTTACTGAGAAATCATCTCAGTCTCAAAAGCGGCACTGCTAAGGAGTGAAAGCAGATGGCAGGAGAGAGGAAAGAGAAGCTGCCTTTATTCCAGAGGATCTGTGAGAGTGAGTACAAGGGGGAAAGGGGGGGGGGGGTAACAACCGATGTAAGGAGGGACTCTAAAGGGGACACTCTGATTGAGCAGCTGATAAATGGAGGCACACTGATGGAGGAACACTGATGTAAGGGGGGGACTCTGATGGAGACACCCAATGTAAGTACAGGCTCTGATAGGGACACCTGATGTAAGGGGAACTCTGATGGGGACATCTGATGTAAGGGGGGACTCTGGTGGAGACACCTGATGTAAAGTGATTTTATTTTACTTGCAATGTGGATGTGATTGGCCTACTTTTAAGTTTTAATAGGGAGAGATTTGGACCTCTGCAAATTTTTGTGACCTGACCTTTTGAATTTAAATTTATTTCCGCTTCCCTAGGTAGACATTTGTGCGTTGCAGAAATGTGTGAAAAATTACATGCATTCCTGCAAAAACACAAACACGCAGCCCTTTATCAGGAGTGCAGTGGTGACTTTATTTCTTAAAGCGGAGGTTCACCCAAATTCACAACTATACTGTAACACAACCGCTGTAATATGTACATCATTAAAGGACAAAACATTTTTTTTTCCCCATATATAAATACCTTGTATTTGCCTTTTCATAAAGCGACTTCCGGGATTCCCTCCCGCGGGAGTAGGCATTTCCAAGCCTTTCTCCGGCGCCGCAATGCAATGTGGGACTTGGCTGCAGGGACTTGGTATGCAGTGCTGCGAAATCTCGAGAGATTTCACATACGACGTGACGTATGACGCCGGTCACGTGACAAGGGTGTCTCTATTTAGATTGCGCATACCATCACAACGGGGCGTGATCTTTCAAGGACGCGGCCCCGTTGTGACGGCAACCTTTTCGTTTACGGCGCTACTCCAGGAAATGATTGCTTGTGGGCTTCACAATGCCCACAAGCAAAATGGAAACACAGAGAAACGTATTTTATAACTCCTTCTTTACGAGGAAAACGGACAGCGGATACTAGCAGAAACAAAACAAGTAAGTGTACTTTATTATTGGGAAACCCCATTGAATGCAGGAAAAAAAAAAAAAAAGTTTTGCCGCGGAACCTCCGCTTTAAGCCTCGTACACACGGCTGAGATTCTCGTCGAAAAAAACATGTCGTTTTTTTTTCGACGAGATTCTTGGACAAGAAACTTGTCCCGGCCGAGTGTACACACGCTCGATTCAAAGAACCCGCGGTTCTTTGAATGGAGCGTACGCGGTGACGTCATCGACTACGACGAGCATGCGCTCGTCACATTCGATGCCGTCGCCGCCATCTTGGTATACCCTACCTATGCCTAGGAAGCTACCGCGCATGCGTCAAATTCATTTCGAACATGCGCGGGCTTCCCGGAGGACAGGTAAGTGTACACACACTCACTTTTCTCGTCGAGAAACAGGCTGACGAGAATCTCGACGAGAAAATAGAGAGCAGGTTCTCTATTTTCTCGTCGAGATTACTTGTCGGTTTTCTTGACGAGAAACCATACACACGAACGAATTTCTCTGCCAGCAAGTTTTTTGCTGGTTCTTGCCGAGAAACTCGGTCGTGTGTACGAGGCCTCAGATGCAAAAAACACACACCTTGTTTTTGTGCTCCTTCACCTGCAGCAAAAAGAATGATAACAAAGTACCATGCATGTTGGTGCAGCGTGATTTTTATAAAATTTTTGGTGTGCGTCCTTCACGTGTAAGGCATGCCTTGGAAATGAATGGACTGTCCTATAAGTGCTGTGCAAAAACATGCACACTCCATCACATCTCCAAATGTGTGAATGGAGCCTTATGCCGCGTACACACGATCGTTTTTCACATCGTTAAAAATGCCATTTTTTTAATTGGGCATTAAAAACGATCGTGTGTAGGCTCCAGAGCATTTTTAACGACGTGAAAAATGGCCTAAAAAAAATGAGAACCTGCTCTATTTTTTCACGTTGTTTTTCACGTCGTATTTTTTAACGACGAGAAAAACGGTAGTGTGTATGCTTTTACAAGGGGGAAAAAAAAACGCGCATGCTCAGAATTAAGTATGAGACGGGAGCGCTCGTTCTGGTAAAACTAGCGTTCGTAATGGAGATAGCACATTCGTCACGCTGTAACGGACTGAAAAGCACGAGGCTGAAAAGCGCGAATCGTCGCTCAACAAAGTTTACTAACATGAAGGGTGGCGCCATTCGAACGGAACTTCCCCTTTATAGTGCCGTCGTACGTGACTGCGCTATGCTCGAGCGTTTTTTTTAATGAACGTGTGTATGCAAGACAGGCTTGAGAGGAAACAAGAAAAATCACGTCGAGAAAAACGTTGTTTTTGAAAATGACATTTAAAACGATTGTGTGTACGCGGCATAAGAGCTAGTTTACACTTACCTAGAGTAGCCTTATGAAGAGTGATTTGCATTGGGTCACTTTTCAGAGAGCATTTAACAGACCATGAGGATGCATTATGTGTTCATTGCATGCTGTTGCAGCTCAGCCCTATTCTCTTGCATGGGTAATGATCAGCGGGTGGTACTCCCCGTCAAACAAGACATTTTTACTGCGCATGTTGGGAGGCAGTAAAATCATGGCTCAGCCTCCTGCTTTCAAAGTCCCCAATGATAGTTTCACATCTGAATGAGCTCGAAGAGCCTTTTCAGTACCCCTTCCTCCCTCAGAGCCCCCTAGATCCAATTAGTTCTATGAACCACTTAGAGCCCACCTCCCTGCCCTTCCATTATTCCACTGACAGTCCTCCTCAGACTCACAACAATGCTGAGGCAGTTTGTCCCCACTGACACTGATGCAGCATCATTGTTCCTCTTAGCTACATCACTAACACAGACATTTTTTCCTTCCAGTGACACCACCGACACAGAGACATATTCTCCTTCCAGTGACACCACCGACACAGAGACAATTCTTCCTTCCAGTGACACCACCGACACAGAGACATTTTTTCCTTCCAGTGACACCACCGACACAGAGACAATTCTTCCTTCCAGTGACACCACCGACACAGAGACATTTTTTCCTTCCAGTGACACCACCGACACAGAGACATTTTTTCCTTCCAGTGACACCACCAACACAGAGACAATTCTTCCTTCCAGTGACACCACAGACACAGAGACATTTCTTCCTTCCAGTGACACCACCAACACAAAGACATTTTTTCCTTCCAGTGACACCACCAACACAAAGACATTTTTTCCTTCCAGTGACACCACCAACACAAAGACATTTTTTCCTTCCAGTGACACCACCGACACAGAGACATTTCTTCCTTCCAGTGACACCACCAACACAAAGACATTTTTCCTTCCAGTGACACCACCAACACAAAGACATTTTTTCCTTCCAGTGACACCACCGACACAGAGACATTTCTTCCTTCCAGTGACACCACCGACACAGAGACATTTCTTCCTTCCAGTGAAATCACAGACAGAGAGACATTTTTTTCTTCCAGTGACACCACCGACACAGAGACATTTTTTCCTTCCAGTGACACCACAGACACAGAGACATTTCTTCCTTCCAGTGACACCACAGACACAGAGACATTTCTTCCTTCCAGTGACACCACCGACACAGAGACATTTTTTCCTTCCAGTGACATCACCGACACAAAGACATTTTTTCCTTCCAGTGACACCACCAACACAGAGAAATTTTTTCCTTCCAGTGACACCACCGACCCCATGACATTTCTTCCTTCCAGTGACACCACCGACACAGAGACATTTTTTCCTTCCAGTGACACCACCGACACAGAGACAATTCTTCCTTCCAGTGACACCACAGACACATTTCTTCCTTCCAGTGACACCACCGACACAGAGACATTTTTTCCTTCCAGTGACACCACCGACACAAAGACATTTTTTCCTTCCAGTGACACCACCAACACAGAGAAATTTGTTCCTTCCAGTGACACCACCGACACAGAGACATTTCTTCCTTCCAGTGACACCACCGACACAGAGACATTTTTTCCTTCCAGTGACACCACCGACACAGAGACAATTCTTCCTTCCAGTGACACCACAGACACAGAGACATTTCTTCCTTCCAGTGACACCACCGACACAGAGAAATTTTTTCCTTCCAGTGACACCACCGACACAAAGACATTTTTTCCTTCCAGTGACACCACCAACACAGAGAAATGTTTTCCTTCCAGTGACACCACCGACACAGAGACATTTCTTCCTTCCAGTGACACCACCGACACAGAGACATTTCTTCCTTCCAGTGAAATCACAGACAGAGAGACATTTTTTTCTTCCAGTGACACCACCGACACAGAGACATTTTTTCCTTCCAGTGACACCACCGACACAGAGACAATTCTTCCTTCCAGTGACACCACCGACACAGAGACAATTCTTTCTTCCAGTGACACCACAGACACAGAGACATTTCTTCCTTCCAGTGACACCACCAACACAAAGACATTTTTTCCTTCCAGTGACACCACCAACACAAAGACATTTTTTCCTTCCAGTGACACCACCAACACAAAGACATTTTTTCCTTCCAGTGACACCACCGACACAGAGACATTTCTTCCTTCCAGTGACACCACCAACACAAAGACATTTTTTCCTTCCAGTGACACCACCGACACAGAGACATTTCTTCCTTCCAGTGACACCACTGACACAGAGACATTTCTTCCTTCCAGTGACACCACCGACACAGAGACATTTCTTCCTTCCAGTGAAATCACAGACAGAGAGACATTTTTTTCTTCCAGTGACACCACCGACACAGAGACATTTTTTCCTTCCAGTGACACCACCGACACAGAGACAATTCTTCCTTCCAGTGACACCACAGACACAGAGACATTTCTTCCTTCCAGTGACACCACCAACACAGAGACATTTTTTCCTTCCAGTGACACCACCAACATAGAGAATTTTTTTCCTTCCAGTGACACCACCGACACAGAGACATTTCTTCCTTCCAGTGACACCCCCGACACAGACATTTTTTCCTTCCAGCGACACCACCAACACAAAGACATTTTTTCCTTCCAGTGACACCACCAACACAAAGACAATTCTTCCTTCCAGTGACACCACAGACACAGAAACATTTCTTCCTTCCAGTGACACCACCAACACAGAGACATTTTTTCCTTCCAGTGACACCACAGACACAGAGACATTTCTTCCTTCCAGTGACACCACCAACACAGAGACATTTTTTCCTTCCAGTGACACCACCGACACAGAGACATTTCTTCCTTCCAGTGACACCCCCGACACAGACATTTTTTCCTTCCAGTGACACCACCAACACAAAGACATTTTTTCCTTCCAGTGACACCACAGACACAGAGACATTTCTTCCTTCCAGTGACACCACAGACACAGAGACATTTCTTCCTTCCAGTGACACCACCGACACAGAGACATTTTTTCCTTCCAGTGACATCACCGACACAAAGACATT
Source organism: Rana muscosa (assembly GCA_029206835.1). NCBI lineage: Eukaryota > Metazoa > Chordata > Amphibia > Anura > Ranidae > Rana > Rana muscosa. The sequence continues at coordinate 692,054,326 of CM055116.1, forward strand.
TTTTCCTTCCAGTGACACCACCAACACAGAGAAATTTTTTCCTTCCAGTGACACCACCGACCCCATGACATTTCTTCCTTCCAGTGACACCACCGACACAGAGACATTTTTTCCTTCCAGTGACACCACCGACACAGAGACAATTCTTCCTTCCAGTGACACCACAGACACATTTCTTCCTTCCAGTGACACCACCGACACAGAGACATTTTTTCCTTCCAGTGACACCACCGACACAAAGACATTTTTTCCTTCCAGTGACACCACCAACACAGAGAAATTTGTTCCTTCCAGTGACACCACCGACACAGAGACATTTCTTCCTTCCAGTGACACCACCGACACAGAGACATTTTTTCCTTCCAGTGACACCACCGACACAGAGACAATTCTTCCTTCCAGTGACACCACAGACACAGAGACATTTCTTCCTTCCAGTGACACCACCGACACAGAGAAATTTTTTCCTTCCAGTGACACCACCGACACAAAGACATTTTTTCCTTCCAGTGACACCACCAACACAGAGAAATGTTTTCCTTCCAGTGACACCACCGACACAGAGACATTTCTTCCTTCCAGTGACACCACCGACACAGAGACATTTCTTCCTTCCAGTGAAATCACAGACAGAGAGACATTTTTTTCTTCCAGTGACACCACCGACACAGAGACATTTTTTCCTTCCAGTGACACCACCGACACAGAGACAATTCTTCCTTCCAGTGACACCACCGACACAGAGACAATTCTTTCTTCCAGTGACACCACAGACACAGAGACATTTCTTCCTTCCAGTGACACCACCAACACAAAGACATTTTTTCCTTCCAGTGACACCACCAACACAAAGACATTTTTTCCTTCCAGTGACACCACCAACACAAAGACATTTTTTCCTTCCAGTGACACCACCGACACAGAGACATTTCTTCCTTCCAGTGACACCACCAACACAAAGACATTTTTTCCTTCCAGTGACACCACCGACACAGAGACATTTCTTCCTTCCAGTGACACCACTGACACAGAGACATTTCTTCCTTCCAGTGACACCACCGACACAGAGACATTTCTTCCTTCCAGTGAAATCACAGACAGAGAGACATTTTTTTCTTCCAGTGACACCACCGACACAGAGACATTTTTTCCTTCCAGTGACACCACCGACACAGAGACAATTCTTCCTTCCAGTGACACCACAGACACAGAGACATTTCTTCCTTCCAGTGACACCACCAACACAGAGACATTTTTTCATTCCAGTGACACCACCAACATAGAGAATTTTTTTCCTTCCAGTGACACCACCGACACAGAGACATTTCTTCCTTCCAGTGACACCCCCGACACAGACATTTTTTCCTTCCAGCGACACCACCAACACAAAGACATTTTTTCCTTCCAGTGACACCACCAACACAAAGACAATTCTTCCTTCCAGTGACACCACAGACACAGAAACATTTCTTCCTTCCAGTGACACCACCAACACAGAGACATTTTTTCCTTCCAGTGACACCACAGACACAGAGACATTTCTTCCTTCCAGTGACACCACCAACACAGAGACATTTTTTCCTTCCAGTGACACCACCGACACAGAGACATTTCTTCCTTCCAGTGACACCCCCGACACAGACATTTTTTCCTTCCAGTGACACCACCAACACAAAGACATTTTTTCCTTCCAGTGACACCACCAACACAAAGACATTTTTTCCTTCCAGTGACACCACCGACACAGAGACATTTCTTCCTTCCAGTGACACCACCGACACAGAGACATTTCTTCCTTCCAGTGAAATCACAGACAGAGAGACATTTTTTTCTTCCAGTGACACCACCGACACAGAGAAATTTTTTCCTTCCAGTGACACCACAGACACAGAGACATTTCTTCCTTCCAGTGACACCACAGACACAGAGACATTTCTTCCTTCCAGTGACACCACCGACACAGAGACATTTTTTCCTTCCAGTGACATCACCGACACAAAGACATTTTTTCCTTCCAGTGACACCACCAACACAGAGAATTTTTTTCCTTCCAGTGACACCACCGACCCCATGACATTTCTTCCTTCCAGTGACACCACCGACACAGAGACATTTTTTCCTTCCAGTGACACCACCGACACAAAGACATTTTTTCCTTCCAGTGACACCACCAACACAGAGAAATTTTTTCCTTCCAGTGACACCACCGACACAGAGACATTTCTTCCTTCCAGTGACACCACCGACACAGAGACATTTTTTCCTTCCAGTGACACCACCGACACAGAGACAATTCTTCCTTCCAGTGACACCACCGACACAGAGACATTTCTTCCTTCCAGTGACACCACCGACACAGAGAAATTTTTTCCTTCCAGTGACACCACCGACACAAAGACATTTTTTCCTTCCAGTGACACCACCAACACAGAGAAATGTTTTCCTTCCAGTGACACCACCGACACAGAGACATTTCTTCCTTCCAGTGACACCACTGACACAGAGACATTTTTTCCTTCCAGTGACACCATCGACACAGAGACAATTCTTCCTTCCAGTGACACCACAGACACAGAGACATTTCTTCCTTCCAGTGACACCCCCGACACAGAAATGTTTTTCCTTCCAGTGACACCACCAACACAAAGACATTTTTTCCTTCCAGTGACAGCACCAACACAAAGACATTTTTTCCTTCCAGTGACACCACCAACACAAAGACATTTTTTCCTTCCAGTGACACCACCGACACAGAGACATTTCTTCCTTCCAGTGACACCACGACACAGAGACATTTCTTCCTTCCAGTGAAATCACAGACAGAGAGACATTATTTTCTTCCAGTGACACATCCGACACAGAGACAATTCTTCCTTCCAGTGACACCACAGACACAGAGACATTTCTTCCTTCCAGTGACACCACCGACACAGAGACATTTTTTCCTTCCAGTGACATCACCGACACAAAGACATTTTTTCCTTCCAGTGACACCACCAACACAAAGACATTTTTTCCTTCCAGTGACACCACCAACACAAAGACATTTTTTCCTTCCAGTGACACCACCAACACAAAGACATTTTTTCCTTCCAGTGACACCACCGACACAGAGACATTTCTTCCTTCCAGTGACACCTCCTGGCAGTGGTGTTCTGGCAGAAAAAATCATTTGACGCTTGTAAACATGTCTAATGTGTTTAGGCATATGGGAGTTAATTCATTTTACTGGCCAGAATAATAATTTATTATTCTGGCAATTGAAATGAATTAATGCTCAAGCTCTAAATGCGCCTAGCGTTAATGTGTGTTTAGACATGTTTACACTCGTCCCACTGCTCCTGGATGCACTTTGCTGTGGGATTTGTTTTTCTGTCTCTGAGGCTTGGTTCACACTGGGGCAACTTGTCAAGTGACTTAGTCATCTGACAAGTCGTGCTCCATTCAGTGCAATGGAACCGTTCTAATCAGAGTCAGGTGACTTTGAAATCACCCCAGTGTGATCTGACCTGAGACGCCACTTTCGGGAGCTACAGCTGGACATGCCTTCTTCACAAGAAGACGCTGCATCCAAATCATCCCGACCGAGACCTTCTCAGCCTTCTCGTCCATCCTCCCAATCTTCACAAAGATCCCAACCCACCTCCCAGGCCCTGGGAGACCTCCAGGCCCAGCGCATCACGAAGGTCCCGGTGGGCTGATGGCGCCTTTTCGCCGTTTGACCACTACTACTAATACCCAGGCTTTCCCCGGGAGTTCATTGGACGATTCCATTCTTGGCTGCAGTTCCTGTTCTTTACCTTGATCTGGTCTGAACTTTTGGATGATTGCCACCTACTCGTGTGCCCAACCATCCCGGACCCGGAATTAGGACTATGCTCTCCTGCCCAGTTATGGGCCGCCCCGCCTGTGAGATGGTGGCCTTGGGTAAGGTAAAATACCAGACTTGATACACTGTGATTCCTAGTTTTGGGTGTTACGGTAGCCTCATTGCCTATTCACCGGTTTCCTTATCTATCTCTGATCCCATTTGACTGTTATCTAGTGGGAGGGAGTAGGCACTCAGCCACTTAGTTTGGCTCCCCTCGTGGGAGACCCGCAACTTTTCTTTTGTCCTTATGTTGTTCTTTTTCCCCTTTTTTTTATTTTTTTATTTTATAGGTTGAAAGACAGTGAACCCCACCCCTTATCCTTTTTTTGACGGATGGGATATGTGTTGACACGGACGTTTTTTCTTCTCAGTTACTACTGTTATACAGCCTACTGGCTGAGGTTGTTTTTTGTTTTTGTTTTGTTTGTTTTTTTGCAATCATTGTTTTACTGGCCGGCATAAGTCGCGGAGGCGATTCGTTCTCACCCAGACATAACGGGAGTAGACATAGCGTGTACCTCTCATAAAATATCATTATTTGCGGACGATATCCTGCTGTCCCTAACTAACCCCCACATCGCCTTACCCAACCTGTTCTCCCTCCTGGACACCTTTGCGATATATTCAGGACTTTCAATTAACTCCTCCAAATCGAAAGCAATGTCTCTTAATCTTCCACCCTTGGAGCTTGCAACCCTAAAAACTGCCTTTCCATTTCAATGGCTCACTTCTCTACCCTATCTGGGGATTAGGCTCACTCCGACGTACGAGGAGCTTTACCAGGCCAATTTTCCCCCTCTGTTCAGGAAATTATCGGAAATGCTGTCCTCCTGGTCCCACCGTTTTCCTGGTTCGGCAGGATAGTAGCGGTCCGCATGACCTATCTCCCAAAATTACTGTACCCTTTTCGCGTCTTGCCGGTCCCGGTTCCTACACATATCCTCCGCATTCATCAACGCAAAATTCTGAAATTTATCTGGGGCTCCACCAGACCCCGAATTAACAAACAAGTTTTATACGCCCGTAAGATCAATGGTGGCCTCTCGGTTCCCAACCTCCAGGCCTACTATACAGCAGCAAACATAGCCCCGCTTTCTCATCTGCATGACCAATATCAAATGCCGTAATGGGCCACGATAGACATGGTGGACTCATCTCCAATCCCGGTGGCCTCCCTACCCTGGCTTCCCCGCAAACACCGGCCTGACACACTTGGGCCTTGCCTGACACATTCCCTTCGTGTATGGGACTCGATCAAATACTCGGTGGGTCTGCTTTCTCCTCATCTTCCTTTACTCCGCCTCCTCCAGTGTCCTCTGTTCCTGCCGGGCTGCGATAACCTCCTGCCTCCGGGGTTGTTCTCGGGCTGGTACTACGGCACACATATGGTGGTCTTGTCCAAGAGCATGCAGACTATGGGTCAGGGTCTATGCCCTCCTCCGCACTTTATTTCATACCAGCCTCGAGAGGGATCCTTATGAGGCCCTTCTATGCAAACCAATTGCAGAACTATTACGTCCGGAATGCCAGCTGGCACTGCATCTGTTTACTGCAACCAAACTAACCATAGCAAGAGCCTGGAAGACACCCATACTTAGTTTTGAGGCTGTCAAACATTGTATGAACGATATCATGGTTAATGAAAAGCTGACAGCCATAGTTTCAGACACTCACGATAAATTCCTCAAGATTTGGCAGCCTTGGGTCATCCTACATAAGACCTAACAGATTTGATTCCACGCTCCTATTAATCTAGTACCTGCTTGCCCCCTACCCCGCGGATTCCCCCTTTTTCCCTACTACTCCTACTTTTATCTGTTCTCCTGCTTAGCTATTTCTTTCTCCCCCTCCTATTTATTTTTTCCCTTCCTCCTTCCCCTTTCTTCTTTTCTTTCCTTATGCTCGTTTCCTTTTTTTTTTTCTCAATCCTTCCACTTCTTCAGGCCTCCAGGCTTATGCATGGTTGACACGCTCATAGGGTTAGCATTGAATACTGCTGTTTTGTATTTCTCCATAATTATCTCCATGGAATTGATGGTATGATCAGGTGCTGTATGCATATGCCCATATGGGTTTTCCTTATCCTTACCACGACCAGTGAGCCTTGGGATGTTGTATCTTTGGGAGGGGGCATCCATGATTAAGTCACGTGCCAGTGACGCAACGCGTAGGGGGGAGGAGCCTAAGTGACGCTCGCAGCAGCAGTCTGAGTGAGGAGCACACTGAAAACTGAGCTAAGCAAAAGCTGATTATTTTCGGAGGTTATGTGAGTGCAGGCCACAGCTGTGACAGGTTGTGTCTTGTGTAAAGCATATTGCGCAATGATCTGTTTCTCTTTTCCTTTTATATTCACATGGTAATATCCCAGGACCCGGATTGTATGTAAGAAGGAGGAATCTGTCTGAGGAATCATTCACTGCTAATCGCAGTAGCGGTGTCAAATATGATTTCTTTCATTTAATTTGTATTGTTCAGTGGTATATATGCATGTGAACCTGGGGATTTTTAATTAAGGTTCAATAAGTCATTCCACATTACAATTTATGCTACTCATGGACACATTTATTGCTATTTTATTTATTCAAGTGTAGCGGGTATACACTTTTCTGTGTATTTAAAACTGGCAGAGACACCAGTGATGTGCAGTTCCCTGCAGCCCAGCGGGTGGCGCTGTCGCCTTGGGCTGGGGTTGAACCATTGCTGTGTGCCGTGCTCCCTTTTTGTCCTCCCTCGGCAGCGGTATGGTGGGGCGGGGAACCCGCCGTGCTTGTTGGGAGAGGGTATAAAGGGGCCGGCCATCTTGGTCACGGGGTCGAGTCCCGGGCACCTTCAGCCTGTGGGCTGTGGTTCGTGTCAGTCCTCTAGGCGGCCTAGGCCTAGTGGACGTTCAGAGGTCGTGTTCCATCCCAGGCACCTTTAGCCTGGGGTGAGGTACTCGGATGGAGGTCTGGAGCTCAGTGCCCAACACTGAGTTCCGCAAGGGAAGGAGATCCTAGGGGATCCCGGGAGTGGGTACCCGAATCCGGAGGGCGTAATGGACCGGTGGGAGATACTTGCTTGAAGACCTGGTGCAGCATATTGCCAGTGACAGGTGAGCCTTCCATCGGAGACCGCCTGGAAGGAAATCCCCCCCCTCGCTCGGAGACCGCAACCCACTTTCAGGAAGGAAAGTGGAGAGTTCATTGTGCCTGGGCCTACTCGCGTCCACACCCCCCCCCCCCTGTCTGTTCTGTTCGTCGAGGAAGTCCAACTGTCTGTGCATTACTCTGTTATTGGAAGAATAAAGGAGTGTTGGACTTTATTGGTGTGGGGCTCATTTACTGGCAGACACTGTTCGAGAAAACCAGGAGGAGGTCTCCAGATGCAGAACACCGACCCGAAGGTAAAAGAGGATTGTCTCTCACTGCACATACATCTGCAGGGGGACTTGGCGTGGTGACCCCGCACTCTCTCCTTCAGAGTACCCCTAGACAAAAGCCAGAGCAAGAAGAATAGAGAGGAGAGAGTGGAGGCCGCTACACAAGTATGAATTATGTGGAATTGGGGCAATTTTTATTATAATTGTCTATCACAGATTTCATGACAGCATTCAGCTTGGAGTTGTTTGTATATCATCAATTGTGCACTTATAATTTGGTTGGTGTTTAGCGCATCATTTATTTGTGTACACATGGACATACTATCACACTCCTTTTGTTTGTTTTCCTTTTTGTTTATGATATCTTAAAGCGGAGTTCCACCCAATTTTTTTACTTTTTTTTATTCCACTCCTCACCCCCTTACATGCCACATTTGGCATGTAATTTTTTTGGGGGGGGGGGGAGTGGGGGCTTCAGTAGGAGTGGAACTTCCTGTCCCACTTCCTCCTTCCGCCCTGGAGCCTCCCTGTAGGCGATCGCCTGTCCACTCACAGAGCGCTGCGCCGTTCGCGCATGCGCAGTGAGTGCCCGGCCGTGAAGCCGAAAGCTGTCATGGCCGGGTGCCCACACTGTGAATGGACACGCCGGCGGAGGAAGGGGGAGAGGAGCGGAGCTCCAGGCGTCGCGTCGCTGGACAGTGGAGCAGGTAAGTGTATGTTTATTAAAAGCCTACACTTTTTGTAGCTGCTGACTTTTAATAAACATAAAAAAAGGGTGGAACTCCGCTTTAAGTCTAGCTCCTATGTGATCTTGGATGCGATGTGCTGTACTGCTGAAGTGATTATTAATAAAAACCTGGACGACTTTCCGACCATGTGTACTAGGCTTAAGGATGAAAGGATATTATCACAACAAAAATAAAGTGACTGATGAGATCTTACTTTACCAAACCTTAAGGACCCTTTCACACTGGGGCGGCGGTGGCGGTAAAGCGCCGCTATTTTTAGCGGCGCTTTACCGCTAATTTCGAAGGCGGTATTCGGCCGCTAGCGGGCGTTTTTACCCCCCGCTAGTGGCCGAAAAAGGGTTAAAAACCACTGCAAAGCGCCTGTGCAGAGGCGCATTGCCGGCAGTATAGCCGCGGTTTCCCATTGCTTTCATGGGGAAGGAGCGGTGGAGGAGTGGTAAACACACCGCTCCTTCACCGCTCCAAAGATGCGGCTAGCAGGACTTTTTCTCCCGTCCTGCTAGTGCACCGCTCCAGTGTGAAAGCCCTCAGGCTTTCACACTGGAGAAATAGCAACCACTGTTTGGGGTCGGTTTGCAGGTGCTATTTTTAGCGCAATAGCGCCTGCAAACCGCCCCAGTGTGAAAGGAGTCTTAGGCCCCGTTCACACCTGAGCGATTTTCTGCTTGAAGCTTGTAGCTCTAAAACACTCAACAAGCCAAATCCCATTCATTCAATGGCTCCTGTTCACATAAGAGCGTTCTGTCGCCTGAAGCAAAATGCCTGAAGCTCAAAAAATGTATGAGCTTATTTTTGGCCTCATGGATTTCAATAGAAATTCCTGACTTGAGCAGAAAAACGTTTGCAAAACACTTGTAAAAGGCTCAAATAACAGCTCTCCACCCCTAATTTCCTCTCCCTCTTATTCCCCGTAGTGCTTTCTGTTGGCTAAACAAAAACGTCTGAAGCTGTAAAACGCTTGTAATACACTTCTAAAACATTTTAGAAAAGCTTGTAAAAAGCTGCATTTGTCTAATGCCACGTACACACGATCGATTTTTTCGACGGTGAAAACACATTTGAGAAAATCGACGTTAAAAACGAGGAACAGCTTGTTCCCCCCACACACGGCCGTTTTAAATTACATTTTTTTTTGGTCAAAAAAAACGACCGTGTTTGGGCTCCCCGCAGTGTTTCCCTATGGGAAAACTGCAGCGGAAAAAAATGACAGGAATCACGACGAGAAAAAATAGAGCATGTTCTAATTTTTCTCGTCGTGATTAATGCCGTTTTTCCCGTCGAGAAAAACGACAAAAAGCCCACAGACGATCGTTTTTCTCGTCCAAAGGAAAAAATTACATTTTTCTCGACGGGAAAAATGATCGTGTGTACGCGGCATTATAAGTAAATTGTTGCTTAACCAAGTGATCTTTTGTAGGTGACAGGTTCATAGAATATTTCATTGACTAAAAATAATGTTTTGTATATTTGTGGCAATTCTATGGGATGATTCAGGTACAAGGACAATAAAATTATCAAAAGGTGTAACAAGTTTCAAGGTGCATTTCTTCCACATGTTGGTAATGTAATGTATTCAAACACTTTATCATGTCTCCTGGTCCTATTATTATTTGACAGCAAATACCGGTAGTTCATAATTCCTGGCTTTTTTCTCGACCACTTTGAATTTTTGGTTGTTCCTCTGTCAGGCTTTGCTGCTATCCTGAGCTCCGTTAGGCTGGCAATACATTATACATGTAGCGCCCTCTACCATAGGTAGGTGTAAGAGGTGAGGATTTTTGTGATAGCTGCCAGGCAGGTTAATTTAGGCTGGCCTATGCTGCATGCTGTTTTTGATCTGGGGGGCAGGGAGTGGTTAGTGTAGCAGTGGGTGTGATCACCTGTCCTTCAGTTCTTGGGCGCCTCCCCTGCTTCCAGGGAGAATGTTCTGGAAGAGGGACGGGGCTGGTAATTGGAGTGACAGGGAGCTCATGTGAGGAGCCCTGACCAATCCCCAACTTGAATTGGCAGGGGGCAGGCCTCCTTCATAAGCTCAGGTCCAGCCTACTGGAGGGGAGTTGTCGGCTGAGTAAAGTGAAGAATGGAGTGTTAGACTGCAGCAGGAGGCCTATCCCCATCTGGGGGGGGGGGGTGCGCGCCTCAGCGGAGGAGCTCAGGAGCCTCATCCTTACACGGTCATGGAGGAGGTGTCCTGGAACAGAGGAGCTGGAGAAGCAGTCGGTACGCATGTCCGGGTAAATTCTTCACCATGGACTCAGGGCAGGAGAAGGTCAGTGAGTGAGGCACAGTGGATATCTGGAGGAGGCATGCCAGGGGAGCTGGGTGCAAGGTCAGAGGAGAGACTGTGGGGTTTTGTGTCAAATCGATGTGGCCTGCGGGCACAGGATTTGCAAGTCGTTAGCTGTGATCAGTAGTCCACCAACTAGCTCAAGCTGCTAAACTACTAGGCCGCCAAAAAGAGGTACCGCAGGCCCCTGGCCTATCAGCGTTCAGCAAGTCAGAGAACCACCTAGGATTATTCAGAGTGATCCCTGGTGCGGTGTAACAATGATGGGGCGGAGATACTGACAGGTTGCAGTGAATTTTTGTGCAGGGGGAGAAGAGTCCTGGGAGTAACAGCCTGCAGGAGTTGGTGTAGAGGAGGAGTAATGGTCTGCAGGAGTTGGTGCAGAGGAGAGACTGCAAATGTCCAGACCCCCCTACAATACAGAACCCCCCTACATTTCAGACCCCCCTACAATACAGAACCCCCCTACATTACAGACCCCCTACAATACAGAACCCCCCCTACATTTCAGACCCCCCCTACAATACAGAACCCCCCTACATTACAGACCCCCCTACAATACAGAACCCCCTACATTTCAGACCACCCCTACAATACAGAAACCCCCCCCTACAATACAGACCCCCCTTCAGACCCATAATCTACCTCAGATCAGCGCAGGACTGCATGTTGGGTCCCCTCCCCCTGTGTGGACATAAAGGAGGAGGGGGAGGCGGCTTCACTCTGCTTGGCTGTGTGAGACAGCCGAGCCGAGACTGATCAGATCATCAGTGCCACAGCCACCTTGCCAGAGAGAAGGGGATCGTTGTGGGTCCCGGCCCCCTGATGTGCCGACGGGTGTCACTGTCAGAGTGCGGCTCCGACTCGGAGCTGAGAGTGCACTGGGGCAGCGGCGTCACTAGGGTTGGTGTCACCTGGTGCGGCAAAACATGGTGTCACCCCCCTCCTGTCTATCCTGCCCAGCGCCCTGCAGGCAGCGCACGGTCATGAGGCGCACCCCCAAATGACCCCTGTAAATTAAAGTATAGGGTGGTATTGGGCCGGCTGGGGTGATATAGGGCAGGTTGCGGTGGCATAAGGCAGGTTGCAGTGGCATAGGGCAGGGTGCAGTGGCATAGGCAGGGTGCGGTGGCATAGGGCAGGTTGGGGTGGTATAGAGCAGTTTGTGGTGGTATAGAGCAGTTTGCGGTGGCATAGGGCAGGTTGGGGTGGTATAGAGCAGTTTGCGGTGGCATAGGGCAGATTGCGGTGGCATAGGGCAGGTTGTGGTGGCATTGGGCAGGTTGGGGTGGTATAGAGCAGTTTGCGGTGGTATAAGGCAGGTTGCGGTGGCATAGGGCAGGTTGGGGTGGTATAGAGCAGTTTGCGGTGGTATAGAGCAGTTTGTGGTGGCATAGGGCAGGTTGGGGTGGTATAGAGCAGTTTGCGGTGGCATAGGGCAGATTGCGGTGGCATAGGGCAGGCTGGGTGGTATAGGGCAGGTTGCGGTGGCATAGGGCAGGTTGGGGTGGTATAGAGCAGTTTGTGGTGGTATAGGGCAGGTTGCGTGGCATAGGGCAGGTTGGGGTGGTATAGAGCAGTTTGCGGTGGTATAGAGCAGTTTGCGGTGGCATAGGGCAGGTTGGGGTGGTATTGAGCAGTTTGAGGTGGCATAGGGCAGATTGTGGTGGCATAGGGCAGTTTGGGGTGGTATAGGGCAGGTTGTAGTGGCATAAGGCAGGTTGCGGTGGCATAGGGCAGGGTGCAGTGGCATAGGGCAGGGTGCGGTGGCATAGGGCAGGTTGGGGTGGTATAGAGCAGTTTGCGGTGGTATAGAGCAGATTGCGGTGGCATAGGGCAGGCTGGGGTGGTATAGGGCAGGTTGCGGTGGCATAGGGCAGGTTGCGGTGGCATAGGGCAGGTTGGGGTGGCATAGGGCAGGTTGGGGTGGTATAGAGCAGTTTGCGGTGGTATAGGGCAGGTTGGGGTGGTATAGAGCAGTTTGCGGTGGTATAGAGCAGTTTGCGGTGGCATAGGGCAGGTTGGGGTGGTATAGAGCAGTTTGCGGTGGCATAGGGCAGGTTGCGGTGGCATAGGGCAGATTGCAGTGGCATAGGGCAGGCTGGGGTGGTATAGGGCAGGGTGCGGTGGCATAGGGCAGGTTGGGGTAATATAGAGCAGTTTGCAGTGGTATAGAGCAGTTTGCGTGGCATAGGGCAGGTTGCGGTGGCATAAGGCAGGTTGCGGTGGCATAAGGCAGGTTGCGGTGGCATAGGGCAGGGTGCGGTGGCATAAGGCAGGTTGGGGTGGCACACATAGGGCAGGGTGCGGTGGCATAGGGCAGGCTGGGGTGGTATGGTGCCAGGTTAGGACTCTATGTCGTGACGTGCAGCAGTGCAGTAACTTACAGCATGCCTGGAGATGAAAATTTGTATTATTTTTTAAAACTACTACCAATACAAACCATATGTACAAAAGGAAAACAATATATACATATATACAAGTACGTAATCCATACAGCAAATTTACACAAACAAAATCTTAACTCTAGGACTTACTTCCCATTGACCCACACTCGGGTCTCTTTTTTTTTTTTTAAGAAAAACTGAAGTCGTAATCCAGATAATTTCCCACTGACCCACACATAGGTCTCACCCCTATTTTTAGAAACAGATCACAGTCCAGACAACCTATTAAAGAAATGATAGGAACATTACCCACTAATCACCACATGAAAAACAATATTTACAAAACCCACCACCCACCTGACGCACTTCTGGAAGAGGGACGGGGCTGGTAATTGGAGTGACAGGGAGCTCATGTGAGGAGCCCTGACCAATCCCCAACTTGAATTGGCAGGGGGCAGGCCTCCTTCATAAGCTCAGGTCCAGCCTACTGGAGGGGAGTTGTCGGCTGAGTGAAGTGAAGAATGGAGTGTTAGACTGCAGCAGGAGGCCTATCCCCATCTGGGGGGGGGGGGGGGTGCGCGCCTCAGCGGAGGAGCTCAGGAGCCTCATCCTTACACGGTCATGGAGGAGGTGTCCTGGAACAGAGGAGCTGGAGAAGCAGTCGGTACGCATGTCCGGGTAAATTCTTCACAATGGACTCAGGGCAGGAGAAGGTCAGTGAGTGAGGCACAGTGGATATCTGGAGGAGGCATGCCAGGGGAGCTGGGTGCAAGGTCAGAGGAGAGACTGTGGGGTTTTGTGTCAAATCGATGTGGCCTGCGGGCACAGGATTTGCAAGTCGTTAGCTGTGATCAGTAGTCCACCAACTAGCTCAAGCTGCTAAACTACTAGGCCGCCAAAAAGAGGTACCGCAGGCCCTGGCCTATCAGCGTTCAGCAAGTCAGAGAACCACCTAGGATTATTCAGAGTGATCCCTGGTGCGGTGTAACAATGATGGGGCGGAGATACTGACAGGTTGCAGTGAATTTTTGTGCAGGGGGAGAAGAGTCCTGGGAGTAACAGCCTGCAGGAGTTGGTGTAGAGGAGGAGTAATGGTCTGCAGGAGTTGGTGCAGAGGAGAGACTGCAAATGTCAGAGTCCCTCATTTACTTAGTGCTATTAACCCCTTGCTTACTGGGCACATAAACCCCTTCCTGCCCAGGCGAAATTTCAGCTTTCGGCACTGCGTCGCTTTGAATGACAATTGCGCGGTCGTGCGACGTGGCTCGCAAACAAAATTGACGTCCTTTTTTCCCCACAAATAGAGATTTATTTTGGTGGTATTTGATCACCTCTGCGGTTTTTATTTTTTGCGCTATAAACCAAAAAAGAGCGACAATTTAAAAAAAAAAAAAACACTATTTTTGGATTTTTGCTATAATAAATATCCCAATTTATTTATTTTTTTTAAACTATTTTTTCCTGAGTTTAGGCCGATATGTATTCTTCTACATATTTTTGGTTAAAAAAATCCCAATAAGCGTATAGTGATTGGTTTGCGCAAAAGTTATACTGTCTACAAAATAGGGGATAGAATTCTGACATTTGTTTATTTTTACTAGTAATGGCGGCGATCTGCGATTTTTGTCAGGACTGCGATATTTCGGCGTACACATCGGACACTTTTGACACATTTTTGGGACCATTCACATTTATACAGCGATTAGTGCTATAAAACTGCACTGATTACTGTATAAATGGGACTGGCAGGGAAGAGGTTAACACTAGGGGGCGAGGAAGGGGTTAATATGTTCCCTAATGTGTGATTGCTACTGTGGGGGGAGGGAACTGACTGGGGGAGGTGACCGATCTGTGTCCCTATGTACAAGGGACACAGCATCGGTCTCCTCTCCCTGACAGGACATGGATCTGTGTGTTTACACACACAGATCCATGTCCTTGTCTGTGTACCGGCCGCCAGGCACGCGCATCGGCATCTCAGTGATGCGCCGGGCACGCGCGTGCGCCCCCCAGTGGCCGGAGGAGCGGAGGCCGTATAATGATGGCCTCCCGGCATTATAGAACCACTTTGCGGCCGTCATTAGTCGTATGACGGGCGCGAAGTGGTTAATTCAACAATTTTTTAACAAAGATGGCAACGCGATCTGTTCTATGGGCATCCTATACCCCCTTTCCTCAACCAAGTTATATTCCCCCAAATAAACAAAACAAAGCAAAATGACTGTTCATTGTCTCTGAGAGTGATATATGGAGGTCTGGCAGCAGGGTGATATGGTGGATGATAGTAACTAGTAGCAACCATCCGCTACATACAATTGTCTTGTACAATTCTCCTTCAGGTTTGCCAACACCATATACAGTGTCTTGATAGAGTATTCACACCCCTTGAAATTTTCCACATTTTGTCATGTTACAACCAAAAATGTAAATGTATTTTATTGGGATTTTATGTGATAGACCAACACAAAGTGGTCCATAATTGTGAAGCTGAAGGAAAATTATAAATGGTTTTAAAAATATTTTACAAAAAAATATCTGAAAAGTGTGGCGTGCATTTGTATAATGTACTCACTGTCCTCTCCTGGCTCTCACTGCTCCCAGGTGGTGGTCCCAATCACACCGTCTTGCTGAAGGGATCCTTCCTGAGCCAGCCCAAGCCTCCAGCATGTTGGCCCCCCCAGACTTAGAGGGCGCCTAAAGGCCACCGACAGACTTCTCAGCACTCCATCTCCATCTTCCAAGTGTAACAGGTGGCGTTACATTTGGGTGCCCATCAGGGATACCCCTCATGGTTGGCTTTAGCAAGCTGTGTGATGAGCCAAGAGATGAAGAGCATCAGCTTAGGGTCAAGATCAAGGCAGCTAGCTGGAGTTGTGCACAGCGGTGGAGATACCTTGAAGCTGATGAACCAAAAGAGAAGTGCGGCAGCTGGTGAGGAAGGCAGTGCCATAGCAGGGGCCTACCTCATTGATATGAGAACCGAGTTCAGCCTAGATTGCACCCGTGTCTAGTTTGAGTGGAGAGTGGCTATACCAGCTTGTTTTCAGAAGGACGTTGTGAACTTTGCGGAAGGGATCGAGGCTCAAGTAATACTGTTGCTACCAGTTGGGGATCTAGAGAAGGATCGCTAACAGTTCAGGTCAATAAGCCCAGTGTTGGAGGAAGCTGATGTACCTGCAGCCAGTTTGCTACCTGCCTCCTTCTATACTGACATGAGCATAAGTCTATACTGACATGAGCTCCAGTTCTTTCCAGGGTGGATTCCAACCCCTAGTAGAGAGGAAGAATTTGAAAGTTGGATGGATTAGGTCATACAAGCAGTGGAAGAGTGAAGTGTTCCAGAGAAGGTGAAAAGACAGAGAATAAGTGAAAGTCTTAGAGGCCCAGCAGTGGAAGTGATCTGTAGTCTGTGGAGGGGAAACCAGACTGTGGTGATGGATTACATTGAAGCTCTTTATGCTGTGTATGGCAGAGTGGTAAAGCTCCCAGACCTGATATACAAATTCGAGCACACCTATCAGTGTAAGGGTAAGATACTTTCCGATTATGTTGCCAGAGTTGATCGTATTCTGATCCAGATCATTCTGAAGAAGGGGATTGATCCCTGTGATGCTGACAAGGTCCATTTAGAATGAATTCGCCAGGATGCTAGACTCAATCACCCGATTGTACTGAGACTGTTACCCATTGGAACACAAGTGGTCCCTACCTACCCGAGTTGATAAAAGAAGAAAGGGAAGAAGAAATCTTGCTAGATGAAGAGAAT
The DNA here is from genome assembly GCA_029206835.1 of Rana muscosa. Classification (NCBI taxonomy): domain Eukaryota; kingdom Metazoa; phylum Chordata; class Amphibia; order Anura; family Ranidae; genus Rana; species Rana muscosa. The sequence continues at coordinate 692,070,744 of CM055116.1, forward strand.
CAGGGATCCAAGCAGCTGTCGAGATTAAATTCCAAGACAGAGAATGTGTCAGCCCGGATGACTCAGGTGGAAAAACGTGTTCTTGTGGAGGACAGAGATGTGGAGACAGAGGTGGAAGAATACACTAGCCCTCCCATTGTCAAGTCTGTCAGTGAGGCAGCCCCAGTTGAGTGGTTCACTCAAGTTGTTCAGGCCAGGACAAGGTGCAAAAGACCTTGCTACGACCAATGGAAGCTCAAGCCAATATTCAAAGGGTTAAACCTAATCCAAGAAAGTGCTTTCGCTGTTGAGAACCGGGGCATTTCCCAACACGGTGCCATCAGAAGAAGGTTGAAGTTGATCTTACAGCCAAAGTGCTATAAGCTTTATAGAAACTCTTCTTTGCTCAGAAGGCGGGAAACATCAAGTTATCTCAGTGAAGGAGCCATCTGAGAACCCCAATAAAGTCAAGAGCTTTAAAAGTGGAAAGAATGGGAAGACCAGATTGAGGCACTGAAAGAGGGCCTTGAGGTGTGTAGCTACACCAGGCCCGGACTGGGACAAAAAATAGGCCCGGGCATTTTAGACTGAGCAGCCCGGGGGGGCGCGGCGGCGGTTAATGATGGGATGTGGGGTTCCAGCACCTTGTACCTCTGGACCCCTTTACATTACACAGCACCATGCACCTCTGGACCCCTTTACATTACACAGCACCCTGGACCCCTTTACATTACATAGCACCGCACCTCTGGGCCCCTTTACATTACATAGCACCCTGCACCTCTGGACCCCTTTACATTACACAGCACCCTGCACCCCTTTACATTACACAGCACCCTGCACCTCTGGACCCCTTTACATTACACAGGACCCTGCACCTCTGGACCCTTTTACATTACACATCACCCTGCACCTCTGGACCCCTTTTCATTACTTAGCACCGCACCTCTGGACTACTTTACATTACACAGCCCCCCACAGTTTGTTACACAGACACCCCCTAACAGTTCTGGACCCCCTGCATGTTACACAGACCTCCCTACAGTACAGACCCCCTCCCTACAGTGCAGACTCCCTCCCTACAGTACAGACCCACCTACAAAACAGACCCTTTCTACAATACAGACCCCCCTACATTACAGACCCCCCTACATTACAGATCCCCTCTACAATACAGAACACCCTACAATACAGAACCCCCTACAATACAGACCCCCCAACAATACAGACCCCCTACAATACAGACCCCCCTACATTTCAGACCCCCCTAAAATACAGAACCCCCTACATTTCAGACCCCCCTACAATACAGAACCTCCCTACAATACAGAACCTCCTACAATACAGAACCCCCACTACATTTCAGACCCCCCCTACAATACAGAACCCCCTACATTTCAGACCCCCCTACAATACAGAACCCCCTACATTTCAGACTCCCTTCAATACAGAACCCCCCCTACAATACAAACCCCCCTACATTACAGACCCCCCTACAATACAGACCCCCCTAAAATACAGAACCCCCCTTCATTACAGACCCCCCTACAATACAGACCCCCATACAATACAGAACCCACCTACATTTCAGACCCCCTCCAATACAGAACCCCCCTACATTTCAGACCCCCCTACAATACAGAACCCCCCTACAATACAGAGCCCCCCTACAATACAGAACCCCCCTACATTACAGACCCCCCTACAATACAGAACCCCCTACATTTCAGACCCCCCTACAATACAGAACCCCCCTACATTACAGACCCCCTACAATACAGAACCCCCCTACATTTCAGACCCCCCCTACAATACAGAACCCCCCCTACATTACAGACCCCCCTACAATACAGAACCCCCTACATTTCAGACCACCCCTACAATACAGAAACCCCCCCCTACAATACAGACCCCCCTTCAGACCCATAATCTACCTCAGATCAGCGCAGGACTGCATGTTGGGTCCCCTCCCCCTGTGTGGACATAAAGGAGGAGGGGGAGGCGGCTTCACTCTGCTTGGCTGTGTGAGACAGCCGAGCCGAGACTGATCAGATCATCAGTGCCACAGCCACCTTGCCAGAGAGAAGGGGATCGTTGTGGGTCCCGGCCCCCTGATGTGCCGACGGGTGTCACTGTCAGAGTGCGGCTCCGACTCGGAGCTGAGAGTGCACTGGGGCAGCGGCGTCACTGGGGTTGGTGTCACCTGGTGCGGCAAAACATGGTGTCACCCCCCTCCTGTCTATCCTGCCCAGCGCACGGTCATGAGGCGCACCCCCAAATGACCCCTGTAAATTAAAGTATAGGGTGGTATTGGGCCGGCTGGGGCGATATAGGGCAGGTTGCGGTGGCATAAGGCAGGTTGCAGTGGCATAGGGCAGGGTGCGGTGGCATAGGCAGGGTGCGGTGGCATAGGGCAGGTTGGGGTGGTATAGAGCAGTTTGTGGTGGTATAGAGCAGTTTGCGGTGGCATAGGGCAGGTTGGGGTGGTATAGAGCAGTTTGCGGTGGCATAGGGCAGATTGCGGTGGCATAGGGCAGGTTGTGGTGGCATAGGGCAGGTTGGGGTGGTATAGAGCAGTTTGCGGTGGTATAAGGCAGGTTGCGGTGGCATAGGGCAGGTTGGGGTGGTATAGAGCAGTTTGCGGTGGTATAGAGCAGTTTGTGGTGGCATAGGGCAGGTTGGGGTGGTATAGAGCAGTTTGCGGTGGCATAGGGCAGATTGCGGTGGCATAGGGCAGGCTGGGTGGTATAGGGCAGGTTGCGGTGGCATAGGGCAGGTTGGGGTGGTATAGAGCAGTTTGTGGTGGTATAGGGCAGGTTGCGTGGCATAGGGCAGGTTGGGGTGGTATAGAGCAGTTTGCGGTGGTATAGAGCAGTTTGCGGTGGCATAGGGCAGGTTGGGGTGGTATTGAGCAGTTTGAGGTGGCATAGGGCAGATTGTGGTGGCATAGGGCAGTTTGGGGTGGTATAGGGCAGGTTGTAGTGGCATAAGGCAGGTTGCGGTGGCATAGGGCAGGGTGCAGTGGCATAGGGCAGGGTGCGGTGGCATAGGGCAGGTTGGGGTGGTTTAGAGCAGTTTGCGGTGGTATAGAGCAGATTGCGGTGGCATAGGGCAGGCTGGGGTGGTATAGGGCAGGTTGCGGTGGCATAGGGCAGGTTGGGGTGGTATAGAGCAGTTTGCGGTGGTATAGAGCAGTTTGCGGTGGCATAGGGCAGGTTGGGGTGGTATAGAGCAGTTTGCGGTGGCATAGGGCAGGTTGCGGTGGCATAGGGCAGATTGCAGTGGCATAGGGCAGGCTGGGGTGGTATAGGGCAGGGTGCGGTGGCATAGGGCAGGTTGGGGTAATATAGAGCAGTTTGCGGTGGTATAGAGCAGTTTGCGTGGCATAGGGCAGGTTGCGGTGGCATAGGGCAGGTTGCGGTGGCATAAGGCAGGTTGCGGTGGCATAAGGCAGGTTGCGGTGGCATAGGGCAGGGTGCGGTGGCATAAGGCAGGTTGGGGTGGCACACATAGGGCAGGGTGCGGTGGCATAGGGCAGGCTGGGGTGGTATGGTGCCAGGTTAGGACTCTATGTCGTGACGTGCAGCAGTGCAGTAACTTACAGCATGCCTGGAGATGAAAATTTGTATTATTTTTTAAAACTACTACCAATACAAACCATATGTACAAAAGGAAAACAATATATACATATATACAAGTACGTAATCCATACAGCAAATTTACACAAACAAAATCTTAACTCTAGGACTTACTTCCCATTGACCCACACTCGGGTCTCTTTTTTTTTTTTTAAGAAAAACTGAAGTCGTAATCCAGATAATTTCCCACTGACCCACACATAGGTCTCACCCCTATTTTTAGAAACAGATCACAGTCCAGACAACCTATTAAAGAAATGATAGGAACATTACCCACTAATCACCACATGAAAAACAATATTTACAAAACCCACCACCCACCTGACGCACTACAGGCGAGAGTGTAAACGAGATCTGCGATGCCTGCAGCCCTACTATAAAAAGAAAAATTACACAAAAACTAAAGGGGTGAAGAGGACAGAAAGAGCCGACCCCACAAGAAAGAGAGCTCCAGGCTTCAAGGAGGCCGGAAGGAGAAACCCCTCCACAAACCAGGGGCGGATCCAGAGTCTTTTCTCAGGAGGGGCACTGCCAAAAAATATGTTTTTTTTGTGGGAATTTTATCGGGGAAATGGCTGGTGTCGGCGCTTCAATCATCCCGGCACCATGGTTGTTATGGTGTCAGGATGATTGAAGCGCATTATTTCTATTATTACATTGTAAAATAAAATGAAATAGTTCAATGCAGAATCAGTGGGAGCCCCGAGTGTGTCACTTGCCACCGTCACCTGCAATTAGTGGGAGCCCTGAGTGTGTCACTTGCCACACATTGCGGATTGTCACTTGCCACGTCACCTGCCACATCTTGTGGATTGTCACTTGCCACACCTTGTGGATTGTCACTTGCCACATCACCTGCCACACCTTGCAAATTGTCACTAGCCACACCTTGCGGATTGTCACTTGCCACTCACCTGCCACACCTTGCTGATTGTCACTTGCCTGCCACCAGATTCAGATTATCATTTGCCACGTCACCTGACACAATTTGCGGATTATCACTAACTTGCCTGCTAAGGTGTAGTTTTGGTTGTCTCTTGCTGTGTCCCAGACTCCCAGAGTCAGGCAGCAGAGAGATAATGTAATCTCTCTGCTGCCTGCACAGTGAGGGCGGAAGTCACTGCAGGAATGCAGGGCAGGCACGGGCGGTGAGAGATGAGCCTGCTCTCTCACCTGCCCTGCCAACACACTGAGCAGCACGGTCTGCCCACGAACCGCGCCGCCCGTCCACAAACCGCGCCGCAAGCGGAGCCGCCCGCTTTCTTACCCGTCTGTGGAGCCGCACGCTATCGCACCTGCCTGCAGAGCGGCCCGACGTAACTCACTGACGTCACTCGTTGCTAGACGCCAAGCAGCCCAGGCGTTAGCAACGAGTGGAGGGAAGAGGCTCCACCCACCTCCTCCTCCGCTCCTGGTATCGTGTCAGTGCGCTGCGTAACTACATTGGACGAGTCTCTCTCTCTCTGCGCCACTGATCAGCTGATGTGAGAAACTGAGAGAGAGACTCAGAGAGGCAGCGACAGCCGCAGAACAAGTACTGTATATACTCATGGTATACAGGGTGAACAAATACTTGCGCTAACAGCAAAAATATAAATATATAAAGCAGCGTGCACAGTCTGTGAATAAAGCAAACTCAAAAACGTATAAAACCAAAAATGCAGCGCTTCAAAGTGAAAATCAGTCCATATAATTCATGACGAAAGAAATGGATGCAGGAAATTGAAGAACTCCACCACCAAAGACTTCAGTGTGAACAGATAACACATCACCACAAAAAATGTGCTCACAGTCTGCTTACCAAAAAGCGAGCATCATAAGCATGTAGTGAAATGCAGAGGGTCACAGATGGATAAGGCTCTCCTATCTTGATAGAGTAACAACCGAAGTGTCCGATAATTTCAACATCAAAGGAACTTCCAGGATTTGGATATCATATATGCAGACCTCAGCAGGAGATATTAAACCCATACAGAAAGAAAGGCAGCATAGTGAAGCCCGTAAGGTCAAATAAAATTTATAAAATAAAAGTATAATCCGCGGTTCTTAGCGTGCTCACATTGGTCAGCCTGACATGTTTCATCCAACAGGATATCATCAGAGGCCTCTGATGATATCCTGTTGGATGAAACATGTCAGGCTGACCAATGTGAGCACGCTAAGAACCGCGGATTATACTTTTTTTGCCTTGATGATCTTTTTACCCTGTAAATAGAATTTTAAATAAATTTTATTTGACCTTACGGGCTTCACTATGCTGCCTTTCTTTCTGTATGGGTTTAATATCTCCTGCTGAGGTCTGCATATATGATATCCAAATCCTGGAAGTTCCTTTGATGTTGAAATTATCGGACACTTCGGTTGTTACTCTACCAAGATAGGAGAGCCTTATGTGACCCTCTGCATTTCACTACATGCTTATGATGCTCGCTTTTTGGTAAGCAGACTGTGAGCACATTTTTTGTGGTGGTGTGTTATCTGTTCATATAAAGAAATAACAGTGCAGCGCAATAAATGTCCATATACAGTGAACAATGATGAGAAAGATGTACTGAAGAGATCTGGGTGTAGGCTTCTTCATACAGTATATAACTTGTGTATCCAATGTAAGGAAAATCTGCTTACCAGACCAGATGGACCTTTTGAATGAACAAGAGGTCAAAAACGCTTGTTTTCCACCATGAGGGGAAGATGGTCTCAGATGAAGCGGTGATCCAGCCAGATGGTAGGCACAGCATCAGATGTAGAGATGATATATAAAAAAGGGATGTGGAAACGTTCTAAGTGTAGACTGTTTTAATCCAAAAATATGGTGTATAAAAAATACATACAAATAAAATTCAGACAAAGTCCAAAAAAGTACAGCAAAAGCCACTGGGCGCTGATGTTCTATGATGGGGAAGTCCAAAATATAAAACAGCTGCTAAAGTGACCAAGTCTCTTGTGCTTATAATGATAAATGAACCATAATATACAGCTGGTGGAAGTCACAAGTAGAGATCATATGCTGAAAACTGGCAAAAGATTGTGCTAATAGCAACAAAAATAAACATAAGCAGCACCAGATGATTAACAGTGAGAGATCCACCAAAGTGAACAGCAGGCAGATGAAGTGAGTGTAAGCGGCGATGGATGCCGTAAACTCAGCCTAAGATGAATCAATGGTAAGCGGCAATGCAAGCCGCGAGCACAGCCTGGGACAGACGCGGGTGACGTCACAGAGTAAGCTCCTCCCCCGTACGTACGTTGCGTCCAATAGGACTTCGTCAGCGGTGGGTGGGGCTTACAGCGTCACCCTCCGTCCTTATAAACTAAAAGCGTTGCCATGGAGAGCATAGTGGGGGCGGGACGGCCGGTAACCAGCCCCGAACACAGAATCCCCATGCTATGTAATCAGCCAATGTAATTTGGCTAGGCAGCAGCTAATAAAAAATGACACATAGACAGGAAAGCCTGTATAGTGCATACAAAATATATTTGATTACTTTTAAAGTGACAAACACCCACGGCTGTCCCATGCCTCACAGTATAACTCCACAGCAGTGAAAGTTATATAAGAAAAATTGTATTCTTTAAAATAATAAAGAAAAATGTGAAAAATAAATAAAAGTAAAAATTAATAAATAAAAAATATTTGAATAAAATATAAAAAAACATATGTAAAGCAAATTACAAATATAAGAGGGGGACCTCCTCTATTATGCAATGCAAAAAAAGAATGATAAAAGTATTAACTAAAAATACCACATCTACCGACATTGGTATACTAAACTGGCTTATTTGTCAGAGATGAAACAATTAAGGTCAAAGTCGACGTTGAGGCCTCCTGGCACGAGCACCTGGGTCTCGTGTATCCAGAAGGACTCACGCCGACTAAGTTGTCTGATGAAGTTACCACCTCTCCAGTGGGGTCTAACCCTTTCTATACCCCAAAATTTAAGACATTTGGGGTCTCGGTTATGAAAATGACGAAAATGTTTGGAGACATTATGAGTTCTGACACCATTGATAATGTTATTCACATGTTCTCCCATGCGCACATGAAGCGGTCTGGAGGTTCTACCAATGTAGTGTAATCCACAGTCACATTCAAGGCCATAGACCACCCCCATGGTGTTACATGTAATAAGATTTTTGATAGAATAAGTTTTACCTGTAGTAGGAGCAGTAAACTCTTTTCTTCGTTTAATATTACGTTTACATTTTTTACAAGATGGACACCTACCACATGCGTAAAAGCCAGTCATAAGAGGAAAAATATGACTCTCCCTTACTACTGGAGGGTCGACCACACTAGGGGCCAATACGTCCCTCAGTGTGGGTGCCTTTCTATAAATGAATCTGGGACGAGACGGAATAATGGCTCCCATTACTCTATCCTTTTTCAAGATGTCCCAGTGTTTCATGATTATTTTTTCGAATTTCCTGTGTTGAATATTGAAATCCAAAATAATTCTGAGTTCCGTGTTAGCTGGATTAGGTGCCTTGGGTCGAGAACCCGTTATCTGTTCACACTGAAGTCTTTGGTGGTGGAGTTCTTCAATTTCCTGCATCCATTTCTTTCGTCATGAATTATATGGACTGATTTTCACTTTGAAGCGCTGCATTTTTGGTTTTATACTGTATATACTCGAGTATAAGCCGACCCGAATATAAGCCGAGGCACCTAATTTTACCCCAAAAAACTGGGAAAACTTATTGACTCGAGTATAAGCCTAGGTTGTCCAACTGCATGCCTCACTGTGCCTCACTTTGCTTCACTGTGCCTATGACTAGACAGATGTTTAACATGGGAGTCTATGGAAGGAGTGCCCTGCTTTGAAAAATCGGTTCTCCCCGGCCGTAGGTCTCCCAGACACAAAACTTTGCACACTTGTAGAGGAGACAGGGGGCTACATGGGGTCCAGGGGACCTATGGCCGGCCAGTTCCGGGTCCCCAAAGTCCGGGAGATCAGGTGCAAAAAAAAACAGAGCAAGCAAGTGAGTGTGACAGATGGTCTTGGGGGGGGGAAATTGCCCTATTGCCCCCCCTGGATCTGCCCCTGCCACAAACGGGCACTCCTATCAGCCCCAACTCTCTCCCTTTCCAGATTCCTTACCTTCACCAACTCCCGGAAGATATCACTCACCACCTCATGCACAGACAGGACTTTGCCCCTAATGGACACCAAACACTGAGCGTTTCATGTGTAATAAAGGGCCACTTAACTGGCTAAGTAAAGTGATGATAACTCAAACCCTCTGTGAACCCTGAAGTCACCATACACCACCTCAGAATAGGACAAGGATGAGAGGCGGGGATAGCCGATGGCTTCCCCTGCCCCCTCAAGAACTTCAATGTTGAAAGGGCATTCGACCAAAAAATGGTCCATGGTCTCCAATGCCCCCCAACATTCCACGCGAAGACAGCCTCTGTCCTCCAAGTTCCGATACTTTAGGTTCCCACGGACATACAGGCGTCCGTGGAAAGCCCTCCATGCAAGATCCCAAAACTTGCCTGGGATTCTTGGGGAGTTCAGAAGGGCTAGCCCCCTCTTGAGGACACTCTCCGGGCAATCTCTTAAAGACAGTGGCCTCAAAATGTCCGAGGCCATGACCCTCGAGTACAGCTCACGCCGACCCAAGGAGCCCACCTCAAGGGCAGTTATCCGCCACTGCCTTAGCACCTTCAGAGCCTGTGGGACATAGGACGGAAGGTACCCGTGCGATCTACGAAGATCACCAGGCCGCCCTCCATCCTCCCACTCACTCAGGAACAGCAAGAGCCAGCTCTTCCATGAACGCTCCCACACAGTAGGCAGGTCCACAAAGATGGACTGTATATTGAACTTTACAAAGATGATAGTGAAAAACACTACCGGATTGACTATGTCCAACCCACTGTGCCTCTTCTGTCGGTACGTGACCTCCCTCTTGATCAGGTTTAGCCTGTTTCCCCACAACAGCAGGAAGAACAGGCCGCAGACCCGCGCATAGAGAGATGTTGGCAAAATACAGACATAGCTGACATAGAGAAATTCTGGCAACAGGTATGTTTTGACCAGGCTCACCCTTTCCCTTAACGTCAGCTTCCAGCCTTTCCAGGCATTCACTTTCCGAGTTGCACCCGACAGCCTGCGTTCCCAATTTAGTTTGAGATAGTCACCCGGACTGAACAGGATGCCTAAAATTCTGACTTCTGGCTGGGGCTGGGGAAATACGTCCGGAAGGGCAAACTGCTCACCCTCCTTTCCCAACCAGAGGACTTCACTCTTGTCCCAATTGACCAGTGAACCGGATGCCTCGGAGTAGCTCCCAATCTGTGTTTCCACAAAGAGGGCCTTCTTTTGGCTGGACACCACCACTGAGACATCGTCCGCGTAAGCCACCACCCTCACCGCTGGATCCAGACCACTGCCGGGCTCCACCTGGACCCCCCTCAACCATCCGCAGTCAAGCGATCTCACAAAGGGGTCGACCGCTAAGACATAGAGCAGGGGACTCAGCGGGCAACCCTGACTGACACCAGAGTCCACAGCGAAGGCAGGACCCACCCAACCGTTGACCAGATAGAAGCTCTCCGCCCCCCTGTACAATACTTTGAGCCAATTCACAAATTGATCAGGCAGATCGTACCTCCTCAGAAGAAGCCAGAGGTACTCATGGTTCACCCGGTCAAAAGCTTTTGCCTGGTCTAATGCCAACAGATATTGCCCTTCCCCCGTTGCCCTGCACCTTTCCACGGCCTCCCGGACGTTCCAGGACGGCACTAAAAGTGCTCCGACCGGGAATTGCGCAGTGCTGGGAGTCAGACAGCATCTTGTCAGCGACTGCTGACATACGAAAAAAGAGTATCTTTGCCAATATCTTTCTATCTGTGGTGAGAAGGGCGATCGGGCGCCAATTCTCGACCACAGTCGGATCTTTCTCCTTTGACAACAGGATCAAGGCCGACCTTCTCATTGAGGGGGGGAGCAGGCCAACAGCCAAACACTCGTTAAAGACCTCCCTCAGATGAGGAGCCAAGAGGCTCTTGAAGGTTTTGTAGAATTCGGCCGTGAACCCATCGGGCCCAGGCGACTTCTTTGGGGACAAAGAGTCTATGGCCTGCTCAATTTCCACAACCGAGATTTCTGCCGTCAGAGAGTCCGGGAGATCAGGCTCCACTTGAAGCGGGGTCTCATCAAGGAAACCCCTGACTTTCTCCATATCCAAAGGCTTCTTCCGAAGGAGGCCTGAAAAGTGGTCCCTGATGACACCCAGGATCCCCGGTCTGGACCTGACTAAGGATCCTGAGGCATCCTTCAGGCCATGTATGACCTTCGAACTCACCGCCTCACCACAGCTCTTGTAGGGATCCGGGGAGGAAAACCTTCCGTAGTCCCTCTCAAGGACCAGGGAGGCGAGGCGGTCATACTGGCACCCCCTCATCTGAAGCTTCAGATCGGATATCTGCTCCTGAGGGCCCCCAGATGAAACCAAGCGGTCCAACCGCCTGCACAACCTCTGGTAGGCCAGGTACTTAGAAACTGCCCAGTGCCTAGAGATCCTGTGGAAAAAGCCCTCCGACCTTTTCTTCACCACCTCCCACCATTCCTGTCAAGGAGCGAGGCCTGATCCGCAAGAAAGACCTCATAGGCCTCCCTGACCTTGAAGTTCTCAAGTAGTGATCCATTTAGGCGCCACAGACCCCGCCCCTTCTGAGGAGTGTCGGCCACACTCAGGGTCACAGAAACCACACAGTGATCGGAGAACTCTACCGCCTGCACCACAGGTGCCGAAAAGACAGAGTCCCCCTTCAAAAAAACCTGTCTATCCTACTCCTACCACTACCTCGGGCGAAAGTGAACCCAGTGTGGTCGGGGAGGTGCTGAATATGCACGTCTACCAACCCGACTTCCCTTACTACACTATTCAAAAAAAACTATCATATCCCAGGGGGCCTGAGGTGCCTGCCCGATCCTTTGATCTGGTGATCTGGTCACCACCAAAGACCACCTGCTGGGACGTAAATAAGTAGGGCTTGACCATCGTAAGGAGGTTCTTCCTGTCCCTCTTAGTCTGGGGACAATAAAAATTTATCAGACGAAGGAATTGCCCCCCCACGACGGCGTCCACCACCAGGCATCTTCCAATCTCTACCTCAATCACTCGTCTGCAAGCCACCGAACCAGTCTTAAAAAGGACTGCAACTCCACTGCAGGGCTCAGCCGCAAGAGACCAGAGGGAGGGCCCACATCTCCACTCCCTCTTTGCTAGATGCATCTCTGCCACCGATGCCAGCCAGGTCTCCTGCAAAAACAAATTGTCAGCTTCAACTCGGCTGAGAAAATCAAAGGCCATGAAACGAGCCACCACAGAACGCACACTTGCAACATTAATAGTCGCAAGGCGTATTGGAGAGGGTACCGCCATCCTTAGTGATTTTGGCTTACATTCTCCTCTGCACTACTCTAGTTAAAGTCCTCCTCAGAGTCCAAGGAGAACACCCCATATCTATTCCCCAGCTTAACTGGGCCACAGTCCCTAACAACCTTACTTGGGCCGGGATGCGGACCAGCAACCTCCGCCTGCCCGGAGCCCTTCCTCTTTTTCTTCCCTTTTTTTTTTACCCACACCTCCTTCACCCGCGACCATCGTCCTCATACTGCCCACTTAGGACATCCTTTGTTCACTTAAAGGGACCCTTCAGGGACTCTGCTACTTCCATTCCCTGATCCCCAAGGTCCCCAGCCCCCTGGGGAGGGCAGGGAAGGGGAAGGAGAGAGGGGGAGGAGGAGAAGGGGGGAGGAGGAGAAGGGGGGTAGGGGAGGGAGGAGAAGGAGAAGGGAAAGGGGGAGGGGGAGAGGGACAGGGAGGGGGAGGGGAGGGGTCCCTAACCAAAGGCTTCCCCGGTCTTTGGGGCTTGCCGGTCTCAGGAGGTGGCATTGGCCCACGCGACCCCCCAGGTGCGGGCCCAGAAGACCTCGCAACACCCTGCCCGCGTCTGCTAGATCTCTGCCTCTGGGGGAGAGGGCCCGCCGCACCCCCAGGCCCGTGCCCATCCTCGTGATCAGCCGGAGGAGACGGCCCGTCCCCCGCAGGCTCACCGGGCTCAGTGGCCGGGTCTGGCCCACCCCCCTCAGGCGCATCACCCCTGAAACCCTTAGGCCCAGTACCCCACAAAGATTACAGACGATCAGTCTGCAGGTCTCAGGAGCATGCCCAAACCCATTGCACCTCACGCATCTCGGCAAAATGCAGTCTGTGCTGAGGTGCGCCGGGCTACCGCACTTAAAACACCGGCGGGGCTGACCAGGGTAGAAGACCAGGATCCGGTCCCTACCAATAAAGGCACTCCCAGGGACATGCGTAACACTGTTTCCCTGGCGTTTCAACCGGACCCTGGCCGACCACGCACCAGTCCAAACCCCGCGCTCATCCATATTTTTCCTCAACGGAGCCTGCAGCTGCCCATACCTACTGAGCCAGGTCGTGATGTCCTCCGGGGGGAGAGACTTGTTCCTCACGAGGACGGTGAGAGACTTTGTCTCCTCATGCCTGGAGAGGGGGACCACCCGAAATTTTTTCCAGGGGTCCGCCCCCCTTTAGGAGATCATAGAGGGTGAGAAAGAGCTCCATGCAGACAAGGGAGACGAAGCTCACATCGAACTCTCTCGACCCGGTGGGGTGGATGACTGCGAAGAGATTCGCAACTTTAAAATTAATCTCTAGCAGCCAATCCATCACCTGCCCTCTGCTAGGGCACTGACCAGGGTCCTCCCACTTTAACTGAACCACATTGCGCCTTTTCCTCTCTGGGCCCCCCGTACCCCTTGACCAGGAGTTATCCCCCTGATAATGGCCCGCAGGGGGGTCCCGGAAGTTTTGGGCCCCAAACCGGCCATACAGGGGACCCAGAGGGACACTGGTTCCAGACACCTGCACGAAGGACCTCCCCTCCCTCAGTGCCCTAAGCAGGCTTTCCTCCTGCGAGCCCCCGAACGCACCCCCAGAGGCAGGAGCAGAGATCTCTGCGGACACATTCCCAGGACCAGGGGCCACCAGAGGGGACCCAATCCCAGACTCCAACCCCCCGGGATGACCAACATCCCCAAACTCCCCCCTCCCCCCAACCACGGGAGGAGGATTCCCCCCAGAGACCCTGCTCAGGATGGATGCCATCTGGCTCCCTAGCAGACCATCCCCTTCTGCCAGGTCACCAGAGGCCCCAACTACAACATGAACCCCACCGGGGTCTACAGGAGGCTGACACCCCTCCTGCTGCTGTGAGGACTCCAGAGCCCTGATATATGTCATGGCCGGGCAGTCCCCACGCAACTCCCCCACATCTGTTTCCCCCCACTCAACAGGAGCCTGAGCCACTGGGATCTCACCACTAGAGATGATCCCCTCCATCGCTTTGTCAGAGTTGTCATCTTCTTCCTGGTTAGATGAGGGGACAAGTCTTGCAGACTGGGAACCTCCCATCACACTCCGGGCAGAATCCCCGCCCACTTCCAGGTCGGACGAGGGGTGGGGAACAGACAGGAAGTGATCCCCATGCACAGGGGCTCCATCCATTTCCAGGTCAGACGAGGGGCGTGGAAAGTCAAAGAGCTGCGAATGACACGAGCCGTCAGTCACCCGCTCAGGCTATGCCCCCCGACCCCCGCCCACCGGCCCAGAGGACACGCCCCCACTGTCAGCAATGGATGTCACCAGCCCCAAACCTTCCAAACATGGTGAGCCATGCAAACCATCCCCACACAGGGAAGAGGGTGGTCCACCCCCATCCACCACCCCCGCATCCTCCCCCACTTCCTTAACCTTGACACTGGACCATAGACCTGCAGCCATTGCATGCTGTTCATCTGTCACTTGCAGGGCTGCAGATGCCTGCCCCTCCCCCTCAGCATGTGCAGCCACGGCCACCATTATGGATGAATTCTCCTGACTGCATGCGGGGATCACTGGGGCACTAGAGGAAATACCAGACGCTGTCCTACCAGAGTCACTGGTGAGTTTTTTGCTTTTGGCTTTAACAGTTTTATCAACCGCTGGAGGTTGGCTTAATACCATCACTGGGGGTTTCCCCAACTTCCCCCCCCTCAGTGCACCCGCCGCCTGACTACCCCCAGCTGCATCATTGGATGCCCTACCCGGGTCTGCCTGCACACCGGCCATACTTACAGGTCGCACTGCAGCAGGGTCCCGGGGATCCTCCGCAGCTTTGGCATCAGGGGCTGCACCAACAGGGGAAGGGGGTGGGATCTTCCATACCAGCACCGTCATTTGCCGCCATACCGTCTTCAGGTTCTTTCTCTGCCTCCACCTCCTCTTCCACATCCACATCCATACTAGGCAGGGAAGGCTGTAAGGGTGGGCGCCCGCTGCGCCTGGCAGCCTGCGTACCTTCTTTGCTGGCCTGCCTTAGCTCTCCACGGACTTCCAAAAGGAAGGCTCTCTCCCCCGGGCCTCTCTCGTACAGCCCACCCAGCAGGTCCCATAGACTTCTGCACTGGGTTTTTAGTAGCTCTATGGGCTCTTTAAAGCCTTCCCTTTTGGAGCTATCTACATGGTCTCTCCTGTTGCGAAGATTAGTTAGTATAGCCATCTTGGCACAGAAAGCTTGGGAGGCCTTCAGGACCAGGCCCTTCACTCTAGTCTTCCTCACATGCAGCTTGCCAGCATCCTCACCTGGTTGAGGTCAGTCCAATTCATCAGAACAAACTGGGTTTGTAAAAAGAGCAAATCCTCCCTGGACAGATCTCCCTTACCCAGGGGTAGCAGCAGCCCGCCAGGCCGGGAAGGCTGCCCTGGTCCTGGGCTGGAGGAAGCCATAGCTCCCTCTTTCGCCAAAGTTCGGTCTAAGCGCTTACTCAGCTCAGGTCTGTACTCTCTGCCTGGAGATGAAGACACTCTGGCTGCTGTGTCCTCGTTTCTTTCTCCTTCAGCTGTGGGATCAGCCAGAGTGAACGAGTTTGTGGGAGGATTGGAGGGGGCAGCCACACCCCCAGCTCCGCCCACTAACTCCGGCTGCCTCCGGATACATTGGAGATGATGGGGAAGACGTGACATGCTGTCTGGCGGCCCGCGGGCCGCCGCAGCCCACAGGGCATTTGCCCGCTATGCCCTATGGCCAGTCCGGGCCTGAGCTACACCGACACACGAGAGAGACAGCAAGCCCTCTAGATTGGGAAACAGGCACAGAGAGTCAATGCTCCCCCAGCTCCCATAGCCACTGTTAAGGCTTCTTAGCAGTTAGTAAGAGAAGGAGGGAATCTAGCTCACTCTAAAAAGCAAGCTGACCTACCAGAAATACTTTTAGGCCCTCCTCCTATTGTGTCAGTGCAAGTGAAAGGTGTCTATACCAAAGCCTTATTGGACACCGGAGCACAAGTGACGTTGTTATACAGGGTCTATAACAAATACTTGAAGCATATTTCCCTGTGTAAGCTGGAAGAGCTGGAGATTTGGGGAATCATGATCACCTGTGGGCCATCTGTAGCAGGGAAGACGGAAACATTCAACACATTGGCTGTTACGTGACCTCGACCCCCCCGAGGGCTAAACATACCTCCATGCTGATTGGGACCAACACTGACCTGGTAAAGAGGCTACTGGCCCTATTGGCAGAAAAGGAAGAGTCTGCGCTTAGAAGAATACACCCCCAATTGCATCATACCTTTAAGCAAGTGGTCAAAAACAGAGTGCCCCAGCTGAGGGGGTGGGAAGACTATGGAGGGTGGAAGCAAAAGAGAGGGTTTTGCAGCCGGGTGAAATAGTCCTAATGAAAGCTACTGACTTGGGGAGGGGGGTTAATATGTACAGGATAGGGATGTTATATGTACGAGGGGGTAATATGTACGGGGGGGTTAATATATACAGGGGGGTAATATGTACAGGAGGGGGTTAATATGTACAGGGGAGGGGGGTTATATGTACGGGGGGGTAATATGTACAGGAGGGGGTAATATGTACGGGGGGTTAATATATACAGGGGGTAATATGTACAGCAGAGGGTAATATGTACATGTGGGTAATTTATACAGGAGGGGATTATATGTACATGGGGGGGTTATATGTACAGGGGGGGTTATGTACAGGGGAGAGGGAATATGTACAGGAGGGGATAATATGTACACGAGGGGGTAAAATGTACAGGGGGGTTAATATGTACAAGAGGTGATAATATGTACAGGGAGGGAGTTAATATGTACAGGAGGGGTTAATATGTACAGATGGGGTTAATATGTACAGGAGGGGTAATATGTACAAGGATGGGTTAATATGCACAGGAGGGGGTAATATGTACAGGGAGGGGGCTAATATGTACAAGGAGGGGGATAATATGTTCAGGGTGGGCTAATATGTATAGGGAGGGGGGGGGGGGTACTATGTACAGGAGTTTGTAATATATCTGTGACTGAGGCTGCACTATATACCCTGATCTGTGACTGAGGCTGCACTATATACCCTGATTTGTGACTGAGGCTGCACTATATACCCTGATCTGTGACTGGGGCTACACTATATACCCTATCTGTAATGCTGAGCTATATACCCTGATCTCAGAGGCTGAGCTGTACACTCTGTCCTGAGATGCTGAGCTGTATACTCTGTCCTGTGATGCTGGGGCTGTATACTCTGTCCTGTGATGCTGGGGCTGTATACTCTGTGCTGTGATGCTGGGGCTGTATACTCCTGACACTATGGGATTCAGCAAGTGGAATACAGGGGATGGAGTGAGTGGATTCTATAAAGGGTGGGGCTTATGAGAAGTGGGAGGGGTCAAAAAGGAATGGCGGGGTCTGGCGCCCCCCCATCCTAAAACTTCACCAGCCCCCACTGCATCAGATCCCACCTGATCCGCCAGACGGAGGCGAACGTATCGCCGTATGTCTGTCTTGAGCGGATCGGATGGCAGACGGGTGTCAGCGGAAACATCTCCATAGGTGTCAATGGATGGCCCGCTCAGATCCACCTGAAAAACCTCCTAAGGGAAGCAGCCTCCATTGTAAGAGACCACTGGACCACTGATCACCAATAAAAAGAAGGTTACCAACATAAAGGAACACTATAATTTTCAGAGAGTGTGCTTTTGCTGCTCATTATTATAGTTACATAGTTAGTCAGGTTGAATGAAGACACAAATCCATCTAATTCAACCAATAAATTATGCATTTTACTTCCACGATTATTACTGTAAATATTTAATTCATGTAAATTTTTGGGGTGAGTTCACATTTGTAACAATTGGGGCACATCATGATAACTTCTTTTATCATGGCTCATTTTTTGTTAGTAGCGACAGCTGGTTAAAAACAACTGACAGGGAAACAGTTTGTAATAAACCTTTACATTTTTTGTTTCCAATTATTTTCTTTTACTGTCTACAGAGGTGGTGTGATGAGGATTTTATTTCCTAAGAAGGATTTTAATTAAACCATGTACTGTAACATCTGCATGATAACGCTGAGCGGAGAAGGGGATTTCCTGAAATAAATGATGAACAAGCCACGTGTTGTTGCAACACTTTAAAGCAACCCTTTACAGACAACCCTGCCCATATGAACTACTCAGTATTTGAACCATTTTCCATTGAATAATCAGCCAATAAGCTCTGCTCCAGTCTCTCCCTGGAGACCTGGTTATTCCCCTTATTGAGACCTGGTTATTCCCCTTATTTTCCTTTCCACACAATTGTAGGAGCTGAAACCAGGCTATAAATTACAGACTACACTTCAAAGGCACTCTTCTCCCCTCCATCATAATCTTTTAGCACTGCTCTGTAAATTCCCCAATGCCTGGAAATTACTTTATCTATATGCATGTGGTCCAGGATTTTGCTGTTTATAATAATAAAAAAAAAAAGAAAATCATTTATTTGTGACGTACATTGTGCATAAATAATGACAGCTCCGTCCAGCTGGATCCTGCCAGGCAGAATAAAGGCTGGTTTGATGCTGCCAGCACACTGCTCTAAGCAGTCCACACTACCTAGAAACACTGAAAATATCACATTTTTCTTTATCCCCTAGTTTTTCCATACTTCAATCTCTCTCGTTAGTTCCAGTGCCCCATGAAGGAAAAAAAAAATAGTTCTAGAGTCCACTATTTAATTTATCAATTATATTTATAAATATGAATGTTCTAAATCTGATATGAGTATAATACTGTAAAAAATCTCAAGGGTAATAATAATAATAATAATAATCTAAAAAGTAATGTAACTACAATTCTACAGCCAAAAAAATGTCTGTTAAAACGCTTGTGAAGCATATCACATTGAATCATACTGAAATGTATTATTGCATTGAAGCATATGGCTAATATTAAAATCTTCCTTCATCCTTCAAACCCCCACCTATCCTGTAATCTATCGGTGCAGCTGCATGGGTTAATGCTACTAATGGGCTGTCACCGGCTCTCATCAAAAGAGACTGACTATGCCTACCTTTTTTGCCCAGCTGCTAAATCCGTTGTTTCCCCCCATTTGCACAGAATGTATGTGCATGGACTTTCACTGGGTTAATTTGCTATGAATATTTGTTATACAGTAAATATACCCTATCATAAAGCAGACACCGTGGCACCAGCTATTTGGCCAAATCCTGATTCTTGAGTTCCTCATGAGACAAACAATGCAGGAGACAAAATTCAAGCCCTGGGTGGACCTTTAGCCACCATTCATCTCAGCAAACACAATTTTTTTTCCGTATATCAGAACTTGTTTAATCAGTACAGAATTTGTTTAAAAAAAAAAAATCAGAAGACCAAGACCATGCATGCTCAAAAACACATTACATCAGTTCCCGAAGTTGTATTCTGTCGTACGAGAATTTTCGTAACTTTAGTAACCTTTTAAGTTTTTGATATGAGAGTAGCATGCAAAAAAAAGTGATGATCATTTGTCCGAAACTATCATCGTGTGTACGAGGCTTTAGTCCCAGCAATCACACTACCGTGTTGTGGGACAAAGATCTCTGGCTCAGGTACGTAATCTCACCTTGGGCCTGTGTTTTCCTGTCCTCACTCAGCTGCCACCATGCCTAACAGATAAGGTGGTGGCTCTGTTCAAACATGCTTGATTTGACTTGTGACATGAAGAGGCAGCAATTTTCTGCCTCTAGGCTTGTGTGTTGATGGGCGGCTCCACAGAGAACACCTCGGAGCTTCTCGCATTTCGTAAATGTGATAAAAAAAAAAAGATACCCATGGCATGTACAATTCCATTCTATAATTACACATGTTCTAATAGCTGCACGGCTAGCCCTTGCCTGAAACTGGAAATCTAGTCATCTCCCTACTTTCCAGCTCTTTATATCCATTCCTAACCAGAATCTCCATATGGAATACATGTATGCTAGGGCACATTATACCCTTAATAAAATCCTTGCTCAATGGGCCCCTTGGTTACAAGACTCCAGATGTAACTTGGTTATTACATAAATTTAGACGTCTTGCCATCTTTAAGCCATCGGTCCTTACTCCCAGCAAAGTAAAGTACTAACCCTATGCTATATAATACTAGTTGCCCACCTTAAAATTTTGAAAATACAGTCTGTCTCGTTCTACCTTCTCATAAGGCCCTCTCTCAGGTTTCTATATCCTGCCCTGGGATATGATCTTATCTAAGCTGTACCTACCTTAGTACTCATGCTTTATCTTATTTCTCTTGCTGACGTTAGGGTTCTATACCCAGAATTACTGTTCATGTTTATGTTTAAAAATCATCACAATCTTGTTTTATGTACTTTGAACTCCCTCTAAAGGGGCTTGATATATTCCAAAGTGGTCCATGCCAACCACTATGCTGTCATGTATAACGAAAAATATGACTTTCTTTATGTTAATAAGTACTGAAACAGAAAACTCACCTGTTAGACTCTTACTGCATTATATGTAAAATTACTTTGCCACATGTAAACCTCTTTTTTTTCAATAAAAATTGCAAGTAAAAAAAAAAAAAAGATACTTCTTAGAATTGTTGGGGATATGACTACCAAATGTTAAGAAGATAAGATAGAGAAAAAACTTTTCAATGCATATTTTGTATTTTATTCTTACCAAAGAATTTTGGTTCAACAACAGCAATATAAATTAACAATTCAGAACAGTAAAAGATTGCATGGTAACAACACGTAGGGCAGTTTTTCCCAACTCCAGTCCTCAAGGTGCCACAACAGGTCATGTTTTCAGGCTTTCCATTATTTTGCACAAGTGATTTGATCAGCTTTACTGCCCTAGTAATTACCACAGCCGTTTCATCTGAGGGAAATCCTGAAAACATGACCTGTTGGGGTGCCTTGAGGACTGGAGTTGAGAAACATTGATGTGGATACCTTCGAACATAAATAATCAAATATTCATAGCTAACTGTTATAAGACTACAAATGTTGAAGGAACAAAAGCAACATAAAATTCTGGTGGAGTTTTACAACATTTTGCGCCTGTGGGCAGACCTCCCCTCAGACCACCGTCCAGAGCACTGTGTACATTACAGGCCTCCCCTCAGACCATCATCCAGAGCACTGTGTACATTACTGGCCTCCCCTCAGACCACTGTCCAGAGCACTGTGTACTATACAGACCTCCCCTAAGACAACTGTCCAGAGCACTGTGTACATTACTGGCCTCCTTTCAGACCACTGTCCAGAGCACTGTGTACATTACTGGCCTCCCCTCAGACCACTGTCCAGAGCACTGTGTACTATACAGGCCTCCCCTCAGACCACCGTCCAGAGCACTGTGTACATTACTGGCCAATCATACAACCGTCCAGAGCACTGTGTACATTACAGGACTCCCCTCAGACCACCGTCCAGAGCACTGTGTACATTAGAGGCCTCCCCTCAGACCACCATCCAGTGCACTGTGTACATTACTGGCCTCTCATACCACCATCCAGAGCACTGTGTACATTACAGGACTCCCCTCAGACCACCGTCCAGAGCACATTACCACCGTCCAGAGCACTGTGTACATTACAGGCCTCCCCTCAGACCACCGTCCAGAGCACTGTGTACATTACAGGACTCCCCTCAGTCCACCGTCCAGAGCACTGTGTACATTACTGGCCTCCCCTCAGACCACTGTCCAGAGCACTCTGTACATTACTGGCCTCCCCTCAGACCACTGTCCAGAGCACTGTGTACTAAACAGGCCTCCCCTCAGACCACCGTCCAGAGCACTGTGTACATTACTGGCCTCTCATACCACCATCCAGAGCACTGTGTACATTACAGGACTCCCCACAGACCACCGTCCAGAGCACTGTGTACATTAGAGGCCTCCCCTTAGACCACCGTCCAGTGCACTGTGTACATTACTGGCCTATCATACCCCCGTCCAGAGCACTGTGTACATTACAGGACTCCCCTCAGACCACCGTCCAGAGCACTGTGTACATTACAGGCCTTTCCTCAGACCACCTTCCAGAGCACTGTGTACATTACTGGCCTCTCATACCACCGTCCAGAGCACTGTGTACATTACAGGACTCCCCTCAGTCCACCGTCCAGAGCACTGTGTACATTACTGGCCTCTCATACCACCATCCAGAGCACTGTGTACATTACAGGACTCCCCTCAGACCACCGTCCAGAGCACTGTGTACATTACTGGACTAGCCTCAGACCACCATCCAGAGCACTGTGTAGCCCCCCAGTCTGTACAATCCCCCCAGTCTGCACAACCCCCGCTCCCCCCAGTCAGCATAACCCACCCAGTCTGCACAATCCCCCCAGCCCCCAGTCAGCACAATCCCCCCCAGTCTGCCCAATCCCTCCTCCCCTAGTCTGCACAATCCCCCAGTCTTCACAATCCCCCCTATTTGTATAATCCCCCCTTCCCCAGTCAGCACAATCCCTCTCCCCCAGTCTGCACAATCCCCCCTCCCCCCAGTCTGCACAATCCCCCCCAGTTTGTATAATCCCCCCTTCCCTCAGCCTTCACCCCCCCCCGTTTGTACGATCCCCCCTCCCCCAGTCTACAAAAGGGGAGAACGAAATGAGAAGGAAAAGAGGCAAAGCAAAGAGGTTGGGTGAGAGAGGAGGGTTGTTCACAGAGCAGATGGCTCACTCACCAATTTAGCCTCCCCTCTCAGGCTGGTCTCCCAGGTAGGTTGAGCACAGTGCATGCATTGCATGCAGGAGGCTGGAGTATGGGTTGGGTGGACACTAATTTGAGATGGAGTGTCAGATTGGACAGGCGGCGGAGTGAGGGAGGAACTAGGAAGTGCTGATGGGACAGACCATAGAGGCTGACTCCGGGGTGGCCGGCCAGAGCTAAAATGCCAGGGAAAGTGGAAGCAATCCCCGTCTGAGACTGAGCAGCCAAAAATAGAAAATAGTGCCATGGCTGCTGTGGCAGAAGTGGCACTGCCAATCCGAGGACACAACCGGGAACATATTTGGTCCGGGGACAGTGTCCTCAATCCGGGGACTGTCCCTGGAAAACAGGGACGTCTGGTCAGATTCTGGTCACACGCAGCATGGGACATTCTGCTTTACTGGTGGGTACTGGAAGTGCTCAAAAACAATGTACATAGCTCCCAAAATGCCCTTTTCAGTACCAATATCCTTCTGTTTTCTGTAACTGCCCCTTCTGTTCTTCTGACTACTGTATCTGTCCCCGTAAATGCCCCTCTTAAAGGGACACTAAAGGTACACGTTTTTTCACCTTAATGCATCCTATGCATTAAGGTGAGAAAACATCTGACAATACCGGCCCCCACAGCCCCCCCATTTTACTTACCTGAGCCTGTTCACCTGTTGCGCTCGCCCCTGATGTCCTCTTCGCCGCTCAGCCTGGTCGTTGATTGGCTAGAGTGGATGGATTGAAAGCAGCTTGCGCTGCTGTCAATCACATCCAATGACGCGGCGTGCCGGGGGAGGGGCCGAGTGATACAGTAAGCTGCTATAGCCGCCAGCTGTATCACAGGAGCGCGCCCGCAAGAACTCACCACTATGCTCGCTCGCTCGCATGAAGGTGTTCAGTTCTTGCGGGCAGGAGCCGAGACAGCCGCCGAGGGACCCCAGAGTGACCATTGGGGCCACTCTGTGCAAAACGAGCTGCACAGTGGAGGTAAGTATAATATGTTTGTTATTTAAAAAAATTCTCTTTACAACCCTTTTAAGGTCACTTATTACACTTTTTTTTTATAAATGTCCCTTTTGTTTATTTTTTAAACAGTTGCCATGCTTTGGCAGGGGGTAGGAAGGACAAGGTACTGGCAAAAATATTTTGGAGGGAGGACAAGGCACTGACATCAATGCTTTGGGGGTGGTAACAATACACTAAAGCCGACCATAGACAAATTAAAATGTGGCAAGTTCAGCAGGAACTATAGACAGGCTGGTTGTACTGAAGTTGATTTGAGTGATTTTAGTACGATTTTTGTTTGATTATTGCCGACAGCAGTGGTCATTGTATTCTGATGGCTGGGAAACATCCCGCTGTCAGAATACAATAGTGCAGTGGGTAGGGATTCCCCCCATCAACACTGACAGATGATGGAGGAATCAAGCAATTTTCTTTCCTTCAGCCCATTGTTAAAGGTAAGAAAATTGAATAATCTATTACCTGCCTTAAAATTAATGCTTTGAATTCAAGGGGGACAATACGCTGCACATTAATCTTGACTAAACCTCTTTGGAAAGGAGAGGGGCAATCCAATATTCCAATAACCACTCATTCTTTTTAGGGGAGGGGGGGAAATTACTAATCCCTAAGGTGTATTGTTTGGGTACAAGGAAAGCAGCATATGTGTGCAGTGTATGCAACAAGAAGGCGCTGACTCTTTAACAGAGAAGTATTGCCAATGCTTTTTTGCACTTATGTTTGCACTCCTGTGACCCAGAAACAGCCAATAGCTGGTAAAGTCCACTGTCGGCTGGTGCCACAGAGCCGCTCCAGGCTTTGGAAGGATCCTGACAATAACGTTGTGATCCACCCAGATGCCTGATTGCCAGCTAGCTCAGTCTCCCAGCGTGCCACTAGAGCCTGAGAGAAATGCTCCCCCTAAAAGACCCCAGATTTTTCCTCCACCTTTAAAAGCATCAAATCAAAAAAAAAAAAACTAAAAAGCAGCTTGATCTGATGCTTCACCCCCCCCCCCCCCAAAAGGGCAGTGTATACATCTGCCCTAAACTGGAAGTGACATCATGATATTGCTTCCGCCCTCTTAGATCATTGAGGTTATCAGAGACGATCTGGTGTCTCTTCATCTCTGTGGCCAGCCACGCAAACTTCCTGGTAAGACGGGGAAACTCTGGCGAGCGCTTGGATCTTTTTTAGGAAAAAGAGAGTCCCCGGCTGAAAATTTTAGTACCGGGGTTATTGCTGACAGCTGCAGCCATAGCCCCAGTAAACCGCTTCAAAACCGCATTTTATATATACACATTGCAATCTTGAAGTGGTTGAACTCCAAACTTTCTGCAAAAACAAATCTAAAAAATTTTTGTGGCAGTGCTGATCGTCACGTTAAGCAAAATTGTACTTGAAGTTTAAGAAAAGCCTGCTAGCTGCTTGTTTGATGTGACAGTAAGCACTCCCATTTACATCTGTGTTTACCATTTTGTCCTGATTCAAACAAGAATGTGTATGTCTGAGGTATACTGTATATTATAAGGAAAAATAAATAAATCTATGAAGCGGTTTTACACTATGGGCTTTCCCTCTTGTTATTTCCCTCTGAGTGGCATTATCAGATTTCCAACACCAAGCACAGCTTACATAAGAAGTAGTGGATTTAAAGGGGACATGCCCCACAAGCGCATCTGACCACACTAGGAGATAGTTGGTCATATCTATCCAGTGAGTGCAAATCCATGTGGGGCACTATACGCACAAGTGGAATCAAGCACCAAGTTTAAATTTCAAAGAGCACCAGAACTTGCACATTGGAAATATGTGTGTGGGACTTTATGGTTATAAATTTTGCTTATATTTGTTTCAATAGATTTATAGCACATTTTATGATATGAATATTTGTTTATCACATGGAATAGTATTGGTGACAAGCGCGGTTGATTATTAAGTATTTATACTGTATATTGACTGATTCTCTATAAAACATTTTTTTACATCACAGTACTAATCTTTCCTCGTGTAGCGGCCTCACCCTCTCTCCATCTTTATCGGTTACACACCAACTCATGTCTAGGGGTTCCTGGGTTGTGAGAGTGAGATGCGCCACGGCCCATGTCCTCCCCATTGTAGTAGGGAGGTGAAGGCCACTTCCTGATGTTTCCTCGGGCCGGTGTGTTCTGTGAATGCACTGAGTCTGTAATTGCAAGCTCACCAGCCTCCCCTCTGCTTCCAGTAACTGGAGTTCACACACCGGAGAAAGGTCCAACACTTGTTTATTTGGCACTCCAATAGCAAAGCACGATAAACAGTTCTTTTAACAGCAGACTGGTTGGGACCTATAACCTTACCAACGGTGGGATGAGCAGATCAAGGCACTTCCTAACGTTTCAGTTCTATGCCACTATACTATGACCAGCGGCGCCTAAGCCAATCCAGCTGTTACAGAACAGGAAGGATGGGGTCTCTTCCAGCAACCCCTATGAACAGCAATGGAGCCCTCTTCGATACGCTGTGGCCCCTATCAGGGGGATGTGTCCTCCCAAGAGAGTTCCCAGAGGCCCACTGTCACCGGGTTGGTGCTGCTCCGGGTCTCCAGTGGGTAACCTCCCCGGCCTCCTCACCTCAGGTACGAGTCCCTCCGCTCAGGGACCCTCGGACAGTCCACCCTAGCGGGACCCAGTCGAAGGTACTGGGCCCCAGGCCTCCTAGATAGTACCTCACCCCAGGCTAAAGGTGCCTGGGATGGACGCCAACATGACTCCGGACCAGGCCATGGGCACCTGGACCAGACTCCTGGATCTCCCGCACCCAGGCCTAAGGGCCCTGGGTGCGGACCGCAACCCTCCTCCTCCGAGGACCTCCTTCTCCGCAAGACGACGACCACGTCGTCAGGGTGTCTCCCCCTTTTATCTCCTCCCTTCAACGGCCCGGCGGGTTCCCCGCCCCAGCCATACCATCTCCGGGAAGAGACCAAACAGGGAGCACTGCAGGGGATGATTCTACCTGAAGCCCGTGGGTACCCCGCCACCCACAGGCAAAGGAGAATATTACATCCTCCAATCCTCCACGAAACAAAAAAGGGTCTGAATCCTAACACAATTATACACCTGGGTCACACTATTGCCCAGGTGTATCCCATCAATTTGAGGACCCCGCTACACACTCCCCCCTGTAATTTGACGCTGGTCCCCAGCGTCAGGTGCACACCCATGCCTCCCATAAAGTGGTGACATGGAGTGAAACCCCTGAGGCAGTTCCTCTAAATTTCCCAAGTGCCAAGACCTGCTCAGGGAATGGGGAACATATAAAATAACTTATGTCATAAAACACTTTAAACATCTGCCTAGTCACAGCCCCTCTCCCACACTGTCTAAGAGCCACCCACTCTCAATGATCTTGACTGACGATTCTCCTGCAGGGGAAAGAAAAACAACATCCTAACATAATTTCGTGTCATTTGGGATGAGTGGGCCCGTCAGCCGAGAGACCCACTCACTCCAACAAGCAAGGTGATGTGTGGGTGAAATATTTTCAAACATTTGTTGTGCAACACTGCCACCTGGTGACAACGCCGCGGTCATGACACTCAACGAATCTTCGTTCTTCCAGCTTTTCCCTACTCTGCCACTATTCCCAAATGTCCTTGCCTTTGGCACATGAAGAAAAGGGGAAACACGAAAACACAACAGTCCCCAAGTCTCCAACGAGAAAAAGAAAAGCCCAAACAAAAACAAAAGCAGGGCACAGTCCTGCGTGTCTGGGAATGGCTCTTCCAGAAAGTTCAAGTGCACAAAAGAAATAAACAGGAGTTCTTTTCTCCTATAAGTAAAACTTTGGATCCGGCAGGTACAGGGGTTTCAGGTGTTTGTCAAATGCCTCTATCGAATACTCGACATCTTCTCCTTCTCTTCTGCAAATGACTATCTTGTCAGCATGGATATGGCGCCCCAATTTCCATTCAGCTTTGCAGTCCTCAAACCTCTTAGACACTGCCGGCACACATTCCAGGTACCTGCGGGCATGGGGCACCTTCAACTTGTCCCACACAAACTCGTCATACCATCTTGTTCTCCAGACTTCCACCTCATACAGCAAGTCCCGGGGTAGATACGGGTACTCCCACCCATATTCCCGAGCTACTTTATGGCAAAACAGTCTCTGCAAGCGGGCCAAAGGTGGCATAGTGGCTTTCTCTCCAGTTCCAGGCAGCACAATAGCTTCCGGATGCCGAGGTACCTTTACCAGCTCCCTGGAAATGACTTTCGGCGCTCTCAGAGAAGCGCGGGGTGTCCCCACAACCAAAGTAGGTGAGGTAACAGTAGATGAGGACACAGGTGGAGGGGTAGGTTCCCTCGTAAGCTGCGGGTCTTCCACCCGAGGCGTGCTGTCTCCTGTGTACATAGGTGAATCCCGTACCGCACGGGAAGCAAGAAGTGGCACTCTATCCCAGCCCTTGCGGCTGAACAGTTCGTCTATCTCGCCATCATCTCCGCAATCAGACAGCGACTCTAGGTCGGAGGTGTCATACATCTCCGCAGGCAGATATCTACCGGTGGACACAGAATCATCTTCTCTGGGGGGTTCCACCTCCAATGGGCCCCCGACACCTCCAACCACCACCACAGTCCCAGCCCCTGGCTCACCTGACCCTTGTAGAAGACTGGGATGTCCGGGACTTCCATCTCGACCGGCGCCATCCAGGCCAGGCAAGCAGCGGGGTGAAGCTCGACCACGTCCATAGGATGCCTGTACTAGGCCAACTTTCCTCTTCGGTGGTGGAAGCAAAGAACTTGTGGCGACCGAAGCAGCATCTTCGGATTTTTCTCTGTTGGGCAGTCCATCGCCCTGGTCAGCGCGCACAGGAACCTCGACAAAGGCCTTGATCTCCCCTTCCGGAGTAGCAGTACCCGTGAGGTGATTGAGGCGAAGGGCCCGGGGCCTTGCTGTGGACGACTCGACCTCAAAAAGGAATTCTCTGCACTCCTCACATCGCCCGAATGGCTTCAGGGTGACCACCAGTCCCGAGCAGCCGGGACAGATCACACCGAGGGCCTCCGTGTCTCTGCAGGTGTACAGAGCCAACCGCCCTCGGGGCCTAAGTCTTATCCCCGTGTCTGTGATGGGGGCAGCAAAGGAAGTCATTCTCGTGGGGTGAGGAACCATAATCCACGGGGCACTTGAGGTCATCCCGACTGTTTGCTGCTCCATCATGCACTGACCCCGCGCCGGAGTCTCCACGTGTATCCCCACACTTGGCCAGACTCCTCCCATGAGCTGTACATTTTCGCGGGCTTCCTCTTGACTCCGCCCACGAACGATGTCGCCATGGGGTGCCTCGTGGCGCAGTGCGTTAACAGTCCCCACGTGCAGTACGTCACACGGCTGGACCTCTCCCTTTTTCCGCTCCTCCGCATGGGCCTTTCCCGTGTTAGGGTCATTTCCACAACTCCGAGCAGGGACGCACTTTGGCCAGTAATTTGGCCGATCTGCTCGGAACTCCTCTGGGCAGCAAAGTTCAAATGTAGACATTCTCAAGTCCATCTTTAGAACACACTGTATCCCGGACTCACGAGCCCCCACGTGTAGCGGCCTCACCCTCTCTCCATCTTTATCGGTTACACACCAACTCATGTCTAGGGGTTCCTGGGTTGTGAGAGTGAGATGCGCCACGGCCCATGTCCTCCCCATTGTAGTAGGGAGGTGAAGGCCACTTCCTGATGTTTCCTCGGGCCGGTGTGTTCTGTGAATGCACTGAGTCTGTAATTGCAAGCTCACCAGCCTCCCCTCTGCTTCCAGTAACTGGAGTTCACACACCGGAGAAAGGTCCAACACTTGTTTATTTGGCACTCCAATAGCAAAGCACGATAAACAGTTCTTTTAACAGCAGACTGGTTGGGACCTATAACCTTACCAACGGTGGGATGAGCAGATCAAGGCACTTCCTAACGTTTCAGTTCTATGCCACTATACTATGACCAGCGGCGCCTAAGCCAATCCGGCTGTTACAGAACAGGAAGGATGGGGTCTCTTCCAGCAACCCCTATGAACAGCAATGGAGCCCTCTTCGATACGCTGTGGCCCCTATCAGGGGGATGTGTCCTCCCAAGAGAGTTCCCAGAGGCCCACTGTCACCGGGTTGGTGCTGCTCCGGGTCTCCAGTGGGTAACCTCCCCGGCCTCCTCACCTCAGGTACGAGTCCCTCCGCTCAGGGACCCTCGGACAGTCCACCCTAGCGGGACCCAGTCGAAGGTACTGGGCCCCAGGCCTCCTAGATAGTACCTCACCCCAGGCTAAAGGTGCCTGGGATGGACGCCAACATGACTCCGGACCAGGCCATGGGCACCTGGACCAGACTCCTGGATCTCCCGCACCCAGGCCTAAGGGCCCTGGGTGCGGACCGCAACCCTCCTCCTCCGAGGACCTCCTTCTCCGCAAGACGACGACCTCGTCGTCAGGGCGTCTCCCCCTTTTATCTCCTCCCTTCAACGGCCCGGCGGGTTCCCCGCCCCAGCCATACCATCTCCGGGAAGAGACCAAACAGGGAGCACTGCAGGGGATGATTCTACCTGAAGCCCGTGGGTACCCCGCCACCCACAGGCAAAGGAGAATATTACATCCTCCAATCCTCCACGAAACAAAAAAGGGTCTGAATCCTAACACAATTATACACCTGGGTCACACTATTGCCCAGGTGTATCCCATCAATTTGAGGACCCCGCTACACTGGTCCAGTCAGGAGAGAGTTAATTCTAAATATATGTGACATTTTAGCACTACAGTATAAAAGTGTACCTGTTCCAATAGAATAAAGTACAGTCTTAGTCCGTGGGGTTCAATATTGAGTTGAAGCATGCTTTGTAGCTATAACAGGCTGTCCACAAGGTTTAGGAGTGTTTCTATTGGAATGTTTGACCATTCTTCCAGAAGCGCATTGTGAGGTCAGTCACTGGTGTTGGATGAGAAGACCTGGCTTGCAGTCTCTGCTCTATTTCATCCCAAAGGTGTTCTATCAGGTTGAGGTCAAGACTCTGTGCAGGCCAGTCAAGTTCCTCCGCCCCAAACTTGCTCATCCATGTCTTGATCTTGCTTTGTGCACTGGTCCAAATTATTTGGTGGAGGGATTGTGGTGTGGGGTTGTTTTTCAGGGGTTGGGCTTGGCCCCTTAGTTCCAGTGAAGGGAACTCTTGAAGTGGTTGTAAAGTCAGAAGGTTTTTTATCTTAATGTATTATGCATTAAGATAAACAAAAATTCTGTGTGCAGCAGCCCCCCTCAGCCCCCTAATACTTACCTGAGCCCCATCAAGATCCAGCGAGTCCACGAGTGCCTCAGCCATCCAGGACTCTCCCTACTGATTGGCTTAGACACAGCAGCGGCGCCATTGGCTCTTGCTGCTGTCAAAGTCAGATAGCCAAAGAGGAGAGAAGGGGGGTGGGGCAGAACCGCAGCTCCGTGGCTAATGGGACAGACGGAGCTGCGGCTCTGCTTGGGTGCCCCACAGAAAGCTGCTTGCTGTGGGGGCACTCAACAGGAGGGAGGGGCCAGGAGCACCAAAGAGGGACCTGAGAAGAGGAGGATATGAGCTGCTTTGTGCAAAACCACTGCAACAGAGCAGGTAAGTATAACATGTTTGTTATTTTTATAGAAAAAGACATTTTGGACAATTTCATGTTCCCAACTTTGTGGGAACACCCCAAAGTGAAAATGTCCAAATTAGGCCCAATTAGCCATTTTCCTTTCCCGGTGTCTCGTTAGTGTTACAAGGTCTCAGGTGTGAATGGGCAGCAGGTGTATTAAATTTGGTGTTATCGCTCTCACTCTCTCATACTGGTCACTGGAAGTTCAACATGGCACCTCATGGCAAAGAACTCTCTGAAAAAAATAATTGTTGCTCTACATAAAGATGGCCTATGCTAGAAGAAGATTGCTAAGACCTTGAAACTGAGCTGCAGCATGGTGGCCAAGACCATACAGCATTTTAACAGGACAGGTTCCACTCAGAACAGGCCTAGCCATGGCAGACCAAAGAAGTTGAGTGCATGTGCTCACCATAATATCCAGAGGTTGTCTCTGGGAAATAGACGTATGAGTGCTGCCAGCATTGTTGCAGAGGTTGAAGGGGTGGGGTGGTCCGTCTATCAGTGCTCAGACCATATGCCGCACACTGCATCAAATTGGTCTGCATCCGTGTCATTCCAGAAGGAAGCCTCTTCTAAAGATGATTCCCAAGAAAGCCCTCAAACAGTTTGCCGAAGACAAGCAGACTAAGGACATCTATTACTGGAACCATGTTTTATGGTCTGATGAGACCAAGATAAACTTATTTGGCTCAGATGGTGTCAAGCGTGTGTGGCGGCAACCAGGTGGGGAGTACAAAGACAAGTGTGTCTTGCCTACAGTTAAGCATGGTGGTGGGAGGGTCATGGTCTGGGGCTACATGAGTGCTCCTGGCACTGGGGAGCTATAGTTCATTGATGGAACCATGAAGGCCAACATGTACTGTGACATACTGAAGCAGAGCATGATCCTCTCCCTTCAGGAGACTGGGCCGCATGGCAGTAGTCCAACATGATAACGACCCCAACACCTCCAAGATGACCACTGCCTTGTTAAAGAAGCTGAGGGTAAAGGTGATGGACTGGCCAAGCATGTCTACAGACGTAAACCCTATTGAGCATCTGTAGGGTATCCTAAAATGGAAGGTGGAGGAGCGCAAGGTCTCTAACATCCACTAGTCGTCATGGAGGAGTGGAAGAGGACTCCAGCGGCAACCTGTGAAGCTCTGGTGAACTCCATGCCCAAGAGGATAAAGGCAGTGCTGGAAAATAATGGTGGCCACACAAAATATTGACAATTTGGGCCCAAATTGGACATTTTTACATTTTTAGGGGTGTACTCACTTTTGTTGCCAGCGGTTTAGACATTAATGGCCGTGTTGAGTTATTTAATGGGACAGCAAATTGACACTATTATACAAGCTGTACACTCACTACTTTGCTACAATGTAAAGTGCAATTTCTTCAGAGTTGTCACATGAAAAGATATAATAAAATATTCACAAAAATGTGAGGGGTGTACTCACTTTTGTGAGATACTGTAGATAAATATATATATATATATATATATATATATATATATATATATATATATATATACAGTGGGGCAAAAAAGTATTTAGTCAGCCTCCAATTATGCAAGTTCTCCCACGTAAAAAGATGAGAGAGGCCTGTAATTGTCATCATAGGTATACCACAACTATGAGAGACAAAATGTGGAAACAAATCCAGACAATCACATTGTCTGATTTGGAAAGAATTTATTTGCAAATTATGGTGGAAAATAAGTATTTGGTCAATATCAAAAGTTCATCTCAATACTTTGTTATATATCCTTTGTTGGCAATAACAGAGGTCAAAGTTTTCTGCAAGTCTTCACAAGGTTGTCACACACTGTTGCTGGTATGTTGGCCTATTCCTCCATGCAGATCTCCTCAAGAGCAGTGATGTTTTGGGGCTGTCACTCGGCAACACGGACTTTCAACTCCCTCCAAAGGTTTTCTATGGGGTTGAGATCTGGAGACTGGCTAGGCCACTCCAGGACCTTGAAATGCTTCTTACGAAGCCACTCCTTCGTTGCCCGGGCGGTGTGTTTGGGATCATTGTCATGATGAAAGACCCAGCAACGTTTCATCTTCAATGCCCTTGCTGATGGAAGGAGGTTTGCACTCAAAATCTCACAATACATGGCCCCCTTCATTCTTTCATGTACACTGATCAGTCGTCCGGTTCCCTTTGCAGAGAAACAGCCCCAAAGCATGATGTTGCCACCCCCATGCTTCACAGTAGGTATGGTGTTCTTTGGTTGCAACTCAGCATTCTCTCTCCTCCAAGCACGACGAGTTGTGTTTCTACCAAGCAGTTATACTTTGGTTTCATCTGACCATATGACATTCTCCCAATCCTCTTCTGGATCATTCAAATGCTCTCTAGCAAACCTCAGACGGGCCCGGACATGTACTGGCTTAAGCAGGGGGACACGTCTGGCACTGCAGCATTTGAGTCCCCGGCGGCATAGTGTGTTACTGATGGTAGCCTTTGCTACGTTGGTCCCAGCTCTCTGCAGGTCATTCACTAGGTCCCCCCGTGTGGTTCTGGGATTTTTGCTCACCATTCTTGTGATCATTTTGACCCCACAGGGTGAGATCTTGCGTGGAGCCCCAGATCGAGGGAGATTATCAGTGGTCTTGTATGTCTTCCATTTTCTGATTATTGCTCCCACAGTTGATTTCTTCACACCAAGCTGCTTGCCTATTGCAGATTCAGTCTTCCCAGCCTGGTGCAGGTCTACAATTTGGTTTCTGGTGTCCTATGACAGCTCTTTGGTCTTCACCACAGTGGAGTTTGGAGTGTGACTGTTTGAGGTTGTGGACAGGTGTCTTTTATACTGATAAACAAGTTCAAACAGGTGCCATTAATACAGGTAATGAGTGGAGGACAGAGGAGCCTCTTAAAGGGGAGTTACAGCCTTTTTTTATGTTTATTAAAAGTCAGCAGCTACAAAAAGTGTAGCAGCTGGCTTTTAATAAACATACACTTACCTGTTCCACTGTCCAGCGACGCGATGCCCGGAGCTCCGCTCCTCTCCCCCCTTCTCCGCTGGCGCCTCCATTCATAGTGTGGGCACCCGGCCGTGATAGCTTTCGGCTTCACAGCCAGGCACTCACTGCGCATGCATGAACGGCGCAGCGCTCTCTGAGTGGACAGGCGATCACCTGGGACCTGTCACGTCCCAGGTGATCGTCTACAGGGAGGGGCCGCCAAAAGGCGATATGACAAATCGCCTAGGCGGCCCCAGGGTGGAAGGAGGAAGTGGGAAAGGAAGTCCCACTCCTACTGAAGCCCCCACTCCCCCCAAAAAAAATTATATGGCAAATGTGGCATGTAAGGGGGCGAAGAGTGGATTAAGCGGAAGTTCCAAATTTGTGTGGAACTCCGCTTTAAAGAAGAAGATACAGGTCTGTGAGAGCCAGAAATCTTGCTTGTTTGTAGGTGACCAAATACTTATTTTCCACCATAATTTGCAAATAAATTCTTTCCAAATCAGACAATGTGATTGTCTGGATTTGTTTCCACATTTTGTCTCTCATAGTTGAGGTATACCTATGATGACAATTACAGGCCTCTCTCATCTTTTTAAGTGGGAGAACTTGCACAATTGGTGGCTGACTAAATACTTTTTAGCCCCACTGTATATATGTATATATATATATATATATATATATATATATATATATATATATATATATATAAATATATCAAATATTTTTTTTTATTAAAATAAATATATAGATAGATATAAATAGATCATGAGTTTACCACACCACACTTCATGCTCAGTGTCACCAACTCCCTGCAGGACACTCACTCACCACGCTTAAAGTGGAAGTAAACCCTCCTATCATTTTCAGGCAAGGAAGCTGCCATCTTGGCCTCTGTTTAATCTTCAACTGCCATGATGCTGCACATGTGATCAGGTATGACACCAGCCATTGGATGGTTTGACAGTTTGGTTGAGAGCACAACCAATGTGACAGTAGGCATTCCCGGCATGACAAGAATGTAACTACTTTTTGAAACTGTTAAATCGATGGGTTTACTTCCGCTTTAAATGCCTTTTATTTTCATGATCGGCATACCAAGCTTTTTCTTTAAATTCTCCACTGCACCACAGGAACTCTCCACATCCGATTATTCATAAACAGCAATGATTATCTCATAGAAAAAAGAAAAAAAACCTCCGGTATTGCAGTATTGTTAAAACACCATTTATTTAATCTCTATTAAATATCTACTCACAAACCAACATTATTTAGTACTAATTATTCTTTGAGTAGGATTAAATAAGTGGTGTTTTTAATGATACTGCACTATCAGTCCTTTTCTTTCTTCTATCAGATAATAATTGCTGTTTATTAAAAATCTAATTTTTGTTATATATGTATTTTTTTTATTTGAATACGTTTTTTTATTTATTTGAGATGTGTTTACTAGGCAAGATGCAGCAGCCAGCTTCTTTTACCCCATCAAACAGGCTCGCAACTCAACTTTGATTTCTAAAGTAACAAAAAATAAGATCTGCATTTAAATCATTGTCATAGCTACAAGTTCATCCAACCAGGGCCTCAGTTAATCTCTATGAGGTCTCTATGATTTGTATCTGTTGGCATGCACCATGGCGTGTCTTCAGGGGTGGTTTGCAAGAACCAGGAAAGACAGCTGGCTCCATAATGATGTGCCAAAGTGCATGCCTTATAGATTATCCAGAGGCCTCTTGGGATGTGCAATACTACAAAGTTGCAGGTGGTGTGAACATCTTCATCACCTAGGGGAGAATCGTGGAAGTGCTGTGAGGGTTTCTCTGATTACTGCCAGACCTGTTGAATCAAGAAATCACATAAATAGAAGCTGTCTGACAAAGTGAAGCACACTAACAGATCACAAAAGGCCACACATTATGCCACAATCTAAAAAAATTCAAGAACAGATTAGAAACAAAGTAATGTACATGTATCGGTCTAGGAAGGGTTTCAAAGCCATTTCTAAGGCTTTGGTACTACAGTGAACCACGGGGAGAGCCATTATCCACAAATGGAGATAACAGTGTTGAAACTTCCCAGGAGTGGTCGGCCTACAAAAATTACTCCAAGAGCATGACGACGACTCATCCAGAAGGTCATAAATAAACCCAGAACAGCATCTAAAGAACTGCAGGCCTCACTTGCTTAAGATGATTCAACAATAAGAAAGAGACTGGGCAAAAATGGCATCCATGGGAGAGTTCCAAGGCCAAAGCCACTGCTGACCAAAAAAAAACACAAAGGCTCATCTCACATTTACCAAAAAACATATTGTTTATCCCCAAGCCTTTTAGGCAAATATTCTGTGGACTGATGAGACAAAAATTTTACTTTTTAGAAGGTGGGGGTCCCGTTACATCTGGCATAAAACTAATACAGCATTTCATAACAAGAACATGTTAGACATGGTGGTGGTAGCATGATGGTCTGAGGCTGCTTTGCAGCTTCAGGACCTGGACGTCTTACCATAATTGATGGAACCATGAATTCTGAGCTCTACCAGAAAATCCTAAAGGACAATGTCTGGCCATCATTTCGTGACCTTAAGCTCAAGTGCACTTGGGTTATGCAGCAGGACAATGATCCTAAACACAACAGCAAGTCCACCTCCAAATGGTTCAAACAAAGCAAAATTTTGGTTTTGGAGTGGCCTAGTCAAATCCAATTGAGATGCTGTATCATGACCTTACACAGGCCGTTCATGCTGGAAAACCCTCCAATTAAAACAATTCTGCAAAGAAGAGTGGGCCAAAATTGCTCCACAGCAATGTGAAAGACTCATTGAAAGTTATCGCAAACACTTGATTGCAGTTGTTGCCGGGTGGCACAACCAGTTATTAGGTTTAGGGGGCAATTACTTTTTCACACAACTGTGTATATATATATATATCTATATATAGATATATATATATAGATATATATACCTATATATCGATATATATATTTGGGAGGGGGCGCCAGGACCAAAAACAGAAATTCAGGAGAAGAACCTTGTACCAACTGTGAAGCATGGTTGTGCAATGTTATAGTTTGTGGTTGCTTTGCTGTCATAAATCAGCAACTATGAATTCTACATCATATCAACTGTACTACCATGACTCCTGGAACGAGGCCTCCTGTTTCCTGGCTTCTGGCTGGGACTCTTCTGACCCCTGGGTGAGACCTTTTGTCTCCAATATAGGAGACAAAAGATATACCTATATAGGAGACAAAAGATATACCTATCTTCAGATTTGAATATATAACCCTGCCCACCTGTGTACTCCCATAGGCTGCCAGCATCCTGTAAAATCTGGACATGGGATTGAAGGTTCTGTCCCACCCAAGACACTTTGGAACCCTCAAGCTCCAGGCCCCAATCCAGGTTTACGGAATCCAAAGAAAGAATAATAGTCTGGAACCTCACATTGAGCCTTAATGTAAATTCTGTGTCATTTTCTTATACTGTATTTAGGGCTGGTAATAAATATATACAAAAAAATAAAAGCACCAAAAATAACATAAATCCTTATATCAATACTAGGGATGAGCTTTATGTTCGGGTCGAACATGAGTTAGACTCGAACATTGGCTGTTCGCCCGTTCGCCGAATAGCGAACAATGAGGGGTGTTCGTGGAAAATTCAAAGGGAGAAATCAAAAATGCTAATTTTAAAGGTTAATATGCAAGTTATTGTTATAAAAAGTGTTTGGGGACCTGGGTCCTGCCCCAGGGGACATGTATCAATGCAAAAAAAGTTTTAAAAACTGCAGTTTTTTCGGGAGCAGTGATTTTAATAATGCTTAAAGTGAAACAATAAAAGTGAAATAATCCTTTAAATTTCGTACTTGGGGGGTGTCTAGAATATGCCTGTAAAGTGGCGCATGTTTGCTGTGTTTAGAACTGTCCCTGCACAAAATGTAATTTCTAAAGGAAAAAAAGTCATTTAAAACTACTCGCGGCTGTAATGAATTGTCGGGTCCCGGCAATACAGATAAAAGTCATTGAAAAAAACGGCAGGGGTTCCCCCCCAGTCCATTACCAGGCCCTTTGGGTCTGGTATAAATATCAATGGGAACCCTGAACCAAAATTTAAAAAAAACGCGTGGGGGTCGCCCCAAATTCAATACCAGGTCCATCAGGTCTGGTATGGATATTAAGGGGAACCCTGCGCCAATTTAAAAAAAAATGGCGTAGGGGTACCCGTCAAAATCCATACCAGACCCTTCAGGTCTGGTATGGATTTTAAGGGGAACCCCACACCAAAAAAAAAAAAATGGCATGGGGTTCCTCACAAAAATCCATACCAGACCCTTATCTGAGCACGCAACCTGGCAGGCCGCAGGAAAAGAGGGGGAATGAGAGAGCGCCCCCCCTCCTGAACCGTACCAGGCCACATGCCCTCAACATGGGGAGGATGTCCCCATGTTGATGGGGACAAGGACCTCATCCCCACAACCCTTGCCCGGTGGTTGTGGGGGTCTGCGGGCGGGAGGCTTATCGGAATCTGGAAGCCCCTTCAACAAAGGGGACCCCCAGATTCCGGACCCCCCCATTGTGAATTGGTAACGGGTACATTGTACCCCTACCATTTCACAAAAATTTGTCAAAAATGTTAAAACCACAGTACACAGCTTAGGACAAGTCCTTTATTAAAAAGCAAAAAAAAAAATCCAACAATGTAATCCTCTCTCGAGCGAAACAGAGAAAAAAAAAAAGCCGTCTCGATCCTGCCTCCATGGCAGGCACCGGCGGAATGACGCTCTCTCGCCGTGACAGCTCTTTTATAGCTGAGGACGGGGCCATCCGCCACGTGCACGGGTGACCCTGCCCCTTCTGACGCAACGGGGAAAGGCTGGGGTTATCCAGTGACATGTACGGGTGATCCCGCCCCTCTGACGCGTCACGGGAAACCTGCATTGCGTCAGAAGGGGCGGGGTCACCCATACATGTCGCTGGGTAACCCCGGCATTTCCCCGTTGAGTCAGAGGGGGACGGGGTCACCCGCGCAAGTGACCGGTGGCCCCGCCCTCAGCTATAAAAGAGCTGTCACCAGTGGCCACCATTATTTTCCAGCACTGCCTTAACCCTCTTGGGCATGGAGATCACCAGAGCTTCACAGGTTGCCACTGGAGTCCTCTTCGACTCTTCCATAATGACATCACAGAGCTGCTCCCCCACCTTCCATTTGAGGATGCCCCACAAATGCTCAATAGGGTTTAAGACTGGAGACATGCTTAGCCAGTCCATCACCTTTATCCTCAGCTTCTTTACCAAGGCAGTGGTCGACTTGGAGGTGTGGGTCATTATCATGTTGGAATACTGCCCTGTGGCCCATATTTCGAAGGGAGGGGATCATGCTCTGCTTCAGTATGTCACATTTGGCATTCATGGTTCCCTCAATAAACTGTAGCTCCCCAGTGCCGGCAGCACTCATGCAGCCCCAGACCATGACACTCCCACCATCATGCTTCACTGTAGGCAAGACACACTTGTCTTTGTACTCCTCACCTGGTTGCCGCCACACACGCTTGACACCATCTGAACCAAATAAGTTTATCTTGGTCTCATCAGACCACAGGACATGGTTCCAGTAATCCAATAATCCACTTCCTTTGTCTGCTTGTCTTCAGCAAACTTTTTGCAGGCTTTCTTGTGCATCATCGTTAGAAGTGGTTTCCTTCTGGGATGACAGCCATGCAGACCAATTTGATGGAGTGTGCGGCATATGGTCTGAGCACTGTCAGGCTGACCCCGCACCCCTTCAACCTCTGCAGCAATCTTGGCAGCACTCATATGTCTATTTCCCAAAGACAA
The DNA here is from genome assembly GCA_029206835.1 of Rana muscosa. NCBI lineage: Eukaryota > Metazoa > Chordata > Amphibia > Anura > Ranidae > Rana > Rana muscosa. The sequence continues at coordinate 692,110,846 of CM055116.1, forward strand.
CCTCTGGATATGACGCTGAGCAGTGCACTCAACTTCTTTGGTCGACCATGGCAAGGCCTATTCTGAGTGAAACCTGTCCTGTTAAACTGCTGTATGGTCTTGGTCACCATGCTGCAGCTCAGTTTCAGGGTCCTGGCAATCTTCTTATAGCCTAGGCCATCTTTATGTAGAGAAACAATTCTTTTTTTCAGATTCTCAGAGAGTTCTTTGCCATGAGGTGCCATGTTGAACTTCCAGTGACCAGTATGAGAAAGTGATAACACCAAATTTAACATCAAATTTAACACACCTGCTCTCCATTCACACCTGAGACCTTGTAACACTAATGAGTCACATTACACCGGGGAAGGAAAATGGCTAATTGGGCCCAATTTGGACATTTTCACTTAGGGGTGTACTCACTTTTGTTGCCAGTGGTTTAGACATTAATGGCTGTGTGTTGACTTATTTTGAGGGGACAGCAAACTTACACTGTTATACAAGCTGTACACTCACTGCTTTACATTGTAGCAAAGTGTTATTTCTTCAGTATTGTCACATGAAAAGATATAATAAAATATTTTCAAAAATGTGAGGGGTGTACTCACTTTTGTGGTATATACTGTATGTAAAAATTGATTTCATTATTGATTTATGTGCACTGAAGGATTTCTCATAGTGGATTTATTATCAGCACTAATGGATTTATATTATCATGTATTGACATCAGGATTGATTTGATTATTTTTGGTGCTGCAATTTATTTACATATTTATTGGGATTGCCATATCTTGATTCTTTTGCTAGCTGCCTTATCTCCCCACTGAGCGTAGACTTTTTGTGTATGGTTTAAGTTGGCAATAAGTATGAAAACAAAGGAGAAAGGAGGGCGCACCAACCTAGTGCATTACCACTTAAACGTTTTATTTAAATTATAAAAAGTAGTAATCCTACTCACAATCAAAGCTTAAATGAAAGCTTATCGGAAAAATCAGCTGGAATTTTTCGGCACCTGCCGACTGGACTCAATGACAGAGAGGGTCTGACAATACCTCAAACCTTTGGTTTTGAGGTATTGTCAGACCCTCTCTGTCATTGAGTCCAGTCGGCAGGTGCCGAAAAATTCCAGCTGATTTTTCCGATAAGCTTTCATTTAAGCTTTGATTGTGAGTAGGATTACTACTTTTTATAATTTAAATAAAACGTTTAAGTGGTAATGCACTAGGTTGGTGCGCCCTCCTTTCTCCTTTGTTTTCTCTAGCCATATGAACACCCATTGTTCTGAGGAGGGCTGCAAGACTTCAGACTTTGCCTTTAGACGGAATTACACTACCCGTGTTTTGACGATACACCGAGAGCGCAGGAGATTTTTTTGTCAATAAGTATGAAAACCATGTCCATGCATTTACTGACAGTTATACTTAAGTGGCCATCTGCGGGTGAGGTGTCCACGGTAGATTCATAGATGATGTAACACAGGGCTCGACAAATTCTAGGTGTGGCGACCAGAAACCATGTCCCGCCACTTAGGCCCCCACTAGCTGTCCCATTGCTGGGCACCAGCCGTGAGTAACTCCCACTGCCCAACACCTCGGACTTGTAGCCCCAGGTGTCAGGCAGCTTATCCAGTTCCAACATAAAAAAACAAAAAAAAACACTAGCTTCGCTGCTTGCCCGCTGCAGAGCCAAAGTCCCTTCCCTCATCTCCACACACCAGCACCCCCACCACCACTGCCGTGAAAAAAAAAACACACCCCCCCGCCACCAGCTAATCTACATGCATCTAGGCTCACCTCCCCTCCTCCCCACCAGCCCCCGCGTGCAGCACTAGAGACAAGCAGGGAGGCAAGCAGAGTCCAGTCCACATAGTATGCCCACAAGACCACAACACACACATCAAAAACCCTAGCCCCAACAATCTCAAGCATCAAATCCCCACACTCCCAGAGCCCCAAAGGGACATGCATCCCACAAAACCACCCAGTGAGAAAGCGGCCCCACCCAGCAACACCGCAACTGAATGAGACAGCCGCCCGACCTCTAAACAAATCAAATCAAATCAAATACAAGCCACAAACTACTCACAACAGTAACTTGTAGCCTCTTTCTCATTTGGACATTTCACACTCTGAACAGAAAACGGACCCTGCAAAGAAAAGAACACCCAGAGTGCCACATAATAACACACCCACCATCTGCACAAGCCAAAGGCCCATGACGGCCGACTCCAGTCCCCTCCACGTGCAAATCCAAGACCCATCACCCCTTTCTCGACAAAAATAAAGCTCCGCCAGTCAAAGAAAACTGACTCCTAACTTTTTTAGCTGGCTTCTAGATTCAAAGCAAATTTGTCAAGCCCTGATGTAACATTGTGTAGAGAATACGTAAGGTACTGATGTGTAGACATGGAAAAGTACAGGGCAGCTCTGCCTGTTGTGTAATGAGTCACAGTCTGCTTATCTCTGTATAGATCATTGTGCTTAATGTCACCAGTTACTACAGTCAGTGGTACATTTCACACCTATGTAGTTTTATTTAGTATGCTTTTGTGTAATTTTGCCCTACTTAAAGCGGAGTTCCAGCCTCAAAAAAGTTTTTTTAAAAGTCAGCAGTTACAAATACTGTAGCTGTTGACCTTTTAATAAGGACAGTTACCTGTCCAGGGAGCCCGCAGTGTCGGCTCCCCCCGGCCGATTCATCCACCGGCTCAGGTGCGGGCACCGCAATTGCAACTAAGGAAGACCGGCAGTGGAGCCTTCAGGCTTCACAATCAGTTTCCTACTGCGCATACGCGAGTTACGAGGTGCTTTCTGAATGGCCTCCTCGTCTTCTGGCACACACACAGGTCCTGGAAGGCAGCGGGGGGAAGGAGAAGGGATCGTCGCAGAAAAGGAAATTACGTACTTTGTCGCGGCCAGGCTGGGACAGAAGTACACCTTTGTACTTCTGAAAAGGTAAGAAAATAAATAAAATAAATAATAATAATAATAAATATATATATATATATATATATATATATATATATATATATATATATACACAAAAATGAGGGGTGAAGGGTGGACTTTAGTTTTAGACCTTCTTGTAAAGTTGGGTGGAACTCCAAATTGAAATTGTGTGAGAAAGTTGTATATACATTTTCACTGCCACTGCTAACATACGATGAATTTAAAAATCAAAAGTGAGCTATGCAGTGTGTCATTCTGCTCTGCAGTACTAATTACATCAGGGGTGTCAAGCTCAATTTCAACGTAGGCCGCATCAGCATTATGGTTGCCCTCAAAGGGTCGGTTGTATCTGTAAGACTAGATGTCCAGAGCCCCCACTTCCCCTTACAGTAAGATGACCAGATTTTTTAAATGAAATCCGGGGACATATTTTTTTTTTTACTAGTAATGGCGGCAATCAGCGACTCTCTGCCCCCCGCCTCACAGCCTGTCAAGTCTTACTCTCAGGGCCCCGGCTACTACTGGGTGGGGAGCATAGGAAGATCACTCTGCCAGGGAAGGCAAGGAGATAAGCAGGCAGGTGGCTGTCTGGGACTTGAACCAAGGCAGTAGAACATGCGAGTGGAGATGAATGGGCATGCACCCGAAACTGAAGAAATATTCCCTCTGCTCCGACCAGCATATGATCATCAGAAAGGGACACAGATAATGGTAAAAAATCCATCCCCCTAAGCTAATAGGTGCAGTGGAGCGGGGGGGGGGGTGTAATTCTGATTTTTTTTTTTTTATTCTGCACTGACTGTCTTAGAAATTGCCCCAGCCCCTGTTCAAATCCAACCAGGGAACAAAACCGGGGACAGACTTGGTCCAGGGACAGTGTCCTCAATCCGGGGACTGTCCCCAGAAACCGGGGATGTCTGGTCACCCTACCTTACAGTACATTCGATTTCAAGAGCCCGCCCACCATCAGAAGAGTCTTCCACCATCTTTTACACCACAGTATACCCCCCTTAACTTGTGTTGCTGCTGGGAAGAAGCTGGGGACAGAGCTGGGAAGCATGTAAGTGCAGGGTCTTGAGGAGGACCAGAGGAGGGCTAGAGTCAGCTCCTGGAGTCTGCTGAATGCTGAGACCAGGGGAGGCAGTGACAAGGGGGGGTGTCGGCTGAACGGAGAAACACAGGATCTGGTGGAGGAGTTCTGTTCTCTCTGCTGCTGACTGCTGAGACCAGGTGGGGGCAGAGACGAGGGGGTGCCGCAGCTGCAGGAGAGGTGCGACTGCCATATGAAATGGCCTGGCAGGCTGGATTTAGCCTTGTATTTGATATGTGGATTACATGCTTATATTTAGAGTGACCATTTATTAGGATTTGTTAGCACTATTCCTTGCGATCAAGTGACTGCTGATGCAATCAAAAGATAGCAACCTAAAAAATATCCTGATTTTTCAAAAACTAGTCCATTTACTACTACTGGCCCTGTATTCTCCTTCACTTCTATTTGTTTGGAATGAGCAGTGCTTGTTAGTTGCAGTCGTCTGCACCGCTCTATGCACTCTACAAATCCATCCATAGTTCATAGTCAATCTTGGGAGCGAGCAAGAGAGGGTGGCTACTTTCCTACATATAGTTGGACCGTGGAGAATGAACGTAGCTCGTAGCTACATTCTAGGGAAGACAGTTCACAGCAAAAAAAAAAAAAGAGAGGAATGTGCAAATTTGGAGGAGGCTGAGAGCAATAGAAGGGACTTTTTGAGTTAAGATAACATAATTCAGAATAATATTTTTCTTAAACCAGTTTAGTGTTACTTAAAGCAGTCAGGGAAGAGGAAGGGTCTAAGATTTTAAGTTGCTCTGTGTTGGAAGGAAAGGGATACTATAAGGCGACATTTACATGGCTGTAACACGGCTGTAAAAATGTTACCGATCACTAGGCAAGGAACAAAAGTTCCTGTGTAAATGATCAGTAAGTAGGTCCATTTTTAATGTGTAAAAATTGTCCTGTTCATTTTCTCTATAGTATATACGTGTATGTGTATGGAGTTTTGGTTATGGATCTGAATGCAGCGCATAACCCTGTTTGAATATCTCTGTTGAAAATGCAGCTAAGATCTTTGAAAAAAAAAAATGGTTGTAAATGTTTTTTTTGTTTTATTTAACGCCCCTGTGAATAAGGTCTTGTGAGCTGTTCACTTCCTGCTGAATCATGAGGAATTAACAACCACATAATGAATAACTGCCCCTGTCAGATAGCGAAAAAAATAAAATAAAAAAAAATCTTACCAAGTTGCTGTCTTCCAGTATAATTCTATTTCACATTTCCACTGTTCTCATTTGTGCGCTGTGTTTTAAAGTGGTTGAAAACCCTGTTTCGAATTTTTTTTTTTTTTTTTACTAACCTGCAAGACAAAGCTATAATGAGCTAGTATGACTAGCATACTAGCTCATTATGTACCACTTACCTTCGATCGGGGCCCCCGAAGTCGTCCGTGTCCCTCCTCTAGCCGCATCCATCGCTGCGGCGATAGCCGGAATGTTACTTCCGGGCATCGCCGCTGCAGCCAATCACAGCGCCGCTCCGGCGCTGTGATTGGCCGGAGCGGCGAAGACCTGACTCCGCGCATGCGCGCGTGAGCTGTCGAATTCGGCTACGTCGTCGAATGTTGCGACCTAGCCGAATTTGTGAATGGGGTTAACCCCATGCGCATGCGCGTGATGTCAGCGTCGCCGCATTTAAATGCAAATATCTCCTTAACCGTGTACGTTAAGGAGATATTTCATGCACCTACAGGTAAGCCTTAATCTAGGCTTACCTGTAGGTCTTTGCTTATAAAGTGGGTTTACAACCACTTTAACCACTTGAGATCCGCGCTATAGCCGAAAGACAGCTGCAGCGCGGCTCTCAAGTGCCGAGAGGACGTTCCCAGGACATCCTTCTCTGTTTACATCCCGCCGCGCGCTGCCGAGGGCGCGCGGCGGGGAACAGCTGTGCCGCGCGCATCACGTGATGCCGAGGAGCGTGCCTGGCGGCCGCGATGTCCACCAGGTACATTCGATCTGCAGTTACAGAGGCAGGACGTGGATCTCTGTGCGTAAACACAGAGATCCATGTCCTGTCAGGGAGAGAGGAGACCGATGGTGTGTCCCTTGTACATAGGGACACAGATTGGTCACCTCCCCCAGTCAGTCCCCTCCCCCACACAGTAAGAATCACAAATAGGGCACACATTTAACCCCTTCCTCGCCCCCTAGTGTTAACCCCTTCCCTGCCAGTCACATTTATACAGTAATCAATGCATATTTATAGCACTGTTCGCTGTATAAATGTGAATGGTCCCAAAATAGTGTCAAAAGTGTCCGATATGTCCGCCACAATATCGCAGGCCTGACAAAAATCGCAGATCGCCGCCATTACTAGTAAAAAAAAAAAATATAATAAAAATGTCATAATTCTATCCCCTATTTTGTAGGCGCTATAACTTTTGCGCAATTGCAATTTTTTTTACCAAAAATAAATAGAAGAATACGTATCGGCCTAAACTGAGAAAAAAAATATTTTTTTTAAAAAAAATTGGGATATTATTATAACAAAAAGTAAAAAAATACTGTTTTTTTCAAAATTTTCTGTCTTTTTTTGTTTATAGCGCAAAAAATAAAAACCGCAGAGGTGATCAAATACCACCAAAAGAAATCTCTATTTGTGGGGAAAAAATTATAAAAATATAATTTGGGTACAGCGTTGTATGACCGCGCAATTGTCATTCAAAGTGCGTCAGCGCTGAAAGCTGAAAATTGGTCTGGGTACGAAGGGGGTTTAAGTGCCCAGTAAGGAAGTGGTTAATACAGTGCTGTGCTTTTGAAAAGTCCTGCTTGCTGCATCTCCATGCAAACTTTCCTTATACAAATGCCAGTTCCCTCGGCAGAAAAAAAGCACACATATACTGTAGAGTGTTTTTGTACAATGTTTAGACAAGTTTATAAGTGCTTAGCAATTTTTCTGCCAGAAAACGCCAATCAAAAAGGCAGACCAGATTTTTTTTTTTTCTGTCTCTAAACGCTGAGCTTAAAATATACCTCTATTGTCCTAATGTGGATGGACACCTAGGATAACATTGAGCTGTTTCTACAGGCAATACACAAAAACTCCTATAGAAACAGTAGCTTTTTTAAAGCCAGTGTGCATGGACCCTTAGGCCCCTTTCACACTGGTGCGTTTTTCATGCGGTTTAGCGCTAATATTAGCGCTATTATACCGCATGAAAAAATCATGCCCTTTAGCCTTCAATGTGAACGCCCGAAGGCTTTCACACTGAAGCGGTGCGCTAGCAGGACCGCTCCAAAAGTCCTGCTAGCCGCTTCTTTACAGCGGTGAAGGAGCGGTGTGTTCACCGCTCCTTTACCGCGGTCTCCCATTGAAATCAATGGGACAGCGCGGTAATACCGCGGCAATAGCCGCGGTTTGCGGGCGGTATTAACCCTTTTTCGGCCGCTAGCGGGGGTTAAATTTACCCCCCTAGCGACCGCATACCGCGGTAAGAACGATGGTATAGCAGTGCTGAAAATCGCGCTGCTATACCGCCACCGCTCCTGCCCGCCTTAAGGCCCCTTTCACACTGAGGCGTTGAAAAAACGATAAAAAATAATGACATTTTTTACCGTGATTTTACCGCGTTTTTACCGCGATCTAGTGCTAACGCCTATGCGTTTTTACCGCGATTTTACCGCGTTTGCGCTAAAATTAGCGCGAACACGGTAAAAACGCGGTAAAAACGCATAGGCGTTTGCGCTGTTTTTTAACATAACGCTTATGCCTATGCGTTTTTACCGCGTTTTTACCGCGAATCCCATTCATTTCAATGGGGATAGGCGTTTTTACAGCGCTATTTTATGCGCCCTAAAGTTGCTCTAAGGCCCCTTTCACACTGAGGCGTTGAAAAAACGCTAAAAAATAATGACATTTTTTACCGCGATTTTACCGCGATTTTACCGCGTTTTTACGCTTATGCCTATGCGTTTTTACCGCGTTTTTACCGCGTTTTTACCGCGAATCCCATTAATTTCAATGGGGATAGGCGTTTTTACAGCGCTATTTTATGCGCCCTAAAGTTGCTCTAAAAAAGCTGTTTGCAGGATTTTTTTCAACGCCCAGCCAGCAAAACGCCTCAATGTGAAAGCGCGGTAAAAACGCCTCGTGCATTTTGTGAAAAACACACCTTCCATTATAGTCAATGGTAGCGCGCCAAAAACACAACACGCGTTTTTATTAGTGCGTTTTTTTTTTTTAAGTCACATATTCATTTTTCTCAGGTGACTGAGGGAGGAAAATGCATGTAAAACATGCAAAATGCACTATGCATTGCATTTATTTTTATCGCAATTCGTTAAAAGCACAATACAAATGTGACATGCTGTTTTGAGAAAACACAGTAAATTAATAGCTGGCCCGCACTTCTTAGTGAGACTGGACATCAAATAAAATAAATATTAATCAAAAAATGGTTCATAGCCCACGTTCACACTGGGCTGCGGGAGTGAAGCCGTGCGAGTTCAGCTGAACTCGCATGATTTCACTCCCGCTGGCAGTCCCGATTTCAGCCGATTTCAAAGACATCTGAAACAGATGTCAATGTAAATCGTGGCTGAAATCGCAAAAAGTAGTACAGAAACTACTTTTTGTAATCGGTGCAGCGGCGCAGATGCGGCGTCGCACCGATTAGGACAGTGCCATTGCCCGCAATTTGCGGCAAATTTTGCTGATTTGACATGCGATTTGACATGTCAAATCGCATGTCAAATCGCACCAGTGTGAACCAGGGCTAAAGGCTCAAAGTTTTTTTTACCTTCATGCATTCTATGCCCTTAGTCTATCCATTATGTGCTCCAAATTTGGAGGCTTTCAAAATGTAAAGAGTTCGGACTGCAGTACACCGGGGTGCCATGACATGTTCGCTGCAGCTTACTGCAAACTTAACCCCTGGTTTTACTGTGAACTGTTAGACAGGACAATATGGTTTGTTGCAGGCTGGCTGGTAAGTGAGCTGGGAATTTTTCTTTGTTGTCTTTTTTGGAATAATGATATTGACCTAAAGTGGTTCTAAAGTC